>OV277871.1:25120692-28061525 GCA_922989275.2 Gari tellinella
AGATGCGTTCTGATGTCTTTCCCGCTTTTGATAATGGAAAAATACTAATATGAATCTATGTAAAACTTATTGGGGTTCACCCCTAACCCCCCTTAGATTTCAATTTTATTTCTTTTTCTGCATTTTAAGCCTTTTTTATTTTTTGGACTTCTGAAAAAAAAGTGTAGGCACGTGCCTACTTGCCTAATAGGAAGCTACGCCAATGGATAGCCTTTAGATCTACTGACACCAACGCAAACAATTCGGCCCCACCACTTAGAGCATCATCTAGATCTAGTCACTGTTTCTCAATAAGAAGGAACACAGCAGCTATATAGATGTCAAAAATTCAACTTCAGCGTATACATATGTCCTATTGATTTTACCTTAAAGAGTTATCTCAGGAATTTGTATCTAAAATTTTGAATACATATCTTTTATGGTTTTGATGTAACAAATGATTATCTATCGACACTAGCCAGGGATTATGGAAAGAAAATCATATATCCGTTATGTGCATGTATACAAAATATTGCTAAAACGGCATATGTGCTGTAGACCAAATGCAAAAAATAATACTTATTTTTTGTTCAACATGTTTATCTGTATCCAAAATTAGATATAACAGCATGAAATATCCATCTATTTACTGGATTATCACATGGAACTAAGTGTGTTTTATTTTTGGGGTGTATTTTTTGTAGACAATTAAACATATTTTAGTATTTCAGAAATTCTAAATCTAATGATTGTTTACTTTAATCATATTTTGTCACTTTAATCTAAAATTCTAACTGTCTTGTGCATGTTGTTTGAATTTTTGAGTCGATATTTACAATGGGTCATAAACAAAGCAAAGAAGAAAAAATAGCAGGGTCGGTAACGGACATTTCAATCAAACACTTAAACTGTTATAAATCAATGATGACATACATTTTTATTTTAGAAACAAACTAATATGTTTAAACAGATATGCTTTTTGGATTTTTGCCCTTGTTTTTGGCACCATTTTGTCTCTGGAAAGAATAAATTTCCGTTACCAAAAATCAAATTTCCGTTACTAACATGGAACATGGCCTGTGTGTCAAACTGGTCTATTTTTCGATACACAGCTGTGTCACCTTACACTCTTTTTGTATTTGTTTATTGAAATAATGTCGAAAGAAACTTTAGTAATGTTATGTTGCAATGTAACCATCTTTCAACAAAACATAAATGGCCTATGTAACTGCCAAGAAAGGCAATGGCAATGTTGAACCCTCTTATTTATGAACCCAGTTTGTTTTTGCATCAATGTGTCTGCAATTTAGCATAAAGTAGAATAAAAAGTTATATTCTGCTTCATTAATGAGAAATGCAAAGGAATGCATCCCATTTGTCAATGATTATGAAATAAAAATTTCCGTTACCGCCCAGTAACGGAAATTTTACCTCCAATATATTGCTGTCAACAAGATCACTGTTTGAAATGTGTTATCACCATTAGTTTTATTTAAATAATTGGGGTATTTAGAAAAGAAAGAGTGATTCCGATGACATTTTTATGAATGTCTTAACATAAATGAGTTTTTATATAAATGATCACTTACCTTCGTGTCTTCTCTGTTAATCAAGCTGGTCAATTAAACTCTTATTATCATGGCAGTCTATTCACAGTATAATTACGTCATGCAATGACATCATACAATGTCGTCATGCAATCAAATACAAGGTTATATCCCTGTATTTCTGAATTTAGAATTTTGATCACGGAAATTTTGATCACGGAAATTTAATTTTTGTCATAAATACCAACTTTAGCAATTTGAAAAGAAGTTGATAATTGGTAAAGGCTGCTTGCTTTAATCATTAGTGTTCTTTACATTTTGTTTAATAACTAGAATACCCAATATCCAAACAGTATGTGCGTAAAGAACGGTAACGGATATTTAGGTTTGTATAACAAAATTACCACACTTTACCTTCGGCAGTTATAGATCGACAACATTGAAAAGCAGTCAATGAATATATCACTTAGATGGTATAACACGTTCATATACTTCCAAATAAATATAAATTGGCAGATGTAGCAAAGCTATTTCTATTATTTGAACATACACAAATATGCGATAACGGAGATTTTTGAAAAACTTCAAAGTCCGGGGACAACTACTTCTTCAATGGTATTGTTACAATCTCTGGTTTCTTGGTATGTTAGGCTTGAAACAAAGTAACTACACATATAAATGCAAAAAGTTAACCTTGATTTAGATGGTTACCATGTGATTTTATTATCAGAAAATGCTTTACAAAACTAGATTTGAAGACGGAGACAGTAACGGAAATTTGATTTTCTCAGGTTAAAAATCGAATATTTTTCTTACATTGTGCTATAAATTGACAAAACTCTATTCAAGTATCTTAAGTAATGTGAAGCTACCATAAAATACTTCAAATTGATATCTGGAAGGTAAAACAATTCTAAGATGTGCAGGAACATGCAGTGTTCCTACTTATTGAGAATCAGTGAGTGTAAGCAGTAGTCCCGCTGTCAAAACAGCCCTGATAACAGCCCCTATATTTCCTGGCAACACTAGTGGTCTAAACCTTAACACAGCCATTCCACCACCAACAACCCCTAGATCTGCTTACAGCAGTGTGGATAGTTGTCTCGGTAACAACAGTGCCAGCCTAGTTTCAAACACCAGTCGATCTATGGAAGAAACAGAGTTAAAAACTTTAGAATGCAACTTAACAAATCCAACCCTTGCAAAAATCAGTAGAATGAATGACATTCAGAAAAAAATGGCAGAGGGAGGAACGCATGTGTCGCGATCAATTGAAAGAACAGCGCGTAGATCGAGATCATTTTCGCCATATACTGTCAGAACGCGTCGTCCTTTTACCGTTAAGCAGACAGCTAGTGGCGAAACTACATCAGCAGGTAAAGAGTCTGGGTTGTCTCTCATTGACATTAGTGACGTCATAACTAGGAAAGATGACGCAACAAACTCGGAATCCCCAGATGACGTTTGGGATTCCCCAGGTTCCCACGGTCCAGGTCATGCAGTGTAGGACAGTCAAGAGAAGGTGTCCAAATGTTGTCTTCGGTTTTCAATGCTAAATGCACAAGGCTTAGTGACTAAAAGAACTAATAAATTAAAAAGTGAATATTTGAACGAGATTTTTAAATGTAAAGATATAATTTTATTCACAGAAACTTGGGCAGGTGAATTTTCCGATTTAAATGTTGAAGGTTTTGAGTGTTTTTATCTTAATAGAACTAAACGTAAATCATCTTGTAAGAGAAACTCAGGTGGAATAGCGGCTTATGTTAGAAATAATCTGACATCAGAAGACACATTATTTTACAAAAGCGCAGACGATATTCTTTGGTTAAAAATAGCACGTGATAGACTACATATTGATAAAGATCTATATAGGGTTGTGTTACGTATTGCCAGATGACAGTAGTAGACAGACGATTATTGATGACAACATATTTGATCGATTATTAGATTCTTTGATATTGGCTGAAAATGATTGCAACAATGATGGGTATTTTATTTTAGGAGGGGACTTCAACGCACGGACTAGCTTATCCCCAGATTTTGTTATTGATGATAATATGTTTCTTGTTGATAGTAATATATTGCCAGATGAGTATCAAGAGGATGCCATATTACAAAGATATTCACAAGATAGTGGTCACTCAAATAACAATGGTGGCTTATTACTTGATTTATGTAAGCAGTCTGGGTTACGTTTACTGAATGGGAGAATTGGAGATGAAATTGTAAACAGTGTTGGGTCCAGTGTAATAGATTATGTACTTTGTAGACCTGATATGTTTGAGAAGATTACTCATTTTCGTGTAAATGATCCAAATATTTTGTCTGACCACTGCCTTGTTGAATTTAGAAAAAATCTACAGCTACTTTTCATATAGAGAATAATATGAATTTTTGTGAGGGAGAAGAGGAGAATCTAGATCAAGATTTACCTGGTCAAGATGCATCTACAAAAATATATGATGATAGATCTATTAAATTTAAGTATATGTATGGAATAGTGAGAAAAAAGAAAGGTATTTGGAACAATTAGATACATCTGAATGTAAAAGAACTTTAATTGATCTTGTTGATACTCTAAATGGCTGTTCAAATAGAACTACTTTAGATGGTTGCTTGGAAAAGTTTGAATGTGTTTTTAAAGATGCTGCCCACACGTGCTTGAAAAAGGTAAATACAACAGCTCAAACCAATTCAGAAAGGAAAATGGATAATAACTTACCTTGGTATAATGAAGAGTGTTATGATCAAAAAATTATTTTTCATAGAATTTTAAATATATACCGACAGTTCCCTAATGAGGAGAATAGGCTTAAAATGGTTGAGGCTAGGTCGAAATACAAAGCTCTATTAAGGCAAAACAGATATAATTATGATAAGGAGAAAACTACTCAGTTTGTAAATGCAAAGAGAAAGAATGCCAGAGAATATTGGAATTTACTCAAGGAAACTGCTGGCATTAAACCAGCAAACATTCCATTGTCAGCATTTGAAAAGTACTTCAAAACTATTAACAATTCTAGTGATCCTTTCTTTACTCCAGATGAAGATGTACTTCATTTTATTGGAAGCTATGAAAAAGATGAATTTAATATTATGTTTGATGAACTTAATAAGGATATTTTGAATGAAGAGATTCATAAAGCTATTAAACAGTTAAAAAATAATCGATCGGCAGGTCCAGATTTAATACTCAATGAATTTTTAATAAATGCAGAGCAAATTCTCATGCCTGTTCTCCAATCTATGTTTAACAAGATATTTAGATTAGGTTATTTTCCGGATAGATGGTCTGAGGGATATATAATACCACTGCATAAAAAAGGGAATCCAGATGATGCAACGAATTATAGAGGAATCACATTACTAAGCTGTGTCGGAAAATTATTTACTAGAGTACTAAATAATAGATTGCAAAACTGGGCTGAAAATTATAACGTATATGTTGAAGCCCAAGCTGGTTTCAGAGCTAATATGAGTACTGTAGATAACATTTTTGTTTTAAATGGTCTTATATCAAGTTTCATTAATAGGAGAAAGCAATTATTTTGTACATTTGTTGATTTTACAAAAGCCTTTGATTATGTAGTTCGTGAAAATATGTGGTACAAATTAATAAAATAAGGTGTCAGAGGAAATATGCTTAACATAATACAATCGATGTACAAAAGTGTTAAATCAAGAGTAAAATACCATAATAAGCTTGGTGATACTATGTCATGCACTTTAGGTGTAAGACAAGGTGAAAGTTTGTCGCCATTTCTGTTTTCAATGTTTTTAAATGATCTAGAAGATGAATACATCAAAGGTGGCGTAGATGGTTTAAATATAGATTTATTTAAATTATTTTTAATACTATACGCAGATGACATTGTACTGTTTGCAGAAAATGCATCGCATGTACAAAAAGGGTTAAATATTCTTCAAGAATATTGCAATACGTGGAAACTAAAGGTAAACACAAATAAAACAAAAATAATGGTATTCAGAAAAGGCGGGAAACTACCTTCTCATCAAAAGTTTTACTATGACGGTACAGAAATAGAAATCCTTACCAAATTCACATATTTAGGGGTTACTTTTACATCTGGTGGATCGTTTCAGCATACCCAAATTGCGTTAGCAGGTCAAGCACACAAGGCCATATTTAAGATGAATAAACACTTACATAAGTTTACATATATAAGCCCATCTCACAAATTAGAACTGTTTGATAAACTAATAAGTCCAATATTGAATTATAGTAGTGAGGTATGGGGCTTCTCGAATGCACCTTCTATCGAAAGGACCCACCTACAATTTTGCAAAAAACTTTTAGGTGTAAAACAAACGACTCAAAATGATTTCATTTATGGAGAGCTAGGAAGATTTACATACCAAACTAAAAGATGCTTAAATATTATTAAGTACTGGGTTAAGATTTTACATACAAAAGAAGATAAATATATAACAAGAATATATCGTTTGCTGAAAGATGAGCATGAAATAAATAATTATGTGAACTGGTGTTCTCTATTGAAAGATCTTATATGTCGCTTAGGGTTCTACCACGTTTGGTTATCACAAACTGTCGGTGATGCAAAAATGTTTATATTACTTGTAAAACAAAGGTTAAATGATCAGTTTGTACAGAATTGGAATAATAGGCTGAATGAATCAAGTAGAGCTCTGTGTTACAGAAAAATATCCAATTTTGGAATACAGCCATACCTAAATATTGTTAATATAGGGAAGTTTTGTACATCTATGAGTAGACTTAGATTATCTTCTCATAGGTTAGCAATTGAAACAGGGAGATGGAATAAACCATTGCCAATAGCATTCAATGATAGAAAATGTAGTACATGTTCCACATTGGAAGATGAATTTCATTTTGTATTAGAATGTATTCAATTCCAAGATCTAAGAATAAAATATATTTCAGAATATTATTGGAAAAGGCCAAGTATGTTGAAATTTACAAAGTTAATGACTAGTTTTGATGTTAAGACTGTTAGAAATTTATCAATGTTTGTTCACTATGCATTTCAAGCTAAACCTCTTTGATCTGATGACTATTATTGTAGCTATGATGAAGATGATTCAGGTTAGCAGTTGAAACAGAGAGATGGAATAAGCCATTGCCATTAGCATTCAATGATAGAAAATGTAGTGCATGTTCCACATTGGAAGATGTATTTCATTTTGTATTAGAATTTATCAAATTCCAGGATCTAAGAATAAAATATATTTCAGAATATTATTGGAAAAGGCCAAGTATGTTGAAACTTACAAAGTAAATGAAGCTATGATGAAGATGATTCAGTTAGCAGTTGAAACAGAGAGATGGAATAAACCATTGCCATTAGCATTCAATGATAGAAAATGCAGTGCATGTTCCACATTGGAAGATGTATTTCATTTTGTATTAGAATGTATTCAATTCCAGGATCATAGAATGAAATATATTTCAGAATAGTATTGGAAAAGGCCAAGTATGTTGAAACTTACAAAGTTAATGACTAGTTTTGATGTTAAGATTGTTAGAAATTTAGCAATGTTTGTTCACTATGCATTTCAAGCTAAAACTCTTTGATCTAATGCATATTACTGTAGTTATGATGAAGATGATTGAGGTTAGCAGTTGAAACAGAGAGATGGAATAAACCATTGCCAATAGCATTCAATGATAGAAAATGTAGTGCATGTTCCACATTGGAAGATGAATTTCATTCTGTATTAGAATGTATTCAATTCCAAGATCTAAGAATAAAATATATTTCAAAATATTATTGGAAAAGGCCAAGTATGTTGAAATTTACCAAATTAATGACTAGTTTTGATGTTAAGACTGTTAGAAATTTATCAATGTTTGTGCACTATGCATTTCAAGCTAAACCTCTTTGATCTGATGACTATTCCTGTAGTTATGATGAAGATCTTCATGTACATGTACTCATGCAAAAGGAGTGTACTAGGCTGAACTGCTTGTTTTGTGTGTAATTTGTTTAACTTCGAGTTCCAATAGTTGTTTAAATGTAACTAGTATAAGTTTTCGGTGCAAATGAATGTTTTAATTTAAATTCGAGTTCCAATAATTGTTTAATGTTACTAGTATAAGATATATTTTATTCTTATAACAGAGCTCTAGATAAGGGGCGTATTTCAAAAACTAATTTTTTTTTATTTCTGTTTTAAACACTATGGTGTCACTACTCATTAGAATCGTCTCGAAGAGACGATTCTAATGAGTAGTAACCCCATAGGATTTGATGTTACAATAAGTGAAAATATGTTTGATTTGTGCAGTTAACTACCTCTTATCTGGAGCCCTGTTATAACATCAGTATTTTCTAACACAAATATAATAGATATTTGATTTAAGAAAACTAAGTTATGATAATGGTGATAATGATATCAATTCTGATGAAAGTATCACTGAACTCATAATTTTAATTTTGTCTTTACTTACATCTTCTCCGCTAAATGCATCTTTATTGTCATAACTGTTTGTTTGTTTATGTATTACATGCCTATGCTTGTTTACAACATGTATTACATGCCTCATGGACTTGTTAGTCTGAAGGAAGAATAAAATCATATCTATCTATCTATAAGCGCCTTGTAGCGCATGTTATTAATTCCTCCATTGAAGAAAAATAGGTCCAATTTATACAGTCATAAACATGTACCAAAAGTAGTTCAATAAAGTGATCAACTGTAGGAATAAGTTATTTCCACTTTGGCGAGTTCGAGAGTCTAACTCCAAGTCACTCGGCGTCTGATCAGGCTTCAAAGATAATATAGCTACTACCTCATAATTTTCAAAACTTGTGCTTTTTTGTAAATTTTATTACATGGCTTCGGCGGTTTATTTACAAACGGGCAAGAATAGTTCCATCATCACTGTTTATATCACCCATCCGCATTACGGACTGTTATAAATACGTAGATTTAACTTATGAAAAAATAATACTATAACAGGTAAAGATGATGCTGACTAAGACCACACTGTATAGACGTAACGGGGATGCTGCCGTCATTACGTTGAAGCTCGAGTCAAGTCAACGTTGATGCTGGTAAACAAAGATGGCGCCGCCCATGCGTTTGGACAAGGTAAGCACATAAATTGGTTATTTTAGAGAGTGTTTCTTTAAAATATCAAAAAAGGAATAGTGTCACGGAATGACCCGGTTCTATCTCCATGCTCGGGTGTTGTTGTCTTGTGTGATAAACGCTTGTTTACGAAGTTTAGCCAGAAAAAGTTTTGACAGATACAGGAAATCTTGAAACACTTGGTGTCTAAACCTCTAACAAAGATGTTGTTGTCTAATTTCTGAATTGCTATGCATGCCAAAAGATCCCCTAACGGACTGTTTTGATAATTTGACACTAAAAGGCATGCTGTAGTGCGTAGTAAAACATATTTGGTCAATTTTAATAGGGAACGCACTCCGCTGCCGAATACGAGGCAACGTTGATACTGCTGGATGAAAAAATGGCAATCTAGTTTAAGTGTTTTTGTCTGTTTGAGACATGTAAAAGACATTTAAAATACTTATCTTTGTCAGTTCAAACTACAACGCACATATGCGCCTGATATCTTTTAAACTGCCGCTGTCATATAGGAGATACGTACCATAAATAATCTAGACATATCTGTTCATGTACATGTATGTCGCTTTTTGTGTAATGTATAATAAAGAGTGTCTTTTTTTTGCAATAATTGGTTATCATTTGTCTCATCTCACTCTTGTCCATTTGTGAATACAAGCATCTTCTTAACCATATGTCTTTGAATCGATATTTAAACATATTGGTATAGCAAAATGAACTTGTTGTCGCTATTACTAGTACCTCATTCACCCCTGAAACTTCCAATTTGAATATAAGTCTAGTCTATTTTGACTATTAAGGGTTCAATGTAGCACTTTATTTCAAAATGACAAACAGTGTAGACCCTGATCAGAAGGCTCATTAAGAAGCCCTCTGATCAGGGTCTACCGTTTGCATTGGACATGTGTAGCCCTCATGGGTAGACTGTTTACAAATGACGAGTATACTCATCGCTAGGGTTGAATGTGTTAAAGATATGATATTAGATATATTTTTTTCAAATTTCAGGTATATTTCTACAACGCAGAAGGGGGGGGGGGGGGGGGGGGGGGGCGTAAGTATAAAGTCAGCCTTTGGCTGAACAGTCCAACGAAACGTCCAGTATCATTCACGTAACCTCGAAAAAACATTTGTTCTGGTCGCCCAAGAACTCCAAGCACTATCAACTATTGGGCAAGTCCATTCAAACCACATGGAACTGTTAAATCAAGCCCATCAAGAAAGACAACGAAACACGCTCTTTCACCACAGTCAAGACATAAAAGCAGAAAAAACTTAATCTAGAGTTCGACGAAGTTGAAAATGATTTTGTGCCTGAAGCGCCCACACATAGCAGGGCTGCCACAAGTTGATCATAAAAATCCTAAGATTTCAAATCTTCCATTTTCAGACGCAATTTTACTAATCGTACCTTTACCCTATAGGCTGTTTCTTGTTTTGAAGACACATAACTGCTTAAAACAGGTTGAAAGTAAACCAGAATGCGCCTTAAGGCGTATTATGCTTTACTTTCATCCTGATTTAAGATTCCATCTGCTAGGATAAAATTCCGAAGACTTAGGAAAAATCCGGAGAAATGGCAGCCCTTACTTAGTGGTGAAGAATTCATTGAATTAGCAAGTGACTTCGAGGTGCTTAAAAACTTGTCGAGCGCGGGATTACAGATATTATACTTGATTCAGTTCCTAACTTTAGTTAAAGAAAACAGGTACCCTCTGAAAAACATCGCGCTTCTTCTGTAGCTAGAAACTGTACGATGGTATAATTCTTTGATCACCCAGTCAATGTGGTACTTTGAAGAAACAAAGCGGTTTTGGCGTGCCGGATATCAACTATTTCACTGCAAATTTCTTTGTTTCATGTCGGGACCGAAGTCTGTTGGAAAGTAAACTTCAGAAAATAAACGATATGGAGTTGTAGATCTTCAACAATCAGAAATTAGTTTTGCGGTACTAAGCGGGGATAATTATTCGTTTCTGATACTTTCTAGAACAATATACATGTAATGCAAATGAGTCGTTTTAGGCCAACCTAAAGGCATAAGTTTTGGTAATTCTAACTATTGAATGATATATAATTCATCTATTGAGGATGGGGCTAGGGCAGGTGAATGCGCTATATTCCGCCATCCTCTCTCTGTACATCTTAATTCCGATCTTAGAATGCATAAGGGTTAATTCCGAACAATGTTACACACGAAGTATTACTCGGTTTTTTGTGAACTATACTCTTTAAAATATAAATAGGTGCACAACATTAAAAAATGGTCTTTAAACAGACAAAAACGACTTAAACTAGATTGCCATTTTTTCATCCAGCAGTATCAACGTTGCCTCGTATTCGGCAGCGGAGTGCGTTCCCTATTACAATTGACTAACTATGTTTTACTACGCACTACAGCAGGCCTTTTAGTGTCAAATTATCAAAACAGTCCGTTAGGGGATCTTTTGGCATGCATAGCAATTCAGAAATTAGACAACAACATCTTTGTTAGAGGTCTAGACACCAAGTGTTTCAAGATTTTCTGTATCTGTCAAAACTTTTTCTGGCTAAAATTCGTAAACAAGCGTTTATCACACAAGACAACAACACCCGAGCATGGAGATAGAACCGGGTCATTCCGTGACACTATTCCTTTTTTGATATTTCAAAGAAACACTCTCTAAAATAACTAATTTATGTGCTTACCTCGTCCAAATGCATGGGCGGCGCCATCTTTGTTTACCAGCATCAACGTTGACTTGACTCGAGCTTCAACGTAATGACGGCAGCATCCCCGTTACGTCTATACAGTGTGAAGACGCCAGATATACATTTGATTGTAAATATACTTCTTACTATATAGGAGTCGAGTCCCAATAACCGAACTCTCTTAAGTCGATTATTATGCATACCCCATTCCAAAGTTAACCATTCCACTCCAACAGTCGACTAGTCAGTAGTCACTCGACTTTACAGACGGTTTGGGTCTGGTGTGGAGCCAAACTGTTTGACATGGGTATCAATACTTGTTTGGTCGGAACTACAAGGCTGCTATTGACCCATTCTCACGAAACAGTGACAAATAGTGTATCCAATAGTTCTGGCATTGACGTTGTCTTGTACAGAGCGTATTTATGACAATTTTTTGTTTCTGTTGTAGGACATATCATTAAAATTATTTTCCACTCCTATGATCTGTACAATAGGAGTTCCTACTATACGACATGGCTTGCAGAATTCTAACAATCTGTTGAAAAGCATATGTCTCCAAGCATAAAATGGGTTTTACAGGCTTCTAATGATATGTTATATATCAATACAGCATGTATTAGACACATGTGCCCACAATCAGTCAAGTTGAGCTCTAGCCTCAAACGAAAACATTTGTCATAAATTATACGATGGTGATTTTTTAAAATGAAAATGAAGTGTCTCCAAACCAAGCCTAATCTACGAGTCCATAATAGAGGTACAGACGAACATTAATAAACAACCGTAATACTGAGAAGATTTATGTGTTTTGGCATTGTTATTCATAAAGTATTTGGACAAAACATGCTTTATTTTATTATTTAAAAGATTAGAGAATTGGTGTCACTCAAACTTTCAAATTTCGAACCGGAAAATATGATTCCTAATTTACGAGTCCTTTTCTTATTTCACAATTAACTGAATACCATGCAACAAACTGCACCACTATTATACGAAGTGTGTAAATGACACACAGAACTATGTAAGAAAAAGTATTTTTAACGTTTTCAGCTAAAATGTACTTTTGCAGAAGGTTTGAAAGCATCAAAGAGGTGAAATTTTCTAATCTACGAGACCTAATTTACGAGTCCATACCATGCCTTTACCCTGCCATTTTGCTGTTTTTCTACACAGTTCCATCGCTTTTTCCCCATTCCCTGCCCATACATTACAACCGGTTGTCAACATGTAGCGAAAATAGTAATTTTGACGTAACAGCTTTCGTCTGCATACCACAGACATTGGGTAAGTTTTACGGAAACGCTTTTATTCACTTATGTAAGGTATATAAATATAATATATTATGTTTTGCGAGAAATCTGCTAACCGTTAATCAAGAAATGCAGACAATGTACATACATAGTGCAAATACATACACAAGCATGTGGATTTTCTCGTTTACTGTGTGTCCCGTAGATTAGGTAAAATGTCCCGTAGATTAGGGTTTATACACACTGTTCATTTTCTTTTCTATGACATGATTTTTGTATGGAACAACATCTATTTATGATGTAATTTACTTTGAACATGTAATAAAGAGAACATATACGATTCTTGATTAATCTTTGGGTTCGCTCTAGTAGAATGTGACATCTTAGAATTATAACCTTACTTTGCTGAATTTTATATACCTGTGAGAAATATCATTCAGTGACATCAGGCCCAGTAGATAACAAAATGTATTTATTCGTGTTTGTGAATGCATATAACGGTATTCTGCTAAATTATGCCAGACAAGGTCACAAAATATAAATGTTCAGAATTAGTGTTGCTCTTTATTTGAGTGTCCCGTAAATTAGAATCCAATTGTTCCATGAATTAGAATTTAGAATTTTGAACAATGGTTTGCTCGACATCTTATTAAGTATAATACACGTTACACAATTCAGTTTTACATCAAAAGCATTCTACAAGCATTCAACTTTTACGGATTTTCAGATTTAGAGCAGTCGAATTATGATCAACAATAACAATATCTGTATGAACTGATGATGCATTTTTTCAATTTCAGTTTGGGTTTTGTTTTACAGCATGGCAAAATAAGAAACTGAATTTTATGAATGTGTACAGAGCATACAAAAAAAAAAGAACAGCTGAGAGATCAATGGATGAAAAAAAGAGAGAGAACAGATAATCCCTAAAGACAAGGTGAAAGTAAAATCGAAAGAGAAACAACAGAGACGAAGATAGATGTATCTGACTTAATAGTGAGGGTGTATGATGGTGCCTGTTATGTTGGACAGCTTGACAAATACTTGAAATTAACACTGAAGATGACACCATGGCCATAGACTTAATGGCTCCAAGTGGTAAATCGGTCAAGAGATTCAAATTGACATCGAAACCTGATCAAATTTGGATGATGAGGACAGATTTCCTTCGCAAAATAGAATCAACTGAAGCTACCGGAAATGGCGGGCCAATATTTTCAGTACCAGATGAAGTGATAAACTTCTGATATATAAAACAAATTATATATGATTTACACCCTGACAAACAAAAGTGTTGTACTATTGCTTCAACAATAACTTCTCTAGTTTTTATGTCCATACAGTTTATCACTTTGATCACCTTACAAAAGTTTACAGACGTTTTGCACCAATTCTAATTTACGGGACAGACATAATTTGTGTCAGATGTGAAAGGGATGTGATGTATTAGATTAATATAAAAGTGAAAGTAGTGTTTTGCAAAAGTCTTTAAATAATGTGAATGAATAGTCGCATACTCTTTTATCTTGCAATTACTAGATGTATCTGGGTATTTGAACTATTGGTCTATTGGAGTGTTGAACCAAAGTCTGCATTGTTTCAGTCATCCATACCCAATCAGTATTACATTCTAATCAAATTTTAGAACTACACTTGTGAAACTTTTTACTTATGAAAACATATAAGTTGCATTATAAGAGTATATCATTCTGAAACATGATCTGTTTAAAGATTATATTTTACGGGACAATTCATTCTAATTTACGGGACAAGTAGAACTAATAGAACTATGCTTTGTCAATGATTCAAACACGGAAAATAGCTCTCTAACTTGATTAAGCTAATACATAATGTGAATACAAGGGCCATAGATTTGCATAAAGAGAGCTTTGATTTTAGTTATGTTAAAAGTTTAAAAGGTGAGCTTTAAAATACACAGTTCAGTATTTACATGTCTATTAGTTATTATTATATATCCTGGGATACACAACATGCACAGCTTGGTAAGCGATTGATTCCTAGATTTTAATGTCACCATGGACATATAATGAAAAAACCATTAGCATATAACACATTTTTTTTTAATAAACAGTCTCTAACAAAGATGTGTTTGTTTAAAATACACATAAAGAAATAAAGCCATACATCTTTTCAATCTATATGAATGTTAATGAAGTATTAAACGATGTAAAAATGCTTCTAGATACAGCTTCAGTAGACTTTACACAAACCATATGAAAAACAATAAATTGTCTATTTCAAAGTTTTAAAAAATCGTTTTTGAGAGGCCAATTGTCAACTGTACATGAGAATGAGTCTATTGTATGTAGAATTAACTTTGAGTTTTGCATCAATATAGCTGACGACAAATTTAAGAAGAAGACCATTCGTTTGCCAAAGGGTTAAAAACAGGCGGTTAAGCTTTTTAAAATGCAGTTAAGGGTGTATCAATGTCATAAGCCAATTTTTCAAAGTATCAAACTTTTTTTCTAACATTGTTTTTTTGGAAGAGCTGTTTATGATGAATGAAAAAATGAATAAACAAGACTGCGTTCAATAAACGCTTATGCCCCCGGTGGCATCCTTGATATTGGTGGATAGGGAAAGGTCCAAGGCAACAACTGTATAAGTATCCAAGCATTGGAGTAAGCGGTGTTGATGCTAGACGAAACGGTAAAATCTACTTAAACTGGTTACGGACGGACGGACGGAAGGACGGACGGACAGGACGATTACTTTATGCTCCCGCATCTGTCAATGCCGGGGGCATACACAACTATGGTGGTGTCCTTGTTTTTGAGCTACAGCGATTTGAAAAAGGTATGTAAAATTTGGATTTTTTTCTTCAAATTTTACCCATTCAGAGTACAAGCTTCAGTAAAATCTATTTCAAAACAAGACAAAAATGGTAATTTGGGTTTTCTTTATTTATTTCATGTCTATGGTGGGATTTTCACATATATAAACCAAAGTTAGACAAAGCAGGCACCAGGTTTGAACAATATGGATCCTTGAATATAAAAAAACATGCTTTATATAGGGCATGATTTTATTAGATTTTTAGCTCACCTGAGCTAGCTCAGGGTGAGCTTTTGCAATACTTGAATGTCCGGCGTCCGTCGTTCGTCGTCAACAATTTTAGTGTTTACACTCTAGAGGCCACAATATTTATCCAATCTTTCTCAAACTTGCTCAAATTGTATATTGCCATAAGAGTTCGGATGAGTTCGATTATGGTTTAAATCGGATTAATAGGTCAAGAGTAATCTACCTTTGAATTGCTGAAAATGCAATATTTAAGGGTGTTTACACTCTAGAGGCCACAATTTTTATCAAATCTATCTCAAACTTACTCAGATTGTATATGATTAAATGATTTCGGATGAGGTCGATTATGGTTGAAATCTGATCAATAGGTTGAGAGTTATCTACCTTTGAATTGCTGAAAATGCCATATTTTACAGTGTTTACACTCTAGAGGCTACACTTTTTATCCAATCTATCTCAAACATGCTCATATTGTATATGACCATAAGAGTTCAGATGAGTTCGATTTTGGTTGAAATCAGACTAATAGGTTGAGAGTTATCTACCTTTGAAATGCTGTAATTGTCATTTTTAAGGATGTTTACTCTCCAGGGGTCACAATTCTTATCCAATCTATCTCAAACTTGCTCAGATTGTATATGACCATAAGCGTTCAATTGAGTTCGATTATTATTGAAATCGGACCAATAGGTTGAGAGTTATCTACCTTTGAATTGCTGAAACTGTCATATTTAAGGGTGTTTACCCTCTAGAGGCCATAATTTTTTTTCGATCTTTTTCAAACTTGCTCAGATTGTATATGACCATAAGAGTTAAAAAAAAAAAGTGTGATTATGGTTGAAATCGGACCCATAGGTCAAGAGTTGTCTGCCCTTGAATTGCTGAAAATGCCATATCGAACAGCGTTTACACTTTTGCAACTACAGTTTTGAATGGATTTTGATTTTACTTGCACACAAAGTATATACCTATAAGTTCCCAAAGGAGTGTAATTATTGTTGAAATCTAATTATTGTAGCAATAGTTATCTGCCCTTGATATACTTTGAAATGCTAGAAAAGGCTTCATTTCAGTATTGTTTAGGCTCTAGTTATCTGCCCTTGATGTACTCTACCATACTAGAATTATGAGGTTGTATTCCAAAATTGTTTACATGCTATACTACAAATTTGAATGGATTTAAATTAAAACTGATGAAACAGTAAGATAAAGCTATCAAGCTTCAGTACAACAGGTGAGCGATATCAGGGCCTTCAGGCCCTCTTGTTTATTTTATGAAAAAAAAAAGTAAAAAAGTTTGAAAATGAAATAGTTCTAGTATTAAACTTTTTCTTATATTCTACCAGATGAAAGCCCATGCTAAGTCAGTTCAAAATATGAAAATAAATTGAAAAGTCTGTGTTGAAAAGTTTAGTTATTAAAATAAAAAGAATTATCTCCCCTTACAAAATTGACAAATATCGATGATATCTAGAGCTTTATAAATTTCACATTTGGTGCCTTTTTTTTCTTTAATTAGTTTTTGTATGAAGAAATACTACCATAGATAGGAAATGAATAACACAAAGCCAAATTATCATATTTGTTTTCATTTAAAATGGATTTTATTGAAGCGGGCTGTTTGAAAAGGACAAAATAAGAGGAAGTGGGTGGGGTAAATTTTACATGGCCGTACAGCCAACTGTTGTTCACCAAAATGTATACTTTTTCTATTTTTTCAATCATCTTAAATAGCTCTTCAATACAAAACCATCATAGATCTAGAGTGTTTTCATATACATGTACTTTGAAATTTTCCCAAATTCATGACATTGATACACCCTTAAGCCGGTATTCTCGACTTTAGAGAGATTATTTAAGAACATCGTGTGGAATTGCACCCCTTCTCTCCTCCCCATCGCAGCTGGAATGCGCTGATTAAACACGGCATTATACAAGAGTGTATAATTCCATGGATTAAACAAGATCAATGTTTGTCACTGGTTTACAATTAGATGGTTCATCAAACCACGGAATTATACGTGCACCAGCTAATATAAATCATTGTTTGTGATAAAAATGAAAAGACACGTTAACAGGGCTGCCATTTCTCTGGATTTTTTCCGAAATCTACGGATTTTTATCCTAGCAGGCTGTAGCTTAAAGCAGACTGAAAGCAAAGCAGAATGCGCCTTAAGGCACATTCTGCTTTACTTTCAACCTGCTTTAGGTAAACTGAAAATCTTAGGATGTTTAAATATCAACTTATGGCAGCCCTGCGTTTAGAAAAATCTTTATTTCCTCCAGATAAGGACAGCATATCGATTGCTTAGCGGAAAACTATCGTAACTCACTTTTTTTCAGAAAAGGGTTTTTTGTGATTTAATAAGTCAGTAGAATGAAATACACATTCTGTCAAAAAATTGCCCTCATAAATGCATTAGTTCTGAAATAAATGAACATTTGCAAAAGTATTGTAACTCATATGAATAATTTCATAATAGTAAAACTATCGTAACTTGACTTACGATAGTTTTACAAATAATTTTTTCATTAGTGGAAAACTATTGTAACTCAAGTTACAACGGTTTTCCAGTAAAGTAAGCATCAATTTAGTATGGAACATTTACTGGAAAACTATCGTATCTCAAGTTACGATAGTTTTCCAGGAAAGATAAGCATCAATGTTCTATGGAACATTTACTGGAAAACTATTGTATCTCAAGTTACAATAGTTTTGCAGTAAAATATATATGATTGGTTTATGGAAAATTATGTTGAAAACTATTGTAACTGGACAAACAACAGTTCTGCACTGACTATAAGTAACAAACAAACTGATTTTTTGGTGTTTATGAGAAATGAATGACATAAAATGATCTGCAAATACATGAATTGTGCTAGTGATTCATGTTTAATCATATTTGTGATACCTTCTAACATTAATACATTTTATCCTTAATGTAGGTCACAAAGATAACACAAAAAGTATGTGCCCAGAAAGGAAAAGTCATAACTGCATAATTAAAGCAGTTTGCTATTGGATCGCAACAAAATATGTTCCACTATACACATTAAACATCATCAACTTGACAATGGTGCAAAAAATGCCTTTTTGAATTCAGTTTTATATTACATCATTTGAATCGTAGATAAAAAAAAAATATTGATCATTTTTACATAAATACAAGCAAATTTGCCAAATCTCTGCTGTACAAGTTTGGAAATAAATTTGCCTAGAAAAGACCCAAAAGCCCTAGCTGCCTCCTCTGAGAATGGCAACATCCTTTTTTCAATGGAAAGGAAAAATGTGAGAATGTAAATATTACCCAATTACAAATAAAAATGGGAGGAAATCATATTTTCAGTTTCTATAAGCTTGCTAAGATAAAGATTTTTGTTAAGTGCTAAAACTATGAATAAAATTGTTGTCAAATGAATAGGTTGTTGAGATTTTGGGTTAATTATGATGCCATTTCTCAAAGATATGAGTGGCTTATGTACTTCATACAGGAATATATATTTAGTCTGTAAACTGCAATTTGAGGATAAAATTCAGAAACACTTAAAAACAAAACAGGTTTCTGATCACAGAGTCTAGCTATAGCCTATTTTGACATACAAGACTCTGATCTTGCCTACCCAAAAGGTTTTGAATCAGCCTTCTATAGTACAAAAACTGTCCTCAGGCATTTAAATTATTTACTTACTGATGAAAATAGTTCCATTTTGTACAGTCATGAATATGTACCACCAAAACTATGTACTGTATCTTAGCAGATGGTAGCTTGAAGCAGGCTGAAAGAAAAGCAGAGTGTGCCTTTGTCACACTCTGCTTTATCCTGCCTTATGTGGTCACATGTCTTCAAAACTACAAACAGGTTATGAGATAAAGGGTTTACAAGCAAAGTTAACAAGTCAATACGCGTTTGTATGGGATAAACCTAGTTCTCATGTATCAGTGCTACATGCCGTGCAAGTAAAAGAACCTGGGATCCTGTTTTCAAACAGTAGAATTTCATCTGTATGCATATTTGCACCTCTCAACAAAACTCTAAAATAACTAGATTCTAAAATCTGCCGTGAGCATCACAACCATAATAAGTCGCTGCTGGACAGTCACCACAAGGGATGGGATGGCATCATTTAGAGCTTAGAGGGCCATATTTTCTTATGAGCTAGCCATCAACAACAATACTCCTAACGCACTACAGCACAGTGTTACAGCCAACACACTGACCTCTCTGTGTGTACTATAAATAGCATAGCCTCAGTGAATGATATATCCAATATCAAGCTCCTGAGCTAGTGAGTAGACTCTTCAGCTCAGAGGTTATAATATTGGACTGTCACACAAGCCCCCCAGGTTTGATCCCTCATAATATCCAATATGGATTTTTCTGCTATGCTTCGTTACGAGAGTTCCTTGTCAGATAGAGGCTTGGACCATATTGAAAATTGGTTACACGCCAAATATGTTATCCACGTAAAATAAAATTGTTATTATTATTATTATTATTACTTTATAAAGCTAAAAATGGCTTCTTACATGCCGAAATGGCTTAAATGTCGAAGTGACTTTGTAAAGGGGGAGGGTAGAGGGTCCCCATACACTGACCTCTCTGTGTGTACTATAAATAGCATAGCTGCGGCAAATGATATATCCAATATCGGGCTCATGAGATACCGAGTAGACTCTTTAGCAGAGGTTTTGGTATTGGACTGTTATGTAAGCGCTCCAGATTTGATGCCTACCCTGGGATTCTCAAAATATCCAAAATGGATTTTTCTGCTATTCTTAGTGAGATTTTCTCAAATGAATGGCATGTGTCTTGTTTTGAAGACAGGTGACCACTTAAATTTTTTTGAAAGTAATGTAGAATTCTACTTTACTTTCAACCTGTTTTAAGCTTAGACCATCTGCTAGGATATAGGACGTGTTTCTTATGGTACATTTTTATGACATAGTGAGAAAAGCATGCCAGAATGGGACTCAAACATGGGATCCCTTGCTTATGAGAATAGTGCTCTCTTGACTAAGCTACTGGACAGCATACACACATTTCCCACAGTTTCACCCTAAACTCAGCCCAGCTACACACACCCACTCTTTACAAGACCTCGTCTCGAACTCTTTAGGAGTGTCTAATTGTTACTTTGCACACAATGCCAGTTGCATGTTAATGTTGCTGGTTTTATACTGTGGGCGCCAAATGTAACATGGTAAGAAAAACATGCAGCCAAACCGAGACTCGCACCTGGAACCCCTTGCTAAAGGGACAATTAAGTGCTCTCCCTACTGAGCTAGCGGATGGCTTACATGAATTTACCATCATTTCCCCATGAACTCAACCCGGCTACATATTCATGACTGAAAGTGAAACTATTTTTCTTCACTGGCAGAAAAAAATAAAGGGATACTTATAAGGTAATTCAGAACTCCTTCTCAGTGTTTAAGGTGAACTTAAAAAGATGTGATGATAAGCGATAGTATTAAGTACTATTATGATTATCATACCAGAGTTATAACATAAGCGCTCTTTTCCCACAAGAGTTGTCGCTCAAAAGCCACGGTCACAGACATAACATGAAATTATATACAATGTACTTACAATGTTAAAAAGACAAATAAACACATTCACAATTATTTTGTCAACACTTAATTTTGAAATTAACTAAACCTAACTAAATCTGTATGTATTTGTGTCAAAATGGATTAAAACAACAACACTGGACACAGTCTGTTAATAATAATCAGAATGGTTATGTCAGGTTATATCAACAGTGAAAGTTTCCCCAATATCTATCAATTAAATATATGAATTCTTTAATCAATACAGTTTACCCCAATTGCAAGTTACATGTATTAAATTATCTGAAACCACAAATTGTGTTTCTTTGCCACTAATTTTTATAACCCAACAGGACTTAGTCTGGGCATATTGTTTACGCCTGTTTGTTTGTCTGTCTGTCCACTGTTTTCACCTTGGCCATAACTTTCGAACTAGATGTGTGACAGTGACTTCTTATTTGGCCTTTGTACTCAGCTGCAAAAGTTCTTGATTGCCCCTGTGACATGTCAGATAAAGGTCAAGGTTATGTAGAGGTCATGGTCACATCAGGGGCCATAGTTATTCACAAACACATCTTGTTTGTGTTTCACGGTAATGGGAATATTATTTAATTAAATCTCCTTTAGAAGGTTATTAGATGATACAGACTAAAATTCTAATTGCGGTAAGCTTTCAAAAGATCACCAATTATTGTTCGATCTACTTCGAAAATAGCAGATGTGTTTTGTAGATCTCAGTTTGTTATTATATTTACAGTTATGGATGGCATTTAATAATGTGTGTTGCTGTCATTTACTTCTAGATGATTCAGGAAAAAAGCTGATGTGTTTTGAAAATATACGGTTACGCATGGCATTTGATAATGTGTGTGCTGTCATTAATTTCTAGATGATTCAGGAAAATAGCTGATGTGTTGTGCAAATCTCGGACTGTAACTATACTTATGTTGTTACGAATGGCATTTAATAATGTGACGTGTGCTGTCAAATTAATTTATTGATGATTCAGGAAAATAGCTGATGTGTTTTGCAAATCTCGGATTGTGATTAATATACTTACAGTTAACTATCGCAGAATCAAAAGTTTTGAAAACATCAACAGCTTCTATACAATACATTGTACAATAAATCATTAATTGATCTGGGTTTTCCTAGTGAAAGAACATGAAGTACAGTCTATGTGCAGAAATGGATTGAACCCTTTATAGCGTTTGTTTGTTTTGTTTGTTAACGTCCGTTTCTGCTATATCTATGGGCTAATTGGACACCCCAGAGAGAGAGGATCGGATACAGAGAACCCGGGCGCAATGCCCTACTCTTATTATCGAAAGAGTTCTCTGGTTCTATTAGATGCTAAGTGTAAAGCACTCATACATCTGACCTCGGTTTATAAAGTCTCATCCGAAGGACTTGGTCCGGAGGGGGATCGAACTCACAACCACTGACGCCCTTTATAGTGAGACTATTTCTTCTGAAGGCACATTAAGTTTCTTATCACTCTTTTACTTGTCTTTTTTTCAAGTGGTAGAACATAGAATCTAATCATATTGCAAAAAGTTCTTTCTGCAATACAAACATGCTGTATATAACACACTGCCACCTATCTTTGAGCTTTGTGGTTACTATAGAGAGGGTTCTACAGTAACTATTAGATCTATTACCTGACTCTCTATTTAAGTGTTTATTAAGCATTTTTGACTGTTTTTTGGTAAAGAACTCACAGACTTATGCTAGGTGACTGTTGACCGGTCAACAGTTGACTGTTGCACGGCACTGTTGCCTGCGCCGCGAAAATGGTGCGCAAACATTTACTGCATCGCAACCGTCTTACATAGATCTAGCATTTTACGGGGGTTTTCAGGCCATGAATACCATAAAAAGGCTACATATAGATAATCTAGTATTAAGAAAGACTCCGAATAAAGAATGTTAAACCGCTTGCAGATCGAGCATCTTCCTTTTTTTTAAACAAATTATGACGCTACATTCTAAATGACGTCATGTCATCATGAGTTTATGACGTAATTGAAACTAAGTGTCAATCAATTTTAGTCAATAAGAAAATGTTTACATTTCAAATCGTATATGAAAAAAATAATATATTTTAGAGAAACCTTTTCTAAATACAGTGGTTGTGCGTTCAGTCTGTGTAGTGAATTAATATTTATATGATAAATAAATAATCTCTAGAATTTATACAGTTGTTCAACTCATGTAGATCTAGATCTAGCTTTTCATTCAGCCATGTACAATTCAGGAACTAGATCTGTCTTAAATAGAGAGTCCGGTAATAAATCACTTGTTTCATATTTACTTCGGGAACATTCAAATCATTGTCCCTCGGTAGCAGGGAAGACCTTGAGAACTGTTGCCCTCGGCCGTTGGCCTCGGGCAACAGTTCTCAAGGTCTTCCCTGCTACCTCGGGTCAATGATTTGACTGTTCAGTACCTCAGTACCTATGAAACAAGTGTATATTGTTTAGTTCAAATCTTGTTTTCTTATCCCATTTTATTCAGGATACTGATAAAGAAATATTCTGTAAAATTGCAAACAAGCTGAAGCAAGGATCTGATCCCATATATCTTATTTGTTCTGATCTTCCCTCCAGTCTGTTTGTCTCTATCACTTTACTTTTATGAAAAATATGCCACAAATTGACATCAATTTCATATGATGCAGATGAGGTTTTCGCGGACACCATTTTGTGTCACAGCATTAAATGGGTTAAGCTGAATTACATTAGTGCCATAATGTGTTGATAGGGATTGTTTGCTGTTTGAAATGCCTTTGTAATGGAGTAAAGTTTTTGAGATACAATTATGTATCTTTTACTTTCCTTGTAAAACTGGCTAATGTTTTAGTGGAAAACTACTGTATCTTCAAGTTACGATAGTTTTCCACTTAACAAAAAATAGATCTTTTGAAGCAAAATGTAATTGTAATACTATCGTATCTCAAAAATGTGCTATAAAAGCTTTTTAATAAAACACTAGTACAAACAGAGGTTGATCCTGTTATTCTGATTACATTTCAAGTTTATCCTGTGAAGGAACAGTCTGTAATGAGGAAAAAACACTATTAAAACAGTTTTTTGCTTCTCCTGTAAAATTTCAAAATATGGAGTTACGATAGTTTTCCGCTAAGCGATCGATATGGTATACCACTAAATTCAGGAAACCCGAGTAGACTGAGTTCTATATTTAGAGCTACGTAATTATATATATATGTGGTTGCTGACGCCTGCAATCATTTATATTTCGTCTTCCATCCGCCTGAGTAGTGACGAGTGTTCAGCCAGGGATGTAAGTATTGACTTTTTAACGTTTATTTTGTTTGATCGTGCACTCACGAGTGCATTTTTAATGCTTTGGAAGGCAAAATAGAATATATTTTATCTAAATTTAAACCCAAAAGTTGCCTTCTAATATTTATAGATCTACGTGAAATGAAATTGTATGTATTTGTCTGCTCTGATTGCATTTATTTTGAAATAAAATACTGTTGAAATTAAACAAACTAGCTTTGAATGTTGTAAACAAGGGGAATATCCTAATCTATAATTGTAAGAACTTTAATTGTAGCCCAACGCCATAATGCATTTTCTCTCTATACATGTATATTGAAATAAAATAACTTAACTAGCTAGCTATACGATTAGGGCTAATAAAACAATGGTGTAACATTAGCGATTCTATTTTTCTATTTATTACTTCTACGATTTCATAAATATATTATACTGTGTAATATTTTCATAAATATACTAGATTCTGTCTTTTAATCTCGAAATGACAGAAACAAATTAAGAAACGAAAGTGAACCCGAATATTGCGTAGATAAAATTTAATCCCATAAAATGGCTATAAGTGGAATGGGGAAAACCAGAAAATTCTATATTTAGAAACGGCGCTTTTTATAGCGGAATCGTACTACTTTTCGCGAAAACAACTTTTTCCGTTGCAGCATTTTTCATGAAAATTGTTGGGACATTTATAATTTAAAAATATTGAATATTCTTATCCATCATAAAATGTATTACTGACCAGTATTTAAACATTTCCGACACAAATTAATATAATATTACAGTATATCGTTACATGGTCTCTTGGAACAGCCGTTGCGGTAGTACTTGTCGTGCTTCCGCTATTCCATTTCTACTTCAAAATGGCCACCATCAACTAGGTCTAGTCTGACATTTTGAAAGTATTTCGACGTAAATTGATATAAGTATTGCACGAATAACTGTGGGAAAAGAATGATTTCAAGGTATTTCCCCTTAGCTTGTTTGGTTCTGATTATCATATGATTACCGAGAGGACCAGTGTTGTTCCCGATAGGATGGACGAGCCGTCATTTTGAAATTGTTCTTTGTTGACAATGTTGTGCACAGTGCAGTGCACAGGGGCCCCTGTGGTGCAGTGGTCAGGGAAGGGGGATGGGGCTGATTATTGGCCCCCCCAAAATGGCATAGAGAAGTTCTGTATTATCTATGCTTTAACATGTATATGAACCTGAAATTTGGTTTAAAAATACATATCCAGTTTGTGTTTTATCAAAATTCATCAGGTTTAGTAAAAATTACCATGAGTTATGCCCCTTTATGAACTTAAAATATATATGATGGGTGTTTGCAGTTCTGTTTACATGTCTTCAGTTTGGACAATTAATGTTGTTTTTGCAAAAATCTGCTATAACTTACAACAGTTTAGCTTTCAGTTTCAAGGCAGATGCCTGCTTAGAGTAGGGTGACCAAAAAAGGAAATCTCTTATACAAGCTTTCTGTTTTACCTGCATGCAGCTTTAAGCTGCAATATCAGGACGTTTCGCTACCAGGATTTTTGCTACCCTAGCATGTTCGCTACCTTGTGGCTTTCGCAGCTGGTCTTTTTACTACCTAGACTTTTCGCTACCCAGTTTTATTTTTCACCCCTCTTATTTACTAATATGCAGTCCCTGTACTCCCATGATAGGGATATTTATTTACTGATCTGGATCCGAACTTACGTAAAGAAATGGAAGAGGTTTTCTTGCCTAATCTGGATTCATTCTTACGGACAGAAATAAAAACATAATTTCGACAAAATATTTGCACAGACACCACACGTCCGACTAAGAGATTTATATTTATTAATCTGGATCCAAACCAATGAAATCATCATATTTAAGGTTTTCCAAGACTGAAGATCGCCTTTTTCCGTATTATCTCGGCATTTTCCGTGTTTAACGGAATATACCGAACACACCCATATAAAACCTGGAGGATAATGTTAGAAATTATCCAAACGTAGTGCGAAATGTTGCAAATCTCGCCTTGTAAATTTGCATGGCCTTCCCCACATGGGTTCGAATCCCGACCGAGCTCAATATATTTTTCTTTGAAATATATATCTTTTTTAAACAAAACCTTTTCGTAAATCAATGATTAGATGTTTATAAATGCGCCTGACATTAAATTGCAATTTTTTTTAATCATAAGCCAAATTTATTGTTCAGTCTTTATAAAGTATTCAAGGTCTCCAACACTTTTTCGAAGACAAAATTAATTTTTTCCAGTTAGGTGCGGCCAAATGTCTTCATATTTTGGATTTAGATTGCGTAAGTATTGTATGAAAAAATAAGCAAGTGGTTTGCTTTGCCCAAGTTTTCATTTTTGTACAAACATACAACCTTTTAAGTAATATAATGTAAAATGGTATTGAAAATGCTGCTTATTTTGAAGAGGACGGTTCAGATTTTTTAATTTTTCACATCATATGATGCAAATATTGGGACAAAGTCAATAACTTTTATTTTGTGAAGTTCATGTCTTGTGGCATAGGCATGACATAAAAAATATCAGTATTTTAGGTAAGAATAGGTAAAAATCACCTTTCAGGAATATTTGTCTTTTAATTTTCTCGCATATTTTCCTACCTGTAACTGGCTGTAAGGCTATATACACTATTTCAAATATTTTCGAGAAGAGATGGCGAAAAGCCTTCATATTTCACACAAGACACGGGAATTACATGTAGTATCCATTCAAAATATCATTTTCACATTACAATTACCCTACCTTCAGTGTTGGAATAAGTTAAAAGAGATTTTTTATTCATCTAGATCAAAACTAATAGACAGAAATCGTTTCAATTTTGGCGAAATATTTACAGTGTCAATGGGTTCACATCAGAAATTTTTATTCCTTGATCTGGATCCAAACCAATCAAATCACCATATAAGTGATTTAAGTTAATAATCTGGATCCAACATTCAAACAGAAATAAATTCAAATAATTGCATTTTTGACGAAACATTTGCGCAGACGCCATACGTCCCTATCAGAGACTTGTATTTACTAATCTTCATCCAAACCAATGCTAGCTCAATATAAGAGGTTTTTATTTACGGAACAAGGGGGTTATTTATTAATCTGGATCCCAACTAACGGACATAAATAGAATAGATTTTTATATACCGGTACTAATCTGGATCCAAACTAACCATGACAGATATAATTATAATTTTGATGAAATATTTGTGCAGACGCCACGCATCAACATGGGAGATTTATAATTATTAATTTGGTTCCAAACCAATGGTATCTCCATAAAAGATAATTTTATTCATGTAATGTTCTCAATGTGGAAAATAATTTACTGTTTTGATTTGTGCGAAAGCTGATCTATATCACACAAAGAAACGTCTTTCATAAAATCAAAATCTCATAAGGGCCTTTCAAAATTGACAACTGCTAATTTCATTTTCAACTGCAATTTTCAGATCAATAAACTTGGTAATTTTATCATTTCAAATGCTTGTATATTATGCTGAATTCAAAGTACTTTAAGGGTAGATAGTCGTTAGATAAACAATGATAAGTCATTAACAAAAAATTATATTTTAGTTTGGTAATAAAAAAATTGGGGTACTAGCGAAAATGTATGGGTAGTGAAAACACCCAGGGTATCGAACTGACAGACGCGAAGGCAACAGCGTAGTGAAATGTCCAGTAACCTAAGCTACCACCTGACATTTTATATCATATGTGATGGTTGTTTTCATGTTTGAGATGACATTTTAAAATAATTCACATTTATCTGCTTGCTTGTCTGTACATTGCTATAGATTAATAATAGATGAATTTCCAATCAGTCGGGTTTTATCTTGTTTTCAACTTTTTTTTCAGTGATTGATTATAGCAGACTGAAAGTAAAGCAGAAGCTCAATTAAGCAACCATCTGTTAGGATGTAGAATATATACACTGTAATATATGATTTATCATATTATGGTGCATTGACGTCTGCATGTTCACGACTGTATCAACTGGAACCATTTTCTTCAGTGGCTGTGAAGGAACAAATTAAGGTTTGAAAGACATATCTCTATTGAGTAATTTATTAAACCATACATTAAGTTGATTTGTATGATTTCAGATTACCCAGATATTCGAGACATAACACAGATTTTAAGGAAACATAAACCAAGGTTAGTTGCAGTTCATATGACAAGTGGTGTTGATCTATTCTGCTCTGTTCTGTTTATCTGGTCATCATTCAGAACTAAACGTCTTCTGTCAATTTGTACCTTCTCATTGACAATCTATGTTGATTTTGCATTTATAAAACAGCTTTTACATAGGACTGCTAAAAGCAGTGTTCCAGATAAAAGAGAGTAAATGGGATAAATCAAGCATATTCTCACTCATATCGGCGCCAACCCTGTAGGGTTTAAATCAGAAATGGATGGAATCAGAAATGAACCTCCTTAAGATAGGACACAGAGCTCCAGATAAGGGGAGTATTTCAAAAACTAAAATCTTTATTTTTGCTTTAAACCCTATAGTATTACTTGTCATTAGAATTGTCTCTTCCAGACGATTCTAATGAGTAGTAACAATAAACATCATAGGGTTTGGTGCTAAAAAAAGTGAGAAAATGGTGGATTTGTTCAGTTTACTCCCTCTTATCTGGAGCCTAGCTTGTTTCAGTCTTCCTTTCATTCTGCTTTTAGGTACTACCTCATTATCATTATAATACTCTATGTATATGAATCTATCTTTATGATCACTTAAAGCAGGTTGGAAATAAAGCAGAATGGGTCTTAAGGCATATTCTTCTTTAATTTCAACCTGCTTTAAGATATCATCTGCTAGGATAAACAACATATTTCTCATGATACATATTCATGACTGTATAAAAGGGAACTACAAATGTATTTTCTTCACTTGAGGAATAAATTGTAGGTGTAAAAAGGCATATTTAGAGGGGGAATGAGTTAGTGAAACTTGTGTAACGTTTTACTTGACTTGATCCTGAGTTTATTTTTCAACTGCTGCGGGTGTCCCAGGAACTGGGGTAGGCAGCAGATGGCTAGAGTGTCTAACACTCAGTCTCCACGCTTCTCTCTTCTGTGGATCTATGCCTGCAAGGCTACAGATGTTCACCTTGAAGCAATCTGACCAAGACTTTTGTAAAAATTAATTAATGACTATTAAAAACTTATGCATTATACTTATGACTGTTATAATTACAGATATGGAGGGAAAGGTTACACACGCTGTACTGGTGCCATGTGTGCGGAGGGGTGATATTGTACCTGATGCTGCTGTCACTCAAAAGTCACAGAACTTGACGGTAAATATTTAAGCCTTAGCAGGGCTCCAGATGAGGGGAATATTTCATAAACTAAAATCTTTAGTTTTGCTTTTAACCCTATGGTGTCACTACTCATTAGAATCATCTGGAAGAGACAATTCTAATGAGTAGTAACACCATAGGATTTTGTGCTAAAATGAGTGAGAGTTGTTGGATTTGTGCAGTGTACTCCCCTATTATCTGGAGTCCTGCTTAGGGATGATTTGTTCTTATATGCCATCCATTGTTTGTTGTCGACAGTGTCTGTGAGTTTACTCACAAAAACACAATCTTTCTTAATCCTTTTCTTCATAGTTTGTATTTTAGTGTGGGGTACATGTGATTACTGTAAACATTTTAGATAGAATTCATGAGATTTCTGCTTTATTGTCTGTCTGCTTTAACTTGAGCATTCTTTGGTGTTAACCATTTGCCCTATAGAAACACCTTACAGCACGTATACCTACCAAACCACATAAATGGAAAAATTATATTCAATTTTAGTGTTGAATGCATGAGGAAACTTAAAGCCAAGTGAAAGCACAATGAAAGTAAAGCCAAATGCTTAATGGAAGTTTCTGCTTTACTTTTATATTACTTTAAGCGATATCCTACCACAAACACATGGTTTGACTCTGGTGACATGTAGACTAAGGGCCACCATAGCCCTTTTGTATACTGCTGTTGTTAGCCTTCTCATTTAATAACCTTATTGCAGAGCTCTGAATTAGGTATAAACAGTAGAACCTCTCTATTACGACTACTAATTTTTGTTAATTATTAGGTGTTTACGACAGGTGGCTGCTTAAAACAATGCGACAGTAAAACAGAAAGCTTCTTTAGGAGATTTCTGTTTTACTGTTACCTTGTTTTAAGCTGTCACCTGTCTTTTAAACAATCAATTAATCCTCGTTTTAATGGTCATAATAGAGAGGTTTTACTGTATTTCATAAGTTCAAAACATTATGTCTCCTTCAAAACCTAGTTTGAGACTTCCATAAGAGTTAACTGTTTGAGACCAATGTAAAGACTATTCAGAGCATAGAGGCTGTTAAGAGTTGTACAGAAAAATGTTTGAACTCTTATCTAGTACGTATGCTTAAAGGCCTAATTCTTTTGAAAAGAAATGACAGTATTCCTCAATAGCGTATAAATTTGTTTACATTTCAGAAATGGATAAACCAACAACATAGATTTCTTAACATTTTAATGAAGATTTACGTCACCTATAGTTTGGGTCAAGTTTTGCAATTGCGCCAAAGTTGGCTTTCAATAGAGATTTTGAAGAGAATTGTGCTTTTATATATATGGAGTGCATTAACTCATGTCTTTGTAAAGCTGGCAAGCTGGCAAATTGTGTACAGTGCCAAGCCAAAATCTGAGATAAAATCAAGGCCAACAAATAAAGCAGTTGTACTGTGGTCAGATATTAACAGGGAAGAAGTCCTGAAAAGATTGAGGCCTAGTTCTGATCTAAAACCTGTGACTGTTAAAAGCAGATGGTGTGAACTTAGAGAAAAAATAATTAATGAACATCAGCAGTGTTTTGTTCTTGAAGTGCTTGTTCCAATTTTATCATACCAATCTCCCCTGGATTTGTATCCAAGTTTTCGCACCTGTCTTGTAGAGATGCACTTTTGTTTTAAACCATTTCCACTGTACAGTTTTAATACACCATACAATAAATGTGAATCAAAACAATTAGTAATAGATAGGGATGAAGACATAACTAAAGAGAAATTGAAGAATCTCGAACCTTCTGATTCTAGTGAAACAAAATCCAACTTATGTTTTGTAAAAACCTCAAAAGGCCATGACACTTTAGGTCAGTGGCAAACAGACATTACAGTAAAACCATGTGATATAAGGTCAAGATTAAATGACGTTGTAGATATTAAAGATGCCATAAGTCATGCAGTAGCCAATACAACTGTATCTCAGAATGTGGAAAATAGTGAATCAGAAAGAACAACATTAAAACATTCTCTGGAAAAAGCTAAAAAGAAAGGTTCCAGAGATGGTAGAGTTGTACAATCTGAAGATGATAATTTAGATGTGATCAGCCAGCTCACCAATTGTCCAGTAACTGAACATGTGAAGCCACAGACCAACCTCACTGCATTTATGCTGCCAAAGGAACCAACTGTGGTCTATAGGAATGGCTATGATCCAAGGCTTGAATCTGACGGTCATGTTGGAACATCTAGAACTATAGTACCTGAGCAAACATCAGAGATAGTAGAACCACAGCAAACAACGGAAACAAGTAGAATACCTACAGGAGCAAGCACCACAGTCTCATCTGATCTCACAACCATTGATTCAGTGTTAAAAGAAATGGCGAACGGTACAGAAATTGGGCCAAAGATCTCCATGAAGTTTGAACTGTTGCGACTGTGTACGTTGAGAAATTTTCCCAAGAACAACAAGCCGTACATCATCAGACTGGCCAAAGCCGGTTTCTACTACGCAGCTGATGATGACGAGGTAATTTGTTTCTCCTGTGGAATACGTAAACGAAACTGGACAGCAAATTGTGATCCGATGGCCACGCATAAACGTTTGTCTCCACACTGTTCATTTCTCATTCGAAATGCTGAGGTGAACTTTCCTGTTCCAAGTGCAGTGGAAGGTGAAGGCCGAGACAAATTTGCCAATCTCCGGGAACTGCTGAATGATCCTGGTCCGGATATTGGAAACGACGTTCCTGCTTCTACAATGACTAATGCAGGTTAGTAATGACTTTCTTTCTTATACACAGTTCTCGAAATAAGATGGGGTAAACTGAACAAATCCAACATTTTCTCACTCATTTTAACACCAAATCCTATGGTGCAACTTATCTGGAGCTCTGATACAAGAACTAATACAGGTTGCAGGGCTTCCATTAGTTGTTTTTGAAAAATCTTAAGAATTCCAAATTTTTTATTTTTCAAGCAGGATTACTTAAAGCATGTTGAAAGTAAAGCAGAATGCACCTTAAGGTGCATTCTGCTTTACTTGCAGCCTGCTTTAGGCTACCATCTGCTAGGATAAAAATCCTAAAAATTTAGGAAAACTAGCCCTGATGTTGGACAAATGATGAGTGTTTTATGGTGAAATTTTCATATGGACTAATCCACTGTTGAAAAATGTCCAGTATATATGCTGATTTTCAGGTCTGTTTGTAGAGATTGTTTCAGAAATATAAAACGACAACAAAAAATGCAGCATTTGAACAGAGGATTCCTTAAGTGGCCCTCGGATCAGGTTGTTTTCAAATATACATATATACTGGTTTACAAACTTTACAGGCATGAAAGGGGTATTGATAAGGTCGTGGGTGACAGTGTAGACAATAGATTATTACAGTTCCAGCTTTATCAATTGTCTGTTCAGCAACTCTCGGCTTATAGATTGTTAAATATATTTACTAGAGAATGATAATCGACTGACAGGGATGCTCCACTATTGTATACAGCAAAACCTCTCTTATTACGTCCACTAAAAAGAAGGCTGATTGACTGTACTAATTAACACAATTTAGTGGTCGTAATGGAGAGGTTTTACTGTTTTTATAACAAAATTCCTTTTTCCTCAGAAATGTAGTGTTTGAAATGTTATGAGTTCCAAGTATACGGGAGTGAACTGTTACATGTTCAACATTTTTTCCCTTTATGTTGTCACTGCTCACTAGAATAATCTTGAACAGACACTTCTAATGAGTAGTGACAAAATAAGGTTTGGTAGAAACAGGTGGGTTTTATGTTATTTGCGTATTTGCATCTATAACATTAACAGTAGTTAGTTGTTTTTCTTTACAGCAGCAAGTGATAATCTAACCGTGTATGACACTGACCCGAAGCATCCTCACTATGCTGTGAAGCAGGTTCGTCTCAACAGCTATGTGGGGTGGCCTGCAGATTCACCACAGACCCCAGAAGTCCTGGCAGATGCTGGGTTTTATTTCGCTGGTAAGCATCATGTCATTGATATCTAAACTGTTAAGTCTTGTTACATAGGGTGTGTTCGATTATCAGTCCGGAATTGACGGAATCGAAATCGAATGGTCCAGAATTCAATTCCAGAACTGTTCTATCAATTCTGCCCGAGGAGGTGGTTTGAACAGATTTGTGACGTATCATCATGGTTCCCGGCACAATTTACGAACGCTTCGACAGCAAAGTTGTAATAAGTAGGGAACCAGACTACCATATTTGCAAGGGTTCAATTCCGTTTTTATTTGATTTACAAATTCCATGGAATCGTTCCAACAAGTTCTGGAACTGATAATCGAACACGCCCATAGTCTCTTAGTCATAAAGTCAAAGATTTGTCTTTTAACACATTTAATTTATTCCTCCACCGAAGAAAATAGTTCCACTTTAAATAATCATGGGTGTGTATTATAAGAAATATTTTCTATGTTCTGGTAGCTGAAAGCAGGCTTAAAGTGAAGCAGAATGTGCCTTATGGCACATTCTGCTTTACTTTCAACCTGCTTTAAGTGTTCACCTATCTTCAATACTAGAAACAGGCTATGGAGTAAAGGGTTAAAGCAGTTTGAAAGTCATGTTGCATAGTGACAAGACAAGTGACTGCTTATCCCCGCCCGCCTCCCTGCAAAAGTGCCTTGAATACATGTATTTAGTGGAATAAAGGTTAAGATGATTTTATTGTTTTGTTGTAGGTATGGGGGACTGTGTCAGGTGCTTCCATTGTGGAACAGGTATGTTTTGGTTTTCTGTTACAGTGGTAAATATGCTATTCCTACCCATTTACCCATTAATCTATGCGTAAGAAACCCATAGTGAATGATTAACGAACGGGTAACGCATAACGAATTTATCGCATTAATAAACGATTATACCTATGCAGTCTCGGCTAAGGGGTCCGTTGGCTAAGTGATGACCCTTTCATCCGGGCTCTTTTAAAGGCATAAAGAAACGCGTAAAGCAACGGCTAGGAATCGCGAAAAGGTTAATAAACACATAAGAAATGCTTAAGAAACGCGTAAAGTGAGTAGGAATAGCGTATTTACCACTGTACATATTGGGCACTGTTACTATTAGGCAGCAATCTGTGAAATTAACATATTCCATTTTGACAACCATTCTTGCAAGGTTAGCTGTCAGATGGACAATTAACCACTATAACAAACTTAACACATTACCTCATTATGGCTATAGTGGTGATTTTTGAGGCAATATTGCATACAAACCCGTGAAATTTGTTGAAACAAGTTGAGTTTTAAATCCAATTTGTTTATACTCGATTACGACGAATAACAACAGAGATTCATGGTAAAAGCTCTTTAGCATACCCTATACAATTACATACACAACAATGATAACATAGCTATTTGGGGTGAGAACTATGAGCGCTTTTAATCAAAGAGAAACAACACCTCAATAGATGTTAAATAAGCTTAATTTTTTGTCTGCTAAATGTCACGTGATCTGATGACGTCACACACACTATATATGAATTATTGCCGCCTGTGTAAATCACGAGGCTTTATGAAAATACGCGGGACCCAGTCCAAAGATTTTTTTATGTAAACAAATCTCTTATTTTGCTATCCATCTTGATACGAAATCGACTTATTTAGGTATGATTCTTAATGAAATGGATGAATATGTCAGGCATGTTACAGCCAATTTCACTTAGTTTGAATACATAGAAAATGAAAATATATAAGAAATTGCACATTGCTTTAACCAGGGCTCCAGATAAGAGGGAGTAAACTGAACAAATTCAATGTTTCTCACTCATTTCAGAACCAATCCTTTGGTGTTACTTCTCGTTAGAATCGTCTCTTAGAGATGATTCTAATGAGTAGTGACACCATGGGTTTTAATGCAGAAAAAAATAATTTAGTTTTTGAATAACTCCCTTTATTAGGGGTCCTATTTGGATGTTTATTGTTTATTGTACTGTGTAGGTTTACGCCACTGGGCAGCTGATGATAATCCATGGATTGAGCATGGACGTTGGACTCTGGAGAATCCTTGTCATTACCTGATTAGTACAAAGGGAGAAGAGTTCTTCAGTCTAATCCGAATGGCAGTGGAGATTACTAACAACCAGGTATATATCACCATTTTACCTATTAATCCATACTCCATAGCCTGCTTCTAGTTTTGACCACTTAAAGCTGGTTGAAAGTAAAGCAGAATGTGCCTTAAGGCACATTCTGCTTTACTTTCAGCCTGCTTTAAACTACAGTCGAACTTCAGTATCTCGACGGTCTCGGGACGATCGAAATAGCATCGAGATAAGCATGGGCTCGAGATAGCCAAACTGGTAAAAAATTCAAAACTTACAGAAAGTAAGCCTGTGAACAATAAAACAGCTGTACGTATGTACTCTCGCGTGTTTGTGAAATGCCGTAACATTTTTAACACGTTATATGCCGATTTGGATGTTACACGTTTACTGTATTTTTTGTGCACAAATCACGGACGATAAAGACAATCAATAACTCACATTTTATTTAGTACTTGACCAGGGAGATTATATTGAATAGCTGCGAAAGCAATATATTTATTTTGCAAACACCGAACATGGAAATATACATGGGTTGTTTTGGGTATTACAGTTGAGTCCGGTAAGTCTGCGCGTCTGGTAAAGCTGCGCATCAACAAACCGGTTTACTTCCGGCTGTCAAATACTCACGAAAACCTCGTTTTACTTAGGAAATCACAGTGAAATTCATTGGAGCTGGTGAAAAACCACCCTAGGTTAAGAAAAAGTAATTGCGATAAGCATAATTCGTAAAAATCCTTATATTTAGTATTTAAGTTACGTGGGTCAATTGTGTACATTTCATGCATTTGACCTCATTGAATATTCATGAGACATTGACCTGGATTCCGCAAGACATCTCGGTCGATTCGGCTCATTATTTATTTGTCGGACTGTTCATAACAATATAAAATACGCTATGTATAGCTTTTTATTACCACTCTGTTTTGTTTATCGCGGAATTTCGTGTATTATTCGTATTTTCCTTCCTGCTCCGCGGTACTATTTTCGTCAACATCCGTTTTATCAAGGGGCGCTACTCTTGATGAATTGAATCAACACCGATAATGACGTTTATTAGGAGACTGATTTTAAGGATGCGACGATCAAACTTTAAGCGATAATTTACTGTTGATTGACAATTATCACCTAACACCCATTCAGCCAAAGTGTCAAACTACCGATAGTTCCGGTAAATGATTTTACCTTTGATTTCCACAGTCCGATACTTGCGATCAAAGTCGGCGAGCGTATCAATGCATGAAAACCTACAGTCGTCGAGATACTGGGTGTTAATTGAGAACAGTTAAATGAATATGGCCAAAATCTATAGTCGAAATACCGGGGGTAATCGAGATTAGCCATAGTCGAAATAGGGCAGGTAAGATTACATAAGAATAAGAACAAATATTTCCGGGACTTGAGACAATCGTCGAGATAGGCATTGCAATCGAGATTCTGACGTTCGAGATACTGGTGCTCGACTGTATTATCTGATAGAATATAGAAAATATTTCTTAAGATTTTTATTTGTGACAGTATAAATTTGAACTGTTTTCTTCAGTAGAGGAATTAATTAAAGGTGTAAAAAGGCGTTTTAATAGGGTAATGGGTTTGACATAGCTACAGATAAGGGGAGTATTACAAAAGATAAAATCTTTATATGTGCATCCCTTACTGACACTGCAAGTGAACTAGTACAGTTTCCAGATCAGTTCAAAAAAGTTTATTATAAGGGGTCCTCACTGGTTGCGTAGGACAAGTCTCTTTATAGGTACACTGTTAACAAATGATGCATATCACTTGGATTCAGTGGGTTAATTACAGAGATAATCGCTAAACAATTAGTTAATCTCGTGTTACACATCACAGACTATTGTTCAGTCCTGACTGCATACTTCATAGTAATGTCCAGTTGTTATAATAATAACTAATTGTCATATCAACTATTTTGATCCATTCATATCGTAAGGTATTTAAATATGGCAAATAATTAACAATTTGATGAATAATGCATGATACAATCTTGCTTTCTGTTTGGAAAATGTTTTTTCCAAGGTTTATATATAAAACTAACCAATAGTTTAAAGTTTCTGTATTGTTAATCACATGCATTCCCATTGTTATCACAATTATCTCTGTACTTTTTGATTTATACATGAATAGACACAATTGACTGGCAACCTCATCTGAAAAACAATATAAATCTTCACTTCCTCTCTAATTAAACCTATTTGTGCCTGGTGTCCAGTCTGTCCTACAAAAGGGACATAGGCAAACAGTGTAGACTTTGATAGGATGCCTAATAATGCAATATCTGATCAGAGTCTACACTGCATGCTGATAGGGATTTCAATATAACATGAAAGGAAAATGAGAATTTAGATTAGGCAACCCATAGATAAAAAATGGACAAAACCAATATATAAGCATGGGAGAATTCACTGTTCACAACTGGGTTTAAAAATGAGCTGATTCCTGTTCATTTAAGTGGCTGATTGTCGGGCTTCTCTATATATTTGCAGAGATTTGATTTGAGTGACAAGTAGTGTGGATCTTGATTAGGTGCAGAACTATTCAGCATCTGATCTGGATTCAAACTGTTTGTAAAGATCTACGAAAGCTGTTTCCCTTGGTCAGAAGTTTTATAAGGAAGATAATGCATCTAACCCTAGCTGTAAGGGCATCAAGTATATAGAGAATATTTGGTGACTAGCTTTGAATGAGAAATGTTATCTGGCAAGGCGGATGAATATATCTGGTGAGCCGCAGGCGAACCTGATATTTTCAGAAGCCGAGCCAGATAACATTTCTCATTCAAAGCTAGGAACCAAATATTCTATTTATCCTTGTTACAATAGTAAAATAAATAGAGAATGCTTTTTTCAAAGCTAGAATCGTATTTGGGCTAGATAAGATTCTCACTAAAGAACTACATGTATGTTTTACTCTAGGAAAGCGCGCTAAAATAGATGACGTCAGTGACGTCACATCCTAGTTACGTTGAAAAGAAATAAGAGAACCTTTAAAAATCTAGTGTTTTTCACTGAGGAAAACTAAAAGGTGAACAATTATAGAAGTATCTCAGCAAGCGACTGGTGGCGTGTACTCTATATAACGCTTTGATTGCATCGAATAGTTCGAATAAACGTCGTTACACGTCGGGTTCTATTGAAAGAGTTTTAGAATACCTTTCCTAACAGCGGGAACAATAAGCGTCTCGGTGGGAAAAAATAGTTCCGGCTACAGGTCATGTGACCACTTGACATAATAACATCGGTCATGTGACCACATAGCATAATAAAGCAAAGTTTATCTGTCACCCCTTTATCCGTCAGGAAAATAGGCACGTGACAGGATAAATAATCCTTTACAAACAGTGTAGACCCAGATCAGAGGGCTCCTGAAGGAGCCCTCTGATCTGGGCCTACACTGTTTTCCATAATTTTAAATAATGTGTCGACAGTAAGGGTGAAACGATTAATTGCGATCTGGATTGAACCGCGATTTTATGCCCTCGATTCGATCTGATTCAATTCGATTAGGAAATGTCATTTTCGATTCGATTTATATGTAGAAAACTCGCTAAGAACTATCTATCTATCTATCTTTTCATACTGCAACACCATCATATGAGTATTACGTGCAGCTGCGCTTCTGTGTAATAAAAAAATAGCGAATTAAAATTTACCTCTGTTATCTACGGTAAAGTATTAGTTCGAAAGATTAGAGATCCCGCACAGGCTTTTCACCCGTTACGAGTATGTCTTTGTTTACTTTGCCGGTTTCCTGTGTCATTCTACGCATGCGTGAGCAATTGCTTGCCTCAATTGTGATGTAATTCTTCGTTCACATTACGTATCTCGGTACTGCTTCGACTATTTTAAATAAATTAATAATTCTGTAAACGTTGAATATTTTATTACCTACAACCTAATACGCTCATTACTTTAAAAAATAAAGACGTGCAATTCAGGTAAGAAAATTAAATTATAAAATATTGTGATTTATTTTGATACCGAATATACAGCCCGACATACGTTTCAACACCCGGATAATAGGTGTAAGAATGTATGGTGAATTCCCGCGATATGTCAAGGATCAAGTAACACTCAAAAGTCCGCTCCAAAAATTTCGAAAGCAAAGGCGACTGACAGCATTGTTAACGAACTTAAACCGGTGAGTGAAAATCAGGAACAGTAATATTCAGATGTATCGATTATCACCATTGTCATTTAAGATGAATAACTATCCACTCCTTTACACCATTCTGTACCTTGCTAACAGAGTAGACCGTTACCAGGCAGCTGTAAATGGTTGATGACAATGGTCTACACTGTTTGCGCATAGAAGATCATAACATAGAAAAATTGGTATGTCAATACTGCAAACCATCCACATAATCAATAAGGTGTATTGTTATGATCAAAATCATATAAGTCAGAAATATACATGTATTAACCCTTCCATGCAGTTTTCCAAACTTTAACCCCAACTTTTTGGCCCTGAATGTTCATGTATATTGTTTTTAATATTAACTGTTATTGCAGGATGTCATCTACTTAGAACATTCATTTATTGCAATGTAAAATCGAATCAAATCGAAAATAATCGAATCGTGTTATAAAAAATCGAAATCGAATCGAATCGAATTTTTTTGAATCGTTTCAGCCCTAGTCGACAGGCACCTCAAAAGTCATGATGAACTTGTCAATTATCTGAACGGAAATAGCCCTTTGCTAGTTCACTGTTGTAATAGTTAAGACCATCTGTAGGTTAAGATTGTGAAAGTGGTACTTATGTCTTTAGTTGTTAATTTCCTGTTATCAATACTCTTGGCTTTTAGTTACTATATACATGTAAGCCTAAATTCTAAGATGAATTCTTCTGTTGTGCCTGTTGACCAGTTTTGGGTGAATGCATTATTAAAGCAGGTTGATGGTAAAGCAGAATGTGCCTAAGTGTGTATTCTGCTTAACTTTCAACCTGCTTAAAGTGATCACCTATGGTCAATACAAGAAATGGACTAGGGGGTAATGGATCAAGTATGACAATTGTAAAGTCCAATTAATGATGAAGTAATTCATCGAAATCTATGAAATAATGGGTTTTTCTGAACTATCTTTAGGATCTTGTAATAGAAGTGTGGTCATCAGTCATTTGACATCTCTTTAACCCATTACTTAATAGCCTGTTTCTATTCTTGAAACCAGGTGACCACTTAAAGCAGGTTGAAAATAAACCAGAATTTGCCTTAAGGCTCACTCTGCTTTACATTCAGCCTGCTTTAACCCTTTACCCCATAGCCTGTTTCTTGTTTTGAATACAGGTAACTCTTTAAGCAGGTTGAAAGTAAAGCACAATGAGCCTTAAGGCAAAATCTGTTTTACTTTCAGCCTGCTGTAAGCTACCATCTGCTAGGTTATAGAACATTCTTATGGTACATGTTCATTACTGTATATATAAGACTAAGACTACCTTAGCGCAGGAATAAATTAAATGAGTTAAAAGGGGCTTCTATTGGGGAAAGGGTTCAGCTACCATTTGCTAGAATACATAAAATATTTCTTATGATACATATTCATGACTGTATAAAATGTATCTTTTTTTCTTGAGAGTAAAAAATTGAATGCATTATGATGCATATCTATGGAGTTATGGGTTTACCTAAGGAGGAAGCGAAATTGACCTTGTATACAGGGAATTTATTTCTGTTTTACGCTGGGTGTGACTATGATTGAGGAAGAATAAGAATGTTAACTCTTAGCATGCTAGTGGTGAAACCGTGATAACCAATGCAAACAGATGTGCATATCCTCAGGACTTTGATATGCTTTAATTTTTCAAAGAATTATAGCCCGAATACCTTTGTAATATTTTGCATATATTATATATATGGTACATGCTGTTAGGGGGCATCGTAATTATGTATCTTACAGACACAGCTATATATCTTGTTTTTAAAAAACCCATCAATTTGTCATCTGGTTTTCAGGCTCATTCCTAAGTTTTGAATGGGCTACTTAACCCTGGTTAACCTATACAGGAGTACCAAATATGGTATAACCATACAGAAATACTAAATATGGTATACTTTTCTCTTTCAGTCAACCGGGGAAAATTCCGAGCAATCAGAAGGTAATAATTTAATTACAGTCAAACTTTGATATCTCGAACTCGCTTAATTCGAACTATCCTATTAGTCGACATATGAAATGCATTATTCCAAGCTTACCCGTATTTCAAAGTAAAAACATTCAAGATATGGAAGTTCAACTGTATTATCAGACTGACATAATGAACTCTCAGATTACAAGTAGGACTGTTTACTTACCAATACTGAAACCATTGAATAGTGCAGAGCTGCCATTTTTATCCTGGCAGATAGTAGCTTAAAGCAGGCTGAAAGTAAAGCAGAATGCGCCATTTCGTACCCTTGCCTTTTCGCACCCTATTAATTGTCATTTCGTACCCTTGAAAAATTATATTACCTTATTTCCTTTACTTTGTAGAAACTTGTTTCGGCCCTATATAGATTTTACCTATACATGTAGTTATATTACTCTAATTATCCATCTAAAACAGGTGTTGTTAATGAATTATACCCATATAATAATTGTAAGTCAGGCTTGTGTACTTTAGAGAAGTCAATATTGATCTCTTCTAACCCATTACCTCGTAAATACACCTTTTTATGCCTTTAATTTATTCATCCACTGAAGAAGATATTTCCAATTTATAGTGTTACAAGTAAGAATCATAAGAAATATTTTCTATATTCTAGCAGATAATAGCTTAAAGCAGGCTGAAGGTAAAGCAGAATGCACCTTAAGGCGCATTCTGCTCTAATTTCAACCTGCTTTAAGTGGTCAACTATTTTCAAAAATAGAAACCAAGCAGGTTGAGGCGCATTCTGCTTTACTTTCAGCCTGCTTTAAGCTATCATCTGCTAGTATAAAGAATTTTTTTCTAATAGTACACAATTATAACTTGATAAATTGGAACTATTTTCTTCTGTAGAGGAATAAATTAGAGGCGTAAAAAGGTGTATTTATAGGGTAATATTTACAGGACTTGAACTTGGTTCGTATCTAGAAATGCTTGTTCTCCTATAAACTGTTCATTCAAAAGCCATTTTCAATATCCTGCTGTTGAAGGACAGTTATAAAATGTGTTGTTTAAACCTTACAGGAGCATCAGGTAGTACACATGGTAAAGGTGTGTCTGGGAAAAAGTCTAACACAAAGCAAGGCAGCAACAAGAAAGGTGGTTCTAAACACTCCAAGAAACAGAAAGGTAGGTGAACCATACAACCCTAATCACATTTTTATCTTCTACAAACTGTGTACCTGTGAATAGTAATTTTGTCCTTTGCAAATAGTATGGACCCTAGTCAGTAGACTCATAAAGGAGCCTGTCAATCAGGGTCTGCACTGTTTGTTGTAGCTTTATTTTTTTTCTAAAGTATTTTCTAAAAAAAACCACAACTAATAATCAACATGAACTTGTCATTTTTATGCCCTCTCACAACTTAATTGGAGGTTTATTTGTTTTTCCCCGATCTGTCTGTTTGTCTGTCTATACACAACTTGAACATTGGCCATAACTTTAACTACATGTGATAGAGGTTTCGTATTTGACATGTGTACTCAGCTCAATAAGCTCTTGAACTTAGTATGACTTTTGTCTTTTAGAAGTCAAATAGGCTGAATTTGACATTGACCATAACTTTAGAGCTAAATGTGATAGAGACTTCATATTTGGCTTGTGTACCCAGCACAAAAAGTTCTTCAGCCCAGTACAATATTGGGCTATCTCCGACAAAGGTAAAGGTTAATTAGAGGTCATGGTCACATGAGATAGATACACCATTTACACATTTCATTCATCAACTGAAGAAAATAAAATAGTTCCATGTTATACAGTAATGAATATGCAACATCAAAAATATTTCCTATTTCATAGCAGAGGGTAGCTTAAATCTTAGGGCAACCTGCTTTAAATGGTCACCTGTCTTCAAAGTTAGAATCCAGCTAGTGAGTAAAGGGTTAGAAAGATAGTATTAAGGAAAGGATTTATTTGTATCGCTGTTTGTCTCTCATTTCAGGAAAACCACAAACAGAGAAAATGCAACTGAAAGAGGAAAATGAGAGACTGCGCAAACAAACACTGTGTAAAGTATGTGAAGAGCGTGACGTTTGTGTTGTTTTTCTCCCGTGTGGACATCTTGTCACATGTGCAGAGTGTGCACCATCTCTGAGTATCTGTTCAACCTGCCAAATGCCAGTCAAGGGAACTGTAAAAACATATATGTCATGATAGATCCCCGAAATCTACATCTGAGTGATGGTTCAACACGACTACATCTGAGTGATGATGATTCAACACACTCAAGGGAACTGTAAAAACATATATGTCATAATAGATCCCCGAAATCTATATCTGCGTGACAGTTTAACCCTTTACCCAATAGACGATCCTTTAAGGGCATTCAATTTATTCCTCCGCTGAAGAAAATAGTTCCAATTTATAGTCATGAATATGAATTATAAGGAATACTTCTTTATTCTAACAAGTGGTAGCTTAAAGCAGGTTGCAAGTAAAGCAGAATCCGCCTTAAGGCACATTCTGCTTTACTTTCAAACTGCTTTAAGAGGTTACCTGTCTTCAAAACTAAAATAAAAACTGGCTATGGGGTAAAGGGTTAACACTCTCCTACATCTGAGTGACTGTTAAAAAAATTCAAGGGAACTGTAAAAACATAGATGTCATAATTGATACCTGAAATCTACAGCTGAGTGATGGTTTGACACACTCTTACATCAGAGTGGCGGTTCAACACACTCAAGGGAACTGTAAAAACATATACATGTATGTCATAAAAGATCCCCTGATTTTACTGTGTGAAGGTTCAACACACTACAGGACACTGTAAAAACATATAATTATGTCATAATAGATCCCCAAAATCTACATCTGAGTGAGGGTTCAACAGAACTACATCTGAGTGATGATTCAACACACTCAAGGGAACTAAAAACTGAAAATTGATCTTAACAATAGTCCAACACTTGTCTAAGTCACTGTGACGGGCCGGGCCCTTGCCTGAAATCTAGGCAAGCTGCTACTTCTTGGACTGTTTTGTGCAGAATAAGTATAATTTGAAGAAACTCTATACTCACTTGATCTTGGGCATCTAGTAAGCCAAGAAGTAATAACAATTTATACAGTCATGACTATGTATCATAAGAAATATTTTCCATATTCTAGCTTAAAGCAGGCTGGAAGTAAAGCAGAATGTGCCTTAAGGTGCATTCTGCTTTACTGTCAACCTGCTTCGATTACACAACTTAAAACAGGCTATGGAGTAAAGGGTTAAGACGTGTAATTGCTAAGAAGTTAAAGCAGGTTGGAAATAAAGCAGAAATCCCCAGAGAAGCTTTAAGCACTCACTTGTCCTAAGCTCTGAAACTGAGCTAAGCATGCTGTAGGGGAAGGGTTAGGAACTAGTTTCTGTGAAGGAAAGAATTAACAGATGTTAACCCATTACTCCATAAAAATACCTTTTTAGCTCACCTGGCACGAAGTGCCAAGGTGAGCTATTTTGATCGCCCTGTGTCTGTCGTCGACCGTCGGTCAGTTCGTCGTCAAACTTTTTCTTTAAAGATCTTCTTGGAAACCACTGGGACAATTTCTTCAAAACCTATAGGATTGATCCTTAGTGCAATATATGAAGATACTGAGTGCTATGTACTGAAGATTATAGTAATTGCCAAGGCATATATATGCTAATGCTAATGATAGATAAGCATTAAAACTTGTCTGCTTAGGTTTGCCATGTCTCAGATTGTCTGTTTAGACATGCCATGTGTTAGATGGTCTTTTATGATCTCAAAATAAATTGTGGATTGGGCAGTGAGCTAGATCATTTGTGTATTCGAATCCATATGTCTCCACCAGACTCCGTGACCCTACTGTTTCGGAGTTTTTTAAAGTTGAGTATTTGTGTTTTATTCTAGATTAGTATGAAGGGTTTGATGGAGTCATAAGGAGGGTATAGTGGGTGTATTTTAAATATTTCATTTCTTTTTATTTCCGCAAAATGCTTTCCTTTACTGCTGTTTTTCTGTTTGATAATGTTTAATGATTACTTGTAGAGGCCAGTTTCAACATTTGAGATGTCAGGACTGTATTAATTTATACTGTATATAGTGATATATTAGAATTAGTATTGCTATATATATATACTTATCAATATAGCATATATAATTATGGTATGGATGTACAGTGAAACATCTCTATTGCAACCACTAAAATAAAGACGGATGACAGCTTAAAGCAAGGCAACAGTTAAACAGAAAACTCCAACAGGAGTTTTCTGTTTTACTGTCACCTTGCTTTAACCAGTCACCTGTTGTAACCCCCCAATAATTTTAGTAACACAATCTAGTGGTAGTAATAGAGAGGTTTTACTATAGTGATATACAGTAAAACTTCTCTATTACGACCACTTAAAAGAAGGCTAACTGATAGTAATAAAGACAGGTGATATCTTAAAGCAAGGTGACAGTAAAACACCTGTCGTACACACCTAATAATTTTCACAGTTTAGTGGTGGTAATAGTCGCCTTGTTTTACTGCTGTTTATCCTTAAAACCAAATTTTTTTGGTCACACTAATTTGTTGAAAAGATGCTAACTAAATGGCAAACAGTGTAGAACCTGATCAGACTACTCTCTTTCAGGAGCAGTCTGATCAGGGTCTACACTGTTTGCTCTGGCTTTTCTGTCCCAATACTTAGGGTTAATAAGGTATTGATTGGGTTATTATTGGGTTATTACGGTATTTTTTATTGTCTTTTCAATGACTGCTGCAAGAAAGTTTGATATTGCTTGTTGTTCTAATATGATTGTTCTAACATGATTGACAATTTGAAAAAGAGAAATATGTCGAGAAAATTGCCAGTTGAAGCAATAATGAGACTCCAATTAAGCTTGGGTTATATGTGCATCTTCACTCATAGAACACCAGAGAGGAGTATACTTATCCTTTGGCAAACAGTGTACCTATGAAGAGTATTCTTGTCCTATGCAAACAGTCATGACCCAGATCAGAAGGCTCTTAAAGGAGCCCTATTCTCAGGGTCTACACTGTTGGTGTAGATTTGATGTGAACTTGAATTGTTCTTTTGAATTTTCAAGACACAGATTTGAGTACTAATCATTTTCTATGTTGGCAAGAGCTACAGGTATTCTTGTAGAAATACAATGATATTGTCCGTTTGTATTTCAGTGAATTATTGGGTAAATGCATTTGATTACTAAGTTAACTTTATTATGGTGTTTTATGGTGTGGTTTCCATCTATAAGCAGATTAGTTTGAGTTGTTTTTCTGAACAGATGTGTTTTGCATTGCATTTCGTTCGTTTTCTCCATTGTAATCCTTTCACCCCCAGGAAATGGGCTTAGATTCCTTGTCTGCACTTCTGTTTACCCAATTCAGCCCCAAGACTTCAGCTGGACATTTCCAGATTCAAAATAAGTCTTGTCCACTTTCATATTGAAGACTGAAGTCAGATTATAAAAGTATCAATTATTATTTATTTCTCCATCTAATCCTGTCTTGTGACATCTTTTTGGAATCGTCTTGAAAAGACGATTCCAAAAAGATGTCATAAGACAGGATTAGATAGAGAAATCACAGATTAAATGTATTTTAAAGTTTTGACTTACGACAATATTTGTCGTAAGAAGTTTTATGAAACGGTCCCAAGGTGTACAATGAAAGCTTGAATGGTTCAGTATTGCATTCAGATCAGGAGAGTGTTATCAAATACAAATAATTTCCACCAAACGCTATCAGTCGGCAATCATTAGCCGGTCGGTTCATTGCTGATTGATGGGGGTAATGTGATCGCCGTTTGGGGGCTGTCTTTTGTATGTTTATTCATGTTTATCTAAGATCTAATTGTAGTTATAGTCATTTCTCGGCGGCCTGCTTTGGGCGCTCTACTATTATTTCTATCAGTCGGCAATCATTAGCCGGTCGGTTCATTGCTGATTGATGGGAGTAATGTGATCGCCGTTTTGTGGGGCTGTCTTTTGTATGTTTATTCATGTTTATTTTAGATCTAATTGTAGTTATTTTGTCCTTTCTCGCTTTGTAGGTACTTTTGTGTAATCTTATGTGAAGCGCTTTTGAACGCACTACCCCTGTGTGAAAAGAGCGCTATATAAATCTGGTATAATAATAATAATAATAATAATGATGTAACTACTGAGTACATCTCCTAGTTATTGTGCTGGCACAATGGATAAAATGATGGAACTATTCAGTTAACTCACTCTTATTTGGTGCCCTGTAAATAAATGGTTTGAGAAATGTGTAGGATAGTTCTAGGTAAACTTGAAGACTTGCAGGGTACCAGACTGTTCCATTTCAGGGACTGTTTGAATCTGTAAGGCAGAGATGACTGGTTTACCTCTTTGGCTCCAGTTTGTGGTTATTATTTGTACATTATAGACACACGACTTTGTCTCAATATTGTAAAGCGTAAGTTGAATCTTGAGATCATTCTCAAGCATTTGATTGATCAGATTTGAGCTTTTGCTCAGCAAAAGCTCAAATGTGACCAATCAAATGCTTGAGAACAATATCAGACTCAACTGGAAAAACTTTAAAACCTTGGGCCTAGGGCTTCAGATAAGAGTGAGAAAACTGAACATGTCTATTTTTCCATGGCATTTGACAAAAAGTGGTGATTTAGAGAATTTGCATCGAGTGTAGATCCTAATCAATATTGACTGTGCTTTACTGGATGTAGACGGTTAACCATTCTCATGCTATTAACTTATATTGATACTTTTTGTAAACAGTGTAGACTTGGATCAGACAGCTTATAAAGGGGCTGCATGATCAGGGTCTGCACTGTTTTCTTATAGCATCTGTGTGATCTGCACTCTTGAAAAATATGCATATATATTAGATTTTATTTAACATATTCAACCCTAGGGATGAGTATACTCAAAATAAACAACCATTGGAGCTGTGAAGAGTATACTTGTCCTATGCAAACAGTGCAGACCCTGATCAGAGGGCTAAAGGAACCCTCTGATCGGGGTCTGCACTGTTTGTCATTTCGCAATATATTATTAAAATCAACCCTAAAAAGTCATAAATAGACAACGAATTTGGATTGTCCATTAAAAGTTTCAGGGGTTGAACTGTTTGAATTAATTTTGTCTTTAAATATGGTAAATGTCCTGGTATAAGTACAGTTAAACCTCTCTATTACCACCACTAAAGCGTGTTAATTATTAGGTATTTAAGACTGGTCACCTTGCTTTAACTCTTTGAACCCTAGTCACACTTATATGCGTCATTTGCAAACAGTGTACATGTGAGGAGTACACCTGTCCTATGCAAACAGTGTAGACCCTGATCAGAGGGCTCCTTAAGGAACCTTCTGATCAGAGTCTACACTGTTTGTTATTTTGACATAATATTTATATTGTAAAAATCAACCCTAAAAAGTCAGAAATGGACTGGACTAGATTGACAATTAGAATGTCCATTTAAAGTTTCAGGGGTGAAGGAATTAATTCTAGACCTTGAGTTTGTAAAATATCTTTCATTATAACATATACATGTAGTTAAAAATGTAAGACTTGTTTGTTCAACTTATTTTGTCTTTGGATACGGTATATGACATTGTATTGGTATAGGTATTTACTTTAACTGGAAACTTGCATAGAAAGATTGCTCAAATGTTGTTAACATGTAACTATGTATGTAACCATGATTATATTAAAGTAATAAAGAAACACATGTGTATGTTACTGTAAAAAATAAAGTCTTACAATATCTTCTGTCAGTTATATGTTTCTTTGTGCTGAGATCATTTGTTTGAATACTAATCATATTATCATGTTGCTGTATAGATGATGTTGTTCTTTCCAACGAAACACAAATTATTTTTTCTTAAGTGGTTTTGTCAGTCTTTCTGCTTTACTTTCAACCTGCTATAAGCACCATGTGTCCTGAAACTAGAAACAGACTATGGGTTAAAGGTATAATTCGGAAAATCACGCTTGAAAATATGGAAATCTTAGGATTTTTCATGATCAACTTATGGCCGACCTGCATGCTTATGCGCCTCACTAAGCACACAGCACGTTGCAACACTCTTTTCAGTTGAGTCTAAAGTCGTTCTAAAGCATTTGATGGGTCAAATGCTTGGGAACACACTCAGACTCAGCTCAAACGCTTTATAACCTTGGACCCTGACATTTGATCTTGCCCTCTGTTGGTTACGGTTTGCTTAGGTAAAGTGTTGTCTCAGTACTGCAGTTAGGGTTATGCAACTTCACAAACTAATCAACCTCAATGACTACAGCATATTGCATCACCGTTTGATGACATTGATTTCTGTGACCTTGGTAAAGGTTTTAGCGTTGAGGTCAGTTATGGTCAATTAAAGTGTTTGCATTTATGTCCAAGCATACGGGCATCCATGTTTTACAAACACATTTCTAGTGTTCACAATATTGTTTGTGTTGAAGGCTAAATAGAGCATAATATTGTGTGTAGCTTTTTATTACATGTGTATTTAAATGTATGATAAATCTTGTTGTATTGTTTCAGTTTATTCAAATAAAAGCACTGCAAGTTTATGGTATTGAATGTGTTTTGATCAGTCTTGACTATTGGGCTATACCATACCATCAAAAAGGACTCCCTTTAAACAGTTAAAATTGATAACGTCATGGAAGTTCAGGGGTTCGTACCAAATCCCAAGGTAAAGAGATCTCAGATATTGTTGAACATAATCAGTACATAGGTTTGCATAATGATTAGGGTATGAACTGTTTCTCACGGCGTTGGACGACAAAGGGATGATTAACCCTTTACCCAATAATCCGTTTATAACATTAATGATCACTTAAGGATGTCGGCCTGTCTTTTTGAGCAGTATGAAATTTCCGAAAAATTTTACGAACTCGTTTTCAAAAAAATGGTAAGAACTCATTTTTGGTGAATGCATACAGTAATAAAACACTATTTTCCCGGGAAAAAATTGGATTTTCGTTCCGGAAGGGACTTTTTAAGTTTTATGTCCTATTGTAGTTAACAGCATACACTATTTTCATAGGTTGGTTGTATTTTGTTACATCCGATTTCATTTCAATTTCTCAGAATATAAGCATGAAATTTTCATGGTAGTACAGTTTTAGTATAAATTATAGGTAACTCAATAGATAAAATGAAATTTTTTGGAAAAAAAATATTTTTGGTAAAAGTACACAAAAAATTGAAAAAATGAGAAAAAAATGGATTTTTTTTATAAAATGATCTATATCTTATTTAAAAGGTACGGGACCCTGTGTTTTTATTTGCTATTTCACTAAAACTTTTTGTTTGCAAGGCTAAAAACAACAAATAAAAAATTTGGTATTTAGTTTGCTACAATTTGTAGGGCAATTTTCACAGTGCCTTATTCTCCCATTATAAAAAAGTGGGTGGGGTAAATTTTACACCTTTCTGGTGAAATCAAATATTTTTATTTTGGATCTTGAAAAAACATTATTTTCAGGGTTTATTCTTACTATGGTAATATAAATTAGGATACTTTTGGTACAAATAGATTGTTTAAATAAAGATTGAAAAACCGTAGTACAAAAAAGTAGGAGTTTTTATGAAGCTTCAATTTTAGGGGGGTAGCCTTGAAAACTCTCAAATTGTGAAAAAGAAACTTTTTCACCAGTTTTGTCATAGAAACTAATTTTACTATCAGTATGCAAAGTTTGAAGAATTTGGTATTTACTTTACCAAGGTGCACCTACCCCCTTAAAGCAGGTTGAACGTAAAGCAGAATGTCCCTTAAGGCACATTCTGCTTTACTTTCAGCCTGCTTTATAAACTACTATTTGCTAGGCTATATCAAGATATTTGTTATTTTAATTGTTCATGAGGTTATAAATTGGAATTATTTTCTATAGCGGAGGAATAAATTAAACACGCTAAAAGTCGCTAATATGGGGGAAAGGGATGATTAAGATGTTGACACACAGTTTGGGCAGATACCTAATAATCAACATAGTTTTAGTGATCGTGTTAGAGAGGCCTTTACCATATATACCATTGTTACTTAATAAAATTGTTTAATAATATAATATACCAAGATATAGTCTACTTTCAGTCCGAATGACCGCTCAGCAGACTGTACATTTACTCCCCTGATCATTGAGCCATCTTGCCTACAATATTGAGCACTGCTAACATATGGCGCAATCAAATGCAGCCACAGTACCGGCTCAGACAATTCACAGGTACCCATTTTAATCCCTGGGTGGGGAGGAGCAATTCGCGGTACATGTCTTGTTCAAGAACATTTCTGTACATCATCGGGGATTCGGAAAAAAAACCTAGTCAGACCGCTGGTCTGGCGGGGGATCGAACTCACGACCCCTGGTACCGTAGTCCAATGTGTTACCATTGGACTTCTGCCACCGGTAGCTAAATTAATTCAGCGAACTTTCTTTAATATGTCATAAAATACCCTCATTGCAAGTATGATATGCCAGTTAATTACCATTGATACGTTCGACATGCAGATAACACATTTCAAAACTTCGTTAATTTCGTAATGCACTACTTTGCCGTTTATACCAGTTTAGATTTTTAATGTAGTTGTTTCTAGTGAGACCTACCAATAAAATCAACAATTTGAATGGATATTTAATAATAATATTTTTATTATTTAGTACCCCAGGGCTCTGCACAATAAAATACTTTCATACATTTTCATATATGAATACAGAAAGTTAAATGCATTATTTTTTGTTTAAAAGAAGAAGAGATTTTCCTACCTACCGATCCTATACTTTGGCATGTACCGGTAATAGGAAACACATGTATATTTATTTGCCTTGAATAGAAAAAAACTAGAACTATCATTAAAGGTGATTGATACCCCCACCAACCGCCCTATACACAATGCCATAAATACCTAGTAAAAGCTTGAGCTACTTATTCCTTAGTAAATGTGCAGCAGAACAAAATACAATAATCAATCGAATTTGGATTAACTTCCGCTTGTTGTTTGTCAAGCGTATCGTGTGGTCTAATCTGTTTGCATACGTAAGTGTTCGAGAACCTTGCATTGACATTGGAATTGTTCATCATAAAGTGCCAATTAATGAACCCCCAACGAACAAGGGGTGGGGGCACGGGACAGGGGTCCGTGTCCCCAATTATTTTGCCAATTTTAGTTGTAGATTTTGTACATAGGTTTACGTTAGTATTTGACATGACCGTGTTGAATGTGCAAAGCGCCCCCAGAACACACCAGAGAATATCTAGAAAAAAATTCCCGGAGGAGCATGCCCCCGGATCCCCTTGTAACCAGTGTGAACACTAATCGGAGTGGGTAGGGTTTTAGGCTAATAGCCGGAGGACAACGTCAGGAAAAAATATCCTTTATTATTAACAATTTGTTTTTTTTAAGTTGAATATTTACATAGATTTATATTAGTATTTTACATGTTTGAAATGCGCACACAGCAGAGATTTTCGACGGAGAGCATGCCCCCGGACCCAACTAGAAAGAGCGCGTACACTGATAGGAGCGGGTATGGTAAGGGTTAGAGATTAAAAGCTGGAAGGCAACCTATCCTAGATTAAATATTTTGGGTCATTTGAGTCATGTTTTAAATAGATTTATGGTTGTATTATTTTAGAAATGAACTGATTTTTTTCGGCGTTCAGTCGAAATGAACGACAGAAAATTATCGGCAAATACCATGTATCGCGCTAGCGATGCATGGTAAATTTGCCGATAATTTTCTGTCGTTCATTTCGATTGTACGCCGAAAAAATCAGTTCACTTCTTATATTTACAATATATTTGCTGTAATTTCTAACATTAAATTAAACATTTTGTTAGTACGCATGTGTGTTTAATCCATATTAGAGGTAGATAACACGAATAATGTGTACTCTATAAGGAACAGCCATGACCGAATTACTGAAGCCGTGTACACTCGAAAGCAGAAAAATAAGTTCCATTGTTTACATTCTAAGTCAACAACTTGACAGTTTGACGCGAAAAATGCCGATTTTTGACGTCATTGGAAGTGACGTCATTTTAAAGAAGAATAAATATATCGGTGTTTTTTGTCATAAAGAAACGCAGATAGCCGTGGTGTATAAGGTATGTCAATTTTCTTGCAATTAATCTCATTAATAAAGAAGAAATTTAGTCGGGAATCATAGTTTTCACTAATAGGAAGGCATAGATCGGTTAAGAACAAATTTGGAAAAATCCGCCAAATGTTTGCTGTCCATGTTCCAAAGATTAATTCGCGAATGAAAACTGCATATGCCCCGCCTCCCCTTCGAAACTTATCAACAAGTCCCGTCCTCTCGAAAAGTGGTGTTTATACGAATTAAACAGCATTTTTTTCAATTGAATTGAATGGGGCTATTTTAAATATACCTGTTTGAAATGCTGGAAACGCCACCAGAAAACACCAGATACCATTTAGGAATAACAAAATTAAAATGAGTTTATTGAGATAAATTGCATCAAATATAAATTAGGACTTTCTTTCTAAAAATAAAAAATAATCAACCAATAAAACAAAACAACCATTAATGAACTAAACTTATTGGAAACTGGATGTGTCCATTTGTAATGCCATGGGTAACTGAGTTAATTAGAGTCCTGGGCCCGTTTCATAAAACTTCGTACGACGAATGTTGCCATAAGTCAGATTATAAAAGTCTCAATTATTATTTATTTCTCCATCTAATATTGTCTTTTAACATCTCTTTGGAATCGTCTTGAAAAAAAGATTCCAAAGAGATGTAACAAGACAGGATTAGATAGAGCAATCAGATATTAAATGTACATGTATTTTAAAGTTTTGACTTACGACCGTTTTTGTCGTACGAAATTTTATGAAACGGGCACCAGTCGCAGTTCGACAGTCACAAGGTCTTGCCCTCAGTCCTCTGAAAAAAATGAAATAATTGAGTAAATAACATTGTACTCCAGCCATATAGTGGGATGGGTATTGTCTTGTTTAAACAAAACGATACATAAATAATTATGTAACTGTTGCCACATGGGTCTGTGACCTTCTGGTTTGATACGAATAATAATAATAAAACAATCTTATTTTTTTAAAAAGAAAATCGTAAAACACGATGCAGAAGAATGAACTAACAAAAACGTTTGGGTTTTTTGAAATTGTTGACAACTTTTTAAAACTAGGAACAATTTTGAGTTCAGTCACCGAATTACTAATCTAATCTGGGGCCCGTTTCATAAAACTTCGTACGACAAAAACGGTTGTAAGTCAAACCTTTAAAATAAATTTGATTTCCGATTTCTCTATCTAATCCTGTCTTGTGACATCTCTTTGGAATGGTCTTTTCAAGACGATTCCAAAGAGATGTCACAAGACAGGATTAGATAGAGAAATAAATAATAATTGAGATTTATATTATCTGACTTACGACAACATTTGTCGTACTAAGTTTTATGAAACGGGTCCCTGGTGCCATACTGTTTGCAATGAACAGTATTGTTTTATCATTTACCATTTCCTCATCAAATTAGATTTAAATCAGTATAACTGACGTAATTTCAAAACAAGTGGCAAACAGTTTTGATCCTGATCAGACGCCGCGTTACGCGGCTTCTGATCAGGACCCAAACTGTTTGCGTAACGCGCTTTATGGCGTCAGTGAGAGCGAACGGGTTAAAGCATTTCCGCACTAGATGCGCTAAATTTATAAAGGCCCGCTGTTACTTTTTTTTTTATGGCAAATTCAAAATGAAGTAACAGAGGAAAGTTTAAACGAAACTAAACGCAAACGTTATGCAATAAAATTGAGAAACTTTGTGAAATTCTGATCTTTTTTTTTTAGCCTGATCAGATGTCAGGATACCCGACAATGTGCATACAGCGCTCCCTCTCTACAACGACACTCAATGGGAGACAAAAAGTGTGTGCGTTGTTCGGAGAGAGTCGTTATAGGGAGGGAAATTGGTTTACATTTGCAAACAGCTTGAATCCAGAGCAGACGCCGCGTCACTCATCATTAAGTTTTTTGTTTAAATGTCCAATATGTAACTTTGTGAAAAACAGCAGACGACAAATTTAAGCAGACGATATTGCAGCCATGAAAAGGTTGGACATAAATGTCTGGTTTGGGGAACAATGGCAATGGTCGTTCTAAGGAGAGAGTCGTTGTTGGGAGTGCCGTTGTAGAGAGGGAGCACTGTACTAGTTGTAACACCAACGCGTTTATAGGGAAACTGTTCTTATATGGCCGGAGTGAAGTTATTGGAGAATGGGGGGTATAGTGGAGAATCCGTTATTCTTTCCCGTTTAAACGCAAACGAAACGCAAACGCAAATCGCTAAAATGTAGAAAAATAGCATTTCTTGAGATGTCTGATTATTTGTTTTAATCTGAGCGGCAAACAGTTTGGAGCCTGATCAGACGCCGGGTCACCCGGCGTCTGATCTGGCTCCAAACTGTTTGCACTGGAAATAATAGTTTTAGCGTAAACGCGTTTATTGGGAAAGAATAACGTTTTCTCAACTGTAATAAAGAGTGTCTTCAATTGAAAAATCGTTAATAAACAGCAGAAAGTCCAATGAGTTGTCTTATAAACCTTTAATTAAGGGTGTATCCAACCCATAAGCGATTTTTTTCAAAGTATCAAACTTTTTTTTTTATCATTGTTTTTTTTGGAAGAGCTATTTATAATGAATGAATAAATGGGGGAAAAAATATGGTGGTGTTCTTTTTTTGAGCTACAGCTATTTGAAAAAGGTATGTCAAATTTGGACTTTTTCTCTCAAATTTTACCCATTCAGAGTACAAGCTTCAGTAAAATCTATTTCAAAACAAAACAAACATGGTACTTTGGGTTTTCATTATTTATTTCATGACTATGGTGGTATTTTCACATATAGAAACCAAATTTAGACAAAGCAGGCACTAGGTTTGAACAATATGGATCCTCGAATATCAAAAATATACTTTTTATAGGGCATGATTTTATTAGATATTTTAGTTTATGAAAAAAAAAGTAAAAAAGTTTGAAAATGAAATAGTTCTAGTATTAAACTTTTTCTTATTTTCTACCAAATGAAAGCCAATGCTAAGGCAGTTCAAAATATGAAAAGAAATTGAAAGGTCAGTGTTGAAAATTTTGAGTTATTTTTTTTGTAAATTTTGTAAGGGGAGATAACTCTTTTTACTTTAATAACTTATTAAAGTAAAAAGAGTTATCTCCCCTTACAAAGTTTACAAAAAGTACTATATCGATGATATTTAGAGCTTTATAAATTTCACATTTGGTGCCTGTTTTTTCTTAAATTAGTTTTTGTATGAAGAAATACTACATGTACCATAGATAGGAAATAAATAACACAAAACCAAATTATCTTATTTGTTTTCATTCAAAAATGGATTTTATTGAAGCGGGCTGTTTGAAAAGAACAAAATAAGAGAAAGTGGGTGGGGTAAATTTTACATGCCATGGAGCCAACTGTTGTTCACCAAAATGTACACTTTTTCTATTCTTTCATTCATCTTAAATAGCTCTTCAATACAAAACCATCATAAAGTGTTTTCATATACTTTGAAAATTTCTTAAATTCATGACATTGATACACCCTAAATTCATAACAATTCTCTGTCTTAAAACTTTAACTTGGATGCGATCTTAGTGGTCTTAATAACAGCGCTATGTTTTATGTCACTGAAATAAAACCAACTTGAAGGCAGGTTTTACCCATAATTCAGTGACTTGCCCCAAAATTGGCATCAGTAAACAGTGTAAAACTGATGATACACCACAGTTTGTTGCAACACTTACAAATACAGTACTCCTCCACACAACGGCCCTTTGAACAACGATTCACTCCTCACAACAACGCTTGCTGCTGTTATCCCAAACAAGACAACTATTAACCTATTCACTACTGCAATGTCGTGTGCTTAAAATTGTTACATAATGGACATTTTGACAGAAAAAAACTTAATAACGAGTGACAAACAGTTTAGCTTCAAGCTGTTTGCAAATTTAAAGTCAATTTCCCTCCCTATAACGACTCCCTCATACCAACGCACACAATTTTGTCTCCAAATGGGTGTCATTGTAAGGGCTGCCATAACTTGATCATGAAAAATCCTAAGATTTCCAAGTTTTCTATTTTTTAAGCGCGTTTATTTAAAGCAGGTAGAAAGTAAAGCAGAATGCGCCCTAAGGCGCATTCTGTTTTACTTTCAATCTGCTTTAAGCTACCATCTGCTAGGATAAAAATCCGAAGATTTCGGAAAATTCGGAGAAATGGTAGCCCTGCGTTGTAGAGAGGGAGCGATGTACACTTACAAACACATTGGAATGTACGAGTCCATGTCCCATTCAACTGACACGTGATGCGTGGGTTTGGAACTGAAGGTGTATATCCATTGATGCACACGACATCAACCACACATCCTAGCGTTTTGCACCCCATACCGGCATAGCCATATGGTATTCCTCTTTCATAGGCGCAATAAGCTGTAAAATATAAACAGTGCTATATAGAGGATAATAAATTCCTTCGGATTGATAAGAAAAATCAATCACGAGAATGGGCTGTTATCTGGTTAAAAACGAGTCCGCAGAACGAGTTTTTTTTTTAACCAGATAACAACCCATTCGAATGATATATTTTTCATATCCATCCAAAGGCATTGATTATCCTATTTATTATATACATTTTAATGACCTTTTTACAGAGAAAACACACATTTGTTTATGCGCGATGTCACAAAAGATAGTGTGACGTGACGTCACAAAAATGATATCGTCACTGTAAAAGTGATAGCATCACTAGTGATGATATCAACTGTGACGCATATGAAATTTATCTTACTGAGAAATCTCTATATATAATAAATATATGTATATAATAAACACTTATAACGAAAAGGGGATACAGTGTTCCCTCTCTACAACGACACCCAATTGGAGACACAGATTGTGTGTGTTGTACGGATGGAGTCGTTATAGAAAGGGAACTTTAAGACTTTGCTTACATTTGCAAACAGCTTGGAGCCAGATCAGACGCCGCGTAACGCGGCGTCTGATCTGGATTCAAGCTGTTTGTCACTCGTCATTACATTCATTCTATCAAAATCTCCACTTATATGTCACTTTTAGAAAAACAGCAGACGCCACACTTAAGCAGAAGGTATTACAGCCATGAAAAGGTTGGACATAATTGTCTTGTTTGGGGAAAACCGACAAGGGTTGTTGAAAGGAGGGAGTCGTTGTTAGGAGGGCCGTTGTAAAGAGAGAGCACTGTATAACAAAATATTTGACTACACATCTCTAGATAATCAATATCTAGTAAAATGGACCTGATTAAAAGAAATTTGGATATAACGAAAGAAATATGACGTAGCCGAGGACATCGTTATGTGACAGTGTGTTCCACTGTAAAGCGTAGAACATGTTATTCTTTCGCCAAAACCAATGCAATAAAATGTAGATACCGACAATGTTATGATAATATGTGTTCATACGAATATGCTACTTGATAATGAAATTAATTAAAACAGTGTCTAATGGTCCTGATAGGATTAAATAAAGCGTATTTTGGCTTCCAAAAGTTATCAAATATCCGTATGTGTTGTCTTCCTATTTCATTTGATAACACTACAATATATGGTACAGTGCTCCCTCCCTACAACGGCCCTCCCAACAACGACTCCCTTCTTACAATGACCCTTGCCACAGTTCGCTAAACAGGACAATTATGTCTAACGCTTTTACTGCTGCAATATTGTCTGCTTAATATTGTCGTCTGCTGTTTTTCTAAAAGTTACATATTGGACATTTTGATAGAAGAAACATAATTAAGAGTGACAAACAGCTTGCATCCAGATCAGACGCCGCGTTACGCGGCGTCTGATCTGGATTCAAGCTGTTTGCAAATGTAAGCCAATTTCCCTCCCTATAACGACTTCCTCCGAACAACGCACACAATCTTTGTCTCCCATTGCGTGTCTCTGTAGAGAGGGAGCACTGTAATAGCAATTAAAGAGTGATCCTGGTACATTGTACTGGTACAATTCAGTTACATAGGCAATTAAAAGATGGATAATTTTATCGTTTTAATTCCTTGGTTACTCCTTTAGCAACCCCTATACGAAATGTTTTTTTCTCTCCAAATGTTATCAACATACATGATGTATTTGCAACTTGTTATTAGTGATCATATTCAAATTCAGCATAGATACATACATTTTCTATCTATTTTGCTATTTAGTTATTTAACTCTGCAATAAATTCTACTCACGGATGCATTTGGGCGTAAGTGAGGGTATGCATTTTTCCAACGATGAGCATGGTTCACTGGCACAAGAACCTGCGATTGCCTTGAACGAATAAGAATATGGCATTACTGATCACACAATATACAGTAAAGAAAAGTCTTTATTAGCTAATATTTACATTCGACCCATTCAATTTCTTTGAACAAAATGACGTTTAATTCGTATAGACGCATTTTTTCTAGGGACGGACTTGTGGATATCTTACGCAGAGGAGGCTGGGTTTATGGATCTGATCTCCGCGAAACATTTTGTTGCGTTGCCTGAGTAATGCAGTTATGGTTGTTCCTTTTAGGGTACATATTATTCGTGTTAACAACCTCTAAAATGGATTAAACATACATGCAAACTAATAAAATGTTCACTTAATATTAGAAATTACAGCAAATATAATGTAAATATAAGAAATGAACTGACTTTTTGTCGGAAATAAACGACATAAAATGATCGATTGGCAAATTTATCGAATTTGCCGATAATTTTCTGTCGTGTATTTCGCTTAAACGCCGAAAAAATCAGTTCATTTCTTCAATATAAGTATTTTTAAACAACAACAATGTCAAACGCATTTGAACCAGATTTGAGTTCCCTAACTCGGCATCTGATCAGGCTCCAAGTGTGCCATTTAGATCTTACTAAGCCGCCAATAATCAATAATTATTTTTTTAAAAAATCTGTCATTTTCAACGTTGTAAATTAAATAGCATCCGCGTTTCATTTCGTATGGTGGCATGGTTCTGACACCACTTACTACTTAGCTTTTCTGAAAAGTTTCAAGTTAATATCTCACATAATTATCTAGTAAATGGAAAGTGGAATATTTTCATGAAAACCTGATAATTATCGTATCGCGTCAAATGACCTGTAAAGTGCCACATACTTTCACGACATAATATCTAAGTTAACTGAAACGGTTTCTAAAAAATTTCGTGTTAACTTATCTAAAAATAGATATCCTGTCCCTACCGAAGCCATCCGAATGCATTTTTTTTTACTTTTAGATAACTGGTAACACGAAACAGTTCTAGTTAATTATCTTGTTAAGTAACTAGATACATTCGTTAAGGGGTTGCAGTTTAAAGCAGAATCATGACAAAGTTCGTGTTCAGATTTTTATCTGGTTATCGTGAAAAGTTTCCACATTCCACTTTACAGATAATTATCTGAAAACTAACGCGAAAGTTTTTGCGAAAACTAACTAGTTGAGTATTTATGTGAGATATTAACAGGAATCTATCATGATAAATAAGTGGTTAACTGGTGTCAGAATATGCCACCATAATTTCGTTTACTATGGTGGCATATTTCTGACACCAGTTAACCACTTAATTATCATGATAGATTCCTGTTAATATCTCACATAAATATTTAACTAGTTACTTATCTAGAAAACGTTCGCGTTAGTTTTCAGATAATAATCGGGTAAGTGGAATGATACAGGTCAGATACAGCTGTGAAAACATTATTCTTTCCCGTTTTTAAAAACGCAAACGAAATGCAAACGCATTGCATTAAAATGTAGAAAATGACTACTTCTTGCCAATTCTGAAAGTTAATTTAAACTGGGAAGGAAAACAGTTAGGAACCCGGTCAGACTCCGGGTTACCCGGCGTCTGATCTGGCTCCAAATTGTTTGCAAGGGAAATAATATATTTAGCGTAAAAGTCTTAATTGGGAAATAATAACATTTTCTCCACTGTATATGCTTAATGAATGTCATAAGTGCATTTTAGTGGTTTAGAACCTTTATTAGGACTCATATGACTCTTCTGTGAAGGAGGTTGATTACTGCAATGAATATCGCCGAACATCACCAAATCAATTAATTTGTGGTGACAGTATATGGCACTAACAGTTCATTTTGTCGCGTTAAGATACTTATCAGGTTTTCTCGAAAAAATCCACTATCGACTTACTAGATAATTATGTCAGATATTAACTGGATTTTTTTCAGAAAAGCTAAGTGGTAGCTGGTGTCAGAACCATGCCACCATAGTTTACAAAGGGGAATATTAAAGTTTTTCTGCCTGTATTTGGGTTTAAGAAATAGTGATGCAGGATGAAAATGAACACAATCCATTTAAACAAGACAGCCAAACAGCATGGCGACTGACCAGATACCGATGCACTCTGGTTTGCATCTGATTAGGCTCAAACTGTTTGCAATTAACACAATTCTTTAAATACAAACGTGTCTATTTGAAAACAATAACATGACCTTAGTGGAAATTAAATATCCAATCTTACGTCCGCTCTTTCCAATTAATGGATGTGTCAAAGAAATATTGCAACTGGGCGCATTGACCCCAAGTCTTAAAATGGACATCAGTGATTTTTTTACAAATTCAAAACTATGAGTCAGGTTAAAAAAATCACTGGACATTACCGGTTTACAATTAAGTCAAAACAATATTTGAACAAAAAGGGTTGATTTCAAAAATAGATTGACAATAAAAACCACACTGAATAGTACAGGCTCTGATCAGAGGGCTCCTAACGATTTCGAAAAGTCAGGATTGTTTTCTTTCAGAATATGTCTGACACAAGCCTGAACTTTTTCCTGGACAAATCTTTCATTACATTATTCTATGTATATCCAATGTTATAGTTATGAAGATAGTTGCTCAGAGTGGGTCAGGGCTGCCATTTCTCCGGATTTTTCCTAAATCTTCGGATTTTTTTTCTAGTTCATGGTAGCTTAAAGCAGGCTGAAAGTAAAGCAGAATGCGCCTTAAGGCGCATTCTGCTTTACTTTCAGCCTGCTTTAAGCAGCCACGTGTCAACAAAACTAGAAACAGGCGATTGGGAAAAGATACGATTCGTAAAATCGCACTTGAAAAATTCAAATTTGGAAATCTTAGGATTTTTTATGTCAAATTATGGCAGCCCTGGTGGGTGCAGTTTTATTATATGAATATTCATCTGCAGGAGATTTAGAGTATTGACTGAATCATTACACGACGCATTAATATGTTGTACCTGTCTAGATACTGTCCGAAAAGTTTGATGTCTGAAACGATTCTTGGATTTAATAATCTGGACATTTTGTTATAATAGAAACTACAAATGTATAATCCGTTCGAAACAGTTTGTATTCAAACGAGATGACGACTAACACGGTGTCTAGTTACTGTCTACTGTGAATCCAAATTGTTTGGGATAAAAAACGTTCACACATTTTGATCCCAGTCATTTTCGGTGCAAACAGTCTGGAGCCTGACTAGCTGCCGACGCCGCGATCAGGCTCCAAACTGTTTGCCACTTAGATCAAAATAAACAATTAGAAGTTTCAAAAGGGTTGTCTTTTTGTACACACTATTTTTGTGTTTGCTTAAGCAGGGATTCCATTTCTCCGGATTTTTCCTAAGTATTCGGATTTTTATCCTAGCAGATCGTAGCTTAAAACAGGCTCAAAGTAAAGCAGAATGCGCCTTAAGGCGCATTTTGCTTTACTTTCAGCCTTTTTTTAAGCAGTCCTGTGTCTTCAAAACAAGAAACAGACTATGAGATAAAGGTACGATTAGTAAAATTGCGTCTGAAAAATAGAAACTTTGAAATCGTAGGATTTTTATGATCAACTTATGGCAGCCCTGTTTAAGTTCCATCTAACCCTTTCGGCACCAAATAAATGGGTGAATTTTACCCCTTCACCGTTTTTTGTCTTCTGCTTCGATATTGGCGTCTGGAAGAACGTTTCAAAGTAAGATTTAACCCTTTCCCCTATAGAAACGACTTTTAGCGTATTTAATTTATTCCTCCGCTGATGAAAATAGTTCCAGTTTATACCTTCATGAACAATTACCATTACAAATATTTTATATAGCCTAGCAGATTTGAGCTTAACGCAGGCTGAAAGTAAAGCAGAATGTGCCTTAAGGCACATTCTGCTTTACTTTCAACCTGCTTTAAGTTGTCACCTGTCTTCAAAACTAGAAACAGACTATGAGGTAAAGGGTTAAGGTAGAATGACTTTAGAAATATCGATACGAGTGTCAAACAGTTTGAACCCTGGTCAGACGCTGTGTTACACGGCCTCTGATCAGGATTCAAACTGTTGCAAAGTCGCATTTATGCGACATCGACATCGAAATGGTTAAACGTGAAATTGATTAAGTCTTATCCAAAGTACCTTTGGCCAATCGTCTTTATCAGAGACCATTGAATCACCGTCCGCAACCCATTCATTGCTGGTAGCCTCGGAACTGTTCCTTTCGTAATGCTCACATAGCTTGTTTACTTTGTTGAACTGAAACGACTTGCACCTCGTGGTATAGAAGCACTCCTTTGCACAGCTTTGTAGAGTGGAATCTAAATATCTGTCTAGCCATTTATAGTAGTCAATTTTCCATCCAACTTTGCTCGCTGGTAAACTGAATCTTGAAATGGTCTGCTGATGAGTAGCTTGTATACATGTACCAAAGAAGGTACACAGCAGCATATACACGTATTGAGCCATGTCGATTAAATGTTGAATTTTGATTTATCCTCACTAGAAGCAAACGACACGGTTGATATTACCCATAGTATTTTTCTTTATACATGTAAACCCAATCACTGCCATGACATTTTCTAAAATTTAAGTATTAGGTAATTTTGATATTAAAAGTTTTGAAATGAGTGTCAATCAGTTTTGATACTGATCAGACGCCGCGTTACGCGGCGTCTGATCAGGATCCAAACTGTTTGCAAATAACTATTTTTCTCAGAGTAAGGCAGTGAAGGAGTTCACCTTCTGTGATTATTGTCTGAAAAATGGCAATCATTCTTAACTGTCGGCAATAATTCTTAAATGTCGGCAATAATTCTAAATGTCGGCAATAATTATTTAATTTCGGCAATTATTCTTAAATGTCGGCACCAAGTTTTAAATGTCGGTAATAATTCTTAACTATCGGCAATAATTCTTAAATGTGTATTGCAGTCGAAACTCGAAAATTCGATCTCGCTTAAATCGATCATACCAGTATTTCTTAAGTTGAAATTTAATAAGTCGATCTTGCTTAAGTTGAACATATCCGTATGTCAAAGTTAAAACGTGGCTAAGTCACGTTTCAACTTTGAAATATGGGTATGTTCGAAATAACGCGAATTCGTATTATCGACTGCATTTGCATTAGCCTGCGAAATGTCAAACAGTTTGAATCCAGTTGAGACGGCGAATTACTTTTCTGGATCCAAATTATTTGCAAGAGTAATCACAGAATATTCCGTAGTGTGCATTTTCACTGCTGAGAAAAATATTAAAAACTCGTGGTGGTATTGTTCAAACTAAAAGTTTATGCAAAATCGATATGATTGTTTAGCGGTTTTGATCCTGATCAGGCAGGGAGTAACTCGTTGTCTAATAAAGCGCACTCGAAGTAAGGCAGTGCAAGTTTACACAATTAAAACACACATACTTGTTAAGAAGACATTTATCTAAATGAAATTTCTAAATACAAAATACACGATACGCGTTAAATGAAAGTGAACTTGAATGCGAAACGCTAGTTTAGAATTGTTTGTGGTATATTTATTATCGCACATATTAAAATTGTTTTGTGTGTGATCACTTAAAGGAAAACTGTACAGACAATCCAATCACGGCTGACACTCCGATCAACAGTAATCGTAAAATCCTTGTACGTCACGTCAATGATGATACAGTAACGTGTTCAGTTACCACTGTTTGCTGTTTAGGTTAGCTGTTTGTGTCCCGTGTGCAGCGTGCAGAGTACAGTAGAGAAACGTTTTCTTTCCAAATAACCCCGATAACGCTTAAACTATTATTTCATTGCAAACAGTTTGGAGCCAGATCAGACGCCGGGTAACCCGGAGTCTGATCAGGCTCCAAACTGTTTGCCAATCAAATTAAAACTGGTAGTCTGAATTGTCAAAATGTTGTCATTTTCTATATTTCATCGCAATGCGTTTGCGTTTGAACGAAAGAATTACGTTTTCTCCACTGTATTTCAGACCGGTAGCCAACTTGCAATCGATGGCCATCGACGGCCATCGATTTCTTTACTGAACTCATCACTGGCGATATATCAAGAGTTATTCATGTGGAACCATGTGAAAGAGTTTATCCTTGTGAAACGTACCAATTTTCTGATTGAAAATTAACGACAAAACAAAATAGATAGGGTTTATGCATTAGTTATGATCCGAGATCATTTCTACTCTAGAGTATTATCCTTTTCAATGCCATTATACGTGCTTTACAACCCTCCTATGCTTTCCTTTCTAAAATTTAGTAATATGGCGTTTTTCTCTAGAAAGAATGATAAGAGTGTCAAATAGTGATGATCTTAAACAGACGTCGTGTTATTCTACGCCCAAAGTGTTTTCATCGGGCAAAGACATTGATTTAAGAAATGAACTGATTTTTTTCGGCGTTCACCGAAAAAAATCAGTTCATTTCTTATATTTACAATATGTTTGCTGTAATTTCTAACATTAAATAAACATTTTGTTAGTACGCATGTATGTTTAATCCATATTAGAGGTTGATAACACGAATAAAGTGTACCCTATAAGGAACAGCCATGACCGATTTACTGAATCTGTGTACATTCGAAAGCAGAAAAAATAAGTTCCACTGTAAACAACTTGACAGTTTGGCGCGAAAAATGCCGATTTTTGACGTCATTGGAAGTGACGTCATTTTAAAGTAGGATAAATATATCGGTTTTTTTTGTCATAAAGAAACGCAGATAGCCGAGCTGTTTATAAGGTAGATTCTTATGTCAATTTTCTTGCAATTTATCTCATTAATAAAGAAGAATATTAGTCAGGAATCATGGTTTCCACTAGTAAAAAGGCATAGATCGGTTAAGAACAAATTTTGAAAAACTCCGCCAACTGTTAGCTGTGCCATGTTCCAAAGATTAATTCGCGAATGTAAACTGCATATGCCCCGCCTCGAAACTTTTCCACAAGTCCCGCCCTCTCGAAAAGTGGTGTTTATATGAAATGAACACACTTTTTGTCAATGGAATTGAATGGGGCGATTGTAAATATATGATAATACAGTGCCCCCTCCCTACAACGGCCCTCTCAACAACGACTCTATTTTTACAACGACCATTCCCGCTGTTCCCCAAACAAGACATTTATGTCCAACCTTTTCATGGCTGTAATACCGTCTGCTTAAATTTGTCGTCTGCTGTTTTTCTAAAAGTTACATATAAGTGGACATTTTGATAGAATAAATGTAATGACGAGTGACTAACAGCGTTACGCGGCGTCTGATCTGGAATCAAGCTGTTTGCAAATGTAAGCCAAGTCTTAATTTTCCCTCCCTATAACGACTCCCTCCGAACAACACACACAATCTGTGTCTCCCATTGGGTGTCGTTGTATAGAGTAAGCACTGTAAACCCTATTATGATCAAATTTATGGTGAATTCAAGCTGTTTGTAAATGTAAGCAAATTTCCCTCCCGATATATCAACTCCATCTGAACAACACACACGCCCTTTGTCTCCCATTGTGTTTTGTAGAGAGGGGGCAGTGTAATATGCAGCTGGTTCCGATTGAACCATAAAACATGTTTTGCCATTGTGGGAGATGCAACATACTCGCGACAAAAATATAAAAGCAAGTACATTTGTAATATTAATAATGCTAACACAATGCATTACCGCATATCCTGTTTCTAGTTTTGAAGACAGAAGATCATCTAAAAGCATATTGAAAGTAATGCAGAATGCACCTTAAAGACAGATTCTGCTTTATTTTCAGCTTGTTTTAAGCTACCATCATCTAGGATATATAAAAAAATCAAATGATGCATTTTCACAACTGTATAAAGTTGAACTATTTTCTACAGTGAAATGAATACATTAAATGCGTAAAATGCTTATTTATTTGGTAAACGGGTTAAGAATCAAAATCAACAATCGTGTTTAGACGTCATATCCGCTCATTTCCATAGTCAGCCTAACCCATTACTCCATAGAAGCGCCTTTTAGCACATTTAATTCAGTCCCCCACTGAAGAAAATAGTTCCAATATATACAGTTATCAATATGTCTTATAAGAAACATTTTCTATATTCTAACAGATTGTTGCTTAAAGTAGGCTTAAATTAAAGCAGAGTGTGCATTAAGGTGCATTCTGCTTTACTTTCAGCCTGCTTTAAATGATCACCTATATTCAATACTAGAAACTGGCTATGGAGTAAAGGGTTGATACAGCGTAAACTTAATGCAGAAAGCTCCTATAAAAGAGTTTTATTTATTATTTCTATTTTATTATACTGCAAAGTAAAGTCCTTACTTTTCATTGGTCAACGAGGCCTAGACATAATCCCATGTACCCTGTGAGCTGACAGGGTACATGGAAATACAGCTGTTTTCATTGGCTGACAGTCCCTGAGTCTTGCTTTACAAAAAAATAAGATGGCCGATTGCTCGACAGGATTGAGTGCATTCAATCGTGCATCCTCCGTTTTAATTCCATTTCGGCTAAGAACCATTCGCCGTTTGGATCTTTCAACAGTCGCATTATTTCTGGGAAAGTTTGACGCCGAATATGCCCATTTTTCTTATAAATAACAACGTCAGAAACATATGACGTCACAAGTTTACGCTCAACGTTATCTGCTTTGGCGCGATTTTGTTATAGTTTATTATAAGCGCTGTACACGACACATTCCGAAATATTTCGTTTGAACAGTGAAATAAATTCGTTATACTGTTTCTTCACAGTGTACATGAGGATTTCTTCCCGGCTGGTAAAATCATGTAACCCTCGCCTAACGGCTCGGGCAACATGATTTACCTCACCCGGGAAGAAATCCTCATGTACACTGTGAAGAAACTGTATAACTAATAATGTAATGAGCAACTACCTGTTTTAAAGACCGAACACGATTCGACTATTAAAATATAACTTTAAACTTAAACGTCGACTGTATTTTAACCCCATTCACTGCCATGACGTCAACTATTTTAAACAATTTGCGTCTGCTTTCATTTCCCAAATTTAAATTTTAGGTAATTTGATATAAGAAATATTGAAATGAATGGCAAACAGTTTGGATCCTGATCAGACGCCTCGTTACGCGGCGTCTGATCAGGATCTTAACTGTTTGCGTATAACTTATGTAAAGCAGTGAATGGGTTAATTACCTAGGTTTTACAGAGAAGTTTGGATCTAGATCTATTACCCAAAAAAAAAAATAAAAAAAAAAATAGAAGTCTAGTGAAAAAAATATCTACTTTGTTTGGGAATAGATCTAGATGTATGTGTCAAGTACCTGTGGTCAGACATAGCTTTATGCGGGGCTTGATCGGGGTCCACACTTTTTGCAAACGCGCCTTTTGGCGTCATTGGCAGTGCTTACTTGAACTCATTCCCCGCCGATCTCAAAACGGTTAGTTTTGCAAACAATTACACGGTATCTGATCTGGATCCAAACTGTTTGACCATCATCTTAAGGGATTCTTCCGATTCAAAATGATCTAACGTAATTTAACCCAATTTGCAGACTAAAGGAGAAACATACATAAGTAATAATGTAATAGTTCTGCGATAATAATTGTCAGACAAACCTTTTTAGTCTAAAAGCTTTTAATGGTCTTTTGAATCGGACAGTGCCATTTTAGCTTTCACTATGATTAGATAGTCCGTTTTTGATTTGTTCTGTTTTTATCTCACCATCTGGTTTTAATGTAATGGACCTGTTGAACCATTTGAAGTGTCATTGACTATGTAACAGTGAAGAGTACACTTGGCCTTGTCTGAGAACGAATGACGAAAAAGAACACTTCTCCTTGCAAAGGGTGTGGGCACTGAACTACAGGCGCCCTCTGATCGGGATCTGCACTTATATTAGTTTTGTAATATGTTGTAGATAACGCTAAATTGCCCAAATGGACGAGGTTAAATTGGAAACTGAAATTGTCCATTTGAAGTTGAAAGTTTCAATGAGTTCACCCACAGTAATACTCCATTTCACTGCCTGAACTCTTTGCTGAATACCGACGGAATCGTTATTATCTGTGCAAACAGTTTGGATTCTGATGAGACGCCGCGTAACGCGGCGTCTCATCAGAATTCAAAATGCTTGACGCTTGATCCTGTTTAAAAAAAATATTTGTTTTAAAATTATATTTTAAGAACAATCACTAGTTTGCGAACAGTTTTGGTCCAGTTCAGGATCCAAACTGGTTGACACTCATTAATTACGACATTGATTAGTCAAACTATCTAAAATTAAGATTTGAGAAATAAAAGCAGGTGACACTTTTTAACAGCAGATGGCAATATGGGAGCGGTGGGGGGGGGGGGGGGGGGGTACTTAGAGCAACACAGACGTAAGGGGCAAATATTTTAGTTTTGATCTGGATTCAAACTGTTCAGAAAAGTCGATTGAGTTGGGGTTTATGGCACTGCGACACTGAACTGATCATATAGCGCCGATGATTGATGAGATGAGATAAGATGACGGTGAGTGATGATTTTATGAAGATGCAGGGCTGCCATAAGTTGATCATAAAAATCCTAAGATTTCAAATTTCAATTTTTCAGACGCAATTTTACTAATCGTACCTTTACCCCATAGTCTATTTCTAGTTTTTAAGACACGTAATGCATAAAACAGACTGAAAGTAAAGCAGCATGCGCCTTAAGGCGCATTCTGCTTAACTTTAAGCCTGTTTTAAGCTTCCACCCGTTGGAATAAAAATCCGAATACTTAGGAAAAGTCCGGAGAAATGGCAGCCCTGAAGATGGTTATGACTTATCTCATTCGCTGGTAAGCGGCGCATGGGATCCTGCCTTCCGTTTTGTTCTTGACAGAAGGTATAGTCTCAGTAAAAAACAAACAAAAAGTCAAATAAAATTAGATATTGCATTTTAAGTGTAAAAGGTAATTTACAGTAAAACCTCTCTATTACGACATTCAACAAGAGCTGTCGGAGAACAGCAAAGTTCGCCTAATGATACCTTTCTTAAATAGGTAACTATCAATAGAAAAGTGTATCAGTAGATTCATATTCAAGCCACAGGAAACATCCATTCAAAATATCAACTTCCTAATGCAAATATATCATGTAGTATAAGTGCATTCCAACACTTACTCCATAACTAACTTTGAAATTTCAGTCCTAAAACTCTAAGTCCTCAACAGGTGAAATTTTGACTAAATTTAAACTTTTTTTAAATTTTAACAACGCAGCATCAATGTTCAACCTACAGGGCACCTCCATTCCAAATATCAGCTTCTTGATACAAATATTTCATGTAGTATTAGAGCATCACAACACTTACCCCAAAACTTTAACCATGAGAAATCAGCCAAAAAACTTAAGTCCACAAAAGGTGTAATTTTGACTAAATTTAAACTTTGTTTTAAATTGTAACTACGCAACATCAATGTTCAACCAACAGGGCACCTCCAATCCAAATATCAGCTTCCTATTATAAATATTTCATGTAGTATTAGTGCATTACAACACTTACCCCAAAGCTTTAACCATGAGAAATCAGCCAAAAAACTTAAGTCCACAAAATGTGAATTTTTGACGAAATTTAAACTTTTTTTTAATTTTAATTACACAACATCAATGTTCAACCCACTGGGCACCTCCAATCCAAATATCAGCTTCCTAATGCAAATATTTCATGATGTATTAGTGCATTACAACACTTACCCCAAAACCAGGAAAAACCGACGCCGACGCCGGGGTGATTCCATAAGCCTCCATAAGCCCCCCCCCCCCCCCCCCCCCCCCCCCCCCCCTTTCCCCTAATTCTCCGAATAGGCGAGCTAAAAAGAATGCTAATTGGTTGCATAAAAGACAGATGACATATTATTTCTATCTATGTTTTGAACGGAACACGATCCGTACCTAAGGAAATATTTAAATCGTGTAATCTATTATCACCGCTCCTACGAGTCGCGGTTGAATATTTATATATATATCTATACTTATTTACTAGAACAAGCAAGTTATAGTTTGCAAACGGTGCTTATCCAGATCAGAGGGGTTTGGAATGAGCCATCTGATCTGGGTTTATTCCTTTTACGATATACTTTTTGTCTAAATATTTACTTTTGTATAGTTACTAGTAGTTATTATGACTCAGCTGATTGACTTCATCTTCATTTGGAAATATTATCTTATTTTGTATACCATAAAATTCAAATTTTCAATGATAATATATTTTCATACTTTTCTCTTGCTTATGTAGATCTAATTATATTTTCCTGATCTAGTACTTTAGAATGTTTATATGTTATATGGCTATGAACATTGTATATGTTTAATGCCAATAGAATTTGAATTGAATTAAAGTAAGGTGACAATAAAACAGAAAGCTCCCAAAGGAGTTTTCTGTTTTACTGTCACCTTGCTTTAACCCTTTGAACCCTAGTCCCGCATATAGTAGGCGTCATTTCAAACAGTGTACATGTGAATAATACACTTGTCCTGTGCAAACAGTGAAGGCCCAGATCAGAGGGCTCCGAACAGGAGCCATCTGATCAGGGTCTTCACTGTTTGTCAGTACTGCCAAATTTGACAAAAACAACTCTTAAAAGCCAGAAATGGACTAGACTAAAATGGAAACTGGAATTGTCCATTTAAAGTTTCAGGGAGGAAAGAGTTAATATGTCATCTGACTTTAAACACCTACTATTTAACACATTTAAGTGGTCATAATAGAGAGGTTGTACTGTAACTTAGTCCAAGTATTCTTATGATAATGATTTTAATTGATATCAATATAATTATCATTATACTGATTAATTATTGATATCACGAAATTATCAATCGTGAATCTCTGATATCCTTCAATAAGTTTATCGTGTCAGTAATTCACTGTTTCAATCACATGTTCCTCGGTCCACAACACAAATCATTTACACGTGGTCAAGGTTTGACGGTTTCAACCTCTACGATGGTCATCTTCAGAATGCCGATTCATAGCGCCATAGGTCATGCTCGACGATATTTGCCACGCTTTGTGACGAAAATCAGAATTTACAGTGGAGAAAACGTTATTCTTTCCCAATACACGCGTTTACGCTAAACTTATTATTTGCAGTGCAAGCAGTTTGGAGCCAGATCAGACGCCGGGTAACCCGGCGTCTGATCAGGCTCCAAACTGTTTGCCACTCAGATTAAAATAAATGGCCAGAAGTGTCAATAAGTTGTCATTGTCTACGTTTTATTGATATGCGTTTGCGTACGTTTGCGTTTAAACGGGAAACAAAAACGTTTTCTCCACTGTACTTAAAAAATGTATTCTGAAGGCACATGCCGCGACCTTATTGCCCTCCTAGATAAGGTACAATTCCATTTACTTATTACTCTAAAAGATAACTGTATGATTCTTCCATTGATGAGAAATTGTTAAGACAGGTGTCTATCGACTATTCACTAACAAGCTATGACAAGTTGACTTCGTCTCTTTTTAACACGGAAAATCCAAATGTCAATCGTTTTGACTGGAAACAAATCGTTAGATATTGAAATCAGTCCAACTAAAAATCAAAACTGTTACAGAAACGTGGTGTTGAGACAACGTATTAATGAAGTAAAACAGAAAGAATGTGAAACAAACCGTGCATCCGGTTTTCAGCTCAATTCGCTCCCTACACCAGCCCTCCCAACACTGACTCCTTCAATTATACAAAGAGCATTGCCACAGTTCCCTTAAAGACATCTCCTGACGACCTTTTGATCATAACACATTGCCAGACAATTTCCTTGCAAAAAGCATGGGTCTTATGAACATGTCATTAGCAAAGAACCACTAAAGCTTCTCATGTGAAACCCGACCTTTATATTTGATAGTTTGGTTAGAAATAACCATTGAAAATCACTAGAGCATGAGTATAATCTGGACCTCACCAGGTAAACTGAGATTGTGCTGCACGGTGACAGTTACCTCCAGAACAATGGGCTGGTGGTCCCTCAATGGGCTGAGGAAAAGTCTTTAACAGAACAACGCATTTACTGCGGCAATTTAGTCTGCTAAAATTGTTCTCTGCTTTTTATTATTAAAGTGGACATTTTGATAGAATAAATATAATGACGAGGGACAAACAGCTTGAATCAAATCGGCGTCTGATCTGGATTTAAAGCTGTTTGCAAATGTAAGAAAATTATTAAATTTCCCTCCCTTTAACGACTCCCTTCGAACAACAAACACAATCTGTGTCTTCCATTGGGTGTCGTTGTAGAGAGGGAGCACTTGTTTAACGTAATCGACGAATCACTTCATTCCTCTACACTAAACTGTGGTCTATAGGAGCTTTCTATTTTACTTTCACATTGCTTTAAGCTGTCACCTGGTTTTTTGCAATATTTTAAGCATTCTTTTCAGTGGTTGTAATAAAGAGGTTTTACTGTATTTAGTATTACTGGTATTATATCTTTGATCCCTGATACCTCAAATGGACAATCCAAGTTTACAGTGAAGCCTTATCCATTTTCGACTTTTTATGTTTGATGTTGACAATGCATTTCAAAATTACAAACAGTGCAGATTCGGGCTGTATTTTTTGTCCACTGAAAAGCAATACAATGTCTTATGACAAATTATCTTGATAAGAAATGATTAGCATGGTAATGGTTAACCCTTTCCCCAATAGAAGCGCCTTTCAGCGTGTTTTATTTATTCATGCGCTGAAGAAAATAGTTCCAATTTAATCAGTTATGAAGATATATGATAGGGAATATTTTCTATATTCTAGCACATGATAGCTTAAAGCAGGCTGAAAGTAAAGCAGAATGTGCCTTAAGGCACATTCTGCTTTACTTTCAACCTGCTTTAAGAAGTCACCTATCTTCAATACTAGAAATAGACTATCAGGTAAAGGGTTAAAGCCGCATTGTGTTTTTGGGAAACCTGCATAAAACTGTTGTTTGGGATCCCATTAGAAGTACATGGGACGTGATTCTTTCAGAAAAAGCGGCTTTATCTAAGAAATTCGCTTTTTAAATTTTTTTTTAATTGATGGATATAACTTCCATTAAAGAACTAACTTGTGAACGGAAAGAAGGACAACTCTGTAAATACAGGGCTCCAGATAAGGGGAGTATTTCGAATACTAAACTCTTTATTTCTGCTTTTAAACCCAATGGTGTCATACTCATTAGAATTGTCTCGAAAAGACGGTTTAATCAGTAGTAACACCATAGCATTCGGTGCTGAAATGAGTGAGAAAATGTTGGATTTGTTCAGTTTATTCAGCTTATCTGGAGCGCTGAAATGAAGAAGTTAACCCTTATTCTGCTGCTAAGACGTCTGCGTTGACATTGTCGTGTGCAATATTTGCTTAGTTTAGATTTATGCATAGTTTTGATTAAACAAACCTTAAGACGAGTGTCAAACAGTTTGGATCCAGATGAGACGCCGCGTTACACGGTGTCTGTTCTAGAGTCAACCAGTTTGTAAACTCCGTAAAGTTGCGACCAGTAGGCACAGGGTTAAACTATGAGATACAGTCACAACGTGTAAATAATTTATACACTGGGGGTGACCGTGTACAATAAAATACGGGGGATGACTGTTTCAGCCTTGTCCGCTCTCTAACTCAACCACTTATTTTTGGATCTTCACCAAACTTGCTATAAATGTTTATTAGTATAGAATCTAGGTCATGTTTGATAACTAGCAAAGTCGCATGAGGCATGTCTGAATGATTGCCCTTGAATAATTAAAAAAATGACTGTTTCAGCCTTTTCTGCTCTCTAACACAAACACTTTTTATTGGATCTTCACTAAACTTGCTGGCATTGTGTATTTGTATTAAATATAGGTCAAGAAAAAAATCGAATACAGTTGACTGAAAATCCTTCAAGAGGTAAAGGAGGTATGGAGTAGTCATTTATTACTTTACTTATTACCAACACGGCCAAGATGAAGCACATGCAACCATTGACCAAATATATGGCTAAAATAGAATAAAAACTGTTCCTGTTACAGAGTTGACAGGGGTAAAATAAGGGTGAAATAGCAAAATTTAATAATTGAAGAACCCATAACTCCAACATGCCTTCGGCGATTTGGGTATTCATAGAACTGGACCAAGTTTTTATCCAATATTATTTTCAGCAAATTTGGTGAAGATCCAATTAAAACTGTTTGAGTCAGAAAGCTGACAAGCCTGAAGTATGCAATTTATAATAATTCAAGGGCAATAACTCCAACATGCCTTGTGAGATTCTAGTAGTTAACATGATTGACCTAGAATTTATTTTAATAAACATTTTCAACAAGTTTGGTGAATATCCGATACAAATTGTATGTGTAAGAAAGCAAAAAATGCTGAAACATTCATTTTTAATACTTAAAGGGCCAAAACTCAGACATGCCTTTTGCGATTTTAGTAGTATTGATACCAAACCTTGATTTTATATAAATAAACATTTTCAGCAAGTTTAGTGAATATCCGATAAAAACTGTATGTGTTAGAGTGCAAAAATGACTGAAACGGTAATTTTTTATTAACTCAGATATACATTATGCGATTTTGGTAGTAATCAAATTAAACCTTGATTTTATATCAATAAACATTTTCAGCAAGTTTGTTGAAGATCCAATAAAACGTATTTGTGTTAGAGAGCAAAACTTGCTGAAAACAGTCATTTATTAATACATAAAGGGCAAAAACTCACATATGCCACATGCGATTTTAGTAATAATCAAACTAGACCTAAATTTCATATGAATAAATATTTTCAGCATGTTTGGTGAATATCCGATACAAACTATTTGTTTTTATTAATTAACAGGCAATAACTCAATAATACCTTAAGCGATTTTAGTAGTAATCAAACTGAACCTTGATTTTATACCAATGAACATTTTCAGCAAGTTTGTGGAAGATCGGATAAAAAATATTCGAGTTAGAGAGCGGACAAAAAAGTGTGATAGTCTAACTGACTGATGGATGGACGGGCGGAGGTAGATACGGTTGCACCAGTGTGAAGTTGATTCCGGCTGTAGCACGTGCTACTAAGCCGTGTGGTAATGTTTATGTCAGACGTTCTTTTTTCGGTTTGTTATGATTTTAAATCGCCCTTTTTGGTGATTTAGATTCGTCTTCATCATTTCATAGATCAGTTTGGCCCATAAGAATGTTCAAACATTATTATTAACCGTAATTGTAATTTCAGACATTAAGAAAAGGTCTGACAACACAATGGGGCTTTAAATAGATTGTCACAAGTTTAATGAAGCGTTGGCCTATAAAGGTTTAAAGTCAAATAGTGCGCAGATAGTTTTATTAAACGTAACTTAAACGCAAATGAAACTTAATGAATACATGAATTCTTTATATTTTTGCATCGTTCACTATTTGTCGTAACTCATTTCCCCATTGCTAGTGTTTAGTTTTGGAGATAGATAACAACCTGAAGTAGGCAGAAATTAAAGCAAATTGAGCCTTAGGGCGTGTTTTGCCTTACTGCATTATGTTACCATCTGCTGGGGGTATAGACACAATCATGTATGAGACTGCTGACAATCTTTCTTAATCTGAGTTTTAAATAATTAATGATCTTGATCTCTGATCGAATTTTTATTAGTTTATGGATTACAAACACATTTGTCAGAACAGAATATTATTTATATACATTGTAAGGTAGCAAGGCAGATGGGCTCAAACCAAAGAAAATACTATATAGTGTATTACGTTTAATGTGTCAAATATGAAATACATTAACTTAAACCCGTGATAACAATGAGTTTATCAGATGAAAGTTGAACTATGCATTAAGCCATTACTCTTCTAGTATCTATCGAACTAAATCTTAACCAACAGTACTTCAAATGCCTTAAATAGACAATCAACAAACACAAACGATAAAATGTATTGGTTTAAATGCTCAGTGGGACTAATAGTGTAACAAATGTGAATTGTATGAATTGAGGTTATCGGAATAATATTATATCTTGTTTTGAAAGAAAATAAAATATGCACGAAGAGGAAAGTAACTTCTATTAGAAATATTGCGAAATTAGTCCAGTCAAATTAGCCGCAAAAAGGTCGAAGTTTTATGAAAGGGTCTCTTAGCGTAACGTTCTCGTGTAAGAGCACATGTTCAGTTGGTGCAACCTTTGCTGTTGCTGCTGTTATAGTTATGATGATGATGAGAATTTGATTGATTATAATGATAATAAAATGTTCAATGATATATCAAATATAAGTTTTATTGCACTGCAATATTGAAATTTGCTATTATAAATAAGGTATCAAAGATATCAAGTTATTTAAAATGGCCGAGCAAGTAAAGTTACCAGATATACAATGATGGACCAAATTGGTGTTTCGTAATATTTTCAGAATCTAATAGGTGAAGAAATCTTAATTACTTATTAAATCTTTTATCACCAAAGTAAACGCTTTACATGGCTTATTTACCAGGAAATCACTCCCATAAACACCCCGTAGTACAGTCACGTGCCTAAATAAGAAGCGTTCCATATACAATCATGTACTGCCTGCTGACTTATGGCTTTTTTCGTTTTAATAGCATTTATTGTTATTTGAGTTAGGACAATGTCTTATGTAAGTTGTTTGCTGTCATTGATTGAAAAAAGGCCTATGTTGAATAATGGGGGCATTCACAATCAGCCATTCAGTCAGGCAGTCGAAATTAAAGGCAAATCAATGAATCGACGTTTTTTGGCGGTTTTTGAGCGTACATAACTGTCACTGTTGGCGGATGATTTTCATACGGTATTAAGCAGCTGGTATACTGGATATCTGTATCAGATTTACGACATGCCATTCCTACTGTCCAGAAACAAATGTTACGTCAGAGAATATCAACTTACACCCCCTCTCCTACAAAACCCCAACAAAATCTATTTGTATAACATGACTAAAGATTGAGAGGAAAATGAGATAAACAGTTACAATGAACTAGAAATATCCGCTTGTATATGTAATATTAGATTAACTGAAGACCGTTATCTAAAAGCCTCGTGCACTGTCGCAAATTTATAAAGTACAGTATGAAAACCCTTATTAGACTCGAAACATAACATGCAAATATATAAAAACTGAAATATAGAAACAATGAAAATGTTGATGTTTAAAAGTTCCACAGACACGTCGTGGACACGCTGCCTTTCCCGAAGCTGATCTGGGGAAAAAACTTTGTACAATGAACATATGTATGCACGACTAGATGCGTTGAGTGGAAAATGATAATGTCTTCACCGCAATGCATAGACAGAATGTCTATACACACGGATATCTCTCCATGAAAACTGTTCTTAGATACCAATACAGTAAACCGGTTTATCTAGTATAATCAATATACTGCGTCAAGTATTAGGTGTTAAAGGAAACTGGCTGCTTAAACGAAGGAAGAAGTAAACCAAAAGTCTCATTTAGGACCTTTTTGGTTGAAATTTTCCTTGCTTTAAGCTGTCACATCACTTTTTATACAATCAGTTAATATTAGTTTTAGTAGTCGTACTGAAGGGACTCTCCTGTATTTTCAATATCTTGCAATTGACATGAAAGTTTGTGTTTTAGAGTAATTGATTGACGCTGGTCATCCATTCAGCTGTGTTTTCATGACAGTCAACTGACGTTTGTGAAATGTTCATGTCTTCATATCACTAGAACCTGCACTGTTCTTTGATGGCTATTCTAATTACTGATGGTATTCTGTAATATAACAAAATAAACTTAACATATTGAACCCTAGCGACGAGTATAATAGTCATTTACAACCAGTACATCTATAAAGAGAACAGTTGTCCCATGCAAACAGTTTAGAACCAGATCAGAAGAAACGTTCAAGAATGAAAATTACATGACTTTTACCTTTTTGACCGTATCGCTAATTCAAAACTCATTATCCCGTGAAATTTGAAATGGACAATACCAATTTACAATAAAGGCTGGTCCATTTTAGACAATTCCATGTTTTTATTTTTTTTGTTTTTATAATATATTGAAAATGACAAACAGGGGATGTCCCTGATTAAAGGGCTCCTGTAGGAGCCCTCTTATCAGGAACTTCACTGTTTGCATGAGACAAGTTACTCTTCACAGGTACACTTTTGGTAAATGACGCATATATGCGTAACTAGGGCTCAACGAGTTATTCACAAACATAGTATTGTCCTTAAAACGGGAAATACCATTATGCTACATACGTTTTGCATAACAAACAATAAAGCACATATTTTCTGTTTGCCCTGCATTAAGGAATGACAAGAAATAATATACCACACCCATTCTTTATTAAGTTGTCTCTTAACAAATTACCCTCTAACCTGTTTGTAGTTTGAAGAAAAGTGACAATTCTTAACAGCAGTAGAAAGCAGCATGCGCCATAAGCATTTTTAGCAACAATCTACTAGAATATGGAAAATATTGTGCATATTATAAAGTATGAAATTGCACCTTTTCTTAAATGAAAGAATGTTTGAAATGCGTATTTATGTTGTTTAGGTTAATACAAATTTGTTGTCGGTACTTACTGACATCTTTGCCTGTAAAGAGAGAGATTGCTCAGATTGAACGTACTTCCGTCGTCGTTTCTGAATTGCCGTATGAATCTGTGCAAGAAAAAACGTTTCTTTTTATTTTTTCAAAATATCACTTACAATGTGGAAGATATTATTCTCCCCGATAAACGTGTTTATGTTTAATCTTATATGCCACCTGTTAGCATTTTGAAGCCAGATAAGACGCTGAGTAACCTTTCATTTAACCAAGTTTCACATGTTGTGCCACTCAGATTAAAATATTTCGCCATTAAAGTGGGAAAGAATAAAATTTTCTCCATTGTACAGCGGACGATCCTCTTAAAGTTCAACACCACCAAGTGTGTCTATACTTAAATGAATAGTGCACCCTGGCCAAACGTTTATCCCTGAATGGTATAATCATTCAGGACACTGATTAAGAATTTATTAAACAATATATAAATAAATCAACATTAACTTACAGATGTTTCAACCTCGGCTGTGGCAATGTACAGAACAACGACCTGCGCCGGTACATTTCTGGTTATGATGGCCAATTTCCGCCACTTTCCGTAATTGTTGCGAAAATCTGGTCGTTTACTCTAGATAGCTGATGGACCACCTCTTCTCTGTTCATGACCTACTTGCCCACTCGTATTTGAATCGCTAAAACTAATCTTGATATAAACTGGGATGGGACAACAGTTATTGGCATAGAAAATAATAGGAGAACGAGGTCTATCAACTTGTATCAAGAAAGCGATTCACATACGAGCGAGCAGGGAGGTCATGAACGGAAATTGGCGGAAATCGGCGACCATGACCCAAACTGTACATGCGCAGGTCATTCTGACAATGGTGTTAATTTGTTTATGTAGAGTTTTAAAGAAATTTTTAAAATACTGACCAAACGTTGTTACTTCATGGCGATTCGAAATCCTGAATGGCCACCATCTCCTCTTAATCAAAGTGTTTGCGTAAGTCATAAGTATGCGATATAAGCCTTAGTACATTGTTTATTAAATTTCTTAAATTGATACATCCTGTACAGAAATGCTTACCTGTTCGTTTAGAATAACTTGGAAGACAAATATGACAAGTCCCTGAAAGTATAAATATATCAACAGTTAACAAACATATCTTGATGTACATAAGGTGCAGCACGTAATAGTTCCCACCAAACGCATCTAAACATAATCCATTGAAACCTGATTAAAGCTGGATCAGACGCTGAGTGAATCGGCATTAGATGATGCTCGAATTGTTTGACATTCAGATCAACCAATCACTCCATAAACCACGTTTTTAAGCATAAAAAGAAAACAGTTCCCCTTTATACAGTCATAAATGTGCACAATCATAATAATTTCTATGTCATAGCAGATGGTACAGTGGAGAATGTGTTATTCTTTCCCAATAAACGCGTTTACGCTTACACTATTATTTACAATACAAACAGTTTGGAGCCAGATCAGACGCCGGGTAACCCGGCGTCTGATCAGGCTCCAAACTGTTTGCCACCATGACAAACATGAATTATCAGAATTGACCAAAAGTTGTTCTTTTCTACGTTTTAGCGCTTTGCGTTTGCGTACGTTTGCGTTTAAACGGGAAAGAATAACAGATTCACCACTGTAGCTAAACTCCTTCATTGCCTTACCCCGAATTTCATAGTTATTTGCAAACAGTTTTGGATCCGCGTAACGCGGCGTCTGACCAGGATCAAAGCTGTTTGACACTCAATTATATATTTTCCAAGTCAATTTACCGTAACCAAATATTTGAGAAATAAAAGCAGACTACAATCGCTTAAGATCAATTACATCATGACAGTGAAGGGGTTAAAACAGGTCACAATGTCGACGTCAAAGTTATTTTAAAATGATACGAGACATTACTTCATCCCAAAACGCAAAAATACGTTTGGTGTCTCTTTTTGAGTTATGAATAACGAATAGTTTAAGGACAAGCTTATTTTCTATGATTACACTACGTTTTACAGCTCTACGACACTAAAAAAAGCGATATAGCGCCGATTATTCTAAGATGAACTCTCTAACTAACCTTGGTGTATGTAGCTAATGTGATACAATAAATATTTTAAGAAGTTATATATATAATCAAGGTCGATTTCAAGGTCGTAGTGATCTAAAAATGGTATCAACACTCTACAATCTAAATATGTGCTCACACAATCTATTGTCTGTATCTAAAGTGATATAGGAAATATGTTTTGATCTCTGTTTAAACCTTTTAAACTAAATAAAAGCATTAAACAGCAGTGTAAGGGCATGTGTTGGAAATGGCAACTCTGTAAGTGAAGAACTACAGTGCCCGATTGGACTCAGACAGGGTTGTCATTTAGGCCCGAGATTTTTTTCTCTCTTCATCAATGAACTGTACGATGAAATATCTGCTTCGGGTTTTCAAGGTATACAGTTATTTCCTGATAGTGTGCAATTTACTATTATTGTTTGCAGATGACGCTGTTCTAATAGCTGACACTCCTAGATGTTTACAAAGGCAGTTAGATATCCTATTTAATTATTGTTCAACTTGGGGATTATCAGTTATATCGTGTTAATGTAGCTAAAACTAAGTTGTCGTTTTCAAAAATGGAGGACAGTTTTATAGAAATGAATTTTGGTATTATAACGGAAATAGAATTGACACAGTAAATGGTTTTACCTATGTTGGCACATATTTCAGCTCACAATTATCAATGTATAAAATGACAGATGTGTTGGCAACTAAGGCCAAATGGTACTATATTAGCCTGCTTTCGTCACTTTATCACTTATCACCTTTACCAAAATCAATGTTTTTTTAAACTGTTTGATACAAAAATTGCAACAATACTTCTGTATGGAGCTGAAAATTGGTGTCTAGTACCAAAACAGAGTATAGAAACAATCCATAAAATTTTGTATGCATGCGAGCTTTTCATGTGTGAACCAAACCGTTCTTCAAACTAAGCAGTAGCAGGCGAGTGTGAAAGGTTTCCTATGTATATAATACAAACTGCTAAAGATGTATAAACTATTGGCTAAAGATTGTATCGATACCTAAGCATATATATGTTTGGAAAAGCTATGAAATGCTGAGATATTTTGACAATGCCGGGTATCAAAATTTGGTTTTATTAGTCAGGAAACACTTGTTTAGCATCTGCTTTGGATAGGTATGGGATAACCCATATCGTTACACTGAAAATGTGTTCCTTTATCAACATTCTCAAAGGATGAGAGACAAAAACATAAAGTAGTGGCATGAATAATGTAGTTCTAGCTCAAAACTCTCGTCATATGTCGGTTTTAAATATCTTAGAGATTAAACAATTTAGAGTAAATACAGCTTCGTTTGGAATATCCTCTCTTTTTCTCATGATAGAAAAGGGTAGACACCTTGGTATTATCCGGTAATCAAGACTGTGCAAGTTTTGTACCAGATATATTGAGGATGAATAGCACTTTCTTTTAGTATGCCCTTTTTACAACGACCTCAGGAAACATTATTTAGCAACAAAATATTATATTAATCCAAGTATATACAATTTTAATTTATTAATGACACGTAAAACAGGACCACATTGCGCAATCTTGCAATGTACATTTATTATGCCTAACACTACGACAGGAAACACTAAATTAAGCAAATGTAAATTGAAAAGTACACCTATGTTGTTTGCTTGTACTGTTACACACCGCATGTAATGATATGTTATATTATGTATATATGTCAGGGCCGGAGGCCTGTAGCACAATAAAGTTTGTCGTGTCATGTTATGTCTTGAACTCATACAAAGTTTGGTTTCACTGACGGATGTGGCGCAGTATCTACCTGAGAATATTTCTCCATAATTATTGAGTTCAAATTTGATACCACTGGCTGATGTGATATTGGAAATATGCTCCAGACAAAAGTTTCACGAACGGACGGGCGCTCTACCTCTTGGGCATACACTATTATCGACATTAGCGCTCACATAATCGAACTTCAACTGTAGTAAAATACAAGGGGCCCGTTTTACTAAACTACTTACGCAAACATTTTGCGTAAGTCAACATTTTAAATTTTAATTTATATTTTTTATAAACACTTGCTACAAACAGCAAATAGCCAGATCAGAGGACGCGCTTTTAGTGCGTCCTCAGATCTGGCTATTTGCTGTTTGTAAACGTTTATGATCGAAAAATAAGAGTTAAACGATTTTGACTTACGCAAAAATTTTGCGTAAGTTGTTTAGTAAAACGGGCCCAAGCCCTCGAGTTACCGAGGTTTGAGTTTGCTTACTTGTAGTGAGTTGCATATAGCGAATGCATACTGTACCCAGGCGAATCCCTCGTCAACATACAGCAGGCCCAATAACCAGGTACATCCCATCAGTGGCATCAAAACGCACATAGCCCGGAAACTGGCCCTATTCATTGTTTAAAAATACATTTGAAAAGTTCAGGTGAGAATACGCTATTTGTTAGGGAGTCTGAATTGGCTCTAAACTGTTTGCATTGAAATTAAACATTCCAATAACTAGCAGGTGATAACGTAATTATTTCCAGCAGAACATACCTAAACGTAAAAAACATTAAACAAGTTATTCAAAACGACGGTACTTGAATATATTTATCAATTTAACACAATCTAAACCGCAAACTCGCCGTCTGTATACGCTTCAAGCTGTTTGCCACTCTCTTTAAAATAAGATATCCGCATGTTCATTAACACGTTATATTTTCTTCAATTTCATGATTTTTTCGAAACGAAAAACACTGGGAACAAAAATGATGAAAATCCATGTTGTCCTTACAGTTGTCCAAGGCAAACAATGTAGACTCTGACCAGAGGGTTCATACAGTAACCCTCTGATCAAGATATACAAATATTGTATTTTTGCATTTAAGGCAAACCTAACTATATGTCTAAAATGGACATACTTAATTGGTTTTTCAGAAAGGTGAATGAGTTAGATATATACATACTTTTATATTTCATTAGGTTTTCTTACTTGATTTTATCAATTTTTCGTCTTTGCTGCAACGTTTTGGTTCCCAACATAACCTTCAAAATGATGGATAGTAATACTGTGTTCACCTACAATATAACAAAGTTGCTAAAACATTCCTATTACAGCACATCTTAAAATTTTAGGTACCACGTCCATACTCGAAAATGATTCTGTACTTTTGGCGCACGCTGTCATTTCCGAAATCTTCGGACTTTTATCCTGGCAGATGGTTGCCTAACGTAGGCTGAAAGTAAAGTAGCACGCGTCATTAGTTGCATTCTGCTTTACTTTCAACCTACTTTAAGTAATTGCGTGAAATATAGAATATTTGAAAATCTTAGGAGTTTTCATTATCCACTTATGCCAACCTTGTTGGCGAGAATGGAAGATCGCGCTACATAGAGTAGCGAGATTGAGCGACATGGCTTCAGGGCTGCCATAAGTTGACATGAAAAATCCTAAGATTTCCAAATTTGCATTTTTCAAGTTGCCTGTTTCTAGTTTTGTTAACACGTGACTACTTAAAGCAGGCTGGAAGTAAAGCAGAATGCGCCTTATGGCGCATTCTGCTTTACTTTCAGCCTGCTTTAAGCTACCATATTCTAGAAAAAAAATCCGAAGATTTAGGAAAAATCCGGAGAAATGGCAGCCCTATGGTTTACATCACATAAGGGACGTAAAACCTTAATCCTTTCAACCCTACAGCCCTCTGAAGAGATTACTGTTTATATATATATGCAAACAATGCAGACGCTTCATCTTTAAAGAAGACAGAAATATTGTCTTTAAGAAACTTCTCTCTTTATGAAGGCGAAACTAATGCAGACCCTCATGCATGAGTTTTTTGTATTACTTTTGCCCTGTATTAATTTCTCCTTTCCTTTCTGATTAGCCGCTAAACACAGGTTTTACTACTCCAACTGACGATCAAATTGCAGTTATCTTGCCACAGACAACAACACATTGACTCGTCCAAAACTGTTCTAAACTCTTAAATGTAGATACTACAACGACATACCGATGCCCAACTCTTATATTCTTTAAGACAACAATATTTACTAACGATTTTTGCCTATCGTACATTAGATAAGAAAGAATACAATGACGTAAAGTGCACGAATTTGTATATCACACGCAGAAAAAATTCTTTATTATTTTTTAAAATGACTTTTGGAGGGTATTTTAGACATGTGACAGCTTAACTCACTATCCCATTTGAAAACAGGTGGCCACTTAAAGCAGGTTGAAAGTAAAGCAGAATGCGCGTCAGTCTGCTTTAAGTTACCATCTACTAGAATAAAAAAAATATTTCTCATGATATATATTCATGATTATTTAATTCAATATTGTTTGTTTTCATTACTTTGGTTAGCTGTGATTGGCTGTAATTTTATTTTCATACCCCCCCCCCCCCCCAAAAAAAAACCCAACCAAAAAAAGACCCACTCAGACCACGCCTTGTCGGGACTTTTTTCTCTTAGTCCAACTACATGTACTCTCCACAAGCGCTACATGGAACAGAACGCCAAATGACGTCGTGTTTTGGCGAAAAATATATATGGCGGAGGGACTACAGCCTACGATTTAAAAGTGTAAATAATTAACACAAGTGTCAGATTTTCTATTAAACTACTTTCTTAAATCAATCGTGATATTAAATTATAAGGAATAATTCGGAACATTTATTGTTTTCACGGAGGTATAAAAACAACCGCGGTTTCTACCGTATGACCAGGTTCTTTTTTCATACCTCCATGAATACAATAAATATTCGAATTATTCCTTAAATCAATTTGAACTATTTTCTTCAGTGAAGGAAGCGTAAAATGGCGTACTTATGGTGTAATGGTTTAAAGCAGGATAAAAGTAACACAGACAACTGATTTTTTGTGTTACGTTTATCTCGCGTTAAGAATCATATAAAGTTATAAACATATTTTAGTGGTCACAAAAGAGAAGTTTAAACATCCACAAAACAATTGTAATAAAACGTACCAGAACTATACAGGCAGCTGGACCAACAAATGCCCATATAAGACCATCTTTATTTGACAGCCAGCAGCTGCAATAGAACAACAAAGTAAACCACCAAATCACCAACATATCAGGTAGATAATAAACAATAGTATACAATCAACATGTATAATGAATTCGGTGTATATTTTTAATCTTCTTTTCCCTGTTTTAAGATTTTCCAGGGGTTTCGAACCCAAGTCGCGCCCTCAAGATCCACAGATTAATATGATTCATATTTTCATTCAAACGTTAACCAATGGATTAACGGATATCGTGTGTTCTGAAGTAAACCGTCTATTATGTTTACTCTAAAAATTGTCCTGTGTCAGGACCTGGTGTCAATGTTATAAAGCGTCTAATATTATAATAATACATGTTACAACAATAATAACCACTTTATTTCATGTGAATTACATATTTGGTCACAAACAAACAAACCAATTTTCAATATGGTCCACATTACATGTATTCTCAAGCATTTGATTGGCCTAGGCTCAAATCTGACCAATCAAATGATTGAGAATGTTTTCAGACTCAACTCAAAAGTTTTATAACATAAGAGCCTGTATGATACCTTGATAGATAATCGCACGGGTCGACATGCCAGAATATGTATATTCACTTTTGGATTAAAACCTTTATCCCCTAGACTATTTCTTATTTTGCAAACAAGCAAGTTGAACGTAAACAAGAATGCGTCCAAAGGCCCATTCTTTTTTATATTAGCCGTCGTTATGTTATACCATCTGCTTTTATATAAAACATATTGTTAGGTGCATATTACTTAATAAAACGGAACTATTTTCTGCAGGGGAGAATTAATTAAAGAGATTAAAAGGTGTATCTCTGGAGAAATGTGTTAAATTCTGTTAAGAAAGACATCGATCGGATTATGCCTTCAGACAAACTGTTGGTCGATGGTGCATGGCTTCTCTCAACCTACCTGTCGTTCAAGAAACCTTACCTCACGAAATGGCTAACAATTTGCAAGCGTTTCAATCCAGAGCAAACGCCAAATAATCTCGCCGTTACTATGAGTCAAATTTGCACGACACTCTTATTCAAACATTAGTTACTTACTGTTTAAAACAATATAGCCAGTGTTGTTCATTTAACATATGCTTGTTATATGATGTAATGACTTGTGTATATGCAAAGACATTTGCAAACTGTTTGGATCCTGATCAGACGCCGTCTAACGCGGCGTATGATCAGGATTCAAACTATTTGTCCCTCGTACGAATGTTTCTTAAGTCTAAAACGCATACAATTTCAATTGTATAAGTCAAAACAGACTAAAAATACAAGGAGTCGATGCTTTGATAGCGTCTGTGTTAGAAGAGTTTTCACGTCACGGTGGCAGTCAGTGAAAGTGTTAATGAATTATCAAATGTATCGTGAGAGTTTTACCCCGGCTTCACCGCCATATTGTCATCTGCTTCAATATTGTTGTCTGCAATATTTTTTTAAAGTAAGATTTAAGACGGTATGACGGAAGAAATTTCAAAACGAGTGTCAAACAGTTTGGATACTGATCAGACGCCGCGTCACGCGGCGTCTGTTCAAGGATCCAAATTGTTCGCACGCGCGCGTTTTAGCGTCATTAAGAGTTAACGAATGTAAGGGCTATAATCTACTCACTAGCTGTTTGTGGTATAGTCTTTTAACTTTGTTATTCCAGCGGAAATGGCAACTATAACCAGTGGTATGCCTGTAAATAAAACCTGCATATGTAAGTGAATCTTTTAACTCTAAACCTGCGAAAATATCGTCTGCTTTGCAATTGACGTCTGCAAAAGTTGTCAATTTTGGTTTTGTTTGATCAGCAACTTAAATGTTTGAAAACACAGTTTCACTCAGGGTATAACAATGAATACGGTTCATAAAATGAAGACGACACTACACAATGGATAATCCTTATATTTTCCCAAGTTATTACGTATACAGTACTCCTTCCCTACAACAGCATACCCATACCCATGCCCATCTCCTTACAGCAACGCTTGCCGCTGTTCACCAAAAATATATTTATAACTAGCGCTTACACTGCTGCAAAATCGTCTGCTTAAAAGTGTTGTTGATTGATTGATTTTATTGTGGCAATAGTGGCATAACATGGCAATACAAATGCATACACATATCATGAAAAATATAACAAATAATGCATATACATGAAAATGCACATGATATGCTTCCTAATACCAAGGATTGCACAAAAAAGGGAAAATGTATTTTCCCTTATTTCCATTGTGGTCCCCGATACTAGTGGCAGATCCATAAAAGTCATGCATTGATTACATAAACAAAATAATAATTTAATGATATGAAAATATTAATGGGCCCGTCTCACCATAACGTTCTGGCCAGCGTTCTCTGACGATTGAGGAAACGTTGGTAGTCGTCCATGGTCGCTGGGATAGCGCCAGAAGAGCGTTGTGTGAACGCTAGTAAACGTAAGTAAACGTCGGTGATCGTCGGTAATCGTCGGAGAACGCTCGTCCGAAAAAAAAGTTTTGAACATGCACAAAAGTTTTCTCTGAGACCAGCGTTCTTCGAACGTTTAGTGTTAAACGCCGGAGATCGTTTAAGAACGTTCGTTGAACGTTTTACTAACGTTCACTGGGCGTTGCACGCGTTCGGCTATCGTTAGTCAGTCGTTACTCTAGCGTTACTTGGTTGTTACTAATCGTTTGCTTTGCAGTGAACGACTCACTGGCGACCTGTCAACGACAGCTGAACGGTCCCCTAGCGTTCGCAGCGTGTGACTAAAGTCAAACGAACGTCTGTTGGCGTCCATTGAGCGTTATTCGAACGTTTCCCGAACGTCCATGTATATTGGTATATAAACTAATGTTTTGTAAGCAAGGTTCATTTGATTTTGGACTACCGTAGAGAACACCTACTATGGAGGATCCAGAAAGACTAAGGAGGTTATATGTAGTTGCTATATACCAATATTAAGTAGATGTACTGAACTTGAACATAACTGAACTTATTGAGGGACCTCGCCCGCAGAGAAAAATACCCCGGCAGTGCTGGATATTAAGGCGTCAAGCGTTTAGTCTGTACGACCAACTCTTGGTTGAAGATTCGCCAAGAAGATCTCAGTACCTTCACCATCTTCATGCGCATGCCACCGGAAATGTTTGATGAACTTTTTGGACGTGTCAGGGGCAGATTGACAAAGCAGCACACTTTTACCGATAGCCCCTCGAACATGGCCTGAAACTGGCGGTGACACTGCGACATTTGGCCTCTGGATCTAAGTATGCTGACAAACTCGACCAGACTATCCTCCATCGCCCGGTCCACGATCTTACAATCCTTTCTCTGCTTCTTCCCTCTCTTTGCAATGGTCGGACCGTCATCATTGGGGGTTTCAGGGTGTTTAGGGTCTTCAGGGGGTGTCACATGGTCCATTACTTCTAGGAAGTGCTCTTCCTCATGGTGTTCTTCTTCGTCAGAATACATTGCTAGTGAATGAGGCTTCTTCTTACCTGCAGCGCTATTAGCAAAAGTCACATTCCCACCCTTTTTGCGTCTTGGCGGCATGATTCTGACTGATCAAACTCACAAGAACAACTGAATTCACTTCGAAATTCCCAGCGTTTTGTAACCCGTTCGATCGTAAAAATCACTCGCCAGTAAAACGTTATGCAGTCGTTGGTCACACGTTACTCAACCGTTAGTCGAACGCTCAACACGCTCGTCTAACGTTGGCGAATCGTTCGTTGCTCGCCAGTGGCACGTTAGCACACGCTAATGGTTTTCGGGGGTATCTTACTTGGTCGCTGTTACACGCTTCACGTGCGTTAGAAACACGCTAGTCATACGTTATGTACACGTTAATCAAACGCCAGAAGTGTCATCTTCATTCTAGAACGCTCGAAAATTGAACGATTGAAACGCTCAGAGAACGTTGGCCAGAACGTTATGGTGTGACGGGCCCATTAGCAAGTTTTCAATATCACATAGTTTATGAAAATATCACATATTGCATTAGTTCAATTATGAATTATTCTTGAAAGACATTTGTAGACTTCTTGTAGACTTGTTTGCTGTTTTTTCTTTAAGTTACGTATTGGACATTTTGCCTAATAACATAAATACGTGTGATAAGTCGCGTTACGCAGTGTCTAATCTGGGTTCAAAACTGTTTGCAAATGTAAGCCAAATCATGCTCAGTATTGTGAGAGTACTAATTCCCCCTCGCTTTAACAACTCCCTCGAAACAACACACACATAATGGTCTTCCACTGGGTGCACTGGATCACACATTTCCTTCAACAAATGACTAAATATTCGGAATTAAGATCTAATATTCTGTTTTGTTATAGAAACTGGTCTAATTATAAGGAAAATGGCTTCGAAAAACACAAGGATATTAACGAATGTCAACCATTGTTTAGAAAAGATACTAATGGAAAATGCATGTAGGTTATTTTGTTGTAATATATAACGTTGTAATAAACTAAGAATACGCTAGTCTTCTCAGTAAAAGGGACTGGGCTTCCATAATTATGTCCATTTCAATCTGTTTTGAATAATTGCTCGGCGTTTAATCAGATTTTTTGTAAGGGTTTGCGATTATGATAAAAATCATCATCAATTTTCGAAAACACCAGTATAATCGCGTCAGTTTTACGATTAGATTCATTTTAACCTATTTGTGCCTAGTGTCTGACAAAAGTGACATTAGACAAACGGTTTGCAAATAAGAATTACTAGAAAAAATGGAAGCAACAAGTAGACTAGGTAATCCTTAAAAATGGACTTATTCAATATATCAGCATGGAATAATTCATTTGGCATAAATGGATTGAGCGGAAAAGAATAACTCTTACGCTACTCTTATCTGTTATGATACTTTAGTACATTCAACACTAGTGACAGATATACTCTTCTTTAACAAACAGTGTATTTGTGAAGAAAACACTTGTATTTGGCAAACAGGATATACCAAGATCAGAGGGCTCCTGTACGGGTACTCTGATCAGTGTCTAGCTTGACGGTCAAATTACATTGTAAAGAATAACACTAAATAATGAAAACAAAGAAATAACTGATTTTTTTTGGCGTTTAAGTGAAATAAACGACAGAAAATGATAGGCAAATTCAATGCATCGCGCTAGCGATTGATGGTAAATTTGCCGATCATTTTCTGTCGTTTATTTCGCTTAACCAAGAAAAAATCAGTTCATTTCTTATTTACATATTTCATTTGCTGTAATTTCTAATATTAAATGATCATTTATTAGTATGCATGTATGTTTAATTCATATTAGAGGTTGTTAACACGAATGATATGTACACTGAAAAGAACAGTACATGTAGTAACCGCATTACTGAAGCTACGCAACAAAATGATTCGCTCAGAGCAGATCAATAAGTACTGCCTCCTCTGCCAAAGATATCCACAAGTCCCGCCCTCTCTAGCTATAGCATCTACACGAATTAAACATCATTTTCTTCGACGGTATCGAATGGGACGAATATAAATATCTAAACTTTATTTGAAACTGTATTTGTATATTTGAAGTTTGAAGCTGAATTAGTTAAAGGCAGGACACATACCCCATGCTGCTAACAGTTTTCGCTTGATATAAGATTTGCTGTAGAATATAACTAACACAGCTGTCGCCATAGAAATGCCTTCCATCAACATCAAGAAAAATACTGTCAAGTAGATATACTGAAGTGCAACAGCAATTCCTGTACAAACAGCCTGAAAAGACAGGAAATATTGCACGATATTGAATAGCACACCAAATGCGTCTGATCAGTAAATACATCATTGCGGATTCCACCTTAATGTGTCATACTCTTTTTCTGATCATTTACGGTTGTAAATGGACATTGTATCGTTGGAAAGACCTTAGCGTAAACCAATAAATGCAACAGTTATACATGTAAAACAATTTGGTAATTCCTAACTGTTTTGCGTTAGATCAAACGTCGAAGTATTGCGAAATTGGATCAAGCTTGTTACATTACACTTTCTACATTTTATAAAACAAGTTTAGTTCTACATATTATTACATTGTATTGATTTTGTTTAACGCTAAGAATTATGGCACTCACGATAGCATATCAAACAAAAAAGAACTAACTCAACTAGAAAAAGCAGGCTGAAAGTTAAACAGAATACGCCTAAACCCATTCACTACTGAATTTTGCGTGAGTTTGTTATCTCCTCACCGTTTCAAAGTCAGATTCAATGTAGGTTGACTTAAAACATATCGATTCGAGTGTCAAGCAGTTTGGTCAAGCAGACAATCAGCTTGGATCCTGATCCTGAATTTATGGGATAGTGGGTCAACTCTTACCTTGTTTTCGGTTCGGTCAACACCAGACAGAAACAGAAGATATGACACAATCAACGCTATGGCAAGATTTAGCAAGAGAATCACCTTGTCCGATTTCACATACCTTCAATGTAATTCAACACAATACAATAGTATATACATGTATATACACGATCTTTCATTTAATGTCATCTCAGTGTCATACAGTCTGATTCCAAACAAGACACAAAGCTCCAAGGTTATAAAATGTTTCAGTTGAGTCTGAGATCGTTCTCAAGCATTTATTTGGTCAGCTTTGAGCTTTCTACTCAGGAAAAGCCCAAATATGACCAATAAAATGTTTGAGAGCTATCTAAAGTCAACACAAATTCGTTATAACATTGGACCTTAGTTAACCCTTTCCCTTATAGAAGCGACTTTTAGCACATGCATTTTATTCATCCGCTGAAGAAAATAGTTCCAAATTATACCGTAATGAATATGTGTCATATTTAATACTTTCCTTATTCTAGCAGGTAATAGCTTAAAGCAGGCTGAAAGTAAAGCAGAATGCGCCATATGGCGCATTCTGCTTTACTTTCAACCTGCTTTAAGTAGCCACCTATTTTCAAAACTAGAAACAGGCTATCAGGTAATGGGTTAAACGTCGTTTAATGTGAATATGGAATCAAACTGTTTCCTTCTGTTATACATATTTAACCCCTTTATGATCAAATGTTCGTGAAATTTTACCACATTCACCGCCATATTGTCGTCTGCTTCAATATTGTTGTCTGCAATATCGTTTCAAAGTTAGATTTAATTCAGTGTAACTTACGTTAACTCTTAAGAAGTGGCAAACAGTTTTAATCCTGATCAAACTCCGCATCACGCGGCGTCTGCTTAGGATTCAAACTGTTTGCAAACGCGCTTTTTGGTGTCATTTAAAGTGAAAGTGATAAAGTTCATTATGTAGATTACGCCAGATAGATACACGTTTGGCTGTATTTGGTGACTATTTAGCGTGTCTATACTTTAAACGTGAAAATTGTAAAATAAAACTACTTATATTTTTGATTTTTGAACTTGTTTTAGTCGAACATATCCGTATTTAAACATATAATCAAGTTATGGCATTTCAGGTTTTTTTTCGACTCAAGCGATTTAAAGTTATCAGGCTTCGACTTTTTATGAAAATGATCATACAGGCAAAACATAAATGTTATGTCTGTTTACTGATGGAAGGCAGCAGTTCAATGACTATTATACAAGAAACAAATCACATGGTGATTTAGGAATAAAAAAGCATGATTCATCATCGTGTCACATACCTCCACAGAACAATGTAAACAAGAACGGTGGCCATCAAACAAGCAATGGATATACTACAACCAACTGTCGATATTATGTCTATTGTCTTCGCCACAGTATTGTCCTGAAAAAGTCAAACGCAGTGTAAGTAAACCCCGATAAATTAAGTGATGAATATAGAAGAAAAAGAACAAGTTCCCTGGCTGAACAATTGGTCCATTAAACAATTTAAACATTGAATTTAAAATTAACCCATATTATTCCATAGCCTAAATCTTGTTTTGAAGACAGATTAAAAGTAAAGCAGAAGGCGCATTCTGCTTTACTTTCAGACTGATTTCAGCTATCATCTGCTATGGTATAGAAATAACTTGTTAAATATTAATTCTTAGGCATCATGGCAAACGGTTAGTAGCAAAATATTGGTGAACTGATCGAAGTATCAATGTTTTTATTGCCAAATTCTCAGTTGATAGGAGTATCTGTCATGTCAACTTTTTACACTCTATGTTTGTAATGTGCTGCGATATTCAGAGTTGATCTATTTACATTTTCAGTACGGAATTGTCACAAGATTGGCAAACTATTGTTACCATGAGGTGAATCATCCCACCGTGATCATAACTATATGCAACAATTATAATTCATTCTTAGAGTGCATAAATTCAATGTGTATCCCTTTCTCAGTCATAGACTACTTAAGTCAATTTCAAAAATAGTAAAGATCCCGATCAGACACCGCGTAACGCTTTAAAATAAGGATCCACTTAATTTGACTCTCAGTTCAATATATATTTCGTCATTTTGCATTTAATTTAGCTCTGAAGCATTAGACCATACATATCACAAAATTAACCCATTTGTACCCACGATCCCATATATGGGACACAGGCAAGCAGTATAGACTCTGATCGGCAAACAGTATGAGCTCTGGCGGCTGATCGATCAGAGTCTAGAATGTGTGGTGATAAAGTTTTCAATATAAAACAGTAGGAAAACGGAAATTTAGACCAGGCATCTAGCTCGGGGTTAAAACAGATGAAAAAATTGGACATAAAAGTTTAACGTTATTGATATCAACCATGCATACAATCAGACCTTTGTCCAGGGGCTCATTAATATTGCAAAGTTTGTCAAATGCGAACATTTGCACACACTCATAGAGTTGTTGGTCTCTAGAAGGTAGCAACCAGTACTGTCCCAGACATTCCTGAAACACAATTAAGGATGAAAACATTTTTTGATGAAATGTTACGCTTTCTAAACTAGTTTATATTAACGAACATTTGTTTGTAGCAAACAGTTTCGAGCTAGAGCTGGGTCCTCACTATCGGCTACCCAGCTTAAAGTTAAATCGTCTATAGTTTTCAAGAGACAAATGGTCTTTTTTTCTTCTAATTTTAGTTGCGCTGTGTTAGTGTTTAGAATCGTTTAACCCTTTACCGCATTGCGTTAAACTACTATTTGTTAGGCTTTAGGAAATCTTTCTTATAGTGCATACTTATTTTTGTATAAAGTGGAACTATTTTCTTTGGTCGAGGAATAAATTAAAGCAGTGAAACAAGTTCTCAAAACTTAGGACAAGGACCAAATAAGCGTTTGCTTTCGTTCTGTCTTTTATTTAAAAGTTGTGTATACTATGAACTAAATATTTTTAAACTAAAACTAAGCACTTAGAAAACCACCACTAAAATGGTGCGAATAGTGGCGTATTTGGCCATTTCTGTTGGAGGAAACCGGAGAACTTATTTTATAAGCTAAAACCTACGTTGAGTAGTTCCAAAAGCTGCACACGGGACCACGTAGGGATTTCTGAAATTATAACAAAATACAATTAAATGGCTTGCATGACTACATTTTCTTTTGTTATGTAAAACAACATAGCAGATGGTTGAAGAGGTTACAGTAATCGTAGTGATTACGTCCAATCACTTTCTGTAAAAGTTTGCAAACAATGTAACACTTTATTACACAGGTATGCCTTTATACTCATTTAATGTTTTCCTCCAATGAAGAAAAGAAAACAGTTCCTTTTTATACAGTCATGAATATGTAACAACAGAAATGTTTCCTTTATCTTAATGGGTGCTAGCAAGATGCAAGTAAAGCCAAGTGCTCCTTATGCAGCATTCTGCTTTATACATCGCCTGGTTTATTTCAATATTGATAACAAGCTATGGAGGAAGGGTTAAATAATTATACCCGGTATATAATGGAGCCGTGCTCTGAGAAAATCTGACCTATTACATTGCCAAAAAAGAAGACCGAGTGAAGTCGCCGCATCAAAGACTGGTCTGGATATTCACTGGTTGTCACCCACATGCATCTAAATCATTTTATCTGGCTGTATTATACACGTTTTGGTATTGTAGACCAAACTCGGGTATAGATACTGGGATGACAACGATGCTTGGTCTGTACAATATCGCTAGTAATATAACTTGTTTTGTCATTACACGGGCGATTATGATATAAAACAAAACAATGCTTTGCGCATGGCCTACCTGGAAATGTTGTAGGTTTATTGTTACTGGGATATCGTCAGACGACATCTTCCCGTTTACTGTTAACGCAAGAACAACGGAATTGATGATTCTTCGATTGGTAGTAGTATTTCTGAAAGAAATTCATTAAAATAAAATGTCCGAATTGTAAGTTAAGCTTATTTCTTAATAATTTCGCCTTTTGCACGCATTAAGTTTATTCCACTAAAGAAGATAGTTCCATTTAATACAGTTGTGAACATGCAATATAAGATATTTTCTTTATATCTAAACAGATAGTAATTTAAAGTAGGCTGAACATAAAGCAGAATGCGCCTTACGACAATTACACGACACAAGCTATGAGGAAAAAGTTAACATAAGCAGATATAATAACAGACCTGCTTCACCCATTGCCCATAAATACGTCTTTAAACGCCTTTCATTTATTCCTCCACTTAAGAAATGAGTTCCAATTTATACAGTCATGAACATGTTCTATAAGAAATATTTTCATTATTATAGCAGATGGTAGCTTAAAGCAGGCTGAAAGTAAAGCAGAATACGCCTTAAGGCGCATCCTGCTTTGCTTTCAACCTGCATTAAGTGGTCATCTATCTTCAATTCTAAAAACAAGCTATGGAGTAATGGGTTAAGACCAATGGCGTCCGATTGGACTACAAACTGCTGGTATTGTTAGTGAACATCATTGTTTCAGCACAAACGCATAAAACGACAGGAAAAAACAGCTTTACCTTTACTGTGGCTTCATTTGACAATCTATGGGGGAAGGGTTAAATAATTATATAAAATTCTTAAAAGCGCGTTTGCAAACAGTTTGGATCTTGATCAGAACGCAGCGTCTCATCAGGATCCAAACTGTTTGACACTCGTTTTGAAATTTCTTCAGTCATACTTTCTTATTTATTAACTTAAAAACGACGTTGAAGACAATAAAATTGAAATAGACGACAATGAAACGGTGAAGGGGTAAAAATCTCACAACACAACATTTGGCAGTGAAAGGATGAAGGGACGTTAATCGACGTCAGATCCAGCCGTAATTGTCTGAAGCTGTCATTACAGAATACAGTCGAACTTTGTCACTCGTCATTATGTATTCTTTTGTCAATATGTCAATTATGTGAAATTTAGATAAAAACAATAGAGAATATTGCAGCCATGAAAAAGTTGGACATAAATGCCTGTTTGAGGAACAGCGGCAAGATGTAATCGTTGTTGAGATGGACATTGATGGGAGGGAGTACTGTATGTCGAATTCTTACATTAAACGAAGTTGTTATAGACTACATGGAAGTATGTCTTACGCTTCATTGATGTATGTAGAAGGCATGACGTCGGTTAGGTTTCTATAAATCACCCCAGCAAAGCTCCTCAAACCTGTTCAATATCAAAAACAATATATCATACGAAATACGGAAAACTTGGTTGAAAGATCGACTCAAAATTGATACATAAGTAAATGTTGAACTGGAGTACTCGTTCTTACGGTGTCTCCATTATTATTATTATTATTATTATTATCATTATCATTTTTATTATAATTATTAATATTATTATACCAGGGGCCCGTTTCATAAGAAGTTTACGACAAAAACGGTCGTAAGTCAAAACTTAAAATACATTTAATTTTTTATTTCTATCACTTATCCTTTATTGTTACATCTCTTTGGAATCGTATTTTCAAGACAATAACAAAACGATGTCACAAGACAGGATTAGATGGAGAAATAAAAATTGTAATTAAGACTTTTATAACATGACTTACGACAACATTTGTCGTACGAAGTTTCATGAAACGGGCCCCAGATTTATACAGCGCTCTTTTCACAAGGGAGCTGTGCGTTCAAAAGCGCTTCACATAAAATTATATCTCGTAATTGTACCTACAAAGCGAGAAAAGACAATTAACTACATTTAGATCTAAAATAAACATGATATTTTAAGGAAACTTTGTAAAAAGAAATTCCGAATGAGGTACTTTTTTCAATACAATTACCAATATTATAAAACTTGTTATCACTAGATTGTAAAATCAACTTTTAAAATGAGTCAACATGCTCTGGACATATTAAATTGCCTATACTTTATAAAATAAAGAAACGGAATTTGGTGTGCAAGTACATTTTAGAATGACGATGTATCGATTACCATTTCAAATGTTGTGTTTGAGTATACAGTGCCCCCTCTCTACAAAGACGCCCAATAGGAGACACATATTGTGTGTGTTATTCGTAGGGAGTCGTTATAGAGAGGGGAAATTAAGACTTACATTTGCAAACTGCTTGAATCCAGATTAGACGCCGCATAACGCGGCGTCTGATCTGGGTTCAAACTGTTAAGCATTACATTATATATCTACCAAAATGTCTACTTAAGGTAACTCTTTAAACAAATCCAGCAAACGACAATTTTAAGCAGGCTATATTGCAGAAGTACAATCGTTCGACGTAATTGTTGTGTTTAGGGAACTGTAGCGAGGGTCATTATAAAGAGGTGGTCGTTGTTGGGAAGGCCGTTGTAGGGAGGGACACTGTACTTATTAGACTGTGTAATAAAACAATGCACTTCAGTGTTAGTTAAACTCGCTTACTGTGACCCACTTCTTGTTATATACTGGGTTTCTACTGGGACTGTTCCACTTTTTAAAAACAAAAGGCCAGTCTGTGTCGAATTGTATTGCTAAATTTATAAGATACTTGAGAAAATAAAAAAGTTAACCATATGTCGTGCATACCCCAATTAGATGGCCCGTTATGGAGCTCTCTTACTAAAGTCTATACTGTTTGCAAAGCAAGAAATACTATTTTTAGGCACAGAAAGGGTTAGGAATGCGTCTTTGATGTGAATACTTGAAGGAACATGGTGCTCGGAATAGGATCGTAATCAAAATTATTTATTATACAGTGGGACAGACATTATTCTTTCCGAATAAATTATCTTATGCTTAACCCTTTCCCCCATAGAAGCGCCTTTTAGCGGATATGAAATATTCATCCGCCGAAGAAAATAGTTCCAATTTAATCAGTAATGAATATTTATTATGGGGAATATTTTCTATATTATAGCACATGATATCTTAAAGCAGGCTGAAAGTAAAGCAGAATGCGCCCTTAGGCGCATTCTGCTTTACTTTCAACCTGCTTTAAGTAGTCACCTATCTTAAGTACTAGAAATAGGCTATCAGGTAAAGGGTTAAACAGTAATTGCAAACGGTATAGAGCCAGACCAGGCCCGGGTAAATAGGCGTCTGATGAGGCTCCAAATTTTTTGTCACTGAGATAGTAAAAATATGTTTTGAAAAAGATTTCCTTAGTATTCCGTACAAGTACAAGGCTCTCTCACTACAACAACAACAGTTTCACATTCGTCTTTAGGTTGGTTTCTTTACTCAAAATGTATACATCTAGAATTTTGCAGACAACAATGTCAATGAACACGATATCACAGTAGGGTAAGAATTAAATTAGTCCCCATGATGCAATGTACATTCCTATGTAACGATATGTAAGTCATATGCTACCCGCTGCATATCTATAAGTTGATGACGTTAAAACACGTGATAAAGAAATTATATGAAGTGCGAAGTTGGAAGTCGGAACTGTAAAGTCGGAAGTCTGGAGTCGGAATTCCGAAAGTTTACATCTCTGAAATCTGAAGCGTGAAGCTTTAACCCTTTACCTGATAGCCTATTTCTAAAATTGAAAATAGGTTACTACTTAAAGCAGGTTGAAAGTAAAGCAGAATGCGCTTAAGGCGCATTCTGCTTTACTTTCAGCCTGCTTTAAGCTATCCTGTGCTAGAATATATAGAAACATTTCCCTATAATATATATTCATGACTGATTAAATTGGAACTATTTTCTTCAGCGGAGGTATAAATCATATTCGCTAAAAGTCGCTTCTATGGGGTAAAGGGTTAAGTTGGAAGTCGGAAGTCGGAGGTCACCACTTACCTTTTGATGTAACTGTGTCATCGTCAATAGAAATGTAACTATTTGTTTGGAAACCTTTGGCCGTATTTTGAGGAAATTTAATAGCCTCAGTGCCATTGTCGTTGAGAATGGCCACTTTCAAAACTGCGGAATAGAAAGGCATCAGTATACATTATGTTTACCTCATTATCTCATAGCTACGTATTTTACACCTTTAGGTTGTTGAAATTATACACTCGTGAATATGAACCATACTTACAGTAGATGGTAGCTTGAAGCAGACTGTGAGTAAAGCAGAATGCTCTTAAAAGAGCAGTATACTCTACTGTTTGTCTGCTTTAACCTCTTCCCCAATAGACGCGACTTTTAGCAAATATTATTTATTCCTCCGCTGAAGAAAATAGTTTCAAATTAATCAGTCATGAATATATATTATAGCAAATATTTTCTATATTCTAGCACATAGCTTAAAGGAGGCTGAAAGAAAAGCAGAATGCGCATTTAGGCGCATTCTGCTTTACTTTCAATCTGCTTAAACTTTCACCTATCTTCAATTCTAGAAATAGGTAAAGGGTTAAGCAGTTGTCTTTTTTCAATACTTAAATCAATATATGGGGAGAATTAACGCTATTGAGACCTTGCTTTTTGTTGTTTTAATTCAAACCAAACAAAACAAGTAGTGCATGGCAGTTTAACAGGCAAATTTTGATAATCTACACGGAAAACGTTTGGAACTCGATTTAGGAAAATCACCACAGAAGTGATCACTGTGATCAGTTATCCAAATATCGATCACTAGTAATCAAATATGATAACCACACTACGTCATCAATACCTGTGTACGAATGGAACACACGAACACACAATAAATATGGCGACGTTATGTGGCTTTTAACAGCCATGGAGTTTATACCTATTAGTATAAACTCAAAATACCAGTGTGTCTGCAGTAAAAAGTATGAAGACTCAGCACCAAATGAGTAGTTCCTTTGTTTTAACCAGTGAACAACATTAAAGATTCATGACACATTACGCATAGAATGCACTCATCGGCTATATAAGGTTTCTCAGTTATAAGGCAAGTCTGTCTGTTAAATATTAGTTGTAGCAATCGTCATGATCCTTTCATGCTATGTCTAAACACAGTATTTGATATTTTTAATAATGAAAACACTGGGATGTTACACTATATCAAAAGGCGCTTCTATGAGATATACCATGGTTTCATTTAATTACCCATATTTCTCTGTTCGATGATTCTCGACGTTTCATTTCCCCCTAAGGAGTTGATAATAGCCTCAGAGTAAACTTCAACTGCTCGCAGGACTCTGGCTGCGCCTGCATCATTCTGTTGATACAAGCGAAGACGGTAATTGCTTCTCATAAACCCTTTACTGAATAGCCTGTTACTAGTTTTAAAGATGTGTCTGTGGTCACTAAAAGCAGATTGAAAGTAAAGCAGAATGCGCCTTATATTGCTTTACTTTCGTTCTACTTTAAGCTACCATCGGTTAGGGTTTAGAAAATATTGCTTATTATAAGTGTTCATGACTGTACACATTGGAACTACTTTCTTCAATGGAGTAATATTTCAAATGCGATAAAAACCGCTTCTATGGGGGAACGGGTTAAAAGAAACTGAACACCAACGTAATGTAGTAAAATGGAGAAAATGACAGTTTTGTAAAATTATTGACGATATTGAAATATCTGAGTGAATAATTGTTCGAAGTCTGGTTAGATGCTGGGTTACTCGGCACCCCATCTAGCCGTCATTTTTGTAAAGGACATTTGGTTTTAGCATAAACACGTTTATTGGCAAAGAATAACGTTTCTCAACTGTTCGCACCTCACGAATACCAATATCTGGGAGAGTTTACTGACGGGCACAACCTCTTATCATATATGTTAGTTTAAATATCACAGCGAGTGTCTAATATTCTGCTTTCGTTCTAACCTCATATATTCTATGTTTTTATGTAAGGTTTGAGTGAATAAAGTTCTGTGATTGTTTTCACATCAGTACCAAATAACTATAACCGATATCTAAGAATATCGAATTTAACACTTATATCTACGAAACATTCTGAATTACAGTGCTCCATTCCTACAACACCCTTCGGGGAAAAAATAATCCGTATTGACAGGGAAAACAAAAGCGACACCAGCAGACGACAAATTTAAGCAGACGATTTTGCAACATTAATAGGGTTATGCATAATTGTTTTTTTGGGGAACAGCGGCAGTCATTGTTGAAAGGAGGGACTCGTTGTTCGGAGGATGTTGTAGGGAGGGAGAACTGCAAACTTACCCGTCTGCTGTCCGGGTGGTATGATTCTCTCTGTCTTATCGTTTGCCATGCCTTCTGATTTCGGGTATCCAGTAAATTTCCGGAGACATTGATGAAAGCCTGGTGAAGAGATAAAAATAGTTATAGTTATACACTGGTTGATTATTTTTAAATTATGCTTCTTTTATTTAGATACAAAGTTTTCTTCAGATGATCTTTTTACTGCCCTTATGACGTCATCACCCGTCTTACACAGTCTCTACCGTCTGCTTGTAAAACGTTTCGTCTGCTATATACTCACTGGGGGCCATCGAGGTATCACGAGGTTTGTTTCGCACAGAAGTCCTGTATATGTTCCGCACCGACAAAGTACATATTTTGTGTACCCAAAACGAAAGTAAAACACGAATTTCCTTGAGTGTCTCTCAATTTCGCCTATACTTTTTTTTCCTAGCCGGAACATATTATCAAATAGGTCCGATGGTAGGTAGAACGGTTTCTCGAGCAATCTACGTACAAATTTCATATTATTCATTGTATTACTTGCAAAATAACATAGTCATTCATCCTATGATGTAAAATGTTTCAAATGTATGATATTTGGTAAATAATGCTATTAATCATTATATGAACATTACCTTTTTAGATTGATTGTAACAATGGAATATTATTTGGGTTATAAAGAATCTGCAGTAATGCAATAAATGGATTTTAAATCGAGTTTAACAAATTAACCGTGCATAGGTGCCGCACAGAGTATGTATATGTTACTAAACGAAGTCCATTTTATATGTATATGTTACCAACTGAAGTCATCATTGAATTAATAGGATGCAAACTGCCTAGTATCATGCACTTACTGTTGCCTATACCGTTTATCTCGAAAATAAATAATCTCCACCAAATCTGTTGATAGTGACAGTCCAGTGAGAAATTTTTTAAAGGTTAAACACACAAACAAACCGGTCCATTTCATGTAAGTTTCTGAAGCAGTTAAAAGTGCAGGACTAGGAAATGAATTCGAGCAATCAACTGTTGCGGAAGCAGATGAAGCTGATAGAGTTGTTGATTTGTCAGAGCAACTGAAATACACTATAATTATTTTGTACGAAACAAATTCAAAGCGACATAATTTCTTTAAAAATGTTGCATCCCGAATTGAAAACCTCATGAACACCTTGGTCTATGTAATCAATTAATCTGTGAAAGTTTGCAACATGTTCTTTATAGGAAAATACTCAAAGGGCTATAATTTTGTAAAACAGAAACAGCCAATATTCCAAACTACACGAACACCTTCATATATAAGCATTTACTCTGGGAAAGTGTTAAAAAAAGTGTATGAGAATCTGCACAGGTTTTTCACAGGTTTTTCCCTATATATATTATATTTATGAAACAATGATCTAATAATTACGTATATACCAGCAAATGGTAGCTTAAAGCAAACAGAGTAAAAGTACCTTAATGCTCATTCTGCTTTACTTTCAATTTGCTTTAATAAGTGACTATCCGTCTTCAAAACTAGAAACAGGTTTTAGGGTAATGGGTGAATGTCTTTTATTTTACACGTTTTATCAAAAAGCGAAGAGAATATAAATGGATAGTACCAAGTGTGACCATACCACATGGTCTGTGACGTAATATGTGGATACCACTGGCAGTCAAATTGTCAACAAAAAGGCCTCCATTCGGAACTTCAATCAAATGTAAGAAATTTGTTTTAGCCGATTTCAACGAAACATAGCTTATGATACGGGGGACTGGATTCTTTACAGTGGTATCAATGGATTTGTCTCCAAGGTAATACATTTTGCCTGAAAATGGGGCAAATTAGTTGGCAATATCTAGCATTAAATTGTCGTGGTATCATTGTGTGTGTTAACATTTCTGGATATTTGCCTCGTTTTCAGACAAAAAGTATCCATCTAGCGACAAATACATTGACATCATTCTAAAATAACTTATTAATACCCTTAGTATAGACTATGTTTCCTTGAAATCGACTCATAAATAAAAAACAACAACATTCGATTAAAATTCCGAATCGAGGCTTTTTGGTGATAATTTAGCTGTCAGTTGTACCAAAATTAACGTCACAAACCACTTGGTATGGTCACACTGGTATCGCTTGACTGGACGGCCTCATCGCTAAAAGTGCGCCCACACTTGCTCTACGTCGGGCGTACGGCGCTCGCAGAAAGGTTAAATCGGACAGCGGGCATTATATAATGTTGTGAAGATTTGTAGCCTAATCCCCTGGATGTATATATTATGCAATAAATATGTTTAAACTAAAAATGAAATCGGAAGATTCTTGCGCTGGCCGAAGAAATCCTACGGCGGCAATGTGGCGACCGTACGGCAAATCCCAAAGTTTTACAGGCCGTAGAGGTCGCCGCAGTATTATAACGCGGAGTTATAAAAAAGTTCATTTCTATGATGGCCGTAGAAAACGACACGCCATAGAGCGGTTCTGCGGCTGCCGTACGGCCACCGTGCGGCCGCCGGGCCTCCATGGTTAATTTTAGTATTGGACATTTGCACTTTTGTTCATATGTGTCTATTGATCTAAAAGTGGAATCATATATGGCCTTTGAGTTCTCGGTATAGTTGGACGGATAATAGTTATGTGCACATGTAGCAAGCCAATGTGTGTAGCAGGAGCAGCATTAAGACTGCACATCAACGGCCGCCGTACGGCCATTTGGCGGTCGCCGTGGCTTTTATTAGAAATCGCGGCCGCCGCAGAGGCGACGTACGGCTGCCGAGCGGAGACCGCACTACCGCAAGTATTTTACCCCCAAAACATCAAATCTCGCATTGCGGCGGCCGCAGCAAATGTGAGCACAAGATACGGTGGTCGTAAGAAATCAACGGCGGCCGGGAAATTGCTACTCGCCGTAAAAATAATAATCCGTGCGACTGCCGTACGACCGCCACAGCCAATTTGAGCTAGGCATAAACAATACATTTGTCCAATCCATTTTTTTGTCACTGCAACAGAAATCAATTAATTGACTTCAGGAGGTAACACATACACCTTCTGTTGGTAACGTATACACGTAAATGCGACTTCAGGAGGGCACATACACACTCATAAACCCTTCAGGGTACTGTGAGTGATTTAAAGTTGTATACATTATTGTGAATAAATAAATTGAAAAAGTATGGAAAAATGAAGCTATTAATAAACATGCATCATGTCTGAGATGGGGTTCCAGAATATTTGTAAATATAGTGGATCATTCCAATGTTTTTTTCGATAATCGCCCGGTAATATTCATTTAAGAGTGACAAAATGACGTTTGTGCTTGATATACATACTTATTTTCCATAAATAATACAAGAAAAGGTATGTAAACAGTTTATTCACGAACCTATACTGTAATTTGCCAAAAAAATAATTCAATTGATATGTGTGTCTATGGACACAGGTGGTTAATGCGAATGTCAACGCATAAAAAATAGTACACAAATGGCTGTGTTTACATGGGTTGTAGGTGCGAAACATATACAGGACTTCTGTGCGAAACGGGCCTTCGTGATACCTCGATGGCCCCCAGTGATACTCGTATGTAGAATTTAAGCTGATTTGCTTTAACCCATTACGCCATAGCCTGTTTTTAGTAGTAAAGACAAGTTACCTCTTAAAGCAGGTTGAAAGTAAAGCAGAATGCGCTTCCAGCCTGTTTTAAGCTACCGTCTGCTAATATAGAGCAAATATTTCGTACAGTACATTTTATGTATAACGTGGAACTGTTTTCTTCAATGGAGGAACACATTAAATGCGAAAAAATGCGTATATAAGGGGTAATCGGTTTAACCACTGATGTGAGCCTCAAATAACTTGGATGCTTACAGTGGAGAATCTGTTATTCTTTCCCGTTTAAACGCAAACGTACGCAAACGCAAAGCACTAAAACGTAGAAAAGTACAACTTTTGGACAATTCTGATAATTCATGTTTATCTTGATGGCAAACAATTTGGAGCCTGATCAGACGCCGGGTTACCCGGCGTCTGATCTGGCTCCAAACTGTTTGCAGTGAAAATAATAGTTTTAGCGTAAACGCGTTTATTGGGAAAGAATAACAGATTCTCCACTGTATCAGATGCCGCGTTTGGCGGCGTCTGATCAGGACACAAACTGTTTGCAAATTCGAGTTTTCCCTAAGTCAGTGAAAGGGTTAATATTCCTCAAATTTATGTAAAGCAGAGTTTCACCCAACAAAATTCATACGATTGTATGATGTCTTGAACAAAACCATATCCATTTCAAATCTATGCCATTGCTCGTACATGTATTACATAGTTCGACATCTGTTTCGGCTTTTATCAAAGATAGCTATGTCAAAATACATTCCACATTCTTTTGCTGCATGCATTCAAGCATAATGGCAAACATTTGATATCTTTGGTTATATGGTTGGATACATGGCATTGTAGCGAAACCGTGTTTTGAATTTGGACATGCTTATCTTAGGAAAAGTGCACAAAGTCGAATAACTCGATAATAGCAATCTAATGTTATTTAATGTTATCTTTATATTCATTTCAACAACGTCGTTCTTTAACGAAATGCTATGAATTTATCGATTTTCTATACGTTATGGGTTAATACGTGATTCTTCTGTTAGGATTCAGAAAGACGCCGAGTTATTTTATCAGGCAGATGGTAATTTGTACGTATTTATGCAACCAATATCATAACGTATATCTAAATCGTTCATGCGTTATATGATACAATAGTTATATGAATATATCATAGAAACAATTGTGATTTGATATATATTTAAAGTACACATCGAAAAATTTGACGCGTTCCTTTATAGTTTTGCCGTATTTTCAGACATATAATTTTGGAAACAGGCAGGTAAAGCAGACACACCTTGTAAAAACGTTCTGCTTAACTTATTAACCCATAGCCTGTTTCTAGTATTTAAGATATGTGACCTATTAAAGCAGGCTAAAAGTAAAGCAGAATGCGCCCTAGGGCACATTTTGCTTTACTTTCAGCCTGCTTTAAGTTACTATCTGCTTGGATATAGAACAAATTTCTTATGGTACATATTCATGACAGTATAAAATGGAACTATTTTCTTTGGCGGATGAATAAAATGAATGCGCTAAGAGTCGCTTCTATAAGGGAAAGGGTTAAACACGTTTAGTATGTACCGTCCAGTGGTACATATTTGGTTGATGGGATTGGAGTGGGAGTTCGCAGTACTAGATGGTTAACCATTTCACTCTCAATGACGCCATAAAGCGCGTATGCAAACAGTTTTGGTCCTGTACAGACGCCGCGTAGCGCGGCGTCTGTACAGGACCAAAACTTTTTGACACTCTTATCGATAGTTAATAAATCATACAACATTAAATCTAACTCTGAAACGTGTCTTGCAGACAACAATACTGAAGCAGACGACAATTAAGTAGTGAAGGGGTAAACATCTTTCGAATAATTTGATCATGAAAGGGTTAACCCTTAGCCCGCCAAATAAATTGTCGTCTGCTATATTTCTCGTCTGCTTCAAGTTTCAAAGTGCTTCAAAGTTGCTCAAAATTGCTGAAAATGTTGTCCCAGTGTCAAACAGCTTGGATCCGGATGAGACGCCGAGTTACTCGGCGTCTCATCCGGATCCAAGCTGTTTGCATATGGAGATATAGTCGTGATTGGCAGGCTAAGGGTTAAGGTTAAAAATTGTTTCTTATAAATTCATTTGATCCATAGTCACTCATATAAGTGTCACTTTCAAACAGTGTATCTGTAAAGAGAACACGTGTTCTATGGCAACGGCGCAGACCCAGATTAGGGGCTTTGACAAGGAATACCCTGATCAGGGTGTGTACTGATTTGTCTTTAGTACTACATTGACAAAAACAACAATACATAGTTAAACGTGGACTATATTAAATTTAAAACGGGAATGAATTGAAATCGTTTTGAATTTTCAAGATTGGAGGGTTAACGCGGGTCTCATCAGGATACAAACAATGTAAAGAAAAGGATAACAGTGCATATTACTGTTGGACATATCCGCTGCTAGCATGGTAAGAATTAACCCTCAATTCTGAAACTTTAAACAGGATAAGTTCATTCCATTTCAAATTTAATACACTCTGACCCTGTTTTAAAAAGAAACTTAGAAAAATATATGTTTTAGTATAAGAGCAGAGGACAATTGTTTGCAGACGAACATATTACCCAGCATGCAAAGTTACCCATGACTGTTCCTCGGAGACTGTCACATTGTTGCTAAGTGTTGCTATGGTTTCCAGCATTGAAGTTACATTAAGCAACTCTCCTTCAAATGGCGTGTCATGTAACACTTGAGCCGTGGTTATATTGGAAAGTGTCTCGAGAACTTTTACCAACTCTTCCTCGTTCGGATTGTCAACAAGTTTATCTATCTAAATAATAAAAGTGAACACAGTTTAGTTTAACACATTGCCCCCAGGAAATTCGAAGTAACTATTATCCTATATTCTAATATGACACACGTATTTATCACTATAAAAATAGGGGGAGCTCATCGTGGTATATCCGAGACGTTTTACAACGCTCTTCCATATCCAGCTTCTCCCGCGATTAAATGACGTGACGTGGCGTCAAGCATTCATACGCTATCAGTTTTAAATTTCTTAAGTTATTCCTATAGTCCGTAAAGACCATATACTTTTAACCAGTCATGTTACTGTAATTTTCCCCATTGTTCTTTCTTCTTTCATGTAATATTTGTTCTATGCCAAATGGTGGGTCGGTAAATACGCACTGTGTGTGCAAAATTCTCTGCTGTACGTAAATTTACTGTTGGTGCTAGCTTCTTGTATAAGCCGCGAGGAATACAAGACGCGAGGAAAGTTATTCGGTTGTAAAACTGCATCCGCTGAGGAAATAAATATGAAGCATTTTATTTACTTTCAAATGAATTTCTTTAAATCTGGTCATGTTAGATCGAAATAATCTATGTTCTACCGTTGTAAAACGATAGAAAATAGATTATTTCTTCATTTTGTCATGATTTGATCACACGCAATGGCTCGATATTTACGCCTATAATCTATTTGTAGAGAAAATGTTAATGGACAATGTATTTTCCAAAATGCACGTTTCCTGTAAGGTAAGGGAGGCAACTCACGAGACCTTGACCAGTTCTAATTCTAGCTGTAAGTTTGCTCTGTATATTCAGCACGTAGAGATTCGGGTTTATGTTTTTAACCATTTCACTATCTATGACGTCCTAGGGCCAATTTGCAAATAGTTTCGATCCTGATCAGACACCGCGTTATGCGGCGTCTGAAGTATCAAAACATTTGCCACTTGTTTTGAAAACAGCCTTAACCCTTTCCCCAATAGAAGCGCCTTTTAGCGCATTCAATTTATCACTCCGCTGGAGAAAATAGTTCTAGTTTATAACCTCATTAACAATTACAATGACAAATATCTTGATATAGCATAGCAGATAGTAGTTTAAAGCAGGCTGAAAGTAAAGCAGAATGTGCCTTAAGGCACATTTTGCTTTACTTTCAACCTGCTTTAAGTGATCACCTGTATTTAATATTATAAACGGATTATTGGATAAAGGGTTAAATCTATGGTTTGAAACTTAATTGCAGACAACAATATTAAAGCAGACGACACTATGGCGGTGAAAGAGTAAAATCTCACGATAAAGAAAGGGTTAACAATAGAGTGCAGCTAACGTTATGATTACCAAATCAAGTGTCGGTTCCGACGTCGCAATAGTTGGTAATTGCAAACTGTTTGGATCCTGATATTGGTATTTGTGATTGAGAGCTGGCTTAATAAACAAGTTGCCAGGTGTAAAATAACCAACTTTATCAAACAATTTGCCTCAATGCAATAGTGCAATTTGCAGTTGATAAGCGAATTACCCTTATAGTTACCATTGCATTACAGTAGAGAATACGTTATACGTTCGCAATAAACGTGTTTATGATAAAAATCTTATAACATCTGCAAACAGTTTGGAGCCAGATCAGACGCCGGTAACCCGGCGTCTGATCAGGCCCTAAACAGTTTGCCACTCAGGTATATATAAATGGTCAGAATTTTCAAAACGTTATCATGTTCCAATTTTATTGTTTTATGTTAGCGTTTATACATTTGCGTTTAAAACAGGTTGGAGGAAGAACGTCCTCTCCACTCTGCCAACGCTTGTTTATCAAATTATACTCATTATCACAGGACTGGTATCATGAAACGTGTTAAAATGCGATTCATTGTTTTCCACTCTCAGGATGCGGCCTGCTTTAGAACTATCACCTGCTTTTTAGCTCACCTGAGCTAGCTCAGGGTGAGCTTTTGCAATCCTTGAATGTCCGGCGTCCGTCGTGCGTCGTGCGTCGTCTATAATTTTAGTGTTTACACTCTATAGGCCACATTATTTACCCAATCTTTCTCAAACTTGCTCAGATTGTTTATTTTCATAAGAGTTCGGATGAGTTAGATTATGGTTGAAATCGGACCATTAGGTCAGGGGTTATCTACCTTTGAATTGCTGAAAATGCCATATTTAACAGTGTTTACACTCTAGAGGCCACAATATTTATTCAATCTTTCTCAAACTTGCTCAAATTGTTTATTACCATAAGAGTTCGGATGAGTTTGATTATGGTTGATATCAGACCAATAGGTCAGGAGTTATCTACCTTTAAATTGCTGAAAATGCCATATTTAACAGTGTTTACACTCTAGAGGCCACACTTTTTATCCAATCTATCTCACACTTGCTCAGATTATGGTTGAAATCAGACTAATAGGCCGAGAGTTATCTACCTTTGAATTGCTGAAATGCCATATTGAAGGGTGTTTACACTCTAGCGGCCACAATTTTTATCCAATCTAACTCAAATTTGCTCAGATTGTAATTGACCATAAGAGTTCCGATGAGTTCGATTATGGTTGAAATCGGACAAAAAGGTCAAGAGTTATCTACCTTTGAATTGCTGAAAATGCCATATTTAAGGATGTTTACACTCTTGCAACTACAGTTTTCAATGGATTTTTATTTATACTTGCACACAAAGTATATAGCTATAAGTTCTCGAAGGAGTGCAATTAATGATGAAATCTAATCATTGTGGCAATAGTTTTCTGCCCTTGATATACTTTGAAATGCGAGAAAAGGCTTTATTTCAGTATTGTTTAGGCTCTAGTTAACTGCCCTTGATGTACTCTACTATACTAGAATTATTTAAATTTGTTTACATGCTATGCTACAAATTTGAATGGATTTAGATTAAAATGGGTGAAACAGAAAGGTAAAGTTATCAGGCTTCAGTACAACAGGTAAGCGATATCAGGGCTTTCAGGCCCTCTTGTATTTCTTAAACTTAGATTAATGTAAAACTCTTTGTATCCTTATTAGACGCCGAGTTATATAACAGCAGCATCTCTATTACAAATAGGTTAGAGGTATAAGAGAGACCAGGTGACCAGTGCCTGATCGGGCTTGAAATTGTTTGCTACTCACAAAGATTTAAAAGAGAAGAAAAAGAAGAAAAGAGACATTGTTCTACACTTTATGCTTCTGACATGGAAGATCGGAAACATGTTTTTTTTTTGTTGTCCGTTTGTCTATCTGTCTGTCCGTTTGTTTGTCTTTCAGTTCTAATAACGTAATGACCCATCTATTATATTTTACAGGTCAAATAAGGTGAATTTAAACTAGGACATAGCAATGCTCCCTCTCTACAACGACACCCAATGGGAAACACATATTGTGTGTGTGTTGTTCGGAGGGAGTCATTATAGGGGGTTTATAAGGATGTGGCTTACATTTTATTACAGCTTGAATCCACATCAGACGCCACGTAACGTAATACGGCGTCTGCTACAATGTTCCCTACCTACAACCACCCATCCCAACAATGACTCCCTCCTGACAACGACCATTGTCCATTTCCCTAAACAGGACAGTTATGTCTAACGCTTGAAATGCTGCAAAATCGTCTGCTCAAAACAGTCGACTGCTATTTTTCTCAGAGTTACAAATAAGTGGACATTTCAATAGAATAAATATAATGACGATTGGCTAACAGCGACGTCTGATCTGGACTCAAGCTGTTTGCGAATGTAAGCCAAGTCTTAATTTTCCCTCCCTATAACGACTCCATCCGAACAACACACATACTCTGTGTCATCCATCGGGTGTCGTTGAAGAGAGGGGATAACTGTAGTTATGCTTCCTTAGCTACATATACCTCGTCTTGCACGGCCTGTAGGTCCTTCCTGACACAGTTGTAGAACGGGGAATTCCATACTCCTTCGGAAGTACATTCTCTCGAAACTTCACCATCCAGATCTGTTAAATAATCAGATATGTACAGTGGAGAAGGCGTATTTCTCCCCTTTAACCGTTCCATAATCAAATTTATTGTGAGGTTTTAAACCCTTCACCGTTAAAGTGTCATTTACCCTTTACCTGATAGCCTATTTCAAGTATTGAAGATAGGTGACTACTTAAAGCAGGTTGAAAGTAAATCAGAATGCGCCTTAAGGCGCATTCTGCTTTACTTTCAGCCTGCTTTAAGCTATCCTGTGCTAGAATATAGAAAATATTTCCTATAATAGATATTAATGACTAATTAAATTGGAACTATTTTCTTCAGCGGAGGAATGAATTAAATACGCTAAAAGTCGCTTCTGTGGGGGAAAGGGTTAAGATAGAAAGGGTTATATGCAAACTTACATCTATAAATCGTAATCCTTAAAAATCAATTTTAACTAGACTTAACCCCTTCACTGCCTTACTCCGAGTGCAACGGTTATTTGCAAACAGTTTGAATCCTGATAAGACGCCGCGTAACGCGGCGTCTAATCAGAATTCAAACTGTTTGACACTCATTTCAATATTACTTCAGTCATAATAGCAAAAACTAAAATTTAAGAAATAAAAGCAGACGACAATTGTTTTAAATTGATGACGTTACGGCAGTGAACGGGTTAATTGGAAACTGGATTTATCAATTTGTAGTTCTAGGGGTCAGTAAGTTATTACATTAAGTAGCCATGTTTGATGAGTGATGAGAATTCTGCATTTATTTGAAAGTACATGAATGACCAAATACGTTATCATTCTCCTTTCAAAGGAAATGAACTCATGCATTGCTAAGTGAACCGTCTGCTTCACGCCAAAATACATTGATAATGTCGTTTGCACTGTTTTTTCACTTAAGATTTAGGCCTACAGTGGAAAATGTGTTATTCTTTCCCAATAAACGCGTTTACGCTAAAACTATTATTTGCAGTGCAAACAGTTTGGCTCCAAACTGTTTGGCTCCAAACTGTTTGCCACCAAGATAAACATGAATTATCCAAAAGTTATTCTTTTCTACGTTTTAGTGCTTTGCGTTTGCGTACGTTTGCGTTTAAACGGGAAAGAATAACAGATTCTCAACTGTACCTGCTTTAGAAATATCGATTCGAGTGCTAAACGGTTTGTAACCTGATAAGATTGCTTGACCCAAAGTCCAATAGTTATTTGCAAATTATTTGGAATCTGATCAAACGCTTCGTGATACGACATCTGATAAGGATCCAAACCGATTTGCACCCATTACCCTAATATGTATTTAGGCTTTGCCTATGGACGGAAAAAAGCAAAATTATACTAATGAAAACGGAATTGATCTATCACCAGTGTGTATCAGTTCGTTGTGTATTCCAGATCACACTCGAGGCTACGCCTCTCGTGACTGAGATCTGGATTACACAACCGACTCGAACTTTTATTTTATACCTAAATTGTTTGGGACAAGATCTATATGTTGTTAAACCAAATAATCAAATAGATCTATAAGCACCCGTGTATACAATGTTAAAAGTTAAAACTCCTCCGTACACCTATAATGCAATCTGAAACTATTTTTGGAAGTCATATGACCACCAATAATGACGTCATTATTTATATTGATGGCGTATTTTTATCGGTTCGATTGAGTAGATCTAGTTGATTTTTGTAAATAACGTTCATTTAAGCGTTGAAGGGTATGAATTGAACTGTTTGAAGCTTTGTCCTTTGGAGAAAATCATTTCAAGTGAGCGTTGGGGGTTATTCATGCTTAAAATGGTTTAAAAATAGCACCGAAATCGGGAATTCCGAAACGTCACGCACAACTCTTCGTAAAAAGCCGTGACGTCATCATCCAATATGTCAGCCCCCATGTTTTGTAGTTGCCTAGTTTTGAGGAAATTATTCACGCGCAAATCAAACACTTTTCAAAGTCTGTCAGTGATTGAATAAAATTGGAATACCTTTGATTTTATCATGCATTACTTAAGAACGGAAAAAAGGCAAGCCTTTTTTCCGTATTACTTTAGGTAATAATTATAAAATTTAAGTTTGAAAGCAAAAGCAGAAGACACTGTTGGAATATATGTATGACGTCATGGTATGAAGGGCTTAACCCTTTCATGATCAAATTATTCGAGAATTTTACCCCTCCACCGCTTTATTGTCGTCTGCGTCAGTTTTGTTGTCTGCAAGACACGTTTCAAAATTAGAGATAAAAGGGTATATGACTTAATAAATATTTAGTCAAACAATTTGGGTCCTGACCAGACGCCGCGTTACGCAGCGTCTGATTCTGATTAGGACCCAAATTGCTTGACAGCGCTTAATGACGTCATTGAGAATGAAGGGTTCAGTGTAGTTCGTTGTTATACAGAGAATCTGTTATTCTTTCCCAATAAACGCGTTTACGCTAAAACTATTATTTGCAGTGCAAACAGTTTAGAGCCAGATCAGACGCCGGGTAACCCGGCGTCTGATCAGGCTCCAAACTGTTTGCCACCAAGATAAACAAGAATTATCAGAATTGTCCAAAAGTTGTTTTTTTCTACGTTTTAGCGCTTTGCGTTTGCGTACGTTTGCGTTTAAACGGGAAAGAATAACAGATTCTCCACTGTATGTTGTAAGATTTAGAAACCAGTCGTCACAAACTTCCAATAAATATCTTATTTCTAACAATTTTGTTTGGTTCCTCTAACATTTTGATTACTATAGCATTGTGTAGTCTTTATAGTCTTTCCAGGAAGATAAATAATTTCATCTTTACGGATGTAGCCTACTTATCTGATATTACGATTGCGACCCACTTATGGTAATGTACTATAGTCATTTCCGTTAAATAATATCATTAAGTGGTTCCGAAACCCATTACAGTTGATACATCTTTAACCCTTTAACCCATAACCTGTTTCTAGTATTTAAGATATGTGACCTATTAAAACAGGCTAAAAGTAAAGCAGAATGCGCCCTAGGGCGCATTCTGCTTTACTTTCAGCCTGCTGTAAGTTACTATCTGCTAGGATATAGAAAAAAAAATATTATGGTACATATTCATAACAGTATAAAATGGAACTATTTTCTTTGGCGGATGAATAAAATGAATGCGCTAAAAGTCGCTTCTATAAGGAAAAGGGTTAAAGTACAAAACTGTGTTCAATACCAGTTGTTGTTGGACAGATGCTGTCCTTTACCAATAGACCCGTTTGTTCTAAAATAAGTATTTTCAGAGAAAATCATTTGAAGCTAGATCAGAAGTTGTGTAACCCGGCGTCTGTTATGACTCATACAAATAATCGTAAGTATAAGTGTGTTTTAAAAATAGTCATTTTTACATTATATTTCAAAGTGATGGCGTTCGTTTAAACGGCAAAGAAGAACGTATTCATAAATTTATCTTAAATCAACCCTTTCGCTCTTAATGACGCTTAAAAGTGCGTTCGCAAACAGTTTGGATCCTAATCAGACGCGCTCAGCATGATAAAAGTTAGACTGCTACCCGCAATACATGTAAGAACTACGTATTTAGGGGAAGGTTTGAACTCTTGTAGACCAAGCCCATTTCTGTACAGTTTCGAAATATAATATATTTAAACAAAACGAAACTAAACTAAACTAGCTCCGTATATCTCTTTGTTTGAGGAACCATGAACAAGTACAAATTAAAAACGTTTATTAAGAGAAATATATGTATGGACATGCGTAAAAATAATTCTGTATGGGGAGAAGGAATAAGGTAATTTAACATACCTGTATGGTGTGTTACATTCATACATGGAACAAACACAACCATGGGAGTTGTCCTTGGCCATTCTTTTCCACGATGGTCTGTATTGATTTCGCAGAATATAACAGTTGGCACTGAAAAATTGAAGTGTACAGTTGCGTTGACATTATTCTTTCCCTATAACAAGTTTGTGTTAGAGCAATTCTGATCAGGCTCCAAGCTGTTTGCAATGCTGATTGTAATAGACTTTAATACAATTGTGTTATTTAAGAAATGAACCGAGCTTTGTCGGCGTTTAAGCGAAATAAACGACAGAAAATAATCGGCAAATTCCATGAATGGTGAATTTGCCGATCATTTCTTGTCGTTTATATCGCTTAAACGTCGACACAAATCAGTTCATTTCTGATATCTACATGTTCATGTATTTGCGACTATCAAATGAACATTTTATTAGTATATGCATGTATGTTTCATCCATATTAGAGGTTGCTAACACGAATAATGTGTAATCGGAAAGGAACAGCCATACCCGGATACCGAAGTAGTGATATGCAAAGAAATGACACATAAGCCCCGCCTCCTCTGCGAAAGATATCCACAAGTCCTGCCCCTAGAGAAAGTGCGTCTATATGAATTAAACGTCATTTATTCAATGGAATTGAACTGGGCCAATGTAAATATATTTATTGAAACGGGAACGAATAATGTCTACTATGCTACATAATACAGATACATGTTTTATGATTAAAACAAACATTTGCGAAAAGAGACAGGACTTCGAATACTGTTGGGGTCACTTGAAAGAAAACTACTTTTGTATCTCTTCTTTCGACATTTATACCACTCTCTTTCTTCTCTGTCTGTCTGTCTGTTTGCCTTATCTAGATAAATTGATATATCTCCTCTCTTTATCTCCTCACTATATATGTCGCCTGTTTCTGTCCTTCTCTGTCTCTACATCTGTTTGTCTAAGTTTACTTCTCTCTGTTACATGTTTATAAACTTGAACACACACAGGTCTATGGTGTACCAAAGGGTTCGAACATACGTTCGACCCCTTTTGTACACCATATACACCATATAAACCGCCCCAAACTATCAACACTCCCCTCTTTTGTAGGTGAGGTACCAGGACGAGATTAGGTGTACTAACACTGCTGTATTTACAAGAGCGGATAAGTTTCTGTCAAGTGATTTAATGACTGTCAGAGGTGTGTCAAGGGGCCAACAAAAAGAGAGTACATTTGCAGGGCTGCTATTTCTCCGGATTTTTCCTAAAACTTCGGATTTTTTTCTAGTACATAGTAACTTAAAGCAGGCTGAAAGTAAAGCTGAATGCGCCTAAAGGCGCATTCTGCTTTACTTCCAGCCTGCTTTAAGTAGTCACATGCCAACAAAACTAGAAGAAGGCTAAGGGGTAAAGGTACGATTCGTAAAATCGCACTTGAAAAATGCAAATTTGGAAATCTTAGGATTTTTCATGTCAACTTATGGCAGCCCTGTATTTGGTTTTTCCTTGTTCCTCTTCTTATGCTATTATGTCACTAGCCTTGCCATTGTAAATAATGATCCCCACCCCGAATAACGTAACACACGGCACACTTTTTTTTATTTCTATATACAGTGCTCCCTCTCTACAACGACACCTAACGGGAACCACATATTGTATGTGTTGTTCGGAGGGAGTCGTTATAAGGAGGGAAATTAAGACTTGGCTTACATTTACAAACAGCGTAACGCGGCGTCTGATCTGGGTATTATATGTTTGTCACTCGTCATTATATATATTCTATTGAAATGTCCACTTATATGTTACTTTGAGAAAAAACAGACGACAATTTTAAGCAGACGATATTTCAGCAGTAAAGCGTTAGACATGATTTTCCTGTTTAGGAACCTGCGACAAGGGTCGTGGTAAGGAGAGAGACGTTGTTGGAAGGGCCGTTGTAGTGAGGGAGCACTGTACATTTATTATTATCTTACTAAGGTGATTGCCTAATGCAGTATTAAGAACAAGAGCCGCTTGCGGCCCTAAATCACTAACCTGAGGAACTATTGTGTTATAATTATTGTTTATTTAAAGGTCACTTAAGAATTAACCTTTTGCCTGCTGATCGCGACTTCACGTTTTTTTTGTAGTTCGGATCAATATTAGACGGCGCGTAAAGGCTTTATTGCATTGCCTTGAGTTTTATTTCAACAGAGTGTCCAACTTAAGTGGAACTTTTCACTTAAGAAGGTGCTTCAAGAGAAATTAGAAAGCGATTTTTAACTCTTATCATGCTTAATTGTCGTCAGCTTCAAATACTACGTCTGCGGAAAAAAACAATCCAAATTAGTTTTTTAAGCTTTAATCTGAAGAAAGTTTGAAGATGTGTGACAACAGTTTTGATAAAGATCAGACGCCCCGTTTCGCGGCGTCTGGTCTGAACCAAAACTATTTGCAAATATAAGCCAAGTAGAGTTTAGCACAATAAGGGTTAAGCACACCAACACCCTGAAGCAGATAATATAGAAATGGACATTTACAAAATTAATATGGAAACACATACACTTTTACGTATCCAAAACACTCTAAATGAAATCCATTTCTAATATTCCAAATTTACCTTTCGTAGTCAGTGCTGATGCTGAAAATGTGACCATTGTTGATAAAGATGAAGTCCCTGATGAATTTGAGGATATGGCTGTTGTTGATGTCGATGTCATGGTCCTAGAGGAAGTTATTCCAGTGCTTGGCGAAGTTGAAGATGCGGACGTTGATTGTTGCAATATGACTGCTGACAATAATGGAAGAAAATCAATGTACTATATACACTAAACTGTGTACTGACGTCGGATAATTGAAGTACGTATATTCAGGATAATCAACATGAAATGAAAGCAACCAATAAATAACATAGTTACAGATACAAGAAAGGATGCATTAAACATACTCCATTAGGTACACATTATATACTTCATAATATGATTATAAGGATGTGCAAAGTATGTCATAAATTATTTAAGTTAGAACACGTCCCCTTTCAGTGTTTAAAACACTTTCGTCGCTACTAAACCCCCAGACTACACTTTTTTCACTACTATTTATTTTCAGAAATCGAAATGTTGTCCCATCTTAGAAAGTTCTGAACATAAACAAAGAAACTTGTTCTACTATCCTTCTAACTGGTAACGCAAAACAAGTTGAAAGTAAAGAAGAATGCTCCATCAGGAGCATTCTGCTTTACTTTCAATTTGCTTTAAAGATATCTCCTGACGACCTTTGGTCATAACACCTAACCAGCTATCAAAGCATGCCGACACGTGCAAGTTTTGTCCTTTACTGCTATCTTGCCTAGGGATATACTCACCCTAGAGCGTTTCATGTGAGGCCCGTACCTTAAATTTGTTAGTTAGGTTAGTAAAACCCATTGAAAAAAACCTTGAGTGTGAGTATTTGAGTGCCTCTCTAGACAACTTGAATTTAGTTACCTGTAATTTCACAACAACTGAGATTGGTATACCCGGTGAAAGCTTGTGATTCATGATTTGACAGTTAAATTCTCACACTATCGAGACAATGTGTGTGTGTGGGGGGAGTCCCTCAATGGACTGAGGAAAAGTATTTAAGTTATCACCTGTCTACAAAACAAGAAACAGACCAATGGGGTAAAAGGTTCAGTCCCTATGGTTCTGGGGCCTGTCTTACGAAACGTCGTACGATAAAAACGGTCGTAAGTCAAAACTTTAAAATACGCCTAATTTCTGATTTCTCCATCTAATCCAGTCTTGTTACATCTCTTTGGAATCGTCTTTTCAAGACGATTCCAAACAGATGTGACAAGACAGGATTAGATGGAGAAATAAATTATAAATGAGAATTTTAGAAACTGACTTACGACGACATTTGTCGTACGACGTTTAGTAAGACAGGCCCCAGGTTCAGTTGTTTGCCTATATACTCACCTGTGCTGGAGCTGCCGCCACGACTCACGTGACCTGGAAGGTACAACGTATACAATACGATCTCCCTGTGTGATTGCCGGAATATTTCATTATGTTATACAAGGGTGACCTAATGACACAGCAGTGATTGTCCTAACAAAATATTCCTTCATATAAATTGTTAACAGTGCAGACACTGGTGAGACACAGCATCAGAGTATACGGACATTGTACTGGGCGATATGCATTTATGGATTTATAACAAGTTCAATAACAAGTTAACTAGTTCTAATGATAACAATGTTACATAAATACAGCGAATCTTACTTGTTTTTATATCAACTAAATTTTATATAATAAAAATTATGGATATAACAAAACATTTTTATTCCCAATTTCTAATTAACATACATAGTTAAATGGACCTGATATAACGAAACTCGGTTATAACGAACTAAATCAGACAATCCAGAGGACTTTGTTATAAGTGAGTAGAACATGACATGCTGAATTGAACAACAAAGTGTCCTTATAGATGATCTTACAGATCACGACCGGACTATTGCCGGACCCACTGGACGACAGTTGACCATCTAAAGAATGTTCAGCCAGCACATGATTTTAACTACTAAATTTTAGAATACATGTATAGAAACTATTTTTTATGTTACATAATTTATAGCTGTTTGAATGGAACCATTATTTTCAGTGGATGAAAAGATAAAAAACATCATAAAAAGGCGTGTTTATGGAGTAATGGGTAAATACTCCATGCTGGTTTTGAAGCTTTTGTAAAAAGAAGAGAGATATTGAAATTAAAGCAAATGTGTGGCATTATCGATAACACCCCGGTTACACAGAGCCATCTGTGATAGATCGGTTGTTTTTTCTCCAATCGGTGGCCAATTATTCACCACCGATACCCGCTTACACAGACAGCCTGAAATTAAATCACGTATGACAACCGATCAAAACAGCAAAATAATTAGACCGATTGGGTACCGATTTAAGCCCGATCGTCTGTGTAACCGGGGTATTAGATGACATTAAAACGTATGTTTGATCTAAATCATCTTGAAGGAAAAATCATCAAATCTTTGTTTTTAAATTCCATCGTCTTGTCTTCTAAAATAGACCGCCAGATAAGAACATCGCCGATGTCGTTCGGGGTTATTCGGCCTAATTTGGTTTCAGTATTTTTAAAGCTGGATTAGAGTAAATAGAAAGCACCTTGCGGTTCGTTTCAAATCTGTTTCAATTAGCCACTTGTCTTCCAAACTAGAAACAAGCAATAGGGTACCCGGTTAAGACTTTGTTTACTTACAGCCTGGTCCATCTGCAATATTGCCGTCACATGTTCCATATGACAGGTACCCGTCATCTTCAAGATAACCACCCTTAAACAAACACAAACACTGCAGTAGAGAAAACGCAATTCTTTCACGTTTAAACTTAACTTGGCGCCAAACAATTCAATAAATATAACAAATGGCAAGTTTAAGGGAATGTTGTTAACTTTAATGAAGTTTAAAATATAATTAATGCAGTATAATGTAGAAAATACAGTATATGTTTTCAAGTGCTGATAAATGATTTCAATCACAGTAACAGAAAGGTTTGGAGCCTGATCTGACCCCAAGTTTTGCGGTTTCCAAATATCCAAGCCGTTTGCAATTATCAGTATAAAAGCGATCGACAGATGGAGCTCGTTATGGTATTACGAACTGGTAGATAGAAAATTTGACACACTTTCTTACTGTTAAAACATTAGAGGAAAAATAAATAGTTGTAAGAAACAAGGAATATCTTTAAAAAAGATATTCGGCGGAATGGGTGGTGAAGGTAATGATGTATATGGAATTGATTTTATCCAAGTTACAAAATAGGATGGTAAATCAGGATATTAAGCTTAATATTTATCTAATAAGATACGCGCAGTTATCTACGACCACATACATATAATCAAAGACTGAAGGTCTTGAGAGTCGCCAAGAATGAGTTTTTGCAATCATTAAACTACTGGATCTGAGGTTAATCATTAGTTTGTTAAGGCAGTTGGTCTCTCAAAGACTGAAGGTGAAAGTACAGCAGAGAGCATGTACACACGTTTATGCTTTTGATCGGGCGACATTTTGCTGCAAGTTGTCAGCTGTTTGTCAGCTGTTTTTATTCCATCAATAAGTTCTTTTTCAGAGGTGGTTGTAGAGAGAGAGAGAGAGGGGGGGGGGGTCAAATTTCCACTTCCATCTTTATAAGCCAATTGAATTGCACTTACTTCTTCCTAGGATGTGACTGAAAGTGATGAGAATTTTTAAAGACAGATCTAGATCACGGAATTATATTTCCATGTCTAGATCTACGTATATCATTTTTATTTTGTAATTTGTAGATACCATAAATTACTAAAATTCGTATGTGTGTGCTCTTTTGTTAGTTGTTTATACTTTAAATATGGTTTGATTGTTTAAATATTCTCAATCACCTGATTTTGATTTGAGAGTTTTGGAAAGCACCCCCGAAATAAGCCGAATATGAATTGTTTGAAACGACCCCTCAAATGAGAAATTCATGTTGCCACCGGTAAATAAAGCAAGTGTCCGCTTCAAGAATTCGTGTATGGAATTTGTCTTGTAGAGTTAGTTCTATGTTCTGATTTATTATAAAATATCTACAAAGTGTAGCAATGTACGTTTTAGGTATATACGTGTTGTTGGGTTTTCGCATTTAACCAAGAGATTGCGATCGCGTTAAAAAAATCACGGTTTGTTTACATTTGAGGTCACAGAGTTGCGCATGCGCTGGAGGAAAACGGTGTTAACACAAAAAATACCCATCATGCTCGAAATCTTTTCGACATCTAGGTTAAATTCAAACGCCAGTTTTCTCGTAATCTCACTGAATTGTTACTGCTATTCTTTCTTTTTCATATACTTGGTACTAGATTAAAATTATGATCAATTCTATTATGAACAATTTCGTTCTGATTTGCAGAACGCATCAAATCATTGCCGAACTTTAGACAATATGTCATATCTTAAAATAGAAACACTATGTCATTCAAATCACTACCTAACGGTCGGGACACGTAAAATGTCTCGGTTATAACTCACTAGCAGTAGCGGAAAGTCGTGTTTACTACAGGTACCGCTACATAGCAAATCAGCCTATAACAGTCTGTGTCTCTTATTTTACAAATTTGTAAAAGTCAGTAGTCAAGTCTAACCGCTACCCAATCAGCCTATTCGATTTTAAGCACGTGTCCTTAAGCTTTCATTATTGGTCATTCACAATTGGTTGGGCCATATAAGGGTTGAGGCTCAATGAGAAATTAGACAGCTCCGCCGAAAAAACATTTTCCGGAGCTCATAAGGAACCCCGGGCAATGTAAATGGTTTGATAACCCCTTCACTGCCTTACCCCGAGTACAGCGGTTATTTGCAAACAGTTTAAATCCTGATTAGACGCCGCGTAACGCGGCGTCTAATCAGGATTCAAACTGTTTGACAGTCATTTCAATATTTCTTAACTCAAAAAACCTAAACATAGAATTTGAGAAATCAAAGTAGTCGACAATTGTTTAAATTGATGACGTCATTGCAGTGAAGGGGTTAATTGAAGATTTCGACATTGGTGGATATTATGCTCACGTGGCCACAGAACCCCAGATAAGTAAGAATTTATTTCCACCGTACCGGGGAGAAGACGATATTCTGAACTGTTTAACCCTTTTGTGTCTAGCGTTGTAAAATGGAACATAGGCAAACAGTGTAGGCTCTTATCAGAAGCCGCATCATGTGGGTTCTGATCACAGTCTACACTGTTTGCTTATAGTAAATTCAAAACAAAACAAAACGAAACTAAGAATAAAGACAGGTACCCCTTTTATCAAAATAGACTAATCCAATATATAAGCATGAAAGAATTGACTAGGCTATTAAGCGAAACTTACCGCACACGCAAATGCATAAAATGTAGCAAAATTGCAACTTTTTTTGGAAAATGTTACTACTTTTAATCTGAAAAGCATACAGTTTCGATAAGACGCTAAGTTTTTCCGCTCCGATGTGTTTCCAATGAAACAACATTTCAGAATAAATGCATTTATCGGGTAAGAATAACGTCGTCTCCATTGGAAGACATACCTGTGATATTTGTAATGCCGCTGTAGGGAGATGTTGGAAGCCGTCCTGGCGAGCTGTGTGGTAATACAAACAGTCATCAAGGGTGATGTAACAAAGGACGTTAGAACTTGTGTCCGGGGATTCGTACACTCTATTGTCTGGTTTAGTGTTACACACACAAGAATACGCATTCGTTGGTACAGGAAGAATGTGGTAAGCAATCATGATCACTGCGAGTAGGTGTAACAGTTGACTCTGTAATAAAGATGGCAAGGTTGTATGTAGGTCTCAGCTGACCCTTTCACTGTCAACGACGCTTAAATGCGCCTTTGTAAACAGTATGTATCCTGAGCCTAAATTGTTTGTGCAAGGTTTGAAATTGGCATTGTACAATCGAAGTTCGCAGGGGATGGAATATTGGAAAAAACATACTTGTTTTGTAATGTATGGACCCAGGGCTCTCAACAATAAAATACTTTCATCAGAAAGTAATATGTATACTTCTATGTGTATAGAAAAACAACAGAAACAAAAGAAAAGAGTTTCCGACCTACCGTCCCTAATTTGTAGGACATGTAATAGGAATCACAGATATTTCTTTTGCATATTTGAATAAATTGATATCGATAATACTAGTTTTTTTTAATGCGGTTCTTTGTGATTAATTTATATGTATTTCAGGACTAATGCTCTCTACAATGAAAGACATACCGTAAAACCTCAATATTACGACCACTAAAAATAATACTACAGTGAAGATCGCTTTTAAAGAAATTGGATAAAACGAAATATTGGATATGCAGGGTAACAAAACGAATCTTATTCCCCATCTCTAATAAACGTATAGTAAAATGGAACTGATATACAGTGGAACCCCTCTAAACCGGACATGTATGGGGACAAAAAAGATGTCCGGTTTAGAGGGGTTTCCGGTTTAGAGGGGTTTTAACCCAACGCTTGTTTCTAGTATGGAAGATAGCTGATCACTTAAAGCAGGTTGAAGGTAAAGCAGAATGCGCCTGATGGCGCATTCTGCTTTACTTTCAACCTGCTTTAAGCTATCATCTGCTAGAATATAGAAACTATGTCTGATGATGCATATTCATGAATGTATTTTCTTCAGTGATATAATAAATCAAAGGCGTAAAAAGGCATATTATGGTGTAATGGGTTAAAGCATAGAAGTGTTCGAAACGGGACCAAAGTTTTTGTCCGGTTTAGAGAGAATTCCGGTATTTAGAGGTTCCGATTTAGATGGGTTTCACTGTAACGAAATCGGATATAACGAACGGAATCAGACGGTCCCGACGACTTTGTAATAAGTGAGTTCTTTGTAATTGGTTGCATAAGAAACGGGTGACAGCACGGTGAACGTAAGACAGAAAGCTCCTGCCTTAAACTCCTGTTTTTTAACACTAAATTGGTGGTCGTAATAGAGAGATTTTACAGTAGTTCTCTTTTATAGTATTATAAACTGAAACTTTTGAGAACAATTCCTAATACACATGTTTATATGAATTTAGACAATAATTTATTGTGTCTACAATATAGACCTTAACCAGTCTGTCAAACTCAATAGTTTGCATGTTGCAAACTATAATACATCGATGTAGAATTCTCTGAAACTAAAAACAAATACTAAAAATAATGGATGATCAGGTTGGGTAAAAAAACCCTAACAGGACCATTCACTGTTCAGCAACACACGCGTACATATAAATAAGAGTCTATAGATAATAATGTTTTGCATATAGTATCCCAAGTTTCACTGCATATCAAACAAACTGGGTTGTTAAACAGTCGTTGTCGTTTTTACTTCTTTATTTTCACAGATAATGTATACAGAATTTTATGAAACTTTACTAGACGTTAGTTGATATCAGCGACACCTGGGTTGGACAGATTGAAGCGATGTTTCCTACACCGTTTCCCTCGTGACCTTCGACGCGAATATATTTCTTTTCTCCATGTTATCAATGAGTAAATACATCAGTGTAATCCCTATTAATCTGCAGGGGCTATGCAACAAAGAGACATTCGTTTTGTTAAACGAAGAACTATCAAATAAGCAGGCTTCAAGACTCACATTTTAATGAGGAAAAATACAAAAGAAGTACTTGTGTTAGGAGGTTTTTTCAGTTGTATTAGTTGTCAATCTAGAGGCGTTGTCTCATTCATAATTTATAGTTTCATTGAAAAGTAAACAGTATTGAACAGGATGCAAATGGAAAATTTGTCAATTTATAATTCCTAAAATTGTAGAGTCAATGTATTTATGATTTGAATTTATGGCAACAACTGTGACATTTTTTTCAACGAATTGAATGAAAGACTACACACCTTTCATGTGACATTTTTATTTTTTCTGGAAATAATTATTGCAATGTTTTAGTTGGATCAATGAATGAGACATATATCTCTGTTCAACATTGCTAACAAATTGATTCAGCATCAATATCTTATAGAATAAAGCGTATTTTAGTTTACATAAAAACGAATACCAAACAGGTTGACTTATGGCAACAAAGAGAATATAGTTGTATGATAATTATACTGTTTTATACGGAGCAAAATAATGCCACAGGCCTTTTAATTGCTGCAGCGTTTGATACTATTTCATGAAGGTTTATGAGTAAAGTGTTAGATTGTTTTCATTTCCGGCCGTCAAAATGTAGGCGCGTCAGTATATTGCTCGTACATGTGGATCTTGTGTTATTGTTAATGACCACATGTCTGGCAAGTTTCCATGTCGTGAAGATGGTGCTTTGTCGCCGTATCTGTTTATTTTTTGTTCAGAAAAGTTTGACGTGTTAAAGATTGTCAACAACAACATATAATTTTCTACTTATTTCACTTTAATCAAAATTCAACGTTCGGCTAACATCTTCATCAGGATACATTTAACCCTTTACCCAATATTCTGTTTCTTGTATGCAGATAGTTGACTATCTTATAGCAGGTTGAAATTAAAGCAGAATGCGCCATAAGGCGCATTCTGCTTAACTTTCAACCAGCTTTAAGTTACCATCTTCTAGAATATAGACAATTTTTCTTATTGTATATTATATTTATCACCGTATAAATTGGCGCTATTTTTTTTTCAGTGGGGGAATAAATTAAATGCGCTAAAAGGTGCTTCTATAGAGGAAAGGATTAAAAACAACCGGGGTGACGTCACATAGCAACGTACAGTATAACGTGGCACAATGGCGTTACGTTTTTTTTGCGGAAAAAGCAAAAATGTACAAAATGTATAATGCTTATTAAGCCACTGAGATGACTCTGAGATCCATCTCAAGCTCACAACCCATCTGACATCTGACCAATCAAAAGCGATAGAACGATCCCAGACTCAACTCAAAAGGCAAACAAACACGGAACTAGGTAAGTTAGTTTAGTAGGCTACCGTACGAATTTATAATATCAAATACATATAATACACGCTATTTAACTTACACTTTTAAACTGTAAAAAAATAATTTTGGACCCAGATTGTGTCGTTGCACAAACGGTCAATATTATTATTTACAACATCAGCTGGCATAAAGGATAGGTTTGTCATACCATGATTACCCTAATTATAATGTTGGTTGGGTTTTATTTTTAGAAATTTTTGACATTTTACATAACAGCAGTAATTAAGACAAACGGTATCGGATATTTCGAATCTCAATTTGCTGATGGTACAAGCACATTTTTAATTACAGCGGTCCCTCTCTACAACGACACCCAATGGGAGACTTAACTTGTGTGCGTTGTTCGAAGGGAGTCGTTATAGAGAGGGAACATGGATTACATTTGCAAACAGATTGAATCCAGATTAAACGCCGCGTAACGCGTCATTAGGTTTTTTTTCCTATCAAAATGTCCATTATGTAACTTTAAAAAAAACAACAACAAACAGCAGACAATTATTTTAAGCAGACGATATTGCAGCCGTGAATGAGTTGGTCATATTTGTCCTGTTTAGGGAACTGTGACAAGGGTGACTGTAAGGATGGGGTCGTTGTTGGGAGGGCCGTTATAGAGAGGGAGCACTGTAGCTCTAAAAAAACTGTCGCCAGGTTTACTAGGAGTTATTATTTATTGTTTATGGATATACAGTAAAACCTCGCTATTACGACCACTAAAACCAAGGCTAAATGATTGTATAATAGACAGGTGACAGCTAAAAGCAAGGTGACAGTGAAACAGAAAGCTCCTAATGGAGCTTTCTGTTTCACTGTCACCTTGCTTTTAGCGGTCACCTATCGTATACATCCTAATAATTACCTCAATTAAGTGGTCGTAATAGAGAGGTTTTACTGTTTTTCATAAAATGGACACTGTATTGACATGACCTTTCGTGTGTACACGCATATTTTCAATTTGAAGGACTATCCGTGATTTCGTCGCTATAAAATATCCTCGAATGTTTTGTAGAACTTTACAAAATGATGAAATTTCATAACCAACATTTTCATTTTTCGAAAGTACTTCACTATACGCTGTTATCGCGAAAGGAATCGGGAGGGTTTATCGAAAAGTGTATTAAATCCACTTTGTAGAATAGTTACTACACTTTGCAAACTTACTACAGAGCAAGTAGTTTACTGAAATATAGTAAAATCCCTCTATTACGACCATTAAAACAATTGCTAATTGATTGTATAAAAGACAGGTGTCAGCATTAAGCAAGATGACAGCGAAACAGAAAGCTCCTAAATGCGCTTTCTGTTTTACTGTAAACTTGCTTTTAGCAGTCCCTTGCCTTAAATATCCAATAATCAACGAGTTAAGGGGTCCAGTAGAGGGGGTTTACTGTTCATAGCGCAAGTGAAAAGAGTGGTTTACCTTATGTAAAATACATCCATGTAAGCCTATATGCATCTTGTAGGCGCACAGTGCTGAAATCTTAACAGAGTAATGACACCACACCAGCGTAACTAACTCACATGCTACAGTGGAGAAAACGTAATTCTTTCCCAATAAACGCGTTTACGCTAAATCTTTTATTTCCCATGCAAACAGTTTTGAGCCAGATCAGACGCCGGATAACCCGGCGTCTGATCAGGCTCCAAAATGTTTGCCGTCCAGGTTAAAATCAGCTTTCAGAATTGTACAAAAGTTGTTATTTTCTTCATAGATGCGTTTACGTTTCGTTTGCGATTAAACGGGAAAGAATAACGTTTTCTCCACTGTAAGATAACATGCTAAGATTTGGCATGTAGGGGATCCGGTAGCGATGCACTCATTTTGAAGTGCAAACAAAAACGAATAGCCATAAATCAACAGATTGAAGCCAAACAGGATCGGAAAAGAAGATTCTTTGCTCTAAATATTTCATACGCATGTGTGTGCATCTAACCTACACTGCTAAACACTAGTTGTACAATGAAGCATACCGTAACTGTATCCTTCTTTTGGGGGAATGTAGTTTTGTATTTCAAAGGTTAAGTGGATAATTGTTTCCAAGTATACATGTTTTCAATTGCTTCAATATATTTCAGAGAAAGATAGTTAACCCTTTCGGTGCCGTATTCGCATTAAGTCGACTTTGCAGACAGTTTGGATCCAGATCAGAATCCAAACTGTTTGACACTTTTATCGAAATATCTCAAGTCATACTACTTTGAATCTCACTTTTAAACTTTCTTGCAGATAATGATACCGAAACAGACGGCAATAAAGCGGCGAAGAGGTTAAAATGACCTTATAAATTGGCGCAGAAAGGGATACATGTTTACTAGTGCTGCAACAGATTTCAAAGAAAGACGTGCCATATAAAGCTTACACAGTCCTTGCTGATTATTCTTGTTATCATAGTTGACCCCTTGACAAACGAACCTTTTGGACCGATAGAAACATTTTTTAGTTTTGGGGAGATTAAGTAACTATTCAAATAATTGAATTAGCAGTGGTTTAAGACAGGCGGTAACGTAACCCATTGCCCAATAAATACAATTTAACGCCTATTTTTTATTTCACCACATATATACTATACAATTGATTCCATTTCAAACGGTCATAAATATGCACAATGCCCTAGCAGATAGTAGCTTAATGCATGCTGAAAGTAAAAAAGAATACGGCCGGGAATCATTGTGCTTTACTTTCAAGCTGTTTTTGGTCTCCTGTCTTAAAGCTAGAAAAAAGTAACGAGTTACTGGTTGACAACAGTAATTCACCAAGCATCGAAAATAAATTGTTGCAGTATATTACGTATTATTTTATATTTTAAGACAGATAATACCTTAAAGCAGGTCGGTCCGATATTAAACGAACGCCGCTGCCCAAAATGTTGAATTGCAAGGTCCTGATCGAAACTCCACCCTTCAAGGTAAAAAAAAGTCGACCTCTTTATATAAACTCACACTGTATGATACGTCTGTTGCAATAGTGGTTGCATTGTTTTATCGGTACTGTTGAAATTGCGATACCCTTTCCGTTTTAAATGCAGTTAAGTTTGGTTATTTTCTTTGTTAACGTCTGTTTCTGCCATCTGTTGTCTAATTGGACGACCAAGAGAGAGGGGTCAATTCCATGGTTCATTAGGATGTCCAGTGTAAAGCACTAATACCTCGGACCTCGATTTTTTAAAGTCTCGTCCGAAGTACTTGATCCGGCGGGAGAACTCACGACCCCAAGTGGTACCACAGTCGAGTATGCAACAACTTGACCACGTCCGTCTTAAATGAAGTTAAACGCGATCCACGTAAAAATTATGTAGAAATGACGGATTCGATTAATTTTTGACGCAAGTGCAATGCAATGAAATGTAGATATTCAAGGTTTATTGAGAAAGGATGACTACCGTTTTATCCAGGTGGTAAACAGCTTTTAGCCTGGTCAGATTGTGCGTTACAGACACTAATTGTTTAGCAACAAACGAGTTTATTTGGAAGTTATAGTTATCCTCAATGAACGCTAACATGGACAGGCCTGATCTTTTATGAGGGGAAATGAAATACACTTTACCTCAATGTTCGTGTTTGTAACTTGACAAATAAATACAAATGCCAAAGGGCGCTCAGACACGACACTATATAATAAATCTAAGTGTAATATCATGCTGTAACACGGAGATAAACGACGATTTTCATCATTTATCTTATTTTCTTTTTCAATTCCGGTAGAGTGGTGGACTGTCACATTTCCTCTTTAGATAAACATGTGTTCTGACCTCTTAATATTGGTAATTGAATTCAGATAAGTCTCACAACATTGGTCAGAAGAGGACTGACAAATTGTTGAAACCATTTACTTTGCATATAGTGATAGTTATCATTTGTCACCGATATATGCAATACTTACTAACAAAGAGCTATAAACTGGTGGACTGATATATGTCTATATTTCCCAAATTAGACTGACAGCGTATGGTCAGAAGATGACTAATCTTTTTTTCTGATGGTTGAAACCATTTTGATAAGAGACGTACATATCTGAATATTACAGAAAGCATTGTATCGGGCTGCTTTCTCTTTCCATGTTGTGATGGGACATTTTTTGCTGATACTTGCAGTCTGCGTAATGTTTTTATTAATGCATGCATTTTTAATTTCTCACATAATTAATAATGTTTTTTTCATAAAGTAGGTTGCAACCAGAATAAAACACTTGTAGTGCCAGATAAAACCTTGTGGTCACTACAATGGAAACTTTTTTTTTAAAAGTAAGAAGCATAGAAATAGTTTAATTGTGTTGACACATTATTTCATCTTATCATGGAAATGACAATGCTCATTAAGACTCTGGCTGACTAATCTATACTTGTAGTGGATTTTCACCTGAACATGTATTTGGTATATAGAATATGATTCTAAAGGGTTATGTGTTGACAGGTTGTGTCAAGTAGCTTATGGCACAGATTCTTATCGCACCATAACGGGTGCAATAAAAATCTGGGTAATAACCTGCAAGTAACGCCACTGCTTATTGCCCCGGAGAGTGATAGTCGAAGCAGCCACACTTTGGAGAAGCCGATCTATCACCCTTCACTGTCACATTTCACCGTCTGCTTTATCTCACTGTCCTATCGATAGGACATAGTCAAGCTGTGCAGACTCTGATCAGACGCCGCATGACGCGTCGTCTGATCAGAGTCTATATACTGTTTGCTGATAGAAATGTCAATATAAAACAAAACGAAAACTTAGATTAGGCACCAATTACAGCAAAAATGGACTAGTGCAATATATCAACATGGGCGAAACAAATTAAAATTTTAACCGAGATCATACCGTGTGCTTTAAAACTGTGGTCTGTACTTATATATAAAATCTAGACTTAAAACAAAACAACTTAAGACATATCAAAATTATTGTCAAACAGGTTGGATCCTGCTCAGAAACTGTTGTTTAGTCAGTTTTGACGGCAAAACGGTAAAAAAGACAGGTAACTGCTTAATTCAAAACAACAATAAAGCACACACGTTTATATAGACGCCTTTCTGTACAACATTTTAGTTCTGCATTAAATGTCACCTGTCTAAAAGGTTGCACATTCATCGTATTTAAAGGGCCTTTTTAAAAAACAAAATTGACTGTAATATGTAGTCAATTACTCTGCAGGCTGTTGACGGATTCATGACTTCTGTAGAAAACAATTTAGATCAAGATTAGACACCGCTCAATAATAATTATCTGGATCCAAGCTGTTTGTCATTTTTACATTTCAAATTAAAAATATATTGTGTGAATGTATTGCATACGACTTACTATGCAGACGGCAATTACATAGCAAGAAATAGGTTAACAGGATATGATATTACGGTGTAGGCGGTAAGGAGTAAGTGGTCATTTATGACAAACCTACAGTCACTCCCCGCTAAATTTTATCCATACACATGTAGATCTTCCAAAATAATGTTAACTATCGAAAGCCTTGCTTTCTCTCCTAACCAATGTGCTGGTTACACATACATTGAACGTCTTAATAAAAGTAATCAAGTATACAGTTGAACCTCTCTATTACGACCACTGAAACGAAGGCTAATTGATTGGATGAAACTGTTTTCTATCACCTTACTTCAAGCAGTCACCTGCTTTAAACACCTAATGATTCGCAAATTTTAGTGGTCGTGACAGAAAGGTTGTTGTACTGTTGTACAGTGGAGAATCTGTTATTCTTTCCCAATAAACGCGTTTACGCTAAAACTATTATTTGCAGTGCAAACCGTTTGGAGACAGATAGGCTCCAAACCGTTTGCCACCAAGATAAACATGAAATATCAGAATTGTCCAAAAGTTGTTCTTTTCTACGTTTTAGTGCTTTGCGTTTGCGTACGTTTGCGTTTAAACGGGAAAGAATAACAGATTCTCCACTGTACACGTATTTACACCCACAAACATATTTCTTATAACATATTCTCCAGTGTAGTTGTAGTTGTACTGTACTTTTGTGGAGACAATGGAAACTTAACGTTGACAATGTTAAAGAGATACGCGCCCTACTCTTGTACAACCTTGCAGTGTGTAACCAAGACCGATAATTCATAAATCGTTACGCAATAAAAAATAATGCGTAACGGTTACCTTCCGTAGGTACTTTTCGGTTTAAGACATTCTCTATTAATCGCAACAAATAAACAGTAAACCCATGCTATAGCAGCGGAAAGAGTTTTACATTAATGTGAAACCTTGCAAAACTATACATAATAAGCCTAAGGGACTAACAAAGGACTTCAATCAAAATTAATATAAGCGTAAATCCGAGAATAAATAGAAAAAGCCGACTACTCATTTATATCAACAATATATATACAAATTATGAAAGGGACTTTAGTTTCAGAAGAAGTATTACAACTTATGCTATTTTTATCAACCTTCTGATTACTTACACATAAAACATTCATTGTGTGAAGTTAGGTCAATTTTCAATAAACATATTTTGGTAAAATAGGTTGTTGTATTTTTTTTTTTAAATTTAAGCAAAAAATGATTATGAAAAATGCAAATATTTTAGACAACTTACTTTACACTTTGCATCTTAAATGTAGTAAGCATCACTTTTATGTTAGTTTGAGTCAGTTATTACTTTACATTATTTCAGAAAGTAAAAACATGCATGCCGACTCTTTGCCGTAAAAGCTAGATTATACATGTCAAGTGCCCCTAGACAGAAAAGAACATTATAACATACGGCTGTCTTTTTACCCATGCAACTTAGATACGTTTAAAGAACCTATTCAGAAATGTTCATAAAGTTCCCATAAAATTCAATTTTGGCGGGAATCCCTATAAGTTCTTTTTTTTTGTATCTTGAATCCTAATTGATACATTAGTGGCGAGATATTACAACAGTTGCGCACGCGTATCAAGCGATTTTTGCGAGATGGGGTCCCTTCGAGAATATTTAACATTCAGTGGAGAAGACGTTATTCTTCCCAAACAATATCGTTTGTGCTAAAAGCATTGTGTCAACCTAGCATCTGGCCAGGCTCCAAACGGTAAACCTCTCGAATAAAAAAAACCGTCAACATGTTCAATGAATTGCCTTTTGCTACAATTTAGTGCAATACATGTGCGTTCGTTATTTCAACGGCAAAGAATAGTATTTGCTACATGTATATACAACGTTATTTCAAGTTTACTACTTGTGTTGTTTCCTTTTTAGGATTTGCATGAGAGGTCCGAGCCCCGCCTTCCCCATTTGATCCATGAATAGACTCGTTCAATGCAGAATGTGTAATTCTATCCCTAAACACGAAACTTAGCACAAACGAAACACAATACAATGTTGTAAAAACATGAAAGTCGTTTCTCAAAATTGTAGACAGGTGAATTTATTTGGAATTACAAATAGTTTGTTTTATGATCGGACATGATATTAATATTTAAGTTATTTTGGCTTGCCTATGCTCAGCCTTAAGAGTTTATATATTGAAAATATGAAATGACATTTTCCAGATTACGGCTTTACGGTGTGGAATTCTGAGTTCTCCCCAAACATACCTTGTTTTTATATCATGACTGATAAAGCTGTTCCAAACTGTTTGCAACTTTTCAAATCTGTAACTTTCTACATTTTTTTCACTACGTTTATAGAGGAGAGAATTGCGTATTCCACACTGAATAACTTCGTATAACGAAGCATCGTAAACAAAAGCAACCAACAGAATTAAAGAGACTATTGTCCCATGGTTAATGACGTTAAACTACATCTGCTGCGGAAGATTTCGGTCTCGGGGACAAAATGAGGGTGCCCGTAATCAGGATAGCAAATGTAATCTACATCTCCCCAAACTACAACAATGATAAGGTGAACTACCTGACAGGATGAGGGCCTTTAGGCGTTTGGTCGATAATTCCGGCAATTTCTGCAGTAGGCACCGACCACGTCGTCTTTTTTCCGACAGACCTGTTGGAGGTTTCCTGGGGATTGAGCACCAAAGACTCTCCATTAACTACTTGCCCCAACGTACGCCCTTGAGAAGTCTCTTCAGCTTCGCGAACTCAGCGAAAAAAAATCAAACAAGGGAGGCAACTGCAACGAGACAGCAACACAGAGCATATTAGCGTGGGTTAAGGTACTTCGCATATGCGCGTAGTTTCCATACGATTGTTATGAAAATTGTCATGAAGAATGATAATAGCCTAAGAAACAATGTGTGTAAATATAGGCAAAATTTATCGTGTGGTTTGTCTTTAAGGTCTTTTTTCTGACAAAAACCTAGAATTTTGATGATTTTATTTTTCTTAAAAATGAATAAAGCTAATGACTATAATTCTCGCCCAATAAGTAGTCCACAACATTCATTACAAGAAAAGCTAAAAACATTTTGAATAAAGGTGTTCAGAAAGATGTTATCAGCTATTTAAATTTTGCAAAATGCTAAAAAATTGAATTACAAAAAACTGACTCATTCAATGTATATTTGTTTTCATTTTATTCAAATATATGGTTGATGAACTAGTCAGTCTGAAAAAATTAGAAAATACTACAGTCATGATTTGTTGTAATAACATATTTTCTTATTAAAATGTGGGATATTTGTTGTTTAGATACAGTTACCTACCTTAGAATTAAAACTTCGTCATTAAAATGCATTATTATTTATTCATGGACTTGCATACAAGGTTTATTATATTGTTTGAACATAATTATAATGGGCAATATCGATCTTGAAAAGGTTAGCGTATTGATAAGCTTCAAGGTGTGGCTTTACAGTTCGATCAAATCGTTCACATGTATACCGATTTAATTGACTTGTAAGTCATTAAACTAAAACGTACAGGTAAGTGGACATATACTTGGACCGTAAACATCACTAGTACTAATCAACGAAGACTAAACATAACATGTCTCTTGATTACTGCGTTATGGATTGACAAGTCAATAAATCGGACACTAAAAAAAAATATTTGGATCGGATGGGTCTCGAACCTATGACCTTTGGATTGCTAGTCAACCACTATAGTCAACCACTATACTAACTGCGCTATGAAGGATTATACTAATTTATATCAACATTTCCTTTATATAAATTTTCTAGTATAAACACGTACGAAAAAAGTCTGTGTCGTCCAGACGCATATCCGCTCGCCCGCAATACCGACTTCTGGTAGCGAAAGGCCTTAAGCGCGCGACAAGTTGTCTCCGACGTATGAGGGGACAATGTTCCCCATTAAAGTTGTATACGCGCAGGTCGGAGGCGGACTGCGACTGTCGGACTTCGACTTTCAAGCAGGGCCCGTCTCAAAGAGGTTTTGAAAGCCTAAAACCTGCATTATTGCGGCAATCAATGCCTATCCATATTTGAACGCTACATTATAGCTGTTGAATTTTAAAACATTAAATGGTGTTAAAGCATATCGTTAGAACTCTTCTCGTCGGACCTCTACTCTCATTGCACATAATCAGGATAGAAAGATGAATAAACGCAGGCGTTTAAGCAGACATTATTTTACAACAGGCTAAAGGTTAAGAATGAAATATGCGTGGAGACCTGTAAAGGTATCCTTCCGAAACGCCCGCACCTAATTTGAAAAGAAATTACTTTCTTTAGCTGGATTGTTTCGATCATACATACGTTAATTCTGAGGCATTTTGAAGAAAATGGAAATCAAAGTAAAAAATAGATAGATAAGGAAGCAATTTCTATTGCTTCATGTTGGCTACCGATCTGACATACTTTGGAGAAAACGTTATTCTTCCGTTCAAACGCAAACGCATTGTAATTAAATATAGAAAATGACAATTTATTTTAACAATTCTGACTACCAGTTTTAACCTGAATGGCAAAACGTTTGAAGCAGGCGTCTGATCGGGCTCCAAACTATTTGCAATTAAAAATAATAGTTTAATAAAACGTTTCTCTACTGTACTCTGCACGCTGCACACGGGGCAAAAACTGCTATCCTAAACAGCAAATAGGGGTAACTGAACACCCTACGGTCTATGGTGTTGAAAGTTTGCACTTTAATGGACTACCCTAGCTGACAGTATACCTATAACAGTCATACTCATTATAGATTGTTCCGGAGTAACAAGTAGAAGTAAAATTCACAAGTTTGAAATTTGCATAACATTCAAATCAAATCAAATCAATATTTATTTATTGTCGGAACAGTTTTTAACATGTAACATATATAAGCTATGTATAGCTTTTTACCGACATTACAAACGACAAATTTAGCAGACGTTATTATGTCTCCGAGAAAGGATTAAAATGCGACGGGTTGAATTTGGCATAGTCTCGCGCAAATATCGAATTGGCTGAAATATTTCAAGTACACAAGTTTGGGTCCAGATATGACGCCGACAAGCCATTCGTCTAGTAACGACTAAAATTGTTTCACACTCATAGTGGCAAGTTTCTTCAACAAGAAAGGATTAACATTACTATTGTATAGGGTTCAGGGAGAATACCGTTACATATCGTCCATGAGCTTGACCTTTAACATGCTATAAAATGGTGTCTGCTTAAACTCTTGCGTTTCTTCATCTTTCTATCCTGATTATTTGCTATGAGAAAAGAGGTCCGACGAGAAGAGTTCTAACAATATGCTTACACTCCATTTAATGTTTTAAAATTCAACAGCTATAATGTAACGGTCAAATATGGATAGGTATTGATTGCCGCAACAATGCAGGTTTTAGGCTATCAAAACCTCTTTGAGACGGGCCCTGCTTGAAAGTCGAAGTCCGACAGTCGCAGTCCGCCTCCGACCTGCGCATATACAACTCTAATAGTAAACTACCGCCCGCCTCCAGCGTTGCAGTCCCCAGTCAATTAGGTGTCAATTGGTCATAGTCTGCCTGCTTATATTGGTGCCGGAAGCGAAAAACAAACACTACAGTGATCCTTCCCTACAACGGCCTTCTCAACAACGACCCCATCCTCTTACAGCCACCCTTGCCACAGTTCTCTAAACAGGACATTTATGTATAACGATTTACTGCTGCAATATCGTCTGCTTGAAATTGTCGTCGGCTGTTTCTCTCAAGCAACATATACGAGTATGTGGACATTTTGATAGAATAAATAAAATGACGAGTGACAAACAGTTTAACTCCAAATCAGACGCCGCGTTACGCGGCGTCTGAACTGGATTCAAGCTGTTTGCAAATGTAAGCCAAGTCTTAAATGTCCTTCCCTATAACGCCCCCTTCGAAAAACAAACACAATATGTGTCTCCCATTTGGTGTGGTTGTAGAGAGGGAGCACTGTACAATGTCATGTATTTTGAAGTAAGATTTAAAACAGTTTGGCCAAAGAAATTTTGAATCATTGTCTAGCAGAAAAGTTGCTAGACGCGGTGTCTGACTCAGATCCCAAATGTTTGCAAATTCCACCTAAGTCGCCGATAGAGGTGAAAGGGTTAACCTTCTTGACTATTGAATGTACAGTGGAGAATCTGTTATTCTTTCCCAATAAACGCGTTTACGCTAAAACTATTATTTACAGTGCAAACAGTTTGGAGCCAGATCAGACGCCGGGTAACCCGGCGTCTGATCAGGCTCCAAACTGTTTGCCACCAAGATAAACAAGAATTATCAGAATTGTCCAAAAGTTGTTCTTTTCTACGTTTTAGTGATTTGCGTTTGCGTACGTTTGCGTTTAAACGGGTCTCCACTGTAGAATAAACAAATGTTATGTTTCGCTAAAACAGTTAAACCTCTCTATCACGAGCACTAAATTGTGTAAATTATTTTATGGTTACGACTAGTGACTGCTTAACCCTTTGAACCCTAGTCCCGCATATCGGCGTGCTTTTCAAACAGTGTACATGTGAATAGTACACATGTACTAGGCAAACAGTGAAAACCCAGATCAGAGGGCTCCGAAAGGAGCCCTCTGATCAGGGTCTTCACTGTTTGTCATAATTCCAAAAATTGACAAAAACAACCCTTAAAAGTCAGAAATGGACTAGACTAAAATCGAAACGGGATTTGTCCATTTAAAGTTTCAGGGAGGAAAGAGTTAAAGCGAGATGAATGTGAAGAAGAAAAGAAAATTACTATTAAACGTTCAAATTGCTAACAACATTGGACAAAAAGGCATCATAATACATTAACAATACATTTGAGAGTAAATAGTGTGCCTGTATATATTTTATGAACTTAAATGTTAATGATAATTTATATTTATATCTGGGATGTTATGGATTATATTCCTGTATGGAGGAAATAAAACATTGGTCTAAAAATTGTATATTGAGACACTTTTACTCAAATGTGTACACATGCACTTGTACTCCTTAATTGAGTATTGGCTTGAAAATTGCATCATTGTGTGAACGGTTATTAATTTGGCAATTAGTGTGAATAGTTAATTAGGTAAATATATAATGTTATATGCAATGTTCATGTGTATTTCATCCTAATTGCACGGTATAAAATGTCATGTTAATTTCTTTACGAACGAACGCAGTTAAGTATTAGTTATAGTTCATTTTTTGAAAATTATGCAATATAACCTGGAGCGACCGTAGGGAGCGAACAGGTTATGTTGCATACTTTTCAAACAAATGAACTATAACTGATTTACCGTTGCCTCGAATATGGCGCGTTGGACGGTGTATGGCAGTTATCGTTCACCCTAGTTTTCATACCGTTCAACAAAATTTACATATCGCGCCAGTTTGTCTGCCAATAAAAGGGCTCTATTTCTGTGGGCGGTTCTTCGGATTTTTGAAAACCCGCGAATTTGTTCTTACACCTGAGAAACAAAACTAGTCTACCAAATGGAATTTAAAACTAGAGCCTTGAATGGCTTTGTCTGTAAGACAAATATGATCCCCCCCCCCACCGCTGGCTGTTTAACCCTTTCAACTCCAACACTTATAATAGACAATTCCAATTTCTCATTCAGTCGAGTCCAGGAAGCTCTATGATGTGGTTCTACAATGTTTACGCATGACAAGTTTACGATTAACTGGTAGGCCTACATTGTAAATGACGAGTGTACTCCTCGCCTATAGGGTTCAATGACTTAATGCAGGACAAAAGTAATACACAAAGGTCAGTTGTGAGCCTTCTGTATTAATTTGATTATGCATTAACTAGTCGCCTATCTACAGAGTTCTTTCACATAGTCATACCTCTTCACTGAATCATGGTCGTTAAACATAGGTTATACTGTACTATGTAACTTCCATACATGTACGTAGTATGTCTATTTCCCAGCGATGGCTGTCTAATGACGTAATAATGCGCTTAGCCCCGCCTTAGCGCGCGACGTCCATCACCGTGTTCATAACCTGCTTTATTTCTTCCATACCCGGTACAAAGCTGAACGAATATGCGATATATTTTTTCATTTCTCGCTGAAATAGAGCCCTTTCATTGGCTGGCAAACTAGGGCGAACGGTAATGGACTTTTTGACATTTTGCCTTAAGCTTTTTTGAAAGATATTTGTTTAGTATGAAAGACATAATGCTTTCTCAATCAATGCAATCGTGTTTACAATAATTTCTTTTGCAAACAATTTGCCAGGCCATCAACCAGAGTCTGAGCAGGTTAATATATACTGTTTGCTTCTAAAATTAAACTGCGTCATTCAAATTGTTTCAAGTGTCATTTTCAACATATATTGCAGTGCATTTGCGTACAGTTTTATTATAATGAAAACAAAACCTGTTTCTTCATTGTATACGTGTAACATTAGATACTTTAACTCTTTTCACGCGCATGATGCTTTTTAAACATGTTGATAAAGTTTGCAAACAGTTTGGATTCCTATCAGATCCCATAAATGTGGGACCTGGTTTGGATCTTATCAGATTAACCAAGAAATTCAATTTCTGCAATTTCAAAGCCGAAAACAAAACTTTTGGATGCATCGAAGCTAACAAAACACACGATAGTACAATACGATTATTCTTTATGAACAACAGATACTCACCTTTAATATCTCTAACAACGGTGAAAGGAATACATGTAGATTTGAACAGTCTTATGCATGCTGTTTTCAGAAAGTCTGGACGTCCGAAGTTTGCCTTTTACCTCCATCAAATGCATTAAAACAACATAGATTTTTATAGTCATTTGGCCAATATGGACCCCATCCTGGAGATCACTGACTTTGGAATAGACTTATTTAGGAACGCATACACATACACCAAAGACGGGAGCTTTGATATTAAGGAGTTGTTATCACCCAGTAAACCTTTCTTAAGCATGTAATACCAAAGCACTGAATTTGAAATTGGCCCAGTGGCTGTATTGAATGTCAATATATTACTTTACATGCAAATGTCGATTTTTTACAATTTAGAGCCATTATGGCTCTCTGTCTTTTGACGACTGATCGTTCCAAGGTGATACTCCTGCTTTCAGCCTAGATAGTCTATATATGTGTACTATATTAGTTATACAGTGTCTTCAAAGGATATGTGAGATTTTATATCCGAAAGTTACATGATTAAAACAACCGGGAATTAATCTTCACGTACCCTGAGAAGAAACTGTATAAAGATTTTTTACTGCAAATATTTTACTGTTTTAACGAATAATTTCTAACCATTTCGGCATTTTTTATAAAGCGCTCAGTAAACAGTAACAAAATCGCGTCAAAACTGATGACATGCTTAAATGATGTTATACTTCTGACGGTTTTTATTTAAAAGAAAATTAGCCACGCTCTTAGACGTCGGTGTCAATTTTTTGCAGAAAACAAAACAAAAGAAAGTTGTTCAAAATCTTACTCCGGTTGGTATATTAGCCGAGATGGATTTTTAACAACAAAGGCTGCCCGGTTGAAGGCACACAGTCATGTCGAGCAGTTGTCCATCTTTTTCTGCAAAGCAATGATGAGGGATCTGTCAGCCATTAAAATACATGTAGCTGCATTTCTATATGTACGTCGTCATTTCAAAAGGGGGTCCACGTCTACGACTCGTTTGCCAATTCGAATTCAGGAATTTATTTTGCAGTATGATAGTCCATTTTAATATACTGCAAAGTACACCTCACGTTTGATTGGCTGATTGGACATAGACGTGACCCACTTAACTGTGAGCTGACATTATACATAGATATTCCCCGTTTGAGGCCCCTTATGTTAAGTTGACTTCTCGGCTCGAAATTTACTACGAAGAAACATTTGTGATGTAAAGATATATTCTTGTATAAAAATGTTAAACTTTCGTTAAACACGTGCAACAGTCTTTGAAATTGAGTTATTTGTTATTCGTCCCCTCTATATTGACGTGACACCGATGTAAAAGTGCCGTCACTAAAAGATACAAGGTTGATTCGTTTACGTCCGTTTCTGCCAGCTATGAGCTAATTGGACGCACCAGAGAGACGGGAGAGGATGCAGAAATCCCGACTCGATGTCATACGCTTATTATTGACAAAGTTCTCTGGCTCTTTTGGATGCATATTGTAAACCACTGAAACATCGGACCTTTGTTTATTAGGTTAAACTATGGGTCTACATTTCTAAGACTGTAAACAAGGGCATGAGTACAAGAAAGGCTGGACTCGCGGCTGAATAAATAATTTGCCCAACAAACGTCTGGATATAGATCTACACAGATGTCAGTGTAGAATGCCGTGGCTCAACGTTACACAGAAAGTGTATGTGATTAACAAAAGCAGCATTATTATCAGAGGTCCTTGACTCGCGTTACCCTAACGCTTCGATGGCATATATTCAAAGAAAGCTGTAAAACAATAAAAAAGAGGTCACTTACAATTAAAATTAAAATTTGCTCTATTTCGACTATTGATGATAGTGAAACTGAAGTACCAAATTTTGACAGTCGAACAAACTCATCTTTTAATTTGCATAATATAACTGAAAATGAAATTTCTGATATTCTTCGCATTCTCAAATTTGGGAAAGCATCTGGTTGTGATTTAATTAGTCATCAAATGCTTAAATACACATCCAATTCAGTCAATAAACCGTTATGTGTTTTATTTAACATGTCTCTAAATACACAGCGCTTCCCCTCTTTGTGGAAAAAAGCAACTGTTATTCCTCTTTTTAAAAAAGGCGACCGTCATGAAGTAATGAATTATAGACCAGTGTCTCTAATTTCATGTGTTGGTAAAGTGTTTGAGAGGGTTGTCTTTAAACATATGTATAATTATCTACTTGACAATGATTTATTTTATAATCTACAATCAGGCTTTCCACCCGGCCATACAACTGTTTACCAATTGATAGAAATGTATGAAAGTATTTGTCAATCGCTAGAGGACAAGAAACATGTGTGTTTAATATTTTGCTATATCTCTAAAGCGTTTGATAGAGTATGGCACAAAGATCTTATTAAAAAGTTACATTGTTATGGGATTAATGGTCAATTTTTAAAATGGTTAGTGAGTTATCTCTCCAACAGACATCAGTCAGTCTTATTAAATAGTAATATTTCAAATTATGGCAATACTAATGCTGGTGTCCCACAGGGGTCTGTGTTAGGCCCTTTATTATTTTTATTGTATATTAATGACATAGCTGATAACTTAGAAAGTCTAACTCGCCTGTTTGCAGACGATACATCCCTTTCATATTCTTCCTTTAACACATTAGACATTGAAACTTTTATGAATAGAGATTTAACTGTATTAAATGAATGGTCAAAGTCATGGCTTACTCGATTTAATCCTTCGAAAACAGAAATTTTGTTCATCTCCAATACATTAGATAATGAAGATATATCCTTAATATTTGACAATATTACATTGAATCCTGTAGATACATGTACACATCGCCATCTAGGAGTAACTCTATCAAAAGATGCAAAATGGACAGCTCACATTAACACTATATATGAATCTGGTATGAAGAAAGTAAACACCTTAAGAAAACTTAAATACATTTTAAATAAAAAGACCCTTATCAGAATTTATAAATGCTTCATACTTCCTATTCTTGAATACGCGTGTGAGTTATGGGACGGTTGCTCAGCTATCGATAGACAAAGGTTAGAAAATGTACAGTTAGAAGCTGCTAGAATAGCATGTGGCCTTCCCATATTTTGCAAAAGGGAACTTATATACTTTGAATCAGGCCTTGAACCACTTTACGAACGAAGGGAAAGACGAAAATTACTATTGTTCTATAAAATACATAATAATATGGTACCACACTATCTTAATGACCTATTACCACCTTTAGTATCAACTATGTCTTCGTATCCTTTAAGAAATAATGATAACTATACTATGCCAAGCAATAGATTAACCCTCAGTGACAAATCTTATATACCAACGTCAGTAAGGCTATGGAATAATTTAGACAATGGTATTCGTACTAAGGAAACTATTTCTGCATTTAAATCGTCCTTAACCATAGTAACACCAAAATCCCCTTTTCACTATTTTTTCGGCAATAGACGATTAGATATTGTTCACACCAGAATTAGGCATAACTGTAGTTTATTAAATTACGATCTATTCAGGTGTAATTTAATAAACGACCCAGCATGTATATGTGGATATCAATGTGAAAATGCTTTCCATTACTTTTTAGATTGTCCAAACTATGTACATATGCGGGATATTCTATTCCATGATATAATACCTATAACAACTGTCAATTTAGACATTTTACTATTTGGAAACCCAAACTGTTCTCCTGGTTGCAACAAAGTTATTTTTAATGCAGTTCATCGTTACATCCGAGCCTCCAACCGTTTTTTGAATTCAAGAATTTGATCTTAGCACTTTTCTTCCTTCCTCTCTTTCTCTACTCTTTATGATGATATTAACATGGTAATTTGTTTTCAAATTGCTATGCTATTTATACCGAAAATAGTAATGTTACCTCTATTATTGTCATGTCACTGTTTTGTTAATATCTGGGGAGCGGGCATAATATAATGTTGTAAAAACTTGTAGCCCAATCCCCTGCATGTATATTATATGCAATAAATATGTTTAAACTAATTAAAATGGAATATTTCCCTTTCTTAATTACATTTAACATTACTCAATTATTATCCAGAGTATTGTTGTTTACGTCCAAAACAAAAGATGCAGCTGCATAACGATAAACATTTTAAAAATGGCTGTTGTACACAAGTAAATTCCGACGCATCATAGTAACGTCAGTAAGATTGTTGTTTTTGAGGTGCCCGAAGGGGAGTGAGATTTGCGTTCTTAAAGATGACGAAATGGGTTATAATAAAATAATTATTTTAAAGCTTTTGAACTGTTAAAACTTTGCAGTATAATAAATTCGTTAACCACATTTTCCCCAGGGTAGGTAAGATTCATTCCGGGCTGTTAAAACATGTAACCCTCGCCTTACGGCTCGGGCAACATGAATTTTCCTCAATCGGAAACAAATCCCGCGTACCCTTGGAAAAACTGTATAACTGATAGAACTGACGTCATTTAGTCCGTCTTGCTCGAAGCCTATTGGTAAATGTTGTATGTGTATGGAATGCAAGGCAGTTAGTTTATAACATATATGTATTATGTAGTGTGTGAAAATATCTGCCATTGTCTACAAAGTGTTATTTACCTTGAACGATTTACTATAAGAGATTTGCTTCAAGTTTACCATGTATTTACACCGGGAACGCTGGCACTTTTGTTGGGAAATCGACCTTTTAATATGTCTGCAACATCACGGCCTGCTGTTCTTATCTCTTTTTAGGTCTACACGGATCAAATAGCCATTTAGGCATACGTGTACTTTTTGAAGAGACGATTTTAATGAATAGGAACTCTAGGTGGTTTAATGCAGAAATTCCAGTGTTTGAAATGCCCCCTTATCTTAAACTCTGATTGTATTATTTATCAGACCTGGATATCACGGCTAGTCTTTATCTTCAAATACTTGAGTGATTACAACAGTGTACATTGGTATTGCGCATCATGATATCATGCCCATTATCATCATCTTTACCCTTAACATGTTATTTAACTGCCATCTCAATACTTGCCTACTGCAGTAATTTCCTGGGAGGATTTATATTGTTTACATTATCTTTCAAAAAGTTATATCGGAGTAACAAACAGTTTGGATCCCGATGAGACGCAGAATATCTCGGCGTCTCATCGGGATCCAAACTGTTTGTACGTATAAGTACATATTTGCATTAAGAGTATAAAAGTTAACCCATTTATTGCCATGCATCACTATATTGACTATTGCTATTATTTCAAATCCAGTTCAGTCGCCGAGAACTTTGATGTTTGACCAGGTTCAAAACAATTTAATACACCTAGATCACAGATCCTAAATACAAACAAACCTTAAATCTAAGTTGAAGACATAAGCGCATACGACAATTAAGTGTATTCGATAGCTGGGAAGTAAAAGGGTTACGATAACTAACTGACTGATACTGCTTTATCCTTTAGCGTGCTATGCAATTGTCTGCAAAATTCCTCGTCGGCAACCATTATCAAAATATAACAATTTATAATGTATTTCCGAAATAATCATCAAGTCTTCAAATAAAAATGGTTCAGATGAGACGCTGAGTAACTCGGCGTCTCATCTAGATCCAAACTGGTTGCAAACTGTTACAAATTGTCCTATTTCGTGCATAAGGATATATCTTTCAAATGAGTTGTAAATGTTGTGTTTAAAATAACTCGTTTAAGGCAAACTGAATCAACTCATCGTACACACGGACGTTCAGATCAGAGATTGGCACAAATGTTACTTCTTTCTGTAACAGTGTGTATCATTCTTGTGTCGGCAGCAGGTTTGTGTTTATCTTCATATAAACTTTGTTTAATGCAAGAACTTCATCGGCTTTAAACTATTCATAACTGGGTATGAAACTGACCCTCTATGTGTTTGTTACTTTTTAGCTCACCTGAGCCGAAGATTGTGATAACATTCCGTCCGGTGTCTGGCGTCCGTCGTCCGGTGTCCGTCGTACGTCGTACGTTCACATTTTCAAACAACATCTCCTCAGAAACCACTGACCCGATTTCAACTAAACTTTGTCAGGAGCATCAGTGGCAAGGGGGAACGAAATCTTGTTCAAAGTTTTTGGCTAGAGTTATTCCCCTTGCTGTGGGACTAGATTTTCTAACATGACCGTATAGACAACTTTTAATGCATTAGAAAATCATAAAAAATCTTCTTCTCAGAAACCCAAAGGCCCACCAGACCTTTGATATTTGGTATGTATCATTACCTAATGATCTTCTAGCAAGGTTGTTCAAATTTTGACCCTGGGGCCAAAAATTACCCCGCCCTAGGGCTTATCAGTTTTTCTTAGGAAAACATTTAAAAATCTTCTTCTCTGAAACTGTATGGCCTAGATCATTAATATTTTACATGTAGCTTTGTCTAATGGTTCACTACCAAGATTGTTCAAAGTATGACCCCTGTGTCAAAATTGGCCACGCCCCGGGGCTTATCAGTTTTACATAGACTTATATAGGAAAACCTTTAAAAATCTTCTTCTCTGAAACTGTAAGGCCAACACCTTTAATAATTGGCACACAGCTTTCCCTTGTTGTCCTCTACTATTTGTTCAAATTATGACCCCTGGGCCAAAAATGGCCCCGCCCTTGGGGTTATGAGTATTTCATAGGAAAACCTTTAAAAATCTTCTTCTCTGAACCATTAGGCCCAGCTCATTTATATTTGACATGTAGCTTTGCCCTATGGTCTTCTACCAAGATTGTTCAAATTATGACCCCTGGATCAAATTTGGCCCCGCCCTGGATCTTATCAGTTTTACATAGACTTATATAGGAAAACCTTTAAAAATCTTCTTCTCTAAAACTGTAAGGCCCAGATCTTTAATATTTGACATATACATAGCATTGCTATGTGGTTCTCTACCAGGTGTGTTCAAATTATGACCCCCTGACTAAAATTGGCCCCGCCCTGGGCTTGTCAGGTTTTTTTACGGGAAAACCTTTAACAATATTCTTCTCTTAAACTGTAAGGCCCAGATCTTTAATATTTGACATATACATAGCATTGCTATGTGGTTCTCTACCAGGTGTGTTCAAATTATAACCCCCTGACTAAAATTGGCCCCGCCCTGGGCTTTTCAGGTTTTTTTTTATGGGAAAACCTTTAAAAATCTTCTTCTCTTAAACCATAAAGCCCAGCTCATCAATATCTGACATGAAGCTTCGCATTGTGGTCCTCTACTGAGATCAAATTATGACACCTGGATCATAGCTATATAAAAATGTTGTCTTGCCCAGTCAGCTTCTAATGTTCTCAGGTGAGCGAAATGTGGCCCTATGGGCCTCTTGTTTATATTCTATTTTGTTCTTTAAAGGTTATCTTTTAGTTCAAGCGAATCAAACTGAAATTTATTTAGGGTTCAATGATTAAGCGCTGAGTCTGGATATTGTTGCAGATAAATATTTGTATGCAAATGTGAGTGTATACTACGCGATCTGAAGTGATGGTTCTGACTGATGCTATACCTACCGACTACAGCATGCATTCATTATTTAAAATGCCCAAATCATCCAGCCTGCACAGGAGGCCTCCGTTGCCTAGTGGTAAAGTCACTGTGACAAACACCACACAGCTCCCCACCGCTGTGGGTTCGAGTACCAGTTTGAGCATTCAGAATGATCCTGTGGGGAAGCCTTCCAGCTGGCCCGCGGAAGTTCGGTGGTTCTACAAGTTGCCGATTTGTGCCTGAAACCATGCATGAAGGATTCTGAAGTCTTTCTTCCCCAGTAGTTAGCTGAACGTCGCGATATTACTGAAATACTGTTATAGCGAAGTAAAATCAGGACAAATCCAAACACAGCCTGCACAAAACTGAAAGCCCACGCCTTACATAGTAATTTACGTACTTTGATTCCCATTCTTAGTTCCGGGTTGCTCGACCTGAGCGAGATGGAATATACCTGTGTCTATGTAACGGTCAATGAAAGTTGTGACGACCGTCTTGGGCTAATACATGAATCCTTCCAAACAAACGTACAGTTGAACAATATTTACCATCTAAACGAAACTGAGCATAGACATAAGCAATAAATGGTAGAAAATAACAGCTTCTTGAAAAAACTGATGATTTATGATACACTGAGTTGCAAATAACTGAAAGTATTCAAAACGAAATCTGACTAAAACATATTGTTTTATCATATAAAATAGACATTGTATTGAATTGTTCATTTCGGCGATAGCCACTGTTGCATTTGAATGGAATAGTGCGTTGACGAAATTCATTTGTATCATTTACGAAATACAGTGCTCCCTCTCTATAACGGCCCTCCCAACAACGACTCCCTCCTTACAACGACCCTTGCCACTGTTCCCCAAACAGGACAATTATGTCTAGCGCTTTTACTGTTGCAATGTCGTCTGCTTTAAATTGTCGTCTGCTGTTTTTCTAAAAGTGACATAATGTACATTTTGACAGAATTTTGTTTAACGACGAATGGCAAACAGCTTGAATCAAGATCAGACGCCGCGTTACGCGGCGTCTGCTCTAGATTCAAGCTGTTTGCAAATGTAAGCCAATTTCCTTCTCTAAAACGACTCCCTCCGAACAACGCACACAATCTCTGTCTCCCATTGGGTGTCGTTGTAGAGAGGGAACACTGTATGAACAAAAGATTGAATTCACTGCTCAATCCGTTATGTTATAAAATAAAAAAGTTAAAGAGACATGATGAGCCATGCTATGACAAAACCAGCCCTATTCCTTTGCAATATTGTACAGACCAAGCACCGTTGTCATCCCATGCTCTGTATCCGGGCTTCGTCTACACTACCAAATATCGTATATAATATAGTTACATAAATGCTCTAGAGTTTATGTGGGTGTCAAAAAGTGTGTATCATAACTATTCGGTGCGGCGATTGGTCTTGATATACACTGTTTACAATGGAATCAGGCAGGTTTTCACATGTCACGGCTCATATCTATTATATTGCTTTTGTCTCCAAGTTCAGTAAGGTCATTTTTTAACATTTATTTACCCAATATGTAGTTGTTTTTTCTTAAATTGGTTATGATTAGCCATATTGGTGTTATGTTCCTTTTACAAACAATAGCCACTGAAAATCAAGAGTGTAATGTAAAAAACCAGTTTTGGTGTCAACCGTATCAGCAATGCATGTCAATGTCATATATATGTGATGGGACTTCTGACTGTCCTGATGGATCCGATGAGCCATCAACATGTCAAAGCAATCGTCCTGGTAAGTAACAGTGGGACAGACGTTGTTCGATCGAAAACAAACGCGTGTGTATTATACAAATGATGTCCACTGAAAACAGTACGGAGCAAGATCGAGAGTCGGGTTAGTCAGTATCTCGAAGAATCCTTACTTTTGACAAAATGCTGCTCAACCTTGATACGATTATCATTTATTCCTTGATTGAAACTTTATGTCGGACATCAGTGTTAATGCATTATGAAGTGTGACACTGCATTAGCTAAATAAAAGGTACAGTTTTCAGCGAAAAATATTGCCATATCAACTTTGAATAAGGTTTAGTCTTTCTTTCTAATTGAACAATGTATTTTATAGTATACATACGTTGCTAACCAGTTTCCAAGTATTTGGTCAATGATACAGGTATACTTACGTTGTTTGATTCTCCCAACAATAATACATGCATCACATGTAAATTTGAAGTACATAATGAGCCGTACCATGACTAAACCAGCCTTATTGCATTGCGACATTGTACAGACCAAACACCGTATGAGTTTGGTCTACACTGCCAAATGCTCTATATAATACTGCTAAATACAATGTTCTAGTTTCATGTGTTTGTCAAACGTCTTTGACGTGGCGGCTGGCCTTGATATCTACAGTGGAGAATTTGTTATTCTTTCCCAATAAACGCGTTTACGCTAAAACTATTATTTGCAGTGCAAACAGTTTGGAACCAGATCAGACGCCGGGTAACCCGGCGTCTGATCAGGCTCCAAACTGTTTGCCACCAAGATAAACATGAAATATCAGAAATGTCCAAAAGTTGGTCTTTTCTACGTTTTAGTGCTTTGCGTTTGCGTACGTTTGCGTTTAAACGGGAAAGAATAACAGATTCTCCACTGTATAATGCTTGCAATGCTATAAAACAAGTTTTATCATGGCATGGCTTATATAACTATATTACAGCGTTCCCTCTCTACAACGACACCCCTTGGGAGACAAAAATATGTGCGTTGTTCGGAGGGAGTCGTTATAGAGAGGGAAACTGGTGACATTTGCAAACAGCATGAATCCAGATCAGACGCCGCGTAACCTGGCGTCTGATCTGGATTCAAGCGGTTTGTCACGCGTCAATAAGTATTTGTCCTGTCAAAATGTGCATTATGTTACTTTGAGAAAATTAGCAGACAACAATTTTAAGCAGACGATATTGCAACAGTAAAGGCGTTAGACATAACTGTCCTGTTTAGGGAAGCGCGGCAAGGGTCGTTGTAAGGAGGGAGTCGTTGTTGGGAGGGCCGTTGTAGAGAGGGAACACTGTACAACATATTATTTGGAAATTATCTGGAGCAACTTTTTTGCTTATTACAAATTGAAGCCACGGTAGAACCAGAGTGTGATATTGACACACAGTTTTGGTGTCGACCGAAACAGCGATGTCTGCCAAGGTCATGGATATGCGATGGAACGTTAGACTGTCCTGATGGGTCAGATGAACCCGACACGTGCATGGGCCTTACCACTAGTCAAAGTAAGTAACATTGGTGAAGTTAATTTCGTTTTTCCTATTAACGCATTTCTGCTAAACCAATATTAGCAATTTCAAACTATTTAGGCTAGATCCAAAGTAAGGTTTCTTGGTGAATGAACAGGAAAATAAATATTCAAGTCAATTTTTTCTTAAATTATTTAATTGAAACAATGTCGTCATACACCAGTATCAATGCATACAATAACAAGGAGTCGGATGCAAACGGTTGGGTAAAGATACTGTTACAGTCACTTGGAATAATGCTGATCCTATACTTATTGCTGTAATAGTGTGGGTAGATATGGTTAAACAGGTAATGTTGTAAGGCTTATCAATCAATATGCTCGATTAGCATTCAAGAAAAGTTAACATCAATCATTCTAGTTTCCAGATGAGTTATAATCCAATAATTCCATTTTAACACAAAACACTAATTATGCACCAATGCTCTGACCATTTATTGTGTCATTTCACAAACTATAGCTACTGTAGAACCTGAATGCGATGTGGAGAGCCAGTTTTGGTGTCCACCGTATCACCAATGCATGTCAAGGTCATATATATGTAATGGATATTCTGACTGTCCTGATGGATCAGATGAGCCCGCCACATGCACAACCAATAGTCCATGTAAGTTAAATTGAAACGTACGTTTTTGTTTCACAATACATGCAATGCTCCCTCCCTTCAACGACCCTCTCAACAACGACTCCCTCCTTATAACGACCCTTGCCGCAGTTTCCGAAACAAAACTACTATGTATAACGCTTTTACTGCTATAATATCGTCTGCTTAAAGTTGTCGTCTGCTGTTTTTGTCAAATTTACATAGTTGACATTTTGACAGAAAAAAGCTTAATCACGAGTGACAAACAGCTTGAATCCAGATCATACGCCGCGTCACGCGGCGTTTGATCTATATTCAAGCTGTTTGTAAATGTAAACAAAGTTCCCTCCCAAAACGACTCCCTCCGAACAACGCACGCATTTTTTGTCTCCCATTTGGTGTCGTTGTAGAGAGGGAGCGCTGTATTTATGTTCTGAAAAAATTGTTTCAACTGCAAACAAAGAGGCCTAAATAGCGTTACCCGATGTTTGATCAGGATCCTTATGTTTGATAGATGCGCGCTATTGCTTTGATAATTTCAGTTAGATTTAAATTAAAACAGTGTGCTGGATTTCAGTTTAAGAATATCAAATATTGTTGCATTAATGCCATTGCACAGGTTTAACAGTTCGTAGCGATACATAATGGGATGTTAACACGGAATAATATTGAATCTGTTTTACATTGAGTAATAAAGTGCCCACTCCCAACAACGGCCTTCCTAACAGCGATTCCCTCTTTACGACAACGCTTATTGCTCCTCCCTAAACAAGGCAATAATGTACAATATTTCACATCTGCAATATCGTCTGCTTAATTTTGCCGTCTGCTGTTTATCTCAAAGTCACCTATCGGTCATTTTGACAAAAAAACATATATAATAAATGACAAACAGTTTGAATTGACTAAAATATCAAACTATGATCGTCACGCGGCATCTGATCTGAATTCAAGCTTTTTGCATATGTTAGACAATTTACCTCCCTATAACGACTCCATCCTATCCACAACATTTGTCCCCCGTTAACTGTCGTTCTAGACAGAGAGAGAGCACTGTGTTAACAGTTCAATATGTTGAGCAACACTATTACAATTTTCCTTTTAATTCTAATACCGTTGAACCAATTTTTAAATGAACCATGATAAATGTATTTCATGCGAACATATTCTATTTGGATACACTTTGTATTATTACAAATTATAGTCACGGTGGAACCGGAGTGCAATATTGACACACAATTCTGGTGTCGACCAAAACAGCGATGTCTGCCAAGGTCATGGATATGCGATGGAACGTTAGACTGTCCTGATGGATCAGATGAACCCGACACGTGCATGGGCCTTACCACTAGTCAAAGTATGTTACATCGGAGAAGATAGTTTTGTTTTCCATAAAACGCCTTTCTGCAAAAACTCATATAGCATGCTTATGCGATGGAACTTCTTTCTATATAGACTTCTTTTTTTCGAAATTAAAATGACCAAGTGTAAACTGTCCAGGCCAGTTAAAAAAGGACATGTTATTAGGCGTCTGAGCAGGATTTTTTATAATTTTTTCAAGTTGTGTCAATGTTTGCTTCCGTGAATTGTCTTCATTTTTAGTTTTAAATAATATTACAGACGTGTGTGCAAATGTTTACCATATCATGCAATTAGGTAAACAGAATGTTATCGGATTAATTTACTGTTACGGTTATGTTGAATAATACTGAAACTATAGTTATTGTTGAGACAATGTCATAGGTATTCGTATAGTCCAATATTTTGATAAAGTTATCAAATGGTATTCATAATCAGTCTTTTACCTTAAATAGTTGAACTCTATATAATGATTTAGTATTCGTTAATTTCATATTTCAAAAATAAATGTTCTCAAAATGTAGTCAGTTCTTTATTATTGCAATGACGATTTGTCTTTTAACAAGCCATAACAACATCAACTGTTGAGCCAGAGTGTGATTTGCAAACCAAATTTTGGTGTCCAGAATATCAGCGATGCATGCCGAGATCATGGATTTGCGATGGAACATCTGACTGTCCTGATGGATCAGATGAACCGTCTTCATGCCCAAGTAATAGTCAGAGTAAGTAACATTTAAGGAGACAGTATTCTTTCACAATAAAATCGTTTGAGCTACAAAAACTGATGTCCAATGCAGACAGTTTGAAGCAAGATAACACAATTCTTTACCGGCCTCTTCGCAATATAATACGCGGCAGTTGCTTTATAACATAGTTCGCAGTACCATATTGTTCTTAAGCTACTGACATAGGCTACGGTTTCAACTCTTTTGTGCGACCTACTGTTAGGGAGATGCTACTCTCTTAAGTTCACAATGTATTTTGACATGGGCATACGGGAACAACTGGTGGAAAATTGACATTTTCCTAGTATAGTTGTATAGTTCCAGACATTCTATATATCTCTTAAACCACGACGACTTCATTAACTGTGATCCGTTTGGTCACGAATGTGGATTGCTTGTTAAGTGTAAATTTGCATTGCTTCTAAATTTAGTCAATGAACCTATTCACTTAATTAGGATCAGTATTCTCACCCCTTATTTATGTCTGTATCTATACCCCTTCTTTAAATCTTGATCCGAACTATTCAAAGTCATCAGGACCCATACCCCTGAGGCCATATTAAATCTGGATCAAGTTTATTTGCCATTCATATTGATAGGTTCTAAAGTTAAAAAATATCAAATTTAATTATTGTTTTTCGCAAACGATATAATTTTAGCACACAATAATGCAGTATGATAGGAATAAAATAGTGACCTTAATATATATACATCATCTATCGATAATTAATCGATTATTTGTTAGCTTGGATGTAGGTTTACGATAGCTTTTCTCGTATTAGACCCAAAACACAAGTCATGAGCCCGTGATAGCTGCAGTGATTCTGAGAAAACAATGTGTCGTTCGTAAGTTGTCTCAACATTCAACTTGTATTTGAACAAACATAGTTTTGTCCCAACAGTAACCTCGTCTGACAAGGTATTTACATCAGCGTGTCCACGGGGACAATTTCAGTGTGAAAACCACCAGTGTATACCGGCGATATTGCAGTGTGATGGTGTAACTGATTGTGCCGACTATAGCGACGAACAAAGATGCTGTATGTTAGCCTATACACTACTTTGATATTATCTTAATTTGTTTAACTCCAATAATGAGATTGTTTAGATTCAGTGCACTGTGTCTGATTAGGCTTCGAGCTGTTTGGCACTGGTATCAATACTACTTCAATCCATGCGTCGAACATTCATGCATCAATAAAATTCGAGACACAGTTTGGTATGCGGAATTAATAAAATTTGCATTAAAATTTGAAATATAGCCTAATCAGTAATGTCCCTTACCGACTAAGCAGTAGATGTTTGATTTAAGTTCACCCTGCCTTGGGCAGTCACTTGTCTGAACAACCTATCAGCACATTCTGTGATCGTAATTGCCTTTTTATCAGAGATCCAGATAAGGGGCATTTAAAGAAAATTAAAATCTTGATCTTTTAATAAAACCCTATAGTATCAATACTCATCAGACAATATTCACGGCAACTGAAATAATTGAGATATTGTGGGTTTGTTGAGCGTTCTTCCTTTTATCTTGAACGCTGATTTTATTATTTTAACATTCTAGTAATCTGCAAGACTAATTACATTTTCTGTCGGAGGGAAAGAACCTGTATTACGAATAAGACACGGTGCGATGGTATGGATGACTGTGGCGACTATTCTGACGAGTCCTTGTGCACACCTGGCTGTTTGCCAAACTTCTGCCAAAATGGTGGCATATGCATGGTAGACAATGTTCCTCCGGTATGTGACTGTCCTACTGGCTATATCGGGTCGCGATGTCAGTACGAAGACACCAGGATCCGGTACACAACAATGAACGAAATGAACACTAAGTGTAAGTTTCTAGATTGCTATAAATAATAATGCTTTCTAGATTGATTTAAATTTAAAATAGTTTCCAGATTGCTTAAAATTTAATTAATTTATTTATATGCCATAATGGATCGGGAATTTTTAATCCTATCCCATTTAACGTACTAACACAATCATTAACCTTTTCACTCTAAATGAAGTCTTAAAACACATTTCGTCGGCTTGATATCAAAACTTCGTATAGTCAGTTTTTAAAATTTTACAGGAGAGACGTTTTTTGTCTAGCTATTTCGAACATTGACAAAATCTCTTTAAATTTGAAATGTATAATTAAGATATCATACTATAATCACTAACTGATTTTCGACTAACTACAAAGAATAATTGAGTAATATTTGAATTATTGTTGTATGCGACTCTTTGACATCACTTTAACACAAATATATGAATATATCAAATAAAAAATATCGCATATAGCTCAAATTGCTTCCCATGAATGTACATAGGTAAAAACCTCGTATTTCAAAAACAGAACAGAAATGGCATTTAAAGGCTATGTAACTAGACAAATGAATAGTAGTAAAAACCTACACTCAAACCATACTGATAATTATATTGTTTCATGTCGTTCCAAAGTCTGAGAGATACAGACACATTACAAAATTATATATTTTTCTGACCAAGTACGAAGTTTTGAAATTAAGACTTTTGCACCAATCAGTATACGACATTTCATCAAGTGACTGTTTACAGTCTTTCTCATTGGGATAAAGGTACGGGATTTTGTCAGATTCTGCGCAGTCTTTCCTTTGATGTAAAAAAGTGATTTTCTGAAAATTGGCTTTATACGAAGTTATGATATTAGGCCGACGAATTGCAAAATGTTTTGATACTGAACACAAGCCGCGTAATGCGGCGTCTGATCAGGGTCATAGCTTGTTGACACTTGTTTTGAATTAAGGTCAGTTATACAGCCTTATATTGCAAACAACAATATTGAAGAAGACAACAATTTGGTACTAAATGGGTAAAATCCTTACGGATAATTTGATTAAGAAATGGTTAAAATCACAAAAGAGTATAGAAAATGGCAGCGTCATACTGTTTGGTCCAAGGTTGTATTGGACGACAAGTTTGGGTCTTAAGTGTTAGTAAATGCTTATCAAGTCTTACTCAGCACTTTAAGTTTTTTTTTAATTTTCCCCTGAAACAAATTGACAGTATTTTTTTTAACAACTTAGTCCATATTTAACTTTCTTGTAAATTGTTTTAGATAATACATGTATATTACAATTAGACAAAAAATGCAGGTCCTCAATTTGATCAGGGTATATATGTTTTTTTTAAAAATACAAGTATATTATTCACTGTTGCTCTGTTTGTAAGCGACGCATATTTACATCACAAAGGATAACATAGGATTTACCTTTTTCATCGCAATATATATCATTAGTTTAATCCCTTACACTGCAAACTAAATAACTATTACTAGAATAACTGCTTTCATTAAGACGTTAAAAATTGCAAACTCGGCAACACTGACATTTCAAACATGCACTCCGCGTTAATCGTATTAACCCTTAGCCCGCCAAATAAATTGTCGTCTGCTATATTTCTCGTCTGTTTCAAGTTTCAAAGTTGCTCAAAATTGCTGAAAATGTTGTCCGAGTGTCAAACAGCTTGGATCCGGATGAGACGCCGAGTTACTCGGCGTCTCATTCAGATCCAAGCTGTTTGCATATGGAGCTATAGTCGTGAGTGGCAGGCTAAGGGTTAACAGTATTTCAAAGTTTAAACAAAGCGTATACGGGTAGTTTAAACTTAAGCGAGATCGAAATATAGAACTCCAGCTGAAGAAACATTGGTAAGTTCGATTTATCCCATTTCGAAGTACAGTCGAAATTCGATATCTCGAACTCGCTTACCTCACTCTACCCGATATTTCGATACATTAATTACACCACTTCATGTTCGGTTTAATTGAACATACCCGTGGTTCAAACTTTGAAATACTGGTATGTTTGACGTTACCGAGTCGAGATATCGAAGTTCGACTGTAAAGTGTTTCGACTGTAATGACATCTAAACTACTAAATTAATACCCTCCATTTTGTGTCGGGAATGCCGTCCTTATAAGATAAGGTGCATTAACACAAATGTAACCGTTTTGTAGTATATGTATGGCCGTTATCAATTTAGAAATAACAACTGAATAAAGGTTCAATCTTTTTCGAAAAACGTGGAAATTCCATTTGAAATATATAATAGGAAATCTAAATATAGTTTGGAAAAGCCCTTTGCTGACTTACCGGTATATGTAATCTGAACCCTGTCGCTTGAAATCGATCCAAAATGTGTATTAATCCAAAATTGCCATGCCAATGCCATTTATAATGTGAGGAATTCTTAGCAGTTCAATCATATTTTTTTTATATTTTATTTGATTATTGTTTGCTTGTGGAATTAATGTAATTTATTTCTTTTATCTGTGTGCACGATTTACTTGTTTTCCGAATATTTTGCACTTATGATCACTTAGATATTACGTTAGAAACTTAAGAACGAACCAGGGTGAATTCGGCTTAAAACTGCATCAAACTGGATCAAATCAGACCGGATCAAATGGCCCCGATATTGTAGATAGCGAATTATGTTCTCATTAAAAAGTGAAATTTGATATACTGGATTGGTTAATCTTTTAGAAAAATATTGATTGAAGTGTCATATAGATTTGATCCAGATCAGATATGGAATGCAGGTTGTTAAAACACAGCCGTTCTGAATTTTCCCGGTACTGCAGGGGTAACGAAACAGTAGAAATGTTGCTGTCTCGCCCTGAACGGATAGTATCTATATCATAGCAAGCAGAAACTTTAAAACAAACAAAAAGTAAAGCAGAATAATGCACTGTCTGCTTTACTTGCATTCTGCTTTAAGGGGTCACCTGTTTTTAAAGTACATATAGAAACAGGCTATGGGGTAAATGGTTAATCTTTTACCTGTGTTCAAGATCCTATTTTATAGTCTGAATTAGGATGTTTTACAATACCACATTTCTTATGTTTAATAACTGAACGCTTTTTTATCTAAAGAGGTTTTTGTATCATTTTCTGACAGACAGTGTTTTATTATCTAAATGATTTGTTGTATTTAAGTTTACATACACCTCTATATTCAAAATCTCCATTGAATGGACAAGTACAAATGCAGGGCTGCCATTTCCGGATTTTTCCTAAATCTTAAGAATTTTTTCTTGTACATGGTAGCTTGAAGCAGGCTGAAAGTAGTCACGCGTCAACAATATTAGAAACAGGCGTTTGGGTAAAGGTACGATTTGTAAAATTGCGCTTGAAAATGCTAATTAGGAAATCTTAGGACTTTTCATGTCCACCTATGGCAGCCCTGCAAATGCCGAGCAGAGACAGATTTTACTGTAACGCAGTCATAAAACCTATTTTCACCATGGGTATTATTAATATACAACAGATGACATTTTACCAATTTTCCAATCCATAATTTCCTTTGCCTTTGAATAATGACGCATAACAAAAGGTAAAATTTGTCAAAACGTTTCACATATTTGAACTCTCTTGTAAATATGTCGTGTATGGAAATGTGATGACAATAAAATGTGTATTGATGGAGTAAATGGTTAATTCAGACGGCATAAAAAGGCTAAAATGTGGAAAATATTGTTGCATGTTGCAATTGTTAAAGTTTGTGAAAACTAAAACAGCTTTCCAGTAGTAATGACTCCATCAAGTTAGTGGCAGACACATATATTTTTGCACTGTCCGTCTGTCACGTTTTGGTTTCCGAACCATAAGTTTTGTTCACATGAGCCAATCTTCTTTAAGTGATCGCTTGAGATTACAGCTCATATCAGTACGCTAAGAGTCACATAATCTCTAAATAAAAAGATTTTCAATTTCTGTACAATATCTTTTGATATCATAGCTTTTTGAGAAAGAGTTTCTGTGGGGATTTCATTTTAGATTAGTAGATCAAAGGTCACATGATGCTACTTATAAAAACAGACTTTTCATTCAAGATACTAACTTTTGATTTCATTAACCGATAATGAATAGACATATTACTTAAGAAGGCCTTACTTTGAAGTAAATTTCAAGTTAGCTGGTCGTAGGTTTTTTCTCACGGACCGATCATCTCCATATATATTGTGTGCAGGTAGGTTTGCTTCGAGTAGGCCAAATGTAACAAAGAGTGCTGCTAATAAAATCAAATTGTCCTGTTTAATATTGGTAGTTTAAGGAACGTATTGGTCACAAACAATGACTACTATAAGAGCCTTATTGGTTGCAAAATTAAAGATTAGTTTGGGAAGGAGTCGTTTTTGTTATTATGCATAACATGTAAACCTTTCTAGCTGATATAAACTTTTATTTATTTAATCCCGAGCTTGCGCGGGTCTTTTTCTAGTTTTCGGTTTAAATAAAGGCAGTTGGAAAATATAAGCATATGACATGGACTGTCGTAGACGGGTTATTACGTCGTAAAGTCGGTGACAATGTTGAGTAATTTTATTTTTATAACAATATATATAACCCATTTGTGCCTATGATCCCATGTATTGGACAAAGGCAAACAGTGTAGACTCTGATCAGACGCCGCATTATGCGGCGTCTGATCAGAGTCTACACTGTTTGCTTATAAGAAGTCCAATATAAAGCAAAAAGTAAATTTTGACCAGGCATCCTTTTGATAAAAAACGACTAATCCAATATATTAACATGGAAGAGTCTACTGGGTATAATGGGTTTAAGTGTACTTATTATAAATGATAATGATAAACATTGCCGTTTTCTTTATTTAGCCACTGTAACAGTACAGCCAGTGTGTAATGAGAATACACACATTTGGTGCCAACCATATAAATTATGCATTCCAAGGTCGTGGATATGTGATGGCGGTTTTCAGTGCCCTGATGGATCAAATGAGCACGTTGAATGCACAACCAATAGTCCATGTAAGTAACACGGACGCCCGTTCAAAAAAGCTTGGAGCGAGATCGAAGGTCGCATTAGTCAGTGTCTGTTTCGGATGCTTACTTTTGATAGTATGTCGCCCCTCCTTGAAACGATTGTCATATATTCCTTAACTGAAACTATGTATCGGACATCAGTGTGAATCACATAGCAATACTTCAGCAGAAGTTAAAGTTTGCAACGAAATATGTGGCCGTATTAACTTTGAAAAGTGTTGAGTTTTAATAACTTTTTTGACAATGTATTTGAAACATACATTTCAATAATGTAACCCAAGGATGAAACAGTGATAATAACCCGTCTCATGCATTTGGTCAATGATTAAAGTCTCTTAATGAATTATACTACGTTATTACATTATTCAAAAAGTAATAATAGTCGAGTAAACAAACGTGCACTACATATTATTAGGTAATGATCTGGATTAACGATTCCATTTTTATAACACGAATACACCCAAAATGCGTTAAGGTTCTTTGTGTTTCGATTTTTCACGGCAATATATTGTCATTTTACGAACTATAGCTACTATGGAACCTGAATGCGATGAGGAAAGCCAGTTCTTCTGCGCACCGTATCATCAATGCATGCCAAGGTCATATATATGTGATGGGACTTTTGACTGCCCTGATAGATCGGATGAACCCGTATCATGCACAACCAATAGTCCATGTAAGTATCATTCAGGAAGCCTTTTATTTTCGCAAATACACACTTATTTACGGTTAAACTTATAATTACAATAGGTTTTGATAATTCAATAAAACTTTTGTTGAGACTTTATCAGCTGATATGCATAATAAGTATGCAACGACTATTTACCCCAATCATTCAATAGTTCAACAAAAATATAATCAACGTTTTTGTTAATACAAACACTAGTCACGGTAGAACCAGAGTGCAATATTGACACACAATTTTGGTGTCAACCGAAACAGCGTTGCCTGCCAAAGTCATGGATATGCGATGGAACGTCAGACTGTCCTGATGGGTCAGATGAACCCACCACATGCATGGGCCCTACCACTAGTCAAAGTAAGACAGCTTTGATTGCCATATAAACGTATTTCTACGAAACTAACATTACGTAGTACTTATGGACAAATATCCATGCCAAATTAAAAGTACCGTCTCTCGGTGTATTGGCAGGATCATAATATTTTTAAAAGCACTTTGTTGCTTCTTTAGGCGAAATGTTTTAATACAGTCGAACTTCATTATCTCGAACTCGGTTAAGTCAAACATACCCGTTTTTTCAAAGTTAAAACGTGGCTTAGCCACGTTTTAACTTTGAAATACGAGTATGTCGACATAACCGAGCATGAAATAATGCATTTAATCTGTCGACATATCGAATAGTTCAAGTTAATCGAGTTCGATATATCGAAGTTCGACTGTACTTTAATTGAAACAATGCCACCTGTTGCCAGTGTCAATGCATATATTAGCTAAGACATGAATGGCGTGCACAGACAGGTATAATTTCTTTACAACGAAGTTTAAGTTTAATGTTATAGTTACATTGAATAATTCTGAACCCCCACTTATTGTTTGGACAATATGTCTATTTAAATGATTTTAGACTTATCAATTAATATGCTAAGATAGAATTCAACATGAGTTTACAACGATTATTCAAGTCTCCAGATAAACTATGATCAGTAATTCCATTATTACAACACGAATACACCCAGTATGCGTTAAGGTTCATTGTGTTGTGATTTGCCATGACAATGTCGTGTCATTTTACAAACTATAGCTACTGTAGAACCTGAATGCGATGTGGAAAGCCAGTTTTGGTGTCATCCGTATCACCAATGCATGTCAGGGTCATATATATGTAATGGATATTCTGACTGTCCTGATGGATCAGATGAACCCGCCACATGCATAAGCCCTACCACTAGTCAAAGTAAGTAACATCAGGGATGACATTTTTTTTTCATATAAACATATTTCCGCGAAACCAACATTACTGATTGTAAATTATTCAGGCCTGATTAAACGGAAAGTTTATTTGTGTAGCTAGAGGATCATAATCGGTTTGACGACCATCTTGTTACATCTTTGGGCAAACTGTTTTAATTTAAAGTGAAACAATCTCACAGGCACCAGTATCAATGCATAAAGTAGCATAACACTGGATTGGGTGCTCAGACGGTTGTATTTCGTTCATAACGAAGGGTAAGTATAATGTAACAGTTACATTGAAAAATGTTTAACCTGCACATATTGATGGGACAATATGTCTAGATAAATCCCTATAGTAGAATATTTTGAGACTTTTCGATTATTAGTATTACATGTAGTTAAAAATCATCACAAGTTTACATCGATCACTCAAGTCTACACGAATACAAATAATATGAATTAAGGTTTATAGTTTGTTGATTTTCCACGGCAATATGTTGTCATTTTACAAACTGAAGCTACTGTAGAACCTGAATGCGATGTGGAAAGCCAGTTTTGGTTTCCACCGTATCACCAATGTATATCAAGGTCATATATATGTAACGGATATTCTGACTGTCCTGATGGATCAGATGAGCCCGCCACATGCATAAGCCCTACCACTAGTCAAAGTAAGTTACATCAGGGATGCCATTTTTTGTGTGCATAGACGGTTGTATTTCGTTTATACCGAAGGGTAAATATAATCTGACAGTTACATTGAAAAATGTTTAACCTGCACATATTGATGGGACAATATATCTAGATAAATCGAAATAGTAGAATATTTTGAGACTTTTCGATTATTATTATTATTAGTGAGAAATCAACACAAGTTAACATCGATCACTCAAGTTTACACGAATACAAATAATATGCGTAAAAGTTTATAGTGTAATGATTTTCAACGGCAATATGTTGTCATTTTACAAACCATAGCTACTGTGGAACCAGAGTGTGATGTGGAAAGCCAATTCTGGTGTGCACCGTATCAGCAATGCATGTCAAGGTCGTATATATGTAATGGTTATTCTGACTGTCCTGATGGATCAGATGAGCCCGCCACATGCACAACCAATAGTCCATGTAAGTAACATTGAGGATGACTTTGTATTTTTACAATACACACTAATGTACGGTTAAACTTATAATTACAATAGTTCTAGATAATTCAATCAAACATGTTTTGAGAATTCATCAGCTGATTTACATAGTTGTAAACGACAATTTACCGCAAACGTTCAATTGTTCAACTGTGATAAAAATAACTTTTTTTCTTAATACAAACATTAGTCACGGTACAACCAGAGTGCGATGTTGACACACAAATTTGGTGCCGACCGAAACAGCAATGTCTTCCAAGATCATGGATATGCGATGGAACGTTAGACTGTCCTGATGGATCAGATGAACCGGACACGTGCATGGGTCTTACCACTAGTCAAAGTACGTTACATCGGGGAGACAGTTTTGCTTTCCATATAAACATATTTCTACGAAACCAACATCACTCAATTGCAAACTAGTTAGGTCAGATTCATTGTAAAAATCCTCGGTGTGTGGACTGGATCATAATTGTTTTGACGACCACTTTGTTGGTTCTTATGGCGATCTGCAGTAGTTCTTCAATTGAATCAATGTCACCAGACACCAGTATCAATGCATATAATAACAAAGCACTGGCTCGGGTGCACATACGGTTATATATCGTTTACAACGAGATGTAAATACAATGCTACAGTAACATTGAATGGTGCTTCACCTATAAATATGTTTCGACAATATGACTAGATAAATCTAAATATTAGTTGTTTCGAGACTTATCAGTTTTATGCTTAGTGAGAAAATCATCAGTAGTTTACATCAATAATTCAAGTCTTTAGTTGAACTTTGATTTTGTTAGTCCATTATTCTAATACATTATTCTTTTAAGGACCACAATGGAAATAAGAGTAATTCTTACTCTTTTTTGTGTTATCCTTGGCATATAATGTTGAGTGACATGGCTGTATTAAATCATACATATTGTTGCTTAATGTTTACTGTGTATGTTTTTAATAACAGATTGCCATTTTATTATACATTTTATGTTGAAATAAATCTATCTATCTATCTATCTATCTATCTAATACAGATACACTCAATATGCGTAAATGTTCCTTTGGTTATTGATTGCCAAGACAATTTGTTTTCCTTTTACAAACTGTAGCTACTGTGGAACCTGAATGCGATGTGGAAAGCCAGTTTTGGTGTCTACCGTATCAGCAATGCATGTCAAGGTCGTATATATGTAATGGTTATTCTGACTGTCCTGATGGATCAGATGAGCCCGCCACATGCACAACCAATAGTCCATGTAAGTAACATTGAGGATGACTTTGTATTTTTACAATACACACTAATGTATGGTTAAACTTATAATTACAATAGTTCTAGTTACAATAGTTCTAGATAATTCAATCAAACATGTTTTGAGAATTCATCAGCTGATTTACATAGTTGTAAACGACAATTTACCGCAAACGTTCAATTGTTCAACTGTGATAAAAAATAACCTTTTTTCATAATACAAACATTAGTCACGGTACAACCAGAGTGCGATGTTGACACACAAATTTGGTGCCGACCGAAACAGCAATGTCTGCCAAGATCATGGATATGCGATGGAACGTTAGACTGTCCTGATGGATCAGATGAACCGGACACGTGCATGGGTCTTACCACTAGTCAAAGTACGTTACATCGGGGAGACAGTTTTGCTTTCGATATAAACTTATTTCTACGAAACCAACATCACTCAATTGCAAACTAGTTAGGTCAGATTCAATGTAAAAATCCTCGGTGTGTGGACAGGATCATATTTGTTTTGACGACCACTTTTTTGGTTCTTATGGCGATCTGCAGTAGTTCTTCAATTGAATCAATGTCACCAGACACCAGTATCAATACATATAATAACAAAGCACTGGCTCGGGTGCACATACGGTTATATATCGTTTACAACGAGATGTAAATACAATGCTACAGTAACATTGAATGATGCTTCACCTATAAATATGTTTCGACAATATGACTAGATAAATCTAAATATTAGTTGTTTCGAGACTTATCAGTTTTATGCTTATAGTCCGGTGGCAGAGACCGATAAGCGTGTTTTGCGGTCCGTACAAAGTTTTTTTGCTGTTTCTATACCTCTGAGGTGTGCTCTTTAAGAATCTGAATGATGCCACTCTGGCATCTTTGGGCAATCCGCACAATATGCAAATTAAGGTCGCCATTACTGAAAATCTTGTTTTCGCCAATATCTCAGTAACTATGAATGGTATCAAAATAATTTTGGTGTCTATCCCCATGTTTTGAAGGGTAAATAATCAGATAAAGCCATTTTAGTAACGATCACAGTGATATTTTGTGCTGAATAGGCATATTTCGGCAGCCATTACTGAAAATCTAGTTTTCGTTAATATCTCAGTACCTGTGCATGGTATCAAAACAATGTTGGTGTTTATCTCCATATTTTTAGGGGTAAAGAATAAGATTAAACCATTTTTGTAAAGATCACTTCAACATTTTGTGCTGAATGGGCATATTTAGGCAGCCATTACTGAAAATCTCGTTGTCGTCAATATTTCAGAAACGGCATATGGTGTCAGAATAATTTTGGTGTATATCCCTATGTTTTGAGGGGTAGAAAATCAGATAAAACCATTTCAGTATTGATCCAACAAATATATTTATAAGTTTGTGCTGAATAGGCATATTTCGGCAGCCATTACTGAAAATCTAGTTTTCGTTAATATCTCAGTACCTGTGCATGGTATCAAAACAATGTTGGTGTCTATCTCCATATTTTTAGGGGTAAAGAATAAGATTAAACCATTTTAGTAAAGATCACATCAACATTTTGTGCTGAATGGGCATATTTAGGCAGCCATTACTGAAAATCTCGTTGTCGTCAATATTTCAGAAACGGCATATGGTGTCAGAATAATATTGGTGTATATCCCTATGTTTTGAGGGGTAGAAAATCAGATAAAACCATTTCAGTATTGATCCAACAAATATATTTATAAGTTTGTGATGAATATGCATATTTCGGCAACCATTACCGAAAATCTTGTTTTCGTCAATATATCAGCATCTACGGCATATTATATTAAAGTAATTCTGGCGTATAAACACATCTTTTTACCAGTAAATAATCCGTTGAAGCCATTTCAGTAAAGATCACACAAATAGTTTTTCTTAATATGCATATTTAGTCAGCCAGTACAGAAAATCTCGTTTTCGTCAATACCTCAGCAACTACGTATACATATGATACATGTATTTACATAATTCTGGCGTCTGAACTCATGTTTGTAGGGGTAGAGAAGCAGATTAAACCATTTCAGTATTGATCACACCAACATATTTGGCAAAATATACAACAATCCACTTCAGTGTACATCAAAGTTACAAAGCAATTAGTATTCCTTTTACTTATAATGATGTATGTTGCCATTACTGAACTGACTCAGTCCTCAAACAAGTCATTTTCAACAACATTGTCACTGTCATCGACACGTCGGGTGTGCTCATTCTGGCTGGGTGCTTCCCCGTGGCATCCTCAAAATATTGTGCATGGCAAGTAAGTCGTATGTCACAGACACATTGCTGTCGGACAGAGTGTATTTATAGCACAACCTCATCTTATCAATTCCAGCTCCTCCTGTGGAGCAATAGTGACGTTTGCTTGCAATACAACTTTATCAATTATCTAGTGTGTTCATCAAGTTCCCACTCAAACTCGACATGATCTAATGGTGCATGTTCTGATTTGGGAGCTGACTTCCAAATGGCAGTGTGAACAGTTTACGATATCTTTGAATGCCTCTTTAGAAGGTGAAAGTGACTTAAGCTGTCGAGCATTTGTAACATTTGTTCTACCAATCCTTCGCAACCAGACTTCGCCACAAACCTCAGACATGTTCGATGTCACCAAGCTTTTGACCCTGTAACAAGTAGCCATGAATTCTGTCGCTTCTCAAACGATGTCGCCTAAAGCATAAGATAAGTCGCCCACTTTGTGCAATACTACGCCATTCTTAAGGACTTTGATGACAAGCCTTTTTCTACTCCGAAGCACTGACGCACAGTGCCACAGCCTGAGAGCACATTGGCGGCTAACAGATTGGAAAGCAATTGTTTTCACTTGCAGTTGCGGCAATGTCTATAGTAGTTTGTTCAGCATGTGGTCCTTCTTTTGTTAAACGACAGGTCAGGTTCAACTTTGCGTAGAAGTGCAGCAGGAAGACGAAAACGTCAATGTCCTCACATACAATGTTTGATTCTTTTACGCCACTTTCAGCTGCCTTAACCATCTGCTATGTGATAATTACACCCGCTTCTTCGTGGCTGGTCATGCTACCATTTTTGCAGAAGACAATATCATCCTGAAATACTGGTACAGTGTTAGTAGAGGTAATGGTCAGACTATGTCCATTTGGCTTTCTGGATCAAATTCTGACATATCAAATCTATGACCTATATATACCTTATTCTCAGTTGCTGTTAGGAAAACCTTCTGGAGCGGCAATAGAGTATGTAACTGCAGTTTTTGTCCTCGTCTAGCCTCATCACCAGCTCGAGCTGCCCATATTACACTTTTAATCCTGAAGTTGAAGTAGCCATCGAGTGAGTCATAGCTTGCCACCCTCTTCATAACATCCACCATGAAGCCATTCACACAGTTCCTTGATGAGGCCCGTTTATAACCCAAATTATAGCACAGCCATCCAGTATTTCTGTCATCTCTGAATTCTTAACCTGATGATTTGTGCAACGTGTGTTCCTGCCTATATGGATCAGGTATGGGTCGTCGATCCTCTCTCTGAACTACCAACAAGACCCTACAGCTGAGCCATAATGCATGGTGTCAACATAATTTTGGTGTCTATCCCAGTGTTTTAAGGGTAAATAATCAGATAATCAGTTTGTTAAAATTTAGGGATGACAGAAATACTGGATGGATGTTCTATAATTTGGGTAATAAACGAGTCTAATCAAAGAACTGTGCGAATGGATTCATGATTGACATAGTCTGACCATTACATCTACTAACACTGTACCAGTATTTCAGGATGACATTGTCTTCTGCAAGAATGATAGCATGGCCAGCCACGAAGAGGCGGGTGTAATTATCATACAGCAGATTGTTAAGGCAGCTGAAAGTGGAGTAAAAAAATCAAACATTGTATGTGAGGACATTGACGTTTTCGTCCTCCTGCTGCAGCTCTACGCAAATTTGAACCTGACCTGTCGTTTTACAAAAGAAGGACCACATGCTGAAAAAACTACTATAGACATTGCCGCAACTGCAAGTGAACATAAACAATTGCTTTCCAATCTGTCAGCCGCCAATGTGTTCTCAGGCTGTGGCACTGTGCGTCAGTGCTTCGGAGTAGAAAAAGGCATTGTCATCAAAGTCCTTAAGAATGGCTAGGTACTGCAAAAAGTGAGCGACTTATCGTATGCTATAGGCGACATCGTTTGAGAAGCGACATAATTCAAGGCTGCCTGTTACAGGGTCAAATGCTTGGTGACATCGAACATGTCTGAAGTTTGTGGCGAAGTCTGGTTGCGAAGGATTGGTAGAACAAATGTTACAAATGCTCGACAGCTTAAGTCACTTTCACCTTCTAAAGAGGCATTCAAAGATATCGTAAACTGTTCACACTGCCATTTGGAAGTCAGCTCCCAAATTAGAACATGCACCATTAGATATTGTCGAGTTTGGGTGGGAACTTGATGAACGCATTAGATAATCGATACAGTTGTATTGCAAGCAAACGTCACTATTGCTCCACAGGAGGAGCTGGAATTGATAAGGTGAGATTGTGCTATAAATACACTCTGTCCGACAGCAATGTGTCTGTGATATACGACTCACTTGCCATGCAAAATATTTTGTGGATGCCACGGGGAAGCACCCAGCCAGAATGAGCACACCCGACGTGTCGATGACAGTGACACTGTTGTTGAAAATGACTTGTTTGAGGACTGAGTCAGTTCAGTAATGGCAACATACATCATTATAAGTAAAAGGAATACTAATTGCTTTGTAACTTTGATGTACACTGAAGTGAATTGTTGTATATATTTGCAAAACATGTTGGGGTGAGCAATACTGAAATGGTTTAATCTGCTTCTTTACCCCTACAAACACGAGTACAGACGCAAGAAATATGTAAATACATGTATCATATGTATACGTAGTTGCTGAGGTATTGACGAAAATGAGATTTTCAGTACTGATTGACTAAATATGCATATTTAGAAAAACTATTTGTGTGATCTTTACTGAAATGGTTTCAACTGATTATTTACCGCTAAAATGATGTGTTTATATGCCAGAATTACTTTGATATAATATTTCTTAGATGCTGATATATTGACGAAAACAAGATTTTCGGTAATGGCTGCCGAAATATGCATATTCATCACAAGCTTATAAATATATTTGTGGGATCAATACTGAAGTAGTTTTATCTGATTCTCTACCCCTCAAAACATAGGGATATACACCAAAATTATTCTGACACCATATGCCGTTTCTGAAATATTGACGACAACGAGATTTTCAGTAATGGCTGCCTAAATATGCCCATTCAGCACAAAATGTTGATGTGATCTTTTCTAAAATGGTTTAATCTTATTCTTTACCCCTAAAAATATGGAGATAGACACCAACATTGTTTTGATACCATGCACAGGTACTGAGATATTAACGAAAACTAGATTTTCAGTAATGGCTGCCGAAATATGCCTATTCAGCACAAACTATCACTGTGATCGTTACTAAAATGGCTTCATCTGATTATTTACCCCTCAAAACATGGGGATAGACACCAAAATTATTTTGATACCATTCATAGTTACTGAGATATTGGCGAAAACAAGATTTTCAGTAATGGCGACCTTAATTTGCATATTGTGCGGATTGCCCAAAGATGCTAGAGTGGCATCATTCAGATTCTTAAAGAGCACACCTCAGAGGTATAGAAACAGCAAAAAAACTTTGTACGGACCGGAAAACACGCTTCTCCAAAAATCAGGGGGTTGGCAACCGGACTATTAGTGAGAAAATCATCAGTAGTTTACATCAATAATTCAAGTCTTTAGTTGAACTTTGATTTTGTTAGTCCATTATTCTAATACATTATTCTTTTAAGGACCACAATGGAAATAAGACTAATTCTTACTCTTTTTTTGTGTTATCCTTGGCATATAATGTTGAGTGACATGGCTGTATTAAATCATACATATTGTTGCTTAATGTTTAATGTGTATGTTTTTAATAACAGATTGCCATTTTATTGTACATTTTATGTTGAAAGAAATCTATCTATCTATCTATCTATCTATCTAATACAGATACACTCAATATGCGTAAATGTTCCTTTGGTAATTAATTGCCAAGACAATTTGTTTTCCTTTTACAAACTGTAGCTACTGTGGAACCTGAATGCGATGTGGAAAGCCAGTTTTGGTGTCTACCGTATCAGCAATGCATGTCAAGGTCGTATATATGTAATGGTTATTCTGACTGTCCTGATGGATCAGATGAGCCCGCCACATGCACAACCAATAGTCCATGTAAGTAACATTGAGGATGACTTTGTATTTTTACAATACACACTAATGTACGGTTAAACTTATAATTACAATATTTCTAGATAATTCAATCAAACATGTTTTGAGAATTCATCAGCTGATTTGCATAGTTGTAAACGACAATTTACCGCAAACGTTCAATTGTTCAACTGTGATAAAAATAACTTTTTTTCTTAATACAAACATTAGTCACGGTACAACCAGAGTGCGATGTTGACACACAAATTTGGTGCCGACCGAAACAGCAATGTCTGCCAAGATCATGGATATGCGATGGAACGTTAGACTGTCCTGATGGATCAGATGAACCGGACACGTGCATGGGTCTTACCACTAGTCAAAGTACGTTACATCGGGGAGACAGTTTTGCTTTCCATATAAACTTATTTCTACGAAACCAATATCACTCAATTGCAAACTAGTTAGGTCAGATTCAATGTAAAAATCCTCGGTGTGTGGACAGGATCATATTTGTTTTGACGACCACTTTGTTGGTTCTTATGGCGATCTGCAGTAGTTCTTCAATTGAATCAATGTCACCAGACACCAGTATCAATGCATATAATAACAAAGCACTGGCTCGGGTGCACATACGGTTATATATCGTTTACAACGCGATGTAAATACAATGCTACAGTAAGATTGAATGATGCTTCACCTATAAATATGTTTCGACAATATGACTAGATAAATCTAAATATTAGTTGTTTCGAGACTTATCAGTTTTATGCTTAGTGAGAAAATCATCAGTAGTTTACATCAATAATTCAAGTCTTTAGTTGAACTTTGATTTTGTTAGTCCATTATTCTAATACATTATTCTTTTAAGGACCACAATGGAAATAAGAGTAATTCTTACTCTTTTTTGTGTTATCCTTGGCATAGAATGTTGAGTGACATGGCTGTATTAAATCATACATATTGTTGCTTATTGTTTACTGTATATGTTTTTAATAACAGATTGCCATTTTATTGTACATTTTATGTTGAAATAAATCTATCTATCTATCTATCTATCTAATACAGATACACCCAATAGGCGTAAATGTTCCTTTGGTAATTAATTGCCAAGACAATTTGTTTTCCTTTTACAAACTGTAGCTACTGTGGAACCTGAATGCGATGTGGAAAGCCAGTTTTGGTGTCTACCGTATCAGCAATGCATGTCAAGGTCGTATATATGTAATGGTTATTCTGACTGTCCTGATGGATCAGATGAGCCCGCCACATGCACAACCAATAGTCCATGTAAGTAACATTGAGGATGACTTTGTATTTTTACAATACACACTAATGTACGGTTAAACTTATAGTTACAATAGTTCTAGATAATTCAATCAAACATGTTTTGAGAATTCATCAGCTGATTTGCATAGTTAGTTGTAAACGACAATTTACTGCAAACATTCAATTGTTCAACTGTGATAAAAATAACTTTTTTTCTTAATACAAACAATAGTCACGGTACAACCAGAGTGCGATGTTGACACACAAATTTGGTGCCGACCGAAACAGCAATGTCTGCCAAGATCATGGATATGCGATGGAACGTTAGACTGTCCTGATGGATCAGATGAACCGGACACGTGCATGGGTTTTACCACTAGTCAAAGTACGTTACATCGGGGAGACAGTTTTGCTTTCGATATAAACTTATTTCTACGAAACCAACATCACTAAATTGCAAACTAGTTAGGTCAGATTCAATGTAAAAATCAGCGGTGTGTGGACAGGATCATAATTGTTTTGACGACCACTTTGTTGGTTCTTAAGGCGATCTGCATTAGTTCTTCAATTGAATCAATGTCACCAGACACCAATATCAATGCATATAATAACAAAGCACTGGCTCGGGTGTACATACGGTTAAATATCGTTTACAACGATATGTAAATACAATGCTACAGTAAAATTGAATGATGATACACCTATAAATATGTTTCGACAGTATGTCTAGATAAATCTAAATATTAGTTGTTTCGAGACTTATCAGTTTATATGCTTAATGAGAAAATCATCATTAGTTAACATCAATCATTAAAGTCTTTAGTTGAACTTTGATTTTGGCATGCCATTATTCTAACACGAATACACTCAATATGTGTAAATTATTCTTTGGTAACTATTTTCCAAGACAATTTGTTTTCCTCTTACAATCTATAGCTACTGTGGAACCTGAATGCGATATGGAAAGCCAGTTCTGGTGTCAACCGTATCACCAATGCATGTCAAGGTCATATATATGTAATGGTTATTCTGACTGTCCTGATGGATCAGATGAGCCCGCCACATGTACACCGAAGAGTCCATGTAAGTTGTTTCTTTTTTTATAAACACATGTACGGTTTAACTTATAATTACAATTAGTCAAGCTAATATTAAACTTAATGATCTGATATGCATAATTAGTATTTACCGACCATTTATCCCAAATAATCTTTTTTCATGATACAAACCACAGTCACGTTGGAACCAGAGTGCGGTATTGACACGCAATTTGTTTTGTGTCGACCAAAACAGGAATGGCTGCCAAGGTCATGGATATAGTTTTCCATATAAACACATTTCTGCGAATCCAACATTACTAATTGCAAACTATTCATGCCAGATTAAATGTAACGTCTCTCGGTGTATGGACAGGATCATAATTGTTTTGGCGAACACCTTGTTGCTTCTTTGGGAAAACTGCTTTAATTCTTTAATTGAAACAATGTCCCCAAATACAAGTTTCAATTTAATGAATATCATAGCTTTAGATAGATGCACAGGCGATTATATTTTGTTAACAACGATAATGGGACAATATGCCTAGATAAATCCAACTACATGTAGTAGAATATTTAGAGACTTATCAATTAGTATTATTAGTTAAAATCAGCATAAGTTAACATCGATGATTCAAGTCTACACGAATACACCAACTATGCGTGAAGTTTTATTGTGTAATGATTCACAACGGAAATTATGTTGTCATTTTACAAACTATAGCTACTGTGGAGCCTGTGTGTGATTTTGAAAGTCAGTTCTGGTGTGCACCATATCACCAATGCATATCAAGGTCATATATATGTAATGGTTATTCTGACTGTCCTGATGGATCAGATGAGCCCGCTACATGCACAACCAATAGTCCATGTAAGTATCATTGAGGAAGACGTTGATTATTTCAAAAGTATACTTATGTACGGTTGAACGTATAATTGCAAACATTCTTGATAATTCAATTGAGTAAATGTTGCGAATTTATTAACTGATATCCATATAAGTATTTAACGAAATGTTACCCTAATCTTCTTATTTTTCAACTGAAAAATTATCAATGTTTTTTTTAAAAAAACCCAATCCATAGTCACAGTAGAACCACAGTGCGATTTTGACATACAATTTTGGTGTCGACCGAAAAAGCAATGCCTGCCAAGGTTATGGATATGCGATGGAAAGTTAGACTGTCCTGATGGGTCAGATGAACCCACCACATGCATGGGCCCTACCACTAGTCAAAGTAAGTAACATTGGGGAAGATAGTTTTGATTGCCATCCATATAAACGTATTTCTGCAAAACCAACATTATCAATGGCAAACTATTCAGACCAGATTAAAGGTAACTGCTCTCGGTGTGTGAACAGGATCATTATGATTTGACGACCACTTTGTTGCTTGTTTGAGCGAATTGTTTTAGTTCTTCAATTGAAACAATGTCGACAGACACCAGTATCAATGCATATAATAGCAAAATTATAATGTTACGGTAACATTGTATAATGCTCAACCTATACATATTGTTGGGACAGTATGTCTACATGTAGATAATACAAATAATGATATGTTTTAAGGCTTTTCAATTTATTTGCTTAGAAATAAACATTAGTTTTAATTGATCATGCAAGTCTCCAGATGAAGTATGATTCAGTAATTCCATTATTTTAACACGAATACACCAAATATGCGTTAAAGTTTATTGTGTAACGATTATCCTCCGCCATATGTTATCATTTGACAAACTATAGCTACTGTGGAACCTGTGTGTGATGTTGAAAGCGAGTTTTGGTGTCCACCGTATCAGCAATGCATGTCAATATCATATATATGTAATGGATATTCTGACTGTCCGGATGGATCAGATGAGCACGTTGAATGCACAACCAATAGTCCATGTAAGAAATTTGAGGAAGACTTTGTTTTTATACAGTACGCACTTCTGAACGGCTGGACGTACAATTACATTGCTTATAGATAATTCTATTAAACATATGCTGAGACTTTACTAACTGATATGCAAAATTAGTATTTAACGACAATTTACCCCAATAACTGATCAACCGAAATATAACAAGCGTTTTTCTCAATATATTGTACAAAAAGTAGTAGAACCAGAGTGCAATGTTGACACACAATTTTAGTGTCGATTGAAAATGCGAGTCTGCCAAGGTCATTGATATGCGACGAAACGTAATACTGTCCTGATGGAGCAGATGGATGGATGAGTTGGGTTTTACGGCACTGCGACACAAAAAAGGTCATATAGCAATCCGACACATGAATTGGTCCACTATTGGTCAAATTAAGTCACATCGGGGAAGACAGTGTTGGTTACCACTAAATGCTTTAATATCAAATGTATATAGATTAAACCAAACGAAAGCTCTTCTGTCTACCACATGACGATACAAGAGAAACAAGTATTGTACTAAATTGTAAAAATGCGATCCCGAAAAGCCATATTTTTTCATATCGGGACTCGAGTCCAGAAAATCCATATCATTTTCGTATTGTACTGGACAACTCTTTCGGCACACTAATAAGAGTAACTTTCCTTGGCATTTCACGTTCTTTTGCTATTTTGTTTTTGGAAATTGTCAAAGGCTAGAAGGAATAGGAAAAATATATACATGTATTGAGGTTTCTTTTGTCATTTTGTATTTTTATGATGTGAATTAAGAGGTAATTGAACGTTAGACTGTCCTGATTGATCAGATAAACCCGTCACATGCATGGGCCCTACCACCAGTCAAAGTACGTTACATCGGTGAGACAGTTTTCCATATAAACACATTTAAACGAAGCCAACATAACTAAATGCAAACTAGTCATGCCAAATTAAAAGTAACGTCTCTCGGTGTATGGACAGGATCATGATTGTTTTGACGACCGCTTTGTTGCTTCTATGAGCGAACATTTTTGGTTCTCGAATTGAAACAATAAGCAAGACACCAGTGTCATTGCCAATACTGTAACTTCAGGTAAGTAAGCGCATTGTCAAAAGTTAGCGCATAGCTAAAATAAGCGCATCCACGCTTTTGTACGGTTAAACTTTTATTTACAATAGTTCTAGATAATTCAATCAAGCATGTGTTGAGAATTCATCAGCTGGTAAGCATATTTAGTAGTAAACGACAATTTACCGCAATCGTTTAATTGTTCAACTGTAATATAATTAACGTTTTTTTCTTAGTACACACACTAGTCACGGTACAACCAGAGTGCAATGTTGACACACAAATTTTGTGCCGACCGGAACAGCGATGTCTGCCAAGATCATGGATATGCGATGGAATGTCAGACTGTCCTGATGGGTCAGATGAACCCGCCACATGCATGGGCCCTGCCACTAGTAAAAGTAAGTAACATCGGGGAAGATAGTTTTGGTTGCCATGTAAACGTCTTTCTTCGAAACCAACTTTACGAATTGCAAACTATTCAAGCCAGATCAAAAGTAAATGTCTTGGTGAATGGACAGGATCACAACCTGTTTGACGACAACATCGTTGCTGTTTTAGGCGAGCTGTCTTAATTCATCAAGTGAAACAATATCACCAGACATCAGTATCAATGCATATGAAGGATGTTGAATGAATTTGTTTTCAGAATTAAATTTATTGAACGAGTCGGATAGAATAATAAAATTTTATCCAACGAGTTCAATTAATCAAATGGTGAAAATACACGATTTCAATATCCTATTTAATACATAAACAACAACTGACAAAATCCGAACGTTCACTTTTTCCTCAGCTATTACGAAAACGATTCGTCATACGTGTGGTTAGGCTTCCTGGTTGTGTCTTTGGTATTTATTTATTCATCCATAGATAAAATCTCCAATCAAACTAAAATAAAGAAAATAACAGCAGTATGTTGTGAAAATAATTATCTGATACTTTAATAAGAATTTAAATTCATTTTGAATCTGAAAGTGTTCTTATTGACTAAGAAGTTATCATTCGACATTTAGTGTCCTTTTCAAAATGACGTTACAATTGTAACATGACATCGTTACTATGGTAACGTCTAAATTTTAAAAAAAAACAAGTTCTGAGTCACTGTTATTACTACAGTAAAGCACTACGTAGCCTGATTTGCAACCTGATTTGCGGGACTGCTCGGGAGAATATTGTTTTAGATTACTTGGAAATGTTTTAATCCCTAGTGGTGATCTAACTTTCTTTAGAGTCTCTTAACTGATATACAGTGGACGTAGTAGTACAACATTTCGGCGATTCGAACATTAGTAAAGAATATATGGACAGTGCGCCCTACGATATATACAGAACTCTTTATTGTGCACGTTTATGTGATAAAATAGCCTAGCACTGTATGGGTTGCACAGACAGTTATATTTCGTTTACAGCGATGGGTAAATATAATGTTACGTTGAATAATACTGGACATATATATATTGTTGGGACAATATGTCTAGATATATTCAACATTTGTTTGTTTCGAGACTAATCAATGAAAATGCTTGACTGGAAATCAACTTTTTTTACATTTATCATTCAAGTCGCCAGATTAACTATGATTCAGTAATTCCATTGTTGTAACACGAATACACCAACTATGCGTTAATGTTTACTGTGTTGTGTTTTGCCACGACAATGTATTATCATTTTTCAAACTATAGCTACTGTGGAACCTTGGTGTGACGAGGAGAGCCAGTTCTGGTGTCAACCGTATCAACAATGCATGTCAAGGTCATATATATGTAATGGATATTATGACTGTCCTGATGGATCAGATGAAACCTCAACATGCCCAAGCAATCGTCCATGTAAGCATCATTTGGAAAACTGTTTTTCTCGGCTGTTTGCAATGAACGTTGGTTTCAGAACATACAAGTGGTTTATCCATACATAATTTCATGCGCAGTGCCGCTTTTGATCGCCCATAATAGTATGTTATGTGTGAAAAGAGCGCCAAATGAGTTCGTTATAATCATAATGACAATAATATGGCTTACATTTACAATAATACTTAGTAAGAGACTGTCAACCATTATTGACAACAAAGGACGAACCTATATATCGCCCCGTCAAATATACCCTAGCGTAACCCTCTTTATTGTCGTGACGTTTGTTGAAATACATTTTGCTATTTGTCGTTTCAAGATAATATTAAATGAAATTTGATTAACGGATTTTTTTTGTCACTAACATTGCAACTATAATTAAGATTCCCTATGATATAGCGTTACCCCGTAACTGTCGCTTATAATTTTATATTGAGGAGTTCAGCTGTTTCAATTACTAGTTAAACAATATCGATTATGTTGTCAAACAGCTTAGATTCTGACAAATTGTCTCTACCAGGGCTCTAGATAAGAGGGAGTAAACTGAATAAATCCAACATTCATCCAACTCGAAGAGACGATTCAAATGAGAAGTGATACCATAGGGTTCAATGAAAAAACTAAACATTTTAAATTTTGAAATACCCTCCTTCCCTTATATTGTGCTATGCTCTAAATTAGGCCCCTTGAATTTAAAAACTTATTGCAAATATCATGATGACCATTTATCCGTTAATTTCCCAAAATATGCATTAAAGTTAGTAAATGATACACAGAGGAATGATTTATACATCGAGTTCCTAGTATTCTTTTCTGCGAATATTAGGATGACCATGGCTTTTTTTTATTTTATATTCAAAAATATATTTACTTTTTTCTGTTTATTATTTGTTGAAGTTTTTCATATCACCTTTATTTATCGATTCATGGTAAATTTGCCGATATTTTTCTGTCGTTCATTTCGCTTGAACGCCGAAAAAAATCAGTTCATTTCTTATATTTACAATATATATGCTGTAATTTCTAACATTAAGTAAACATTTTGTTAGTACGCATGTATGTTTAATCCATATTAGAGGTTGATAACACGAATAATGTTTACCCTATAAGGAACAGCCATGACCGATTTACTGAATCTGTGTACATTCGAAAGCAGAAAAAATAAGTTCCACTGTCAACAACTTGACAGTTTGGCGCGAACAATGCCGATTTTTGACGTCATTGGAAGTGACGTAATTTTAAAGTAGGATAAACATATCGGTTTTTTTTGTCATAAATAAATGCAGATAGCCGAGCTGTTTATAAGGTAGATTCTTATGTCAATTTTCTTGCAATTTATCTCATTAATAAAGAAGAATATTAGTCGGGAATCATGGTTTCCACTAGTAAAAGGCATTGATCGGTTAAGAACAAATTTTGAAAAACTCCGCCAAATGTTTGGTGTGCAAGTTCCAAAGATTAATTTGCGAATGTAAACTGCATATGCACCGCCTCCCCGTCGAAACTTTTCCACAAGTCCCGCCCTCTCTAAAAGTGGTGTTTATATGAAATGAACACACTTTTTGTCAATGGAATTGAATGGGGCGATTGTAAATATATGGATTTCCACACATATGTCATGTTTGTTCGGTATTCACTCTATTTTAAAGGTATTGATTGCACTTTGAATATTTTGAACACTATCTGTAAATAATTTGCCATATTGTCGTCTGCTTCAATATTGTTGTCTGCTATATCGTTTCAAAGTTAGATTTAAGGCAGTATAAGGCAGTTTCTTCGTTTCTTTGATTCATTGTCTCTATATTGAATTGTGTCTTGCAAATATTGTGATTATAAGCTTATATGTAGCACTGCCAGTATCCACTGCATGCTTATTGTGTATTTATGTAATATTTTGTGTATAGGCCGAAGGCCTTATCATACAATAAAATAAATTGAATTGAAAGGCAGTATAATTTACCAAATTTCAAAACTAGTAGCAAACAGTTTTGACACTGATAAGACGCCGCGTTACGCGGCGTCTGGTCAGGAACAAAACTGTTTGCAAAGGCGGTTAATGAAGTGATTGAGAGTTAAAAGGGTTAAACATGGTTATAGCTCTACAGAAAACATATCAAGCAAAACAATAAAACATATCTTGTTTATTTAATCCAATGTTTTGACATTTTATGACAAATAACACATGGAAACGATTTTAAACCCTATTAATATACTGTAGTCAGTTGTTTAACTTGGTAAATGTCCGTATTCATTATTCTTCTTTCTGTGAAGGACAGCAACATCTAATACATGTTATACAGCAGAAAATAAAGTAAACCACAAGTTATGGATCGCGTTGAGAGATACATTGTTTTTTAGTATTACTTGTTCAAAGTACGGTTCATATACTCTCTTTTTTCATTACAGAGCAGGTAATTTGAAAAATCGACTATTTCAACGGACAATTGTATACGAGTTGCTAATGAATGATTGTCCGAAATTCCAGTTTGTTGCTGGCTACTTTTATAACCTTATAGCTCATTTATGACCTGTAAAGAAGTTATAATAAAAGTAGCATCTACTTCTCGTTATACAAATGTTTCAAACACCGTCGAAATCTCTTTTTAGAATGTGACGTTTAGATATTTATGTCATTTTGCAATATGGACGCAGCTGTTGTAGGCATCCTTAATGTTTCACTAAACGTTCTTCATCCAATATTAGGAATATTTAAAAGAGGAAAATATCAGAATTATGTGGTAAGACTTGCACAAAAACAGAATATCGGTACCTTCAATTTTTTCAATTTTGGCTCCATATCTAATGAATTCCCATTTCATACTTTCTCACAGCATAGCCGTTTATTCATAGACGTCTTGAATAACTTTTTTATACGCTCAATCCATAATGACATCGAACGTCAATGGCGTCACGTAAGAACGCGACGATAAGCGTTAATTCAATAATGTGCGACAATCCACAACAAAAAAATAAGGCACTTTTTAACTGCGGAACACTGCATTGTCGAAAACCGCAGACAAGTGTGAATCTACTGCACAGTTCTCGATATATTTTCTCTCTGTGAACGTAGCCTGTGGTCCATCTGAAAAAATATGGTATTTTTGTAAGAGTTACCCTCCTTGCTTCTTATCTGTGTTAAATTTCTATGATTTTATCTAAATAGCGTGGCTTAAAACATGACAGTTAAGGTTTGATAAACGGCTGTTTTTAGCTATTTATGTTATCAGCCACACCTAAAAAACGAAGCTGATGAGAAGCCGCAATTTGCATCATGTTTTACGCTGTTTGCTTTTGCATGTGTAATGCTCTGTTTTAGGGCACTCGAATTGGACAAAAATGAATAAGACATTCTAAAAGTCTCACCAATGTATGTACTATATGTTATTGTATCATTTTCTCTAGCTACTACAGCTTCGTCAGCTATCTTCACAACCATGGCTACTAAACCGCCACGTTGTTTCCAGGATCACTTTCGTTGTACCAACTCTCAGTGTATACCAGAAAGGTTTCGGTGTGATGGTGTATTTGACTGTGCTGATGATACTGATGAACTATATTGCAGTAAGTTACCAACTACAATTACCCATTACAGACTATTAAAGTCCAAAAATAGACTCGAATAAATGGACACCACATAAAAACAACCATTTTCAACACTTCACTGTATAGCATTTGCATTTTATTCGCAACCAGAAAGAATGGAACATAATGCTCTGCAATGATATTGGCCTTAATAATACTTTTATCTCTATCAACAGCCACAACTATGGCAACTAACACGCCACATTGTTCCCAGGGTCAATTTCGTTGTACCAACTCTCAGTGTGTGTTAGCCAAGGTTAGGTGTGATGGTGTGTTTGACTGTGACGACAATAGTGATGAAATATATTGCCGTAAGTTACGAAATAAAGCCGCTAAGACGTTATTCGTAAAAAAATAAACGTACTTATGCTGAAAATGTTATACAACTGTATTGACAATATACATAAATCAATACTTAATACAAGCGTTTATGCTACCTGTCCATTTGATCTCAATAACTGCCCATTTAGCCAATTGACAAATGACACAAAAACAAACAGAAATAAAAAAGACTGTAAAAGAAAATTTGATAAGAAAAGATAATGACGACAGAGAAAGCAATACTTTATCACAGCGCTTACCACAGATAAAAATCTTAAATAATCGTAAATATCTAAAATGCTCTCCTACTAATTGTACTTATACATCTATGTCTCATAGACAACGTATTAACCTTCACCGGCGTTTTGTCATTTATGTGGCTGCCACGGCTTGTCAATAATTCTGTCCTGCGTTCATACTTCCACAAAAGACTTGCCATCTTGTCGCTGCCAATTTCGACTACCCTTACATTATCAAACAATTTGGGTCTAGACTAGACACTGTGTACTACAATGTCTTGTTTAGTTTAAACATATTTTATTTCCAAAGTAGTTTACAAAGATTCATTCTTCACTTAACATAGAAATAAAGGAAAAAGGGTTAGGTCACAAGTTCTAACAACGTTTTTTACATTTAAACATATTTATAATTTAACCTATTTCCCCATAAATACGCCTTTTTACGTCATTAATTTATTGTTCCACTGAAGAAAATAGTTCCTATATTTAAACAGTCATACATACGTACAATAAAAATGTATTTTAACATTTTAGAAGATGTTGGCTTAAAACAGGATGAAAGTAAAGCAAAACGCGCCTTAAGGTGCATTGTGCTTTACTTTCAACCTGCTTTAAGCGGTCACCTATTTTCAAAACTAGAAACAGGCCATTGGTTAATGGGTAAAATCAAATTGCATAACTATCAAAATCCTTCCAGTAGACTACACTATGTTAGTAAATGTGTATGACTGGTTTGACGCGAAAACGGCAGTGAAAGAGTTAACGTAAGAAAACACGTGCTTTAAACCATTTGTGCCCACGATCCAAAATATGGGATATAAGCAAACAGTGCAGACTCTGATCAGACTTATGCTGCGTCTGATCAGAGTCTACATTGTTTGCTGATAGGAATTTCGATATAAAACTAAATGAAAATGAAAATGTTGACCAGTCATCCCTTTAATAAAAAATGGACTAATCCAATATATAAAAATGGAAGAATCCACTGGGGATAATGGGTTAATATTTGATTCGGATCAGAGACTGGAATAGTCATTTGTAACGCCAGAATTTTTTCCGAGGTAAGGATGTTCAGTCAGGTTTTACAGGTCTTGGAAATCCGTCAAGGAACTGTAATATATAGGAGTGGGGATACATATGTGTAAACCGCATGTAGTGAAATGTAGATTGATCTAAATCTGATGACTATATTAATAGTTTTAATTCTGATCAATCACCGAACGTTTGATCTTATTCTAATGAACAGTAGTTGGTTTAGGTTACAATGCATCGGGTTGCATATAGAAGCGCGTTGACTTGGTTCACCATACGAAATCGTTGAAAGCAAAACATATTTACGGTTATTGGTCTCAATCAATAGGGAAATGTCAATAGTGTTTAAGGATATATCACGCATATGCGGAATTGTGATTTGAAGGGAGCTGTGGGCTCTTAAAAATAAACATTATACTATGCCATAATATATTCCTGCTTTGAATTTAATCTCTGTTTAACTCTGTTACCAGCTCCTCTGACTGGTCACGCCAGAGTATCAACAACACCACCAACAACAACAACACAGTTACCATCAATATTTACACTACAGTCTAGCAAGTACGTGACAGCGCATGTGCAATGTGCCAGTGGTCAGTTCCAATGTGACAACAGTCAGTGTTTACCATGGTCTGTGCAGTGCGATGGGATAATGGATTGTGTTGACAATAGCGATGAAATCAACTGCGGTGAGTTATTATTTATAGCATGTAAAATAATAAACTTAACAAGGGGAGACTCTCTATTTTAAGAGTGTTCTTAATTAAGCTGCAACACATATTAATTACTTATTGTAAGACCGTCTAAAATAAGCACTTTAACTGTAGAAATAAGTTAGGCTTGCGATTGTATGTTGTTTCAACAGTTTTAAGTTTAAGACATGAACTAATGTATATGGTAAAACCTCTCAATTACGACTACTAAATTGTGTTAGTTAGTAGGTGTTTACGAAAGATGACTGCTTATGCAATGTGACAGTATAGGAAATGCTACTACTTGTCCATTAATACTGAAATGAAGACTATTGATTATCTTATCAGTTTTGGCGAACTTCTATGCACGCGTTTGACTGTATTGTAGAGTCCGTGCTCACACCTGGATGTACACCAAACTACTGCCAGAATGGAGGCACGTGCAAGCTTATGGTGATAAATATTCCACCGGAACATGTACATGTATGTGACTGCCCTGCTGGGTATATTGGGTCTCGATGTCAGGACACGAGTTCCAGGCCCCTACGCAAAACAGGGAACAACAAAAACAGCGGAGGTAATAACAACCTTTATTTTCTCAGATACAATGGGGATATAAGTACTCCGTTCAAACAAAATTGAGCACAAACATACTTCAATAATACAATGGAGAAAACGCTATTCTTTCCCGTTTAAACGCAAAGGAAATGCAAACGCATCACGTTAAATGTAAAAAGAACAATTTTTTGACAATTCTGATAATTCATATTTATCTTAGTGGTAAACAGTTTGGAGCCTGATCAGAACAGATTGCAATAAAAATAAAAGTTTAAGCATAAATGCGTTTATTGGGAAAGAATAACGTAGGATCCACTTCACGTAAAAATGACGTTTGCTGTTTATCAAAGTGGCATGCTTTGTAAAACATGTTACATATAGACTCTGATCAGACGCAGAATCATACGGCATCTGATCAGAGTCTACACTGTTTGATGATGGGAATTTCAATAAATCAACAAAACGTAAATGAAGATTATAGACCAGGTATAGCCTTGGGTGAAAAATGGAGTAATACAAACTATTCGCATGGAAGTATCCACTAGGGGCAAACGGATTAAACGGTATTTAAGTCGATGCATTTTTGCGATAACAGATTCAGACGATTGGCTTTTGGGTCTTCACCATTTCAGTTCTGCATTTATTATATACAACGGTTACTACTGAACTCTTTCCATATGAAATCGTCTGTATTTAACTCTTTCAAAACTAAGCAAGTCGTGTGGGTCTTTAAGTTACCTTGTGCATCTTTTTAGATACCTAAACATGAACCAGTCTACTAGGAATTTCGGGTAGTTTAATAAATATTGCTCTTAATTATCATAAAGTGTTTTCAAATTTAATGAGTTTAATTCAAACAGGTGTGGAAGGAGTTAAACAAGCACTTCCGTTGGGAACAATTTGAAGTCAGATCAGATGCCGGAAACCCCGGTTACTTGTCAGGTCAAAGTAAATATTTGCATCTCCTAGTAACAGTCAACGTTTTTAAGAACTTGTCTTTTTATGTACATAATGTTTGCGCTTTTTAGCTCACCTGAGCCGAAGCCTCAGGATGAGCTATTGTGATCCCATTCCGTCAGTCGTCCGTCGTCCGGTGTCTGGTGTCCGTCGTCCGTTCACATACTCAAACAACATCTCCTCATAAACCACTGAACCGATTTCAACCAAACTTTGTCAGAAGCATCAGTGACAAGGGGGAACGAAATCTTGTTCAAAGATTTTGGCTAGAGTTATTCCCCTTGCTGTGGGACTAGATTTTCTAACATGACCCTATAGACAACTTTTAATGCATAAGAAAATCTTAAAAAATCTTCTTCTCAGAAACCCAAAGGCCCAGGCCTTTGATCTTTGGTATGTATCATTACCTAATAATCTTCTACCAAGATTGTTCAAAGTTTGACCCTGGGGCCAAAAATGGCCCCACCCTGGGGCTTATCAGTATTTCTTAGAAAAACCTTTAAAAATCTTCTCCTCAGAAACTGTATAGCCTAGATCTTTAATATTTGGCATGTAGCTTTGCCATATGGTCCTCTACCAAGAATGTTCAAATTATGACCCCGGGACAAAAATGGCCCCGCCCTCGGGCTTATCAGTTTTTCATAGGAAAACCTTTAAAAATCTTCTTCTCTGAAACTGTAAGGCCTAGATCATTTATATTTGACATGTAGCTTTGCCTTAAAATCCTCTACCAAAGTTGTTCAAATTATAACCCCTGGGTCAAATTTGGCCCCGCCCCGGGGCTTATCAATTTTACATAGACTTATATAGGAAAACCTTTAAAAATCTTCTCATCTGAAACTGTAAGGCCCAGATCTTTAATATTTGACATATAGCTTTGCCTTGTGGTCCTCTACCAAGATTGTTCAAATTATAACCCCCGGGACAAAAATGGCCCCGCCCTCGGGCTTATCAGTTTTTCATAGGAAAACCTTTAAAAAAATTCTTCTCTGAAACTGTAAGGCCTAGATCATTTATATTTGACATGTAGCCTTGCCTTAAAGTCCTCTACCAAAGTTGTTCAAATTATAATCCCTGGGTCAAAATTGGCCCCGCCCAGGGGCTTATCAGTTTTACATAGACTTATATAGGAAAACCTTTAAAAATCTTCTTCTCTGAAACTGTAAGGCCAAGATCATTTATATTTGACATGTAGCTTTGCCCTATGGTACTCTACCAAGATTGTTCAAATTATGACCCCTTGATCAAATTTGGCCTCGCCCAGGGGCTTATCAGTTTTACATAGACTTATATAGGAAAACCTTTAAAAATCTTCTACTCTGAAACTGTAAGGCCCAGATTCTTAATATTTGACATATAGCTTTGCCTTGTGGTTCTCTACCAAGTGTGTTCAAATCATGACCCCCGGACCAAAATTGGCCCCACCCAGGGGCTTATCAGTTTTTATAGGAAACCCTTTAAAAATCTTCTTCTCTTAAACCGTAAGGCCCAGATCATCATTAATATCTGACATGTAGCTTCGCATTGTGGTCCTCTACCAAGATCAAATTATGGCACCGTGGTCATAGCTATATCAAAATGTTGTCTTGCCCAGTCAGATTCTATGGTACAGTGTCCTCAGGTGAGCGAAATGTGACCCTCTGGGTCTCTTGTTTCAATGAACCAACTGTACATTTATCCTCTACTCGCCAGTCGTGTTATGTTGCCTGAACGACACTAAACGCAAATGCATTACAGTTAAATGTAGAAAATGATTACAGTCTTCCCTCCCTACAACGGCCCTCCCATCAACGGCTACCTCCTTACAACGACCCTTGCCGTTGTTTCCCGACAAAAAAATTTGTCAAGCCTTTTCACGTCTGCTATATTGTCAGCTTAAAATTATTGTCGTCTGCTGGTTTTCCAAAATTTGCATAATAGACATTTTGACAGAAAAAAGTTAATGACGAATGACAATAAGCTTGAGTCCAGATATGACGCCGCGTAACGCGGTGTCTGATCTATATTCAAGCTGTTTGCATATGTAAGCCACGACTCCCTCCGAACAGCGTACTCATTGTGTGTCTTCCATTGGGTGTCGTTGTAGAGAGGGAGCGATGTACCTTTGAAACAAGATTCAAAAGTTTATTTTCTATCTGAGGGTTATCCGGCTTCTGATCAGCTTACATGCTTTTTGAAACGTTTGTAATTGTTTGAGCAAAAACGTGTTGATAAAAAAACTGACTTCCTTTCCTATTCAACACTAAAATTAATCCACGTATAGCTATGCAACTATTTGATGCCTTTGTAGGGTCTATTCTCAGTTATGCATGTCCAGTTTGGGGCTTTTCCAAGTCTAAAGATCTAGAGAGAGTGCATTTGAAATTTTGTAAAATGATTTTAGGTGTAAGACAAAATTCTTGCAATGATGCAGTCTATGGTGAGTTAGGTCGCTACCCGCTTTACGTAAATAGGTATGTGCAAATAATTAAATATTGGTTTAAGTTATTGAATTCAGATAACATTATTTTACAAAGTATTTATCGCTATGCTTTTGAACAAAGTCTAAAGGGGAAAGATAACTGGGTTAAAAAAGTAAAGTCATTATTGGATGAATTCGGGTTTTCACATATTTGGACTAATCCATGGAATATTAATTTGAAATCTTTCATTTTGCTTTTTAAACAACGTGTAATTGACAGTTTTTGCCAAAAATGGTATTCTGATGTAGAGACAAATAGAGTTCTCAGTACTTTATATATACATATTAAACCCAGCTTTTGCTATGCGACTTACCTCAATGTTATCTCCTCAAAACGCTTAAGACAATGCCTTACAAGAATTCGCATATCTGCGCACAGCTTACGTATCCAGACTGGTAGATACGGTAGAGATAGATTAGACCGGAACTTAAGAATATGTCAGCTGTGCAATGTATACGATGTTGAAGACGAGTATCATTTTATTATTAAGTGTCAGGCGTTTGAAGAGTTAAGAGTAAAGTACATAAAACCCTACTATAGAGTTAGACCAAACATGCACAAGTTTGTCGAATTACTTTTGACAGACAGTAAAACAAAACTTACGGATCTATGTAAATTTATCAGTTTTGCAAATGTTAAACGGAATGAAATGTTACTAACAATATAAATATTAATGGTATTTGTTAGCTGATAACTCATTGACTTCTGATTCTTTACTGCATTTAGTCTAGTATCTTATTGAAAACCTGTGAGAGAGTATTATAGTGTTGTTTGTGTTTTGCAATGTGTCAGACATTGCAGATCCTGATCGGCTGCTCATGTGGGAGTTATCTGGTCTGGATCTGCACTGTTTGCATCAGACAAACTATTTGACAAACGATGTGTCTTTATATATTTGTTCAGCTGAGCAGGGCAATACTGTACTTATCGTCTGCAAGTGTTATTATGTACTAAATGTTCAAATCTGCACGTGCTGACCGTGAAAGAAATGGACAAAATTCCCACGGTATCTGTCAATAAAATGAATTACAGTGTAGCCTACTTCCCTCGGACCTTACGCCACATACCTCGCACTTGAGCAATTCGTCGCCAGAACAGGATCCAAACAGCCTGAGGCATTCCGGAGGCAGCGCCTCACTCTGTTTTCTTCTTGTTCTTGGTTGACGATGCATTTGTCTCAATTTGACTTCGATTTTTTAAATGTCCGGTTGGGGAGGGCTACACTGTACTTTTCTCTTCTCTCTTGTCAACTATGTTATTTACTGTTAGACTACATTAGCACGTGCTGCAATTACATGTAGAATAGTCTATTTTGATATTTAGGTTTAACTTGAATATACGTATTTTGAAAAGTACAAACAGTGCATACCCAGATCGATGGGCTACATTAGGAACCCCACGACCAGGGTATGCACTGTTTGCATAGGACAATGACAAGCTTTACAAGTTCACTGTTTGTTAACGACGAATATACATGTCGCTAGAATCGAATGTGCTTCCCTTTTAATGTGCTCCATGTCGCTTTCATGAAACACGGTAATTAAAGGGGGTCCATTGCTAATTTGCTTTACCCTCTTTATTTGATGTTTCAGCCCTTTAAGTGGTTTCATTTCGCTTATGATGATACCTACTTGAACGACTGTTACTCTTGTTGATATGTTTGTATATATTAAGTACAGTGCGAAACAATTATTCTTTCTTAATATGGCGGGCAAACAGGCCAGAGCCCGATCAGACGCAGAGTTACTCGACGTCTAATTTGGACAATAACTGGTTGCAATTGGCCTACCTGTTTTTGTACGTGCGCTTTTGAGAGTGAATCGTATAGTCCGCTGTGCGTAACTATGTTGTTACTTTGTTACTATAAGTTATATACATATACATGTACATTATATATAATGCAAAATGTGCCATCGCTTTAACCTTTTCCCTAGTTGTGAGCTTTCGAGGTTTAAAACAGATGGATACCTGAGCAGAGATGGGCTGGGCCGTGAATTCCGTTAGGAGTTTTCTGCTTTGCTTCGCTCTGTTCTAGACGTCCACTATTTACAAAATTACAATAACGTGATTCACTTGAAAATAGGTGTTCATTCTCCTCATATTTCATCCGAGGAATCTTTTTCTCTTTTTCTTTCTGTGATTGATCTCAATCATATGATCTTTTTTGTTTGGATTTATACATAAGAAAATAGTTTTGTCACGTGATATGATTTGACCTGTTTAAACAATTTGATTATATATGCTGATGTAACGAGATACAATGTGTATAAGTTACCAAATAAACTATGTCTATGTCTACTAAAATCAAACCTCCTAATTGTGTTGTTCTTTCATGTATTATATTGCAGTTACTAGTAACTGGAAGATTTGGCTCCTGGTAACATTAGGTATTGGAGGAGTTCTTCTCGTTGCTGTTGGTGGCTTTATGTATCACAAACGATACAGACTAAGGTAAAAGTTATATAACGTACAACGGGCAAGACGTTTTTCTTTCTTCGAACAAGACAGGTTTATACCAAACAGTTACATTGCTCCCTCCCTACAACGACCTTCTGAACAACGATTCCCACCTAATGACAATACCCGCTGCTGTCCCCCAAATCATACGGTTATGTCTAACGCTTTCACTGTTGTAATGTCGTCTGCGTTAAATTGTCGCTGCCGTTTTTTTAATCAAAATTACAAATATAACATTTTGACAGAAAAACAACGTGAAGACGAGTGACAAACAGTTTGAACAAAGATCAGACACCGCGTTACGTAGCGTCTTTATCTTGGTTCAAACTGGTTGGAAAGGTACTCTTAGGTTATTGATGTACCTTCCCTATAGCAGCTTCCTTCGGCCAAATTACAAACTCTCTATCTCCAATTTGGTGTTATTGTAGAGAGGGAGCATTGTATAACCATTGCAAACAAGTTTTAAAATTTAAGACTCCTGGTTTTCGTCTAACCAGGATTCAAACTGTTTGTAACTAATAAGACATTATCTATTAGACTATTTATCATCAACAACTCTATTATTTCTAAATCGTAGGCTTCAGTCCAATATGAGTTTGCTTTAAAGACATCAAGCCAATCCTTTCACTGATTCACCCCCATTGTGATAGCTAGGTGTTAATGTAACTGTGAATCATGGAAAACGTGTGCAAAAATGTACCACAGCCATCTCAAGTTGTATAGAGTAACGCCTGACTGATTTTTGGCACACACATTATCACTGCTCTGAGCATGTGCTGCACAAGATTGAACCAAGTAGGTGTTACCACCCAAGCTAGATCATGTGATGTCTTTAAGTATAAAATGAGAACGTTTACCCTTTTTGGATACGACTTAAGTTTTAAATGAAATGGAACAAAGTGAAGCACTTGTCAGTTGTTTTCAAAGTATAATTTATGTTTTTGAAGAAACATTTCAAACTATTTGGGAACATAACCAGACGCCGACCTGCTCGATGTTTGATCTGGTTAACCCTTGTCACGGTGAATTGTTGTCTGCTTCAAATCTATCGACTGCGAAAAAAATCAAAATAAGCATTTATGCCTTTTGAACCTGGGGAAAGGTTGAATATTATTGACAAAAAGTTCGAATCTAGATCAGGCGCCGCGTTACAAATGTAAGCGCTTAGCACGATAAGGGTTTAAACAATGAACTGTGAGGTTTTTGTTTGAAAAAAAAACTGTTTATTCATATGAGTCTACTAAATTGTCCATCCTACGTTTTAACGCCTTCTATGAAAAAAGACAATATTGTAACCGGAAACGAAGAGTACACCGCAGTATTAGCATATACTTGAATGACATGAATGTTGTTTCCAAATATCGATTGTTACAATTTCAATTAAATTCAGTATTGTATTCAACACTGTTAGATAACCTCTTTATTCACATCATTATTTAACGAATGCACACAAAAACACCACTTTACAAAACTATTTTGACAATTTGAAAACATTTTACTTGCAAAATTATGTAGGCGACGTTATTCTCATGGGAAGTGATGTCCCTTCCTTTACTAAACGAATGTCGATTTTCGGAACTCGAATATGAAAAGCATGACCTTTTGCACTGTTGCTATACGTATATGTGTAACCCAACATTAAATTGAGTGTCTATTGTACAGTCACATGATAGGAAGACACGTGACCAAGTGATTAAATATATTTCTTGTTGGAGCAGAATGTATTTTATCTTGTTTTCAGTGTAGCCTACGTTTTACATGTTCTCATTCAGAAAATTAAACCAAAGCGGACAGCAAAATGGAAGTACAGGTCTCAACAACCCGGCCTTTGATAGCATCGGACTTGGTACCAGAACCCAGGTGGGTAGTTGTCAGCCATGAGTTCAGTAAAGAAATAAATGGCCTTCATTGGCCAGCGATTCCGACTTGACTACCTTTCTGAAATACAATGGAGAAAACGTTATCATTCCGTTCAAATGCAAACACATTGCAATGAAATATAGAAAATGACAATTATTTTGACAACTCTGACTACCAGTTATCATCTCAGTGGCAAACTGTTTGAAGCCTGGTCAGACTAATAAATAGTTTAAGCGTGAACACGGTTATTTTTAAAGAATACGTTTTGTCTACTGTACTCTGCACGTTTTTCACTAAACAGCAAACAGTGGTAACTGAACACGCTGCAGTTGTCGCCATAACATCTATTTACAGTGGTTTCTCAATGAAAAACATGTCGAAAGTTGACCCCTGAGACTATTAATGAACACATCCAGTTTCAAATTAGGCCGATTCAACTTTATAAGTGTTGAGGACCGTTTTCTGCAATGACTTTTAAAAAGAGTCCTCTGATCTGGAGCTCAACTTCTTGTATAAGACAATTGTACTCTTTTCATATGCATTTTGTACACGGTGAGTATACTCGTCGCTAGGGTTGAATGTTTTAATGCCAATATCGCTATTTAATCGGCTTTGAAATTGTGGTCTGCATGTATTGTCAAATAAAGACCCCCTAATACGAATATCAAAGTGTTTGTACATTATACTGCGTTAGTTAACATATTAACCAATAGTTACTGGTATATATACCCAAATCCAAAAAAAGTGTAAACATTTGTGTGCGTACATGTATAATTGTTCATCGACTATTTCCCTGAACGACTATATAGTTTCAATCAAAATTTGGACCAGTTCCCGATCAATATGGCGGACATTTCGGATTTTGCCTAGCGGTTGTATAATGTGGATTTTTTAACGTGAAAGGACGAAGTGTTAATACCGAAGTTGTATCGTATATCTGAGAATCGGACTGTGCAAAGTTTAGAATTTTATGTTGTTTTGATTGTAATATTTAGTGTTTATTTTTGTCTGTATGCGACCTATTTTATTGATACAAGCAGTAATGAGACACATCGTTGACCTTACGCAACGTATAATAACAAGACGGGAATATAACGTTGTCCCAATCCTGAATTGGGACATTTGGCATATCTATAAGATATTTTCTCCAAAAACTCCGCACGATACCAACATTATCACTTAGAATATTATTAGACCTGTCGATCTAGCTGCTGTCACCCAAAACATGAATGACGTCTTGCTCGCGGCAAAAAAGCAGCCCGATGAAGTGCTGACAAGATCTGCCACACAAAGGGCCTCCTAGTTCGTATTGATGTCAGAGCTTGCATGGGGCAACATTATATGGCCTGTCTGCTAAACCGTACTGCCTGGCCGTGCTAGACGCTACTTAACACATTTATCCCTGAAACATTTAATGGCCAATTCCAATTTCAAAATACGTCTATATGTTGTAGTCCATTTTTGACTATTTGGGGATGATTTTAACAATATATTTCAAAATGACAAACAGTGTAAACCCTGATCAGGGGGCTCCTTAAGGAACCCTCTGATAAGGGTTTACACTAGGACAAATGTAATCCTCACAAGTACACTGTTTGTAAATGATGACAATACTCATCGCTAGGGTTGAATGTGCTAAAACGTCGTCGAATCAACGTCAACGTTTACGTCCGTTTGAAGGCCTGTTGGCCTAGGTCTATGTACAATACCTGCAGCGATTTGTGATGCCACATTTATGTTTAAAACTTTTGATTAACCGAATTATTTAATTTATGTTGCACGCTAACGTCCTACTTACGTTAGTGACGATGTAGTTATAATCAAGCATCGCAAAGACTCACACTTGCTCACATGCATTCAATCCCAGCTAGTTCGTTGTGTACCGATCTGTTTTCAAAAAAAAATTCTTTGTATATGGCATACAATACTCGTACACGTTTCCCGTGGTATGAACATTTCCCAAAGCTGCAAGTTCAAATCAATCAAAAATACGTCTTTCCAAATGAAACTAAAACTCTCTTCATACCACGTTGTATATTTTATAATTTATCGATGGCAAATATACATGAGATATAGTGTGCGAAATTTTAAATCGATACGTCTTCTAGATATAAAAATATCTAAAATTAAAACGTTCACACTTTCTTTTGGAATGGGGTATATAAATACATCATATACACACAAGGTACATGTCTAACCCATTTATACCCGGTGTATTCTTCTATGTTCATATATTGGATTAGTCCATTTTTTTATCAAACGGATGCCTGGTCAAAATTTTCATTTTCAGTATGTTTTATATTGAAATTCCTATCAGCAAACAGTATAGACTCTTATCAAACGCCGCATAATGCGGCGTCTGATCAGAGTCTATACTGTTTGACTCTGTCCCATATTGGCATATTGGATCGTGGGCATAAATGGGTTAAAGAATTATGGTCAAATAGTGCAAACCTAGATCTTAATCTGAGGGTTTAAGTTTTCTTTAGTTTCACTCTCACTGAAGACAAATGCTAATTGTATTTTTCTTTTCAGATATTTACAGTGAAAACTGATCAACAACCAGTCTGAAGAACCATAACACCAATTAATACAATTCTCATGGTATGGAAGGTGAATTTCAGTTCGTTCCTGTATGTCCAGTCCAAAGTTATTTCAGAAAATATAATTTCAGTTATGTTTTAATAATAGACTTGTTTATGATTGTGCTACTTATAAACTGTAGTGAACTATCTTTTAAAAAGAATGAGTGAGGTTTTTACCTGCGGCATTTAACCCCTTTACTGCTTTACCCCGAGTGCAATAGCCTTTGCAAACAGTTGGGACCTGGATTAGACGCCATATAGTACTCGTTTCAATGTTTCTTAACTCAAATACCTAAAGTTTAAATTTTAGAAAAATAAAGCAGACGATCATTGTTTAAAATTGATGAAGTCATGGCAGTAAAGGGGTTTGGTTAAGAATACCACTTACAAAGTTAGTAACATGTTAGGTGGTACATGTACTCAATTTCTTAGTAATGTGATTATCATCCAGTTGGCTTAAGAAGCAAGCGGTGCCCCTTCAAACTCATTTAATTTCAAGAACATTGCATTTGGACAAATACATACTCAATTTGGCCTAGTATATATATGTATGTTATATGTGTTGCTGCTTAGAACATTGTTATTATGTCAATATGTTGCTTTTTAGAATGTTATGTTATATTGTTTAGAATTCAACACATTTGTTTACGTTCTGACGAAAAGCATTGCTAAATTATATCTATTGAGATATATTCTATTTTGTTCTATTTTATGCGAATGTTTTTACGACTCGTAGAAGCACGATTGTACGGATACCAATAAGGTATGTACGGATTCATGCAGTTAATTACGAGTTGACCGTCCAACCGCGCTACCATTTTGGGTTTATGAGACTAGATGACATAACACAGAACAAAAGAAAACAATAGAGCTGTTCATTCCGTTAGTCAATGTTGGATTTATGTGACTTTTTTGGTTTATGTGGCTTCTTTATGTGGCTTTTCACACCTTTTTAACAATGGAAAAGTCACATAAACCTGAACGTCCGCCCGTCTGTCCCTCCGTCCGTCGACAATTGTAAAGGACTTCTTCTCTAAAACCAAGAGCCCAAGTGTAAGCAAATTTGGTCAGATACATACTCTTTGTTTGAGCTTCAAAATTTATTTTTAAAAAGTGGGTTTGGCAAATGGTATTGGTGCCATGGCAACCGCGAACACAATCTAGAAAAATCTTCTCCAAAATTACTGGTCCGATTTCAATTTGATTTGCACCAAAATGTTTTTCGATTGATAGACTTTAAAAGCTGTTAAAAGAAATTTGACCCATTGAAAACATGGCCGCAAGAGAACGTGGTCATTTTCTGTTTTCGGAAATATCGAATCGAAAGTTAAAAACCTTCTAGAAGTCATATCTTTGGCTATATCATAATGAGATTTTGTCAGTGTAATGTCCTTAGTAATATTTAAGTCATTGTTGAATATAGGTTATGTCAGGTCATAAAGTAGATCAGTAGGTCAGATTGAAACAAAAAAGCTTTTTGCCATTCCAGGCGCCATACTTTTAGCTCAATTTTCTTGAAACTTGCTTAGAATGATTATCCAGACAAAAGCTAGGTACTGTGTAAATATGTGTTACATAAGATTAAAAAGTAGTTTAGTAGGTAAAAACATAGAAAAAGCTTCTCTACACTGTATGAGTAATATTTTCTGCCATAATTTCACACAACTAGCTCAGAATAACCATCTTGATATAACCTAAGCAATGTACTAATATATATTATTTGGGATCAAAAAGTGAATTTGTAGGTCGAATCATAGGAAATGTTTCAAAGTACTTTAGGGCCCACATCTTTTGCCCTAATTTCATGAAATTAGCTCAGAATAATAACCATGACACAATCTAGGTCAGTTGTGAAAATGGGTTATGTCTGAAAAAAAAATATGGTCAAATCATAAAAAAGCTTCTGAACACTGTAGGGGGTCATGTTGTTAGCCCTAAATTCGTGAAACTTGCTGAAAATATTCATCAAGACAAACTCTAGGTTAATTATGAATGTGAGTTATGTCAGGTAAAAAAGTAGGTCATTAGGTCAAATGATACAAAAGGCCTACGAATCCTCTTGAGTTCGTATTGAGTACACACATCAACATTATCCTGATACATTTGCTTCTTGTGACAATGTGCTAGTTGGGGTTATAATGATAAAGTCAAGTTGAATCTTGGAACTGTGTACTCTCATGAGCACCTTAGAGCCCATTGGGCTCTTGTCTCTTCAATAACGTGTTGAAATTGTAGGCACTTAAAGACCAACAAACTTCAACATAAGATCACAGAACTTATACAAAGTACTACATCCCTTTACCCCACATTCCTTGTCAAATAAATATGTTCCCAAAACAGTCGAACTTTGACATCTGGAATTCGCTTGACGCAAGTTTCTCGTATTTCTACGAATGACTTTTATTCTTTCAACCTCGCTCATAGCGATAATATCCCTTTTTCTAAGTTAAAAATGGCTAAGTCAAGATTTAACTAACGAAAAACACCGGTATGTTTCACCTAAGCGAGTTCGTGTAAGCAATGTGAGACTTAACTCCTTCACTGCAGCTCCCCGAACGCTCTAGTTATTTGCAAACAATTTAAATTTTGATCAGACGCCGCGTTACGCGGCGTCTGATCAAGATCAAAACTGTTTGACATTCATTTCAATATTTCTTAAGTCAAAATATCTTATTGTTCAATTTGAGAAATAAAAGCAGTCGACAAATGTTAAAAATTGATGACGTCACGGCAGTGAAGAGGTTTAAGGTTTTTCTCTTGATTATTACAAGTATAGATAATACATGTTACGTAAAACAGAACAACTCATTAGATGCTATAGTTCAATGCTTTTTTTCTATACCGAATACCAAATACATGTAGTGGAAGGACAATAAGGAATAGTTTAATTTCTGTCAAATAGCATGCTTTTATTCATAGCAGCATTTCGTTGAATTCATTACAACATTCAACCCTAGCGACGAGTATACTCGTCGGTTAAACTTGTCGATTACACTTGTCCTATGCAAACAGTGTAAACCCTGATCAGAGTATCCTTAAGGATCCCTCTGATCAGGGTCTGCACTGTTTGTTATTTTGAAACATATCGTTAAAATCAACCCTAAATAGTCAAAAATGGACTAGACTTATTTTGAAATTGGAATTGTCCTTTACAAGTTTCAAAGGTGAATGAGTTAAGTGTGTTCATATTTACCAAATTTTCACACAAAGATATATTCTTTAAGTCAGTGTTGTATAATGCGATCACTCAGTAGAAGGTTCGTGTGTTTGTATTTTCTACAGGTGGTTGCTTAATGCAGGGTGATAATGATACAGAAAGCTCCAATAAGAGCTTTCTTTAGTATTTATATCGTGAATTAACTTTTTCCTCCCTGAAACTTTAAATGGACAATTCCAGTTTCAATTCAAGTCTAGTCCAGTTCGAACCTTTAAGAGTTGATTTTGTCAATGTTAGGCACTATTTTACAAACAGTGAAGACCCGTATCAGAGGGCTCCTTTAGGAGCCCTCTGATCTGGGCCTTTACTGTTTGCATTTGACAAGTGTACTATTCACATGTTCACTTAGTTGCAAAGGACGTCAATATGCGGGACTAGGGTTCAAAGGGTTAAGTAGTATTACGTCTTCATTTAGAGGTATCCACGACACTTCACGTATTGGTCACTTTATACAAGATTGACCTTTTTTCATATTTCTTGTTTGATGATAGTGTCTTCCGTAAAGAAAGGTAGAGAACAAATAATAACTGTAAAATATGTATGGAGTGCAACAAATATTTGCAACTAACGGTGCATAGTTTACAAGCAGGCTACAATTTCAAAGTGTCCTCGTGAAAAAAACATTTTTCTCCAGTTAGAGACTGTAAAACTGGTTTGCTATTTTGCTCTAGAAGCATAGCCAGAGACATACAAACATGTTGTTTGTATGTCTCTGGCATAGCATTTAATTTTCCAGTTGTCCATAAAGGAAGCCCCAGTCACATTAAAATGAATAATTCAGCGTTTTTAATTACCAAAGAGAAATTATTACCAAGGACAGAAGGCCAAATGAAATTTTGGTTTTCCTTAAAAAATACGTTTTTATGTATTATGCAAATACTTTCATTTTGCTGTATATATTTTAATGTCGTAGGCATTTATATGCATAAATAACATTTGTTTTAGCTTACATAATGTCAGGAATATAGGGATAGTCACATACCATCGTTTATTCTAAGAGTGATAAACATACTTCAAAAAGTGATAAACATACTTAGAATTCTTATTTCTAATGGTATAAGTCTCTAATTTCTGGGGAAAGATATAAATTCTAATGACGAATTGGATACTTAATGAGATCACTCGTACTTTTAACAGATTGTTTTTATTAGTGCTACCCATCTTAGCCTTAAAAACAAATCGCCAACATCTTTTAAATCAAATAGTTTCTGTAGTTTATTACATTGTTTCATTTAACTCAATACTATTTATGCGCCTTTTTACCGCTTTCATACAGTCCTCCAATGAAAAAAAATAGTTCCACTTTATTACGTGGTCAGTATCTACCATAAGAAAAAGAATCCTAGGAGATTGTAGTTTGAAGCATTCAAGCTTAAAACAAATCAGAATGTGCCTTGCGGTGCGTTCTGCTTTACTTTCAACCTACATTAAGTGATCACCTGGCTTCAAAACTAGACACATCATTAGGGCAAACTGTAATGTTTTTGCAATTGTTTGATATACTACAGTACAACCTTGCTTATCCGACACCTGGTTAACCCAGAAACCTGCTATTTCAGACAATGTTTTTGGACCCAAATGTCAAATGGCATACACTTGCAGTCGGACTTCGCTATCTCGACTATGTTTAAGTTTGAGCTAACTCGTATTTCTATAAATCGAGCTCGCTTGGGTAGAACATACCCTTATTTGAAAGTTTAAACGTGGTTTTGTCACGTTTTAACTTTGATATACGGGTATGTTCCACTTAAGCATGTTTTGAATAACAACGTTCAATTGTATGACTTAATTCTGTTTTTACTGACACACTGCTATATCCGACATCATCAGTTGGTACAGTGGAGAATCTGTTATTCTTTCCCGTTTAAACGCAAACGTACGCAAACGCAAAGCACTAAAACGTAGAAAAGAACAACTTTTGGACAATTCTGATATTTCATGTTTATCTTGGTGGCAAACAGCTTGGAGCCTGATCAGACGCAAGGTTACCCGGCGTCTGATCTGGCTCCAAACTGTTTGTAAAAGAAAAAATAGTTTTAGCGTAAACGCGTTTATCGGGAAAGAATAACAGATTCTCCACTGTACCAAAGAATATCGGGTAAAGCAGGTTATACTGTATACAGTTCTCCCTCCCTACAAGGGCCATCCCAACAACGCCTCCCTCCTTACAACGACCCTTGCCGCGGTTCCCTAAAAAGGACGATTATGTCTAACGCCTCTACGGTTGCAATATCGTTTGCTTAAAAGTTGTGTCTGCTAATTTTCTCAAAGTTATATAATGGACATTTGACAGGAAATTAACTTATTGGCGAGTGGCAAACAGCTTGAATCCAGATCAGACGTCGCGTTACGCGGCGTTTGATCTGGATTCAAGGTGTTTGCAAATGTAACCAATATCCCTCACTATAATGACTCCCTCCGAACAACGCACACAATTGATGTCTCCCAATGGATGTCGTTGTAGAGAGGAAACGCTGTACTTAATCGTCCATTTCGACATAGACGATCACTTTCATGATGTCTTTGTTGACAGTGAAGAAGATTGGCTCTAGTTCTTCAACCTTTTCTCGCATGTCCTTGATCATATTTTCAAGGCAGTATTTCTCGACGTACCCCGGGATAAGTCCCATCGGGGATACATTGACCCACATAGACGACAGGCGATCCGCCATTGTCTTGCCCACCGGGATATCCTCTGCAGAGAACTGATACAGCTCGCTGACGTCCAGCAAGGCCACCACGTCGTCGGAAAAGTTTATCCTTAGGTATAGCTTTATATCGTCAAGCAATGACGTCACAGTCTTCTTGTAGGTGTCCCAATCGTCTTCGTGCTCTATTTTTATCGTGTGAAACAGGAATTTGCCTTCCTTGTCATGTATGGCATTCACCAAATCATTTATATTCTTACAGTGGCCTTCTAGAAGGGTAAATAGTTTCGTTTGTATCTTTCTGGCTTCACTACGTAACGGGTCATTGTCAGCCTCCAAGAATTTCCATAAAAAGGCCATTCCAATTCAATTCTAGAAAAAATAACGATAGCTTGTTACGGCTTAGCCTTAAGCATTCAACTTTACTATGTAATTATAATCTGCATGAGCTCTCTTTTGATTAATCCTGTAAAATAAAGATGTTATTATTTCCCAATAAACGCGGTTATGCTAGGGGTGTTTCATAATTAATGCAACTCCATTAATAACTTCGATATAATAATTGTAATATGCATGTGTGATATATCGTTGGAAAGGGCAATTCCTCACCTACACGATGGTAAAATGCACGATACGATCACATGGCCGGATAAATCACAACACTTATCTAAATGACCCCTTCTCAAGGGCACTAGAACATAGCACTTTTCAGAAATTACTTATTGACCTAATAACTTTTTTAAAAGTAAAATGTCAATACTTTGTTTTTGAAATATATCAATTTATGTTTGAATTTTAATATAAATAAGATTTCATTAAAATAAAATGCTCAGCTCTTTTGAATCTCAATTTTTAAAAAATAAAATTTCTCATTTTGCTAATGAAATTTTCGAACGCTATGCATTTTTTCTAGATTCGTATATCTATAATTTGATTTTAAAACATGAACATCTACTTCAATTGCTTCAATCATAGCCTGGTTTGATGTAAAAAAAATATGTTCTAGGGTTCAACAAAACCATTTTAACTTAACGGTAGTGTCATTTTTATGACATTTTCAGTAAGAGTTAAATATTACCTTTTTTTTTTATTGTTGTTGAATAATGTAATTTAAAATTGCGTAACGTGTGCATACTTGTTTGATTTAATTCGACCTAAAGTTTCATAAAATCATTTCGAATAATAAAATAGTATGGTAATTATAGTATCAAAATGTGTTCGAAACATTACCTCAAAAATACACAAAAACGGTCCAGTGCCCTAGACTTGGGGTCATTTAGGCTCGTGATGTGACTTATCAAGTCATTTGATCTTATTGTGCATTAAACCATTGTGTAGGCGAAGAATGTCTCTTTCGAATGATATATCACACATGCATTTTGCACTTATATTAATAAAGTTATTGATCTAGTTGCATTAATTATGAAACACCCCTCGTAAACAATTTTGTCCATTGCAAACCCGGGAAGACACCAATCTGTTAACCACTAAGATAAAAACAATTATTTTTACAAACTCTACCTTAAGTTTTAGAAGTTTTAACTTTTTTAGACATTTAAAGTTTTTAAACTTACTATTACCTTAGTGTTGTCTGCTAAACACAATATTGTTAGGGCATTCTTCTTTGTAGAAACATGATATAAACGAGCCGTGTCATGAGAAAACCTGACTTATTGCATTGCAAACAGTATCAATCAAGGCCAGCCGCCGCGTCAAATACGCGGCGACTGGCCTTGATCTTCACTGTTTGACATCTACATCGTCATGCACCTCCTTATTTATGCAGCTGTAATATATACGTTAGTTGGCAGTGTAGACCAAACTCAGATAAAGAACACGAGATAACAACAGTGCTTGGTCTGCACAATGTTGAAATGCAATAAGGCTGGTTAGTCATGGAACGGCTTAACCTGATTTTCATTTTATTCTATAGCTTATTAACATAAACCCCTTTGTAGCGTGATAGATATTGTAATGTGCATACTGGAAGAGTTAGTAACTGCTATACAAGGACACCAAGGTCTAAAGCCCTCTGATAAGGGTCTGTAGCAGGGCTGCCATAATTTGATCTTGAAAAATCCTTAGATTACCAAATTGTCAATTTTTCAAGCGCGATTACTTAAAGCAGCTTGGAAGTAAAGCAGAATGCACCTTAGGGCGCATTCTGCTTTACTTTCAGCCTGCTTTAAGCTACTATCTGCTAGGATAAAAATCCGAAGATTCGGGAAAGTCCGGAGAAATGGCAACAGTTGTTGTTTATAAGGTATGTCAATTTTCTTGCAATTTATCTCATTAATAAAGAAGAATATTAGTCGGGAATCATGGTTTCCACTAATAGGAAGGCATAGATCGGTTACGAAGAAATTTTGAAAAAATCCGCCAGATGTTTGCTGTCTTAAGTTCCAAAGATTAATTCGCGAATGAAAACTATGCCCCGCCTCCCCTTCGAAACTTTTCCACAACTCCTGCCCTCTCGAGAAATGGTGTAACACAGCTTAGAGGTTATATGAAGGAATATTACTTTATTTCTGTTTAATTGCATACAAACTAATCGCAAAAAAATACTGATTCAGACACTTGAAAGATCGATTAAACCTACTTTCCCTTACCCAATCGCTCCGAAGCCAAACTACACAAACATTTGAAAACTGACTGGATTCTGATCAGACACCGGACATCTCGACAAACTGTTAAATACTTATATCAATCTCTCTTTAGTCAAAATGCCTTAAATTCTGTTTCATAAAAGCAGACGATATATTTTAAGCAGACGATATTTAAGCAAACGATATATTTTAAGCAGACGATCTGTTTTAAGCAGACGATATATTTTAGCAGACTGTATTTAAGCAGACTATATATTTTAAGCAGACGATTATCTAAGCAGACGATATATTTTAAGCATACTATATATTTTATGTAGACGATGTATTTAAAGCAGACGATTTTTAAGTAGACATTATATTATAAGCTGACGGTATATTTAAAGCAGAAGATATTTTTAAAGCAGACAAAATATTTTAAGCAGACGATGTATTTTAGCAGACGATTTATTTTAAGCAGACGATATGTTTAAATCAGACGATATATTTTAGCAGACGTTATTATAACAATGAACAAGTTAGACGAATTATTATGTTTTCATACATCAGAAATGTCATTCTTTCCCAATAAACTAGCTTATGCTTAAAACATTTCATCCATTTCAAACAGTTTGGAGCCAGATCAGACGCCTGTTAAAACCGGCGTCTGATTCGGCTCAAAATAGTTTGCCCCTCAAATAAATATTAATCTTAAGAAATTCAAAATATTGTCATTATCTGCGTTTTACTACATTGCCTTTGCGTCTCGTGTTTTATACATGAAAACTGTCATCTTCTCCATGGTAACAATGTAATTGTTAATGACTTACCTTATGAACTTGATTCCAACTCCTCAATCATCTGAAGCAGTTTGGTACCCGTTAAGAAGATACCCGTATTTATATAGTAATGCATTAAAAACCAAAATACTATAACAACCGTTGAAAAGAAAGTTAATTGGCTGTTTGAATGACAGGTAACAGCTTACAGGAAGATTAAAGTAAAACAGAAAGCTCCTGAAGTAGCTTTCTGTTTTACTTTAACCTTGCTTTAAGCAACCACTTGCCTAGAACATACTATATAATGAACATAGTTACAGTGTCCGTAGAATAGGAGTTTGGCTGTATAAGGATAGTTTTACGCACTAATTCTCACAGCGTAAAACATGTTAAATATACTATTAAGAAGATATAAATAAATTCTTAAAACTGTAATCACTGATCTGTTAATTTATCCTTATTCTGATAAAATTACACGTTAATCACATCCACCCTTTTGCTTCCAGACTCTATAACACTAAATTGCATGTGCATGCATTAAAAAGAAAATACTATAACAACCTTTGAAAAGAAAGCTAATTGGCTGTATAAACGACAGGTGACAGCTTACAGCAAGATTAAAGAAAAACAGAAAGCTCCTGAAGGAGCTTTCTGTTTTACTTTAACCTTGCTTTAAGCAACCATCTGCCTAGAACATACTATAATGAACATAGCTACAGTGTCCGTAGAATAGGAATTTGACTGTATTACAACAGTTTTACGCACTAATTCTCATAGCGTAAACATGTTCATTATACTACTTAGAAGATATAAAAAAAATCTTAAAACTGTAATCACTGATCTGTAAATTTATCCTTATTCTAATACAATGGCGAATTTATAGAATTAGTGCACGTTAATCACAACAACCCTTCCAGGCTCTATAAAACTAACATACATGGGTGTTTCATAATATCTGTCCTTATTCTAAACGTTAATAGCACAATCAGTTTATAAGATATCAGAACTAACTATGCATCATTCTCAAGTACTTTGAATAACATTTTATCTGTACATTAGTACGGGAACATTTATGACGTCACGACGTCATTATGACGTCATTGCCTGTCGGTGGTTTTTTGAAGATGACACCGTCAAAAGAACAGTGTTGTGAAATCATTAAGCTTTACTATCAATGTAAATCGCATAAAACTGTTAAAACTATATAAAAAAAAAAAGAATCACCCTATATGCGGCGTCTGATCAGAGTCTACGCTGTTTGCATATGTCCCATATATGGGAGTGTGGGCACAAATGGGCTAAGGACATTTGTTTTGGATAAAAAAGCAGGGTCCAACCATTTTGACAATCGTTAAAATCTTAAAGAAAACAACATTCAAACTAATAATGTCCATAAACGATTTTATAATCATACATATCGTGATGTTTTTTTACCCCTTAAACACCATATTGTCGTCTGCTTCAATATTGTTTTCTGCAATCTCGTTTCAAAGTAAGATGTAAGGCAGCATAGCTGAAGAAATTTCAAAACAAGTGGCAAACAGTTTTGAGCCGGATCAGACACCGCATTACGGGGCGTCTGATCAGGATAAAAAAATATTTGCAAATGCGCTTTATGACGTCATTGATAGTGAAAGAGTTAATAAACCCTGTTACTGCTTTACCGAAGTACATCAGTTATTTGCAATTGACAGCTTGGATCCTGACCAGACGCCGTGTCACATGGCGTTTAATCAGGATCCAAAGTGTTTGACACTTAGTTTTATATTTCTGAAGTAAAATAACACGCAAATTTAAATTTGAGAAATAAACAGACGACAATTGTTTATAGCCAATGACGCCTTTGTCAAGGACGGTTAAAGGCGGGATGCAAACAATTTAGACCCTGATTAGACGCCGCGTAACAGCGGCTTCGGATCAGGATTCAAACTATTTGACACTCGTTTCGAAATAACATCAGTCATACTGTCTTTTATCTAATCTGGAATCGATATTGCAGACAGTAATATCAAAAGCAAACGACTTTTTAGCGTTAAATCGGTATGAAAACCCACGATAAATTTGCCAATGAAAGAGTTAAGAAGACAAATACAGTTTCTGACGACGAAATCGGCGTCTGGTTGGGTACAGACTGTTTAAAACTGTATTTAGCTATTATCTATATAACCATTAAACGTTTACAGAAATTAACAAAACGATGCTGACAACAGTTTTTGCAGACGAGATTTACAATACTACTGATCTACATGTTTATTTATCTGTATGCTGAATGATATTTTGATATGTTGTAAAAAGATATTTTTTCTTAATTTCTTTTCAAATCAGAGTCAGAACGTCAAAGCGTTTGCAACCTGATGAGACGCCGCGTTACGCAGCGTCTCATTTGGATCCAAACGTTTCGAAAAGGTAATCACTGGGATACATATCCGCCACTATAGCATATTAAGTGTTATCATATACATGTAATGCGAAAATCAGCGACCTTGAAATTCTAACTAGATCTACAGTTATTTATAGAAAAAGAAGAAGTGCATAAAATAAAACCTGTAAAATCAAATTATTATTAAATAGCTTTCTATGAAACGTTTAAATAAATAACTTTCTATGAAAGAAAAAGAAATAACAAGCAGTTAAACTTCTTTTTTACAGCTTTTTAAATAAGGAAAAAAACATATGTATTTAAAACAGGTGACAGCGTAAAAAAATGTATAAGTAACACAGAAAGCTTCAAAAAGAGGTTTCTGTTTCATTTTCACATTTCTTTAACTCAGCAACCTGCTTTAAACACATAATAATTAACATTTTGTGATCGTTATGGAGGGGTTTCACTGTTTCTATTAATACCAGCAGAGTAGGTCAAGATCATGTAAAGTGACCTTGGTTCATGTAAACACTGACTATACCTGTAAATTTTGCGATAAACGTGAAATTGAAGATGAATTTCATTTTGTACTAGCATGTCTTAATTTATAAGCAAGGTCAAATTTTAATAACTTAGTGAAATATTTGTGATTTGTTTGTTGATGTGCATTACTATATCAAATAGTTTCTTAATTGAGTTAAATGCGTTTAAATAGTATAGTTTTAAATCTATTCAGTGCAATACTGCCGTATCCTCGAGTAACGCTACTCGCAGATGCGGTGGTGCTGCGCTGACTTCGGGTTAAATGTGAGAATGATAATTTCTTTTCTTATGTTGCTAACAGGGCTGCCATTTTCAAGATTTTTCCAAAATTCTTCGGATTTTATACTAGCAGAGTGTGGCTTAAACCGGGTTGAGGGTGTAGCTGAATGCGCCTTAAGGCGTATTCTGCTTTACTTTCGGCCTGCTTTAAGTTATCGCGTTTAAAAATTAAAAAATTTTTTTAAAAAAAAATGATAAAATTGAAAATCTTAGGATTTTCTAGTCAACTATTAGAAGCCCTGTGCTAATGATGAGCACTCTCGGGATACATGGTCCATGTTGATATTTCTGTTAAAAATGCCTTGTATCTCATAATTTTAGTAGATCTACCATCAGTTTTATGTTATTATGTATATATGTTATGATGATGAGCTGGTATGCTTAAGTCAAAATAAAACATCTGTTCTGTTCTGTTCTGTTCTGTTCATGTACTAGCATGTCAGGCTTATAATCAAATAAGACGAACATATATCAAACCATATTTTTACAATAAACCTAGTATGTTTAAATTTCTTCAGTTATTGAACTCTTCAAAGGGTATTATTTATAGACTTTCTAAATATTAATCGGAAGCATTTAAGTTCAGAAAAAGTTTGATGTTATTGTAATGTTGTAAACTCATCCTCGAAATTCTTGAAATTATTTATATTCTAAAATTCAACTACAACATTTCTTAGTATATGTATATTTGATAGCTAGAAAATAAGAAATACAGTGTATTAAGTGTTTGCATATATCTATCACATGTACCTATTAGTATGTATTGTGAATTTATATTTGTATTGATGAGAAACTGTGTATAGTTTAAATCAATAAAATATCTATCTATCTATCTACCTGTAAAATAGCTGAATAGTTTTAACACGAAACTTATGGGTAGATACAATCAGGCCTCAGTAATTCAACCTAATGTTAATCGACCCCGTTTTAAACGCCCCAGATGACAATGCAAAATCCAATAAATATGCAGAGTTTAACACGGTACATAATAAATACGCCTTTTTACCTCTTTGGTTTATTTCTCCACTAAGAAAACACAGTAAAACCTCTTTATTACGACTGCTGAATTATATCAATTAGTGTATATTTAAAGCACGTGGCTGCTTGAAGCAGTATGGAAACAACCCAGAAAGCTCCTTTAATAAGCTTTCTGTTTTACCATCGTCTTGCTTTATGCTCTCACATGTCTTTTATACATTCAATTAGCCTTTTTGTAAGTGATCGTAAGCGAAAAGCTTTACTGTAATACCACTTTATACAATCATTAATATGCGTTATCAGAAATGGTTCTTCCATCTTTAGCTTCAGGTTTGAAGACGCCTAGTCACTTATAGCAGGTTGAAAGTAAAGCAGCAAATGTGCCTTAACCAATTATTCCATAGTTTATTTCTTGTTTTCAAGACAAATGACAACTTAAAACATGTTGAAAATAAAGCAGAATGTGCATAAAGGCGCATTGTGCATTCTTCTTTAACTTCAGCCTGCTTTAAAAATCTAGCATTAGCTAGGATAGAGAGCAAACTTTTCTTATGGCACCTGTTTATGCCTGTGTGAATTAGAACTTTTCAGTGTGGGGGATACTTTACTTGAGCCAATAGGCGTGTCTGATGGAGGAGGGTTAGTTAAGGGACATTCTACTTTACTTAAGCATAATTTCAACTATAGTGGATAATCTGTTATTCTTTCCCGTTTAAACGCAAACGTACGCAAACGCAAAGCACTAAAACGTAGAAAAGAACAACTTTTGGACAATTCTGATATTTCATGTTTATCTTGGTGGCAAACAGTTTGGAGCCTGATCAGACGCCGGGTTACCCGGCGTCTGATCTGGCTCCAAACTGTTTGCACTGCAAATAATAGTTTTAGCGTAAACGCATTTATTGGGAAAGAATAACAGATTCTCCATAGAGAAAACGTACGTATTCATGACTGTATAAAAACTTTTTTCGTGGAGGAATAAATATAAGGCGTAAAAATATGTATTTATGGAGTGACGGATCAAGTGACATCGGGTTTTGAATCTTCGACTGTATACTAGATTTTATCATCCATGACATATGTTCAAATGAATAATAGTTTCCACGAAAACTAGAGGTATTCATTCCACTAAACCTGTTAAATTCTCCGTTATAATTCGAAAAGTAGAATTCATTTCAACTTAAACTATGATGACACCCATGAAGCGTGAGCCCACGATCAACTACATGTATATTTCACTGCCTGATAACCCTTTCTTACCCACTGTGTATACCCGTACACAGGATATTGGTACCAGCGAGTCGAGAGAGTTAGCCGGTCGCTCTATAGTGCATGTATGTTTTTCATGATTTTATAGCATACAATGTCTATGATCAATATGTGTATAATATCGTATTAAAGCGAGATGTTTCTGAAATATGCTGATGTCAAAACATTTCTGTTTCATCAAGAGAAACGCTTGTTAGACGTATAAACATACTGCCTAGTACCGGTAAAAAACAACGGTTGCTGACGAAAAGGCATAATATATTATAATAAAAGAGTCTTTATTATATGCATTCGAGTGATATCGAGCGTTTCCGCGTGTATTTGCAGAGTAAAATACAAGAGTCTGTATCAGCCACCTTGTATCAGCCACTTTGTATTTTACTCTGACCTCGCTTTCGATTTGACGTGACGTCATTTACGTACATGTACGAGTGCCGCGTTATTCTTTGTGACATACAAAAAATCTTGTTCTGCTTCAAATAACTAATAAATTTTGGATATAAAATGATTTAAACAACTATTTAGTTGTTTCTGGTTTGTATTCAAGACATATAATAAACACATCACCAGTTGGCAGTGCGCAACAGAGTGTTGCATTTAGCTCTCGACGTTTTTGGCGGAAACAACCGATCAGACTCGCGCCAAGGCGCTCGTCAGATCGGCTATTTCCGCCAAACACGTCTCGAGCTAAATACATCACTCTGATCGCACTGTCAACTGGTAATGTGTATGTATCAGCCACCTTGTATCAGCCACATTTTACTCTGACGTCGCTTTCGATATAGCTTGACGTCATTTACGTACATGTACAAGTGCCGCGTTATTCATTGTGGCAAACAAAAATTCTTGTTCTGCTTCAAATAACTAATAAATGTTGGATATAAAATGATTTAAACAACTAGATCTATTTATTTGTTTCTGATGTGTTTTCAATGCATATAATAAACACATCACCAGTTGGCAGTGCGCTATGTACAGAGATTGTTGCATTTGGCTCTTGACGTTTTTGGCGGAAACAACCGATCAGACTCGCGCCAAGGCGCTCGTCAGATCGGCTATTTCCGCCAAAAACGTTTCGAGCTAAATGCATCACTCTGTATCGCACTGTCAACAGGTAATGTGCATTTATCACAATAAACATTTTCAAAAAGTTTGGTGAAGATCTAATAAAAAGTGTTTGTTTTAGAGAGCAGACAATGCTGAAACAGTCATTTTTCAGTATTTCAAGGGCAATAACTCCGACATGCCTTATGTGGTTTAGGTAGTTATCAAACTTGGAATAGATGTGATGCAAATACACATTTTCAGCAAATTTGGTGAAGTTAAGATAAAATTACTCGTGTTAAAGAGCGGACAAAAAAGTGTGACAGACTGATTGATTGAGTGACAGACTGACTGACTGACGGACTGACGGACATACAAGGCGATTACTAAAGGGCACCCACCTATCGATGGAGCCCTAATAATGATTGCGGTCAATTTAGGATATCAAAATAATCCACCCGCTTCTAAGATATTGAAATACACGGACACAACTATAATTTCCATCTGTTTTTTCGTGCAGTATGCTATAGGGTTATGCGGTCTCATTTACCACAGTGCAATCAATATAAGTTACCAACTTTAAAGACATCTCCTTAGCCCATTGATGGAGTCCCCCCTAATGTTTTCGATAGACGTGAAAAAGCATGCAGCATAAGCTGCCAGAGGGTACACCAATCTCAGTAGGTGTGAGAATACAGGTAACTCAGTAGTAAAGTGTGCAAAGCCAATGCCACTAATCTCAAGGTTAAAAATTTATTTTTAGCTCAGCATGGACAGCACGCCTGTTATAATGAGCAATAACAGTAAGTGTACAATAACAGACGTTAGAGGACAGTTTTTGGATAGCTCTGCGAAGGTTTTTAATTCCTGATATCCATGCATCTCTATCAAGTGGGATAGTTGAACGTGAGTAGTACGAACATTTGTACAGGTACAAAATCTGTAAAATTTAATGACAATCTACAGAATTTATACTTGTACAAATCAAACTGCCGTCGATTTCGATGTAGATTTAAGCAATATGCCGTACATTGGATTTAAAGGCTTTAGCAATATGCCGTTCACTAGCGTAGCAAGTTGCCGTACACCTAACCAAATTTCATTTCGGGTTTTTAAAGCACATACGTTAAAAACAATAGTTAAAGTTTCATAAATGTCAATAAAGATAGCATAAATTACTCGTACAACATGAATAATCCTCTTATGAAATTATTAAAAAGAAATAACAATGATATTTTGTCAGCAACTGTGGTTATTTTCCGGTACCAGGCAGCATGTTCATACGTCTTACGAGAGTTTCTCTCGGTAAAAATGAAATGTTATGACATCAGCATGTTCCAGAAACATCACGCTTCAATATAATATTATTTTACATATTGATCCTAAACATATAACAAACGCCGTGCGATGCGACGTCATTTTTTTAGGATCCAGACTGTTAGTAAAGACAACTATTGCCGCCTATGTCGGGAAATGGTTTAATATTCATCGGTTACTCAGTAACATTTGATGTGCACGCCTTTTGTCTATGTGTTTCATTCTAGGAAACACATTGAATCAATAGGGACTCAGTCATGTACTATTGTTTTTTAATTTGGTTTCAGTCTCTTAAGTTGTTTCGTTTCACTGTCAAAGAAACTGCTTTAAGTGACTGCTACATTGATATTGTATATATAAATGCATTAAAAATGGGATATTATTCTGTCTAGAAATAAAAGTGGCAAACAGTTCGGAGCCTGGTCAAACGCCGAGCTTCTCGGCGTTTAATTTGGCTCAAATCTGTTTTATACCTCATATAACTCACGGGATATTATAATTATTATTGGAAATATATATGACAGCCCTGTTCATTAACTTTATCAATAACATATGATGTCAAACCAACATTTTGTGTATCACGTTGGTGTAGTTAAATATCGCCGATACTTGTCTGGAAAAATGTTAACATATCCCCTTTTATATTCATTTATTATTTTGATGATTAACATGGTGTACATATATTTATATAATAACTATAATTAATAATAATAATATGTGATAAAGGGAGGTAATTAGTCGACTCATATGTATGCAGTAAACAGCGCTGCTTCCTCTGTACATATTAGTTGACAAATTAGCTGAAACCAATAGATCAATATTCTCTGTACAAAACTTGTCATAATGAATTGGATAGTTAAGGACACTTTTCTCCCATAATGAATCTAAATATCAAATTTATATACAGAGAAGAACACGTTATTCTCCTTATATTAGCTTGTTAGCCGAAGCAATTATTTTCAATGCAAATAGCCTGGAGCCTGGCCAGATGCTGGACAACCCGGTGCCAGGTGAGGCCAGAAGCTATTTGCCGATGAGTTCAAAATAATAATAATAATAATAATAAAATAATTTATCAATGAATAAACAGAAATATGTAGCCATAACCGGATTTGGTATTGTATGTATATTTTGTATATTACATGTATGTATGCTCATGGACTATTAAGTCTATTGCAGAAATAAACTATCTATCTATCTATAATACTAGAAAATCAGCATAATCTCGACTCGCTGGTACCAATATCCTGTGTACGGGTATACAAAGTGTTACCGGACACGAGCCCTCCACCCTCACCTCGGACATCTTATGTCGTTGCGTTACCCTTTTTCTTGTTAGGCACTACATCTCTGATATAGTTAAAATCAAGACCGGACACCAGTTACAAGGTGGAGGCAACTGTCCCATCTGAAAAAACTGAAACTTAAGCACAATGCAGTTAAATCCAGAAAAAAATACATTTTTTAAGATTCTATTTAGTGCTATTTTGATCTGAATGGAAATAAGAGTCGGGCTAGACGACGGGTTACCCGGCCCCTAATATAGTTCCAAAATGTTTGTAATGGAAATAATAATGATTGTTTTAGCACAAACGCGTTTATTGGGAAAAGAAAAGTCTTCTAAACTGTACAGTCGAACTTCGATATCTCGAACTTTTTTAACTCGACCTATCCGATTGTTCGACATATGAACTGCATTATTTCATGCTCGGTTAAGTCAAACATACCCATATTTCAAAGTTAAAACGTGGCCTAGCCACGTTTTAAAGCCGCATTGTGTTTTTGAGAAACCTGCATAAAACGGTTGTTTGGGTCCCATTTGAACTACGTAGGACGTGATTCTTTCACAAAAACCGGCTTTATCTATATAATATTTTTGTGCTGCACAAATTAAAAAGCCTCCCTTGTGAATGGAAAGAAGGACAACTCTGTAAATACAGGGCTCCAGATAACGGAAGTATTTCGAAAAACTAAAATCTTTATTTCTGCTTTTAAACCCAATGGTGTCATACTCATTAAAATTGCCTCGAAGAGACGGTTTAATCAGTAGTAACACCATAGCATTCGGTGCTGAAATTAGTGAGAAAATGTTAGATTAGTTCAGATTACTCCCGGTTACATGTGTATAGCTGGAGCACTGAGAATTACCCTGTTAACCCTTATTCTGCTGCACAGACGTCTGCTTTGACATTGTCGTCTGCAAAATTTGTTCAGTTTAGATTTATGCATTGTTTTAATTTAACAAACCTTAAGACGAGTGTCAAACAGTTTGGATCCAGATGAGACGCCGCGTCACGCGGCGTCTTTCTAGATTCAAACAGTTTGTAAACTCCCGTAAAGTTACGACCAATGGGCACAGGGTTAAACAGTCCTTGATCCAGTGACAACGTGTACATATTATTTACTATGGGTAAGCGATTAAAAACATTACGGAGGATCTATACCTTGAGCTTGCTGAAAATGACTGTTTCAGCCTTGTCCGCTCTCTAACTCAAACACTTCTTTTTTTATCTTCACCAATCTTGCTACAAATGTTTATTAGTATAAAATCTAGGTCAGGTTCAATAACTAGCAACATCGCAGAAGGCATGTCTGAGTTATTGTCCTTGAATAATTAAAAAATGACTGTTTCAGCATTTTCTGCTCTCTAACACAAACACTTTTTATTGGATCTTCACCAAACTTGCTGACAACGTGTATTGGTATTAAATCTAGGTCAAGGAAAAAAAGTATTTGTGTTAAGCCTGTCTCACACAGAACACGGTTGGGCACACGGTTCCAATACGGTATACTCGGTTATACACGGGTTGACTGGTACGAATGTAGCACGAGTATGTACGAACAACGCACGGATATACTCGGTCAAGCAAGGTTGGTCACGGTTTGAACACGATTTGCAAAACGATTTTCATACGATTGTTGTACGGTTCCAAGTACGGTCTAGTACGGTCTGTTACGGCCTAGTACGATTAAACACGACTTTTACTGGATTAACTGGACATTTACAGGGTTTACATACGGTTCCACCGACTTTTGTTCGAGTTATGCTCCATACGATTTATATACGATATTGACACGGGTGAGCTCACTCGTGTTAAGTGGACTTCATGTACGGTTGTATATACGATCTCGTACGGTCTCACACGGTCTCTCACGGTATTGTACGATCGCTTATACGATCATACACGGACATGGCACCCGTGCCAGTTTTTTAAAAGTTTTAAAAATCATACACGACGTTAACGGATACACTCGAATGGCCCGAGTGTTACTCGGATAAGGCCACGGTTGGTTCGGTTGTATGTACGGTTTACACGGGTGGCCAACAGTATAAGCCGTGTGTCCTGTGTGAGACAGGCTTTAGAGAGCAAAAAACGGTGAAACAGTCCTTTTTAATACATAAAGGGCAATAACTAAGATAATCCTAAAGGGACTTTAGAAATAATCACACTGGACCTAGATTTTATATAAATAAAGCATTTCAGCAAGTTTGGTGAAGATCCGATGAAAACTCTTTGTGTTAGAGAGCAAAAAAGGCTGAAACGGCCATTTTTTTAATAATTAAAGGGCTATTACTCCAACATGCCTCATGCGATTTTAGTAGGATTCAAACCTAACCTTGATTTTATATTAATGAAAACTTTCAGCAAGTTTGGTGAAGATTTTAAAAAAAAAAGGTATTTGTGTTGGAGAGCAAAATTTGCTGAAAACAGTCATTTCTAATACATAAAGGGAAAAAACTCAGATATGGCACATGCGATTTTAGTAATAATCAAACTAGACCTAAATTTTATATGAATAAATATTTTCAGCATGTTTGGTGAATATCCCATAAAAGCTGTTTGTTTTAGAGTGCAAAAATGACTGAAACAGTCATTTTTTATTAATAAACAGGCAATAACTCAAAAATACCTAATGCGATTTTAGTAGTAATCAAACTAAACCTTGATTTTATATAAATAAACATTTTCAGCAAGTTTGTGGAAGATCGGATAAAAAAATATTCGAGTTAGAGAGCGGACAAAAAAGTGTGATAGTCTAACTGACTGATGGATGGACGGGCGAAGATAGATAACGGTTGCACACGGTGAAGTTGAATCCGGCTGTATCACGTGATACTAAGCCGTGTGGTAATGTTTATATCAGACGTTCTATTTTCGGTTTGTTATGATTTTAAATCGCCCTTATTGGTGATTTAGGTCCGTCTTCATCATTTCATAGATCAGTTTGGCCCATAAGAATGTTCAAACATTATTATTAGCCGTTATTGTATTTCAGACATTAAGAAAAGGTCTGAAAACACAATGGGACTTTAACTTTGAAATACGAGTTTAATCTACAAAACCGACTTCGAGATATCGTAGTTCGACTGAACTTTTTATGAGATTATTGTTTCCTGTTCAAACGGGAACGAAACGCAAACGCAATAAACATGAAGAAAATGACGGCTTTTCTGAAATACTTAACTATCTGTTTCAATCTGTGTGGCAAAGAGTTTAGAGCCTGGTCAGACTCCGGATTACCCGGCGTCTGATCTGACTCCAAACAATTTGCAATGGGAAAATAGTTTAAGCGTAAACGCTTGTTTAGGGAAAGAATAACGTTTTTGCCACTGTACTTATTGACACGCGTTAAAAAATTCTGTAATAAAGGTCAAAGTGCAGGGTTAACCCATTTGTGCCCACGATCCCATATATGGGACATAGGCAAACAGTTAAGACTCTGATCAGACGCCGCATTATGCGGCATCTGATTAGAGTCTATACTGTTTGTTGATAGGAATTTCAATATAAATAAAATGAAAATGAAAATTTTGACCAGGCATCCCTTTGATAAAAACTGGACTAATCCAATATAAAACATGGAAGAATCAACTGGGCGCAATTGGGTTAATATCTAAGATATATGATGAAATTAATTGAAAAAAATCCATTCTTGAAGACACTATTATACATGTAACAAAGGGAAAACAATTAAAAAAAAAGAGAAAAAATTGCTTCGTAATTAGTCATTAAATTTTAATGCAGAATTCAAAGCAAAATGAATTAAATGATAATTATCACGAGGATTTTAAATTTATTTAAAGTCATTAAATATTCATGAAAACTGATACGCTACATATTTTATCACTTTCAGTGCAAATGACATTTAGCTTCCATGGCGAGATGATCAGTTAAAGCAGTTTGAAAGTAAAACAAAATGCGCTTTTAAATGAGATGATATATCTACTGGTACAGTGCTCTCTCCCTTCAACGACCCTCCCAATAATGATTCCCCCCGTTCAGCAACGCTTGCTGTTTTCCTCCATAACAAGAACATTATGTCTCGGTTGCAATGTCGCCTGCTAAAAACTATCGTCTACTGTTGTGGGTTTGCAAAGTTACATAATGGGCATTTTGACAGAAGAAACAAAAAACTTAATAACGTGTGCCAAACAGCTTGAATCCAGATCAGATGCCGCGTCTGATCTGGATTCAAGCTGTTTGCAAATGTAAGCCAATTTCCATCCCTACAACAACACACACATTTTTGGTCTCCCATTAGGTGTCGTTGTAGAGTGGAAGCGCTGTATATAGTAAATAGTTCTTATGCTGCACATTCATTATATCATTATTAAAAATATAGAACAATTTTTCAGTCGAGGAACAAATTGAAGATAAAAATTCGTATATTGCAGTAATGTTTGATGGTTTGTTTTTTTCTCAATCTGAACAGCTAAGGGCTTTGAACATGAACGCTGAGTAACATTGACCTGTGCACGGAAAATCACTCATTGTATGTACTCCCTCCCTACAACGATCCTCCCAACAACGATTTCCTCCTTACAACGACCCATACCGCAGTTCCCTCAACAGAACAATTGTGTATAACGCTTTTACTGCTGTAATAACGTCTGCTTAAAGTTGTCGCCTGCTGTTTTTCTCAACGTTACACATTTAACAGTTTGGCAGCTTGAATCCAGATCAGACGCCGCGCTTCGCGGCATCTTCTCCCTATAACGACTCCCTCCGAACAACGCACACAATTTATGTATCCCATTGGATGTCGTAGTAAAGATGGAGCGCTACATAACATATTAACAAACAAACACATTTTCCCTGTTTGTGTACAGCTGAATCTCGAGAAATCCGTATCCGTACTTAACCCCTTCAGGATCAAATTATTCAGGAGATTTTCAACCCTTCACCGTTTATTGGCGTCTGCATCAATTATGTTGTCTGTAATGTCGTTTCAGAGATAAAAAATAAGGCAGAATGGCTGAAGAAACTTTAAAACGAATGTCAAGCGCGTTACGGGGTGTCTGATTAGGAATCGAACTGTTTGCACTCGCGCTTTTAAGCGTCATTGAGAATAAAAGGATTGAAGATTTACTCCATAAAAAGGCAAACGATTGTAAGTCTTTTATTTATTTTTCCACCTTAGAAAATAGTTCTAATGTACACAGTCATGATTATGTATTGCAAGATATAATTATTTTCTATATAATACAAATGGTAGTTCAAAGCAGGCTGATAGTCTCCTTAAAAGCAGGCTGAAGTCTTCTTTCAAACTGTTTTAAGCGATCACCTATATAGGGAACTAGAAACAGGCTATGAAGTAAGGAATTTAAAGTCAAAGCATGGTCTAGCCGCGTTTTAACTTTGAAATACAGGTTTGTTCGACTTAAACCCTTTACCCCGTAGTCTGTTTCTAGTTTTAGGGACAGGTGAGCACTTTAAGCTAGTTGAAAGTAAAGTAGAATAAGGCGCATTCTGCTAAATACTTTCAGTCTGCGTTAAGCAACCATCTACTCAAATATACATGATATTTGTTTTGGTACATGTATATGACTGTGTAAGTTGGACTTATTTTCTTCAATGGACGAATAATTTAAATGTGCTAAAGGCGATTCTATAGGGGAAAGGGTTAAGAGATCTCAAACTGTCATATTGCAACAGTTTACTGTATAAATACAGTGGAGAAAACGTTCCTCTTTCCCGTTTAAACGCAAACGTACGCAAACGCAAAGCATTAAAACGTAGAAAGAACAACTTTTTGACAATTCTGATATTTCATGTTTATCTTGGTAGCAAACAGTTTGGAGCCTGATCAGACGCCGGGTTACCCGGCGTCTCATCTGGCTCCAAACTGTTTGTACTGGAAATAATAGTTTTAGCGTTAAATCGTTTATTGGGAAAGAATAACGTTTTCTCCACTGTAAGACAGCCGGAATTATCCAAACTCAACTGTATATTGATAATGGATGGAGATGATTTATTTGTTTTTATTTCTAATGCGTGTCATTGTTTATCGCTATTAGTCTTTTAAATATTACATGAAGCATTTTAAAATATACAGCGTCAAAACAAGTATTAGATCACCAATAGATAAACAGTAGTTCCTGTCTTAAAAGACGACCAAAAGCCACTTTCCATCGTTGTGACAGATCAATGATAAACACACATACTATACTGCATGAAGCTCCTATAGAAGCTCTCTGTATTACAGTTGTTCTTCATTAAGTAACCACCTTTCTTTTTGATGACCCCTTTTCGTCCTGAACACTAAGCTGCTGCAGATATGTAGAACTGTATCGTAATCGTTGTCCCTACAGTGGAGAAAATGTTCTTTCCCGTTTAAACGCAAACGAAACGCAAATGCCTTGCAATAAAATGTAGAAATTAACAACCTTTTGACAATTCTAACTGTTGATATAAAGCTGAGTTGCAAACAGTTTTGAGCCAGATCAGACGCCGGATTACCCGGCGTCTGATCTGACTCCAAACTGTTTGTGCTGGAAATAATAGTTTAAGCCTAAACGCGTTTATTGGGAAAGAATAACGTTTTCTCCACTGTACTAATTATCATCCGGAACAATTCAGCTATTTAGTGATTTCTCTGATACATGTCAAGGTAACAGAAATATCGTAGGTACTCTGAAAGAACCAAGAAAAAGGTGGTCGATTTTTTTACATAAACAGCAGTCATATGTCTATGCAATTATAGTCACGGAAAAAATACAATGTTGAATCGTATTAGTTACAAAAATCTTATAAAAAGGTCTTATACGTTTTCGAAAAGGTATGTTTGGATTTTGTATATCTTGCTTTTCGTACTGGATGTTTTGCAAGCTGAACTTGATCAGTCTGTTACTAAGTTCAGTTTTCCTAGAAGCAAATTCGGACAGTATACACTACAAAGACGGTTGGACACAATATACCACATTGTTCTACCCAATTGTGCCAGGGAATGTCTGTATGTGACGAGGTGCAAGTCATTCCAACACTACACACCGAAAGGAAAATGCACATTAAACCAGATTGATAGTACCTTCGTAGACGACGATAGCTGGGATACGGACAACGACTATATCTTCGCAGATAGGACAGATTTGCCAAAGGTACAGTGGAGAAAACGTTATTTTTTCCCGTTTAAACGCAAACGAAACGCAAACGCATTGCAATAAAAAGTAGAAAACAACATTTCGCCAATTGACTGAATGAGCTAGTTTATCCTAGTGGCAAACAGTTTAGAGCCTGATCTGACGCCGGGTTACCCGGCGTGGGATCTGGCTCCAAACTGGTTGCAATGGAAATAATAGTTTTAGCGTAAACGCGTTTATTAGGAAAGAATAACGTTTTTTCCACTGTAGTAGACTGACCAGTCGTGCTTATGTATCCCGACTTTCGAGTTTAAACTTTTAACCATTTCAACCCTACAGCCCTCTGTAGAGATTACTGCATGGTTACATATGCAAACAGTGTAGACCCTGATCAGAGGGCTCCTATAGGAGCCATCTGATCAGGGTCTGCACTGTTTGATGTTTTCATTGCTTTTGTTGACATACCAGAAATACAAAAGTAGACTGGTTCAAAGAACTTGTATTAGAAGGGTCCAAAAGGATTTTAAATACCCACAAAAGATATTTAGGGTTGAAATGGCTAACCCTCACAACTTTACCACGAGTACAATGGTTATTGGTAAACAGTTTGGACCCTGGTCAGGCGTCTGATAACTATTGGACACTGTATTTCTGTGTTTATCATCCACCAGGCCATTGCTGGAAGCTGTGCCAGTGAACCTTGTTCTACAGATGAGAAGTGCATACCTTCTAATCCACCTACATGTGTTGGTGAGTAGAACCAATTTTACAGTTTATGTTCAATTTTATTGAATAAAGATATCTCCGTGTATAAAACCAACACGACGATTAAACGAAAAAGAATGCATTGTTTTCAATATGTGTAACAGTCGGAGCGTTACTCTTTCTAACTAAATGCACTTATTATATAACAACCATTGCAAACCATTTGGAGCCAAATCAGACGCCGAACTGTGTTTCTTAAAAAAAAAGCTTGTCAAAGAAACATCATTTTCTATCTACTTTTGTTAAAAAATACTTTTCAATTTGTTTTGTCTTATCGTCTGTACGATTAAGCTAATCCATTTGAGATGCATGTGAGAAAACTGTTGATTGGTCAGATTTGATGGGACTCATCTTAAAGACTTTCAATTTGACCAAAATCGAAACGGTTTGACAGACGGATAGAAAATATCGTCAAAATTGTCAAAAAATGATTTACAGCGTTCGCTCTCTACAGCGATTCCCAATGTTAGACCAAATATGTGTGCGTTGTTCGGAGAGAGTAGTTATAGGTATAGACATTTGATGACATTTTCAAACAGCTTGATCCAGATCAGACGCCGCGTAACGCGGCGTCTATTCTGAATTCAAGCTGTTTGCCACTCTTAATTATGGTTTTGTCTATTAAAATGTCCTACATGTAACTTTGTGAAAAACAGCATGAACCACAACTATAAGTAGACGATAATGCAGAAATGGATTCGTTAGACATATTTGTCTTGTTTGGGGAACAGCGGCAAACATTTTTTTCTTCACTTTTTAGTGTACTGCGGCGCACCCCCAGGCAGTGGGAACGCGACTTTCGAGGAAGCTTGTATCACAGTCGGGTGCGTGCTTATCTACACATGTGATGAAGGGTTCACTTCTACTGGGCAAGATATGAGCATCACTTGTCAATCAAACTCAACATGGTCACCTTATAAATTCTCGTGTATCGGTAAGATATGATAATTCAGTATAGAAAAAAAACCGCTATTTTTTGTTCATATAAATTCTACCCTGTACTTCATTTATTCGCCTTTTTACTCCTTTAGTTAATTGTTTCCGCTGAAGTAAATAGTTAACCCTTAGCCCGCCAAATAAATTGACGTCTGCTATATTTCTCGTCTGCTTCAAGTTTCAAAGTGCTTCAAAGTTGTCCAAAATTGCTGAAAATGTTGTCCGAGTGTCAAACAGCTTGGATCCGGATGAGACGCCGAGTTACTCGGCGTCTCATCCGGATCCAAGCTGTTTGCATATGGAGCTATAGTCGTGAGTGGCAGGCTAAGGGTTAAAATGTGTGCAGTCATAAATAACATCATATACATTGGTTTTCCTTTAACCTGTTTCCATAGGTTACACGTCTTAAAAAGTAGAAACAGGCTATATTTGAATGGGTTAGCGAAACAAAATAGCAAACGATAATGGAATTCAATTTAGATCTGTTTATACATAAGTGAAATACATTTTCTAGGCCTGATCAGATACCGTGTTACACCATGAACATTATGATTTGTAACAAATGCCCTTTTTGTAATTTTCCACAGTAAAAATGGCATACTTTTAGAAGTGCCATTTGAATAAATTTCTTAATTTTGTAGCCGATTCAAATCTTTGAATGACTTTAATCAAATACCCATTCACTTCAACACATATTCTTACCATTTCTCGTACAAACATGTACATGCACATACGTGTTAATTCACAAATTACCTTCACATACATACACCATTCAGCTTCTAGAAACTTTAGAAACTTTATTGAAATATATCTGTATAGGGTCCACTACCGTGGACAGCATTAACATTTATACAAATAGAAAACATACATATCAATAGAGAGGTCATTAGTTGGGAATACGCAAATTCTTTTGAATTTTTTATATATTTTATAAATTTCTAGAACTACACATAATCAATTACTCACTTAGTAGCTCACTTATTCTCTCAGTCGCCGCTCACTCATTCAATTTCAGTTCACTGTGGACCACCACCAATTGTTAGTAACGCCATTGTTGGACCCGGCTTAGAGACAGAAAATGCAAACAGAACATACACGTGCGTCGAACCATACGAACCTTCCTCGGCTACAACTTCAATATTTTGTCAGAACCCCGCAAATTGGACGACACCGGAGTTTGAATGCACCCGTAAGTTCGATAATTATATATTTAGTAAAGCAAAAACTCAAATCTGAACAATCAAATGCCTGATCACAGACTCAACTAAAATCTTTATAACCTAACGGCTAGGTATACACACTGACTAGGAGCCTCCGTGGCTCAGTGGTTGTAGTAAATGTGAACTACAACCACTAAGCTCCTCGCCGCTGTGGGTTCGAATCCCAGTCTGGCCACTTCGGATTTTTCAAAGTCTTTCAGCTGGTAGGTGGTTCTACCTAGTTGCCGATTTCTGCCTGAAACAGTGCATAAAGGGTTTTCTGCTTTTCCTCCACCTGCAATTAGCTGGGTGTCCCCACCATGATGACTTGGATGGGACATTACACCTTCAAATACTATACTTAACTTAACACTCTGATAATGAAAACATGGTTTTATCGCAGAATTATTGATTGTTTCAGTGTACAGCGATATTTCTCTACAACGACACCTAACGGGAGACAAAGATTGTGTACGTTGTTCGGAGGGAGTCGTTATAGGGAGGGACATTTTCAAACAGCTTAAATCCAGATCAGACGCCGCGTTACGCTGCGTCTGATCTGAATTGAAGCTGTTTGTCACTCGTCATTACGGCTTTTCTGTAAAAATGTCCATTAACGTTGAGAAAAAGTTAAGCAGACATCATTGCAGACGTAAATAGTTTGGACATACTTTTCCTGCTTAGGGAACAGCGGCAAGGGCCGTTGTAAGGAGAGTGTCGTTGTTGGGAGGGCCGTTGTAGAAAGGAATCATTGTATAAGGGATTCAAGCAACGTTCTATGCTGAATGCAGATAGATAGATGACCAACACACTAGTCAGATTACCATTAGCCCCCATGCACGTTGCACTGACGTTGTTTTTTCCGTGCATATGAATCTAAACGCAATTGTAATGAAATGGAATAAAATGCAGAAAGTGCTTTTTTATAAAGTTCTAAGAATTCTGTTTTGTCTAAGTGGCAAACCTTGAATATACGTTGACTTACCCGGCGTCTGATATGGCTCTTATCCACTTGCAGTGGAAATAATTGATTTATCACAGACGCTTGTATTTGGTAATAATAACATCTTCTCTACTGAATACAGTGAAGAAGACATTATTATTTCTTGTTTTAAACGCAAACAGATTTTAATTTTGATCTGAATGACATACAGTTTGGAGCCTGATCAGACTCCGGGTTATGCGGCGTCTGATCAGGATCTAAACTGTTTGCAAAGTCGACTTTTGGCGCCGTTGGCAGTGAAAGAGGTACACTATTTTAAATATGTGACACATCGTTTAAACGAAAAAGAGAGCAAAAATAGCGCAATGAAATATAGACACAGGAGAACCTCTCTATAACGACCAATAAATTATGTTAAATAGCATATGCTCAAAGCAGGTGATTGCTAAAAGTAAGGTGGACGTTAAACAGAAAGCTGTTTTAGAAGATTTCTGTTTTACGTGCATTTTACTTTAAGCTGCCACGTGTATTTTATGAAATTAATAAGCTGTGTTTTAGCGATCGTAATAAAAATATTTCACTGTTTCACTTTTGATATAAATTTTGAACAGTATATTTCTATCTGTATGTGAGCCTCTCCAAACGCCGCATTTCTCGGTGCCTGACCTGACTTCAAGCTGTTTTCAATGGTTATCAGTTATTTGAGGTATAAAGGGAGTTTGTTGTTAAAGAATAGTGTTTTACCTTGTATGTTGTTTTTTCTTCATCGCAACCATTTCAGTGTCAACGTGAAGACCGATGATTAAAATATCTATGGCGATGATGCAGTTACCAATATAGGCTAAACGAGCTTAACCCATTTGTGCCCAGTGGATTCTTCCATGCTTATCAATTGGACTAGTCCATTTTTATCTAAGAGTGTCTGGACTACATTTTCATTATTGTTTTGTTCTATATTGAAATTCATATCAGCAAACTGTGTAGACTATGATCAGACGCCGCATCATGCGGCGTCTGGTCAGAGTCTACACAGTTTGGATATGTCAATCATATGGGACAGTTGTTGCAAATAAAAGTAAGAAATCATATCCATTATAAGTATGAAACAGTTAAGATCAATGCCAAACACAGATCCGCTGGGCATCTTGTAACTCCATTGATGTCGTCACTGTGAAATAGTAGAACCCTAGCAGCAACCACATCAACCACACAGATCCGGACATTTTAGCATCTTATATTAGTGTTTTCTTCTGACCTGTCCGAGTTATTTTTTGATTGGAACATTCTAAAATTTAAAAAGGGATGTTCAGTTGATCACCGTACTCGTTGATTTCCGTACAGTCAGCCAAGGATACGAAAAGCTGTATTTTTATTGTGCGTAATGTACAGTAGAGAATACATTATTATTTGACAATGCACTAAACTGTAGAAAAATAATTTTATCTTTTTAATCTGGGCGTCAAACAGATTGAAGCCTGATCAGACGCCGGGTTACCCGGCGTCTGATCTGGCTCCAACCTGTTTGCAACGGACATAATAGTTTTAGCGTAAACACGTTTATTGAAAATGAATAATATATCAGTAAAATTAGCGCAGCTGTCTCGTGCTGCAAGAGGATCATGCTCATCTCAAGATGGAAAGTGTACGACTTTATAGATCCGATGTTACCCTATTATCTATTTCCCATTATAAAAACTATGAACTATTCTGTTCTAAAAAATAACTCAGACAAGTCAGAAAATTCGGACAATAATATTCTAGCACTGTTTACTCATCACCCCTAAAACTGCTTACGCACACTTCCAGTTTCCAACTAGGTCAGGCCCATATAAGACTATTTATTGTTGTATTTATTGTAATATATTGCAAAATGACAAGCAGTATATAACCCTGATCAGAGGGCTCATTTATGAGCTTAAAGGACGTCTGATCTGTGTCTACATCTGATTTGCATATGAAAAATGTTCTCTTTATGGGAACAGTTTAGGTAAATGATTCCCGTCGCTAGGGTAGCACGTGTTAAAGACATCTCCTGGTGACCTTTTGATTATAACGCCTTGCCAGACAATTTCCTTGCAAAAATCATGGGTCTTGTGGACATCTAGGTAGCAAAGAACCATTGGAGCTTCTCATGTGAGACCCGACCTTTATATTTGATAGTTTGGTTAGAAATAACCATTGAAAACCACTAGAGCATGAGTATAATCTGGGCTTCACCGGGTAAACTGGCTGTGATGCATGCTTTGACAGTTAAATTCTCACACTATCGAGACAATGTGGGGGAGAGTCACTCAGTGGACTGAGAGGAAAAGTCTTTAATACATTTAGGGCGTGTTCGATTATCAGTCCGGAATTGACGGGATTGACGGAATCGAATGGTTCGGAATTCAATTCCAGAACTGTTCTATCAGTTCTGTTCAAGGAGGTGGTATGAGCAGAATTGTGACGTATCATCATGGTTCCCGGCACAATTTGCCAACGCTTCGCCAGCAAAGTTATACTAAGCAGGGAACCAGTCTACCATATTTACAAGGGTTCAATTCCGTTTTTATTTGATTTACTAATTCCATGGAATCGTTCCAAACAGTTCTGGAACTGATAATCGAACACGCCCTTATAGTCTTGATATAACAATGAACTTTCTCTCATTACTGGCTGTTGTGATCGAGATGTAATACATAAAGCGACCTCTCTCTACAACGACACCCAATTGTTTGGTGGGTCGTTATAGGGAGGGAAATTGGCTTACATTTGCAAACAGCGGCGTCTGCTCTGGATCCAAGCTGTTTGTCACTCGTCTTTATGATTTGTTTTGCTCAAAATGCCCATTATGTGACTTTTTAGAAAAAAAAACCAAGCTTACGACCATTTTAAGCAGACCTTATAGCAGCCATTAAATGGTTATGCGTTCTTGTCTTGTTGGGGGGCGCACACATTGTTGTAAGGATAAATTGGTTGTTGGGAGGGCAGTTGTAGGGAGGCAACACTGTATACAGATCTAAATTGGATAACTCAGATGCTATATTGAATACATTCCCTAATTGACACCGGTTACACAGTTATAGCTGCTGAGCACATGGCTTGGAACTCTCGGCCAATCAGATGCCTAAAAAACCTGTGAATATATCATTTATTTTACAAAACCATGAACTAACTAACACACTGTTCACTTATTCCATGCTTCCGTCATCTCAAGGCAATTTGACGTCACAATCCTAGCAATCCTCCGAGTGGGCCACCGCGAAAACCTTTTGTCTGCACTGTAGGCTTATCGATAAATAATCGGAATAAACACCAGATAAAGGATTCAAACTAAATCAATAGGTAATTCCACAGTATCAATAATAGATCTAGATCTACCCCATCCCTTTGGACCTAGATATATGCATTGTTTCAGCTGTAGATGTAAAAACCGGGATATACATGTCTAGATTGTCTTTACTAAACAGCTGAGATCGGAGGGGAACTGCACTCGCTTGATGACGTCATTTTATGTACAGTGAGACCTGAACTTTAAAGGCAATTAATAATGAATTGTGCTTACATATAGGGCTTCAATAAGCGTTATTTATGTTGGTGTTCAAGCATGCTTAATATCTCAAACTACACATTGAAATAACGTTTCAATTTAAGTCAATTATTACAAATAAAATGACATTTTCTTCTAAAACAAAAAGCAGAAACGAAGGGTCTTCTTGTTTTCCTCGAGCCCAAGCCAGTGCTAAATAGGTTAGACCATGGTTGCGCGCGAATAAACGACATAGTTCTCGGGGGCTACGCCCCCTCGAATTATATCGTTTATTCGCTCGCAACCATGGTCTAACCTATACTTATACACTGGCATCACACAGACTCGTATATGCGCAATAAGACACCATCAAGATTTGACATTTTCGGAAGTTTCAGAGCTACTTACCATAACTTGCTCGTTTAAATCCTAAGATTTCCAATTACTCAAGCGCGATTTTAGGAGTTGTATAGTCGACTCTTTTGTTGCTAGGCTATATAACATTAACACAATTATGCAAACAGTTTTGATCCAGATCAGACTCCGCGTAACGAGGCGTTTGACCTTAGTCTAAACTGTTTGGCACCAATATCAATTTTTCCTAAGTAAAATACGCATAAAAATTCAAAATTTTAAAACTAAAAGCAGAAATCTAAAGATTTCGAAAAAATCCGTATATACGGATTAATTCAGAAAAATCCGAAGATTTCGGACAAATCCGGAGAATTGGCAGTCCTGAGTTTTTCAAAGAATCGTTTTACGTCATAACTTTTGTATAACAGAACAATGATAGTTGACTATAGTATCCAGCCAAAAATGTCTGATATGATCGAAATTAACAGTAACGACCATATCTAATTCACACTACAGCGTTCCCTCTCTACAACGACACCCAATGGGAGAAAAAAATGTGTGTGTTGTTCGGAGGGAGTCGTTATAGGGAGGGAAATTGGCTTTCATTTGCAAACAGCTTGAATCCAGGTCAGACGCCGCGTAACGCGGCGTCTGATCTGGATTCAAGCTGTTTGTTACTCGTCATTAAGTATTTTGTCTGTCAAAATGTCCATTATGTAACTTTAAGAAAAAACAGCAGACGACATAATTAAGCAGACGGCATTGTAGTCGTGAATATGTTGGACATAAGTGTCGTGTTTAGGGAACTGCGGCAAGGGCGTTGTAAGGAAGGAATCTTTGTTCGGAGGGCCGTTGTAGGGAGGGAGCACTGTTCTTACTTGGAAAGTTGTGTTACTTTGGCATTTTCTTGCAGTTTACATATACGCTTTTCATGTAGGATACATCATTTGAAGGGTCCTTTTCATAGTGATTTGAAGATGTATTCCGCAAGTCAATATTAATTGTTATCGGTTTAAAATGGTTAGTATAACATCACATGTGAAAGTTTCAAAATAAAGTAATTAAATTTAATGTAGTTTGTCGATAAAAACAATATTCATATATACACTTCAAAGTTGTTTAATTGACAACTTGATTATTTCGAAATGTTAAATATGTATGTTTGTTGTAAAATTATGTTCTGTTTTATATGAAATTGAAATATATCTTATTCGTAACAAGTTGATATTATCAAACAATATCATTTATAACTATTATACCTTTTACTTAACTAGTATGTTTAACCTTACAAAAAAGTAGGTCAAACACATTTGGATTGGTTCGCTAAAACTATTCAATATTTCATATTAGTGTTGTTTGCTTAGATTTTAAGTAAAATTGAAAATAAACTAGACCAATTATTAACCCTTTAACCCATAACCTGTTTCTAGTTTTGAAAATAGGTGACTACTTAAAGCAGGTTGAAAGTAAAGCAGAATGCGCCCTAAGGCGCATTCTGCTTTACTTTCAGCCTGCTATAAGTTACCACCTGCTAGAATTAAGAAAATATTCCTTCTGATACATATTCATGACTGTATAGATTGGAACTATTTTCTTTGGCGGATGAATAAAATGAATGCGCTAAAAGTCGCTTCTATAAGGGAAAGGGTTAAAAGTGGTATGGCAATACTACGCCAAAGGTAGTGTCAATCCTGCAACAGAGATAACTGAGTGGACGGGTAATGGAAAAAGAATGTGTACAGTAAAGCCTCTCTATTACGACCACTAAATTATGTTAATTATTAGGGTGTTTACGGTAGGTGACCGCTTAAAGCAAGGTGACAGTGAAACAGAAAGCTCCTTTAGGAGGGGTTTTTAAAATGGTTCTAAGAGCTTCCGTGCCAAGAGGTGACATTAGTCTTAGTCAGAGCTCCAGATAAAGGGAGTACAGTAAAACCTCTCTATTACGACCACTAAATTATGTTAATTATTATGGTGTTTACGGTAGGTGACCGCTTAAAGCAAGGTGACAGTGAAACAGAAAGCTCCTTTAGGAGCTTTCTGTTTCAATGTCACCTTGCTTTAAGCTGTCACCTCTCTATTATATAATCAATTAGCATTCGTTTTAGTGGTCGTAATAGCGAGGTTTTACTGTATTTCATTTCATTTGCCTAGCTATACTCTTTGCGGAGTATTAGCAAACGAATTGTGTTACTTCAGTCAGCAGAAATCTCCGTTGGAGCATGGACAACCATCATCATTTTGCTATGTACGAAATGATACAGACCACCAAGAAATAGGGGTTCAAACCAATCAGTTCCCATACACCCGTTTGTTATTTTACCTAACTGCAAACAGTGCATAATACCTCTTTCTTGGGGCATACGCCACGGATAAGTTGAAGAAGTGTTACAACACACATGAACTAAAATTGATAAGATTTATCAAAACAAAATCATATACTACGTTTCAGCTCATTATGTACATGCATGTAGGAACAGAATATAATACAGAAAAAGGCTCATGGGAATCTGAATGAATTGTTACGAAAAGCAAATACTTGTAAGGTATGCAATTCATCAAACGACATCATATACCACATTTAAACCCAAAATATAAATGCATGTGGCGAAAATTGTGCGGTAAACGATATATTTCCAATATATCAATATCAAAAGGGGCATAACTCATTTGAAACCTTGCGAATTGTGACCAAACTTAGTTTATAGATTATCAAAAAACTTGATTTACATGTACTCAAACGCGCAAAACTGTTTGTAATGGACATTGGATTGTTGGAGCACAACCACAACTTGTTTTGAAATAACTACGTGTTTCCTTCTGTACCGAGGAATGCTAGAGTGGAGAAAACATTATTCTATCCCAATAAATGCGTTTACGCTAAATATATTACATGTATCTCCAGTGCAAACAGTTTGGAGCCAGATCAGACGCCGGGTAGCCCGAAACGCTCCAAACGGTGTGCTTTCCAGGTTAAAATAAACTTTTAGAAATGTCAAAATATTGCCAATTTCTACATTTTATTGCAACGCGTTTGCGTTTCGTTTGCGTTTAAACGGGAAAGAGTAACGTTTTCTCTACTGTAAGTAGATTCTGTTCAGTCATCACCTGTCCAGTGCAGAAGCTGATTTGGTCTGAGCAACGAGGACGACATTACTCTTTCCTATTGAAACGGCACTAAACGCAGATGCAATAAAATGACGAGGATTGCCGATTAATTTAAAATGATTGTGATTTGTTTAAATCTGAGTGTTAACAGTATAAAATCTGATCTGCCGCCTAGTTACTCGGCATCTGAGCAAGGTTCAATAATGATATAAAGAGTATGAGTTGAGTCTGAGATCGTTATCGAGCACTTGATTGGTCAGATTTGAGCGACCTAGTGTCAAATTGTTCGCGATACACATACGAATATTTTGAATTAACGCTTTTACTTGTAAAGAATGACGTATTTCAGCTGTACTGCTGAACTTGTCCATATATCCTTTTTTCGAACGACAGACGGCCACTTTGACCTAGGTCCGATTGTTTTATTCTGAATAAGTTAATATGTGTGTATAAAATTCATTGTACGTTTAACGGAAGCATAATTATCTTATATTATGTCTTCACGACCAATATCTAATACTTTCATGTTTGCAAACACCGTGAAACTTTCTTTCAATGAAGTCATCAGGACTATCTTATTCAATTCGGTCTATTTTACTTAAGATTAATTAGAAATTGAGAATCAGGTGCCCGTTTCATAAAAATCTTACGACAAATGTTGGCGTAAGTCAAAACTTTAAAATACATTTAATCTCTGATTTCTCTATCTTATCCTGTCTTGTGATATCGTTTTGGAATCGTCTTTTCAAGACGATTCCAAAAAGATGTCACAAGATAGGATTAGATGGAAAAATAAATAATAATTGATACTTTTATAATCTGACTTACGACAACATTTGTCGTAAGAAAGTTTATGAAACGGGCCCCTGTTTTGTTTTGATATATCCAGTATTTCATTACATCTGATTTTGTTATACGAGAGTGCTTGAAAAAGTGATGATACTTGATCAATAACTTCCATATGATAAGTGCAAATTGCATGCATGATAGGATCACCTAACTCAATAAGTCACAATATGAACCTTATATTAATGATCCCTTCTCGGGGACACTGGAACATAGCACTTTTCAGACATTACTTTTTGACGTAATATCTTCTTACAAAGCACAATTTGTAAAATGTTTGAAATACGCCATTTTATGTCTGAATTTTAATGTATATCACATTTCATTAAAATTAAAAGGGTGAACTGTCTTAAAATCTTTTTTTTTTTAAAAAATAATATTCTTTAAAACTGTGCGGTATGTGCACAATTGTTTGATTTCATTTGACAGAATGTTTCATAAACTTATTCGAAATAGTAAAGCCGCAATGATAATTAAAGTATTAAATATTGTTGAACAAACTACCTCAACAAATCACAAAAAGGTCCAATGCCCTGGGGTAGGGGTAATTTAGGTTCATATTGTGACTTATCGAGTTATGTGATCTTATCGTGCAATATGCCATCGTGTAGGCAAATAATTTTTCTTTAAAATGATATATCGTACATGAATTTGACACGTATAATGTTATAGTTTTTGTTTACGTATCATTACTTGTTGAAGCACACTCGTAAGTTACAGTGGATAATCTGTTATTCTTTCCCGTTTAAACGCAAACGTACGCAAACGCAAAGTACTAAAACGTAGAAAAGTACAACTTTTGGACAATTTTGATAATTCATGTTATTGGTGGCAAACAGTTTGGAGCCAGATCAGACGCCGGGTTACCCGGCGTCTGATCTGGCTCCAATCTGTTTGTAATAGAAATAATAGTTTTAGCGTAAACGCGTTTATTGGGAAAGAATAATACATTCTCCACTGTATACACCAAGGGCCCTTTTTACTAAACAACTTACGCATATTATTGGCGTAAGTCAAAATTTTAAATTTTAATTTATATATTTTTTGTATTATCACTTGCTACAAACAAATAGCCAGATCAGAGGACGAGCTTTTAGCGCGTCCTCTGATCAGGCTATTTGCTGTTTGCAAACGTTTATGATCGAAAAATAAGAGTAAAACGATTTTGACTTACGCAAAAAAATTGCGTAAGTAGTTTAGTAAAACGGGTCCCAAGTAGGAGAAGAACTTAATAAGCAACTGCTTTCGTTCTCATTCTTATAGTCATTTCTGTATGACTAAGATGTTTATATCATGAAGAAGATAAGTATAAACTAGACACCAAGTAACTCGGCGTCTGATTAAGTGCAAACTGTTTGGTTTAGTATTAACTAGACACATAAAATGCCTGACCTATAAAATTGACAATTCCAATTGATAATTAAGTAATTTTAAAACATGTTGGGTTGTTTTTTTGCGATATATCCTACAACGACAACCAGACCGACCCTAATCAAAGATCTGCTACAGGAGCTATCGAATCAGGATCAACACTTTTTGTAAAGGACAAGTGCACTCCTCATATATACACTGCTTTTGAAGACTCAAGAACGTGACATTAGGCTTCAATAAGTAATGGTTGATAAGACACAATGGCAAACAGACCCGACCCTGATCAGAGAGCTGCTACAGGCTCCAACCCTGTTGGTTAAGGGCAAGTGCACTAATATATACAGTCGAACAGTATCTCGAACTCACTTAATTCGAAGTAACCGATTTGTCGTCACATGAATTGCATTAATTGATGCTAGGTTAAGTCAAACATACCCGTATTTCAAAGTTAAAACGTGGCTGAGCCACATTTTAACTTTGAAATACGGGTATGTTCGACCTAACCGAGTTCGAGATATCGAAGTTCAACTGTACACTGTTTTTTAAAACTCAAATATACGTGCCACTTGGGTTCAATTAGTTGATAAGTCCAAGTGCCCAACAGATGACCATGATTTATTCAGAGGTTATAATGACACAGAGGGAACAGATAATGTATTATATTTTAATCTAAATGTCATTTAAGGTACTTCGCATATGCGCGTAGTTTCCATACGATTGTTATGAAACTTTTCATGAAGAATGATAATAGCCTAAGAAACAATGTGGGTAAATATAGGCAAAATTTATCGTGTGGTTTGTCTTTAAGGTCTTTTTTCTGACAAAAACCTAGAATTTTGATGATTTTATTTTTCTTAAAAATGAATAATAATAATAATAATAATAATAATAATAACGACTTTATTTCATGTGGATTACATATTTGGTATAGAACAAACAAACCAATTTTCAATATGGTCCACAAACAAAATTAACATATATACAACATGAAGGAACACACTTACAAATCAGTATTTTTAAACCTTTGCAAACAGAGTGGACCCTGAAAAGACAGTTCCTGTAGGAGCTCTCTACAGGGACTACTCTGTTTACTTAAAGATTTTAAAGATCAAGCTGAAAATGATAATGCATAAGTGTCATTATGAGAATTCAGGATTTGTTATCTATACATGAATATTGAATAGGTAGAGGCAATATAAAGCAAAAAAAAACCCGACGATTTGACAAATAGCAAAGATCTAGATCAATGAAATTTCATAACAAACGGGAAGGAATATACCAAAGATACTTCAAACCCTTTACTCCATGGTATATTTCTAGTATTGAAGAAAGGTGATCACTTAAACCAGGTTGAAAGTAAATCAAAATGAGCCTAAATGTGCACTCTGTTTTACTTTAAACTCGCTTCAAGTCACCATCTACTAGAGAACATAAAACATTTTTCATGAAACATATCTATGTAGTAAAGGGTTAAAGCAACATGTAGGTTTTAATCAAGATCCATATTTATATCATAACTTATATACATAGAAGCCCTTACAAGCAGATAAGGCCATGCTCAGTCATTAACCCTTAGCTCAACGCATATTCAAAAAATTACCCCTCATTTTATGGATACTATTCAAACCATTTATTTAAAAGTAGAATACAATGAATTTGAAAACTTAGAATGTTGTCTATTTCAGAATAATTTCTTCTTCTAGCAAACAATGTATACTCTGATCAGAGAGCTTCTTAAGGAAGTATCTCATCTGGGTCTACACTTTCAGCAAAAACTTCTATCGACATAGTTAGCGGGCTAAAGGTTAATAGTGTAACAGCCGATCAGGGGTTCAGCAGCAAAAACAAAGCCTACATGAAACCATCGCAACATTAACCCCTTACCGCACATGGCATAGTTCAAGTTTTGAAGACAGGTGATCACTTAAAGCAGGTTGAAAGTAAAGCAGAATGCGCCTTAAGATGCATTAACCTTTTTTCAGCCAGCCTTAAGTTGCTAAGATATAGATCTAGCAAATATTCTTATTTAACTTTTTGTAAATAATTATGACTGCACAAATTGAATGCGCTTAAAGGCGTTTCGATATGTGGTAACGGGTCAAGGAAAGCAATGGTTAGACTGGCACCTTAGGAATAGTGATATAAACCCATATTAAACGTAAAGAACAGCTTACTTCAGCTGCAAACTACAATATGCGGCGTATAGAAACCTTGGCGCCTTGTAATAAATTTCATGTACAGTAATCTACCTTGTTTATATAAATTTAAACTATAGTGGGAAATAAACTTTCACCCCTGAGCAGCAAATTTTCATCACTATACATGTATTACATTTTGAAGCATTATGAAGCATAACAAGTGACTACACTATCTGTCTAATTTAACCCATTTAAGGTATGAAGTTTTAAATGAGGTAAGTGATTGAGCATTTCTTATGTTCAAAGGCAAGTTATTCCAAACCATAGCTCCAGAATAGGCAAACGACCTCCTGAAAAATTCAGACTTTGGTCTGGGAGAATATAACTGAGAATTTGATGAAGACCTTAAATTTCTATCATGCACATTTGACTTTAGTGTGAACAAATCATATAAATATACAGGTGCCAAACCTTTGAATACTTTGAACATTAGAGTAGCTTTGTGAAATGTAACTCTTTCCGGAAAAGTCATCCAATTAAGTTCTCTGAAGAGATCAGCTGAATGGGCAGTTTTATCTTTATTAAGGATAAGCCTTGCTGCACGTTTTTGAAAACGAATGATTTTTTGTTCTTGCGATATTGAACAGTTTCCCCAAATAACGCAACAATAGTCGAGATGAGGTAAGATGTAGGAGTTAAAAAACATTTTTCTCAATGGTATAGTTAGAAATACTTTGATTCTTGAGAGGAGGAATAATAAGGAGTTACACTTTTTAAGTATGTTATTGATATGGCTATCAAAAGATAAAAAAACATCAAAGGTGACACCGAGTAACTTCTCCTCACGACTGCAATGGATTTCTTCATTTCCAAATGGGATTGGCAGAGCAATATTTTGAATGCCTGCAGATTTAGATCTTGATGTAATGTACATGGATTTAGTTTTTGCAACGTTAATTGACATTTTGTTCTTAAAAATGAATAAAGCTAATGACTATAATTCTCGCCCAATAAGTAGTCCACAACATTCATTACAAGAAAAGCTAAAAACATTTTGAATAAAGGTGTTCAGAAAGATGTTATCAGCTATTTAAATTTTGCAAAATGCTAAAAAATTGAATTACAAAAAACTGACTCATTCAATGTATATTTGTTTTCATTTTATTCAAATATATGGTTGATGAACTAGTCAGTCTGAAAAAATTAGAAAATATTACAGTCAGGATTTGTTGTTATAACATATTTTCTTATTAAAATGTGGGATATTTGTTGTTTAGATACAGTTACCTACCTTGGAATTAAAACTTTGTTATTAAAATGCATTATTATTTATTCATGGACTTGCATACAAGGTTTATTATATTGTTTGAACATAATTATAATGGGCAATATCGATCTTGAAAAGGTTAGCGTATTGATAAGCTTCACTGTGTGGCTTTATAGTTCGATCAAACCGTTTACATGTATACCGATTTAATTGACTTGTAAGTCATTAAACTAAAACGTACAGGTAAGTTGACATATACTTGGACCGTAAACATCACTAGTACTAATCAACGAAGACTAAACATAACATGTCTCTTGATTACTGCGTTATGGATTGACAAGTCAATAAATCGGACACTTAAAAAAAAAATTTGGATCGGATGGGTCTCGAACCTATGACCTTTGGATTGCTAGTCAACCACTATAGTCAACCACTATACTAACTGCGCTATGAAGGATTATACTAATTCGTATCAACATTTGCTTTATATAAATTTTCTAGTATAAACACGTACGAAAAAGTCTGTGTCGTCCAGACGCATATCCGCTCGCCCGCAAGACCGACTTCCGGTAGCGAAAGGCCTTAAGAGAATATGATTTATTCCTCCGCTGAGGAAAATAGTTCCAATTTATACAGTAATAAATATATAACATATGGATTGTGTTCTATAGTCTGGCACATGCTACATGTAGCTAAAAGCAGGCGGACAGTCAAGCAGAATGCGCATTAAGGCGCATTCTGCTTTACTTTCAAACTGCTTTAAGTAGTCTCCTATCTTTTATACTAGAAGTAGGTTATCAGGTAAAGGGTTTTACTCAAATGTATCAACCTAAATCTAATGATATCTGACGATACTAATCACAATGATTGAAAATGTTGTATTCATCAAATATTCCAAAGAAAGGCACTTAGTATATTGATCGGAAATTGTCCGGTTTTGTTGTTTTGCTTTTAATTTATGGTGTGTCTTTACTCTTCCTTTTTTATTTTGTTGTAACAGTTGTTTGTTGTTTTTTTTATTTGGAAGTGGTTTCAATTCAGATGACAATAAAGCATTGTATTTCATGTAAAAACAGCCTTTTTCAATCTGCGCACCACGCGTGCTTGGCATCTGATTTGACGCCGAGTATCATTGAAACATCGCCCCCAGCCCCCTTGAGTTCAATTCTATAAACATTATAGTTGAATCTTGGCTTGTTCTCAAACATTCGATTGGTCAATTTCTTTTTGTAGCACAATCAGAAATCCGACAAATCAAATGCTTGAGAACGATCTAAGAATCAACTCAATCGTTTATAACATTTGGACCTGTATATGTACAGTTCGGCTTCAAACATTCGATCTCTTCTTGATTAACCTATGTGTGCCCACGATCCCATATATTGGACATAGGCAAACAGTGTAGACTCCGATCAGACGCCGCATGATGCGGCGTCTGATCGGAGTCTACACTGTATGCTGATAGTAATTTCAATATAAAACAAAAAGAAAATGAAAAGTTTGACCAGGCATCCCTTTGATAAAGATGGATTAATTCAATATATAAACATAATACTAATTGTATTTATTCGTGACTGTTACTGCCTAGAAATAGGACTGCTGTTTTTGAAAACAAAAATCTTGATTCTTTCAGAGTACCTTTGTTATTTCCGTCAGTTTGACATGAATCAGAGAATTCAAAAATAGCTTAACAATTTTTCGTACAACAAGGTCAATCATGCTAGTGAATAATTCATTAAACCTTTTAAGAAAAACAGTTATCAGACACTAAGTACCATGGTTTTAAGGCATTAGAGATAAGCCCGAGATCATTCCTTTGATTCCTCAACTAAAATCTGACCAATCAAATGTTAGAGAATAATCACAGACACATCTCACACGCGTTTTATTAAGATGGTCCGTGATCTTGTGTTTTTTTTATCCTGTTTGCTCGGCTTGACTGACATTCGTAAACACGTTAGATCCAGATCAGACACACAATAGCTGTGTACTAATTAGAATAAATATTAACCCTTTTACTACCAAAGTTTTTGTGAGAATTTTACCTCTCCACCGTTTCATTGCCGTCTACTTCAATTTTGCTGTCTGCAAGGTCGTTTCAAAGTTTACAAAAAATAAGGCAGTATGACTGAAGAAATTTCAAAACGAGTGTCAAACAGTTTGGGTCCTGATCAGACGCCGCGTTACGCGGCGTCTGATCAGGATCCAAAAAGTTTGCAAACGCGCTTTTAAGCGTCACTGAGAGTGAAAGGGTTAAAGGCATATGGTTCAACATTTGTAGTTGCGGATGGCGTAGGGTAGGATTTTACCGTAGGGCACTTACAATAAGATTTCTTCAGGTCGGTCGTATTTAGGTCCAGTGCTCTTAGGTTACCTCTTCCTTAATGAGACCTTCTTTTCTGACAATTGTAAATGTTTTCAATCAAACCAAAAACACAACAACTAGTCGCCTGGTAACGTTCAAGCCATAGTTTTATGCAGACGACATTATGACAAAGAGGTCAAGATTATTGTAAAGCAGAAAGCTCCTATAAAGAAGGTTTCTGCTTTATGGTCATCTTGAATTAATATTCTGCCATGTTATTGTCATCTAAAAAAATTGTCCTCTGTCAAAATTCTAAAATTAGTTTGAATGCATTGTTTCCAACCCTTTCTGTCTCCATGACGCCTTAAAGCGCGATTGGAAAGGGTTTTGGTCCTGATCAGACGCCGCGTAATGCGGCGTCTGGTCAGGACCAAAACTGTTTGAAACTCTTGTAGATATTTATTAGTCATACAACCTTTAATCTAACTTTGAAACGCGTCTTGCAGACAGCAATACTGCAGCAGACGACAATAAAGCTGTGAAGAGGTAAAGTAATACCGAATTATTTGTTCATTAAAGGGTTAAGAAAATAGCACCGGAGTGACAAACAGTGAATTCAGGTCACACACCATGTTACTCGGCGTCTCATCGGGATCAAAACTGTTTATAACAAATTGCACAAATTTCCTCGTAGCATGCAGAAGGTAAAAACGTTTATTATTTCTCATGTGACATTACAATTTATCAAATAACGGAATTTTAAGATAATAATCACTTAAGTTAATGGTTTTGCTTATCAAATATTCATGAAAATAGATATTCGGCCTGTTTCTAAGACAAATACTCTTCAGTATAATGTTTTCTCCCTACAACTCCCTCTGAAGAACGATTCCCTCCTTTCAACAACATTTTCAACTGTTCCCCAAACACGACAATATTGTCCAACCTGACCACGGCTACAATTTCGTCTCCTTAAAATTGTCGTCTGCTGTTTTTTCTCAAAGTCACATAGTGGACATTTTGACAGAAAAAAACATAATGACGAGTGACAAACAGCTTGAATCCAGGTCAAAGGCCGCGTTACACAGCGTCTAATCTGGATTAAAGCTGTTGGCACATGTATGCCAATTGTCCTTCCTATAACAACTCCCTTCGAACAACACCAACAATGTTTTGATGTCGTTGTAGAGAGGGAGCACTGTACTTTTACACTGCCAAAGGCGACATCCCCGCAGGCTGCAAACAGTTTGTATTCAAACACTTTGTAAGTATTTATATGTGTCTCATAAAGAACCAAAACATGTCGCATTTACTGCTTTTTTTTTTTGTCTTCCTCTTTTTCTTCTCTTTCTTTGTTATCTACTTTTTTTCTTCAACTATTCCAAGACTTATGTTATATTGAATAGCACATTTACTTAAGCTTAGATGTTAATGGTCTATTCTCTCCAGATATGTTTATGTAAGAATGCTACACAAAGTATGTGTTTGTGCTGTACGATGCAATATGAGAAATAAAATGATTAAAAAAAACATGTCGCATTTGTTTCAACATGTATTCCGCCATATTTGTAAAGTTATATTGGAAAGAAATTCCTCTGTAGCGGTTCTGGGGCTATATTGTCAAAGAGGATGCTTTTGTTTATTTTACGAAGATTGTTCTTTCTGCTCGGTGGTGTTGATCCAATGCGCATCGAATTGGATTAGCAAAAGCATCTTCTAGTGTCACCCCTCATCATCAACTTAAACTTGCGTCATGGGTATTCAAGTTTACACTGGAAACAGAAAGATTATTGTGATAAGCTTTAAAACATATACAGTGGGAGAAACACATATCTTTATCAACACCCCCGTTTATATCTTCAATAACTGATAAAAATGAAAACAAATTGAAGCCGGCTCACCGATACGCCAAACTGTTTAAAGCACAGAATTAAATTTGCCGTCCATATTTTCATATCACATTCTGCATCTTTTCGCAGTTGTTGGCATTTTTTTTATTTTGCAGTAATAGCGATTTTTTTCATTTTACAACAAATGAAATCCGTATAGAATTCAACATTTCTAAATGCATAACAGTCTTAATTAATATAGACCGATTTCATTGATCCGGCAGGGCGGAGTTTCAATGTGGACAACTGCATGTCAACTGAGGGGGCGGCATCATGTTCGTTTATTATCGGACCGTTGTCGTCTGACGTTTTTTTTCTCAACATAACATGTTAGTGGATTTTTTATTGAAGGAAAATAATGAAGAGTGACAAACAGCTTAAATCAATTTCAGACGTCGTGGATTCAAGCTGTTTGCAAATGTAAGTCCAACCCTAATGTTCCCGCCCTTTAACAACTCCCTAAACGACACACGAAATATTTGTTTCCCATTGGGCGTGTTGTAGAGAGGGAGCACTTTATATATTTTTTTCGCGTGGATATGGATGTACGCATATATAGTGTTTCTCCATGTTGAAAGTAATCACCATTCTTGATGAAAAGAAGTATCAGGAAGAAGAAGTATCAGACAATAACGATATAATACGGGTCTATACACATCACCCCTTAAACCAAATGCTAATAAGTGTATATTTGCCATGGTTAGCTCCGCCCTGCTAGGTGAAAGAAATCGGCCTATACACGTCCGCAACAACTTTGAAAACAATAAGATTCTATAAATAATTGAGTTAAGAAACAAATTAAAAAATCAAGAGGCTAAAAGAGAGTTTCCAGTATTATAATTTCTGTCTGTTATTAAGTATAGAAGATTTTACTTTTCCGAATAAACGCACTTAACAAAATCAATTATTTTCATTGCTAGTGGTTTGACGAGACATCACACTGTTTGCCATACATGTAAACATAAAAAATGTTATTTTCTAAATTTTATTGCATAGCGTTTACGCGAGAAATAACATGTGTACACCACTGTATCAACAAACTCAATCCCTTAAACTGCGGAAGCCCAACTTTGTTAACAGAGAAACAAACATCATTAAGATTCTCGCCGCAACGAATTTGCGGAATTAAAATGTGAACACTAACGAATTGGAACCAAATTACACTATGCAAAATCTTTAATTGGTCTGTCGTAGCAAGCGGTTGAGGAAAGTACGGAAACCCATTGAGGCCCTTTTTAGATAGAAGTTAGATGGCATTAATTCGAACTTAAGTTCGAATTCCTAAGTTAAAAATGTTGCCGGAACGTCTAAGATCTAATACCTAAGTTCTAACTTCTAACTTCGATTTGTTGCCGAAATTGTTGCCGGAACATCTAGGAGCTTAGATCTAAGTTTTAAGTTTTAAATCCTAAGTTCGAATTGTTGCCGGAATTGTTGTCGGAACATCTAAGATTTAAGAGCTAAGTTCTAAGTTATAACACCTCAGTTCTAAGTTCCGGCAAAATTCGAACTAAGAATTTAAAACTTAGAACTAAGGTCTTAGATATTAGATGTTCCGGCAATAATTCAAACTTAGGAGTTACAGCTGACGTTCGAATGAATGCCTTCTAACTTCTATATCCAAAGGGCCTCAATGGGCTTCCGTAGAAAAGATAGCACAAACATGAATCAAAACAATGAATAAGATGCCGGTGTCAATGCCGTCCACGACATCGACGCCAATGGAAAGGCAATACCGTTTCGCTTGTTTGTCGCTGTGAGACGCAATGTGCAAATCTTAATTTAGTACAGTGTCACAGACGTACTTTTCCAAAATAAATGCGCCTGTGTCCATTGTATACAGTTTGGAGCCAGATCAGAAACGGGAAAAAATGGCGTCTGATCAGGCAAACTATTTGTCAGTTTGATCAATATGATTCGTAAGAAATGTCAGTGCTATTTTCTACATTGTTGAAATGTTTTTGCGTTTCGTTTGCGTTAAAACGGTAAAACAATAATAAAAAAAATAATTATAAAAATTAGTTTCGTGTTCACTCCTGCGCCACAGCGCGAGACTAAAACGACAGAAGACGTCAAACGTACAGATGCATACAAACTCCGGCGTCGTCCAATTTGCGGGACCCTGGCAAACTATTGAGGTAGAAGCCGACGAAGGTTCGTATGGTTCCACGCACGTGTATGTTCTGCTTGCATTTACTGTCTCTAAGCCGGGTCCAACAATGGCGTTACTGACAATTGGTGGCGATCCACAGTGAGCTTAAACAGTAAATAAAAAAAATCAGTAAATAAAAAAGTAATTAAAATGTATTTTTTGTGATTGAAAATATTGACTGAACTCTGAAGGAGCACATTAGAAAGTACGGTTATTGACTCTGCGTATGCGTAGAGACGATGGGCTTTGCATGTATGTGCGTGTAGCATTTTGTGCACATGTATGTGCATTGAAAACCACCATAAATTTCTTAATATCTTCAAAAAGGGTAATGTTAGTAAGCTAAATTTCGCATGACATCATTATGCGCTTTCACCAACTCTGACATTTAAGTTTCAGAAAATAATGTGTTTTATTGATCATTTCTATGTAACACTCAGGATAAGTGTTATCAGTTATTTAACATTACAAAAGCCACCATTAATACTGTTCAGTGGAACCTCTTTATAACGACCTCTAGATTATGTAAGTTTAAGGTGTTTACGACAGGTGACTACTTAAAGCAAGGTGACAGTAAAACAGAAAGCTGCTACAAAAGCTTTCTGTTTTAATTGTCACCTTGCTTTAAGCTGTGACCTGTCTTTTATACAATCAATTAGCCTTCGTTTTAGTGGTCGTAATGGAGGGTTTTTACTGTATATCTAGCGCATGTCATAAAATATTGCAGTTGAAGATTGAGACGAGTGAGGAATAGTGCTGTGGTTTTAAATACAGTCGACTTGCGCTTCTTCCATCCATATAATTTCACTGTGGAATTTTATTGTTTTCTTTATTCCTCTCACATCCAAACTATCGTCTGTGTCGACTACAATCTTTATTCGAGTCTGATTTAAGGGTGCATCAAACCCATAAGCGAATTTTTCAAAGTATTTAACTCTTTTGCTTTATGATTATTTTGAAAGAGCTGTTCATGATAAAGAGAAAAAAAGGGGGAAAAACATAATGTTGGTGTGCATTATTATGCACAGTTTCTCAAATTTTGTCAAATTTAAAGTATAAGCTTCAATAAAATCTATTTCAAATTAAAACAAACATGGTAATTTTGTTTTTCATTATGTATTTCATGTCTGTGGAAGTATGTTAACATAAAGAAACTAAATGAAGAACAAATAGGCACCAGTTTTGGAAAATATGAATCTCTAAATTGACAACATGGTTTTTATAGGTTATGCTATTTTTTAAAACAAAAACTTATGAGAAATAGTAAAAAAAAAAAATTCTAGTATTTAACTTTTTCTCATAAACTACCAGATGAAAATCCATACAAAGGCAATTCAAAATATGAAACGAAATTAATAGGCTAGTGTTGAAAACTTTGAGTTATTGAAGAAAAAGTAGTTACCTCCCTTTACAAAATTTACAAAAAGTACCATATCAATGATATTAAGAGCTTTACGAGGGCCGTTCATTATTTATTGCAACTTGGGTTTTAAATCAGTAAGGAACAGTGCTTTACCCTAAAATTTTTAGTGCATCGCTTAAAAATACGCATCTTTTGAACAAATACACAGTTTAAGACTTTTGATCCATTTCTGGAAAGCTTCGGTGCAGTCTTTCTTAGGTACACCCCTAAGACACTGTAATACTGCCGCTCCAACAGCCTGTCTTGAATAATATTTCCGACCCTCGAAACATTTCTTCAGACATGGAAACAAGAAAAAGTCACATGTAGCTATATATGTAGTGAATAAAAAGGGTGCGGGAAAATTGTAAAGCCTTTCTTCGCCAAAAATGCGATTGTTTTTATTTCGAGGTGTTTACTGGTGCATTGTCATTGAACAGGGTATGGCTTTGCACACCGAGCCAAGGGCGAGACTTCTTCGCGTTTTCTCAAACTTTTTCATGACTAGTTGTTGGTACAGTTTCCCAGTAAAAGTTTTTCTACGAGGAATCGCTACATGAACTGTCTCACCGCGACTGTTAAAGAATATTGCATGCATAACCTTCTTCACACTTGTAAAACGTTTTGCAATGGATGGTCTTCTTGCATTTATTAATGCCCATATTTCCTTGCTACATTTTCTGATGGGCTGATAGAAGTTTACCCATGTTTTATCGACAATCCAAAATTTAGAAAATGCCCATTGATCAAATTCAGGATACATTTTAAGCAATTTACGGACAATCGAAACATGGTATCTCTGTTGGTCCTCTGTCAGTATATGGGGTGTCCACATAGCAGCAATACAGCTACCCCCTAATGTCTTCTTCAAAATCTTATATGCCGATACGGTCGATTTGCCCAAGCATTAAGCTACTCGACAAATTGTCATTCATGCATGAATCATCAGTAGATATTTGACATTATCCCTTATTTAAGAGGTAGCAACACTTTTATGACTGTCTCTGCCAGAGGCACTGTTAAGCGTCTCTTGGAGCGTTTAATCCACCTGGTAACAGTTGAAAATGATGAAGTACCATGTCCATAAGCGGAAAAAATTTCATACAATATAATTCTAGTACTTATTCCAAGTTTATATCGAGATTTTATTTGTCCTTTTAGTTCAGGATTTATCTCTTTAGCAATGATTTTACACAGTGTCTATGAATGACCTAACTTCACATGGGTGTATCAAAAAACCTAATTGACCGATTGGGACAAAAATGGCATCAATGGATCTATAAAAGTTTGAATTATGAGTAAAGTAAGTTTTCATGGAGATAGTACGGCGACAGTTGCATTAAATAATGAACGGCCCTCGTATAAGTTTCACATTTGATGCGTGTTGTGTCTTAAATTAGTTGTTGTATGAAGAAATACTACCATAGACATGAAATAAATAACACAAAACCAAATTAACATTTTTGTTTTCATTTGAAATGGATTTTATTGAACCGGGCTGTTTAAAAAGGACAAAAAGTTGGTGGGTCAATTTTACACCCTTTAAAACGGCTGTAGAACCAAAAGTTGTACACCAAAATGTATAGTTTTTGTATTTTTTTATTCATCTTAAATAGTTTTACAATACAAAACCATCATAGAGTGTTTTCATATACTTTGAAAATTTCCAAAAATCATGAGTTTGACACACCCTTAAGGGGTTTTGAGAGAAAATATATCGAAACGAATAATTATGCGACGTCTAGTCAGTATCCAAACTGTTTGCGCAGTTGCTTTTTTGTGCCATTAGCAGATAAAACCCTATTCCGATAAAAGTGATATATCGATTCAAATCTCATTTTTATCAGATGCCGTCAATTAGACGTCGTACTAGTTGGTCTTTTTGAGCGCAGCTCGCAATTTCTTTAGGCGCTTGCATTGTCTTTATTCTTGTTATTGATGTCATTCATGTTTAATCCTTTCTGTGCCAAATAAACTTTAAGTTTTTAACCCCCCCCCCCCCTCAACATTAATTTTCGTCTGCTCAAATACTGTTGTCTGCAATAACGTTTCAATAATTAAGGTAGTATGATTACAGGAATATCGATAAGCGTTTCAAGCAGTTTGTATCCAGATCAGGAGCCGTGTTACGCGGTGTCTGATCTAGATCTAAACTGTTTGCCTGTTTGCGACAAGGCGCAGAAAGGGTCAATTACAAGTACACAATTGAAAAGTACGACAGATACACTCTTATAAAGTATTTGTGTTATAAAAATGTCCATTGCAAACAGTTTTGAGACTAAATAGAAGCCAAGTAACTCAGCTTCTGGACAGGCGCCAATATGTCCGACACTGAGGTTCCGTTGCATGTGTATTTTCAACGGTTTTTTCTACTTTCTATTGCATTTCCTTTTCCTTTGGTGTATTTTAATTTTTTCACTCTCAATGACGCTTTAAAGCATTTTTGCAAACAGTCTGGGTCCTGATCAGACGCCGCGTAACGCGGTGTCTTATCAGGATTCTAATCTGTTTGACATTCTTATCGATATTTATTAAGTCACGCAACCTTAAATCTAACACTACTGAAGCAGACGACAATAAAGCGGCGAGGGGGTAAAACTCTCCCGAATTATTTGATGATGAAAGGGTTAAACGAGAAATAATAACGGTTTAACTAATGAATCAACATATCTCTTACCGATACACTCGAATCTAAAAGGTGTCCATGTTGAGTTTGATTGACAAGTGATGCTCATATCTTGTCCAGTAGAAATGAACCCTTCGAGACATGTCTGTTGTTGCACGCACCCTTCTGTGACACATGATTCAATAAAGTGTGAGTTGTCATTACTACTGGCTGACCCGCAGTACGCTACAAGTAAAATAATCTGGGGTTTTATACGCAAACAAAATGCAATAACATTTAGATGAACATATTTTACTGAATACGTTGACTCTATTTTCTATCTTAGTGTAAAACAGTCTAGAACCTAATGATATCCATTTTTTTGCGCTCGCCATCTAAGTCCTAGGTTACACAGCAATTCATTAGAGTTGAGAACGTTCTCAAGTATTTGATTGGTCATTTTTAGCTTTTGCTCGAATTGGACCGATCAAGTTCTTGAGAATGATTTCAGTTGAGTATGTTTATTCTGTTCTACTACTGGGGCCCGTTTTACTAAACTACTTACGCAAAAATTTTGCGTAAGTCAAATTTTTAATTTTAGTTTATATTTTTTATAATCACTTGCTACAAACAGCAAATAGCAAACAGCTTTTAGCGCGTCCTCTGATCTGGCTATTCGCTGTTTGCAAACGTTTATGATAGAAAAATAAGAGTTAAACGGTTTTGACTTACGCAAAAAATTTGCGTAAGTAGTTTAGTAAAACGGGCCCCTGGTTCTTGAGCCCGTCTTACGAAACGTCGTAGAACAAAAATGGTCGTAGGTCAAAAACTTAAGATACATCTTTTTTATTCGGCGGAGCTGACTGTTTTCTATTTAGACACACTTTATATTTGGCCACACATTTCAACCAATAATATTTGATCAGAAATTTAGAATTAAGAGCACCTGTTGAAACTGAATAGTCTGATTGGATAGTAGCCAGGGCTCCAGATAAGGGAATTGTTTCAAAACTTAAAATCTTTATTTGTGCATTAAACCCTGTGGTGTCACTAAACATATGAATTGTCTCTTCAAGACAATCAAAATGAGTGGTAATACCATAGGGTTTGGTGCTAAAAGAGGTGAAAAAATGTGATTTGTTTAGTTTACTCACTCTTATCTGGAGCCCTGTAGGCTGGTTTATGTCCCATTACAGTTTCACATGATGTGGACTGTGGGTGTAAAATTTAGAGATACAGGCTGGCTGTTTACTCTACACTGGTCTGATGAATTAGGCCACAGAAGTTTCCACTGTTGACAAAATTATGCTCTATTTTAAGATATGATCTGAAATCTATTTATAGATATACAGAGGAAGCTAGGTGTTTCGTAATTGTTTACAACCAATTTGTTTTAATTGTTAACTATTTGTACACATTTGCCATACATTAAAAGCAATATTTTATATATGAATACTGAATAGCCTCAAGTGAGTTAAACACAATTGTGTTGTTTCATCATTATTTACAAGAGTGAAGTACAGTAGATTGTTGTATCTGTACATTTGTGTATGCTATAGTTTGTTTCAAGAAACTCTATGAATGGAACAATAGATTAATGTGAGGATCTCCTACCAGTAGCTAGGATATGAGTTAAATTATTGTTTTGTTTTGCATTTCTGTACATGATAGTTTTGCATTTTAAATAAAAGTTACTGTTTCAATTGAATACTTGTATTTTTTGCTTTTCAATCCAAGATATATATTCTTTGAAAACCTCAATTTAATTCAATTTTGCACACCCATCTATATAGCCTTAGTGGTTGAAATTATTTTTTGACCAATGAGAGTTAAGTATTTTTTGAAAATTTTCGAGGATTAATTTTTGTAAGTCAGTACTATCAAACACTAAACAACGACTAAAAAATTTAATCCTGCGCATGCGTATTTGGGTCGATTCGCAGGTGTGTCGGTAAGCCTCAAAGGACCTCAAAGAGCCTTTGATGAGCAGGGCTGCCATAAGTTGACATGAAAAATACTAAGATTTCCTAATTTGCATTTTTCAAGTGCAATTTTACAAATCATACCTTTACCCAAACGCCTGCTTCTACTTTTGTTGACGCGTGACTGCTTAAAGCATGCTGGAAGTAAAACAATATGCGCCTTAATGCGCATTCTGCTTAACTTTCAGCCTGCTTTAAGCTACCAAGTACAAGAAAAAAATCCTAAGATTTAGGAAAAATCCGGAGAAATGGCAGATTGCAAGTGCAATGTCGGGTTTGGGGAATCTACAATAAACATAAAACCCCAGAACCCCCCCCCCCCCCCCCAAAAAAAACCAACATTTTTAGTGATAGTGAATGTAGATATGTATAGGTTAGAGCATGTTTATTTCATACTACGGAATATAGTCCACGAGGCGCGGGAAGCGCCGAGTGGACTATATTCTGTAGTATGAAATTAACATGCTCTGACCTATTTAGCACATGGCTTGGGCTCGAGAAAAATAAGAATACACTTCGTTTCTGCTTTTTTGTTTTAGACGAAAAGTCATTTTATTTGTAATATTTTACAAAATTTGAAAGGTTATTTCAATGTGAAGTTTATTGAAGTACTATATGACTATAATTACGTAGGCATATTTCATTAGAAATTATCTTGAAAGTCTAGGTCTCACTGTTCATTTTAAAAATAAAATATGAAGTCATCAAGCGCTAGCCGTTCCCCTCGGATCTCAACAATTTTTTTAAAGACAATCTAGGGATTTAGATCCCGTTTGTTACAGTGGAGAAAACGTTATTCTTTCCCGTTTAAACGCAAACGAAAGGCAAACGCAAAACACTAATACATAGAAAAGTACACCTTTTTGACAATTCTTACTTTTTATTTTTATCCTAGCAGCAAATACTTTGGAGCCTGATAAGACTCCGGGTTACCCGGTTTCTGATCATGCTCCAAACTGTTTACCCTCGAAATAATAGTTATAGCGTGAACGCGGCTATTGGGAAAGAATAACGTTTTCTCTATTGTACATCTACAGCTACAACAATGCATATATCTAGATCTAGCGGGACGGTGTAGACCTAGATATATTATTGTTACTGTGAAATTTCTGTATTTCTTCAGCTTTATCCTTGATATTGTGTTTATTTCACTTAAATTTCGATTATTTATCGTTACGCCTACATGTACAGAGCAGGCTAAAGGATTTTGCAGTCGCTCGCTCGGAGGATTTCTAGGATGTTGATGTCAATTACCATCAGATGACAGAAACGTGAACTATATTAAATAGTCCATGGTTTTTAAAATTTACGCGATATAGTCAACAGTTTTTGAGGCCCGTGATTGGTCGAGAGCTCCAAGCCATGTGCTAATTAATTATACAAAACTAGAAAATGATTGTCTTAACAGTAAACTAGCACAGTGCTACACTTCTCTTAACCCCTTACTTTTGTTGAAAATAATGCAGACAATTCCTTAAGGAGCATTCTGCTTTACTTTCAGCCTATCTTAAGCAACCATCTGTCTTCGATACTGAAAACAGGCTATGGAGTAAAGGGTTAAGCAATAATCAATGGTAATTTGCCGTTTTAACCAATACAAATGCAAGAACTATGCAATTAAAATTAGAAAAATATGTACTGCAAAACCTCTCTATTACGACCACTAACAGGTAGGTTAATTGATTGTATGAAAGACTGATGGCAGCCTAAAGCAAGGTGAAAGTCAAACAGAACGCCCCTAATGATTTTTGTTTGACTTTCACCTCGCGTTAGCCACCTTCCTCACATATTATGCATGCACCTGGAGCATATCCGTCCAGCTGAGAAATGAAACGCATATTGTCATTTCGGCCCAAACCATTCTAATTTGGAAAGGATATAAATGAATTGATTTTTGTTTCTATTTAAAGGTATGTCCATTTCCTTTGACATTTCTTTGTCGGTACTATTTAAAAAGGGTGTTTCGGGAAGTACAAACGTTTTGTTACTTCCAATTGACGGTATAGCTCTTTGTCGGTACCAAAAAAATAATTTCAACCACTAAATGGGTTAGTGTCTATTAGTCGATTTTAACAAAAGATTAAAAGTCGCTCGGGTGCCCCTCGCTTGACTTTTAATTTTTGTTAAAATCGACTAATAGACACTAACCTATACTTAGTTCAACCACTCATTCCGCCGAATATCTTTTTTAAAGATATTTCATGTTATTTCTCATTCTTATTCTGTCTTGTGACATCTCTTTGGAATTGTCTTGAAAAGACAATTCCAAAGAGATGTTACAAGACAGGATTAGATGGAGAGGTAAATAAAAATTGAGAATTTTAGAAACTGACTTACGACAACATTTGTCGCACGACGTTTCGTAAGACAGTTTTATGTTGTCAAATAGACGAGAAGATTTTATTCCTTTAACGAAACAAAACACAATCACAATACAATAAAATTTCAGAAAATAAAGTCTTATAAATTATAGGCAGAGTTAAATGAGAGTGAAAGAAAGTTTGAAACTTAATCATACGCCAAATTACTGATGTGTGAGTACTTCTTGTAACGTCCATGACCTTTGACAATTAAAACAGCCAGTCCGGAGACTATTTACTAAAGTGCTACCTCTCTACAACAACACCGAATTTAAGATAAAGAGTGTGTGTGTGTGTTTGGGGAGGGAGTAGTTATAGGGATAGGACATACCCATTAGACGGCAATTTTCAGCAGACGATATTGCAGCCGTGACTGAGATAATTGGTCTTGATTAGGGAACAGTAGCAAGCTCTGTTGTAAGGAGGGGTCGTTCAGAGGGCCGTTGTAGGGAGGGAGCGCTGTATACCAATCTACTTGTGATTCGAAATATGCGGTGTCGTGTGCTACTTTCAGGTCACTGTAACCTTGGTATTGGTATTTGCCTTCATGCAGAGAAAACTTGTCGGGAGCATAGTTCCTATACAACATCAGATTATGATACTGTTTAGATACATTTTGGGATGATGTCCAGAGTATCTCATTCCCATTTTAGTTCACTGTGACTTCTACTTTAGCTTCATTTAACCCCTTCACTGCCGTGACGTCATAAATATAAAAAACAATTGTCGTCTGCTTTTGATTCTAAAATTTTACTTTTAGGTGTTTTGATATCAGAAATATTGAAATGAGTGGCAATCAATTTGGACCCTGAGCAGACGCCGCGTTACGCGGCGTCTGGGGCCCGTTTTACTAAGCTACTTACGCAAAATTTTTGCGTAAGTCAAAATCGTTTAACTCTTACTTTTCGATCATAAACGTTTGCAAACAGCAAATCGCCAGATCAGAGGACGCGCTAAAAGCGCGTCCTCTGATCTGGCTATTTGCTGTTTGTAGCAAGTGATAATAAAAAATATAAATTAAAATTTAAAATTTTGACTTACGCAAATAATTTGCGTAAGTTGTTTAGTAAAACGGGCCCCTGATCAGGATTGAAACTGATTGCAAATTACTCTTGCACTCGCGGTAAGGCAGTGAAGGGGTTCAAGAAAACGTTTGTTTGTAGCGTAAATAACATGATACAAATAACACCTTACCTAGAACTATGCTATTTTGTGTGTGAGTACATGTTACATGGTGGAGTGTTGAATACTACATTTAGGTAATGGGCTTGTCTTTTGATTTCAATTATATAGAAAGCTTGTCCAGAGAATATTTACTATACCCTACATATTCAATGTTCGTGTTAGACATTTTGACAGACGAAACATAAAGAAAAATGACAAACATGTTGAACCCAGATCAGACCCCGCTCTCCGCGGCGTGTGATCTGGGTTCAAACAGTTTGCAAATGTAAGCACTCTAAGGATATCAATTAACTCTGCCTGGCTCCAAAACGTACTCAACAAAAAAAGTTAAGGAATTTTCAGAAATTCATCGCAAAAAAGTACACCGAAACTAACCATTATCATTGTTTTATTTATTTGAATAGATCCATTATTTCGCTTGAAAGAAATATTTCCCTTAGTTTGATATCACTTATATCCCCGCTGTAGCACTGTTTCACGTAACCTAAGGGTCAAGGTCATTTTTCACAAAATAAGTGTTTACATTAGTGTTATTTAAAACACACGAATAAGCTTTAAAGATCAGTGAAAAGTACATAAAAATAAGGTCAAAGTTGCTCACTGGACATGTCTCCCATTCAACATGGATAGGATATTCTAAGACAGAGGGCCCGCAGAGTACCGACAAAAAGAACCCTCAAGGCTCATGCGACGGCTCTGCAGGAGAAATGGAGACTGCTCCCTTAGCATGATTTCGCCATAACTTCTTCAATTGTTCATCTACAATCTTCATTTTTTGGTATGCATGTTCATCGTGACATGTCCTATTCAGGCATAACAAAACATTGAACCAAATGATATTGACCTTGACCTTACACCTAATCTTACTGTAAATTTTCACTGATCTTCAAAACAACAGACGAGCGATGAAACTTGCATGCATGCTCTTGTTTGAATATTCTCATATTCCATGCGCGACAATTGATGCTATTGTGAGAATAGACAAAAGTTAATTGTATTACACATTCAAAAGAACCGAATTTCACTTTATAAAAACTCACGACTCATTTATGTGTTTTGCATAACAAGAGGGATTACTCTGTAGACACTAATTTTGTGAAAAATGACTTTGACCCTTAGGTTACTTGAAACAGCGCTACAGCAAGGATATAAGTGATATCAAACTACAGGAAACATTTTTTCAAGCAATGAAATGTATCTAATCAAATAAATAAAAAAAAATTGATAATGGTTAGTTTCGGTGTACTTTTGTACGATGATTTTCTGAAAATTCCTTAACTTTTTTTGTTGAGTATATTTAAGCTGAGTCTTATATCGTTCTCAAGCATTTGATTTTCCAAGGCTCAAATCTGACCAATCAAATGCTTGAGAACTTCTCCAGACTCAGCTCAAAAGCTTTATAACCTTGGAGCCTGATGTAACAACCCCCTTTCGTCAACACACAATATTTTTCTCCCATTACGTGTTGTTGAGGACTTATCTTATTTCAGTTAAATTGAATCAAAAGTAAAAGCATTGGCTCTACTCACCAACACATGTAGGTGGATTAGAAGGTATGCACTTCTCATCTGTAGAACAAGGTTCACTGGCACAGCTTCCGGCAATGGCCTTGTGGATATCAAGATAAACTCAATTAAATCTGAATATTGCACAGAACTTGCTACAATATGAAATAATATTACATTGTTGTGTATTTTGTGTTATTTGTATTCAAGTTAGTTGTACATGGATGCCATGTGCATATATAATTATATGTAAACATCAGTTAAAATTGTTCAAAAAGCAATTTCTATAAATAAAAAAGGAAATATATGTGTTATGGACGGAGGTCTAACCCTAAGCAAAGTCAAAACTTATATATATATAAGGTTGCTGCTGTAGTGATATAATACCTAGATCAGACACTGTGGTGATATTCCGTTTCTATTGTGCAAATTTTACCCTATTGTTTATTTATCCTAGTAGTATGCAGTAGTTAGTAAATGGATGTGAAACGTCTATATGAAAATATGACAGTTTATTGAATGCGTATGTTTAAAAAGGCATGATTCCTTTCATTCAGAAAGTTAAAAATTGACTCTACATACTGAGTGGGTAGGTAATACTAGTTTGCGGCGTATGGACAACGCGTTATAATGGTGTAATACGTCCGATGTTACAAAATATTGCAATTCAGGTTAACCCTTTCACCGCCAAATTATTTTTGAGGTTTTTACCCCTACACCGTTATTGTGTCGTCTGCTTCAATGTTATTGTCTGCAATATCATTTCAAAGTTAGAATTAAGAGAGTATGACATAAGAAGTATCGAAACGGGTGTCAAACCGTTTTAATCCTGATCAGACGCCGCGTCACGCGGCGTCTGATCAGGATCAAAACTGTTTGCAAATTCGACTTTAGGCGACTTTGGCGGTGAAAGGGTTAAGTTTTATGTCAACAATAACATTTAAGGTAAGTAACTGAACTTTACCTGAATTTCAATTTTTTTTTTTAAAAAAAAATATTCAAATACAGTGCTCCCTCCCTACAACGACCCTCCCAACAACGACTCATTTCCTTACAACGACCCTTGAATTATACATTGTAAGATTCATGTTTTAGCTTATCTGTTTCAAGAAACTACGAGCTTCTGTCATCACTCCGGCGTCTGCTTCTGCATGGTCTTGGTCTTTGTTGTTTTCCTCGTTGCCGTCGTATTAAACCTTAAAGTTGGCTATATCTTAACCCATTTGCGCCCAGTGGTTTATTCCATGTTTATACCTTTTTATCAAAGGGATGCCTGGTCAAAAATTTCATTTTCATTTTGTTTTATATTAAAATTCCTATCCGCAAACAGTGTAGACTTTGATCAGACGCCGCATTATATATGCGGCGTCGGATCAGAGTCTACACTGTTTGCCTATGTCCCATATATGGAATCGTGGGCACAAATGGCTTAAGATCTTCATATAATACAGACTTAATATGTTTTATATGTACTGACCTAAAACAGAACTTGAGCTCAAAACAATCGAGGCAATGTCTAACAAAAGTCAAGGTCCTTTAGAGGTTAAAAAGGATAAATTAATTTAACACTGGCCATAACTCTATAACAACATGTGAACAGGCTTCATATTTAACATGTTCACTCAACAAAAGAATCTCTTGAGCTCAGTCCAACTTTGGTGATATCAGACAAAGGTCAATTTCATTTAGAGGTCAAACAGGTTAAATTTAATATTTGCTTTATCTTTGGAACTGCATGTGATAGAGACGTTGTATTTGGCATGTGTACTCAACTTAAGAAGCTTTTTAGCTCAGTACAACTTTGGTTATGTCATACAAAGGTCATTTACAGTTCAGATTTAACGTGACCATAACCCATAAACAACATGTGGTACAGAGACTTCATAGTTCACAAGTGTTATCAACACAAGTAGCTCTTGAACTCAGTACACGTTTGGTCATGTCAAACTAAGGTCAATGTCATAATGAGCCCCACAGAAGACAGGTGGACAAATAGCCAAGACAGACGAACGCAATAAGAGTATGTTACTGTTCCATCTTACATATTTAAGGACAACAAAAAGACAAGCGTTTGCACCCTCCTAGCAGAGAAGTTCGCGGCGAGACGTTCGCGAACGTTCTCTCTTATGCATGCAGAGCTTGGCTACAGATAAAAGGGAGTTAACTGAACATTTACATATTTCAGCACCAAATTCTATGATGTTGATACATCTTTGACATCATAGAGTTTAATGCAGAAATAAAAAATTTCGTTTTTGAAATACATGTGTACTCCCCTTTTCTGGAGCTCTGCCACATCCTGATTTACCTTCGGCCAATCCGTCCTATCTGAGAAGATGTAGTCGTTGTCTCTGTTCGAATATTTTTCCTTCACTGCGATACTATTAATTCTGTTTAGTATGCAACTTCTTTTCGGTATACGGTATTGGAATGACATGCACTTTTTCACATATAGACATTCCCTGGCACAGTCGGGTAGAAGAAGGTGGGGTATATGGTCCAGCCGGCTTGACTGTGTAAACAATCCAAAGTTGCTGTCTGGTAAACTGAACTTAGTTACAATTACAGCTTGTCCAACAGTCAGTACACAAAGCAACACATAAAAATACAAATCAAATTCTCTTAGAAAATTATTTGAACGAATACGTGACATCATTGTGTTTTTCAGTGACTATAACTGCTTAGAAAGGCTATTGTTGTTAATATGAACAAGAATCAATACTTAGTTTTCAAAGAACCTTTGTTGTCGTTTGTTTTCCGTAAAGTTGAAACGCAGTAGAGGTACCGACACATAGCTGAACGATTCCGAATGATATTTAATAGAGTCGCATAATATGATACAGGTACCCTCTGATCAGGATCTACACTGTTTGTCATTTTGAAACATATTGTTACAATCAACCCTAAATAGTTTAAAATGGTCTAGACTTATTGTTAAGGGGTGAATGAGAGGTCTACAGAAAACTTGTTTTACGCCATATGTACTACAGTGGAGAATCTGTTATTTTTTCCCGTTTAAACGCAAACGTACGCAAACGCAAAGCGCTAAAACGTAGAAAAGAACAACTTTTGGACAATTCTGATATTTCATGCTTATCTTGGTGGCAAACAGTTTGGAGCCTGATCAGACGCCGGGTTACCCGGCGTCTGATCTGGCTCCAAACTGTTTGTACTGGAAATAATAGTTTTAGCGTAAAAGCGTTTATTGGGAAAGAATAACACATTCTCCACTGTAAAAAGTGTTCCACATTCTCCACTGTAAAAAGTGTTCCATGCAATATTCAAAGGTCCAATTAAAAAAGCAATAAATATAATGCGAAGTAAAGTAAAAGTATAATCAATATATACTAACGATATTGCTCGGTTAAAAGCAAACTTGCGACATTACCATGCATACGACATAGCATAAATACGATTTGATTCCATAAGAACAATCACAATCCCTCTACAACGACACCCAATTGGAGACAAAGAATGTGAGTGTTGTTATGAGGAAAAATCAAGACTTGGCCTACGCATGCAAACGGCTTGAATCCAGATCAGAAGCCGCGTTACACGGCGTATGATCTGGATTCGAGCTGTTTATCACTCGTCGTTATATTTATTCTATCAAAATGTCCACTTATATGTCACTTTAAGAAAAAAAGCAGACGACAGTTTTAAGCAGGTGATAATGCATCAGTAAAAGCCTTAGAAATAATTGCAATGTTTAAGGAACTGCGGCAAGGGTCGTTGTTAGGAGGGAATCGTTGTTGTGAGGGCCGTTGTCGAGATGGAGCGATGTACTTATAAAACACGCTGATAAGAATATCATTAGAAGGACTTATAAATTAGTAAACATCCCATTAACGATGCTGATACGAATAAGGATAGCAACATTAACAAAAAATATTGTTAAATTAGCTTATCTATATATCATGAATATTTAGATTCGATCTCATTTGTTTCCCTGAATGTGTTGACAAACACGTACAATGTTGTTGTAGGTTTTGGTGTTGTTTTTATCAAATTCTATAATGGTGCTGGGTGTAAATGTTTTCCAATAAACACATTTATGATACAACAAACTATGCCCGTTGCAAATAATGAAGAAATGAACTGAGTTTTCACGGCGTTTCAGCAAAATAAACGACAGAAAATGATCGGCAAATAAGTTTGCCTACCAGTTTCTGTCGTTTATTTCGCTTAAACGCCGAAAACAATCAGTAAATTTCTTAATATTTACATCATACTTGCTGTAAAAAATTTTTTATATTAAATGAACATTTCATTAGAATAGATGTATGATTAATCCATATTGGAGGCTGTTAACACAAATAATGTGTACCTTGAAAGTAACAGTCATAGCTGTGCCCTTTCGCACGCAACAAAACGATTCGCGGAGATCTGACCCATAAACCCCGCCTCCTCTGCGAAAGATACCAAAAGTCCATCCCCTCGAGAAATCGCGTCTATACGAATTAAATGTCAATTTTTTCATCGGAATTGAATTCGAGTAAGACCGGACACCTTATAACGCCAGGGTAACTGATAAGCCTTCAAACTATTTGCCACTCAGATTAACTCTTTGCCAATTGCGCTCAAATGTAACTTTGCAAACAGTTTGGACCCTGATCAGACGCCGCGTGACGCGGCGTCAGATCAGGATCCAAACTGCTTGGCACTTGTTTGATATTTCTTATGTCACAAACGCCCATAATCTGACTTGTCATTATATCTGTCTTTGTCGTCTTTTCTCTCTCTTGATTTCTTCCTGTCATTTTCTCGCTTTATGGTTTGTTTTTCAGTGAACTATGGTTCGCAATCGTAACCCTTATCATTCTAACGTTTCGTCTATTTCAAATATGGCGCCTGCGTAATCACTAATAATAATAGTATGCCTTAATTATTTGAAGACAACCCTAACTACGAGTTTTGACACAAACAGTCGGTGGAGCCTCGTGTTTCTTAATCAGGATCCAAACTGTTTGGGAATTAGCCAAGTCGCGCTAAGCAGTATTGGGATAAAGACTTGGTGGGGTATCTGTAGAAACACCATATTGGCTGTTATCGTACACACTTCATGAATAGTAATGTATAGTTAGACCTCTTTCACTGCCTTAAACCTAGTTGGTTGGTTCGTCCATCGCTCAGTGAAGATGACCATGACTTCTTCATCTATGTAGTTGACTGGTTTCTGTGTGTCCGCAGATGACTTGTCAGGCCGATCAGGGCACGGAAGTACCTCCCACATTTCGGACATCTGTGTTCGGTACAGTCTGCGTCAATTGTTGAGATGCTTGCTGCTCTCGCTTTCCTGATCGAAACCTAGTACTATGGTTATGTGTAAACAGGTTGTATCCTGATCACATACCACTCGCCACGGTGTCTGATAAGGACTAAACTATTTGATACTTGTTTCAATACTTCTGTCGAAATACCTTAGATTTAATTTTGAGAGTTAAAAGCTGGTGACAATTGTTAAAGCAGATAACATCATTGCAAGGAATTGCTTGAAACTACCTATCAGCACTATTTGAATTGATAAGAAATGATGTTCAAGTTTGATAAAAAATGCAATAGAGATTTTTGAAGCAAATAAAATGATATCAAGAATATGTTTTCTGTAGTTTATTGCATTGCATTTGTGCTATTATTTTCTTAAGCCAGATTGTTTGTGTTATAACACAGTTTAAACGTTTGAACAATGGGCAAAAAATCTAGAGAGAAAATAGAATATGATATCAGATTGGTTTTGATTTTATATCTGATCGGATTAGTATCATTTGATTGGCTGAACTGGTCTCCTGCTATATTCTAGGTGACTATCAATTAAGTCATTTACTAACAGTGGGGAAGACGGGTTTTTTTTTCAATAAACGCGTTAATGCTAAAATATTTTTGTCTGTTGTAAACAGTTTGGTGCCTGATCAGACGCCGGGTAACCCGGCGTCTGATCAGGCACCAAACTGTTTGCCGCACAGAAAGATATAGAGTTTTAAATAAGAAAAATGCTGAAATTTTCTATCTTGTATTGCATCGTGTTCGTATTTAGTGTTGTTTAAACAGGAAAATATAACCCATTCCCCACTGATGATTCAGAAAAAAATTCTATTTTTTAATTCCAAAGCGTTAGACCTTATTTGAAATATTGAAGTTTGAAGTCGGACACTATGAAGTTAGTGTTGATCATGATACTTTCATCGAGCATGGTGCAGGGTACGCACCAGCAGTCGGTAACAAAGTTCAGTATACCGCGGATTAATATGGAATGGTCGATGAGTGATTATTACGTTCTTGATTTCTATTACGAGGTGAAACTTCTTTCTGACTGTGCAAAGGAATGCCTTTATTCTAAAAGATGCAAATCCTTTCATTTCGACAGAGTGAGAAAAAACTGTCAACTAAACAAGAAACATAGTAGCGAGGCACTATATTCTGATGACTGGGTCTACGGAAAGGAATTTGTCTTCTCAGATAAGGAAGACTGGCCGAGGGTGTGTATGAATCATTTAACCCATTACTCAATAAATACCTCTTTTAGTCTTTAACTTTTTTACTCCATTCGAAAAAATAGATCCATTTTAATCAGTCATGAGTATGTAAACAATATTTTCTATATCCTAGTAAATGACGAATTTGCCAATAAAAAAACAACAGAAAAGAGTCAAATAGAAGCAAATGCATGCCATTGGTGTGCATAATTGATGGCATTAAACAAATATGATCGGTATATCAATAAACACCACAGCCTTTTGGTTTTTAGATAAATATTTTCATTCTGACTAAAAATAAATAATATTTAATGATATATCATATTTCCTAAAATAACATAAATGTTATATAGTTTATATAGGCATCTTCCATTTACAAAATAAAGAGTTTTATGCCAAATTTGGGTTTCTTTCTCTTTAAGACACATTCTGTTTTACTAATAGTCTGCCCAAAGTAGCACGTTCAACCTGCCTCGAGTGGACGCTGTCTCCTAAACTAGAAACAGTATATTGGGCAATTGGTTAGCAGTAAAGAAGACGTTATTTTCTCACATATGTAACTTATGTGCGAAAATAATGTCTTCTTTACTGTCAACCAATAAAGTGCATCCCTTGGTTTGAATAGCTAACAGCGATCGCGAATATCCTTGTCTTCAACATGTGCGTGATAAATTTGATGACGTCACCATAAATGTCATTGCTTATAAAGGCGTGATTACGTCACTGGGATTAAAAAAAGGCCAATTTCTTTCCAAAAAAAGAAAAAAAAGAAGCTAAAAAAGGATGATTATGTGAAAAACATATGTCACTCGTCGATATGTGAGACAAGCTGGTCTGAACTCGCAAAGGCTCGCTTAATAGCCTTTCAATTCTAGACTCGGTTGAGACCAGCTTGTCTCACACATCGACTCATGCCAGATCCTAGATCTATATACATGTTTTTTCAATTTATCAAAAACAAACTCAACTGCAGTGCAATGAAATTCAGACAATGACAAGCTGTTGTGAGTGTTGACGATTTACTGAATGCGAGTGGAAAACCATTAATTGCAAGCTATCAAGATACCGAGTTTTATAGACATTTTATCTGGATCCCAACTGTATACATCAGATATCGTAAATTCTCGCGTATAATGCAGATCTATGGCTAATCCATCTCATATAAGTAAATAAGTAAACGAGCTCGCACCTAATAATGTGACAATGCGATATGAAAACCCATCTGCCATTTTGCCAGAATCGCTGGAGTTGAAATGCACACTGAAGATTTCATTGTGAGTATTCAAGGAAACCAATGACGTCTAGCAGGTTGAAAGGGAAACATGATTGTCCTTAAGGAGTTGAAAAGACCTTGGTTACAAATACATGTAGATACCTTTGTTATGCAATAAAGTTTGGTTTGTTAGTGGGTGGATCATATATTTTTACACGTTGTCTTCATGATATAAACTTAAAAGCAAATTGAAGGGACCTGAACTTTGGAAATACATGTTTTAGTAAACGATAAAGAATAAAGTCTTCCAAATTGTATTTTTGTTGATTGCCTCAGGCCATTGCTGGTACATGTGCCGACGAGCCGTGTGGATTAAGGGAGAAATGCATACCAAGTAGTCCGCCACAGTGTGTTGGTAAGTACATTTCCCCATTTGTGCCAACGATCCCATATATTGGACATAGACAAACAGTGTAGACTCTGATCAGACGCCGCATTATGCGGCGTCTGATCAGAGTCTACACTGAATGCTGATAGGAATTGCAATATAAAACAAACAAAAAAATTAAAAGTTTGACCAGGCATCCCTTTGAGCTAAATTGGACTAATCAAATATATAAGCATAGAAAAATCCATTGGGCACAAATGGGCTAATACCAATTATTCCTCGAGGTGTTTGTTGACCCTGTGATAAGCATAACTTCACTAATATTAGCAAACAGTTTTGACCAAGACCAGACTTTCGATTTTTCAGCAAAATGTCCTAAATTCTTTTATAAAAAATGCCAAAAGTATCGTCGTGTAATTTAATATTGTTTGTTTTCATTACTTCTGGTACGCTGTGATTAGCTGTAATGTTTTGTTCATAACCCCATAAAAATATTAGGCCAATCCTTGTCTGGAATACTTTGTCTTAGTCCAATTATTCTCCACACGTGCTGCATGAGGCAGGACGCCAAAGATATGTCATTGACGATGACATTACTATAAAACAACGTTGCGTTTTAGCGGCAATATACTTAGTATATGGTGGAGGGACTACATCTTATGGCTTAAAAGCACTCGTTTCAGATTTTTTATTCCTTTTTTGTCTTAAATTTAGTACGGATAATTCGGGTATGTATTGTGTTCATAGGGGTATGGGAAAACCTGGTCAGATTTCTGTATATTACACAATTAATATTCGAATTATTGCTAAAATGAGTGTTTAACAGTAAGAATCATTATCAAAAGCTGCGTGACACGGTGTCTAATCAGGATTGAACTGTTTACCAATTAATGTTGTACTCGGAGTAAGTCAATGCAGGTATTAAATGGATAGAAATTCGAAAAGAGCGTCAATCAGTGCAGATTGTGATCAATACTTGATAAGGACACTTTGACACGTAGTTTATTCGCTTGTATCATATAAACTGCATTGAGTTCAGTTGCCGCTGTTTGTGGCTCCAAGGTGTTTGCATTCAAAGTAAACTGATAGTCAGAATTGTCAAAAGGTTGTCATTTTTTTGTATTTCATTGCAATGCTTTTGCGTTTGAAAGTTTTATCCACTCTATTTCAGATCAGTTACCAAACACGCAATAAATGGCCAACGGCGGCCATCGATTTGCTGACGTCGCTGCTATTTATAGTCGTGCCCATTACATTATAATGTTTACAAATCGCTGACTCTATTTTGTATCTATTTATAGGATTGTTCTATATATAGTCGTGTCCATTACATTATAATGTTTAACAATCGCTGACTCTATTTTTTGGGCGTAATTCTTACTGGCAGTATACTTTTTCAATCCATCATTATAGCACGTTCTATTGCCTTGCCTCGCGTGATGTGTAAACTTTGTTATACATTGCAGGGCTGTCATTTCTCCGGATTTTTCCGAAATCTTTGGATTTTTTCTAGAACATGGCAACTTAAAGCAGGCTGAAAGTAAAGCAGAACGCGCATTGAGGCGTTTTCTGCTTTACTTCCAGCCGCTTTAAGTAGTCACGTGTCAACAAAAGTAGAAACAGGCTATGGCGTAAAGGTACGATTCCTAAAATCGCACTTGAAAAAGGAAAAAAAAATGAAATCTTAGGATTTTTTTATGTCAACTTATGGAATCCCTAACATTGTAAGTCAGACGGTTGATTGGCAACTATGCTTTCTTTATGTCATTAGCCCTGTGCAAACGCCGTGCACTAATGCACTAAACTAAAGAAAAATACAACATGATGACATTTCTCATAACCTAACTTAATCTTAGTGTCAAACAATTTGTAGCCTGATGAGACGTCGGCTAACCCGATATCTTATCTGGCTTGAAACTGTGCAAAGGAAATAAACGTACAACCCTTTACCCCATAGAAGCGACTTTTAGCATATTGAATTTATTCTTCCGCTGAAGAAAATATTTCCAGTTTATACCCTCATGAACAATAACCATTACAAATATTTGATATAGCCTAGCAGATTTTATCTTAAAGCAGGCTGAAAGTAAAGCAGAATATGCCTTAGGGCACATTCTGCTTTACTTTCAACCTGCTTTAAGTGGTCACCTGTCTTCAAAACTAGAAACAGGCTATGAGGCAAAGGGTTAAGCGTAAACGCGTGTAATGGGAAAGTATAACGTCTTCTCCACTGTATAACCTCAAATGACTCGACAATTTCACTGTATTTCACCTATAGGTTACTGTGGCGTTCCATACTATTTAACAAATGGGTGGTTCTGGTACGGGTGTACCGTCGCTGGGTGTAGATTAAAACATGCATGCAGCGATGAGTATATATCCACATTGCCTGATGCGAAAGCCCTGTGTCAAGAGGATGGACGATGGACATCTTATGATTTCCAATGTGTAGGTAAGTACTGACACTAAAAAGAAAAATTTAAATTTTAAACGTTTCATGATCAAATATTCCGTGAGCTTTTTACCCATTCACCGTTTCATTGACGTCTGCTTTAATTTTGTTGTTTGCAAGATCGTATAAAAGTAAGATTCAATGTTGTATGACTTAAAATATATCAAAACGATTGTCAACAAGTTTGGATCCTGTTCAGACGCCGCGTGACGCGCTGTCTGATTAGGACCCAAACTGTTTGCAAACGCGCCTTTAAGCGTCATTGAGAGTGAAAGGGTTAAACAGTAAAACGATAGGGTTAAAACCTGTGATTAACAGTTTTAAAAATAAAATAAGTACAAGGTATGATAATGTTGTTATTAGACTATTTGACTATATTTAAGAAATAATAAATTCATACCAGTGTTTTATCGTGCAAACGAACACTGGTAGGAGTTGAGATGGGGTAGTAATTTAATCACGAGGCCTTTCAAACGTTCAAAAACGCTTCACAAAATCAAATATATGTACCAGAACAAACACAGTCAAAATTTCAGAAATGAAAAACATTTCAAAAGATAAATTTAGAATATTCATGGGAAAAATGCTCATAAAATTAAACATGTTGCAGATTTAAAGTATTGTTTTAAAAAACTAAATTTTCAGAAAACAATATATTATAGGAATAAACAACATAACATATTTTTGACGTTCATGACGGTATGACTACATTAGCTTCGCAGGGGGTAAATTGCGTAAACGCCCGAAGGCCGTTTTCGTTAAATTTACCCCCCGAAACTAATGTAGTCATACCGTCATGAGCGGCAAAGAGATGTTGTTTATTCCTTATATTTATATTTATATTTTCTGTCTTGTCAATTTAATGTGTTTATTGGCCAGATTTGTTTTTCTGTATAAGAATTTATCATATACCGGTCAAAGAGGTTTGATAAATGTAATGTCGATGTAATAGCCATTCCAGTTTCTAAATATGGTGAGAAAGTAGTCCCAACTACATGTACTCTAACTGTATTAAAAATTCAGGATTTTTTCCAGTAAACTTTCTCTCTGTGAATGGAAAAGACTTACAAGGCAAACAAATAACAGTGCAACTTGAATATCTATTGCCAAAGCACATTCTAAAAATACAGGTCGCGGTTGTTTTCTTAACCCATTTACACACATAGCAACGCGATGGCAACGACCTATGGGTCTGTATCACTCCGCTAGTGTCATATGACCGTCGACCAATGGGAGCTTAGTGTTAAGTGCCCGATGTAGTCTATTTGAAGAAGTCTACGAATAGCACGGGCGAAATCCGAACTGGCTAAATCCAGATTCGAAGTGTAGATTCATCGGCAGATGTACCGCAAATTTTTAATAGGTTTACATAAAGACTTTACAGTGTGAATGTAAATATTTAATAACATAGAAATGCAGTAAAACCTCTCTATTATTACCACTTAAGTATATTGTGCTATTATTAGGTTTTAGGGTTGATGACTGCTTGAAGCAAGGTGAACGTAAATCAGAAATCTCCTTTAGGAGCTTTCAGTTTTACGTTCACCTTGCTATAAGCTGTCACATGTATTTTATGATAATAATTAGCCCTGTTTAAGTGGTCGTGATAGAGATGTTTTTACTGTAATAATAATATATATCCGAACATGTACCCGGTTATGCTTATGTCAATTATGAGACTTAAACTCTGATATATTCCAGCTCACTGTGGTCCACCACCTAGTGTTGGTAATGCGACTGTTGGGTCCGGCTTAGAGACACAAGATACCAACAGAACATACACGTGCCTGGAACAATATACTTCATCATCCTCGTCAACCGTTATCACGTGTCAGTCTAACTCACAATGGACAACACCTGATTTCCAATGCAACTGACTACAGTTGAGAACCGAATCCAAAACGATGTTGTTTTGTGTGCTATTCCTGTCATACAGTGGAGAAAACGTTATTCTCTCCAAATAATCGCGTTAACGATAAAACTATTGTTTCGTCTGCAAACAGTTGGAGCCAGATCAGCCGCTGGGTAACCCAGCGTCTGATCAGGCTCAAAACTGTTTGCCACTCTGTGTAAATTGAGTGACTAAACTGTTCATACAGTTGTCAATTTACCCATTTTATGGCGTTGTATTTGCGTTTCGTTTGCGTTTAAAACTGGATAGAATAACGTTCTCACCTTTGGACCCAATATGAAATCTCCACAATTGCTTCTTATTAGTCATCGAGTGCATCTGTTTGCGAGGTCTGTTTTATTGTGTTGGTTGTTGTTTTTTTTGTAAAAATGGAACTGTGGTACTGATGAGGTTGGGTCTAATATTGTTCGTCCGCTAAACTTTTTTATATTGTCGGTGTAGACATTATTTTGTATATTTAAGTTTTGGGTGGTAGATTTTCACATTTTACATCCTTATACATTTTGTTATACAATAAAATAAAAACGTTATTACCAGTTTATTTAGTTTAAACATATTTTATTTCAATTATATACATGAAATGGGCTTAGGCCACAAGTTCTACCAACTTAGTGACGGCCCTTCCCCTACAGTTTAATAGATACAATATCTTTTAGAGAGCGGGCATTAGTGAGCATGAGAGAGAAATAAAAAAAAAAAAAAAGAGAGAGAGAGAAGACAGAGAGAGAGAGTATGTGTTCAGGTGCCTCCAAATCATAACTATAATTCAACATACAGCTAAGTATCTTTACATCTTGGAATAGTCGTTGTTACCTTTACGACATTGATTTTATTTTATCACATAATCTGTGGTCTAGGAGTTGCATACAGCAATTCCATAAATATCGTAATCAACTAGTGGAATATCGTTTTATGGGTTCCAGCTCAAACTGTTGGTCAAAAAACGCTGCATGTAGCGGGACACCAAATGACGTTATTTGCAATGACGTTACCGTAATCAGCGTCATGTTTTGGCGGAAATCTACGGCGCAATTGACTGCAATCGGCGGTTTAAATTAACTAAATATACTTTTAAAATGTTTACATGATAAATAGAATATCACATTCGTGCTCAATACTTATCATTTTTAATAAACTCGTTGACTAAAATAAATATGACGCTCGCCAAGGCTCGCGTCATTCAATTTTAGTCAACTCGTTTATTAGAATTGTTAAACAATGCGCACTCATGTAAGATCCTCTATAAATTCCCGATATAGTTTGTCGCATGTGAAGTTTATTGTTTAATCCTTTCCTGGTCAAGGTTATCGTGAGGTTTTTACCCCCTTCACCGCCATATTGCCGTCTGCTTAAATATTGCTGCAATATCGTTTGAAACTTTTACTCAAAGCAGTATAACTGTCTTAATTTCAAAACAAGTGACATACGGTTGTGATCCTGATCAGACGCCGCGTTACATGGTGGCTGATCAGGATCAAAACTGTTAGCAAATGCGCTTTATGACGTCATTGAGAGTGAAAGGGTTTATGTATGATTTTTGTAATACATGTATACGGTTTGTATACCCTCGTATTTTCTCACAATTTACACTTACATAGCAGTAGTATATAGCGAGGCTTTTGGGAGAGTGTCTGGAGCCATGGAGCCGTCACGTGACCGATGACGTCACAATGGGATGACGTCACGGGAGGTCAAGGTCATTGACCTAGAGGGACTCCACCCTAGAACAATAGAGCCGACCATCCCACATTCCGTAGATGACGTCACGATGGGATGACGTCACGGGAGGTCAAGGTCATTGACCTAGAGGGGCTCCACCCTAGAACAATAGAGCCGACCATCCCACATTCCGTAGATGACGTTAGGGGCACCACCCTAGAGCAAGAGGTCACCCTACCCATCCCACCGGGCGTCAACGCCCTAGATCAATAGAGGTCACGTCACCCATCCCGCGTTCCATAGAGTTTACCGTATGGCTGCTGTCGTCACCCGAGACGTCACAATAGGGAGGATATCCTATGACGGGTGCGGTCTTCGATACGCCGACTATCCCGCATTCCATAGAGGCCTTAGCACTTCGCGAGTGGATCGCAAGAACGTTATAAGCGTCTGGTCTGGATTCAAGTTCCAAACAGATTGGATCCAGATTAGCCCCTTACATTCCAATTTCGTTTAATTCCATATTATAATTTCGGTTTCGTTAACTGTCCAGCCGAATTCAAGTCGCGTGCCGCTAACAGACTTAAGTGTTTATCTACAGTGTTTGTTGACATTTTCTTCTAATGCGTCAATAGCCCAGGGTTACAATTACAGCCCTTTTGAAAGCCGATCCCTTTTGCTTAAACCCTGAAAACAACGTCAGATGAGGCGCCGCGTCTGATTTGGATCCAACCCATTGACACTCATCTTTTCGGTATCTTTACTTAAAACATAATTTAAAATCGCACTTTCAAAGCCATTATGGCCCGAAAAGAGTTAAATCAAGGTACAATTTTTCACTCCTACATGTATATTAAGGGTCAGTCTATTAAGCCCCAATCCCTACTTCAATAGAACGTTTATCAAGGTCAATAACCAGGCAGACGATATCCTAGCGACTGAACCCTTATCTCGCCATTCGGGACTCGACCGATATGGACAGTGTGGAACCATATCGTTACGCCTCTAATAATCCGGATACACAATGTTTATTACTCATCATTTGGTTTTCTTAAAACTAATTTGACAGACACGGTACTATTAAAGCGGACGTGAAATGAGTTAAACAATGCTACTAGTTTTCGTATATTAAGGGTTAGGGCTAGGCCTGGACGCACACGACTTTCGTCTCAATCGGTGTCTGTTACACTATACGCGATTTTGACACGCTTAACGTTTAATACTGCCAATTGAGACGCCACGTCTTATCTGGATCCAACCCGTTTGACACTCATCATTTGGTGTCTTTACTTTCTTAAAACTGAATGGGACAGACATTGCACTTTCGCAGTACACGCGAAAAGAGTGAAATAAACATTTCTTTAAAGTTTTGCACTCGAATAGTAAGGGTATATCAATACAATGATAAGGTTCACCACATTTTTTTGTCACTCGGAGTCAATTACAGTACGCCCTCTCTACAACGACCCTTTCAACAACGATCCTTACAGCTTACCGCTGTTTCCCAAACGAGTATGTCTTACCCACTACCCCAATAACGTCCGCCTGAACTTGTCGTCTGCTTTTTTTCTTATATGATGTGTTTACAGAATATTTTGACAAAAGAAATTTAATGACGAATGACGCTGTATAACGGTCAATGTCCTCTATCACTCAAGGTAATCAATTGACTCATATTGACTCATAGAGAGAATGAGACTGTCCCAAGGGTGCGGTCATTGTTTGTTTAAATATAATAGAACGTATTAAAAGTATATGTCCAGCGTCTGACACGTCATTTCTAGCCCCGAGTTGAAAGTGTAAAGACCTGTTTAACGAATATTAATCCTTCGAATCTACTCAGTTGAAAGTTTTGTTCTACTCATGCAATTATTGAAGTCATTTACAGGTGCGTGACATTTTTTTATTGAAGTTAAAACCTTTTTTTTCTTTTTTTTTTCTTATTCTAACGTTATATATATATTGCATAAACTAACAATCTATCCGATAATATTACTCAGTGTTGTAGGACGATGAAAATAACGCGTATATTAACCTCATTTGTTCCCACATAACGGGATATTAACAAACAGTATAGACTCGGATCAGACGACGCGGACTAATTCAATATATATAATATAAACATGGAACATTTACTGGGCGTACGTTAGGAACGACGGAATCGCCCACACACGTTGGGCGCAAACTATCGCAAATTACTGTGTCATACATTAAAATATAATTAGCGACTTATCTCCATATTAATTAGTTTACAGGAATGCTCCTACAAAGGAATTGTGTACTTCAAGTAAGTAAGAGAAAGAAAAGAACTTACGTTGTCATTTTGTTGTTTTTATATGTTAATTGTTCTTCTCGTTAGTCCAAAGAATCATAGAGCACTATAACAGTCCGAGGTTTGAAATTGAATGAAAAAACTGAACCTTAACTAGATCGTCATGGAAACGTCTACTTTGCGATAGTTTGACCATTGAGAGTCTATTTGTTATAGGACGAAATGTAATCTTCAAACAACAAAGGTCATTGACCCGCTTCGTTGGTTTAGACAAGACTCTCCGAAATGGCCTCGGTGTATTTTGATCAGGCATCAATTAACGTGTCATCTGAAAAGGATCCAAACTGTTTCTATCAAAGAGTGTAGTTGTAGAAAAGACGTAATCCAGAAAAAAGTACTCTTATTACGTTTAATTGTAAACATTAAGGTTTAGGGGAGAAAACCACAAAATTTCGACAATATTTCGAAATTTCGACAAAAATTAGATTTCATATAAAGTAGTTGCAGGGTTTAGATCTCATCGAGACGATTCTGAAAATGTTTAATTTTGTATAGTTACGAGGAATCGTTTTCGAGCTAACGTCGTTTTAGTGCGAAACCGTATTATAGTATTAAAGGGTCATTGCTCCGTCAGTCGACTTTAAAGGGACAATACATCAAATTTCATTCAAAAATAGATCGAGTTAAAAGTATTACCATCGTTTAGGTCTCATCGAGACGATTCCGAAAATATAACTTTCGTAGGTATACGACCATTCGTTTTCGAGTTATCCGAGATTTTCATTTCAAAATGGCGGCTATAAAAAGGCGGGAAAACGTAAAATCGTTCTAGCTCGATTATTTGCAGTCGGATCTTCACCGGGTTGATGTCTTTCGACTCCGAACCCATTTCCGCGTCGATTGAACTCGGTCACGCATCAATGATTTTCTGCGAGACAACACTTAAAATAGCCCTAACTCCCTTAGATGAAGTCGGATCCACATCGGGTTGATGTCATCGGGTTCGGGGTCCCATTCCGCGTCGATCGAACTCGGTCACGCATGAGCGATTCTCTACGTTCCTACACATAAATCTATTTACCTTATTTGGTATTGGTTCGAGCGGGCTTTTATTTCTTACGTCTCGGGTTATCTCGTTCGATGTCCTATATCTTCGCTCCTATAAAAGTATGTGATCGTTTCTTTTACTTCAGTCGAAACGTGTTACCTGAAAGACGATCATCGCAATCAGCTCAACGCGTTACCTTGCCTCAATTGTAATCCAGAAGATTTAGAAAACTGGTAATAGCTAGCTGATTGTGTACATAGACTCTTCAATCATGGAAGAGGTAATCAAAGTATTCTTGAAAGAAGGCGTATCGGCGGACCAACTGATGAGTTTCGCGTCCGAGTTTGGTGTTCAAGACAATCCTAACATAGTGGAGGCTTTACATCAAATCCTCGTTCAGGACATGAGTCCCCCAAGTCCTCGACCATGGGCGTCTGAAGAGGAGGAGGATCTGCTCAAGCTGTTGAAATCTCCGGAGAAAACTCGACCTCCACTGTAAGGTTTATGTTTGTTGCAGTTTTTTTTTATTTTGTTTTTTGTTTTTTTTGTTTTGTTTTGTTTTTATGTTTTTGTGTTGTTTTGATTTGTTTGTTTTTTTTATTTTGTTGTTGTTGGTTTTTTGTGGTTTTTTTTTTCATTTTTCATTTTTCATTTTGTGTGTTCGTTTATTATGTTTTGTTTTGTTAATAATTTGAATTTTTTTTTTTTGTTGTTTTTTGTTGTTTTGTTGATTTTTGGTGGTTTTTTTTGGTTTTGTTTTGTTATGTTATGTTATGTTTTGGTTGTTGTTTTGATTTGTTTGTTTTGTTAGTTTTGTTTTGTTGTTTTGTTTTGTTTTGTTTTTCTATTTTGTTATTTTTTTATTATTTTAAATAACAAACGGTTCCATATTTATTATCATTATAATATTTTTAAACATTCATCTTATTTCGTTTTCAGGAAAGAAATACGAACCAATGTCCAGAATACCGCGGGATCTTTGCGATTCCCTTGCGACCAATGCTCCCAGACCTTTACGCAAAAGAAAAACCTCACGCGACATATTCAATCGGCCCACCAGAAACTAAGCTACGGTTGTCCCAAATGCCACAAAACCTTTTCGCGACAAACCAATCTGCGTCAACACGAAACCAATTGCAAGGGCATCGTCACGTTTCCCTGCGACCAGTGTCAAGATATTTTAAAGACCGCTCGGGAGCTCGAGTTTCACCTGAAAATTAAACATAAAATCAGAAAGAAGACAGACAAGAGGACTGGTAAGGCGGCGGCGACCGCTAAACGACAGAGTCCGAAACCCGGGCCATCTTCTTACAATTGTCGACAATGCGAGGCCACGTTTCGGCATCCGAATCAACTGAGGGTTCATCATGCCAGGGTGCATCAAGGGGGTCGGTCGCCTGCCAGTAGCTATAAATGCCATAAATGTCCGGCTCAATTTCGAGACAGGCAAGCTCTGCACGCCCATCACGTACGAGTCCATTACCAAGTCGGCGCGGGACTTCACCCAGAACCTTTCCAGCGAGGTCAAGAACCCTGGATCAATGAAGATGGGACTGAGGACGAAGGGCTCCGCAATTGTTACCGGACTAATCGGGCCCTAATATTAGAGCGATTTAAGGAAGGACCCGTCGAGTCCCTGTACAACATACCCATGTTCCCCGGTATCACCCTAGCGGACATCGGACAAGCATTACAAGGGATTTACGACCGACAGCGACACGCTTTCAAAGTGAATTTGGCTTTCGGCTTCATCATGCGTCACGCCGAGACGGGTCAATTTCGTTATTTTCGACCTTTCGACAACGTCAACGCGTTTGACGCACCCGTATTGATTTCGAGGCGCTCCGATATCGACAAAGTCCTCAAAAAATTGCGAGAAATGGACATCATGACGGAAATGGGCAAGAGCCGACCCGATACCAAGTGGCGACTGGTGCTTTTCACCAATATTCGGGTCAAAGTCTATAACACTAATTTCTCATTGGGCACCGTAGACGACGAACCGTTACCAGTCTATATCACGAGATGTATGGCTATCGTTCCCTTAGATAAGGACCCCGTTACGAAATGGGAATATTCTGACAACTTGTGTCTCTTTCGGTGTCTGAGTCTACACCGATCCGGATCCGTAGACAGGGCCAAAGTCTTAGACTCGTATAATCAGTGGGAAAGGGCGCATAACCAGCGAGAATACGTCGATTTCTTAGGGGGACGCACCTCGGTTCAGTTCACCCCTCCTTCGGGATTTAAAGGCATGCAACTACGAGACTTCCCCGAATTCGAACAGTGTTTCCAAATCAACGTACAAATGTACTCCCTCCGAGAAGATGGCGTCGTGGTTCAAGTCTTTAAATCGACGGAACGGAATACGGACACGATGTACGTCAACCAGCACGAGAACCATTGCTCTTACGTGACAGACTTTGCCCAGTATGCCAAAAAGTTTCAATGCCAGCTTTGCGATCGGATGTTTGATGATCATTGGAACTTTAAAAGACACGCCAAAATCTGCGACAAAAGGACCCTGTATGTCTATCCCGGGGGTTTTTACAAAGAGCGTCAGACCATCTTCGAACGCCTGGAAGAGTTTGGCATTCACGTACCCGAGGACGAGCGGACTTTCCCTTGGTTCGCCGTATTCGACTTCGAATCGATGCTCATGACCTTAGACGGCGATGCTACGGAGAAACTGGAGTGGACCCAACGGCACGTTCCTATTAGCGTGAGCGTCTGCTCTAATGTATCCGGTTATACGGAACCCGTGTGTTTCGTGGAACCCAACATGGATCAGCTTCTCGAGCAAATGATTCGAGCTTTGACCTTGATTCAGAAAGCGGCATCCGGGGAAGCGCAGACGAAGTGGGGTAACCATTTACAACCCTTAAAGGCGCATTTGGCATCCCTGAACAAAGACGACGAAGAGGACCGAAAAGAGGCGGAAAAAATCGAGACCTTGTACGGACAGTTCAAAGGTTATATGACCACCTTGCCCGTGCTCGGTTTTAATAGGTAATTTACTCTCTTCATCTTTTTTTTGTTCGCGTTTTATTCATTCATTCATTCATTTATTTATTCATTTATTCATTCATTTTATCTTCATTCCTTTATTGTTTCAGCGCCAAGTACGACCTGAATCTGGTGAAACAGAAGCTGGCCAAACATTTGAAAATGCCTCAGCAGGAATTCGGGTTTGTGGTCAAAAAGTCCAACGCGTACGCCTGCATCACCACGGATACCTTGAAGTTTTTGGATATCAGTCACTTCTTGGCACCGGGCACTTCCTACGCCGGCTTTTTGAAGGCATACAGAGTTGACGAGTCCAAAGGTTTCTTCCCTTACGAATGGCTCAATGACGTCGCCAAACTAGACCATACCCAGTTACCTCCCCACGATGCCTTCTACAGCGGACTTAAGGGAACCAATATTACCCAAGCCGAGTACGCCTATTGTCAGAAAGTATGGATCGAACGGGGCATGACGACCTTCCGTGACTTTTTGATATGGTACAATAATCTCGATGTCTCTCCGTTCATTACTGCGGTTGAACGTCTTCAGGCCTTTTATTTCGAGAAAGGAATCGATGTATTCAAGACGGCTATGTCCGTACCGGGCATCGCGAGACAGCTGTTATTCAAGTGCGCTCGCGAGAAATCGGCAGAGTTCTCCTTGGCTGACAAGAGCAACGCTGACCTCTACAACACTATTATAAACAATATCGTAGGTGGTGAGTATCCTTCCTGATTATACGTCAAAGTAGTTTCCGGATCTCTTACCCCCATTTTAAACTAACTCTCAACATTCGGTCATAATTTCAGGTCTTTCGATCATATTCACGCGCCACCACGAGGCCAATAAGACCCTGATTAGAGGAGGTCAAACGTGTCGGAAGATCGTGGGTTACGATGCCAATGCCCTCTATCTATGGAGTATTGGCCAGCCCATGCCGGAGGGCATGTTCGTGAGACGACGGGCCGAAAACCAATTCAAACCGGAACATAGGGACCACTACATGCAAGCCTTCAACTGGCTCAACTACTTGAATCAGTATGAAGGGACTCATATCCTACACCAAAGGAATAACGGCAAGGAAGTCCGGTTCGGCAAATACCCCGTAGACGGGTACGATCCTAAGACCAAGACCGTCTACGAATTTCAGGTAAACCTTCGTTAAGTATGCAGTATTTCAATTTAATTTACTTCTTTCCATTACTACACTACCATATTCAAAGTCTAATACCTCATTATATCAATTATTTCAATTTGGTTCTTTTCTTCTAGGGTTGCTATCATCACGGACACGTCTGCGACGTCACGAAAAACGTCACTAACGAAACTTGGCACAAGACCAAAGACACGCTAAAGGAAAAGACCGCCAAGAAAGTCGCGTACTTGCGTAGAGAGGGGTTTACCGTCAAAGAAATGTGGGAATGCCAGTTCCGGGGCTTTTGTATAACACATCCTAAAATCTACGGGATTCGGGATAAATGTCGCCCTACGTTTAGCCAGAAGAACAGGACCGCTGTGACGGAAACCCAAATCTTAAACGGGGTCCGTTTCGGCCAACTGTTTGGTATGGTAGAATGTGACATCGAAGTCCCGGAACAATGGGGACCGGAATTTGCTCACATCTCGATGTCTCCCCGAGAATACTTTGAGGAAATGTGTCCCATCTTCTGCAATACGGAGGTCGGGTTTGACGACATCGGGGCGCATATGCAGGCCCATGTCTGGGAGTACCAGCTGAGCGATAAACCTAGACGCCTGCTGCTGAGTGGTACCAAAGCCCGACAAATTCTCCTGGCGACCCCCCTCCTGAAATGGTACTTGGATCACGGGATGAAAGTCACCAAGATTTATCAAGTGGTCGAATATAGAAAAATGGACTGCTTCGAAAACTTTGTCCAGGACGTGAGTGACGCTAGACGAGCCGGGGACACTTCGAAAGACTTGTCTATTATCGCCGACACCATGAAATTGATCGGCAATAGCGGGTAAGTTTTTAGCATGACTCCATATTTAGTTCTCTGTTTATTTATTTATTTATTTATACATTCATCTATTCGGATATATCTACTCGTTTATTTTATCATTTTTAGGTACGGTTCACTCATCATGGACAAAACGAAACACCGCAGCGTGTTTTACGTCGAGGGGGAAAACAGGGCATGCTTCGAGGTGAATAAGCCTCAGTTCAGACAAACTACTTGTCTGGACGACGATGATAAATACTACGAGACTGAAGCCGCTAAACGACGCATCAAGCTCGACCTCCCCGTGCAGCTGGGATATTTCATACTGCAGTATGCCAAACTGAGAATGTTGCAGTTCTATTACGACTTCCTGGATTCCTACGTGGACCGCTCCAATTTCGAATACATCGAGATGGACACGGTACGTTGTTTCGGATATGTATGAGTATTGTGAACTGTTTTTGCGAACTGTAAATGTAGTGAGCTTATCTGTTGATCTACGGCCTTTGGAATGATATCGTTTTTTCATCTCATTTCAGGACTCCGCCTATATGGCTTTGTCGGCGTCGAGTCTCCGGGAAGTCGTCAAACCCGAACAAATGGAAAAATTCCAGCGTGGACTCACGGGGTTATGCGATGACCGGTATAATCCCGTTGGAGACCGTTGGTTACCTAAGGAATGCTGTCAAAAGCACGCGAAATACGACAAGAGAGTACCCGGTCTCTTCAAAACGGAATACGAAGGAGACGAAATGATAGGGCTATGCTCCAAGACCTATATCGTGAGCAAAACCGTTAGCTCCAAAGCCACGAGCGCCCTCGTGACTGCCGCCCGCTTGGTCAGAAAAGCCAGAAAACTACGCCCTATACGGCTACAGCGTCAACCCAAAACCACCGTAGAGTGTAAATTTAGCTCCAAAGGAGTCTCTAAGCGCTTGATCAAGAATCCCCTCGGTATTTTTAAAGGGGTCTTGCGTACGGGAAAACCCGCCTCGGGACAAAACAAAGGGTTCAGAGTGAGAAATATCGGAATTTATAGCTACCATCAGACCCGATGCGGATTTTCTTACTTTTACTGTAAGCGTCGAGTCCTCGAAGACGGCATTCACACCGTACCGTTAGACATTGTACTGTGTCCCGAGAAAGCGCGAAAAGAACCAGATATCTCGGAGGAAGAAGAAGAAGATCTGTTAGATAAACTGTCGGAGGAGGAGTTGCTCAACCTCCTCAATTCTGTGAACTGTGACTGATAAACGAGTGATGGGGTCTCTTCGTGAGACTCTACACCTCGAAAGAGTAATAACGCGAGTGTTAGGACGATAGTTTATCAATCGAAACATTAAATACTGGATCAATAAACAAATGTTGATAATTTGAATTGAATATGTATCATAATGTGTGTAGTATATTTTTAATAAAATTTCGAAACTTTGAAACGTCTATGTATTGAATTATTCGAAATGTATATAGTTTTAAAAATAAAATTAGTTTCGCGACTTATAACCCTGTCCCATTGTTAAATGACGTATAAAAAGAACCGAATTGAGGACTTCTTCTCATTTTCAAAATGTATCCCTTTCCCGAATGTACTTCGATTTCCGTGACCGGAGCTACGTGCAGTGGCAAGACCACCTGGTTGTTTCGACTCTTACGTCACAAAAACGAGATGTTTATCAACCCGCCCCAAAAAGTATTGTATTGTTACGGCAAATACCAACCTTTGTTCGACGTGATGGAGCGAGAGTTGTCCTTTATTACCTTTCATAACGGCTTACCGTCCGAAGAAGAATTGAACGTTATCGCGGACGACAACGTATGCAATCTCGTGGTGTTAGACGACTTGATGGATAGCGTAACGTCATCACCGGAAATGGAAAATGTATTCGTCAAAGGGATGCACCATCGTCACTTGAGTTTGTTATATCTCAATCAAAACTTGTACTGCAAAGGTAGACACAGTCGCACGATTAACTTGAATACGCACGTATCGGTACTCATGAAAAACCCTAGAGACGTATCTCAACTCCAGTGTTTGGGTCGCCAGGCCTTTTTAGGGAAAGGCGCTTTTCTCATGGACGCTTATAAAGACGCTACGTCCTATCCGTACGGTTATCTCGTTTTGGATTTCTCACCGTCCGGACAAGAAGAGTATCGCGTAAGAACCAAGATATTTCCGGGCGAAGACACCGTCATTTATCGTCCTAAATAAAACGAGATATCGGGAACCGATAGACGTCATAGCTTTGAACGCATGGAACGTGTCAACATGCAGAAAATGGTGTTGTTACCTTACGACCGTTATCAACGACTCGTGTCGGCTAAACCTTTGACGGATACCCCCGAAGTGACGAATACGCGGCGAGAAAATGAGTCAGAACCATTAACGTCTACCGTCGAAGTTGAGGAACCGGAAAGAGGAGCCGACGTTTCCGACGAAATAGAGAGAGTGGTCTCATCAATGCCTAAAAGTTTGAAAAGCAGGGCGAGATCGTTATTGACGTATATTTCGCCTCCCGTGACGTGGAACGAAAAGGGAGAAGTCTCGATAGACGGTGAACGCATACCGAGTTCTAATATCGTGGATCTCGTGAAAGTACAGCTGCAAGATTATAAAGACCTTCGTCCAGTTGGCCTGGATACATTTTCTAATATATTGAAAGACAATAACGTTCCTCTTAGTTTATTATCGAGCTCCCGAAGAGTGCAGACGGGACGGGGCTTTCTTCCACCGCCTCCAGGTAGTCCCGTGAAACGAAAACGGAAAGATACCCGGAGAGTCAAATGGCTCCGGCTGTAAAGTACGAAGACTATCTAAAACGTATCTACTATGATCCGAAGCACGCCGGAGCTTACGGGGGAGTGGATAAATTATATCGAGCCGTGAGAAAAGACGGGAAATTCGTACTCGGCAGAAAGAAAATTCGCGATTGGCTTTTAAAACAAGAAGATTACGCCGTCCATCGGGAAGAAAGAGAAAAATTCGACCGTAGAAGAGTGGTCACCCCCGAAGTAGATTACCAATGGGACGTAGATACGGCAAACATGGAATATTACAAGAAACAAAATGACGGATACGCTTACTTCCTGTTAGCCGTGGATATTTTATCCAAGTTCGTCTGGACGGTGGCGCTGCGGGGGCGAACCGGAAAAGAAATGGTCGAGGCCCTAGAGAAAATCTTCGTTCACGGGAGAAAACCGACGCGAATCAGAAGCGATCCCGGAACGGAATTTGCCAACAAGGACGTAAAACGTTTCTTAAAAAACGAAGGAGTGATATATTTCGTCACACGGAATTTAGTCAAGGCTTCCTACGCCGAAAGGGCGATTAAATCGGTGAAGGGACGACTCATTAGATTTATGACCCGTCATCAATCGCATCGGTGGGTTGACCATCTGGCTGATATCACGACCAGTTACAACAACACGTATCATCGCTCCATCAAAAGAACTCCGCGAAGCGTCACACCCGAGGACTCTGCGGATTTGTGGCAACTCCAGTACAATACTCTAGCGAAGCCACCGCCTAAAAAGACTTTACCTTCGATTAAACGTTTTAAGTTTAAAGTAGGAGATCTGGTACGAGTATCGCATATGCGTAGAACCTTTCAGCGAGAATACGACGAACGTTGGTCCAGAGAACTGTTTGTCATCAATCTGAGGTTTATGACAGAATACATTCCGCAGTATCGGATAAAAGATTACGCGGGAGAAGAAATTTCTGGTACCTTCTATCAAAATCAACTGAAGAAAGCGTACGAAAAAGACGCGTACTTGGTGGAAAAAGTCGTGAAATCAACGAAGCGTGGCAGGGAAAAACGGTACCTGGTGCGCTGGAAAGGTTGGCCTCCGAAATACGACACGTGGATCAACGAAGACGATTTCAAAAGCTTAAGCGCGAATAAAACGTGATCATAACGTCTCATTCCTTCGATCACCATGGTTCAAAAATATTTACCGCTCTTCGAATTACTGGTACAGTCCACGGACGAGCAGCGCGCGGTCCTATTGCGAGCTTTGTCCGAACCTCAACTAAAAGCGGTATTAGAAGCTATATATAACGTATTGAAAGGAACGTGTCCCGTTCGGAACCAAGATAAAGCTAAACTGCTTCAGCATAGAGGAGTCATTCGTCGTTTGGTATCCAAGGACATCAGTCGACAGCAACAGCGAAGACTTTTGAAGAAACATCGTCACCTACTATCGTTCATTCTGGGTCCCGTGGTAAAGTTTTTAAAACATGAACACTGATAGGTACATCTACGTCAAGAGCGACGAGAGCAACGAGTACTTTGTCGATAATAGGACGTATAAATTCAAAGTACACTTAAAGCTTCCCCTGTATTTCTACGGTAAATGGAAAGTGGCGCTAGCGCAATTTCACGCCACAGAAAAGGGAAAATCGAGCAGTAAAGCGAATGAGGGTCTTTACGTTTACACGGACGTGTGCAAAGAGAGCATCGTGTATGGAGAAGAACGTTCCCTTCTAAGGCGCCTTGAAAAAAGTGGAAAAGGCAAATGGGACTATTCGTTTGACGCCCCCTTTTACGTCCCCGTTAAGAAACAAGAACTACGCGAATTCGAAATCTATATAAAGCGGGAGCATGATAAGGACGCCACAGAGTTGATCAAACCCGTGTACCTGACGCTTCACTTCAAACACTATCCATTCTTTTAAGGAAGATGAAGCTTTACGTGCCCAATCCGCAAAAATGGCTAGATTTTTTCGAGCGCGTCAGTACTGGACAAACTCAGTTGTCTCAGACGGGAAGAGGAAGGCGACCGCATGTCATAACCGTGGACCAATCAAAAACGGGTCCCGTAAAAGCGGTCTTACCGGCTGAACAAACGGCGGCACAAGCGAAAGCCGAACTGGAATGAGAAGGTATAAATCCGAACGACGTGGCCAAAGCTTTTCAGTCTTCCACAGAACGGGGAAGGAAACGCAAGGCGACCAACGCTAAGTCAGGAAGCGGAAAAAGAAGAAAGACATCGTCTAAAGCGAGGTCCACATCGAAAGCGAGCCGCAAAACCTTCAAAGACATTTTCGGGATCCAGTAACATGTCCGTGTTTAACGAGTCAGAGTTTAAGGAGGGACTGGTATCGGAGCTGGCCTTGTTCGACTTGCCCGCGACTCAAACCAGTGTGTCCGATGTATATTACGAAGAAATCCGACCGTTATCCCAGGTGTCTTCCGAGGGTCCGTTCGAATTTAGAATTAACGGTCAAAACTCTATGGACTACGTAGATCTGAAGAATTCCCAAATTTACGTTAAAGTCAAAGTGGTCAAAGGAGACGGAGGGACCCTAACGAATGAAAAAGTTGGACCGGCAAATCTATTTCTGCAATCTCTATTCAGCTCTTCGGAGGTGACGCTACAAAACAAAACCAGCATCACTTGCAACTACAACCCATATCGAGCTTACATTCAAACGCTACTCAACTACGGAAAGGATGCTCTTTCCAGTCAGATTCAATCTCAGGGTTGGCTTATGGACGACGCCGATGCTCCGGGAGTCTCGGATCCCTCGGGAAGTAATAACGGACTGTTTGTAAGGTCGCAATGGATCCAAACTTCCACAACCTTAGACCTGGTTGGACCCTTGTTCCACGATTTGTTCAGTATAGACAGGTACATTCTTAATCAAGTCGACATCAAGATCAGGATCTACAGAAGCGCCAACACCTTCTGTTTGATCGCCGTGGATAACTCAACGCAGTTTAAAATCGACATTGAAGATATTTACATCTTGGCCAAAAAGATCAGAGTGAATCCAGCGGTTATCTACGGGCACTCGAAAATCTTAGAGAAGCAAAATGCCCTCTACCCCTATACCAAGGTGGAATGTCGTTCTCAAAGTATCGCCACGGGAAGTACTTCGTTCAACTGGGAAAACTTGTTTCAAGGAAAAAAGCCCGAGAAAGTGATTCTAGGGTTCGTTAAAAGCAAGGCGTTAAACGGAGACTATACTACAAACCCGTTTAATTTCGAAAACTGCGGGATCAAACACATCGCCGTGTACGCTGATGGGCTTCCGGTCGGAGGCAACCCACTCAAAACGGACTTTACGAAGGGCGCCGCGGTTATGAGGGCTTACACCAATCTGTTAGTGAGCGCGGGAATATGGCAACAGAACGAAGGCAACGGGATAAACAAACCACACAATATAAACGGTAGCACGCTGTTTGCCTTCCAGTTGGAACCCGACTTTTCCCATCACGGGGAGTTTATGTCTCTGGTGAAGAACGGAAATGTCAGATTGGAAGTACAGTTCGAGTCAGCTTTATCGGGTGAGTAGCGATACGATTATTCTTTATAGTTTAGTTCAGCCCCGTTTAAAACTAAACGATAATCGTTCTCAAATTGAGACTTATGAGTAATATTATTTATTTACTTTTTTTTTTTTTTTCAGAACCAATGAGTTGCGTCGTGTACAGCGAAGGACCGGGCTATTTCGAAATCAAACAAGAACGAGATATTTTGATGCAGTAAAATGTACCAGCCACAATTGGAATGTATGATAGAATGCGATCCGGTACTACGGAATGAAGTGGTGGGTGTTTATGCGGCGGATCAGCTACCAACTCGAGTTGACAAACATCCCTACGGTTTCATCGCTAACACCCAGGGACATTTATTACCCGGAGAACATTGGTGCGCTTTTTATGACGACGGACTAGGTCATATACTATTCTTTGATAGCTACGGAAGACTTCCGAGGGACAATAGCGCGTTTTTTCAAAGATGGTTGAATAAAAAAGCAAAAATTGTTCGAATGTCGAGGACCCAAATTCAAAGCGACGATTCCATCGTCTGCGGACTCTATTGCATTCTATTTTTGCGTCAAGTACTCGTTGGATATACGCTCGAGGACTTTGTAAACTTATTCGATTCCGCCAATACCGAGGCAAATGACTCTTACGTTACCCGTATCGTATCACGAGCCTATTCCGAGTGTGTATCTAGGCAAAACGGACAAAAATGTACATCGTTGTATAAAACCTCGTGCATTTCATAATAGTGTCAGGAAATGTGCGTCTAACGATAGTGTCTTATCGAGAAAATTGTATATTATATATGTGTGTGTGTGTGTGTGTGTGTTTGAAAAAATAAAAAAAAAATAAAAGGTAGACTAGAAGGACGTGTTGTCGTTGTCATTTAGGTTGATTCCTGTCAACCTGGACCCAAAAAAGAAAAAAGAGAAATGGTGTGGAAAACGATACAACAAAAATCAAATTTGCTTCATATATTTTTATTAGAGTATACGGACATCTTTCATCTATAATCTAACGCAGTCTATAGTCTAAGCGAATCAATTGACATATGAGTTTATACATTTGTGTTTTCCACGCTTCCGTCTTCATTTCGATCTCCCTCCATTCTCGACAGTAAATCTTTAGTTTATACATGTCCAGGAGTTCTGGTGTAACGTTGGACATCACTGAAATAACCGATTCCCATTTGTTTAAAACCTCCGAGACATCGACTTCACTTAGAATACGATCCATATACAAGTCGAGCAATTCCAATTCAGATAAACTTAAACAGGCGTGGTCCAGTTGAGATAATCTTCCGTATTGGCATCCGGAACAGGTTTTCTTAAACACCCCGCGCATTTTATTCATCATTTCCATAGCAAAGATACACTCGAACGTTGACTCTAGCGCCCTAACTGTATCCATAGTCTCAGTTGTCTTCCAGAAAATGTGTCAAGTAAGCGACGCTGATGTGAGAGTGACAAAGCTCCTCGAACACGTCAAAGGGAATTTTTAAACGTCTCCTTCCGCTTTTTAGAAATAACTGGACCGAATGTCTTTGGCGTTTCACGACGATCGAAAATCTGTCGTTTATTTGACAAGTCACTTCCTTATTCGAAAATGTCACACTTTGAAACTCGTCGTAGGATAACCGATAATGAGAAACGTCTAAATGTTTTTGTGTCATGCTACATATGTGAATAGTTCGAGTACTCCGATGGTAATGATCGTACGCTAGCGTGACATAACGATATATACAAAACACTCGCTAAAATACGTCATCAACACTCATGAGTCAAAATTATTGGACTTTAGAGTTATCGGGGTGAACATTCCACGCAGTCGGCCACGTCGTGGTTAGAATCGGAGTAGCACGCCACGCTAGTCCTCAGTTCTGGTACAAAACTATCTAGGCTTCGTAATCCGTTTCTCAACTCCCTGAATTGTTCGAAAGTAAGCGACACTCCCTTTCTAGTGGCCTGTATTTCCTCAGATCCCTCGGGAAACCAAAATTGTCTAATATCGACGCGGTTAAATCCGCTCTGAACGGTCACGTGCCAGTTTCCACCCAGATGACGTCTGTAGAACGTGTCTTGATTCAGTTCCATCATAGACACGGCATTCTCAAGGAACGGTAAACTCGCAAACAGTTCGTTACACCGCTGTAGAGTCAAAGCGATGCCGTCCTTGGTAGGAGTATTTTCGCGTAATAATTTCCTGATGTGTACGTAGGATTTTCCGTTAAAGACGCTATCGAAAAGATACCAGTCTTGTCCCAAGTGTTGTCGATATCTGGGGTTAATGACGGCCATCTGTCTTGTGGGTGCGAGCGTGTTCCTGATTAGAAGTTAAAGACGACTGGAGATACTGGGCTATCAAGCCTATTCTCTGACGTAAAGGCGTAGATGTAGGTGGGGTCCTAGCTGGTTTAGAACGTTTGACCTTCTTGGGTACGGGTCTAAGTCGATTCCCTTCGGGTATCACGTAATAAACACGACTAATTTTATCCTCAAATCGAACGGTTTTCTGCGACATGCGTTCCCTTCGAAATCGTAAGCTGAACTGCGAGTGTGTACTCCAGGTTTCGATAAGTATAGGATTCAATAAAGGAGTTTCATTGGTCAACGCATCTAAATCCATTTGATTGGATAGGAGTCGGCGCCCCTTGTGACGTCATTCGTGAGTCATATTTATCTTAGGGAATGTTGTGGCAGCAGTTTTGAGGATCGGTTGTGACGAGTCACGCCTGCGGTTTGATGATCACTACCAATAAAGGGATGATACTTCCATTTTAGCCGATTCCGTTTGAACGGGGTCGATCGGTTTAGTCGATATGTTGGAAAAAAGATGAGATCCGCTGCTAAACGGTTGAAATCCGGTCGTTTTATTCTGTTCTTTTTTCTGGCCAAAGGGAGGAACATCGAACGGTTTAGCCGACTCAGCGCCGATCATTTTTATATACATGCACGAGGGTGATAATTTTTCGTGTTCTTTCATGGGGTCGTCATTTTCATCCCAGGCGTAGGCAGATACGTTACAACAAAAACACACCACTTTGTCATAGTGTCCCGTGTAATAAAAACCCGCTTTGGCGAGCTGGTACTGAGTCGGTTTCATTTGTTTGGGCCAATGTTCGTAGGTCATTAAACGATCCTTGTAAAAGAGCATAGCGGCGTTATTCCACTGATACGCATTCATCGCGGTAGATGTACTAAAACTAAAGGATTTTTAGGTTTCAACGTCTTTTAAACTATTGTTCTAGTTTATTATGGTCTCCTTCTTGTGACGTCATCAACGGAATGTGGGATGGTCCGCTTTATTGTTCTAGGGTGGTGCTCCTCTAAGACAATGACCGTGACCCCTCGTGAGGTCATCCCATCGTGACGTCATCTACGGAATGTGGGATGGTCGGCTCTATTGTTCTAGGGTGGAGTCCCTCTAGGTCAATGACCTTGACCTCCCGTGACGTCATCCCATTGTGACGTCATCGGTCACGTGACGGCTCCATGGCTCCAGACACTCTCCCAAAAGCCTCGCTATATACTACTCATAGCCTTTAATTCATTACATCTCTAAAACTATGATGCAATGTGCATGTTTAACTATGATAGGCGGGTTGGTAACTGGTATTTATTATTTATATATTACTATTCATAAACGCCTTTTTACGTTTGTGCCTTTTCATCAAGAAAATGTAATTTAAGCGTTACCCCACCAGTACTACCAGTTGTCAGAAATTCATTATAGCCAGGTCATATAGAATATATTTATTTCACAAAGTATAATACATGAACCAGTTTTGGTACACCATTTCGCTCACACTTTCTCACGTACACAAAATAACAATAACATAAACATATATCAACAAAAACTACAAATACACCAACTGAAAATGGGTCAGCTTCTGTTTGTGACTGCTATCTTGCAGCCATGTGCTTTCACAGTCACAAACTAAAGCTTTACCACATAAATTATCACTAATATTGAAAACACCTGACATTAAACCATATTATGTGAATAACACACATACAGCTTGTAGTTTTTAAACTATTCACTGTAAAAACTTCAGCACACAGCTAATTGTCAATTTAATTGACCACAAAACAGCATTAACTAGGTACTTATATATTAGGCACTTAGCGTACAGTTTCTAGTAAGTTGACGAGCACACAGCTTCAAAATACGGTGAACGTAAGCATAGTTGACCTATCCAGCTGACAAACCTCTGACATATTCAAACTGACAAACCTCTGACATAATCAAACTGACCAACCTCTGACATATTCAAACTGACCAACCTCTGACATATCCAAACTAACAAACATAAGTAAACCTCTGATTAATTGTAGTCCTATACATACCCAAACTAACATACATAAGTAAACCTCTGATAAAATGTAGTCCTATACATATCCAAACTTATAAACATAAGTAAACCTCTGATAAATTGTAGTCCTATACATACCCAAACTAACAAACATAAGTAAACCTCTGATAAATTGTAGTCCTATACATATCCAAACTTATAAACATAAGTAAACCTCTGATAAATTGTAGTCCAATACATATCTAAACTTATAAACATAAGTAAACCTCTGATAAAATGTAGTCCTATACATATCCAAACTTCTAAACATACAGTAAACCCCTGGCTTCGAGGTTATAAAGCTTTTGACTTGAATCTAAACTCTAAACATTCAGACTCAACTAAAACGCTTTATAACCTCGGAGCCTGGAAAACATAGTTAATCTGTCTGATAAAAGGAGTTCCCTGACCCTATAAAAGTAGATGCATTATTCTTGACAGAGGGAACATTTGAAATACGTTTACCTCGTTATATTTCCACCAAATGAAATATTACTAATCAAGGTCAAATCAATTTCGATGTGCAAGTGCTCTAAAATGAATTGAATGTAAAGTTTGGTGCCGTCGGTCACTAAAGTCAACTTTGCAAACGATCCAGATCAGACACTGCGTTTTATCATTGTCCAAACTCTTTGTGACTCGTACCACCTATATGTGTCAAATTGAAGTGCTTTGGCCTAAAAAAAATTTTGTAAATCAAAGCCAGGCGCCTGTTTAAACACGTAAAATTAGTTTAAGAAACGGATTTTTATTAGAAAACATGTACATTTATATAAAAGAAAAACATGAACTCGGTCGAGATTCGAACCCGTGCAGAGAAAGCAAAACAAAATATGCCCTAAACTAGGTCCGCTTTTGCTGCGTTTACACTCAGTCACGATAGCTACGATGGCCACGATTTAGAAAAAGCGCAGATCTTCACAATTTATTTTCTTTTTCTACGCTATATCACGCTTTCTTACGCTCTCTGCGCGTCTTGTTACCTCATGTAGCGTTTTGTTACGAACCCAACAAGATTCTTATGAAGACCTGCCACGATTTCACCACGTTCTCTCAATCTCTCTTACGGTAACCACGATACACATTCACGTTTTATCACGTTCTGTTAAGATCTATAACGATAAAACGTCTTGTTAAGCTCTCCTGCGATGTATGGTAACAATTTCACCAAGAGTAATGCGTTATGAGCACGACTGGGGTATGAAAAGGATGCATTGACCATCCACTCATTCTCTGGATGCTGGTGTCAAACTCGGATGACATTGGGATGACGAATCTGACAATGCTTGGTGGGAAGCTTCACATTATCAGGAAAACCAACAACAACCTCTCATTCTCACTTATATTGAGGAAAAAAGCAGAAGAACATTTTAAGCAGACAAAATTGTAGCAGTGAAATTGAGGTAATTGAGGAAATTGAGGTAAGTGCCGTTGTAAAGAGAGAGTCGCCATTGGGAGGGTCGTTGTATGGAGGGAGCACTATATTAACTTAATATTACAAACTTCAATGTTAACAAAGATCCCCTTCGTTTGGGCTTCACGATTTGATGCGTTCTGTTAAGTTCTGTTAAGCTCTGTTGAGCTGTACTACGCCCTACTAAGATGCCCACGTTCTCTCACGCTCTCTCAAGATATAAAACCAATCGGGACCATCGTGGCAAAAATTTTTGACCGTCAAAAATTTGGCCACGATCCTTGCGCTCTCCACGATTCGTCCAAGCTCCCTCACGATCACCAAGATTTCGATCCCACGACCCCCCTACGCTCACCACGATTCTGTTAATCGTGGACATCGCAGCAATCGTGGCTGAGGGTAAACGCAGCATAATAGGGCTCGTTTCATAAAACTTCGTACGACAAAAACGGTCGTACGTCAAAACTTACAAAAATATTTAATTTCTGATTTCTCTATCTAATCCTGTCTTGTGATATCTCTTTGGAATCGTCTTTTCTAGACGATTCCAAAAAGATGTCACAAGACAGGATTACACAGAGAAATAAATAATAATTGAGACTTTCATAATCTGACTTACGACAACATTTGTCGTCAGAAGTTTCATGGAACGGGCCCCTGGTCCAGGACGGAGTAGAAAAATGCCACGGAAATTATTTAAAATAAATAAGATCACATCTTTTATGTCATATGCACGATTACACCACAAATTTTCTTTTTGCAAATACACCATTCGGTATTCCGCTACTTTAAATAATAATCACATTTGTCTCTGCATGTCGTTGAAGCTGATCGAGTCTACAGTTCTAACCATCCTGATCATAGTCATGGTCATTTTACAGTGGTATATTGGAATGCTTTTTACGTGGGTTTTCTCTCTTCTTACTGGAGAGTATATCTAGATCCTGACAAATACGTCTTCTGGTTGTCCGTGGTTCAATTATATCATCAACATAACCTGAAATTATCATACAACAGCAAGATGTGTTAACTGAATTTACAGTCTTTAACCCCTTCACTGCCATAACGTCATCAAATTTAAACAATTGTCGTCTGCTTCTATTTCTAAAATTAAATATTAAGTTATTTTGACTTATGAACTATTGAAATGAGTGTAAAACAGTTTGTATCCTGATCAGACGCCGCGTTACGCGGCGTCTGATCAGAATCCAAACTGTTTTGAAATTATTAGTGTACTCGGGGTAAGGCAGTGAAGGGGTTAAACAGACCAAATTTTATTTCAGGACTAAAATATTAACAAGAAAGCTACATCATGGGAATGTGTGTGTCGCAAAAGACAAACAATGAGCGGTTTTAAAAACACATGACATCACTATACAGGGCAAAGGTAAATAAATAAAATTGTTAAACAGGTTATCCTTCTGATCAGGACATGCACTGTTAAAAATCTGCATTATATTGTGTAAACAACTATACTTTGTCAAAAATTGGACTTGACATAATATGGAAAAGGAATGGACCAAGTAGCAACAAGTTTATACAGGTAAAAGTGTATGCTTCAGTACCAAGGCTGCTATATCTCCGTAATTTTCGGAATTCTTCGTATTTTATCATAGCAAAAATTAGCTTAAAGTAGGCTGAAAGTAAAGCTTAATGCGCCTTAAGGTGCATTCTCCTTTACGTTCAACCTGCTTGAAGTGATCACGTGTCTTCATAACTAGAAACAGACGATGAGGATAATGGTTTTAAAGTGTTTTTTCTCAATGTTATTAATAACAATATATTGCAATGGAATCTTCAAGGTTTTATTGAGGATTTTCTTATAGATATACAATAAAAATTTAGAGACTTTGCAATGATTTTTTTCCGTATTCCATGGCTCTTACTTATTAGTGGTATAGCATGATAGTATATATCTACGTGGAAAATATTAAGTAAATGATGAAGCGATTTCATCGTTTAATTCAAACTTCGATTTCTAAATCTATACCAAACCTTTAACATACCTCTGGATGCAGCAGGGAAAGGGTTGGCAAACTTTTCAACGTACTCGGCCTCGTTCTTGGCATGGTCCTTCTCTCGGAAGATGATAGATACTGCAGCCTAAACCAAATTAAACATATTTAGTAGAACAAGTCAATACCTGTCTCTTTACTCGTTATGTCTCCCCATTTAGCGGGGGTACATATTGCTTTTGTATCCCGGTTTCTGGCTGTTCTGTCCGCCCGTCTAACTGTCCGTTGTTCAGTCTGCTAGCCACTCTGTGGTTTCCGGACAACAACTTTAGTAGCTCTTGTTGACCAATCATAATTATGTTTTGTAAAATTGTTGCTTTGGGTTGCATTTCAGGTCCGTGGGTCAAAGATCACATAATCTGTTACTAAACATAGATGTTTGGCTTCGCTTTGGTTTCCGGACAATAACTTTGGTTCTTGTTAGATAAGCATGATAATTTTTGGCGAACTTGTTGCTAATGAAAAGAAATCTAGGGATTGCTTTTAAGGTCAAGAATCACATGTTCTGGTACTCAAACTAGATTTTTGGTTTCCGGACAATAATTCTATTTTTTGTGTGCTGATTATGATAATTTATTGTGAAAGTGTTGCTTATGAGAAGGGAAAGTTTGACTGTATTTCAGGTCCGTATTTCAGGTCACATGGCATGTAACTAAAAACAGATCTTTGGCTTCGCTTTTATTTCATTACAATAACTTTGGTTTTTGTGTGCTGATCATGATAAATTTTGGTGAACTTGTAACTAATATGGAAGGAAAAATTAGGACGGCACTTCAGGCTGTAGGTCAAATGTCACATGACCTGTGAGTGAAATAGATTTTTTGGCTTTGCTTTGGTTTCCGCACAATAACATTTGTTATTATGGGCCGAACATAATCATTTTGTGGTACACTGATTGCTTATGAGGAATTGTTTGGGATTGGATTTCGAGTGGATACAGCGATTTCTCATAATCATCATTCTTGATGGAGAGAAGTATCAAGAAGAAGGAGAAGAAGTCGGTAGGTGGAAGATTACGTGTAATTAAAAAATAAAGAGTTTTGGCTTCCAGACAATAACTTTTGTTCTAATAGGGTGCTCATGTCGATTCTAGATGTATGTGGTTGTTTATGAGGAGGGAATGATTGGGAGTGCGTTTGAGGTCACAGGTCAATTGATCTGATACTAAAAAAGCTTGTTTTCTTTGCTTTGGTGTCCGGATAAAAACTTTGACTTGAACCTTTTACTTTCTATACATGGTGGGAATGGATAATTCTTTCAGGATTAATGTATTCATGGTGTAACAAGTATGGCCTGTAAGGCACAATAACGTATGCTACTCAATAAAGTATGTTACCTACCTTAGCACCCATGACAGCCACCTCAGCTGTGGGCCAGGCATAATTAGCGTCGCCTCGGAAATGTTTCGAACTCATTACATCATAGGCACCACCAAAACCCTGGTAAAGAAATAAGAGGCATTCTGCTTAAGTTATTTTTGTCAACGGCAAGTGTTCTCGTCGTTAGGGTTAAATGTGTCAATATAAATCAATTGTACATGATTGGCTTTGACGAAATGGTTACTGAAGGTGAAAGACTCTTCCTTCCTTACAAACTCGTTTCCTCCCAACAGCGACTCCTTCCTTACAACGACTCTCGTCGAAGTTCCCAATACATTACAATTATGTCTAACGCTTTTACTGCTGCAGTATCGTCTTTTTAATGTTACATGTAAGTGGACACTTTAATAGAATGAGTATTATATGAGTGACAAACAGCTTGAAATCTGACCAGACACTGCGTTAGGCGGATGATCTGAAATCAAACTGTTTGCAAATGTAAGCCAATTATATATTTTTCTCCCTATAACGACTCCTTCCAAACAACGAACACAATCTCCCATTGGCTGTTGTTGTAGAGACGCAGCACTGTATATACCATGGGATCATATCAATCTCGAATCTGAAACTGTTTGGATTGCAGACTTTTATTAATCAACATTTTATAAAAAAAAAAAATTAAAAAAAAATATCATCACTTTTTTAACTGTAAAAATGTCATTAAAATGAATACAATGAATAGAATAATAAATTAATTTGGATGGACATGAAAATATATCACTCGAACGGGTTGTTATCTGTTAAAAAAATGTTCTGCGGACTCGTTTTTTAACCAGATATTCTCCATTCTCCTGATATGTTTTCATATCCATCCAAATGAATTGATTATCCTCTATATATTCCAGTGAGTTTAATTCGTTTAAAATAATAACAATTACAATTGCTACTGTAATTAGTATTTTGAGCAGCACCGTCGTAAAAAGACGAATTTATCAGCAGAATCAAGACTGTTCGCTATTCGTTTCGATATTGCTTCTGTCAAGGCGTCTTAAATCTAAACAAATATTGTAGATAACAGTTTCAATGCAAACAATGTCATAATTGTTGTTATGGTAAAACAGAAAAACATCATACAAACCTTTCTGGTAATGACTGTAATCTTGGGCACAGTCGCCTCAGCGAAAGCAAATGCTAGCTTGGCACCATGTCGAATTAGACCTCTATATTCTTGCCTTGTACCTGCGACAACCAGAAAACAGTTTATAACACCCATATACACCTACTAGATACACCCAAGGAAACATTAATAAATACCTGAATGTCCCAGCTGGTACCGGGGAAAACCAGGAAACATTTAACACCATGCCTATATTCCAATCTGGTAATAGAGACAGCCAAGAAAATATTTGATAAAGCATCTATTTTCAGTGCTGGTAATAGAGACAACCAATAAAATATTTATTAAGACGCCTATATTCCGAGCTCGTAATAGAGACAATCAAGAAACTATTTAATAATATCACTATACCTTGCTGGTTCTAAGATAATCAGGAAAACCGTTAATAATATTCCCATACCCCTGTCTGATACCAGGACAACCAGAAAACAGTTAATGGTATTCAAAAACCCGTCTTGTACTTTGGACATCAAGGAAAACTGTTTAAAATATTCAATAACCCTGTCTGGTACCAGGACAACCAGGAAAATAGTCATTGATATTCCGAAACCCCGTATTGTATATGGGACAAATATGAACATATTATTCCTATACATCGTCTAGGAAGAAAATTTTTTTTTTTTAGTAAATATGACTATATAACCACTACTAAGCATTCTACATTATCTTCATAAATGATAATCGTTGAAAAAATATATCTGACGTAAATATTGAGGCATATATCAACCAGGAAATGCTGGGTTATCGACTGAAGTTTCTGTAAAAAAGTTTTCAATACTCAAGCTAAACTATCTGCATAATTATTGTATATATCTTACGAAACTTCAGGCATTATGTACCGGTTACATGCAAAAGGAACATGTAAACTGGTTCCAAAGAGTATATGTATAGTCAAATGCATGTTAAGCTGATATTCTGAAAGTCTATAATAAAAACAAAGTTTCACTCAAATGTGTATTCACCTACAAACGCATTCATTTTATCCTGGGCTGAAAGACTAGTCTTAGGAAACCGTTCCTACATTTTAAAATGAAGCTGGCGAGAGGCATCTTGAAAGTAGAGAAAACATTTCTACTTTGTTTTCAGCTTGCTTTCAGCAGCTCCCTTTTTTAACCCTTTCGCCACCAGAATCGCTTAAAGTCGAATTTGCAAACAGTTTTTATCCTGATCAGACGCCGCGTTACGCGGCGTCTGATCAGGATCAAAACTGTTTGACACCCGTTTCGATAGTCTTATGCCACACTCTCTTAATTCTAACTTTAAAATGACATTGCAGACAATAATATTGAAGCAGACGACATAATAACGGTGATGGGGTAAAAAACTCAAAAAAAATTTGGCGGTTAAAGGGTTAAACACATACACAGAACAAGTGACCTAGCAGGGAAATGGGTAAAACAGTTAACCCATAACCTGATTGCCCGTTTCTATTTTTGAAAATAGTTGACCATTAAAGCAGGTTGAAAGTAAAGCAGAATGCGCCTGAAGGCATATTCTGCTTTACTTTCAGCCTGCTTTAAGCTATTATCTGCTAGTATATAGAAAATATTTCTGATGATTCATATTTTGTAACAGTATAAATTGGAACTATTTTCTTCAGTGGATGAATAAATAAAAGGCGTAAAAAGGCGTATTTATGGGGTAATTGGTTAAGGCACATCAAAAAGTTGTACCTGGCAAGAACCCGGGAACATCAACAAAGGTCACTATCGGAATGTTAAATGCATCACAAAACCGCACAAATCTGGCTCCTTTTACCGAGGCGTTTATGTCCAAGCAACCTGCAAACCAAATGTCACACTGAACATATCATGCATGTATAATGGGTTTCTTAGCATGAATGAATTTTATGCTTGCAGATGTAATTGTGGAACAATATCAAAACTATGTTAAGGCAAAAATACATTAAAATAATTTGTAAAACGACCAATCAGTGAGCGGAGTCAAATTGTTAGACCTAGCCACCTGTGTAGTAAACAATATCATAGTCTCACGCTCGCTTCTTTGTCGTGACGAACCACTTACCATACTTTAGCAGTGTGTTTCGTGCCTTAACTTATTAAAAAGCTCATTTCCTACAACGGCCCGCCCAACAACAACCCCTCCTTACAACGACCCGTGTCGCAGTTCCCTAAACAGGACCATTTTGTCCAATCTTTTAATGGCTGCAATGTCGTCTTTTCAAAATTGGCGTCTGCTGTTTTCTCAAAGTTACGTAATAGACATTTGACAGAAAAGAAAAACTTAATGACGAGTGACAAACAAGTTGAATCCAGACCAGACGCCGCGTCACGATCTGGAATCAAGCTGTTTGCAAATTTTCCTCCCTAAAACGACTCCCTCCTAGTATTGCATACAATTTGTGTTAACCGTTAGATGTCGTTGTAGAGAGGGAGCGATGTATGATAGAAATGTATTCTTATTCCTCTTGTACATTGTATGTTCTACCAATTATATATAGAATATTCACCTACATCACTCTTGTGGGGGAAAGGATACTGAAATCTGTCGTAAAACACGTTAATACGATTTGAAGGAAACTGCGACTCCCTTATAAAATTTCTCTTTTTAAAAATTGTAAACAACAATTTGTATCACATGTTTAACCGTAGTAGTCCTGGAAATGGAAACCGCAATCCTTTGCAAACATTGTGTACAGTGGAGAATCTGTTATTCTTTCCCGTTTAAACGCAAACGTACGCAAACGCAAACCACTAAAACGTAGAAAATAACAACTTTTTGACAATTCTGATAATTCATGTTTATCTTGGTGGCAAACAGTTTGGAGCCTGATCAGACGCCGGGTTACCCGGCGTCTGATCTGGCTCCAAACTGTTTGCACTGCAAATAATAGTTTTAGCGTAAACGCGTTTATTGGGAAAGAATAACAGATTCTCCACTGTACCTGAGTGGAGGGCTTATAAAGGAGTCTTCTAATCAAGGTACGCAATGTTTTTCTTGCTTTATAGTATTTCGGGGACAAATCACTTGAAGGTCAATATTAGAAATGTATCTTAAACACGAATGAGCCCATTTGCTTATTTTGCATAATAACGGAAAACCGTTGCCCTTTATCACCTGCAACTTCTTTGGGCTGATTCGCCACAATGCCCACTGTTCGCCCATTCATCCTTGAGAAGCCAACAACCATATTCTTGGCATAGTTTGGCATAATCTCAAAGAACTGACTGTCATCAGCAACACAATGGATGACTTCAGTGATATCATACGGTATACTTGCTTCAAGGGGGACAACTGTGTCGAGCCCTGGTGCATCTCTATCCCTGAAGGTAAAGACAGGCTCATTGAAATCTTTGTTCAAAGAAAGTTATTGGTACACCTAGCTAATGAGTAACAGTAAGTACTTTGTTATCCTTAGGATCGCTCAAAGGTTATAGCCAATGTCGTATTGACTTATACAATTTAATGTAACAGGACAACTTGACATTCCTTGTTGTACTTATACAACAATGGGTTATTCCTTGCTGGTGTTGTATATGAAACATACTAGATGGACAATACTGTTTCTATTTTTATACGGTATAATTGAGATCAATGGTCAAGGTCAATGTCACATTGATCTCAACTTATTACGGAAAACTCTTCTAAAGATGTACCCTAACCACAATCGGACTCCTAGCTGAGATGGTGTAGGTGGGTGCACGGGCACCCGAACTGACTAACACAGTTATTCAAATCCCTAAATGCCCAACTATGCTTAGGGAGCCTGAAAAGGATAGGGATATTGGTATCCAATGTACAAATGATAGGGATACAACGGTGGTTTTAATAAATGTAAACGATTCGATATTAACCCTTTACCCCATAGAAGCGACTTTTAGCGCATCTAATTTATTCTTGAAGAAAATAGTTCCAGTTTATACCCTCATGAACAATTACCATAACAAATATTTTATGTAGCGTAGCAGATGGTTGTTTAAAGCAGGCTGAAAGTAAAGCAGAATGTGCCTAAAGGCACATTCTGCTTTACTTTCAACCTGCTTTAAGTGTTCACCTGTATTTAATGTTATATAGGGGTTATTGGGTAAAGGGTTAACCATATAAAATATGACCTGGCGATCGAACATATGCTGTTTTAAGGACAGACCTCAAAGCTCAATACAAGAAAAAGTGGATAACGGTTCTCACAAAAATAAGTTGAGTGAAGATCATCCAACACCAAAGGAAATGTCACTACCCCACAAAGGAAATACAGGCCTTGGTAAATTGCATCCCTAACTATTCAGAAGATAGACAATCCTTTACGGGGGCTTCAGTGGCATTGTTGTATAGTCACTGTGATTTACATCACTAAGGTCCTCATCTCGGTCGGGTTCGAATCCCGGTTTGGACATTTGAATTTTTCATGTAGCGGAGTCTTCTAGCTGACTTTCAGAAGGTCGGCGGTTCTACTTAGTTGCCAATTTGTGACTGTAACAGTGCATAATGGGCTTCTGGGGTCTTCCTACAATTGCAATTAGGTCGACGTCGTGATATGACTGAAATACTGTTAAAGCGACGTAAAATCATAACAAATCCAGATCTAACGCTATAAGTTCACTAGAAGACTACACTGACAGTATTAGGTACACTTGATTACCTGTCCCTGTTTCTTCGGCTTATTGCTTATTCTATGAGATACGACTACATGTATTGTCTTATCACATGTGTTAATTACACTTTTTAATCGAACAACGGACTCCTTTAAACTTGAAGTCCCTGGAAACCGAACAAAGTTCTTAGTCAGAAACATTTATTCTACTTGCTCACCATTACATAGTTCTCTCCCTACAACGGCCCTCCGAGCACTTAGTCACTCCTTACAACAGCATTTGCCGCTGGTCCTCAAACAAGACATTTATGTAAAACGCTTTTACTGCTGTAATATCGTCAGCTAAATATTGTAGGCTGCTGATGTTTCTCAAAGTCACATATTAGACATTTTTACCGAATAAGACAGAATGACGAGTGACAAACAGCTTAAATTGGCAGCGTCTGATCTGAACTCACGCTGTTTGCAAATATAAATCAATTTCCATCCTTAAAACAATTACATCCGAACAAAACACACATCTTGCCTCCCATTTGGGTGTTGTTTTAGAGAGGAGGAATGTACAGTCCTTAAAGGGCAGATAGCGGATGAATTCAGACAACATAACAAAAACCTCATTGTTTATGAACAATTTTAGTAAAAGGTATTTTCAGCAAATGGCATTTTTCAGATTTTGAATGTTTAACCCTACCACTGCCCAATCATACGTGAGATGTTTACCCCTTCACTGTTTCATTGTCGTCTGCTTCAACTTTGTTTAAAAGTTGATTTTAAGGCAATATGACTGACAAAATTTTCAATACGAGTGTCAAGTAGTTTGGATCCTGGTGAGACGCCGCGATATGTGGTGTCTGATCAGGATCAAACTGTTTGCAAACGAACTTTTAAGCGTCACAGAGAGTGAAAGCGTAAACTATTTTTTACAAGCTAAAACAATATTCTGCTAAAGCTGTTGTCAGTTAAAGATAAATGAATACATAAGATTACTAATCGGAAAATGAATGTATATGTTACAGGGATAACTTGTAACAAGTGATTACGCGTAATCCCTGAATTTTTAGGTATTACGCGTAATCACTTGGCGTTTCAGGGAACTGATGAAACGTTCCTTTTTTCATAAAGGAAATAGATGTGAATTATCATGACATTTCTTTTGGTTTAAAACATCATGCTTTCTTGAAATGAACATTCATACAAAGTTTCTCGCAGAAGTGAATAAAAATAGGTGAAGAGTGTGCAGATAAGCTAGGACAATTACAAATACCAAGAAATCTGTCTCGTTAACAAAATATTTCATCACGTTGTACTTGCAAGGTAAGATCCCTTACTTTAACAAAAAGTAACTGCCAAATATTAATAAAAACATAAACGAAAAGCTTCAAAATAACGCTTTTTCCCTAGGAGATTTAGGGTTTTCGTGAAATCGCTGATTTTTTATTGATTTCACGTATTCCCTGGTTACACGTTATTCCTGTAACATATACATCTTTCAAACAGTGCATACCCAGATCAAAGGGTTCCAAAATGATCTCTCTGATAAGGATCTGAACTGTTTGTCACATAACTATCTGTTTTTTTTATTATTGTCTGCGTTTTTTCGCTTAAAAATAAGATTATTGACATAAAAATTTAGGAAATATAAGGTAGGGTGTTTTAAAGTTGACAGAATCATGAGAGTCTATGTTTAAATAGGCATATATATAGAAAACTGCGAAGTTTGCAGAGTTGGGTGACCAGAAAAGGGGGCGAATGTGGAGCGTTTGGCTGTCCCTAGTTTGTATAGAGAATGTCCAACCCATTCTGTTTGAAGGATATTCAGATCGCTGGTGATGATAGGCAGGAACGGGACGCAAGCTGTTCAAGCCATGTAAAATTACACTGAAAATGTGTTAAGTTGACATGGACTCCACAGAGTTGTCAAGAGTTTATGCTAACTACCTACATGTGGTGCCTTATCAACACTGTAGCTCCTCCAAGGTGTGTCGTGGATTTAAATAGGACAAATCACTCGAATTTGTAAGGGTCTCAACTGAGGATGTTGGTAGTTTAGTGAAGTACATGTACTGTAAATAACTACTTAAATGAGACGCGCGTTCTTTAGATAATAACCAAATACCGAGATACCCAGTGTTTGGTTTGTTTCTAAACTACTTGCCAAATCCCTGTGAAATTATCTTTCCAAGTAGCCACCTGTCTTAAAAACAGACAATAATCTGAGAGAAAGGATTAATAAGCAAGATACCTATTGGAGTTACTAATCTCGCCTGAGAGTATTTAAAGAACACCCTTAGCTGCAGTAGGGCGTCCAGGTCAATAAAACAAAGTATGAAAGACACGATTGCTTACAATCTATCTGTTTTTTTTATTATTGTCTGCGTTTTTTCGCTTAAAAATAAGATTATTGACATAAAAATTTAGGAAATATAAGGTAGGGTGTTTTAAAGTTGACAGAATCATGAGAGTCTATGTTTAAATAGGCATATATATAGAAAACTGCGAAGTTTGCAGAGTTGGGTGACCAGAAAAGGGGGCGAATGTGGAGCGTTTGGCTGTCCCTAGTTTGTATAGAGAATGTCCAACCCATTCTGTTTGAAGGATATTCAGATCGCTGGTGATGATAGGCAGGAACGGGACGCAAGCTGTTCAAGCCATGTAAAATTACACTGAAAATGTGTTAAGTTGACATGGACTCCACAGAGTTGTCAAGAGTTTATGCTAACTACCTACATGTGGTGCCTTATCAACACTGTAGCTCCTCCAAGGTGTGTCGTGGATTTAAATAGGACAAATCACTCGAATTTGTAAGGGTCTCAACTGAGGATGTTGGTAGTTTAGTGAAGTACATGTACTGTAAATAACTACTTAAATGAGACGCGCGTTCTTTAGATAATAACCAAATACCGAGATACCCAGTGTTTGGTTTGTTTCTAAACTACTTGCCAAATCCCTGTGAAATTATCTTTCCAAGTAGCCACCTGTCTTAAAAACAGACAATAATCTGAGAGAAAGGATTAATAAGCAAGATACCTATTGGAGTTACTAATCTCGCCTGAGAGTATTTAAAGAACACCCTTAGCTGCAGTAGGGCGTCCAGGTCAATAAAACAAAGTATGAAAGACACGATTGCTTACAATCTATCTGTTTTTTTTTATTATTGTCTGCGTTTTTTCGCTTAAAAATAAGATTATTGACATAAAAATTTAGGAAATATAAGGTAGGGTGTTTTAAAGTTGACAGAATCATGAGAGTCTATGTTTAAATAGGCATATATATAGAAAACTGCGAAGTTTGCAGAGTTGGGTGACCAGAAAAGGGGGCGAATGTGGAGCGTTTGGCTGTCCCTAGTTTGTATAGAGAATGTCCAACCCATTCTGTTTGAAGGATATTCAGATCGCTGGTGATGATAGGCAGGAACGGGACGCAAGCTGTTCAAGCCATGTAAAATTACACTGAAAATGTGTTAAGTTGACATGGACTCCACAGAGTTGTCAAGAGTTTATGCTAACTACCTACATGTGGTGCCTTATCAACACTGTAGCTCCTCCAAGGTGTGTCGTGGATTTAAATAGGACAAATCACTCGAATTTGTAAGGGTCTCAACTGAGGATGTTGGTAGTTTAGTGAAGTACATGTACTGTAAATAACTACTTAAATGAGACGCGCGTTCTTTAGATAATAACCAAATACCGAGATACCCAGTGTTTGGTTTGTTTCTAAACTACTTGCCAAATCCCTGTGAAATTATCTTTCCAAGTAGCCACCTGTCTTAAAAACAGACAATAATCTGAGAGAAAGGATTAATAAGCAAGATACCTATTGGAGTTACTAATCTCGCCTGAGAGTATTTAAAGAACACCCTTAGCTGCAGTAGGGCGTCCAGGTCAATAAAACAAAGTATGAAAGACACGATTGCTTACAATCTACTTACTAGGGGTCATTATTCTCCCTGATTGGGTTGATCTTGGTTACTCTAGGGCAGAGTATCAAAGAACTCCCTCAGTTACATTAGAGTGACCAGGTCAATGAAGCAGACTACAAGGGAAATGATTGCCTTCAAGCTACTTACCAGGGGTCATTATTCTCCCTGATCGGTGAGGGGTCTTCGTTACTCAAGGGCAGATAATCAAAGAACTCCCTCAACTGCATTAGGGCATCAATATCGTTTTCAAATGCTCGGTGTGCAATACCTTAAAATGAGCAATTACATGCATAAGAGTTCCAACAATGACATTACCAGAACCTTTCAAGCATGTGCTAGTCATCTACAGTGGCAAATATGTTATAATTTTCCATTTAGACGTATAATATAAATGAAATTAAATGTAGCAAATTAAAGTTTCTTACATTATGGACAACACTTTTGACCCAGGCGTAACGTCTAGTTTCAAACTGTTTGCAATGGAAATAATTCTTTAAACATAAACACGTGAATAGACAAAGGATTATAAGAATCCACCAAAAGTGTTTGTTCCGCCAAAACATGTAGTTGTTTAAGTAACGTCAGCAGAAATGAATTCATTTAGTTACCTGCGTCGTGCAGCGCTTGTGGTAAAGCTGGGCAAAAAATTGACGTCACGTGGTATGGAGGATTATAAGAATTCACTATGAGTGTAGATTTAGGAAAGGAATTTCTCCCCCGAGGGTAAAAAATTTATGCAGGGACGAGGCTTGCCGAGTCCCTGTGTGAATTTTCTGACCCGAGGGGTGGGGAGATTCCTATCCTACACCCACAAAACGAATGGTGGATTTTGCCACCCCATTTAAGTCATTAAAACATTATACAAATAACCAAATTGTTTTTGAGCATTTTTTCTGCCAAAATTTAACATTGTTTATAGTAACGTCAGTACAGATGACGACATTAGGTTGACCGCGTTATGCAGCCCTTTAGGTTAAACTGGGCAAACTTTTGACGTCACGAGGTATGGGGGATGGAGTGATTCGTCATGCAAATGTAAGCAAGTTTCGCACCTAATTACGACTCCCCCGAACAAAACACACACTCTTTTACCCCCGTTTGGTATTATTGTAGAGAGGGAGAACTGTATACTCAATATGATGAACTATAAGTGGTTAAAGATATTTGGAAACTTACTAGATGACAATAATGATACAGAAAGCGCATTCAGGACAATAGCAAAAGTCAGTTATAAAAAAGAATCCCTTTTGTTAATTCAAAGCTATTATTAAAGTTCCTTGTGAACGACGTTTGTGTTTCAGCCAAGAAAGAATTCTGTTTTACTTTCAACCTACTTTAAGTGGTTAGTTAGCTTCTATACTAGAAACAGTCTATTTTGGTAATGAGTTACAATAAAAAAGGGATGGAAACGGAACCAAAGCTTTTGTCCGGCTTAGGGAGAATTTCAGTATTTAGAGGTTCCGGTTTGGAGGGTTCCACAATATCAAAATAATCTTCTCCAGTAAAAAATACATAAATGCATAAAAATGCGCATCTGCGGAGTAATGGTTTAACTGTACCTGAAATAGTGGTATGAGTTTTGGCGCCGCCCAGCTCTTCCTGTGAAACAACCTCATTTGTCACAGCCTGGAAGAAAACATGCAAGCATTTATGTTTGAAGGAATTGCGGTTTCGAGAAAAAAACTTACATTTTTGTTGACATTCAAAAGATAGCCCATGCGTTCTCTTCTTGCCCGGCAGCAATGTTGATTAGACAATTAACAGCCAGTTGATACTATGTCAAACGGCTCTTTTGTGATGGAGGTAAAAATAACAGGCTATTCTTTTTGCGGGTGTTTTTACATAAGCTTTGTGCTGTAGGTAATTTGCAATGGCTGTTACAAACATTTAGATGTAACTTTTCTAATTTACATCCAAAATGTTTGGTCACTCTGGTGATATTTTCGAAAATAAATGAAAGTCTTATAAATGCAACAGACTAAACAAGAGGGAAAGAAAGGCAATAAATATAGTCTCGCCTGATCCTGGTGACATTAAGATTTGTCAAAGGATTTCAGAAAAGAAGATTTGTAAATTTCCACTCCTCATCCACTTGGAGTCGTGTTTTTGAGCAAAAAAACTTTTGAGAAAATCATTTTTGAAAAGTTCTGGTAGAAACTGTCACCTTCTAAGGGATCATTTGTGTAATGTTTTTTTCAAATAGAGAACATTGTGTCAGAGGTAGTGGCATTGAAATGTGTTTGCTTAAGCTAACAGGACGTCATCATTGCGACTCGGCCATGTTGCCTCAAAGGGACAGCGTCATTGGTGTTTGTTAGTTTTAAGCTGACAGGATGACGTCTTTGCTACACGGCAAGTTGATCTCAAAGAGACAGCTTCATTGATTTGTGTAAGTTTAAGCTCACAGTCCGTCTTCATTGCGATACGGTCATGTTACCTAAAAGGAACAGCGTCATTGATGTTTGTTGGTTTTAAGCTGACAGGATGACGTCATTGCGACATGGCAAGTTGTTCTCAAAGAGACAGCGTCAATGATGTTTGTTGGTTTAAGCTCACAGAGCGTCATCATAGCGACAAGGCCATGTTGCCTAAAAGGGACAGCGTCATTGATGTTTGTTGGTTTAAGCTCACAGAGCGTCATCATAGCGACAAGGCCATGTTGCCTAAAAGGGACAGCGTCATTGATGTTTGTTGGTTTAAGCTAACAGAGCGTCATCATAGCTACAAATCCATGTTGCCTTAAAGGGACAGCGTCATTGATGTTTGTTGGTTTAAGCTAACAGAGCGTCATCATAGCGACAAGGCCATGTTACCTAAAAGGGACAGCGTCATTGATGTTTGTTGGTTTAAGCTCACAGTCCGTCATCATAGCGACAAGGCCATGTTACCTAAAAGGGACAGCGTCATTGATGTTTGTTGGTTTAAGCTCACAGTCCGTCATCATAGCGACAAGGCCATGTTGCCTACAAGGGACAGCTTCATTGATGTTTGTTGGTTTAAGCTAACAGTCCGTCTTCATTGCAACACGGCCATGCTGCCTGAAAGAGACAGCGTCATTGATGTTTGTTGGTTTAAGCTCACAGTCCGTCATCATAGCGACAAGGCCATGTTGCCTAAAAGGGACAGCGTCATTGATGTTTGTTTGTTTAAGCTAACAGAGCGTCATCATAGCGACAAGGCCATGTTGCCTAAAAGGGACAGCGTCATTGATGTTTGTTGGTTTAAGCTAACAGAGCGTCATCATAGCGACAAGGCCATGTTGCCTAAAAGGGACAGCGTCATTGATGTTTGTTGGTTTAAGCTCACAGTCCGTCATCATAGCGACAAGGCCATGTTGCCTAAAAGGGACAGCGTCATTGGTGTTTGTTGGTTTAAGCTAACAGAGCGTCATCATAGCGACAAGGCCATGTTACCTAAAAGGGACAGCGTCATTGATGTTTGTTGGTTTAAGCTAACAGAGCGTCATCATAGCGACAAGGCCATGTTGCCTAAAAGGGACAGCGTCATTAATGTTTGTTGGTTTAAGCTCACAGTCCGTCATCATAGCGACAAGGCCATGTTGCCTAAAAGGGACAGCGTCATTGATGTTTGTTGGTTTAAGCTAACAGAGCGTCATCATAGCGACAAGGCCATGTTGCCTAAAAGGGACAGCGTCATTGATGTTTGTTGGTTTAAGCTAACAGAGCGTCATCATAGCGACAAATCCATGTTGCCTAAAAGGGACAGCGTCATTGATGTTTGTTGGTTTAAGCTCACAGTCCGTCATCATAGCGACAAGGCCATGTTGCCTAAAAGGGACAGCGTCATTGATGTTTGTTGGTTTAAGCTCACAGAGCGTCATCATAGCGACAAGGCCATGTTACCTAAAAGGGACAGCGTCATTGATGTTTGTTGGTTTAAGCTAACAGAGCGTCATCATAGCGACAAGGCCATGTTGCCTAAAAGGGACAGCGTCATTGATGTTTGTTGGTTTAAGCTCACAGTCCGTCATCATAGCGACAAGGCCATGTTGCCTAAAAGGGACAGCGTCATTGATGTTTGTTGGTTTAAGCTAACAGAGCGTCATCATAGCGACAAGGCCATGTTGCCTAAAAGGGACAGCGTCATTGATGTTTGTTGGTTTAAGCTAACAGAGCGTCATCATAGCGACAAGGCCATGTTGCCTAAAAGGGACAGCGTCATTGATGTTTGTTGGTGTAAGCTAACAGAGCGACATCATAGCGACAAGGCAATGTTGCCTACAAGGGACAGCTTCATTGATGTTTGTTGGTTTAAGCTAACAGAGCGTCATCATAGCGACAAGGCCATGTTGCCTAAAAGGGACAGCGTCATTGATGTTTGTTGGTTTAAGCTAACAGAGCGTCATCATAGCGACAAGGCCATGTTGCCTAAAAGGGACAGCGTCATTGATGTTTGTTGGTTTAAGCTAACAGAGCGTCATCATAGCGACAATGCCATGTTGCCTACAAGGGACAGCTTCATTGATGTTTGTTGGTTTAAGCTAACAGAGCGTCATCATAGCGACAAGGCCATGTTGCCTAAAAGGGACAGCGTCATTGATGTTTGTTGGTTTAAGCTAACAGAGCGTCATCATAGCGACAAATCAATGTTGACTAAAAGGGACAGCGTCATTGATGTTTGTTGGTTTAAGCTAACAGAGCGTCATCATAGCGACAAGGCCATGTTGCCTAAAAGGGACAGCGTCATTGATGTTTGTTGGTTTAAGCTAACAGAGCGTCATCATAGCGACAAATCCATGTTGCCTAAAAGGGACAGCTTCATTGATGTTTGTTGGTTTAAGCTAACAGAGCGTCATCATAGCGACAAGGCCATGTTGCCTAAAAGGGACAGCGTCATTGATGTTTGTTGGTTTAAGCTAACAGAGCGTCATCATAGCGACAAGGCCATGTTGCCTAAAAGGGACAGCGTCATTGATGTTTGTTGGTTTAAGCTAACAGAGCGTCATCATAGCTACAAATCCATGTTGCCTTAAAGGGACAGCGTCATTGATGTTTGTTGGTTTAAGCTAACAGAGCGTCATCATAGCGACAAATCCATGTTGCCTAAAAGGGACAGCTTCATTGATGTTTGTTGGTTTAAGCTCACAGAGCGTCATCATAGCGACAAGGCCATGTTGCCTAAAAGGGACAGCGTCATTGATGTTTGTTGGTTTAAGCTAACAGAGCGTCATCATAGCGACAAGGCCATGTTGCCTAAAAGGGACAGCGTCATTGATGTTTGTTGGTTTAAGCTAACAGAGCGTCATCATAGCGACAAATCCATGTTGCCTAAAAGGGACAGCGTCATTGATGTTTGTTGGTTTAAGCTAACAGAGCGTCATCATAGCGACAAGGCCATGTTACCTAAAAGGGACAGCGTCATTGATGTTTGTTGGTTTAAGCTAACAGAGCGTCATCATAGCGACAAGGCCATGTTGCCTAAAAGGGACAGCGTCATTGATGTTTGTTGGTTTAAGCTAACAGAGCGTCATCATAGCGACAATCCATGTTGCCTTAAAGGGACAGCGTCATTGATGTTTGTTGGTTTAAGCTAACAGAGCGACATCATAGCGACAAATCCATGTTGCTTGAAAGGGACAGCTTCATTGATGTTTGTTGGTTTAAGCTAACAGAGCGACATCATAGCGACAAATCCATGTTGACTAAAATGGACAGCGTCATTGATGTTTGTTGGTTTAAGCTAACAGAGCGTCATCATAGCGACAAGGCCATGTTGACTAAAAGGGACAGCGTCATTGATGTTTGTTGGTGTAAGCTAACAGAGCGACATCATAGCGACAAATCCATGTTGCCTAAAAGGGACAGCGTCATTGATGTTTGTTGGTTTAAGCTAACAGAGCGTCATCATAGCGACAAGGCCATGTTGCCTACAAGGGACAGCTTCATTGATGTTTGTTGGTTTAAGCTAACAGAGCGTCATCATAGCGACAAGGCAATGTTGCCTACAAGGGACAGCTTCATTGATGTTTGTTGGTTTAAGCTAACAGAGCGTCATCATAGCGACAAGGCCATGTTGCCTAAAAGGGACAGCGTCATTGATGTTTGTTGGTTTAAGCTAACAGAGCGTCATCATAGCGACAAGGCCATGTTACCTAAAAGGGACAGCGTCATTGATGTTTGTTGGTTTAAGCTCACAGTCCGTCATCATAGCGACAAGGCCATGTTGCCTAAAAGGGACAGCGTCATTGATGTTTGTTGGTTTAAGCTCACAGAGCGTCATCATAGCGACAAGGCAATGTTGCCTACAAGGGACAGCTTCATTGATGTTTGTTGGTTTAAGCTAACAGAGCGTCATCATAGCGACAAGGCCATGTTGCCTAAAAGGGACAGCGTCATTGATGTTTGTTGGTTTAAGCTCACAGTCCGTCATCATAGCGACAAGGCCATGTTACCTAAAAGGGACAGCGTCATTGATGTTTGTTGGTTTAAGCTCACAGTCCGTCATCATAGCGACAAGGCCATGTTACCTAAAAGGGACAGCGTCATTGATGTTTTTTGGTTTAAGCTAACAGAGCGTCATCATAGCGACAAGGCCATGTTGCCTAAAAGGGACAGCGTCATTGATGTTTGTTGGTTTAAGCTAACAGGACGACGTTATAGCGACACGGCAAGTTTGTCTCAAAGAGACAGCGTCATTGATGGTTGTTGGTTTGAGCTTGCAGTCCGTCTTCATTGCGCCATGTTGCCTAAAAGTGACAGATTCATTGAAGTTGTATGAAGTATTGAAGTGTGTTGGTTTAAGCTAACAGGACGACATCATAGCGACACGGCCATGTTGCCTCAAAGAGACAGTGTCATTGATGTTTGTTGGTTTTACGCTGACAGGACGACGTAATTGCGACACGACCAGTTGGTCGCAAAGGGACAGCGTAGCTAACAGGAATGTTTCATTGCGATACGGCCAGCTTGCCTCAAAGAGACAGTGTCATTGATGATTTTAGGTTTAAGCTAACAGGACGGCGTCATTGTAACACGGCCAGTTGGCCTGAAAGAAGCAACTTGCCAGTGGATTTTGTTGGTTTAGACTAGAGATGTGTGTGATTCTTTTACATATAACTTACAAAAGTTGTAAGCTTGAATTAAAGTGCAAACAGTCCCCCTAGATAAATGGTCTCTATGCGATTATTTACAAGTTTGACATTCTCGACTAGATTTGAGTTATTGAGTATATCACCATTTGGTTTGACGCAGAGATAATGCTAAAAAGGATTGCAAACTTCGTTATACCCCTTCTGAAGTCCCGTGTACCTTACCTTAAGAACATCTGGCCCAGTGACAAACATGTAAGAGGTGTCCTGGAATAAAACAAAATTAACAATGTTTTCATCTTTCTACAAAAGAACAGAAGATTTTGTTTTGTTTTCATCTATATTCGGTTCTTCTTCAAAACAAGATAGAAACGTTACGTAATCAATAACTAAATCATTTTTTATGACTGTTTCATTGGATAATTTCTAACAACACCAGAGGTGGCTGACAAATGTTGGCTGCTAGCAAAGCAGAAAAAACCGTAGTTGTCTTCTTTACTTTCAGCCAATCAACTTCAAACACTGTAAACAGGTAAGAAGTTTTAAGCCTTTCCTCCAACGGAGCGCATAAGGACACTTTAACGTGTCCCTTCAAACCAGTACCTCAAGACAATTTTGTCTTGATAAATGCATTTATGAAGATTCAATAATGTAGCTATATAATTATGTAATAACTTCAATAAAGGCATTTGTTAGCTGGTTTAAACTGCATTGAATGTTTTTCATTTCTTCTCTTGGATCGTTAAGATAGCAGACAGGTTGCTTTTATTTTCCCTCTTATATACAACTAACAACATTATCAAATAAACATGAGACAATCGACTTGTCGCCTAAAGTACATTCCTCCACTAAACGTTGGGGTCATTTATATAGCCTATTCGGCAAAACAAAAATTAGTGTTTACATGACACAAAGGCTAGCATACATCAGTCGCGTAGCTACCTATACGCCGGTATGCCCGGGAATCATCATTATTTGGCTAACATTTGAAAACAGTTTGTATCCAGATCAGACGCCGCGTAACGCCGCGTCTGATCTGGATCAAAATTGTTTGTCAATCATATTCAACTTTTCTTCAGCTAGAATAAACAAATAAAAAATTATTTTGACTTTATTCGCAGACGATATAACTACATGTACCTGTATTTCAAAGTTATTGATTGCTACTGACCGTACCAAGGCGGGCTCCTATATTCACTTTGCTTTATGTTTGTCTTGCGTGTTGTTTTCTATTTAGTGTGTAGATGAAGGAATGGTATTGCGTCTGTGTGTGTGTGTGTGTGTTTGTTGTGGTATGACTGTGTGTGTGTTCTGCTTGAGAGGTGGGTGTATTGTTTGTGTTACGTTTCCTGCTTGAGTCTTTCGTATTTATCTAAAACGTGGCTAAGCCACGTTTTAACTTTGAAACACAGGTATGTCGGACTTTACCGAGAATGAAATAATGAAATTCATGTGTCGAGAAATCGTATAGTTCGAATCAAGCGAGTTCGATATATCGAAGTTCGACTGTATGATATTTTTTTTGAGGCCCTGACCGCCAGGCTGGGAATCTAGGCGGTCCCAAGATCTTTCGGTTGTGAATCCACTTTACTCATGCATTTCTACGCGCCTGTACATGTTACAATTTGCACATCTCGAAAATGATATTGTACAATGTAATTGATTCCTACTTCCACCATGCTCTGAAAAGGAGACCCATAATAAACTTTATAACGGTTCACAAGACTGCAGTTAAAAGAGGACTGAAAGTAGGAGTTTTACTACTCAGCCTGGTTTAACCAATTGAGTTAATTTACCTACAACATGTTCTAGTTGCTTTGTTGTGTTTCGTTTTTTTGGGTTTTTTTTTTTTCAAAAATAATAAAAAACGGATTATCACTTAAAACATGATGAAAGCACAGCCGGATGCGCATTGAGGAGCATTCTGCTTTACTAAGAGCCTTCTTTGAGCTACCATCTACTAGGATATAGGAAATATTTCATCAGCATATACTAGTAGTTATGACTGTTTAAGGTGGACACTTTCCCTTCAGTGAATGAACACATCAACTGTGGTATAAGGCATATTTATAGAGTAAGTTGTTAATCCCTTCACTGCCTTACCCCGAGCACAACAGTTTCTTTGCAAACAGTTTGGATCCTGATCAGACGCCGCGTTACGCGGCGGCTGATCAGGATCCAAACCGTTTGACACTTATTTCAATATTTCTTCAGTCAAAATAGCAAACATTAAAATTTAAGAAATAAAAGCAGACGACAATTGTTTAAAATTGATGACGTCACGGCAGTGAAGGGGTTAAATAGTTTGCTGTTACTCACCTTGACCATAAACAAGAAATCTGTTATGACTGGGCAGTACACGGCACCACCTATCCAATAAAAACAAAACATGGTTAGTTGGATAATACATTTATTGGACATACAACTGTACAACCTTTCTATTACGACCGCCAAGAGAAACTCTTTAAAATAGTCTTTTCTGACCTAGAAAGAGTACATACATAAAACAATTTAATTTGATAATCAAATAATCTAGAGGGATGGGCTTTGTATGTAAGACAAATACGATGCACCCGCCAGCAACATTTTGACTAAGCTCAGCTGACTGTGATTCAGTCACAAATTGAGGCAGATCAAAATCATGTTCACGTGCACATTGATTGCTTATGTGCACACACTCTGACAAGTTATAAGGCTGTACCTTGAAAACTGTAGGAAAGGCTAACCGGACAAAGTATATATACTGTTTGTGTGACAGACGAACGAACGGGGGAACAGACAAATGGACGGACGAACGAACAGATAACCGGACAAACAGGGGTAAAACAGTATGCCCCCTGACTGGTTGTTTTGCCTTGATCTACAATATTTGCAATGCAATTAGGCATGCTTTGCCATGGCGCGGTTCATAAATGAATCATATATGTCCTATAGGTACTGTCAATTTCGTTTTCATCTTAAAGCAGTCACCTGTCGTGTAAGCTGATGGATCTGCATATATTGTTATAGAGGAAATGATATACATTCAATTTTGTACCAAAATAATGGCAATTGAAGCATTATTGATTTATCTGAAGACTTGTAAGTAAAGTGACTACTTAATGCAATATAAAGATAATGCAGAAAACTTGTGTATATTTATGGCTTTCTGCACATTTCTATTATGCATTAACCCATGACCCCATAAAACTCCCGTTAAAGCCTTTCATTCATCCTTAACTGATGAAAACAGTTCCACTTTATACTGTCACCAATGTGTACCATTCGAAATATTTTCTATATTTTAGCTGATGGTAGCTTATGACATGCTAAGAGTAAAGCAGAATCTGCCTTTAAGGCGCATTCAGCTTACTTCCAACCTGTTTTAAGTGGTAACTAGAAGCAGGTTATGTAGTAATGTGTTAAGCAATCACTTGTTTTAAGCTTTCCCCAAGAGCCTTTTTATTGTGGTCGCTTTATACAAAAAATACTGTATTTACATGTTAGAGTGTAGTTTATTGTACTCAAAATGATACACTAACCTGCACACGGACCCATGATGAGAGAAATTTGGGGAATCACGCCTGAGGCATTCACATGGCGCTACAGGAAAAAGTAAAAAGGCATCAAACAGAAAGTTACAATATATTGTAATGTATTATACCTTTAACTCATTCAAGATGAAAACGTAAATTGAAAATTCAATTTACAATTTATTCCATTCAATTCTTAACTGTTTAGTGTCATTTTTAACAATTTATAGCAATCTGAAAAAGTGCATGCTCATTCACTGGGTTATATACTGTTAGCTGGCACAAGTGTGGGGTTTACCCTTCGCTAGAGTTGAACGTGCTTTAGCCACACTGAAGTTTACCGAGACATAATGGATAATCTAAAAGTATGATTATCTGCCGGATACAATATCAACACAATTCTGAAATTAATAATTCGCCTTGAGAGTTAAATAAGCATGTCTGTATGTTCTCCTTACTTCTTTAGCAGACTTTTAAGAAAACGACTTGCGCCAAAATATACAAATTAACATTTTTATGTAGATCTACAATCATTTTGTGTTCCAGGTAGGAGAAAAAAGTGAAAGCCAGACATACAGAGATTCGTCTGCAGCAAAATATTTAACTCTATCACTCTCAATGACGTAATAAAACGCATTTTCAAACAGTTTTGATCATAATCAGCCGCCGCGTAACGACACTTATTTTAAATTTAGTCAATTATACTGCGTATTTTACCACAAAGATATCAGCATATCCTGCCAGAGATTCAACACCTTCTTGGATCCTAGCACCACCAGAATCATTCAAACCAATAACTGGGGCACCAACTAGCATTGCCTGGTCCATAATCTGAAAATAACCATGGTAACATGATCAGTAAATTGTACATACTCTAGTCTATAAGTATAGTGGCACCAACTACCGCTGCGCGGTCCATAATATGCAAATAACGATGGTTACGTGTCAGAAAATTGTATATAGTTTACTCTATAGTGAAAGGGGCACCAAACAGCATTGCTTGGTCCATAATCTGCAAATAACCATTGTAACATGATCAGAAAAACTAAATATATTATATTATATAAGAGCAGAGGCACCAATTAGCATTGCCTGATCCATAATCTGCAAATAACCATGGTAATATGATTGGAAAATTGTATATAGTTTACTCTACAATGACAGGAGCACCAACTAGCATTGCCTGTACGAAAAAGCTGTAAACAACAATGGTCACATAAGCAATAACTTGTATTCTACTCTATAACATCTGGGGTACCAACTAGCATGGCTTGGTCCATAATCAACAAAACTATGGTCACATGATCAGTAACTTGCGTATGCATTGATTTGTACTCTATAAGAACAGACGCACCAACTATTATTGCATCGCCTATAATCTGCAAATAACAATGGTTTATGGTCAGTGACTTTATATGGTATATAATGCAATAACAAGAAATACCTGAAATAGCAGGGGCACAAACTAGCAATATATGGTCCATAATCTAGCAGTAAAATAGCCATGATTGCATGGTAAGTATCTTGTATGCATTCTACTCTTAAATAGTAGGGGCACCAGTAATTTGTATGTATTCTACTTTACAATAATACGGGTGCCAACTACCATTGTCTGATCCATAATCTGCCAATAAAATAACCATGATGATATGGTCCAGTATCTAGTATGTATTGAATCCTACAATACTGAGGGCGCCAACTAGCATTGGCTGGTCCATAACAGTAGAATCCGACGGTTGCATGATCAGTAACGTGTATGTTGTCTACTGTACAATGACAGGGTCATCAACTAGCATTGGCATTTCTATAATGTGTCAATGAAATAACCATGATGGTCTTTAACTTGTTTGTAGTCTACTGTACAATGACAGGGCAATAACAAGACGTGTCTGGTTCATAATCTGCAAAGACCTGATAAATAATCCGTAACTGGTATGAATCTACTCAATAAGAACAGGGATACCAACTAGCATAGGCTGGTTCATAACATGTCAGTAGAATCCGACGGTTGCATTATCAGTAACGTGTATGTTGTCTACTGTACAATGACAGGGTCATCAGCTAGCATTGGCATTTCTATAATGTGTCAATGAAAAAACCATGCTGGTATTTAACTTGTATGTAGTCTACCCTACAATATAGGGCAATAACAAGAAGTGTCTGGTTCATAATCTGCAAATACCTAGATACATAATCCGTAACTGGTATGAAGTCTACTCACAGGGCTGCCATTTCTCCGGATATTTCCTAAATCACCGGATTTTTCCCAGTACATGGTAACTTAAAGGAGGCATCTGCTTTACTTACAGCCTGCTTTAAGAAGTCGCATGTCAACAAAATAAGAAAAAGGCTATGGGGTAAATGTACGATTCGTAAAATTGCACTTGACAAATGCAAATTTGGAAATCTTAGGATTTTTCAGGTCAACTTATGGCAGCCCTGTACTCAATAAGAACAGAAGTGCCGACTAGCATTGGCTGGTATATATTCTGTCAGTAAATTAACCATTGTACATAGTCACTAACTTGTATGTTTTGTATTTTATAAAAACCAGGCACACCTCAAAACCCTTTAATGTGTCCAATCATTAGAATCGCCTTAACTAAGCGGTTCTAATTAGTAGTCACAAAAGACAGCTGAGTCGAAGCACAAAGGTGAAAATATCCCGAAAATAAGTTGGCCCTCTCTTATTTGTTGGCCTTATTACTGGTCTAATCAAAGTGTATAATACTCAAGTTATTATCCGACATGATGGTTTACTTTTATTTTGAAAAAGTCGAAGCTCTTCTTACCTTACAAATCTTCTTAGCATGAGCACCCGATAAACTGCCACCCAAAACCGTAAAATCCTGAAATTTTACACAAAATAAAAACTCACTTAGAAATTACCAAAGTACTCATGCAAATGCCTCACGAAGCTAAACTGCATTTACTCGCGAGAGGAATTGATTAACCCTTTTATGATCAAATTATTCGGGATATTTTTACCCCTTCACCGCTTTATTGTCATCTGCTTCAGTATTCTTGTATGTAATGTAAAACACGATTCAATCTTAGATTTCAGGTTGATCGATAAGAGTGTCAAACAGTTACAGTCCTGATCAGACACCGCATTATGCGGCGTCTGATCAGGACGCATACTGTTTGCAAACGCGTATTGATGCCTTATTGAAAATGAAAGGGTTAAGAGAGTAGAAGCGTCATATGGTGTTGATTTTCTTCTTTTTTTCTGACCATTTGCTTTTTTAGCCATTCCTCTAACTTAGCACCATATGACGCTTCTACACGCTCAACCTTTTCATTTTCAATAAGGCATCAACACGCGTTTGCAAACAGTAAGTGTCCTATTGTCATATCACTAGACTATATTTGTACGTAACAAAACAATACAATTAGCATATACAAAATTCTTGAGAGCATATATTCCAGAAACTTTCCTACATTGCCGTGGTTCTGGGACTTACTTGTCATAGCGAATGTTTCCGTTTATTTGACCGTGATTATTTCCTCTGCTAAGAACTAAAAGGGAGACGGGTCGGTAGTATTTATCCCATGTGATGCTTCGCAACGAATGGAACTAACCGATTACATATTCTTGAACTCCTCACTATCTCGCTTCATCATCCCTCATCAATCATCGACGCTACATGTATATAATCTACATGTATTCTGTTTCGTAGTACCGTAAATTCCATTCCATCCATCCAACCTTCCATCAAATCATGCCATTTTCTGAATAGTGGGTCCAAAGTTATAAAGCTTTTGAGTTGAATCTCATATAACACTCAAGCTTTTGATTGGTTGAATTTGATTTTTGTTGAAACCTGACCAATAAAATGCTTAAGAACGGTCTCAGACTCAGATCAAACGATTTTTTTTTTCTTTTAACACTCTTCATTACCTGAAACTTATATGCGTCCTCATAAATAACACAGGGAGCCTTTGTCATTCCCAAGTTATTGAACCAAATTATTGGGATGAATTTGAGTGCGTTCTTAACGTTTTGATCGTCTCTGTTTGATGATTCTTCTCAAATCTCACAAATCAAAAGCTTTGGAACGATCACAGACTCATCTAAAACGCTTTATAACCATAGGAATAATACAGGTTGTAGTTTTTAATAACGGTGTATCAAACTCATGAATTTGGGATATTTTCAAAGTACATATATGAAAACACTCTTTGGTGGTTTTGTATTGAAGAGCTATTTAAATGAATGAAAAAATACAAAAAGTGTACATTTTGGGGTCGAACTTATGGCTCTATGGCCATTTTAAAAGGTGTAATATTTACCCTCACCCACTATTTGTTATTTTATCCTTTTCAAACAGCCCGCTTAAAAATCATTTCAAATGAAAACAAGCATGATAAATTGTTTTGTGTTATTTATTTCATGTCTATGGTAGTATTTCTTCATACAAAACTAATTTAAAACAAAACAGGCACCAAATGTGAAATTTATAAAGCTCTTAATATCATCGATATGATACTTTTTGTAAATTTTGTAAAGGGAGATAACTCCTTTTTCTTCAATTTTTAATTTTTAACCCAAAATTTTCAACATTAACCTATCAATTCCTTTTCATATTTTGAATTGCCTTTGTATGGATTTTCATCTTGTAGAATATAATAAAAAGTTAAATAATAGAAATGTACTTTTTTACTATTTCTCATAACGTTTTGTTTTAAAAAGATATAACCTATAAAAACCATGCTAGTTGTAGATTATGAGATTCATATTTTCCAAATCTGGTGCCTATTTGGTCTTGATTTAGTTTATTTATGTCAAAACACTTCCACATACATGGAATACATAATGAAAAACACAATTTTCATGTTTGCTTTATTTAAAATAGATTTTATTGAAGCTTATACTTTAAATTTGACAAACTTTGAGAAAAAGTCTGAATTTGACACATCTTTTCCAAATTGCTGTAGTGCAAAATAATGCACACCAACATTTTTTTCCCTGTTTATCATTTATCATAAGCAGCGCTTTCAAAATAAACACGAAAGAAAAAAGTTAAATACTTTGAATAAGTCGCTTATGGGTTTGATGCACCCTTAAAGCAAGATAAAATTGATACAGACAGTTCCTTATGTAGTTTTACGTTTGACTGCCTTTAAGAAGCCAATTGTTTATGTACAGGCGGAAAAAGTTATGTGAATTATTAAAATATCGAGACTCGAAAGTATTGACAGTTATATATACTTGACTGTAAACAAAACACAGGCGACCATTGATTGTTCCTCGTCCAGTGACCACGCTGTCTCCGGGGAACTGAAACAAGTTGAAACGAGTAATTCGTTAATAAAGTCTTCGTGATAGGACTTACTAACGTTTGTTAATTCTATTCTCATATCCTTTAGAAAATTGAAATTCTCTTTTGAATTTAATTGTTTAAATTTCTGTTCTTATGTGATTATGTAGAAGAAATGGTAAACACATGTAGGGGAGTACGTAGAGAGATGTTAAGGTGAATCTATAGAGGTAATGGTATAAAGTTATAAACGGGTATGGGAGTAAGTAGAAAGATACTAAGGGGAATCTGTAGAGGAAACGGTAAACACATGAAGGGGGGTATGTTGAGAGATCTTAAAGTAAATCTAAACAGGAAACGGTAAGCATTTAAAGAAAAACTAAGGTGAATCTAAAGAGGAAATGGTAAACACATGTAGGAGAGAACGTGCTAGATCTTAAAGTGAATGTAAACAGGACATGGCAAACACATGTTGGGGAGTACGTGATAGATCTTAAAGTAAATCTAAAGAGGAAACGGTAAACAGATGTAGGGGATTACGTACACAGATCCTAAGTTGAATCTGTAGAGGAAACGGTAAGACCATGTAGGGGAGTATGTGGAGAGATCTTATACTTAATCTAAAGAGGACATGGTAAACACATGTAGGGGAGACCGTACAAAATACTTAGGTGAATCTAAAAAGGAAACGGTATACACGTGTAGGACAGTGTGTAATTTGATCCTAAAACGAATATGTAAAGGAAACGGTTTACACGTGTACCCAGATAGTATGAACCTCATGTGATCCTAAAGTGAATCTGTAGAGGAAACTGTATACAAGTGTAGGACAGTATGTAGTGTGACCCTAAAGTGAATCTGAACATGAAATGGTTTACACGTGTAGGGGAGTATGTTGTGTGATTCTTTAGTGAATCTGTAGAGGAAACTGTATACACGCGTAGGGCAGTATGTAGTGTGATCCTAAAGCGAATCTGTAGAGGAAACGGTTTACACGTGTGGGGGAGTATGTAGTGTGATCCTAAAGTGAATCTGTAGAGGAAACTGTATACAAGTGTAGGGGAGTATGTAGTGTGATCCTAAAGTGAATCTGTACATGAAACGGTAAACACGTGTAGGGCAGGATGTAGTGTGGTCCTAACGTGAATCTGTAGAGTAAACGGTAAAAACGTGTAGGGGAAAATGTAGTGTGATCCTAAAGTGAATCTGTAAAGGAAACGGTAAAAACGTGTAGGGGAAAATGTAACGAGATCCTAAAGTGAATCTGTAGAGGAAACGGTTTACACGTGTATGGTAGTATGTAGTGTTTTCTTAAGTGAATCTGTAGAGGAAATGGTAAGACGTGTAGGGTAGTATGTAGTTTTTCCTTAAGCGAAGCTGTAGAGGAAACGGTATACACGTGTGGGGTAGTATGTAGTGTGATCCTAAAGCGAATCTGTAGATGAAACGGTATACACGTGTAGGGTAGTATGTAGTGTGATCCTAAAGTGAATCTGTAGATGAAACGGTTTACACGTGTAGGGTAGTATTTAGGGTTTTCCTTAAGTGAATCTGTAGAGGAAACAGTATACACGTGTAGGGTAGTATGACGGGCTTTTCTCAAGTGAATCTGTAGAGGAAACGGTATACACGTGATGGGGATAATGTAGTGTGATCCTAACGTGAATCTAAAGATGAAACGGTATACACATGTAGGATAGTACGTAGTGTTTTTTAAGTGAATATGTGGAGAAAACGGGTTAACACGTGTAGTGGAGTATGTAGTGTAATCCTGAAGTGAATCTGTAGAAGAAATGGTAAACAAGTGTAGGGGAGTTTGTAGTATGATCCTAAAGTGAATCTGTAGAGGAAACGGTAAACACGTGTAGGAGAGTATGCTGTGTGATCTTAAAGTGAATCTATAAAGGAAACGGTAAACACGTGTAGGGGAGTATGCTGTGTGATCTTAAAGTGAATCTATAAAGGAAACGGTAAACACGTGTAGGGGAGTATGTAGTGTGATCCTTAAGTGAATCTGTAGAGTAAACGGTATGCACGTGTAGAGTAGTATGTAGTGTGACCCTTAAGTGAATTTGTAGAAGAAACGGTATACACGTGTAGGGTAGTATGTAGTGTGACCCTTAAGTGAATTTGTAGAGGAAACGGTATACACGTGTAGGGGAGTATGTAGTGTGATCCTAAAATGAATTTGTAGAGAAAACGGTAAACACGTGTATGGGAGTATGTAGTGTGATGCTTAAGTGAATTTGTAGAGGAAACGGTAAATACGTGTAGGGTACTATGTTGTGTGATCTGAAAGTGAATCTGTAGAAGAAATGGTAAACACGTGTAGGGGAGTTTGTAGTGTGATCCTAAAGTGAATCTATAGAGGAAACGGTAAACAAGTGTAGTGGGAGTATATTGTGTTTTCTGAATTGAATCTGTAGAGAAAAAGGTAAACACGTGTAGGGTAGTATGTAGTGTTTTTTGAAGTGGATCTGTAGAGAAAACGGTAAACACGTGTAGGGCAGTATGTAGTGTTTTCTGAATTGAATCTGTAGAGAAAGCGGTAAACACGTGTAGGATAGTATGAAGTGTGTTCCTTAAGTGAATCTGTAGAGAAAACGGTAAACACGTGTAGGGGAGTTTGTAGTGTGATCCTAAAGTGAATATGTAGAGAAAACGGTAAACACGTGTAGGGTAGTATGTAGTGTGATCCTTAAGTGAATCTGTAGAGAAAACGGTAAACACGTGTAGGGTAGTATGTAGTGTGATCCTTAAGTGAATCTGTAGAGAAAACGGTAAACACGTGTAGGGGAGTATGTAGTGTGATCCTTAAGTGAATCTGTAGAGTAAACGGTATACACGTGTAGGGGAGTATGTAGTGTGATCCTTAAGTGAATCTGTAGAGAAAACGGTAAACACGTGTGGGAGAGTATGTAGTGTGATCCTTAAGTGAATCTGTAGAGTAAACGGTATACACGTGTAGGGGAGTATGTAGTGTGATCCTTAAGTGAATCTGTAGAGTAAACGGTATACACGTGTAGGGGAGTATGTAGTGTGATCCTTAAGTGAATCTGTAGAGAAAACGGTAAACACGTGTAGGGGAGTATATTGTGTGACATGTATCTTGATTGGTACGTAGAGACATCCGTAGAAGAAAGCGTTACCTTCTCTTTCTCCATCCCAAAGTCCACACAGGTATGTTGCATAAAAGCATCATATTCCACAAAGCTACCAGGATCTAACAGGATATTAACACGTTCTCTGGCTGTCAACTTGCCCTGAAAAACAGTGTAAAAACAATAACTTTAACATAACACCGGCCTATGGCACAAAAGACGTCTATACTCGTAAATATGGAACATGTATATTATGCAGAATCATGTAAGTACCAGTTTCCGTATGAAAGCTAGAACCGTTTTGAAACTCAAAACTAACCAAGTACCACATAGCCTGTTTCTAGTTTGAAACAGGTTACTTTATATTTAAAACGAATTATTTCAATCATAATTAGAAACCAACATAATGGATAATACATAGAAGCATCTCTAAGAAAATGTGGCCGCTTAATACCGGACAAAAATAATTCAGAAAACTCCTATATCTCCAAAATGTGTCCGTGACAATGTTGACTTTCATCGAGTTATCGGACAGCAGGCAATGTCGAACCCATGTGATGAAGAAACAATCTGCCAAAAGCATTGTCATATACAGGTATACAGGTAAGTGAGGAATTCGAAAAACTGTTGTCGACATGTTTGACGAAATAACAGAATTATATCTTTATACAGTGCTCCCTCTCTATAACGGCCCTACCAACAACTACTCTCTCCGTATAACGACCCTTGCCGCTGTTCCCCACATAAGACACTTATATCAATATACTTTCACTTCTTAAATATTGTCTGCTTAAAACTGGCGTATGCTGCTCTTCTCAAAGTCACATATTTGACCTTTTGACAGAAAAAGACATAATGACGAGTGACAAATAGCTTGAATCCAGATCAGACGACGCGTTACGCGGCGTCTGGTCTGGGTTTCAGCTGTTTGCAATTGTAAGCCAATTCCCCTCTCTGTAACGACTTCCTCCGAACAACGCACACACGTTTTGTCTTCCAGTAGGTGTCGTTGTAGAGAGGAAGCGCTGTTTATGTTCTGTGCGACTGCCAAATATTCCGGTGGTGATATGTTTGATCGTTCAATGATTCTTCAATCTTTCATTCGAAGACGACTTCGTAAGTCCCAGGGATCCGTTTCATAAATTTTCGTACGACAAAATGGTCGTGTCAAAACTGAAAATAATAAATGAAATTATGAGTTCTCTATCTAATCCTGTCTTGTGACATCTCTTTGGAATCCTCTTTTCAAGACGATTCCAAAGAGATGTCACACGACATGATTAGATGGAGAAATAAATAATAATTCAGACTTTTATAATCTGACTAACGACAACATTTATCGTGCGAAGTTTTATGAAATATGCCCCTGGTTGGCTAATAAAGATTGTACTTACAAAATGAGTTAAATGACAATACATGTACCAACTCTTGATCAATATTAACTCATTACTCAAAAGATACGCAATTTTTACGCATTTAATCTATTTCTCCACCGATGAAACTAGTTCAAGTTTAAACACTCTTAATTTTAAACAAGACTTAAAGTAAAACATAACCCTTTACCCCACAATTTGGTACTAATTTTAAAGAGAGGAAACCACTTAACGTACAGTGGAGAATCTGTTATTCTTTCCCGTTTAAACGCAAACGTACGCAAACGCAAAATACTAAAACGTAGAAAAGAACAACTTTTGGACAATTCTGATAATTCTTGTTTATCTTGATGACAAACAGTTCGGCGTCTGATCTGGCTCCAAACTGTTTGCACGGCAAATAATAGTTTTAGCGTAAACGCGTTTATTGGGAAAGAATAACAGATTCTCCACTGTATGTTGAAAGTAGAAGTAAAGCAGAATGTGCAGAGTATTTTAAGCTATTATCTGCTAGAATATAGAAACTGTTTCTCATTATACATATTTATGACTGTATTAATAATAATTATTTCCTTCAATAGAGGTATAAATAAAATTCGTAAATGGGCGTATTTATGGGGTAATGGGTTAAGGCGCTTTCTGCTTTACTTTCAACCTGCTTTAAGTGTTCATCTATCTTCAATGCTCAAAACAGGCAATTCAGTGAAGGGTTGATTGAATGGTGACCAAAACATAAATGAATAAACTTTAGATTAAATATATTGTGTTGCCTGTGGCAAATAAAGTATAATAAATCAGTTTGAGTCAATATTAATGAAAGTAATGTTGATTGAGTGTGGGCCGCTAAGTGAACGCCATTAGTCGTTAAAAGACTTTCGCTCGGACGTTCAACCAAACATATGTGACGGAAATAGACGGTATATAAACACTTCTACAGTCTGACTGTGGAAGCCGGCTTTTATAGCCAGATTGTCTAAGCGTTTGTCTCGGTTGCGAAGTTAAGCAACGTCCTGTGCGGTTAGTACCTGGATGGGTGACCGACAGGCTTTACCGTCGGCCCGGTACACGTTACAAATTTGGTGGCAGCGGTGGGATATGGGATGACATCACCATCATCCCCGGATCCATGTCGCATTGTCTCTGCCCTTAGGACTGTTAAAATTTGGCAGACACTGCTTTTACCATAATTGAAGGGTGCTGAATCCATTGAAACTGTCTGACAGGCAGAAATTTTTCATCTTATCACCGAAATTTACGGTTTATTTAAGGGAGGTAATTCTGTTTGTGACACCGAAGAAAATCAGTGTTTTGTCGAAACCTATATGTACATGACTTTTTTTAAAGGCCTTAAATATAGTATGTTAGCTTGATTGATATAAGACATATCAACACTGCTTATAAAAACATATCACAAGTGCTTAATGAAGCCAAGTATAATCCAATTATATACAAAAGCTGTCGGGTTATTAAATATTGCTAGCTTCATTATGTGAATGCGAATAAAATTAAAAAATGTTGCTATTGGCCGTTGGTGCTAATGGTTGACGCCTACGTTTCTAGCCATAACGGCGAAGACGTTGCAACAAATAGGGCCGGTCAAATTTGGGAGTAAGTTGTCGTAATCGTGATGTTTAAGTCAAATCCGAGTAATGTTGTGTTCATTCCATGCAACACTTGTCATAATAAGGTATGTTTTCTCTTATTTGGATAAAGAGCTTCATTGATGAGATTCTTAGTCACAAGAGTTTGCATATCACACTAATATACTTTTAGCTTTGCTTATTTTGTCAAACTTTTACCATTTAAAGTATTACCAAGATAGAATAATGTCTCTGCATATTTGGAGTATTTTTCAAATTCAATCGTTATGCATGTTTGAGATCTGCTAGTTATTGTGACAATCATCATGCACTTCCCTACATTTGCAAGCCACTGTGCACGCAAGACCAGATTTTCTGCACCTGCAGCGTGTACTTGCACAACGTGTTGCACATTTGCAAGAGATCAGTTCTATGCAAGTCTCAGGTACTAGTTGTAGTGTCATTAGGATTGGTACAAGTTTACCTTTCTCTAACTTCCAACCCATTTCTTGAGGATTAGGTAATATTGGGTGAAGTATGTAAGCCTGTCTCCAGACTGATGCTTGGTAATGTTCCCGTTTTATATGGAAACCCAAAGCATCACTTGTTGGTGGGAGTATCTCTGGAGCACGTGATTAAACAAACAAAATGTGATCGTGCTTTGTCAACATCAAGGATGTTCGACGCGCCATATATCCTACATATGGAAATTTCTGCATCTTTGGCAGTATTTCTTGTAGGCTCGTCTTTCCCAAGGTCTTTTAGTAGATCATGGTTTTCTATAAAACCTTCCAACATGTTTTCGTACTGTACCCTCCCAGGTATGAAAGTGTCGCTGCTACCACGCTTTCAAGTGTCTCATTATCAAGCTGTAGCTTTTCGACAACTTTGTGAACAGGAATGTATTTTCGCTTTTGCTGTGCCTGCTTTTAGCCAAAGTTTCATGTACACCATCTTAGAAAAATGTGCTATAAGAAGCACCAATATATCAGTGTCGAGTGCTGAAACAACAATAGACGAGGAATTGCTTGCTGCACAATGGACAACCACTCGAGTATCCGCCTCTTCATGCTTGGCCTCAAGATAGCTAACATCAAAAAGCCTAACCTTTCTAGAAAGGTTATTAATATTCTTAACAATGTGGGTCATAGCATAAACTACATGGAAGTAGAAAAACTGGTCAAATTTGTCCAACGCCAGATCAGTTGTCAAACCAGTTGTAACAATCTATCAGGAGTTGACAAATTAACGCACTTAATGCTGTGCTAATTCCAGTTTTCAGTTTTTCTACATTTATGTGGTTTATGTGAATACTCATATGTTTCAGAAATTCAGAATATCAATAAACACTAGAGTCGGTCAGACTCTTGATACAAAGACCCATAGTGAGGTGTTTTCCCTTTTTGCCGAATGACATGCATCCAAATTAATGTCGCTGGAAGCAATCTTGCCCAAACGGACAGTTCTTTTACTTCTCACTGAACCTAAAAAAAGGTAAAACAGAGTTAGTACATGTACATGTATATCTAAGAGAGTGTCTGTATTAGTGTTTCTGGGACATGCTCCTTGAGATCCATACATGGTCAGATTGCAAAGATTCTTGGTCTAATTTAGTAACTTTATCTAGAGTATTAGTATCCCTATTAAATTTTTGTAATCACATGGTTACCACGTATTCATGCTGAAAATCGCTTATCGTCACTCTCAAAGCAGCATCATAATTAATATAGTTTCTTGATTGCTTCCACTGTTTCGCAGGATTCTCCTTCTTGGATCGACCCCTTGGATTTGATTATTTATAGTAGAGCACATAGGCTGGGTGAATATTACAGCAGTACTAAATTGGGATCATAGTCGACTGTCTGTGATAGACAAGCACGCAATGTTTACGACTTAGTATCCTCTGTCTCTGTTTGATCCGCAAACCCAAACAGCACTGATAATGCTGTAGCAGCTCACATTGAATCAACAATGATGCTGGAAGAATAATGTACACATGTTTGGAGAAACATCTTTCGCCTCTGATAAAGTCATATTTTTTATTTGTGCCTAGGTATTTTCATCATATAGTTTGACTTTATTTAACCCCTTCACTGCCATGACGTCATCAAGTTTAAACAATTGTCGTCTGCTTTTATTTCTTAAATTTTATTTTTTGTTATTTTGACTGAAGAAATATTGAAATGAGTGTCAAACAGTTTGAATCCTGATCAGACGCCGCTTGAAGCGGCGTCTGATCAGGAGCCAAACTGTTTGCAAAAATATGTTGTGCTCGGGGTAAGGCAGTGAAGGGGTTAAGTACTGGGGTTTGTATATGCCAGACACACTTCCTCGACTAATTGGTGACTATCTTCAAGTCAATTACATAGCACTTGTGAAAGATTGAATTAGCATTGTTCAAATCACGGTTTTTTCTCCGTGAATCCATCAAATTAGTGAAAAGGATATTTAGTTTCGGTGCGGTTTTAGTACCTCTAATTAAGTGGTTACTTACGTCCAACATTTTCCCCGCAGATTCAAAAAATGAAATAACACATGCTTTGAAACACTTATTAAACGCTCTGCTTAATGTATCATGCTATGGCCAGGTAAACCTATATTCACCATGGATATAGATAATAGTTATCAACTGAAAAAAACAATTTCCACAAACCCGCGAAAACTAGTGACAAATATGTTTTATATGCATTACTTATACAGGTGCAAAAATAAGCTTTTATACAGTGCTACACATAAAATGAATTTATTTTGATACTAAGAAATAATAAAAATATTCTAACTTTGTAAAGAAACACCCCCTTCTGTTATTGGCACATAGTTATCTACATCAGTCAAAATCAAACTTGATTAAATAAATACTTGAATTTGATAGTGGTCAATGCAGGCCATTTATTATCCCTGTAAAAGCATTACCAACTTCAAGATTTACCAACATGAACTACCGCATGTTTGGCACAATTGCATGGATTGACACACAAAAACATTTCCATAACCTGGCAAATCAAGAAAAAATATTTTAGTAGAAACTGAATTTCTCAGTTAAATATCCAATAAGAATCTACAAAAACTGCTGATACTAGTATCAATTACAGTCAATAAAGATAGATAGATAGTTTTATTCAGCAAAAGACATAACATGTCCATGAGCAATAGTTGTATGGCAGGCAATCATTTGACACGCTTCTTACACAATATAATTCATAGCATGCAGTACAATTATACAATAAAAGTAGTTGAATTGCTCGACAATTTAATTGTTGCTAAAAATAGTCATTTGGCAGTCATTTTGGATTTCAATGAGTCTGAAACTATCCTTAAATATTTTCAAGTTATGTACTTAGGGACACTTAACTGCTAATTGCTTACAAAATACCATTTTAAATATTTAACAAATGAAATGAAAGTTTCAATCAAGTAAATTTATGTAAGTAGAAATTAATAAGGTAGGTATATACGGCGGCCATTTTGGATTATTTCAGCACTGCTGGAGGACAGAAAACAAATCAAAACAAAAGCTGATATGATTTAAAAGTTAATGTTCAATACGAATCAACTTAAATTGTTCCATATAAGTATCAATTATAGTTCATATAAGTAGTTTTATTGCTCAAGAAGGATAAATGTTACTGAAAATAGCCATTTTGGCCGCCATTTTGGATTTCAATTATTCTGAAACTTTTCTTAAACATTTTTAAAATTTGTATTTAGGTAAACTACATTGATAATTGCTAACAAAATACCTCTTTTAAGTCTCAAACACATATAATACTTATATTCCATTTTTCAGCAATGTTAAAATAGGTGGGTGGGGTAAACAGGAAATCACTTGAAGGGTTACAGAAAGTTACCCGGTCTCAAAATGTTAGTTATGATTTACTTTGTTCAAATCCATAAAGAAAAATAACTATAGACCACATTTCCAGGTCCTCTAACACCTCTGCTGGACTATTCAGATGCCAAAGTAATTACTGAATATGAGGTCGGCCATTTTGGCCGCCATCTTGAACAGTTGAAGGAATTCAGCTTGTCAGACAACACCAATGGATTCAGAAACCTTCATAGTGCGCTCACATTTGCTCTACGGCGGCCGCAGAGACGTGAAATCGAGAGAATCTTACGACAGCCGTAGAGATTCTACGGCGGCCGTGCGGCGGCCGTACGGCAGCCGCACGGCGTATCCCAATATCTTACAGGCCGTAGAGGTCGCCGTAGAATTATAACGCGGAGTTATAACATTTTTTCATTTCTACGGCGGCCGTAGAAACACACGCCGAAGAGTTGTTCTACGGCTGCCGTACGGCAGCCGTACGGTCGCCGTGCGGCCGCCGTAGCTCGATGGTCAAATTCCCTATTGAGCATTTGTAATTTTGATTATACATGTAAAACATGAATATTATCTAAAAATGGATTTAGATGTTCTTAAATGCTGTCCTATGTGTCCTTTGAGTTCATGGTGTTGCTGGACTGATATAAGTTGTGTTAACATGTTGCAAAACCAAGTTGTGTAGCAGGAGCAGCATTTTGGTTGCAAGGTATCTGGTGGGACTTCGACGGCTGCCGTACGGCGGCCGTACGGTCGCCGTGCGGTCACCGTACGGCAGCCGCACGGCGACTGTACGTTGGCCAAGATTGTTTAACCCCACCAAAATAAAATCTCGCCGCGCGGCAGCCGCAGCAAATGTGAGCGCAACACACGGCGGCCGTAGGAATTCTGCGGCGGCCGGGGAATTGCTACTCGCCGTAGAAATGATAAGCCGTGCGGCAGCCGTGCGGCAGCCGTACGGCAGCCGCAGCAAATGTGAGCGAGGCATTAATTACCCAATATATGTTGTCTGCCTAATTTTAACAAAAAATGCCTTGTGACCATAGCTCACCAGGAAATAGCTCCAGTCTAGCCGGCTTTTATAGCCAGATTGTCTAAGCGTTTGTCTCGGTTGCGAAGTTAAAGGCCTATATCTGGCTCAGCAGGATGTCAATTGGATTGTATATTGCGGTAGGGTGTGATACATAATTGTTACATCATATTACCCAGAGGCACCCAGATGCATCATGGTGATAGGTACTAGGTATTATTACAGGCAGATAAGGGATCTATAGCTGATCCATTTCAACACAGTGGTTATTGTATAAGTAATCAGGAAGTACTGACAGTACTTCATTACATAGTTGGAAACAGTTTGGATACAGATCAGATGTGACATTATGCAGCATCTTCTCATATATGGATCCAAACTGTTGGCAAATAACAGTCAACTCACGATCAACAGCATAAGGGTTTATTTCAGAGCTATCATAAGCCCCTAGATTGGTCAACATCTATCAATTAGTACCCTGCTGTGATAATTGGTATACCCTGATCTTATCTCCAAGTATCAAGCTGTGTTTGGGGGGGACTGCTATTAGGGGCTTGATTTACCCCTTTAAGCAACGTCCTGTGCGGTTAGTACCTGGATGGGTGACCGACAGGCTTTACCGTCGGCCCGGTACACGTTACACATATCTGTTGTTCGTCCGAGCGAAAAAGAGACCACTTTTGAAATAAAAATAACTGTATCTGATTACATGTACAGTGGAGAAAACGTTATTATTTCCCAATAAACGCGTTTACGCTAAAACTATTATTTGCAGTGCAAACAGTTTGGAGCCAGATCAGACGCCGGGTAACCCGGCGTCTGATCAGGCTCCAAACTGTTTGCCACCAAGATAAACATGAATTATCAGAATTGTCCAAAAGTTGTACTTTTCTACGTTTTAGTGTTTTGCGTTTGCGCACGTTTGCGTTTAAACGGGAAAGAATAACAGATTCTCCACTGTATACAGTAATTTTACATATTACATGAAACATATACCGGTACATGTATATACTTGGAGATGAAATGCACAGTTACGCATACCAATGCAAATACTGTGCAAATACTGTTTATATGAGTAATAACTTTATATGTAATTAAACAGAAAGAAATAACCTGCAGACGCTTAAATACGAATCCTTATCTAATATTAACTAGCTCTTAGCGACCGGCGGACCGTGGTTAATGCCTCGCTCACCTTTGCTGCGGCTGCCGTAAGGCGGCCGCACAGCTTATCATTTCCACGGCGAGTAGCAATTCCCCGGCCGCCGCAGAATTCCTACGGCCGCCGTGTGTTACCGTCACATTTGCTGCGGCTGCCGCGCGGCGAGATTTTATTTTGGTGGGGTTAAAAAATCTTGGCCAACGTACGGCCGCCGTACGGCAGCCGTGGAAGTACCACCAGATACCTTGCAACCAAAATGCTGCTCCTGCTACACAACTTGGTTTTGCTACATGTTAACACAACTTATATCAGTCCAGCAACACCATGAACTCAAAGGACACATTTGGACAGCATTTAAGAACATCTAAATCCATTTTTAGATAATATTCATGTTTTACATATATGATCAATATTACAAATGCTCAATAGGGAATTTGACCATCGAGTTACGGCGGCCGCACGGTGGCCGTACGGCGACCGTACGGCTGACGTACGGCAGCAGTAGAACCACTCTGCAGCGTGTGTTTCTACGGCCGCCGTAGAAATGAAAAAATGTTATAACTCCGCGTTATAATTCTACGGCGACCTCTACGGCCTGTAAGATATTGGGATACGCCGTGCGGCTGCCTTACGGCCGCCGCACGGCCGCCGTAGAATCTCTACGGCCGCCGTAAGATTCTCTCGATTTCACGTCTCTGCGGCCGCCGTACGGCCGCCGTAGAGCAAATGTGAGCGCACTATAAGTAATGACGTCCAGGGGTCGTGGGTTCGATCTCCCGCCGGACAATGTACATCTGATCTTACTTTAACCGACTTCTCAGTGGCATCAGTGCTATAACTGCAGGGCTGCCATTTCTCCAGAATTTTCCTAAATCTTCGGATTTTTCTAGTACATGGTAGCTTAAAGCAGGCTGAAAGTAAAGCAGAATGCGCCTTAAGGCGCATTCTGCTTTACTTCCAGCCTGCTTTAAGCAGCCATATGTCAACAAAACCAGAAACAGGCGATGGGGTTAAGATACGATTCGTAAAATCGCACTTGAAAAATGCAAATTTTGAAATCTTAGGATTTTTCATGTCAACTTATGGTAGCCCTGTAACTGGACGTGTACTATAGAAATCTCTGCATCCGCTCCACTCTCTCCGTGACGACTGGCACACTGATGGCAGAAACGGACGTAAAGCAGAACAAACAAAACTATTTGAAGTTCGCCTTCTACTGCCCTGGTTTACATGGTGTCAGAATTAAGCCCTTCACTGACTTACCCTGCGTTAACTAGTTATTTGTAGACATTGTGGATCCAAATCAGATGTCGCGTCAGATGTCTGATCAGGATCCAAACTGTTAAACACCCAGTTCAATATTTCTTCAGTAAAAAAACCTGAAATTTTAAGGTAGACGACGTTTTTTTCTTCAAATTGATGACGTCATGGAACTGAAAGGATAAAAACACCACTTGGAATGTGGAAGAGTATGAGGACAGTCATTTCCTGTGTCCGAGTCTACCGGGATATCACGATATAGCATTGCTAAAGAGAGGTCACTAATGGGACCCTACCGATATACAGAGTTACTCCGCTTTACGGTTTACGTGCCTTGCACGCTGGGTAGTGATAAGTAAGTTTCATATAATATAAACTTGTAATGTAGCAGAGTCTCCTATATGTCTCTCTGTTTCTGTCACTCTGTATTTCTCTGTATGCCCTTGTGTCTCTCTCTCTCTCTCTCTCTCTCTCTCTCTGTCTATCTGCCTGGTTGTATCTCTCTATGTCTCTTCCCCTCTCTCTTTCTCTATCCCTCTCTCTCTCTCTGCATGACTATATATCGGCATGTCTGTATATCGACCCCTCTCTGTATCTGTAGTTGTTTTCTCTCTCTCTCTCTCTCTCTCTCTCGCTCTATTTTTGTCTGTTATATGTCTCTGTCAGTCTCTCTATCTGTCTCTTCGTCTATGTCTCCGTCTCTCTCTGTCTCTCTTTCTCTCTCCCACTCTCTCTCTCTCTCTCTTTATCTCTGTATCTCTCCCTCTCTGTCTTTCTCTGTCTCTCTATATATGTATCTCTCTCTTTCTGTCTCTCTCTTTCTGTCTCTCCCTCTCTCTTTCTCTGTCTGTCTCTCTCTCTCTCTCTCGCTCTATATCTTTCTGTTTTTCTGTTTGGTACCATTCTGATTTTTTGAAGCCATCTCAGAGAATTGTTTTAGCCCACATTATATAGGAGGTTTACAATATATTAGATCTATATGTATCATAATGCAGCAGGAATATTAACTATTTACCATTAAACGAAATACTTTGGGTTATTTAATACTTGTTTATTGGGAAATCACATTGCATGCCTAATAAATTCGTGAGTAGGCCTACATACCAACTACATGTAGTACAGTGCACTTATGTCATTTTATTTAATGTCATTTTTAATATAAACAGATGCGAGTAGTCACTAGACCATGTCATATATGCTAATAGCGAATGAATTTATATTTTGGAATACCGATTAAAACTTGAAGTGACTAGCACGACTTAGCTGATATTTGCACAGAGTTTGGTTCCTCAAAGTCCAGTCCAAATTGAACATGATACTGACCATTGTTAAACTCGGATGACGGTGGGATGACGCATCTGAAATCGCTTTGTTTGAACGCTATTTATAAACCTTAACATGTACAACAAATACCTGTATCTCTGTCCCTCTGTCTGTCTCTGTCCTTCTGTCTGTCTCTATCTGTGTCTCTGTCGATCTGCCTTTTTCTGTCTCTCTCTATGTCTCTCTGTGTCTCTCGGTCTCTGTATCTCTGTGTCTCTCTATCTGTCTCTCTGTCTGTCTGTCTGTCTGTCTGTCTTTGTGTCTCTCTGTGTCTCTCTGTATTTCTCTGTCTCTCTGTTTCTGTCTCTCTGTATGTCCCTATGTCTGTCTCTGTATATTTCTGTGTCTCTCTGTATCTCTATGTCTCTCTGTGTCTCTGTCTCTGTGTCTCTGTCTATCTTTCTCTCTGTCTCCCTGTCTCTGCCTCTGTCTCTCTGCCCCTTCCTCTGTCTCTCTGTCTCTCTCTCTGTGTCTGCACAATCTGCTTTACTTTCAGCCTGTATTAAGCTTTCATCTGCTACAAAAAATAAACTATTTCTTATGCTACTAATTCAAGACTATACAATATAGAACTGGTGTCTTCAGGGGAATAATATATTAAATGCGTAAAATGCCGTATTTGTGGGGCAATGGATTAAAGAGATTACCCCAGTGCTTTGATGGACCCCCCCCCCCCCCCACACACACACACACACACACACACACACACTCACACGAATTCCCCCGTTGTTCTCAATATGCGTGAAAGTAGGAGTAAAGTGTGCACAGCCAATGTCACCAATCTCAAATTGTCCAGAGAGGCCCTGACATACTCACACTCATGGGGTTTTCAATGGGTTTTCAAATATATGGTGCGGGCCTGACATGAAACTGACTGATTCACAGTAATACAAGTATGCATAAAAATCATGAGTTTTGCAAGGAAACTGTCTGAGTAGTGATAATCACCGACAGTAGGTCAGGAAATGTCTTAAAACGTCATCACTAGATCTACATATACTGGTGTTAAGTGTAGAAAGGGTTAATCTCCTAGTCGCCAGCGTTTATTGACCTTTATCAAACAGCATCCCTGCGGGGTAGAGTAGTCAAAGAGGATGTTCAAGTCACACTGGCTGCTTTGTAATTTATTACCCATGAGAACAGCGTCTCTGCGGAGAACAGTACCCAAACGAGCATTTAATAAATAATCGGCTTTTTCCAATAGCTAACTTGCATGCTGGGAGGGAGTCTTAAGGGCATGGAACACCAAATAGGTTCTCCTATATAATTCATTTAAAATGTAAGGTTAAAATTAATCATTTTTACAGCTTAGGCATGTGCATCTCTTCATTTTCCCCAAAGATCCATTCATGTGCAACTGATAAATGAAGAAACAAGACCCGTACACGGCCCTAAATCGCTCACCTGGAACCGTTGATGTAAATGTAACAAATCTTGGAAAGCTGAGAAATTATGACAATATGATTGTGCCAATTGCTTTTTGGATGATGCTGAGTGCCAAATAGCTACGCTTAGGGTACTGTGGTTTCATAGAAGATTTTTTAAGTTTTTATTGAAAAAATCTATCTTTAGCTCCTGTGACCTAGATATGCAACGGACCGGAACCATTTGATTAATATTGGTAAAGCACCTCTAGAAATTACACCATGCCAAATATCAAAGATCTAGCCATATTAGTTTCAGAGGAGAAGAGGTTTGAACTCTGTGTAAATGTGTGACCCCCGTCATGTTTGACCACAGGGACATAATTTGAACAATCTTGATATAGGACCTAAAGATGATGCTGTGTGAAAAATATCTAAGCTCACGGTACTGTGGTTTCAGACAAGAAGTTTTTTATAAGTTTTTACTGAAAAAATCTATTTTAGCTCCTGTGACCTAGATATGCAACGGACCGGAACAATTTGAACACTATTGGTTAAGTATCTCTAGAAATTACACCAGGCCAAATATCAAAGCTCTAGCCATATTAGTTTCAGAGAAGAAGAGGTTTGAAGATTTCACTAGATATAACTCTATGTAAAATTTGGACCCCGGAGCGGGATCATTATTTAACCCAGGGACACTCTTGATAGAGGACCTGTAGATGATGCTTTGTGCAAAATATCTAAGCTCAGGGTACTGTGATTTCAGAGAAGACGATTTTTTAGCACCTGTGAACTACATTGTAGATATGCAACGTATATAGTAGTTTAGGAGGAGATCGTTTAAAAATTGTTGACGACGAACGAACGAACGGACGGACGACGACGGACACAGGACACAGGACAATCAAAAGAGCTCACCTTGGCACTTTGTGCCAGATGTAAAAACAGGTGTCATACATAATATGTTATACTAGAAAAATACCATGACTTCTTTGACACGACTGGTGTTCTGCTACCTTTTAACCCATTCACTGCCTTACCCCGAGTACACTAGTAATTTGAAAACAGTTTGAATCCTGATCAGACACCGCGTAACGCGGCGTCTGATCAGGATACAAACGGTTTTACACTCATTTCAATATTTCATATGTCAAAATAAGTAAATATTTAATTTTAGAAATAAAAGCAGACGACAATTGTTTAAAATTAATGACGTCATGGCAGTGAATGGGTTAAACAGAGGCATCAGCTAAAACAGAGTCATGTCACGTCAGTCAAAATAATTTCTACATAAACTCATTCTAGGGTAACAGAAATGCTTTATATAGATATATGTCTCTGGTGCCCATGTTTAACATAAAAACTCAAGAAAGTGAATATCAAATAACAAAATGCTATTTTGAGCCAAAAACAAGTTGGCACTATATCTCAAGGAACTACTTCCGGTCTATTTGGTGTTCCGTAACTTTCAGTTAACCCTTTACCAGATAGCCTAATTTTTTAGAATTGAAGATAGGTGACTACGTAAAGCAGGTTGAAAGTAAAGCTTTACTTTCAGCCTGCTTTAAGCTATCATTTGCTAGAATATAGAAAATATTCCCTATGATATATATTCTTGACTGATTAAATTGGAACTATTTTCTTCAGCGGAGGAATAATTCATATTCGCTAAAATTCGCTTCTATAGGGATAAGGGTTAATGCTAAAGACGGTTTTGAACTTTTCCTGTTTGGTTAACGCAATGCAACATAGTTTTTTAATATGTGATATAGAAGATACACCGTTAATATTTAACTTGTGCCGTGGATTTTCTCAATGTCAGTTTAAATTCAGATAAGTGCGCGATGGTTCAACCAGTGTTTTTTTATTTGAGGAATAATTTGAATATTTATTGTATTCATGGAGGTATGAAAAAACCCTGGTCACACTTTTATATGAAACCGCGAAGCACTTTCATACAAAAGTGTGACCAGGTTTTTGTTCCATACCTACATGAATACAATAAATATTCCGAATTATTCCTTATACTTAAATATCACCTCTGAATTTAAGAAAGAAGTTAAATAGAGAATCTGACACGAGTGTTCATTAACACCTTTAAAACGTAGGTTGTAGTCCCTCCGCCATACACTCAGTGCAAAACGAAACGCACACTTTTATTACAATATTATCTGTATGTAGAAGGAACGTATTTGTGAAATAATCTTTTCATTACAGTCAGTAGTTCCGTCTTGGGTTATCAATGTTGAAAATGGGAGGTTTATCATTGAATTGGTATCATCACAACCTGTACAAATCGGTGCGGTGTTTTCAGCAGGCACTAGTTAACTCTTTCGCTTCCAAATTAATCGTGAATTTTTTATCCAACCACCGTTTCATTGTCGTCTGCTTCAATTTTGTTGTTTGCAAGATCGTTTCAAAGTAAGATTCAAAGTAGTATGACTTAAAGTATATCTATACGAGTGTCAAACAGTTTGGATCCTGATCAGACGCCGCGTTACGCGGCGTCTGATCAGGATCCAAACTGTTTGAAAACGCGCCTTTTGACGTCATTAAGAGTGAAAGGGTTAAAATACAGCACAGTAATTTTAAGTATATGTTTTTTCTAAACTTGTGGCAGAATTAAATTGATCTTGAGATATGGTCTTAGTATCTTAAAAAAGTATCTTAATCTGCGCCTGAGCACAATGTGCGTTTCTTTTTGTACTGAGTGTATATATTTCCGCCAAAACGTTTTGTAGTAACGTCGTCGTCAATTACATCATTTGGCGTCCTGCTTCATGATGCTCTTGTGGAGAGCAGTTAGACTAAGAGAAAGACGTTCATGGGGTTATGAAATAAAAAATACAGCCAGTCACAGCTAACCAAAAGTAATGGAAACAAACAAAATTAAATTATTATATCACAACATTTACATGATCATTTTATTTTAACGTAAATGTCCATAATCTGTATTCGACTTTTCGTTATCTGTATTGCATTCTCTCCTGGGGTCTTTCTCCACCTGCAATTAGCTGGACTTTGCGATATGACGGAATCACTTTAGCGACATTAAATCATAAGAAATCAAATCAAATCTATATTGCATTCTGTGAATTTCGTAAACTTCTTCACATTTTATTTAAAACGTCTTTCCTAACGAGCAACTGTGTATTATTGTTCTAAGATTAAAATAAACATGGTAATTCCATGTATAATCAATTTTGAAAGCTATGGTTACCGTAGAAAGCGCTTTGAACACACATTTCCTACAGTGGAGAATCTGTTATTCTTTCCCAATAAACGTGTTTACGCTAAAACTATCATTTGCAGTGCAAACAGTTTGGAGCCAGATCAGACGCCGGGTAACCCGGCGTCTGATCAGGCTTCAAACCGTTTGCCACCAAGATAAACAAGAATTATCAGAATTGTCCAAAAGTTGTTCTTTTCTACGTTTTAGTGCTTTGCGTTTGCGTACGTTTGCGTTTAAACGGGAAAGAATAACAGATTCTCCACTGTATGTGAAAAGAGCGCTATATAACTCGGGTATAATAATGTTAAGCAACCATTCCCTAACATAGATCATTGAAGAACATTACTGCTTTATGTAGGACGCAAGTAATTCAAAAAGCAAGTAAATGTACTATTGTTCTTCCTTTTCTTTGATTCTTTATTCAAATGACCCATATTTTCTCTTTGAAATGGTCAATGAGACACTTTCAGCTGTTTACAGTGGAGAATCTGTTATTCTTTCCCGTTTAAACGCAAACGTAAATAATAGTTTTAGCGTAAACGCGTTTATTGGGAAAGAATAACAGATTCTCCACTGTATCAGCTGTATATCTGAACATATTTTTCGGCGGAGCTGTCTGATTTTTCCTTGAGCCTCAAACCTTATATGGCCCAACCAATCGTGAATGACCAGAAATGAAAGCTTAAGGACACGTGCTTAAAATCGAATAGTCTGATTGGGTAGCGGTTAGACTTGACTACTGACTTTTACAAATTTGTAAAATAAGAGACACAGACTGTTATAGGCTGATTTGCTATGTAGCGGTACCAGTAGTAAACACGCCTTTCCGCTACTGCTAGTGAGTTATAACCGAGAAATTTTACGTGTCCCGACCGTTAGGTAGTGATTTGAATGACATAGTGTTTCTATTTTAAGATATGACATATTGTCTCAAGTTCGGCAATGATTTGATGCGTTCTGCAAATCAGAACGAAATTGTTCATAATAGAATTGAACTTTAATCTAGTACCAAGTATATGAAAAAGAAAGAATAGCAGTAACAATTCAGTGAGATTACGAGAAAACTGGCGTTTGAATTTAACCTAGATATCGAAAAGATTTCGAGCATGATGGTTTTTTTTGTGTTAACACCGTTTTCCTCCAGCGCATGCGCAACTCTGTGACCTCAAATGTAAACAAACCGAGATTTTTTTAACGCGATCGCAATCTCTTGATTAAATGCGAAAACCCAACAACACGTAGATACCTAAAACGTACATTGCTACACTTTGTAGATATTATAATAAATCAGAACATAGAACTAACTCTACAAGACAAATTCCATACACGAATTCTTGAAGTTTATTTACCGGTGGCAACATGAATTTCTCATTTGAGGGGTCGTTTCAAACAATTCATATTCGGCATATTTCGGGGGTGCTTTCCAAAAATCTCAAATCAAAATCAGGTGATTGAGAATATTTAAACAATCAAACCATATTTAAAGTATAAACAACAAACAAAAGAGCACACACATACGAATTTTAGTAATTTATGGTATCTACAAATTACAAAATAAAAATTATACACGTAGATCTAGACATGGAAGTATAATTCCGTGAGCTAGATCTGTCTTTAAAAATTCTCATCACTTTCAGTCACATCCTAGGAAGAAGTAAGTGCAATTCAATTGGCTTATAAAGATGGAAGTGGAAATTTGCAAAAACTCATTCTTGGCGACTCTCAAGACCTTCAGTCTTTGATTATATGTATGTGGTCGTAGATTACTGCGCGTGTCTTATTAGATAAATATTAAGCTTAATTATCCTGATTTACCATCCTATTTATTGCAACTTGGATAAAATCAATTCCATATACAGCATTACCTTCACCACCCATTCCGCCGAATATCTTTTTTAAAGATATGTCTTGTTTAAAGATAAAACATCGCCTTGACAGCTGAATTAAGTCGGTATTGATCAGTTTTAAGCAAAAGGAAAACAGTAGACTAGTCGGAAATCTCAGAAATATGCTCAAAAAAAATGTTAGAGGCATTTTTGCGGAAAAGTTGACAGGCCACATTTTTATCATAATTAAAGTGTGCTGAATCCATTTAGGGTACCTGTCACCCTCTCCGGTGCCTTGAAAGCCCAAAAAATGGTAAAAAACAAAATGGCCGCCAAAACGCTATTTTTCGCTATTAAATCCTATCTTTTTGGGATTAAATATACCTAATACATCTGCTACTCCTAATCTATATGGTTTATCACAACAAATCTTCACAGGAATGTTCCTGGGTTGATTCTCCATCAAAAAATTGATAACGTGAAGATGTCTGGTTGCCATAGCAACCAATGTAAAAAATAGAGAAATCTTAAAAAAATAAAATTCTAGTAAAATAAATCACATGGCCCAAAGCTTAGATACTTTTTTATATATGACAGACCCCCTTTTAACCATAATTAAAGTGATTTGAATTCAGTGTGTTGCCTGCCCCCCTCTCCAATGAAGTTTAAGGCCAAACATGGGTAAAAAAAAACAACACAAAATGGCCACCAAAAAGCTAATTTTCGATATTCTATGCTGTCTTTCTGGGATCAAATACACAATACATTTTTCCTAAACCACATGGCTGATTACAACCAAAAGGCTCTGTACAATACTTTGTTTTGGGTCAATCTCTTTAAAAATGATTTCATGCAGACTTTTTGTTGCCATGGTAACCAAAGTTAAAATCAGGTTGGTTTAATTTTGCCAAAATTTGCTAACTTTGGGCTAATTGGACATCACAGAGAGAGAGAGAGAGAGAGAGAAGCGGATATAGAGGTACCCAGGCGATACCCAACTTTTGTATGCCCAGTACATGTATAAATCACTTATACATTGTATATAGGTACAAAAAAACAATAGCGAAATTGGCGGATAAGGAGCATTTTTGCATTTAAAGTAAGTTGAGTACAATTACTATTTACAATGCACCATGCTCTACTTAAATTACTATCTTATATGTTACAGTGGGAAACTTTTTTTTTTCCTGTTTAAACGGAAGTAAATGCTTTCGCAGTTCAATAAATGTTGGAAACAACTCCTTTTGGAACCTTTCGACTTTGTATTAAAATCTAAGTGGCAAATATTTTGGAGATTGATAAAACTGGTGTCTAATCTGGTCTCAATTTGTTTACCATGGACATCATTGTTTTGGCACAAACATGGTTTTAAAGAATACAGTTGTAACTACTGTAGTTACGCATGGTTAGTTATAACTGACATACTGCATTCAAAATATCATATATAGTTCCTATTCATAGTGGTAGTTGTCGTTATCCTTGGATTTGTATTGTGATGTGGACACTGGACAGTATACGGGAGAGTCCGCACAAGTTTTCACTGTTAAATCATATTGTTAATACATGTATAGTAATTACAGGAAGTCAGTTTCAAACACAACTTGGGTATTGGTGTAAATATCATTAGGATGGAAAGCCATTGATTTTCACTCTACTCTATTGTCTGGAAATGTGAATGCTTCACATGTAATGATAGTGCATCACTTGTTGTGACCGACTATAAGGAATGGGACTCGAGAAACAGTCGAGATTGACACTGTCTTGTTTAACGAGTCAAAGTGTACTTTTTATCAGATAAATTTTTAGCATTTGTTTATTGAAAATTTCTATTTACAAAGCTTTGCGTCATTCCATGATTCTCTGCAAAAACATTTTATGCAGTCTATTTGCTTTGGCTAGGGAATAAGGATGTTAAAGCGTGCACGACTGGAATGGTTTCCAGGACAGTTAGGTCATACAACATAGTGTGAGCAGGAATAGTATACTCGTTTCTGTGACCCCGGCTCTCTCGACCAGAGTTTGGTGTAATACATTGAATGGCAGTGAGACAGTAGAATCAAAACATTAGTGTATCTGACCAGAACAACTATTTTGTCAACATCGCTTGTAAGGAAAGAGTAAAATAATCCGTTGATATCCCCCTCTTGTCAAGCTTGGGTATTTACGTGTCTACATCAGGCTTGTTTGATTCGGCTTTTGACTTTCTGCTCATCAGGGAACCCACTAGCCACAACTATGATTTGGTCATGTTTATCAAGCTCTGCAACCTGTTCAGAGAGAGAGCTCCTGGCAAGTCAGTCTTGTTACTTGGAATTGCCCAAATCAACAGACAGGGGTACCTTATATCAGCAAATAATACCCCAACTGGGGCTGATACCCTTGGCACTTCTCTTACATGCTTTAGATTTGATTGACATCCTATAATACCTGCCATGTTTATTAAAACACCAATAAGATCTTCAAATGTAGAACCTTTCTGTGTCTTCATAATGGCAATCAGAAAGATATGCCCATCAATAATAATGAAGACAGTAGTTCAGCTGCTGCCTACATTTGTGAACACATTGTTTCTGCTGTTACAATCTGATATAGAATGGCTGAATATCCTAGCAAGCGCTATCAGCAAAGACAATTGCTTGTGGTTCATCTATGTATGATAGACCGGTCAGCATTTGAAACTGTATGTTTGCTGTCTCTAGAACATAAGCCTTTCTGTATCAAATAGAGATGAAAATATCAGTGGTTTGTTCTTCTACAACGGTATTGGAATCTGACATTCCGGTCCTTACATGGCAATAGGCTTTCCTCAACAAATGCGTTGCGTTACCTTTGTCCTTTGCATTTAGGAATTCATTGTCATTTTATGTCTAAGTCCTTTGTTACAATGATTGGCTAATCTGCATACTCTTCAATGGCAAGCATATGGAATCATATACGACGTAAGTTCTGACACCAATTCGTCTCCGATAGCTTGTGTCTGTTTTCTGAAGAATCAACAAGTATTGGATGAGTGAATTGGGTTTATCATCTCACCAACAGTTTTTCAGCAATAAAGAGATAATGTCTTCTTGAGACAGATACATGTATAGTGCAGCAAAACCATGATATCGGTCCATAGATACATGTCATGATACCGTAATCCGTCATATTATAAAGTTATATCGGGCAGATTCAACATTTCACCTACATCGAGAGAATATTGGATATGATTTCAGAAACTTAACTGCAGCTGGAAAAATAACTCTCTTCTGATCATACAAGAGGTATGCAGTGGTCCCCTGAAGTCTTGCATGGGGCTCATTATCATGACATTACATATTGATTTGTTTGTCAAAATTCAAGCGGCACATTTCTCTTGTAATTTTCTATTTAGATCTAATATCATACGATAAAACTCACTTTCTTAAGGCAGTTGTGGTCTTTGTGATACAAATAACTCCTTCTCACCATTCTTCTTTCTGTTCAGCAAACCATGGCTTTTGTCTAGATCAACTTGATTAAATCAACACCTTGATCTAATTGCTACAAGTTTCCATTTCAGAACTTCATGAAACACATCTCTAGGAAGCTGGTACATTTTATTCAATTATCCATCAAGCATTATTTGTGTGATCAAAATGCTTTAACGAGAGGACCATACTGACTCTATATAGTTCAGCTGTGTCATTAGAATTTGACCTAAGAGCCGCTGGGAGGGTACGATTTTGATAACAGGGATATGATCTTAACAAACCTGATAAAGGTCTACAACGTTATTCTTTACAAAACAAATCTAGTATGTGTCACCTTATGTTTTTGACAATGTATTAACAAAAATTCATTAACTAGTAATGTTTGACCTTATGGCAAAATGTTTACAAACTTTGAAGAATTCTACAGTGCTCCCTCTCTACAACAACACCCATCGGGAGTCAAAAAGTGTGTTTGTTGTTTAGAGGGGGTATATTGAAATAAGTTAATGTTGTTTATGCAACTGTGACAAGCATTGTTGTAAAGAGGGTATAATTGTAATGAGAGTAGTTGTACTTGATGATGATTTACACTAGATATCAAAGCGTTGGGCCTAGTCAGGTTTTTGACACGAGGTTCTTACATGGACAAAAGTAACTTACAAGAACGATAGGGCAATGGTAATTTTTATCATGGAGATATGCTTTTTAAAAAGATTGATAGATGTCTTCTAGGCCGTACTATACACAAAATGTCTAAGCTCTGCGTTGTACATGTTTTTATAAACACTGAACGGTTTGTGATGGCAGGGACCAACCATCAGCCTAGGCGATGATTTAAACAAACAAGATAAAGGTCTACTGTGTTATGCTAATATACAAGCTTGAGTTTTGTGGTTTTTGACAATATTTCTTTTCCTATAGAGTATAAGTCTATGCAAAACTGTTGACCCTGGTTCGGGCCAATTTATTAATTTTGTTACATATTGAAATACCGTTTTGAGTGTATTGTTACACCCCTAAAATTTAGATCCAGGTATAAACTTGATAGAGGTCTACTAGGTTAAAGTAAGTATCCATCAATTTTCTAAGCTTTGGGACTTGTGTGTACGTGTGGAGATGGGGGGGGGGGGGGTGTTACAAGTTTGTAATTCATGGTTTTTAGGTTTCTCTTTTTCATTACCTTAGTTGCCACGGCAACAAATGTTTTTTAAGGAGATACACCCCATGAGCATTCTTGTAGTGTTTTGCTTTAATAAACCATGAATTTAAGGAAAAGCATATGTATTAGGAGTATTAATTTTAATCCAAGTATAACTGGATATAATAACGAAAAACCTGATTTTTCACTTTTGTTCCCATGACAACAGAAAGTCTGCATGAAATCATTTTTTAAAGAGATTGAACCAAGACATAGTCTTGTACAGTTGGTTCTTATCAGCCATGTGGTTGAGAGGAAAATGTATTAGGTGTATTAAATCCAAGAAAGACTGCATAGAATAACGAAAATTTAGAGTTTTGGTGGCTATTTTGTGTTGTTGATTTGTTTACCAATGTTTGGCCTTAAACTTCATTGGAGAGGGGGACAGACAACAAACTGGATTCACATCACTTTAATTATGGTAAACATGTGGTTTGCCAGTTATCAATAAAGTATCTAAGCTTTGGGCCATGTGATTTATTTTACAAGAATTTTGATTTTTTAAGATTTCTCTATTTTTTACATTGGTTGCCATGGCAACCAGACATCTTCATGTTATCTATTTTTTGATGGAGAATCAACCCAGGAACATTCCTGTGAAGTTTTGTTGTGATAAACCATATAGATTAGGAGAAGCAGATGTATTAGGTATATTTAATCCCAAAAAGATTTGATTTAATAGCGAAAAATAGCGTTTTGGCGGCCATTTTGTTTTTTACCATTTTTTGGGATTCCAAGGCACAGGAGAGGGTGACAGGCACCCTAAATGGATTCAGCACACTTTAATTATGATAAAAATGTGGCCTGTCAACTTTTCCGCAAAAATGCATCCAGAAGTTTGATTTCCCCAAAATCCGACTAGTCTACAGTACAAGTTATGGACATTTTGTTGTACGACAGGCGGATCGAGATCATCGTAATATTTAGTTGTTGTCCGTGACACCCCTCACAAATAATTTTGCCAATTATAGTAACCAAGCAAATATTTAGTTATATGTACCAAATGAACGCCAGAAAAATCTTTTCAGACGTTGTTTTTACGCAAATTTTAGCGTTACCAAAAGAAAGACAAACGTTAACAAAAGACAAAAGATCGGTTGCGCCCCCAAATGAAGAGTGGTTAATGTAGAGATGAAGAGTGTGCCCCCCCCCCCCCCCCCCCCCCCCCCCCCCCCCCCCATTTTGCTTCCTACGTGCCTGCATACAATGTGAACAGAGCTGTTTTGAGTATGTTGAAAAACACACCATTTGACCATATCCACGAAAATGACCATATACACGAAAACCCGTACTGTATCACGAAAAAACAATTCCAAACTATAATTCAGATAGAGCGGTAGGCCCCAATTGTTAACTGCTGGTGTCTTCGTTTTGAGCGAGAGATACATAAATGGATTAACGCTTTTGCTGTCAAATCATCGTCTAGTGAAAAATAGTCGTCTTCATTTTGTTATCACCTTTAGTATACAGTTTTTCACGACCAGATAGAATAAGGCTGAATGGTTGTATGAAAAGCAACGTGCAGCTTAAAGCAATGTGAACGTAAATCAGATGGTTTCTGCATCAATCAAAAAGTAAATAACTTAATTCAGTGGCTTTTTCTGTAATGCATTTTGACTGCAAAAAACATTGAAAACAGTGATATTTAAAACAGTGTCAAATTGTTTTTTAATCCTCATCACACGATGAGTTACATTTTTCCAAATGCCAGTCAACAACGACAATGGTACTGAAAGTGTTAACACCCCTTCCCCCCCCCCCCCCCCCCCCCTCCCCCAAATAGAAGCGCCTTTAAATGCATTTAACTTTTTCTTCCATTGAAGAAAATAGCTCCAATTTAAGTCATAAACATGTATCAAAAGAATTATTTTCTATATCCTATAAGATGGTAGATGAAAGCAGACTGAAAATAACGCAAAATGCGCCTTAAGGTTCATTCGACGCCGTCTACTTTACTTTCAACCTGCTTTTCACCTGTCTTCCACAGGTACTTGACACATAGATCTAGATCTATTACCAAATAAAATATGTATATCTGTTTTTTTTACTAGACTTCTATTACCGTATATATAAAGTCTTTATATATACGGTAATAGAAGTCTTAGACTAGAAAAAATAAGAAATATATATTTATATATATTGTAATAGATCTAGATCTATGTGTTAAGTTCATGTGCCTGTCTTCAATTACCGGCGAAAATATTTGCTAACCTTTGAATGTTGTTTATCAATTCTGTTCCGTCCTCCACCGAGCAAGGCTGCCTCTCGGGTGCTGTCAATTCTCTTCTTCACACTCAATGTGTGCTGAGTACTTCCAGCAACCACGGAACAACAACGTACATTGTTTACAATTGTGTTGTAAACAGGGACGAGCTTATTTCTCGAGGTAAGAAAACTGGTGACTCTCAAAAATCCTGCCATTTCTACTATGGCGTGTATTCGAATGAATTGTTGAATAGTTATTAGAATTACAGTAAAAGTTAACCATACGACAACTCCGATACAAGTGCACCCAACAATTGGGACCGATTTTCGTAATTGATTCAGTTATTCTTATCTCCATCACTTTTCGAGCTGACTCACTATTAGCTCCTCTACTGTTATGACGTTTAAATTTTTTTTTATAAAAAACTATCGTCTGCTTTTTTTTCATGTCCACCCGTAGAGGTAAAACGTGATGAATTTGTTCAGAAGGTCCAGTGGAGAATCTATTATTCTTTCCCGTTTAAACGCAAACGTACGCAAACGCAAAGCACTAAAACGTAGAAAAGAACAACGTTTACACAATTCTGATAATTCTTGTTTATCTTGGTGGCAAACAGATTGGAGCCTGATCAGACGCCGGGTTACCCGGCGTCTGATCTGGCTCCAAACTGTTTGCACTGCAAATAATAGTTTTAGCGTAAACGCGTTTATTGGGAAAGAATAACATATTCTCCACTGTACCTACCTTCCATGGTGCACTACGGTTATAGTGCACCCTGTATCGAAATTAAATCAATAATCAACCACGATTACATATAGGTTTCAAAATCTTGTTTTTAATATCAACTTAAAGTTTCAACCCTGACTTACACATAGCTTGAAATGGTTGCAACTCCCATTAATAGAAAAGTGTAGCAGTCACGGCTCAGCGCCCCAAATCCGTTTTTATTATATGCCTTCGAGTGATATCGAGCGTTTCCGCGTGTATTTGCAGAGTAAAATACAAGAGTCTGTATCAGCCACCTTGTATCAGCCACTTTGTATTTTACTCTGACCTCGCTTTCGATTTGACGTGACGTCATTTACGTACATGTACGAGTGCCGCGTTATTCTTTGTGGCATACAAAACTTCTCGTTCTGCTTCAAATAACTAATAAATTTTGGAAGTAAAATGATTTAAACAACTATTTAGTTGTTTCTGGTTTGTATTCAAGGCATATAATAAACACATTACCAGCTGGCAGTGCGCAACAGAGTGTTGCATTTAGCTCTCGACGTTTTTGGCGGAAACAACCGATCAGACTCGCGCCAAGGCGCTCGTCAGATCGGCTATTTCCGCCAAAAACGTCTCGAGCTAAATACATCACTCTGTATCGCACAGTCAACTGGTAATGTGTATATACCGCCTGTCACCATAAATATGTGTTATAGATTCACCATAAAGTAAACAACGATCAGTGGACCATAAAATTTAGCGCAGTCCACTTTTGAGGGGAATCAGCATTCCTTTAGAATATCGGCAGCAAAGCTAATCTTCCTAACGCTAAAATTCTATGTATGATATCGTAAAGCATGATATACCAGTTGCTAGGGTTTGACGATTGTTGCTTGTTCATAGATGTTTAATGTAAGGTGCAGGTTCGAATCCCTGAAAGTGTTATTTTATTTATTTTTTAATTGATATATTTGTGATCTACCTTTTAACTGTTCGTTTATTTCTTTACATGTTTTGATTGCTATTATTATTTTAATAATTGTATCTAATATGTAGCTAATTTTTAAGTCATGTGTTACATTTTATGTTTTGATTGCTATTATTATTTTAATAATTGTATCTAATATGTAGCTAATTTTTAAGTCATGTGTTACATTTTACTTTCAAACATATACAGTGGAGCCCCTCCAAATCGGAACCTAAACCATCACGATTGATTTCTATGTTAATCATATAGAAAGCAATGTAGATTGTGTTTCATTATAATACATGTGTAGTTTTCCTAAGATTCGATTTAGCTGAACAATTCCAAATGTTTAATAATCATTAATGATTTCTTTTTTAAATGATAGCACGTCATTGTGCCATATGATGTTCACGTTGCCATGGCAACATTATTAAGAACACTGGTCATGTATTTTCACTGGTGTTCTAAAGTTGCTTAGCAACAGAAACAAATCAGAAGTAAATGAAATTTCCCCTGTCAGTCTGATCGGAAATTAATCTAAATTTTGGTAGATATGTACCTTTAGTAACTTTAAGTCAATTGAAAGGTTCCTGTTTACCATAAACAGCTCAAATACATCTAAAACGTATGACAGATTTCCAGGGTGGTAACTTATGTATGACCAACAATTGTAACTGACCACTTTAAGCAAATTGAAAGTAAAGCAGAATTCGCATTAAGGCGCATTCCGTTTTAATTTCAAACTGCTTTCAGCTATCATATGCAAGAATATAGAAACTATTTCTGGTGATACATATTTATGAATGTCCTTTCTTCAGTGAAGAGATAAATCAAAGACGTAACATTATATTTATAGTGTAATAGGTTAAAATAAAGAAGGTTTGGAAACGGGACAAAAGGTTTTTGTCCGGTTTAGAGAGAATTCCGGTATTTTGCGGTTCCGGTTTGGAGTGGTTCCAGTGTATGTGAATTATGATTGACTGCCGTTGCGTAGATTTATGAATGTACTATATAACTCGACCTCCTCTTAATCTAATCCAATCATTCATTGGCGCTACAGTGAAACCCCTCTAAATCGGACATGTGTGGGGAAAACAAAAACATCCAGTTTAGAGGGGTTTCCGGTTTAGAGGGGTTTTAACCCATAGCTTGTTTCTAGTACGAAATGTAGCTAACCACTTACAGCATGTTGAAAATAAAGCAGAATGTGCCATCAGACGCATTCTGCTTTACTTTCAACCTGCTTTAAATTATCATCAGCTAGAATATAGAAAATATTTCTGATGATATATGCTCATGAATTAATTTTCTTCAGTGAAGGAATAAATCAAAGGCGTAAAAATTGGTGGGAAACGGGACCAAAGTTTGTGTCCAGTTTAGAGAGAATTTCGGTATTTAGAGGTTCCGGTTAAGAGGGGTTTTACTGTATATAACCTATTCAATGCGCGCAGTGCCGTAAAGCACATCTCATTCGTATGAATGCATTTACATTTATATTTGTAAACCGCGTATTTCAACATAAAATCTAGTCAACAAAAATGGAAATTTACACATGGGATGCTAATGTTTATAACTATGAATTTGTACTGTTTGTACACATATTAGCATTATTTGAAATAATTTAAGGAATAATTCGAGTATCTATTGTGTTCATGGATGTATGGGGAAAAACTCCTGATCACACTGTAACAAAAGCGTGACCAGGGCCCAAGGTTATAAGGTTATTAAACTTTAAACGAACTCTGTGCTCAAAACTCATTTTTGATCACATGCTCTAGTTTTTGCAAATCATGCTCGAACTGATTTAAGTAACCTGATTTGGGAATATTTTTACAATAGTATTATGGTATGCAAAAACTACTTATAAACAAAATGTTTGCTGAAGTTGTTTTTTTTAGTTTTGAGCACATGGTTCATTATAAGTTTTATAACCTCGGGTACAGGTGGGGTTTTCATACCTCGATGAACGCAATAAATAACCGATTGTTTCCTTATTATAATTTAATATCATTTCTGAATTTAACCCATTACCCCATACCCAATTTCTAGTTTTGAAGCTAAGTTATCGCTTAAAATACAAAATCGCTGAAATACAATTGTTTAACATTTAGATTGTTTACCGACATGTTTGTGACAGTATGGGAAGGGCCGAATCTAATATTGCAATAACTTGTGGCCCAACCCTTTTGTTTATATTAAACACATTTCATGTCGCTTATGTGGATATGAAAACTAAAGCAGCGATAAAATATTATTAAAATCATGAAATACAATGCAAATGTGCATACACGATGGATGACGTACACCTTTTTTGATAAATAGAGATGATACTTTAATTTTTTTTGCTCATGCATGAACGTGTGAATAAATTTTGTCGTTTGCAAGATCGTTTGCAAGTAAAATTCAATGTAGTATGACTTAAAATTTATCGATACGAGTGTCATACACTTTGGATCCTGATTAGACGCCGCATTTTATACTAACGGACATGGATCGCTCCCACTCTATGGGTATGATCACCACAGAATTGGATAGGATCACCATGGAAGTGATCACTAATAATGCGATCCAAATATAGATCACGAGCGATCAACTTGTGATCACTACACTATGCCATCAATACCTGTCTACAAATGGAATACACAAGAAATATTGCGACGATGTGTAACTTTTAACCGCCATGGAGTTTAAACCTTTGAGTATAAACACAAACTATCCATGTGTGTCTGCAATGACAATACACAAACGTGTTTACTTTACTCTAAATGATAAGAATTTTAGGTTTTAACCTGTGTATAACATGATAGATTCATGACACATTACGTATGGAATTCACCAATCGGCTATAAGGTTTCTCAATTATGCGGTAGTTTGATAAATATTAATTGTGGCAATCGTCAATATCCTTTTATGTTACAGTGGAGAATCTGTTATTCTTTCCCGTTTAAACGCAAACGTACGCAAACGCAAACCACTAAAACGTAGAAAATAACAACTTTTTGACAATTCTGATAATTCATGTTTATCTTGGTGGCAAACAGTTTGGAGCCTGATCAGACGCCGGGTTACCCGGCGTCTGATCTGGCTCCAAACTGTTTGCACTGCAAATAATAGTTTTAGCGTAAACGCGTTTATTGGGAAAGAATAACAGATTCTCCACTGTATGTCAAAACACAGTATTTAATATTTCTAATAATGAAAACACGTGGGTGTTACAATACCACCTTACAACACTTATACGGGCAAGTTTTTTTTTTCCGAAGATAAAGATGTGCATTCACTTGGGCTTTATACGTTTAATCTGTATAGAAGGGAAACAAACAAACAAAAAATAGTCAAAAAGTGTTTCAATTAGACATTTTGTTTTCAGATACTCACATCAGATTGATGTTTTAACTGTTCAAAGCATACAGAATACTTGCAATAAGAAATATTCGATCACGAAGTGTATCTAGATAAAAGAGATATGTTTGGGATTATTTCTTCTTGCAGACATTTAGAATCTACCAAACTTGCAAAAGAGGGCAATATATTTTACGAAAAAATCATTGGTCATGGAGACACACTGAGGATTTTTTTCATGATGGTTGTTGCAAAGAATTTGGTGAAAATCAGCATTGTGTTGTTTTTAACGCAATGCTTAATATTTCTTTTGACCAAGGGCATGAGTATTATCAAAGATGAAGTCTTTATAGACTCTTTTTGCCAGAATCAGATTTAAGTAACGTGAAGACAAACATTTTATAAGAAGACTGTTGTCTCTTAACTCTTTTTAGCCAGTCAGTCACAGTCGAGAATAAGGCGCATTAACTCTTTCACTGCCACTTTTTGTTGTCTGCTATAACCTTCTTATCGCCAAAATATCGTCTGCTTTTAGAGTATCGTATGCAATATTTTATAATCTATTTTAGATACGTTTTGACTGAAGAAATGCCGATACAATCGTCAGACAGTTTGTATCTTGCGCAGACGCCGCGTTTCGCATCGTCTCATCAGGATCAGGATCTGATCAGGATCCAAACTGTTGGAAAAGTGAAAGAGTTTAGCGCCAATATTCATTCCCAAGTGTTTTTGTTGGTTTAAGGTAGATCTATGGCGTTTCTATTCTGTGTTGTTTTTGGGTGTTTTTTTTTACAAAATGTCGTATTATTTTACAAAAACACTCCTGATATTGTTTGGCAATTTCGAGAGGGAAGATTCAAGATTTTGGCAAAAATGTTTCTCTAGCATGCTTTTCAAATTGTTCACTTTATACCGTAATTGATTATGATTGTTCCAGTCATTTTGTTTCCCTATTTTAACTCAATCGTTTTTCTCTTTTCCTGCTAAAACATGTCAGAGTAGAGTCAAACCATGGTTTATCGTCTCTTCGAGGAGAAATAAGATTTAATGGTACACATGTTTTAACAAAACGGATTAATGTATCGATGTATATGATACATGCGCCATTAACATTACTACCTTAAACAGTTCCAATTGTACTCTAGAATATATTCGTTCATTGTCTCAAAATATGCGTTCCTACGTATCCAATTTTTTTTCAAATACATTATATATGTATGATATAAGAAGTGATATTAAGGTAGCTTTGTTGTAGCTTATTTCATTTGGGACATTTAAAGTACATGTATCAGCTTTATTAAATGGTTTAACAAACGGAACAATGATTGGATCTAGTAAAACATGAACTCTAGTAGCCGTAAGTGATAAATCATTATATTTCTACATAAAAAGTAACTGTTGTTCATTTTGATTTAGCTCACTTGAGTGAACCTTAAGGTGACCGTTTGCGATCGTTGAATGTCCGCCCTCCGTTGTGCGTCAACAATTTTAGAGTTTAATTTTCTGTGAGTCACTTTGTTTTTCATTTTTGGAGGGTGAAGTCTAGACTTCTTTTATTCAATATAATATACATTTACATAATAAACATATACAAAAAACAGTAAGACTGTACATGTAGCATAATATGATACGGCATCTAAAGCTCGTTCAGTGCATTTGAAAAAAATCATAATTAAAGAGGAACGATTTCCTTTTCGTTTTAGTAATTCAAACAAAACTTTATATTCCTGAATAAACAATTGAAGAATATCAATTTAGTTTGTCCAGTTATTGCTGTAGAAATATGCTATATATATTCAAATCCAACGATTGTTAGCATTAAATTGACATTACAATATGCTTCATTTTGAATGTTGTAGCCAGATATAACAATTTGTAGGGGTTTATGTTTGAGTCTATCACACATACACACGTTTTATCTAACCTTTCTCAAACTAGCTCAGGTGCTATATGTCACCATAAGAGATTATTGTCAAAAGCGGACCAACGGATCAAGAGCTACTAGCCCTTGATGTGTTGAAAATGTCAGATTTAGCAGTGTTTACACTTTAACAATTACAGGTTTGATTATACTTGCTATATAATTTGAATCATTCATACGTTTGCGGTGCTTTTATTAAACAAGAGAGCCTGAAGGCCCTGATATCGCTCACCCGTTGTACTGAAGCTTGAAAGCTGTACCTTTCTGTTTCACCCGTTTTAATCTAAATCCATTCAAATTTGTAGTATAGCATGTAAACAATTTTGGAATACAACCTCATAATTCTAGTATAGTAGAGTGCATCAATGGCAGATAACTAGAGCCTAAACAACACTGAAATGAAGCCTTTTCTAGCATTTCAAAGCATATCAAGGGTATATAACTATTGCCACAATGATTAGATTTCAACAATAGTTGCACTCCTTTGAGAACTTATAGTTATATACTCTGTGTGCAAGTAAAATCAAAATCCATTGAAAACTGTAGTTGCAAGAGTGCAAACGCTCTTAGATATAGCATTTTCAGCAATTCAAGGGCAGACGACCCTTGACCTATTGGTAGGATTTCAACCATTATCATACTTATTTGAACTCTTATGGTCATATACAATCTTAGCAATTTGAAAAAGACTGGATATAAATTGTGGCCTCTAGAGTGTAAACATCCTTAAATATGGCATTTTAGCAATTCAAAGGGAGATAACTCTCAACCTATTGGTCCGATTTCAACCATAATCGAACTCATTTGAACTCACATGGTCATATACAATCTAAGCAAGTTTTAGATAGATTGGATAAAAAGTGTTGCCTCTAGAGTGTAAACACCCTTAAATATGGCATTTTCAGCAATTCAAATGTAGATAACTCTCAACCTTATTGGTCCGATTTCAACAATAGTCAGAGTCATCTGAACTCTTATGGTCATATACAATCTGAGCAAGTATGAAAAAGATTGGGAAAAAAGTGTGGCCTCTAGAGTGTTAACATCCTTAAATATGGCATTTTCAGCAATTCAAAGGTAGATAACTCTTGATCTATTTGTCTGAATTTACCCTTAATTTAACTCATTCAATCTCATATAGTAATATACAATCTGGGCAAGTTTGAGAAAGATTGAATAGATAATGTGGCCTCTAGAGTGTAAACACTGTTAAATATGGCATTTTCAGCAATTCAAAGGTAGATAACTCTTGACCTATTAGTCCGATTTCAACCATGATCAAACTCATCTGAACTCTTATGGTAATATACAATCTGAGCAAGTTTAAGAAAGATTGGATAAATAATGTGGCCTCTAGAGTGTAAACACTAAAATTGTTGACGACAGACGCCGCACGACGGACGCCGGACATTCAAGTATTGCAAAAGCTCACCCTGAGCTAGTTCAGGTGAGCTTAAAATAAGGATATATTGTTTTGGTGTTCAGTTCATTTCTATAAGACGAAAGAAAAACCAAAAGAATTGTAAAATCCCACTTCAACAATATCGGGCGTCTGGGTCCGTTTCATAAACCTATGTGCGAAAACTGTTGATAAGACGATTCCAAAGGGATGTTACAATTAAGACAGGATTAGATGGGAAAATCACAAAATGAATTTATTCTAAAATGTTGACCTACGACCGTTTTGTCGTACGAGGTTTTATATATTTTATGCCAACATAAAAGGATTTATGTGTAATTGGTCACCATCTCAGTAATAGCCGGTCAAGATTATTTGCCACCAAAATGGTCATTCCGGCAATTACCAGTCAAATACGAATATAAGGCTAGGTATAAATGAATAGAAATCAGTCACTTTCTCATATCTCTGAATTGGAAGGTCAATGACCTATTTTTCGCTACAATCCACCACGTCCCTTCCTCCTCCTCTTTCTTGTTTCATGTAATGTACTTGATATTTTATGTTCATGTTACCATGCTATTACTCTGCTGGGCGAATATTGGGTCGCCCAGATATGGAAATTAGATATTTACTTCTATAACATTGATTTAAAGTTTAAGGCATTCAAATAAAATGCCCATTAACAAACATACATTACGTATTAGTCTTCTATTTTCTATACAATTGAGTTCGGTATTGTGTGGATCTCAAGCCTAAGTGGGCAATACCACATAAATGAAACGGGCCCTTGAAGTCGACGGCGGTGAAGACTGTTTCGCTCGTACGAGCAACAAAAACTTTGCGTTGTTCGGCCGAGCAAAACCGTGTGTTATAGGCCACTTTTAAAAATTTAATAACAATTTATCTGACTTATACAACGAGTTTGCATATTAACATGTACACGAAACATATACCGACACATGTATATACACAGAGATACGTTCACAATCCCACATGCTAATGCGAATATTGTTTATGATAAACTTATACGTAATCAAATAGAAAGAATTAACCCATTAACTCATAAGCGATTAACAATTATCAGTGCTTATCTCAATGCATGCTAGTTGAATAAAGTGAGTCAAAATGAGTTAGTATGAGGCTATTTCGCAGTGAGTCAAAATGAGTCAGTATGGCTTAAAGGGACTCGCAACCGGATGGTGTACTTGTCAAAATAAAATAAAATACTCAAATAAAAGCAAATTTGTGGCATTATTTGGCTTCTGACATTAAAAAAATATGATCAGTCCAAAAAAAGTCTCAAGAATCGTCACCGAATCTTAGATTTTTAGATATTTTCCATCGTTTTTCTATACCGACTAGTAGACGGTATAGTTGTTGTTGTTGCTTCTCTACACGGGCTCAGACATAAACCCGAGCCGAATTGTGAAGTTGTATGCACTTTCGATCGCTACACATTGAAATACGTTAAATCGATCCGAGATAAACGGATAGTTCCGTGGTCCATTGGTCTAAGCGGTTTCCCCTATTTTGCCTTCTGTCCGCCAATGCCGGGCCCCGGGTTCGAATCCCACCAGAGACCAATATTTTTTTTTATTGAAATACATTTTTTTAAACAGAATTTCTTATCTTAAACTAATTCTTTTACCATTTATATAAGCGTTTGACACATATTTACAAATCACTATTTTTAATGCACCATCTGGTTGCGAGTCGCTTTAATGGGTTAACCTGCAGACGTTGAAAATGTGAATCCTCATCTTATCTCAACAATCTCTTAGCTGTATGCCTTCTACTGTGATGTAGTGTGTTCAGGTGCCACTGTTTGTTGCTTATGCTAGCAGTATGTGCCCCGTGTGCAGCGTGCAGAGTACAATTGAGAAAACTTATTATTTCCCAATAAACGCGTTTACGCTAAAACTTTTCTTTCCATTGCAAATAGTTTGCACTCAGTTTAAAGCTGGTAGTCAGATTTGTCAAAAAGCTGTCATTTTCTATATTTAATGCAATGCGTTTGCATTTAAACGGAAGAATAACGTTTTCTAAACAAAATATAATATAAGTTATAAGGAAGCAAATGCATATATGGATATACATGTACTTATCTTTCAAAACTATCCTATCAATTTATTTTGCAAATTTCAAATTGCCTTGGTATTGGATTCATCTGGTAGCAACCAAGAAAAGTTAAATACTAGATATATATGGTGTTTCTTTTTCAAATATATTTACAGTACTCCCTCCCTACAACGCTCCTCAGAACATCGATTCCCTCCGTGCAACATTGCTTGCCGGTGTTTCCCAAACAAGACAATTATATCTAAAACAATTAGGCGGAGCCGTATGAGATAATATTGGTCCCTATTTCCGATTTCCCGATAAATTTCATCGAACCCATCTGTTTGGCAGTGCTATGACATGATGTGTCTATTTTAGATGGTTACAACTGATGTTTACTTATAGCACGAATGCATGGACATTCCTAAGTGCAAGGGAAATAGTTCTGTCCAAACTTATTTGGCCGACACCAAATCAGGGCTGCCATTTCTCCGGATTTTTCCTAAATCTCCGGATTTTTTCCCAGTTCATGGTAGCTTAAAGCAGGCTGAAAGTAAAGCAGAATGCGCCCTAAGGCGCATTCTGCTTTACTTACAGCCTGCTTTAAGCAGTCGAATGTCAACAAAACAAGAAAAAGGCTACGGGGTAAAGGTACGATTCGTAAAATCACACTTGAAAAATGCAAATTTGGAAATCTTAGGATTTTTCTTGTCAACTTATGGCAGCCCTGCCAAATTCAACCTGTGTATTGCCATGATATATCTATATACCAAATTTCAATTCAAAAGGTCAATGCATGACTGATATGATGAGCGGAAACAAACAAAAATCGGAAGTTTTCTTAGTCCAAGGGCATAACTTTGTCAAAACTTATTCAGCCGTACTTGACCTGTGTATTGCCATGATGTATCTATACACTAAATTTAATTTCAATTTATCCATCTATGACAGAGAAAGAAAACTAGATGATAACAGAATGACGGAAAGAGTTACACTATATGTCCCGGCCATTACATGACGGTGCCATAAAAATCCGCTCGCAATATTGAACATCGCCCGCTACCTCAAAGCAATGAATGTTTAAAGTAGAACAAAAAGCCCCTAAAGTCACCTGAGTCAAAGATAGAATTATAAGCTTATTTTTTATGGTCGTTATAGAGAGATTTTACTGTAGCTCTTTTTTAATAGATCTATATCTATGTGTTAAGTACATGTGCCTGTCTTCAATAACCGGCAAAAATTACTAACCTTTAAATGTTGTTTCTCAATTCTTTTCCGTCCTCCACCGAGCAAAGCTGCCTCTCGGGTGCTGTCAATTCTCTTCTTCACACTCAATGTGTGCTGAGTACTTCCAGGAACCACGGAACAACAACGTACATTGTTTACAATTGTGTTGTACACAGGGACGAGCATTTTTCTCGAGGTAAGAAAACGGGTGACTCTCCAAGCTCCTGCCATTTTTTGCGAATGGGTGTTATTGAATTATCATAACAGAATTATATTACAGTAAATCTCCACCATACGACCACTCGGGTACTAGTGCACACGACAGTTAGGATTTTTTCAGTCGTCACTGGTCTTTATCTCCAGTATATCTACATTCCAGCTAACTCACTATTAACCCATTCACTGCCATGATGTTATGAATTTTAAAAATTTCCTCTGCTTTTATTTCTAAAATTTAAATTTAAGGTATTTAAACCTAAGTAATATAGAATTGAGTGTCAAACAGTTTAGATCCTGACCAGACGCCGCGTTACGCGGTGTCTGGTCAGGATCCAAACTGTTTGCAAATAACCACAGGACAGTGAAGGGGTTATGATCATTTACAGCAGATTCATGTTCACATGTTAGTCGAGTATTATATCATAGCGACTGCCCGAGATTCGTGTGACCTTTACATTTATTGTTTAACTCAGTATAGCGTGAATTCAATACATACGGGTAATAAAAAATTAGTACAGGTAGGGCAAAATAAAAAAAAATACCTGTGTGTCTGGTAACCCGATCAACCGTTGTTTTTCCCTCCGACCCAAAACTTTTTTTCTTTTTTTCAAAAAATGTATCAGCGAATGTCGGTATTTTTGAGGCGCTTGTAATATAAGTCATTCGCCACTAAATTGTTTAAAAAGCTAATTCATAGACGTTTTTTAAAGTGTTTAAGAATTGATTGTTAAATGAGATTTAGCAAAATACATCTGAGTGCAATTTGCTTTAAAACTGTCAAAAAGTCCCATTAAGAACCAAACTTTATATAAACTTTGATTTGTATATAATGGTTTGGGCTATATAGTATTGTAAAATTTGCATTAGTTTAACCTTTGGTTAATCCTTGAGGCGGGTGTAGGGTAACGCAGAGAGAGTACTAATGCACTTTCTGTTTTGCTCTCATCCGACCTCGAGTTTTGAGCTTTGTTTAAATCTAAAGTGAAATTATACCGAAATAATGACTATGTAGTTGTAACTGTATGTTAGCCTGCTAGTGGACCTTTCCACATTGAAATGTAAAGGTAAATGTAAAACGTAATATGTAATAAAATTGGGGGTGGTCTCAAACAATATATAAAAAATATATATATTTGGAAGCGCTCCTAACTTCATACTCATAAATTTGGCGGTGCCATGACAAAACCAGACTCACTGAAATGAAAACAGTGTATGATCAGATCAGATCAAATGCGGCGTATGTGACGAGGCGTCCGGTCAGGGTCTGCACCGTTTGCTATTGATCAGAACACATCAAAGTTTATTATCAGTTTATAGAACTCGTGGAAATAGTCTTATGTGGCGACGGTTTGGTCTACACTCTTTGCGTGTCAAAAAGTCTAGTTTTGTCACGGCCTAAACATCCATTGTAGCGCACCTGGCATGAAGTGCCAAGTTCAGCTCCAAAACCCGAATGAACAATGAACGTTCTGCAAACGTCCATTTTCGCATTACTACAGCGATCACTCTCTACAACAACACCCAATGGGAGACACAATTGGAGTGCGTTGTTCGGAGAGAGTCGTTATAGGGAGGGAAAGTGGCTTACATTTGTTAACAGCTTGAATCAAAATCAGACGCCGCGTCACGCTGTTTGTTCCCAGTCATTCAGTTTTTTCAGTCAAAATGTCCATTATGAAAAACAGCAGACGACCATTTTAAGCAGACGATTTTGCAGCAGTAAAAGCGTTAGGCATAATTGACCTGTTTAGGGAACTGCGGCAATGGTCGTTGTGAGCAGGGAGTCATTATTAGGAGCGTCGCTGTAGGGAAGGATCACTGTATTTACATGTACTCATGTACACGACAATGAAAGTTTACTTGCTGTATCCGATTGGTAAACCACACAGGTATGATAAGCTGGTACGCACGGGATTTTCGTGTCGTAATGTCTACTAAACCCCACAAGGCGTTGTAGCTAGAATTTACCTGCCTCAAAACGAAAATGATCTATATACACAGTCTCTGTAGACCAGCCTCAGCGAATCGATAAAATTGGGTCTTCTTTTAGACCTAATTTCGGATAAATTTGGAACAATGATGGTTGGTTCGGGCCTGCACTGTGTGCATATCGACTCGTTTCTGCTATCAGGCGTTAAAGACGTTTCCCCAGCCATTGATGGACTACCCCCATTGTCTCGATAGGTGTGAATTTAACTGTTAACGCATGCAACACATGCTATACCAATCTCAATTTACATTGTGAGGCCTAGCTTATACTCATGCTCTAGTGATTTTCAATGGTTGTTTCCAACCAAATTATAAAATATAAAGGTTAGGTCTCACACGAGAAGCTTCAATGGTTCTTTGCTACCGACATGTCCATAAGATCCATGCTTTTTGCAAGAAAAAAGTCTAGCAAGGCGTTATGATCGAAAGGTCGTCAGGAGATGTCTTTAAGTACACGTGTAACGCTTGTTACGGTTCTTTTCAGAGGTATAATAATCGACGGCACCTGCTATTAGCTTCGCTTTCTGCTTTACTTCAATCGACAGAGGACGAAAATGATAATTTCCAACAGATTAAATCGGCTTTCATTTCTTTACAAATTATACCCCTGATCCTATCCTCTATCCTAATGTCAGGCAGCGAATGTTCTTCGAAGATGCCACTGCTTTAGCTAGAAGCACCTATATCCCGGTAACAACTAATACACGATGTGAAAGAGAACAAAGGAATGGGAGAAAACTGAACCGGAGTATATGACGGAACAGGATCTGTGTTGAATAAGCTTTTGCGAACGTAAAAAATACAGGGCTTTTAGCTCAGTTTGGAGGAACAGAAGGATTCTGCTTCCAATAGGTGTAAAATTTACCGCATGCTTAACAAAAAGAATGGACGCACTTAATGTTATCTATTAAACCAATAAAAAGTGCATGCCCTTCTGCGTTATACTATTGAGAAGGCCCCTCAGAAATATAGCAATTACATAGTACATTTAAGTTTACATTTACATTTCAGTTTAATGTGGAAAGGTCCACTAAGAGTGATCGCAGGTTTCTACTTGGGTTGGGCCAGAAACGTCTATCGATCCAATGTACGTTCCTGTATGGGATGAGGATAAAGCAGAGTGAGCCTTAACCCTTTACCTGATAGCCTGTTTCTAGTATTGAAGATATGTGACTACTTAAAGCAGGTTGAAAGTAAAGCAGAATGCGCCCTAAGGCGCATTCTGCTTTACTTTCAGCCTGCTTTAAGCTATTTCCTGCTAGAATAAGGAAAGTATTAAATATGACACTTATTCATTACGGTATAATTTGGAACTATTTTCTTCAGCGGATGAATAAATTAAATACGCTAAAAGTCGCTTCTATGGGGGAAAGGGTTAACAGGAACGTACATTAGACTCTATATACGTTCCTGGCCTTAAAGAGCATCCTGCTTTAGTGTCAATCAGTCTCAAACTTAAACCACAATAGTAATTAATTGTGATCCTTTTTAATATGTATTTCTCCTTATAGTTGTTTTACCTTTGTTCTATTGCTTTTAATTATTTGTTAGTCGGTTAAAAAGCTTTGCAGCTTATGTTTACTGTTTTATGTCTTGCCGAATCATAATAAAATTTAGCTCCATTTGATTTGATTTGAACTCACTTTACATACTATCTATCTATCTATCTCGATATTTCTGTTGCATACGCTCAGTGGTAATTTCGAGCAGTTGCGCGCCATGTGCCTATTAGTAGAAATAGGAACAGATAAAAGACAAGGAAGTAAAGTGATAGGGGTTAAAATACTAGGGGTGAAAAGATAAAAAAAATCAGGTTAAAAACATAACTGCAGGATTCATGGTTTAAAATGACATATGCTGCTGACTGAGGACTTGAACTGGTTCAAGTCCCCAGTCAGCACGTTTATCTGATGGCAGAGCATTCCATTGGACAATGGTAAAGGGGAATGAGAACTTAAAGTAGTCTGCACCAGTGTGAATCTGCATATAGCCCGCAAAGTGACAGTGGCGAGACACGCTTGTATTACTCATGCACACCGGCACTGGTACAGCCACCAAGCCGTTAATCAACTTATGAAAAGACACAGTCGTGCATCTGCCCGCCGCTGCTCCAGAGTACGCCACACTTGTGCCTCCAGCATGGTAAAGACATTCGAATATCTGGAGTACTCACCCAAAGTCCAGCGAGCGGCTCAGCGTTGCACGATCTCAATTTTGTCACTGTTGGACTTTGTGTGAGGATCCAAGACACTACTTGCGTACTCGAGTTGCGGGCGGACAAGGGTTTTCAAGGAAAATTCACGGATCATTCTGGATTTACTTTTACGTTCCTCTTGTGAAATCCCAGTGTGCGATTTGCAGTTGTTGTCACGCGGTTGACATGAGTGTTCCATGACAAGCTGTTCGAGATGTCCACACCAAGATAGCGAGCACTACTGACAGTCTCCAAAGTATGTCCATGTAATAAGTAGGTATTGGGAATTGGTACCTTAGCCTTAGTGGCATGAATAACTTGGCACTTAGAGGGGTTGAAGCTCATATCCCATTGTTGTGACCATACTTGTAGTTTGTCGAGGTTTGCTTGTAGAGGAACCGTCTTTCTGTTTGTCGTTTATTGTCAAGTAAACTGCCGTGTCATCTTCAAACAGCCTTACTTGCGAGGCAATGCTTTCAGGCAGGTCGTTAATGTATACCAGGAAAAATATCGGCCCCAGGAAATACCCTTGGGGAACTCCGGATGTCACTGGTATACTATCGGAGCTTTCACCTTCCAGAACCCCTGTCTGTGTCCGACGGCCTAGGAATGCTCGTATCCAGGAAAGGCACCTAACACGGACTCCATATGAATGCAGCTTGTAGGGCAACTTCTCAGATTAAACTATTGTTCTATATATCAAACTTCGTTTATGGGGAGCTTCTTGAAACAAACTATAACTAAATAAACTGTGCATGCTCATACAGATACTGTAGTATGTAACAGCAGCCTTCTGTACAAGTTCTATTACCTCTCTTTTGTAAACAAATGATTAAACAACACAATTGTGTATACCTCACTTGAGGCCATTTATTATATTCACAGGGGACCGTCACAATAGAAATCTGAATAAGGGGAGATCCTTTGAAAGCACAGAAAACAAAGTAAATACTGAAAATTGCAGACTCGGTTTAATTGAGTCTGTTCATGAACAATACTGAAATATGCAACAGTGCTCACGCCCCCTAGCACCAGCTAGCTTAAGCGGAATTCAACTTTCAACTCTAAATGCGCTGAAATCAATGATTCCAAAGGACCAGAAAGTATAACAACACTGAGAATGAAGTACGGGGCGACTTTTTACAGCCGCCACACAAGCACTTAACATCTGTTGTTGTGAATTATATAAATCTGAATAAGGGGAGATCCTTTGAAAGCACAGAAAACAAAGCAAATACTGAAAATTGCAGACTCGGTTTAATTTAGTCTGAACCCCAAAAGAACGAATAGATATATAACTTGCCTGTATAACTTGCCTGTAAAACAGACATATTACCCGATCTAACATATATCTTATTAAATTTTGCGTAAAAATGATGAAATATATGTAATAAAAAAATATTTTTTTTCGAGGGTACGAAATGACCAAATATATGGGTACGAAATGACTAGTGAATTTGAAAGGGTACGAAATGACCAAAAATATGGGTATGAAATGACCAAAAAAATAGGGTACAAAAAGGCGTGGGTACGAAATGACCATAACTCCCTCCCCCTATCTAGAATATCAGCCCATTCTTCGAGAACTTCAAGAAGCTGGGTTACACAAAATCTCTTTTATCTAAAACCATGTTGATGAACACTAAATAAATTATTCCTTTCCATGTGTTTAACGATACCATCCTTAATAAATGACTCAAGTTGCTTACAGAGGACAACTGTTAAACTCACCGGTCTGTAATTAGAACTTAACCTCTTATCTCCCTTTTTAAAAAATTGAGTTACTTGTGCAAGCTTCCAGACGTCCGGCAAGACTTCACATTCAAATGATTTATTAACATTTAAACTTATAGGGTATGCAAGCTCGTTGTGACATTCTTTTAAGAGCCTAGGATGCACGGCGTCTATGTCAGGTGATTTTGGAGGGTCTAATCCACTAAGTTTCTTGCTGATATTGTCGATTGTAACTGTTAGGTCTCAAATGGCCGGTCATCGAAAACTGGTATTCTATTCAAATCTTCATCCACAAATACACTTGCAAAAAAACTTATTCAAAATGTCACACTTTTCTGCCTCATTACTGGTCAATTTGCCTTTATCGTCAAATAAAGTACCGGTAGCAACGTTACTGCATGTTTTAGACTGGGACCTCACATAGCTCCAAAATGACTTACTGTCTGTTTTAATATTGTTTGCATGTTGCTTTTCAAAATAAAATTTTGATAGCCGACATTCTTTTGTTGCTTTGTTTCTACATTCTGCATATTTCTGATAGTTTGTTGTGCTTCTACACATTTGGTATTTTTTTTATATTTTTCTTTTCTTATTAATAGCATACAATGCAAATCTGTTCAGCCATGGGTTTTTTTTACACTTCCCTGATGTTTCTCTTTTTGGGATAAATTGTTCAATGCTTTGTGTTACCTTCTCCTTAAGGAAATCCCAAGAATCTTGTACAGTTAGCTCTTCCATGTTATGCCAGTCAACAGAATTGATAAAAGTCTCTCATTGCCGGGTAATCCCCCTTATGAAACACAGGTCTGGGAATGCTACGCACTGTTTTGTTCGTGTAGCAGACTATATTAAACTTCAGGCATGAATGATCACTAGCACTCAACGGCGATAGATACTCAATATCAGAAATCATATTATCTTCGTTAGAAAAAACTAAATCTAACCGCGGGAATTGTCCTATTCTAAACCTGATATGTTGCTCAACATGTTGGAAAAGGAAAATATCCTTTATACATTCTGTCAAAAGTGATGGGCTGTGTTCAACAGAGTCTGTAGATTGCATAGAATCCCAGTCAATAGCCCTATAATTAAAATCACCGACAATAACAAGATGAGAGCCATTTTCTTCCACTGCTTTTTAGCTTACCTGAGCCATAGGCTCAGGATGAGCTATTGTGATCCCATTCCGTCCGTCGTCCGGTGTCCGGCGTCCGTCGTCCGTAGTACGTCGTACGTCGTCCGTCCACATTTTCAAACAACATCTCCTCTGAAACCACTGACTCGATTTCAACCAAACTTTGTCAGAAGCATCAGTGACAAGGGGGAACAAAATTTTGTTCAAAGTTTTTGGCTAGAAATATTCCCCTTGCTTTGGGACCAGATTTTCTAACATGACTTTTAATGCATAAGATAATCTTTAAAAAATTCTCCTTAAAAACCAAGAGGCCCAGACCTTTGATATTTGGTATGTACCATAACCTAATGATCTTCTAACAAGATTGTTCAAATTTTGACCCTGGGGCCAAAATGGCCCCGCCCTGGGGCTTATCAGTTTTTCTTACGAAAACCTTTGAAAATCTTCTTCTCTGAAACTGTATGGCCTAGATCATTAATATTTAACATGTAGCTTTGCCTTATGGCCTTCTACCTAGATTGTTCAAATTATGACCCCCGGGTCAAAATTGGCCCGCCCCGGGGCTTATCAGTTTTACATAGACTTATATAGGAAAATGTTTAAAAATCTTCTTCTCTGAAACTGTAAGGCCCAGATCTTTAATATATGTCACATAGCTTTGCCGTGTGATCCTCTACCTAGATTGTTTAAATTATGACCTCCTGGCCAAAATCGGCCCCGCCCTCGGGCTTTTTAGTTTTTCATGGGAAAACCTTTAAAAAATCTTCTTCTCTGAAACTGTAAAGCCAAGATCATTTATATTTGACCTGTAGCTTTTCCTTATTGTCCTCTACCAAGGTTGTTCAAATTATGACCCCTTGTTCAAATTTGGCCCTGCCCAGGGGCTTATCCGTTTTATAAAGACTTATATTGGACAACCGTTAAAACTCTTTTTATAGCTATACATGTATATCACAATAGTGTCTTGCCCAGTTAGCTTAGGTACTATTTTCTCAGGTGAGCGACTTGTGGGCCATGGCCCTCTTGTCTTAAAATATTATGAAGTTTCAAGTTATTATCTAAACTTGAAGAATGGCTACGGTAAATGTTACCAATTAAAAGTGTGTCTGCTCCCTTAAGCTTAACACGAACCCAAGCTGAGTCTTCAAAGTCAAACTTTATCAAAGTTTCAACATTAAATGCTTCTAATGTAGATTAAATGTAATGTGCTACCCTCTGCCACACAATGTAGATGGCAGAAATAACCGTCAATATTATAGTCTGAAAAAGTAAGTTTTTCTTTTTTCTATGCTTTTTTGGCAACACTTATATAGGTTTTTCTTCGTGTAATAAACAATAAATTTCTTGCATCTTGTTTAGAAATAAATACGAAAGACTCAAGCAGGAAACGCAACACAAACAATACACCCACCTCTCAAGCAGGACACACACAGTAATACCATAACAAACACAAACAAACACACACACACACACACACACACACACATACACACAAACCATTAGAAAATCATGTTTACAATTAAAAACATTATTGTCTTTAAAATTATTTTTCGGAGGGGATCCTGTCGTCTATTCCATCGATGATCTCTCCGCCCCTAATCCGGACATTTTTCCGCGTCCCTTTCCTCTCTTAGCTTCTTATTTACACTTCTCTCTTCCTGAGTAAGGTATTTGGACACAATAACCTTTTTCATAGTTACATCTTCAAGACTGCTGACTTGTTTGGCATTGACCAAAAACTTTCTCCGTTGCTCCTTGGAGTCAATAAACTATTTTCACAGGGGGTACTTTAGTGGATTGGTCAAAGTCCCTTTTAGGTATTTTCCTAGTCTGAAGCAGGTTACAAGTAGGAGGTCCTCTCCTGGAAAAAGCCTGTTGTATATTTCTTTAGTAAAGTCTATTTCATCTTTCTTCCTGTCTATGGGATCTTTGCTGTGCGAAATTGGCACATGATACAAAATCAAGTTTGAAGCTCTGTTCTTCTTGTCCTCCATTTCTTTCAATCTGGGGTCAACAAGATTAACACTTTCACTTAAGTTGTCCTGGACTGAGTGGTTATTTCTTCTTTTGCCATTGCCACTTCTATCCTCACAGTTTCTTTTACTTTGCTTTCAAGACAGTCGAATTTTTTCTCTACAGATGCGAGCCTGTCGTCGTTGGACTCTTTCAATGCTATTATGTTCGAATTTATCTTGTTTAGATCGCTATAGTTCATCCTGCATATTCTGCAATACCATGCCATCCCCATGGAATCTTCTCCTTTGTCATTTTGTTCCAATAAAGCAGAGTATAGTGCTGGTGAAACATCCGAACACTTCAGGCATACCAAAAACTTGCATGTGTCACATTTCGTTGCCTCGGATGAGTCATCAATGGTTGTGGGACAAAAGCTGCATTTTGTTCCTTTAGATTGTTTTCCTTTAGCATTATTCGATGTTGAAGTTGAAGTTGAAGTTGAATTTATCCTAGATTTCGGCATGTTGGATTGTAAGAACAACTTCGCTAAATCCGCCGGGTAACACAGCAGATCTGCGGAATTCACTGTTCCGTCCACTGGGTCACACAGTGGATAAATGATCCCATGTCTTGTTCTCTGTGCTCCTTGGAGCTCTCCTGAACCCACCGGGTCACAGGGTAGATCCACTAAGCTCAATGTAATCAGACGCGCCTCTGAATTATCATAGCACCACTGGGTTACACAGTGGGCTGGTGCTATCTAATGTTTATACATTTATTTTTCTTTGGGGGTTCAGACTTCTATTGTGACGGTCCCCTGTGATTATATTGCTATCAATGTGTACCCTAGCTGGGTGGGTTCAAAGTCTGAGAGAATCAGTCGTTTCCAGTTTATATTTATTTACAACAGACGTCTGGATATTTACATGCGATGGAAGAGGCGCAGCTTAGCTACTGGCTCTGAAAAACAAAGCAACGACTCTTTGAGTTATTTTCTTCTAGGTACATATATATATGTCCTGCAAATGCATATAATGACAATAATAATGTTCTGTATTCCTACGCCTTTTGTATAGTTAAATTAAACATAGCTTTAATCTTGATAAAATATTAATGTTAAAAGTAATAGTAAGCTGTAGCTTTTAAATATAGTGGCCGGCCTAACAATAGTAATGAGACCTACCTATCCTGTGAGAATAAAGCCTCTCTCCCTCTCGCCACTCTTGCGGTGCCTTGGATTTATGTGGTAGTGCTGAAATTTAATTGTTAGTTTTGAGTGATTTTGAAAGGAAGAAAAGGTGAAATTTGCTTTGCAGCAATGCTACCTGAAACTAAAAGGTTCTCACCAAACTAAATATTTCCCAATTACAATAAACTACAGTAGAACTTCGATGTGTCGAACTTCGAAGAGTCGAGTTTCTCGATGTGTCGATCTTTTTTTAAAGTCCCAACTTTTCTCCCTATATAACCCTATTAAAAACCTAGGTATGACTCGAGTTTTTATAAGTCGAGTTTTTCGCTATATCGACTTTTTTTCTCGGTCCGTACGTACTGTTTCACTCAAAATTCACTACACATGTGTCGATGTTCGACTGTACGATGGACCGGAATATTGCGTGTCGAGTTTTTCACACCTCCGTGACCATCTTTACTCGATTGATTGTCGTGAATGAAAATTACCTGACTGCCCAATTATCCAGGACAAACAGGCCAACACCTTCTCATTGTGTCAACGGCCCTATGTATTCCTTGATTCATCTACTCTTTTCCATATTTTATTCCTCACGGACTTTATCGTAGCGCCCTTATTCAGTTTCGTGTAAAGTCAAATATAAACCGCATATTCGTAGATCGGTCGATGTTTTTTTATTCCGGAAGAAGAAATGTGTGTGTAAAAGACAAAGAACAACTCACGCGGAACCCATCCCGAAATGTGTAGCATCAATAGTTATGCAATTATCCCTCTAAGGAGATATTGTTACTATTTTAAGAAAAGGGTTTCCCCTGAATTTGGTTCCAGCGTTTTTCGAGAATGTATATGCTGGAATGGGTAAAAGAATTAACCGGTGCGCAGATAAAACGCGACTTCCGTTCATACCGCAGTGTTGCTTTTTTCTGAAAATCGAGTTACGGCAAACGTATTTTCGCCTGACGATTCGTTTCAAGTTGAAGTTTTTGTAAAATGAGTAAATATGCATCCAGTTTGGATGCGATACGAGCGTTACATAATTGCATTTTAATGTTTTTAATTTGAAATCATCGATATCAACAAGTAACATACGGACATGTCGGCTATATGGAGATCGAGTATTTTTGAGAAAAAAAATCGAGGGAGCATAAGGTAAAACATGAGTCGAGGCTTCGATGTGTCGAGTTTTTTCTGATGGTCCCTTCAAACTCGACACATCGAAGTTCTACTGTATTTTCCCAACTGTAATTAACTTAATAATGAAAACTCCCTTATGTTTTACATATTAATTAATTAACAATAAACTCCTATAAAGAATATTAATTAAAGAGCTAAAAAGTAAATGGGCTTACCATCCTGTATTATCTCAGATAAGATTTCCTTTATGTGAAGATATATTTTAGAAGAGTTGCTCTGTCAAAAGCCTGAACTGAAATGTCCAAGATCAGCTGACAGGTAGGCTCATTTGCCACCAAAATCAGTCATCTGTGAACAACAATGTCCCTCATTGGTCAATCAGTGAGCGAAAACTCACTTACCTGACTTAGTGTATAAACTATTATAAAGCCATATGAAGAGAGGCAAATCTGCCTGACATAATGATAATTTCACCTAAGAATGACGGAGTTATTCCCCTTGTAAAAACTACCTTTATTACATACTTCCCTGGCCCGAAAAAATGACGTCCCAGTCATTTTAAGCATAAACCACCTCATGAACCTAACTTAAAACTCCGACCAATTAGAGCAAGAACAATAAAAAAAATTTTAAAAAAACGACATGTTATGTTTTTTTACAATAAAACTGTGAGAAGGCTACAAATATCCTGTAAATTCACTCGTCCCCTGTACTCTTCTTACAGAGACATATTTATCATTAATACCTTAATGTAGGCAGAAAAATTAATAGTTTTCATTAACATAAGCCTATTCAAACCTCTGTGGATATCACCATTCTGATGCAAATCTACAAACTGAGTAGTGTCACTTTCAGTCATGCTATACATACATAGATACATAGTTGATTCTGGTAGAAGGTCAGTCCTGTAACACCAGCTCTGGTTCTTCATTATGATCTTCTTGGTTTATACTGAGACCCTTAATCACTGTTGCCCTATAGTCATATTTAATGTCTTGATCACTCCAAAATTTGTCAAGCCTACTTTCAAACGATCTTACTGTTTGCGCTTTCACTACTGTTGGAGGTAAACTGTTCCAGATATCAACACATCTATAGCTGAATGAATGTTTTCTGATATTTAGTCGAGCTCTTTTTTTATAGAGCATATAGTCATGACCTCTGGTGTTACCTTTTGTCACCTCATTTCTCCTAGTGAATAGGTTGTTTGGATCGTAGTCACATTTATTTGTCAGTATCTTATAGCACATTATCATGTCACCACGGAGTCTACGATAGGCCAGACTAGGTAATTTTAACAGTTTTAATCTCTCTTCATATGGTTTTTCCGAAAATCCAGGAATTAATCTTGTGGTCCTCCTTTGTACATTTTCAATCATGTCTATGTGTTTTTTCTTGTATGGTGCCCACACTTGATTAGCGTATTCAATATGCGGTCTTACTAGAGTTTTATATAGCATAACCATAGTGTCCTTGTTCAGATATTCAAATGATCTACGAATCAGTCCTAGTATTGAGTTTGCCTTGTTTATTTTCTCCGAAATATGCTCCTCAAAGTCCAATTTACAATCAATTATTACTCCTATATCTTTTTCTGCTTTCGATCTTTCCATGGGTGGCATGTTGCTTTTTAAACTGTATTGGTAAGTATTTTCCTCTGATTTATTGTTAATGCTCATTGTTTTACACTTGTCAGGATGGAACTTTAATTGCCATTTCACAGACCAGTCATGCATACAATGAATATCTTCTTGAAGCTTTTCACAGTCCTCCATTTTTCTTATTTCCCTGAATATTTTAGTATCATCTGCATAAAGATAGATATCACTGTTATTCTGAAGGCTGTCCGGGAGGTCATTAATGAATATAACAAATAGTAGATGTCCTAATACAGATCCTTGAGGAATTCCACTTGTAACGTCTTTGGGGCTTGATGATTTATCATTAACTCTTACAGTTTGTTTTCTGTTTTCAAGGAAGGTTTCTATCCATTTAATATACTGTTATCCAAAACCATATATATTGAGTTTGTGGATCAGTAGTCTATGACTGACTTTATCAAAGGCCTTCATGAAATCACAATATGCTACGTCCACATGTCCACCAGAGTCTATAGTCTCAGTCCATTTGCCTAATACTGTCAGGAGTTGCAATACGGTTGATCTTTTGGGGATGAAACCAAATTGTTTCTCACTGAATAAATTGTTCACTTTCATATGCTTAATCATGTTCTCTCTGATAAGACTTTCAAGCACTTTGCACACTATGCAAGTTAAACTTACTGGTCTGTAATTACTTGGCTCTTTTTTATCACCTTTTTTTAATAATGCAGTTATATTTGCAAACTTCCATTCCTCTGGAATCTGAGCATCACTTAAAGATTTTCTAAATATTAGTGCCAGTGGTGCACATAATACAGAGCTGAGTTCCTTCAGTACTCTAGGGCTAATGCCATCCGGTCCTGGTGATTTATCTATCTTTAGATTATCCAATTTCTTCTTTACATCTGCACTAGTTATGTCCATGCTCACAGTATAACTATCATCTTCAATTTTAAATTTATCAATATCCGGCAATTCATCCAAATTGTCCTTTGTAAATACTGATGTGAAAAATTCACAAAGCACTACAGCTTTATAAGTGTCTGTATTAGCTAGCCTGTCTTTCTCTTCATTTGCATACAAGTCAGGAATCGATGATGTAGTTTTAGTCTTCGACTTCACATAGGACCAGAATTTTTTAGGGTTTTCTTTTATTGATTCCACTATATTCTTCTCATGTGTCTTTACTGCCTTTCTTGTCAAATATCTTACTTTATTGCGTGATCTGTTGTATACTTCTTTATCTTTATTACTTCCCGTTCTTTTATATTTATGCCAGAGTCGCTCTTTACTTTTTATTGCTGTATGTAGTTTACTGTCTATGTAGAATGTCTTATTGCTTTTACATTTACTACTTTTTTTCAACACCGCTAAAGGAACACACAAATCCACAGCTTCTTGTATCTTTGTCTTCAGTATCATCCACTGTGGTTCTATGTCAGTCTTATTTAACAATGTTTGCCAGTCTATATTTAACATGGCCCTCATCTTGTCATAGTCTCCTTTATCGTATTTATATCTTATCTTTTCTTGTTCTTCTTCCGTGTATGCACTAAAATCAAACACCAAGACTGAATGGTCACTTTTTCCTAGTGGAGATTGCACCTGAATTTCTGAAATCATATTATCCTCATTCGTTAATACCAAATCTATTAGTGATGGGGTATCTGTTCCTCTTCCTCTAGTAGGCTCTTTTACTTTTTGAAACCAAAAACAGTCTTTCACGGTTTCTATGAACTCAAACCTCGCATCACCTGTTCCACCTGCAGACATATAACTATCCCAGTTTATTCCACTATAATTAAAGTCCCCCACTGTTAGGTAATGTGAATAGCCTTTAGAGGCAATGATTTTCATTAGTCTATTCAGTTCGGCATTATTTTCACTGCTTGAATTTGGGCTTCTGTATATAGATGTGAATAGCAATTTATCTCTATGGTTCAAGGGTATTTCTAAACTTATATATTCACACAGTGTACTGTCAAACATTATTTGTGTATACTTTACATTCTTTTTCACATATACAAGTAAACCTCTTCCTGTTTCATCTTTCTTAATATTGGCATGTACTAATTCATATCCATTAATATTATATTCTGCTACTATTCTTTCAAATCTGAAGTTCTTTGGTTTTACCTCTTGCAAGCTTATAATATCTGGTGCAATGTCACTCTCCTGTATCCTTATTTTTATTTCATGCATTTTATCTGATGTTAAGGTGTCAACAGTAGAACTAAATAACTTAAACGTATTTACCCTTCTATTTTCACTACTATTTTCACTTCTGCTTCCCCTTTGGTTATCATTGTCAACATTTGAACGAATAAACTTTAACGAATTAACATTAACATTACTATTTACATTTCTGTTTCCTCTTTGGTCATCGTTGTCAAGCACTAAGCAGGAATCACCCTGCCTACTGCATTCCTGCCGTTTACTCTCACTTTCAATATTTTTCTGTCCCACGTTGGACCCCTGACCACGAATCGAAAATTCTCATCACCATTTTCCTGCTGTTGTCTCTTAGCTTCCTTCCTGAGTTCTGCATCCTTTTGCCTTTCTTCTCTGTTCATGTCGTGTTTAACTCCTACTTTTTTCAAATAGCTAGACTCCGAAAATTGAAGTTTGTAAGCACTTTTCATAATTGTTGCTTTGACGGACTCTGTGAAACTTACAAGTAACACTCTTGGCACTGTTACGCTTTCACCGTGGACCTTTTTGCTAGCTCCCCTCATTCCAAGTCTTCGTACAGACAATATGTCATCATCGTGCAATTCAACACCAACTTCACTAGCTGGTAATCAGCAAACTTCACTGGTTTAGATTTTTAAATTTACGCATATATATATCAGAGAAGTTGACCGCATAATGATCCCGAAAAATACCGAGATGCAGCCTTGACCTTTACCTTCGCAGGTCACCAACAGCCAAGATGCTGCGATGAGCCACCTACATGTGGAATACTCTGATATATTCGCTATAGTTCCATTCAAACTATCAACAAGCTATACACGACCTTGCAAAAATGGCAGGAGCTTGGAGAGTCACCCGTTTTCTTACCTCGAGAAATAAGCTCGTCCCGGTTTACAACACTATTGTAAACAATGTGCGTTGTTGTTCCGTGGTTGCTGGAAGTACTCAGCACACATTGAGTGTGAAGAAGAGAATTGACAGCACCCGAGAGGCAGCTTTGCTCGGTGGAGGACGGAAAAGAATTGAGAAACAACATTTAAAGGTTAGCAATTTTCTTCTTCTTCTTCCTTCATAGTGCAGAACCACTTAAGTATCATCGCACTTGGTATCATCGCACTTGGTATGCGGGGGATGTAAATACATGCGGGGTATATTCCGGTATTTTGCCGGTATTCTCGACCCCAATCTTTAAGGCTGATTTTTAAATTGCAACTTCAAACCGCACCAAACACTTTGACTGTCGATTGTGATGTTTGTCTCATCAGGATCAAGTTCGACCCTTCACAAGTACAGGTCCGGTGTATCGGTGCCATTACAATTTACATCTAAAAGAACAAGAGAACTCTAAATTGATTATAAGAGTAGTGCATCACAACTAAGTTTTTTTGTAGGCAGTGGCTAGACGTCCGGAACCGGACGGCTAGCCCACTCTCACAGTGAGGAATCCGGGTCAAAACGGCCCTAAGTCAAAACGGCCCGGGTCAAAACGGCTCCCTCTGATCTTGTGCTGAGATTGATACAAGTATTATCAGGATAATTATTAGTTCTAACTCTAAGGATTAGTATTATTTCATAAATTTATGAAATATGGATATATTATATTACTAACGTGGAATATGTAAAGTGAACATTAATCTGTTGTACGTTTTCTCACTATTTGCTACATGGAGGTGGTTTAAGGATGTCGAGCTGAGCGGACGTGTCGTTGTGAGCTCTCAGAATAGACTACACATGTGCAGTTTCAACTCGTAGTGCAAAGTTCTGAACAGACTCTTTACTTGTTTGAAGTGGTCTCTGGTGAAAGAAGCAACAGTTTTTCTGTGGCAACCTGCAACAAACCGGCAAACTGCAGACGAAGGGACTTCTACATGTGAATTCTTCCATTCTTGCCGCCATTACACGGACCCGCGAGGCCTCACGATTTTTGCCTGAAACTCTATTGTTTCGTTACACTAAAGGCTGAGCACATCCAGATAGACTTACTAGTCTCCATGATTCTTACATATCCTCATTTTATCGCAAATTCCTTTATCTCGAAATTTTTAACAATTTTTAGAAGATTAAGTTAGACTTCCGAGCTCCACGCCTCCAGGTATTTTCGCACCATTCCTGCTCAACGGACCTGTTTCTCTAAGATTAAGTTAGACTTCCTCTGAGCTCCACGCCTCCATGTATTTTCGCTCCATTCCTGCTGAACTGACATGTTTTTCTGTGAGCCCTAAGAATAGACAAGACTTTTGCAATTTTTAAGAAGTTAAGACAAACTTCCACTAAGTTCCAGGTTTCTTCTCGCCATACCTGCTGAACGGACGTGTTTTTGTGAGCCCTAAGAATAGACTATACATGTTAGCATGCGGTGCTAGTTTTCAGCTATAATTCGTAGTGCATTAGACACAGACGTGTGTGAAGCTAGCATTAACATGAGCGTTCTGGCCGCCATTACATGGACCTGTAAGCCTTGGCACAAGGCTCTTTGAACTTATTTGTTTAATTTTGAACTATAATAGACTTAAGAAGTCAAGTAGGACTTCCACTTAGTTCCAGGTGTTTTCTTGCCATACCTGCTGAACGGACGTGTTTCTTTTGTGAGCCCTAAGAATAGACTATACATGTGCATGCAATATTAGTTTTCAGCTATAATTCGTAGCCAAGGCAGACGTGTGTGAAGCTAATATTAACATGTGATTTCTGGCCGCTAATACACGGACCCGTAAGCCTTGGCATAAGGCTCTTTGAACTTATTTGCTTCATCTCTGAACTTTATTAGTGAGAACGCCATAATTACCAGGACCTACCAAGTCCTGGGTGCTCCGACAAGTCAACGGAGGAATCTACAAACACAACAACAACAACAACAACATGGCTATTAATCTAATTGAAAAAGTTCATCATCACTTTCCCAAACGTCACAATCATCCAATCTGCAGCCCATGAATTCTTATAATAATTAACAACTACATATTATATTGAATGGATAGACGGACAAATCTTCCATCAAGAATTGTTAATATTTTAAAACAGTGGTTTCATGGGGTATCCCGTTTCATGCAGACTGTAAAGACGAACAACAATGTAGAGGGTAATTATTAAAACTACTTCAAATTATAATATTGTTGTTATATTTAAGAAGGTCTGCTTTGCTATAGAAAGTGTTAACCAATTAACCCATAGATAATCCTTTATATAATTTATTATTCACGGTATGGTAATACACACACAGGTATAGTTTTATATTAAAACTGGAGGGTGGCCGTTTTGAATCTGGGGCCGTTTTGACCCGGTACCCTGTGAGGGTGGGCTAGCTGTCCGGAATAGATTTTCTTCAGAGAATATACTGCTTTGTACGTGGGTTAATGCCTGGATATATACGGGAAACAACTATAAATCCATTGAACTATCAAAACCATCAATGAGAACGCAAACAAATCAAATTTGAAGGAATTAATGTCCCTTTTAATACGTACTTGAAGAGCGACGTTCGCACCCGCCATTTTAATTGATTGTTGACTTAGGTATCTACAGGTGTGCACGCTCCGCTACGCTGACACTTTCGCACCTTGTCGCTATCATAACTGACTTGGTTTATCACACCTTCATCATATATTTTAAGAGAGATCTGGATCTAAACCATATGTATTGTATTTCATATTACAGTAGGCAAATGTAAATCAAATATTCTGTCGAAGTAATGATGCTTAATTACCGGTTCGGGACGTCTAGCCACTGCCTTTTTAGCTCACCTGAGCTAGCTCAGGGTGAGCTTTTGCAATCCTTGAATGTGCGGTGTGCGTCGTGCGGCGTCAACAATTTTAGTGTTTACACTAGATAGAGACCACAATATTTATCCAATCTTTCTCAAACTTACATACATTGTATTTTACCATAAGAGTTCGGAGGAGTTCGATTATGGTTGAAATCCGACAAATAGGTCAATAGTTATATACCTTTGAATTGCTGAAAATGTCATATTTAACAGTGTTTACACTCTAGAGGCCACAATATTTATCCAATCTTTTACAAACTACCATAAATTGTATATTACCATAAGATTTCGGATGAGTTTGATTATGGTTGAAATCAGACCAATAGGTCAAGAGTTATTTACCTTTGAATTGCTGAAAATGCCATATTTAACAGTGTTTACACTCTAGAGGCCACAATTTTTATTGAATCTATCTCAAACTTGCTCAGATGGTTAAAAACTATAAGAGTTCAGATGTGTTTCATTATGGTTGAAATCGGACAAATAGATCAAGAGTTATCTACCTTTGAATTGCTGAAAATGCCATTTTAAAGTTTACACTCTAGAGGCAACACTTTTTATCCATTCTATCTCAAACTTGCTCAGATTATATATGGTAATAAGGGTTCAGATGAGTTCAATTATGGTTGAAATCGGACCCATAGATCAAGAGTTATCTACCTTTGAATTGCTGAAAATGCCATATTTAACAGTGTTTACATTCTAGAGGCCACACTTTTTATTCAATCGTTCTCAAACTTGCTTAGATTGTATATGACTATAAGAGTTCAGATGAGTTTGATTATGGTTGAAATCCGACGAATAGGTCAAGAGTTATCTGCCCCTGAATTGCTGAAAATGCCATATTTAACAGTGTTTACACTCTAGAGGCCACAATTTTTATCCAGTCTTTTTCAAACTTGATCAGATTGTATATGACTATAAGAGTTCGAATAAGTGCAATTATGGTTGAAATCAAATCATTGTGGCAACAGTTATCTGTCCTTGATATACTTTGAAATGCAAGAAAAGGCTTCATTTTAGTATTGTTTAGTCTCTAGTTTATCTTCCCTTGATGTACTATACTAGAATTATGAGGTTGTATTCCAAAATTGTTTACATGCTATACTACACATTTTAATGGATTTAGATTAAAACATGTGAAACAGAAAGGTAAAGCTATCAAGTTTCAGTACAACAGGTGAGCGATATCAGGGCCTTCAGGCCCTCTTGTTTGTATTCCCTCCCCTCCCTCTGGGTGCTCATTCAGCCCTTGCATGGATTCAAGAAATGGACGTAGGGGCCAGGTCAAATGTAGGGGGTGTTTGTGGGTTCTTCGTTATGGCCTAAAATGTCAGTAAAATGACCAGAAATATAAAACTCAGTATATGAGTATGTATGTATCATAGACAAGGGGTCGAACTGTCAAAAGTGCCATTTCACTACCTCTCTTATTACACATGTCATATTGTTTTCCCATATTGATCAGATCGCCTAGATCCAACAGTTTCAAGTACCTTAACATTCACACTATTGATAACGACTAAATTTTATTGTGCAATTGTACTTGATCTTGAAAACAAACCAAAATCCAAGTGAAATGTTGTCCATTTTACGAGGTCAGCAAATTTCATGCAATCATCATTTTCAAGACTGAACAGCAACATAACACCGTGACCATGCAAGGGAGAAACTAGCACATGCAATCAATAAACGAACATATTAAGCATTTATTGCAACAACTATCACAATCCCCTAGATTGATGAACATCTACCAATAAATACCCTATTGTGACCACAGGTTTTCGTTTCGGCGCGTAAGCTATGACCCCCCCCCCCCCCCCCCCCCCCCATAAATCTTTCAAAATGAGTCAAAATACATCCATGTGTTCAACAAACATCCTTAACAAATGTTTCAAGAAGTTTAAAAAAAAAAAAAAAAAATCGTATCATATATGTATACAATGAGAAGGTGGATGTGTATTCAGAGCCATCAACTTCCCAACCTTGTCATTTTGTCATTTTTGGACCGATTTTGACAAATGATGGCTTATTATTTACATTTAACAGTTCTGTTCAAAGAAAGTTAGCTCACAGCCAAAGCAAGACACGGGCACAAGTGAAGAAATAAAAAGTTCGATAGGCACCTTATATCGGAATCCTTCTGTCACCTTAATTTTTGGACTTGTTCCTCAGTCATTCACTGCATGCATGATTCAGCGATTAACAAGTGCATTTGCGACCATGCATTACACCATGGTACGGGTAATTAATAGAAAATGAAATATATAATAAATACCTTTTGAATTATCGGTAAATGAGCATTTCTGTTACGAAATAAATTTCTAGATAACTTTCGTTTTCAAGTCTGTTGACAAACGTATATGATCATTGGTCGTATTCGAATCATCGAGTTTGTTGTCAACGAAAACTGGGCGGAGCAAATGCGCGAAGATTTACTGATGACAACAATTTTGACCCGACTCGAATCGAAATTGTGGTCAAAGATTTGATGGTTTGACAACATTTTGTCAACGGAAAACATCAAGTGATGATTCGAATAGAACTTGTTGACAACTATTCCAATTCACGCGATAGTTGTCCTGATTCGAATACGACCAATTGAGACGGTTGACTTTTTGCGTCATTTCCTGCTTTGAAGCTGGTTCTCGGTTTCGCTAGAATGAGAATAGTTTGACTGGGCAACCAGTCGTTTGTTTGGGAAAATTTTGCGTGACGGATAGTTTCCGACTAAGGGGTCTCCCCCACCCTTCGAGTCCCCATGCGCGTGTTCGCCGATTGCTTTGAATTTTTTACCAATTATAGTCAAAGAAAACTGTTTGCTGTAAACAATGAGCCATCATCTGTCCAGATCGTCCAAGATTTGACAAAATGACAGGGTTGGGAACTTGAGGGTTGCTTCTGCAAGGCGCTTTTTCATGGCAGCCTTTACTATTTTACTTATATAAATTAGCAAAAACATTTTTTTTTTTAAATTTCATGAAACTTCAGGAAATGTTCTTTTATGATGATTATTGAATGTATGGATAGATTTTGGGGTATTTTATCCACGTTTGGTGGTGGTGGAGGGGGTTATAGCAGCTAGGGGTAGTGTCATAGCCAACGGGCCGAATGCCTATGATTGTGACAATCGGCAAACAATGATAAGGCTGATTTTATCACCAAGTTGTGCTTGGGGGATGTCAGTTATGAACCAAAATAATATCCCTTTCAAGTGACTCTCAACCAGATGGTGTGTTTGCAAAAATAAAAGAACATACTCAAATAAAACAAAATGTGTAGCATTACCATGCATCTGGCATTAGAAAAATATGATCAGTCTAAAATCACATGCAGGAAAAGTCTTCAAATCTTAGTTTTTTAGATATTTTCCATCGTTTTATAAGTGGGCATCGAAAGACGCAATAGAAATTGATAAAGGGCTCAGACATAAACCCGAGCCAAAATATGTACTCTCCATGGCTACACACTAAAGTATGTTAAATGGATCCTTGATATATGAATAGTCTGGTGGCCCAGTGGGCTAAATGTTTTCCTTATTTTGCATTTTTCTGTCCCCGCATGGCGGGTCCTGGGTTCGAATCCCAACAGAGCTCAATATGGTTTTTGATTGAATTGCATTTTTTAAACAGAATTTCTTATCCTAAACTAATTCTTACCCGTTTATATAAGTGCTTGACATATATTTACAAATTACTATTTTTAATGCTAAGTCTGGTTGCGAGTCTCTTTAAAGCAGGTTGAAACTTTAAGTAATTCACAATGTTTTCTGCATTACTTTCAGCCTTCTTTAAGCTAAATTCTGCTAGGATACAGACAATATTTCTTATGTAGCTCATTCATGACTGTATAAAGTGAAACTATTTTTCATCAGTGGAGGAATAAGCATAAAAGGCATGTTTATAGTGCAATGGGTTAACACCCATAACCCCCTAGATATGCTGTTTCACGCTTGTAATTTATTCCAAGCTACTGAAGAAATAGTTTAATTTTATTCAATCTAGAAAATGTACCATTAGAAATATTGAGGTTATCTTAGCAGATTGTAGCTTAATGCAGGCTGAAAGTAAAGTTTAATGTGTCTTAAGGTGCATTCTGCTTTACTTTCAACCTGCATTAAGTTGACACTTATCTTCAAAACTAGAAACAGGCTATGGGGTAATAGGTTAAAAAGACTTACTCTAATATTATGTGCTTTCAGGGCAAGTTAACAGCAAGAGAGCGTGTTAATTTGATGCTAGATCCTGGTAGCTTTATAGAATATGATGCTTTCCTAGAGCACGACTGTGGGGACTTTGGGATGGAGAAAGAGAAGGTTAGTAAATATGTACAGAAGGGTTTCAGATAAGTAGACTGAACAAATCAAACAATTTCTCACTTACTTTAACACTGAATCCTACGGTGTTATAACTACCCACTAGAATTGTCTCTTCAAGATGATTATAATGAGTAGTAACCATATGGTTTAAAGCAGAAGTAAAGATTTTTAGTTTTTGAAAAAATGAAATACTCCCTGTATCTGGAACCCTGTGTTCAGTAGACTTGTCATAGCCATAGATATCTAAAAATAGACTAGAATCAGTGATGGTCATCAAGAAGCCATTTTAGTGGGTGTATGATATTCTTCTTCCATTGGTCTGGTGCACATCATATTGCGGTAGATTGATGATGTTACTTGCTGTGAGCAGCTAATCCCGTCTACCCTGACAGTGCATCATTCACTACAGAAGTTGCTAAGAACCGTTCAATGGTTAGTTCCGTTAACAAATGATTTTAGTCAGTTAATAGAAATTACTGTCGTTTTGTGCTTTATAATTATTGTTTGATTGTCGTTTTACGATGCATATTTATGTTACAAGATGTATGTAGTAAGAATTCATTCTTAAATGAAAGTAAATCATATTTTGTTGTCAGAGGGAAAGTGTATGATAAATCCACCAAGAGTCTTTCTGACCATCGACCAATGGGAGCTCAGCACTACATGTCCGATCTAGTCTATTTTGATATATCTATGGTCAGGGCTTCAGATAAAAAGGAGGGAAGATAAAAAATCCAACATGTTCTCACTTAATTCAGGTCTAAATCCTATGGTGTTACTTATTAGAATCGTCTCAAAGATACGATCTAATTAGTAGTGACACCATAGGGTTTAATGCAGAAAGAAAGATTTTTTTTTTGAAACACTCCCCTTATCTGGAGTACAGAAGCACCTGATGACATCTTTACGTACTCCTGAATACAATAAAGGAACCATCTGAGCTGGATCTGCATTGTTAGCAAAGAATTAATGTGTTCGAAAAACTGACATTCAATTTTAGACAAACAGGTATGGTTGAGTTAAGCGAGTTTGAGATATTTATGTTTGAATTTTCAGTTCCCTGGAGACAGTGTGGTTACTGGACGAGGAACAATCAATGGTCGCCTGTGTTTTGTATTCAGTCAGGTAAGTATGACTTACAATACTCAGGGCTCCAGATAAGAGGTAGTTATTTCAACAAATCAAACATTTTCTCACTCATTTCAGCACAAAATCCTATGGTGTTACTACTCATTAGAATCGTCTCTTTGAGACGATTCTAATGAGTAGTGACACCATAGGGTTTAATGCAGAAATAAAGATTTTAGTTTTTGAAAAACTACCCTTATCTGGTGCTCTGAATACTGCCAGCTCTTGATATTTTAATGATTCACTTAGCATTTTCCTCCTTGGCCATTATAATAGTCCGAATACCTACAGTAAAACCTCTCTATAACGACCACTTAAACGATGGCTAATTTATTGTATAAAAGACAGGTGACAGCTTAAAGCAAGGTGACAGTGAAACAGAAAGCTCCTATAGGAGCTTTCTGTTTTACTGTCACCTTGCTTTAAGCAGTCACCTGTCGTAAACACATAATATTTAACACAATTTGGTGGCCGTAATAGAGAGGTTTTACTGTATATCCATTTAAAGTCAAGTAATATTATGTGTATATATTTCAGGATTTCACTGTATTTGGTGGCAGTTTATCAGGAGCACATGCTAAGAAGATCTGTAAGGTAAGAAAATACTAGATTTCTGTCAAACACCAAGTACGGAATTAGAAATGAGCCGTGCCATGACAAAACCTGCCTTATTGCATCCCAACATTGTACTGACCACGTTACTGATGTTTTTCCGGGCTCTGTATCTGAGTTTGGTCTGCATTACCAAATACCTTATATAATATAGCAGGGCACGACAAATCCTGTGCCCGGAGCCCGGCGGGCAACCAAATGTTTAGCTTGGGCAACCATATTTTTCAAACTGCTGCCCGGCGGGCAACCCTTTAATTCCATTTTAAGATGCCCGGATTATTTCACTTTTGGATAATTTCAATATGTCAGAATAATGCCGTGCGAGTCATCTACTAGTTGCATTTCGTAACAGTAAGACCTTGTGACTACTACTGTCTAGCGGTACTGCATCAACATGGACTGAAGTATCAGACTAAAGCCATAAATAACAACAAATTTGCCGATTAATTAAGCCCCTGTGGACACTTATCTTTGTCTGTAGGGTAGAACGGTTACAAAGGATTCTTGTGGATTAGCGATAACACACCCCAATTAGCAATTCACGCTTGATCAAACACCATGCTGAGCATGTCATTTTGTGTAAACAATCTCGTGGATACATTCGGCATACTTCTAAATTTATCGCAGAAGAATTTTATAAACACAGACTGGTACACTTAGTTAACTTTTTGTGAACCAGTCATTAAATTCAGCGATAACACCTGGGGAGCTCCGAATGATATGAAATTTCCTATAAAAATGAAAGTACAATGAAACACTGTTAAATAAGATTAAACATTGTGCTGGCAATAAATATGTTTTACCAGCGATTTTCAAGTCTTAATAATAACTTTCAAAGGTAGGTGCAGTAATTATGGACTTTAACATAGTTTTGTTCGCAAATGAAATGTTGGACTTGGGTTGTCTTCCTCGAAGTTTGTAAAGTAAAAAACTTGTTTCGTGAATTTTCGGAAAGCACATAGATCTAATAATGATAAAAAAACGGATCCGATCACTCGAGAGTGTAATAATATGGGCAGAAAAACGTGAACTTTTATTTTGTTTTTTAAGTGTAGTTACTTCAGTCAAACTGAAAGTCACTTCCAGAAAATGTGGATATGAATAAACCATGAGCCCCTGTCCCCGTGCGGGATGTAAGAACACAGAAAACTTACATCTTAGTTCTCCTATGAAATATCTTAGTTCTCCTATGAAATCCCCTGATACTGTCAATTAATAAATTTGAAGGGTGAGACTGAGATAGATTTTTTAAAATTACAATGCTACTGCTACAGCTGTTGAAAGAAAAGGTGTGAGAGATATATAGAGATGTTAAGAAATAGTAACTAAATTTCAAATTTAAGAATGAAAAAACATGAATAATATAAACCAAAAAAAATGTGACAGCCTATCAGTATCAGGAGATGATGATCTGTATTATCTATGTCTATGTATTATCCAATGCTAATAATTTCACCTGCCTGATGAGATCCAGGGAGAGGTGTTGCATATTTCCTTTTGAGTATTCTAAAAGCTGTGAATTAAGGGTTTTAATTAAAAAGGTTAATCTGGTACATCTATGAAGGGTTTGAATTAAACGGGTTAATTTGGGACATCTTTTGTGTGATAAATTCAGGGCAACCAGAAAATAATTTTGGTTGCCCTGCGGGCAACCAGCTTTTCATGAAATTTGTCATGCCCTGTATAGCTACATAAAGTATTTAAGATGCTTGCGGCCGTTGCGGGTGTCAAACAGCGTAGACAAAAGGCCATCCAAAGCACCTTTGACACTGATTGCTATGCAATAAGGTAGGTTTTCTCATGGCATGGCTCAATTTAAATGTTTTCACTTTTCAGATTTCTCTTTAAATAGACTTTAACACTGGCTGAGTAACTCAGTGGCAGAGCGTCGACTTGCAGTTCTGGAGGTCGCGGGTTCAATCCCCGGCCGAGTCAAACCAAAGACTTAAAAACTGGTGGTAATGGCTTCCCTCCTATAGGTGCTTACGATTTAGGGTTAGCATTATAATTACAGTAAAACTTTTTTATAACGAACTCTGATACAGCGAATTTCGGCTTATAGCGAATTTATTTTCGTTCCCCGGCCGAGCTCTGCATTAATTCTATGTTGACTAACATGTTTAGTACGAATTCGGTTATAGCGAATTCTCGTTTATGGCGAACTGATTTTCAAGTACCTTTATTCACAAAACAGTGTAAAATACCTTCGTTAAAGCGAAGTCTCATCTTGCTTCAGTCTTCAGTCACCTATGTAATTTTTGCGATAAACACCGTGACGCATAGGTGTTAAAACACACAATAAGATCTGGATGACTTGTGAATTGATCCGTAATTACGATACGGTATAATTACCGTATAATCTAAATGCTTTGTTAACTCCATTAGTCCTGGAAGCATAATGTGCGCTTCACTGTACGTGTTGTCACTATGCAGTTCTCGTGTAAACGTTTATTTTTGTCCGTGTCGAATTATAGATATGCGTAAGTAACTGGCCCCATATCTTGTCCATTTCCTACGTGTAGACGAAAAAGATGAAGTAATCCTATTGTCGTGTCATTTACATAACCGGGTCTGATTATTTCGACTTGTTTGATTGGATGTTTAAAAGAATAAATAAAAAACATGATAACTCTCAGCCGGTGAAGCAGAAGATTTAACTAAACAGAATCTCAATGATTTAAAAATTAGAGGTCGGTAATATTATCACGGAATATTAAATCCTTGATATTTATAACAACTCAAGTAAAATGAGCATATGACGGCTTGCGTGTTAATCAAACTGTACACACTAGCTAGTGTATTTACGTGTTTGGTATCATGGAAGTTTAAGAGAATACACGGCATATGCGCTAACAAATAGCGTTATCGCTGCATATTTTTCTTTTCCATTTTTTCGCTTGAAGATGTGACATAGATCGTGAATTGCATTCCAAGATTAAATGGTAGTCAAGGTAAATAATAACCAGTGTATGAATATAGAATGTGACCGCGTACATGTATTATGAACAGAACAGAACATAATTTTATGGCGACGTATTTCAATATGGCACTGAATATAAAGTTCAGTCGCAAACCAGGATGATAACTTATAACGAATTTCGTACTATCAATATAGCGAATAATGTTTAGAGCGAAGTAAATCCTCAAGTCCCTTGGAATTCGTTATAACCGAGTTTTACTGTATATGACTGCAGGGCTGCCATAAATTGACCTAAAAAATCCTAAGATTTCCAAATTTGCATTTTTCAAGTGCGATTTTACGAACTATACCTTTTCCCCCCATCGCCTGTTTCTAGTTTTGTTGACACGTGGCTGCTTAAAGCAGGCTGAAAGTAAAGCTGAAGGCACATTCTGCTTTACTTTAAGCCTGTTTTAAGCTACAATCTGCTAGGAAAAAAATCCGAATACTTAGGAAAAATCCGGAGAAATGGCAGCCCTGTTATAATTATATGACTGGTTTGTCAGTGTCTGGATAAATGAATGGCGGGGTTCAGTACCTGGTGCACCTCATAAGTGCCCCTTCTTATAACCATCATTCTTGACGGAGAGAAGTAATACAGTAGAACCTCTCTACTACGACCACTAAAAAGAAGGCTAAATGTCTGTATAAAGGACAGGCGACAGCTAAAAGCAATGTGAAAGTGAAACAGGAAGCTCCTGTAGGAGCTTTCTGTTTCACTTTCACATTGCTTTAAGCAGTCAGCTGTCTTAAACGACTAATATTTGATACAACTAAGTGGTCGTAATAGAGAGGTTCTACTGTACTAAGAAGAAAAAAAGGGGGGGGGGGGGGGGATGGATAAAAAAATGAAATTAGGAAGTAATACATAAATTTAAAGTTATGTAGGTTTTGGGCAGGGCAAAAAGTTTGGCAGTTACAACAAAAGATGTGACCATGGTTATTTTACAATGCTAGTTGGTGCCCCTGTCACTGTAGAGTAAACTACATACAAATTAGTGATCATGTAACTATGGTTATTTTTAGATTATGGACCAGGCAATGCAATTTGGTGTCCCTGTTCTTATAATGTATAATCTTTGCAATTTTCTGACCATTATAACCGTGGTTATTTGCAGATTATGGACCAGGCAATGCTAGTTGGTGCCCCTGTCACTGTAGAGTAAACTATATACAATTTACTGATCATGTGTCCACGGTTATTTGCAGATTATGGACCAGGCAATGCTAGTTGGTGCCCCTGTTATTGGTTTGAATGATTCTGGCGGTGCTAGGATCCAAGAAGGTGTTGAATCTCTGGCAGGATATGCTGATATCTTTCAGGTACAAAACTGCCCTGTTTAGCTGCCACAGGCATCTCTCTTTTTGGTCAGTCTGTCTCTGCCTCTCTCTCTCTCTCTCTCTCTCTCTGATTGTGTGTGTGTGTCTCTCTCTCTTCCTCTCTATCTCGTTTTCTGTCTAGATCAGTCAATTTATTGTTTTAGACAGGTGACAGCTGAAAGCTTGATGTAAATAAAGCAAAAAATCCCTTTGAGAGCTTTATTCTTTATTATTTTCTTGCCTTTAGTCATCACCTGCCTTGAACTCTACTCTATAGTAGATGGTTGTGCATGTAGTGGTACATATTTCTTTCATTTTTCAAGGCAGTTTCTTTATATCAGAATTGTTTAGATACTTTAAACAACAGATATTCAGCTACTTAGAATATTATCGTGGAAAAGTTAGCTTCAGTGTACAATTAAATGTATTTATCACTAATTATGTAAAGCATATTTTGAACTTCTGTTTATGCTTTTTTCTATAGCGCAATGTGAATGCCTCGGGCGTGATTCCCCAAATTTCCCTTATCATGGGTCCGTGTGCAGGTAAGTGTTTTATTTTCAGAACAATTAAAGTTTTAAAATACCCAGATTTGTTGATATGAATGCAGTAAATCTCTTTTAAAATGAACACACAAAACAGACTCTTTGAGAACAGGGCTCCAGATAAGAGGGAGTAAACCTAACAAATCAAATATTTTCTCACTTATTTCAGCACCAAATCCTATGGTGTTACTACTCATTAGAATTGTCTCGAAGAGACGATTCTAATGAGTAGTGACACCATAGGGTTTAATGCAGAAAGTGGAGGAATAAATGAAGGGTAAAAAGGCGTATTTATGGGGGAATAGGTTAAGATAGGTGGATGCTTAATGAAGGATTAAGTCACAGGAGAAAGCTTATTCAAGAAACTTTTTTTCCATTTCTTTCATCCTGCTTTAATGTGCCACCATATATGACATATTGTGAATATCACTTTATCTTGAATGTGGTCTCTGTGTTTGAGTGCTTATAGTCACTGTTACTGACAATCACCCCTGTTTGTTCAAATCCCAATCTGGGCACTTAGAATTTTTCTAGTGGGAAAGCTGGCTGATGGAAGTTTGATGGTTTCAACCAGTTTCTGATTTGTGCCTACAATACAGTATGAAGGGCATATGGGGACTTTCTCCACCTGTTATCATGATTGAAATACTATTTAAAGGGATGTAAAATCAATACTGCTTGCTAGAAAGCCTCGATCAGATACAGTTGTTTCCTTGGACCATTCCCAATTTACTAACATTACCCAACCTTATTGGACTCAAAAAAGATTCAGAATATATTTGTAAGGATTCCACCGGTGGAATAAGCATTCACAAAATGTAGGCTTGTTTTATTACTTCATTTGAATGGCAGGGCTGCCATAAGTTGATCATAAAAATCTTAAGATTTTTTCAGACGCAATTTTACTAATCGTACCTTTACCCCATAGTCTGTTTCTTGTTTTGAAGACATATGGCTGCTTAAAAACAGGCTGAAAGTAAAGCAGAATGCGCCTGTTTTAAGCTACCATCTGCTAGGATAAAAATCCGAAGACTTAGGAAAAATTCGGAGAAATGGCAGCCCTGGAATGGCTATTTTGTACCAGAGCTTCAGATAAGTGGAGTTTTTCAAAAACTAAAATCTTTATTTCTGCATTAAACCCTATTGTGTCATTACTCATTTGAATCGTCTCTTTGAGATGGTTCTAATGAGTAGTAAAACCATAGGATTTGGTGATGAAATTAATTAGAAAATGTTGGAATTGATCAGTTTAATCACTCTTATCTGGAGCCCTGTTACACTCTTCCTAAATATTAAATAAATGAAGCTTTTCTTGTATTCATGTAAACGAGGGGAATTTTCCTGCTCCATTTAACCCTTTTGAACCCTAGTCACGCATTTCTGCGTCTTTTGCAAACAGTGAACATGTGAGGAGTACACTTGTCATTTGCAAATAGTGTAGACCCTGATCAGAGGGCTCCTTAAGGACAGATCAGGGTCTACACTGTTTGCCATTTAGACGTATATTGTAAAAATCAACCCTTAAAAGTCAAAAATTGACTAGACTAAATTGAAAACTAATATTGTCCATTTTAGGTTTCAGGGAGGAAAGTGTTAACATAGTTTGTATGATAAAACTATGATCTAACTATCTATGTTTTTGTTTCTATTTGTTAGGTGGTGCCGTGTACTCCCCAGCCCTGACAGATTTCACATTTATGGTCAAGGTGAGTACCAAAAATCTGTTTAACCTATTACCCAATAAATACACCCTTTTACGCCTTTAATTAATTCCTACACTAAAGAAAATAGTCTCACTTGAAACAGTCGGGAATATGTTACAAAAAATTAGTATCTGTATTCTAGCAGATTATAGCTTAAAGCAGGTTGAAAGTAAAGCAGAATGTGCCTTAAGGCACATTCTGTTTTACTTTCAATCTGCTTTAACCCATTACCCCATGACCTGTTTCTAATATTGAAGATAGATAACCTAAAGCAAGTTGAAAGTAAAGCAGAATGCCCCTTTAGTCGCATTCTACTTTACTTTCAGCCTGCTTTAAGCTACCATCTACAAGAATATAGAAAATATTCCTTATGATACATATTCATTACTGTATAAATTGGAACTATTTCTTCAGTGTGGGAATAATTAGAGGTGTATAAAAGGCGTATTTATGGGGTACCGGGTTAAGTGGTCACCTGTCTGCAAAACTAGAAACAGGCTATGGTGTAATGGTTTAATCCATCCCTGCAACCATTTCTTTACAGTATTTAAGGAAAGTAGTTACTGAAAGTATAGCAGAAAGCTGAAAGTATTTCTGTATGTCTTGTAAAGTTTTGGCATCTACTGTATAAACTTTGTCTCATTTAAATGCGAACCCTCTCATAAACGTAATAAATACTCCCTCTGAACAGGAAAATTATGTTGTCCCAAACATGTCCAAGTCTAATTAAAGAGGATTCACTGTATACTTTGAAATACAATATATCATTAACACCAAATAGTCAAAAAGGTACTAGACCTAGAGCAGGTCATTAATTTTGTTTTGTTTTTGTGTTGCAGGATACCTCTTACCTGTTTATCACTGGGCCAGATGTTGTTAAGGTAGGACATCAAATTAGGTACCATGCAGGGCTCTATATAAGAGGGAGTATTCTGAACAAATCCGACATTTTCTCATTCATACAGCAACAAATCCTTTGGTGTTACTACTCATAAGAATCGTCTCTTCGAGACGATTCTAATGAGTAGGTACACCATAGGGTTTAAAGCAGAAATAAAGGTTTTAGTTTTTGAAATACTCCCCTTATCTGGAGCCCTGAGATACAGTCAAACCTGTGCTAAGCAGCCATGGAAATTTACTCCTTGGAAAGTTGACTAGGAGAGGTTTACTTTAATTGCCAGTCTTGTATACTGATATTAGTCAAATCTTGGATGGCGTAAATCTTGGATTGGATTTAGCACAAGTATTACCGGTACTGCATGTTTTTTACCCATTTTGATCAGGCGCGTAGCTACCTGTACGCAAAAAACGCAACTGCGTACACATTGTCCTCAAAAATAGAAAAATTGAAAAGTTCAAAAATGCAATAAAAATGGTAGGGGGTAGGGGTAGAGATCAAAGGCTCGAAGAAAAGCTGTCAGAAAAAACCCGTTATCCTAGAATCAATAATATGTTATTTTTGAGTCAAATTTTTACATAGTCTTTGAATGCAGGAAACGCCCTCAGAACGCACCAGAGACGATCTAGGATTAAAAATTTCCCGGGGAGCATGCCCCCGGACTCCTCTAGAGTAAGGGTTTAAACATATCAGACGGGTTAAGAATTAGAGATGAAAGGCCGGGACACGCTTGACAAAAAAAAAGTTATGTTATTTGGAGTCGAATTTTACAAATAGATTAAAAATGCTGTTGCCAGATGGTATTTTTCTGTTTAACCTGTTTGATTGCTCAAAATGCCCTCAGAACCCACCAAAGCCCATCTAGGGATATTTTTCCCTGGAGGAGCATGCCGCATTCCAAGTAAGAGTGTGTTCACCAAATGAATTAGATTTGTCCCTGGCGTCGACGTGTGCCCCCTCAATCACAGTTAAACTGTGCTTCCTACGGGCCTGCTTTATCATGTTATCAAAACGGAACGTAAATGTTAATGGTTCTGTTGCAGATCTGAATGTTACTTGAAATTAACATCCATGATTTTGCAGTGACGTCAATATCGTTTGGTTTTTTTATTCAATTCTTTGCATAGATTAATGTACTTTATCACCTGTTTTTAAGGCGGGAAATGCCCTCAGAACGCACCAGAGACCATCTAGAAATGAAATTTTCCCGGGGGAGCATGCCCCCGGACCCCCCTAGTATAGGAGTGCGTACACTTACTAATTGGTCTAGCTACGCCCCTATTGATCACCATATTGGTCACCATAACTAGAAACTGTATCGTGCTACCAACTGGAAAATTATAATTGGTGTCATATTGTTTTGATACCAACCCCTCTAAAGTTTAGCTTTAGATTGACCACACTCTTACCCATGGTTAGAGTCGTTCCAAAAATGTGTGTGTTGGAAAATAATGTTTTATTTTCAATCCTTCAAACATACGACTGATGCGATAAAACTGTCCCATTTATACAGCAACAAATGCCTGATTATGTCATATTGTGTTTACGTTAGTCCATCTACAGGCTGCTATAGTTCAACAAACGTGTGCCTTTGCTGGCCTTAATACGCCCCAACCACAAATTTGCCTCACTATAGGTTCCATGTGACGTGCTTTGATTTAAGGGAGGTAACAAGTATAAGAATGTTTAATGTTAAAACAAGAGTTGTCCTACAGTAAGGAGTTTTATACTTTCATACTATTTTGTATGGATTTAGCAGTCTTGAGAGAGATATCAATGCTATTTGAAAGCATTGAACTTGAAAATGTTTAGGTCTCCAGATAAAAGGAGAGTATACTGAACAAATCCAAATTATCCAACAGTTTTCCCTTTATTTTAGCATCAAATCTTATGGTGCTACTACTCATAAGAATCATTTCTTCGAGACTAATGAGTAGTGACACAATAGGTTTAAAAGCAGAAATTGAGATTTTAGTTTTCTGTGCCATCTGCTGTAGGTAGAGGTGACACTTAGGGATCATTTTGCCGGCGTCTGTCGGTCCGTTTAACCTTCTGTCTGTCTGTCCACCTGTCTGTCTGTCCATCACGCTTTTTGTGTCTTGCCTCATAACTGCTGTTCTTCTGAAGTTTTTAGGATGAAACTTCATTTATGGAAAGTACTTGACAAGTGGAATTCAATGTATTGTACAAAGGTTCCAACTCTTGTATCAATATTGTGAGAGTTATTCCTCTTTCCAACATTTTCTTTTTGTGCAGATTTCTTTTGTTAGCTCACCTGAGCCAAAGGCTCAGCATGAGCTATTGTGATACCATTCCGTCCGTTGTCCGGTCTCTTGCGTCCGTCGTCCGGTGTCCGTCATACGTCGTACGTCCACATTTTCAAACAACATCTCCTCTGAAACCACTGACCCGATTTCAACCAAACTTTGTCAGAAACATCAGTGACAAGGGGGAACGAAATCTTGTTCAAATATTTTGGCTAGAGTTATTCCCCTTGGTGTAGGACCAGATTTTCTCACATGACCGTATAGACAACTTTTAATGCATAAGAAAATCTAAAAAAATCTTCTTCTCAGAACCCCAAAGGCCCAGACCTTTGATATTTGGTATGTATCATTACCTAATGATCTTCTACCAAGATTGTTCAAATTTTGACCCTGGGGCCAAAAATGGCCCCGCCCTGGGGCTTATCAGTTTTTCATAGGAAAACCTTTAAAAATCTTTTATAGTAATTTAATCCATTAACTCAGAGCATATTGATTTTACCTTGGATATTTCGGCTTTCTCACAAAGCCTTCATCAACACACTGAGATGAAGTCAGTGGGTATCACGTGACTTTGAGTCGTCACGTGATACCAGGAGAGGACTGTAAACCGCCGGCAGCTCCATTCCTTCGTCCCTGTTAAGAGATGGTCGCCGCTGCTTGATGAGTATGGCTTCCTTCACTCTACGTTTGATGTGCTTATCCTCTGACATTAGCACTTTTGTTTTCTGTGGGTCAATATGATGTCCAGTCTTTTCAAAATGTTCATGTAGTGCAGAGTTTGCTCTTGACACATGTTCCTTCAATCTTGTTTCAAGTGGTCTTCCTGTTTCTCCAACATAATCATTCTTGCAGTTTTCACATTTGATATAGTATACAACTCCACATTTTTTCAGTTTCTCTGTCTTATCTTTCACGTGAGTGACTTGTGAACGAATGGAATTAACTGGTCGGTGGTACATGTTCACACCATGCTTTTTAAAGATTCGGTTTAATGTTTCTGAAATCAAAGTCACGTGATACCCACTGACTTCATCTCAGTGTGTTGATGAAGGCTTTGTGAGAAAGCCGAAATATCCAAGGTAAAATCAATATGCTCTGAGTTAATGGATTAAATTACTATAATGGACAATCCAGAGCAAGAGAACAATCTACATTGTTGTTTAAAAATCTTCTCCTCAGAATCTGTATGGCCTAGATCATTAATATTTGGCATGTAGCTTTGCCATATGGTCCTCTACCAAGATTGTTCAAATTATGACCCCGGGTCAAAATTGGCCCCCGCCCGGGGCTTATCAGTTTTACATAGACTTATATAGGAAAACCTTTAAAAATCTTCTTCTCTGAAACTGTAAGGCCCAGATCTTTAATATTTGACATGTAGCTTTGCCTTGTGGTCCTTTACCAAGATTGTTCAAATTATGACCCCCGGGCAAAAAATGGCCCCGCCCTCGGGCTTATCAGTTGTATATAGGAAAACCTTTAAAAATCTTCTTCTCTGAAACTGTAAGGCCTAGATCATTTATATTTGCCATGTAGCTTTGCCTTAAAGTCCTCTACCAAACAGTTTTACATAGACTTATATAGGAAAACCTTTAAAAATCTTCTTCTCTGAAATTGTAAGGCCAAGATCATTTATATTTGACATGTAGCTTTGCCCTATGGTACTCTACCAAGATTGTTCAAATTATGACCCCTTGATCAAATTTGGCCCAGCCCCGGGGCTTATCAGTTTTACATAGACTTATATAGGAAAACCTTTAAAAATCTTCTACTCTGAAAGTGTAAGGCTTTGATTCTTAATATTTGACATATAGCTTTGCCTTGTAGTTCTCTACCAAGTGTGTTCAAATCATGACCCCCGGGCCAAAATTGGCCCCAGCCAGGGGCTTATCAGTTTTTATAGGAAAACCTTTAAAAATCTTCTTCTCTTAAACCGTAAGGCCCAGATCATTAATATCTGACATGAAGCTTCGCATTGTGGTCCTCTACCAAGATCAAATTATGGCACCTGGGTCATAGCTATATCAAAATGTTGTCCTGCCCAGTCAGATTCTATGGTACAGTGTCCTCAGGTGAGCGAAATGTGACCCTCTGGGTCTCTTGTTTTACTGAAGATTTTGAAATGAAATTTCTTTTATGGAATGAGAATGTTATACTGATGCTTGCTGGCAGGTGACACACATGTTCCGAGGAATCCATCTATATTTTTAAATACTCTCCTTATTTAATACTCGCCTAAGTGCATGACACTTAGTAAGTGACTACCTATATGCTAAGTCCCTCCCTGTTAGTTTATCTATACTGAGTATAGTAGTAGAATATCAATATTTAACTCTCAGCGATGGACTTAGCATGCAGGTAGTCACTTACTACTTGTCATGCACCCGGGCCCAGAATGCCACTAGTTAACCCTTTACCAAATAACCTGTTTATAACTTTGAAGACATGTGATTACTTAAAGCAGGTTGAAAGTAAAGCAGAATGCGCCTACAGGCGCATTCTGCTTTACTTTCAGCCTGCTTTGAACAACCATCTGCCATGATAAAGAAAAATGTTTATAAGGAAAATGTTCATAATGGTATAAATTTGAACTATTTTCTTTAGCGGAGGAATATATCAAATACGCTAAAAGTCGCTTCTATTGGGGAAAGGGTTAAATGTTTGCATTTTATATTGATTGTGATATAAACAACCAATAAACACAGGGAAATAAATCTTAATACAGTGCTTCCTCTCAACAACAACATCCAATGGGAGACACAAATTGTGTGTTTTGTTTTGAGGAAGTCGATATACGGAAGGAAATTAACTTGCATTTGCAAACAGGTTGAATCCAAATCAGACATCGCGTAACGAGATGTCTGATCTGGATTCTAGCTGTTTGTCACTAGTCATTAAGCTTCTTTTTATTAGAATGTCAAATAACTTTAGGACAAAACAGCAGACGAAAGATTTTACAGCAAAAAAAAGAGCAGTAGGAAAGATTTAGATACTACTGTTATGTTTCGGGAACAGCCTGAAGCATAATTGTGAGGAGGAAATGGTTGTTCAGAGGGTCGTTGTAGGGAAGGGGTACTGTACGATGGGAAAAATGGAGTATGAATAGTAGAGCTCCAGATGAAGTGAGCATTTCAAAATTCAAAATCCTTCTTTCTCAATCAAACCCTATGATGTGACTACTCTTTAGAATTATCTCGATAAGACGATACTCAGGGCTCCAGATAAGAGGTAGTTATTTCAACAAATCAAACATTTTCTCTCATATCTCAGCACCAAATCCTATGGTGTTACTACTCATTAGAATCGTCTCTTCGAGACGATTCTAATGAGTAGTGACAACATAGGGTTTAATTCAGAAATAAAGATTTTAGTTTTTGAAAAACTACCCTTATCTGGAGCTCTGGATACTAAAGAGAAATCACATCATGGAGTTTGTGGAGACTTAAAGGAGAAACAGTTACAATTCTTCAGTTAACCCATTACCCATTAAATACGCCTAACGCCTTTAACTCTTTCCTCCCTGAAACTTTAAATGGACAATTCCAGTTTCCATTTTAGTCTAGTCTATTTCTGACATTTAAGGATTGTTTTTGTCAATGTTTGGCTTTATGACAAACAGTGAAGACCCTGATCAGAGGGCTCCTTTCGGAGCCCTCTGATCAGGGTCTTCACTGTTTGCATAGGACAAGTGTACTATTCACATGTACACTATTTGAAAAGGATGCCTATATGCGGGACTAGGGTTCAAAGGGTTAATTTATACCTTCACTAAAGAAAATAGCTCCAATTTACACAGTCATGAACATGTACCATAAGAAATATTACCTATATACTAGCAAATGCAAGCTTAAAGCAGGCTGAAAGTAAAGCATTCTGCTTTACTTTCAACCTGTTTTAAGTGGTCACCTGTCTTCAAATCTAGAAACAGACATTGGGTATTTGGTTAACTCTCTCTTATCTTGGACCCTGGAATATAGAATAACAAAACCACAATAGTTTCTGACTTTATTGAGTCTTGAAGCCCATAAAGAGGAATGTAAAAATTTCAAACATCACAATAATGCTATGATCAACAGAAACTACAAAGACACAATATACTAGTATTGCTATAAACAGACAAGGCCAACCCTTGCAACGCAGTAGACCTGCAGGAGGGCTAATTTCAAGCCTTTTCTCCTATAACCCCATAAATACACCTTTTTACGCCTTTAATTTATTCCTTCAATAAAGAAAACAGTTTCAATTTATACAGCCATGAATATGCACCAGAAGATGTATTTATCCTGGCAGGTGGTTACTTAAAGCAGGTTGAAAGTAAAGCAGAATGTGCCTTAACCCATTCCCCCATAAATATGTATTTCTATGTACGCCTCTATTTAATTCATCCACAGAAGAAAATAGTTCCAATTTATACAGTCACAAATAATACTTTATATATTTTAGCAGATAATAGCTTAAAGTTGCTGAAAGTAAAGCAGAATGCGCCTCAAGGTGCATTCTTCTGTACTTACAACCTGCTTTAAGTGGTCACAAGTCCTCAAAACTAGAAACTGGCTATGGGGTAATGAGTTAAGGCACATTCTGCTTTACTTTCAACCTGCTTTAAGTGGTAACATATCTTCAATACTAGAAACAGGCTATGGGGTAATGGATTATGCCTCCATCAAACCCTATAATGAGTAGTCACATCATAGGTTTGGTGGAGGTAAAATTATTTTAGCTTGGGGCTCTTCAATACAGAACCCTGGACCTATATTGAAGAACTTGATAAATGTGGGGCTTGATTTGGATCGTTACGTTAATAGCGATATCCTTGGTCGCAGGTTGCCAATTTGTCGAAACGTCTCCATTATGACAACGTGATGTTATGATGAAGACCAAATTGGCCTGCGACATCATTTTTTCTTCATTCCAATGTCTTATATGCTGACTGAATGTAAATGCGCATTTTCAGACAGCCGTGGCAAAGCCGTCATGGTTGATAAAACAAATCTTACTTGTTTTTCGGATGATTTACTGCCAAAACAACCAGTGTATATTGAAAACGAGCTGCATGTATCGTACAAATGAGTATTCTGACCAATTTATGCAAAAATAGACAAACTTTTTTGACGCGCAAAATTAACGTAAATTTCACGAAATAGGTAACCAATACATTCTATACACTGGAATCAGCTGTGTTAACCGTTTTTACGTGAGCTTATTGAAAACGTGTACATTTGGAATAAATTTTAACCATGCACAGTTTTTAAATTCCATGAGTATATATCATGCCGAGCATATCTGGATCCAAACAGCAGGTACTCAGTCTTATTAATCTATTACCCCATAACCTGTTTCTAGTATTGAAAATAGGTGACCACTTAAAGCAGGTTGAAAGTAAAGCAGAATGGGCCTTAAGGCACATTCTGCTTTACTTTCAGCCTGCTTTAAGCTACAATCTGATTGGATATAAAAAATATTTCTTACTGAACAGATTCATGACTGTATATATATTTTCATCAGCAGAGGAATAGATTAAAGATATAACAAGGTGAATTTATGTGTAAATGGTTTATGGGAAGTAAGGTGAGCTATGAATGAAGAAACCCTATTTAATAATTTAAAAAAAAAAAGCTACTTTCAAAATTTCAGCAGATTATTTGATTGTGCTAACAACATTGACCATTCAATATGTTAACTTCCTATACTTATATACTTAATTTATTTTTGATAAAGAAAAGCATACATCTGTTTAACCCATTTAAGCCTAGACAATCTACTAGAGGGAAATTACAAACAGTGTAGGCCCTGTTGAGATGCCACATTACGCTGCATCTCAACAGGTCTACACTGTTTGCTATTTCATATTATGTCAATTATTCTGAGATAGAATGAAATGTTACTTTGCTTTCATTATTTTCAGAATTACTTTAACTGTAGCTTGGTAATGAGCATTTAAAGTTGCTGCATATTTTAAGATAGATTCATCCTTCACAATATCAGAGCACACCAATTTCTCATCTGCATAAGTAGTGCAGGGCCTGTAATGATGAATTGCTGATGTTTCTATGGCAACAACCTTGGTAGTTATGTTATAAAAGGTCACTAGAGGTTGTGAAATGTGGTGAACTCCCATTTCTATCACATATTCAGGTTGAACTAAGAGTTTTGCTCTAGCTTCACTGAAAGTCTTAGTTCTGTAGACTGATCTTAAGAAAGACAACTTGTGCTTGCTAACAAAAGCTGGGTTAGAGTCCACTAATACTGGGTCAAAAAAGGCACTAAAGAATTGGTAGCCCCCAGCCTGACTGTAATCTTCACTGTGGAAATCTTTTTCCAGTCTTTTCAACATGTTTGGCCAATCAGGGCTTGTCTTTGGAATGATGAGTTCGTCAATATCAAGGAATGCTACGTAATCAAATGTGCCCATTGTTCTGTAAAGGCAATCTTGAATAGTTACTATCTGACCGTGATACCAAATTGAGTTTTTAATGTGATCAGACAGATTCCACTGAATGGTTACAAGAAATCCCTGATTCTTGTAATAATCTATAACTAATTGAAGTTCTTTAGAAACAGACAGTACATACACAAAAACCTTGTTAACTCTCTGTATTTTCAAGAATTCTATAAACTGAATGAAGCTTGATAATTGAATATCGCCAAACAGTGGTGGTATACAAACAGCAACGTCAAACACGGATCTTGTCTGGGCTGCTGAGTCTGACACCATGTCATTATTCATGCTTGATGGATTTAGTTGTCCGCGATTGCCATTTGTAGGAACATTTTTATGGATGTTGTCCTGTCTACTGCTGCTATATATTGTAGAATTATGAATATTTAATAGCTTACGGGCTATGTGATTACTGTGTATGTCCTCACCTTGTCTATCTTCCCAGACGTAGGGACTGAAATTATCATCATCATCAAACATAGAATCATACTGGTAGATCATTTTATCCACTTTCTTCCGCCTAATGGGTAATATATCCATGCTGACAGAACTATCGTTGACTGTCTGCGAATCAGCTTCCAAGTCATTTAGACTTTTGATGTAAATTTTTTTAGGAACTAATTCCACATCTTTAGGTGATTTACATGAGAACATAAACCCTCCGTAGAGTTTTCCATGATTTTCACACATTTCGTGTTTATGCGCCAGTATCCATGAGTCTATTCCATGATTTGTATATCTACACACAAGACCTTCAGTAGAATCTCGAGGAGCTATTGCCATCATTCTAATCACAGGGGAATCAAGATCCAGATTTTCTCTGTCATCATAGAAAGCAGAAAACAGGGAGATATTTCCGATGGTAACAAACTGGGAATTCTTATCTTTGCTTGGACTTTGTTTACTCTTGTTATAGTCCTGTATGATCTCAGCAAGTATTTTTCTCTTTCGTTTCATACTGTTTTCAAACATAATCCGAGTCTGTTCTTCAATTTCAGTTACATTAGCTATATCTTCATCATAGTATTCCAGAGTTTCATACGCACTGCTCAAACTTGGTGTCTCGTTTGTGTCTACAAAGTTTCGGAGTGGGCCCTGCACAGTTCCTGGTCTGAGTGGCAGTCTATACTGGTTCCCTACTCGAGATAAGATATTTATAGTCACAAAGCCGTAGAGCGTTATCACCCCCATGCACAAGTAGATGTATTTCATGGTAGATTTCAGTACCATGACTGGTTCAGATCCTCTGTTTTCCAGTTTGGCTGAATGTTAGATTAACCTTTCTCAACAGGCTAAACTTTTACTCCCAATCAAGCAGGTCTGTTGAGGTACTGGCCTTTAAGGGTTCATCATTCTGTTTGTTTTGTGGTACTAATGCAGTGTGGCTAACATTGTAGATCTAGTAGTAATCTTTGAAACATCCTCGTTGAGTCTATCCACTTACTGCCCCATATCTGGTAACATGTGTGCCTGAAAAAAAATAGTTATAAATTTATTTAAAATCTTATTATAATTATATATACTTCAAATCATATAACCCTTTACTCCTTAACCAGTGGTTCTAGTTTTTAAAACAGCTGACCACTTAACCCTTTGAACCCTAGTCCCGCATATAGGCGTCCTTTTCAAACAGTATACATGTGAAAAGTGCACTTGTCCTATGCAAACAGTGAATACCCAGATCAGAGGGCTCCTTTCGGAGCCCTCTTATCTGGGTATTCACTCTTTGTCATAATGCAAAACATTGACAAAAACAACCCTTAAAAGTCAGAAATGGACTAGACTCAAATGGAAACAGGGATTTTCCATTTTAAGTTTCAGGGAGGAAAGAGTTAAACACAACCTGCTTTAACCCTTTACCTCATAGCCTACTTTCAAAATGAAAGCAGACAACTGATTGAAGAGCAGACGTGTTCAATCGTCTGAAATAAATAAATGTGGACTCATCCTTTCTCGGAATTCCCGATTGAAAACTGGATAAACAATCAGTATGAAAGACAGAGGAGTTGTCAGCCCTATTTACATCTGTCAGTTTGTCCCTTCATTATCATACATAGAAAGTCCCAGAGCCAATTCTCCAGACTGCTTCATTTAAACTAGATATACTTGAAATGACTAGCTAGTTTCTCATTTTGTCAATTTGAAATTGGGAGAAATATTAGTGAGGTTGATTTCAAACAGTTTGGGTTCAGATCAGGACCTCATCTACTTTATGGATCTGATCAGGATATAAAAAAAATTTGCTCTGATAGTATTCTACAAATATACATGTATATTAAAAAAAAAATTGAGAATTTGTCTGACCGGATTAACCCTTAGCCTGCCACTCACGACTATAGCTCCATATGCAAACAGCTTGGATCCGGATGAGACGCCGAGTAACTCGGCGTCTCATCCGGATCCAAGCTGTTTGACACTCGGACAACATTTTCAGCAATTTTGAGCAACTTTGAAGCACTTTGAAACTTGAAGCAGACGAGAAATATAGCAGACGACAATTTATTTGGCGGGCTAAGGTTTAAGTTATGGTATTAATCCAGCATTCAATCCATTACTTCATATATACACACCTTGAATTTATTCCTCCACTGAAGAAAATAGTTTCACTTTAAACAGAAAGGAATAAGCAACATAAGAAAACTTCCTTTATCCTGGCAGATTATTGCTTAAAGCAGGCTGAAAACAAAGCAGTATGTGCTTTTAGACACATTCTGCTTTACTTTTAAGCTGCTTTAAGTATTCAGCTGTTTTCAGCCTGCTTTATGTTAGCAACCATCTGTCTTAAATACTGAGATTAACCCTTTACCCCAAAGCCTGTTTCTAGTTTTGAAGATAGGTGGCTACTTAAAGCAGGTTGAAAGTAAAGCAGAATGTGCCTTATTGCTTATTCTGCTTAACTTTCAACCTGCTTTAAGCTATAATCTGCAAGGAAACTGAAAATAATTCTTATGAATTATATTCATCCATGACTGTATAATTTGGAACTATTTTCTTCAACGGAGGAATAAATTAAATGCACTCAAAGTCGCTTCTGTTGGGGAAAGGGTTAAGGATTAATGGACTGTTCCTGCCTGATAGTATATGAGGCTAGCTTTCTCCGAATATTGTATGATGTTAGCTATGTCCTTTGGGATTGGTATGAATATTAACAGCGTATTATTTCAATGAGATTGCTCGAGTTATCAGAATATGGTAGTTAGACTTAGATATACAATTCTCCAGAAATCACTGAGACAGTTCTATTTGTGATAATGTGGTCGAGGTTTGCTCTTCTTTAATCCTTTTAACCCTTCGATCCCCCTTCAGCTTGTTTTCAGTATTGAAGACAGAAGCAGACTGAGAGTTAAGCAGAATGTTCCTTCATGAATTTTGAAAACAGGCTATATTTCAGTCTGAGCTAGGATATTGAACAAATTTGTGATAATGCATATAAATGGTTGTACAGTGGAGAATGTGTTATTCTTTCCCGTTTAAACGCAAACGTACGCAAACGCAAAACACTAAAACGTAGAAAAGAACAACTTTTGGACAATTTTGATATTTCATGTTTATCATGGTGGCAAACAGTTTGGAGCCTGATCAGACGCCGGGTTACCCGGCGTCTGATCTGGCTCCAAACTGTTTGCACTGGAAATAATAGTTTTAGCGTAAACGCGTTTATTGGGAAAGAATAACACATTCTCCACTGTACCAAGTGGAACTATTTCCTTCAGTGGAGAAATTAATTAAAAGCTTAAAAAGCATAATACAGGCATCTATGGAGTAATGGCTTAATAAAATTTTATGTAAGCTAAATTTAAGTCAGTGCCTCAGCCCATTTAACGTGTTTGCAAACAGAGTAGCCAGCCCTTCATTTTCTAAAATACAATCACAAATATCGAAATAAACTGGTACATGTATATGTTTTCTACAGTCATTTAAATGGATTAAAATATTGAGCAGAAAAACTTAGAAATCTGAAATTGTCCTGCTTGAAAGCATTATTTTTGTAGTTTTTTTTCTTCTGGAATACACTTCGGAATAATGTATACCAAATTTAAAATTTGATCATATGGGTTTTCACATTTTGTTTAGGAATATGTAATCTTTTGAAAGTCACTTCTTCTATAGACAAGTAGCTCAAAAATTATTTATACAGCTTGTCTTAAAAGCCAGTGAAATGGGGTATATATGCATTAGAAGAAATGTATTCCTTTGGGCTTCAAAGTGTTTATCTTATACATACTGAAACAATAGGGTAATATTTTCAAATTACCGCTTTGTCTACGAAATGTGTACTGTATTCACAAGGGGAAAATAAGAATATTTTCAAATTTCTGTTTTGTCTACTAAGTAAGTTTTCTCCTACTTATACAGGTAACTTGTAGAATAAACTATCCAAAACTCTCAAAAAGGATTTATGACAGCTTAAAGCAAGATTAAAGTAAAGTGAAAAGTTTCTATAAGAGGTTTTGAGTAAAGTATTCATATAGGGTTAACTGGCATTACTCAACAGATACTACTTTTACGCCTTTAAGTTGTTACTCCACTTTAAAAAATAATTCCTTTTTATAAAGTCATTGATATTCACCATAAGTATTGTTTCTATAATATCCTAGCTGATGGTGGATTAAAGCAGATTGAAAGTAAAGCAGAATGCGCCTTGAAGCGCATTCTGCTTTACTTTCAACCTGCTTTAAGTGGTCACCTGTCTTCAAATCTAGAAACATGCTATGTGGTAAGTGTTGAAGTTGCTTTTAACATGTCTTTTATTGAGCTTTGTAAAGCGTTCAGGAAGGGCTATGTTTCTTTTATCAGTTCCCCAGGAAACAGACTCAATTCTCTTGGCAGAGACTCTAACCATGACTTTGTAACACATCCTTATCAGCCTGTACATGGCACAGACAGATAACACTCTCAATTACCTATACCTATACCATTGCCACTTAATCCTTGTGGAAGTCTATATTTATTCCTTTAACTTATTAACCATGCAGTTGTCAACAAAAATACAGTTTACAGTGTGTTCATTAGTAACCGATTGCCGATGCAAACCATCGGTTGAAATCGCTTCTGCATCGGTTGTTTTTTGTACAGATACAAAATTGAAGAATCACAAAAAGTGAAGTTTCACTCAAATATTACCGTTTTCGGCAAGTTAATTGAGTAAAACAAAAGCCTAGATCTCTTGAAACTTTGAAAGACGGACGTTAGTTGCCTAAAATAGCGTCGATTATTGTCATTGTCTGAGTTGTTGCGTATACATAATGCTCTCGGATCTTATCCTTACGATCTATATAACCTATTAGCTTCCGGTTTAAATATCTTATTTATTTGTTATAACCCGTTGTTACCGTTTGAGTTTTCGCAAGTTTCGCATGATGTTTCTAGCTTCTTCAGGGACGTAGATAAGATATATTTAATCTATGTCCCTGGTTTCTTGTTCAGTTTTCATTTACGATATTAACGTGAAACGTTCGATCGCCGTCGGTGTCCGTACTCATGGAAATAGTAAAACTTGAATATATCCTTAATGAAGTATTGTTTCCCCTCGTACTAATTTCGCCAAACATCAAAACGAATCTTCGGCATATTTAAATCACGGAATTATACACGCACGTGTGTATAGATGCTTTCATATGCTGCTGAAAGTTTGAACAAGCTGTCGGTAAAACCACGAAGTACTTAGGTCTAAGTACTCCATGGTAAAACGATATACAAGATAATCACCTTGAATTCCAGCGCATCCGCGTATTTTGAAATAAATACATTAGCGCGCAATCAAACAAGTCGGCGTTAGTTAAAGAATCCATTTTTTTTGTTTATTTCGTAACACACACCACTGCAGGGTTCGACACTAACGGGAGTCAGGAGTCCGAGACTCCTTATTATCGTGTCGGACTCCTTTGCTGATTTGCATGTTGGCAGTCCCACGGACTCCTTAAATCTGGAGAGAAAAAACTAGAACAAAAATCATGTTCTGCCGATTTTCTGTAGCACAAATCTGCTTATAGAAAGTTAAAAATCAAACATAAGTCGGCTATGTTTTGTTTATTTCGTAACACACACCAGGAGGTTGATTGACATATTAAGTGTAGTTATATAATGAAAGTAGCGCTAAAAATAGTTTTCACTTGCTTGCTTTATTCGTTTAAACGTCTCACCCGAGTTATCGTTATCTGTTAATATAAGACTAAACTATTGCGGGGGAGCGTATAAATTAAAGTCTACGGCACCCGGTATTCCTAGGCGGTCACCCATCCAAGTACTAACCGGGCTATTACCCAACGGCTTAACTTCGGTGATCGGACGAGAAACGGTGTTTTCAAAGTATTTTCAAACGTGTTCAATTGCTGTTAAAAGATTTTCGGAAATCCGTTCTAAAGATAGCAGGTATTCCCTAAAATGTGTGCGACGGAAAATAATTTATGCGTTGAACTAATGCCGCATAGTCATTCGTTACTGTTCGGTACAGCTCGTAAAAGGCGGGAAAATAATTCCTTTGTCTTTGTCTTAGAAATCTTAATTTATCAACCAATGAAACACGGAATTCCGTACACACCCTCACGAGAAGTCACGTGTAATATACGTCACTATTACACGTGATTTGTTATCTTTCTAGGTATTCCTCTTTCAAAACAATCATGGCAGTCTACGCTTCATTGAACAGAAAAGCGAGACCATAAAAATAGTAGCTAGAGAAAGCCAAATATAGTCATACGAAGGCACTCCTAATGTGGCAGTTCTCTGACTGTTTAATGCAGTGGGAAACTGAGCCTTAGGTGTGTACAATGTTTCTTAAATATTACGTAATTGCTTATCTCTCGCACTGGTAAATTGACAATCTTGTTAAGGTACTTCGCATTTGCGCGTAGTTTCCATACGATTGTTATGAAACTTTTCATGAAGAATGATAATAGCCTAAGAAACAATGTGTGTAAATATAGGCAAAATTTATCGTGTGGTTTGTCTTTAAGGTCTTTTTTCTGACAAAAACCTAGAATTTTGATGATTTTATTTTTCTGAAAAATGAATAAAGCTAATGACTATAATTCTCACCCAATAAGTAGTCCACAACATTCATTACAAGAAAAGCTTAAAACATTTTGAATAAAGGTGTTCAGAAAGATGTTATCAGCTATTTAAATTTTGCAAAATGCTAAAAAATTGAATTACAAAAAACTGACTCATTCAATGTATATTTGTTTTCATTTTATTCAAATATATGGTTGATGAACTAGTCAGTCTGAAAAAATTAGAAAATATTACAGTCAGGATTTGTTGTAATAACATATTTTCTTATTAAAATGTGGGATATTTGTTGTTTAGATACAGTTACCTACCATAGAATTAAAACTTTGTCATTAAAATGCATTATTATTTATTCACGGACTTGCATACAATGTTTATTATATTGTTTTAACATAATTATAATGGGCAATATCGATCTTGAAAAGGTTAGCGTATTGATAAGCTTAAATGTGTGGCTTTATAGTTCGATCAAATCGTTTACATGTATACCGATTTAATTGACTTGTAAGTCATTAAACTAAAAACGTACAGGTAAGTGGACATATACTTGGACCGTAAACATCACTAGTTCTAATCAACGAAGACTAAACATAACATGTCTCTTGATTACTGCGTTATGGATTGACAAGTCAATAAATCGGACACTAAAAAAAATATTTTGATCGGATGGGTCTCGAACCTATGACCTTTTGATTGCTAGTCAACCACTATACTAACTGCGCTATGAAGGATTATACTAATTCGTATCAACATTTCCTTTATATAAATTTTCTAGTATAAACACGTACGAAAACAGTCTGTGTCGTCAAGACGCATATCCGCTCGCCCACAAGACCGACTTCCGGTAGCCAAAGGCCTTAATAACACACACGGCCGAGCACACTTTTGACGAGCATTTACGGAGGTAAGAGAAAGTTGGATCCTGAAAATACGCCGATGATCTCTTACCGGAATTAACGTATATATCTATATACGTTCCTGGTTACATGGTATCCAAAAACATGGAAAATACTTTTGATCTTGGTGTCCGAAATAAGAGGCAAAAAATAACTTATTTTCATGAAAAATTATAGGTTTCCGAACTCTAAGAATGTCCGAACTGTTGGAGTTAATGCGGTACGGTAGGTTGTGAAATTTGGACAAGGAGAGCTCTTCTTTGGGGGTGTAAAAATGCTTAAAATCCTTTTCGGCCGGGGGGCTTCACCCCCCTGACCCCCCTACCAGAGCTTTGCCCTGGACCCACAGGGGGCCTAGGCGGCCCCCTTGACCCCCCGCCGAATCGGTTGGTTTCACAAAATTATCCCTTGATACAAATCTTATTGACAACCCTGAGTTTAGATTCCCCGTGAGATGCCAAGATTTGTGGCATCTCATCAGGGTCTGCACTTTAACCCAATTACCCCATAGCCTGTTTCTAGTTTTCAACACAGGTGACCACTTAAAGCAGACTGAAAGTAAAGCAGAATGTGCCTTAAGGCACATTCTGCTTTACTTTCAGCCTGCTTTAAGCTACCATCTGCTAGAATATAGAACTTGTTTCTTATAATTCATGTTCATGACTGTATATATTTTCTTTAGTGGAGGAATAAATTAGAAGCATAAAAAGGCATATTTATGGGGTAATGGGCTAAGCTACTTCAAAAGAAAATTTATCAGCTGTAGTGACAAACACTAGCTGCAGATCACTTGTATGTCAATAATGAAATCTTCCAGCAAGAACATAGGGATCCAAGGTTATAAAGCTTTTGAGTTGAGTCTGAAGTCGTTCTCAAGCATTTGATTGGTCAGATTTGATACTAGGCTCAAATCTGACCAATCGCATGCTTTAGAACAAACTCAGACTTAACTCAAATGCTTCGTAACCTTGGAGCAGGGTTAGTTAGTTTAAACATATTTAGCTCAGTGCAATACCCAGGTATAAAAGGGCTAAAACAGTGTTGACCAAGATCTGAACTGATAAGTAGATAGTAATTAAGTTACAGCACAAAGGAAAATTATTTCCACACATGTTTTGTTGGAACAAAATAAAGAACTTGTACTTCAGAAGTTGTTTTGATGTATTGAAACAATAATCGCATACTGCTTCTAGCAAAATAATAAATGATTGAACACTAAACATACTAAATAAAACAGCTTTGAAATACATGTACATCACTATGTTCAATCTGTAGATGCTGTATACTTAATTGGACTTTATCCTGCAACACTTAGTTACTGTTGTTGGCTTAACTCTTTCCTCCCTGAAACATTAAATGGACAATTCCAGTTTCCATTTAAGTCTAGTCCATTTATGACTTTTAAGGGTTGTTTTTGTCAATGTTTGGCATTATGACAAACAGTGAAGACCCTGATCAGTGGGCTCCTAGGAGCCCTCTGATCTGGGTCTTTACTGTTTGCATAGGACAAGTGTACTATTCAAATGTACACTGTTTGCATAGGACGCAAATATGCGGGACTAGGGTTCAAAGGGTTAACCCATTACCCAATAGCCTGTTTCAAGTATTGAAGACAGGAGACCACTTCAATCAGATTGAAAGTAAAGCAGAATGTGCCTGCAATTAAGGCACATTCTGCTTTACTTTCAGCCTGCTTTAAGGTACCATGTACTAGGATATAGAAAATAGTTCTTTTGGTACATGTTCATTATTTGATAAATTGGAAAAGAAATTTAGTGGGGAAAATAAATTCAAATCGGTAAATAGTGTTTCTTTTATGGGAAAGGGTTAAGACTGGAATTTCATGAATTTCTGCCAGTACGTGCCAAGATAATTTTGATCTTTGAAACTTAAACAATTTAAAACAAATAGTATTTATCAAGATAGTAACTACTTCAGAAACAATTCATTTCAATCAGGAACCTAATAATAGTTACTGCCTTATACTTTACTTTCAGCTCAATGCTTTATTCCATTACACCCATAAGTACATTTAACCCATTACTCCATTAGTATCCCTATCTACACCTTCAATTTATTCCTTCATTGAAGAAAATAATTCCCATGTACACAGTCTTATGCATCATAAGAAATAATTTCTAGATCTAAGCAGATTGGTTGCTTAAAGTAAGTTTTAAAGCATTATGCACCTTATGTACCATGTATGTTAACACCATAAGAAATATTTTTATATTCTAGCATTCTGCTTTACTCTCAACCGTGTTGGTGTAATGGTGTATTCTCGCTTTTTAGGGGTGCTAGACCACATTTTGTTACTATAAATAGCAGTGCGGCAAACCTTGTCTGGTACGGTATCCTTCCGCCCGATTGGCTAAAAGCAAGGGAAAGGGACGTTACTCTTACAGAAATACCCTAAAACTTAAATGGAGCACAAACTACTTTTATAGAGTGAAATGAACCGATAATTTTACAATAGACTCTACAGTTGTCTGTGGCTTTCGACAATTCAATGATCCGATGTTTAAACCATACTTTATGTTGTTGTTGTTGATTGTTTCACATGATCGAGTAAACGCGTAATGTCACGTTCTATATGACGTCGTTGACGTCGGTTGTTGTTATGGCTTGAAAGTAGAACGCATATAAAGGAAGAAATGGACGTTTTGATAACTTTTACTATTCAAAATCGCTTGGATTCAATAAAAACGTTTGTATTTCTGAGTTGTGATCTAAAATGGGACATGTTTTCTTCTTAAAACGTGTGTACAAATAAATGTTAAAGCCAAGCTGAAATAGCGCGACTTTTAAACAGCTGTTTGTTGCTATTGGATATGGAATGTGTGATTCGGATAAAAAGTAGGTCTTTACAATTCCTTTAATTAACTCATTTTAGCGGTAATTTTAAGCGAGAAAAATAATCAAGCACGGCTTCTGGTCAAGACGGACGAGTCTAGACCCTCGGTTTGTCTGTTGGAATCTTGCTAAAGCTCGATTCCGACTGGGAACAGACAAACCTCGGGTCTAGACTCGTCCGTCTTGACCAGAAGCCGTGCTTGATTCTATTAATGTGCTAGGCAGCAACCTGTATTAATTGTCTATCTTAAATATTGAGCTAATCATTTTCGCCAGAAAGGCATTGCCACCATTCACCAATTTATTTATGAAAAACAACTGACTGTGCATGATGACTTCAATCTGTTTACCTTTGGGGCAAAAAGGATACTAAGACATTCTGCTTTACTTACAGCCTGCTTTAATCCATTACCCAACCAATAGCCTGGTTCTTAAGTTTTGATGACACAGATGGCCACTTAAATCAAGTTGAAAGTAAAGCGGAATGCGCCTTAAGGCAGATTCTGCTTTACATTCAGCCTACTTTAAGCTAATATCTGCTAAATAACATGTTATGACTGTATAAAGTGGAATTGTTTCCTTCAGTGGAGAAAAAAATGAATGCTCTTAACCCATTTCATGCGGGATACACTTTTAGGTGTATATACCTCTAGGCAAACAATTTTGATCTCAGATCAAAACTGTTTGCAGCTAGTTCAGTATTCTATCAGAAACTGCTAAAATCTTTTGCAAATATTTGAGTTATACCCACTGCAGACGACATTTTAAAATGGCCGCCAAATAATACCCAGCATGCAATGGGTTAAGAAGGGGGAAAGAGTTAAGTGGTCACCTATCTTCAATACTAGAAACATGCTATTGGGTTACATGGGTTCGACAGCCACCTGTTGTTAGCAATAGCACTGAGATGTTAGTAAACAGAGGTTTGACATGTTTGAATGGGTGAACAATGTTTGTACATGTAAATGGTTGTTAACTATTTCCTGACTCTCAAGGAGTCAATATACGTGCCAATACATCATTCATCTACTGTGATTATTCCTGCTTGAGGAATGGCTTCCCTCTAGAGATTAGTTTGTTCATGCTACAATGTAGACGCCCTTTATTGCCAGTATATTGGGCAAAGATTAATGTGTTACGCTGTTTTCTATGGGATTAGATCAGATTGGACGAGAGCCACTGATGAATAAAAAATCCCAGCAACACAACTGATCTTTCTTGGACTACAAAAGAAAATCATGTCTGTTTTGGCTATTATGTCTGCTTAAAAGGAAAGTGAAATTGGTTTTTTCACGATATCAGCAAAGAATTTCATCAGTTTCTTGACTTAGAAAGGAGCAACCAGAAAAGAGCAAAAGAGGCCTTCATATATTCCTTAGCCAGTTGCCTCATAGATACACATTTTTTACATCTTTAAATTTTAGACACTATAGAAAATAGTTCTAATTTATACGATCATAACATATACAATAAGAAATTAATTCTTTATCCTAGCAGATGGTAGCTTAAAGCAGGCTACAAGTAAAGCAATAATGTGCCATAAAGTGCATTCTACTTTATTTTCAGCCTACTTTAAGTGGTCACCTGTCTTTAAAACTAGAAACAGGCTATGGGATAATGGGTTCGGCAGCCATTTGTGTATAAAGATATAGCATTATTATTTTCACTGTGATATGTTGACTATTATATAATGTCTGCTTAAAAGGAAAGTGAAATTGTCTTCAAAGCTAGATTATCAGCTATGGGTAATGGGAAAGAAAGGCATGAGCTTTCTGCATTACATTTTCCCTGCATTAAAGCTGTCACTTGTACTTTAGAAAACGCGCAGCTTGTTCAAGGAATGAACACTTAACCCATCCCCCATAAAGACTCCTTTTTATACCTCTAATTTATTCCTGCACTGAAGAAAATATTTCCAATTTATTATTATGAAAATTTATCATCAGAATTATTTTCTATTTTCTAGTAGATGTTTGCTTAAAGCAGACTGAAAGTAAAACAGAATGCGCTTAAGGCACATCTAGCTTTAAGTGAACACCTATCTTCATTACAAGAAATTAACTATTGGGTAATGGGTAATACATGCCTTACTGTTCTGTCAATAGCTAAGACTGTGACCAATATATCAGATCATACGGTATGAAAATTTGTGATTTCTCAGTTTCTTTCTTGGAGCCTTTATGCATCAGCAGTGATCTATGAAGGGGTCATAGGCACTTGATTTATAGATACTACACTCTATAGACTTCAAAGGCTTTTAAAACTGACATTTCCATTAAGAAAATGGAACTTGTTTTATTGGTAATTTGCCTGATTTATTCTCGTCTGATGTTTAATTCATAAGGTGTTTTTATTCTATATGCTGCTTTTGCAGTATCAAAAAAGCTTATGTGGAACCTATTAGTTTAACCTTATAATACATTAGCGCCAGATATGGAGAAAAACCTGTATTTGACTTGCATATAGTAATATTCTTATGTTTCCTCTGAGCCATAATAAATAATGTAATTACACATTAGAATGGATTCTTTGAGGATTAAAAAAGGCAAGCAAAATAATGAATTTCGAAATTCAAGTTTGAAAATTGTTTAAAAGCAATTTATTTGATATTTCCTTAAAAGCTTAAAATTTAATTATTCCCCTCATAGAAACTTTTGGTGTTTATTTCTCTCACCTAGTCCTCATTATAAGAAAGGTACAGTGGAGAATCTGTTATTCTTTCCCAATAAACGCGTTTACGCTAAAACTATTATTTGCAGTGCAAACAGTTTGGAGCCAGATCAGACGCCGGGTAACCCGGCGTCTGATCAGGCTCCAAACTGTTTGCCACCAAGATAAACATGAAATATCAGAATTGTCCAAAAGTTGTTCTTTACTACGTTTTAGTGCTTTGCGTTTGCGTACGTTTGCGTTTAAACGGGAAAGAATAACAGATTCTCCACTGTATTTATGTTTTTGCTTTCTAACCTGCATGTCAAGCTAAAAGTTATAGTAAAAATGTTCTATACATGATGGCTACTGAAAGCCAGCTAAAAGTAATTAGCAGAAAAGACCTTAGCCCATTAACCCTAGCCTGTTTCTAGTATTAACCCTTTACCCCATAGAAGCGACTTTTAGCGTATTTAATTTATTCCTCCGCTGAAGAAAATAGTTCCAGTTTATACCCTCATGAACAATTACCATAACAAATATTTTATATAGCCTAACAGATGGTAGTTTAAAGCAGGCTGAAAGTAAAGCAGAATGTGCCTTATGGCACATTCTGCTTTACTTTCAACCTGCTTTAAATGATCACCTGTCTTTAATATTATAAATAGGTTATTGGGTAAAGGGTTAAAGATAGCTGACCAGTTAAAACAGGTTGAAAGTAAAACAGTAAAAGACTGTATAAAACTTTTTTCTTCTGAGCAGGAATAAATTTAAGGCATAAAAAAGTGTACACATATTTATGATGTAATGGGTTAAAGGAGATTTCTGTAGTACAATGTACTTAATTGCAGCACGCTGAAGAGTACACTTGCTCTAGGAGCATTCTGATCAGGGTCAGCACTGTTTGTCAGTACATAGTAAAACAACACTAAATAGTAAAAAAAAAATTAACTAGACTTAACCCTTTAACCCATAGCCTGTTTCTAGTATTTAAGATATGTGACCTATAAAAGCAGGCTGAAAGTAAAGCAGAATGCGCCCTATGGCGCATTCTGCTTTACTTTCAGCCTGCTTTTAGTACTATCTGCTAGGATATAGAAAATATTTCTTATGGTACAGATTTATGACAGTATAAAATGGAACTATTTTCTTTGGCGGATGAATGAAATAAAAGTCGCTTCTATAAGGGAAAGGGTTAATTTTAAAAGTAATAAATTTTTTCCATTTGAAGTTTCAAGGATGAAGGATTGAATGAGAAATACTGTTGGTCAATATTTGCATTTTTATGGAAGAAAATAATAAATGAAAAACAATCAATTTTCTTGATCGTTTTTGGTATCATTTCATCAACTTGAAATTCTTTTTTTACAAATTGTTTTCAGCTTAGATTTTATGTTTTAATAATTATAAAGCATTTCTAGTAACCGTATTTGAAATGGATCTTGATTAGATGCAGCGCTTATTCGATCATATCACATGATCAGTATCAACAGAGGCTTGTTTTCTATGGGGATATTGATATATGTCGGAAAAGGGGAAGCACTCCATCAGGGGTCTCTAGGGACCTGGTAGGGTGTGAAGAAGGCAGAGTTAGGTGAAATGATGAAGTAGGACCATCCTTTACAAGACAGAAAAAATAATTTACCCTGCTACTCAATATTGTCTGCTTAATGTCAAGAATATTGTACAATAAGACTTGAGTTATACCACTTGAAATGTGTATGACAATTCTTTAAATAGGGGTGAGCTTATTAATGCAGGACAAAAGTAAAGCAGAAAGCTCCTGAAGGAGCTTTCTGCTTTATTTTTGTTCTGCAATAAATGTGACTGCAACATGTTGTAGAGAGATATCCTTTTTGGTTAAATTGTTTCAAGATTCCAAGTTTTTGACTGAAATTGATTTTAAAAAAATCGGAATTGGAGTGATAATTGATTTTGGGTTTTATAATGAAATTGAGTACCTTTGTTGTTGTTTTTTGATGTGCTATGATTTCAAACTGGGTGCGAGATTGGGAATATCAGTAAAGCGTTGGAAAACAGGGATGCGTAAAGGAAATGGTGCCTGAGTTATTGCAGAATCACCAGCGGGTGCTAATGTAAAAAGTAGCCTCAGTCGTAAAACTTTGATGGAATAATGAAAAATCAATAGAAATAGCTTTTCATATAAATGTAGTTTTTGGGGCGAACAGAATTTCTCTAAACAGATCTGTGTACGTATATGCAGTGAAAATAATGCTGCTATCTGCTATCAGTCAGAGCCGCAGATAAGGGGAGTATTTCAAAAATAAAATCTTAATGTTGGCATTTAACCCTATGGTACTGTCACGATTCTAATGAGTAGTTCACCATAGGATTTGGTGCTGGTATGAAGGAAAAATGTTGATTTTTTTTTTTTTTAGTTTACTCCTAGGCTCTTATCAGGGGCCCTGTATCTGCAATAACGCAATATAACCCTTTCCCACATAGCATATCTCTAGTATTGAATATAGGTGTCCACTTAAAGCAGGTTGAAAGAAAAGCAGAATGCGCTTTAAGCGCATTCTGCTTTACTTTCAGCCTGCTTTAAGCTATCATCTGCTAGAATATAGAAAATATTTCGTATAATACATATTTATGAATGTATAAATTGGAACTATTTTCTTCAGGGCAAGAATAAACTGAATGCGCTAAAAGGCGCTTCTATGGGGGAAAGGGATAAACAGATTGTGGAATTGCTTTGCAAATTTGGTTTTGCTGACTACCATAGATAACGGAAAAGGCAAAACAGAGAATTGGATCTGATTTTATTGTTTCATTGTGAGAGGTTCTGAGAGAGATGGGGACGTTCTTGATAGCAATAAAGATTGCCCCAGATACGAGCAAATAAACCCATCTATTTCCATCCATTCCTACTACTTTATGCCTTATATAGTTATATATTTTGAAGAAGAAAAAAATGTAACAGATGAAAGTTTACTTTAAAAGAATTAAACTTCCAGCAGGTTTAGGTAAATTCAACGCTTTTGTGGGGGTTTTGGCAGCTATTTGAATGGGCCATTTCAAACAGGATTTGCCTTTAAATGGAAATACAAGATATATATACTGTACAGTATTATAGAACCACTCTATTACAACCACTAAAAATAATATTTTTTTATAGTATAAAAGACAGGTGACAACTTAAAGCAAGGAGCTTAAAACTAAAGGAGCTTTCTGTTTTACTGTCACCTTGATTTAAGCCAATACCTGTCATAAATGACTAATAATCAACACAATTTAGTGGTCGTAATAGAGAGGTTCTACTGTAGTATAAAAGACAGGTGACAATTTAAAGCAGGGAGCTTAAAACTAAAGGAGCTTTCTGTTTTACTGTCACCTTCTTTAAAGCAGCCAGCTGTCTTACACACCTAATAATTCATTCAAGTTAGTGGTTGTAATAGAGAGGTCTTACTCTACTGTATATACAGTAAAACCTCTCTATTACGACCACTAAATTGAGTTAATTAGTATATGTTTACGACAGGTGACTGCTTAAAGCACGGTGACAGTAAAACAGAAAGCTCCCATGGGAGCTTTCTGTTTTACTGTCACCTTGCTTTAAGCTGTCACCTGTCTTTTAAACATTAATAAGCCTTCGTTTTAGTGGTCGTAATAGAGAGGTTTTACTGTATATCTGTCTTTACTTATCCATACACTGCAGACAACTCTCCTGGTGATTCCAAATCTTTTTTCCCCATTTATTGAATACCCATTTCTTGAGAGAGGATGCATTATTGCTTTACTACAAATTCTCATTTATTACTCTGCAATTTATTGGGCATTACAAATTTATATACAATAAATCAGAGAATTTCTGAGCAGGAATTATTAATCACACCGTGCATTTAACTCTGTGCACCGTAGCGGCACCACAACTCACACTACCTGCAAAATGCATTAATCACCCTGTGCATTCTGCTTTTACTTTCAGCCTGCTTTAGGGTAAAATCTGCTAGGATAATAAAATATTTATTTAGGTGCATTTGATGACTGTTACAAGGGAAATTCCTTAGTGGAGGACTAAATTATAGGTATCAAGGCATAATATCTAAGGAGTAATTGGTTAAACACTGAACAATTAACCTTATTTAGTGGTTGTAATACAGTGTTTTTACTTAACCCTTTCCCACATAGCATATCTCTAGTATTGAATATAGGTGTCAACTTAAAGCAGGTTGAAAGTAAAGCAGAATGCGCTTTAAGCGCATTCTGCTTTACTTTCAGCCTGCTTTAAGCTATCATCTGCTAGAATAATAGAAAATATTTTGTATTATACATATTTATGAATGTATAAATTGGAACTATTTTCTTCAGAGCAAGAATAAACTGAATGCACTAAAAGGCGCTTCTATGGGGGAAAGGGTTAACTATATACACTTATGTACTGTGCGTAAGTTACATTCTGCTTTACTTTCAGTCTGCTTTAAGTTACCATCTGCTAGAATATAGAAAAAAATTCTTATGATGCATATAATATTATATTCATGACTGTATGAAGAGAAAATGTTTTCCTTAGTGGAGGAATAAGTTGAATAAAGGCATAAGAAAGGTGTATTTATGATGTAATTGGTTAAATACTGAAAAATTAACCTTATTAAGTGGTTGTAATAGAGCAATTTTGATAAACTACCGGAACACTCCTTTAACCCTTTACCTAATAGCCTATATCTAGTATTGAAGATAGGTGACCACTTAAAGCAGGTTGAAAGAAAAGCAGAATGCGCCCTAAGGCGCATTCTGCTTTACTTTCAGCCTGCTTTAAGTTATCATATGCTAGAATAAAGAAAATATTTCAAATAATACATATTCATGACTGTATAAATTGGAACTATTTTCTTCAGCGGATGAATAAACTGAATGCGCTAAAAGGCGCTTCTATGGGGGGAAAGGGTTAAACACTTATAATATACACAATAGCCTGTTTCTAGTTATGAAGATAGTTAACCATTTAAAGCTGGTTGAAAGTAAAGCAGACTGCGCCTAAATTACATTCTGCTTTATAGCTTTCATTCTGCTTAAAGTTACCATCTGCCAGAATATAGAAACTATTTCTTGTGGTGCATATTCACGACTGCATATAGTGGAAAAGTTTTCTTCGGTGGAGAATTAAATTAAAGGCATATCAACTTGTATCTGTGGAGTAATGGGTTAAACTACCATCTGCTAGGTTAATTGAAAATACTTTCTTTTGGTGCATAATTATATTCATGAAAGTTCTTCAGTGGAGGAAAGAATTAACCCTTTCCCCGATAGAATCGTCTTTTAGCGCATTTAATTTATTCCTCCACTGAAGAAAATAGTTCCAATTTATACAGTCATGAATATGTGTTATAAGAAATATTTCTTATATTCTAGAAGATGGCAGCTTAAAGCAGGCTGAAAGTAAAGCAGAATGTGCCTTAAGGCGCATTCTGCTTTACTTTCAACCTGCTTTAAGTAGTTACCTATCTTCAATACTAGAAATATGCTATCAGGTAAAGGGTTAAAGGTGAAGCCACGAGTGAAAATAAAACAGTCTGATGTTCACGAAATGGATTAAATTCGATCTTACACTGAAAAAAAACAGTTATTCTATTTATTTATGCTTTTAAGCCACGTTTTGAACGAAATTGTTTGAACATTGAAAGCGAAAGTACATTATTTATCCCGTGTTGAGCCCCAAGTTTTATGTCGAACACATGTGCGTGACAGTTGGCGGTACAATGACGTCACTTATTTGTTGATTTGACGTCAACGGAATTACTTCCTTACTTCCGATCTTGGATTCGTGTTCTTCCGTTGAGTGGTTCGCGACAAAACGGACTGTCGGAATTGAACGATAAGACAGGATTGACTACGATTCTTGGGGAGCTCTACGGGGAAAACTCATAAAAGAAGCACGAGCGACGATAATCCCACTGCTTGAAGCAGTGGATTACCAAGTGATAATCCACTGCTTTTTCACGGTAATCCATCGAAAAGCATAAATAATATGGAGTAATTGGTTAATTTGAGTAATTTGTTTGAGAGATGCAATATAAAGTTGTCTTTAGCCGTTTCATACAGTTTGAACAATGATAAGACCCCCAAGATAATCTGTAACTACTATAATCCAAACTGTTTGTCAATTAGATCATCTACTTGATTGTGTATCTGCAATACAGACATTTTTAGAATGAAAAGATGACATTTTTAACAGACATGCTTTATTCACCAAATGTGTTATCTCTTCAGGTGCATTCTGCTTTACTTTCAGCCTGCTTTAAGCTGCAATTTACTAAGATACAGAAACTTTTTCTTATGGTATATTTTCATGACTGAATTGGAACTATTAATTGTTTTCTGTGGAGGAATAAATTAAGGGCGAAAAAAGGCATATTTATGGAGTAATGGGTTAAACTCATTGTTTCTTCCAGTAAAACTGAATTTGTTTTGGATGAAAGGTTTATTGCTCTTAAGAAAATCAATGCCTAGCTTCCGTTGCACATTAAAATCTTGTTTATGTGTTGATATTGTAAATGATTGCTTGCACTTGTGCTTGATGTAACACTTTAGAACTTCATTTACCCTTGTCTTCATAGCCATTGGCGCAAATTGAAGTTTATCCAACTTAAACCCATTACCTCATAAATATGTGTTTTAACACCTTTAATTTATTCGTCCTTTGAAGAAAATAGTTCAAATTCATATAGTCATGAATATGGACCATATTAAGAAATATTTCCTTTATCCTGGTAGATAATACCTTAAAGCAGGCTGAAAGTAAAGCAGTATGTGCCTTAAGGCACATTCTGCTTTACTTTCAACCTGTTTTAACGTGGTCACCTATCTTCAAAACTAGAAACAGACTATGGGGTAATGGGTTAAGTCAATATACTTCTGTAAGCAAGATGAAATTTAAACAGAAAGAGCTTTCTGCTTTACTTTTTCTTGCTTTAAGCTGTGAATTACCAGTATTCAAGAGTAAAACAATGATCAGTTAAATTGTAGAACTTTGTGGAGTAATAGGTTATATGCGCTGTGGAGATTTCCTCTGTAGATATCAGTGCACGTTGCATTTATATTATGCATATTCTAGATTTAAAGTAGATGGCTGCTTTATGCAAGATGACAATAAAGCAGACAACTCCTGTTGAAGAAGCGTCACATAATTGCTTTAATTACTTTAGTCAAATATGTGAGTCAGATTGCTGAATACAAGATTGGTTTATAATTATATACCATTAGATTCGTAAAATAATGTTATTGAAGTATGATTAAGAAATTTTATGGGTTTTAAAAGTGTGCACCATTAGAAATAATTTGAATTTTGATAGATACATTACATTAGCGTTATAAGTTACCAGGGTAACCTTTAGAGAATAATGTAAATTTTGGTTAATATGTTACATTATCTTTATAATCATTAACCATTAGAAACAGATTACTTTCAAGATTAAGGAGACTATAAATTTAACACTTTCGGAGAAAACACAAAGTTCAGACTAGCGAATGATTCTGTTGTGTTTTTGACCGAACCCCTACCCAGATATAAAGCCATTAATAGGACGCCTTTAGCCCTTCATCGTCTTTTTAGTGGCAAAGTCTGTACCCTGATCTGATAAATACATGGAATGGAGAGCTCCAGATTCAGGTGCATAGGATACCTATCAGCGTTCCAGATAAGAGGGAGTATTCTGAACAAATCCAACATTTTCTCACTCATACAGAACCAAATCCTATGGTGTTACTGCTCATTAGAATCGTCTTGAAGAGACGATTCTAATGAGTAGTGACACCAAAGGGTTTCATGCAGAAATAAAGATTTTAATTTTTGAAATACTCCCCATATCTGGAGTTCTGCCTATGCCATGAAGGTAAATCAATGTCATGTATGCAAAGGATAAACTATTGTTAATTCTAAGCAAGGGTAACATAAAATGCTCTTTTATTTAACCCATATATTTGAGGACATTATGCCACTTAAAGCAGGTTGAAAGTAAAGCAGAATGTGCCTTAAGGCACATTCTGCTTTACTTTCATCCTGCTTTTATTTTAGCTACCATATCCTAAGATTATTGTAGAAAATATTTCTTACTGTACATTTTCCTGACCGTATAAAGTGGAACTATATAATTAATTTCAGTAAAGGAATAAATTAAAGGTGTTAAAATACATTTTTATGTGGTAATGGGTTAAGACATGAAATATAAGACCAACTACTAGATATTCCAGCCGTTTTACAGGCCACACCCACCAACTATTTAATTACTGCATCAGTCACCTGTTATATTGTAGCAATTAACTCTCACCCTCATATATTCATAAAACAATCAGTGTTTAGGCAGGTTGCTGACTGAAAGTAAAGCAGAAATCTGCTTTACTTTCAGCTTTTCTTAAGCAGCCACCTGTCAGTAGACAGAAATGATTTCCTATGAATCTACATCTGGACAGGTTGAATAGGCTAGTGGCTATAATTATGAGGTACTTAGATTAAGGCTTGAAAAGGGGTTTCGATGAAGGAAAGTTCTCATCATCAGAACCCAGGTTGCCTATTTCACACTTGAGCAAGATTGCCGCGATACAATGTCCTTCTGGTAAAATGTTTAAGTATCAAACACATTGCTGCTTTTACAGAAATATTTCTACAGTTTTCATAGCTTCATATTTAGCTTTGAATACTGAAGAAATGATGTCTGCTTTATAAAATTGTCATCTGCTGAAATTCTTTACTCTAGTTCTACTGTTAACTCTTTCCTCCCTGAAACTTTAAATGGACAATTCCAGTTTTAGTCTAGTCCATTTCTGACTTTTAAGGGTTGTTTTTGTCAATGTTTGGTATTATGACAAACAGTGAAGACCCCGATCAGAGGGCTCCTTTTGGAGCCCTCTGATCTGGGTCTTCACTGTTTGCATAGGACAAGTGTACTATCCACATGTGCACTGTTTGAAAAGGATGCCTATATGTGGGACTAGGGTCCAAAGGGTATCAGACACTAACAATAGATTATTTTATTGATAATTATCTTTGTACAAGTCATTAAATGTACAATATTATACTTAATCCATACAATAATTTCTTGTACATTATCTTTATTTCATACAATAGTTTTGTGTATTTAATATTTTACGTCATGCAATACATTTTGGTAATCTATCTATACTTTATTATACAGTAACATTAATTGAATGAATATTATCTTTACTTCATACAATTATTTAATGTACACTATCTTTATCTCATACAACATTTGAATAAATATAATATATATACTTCACACAATAACTTCATGTATATAATCTTTACACTGCCTACAATAGTTTAATGCATATAATCTTTACTTCATACAATAAATTTGTGTATATAGTATTTACCTCATAAAATAATGTAATGTATTTAATATTTTCTTCATTCAATAATTTAATATAGTCTCTTTACATCATACGATTATAATTTTATCTACATTCACTTTACATTTTACAACAATTTAATTACATTATCTTTACATCCTACAATAATTTAATGTACATTGTCTTTACTTCATACAATAATTTTGAATGTATGATAATCTTTACTTCATGCATACGATAATCTCATGTACATCGATTATCTTTACTTTGTACAATAATTTCAATGTATGATAAACATTACTTCATAAAATAATCTCATACAATAACTTTGAATCTATGATAATCTTTACTTCATACAATCATAATGAATGAGAAATTCTCTTTTCCTGTTACAAATTTTGCTGTCAGAAAATAAACATACATACGGTATAATCATTTCAAAACAGAAATTGAGTTAACATGATAAAATTTTCTGCATGTTTTCATTCATTAAATTTTAGAATTAATCTTATAAAATGTAAAACTTTTTTTTTGTAAACAATGAATACTTACATGTCTAAAGTATAGTCACAAGTATGATTCCAGAATAGAACTGAAAAGTGTTGCAAAGTTTTACAAGTACCATGTACAACTGACGATTTGGAATTCCCGTATTGATTACCCCGAAATTTCTTATCAGTCTCAATCAGAATCTCTCTCTCGGGTTACCATAGCTACTAACCCACAGCCGCTAGAGCATGCTTTGTGCTGGGGGATTTTATAGGAACCAGCATTTGAGCGCCAGCAATATGACAGGCTGTGTAGCGGTCACTCTTCAGTTATGGCCAATTGGGTATTAAAGCGACCATTCAATGCAAGACCTACATATGGATGGTGTTTAATATAGATGATTGTTACTGGTAGGATTTAAGTAATGCAAAATGCTCTTTTAAGGAGCATTTTGCATTACTTTAATCCTGATGTAAGCAGTCATGCATCTTAACCCTTTCCTCCATATAAGTGCCTTTTAACACATTTAATTTATTCCTCCACTGAAGAAAATAGTTCCAATTTATACAGTAATGAACATGTACCATAAGAAATATTTTCTAAATCCTAATAGATGATAGCTTAAAGCGGGCTGAATGTAAAGCAGAATGTGCCTTAAGGCACATTCTGCTTTACTTTCAACCTGCTTTTAGTGGTGACCTACCTCCAAAATTAGAAACAGGCAATGGGGTAATGGGTTAATTTAGAAATCTCTGCTACTTTAATGAGTGGGTCGCTAAATGACACAAAATTGATTGTATAAGCTGGTGGTGGCCCCTTGGGACCAGGGCCCTGGATGGACCGGACATTCATACTGTTTAGTGAAGAATCAATTGAATAACTTTTGCATATCAAAGAGCTCAGTATCGACTATGCAATATTGTTTAATTGAGATATATGGACTAAATGTGGTGGAAAATATCACCTATTTATCCAATGAGCCGTTCAAATGCCAACTGTCTGAGAATAAAACAAAAGTAAGCACCGTAGACCCAGATGAGATGCTTAAAATTTGGCATCTCATGTGGGTCTACACTGTTTGCTGTAATATATTGTGATTTTATTAGTGGTACATGAGAATACTTGGAAATATAATTTACCTCTATATATCTTTCTATGAATCCTTATAGTAATATAAGCACAATTTACTGAATTTAAGTACTCAATCTGTTGCATTAATTAACCCATAACTCCATAAATATGCCTTTTTAACGCCTTTGATTTAATCCTCCTGAAGCAAATAGTTTCCAATTTATACAGTCCGTAATTATATGCACCTTATTAAGAAATATTGCTATATTTTAGCAGATGGTAGCTTAATTAAAGCAGGCTGTAAGTAAAGCAGAATGTGCCTTAAGGCACATTCTGCTTTACTTTCAGCGTGCTTAATAAGCAGTCTTCAAAACTAGAAACAGGCTATATATGGTGGTAAAGGTTTAAGCAATCACCTATCTTCAAAACTAGAAAAATATTGACAATAAGAAATGAAACAATCAGTCAATTGATAAGGTAGACATAATTATGTAAAGTTGAATTGTGACACCCTTTTTTAAAGGAAACAGGCTATGGGGTAAAGGTTTAAGCAATCACCTATCTTCAAAACTAGAAACAGGCTATGGGGTAGAGGTTTAAGCAATCACCTATCTTCAAAACTAGAAATAGGCTATGGGGTAGAGGTTTAAGCAATCACCTATCTTCAAAACTAGAAATAGGCTCTAATGGGGTAGAGGTTTAAGCAATCACCTACCTTATAAACTAGAAACAGGCTATGGGGTAAAGGTTTAAGCAAACACCTATCTTCAAAACTAGAAACAGGCTATGGGGTAACGGTTTAAGCAAACACCTATCTTCAAAACTAGAAACAGGCTATGGGGTAGAGGTTCATGCAATCACCTATCTTCAAAACTAGAAACAGGCTATGGGGTAGAGGTTCATGCAATCACCTATCTTCAAAACTAGAAACAGGCTATGGGGTAGAGGTTTAAGCAATCACCTATCTTCAAAACTAGAAACAGGCTCTAATGGGGTAGAGGTTTAAGCAATCACCTACCTTATAAACTAGAAACAGGCTATGGGGTAGAGGTTCATGCAATCACCTATCTTCAAAACTAGAAACAGGCTATGGGGTAGAGGTTTAAGCAATCACCTATCTTCAAAACTAGAAACAGGCTATGGGGTAGAGGTTCAAGCAATCACCTACCGTATCTTCAAAACTAGAAAGAGGCTCTGGAGTAAAGGGTTAAAGCCAAGTGATGGCTTATAAGCTGGTTTATGCTGTGTTTGTGATGACTGATAAGCCACTGTCAGACTGGTAGAAGACTACTATCAGGAGGCCCCATCAAACAGGCGCACCACAGGACCCCAGAGATAGCGCCTTCCAGCCTGGAACTTTATTACATACACTGATACAGCAACATTTGTAATAACCATTAACCAATAAACATACCTTTTTGTGCCCTGAATTAATTGATCTCCACTGAAGAAAGTAGTTCTACTTTAAATAGTCTTGACCATGCCCAATAAGAAATATTTCTTATATCCTAGCATATGGTAGCTGTAAAGCTGTTAGAAAACAAAAGCTTAATTTGCTATTAAAATATTTTTCTTATGGTGCATATTCATAACTGTTTTCTTTAATGGAGAATTAAATAAGATGCTTAAAAAGGCATATTTAAGGAGTATATAATGGGTTATTTAGTCAAAAACCTAAATTTAAATTTGAGAAATAAAAACAGGCAATGTCATGGCAATGAAGGGGTTAACCCTTCACTCCAAAACCATAGATACACATGTACATCTTTTACAAAGTAACTTTATTTTATTCCTCCACTGAAGGAAATAGTTTCCCTTTATATAGTCATGAAACTGTATCATAAGAAAATGCTTCTATTCTCTAGCAGATGATAGCAGATGATAGCTTAAAGCAGGCTGAAAGATGCATTCTGTTTTACTTTCAACCTGCTTTAAATTTTTGCCCATTACCCCCATAAACTATTTTCTTTAGTGGAGCAATAAGTTGGTGGCATAAAAAGGCATATTTATGGGGGCAATGGGTTAACAATTAAACTAGAAACAGGTTATGGGTTAAGGGTTTAATGAGGTGTAAGAAACATGTTGTTTTTCCTGTTATTGTTTGTTATGACAGTGCCAATGTAAATATTGACTGTCAGGGTATCTGACTGACTTAAACAGTGGCCCATCCATAATCTGGTTAGGCTCAATAACTGCCACTGACAGAGAGTCAGCTGGTAATGGATAGTTATAGTGCTCCTCTAACACCTGTCGGGGTTACCTACCACTGGTTGTTTACATCTACCCCAGAGAGTAGCAGATATATGGTCTAGCAGTAACAGGCTTGATTAGTAACACAGCAGTCGCAGGTTCAATCCACTTACATCCTACACCCAATAAATTGTCATTACAGGGCTCCATTTCTCCGGATTTTTCCTAAATCTTTGGATTTTTTCCAGTACATTGTAGCTTAAAGCAGGCTGAAAGTAAAGCAGAATGCGCCTTATAAGGGCGCATTCTGCTTTACTTACAGCATGCTTTAAGTAGTCGAATGTCAACAAAAATTAGAAACAGGCCATGAGGTAAAGGTACGATTCGTAAAATTGCACCTGAAAAATGCAAATTTAGAAATCTTAGGATTTTTCATGTCAACTTATGGCAGCCCTGTCATTAGGATGAGATCAAGGAGACATTCTAACACACCTGTCCTCTCGCCCTCCCCTATATAAACCAAGAAGGATGCAACTTTGTTTGAATTTAAGATAAAACATACTTATGCGCTATATTGGCTTAATGTGACGTTACTGACGTAATATATAGCTTCAATAATTTGAGCACCAAGAAAATAGCCCAATTGCTTCGATGCACATTGTGCTTAAATCGATGTGTTAGAATCGAAATAAAAAATTACACTAGTGTTTTATCATGCAAAAGAACACGGGTAGCCGTTGCTGGTAATCAAATCGCTTGGCCTATGGCCTTGTGATTTAATTACTACACATGGCAACTCCTACCCATGTTCTATTACACAATCACACTGGTATAAATTTATTATTTCTTAATCAAAACTTCAAAATACTCATTCACTCGATTAATTAACTTGCATTTAATACTTAATTAACTATGTATCCCCTTATATAGGCATGCAACCACTTGCAAGTTACAAACAGAAGTATGGCACTCAATATGCTGTTGGATAGAGGTGACTTTATATTATGACAATGAAGGACAAAATGCTCAACACTGTAAACAAGCTGTGACGGAAACACTTCTTTTTAATCAGGCCTGCTTTGCTCATTTCCCTACATTTTCTGGTTCCATGCTGCTGATTCATTTTGCAGATTTGTTGTTACTGATGCAGGGAGCTGACAGATGTTATCAGGGGGAAAAATCCCCACCCACCCCTCTAGTTTGATCTACAATCAAATCTGTGTCAGGCGTCTTTAACCAGGGCATTACCCCATAGCATGTTTCTAGTTTTGAAAATAGGTGATGACTGAAAGCAGGTTCAAAGTAAAGCAGAATGTGCCTTATGGTTAGGTTGTCAGCCTTGGAAGCAGGAGGTTGAAGGTTCGAATCCCAGGGCCTGTTGGGGTTGGAACTGATATGGTGGCTGGTGAGCCGCCAGCTACAGTTTAACCAATAGTTACCATAGGCCCATCTCTGCCAGCTAGGCACCCTGCAATAAGAGAAGGGAATCGGGTAGGGGTCTCATATAAGTTATAACTGGCTAGCCCTTTCGACAGGGGTGACTCTATAAGAAACAAAGTCTTTACCTTTGCCTTTATGTATACCTTATATGAGCGTTTAGAATTCTTAAAGAAAGTGATCTCTTAAAGAAGGTTGAAGGTAAAGAAGATTGAAGGTAAAGAAGAGTGCTCCTTTTTGCTACTATCTGAAAAAAAAGTTTAAATGCCTTCCAGGATTAATTTCCAGAACTTGCTCACTTTGGACTACTTATTATATTGTAGGAATATTTAGGATATACATGTATTTTGTCCCAGGTCTACGAATTTCCCTGCACAGTATTGGTTGATGTATTTTATGGCGATGAATTCTCATCTACCGACTGTAAGACAATCTACGTGTGACAAATGATTGTAGACGTAGCATGGGGCAATATTTCACCCAGCTGATTGGCTTACTGTCTGGGATAGGCTTTGATTGCTGGCCCATTTATCCAATTAATCAACCTGATCTCAGCAGCAATTGGGAACAAACACTCCAATTCCCCGTAAATCTTGCCCGAGAAAGTCAAAAGCCAGGAAACCTACTAACAGCTTTCATGCAACAGAACGGCAACTGCTTGGTATTTGTAATCACTAGCTCTTTCAACACTAAAGTAATTCTTGTGGGTTATTAGGTTCCTTTGTGAATCATTAATTTTTAGTTACCAAAACATGTCTACTTGGAATTCTGGGTAGTTGGAGAAATACAGGTCTGAATTAGCAGACAGTGTATAGACCCTGCTCAGAGGGCTCCTATAGGAGCCTTTTAATCTGGGTCCACACTGTTTGCAAATGTAATGAGAATATTTTAAACAGTTCTATGGTGTTGAAAGAGCTAAGGGATTGAGGTCAGAAATCAGCTTATATATGAGCTTCAGGTGCAGATCAACACTTGTGTTAACCCATTACTCCATTAACAGGCAAATTTATTCCTTTACCAGAGAAAAGAGCTTTACTTTATACAGTCATGAATAATTTATGTGCCCTTGAAAATATTATTAAGCAGGTGGAAAGTAAAGCAACCATCTGTTTTGTCAATATCAAAAGCATGCAAGCTATGTTGGAAAGGGTAAACCCCATAGACGTGTTCTAGTTTTGAAAATAGGTGAACATGCACTTTAATCAGGCACATTCTGCTTTACTTTCAGTCTGTTTTAAGCTACAATCTGCAAGGATAAAGGAAATATTTCTTATGATGTATAATCATGACTGTATAAAATGGAATTATTTTCTTTGGTGGAGGAATAAATGAGAGGCTTAAAAAGGCGTATTTATAGAGTAATGGGTTAACTAACTACAAATTATAACTTTTCGACTGTAAAATTATTGTCAAATTGACAAGACAGTTTCCATGGAAACTTTTGTTCACTGTAAATCTCCATTGTTTTATATGGGATTTTGTATAAGTTTCTATTCAATTGAGATTGGATGGGGGCTCTCTCACCAGATTGAATAGCGTTTGGAAATTGGGGAAAGAAGTCATTAAATATTAACAATAAAAAACACTAAGAGCTGGATTGCTAAAATGGTGGCTCCTATAAAGTTTGATTAGCGTGACAATTTACTGCTCTCCTGGTTCTACAGAAGCTTGCAAGCAATGATGGTATCTAAAAAATGAGCAATTTAAGTCTTACCATGCTTAGCCACATGTGCCACAGTGATAACCTCTAGCTTTGCAAACAGCTTAGATCTAGATGTACAGAGTTACACTCAGAATCTCATCTATATCTAAACTGTTTGTAAAGATAATCACGCCGTTAGCGTGCAAGCAGTTAAAACTTCATGACTTTTTTATCCATTTTTGCTTGCTCTTGGAAGTAACTAATACCCCTTATTTCAATGACATCAATCAAGAAATGGGAAGTTTTTGTTTGTATTTTAAAATGACTGGAAGCTAGTACATGCTATTCTGGCAAATGCATGCAATGCAGTGACTTCCCTTCATACTTAATAGCCCCCTCGATCTCCGCTTTGGTTCTAATCCTGATCTAGGCACCTCAGACTTTTCATGTGGTGAAGCCTTCTATTTTCTTCAGTGGTGGAATGAATTAAATGTGCTTACCCCATTCCCCCATAAATACGCCTTTTTACGCCATTATTTTATTACTCCAATTAAGAAAATTGTTCCAATTTATACAATCATAAATAATATTTATGTAAGATGAAAAATATTTCTTATATTTTAGAAGATGTTAGCTTAAAGCAGGCTGAAAGTAAAGCAGAATGCGCCTTAAGGCGCATTCTGTTTTCCTTTCAACCTGCTTTCAGTCATCACCTAATTTCAAAACTAGAAACAGGCTATGGGGTAATGGGTTTATAAGGCCCTTCTATGAGATGGACAGTGTTAAACACAGCATGGAGTGTATTGTTATAAACTAAACCTCTGCATTTCTCTGCCAAGCTGTTTGTTAGTTAATTTCATACCCCATTAATAATTCACTAAGGTCTGTTGTTTAGGAGGTAACAAACAGCTCTTCGTTGTTGATTATGTCTGCGAGCACTGACTTAACTCCTGGCATGCTATAGCGGGTGAATCTTGATTGTCTGTGCAAACAGTTTGGATCCTGATAAGACGCCGGGTGACGCAGCGTCTTATCAGGATCCAAACTGTTTGACACTGTGACCCCGTTTTGAAATGAAATTTTGAACAATTTATTTTTCGAACATCAGTAGACGACATAATGTTGCAAATAAAAAATACCCAGCATGCAAAGAGTTCAACTCTTGCTTGCCAAGTTATTTTCTAGTGATATTCCGTGGGCTTTGATATCAGCATATATTTATTGTTTCCTATGTTTCATTCAAAAATATTGAATGTGATTGTCAAACAGTTTGTGGGGGCTGATCTAGATCCAAACTGTTTGCAAAAGTGTGAATCAGTTGTGAAATATATAACTCTTTGGATGGTAGTGGTATAATCGTGAATTCGTGATTATCTGTGCATATAGTTTGGATCCTGATTAGACTTTTCTTAACATGGCACCTCATAGGGATCCAAACTGTTTGACACTTGGACCGTGTTGTGAAAAGAAATTTTGAAGAAAAAAATATTTTTAAAACAGACACCGATGGGTTGTTTTTTTAAATCAAAAAATTACCCAGCATGCATAGATGTTAAACAAATTTATGTTTCAAATCTGATGTTTTTCACCCAGTGACACCCAGTAACACTACCAGGAAATGACAAAACAATCATAATTATGAAACTGTTATTTAACCCTGGTTACCCCATTGCAGAAAATGTTTCTGATGATACACATTCATGACTGTATAAATTGCAACTTTAATTTTCAGTTGAGGATTAAATTAAAGGCGTATTCATGTGGGGAAAGAATTAAATAAGGTATTTTTGTTATAGTAAGGTTAACCCATTACCCACTAACCTTTTTTATCCCCTGCCGAAAGGCAGAGGGATACTGTTTTAGGTCTGTCCGTCCGGCTGTCCGTGCGTGTGTGCGTGCGTGCGTGCGTTTTCCGTCCGCAACTGTATCTCCGAAACCTATAAACAGATTTGGATTAAACTTGGTATACTTATTTGTCATCATAGGAGCACCGTGGGAAATCAAAAAAATTTCAGAAAATTTTAGGAATTTATGAGTTATCTGCCCTTTTTGTGTTAAAAATGCCATATTTAACAGTTTTTACACTCTAGCAACTACAGTATTCAACATATTTTGTTTATACTTGCACACATTGTCTATGAGTACAAGTTCTTGCAGGTGTGCAATTATTGTAAAAAAAAGGATACTTGTGACAAGAGTTATCTGCCCTTGATGTACTTAGAAAATGCTTTATTTTGGTATTGTTTACATACTAGAGCCTATAAATATGCATGGATTTTTGAAAAAACTTTCTTGAATTATGTATGGCTATTAGTTTTCAAATGAATTTGATTATTGTTGAAAACGGAGAAATTAGTCATGAGTTATCTGCCCTTGATAAGTAAAAAAAGCCATATTTAACTGTTTTTACTCTCTGGCAACTACAATTATGAATGGATTTAAATGATACTTGCACACGATGTCTATAAGTAAAAGTTCTTGAAGGTGTGCAATTATTGTCAAAAAAGGATACTTGTGGCAATAGTTATCTGCCCTTGATATACTTTGAAATGATAGAAAATGCTTTATTTTAAAATTGTTTACATCCTAGTATCTATAAATATGCATGAATTTTGATAAAACAAATTCTTAAACTATGTATGGCTATTAGTTTTCAAATAATTGTTATCATTTTTGAAAACGGAGAAACTAGTCAACAGTTATCTGCCCTTGATGAGTAAAAAAACCCCATATTTAACAGTTTTTACCATCTAGAAACTACAGTCTTTAATGGATTTTGATTTAACTTACACATGATGTATATAAATATAAGGGTAGCAATTATTGTCAAAATAGGATACTTTGTGGCAAGAGTTATCTGCCCTTTATGTACTTAGTAATGCTCAACATGGCTTTATTGTTTACACTTTATTGTGTACAAATGTGAATGGATTTTGAAAAAAAAATTAAATCATATATGGCTATTATTTATAGAATGAGTTCAATTATTATCGAAAATGTGCAAATTAGTCTAGAATACTCTGCCCTTGATGAGTTGAAAATGTGTTTACACAATTATAAGTTCTTGAAAGTGTTTAATTACTGTTGAATTTGAATCAAGAGTTACCTGCCCCTGTCATACTTAGATTTATAATGCTACAAACGGCTTTATTTTTTGTATTGTTTAGGCTTTAAAATGTACAAAATTGAATGGATTTTATAAAACTTTGTAAAAAGCTTTTGAATGTTGATCTTTAAAGACAGGTGATCACCATTTGCCCCTTCCTCCCACAATAAAGTTTGCCACTTTCTTCTGGACAATCGCTGCGGCAGGGGATATCAGCTCTAAGGTGCTTGTCTAGTTCTGAAAGTTGTTCATAATGCTTAAAGCAGGTTGAAAGTAAAGCAGAATGCGCCTTAATGCACATTCTGCTTTACTTTCAACCTGCTCTAGGCTACCATTGCTAGAAAATAAAAAGATTTCATATTAATGTATAAATTGGAAATATTTTCTTCAGTGGAAAAACAAATTACAGGCATAAAAAGGTGCATTTATAGGGTAATGGGTTAACACTAAAACACCTTCACCACACAATTCTCTAATTGTAGCCTTTGAAGTTTGTCAAGGAATGGAATTAGCTCAGGAAATAGACAATTCAATTAAACTTTCTACTTTGATCACCAAATTGGTTGTAACCTCTAACAAATTGTCAGATCTTGTTAGTTTTCAGTGTCTAGAATAGTCCTGGTAGAAAACAAAGCAATTAAATTATCAATAAGTGTGATCTAAAAAAAAAAAACAGACTCCTGTGACCTTATAAGAACTATTTCTATATCCTAGTAGCTGCAGTTAGCCTGTGTCTAGTTTTGAAGACAGATAACTTGACTTAAAAGCAGGCTTAAAGTAAAGCAGAATGTGCCTTAACCCATTACCCCCATAGCCTATTTCTAATTTTGAGTATGAGTGTCTTCAACTTAAATCAGGTTGCTTTGCTTCAGCCTGCTTTAAGGTACAATCTGCTAGGATATAGAAAATAATACTTATGGAATATATTCATAACATTATAAAGTAGAACAGTATTCTTCAGGGTGGAATAAATAAAAGGTGTAAAAAGGTGTATTTATGGGGTAATAGGTTTAGGTGCATTCAATCTGCTTTACTTTTGGTCTACTTTAAGCTACCATCTGCTAGGATATAGAAACTATTTCTTTTGGTGCATATTCATAATTGTATACCGGTAAAGTGGAATTATTTTCTTCAGTGTTGGAGTACATTAAGGGGGTACTAATGGTTGGAAAGGGTTAAATTAACACAAGTGTGACAGTAACAGCCTAAGAGAACGCATCATCTTCAAACAAAGCTTTCCAACAGTTCATGTCAGTTGGAAAATATATCTGATTATGGACCAGACTGCACTTAGTAAGATAATAAAAGACAAGATTGCATTCCTAGACCAGATATCACGCTTTGATTTAATGGCATACCATGTAGTATTGTAAATTACACACTGACTCCTGAAAATAATACAGTGAATATACTGTAAATCACACAGTGAAATTATACTTTTACAGTGGCGAAGATATTATTCCCTATTTGTTCTGGTTCCCAATAAACATGTTTATGTTTACCCTTTTCCATCCACAGAATTTTCTTACAGCACCTAGCTCTACCTACTCTTTAATTAACCCTTTGAACCCTAATCCCGCATATAGGCGTCCTTTTCAAACAGTGTACATGTGAATAGTACACTTGTCCTGTGCAAACAGTGAAGACCCAGATCAGAGGGCTCCGAAAGGAGCCCTCTGATCAGGGTCTTCACTGTTTGTCATAATGCAAAAAATGGACAAAAACAACCCTTAAAAGCCAGAAATGGACTAGACTTAAATCGAAACTGGAATTGTCCATTTAAAGTTTCAGGGAGGAAAGAGTTAAGGTAAGAGCCACAAATGAATAAGTTATGGTTTTGAATGGATATTGCAGCCTAAAGCAAGACAAATGTAAAGCAGAAACTCTTAAAGGAATTCAGGAATTTAAATTACACAAAACATAGATAGTGTAAATAACAAGATGATCCTTGTATACTTGTAACCTAGTAAATACTGTAAATCACATAGAGTATTTTCTAAACAAAATATATAATATTATTGTAAAATTGAGGAAATAATACTGCAAATAACCAATCACATTCTGTCAACCTTTTAGTCCCTATAACCGGTTTCGAGTTTTGAAAATATGTGGCCGCTTAAAGCAGGTTGAAAGTAAAGCGGAATGTACCTGCTGCGTAAGCTAAAATCTGCTAGGAATATACAAACTATTGCTTATGGTATTATGGCACATATTCACTCTGGACTGTATAAATTGGAATTATTTTCTTGAGTAGAGGAATGGATTGATTATTAGAAATGAATAGCCATACCATAGGATTTGGTGCTGAAATGAGTGAGAAAATCTTAGATTTGTTCAGTTTATATACGGACCTTCTTATCTGGAATCCTGAATGTATAGCTCTCTTGTTAGAATGTCATATTGTTAAAGATGAGACCAATTTCCTTCATGGGTAAACTACTTGTAAAACAATAGCAGGAGATTATTCAGACCACCAAATGGAGGTAACTGTCTACTCTATTTACATAATTGGCATTTATCTTCTACCTTATTGTCAGAATTGGCTGTTCTGGTCTGTATGTCAGAGTCTATAATGACACTTCTGCTAGTTACAAACCAGATCTTAACATATAGCTTCCTCTGTACCATCGCTTGTTTTCAATCCCCATAAATATTCTAATTAAGCTAACCCGCAAGATACCTTAAAACAAGCTGAAAGTAAAGCAGAATATTTTTGTATCTTTCTGCAAATTCTGCTAAATTACTTTTAACCTGTTTGAAGTGCTGTCTTTAAAACTAATAATTACATCGCCCCATTCAATTCCATTGGGGAAAAAAAGATGTTTAATTCGTATAGACACAATTTCTCTTGGGGAGGGACTTGTGGATATCCTTCACAGAGGAGGTGGGGCCTCTGGATCATTTTCTCCAGGAATCACAGCTTCAGTTATGTGGTTATATATGGCTGTTCCTTTCAATGTACACTATACATGTATTCATGTTAACAAGGTTATGGATTAAATAATAATAATAATAATAAAGACTTTATTTCAAAAGGGTAACACAATTAGAACTCACAAGCAACTAATCTCCCTTGTGGCCCTCAAACATACATGCATGCTAATTAAATGTTCATTTAATATTAGAAATTACAGCAAATATAATGTAAATATGTGAAATGAACTGTTTTTTCGGCGTTTAAGCGAAATAAACGTCAAAAAATGATGAGCAAATTTACCATGAATCCCTTGCATGATGCATGGAATTTGCCAATCACTTTCTGCCATTTATTTCGCTGAAACGCCAAATAAAGTTCAGTTCATTTCTCTAAGTAACAGGCTATGTGGTAAAATGTTCCAATTTTATTGTGCAGATGACATTTTTAATACAGACTATAATATTTGCAGAATAAGTGATAAAAGCTCGGAAACCTAGAATCAGGCTTTCACAGTTACGGGCATACCCTGTTTTACAAACAGAAGATTACACAATACGTATTGCGAATTACATGCTGATGTCTGAATAACATATATCATGGAGATCCTAAACCCTACTATTGTAAGGGAGAAACAGGATTAAAATCTTTGCAAACAGCTTGATTCCTGATCAAGCCCCACATTATGTGGGGCTTGATCAGGAATCAAGCTGTTTGCTGTAAAAATATTATCTAAAAAAAAAAAGGGACACTACATGTAAATTTAAGTATTTTAACCGGCAACAAATTTAGCAGATGACATTCTAGTCATTGCAAGGGTTAAGTATTCGTTACAGACATCAGTATTGCTGGAAATTGATGGTTTTGTCTTACCAAGTACAGTGTATTCTGCGAAATGGTATGAAAATCTGTGTCATTTTGGTTTCCCCTGAGATTGATTTTGCAAAGTCTTAACCCTTTTACTGCATTAACTCTTTCCTCCCTAAAACTTTAAATGAACAATTCCAGTTTTCATTTTAGTTTAGTCCATTTCTGACTTTTAAGGGTTGTTTTTGTCAATGTTTGGCATTATGACAAACAGTGAATACCCTGTTCAGAGGGCTCCTTTCGGAGCCCTCTGATCTGGGTCTTCACTGTTTGCACAGGACAAGTGTACTATTCTCATGTACACTGTTTGAAAAGGACGCCTATATGCGGGACTAGGGTTCAAAGGGTTAAACAGGGCTGTTTTGACCTTTGCATACAGTCTTGATCCTGATCCAGTGGCAAGTACCTGTAGCATCACGTCTGATCATGATTCAAACCCTTTGTTACTGATATGGTATAATGTATATACAGAGACTCCTGGAGACTCATGAGCAAAAAGCTAACAATTTCAGATTTGATTACTTTGCAAGCTGGGTAATTTTTTTGTCCATGGAAATTGTCGTCTGCAACTGTTAGAGAAATAGAAATTTTCAAAAAATATTTTCAAAACAGGGTCAGAGTGTCAAACAGATCCTGATGAGACAAATGCATAGGTAAATTTCACTGTCAAGTACTTATAATCTGCCACTAGCATGGTAAAAGTTAAAGACAACATTATGGTGTCTATACTGCAATCAAAGGTAATATAGAGTCATTGACAACAATCAGTATAGTGAATTGTAGACAAAAGTGAGTTAAAGGTGTGTTTTCAGTATAAAAGAAAAATTGGCTATTATTGGGTAAGGGACAGTTACATTTGAATTTTGACAAATAAATAACCGAAGAAACATTGTTTGGTTGTTTTTAGCTCACCTGAGCCAAAGGCTCAAGGTGAGCTATTGGGATGGCCCTGTGTCCGTCGTCGTGCGTCGTGCATATGTGCGTCGTGCGTATGTGCGTCGTCGTTAACAATTGCTTCAAATGACATCTCCTCCTATACCGCTTGACAGAATTCAACCAAACTTTACAGAAATGTTCCTTGGGTCAAGCTCTTTCAAATTTAACAAAGAATTAAAAACAATGCAGAACTCTGGTTGCCATGGCAACCAAAGTGAAAAAATAAGGAAATCTTAAAAAATCTTCTTGTCAAAAACTGGAAGGGCCAGAGCTTACATATTTGGCACATAGCATCATCTACAGGTCTTCTATCAAGTTTGTTCAAATTATGCCCCTGGGGTCAAAATTGGCCCCGCCCCGGGGGTCACAGATTTACATAGAGTTATATAGTGAAATTTTCAAACGTCTTCTTCTCTGAAACTAATGTGGCCAGAGCATTGATATTTGGCATGGTGACACTTCTAGATGTCCTATACGAAAATTGTTCAAATGGTTCTGGTCGGTTGCATAACTAGGTCACAGGAGCTAAAAATAGATTTTTTTCATTGAAAACTTAAAAAATCTTCTTGTCGAAAACCTGAAGGGCCAGAGCTTACATATTTGGCACATAGCATCATCTACAGGTCCTCTATCAAGTTTGTTCAAATTATGCCCCTGGGGTCAAAATTGGCCCCGCCCCGGGGGTCACAGATTTACATAGAGTTATATAGTGAAATTTTCAAACGTCTTCTTCTCTGAAACTAATGTGGCCAGAGCATTGATATTTGGCATGGTGACACTTCTAGATGTCCTATACGAAAATTGTTCAAATGGTTCTGGTCGGTTGCATAACTAGGTCACAGGAGCTAAAAATAGATTTTTTTCATTGAAAACCTTAAAAAAATCTTCTTGTCTGAAACTACAAAGGCCAGAGCTTAGATATTTGGCACATACCATCGCCTACAGGTCCTCTATTTAGTTTGTTCAAATTATGCCCCTGGGTGTTCAAATTATGCCCCTGGGGTCGAAATTGGCCCCGCCCCGGGGTCACAGTTTTACATAGAGTTATATAGTGAAATTTTCAAAGGTCTTCTTCTCTGAAACTAATATGGCCAGAGCTTTGATATTTGGTATGGTGACACTTCTAGATGTCCTATACCAAAATTGTTCAAATGGTTGTGGTCGGTTGCATAACTAGGTCACAGGAGCTAAAAATAGATTTTTTCCAATGAAAACTTAAAAAAAAACTTTTCTGAAACTACAAGGTCCAGAGCTTAGATATTTGGCACATACCATCGCCTATAGGTCCTCTATCAAGTTTGTTCAAATTATGCACCTGGGGTCAAAATTGGCCCCGCCCCTGGGGTCACAGTTTTACATAGAGTTATACGTATAGAGGAAATTTCAAACATCTTCTTCTCTGACACTAATATGGCCAGAGCTTTTATATTCGGTATGGTGACACTTTTAAATATACTTTACATAATTTGTTCAAATGGTTCTGGTCTGTTGCATATCTAGGTCAGTCCTGGACCTAAATTATTATCGCCATTTTTTCAGCTATTTTCTCAGGTGAGCGAAATATGCCCCATGGGGCTCTTGTTTTTGTTTTTGATATTTTGATTGCAGAAATCGATACATCATGTCATATGTCACGTACAGGCTCAAAAGGAAGCAACAAATTTATATGTTTTTCTAAGGTTTATTATTTAGCTGTTTATCCTTGTCTTGCCTTGATTGTAATTATCTTGTGTTACGGCTTCAGATAAGAAGGGGTAAACTGAACAAACTCAACATTTTCTCACTCATTTCAGCACCAAATTCTATGGTGTCACTACTCATTAGAATCGTCTCAAAGAGACGATTCTAATGAGTAGTGACACCATAGGGTTTAATTCCGATTTGAAGATTTTAAATTTTGAAAAACTCCCCTTATCTGGATCCGTGTTGTGTTAAGCTGCCACCTGTCTTTAACAACAGATGATCTCTTGGATGGAGGTAGAGTCAAACTTCTATATCTCGAACTCGCTTAACTCGAACTAACCCATATTTCTACACATGAATTACATCATTTCATGGTTGGTTCAGTCGAACATACCCGTAGTTCCAAGTTAAAATGTGGCTACGGATATGTTCGACATATTGACCGAGCTCATGATATCCAAGATCGACTGTAGTTGTTAGACTGTACATGTACTATTTTATGATTTCAGCCATTAATTCTCATATTCTGATTTGATTGTTATTCCAATATACCAGTGTAATTCATCAAGTTATGACAGAAAATTGGATTCCAGCATCTGATGGTCCAATAAAATCTTCCTGTGGTCGCTATACTAACTCTTTGCATGCTGGGTAATTTTTATGCCTGCAACAATTTTCGTCTGCTATTATTCTAAAGATAACATTTTAAAAATTTCTTTTCAAAACCATGTCAGAGTATCGAATAGTTTGGATCCTGATGAGATGATAATGCGGCATCTCATCTGGATCTAAACTGTTTGCAAAGGTAATCTTTGTAGGACATAATTATCTGCTGCATAGCATGCAAAGAGCCCATTTCTAAATTCTTACCAACTCAAGATTCTTGAGTACAATTGGTAAGTTGTCATAGTTGTGGAAAAGCCTAATAAAAATTTCTTATAGTTTTGATTCTGATCGTAAAGTGAAGAATTTTTTGTTGTCCTACCACTGGCTATCAGTAAATGCCACATGCTTTTAAATAGTTTGTTGGCAAATGATTTATAGTTATATTTGTCTGGACCAGGGACCTTTCCAAATGAAGTATGGACAATCTATAAGAAATATTGTTGCTTAACCGGGCATTCCCCAATAAATACGCCTTTTAACGCTGATAAATTATTCCTCCACTCAAGAAAATAGTTCCCTTTTATACAATCATGAATATGTATCATAAGAAATATTTTTTATATCCTAGCAGATAAAAGCTTAAAGCAGGCTGAAATTAAAGCAGAATGCGCCATAAGGCGCATTCTGCTTTAATTTCAACCTGCTTTAAGTGACCATCTTTCTTTAAAACTAGAAACAGGCTATGGGGGGAAAAGGTTAAAGCAGGACATACGGTAAGTGAATGCAGAAAGCTCCTTCAGGAGATTGCATGTTGTATTACTTTTGTTTTGCATTAAGCAGAAAGCTGTCTTTGAAGATTTTCAGACTAATTTTCTTAACTGAATGGCCACAGAAAATACATTTGCTTTTGGAGATAGAACCGAGACATTTGAGTGCTTAACTCTTTCCATACTACCAGCGCTTATGTACCGCAGTAATCTAATGTTACCTTTGCAAACAGTTTGGACCCTGATGAGACGCCAGGTAATGCAGTGTCTCATCAGGATTCAAACTGATTGAAACCCTGACCATCATCATCATAGACTTATGGAAACACATTGAGGCCCCTCTGATCAGGGGCTACATTGTTTGCATAAGGCAAGCATTCTCTTCACAGGTACACTGTTTGTTAATAACGATTATACTTGACGCTAGGGTTGAATGTGTTAAAAGAGCTACTAGTCTCAATTGATCATGACACAGAATGGTCTCTTATAAAATTGCCGAGAATAAAGTCCCTAAAGCCTCGGAAGCTCCATCAATCTGGGACAATTTTATTATCCATATTTACATATCAGGAAGTTTATGTCCACCAGTGGATTAAAGGATTGGTGGTACATAGCAAGTTGTCTGTTTCTGTATATAAAATGTCTGGTATATCTATCAAAGAGAGAAGAGGCATTCTGGGTAATTCTTATATGGTCAGGACTTGAACATTTTCTTATGCTTGATGCTGAAGAATAAATATTAACATCTTTGGATAACCTCAACCTAATCATAAAAGAGCAAGATGAAAGTAAGGCAGAAAGCTCCTGTACAGTTTTACTGATTAATCCCATTACCCGGCCATGATGGGCAACCAATGACGAGTACCCTCACACGTTCTGCCCCGACCCAGCATTGAAAATGAAACTTCATTGATGAAAAGCAACTATCTGTTTGGATGTAGAAAATATTTCTTATGGTAAAATTATTGTGTAAAATAAATATAAAATACTGCTTCACAATCTTTTCATTTAATTTCTTATGGTATATATTCATGACTGTATAAAGTGGAACTATTTTCCTCAATGGAGGAACATTAGCTAAAGGCATAAAAAGGCATTTTTATTGAGTAATGGATGTATCTAGAGTGAACACAGCATAGAAGGACCTACTGCAATACGGATTAGCTTCAGGAACATATTTACCATGGCATTAGTGTAGAACTTGTGAAAACATTCAATCTTTCCTTAAAGCTGCGAAAACAGACATCAAATATTTATGCTTGAAGCTTTTAACCCATTTGTGGAAACCCCTAGACACCGTGAGAATCAGATTAAGGTGATGAATTCCAAAAGACTAAATGTATACACCGGTTTTGTATCTTTTGTATAGTCTTGGGAATGTATTTCGTGTAAATCTCCAAATGCTAAATAAATGTGTCTTTGAAATGTTGGGTGCATCGATGTGTGTGATGTTTTGGAAAATCATGTTTTCTTTGTGTTTGCAGGGGAGTATTTCAAATACTAAAATCTTTGTTTCTGAATTAAACCCAATGGTGTCACTACTCATTAGAATTTTCTCTTCGAGATGATTCTAATGAGTAGTCACAAATAGCATTTGGTGCAGAAATAAGTGAGAAAATGTCGGATTTGTTCAATTGACTGCATCGTATCTGGAGCCATGCTGATCAGATGCTGAGTTACTCAAGATTGTATGCAAAAGTCAAGACAGATTGGTTCTAAATTTGCGCCCGAAGGCTTAACTGTGAAAACACAGTATAAACAGTGTTACAGACTGATCCAATCACAATTTTAAAGAGACTGTTGCTAGTTTATAATTCTACTGAGAAAGATATTGTTCAGGGACTTTATAGCCGTGTGATCAGTATAATTATACACTACAATTGACATGCTGTAATATGTGACGGCCAGTTTTTCCAATGTGCCATGAAATTTGATTTATTTTGTTTGATATCCATTTTTATTGAGGGGTTATTCCTGATTAAATTCTTCCAAATGTCCAAAACTTTTTACAAAACGTCGGCCGCCCAATGAATCCTTTGTCACAAGAGATTCAACATTTTAGAAACGAAAGAAATTGGTTAGCTTGTTTTGGCTTTATGTCCCTTTAACAACAATGTCATATTGGGATGGAACCTCATTGCCCATTCTCATCCAAAAGACGGAAAAAAATCATAGTTAACTCTTTGCATGTTGGGTATTTTTTCATCTGCAACCATTGTAGTCTGGTACTGCTCTGATAGTAGAATTGTAAATTTTCTTTACAAAACAGGGTCAGAATGTCACAGTTTGGATCCTGGTGAGATCCAGGATCTCCATTGAGTTATTGTTAAGCTTGACAGATCAATATACAACATAGATGAGACACCTGCGTCGGGAACCAAATTGTTTTTACAATTAACCAAGATAATTCTGTCACTAGCATGAAAAGAGTTAAAAACAATTGGCAATCCCTGTATGACAAAGACAAGCAGCCGCTATACCACATAGGCTCCTGGGTCCTATCTTACAAAAGGTTGTACGATAAAAACGATCGTAAGTCAAAATTTTAGAATACGCCTGATTTCTGAAAGAGATGTGACAAGACAGGTTTAGATGGGGGAAATAAATAATAATTGAAAATTTTAGAAACTGACTTACAACAATATTTGGGGTATGACGTTTAGTAAGACAGGCTCCTGTGATAGAAGTCATTTTGTACTTAGTGACCACTCAGTAAAGATTCTAGGAGTACAGCAAATTCAGTTTATGACTTTTGAGCTCACCTCCACATAGTGGGGGGGAGGGGGGCTTATGCTTAACCTCTGGCTTTGGCGTCTGGATATCATAAACTATAAGGACTAGGTCTAACTACTGCACATATATTGGGTCGTGAAACTTCATATTATCATGCGTCTTAATAAGTAGACCACAATGCACCTGACAGTTTGGTAACCTAGACCCTATGACCTTGACCTATAAGGTTAACATTAGGTGTTGCGTTAAAGTCTGTTCTGAGCAAACTACTGCACCTTCTGTCAAAAACCTCATATGCTGATGCACCTCAATGAATACACCATGATGCACTGCAGTTTTATGACCTTGACCTTAACCTCTAGGGTCAACATTAACCTGTTTTGCCTTAAAGTCTGTTCTGAGCAAATGACTGCTCCTACGGTCACGAAACTTCATATGCTAATGCGCCTCAATGAGTAGACAACATTGCACCACAGTTTAGTGAGTTCAACCTTTGACCTTGACCTCTAGGGTCAACGTTAAGGCTTTGGGTTAAAGTCTGTTCTGAGCAAATGACTGCACCTACGGTCAAGAAAATTCATATGCTGATGTGCCTCAATGAGTAGAACATGGTGCACTGCAGTTTTGTGTCCATGATCTTTGAAATTGACCTCTAGGTTCAAGGTTTAGGTTTTGCATAAAAGTCTGATCTGAGCAAACAGTTGCACCTAGGGTCATGAAACTTCATATGCTGATGCGCCTGAATGAGAAGACCACAATTCTTTGCAGTTTGGTGACCTTGACCTTTGACATAGGCCTCTGGAGTCAACGTTAAGGTTTTGCAGTTAAGTCTGATCTTTGCAGAAGGTGAACTTTCTAATCTTGAAATTGAGTTTAAATTGTTTTTAGAAATTACATGAAATGAGAGCTTGAGGATTTGGAATCTAGATACTGGTCAAGTATTGTAAATGCGGGATTGACTGATTTCAACCACTTTTTGCAAATGATGTGCAAGGTTCACATGCTCAGATAAGGGTTATTTCTGGGAAAGAAACCCATATTGTCTAACTTGAACAAACTAATTCCAGTCACAAAAACAAATTGGAAGTTTCTTGAAATCAATTTTCTTGTTTTTAAAATTTATTTTCCCCACCATCATGATTCCGTGCAAGTGAGAAGTGCAGTAGATTGTTACGCTAATCAGTTTATATGAGATTTACCATCTTATAATGCAGTGAAACTCCTTAACCCTTAGCCTGCCACTCACGACTATAGTTCCATATGCAAACAGCTTGGATCCGGATGAGACGCCGAGTAACTCGGCGTCTCATCCGGATCCAAGCTGTTTGACACTCGGATAACATTTTCAGCAATTTTGAGCAACTTTGAAGCACTTTGAAACTTGAAGCAGACGAGAAATATAGCAGACGACAATTTATTTGGCGGGCTAAGGGTTAATAGGCTAAAACTGAAGCGCTGTGATAATGGAGTACAGTAAAACCTCAGTTACGACCACTAAATATAAGGCTAACTAATTGTCTAAAAAGACAGGTGCATGACTGCTTAAATCATTGTTCTGTTTTTCTTTCACCTTGCTTTAACCCTTTCCCCCATAGAAGCGCCTTTTAGCGAATATGATTTATTCCTCCGTTGAAGAAAATAGTTCCAATTTATTCAGTCATGAATATATATTATAGGGAATATTTTCTATATTTTAGCACATGATAGCTTAAAGCAGGCTGAAAGTAAAGCAAAATGCGCCTTAAGGCGCATTCTGCTTTACTTTCAACCTGCTTTAAGTAGTCAACTATCTTCAATACTAGAAAAAGGATATCAGGTAAAGGGTTAAGCTGTCACCTGCCTTAAAAACAAAATAATATACTTCAGTGGTGGTTATAGAGAGGTTTTACTTTATTTTATAATTCAAATCTTCATGTCTGCACCAAACCCTATGGTGTGACTACTCATTAGAATCATCTTGAAGAAACAATTCAAATGAGTAGTCACACCATAGGGATTAGTGCAGACATGAATGAGAAAATATTGTAAAGTTAAGTTTACTCCCAGCTAGGATTAGTCCTGAATATAAACTATAAACTATATTTCCAGTACCTTCCCAGATTATATAAGTAACTTAAAGCAAGCTGAAATCAAAGCAGAATGCTCCGTCATTCTGCTTTACTATCAACCTGCTTTAAGAGGTTACCGGTTTTCTAAACTAGAAACAGGTTATAGGATAACACATTAATTGACCCAAGACAAAGTTGGTTGTAATGCAATTTCACTGTTTCTTATAATTTATCGATTACTCCATAAATGCACCTTTTTAGACCTATAATTCATTCCTCTACTGAAGAAAAGAGTTCCATTGCATTCAGTCCTGTATATGCATCATAAAAAACATTTTCTTCAACCTAGCAGATGGTAGCTGAAAGTAAGGCGCTTTACTTTCAATCTGCTTTAAATTGTCACCTGGCTTTAAAACTGGAAACTTGCTATAGAGTAACATATTAAATGGTTGCTCAAGACAGAGTTTGTTGTAATTCTGCTTTCTTAGTTTTTGTCATTAATATTTAATGTCTTCCTTTCCCAATTTCCAATTACTGTTCAATTGGTTTACAAGCTTTCGTTATGCCTCTACAGATTTCGCAGGAAATGACGCATAATTGTGTTGTGAAATGTCAAGCAGGCGAAAAGATTTAGTAGGAAAAATATTAGCCCTGATAACGAAAATAAATATTCGTGTGTGATTGGTTTTGCCGAAACAAACAGAAAACAAGTTACAATGTTTAGTTAGATGGGCCTCTGGATATTCTGCTGAATATACAGTCTCCTATAGTCAGGGCTCAAGATTTTTCGCCTCTAATTTATTCCTTCACCGAAGAAAATAGTTCCCATTTATACTGTCATGAGTATGCAACCTGAGAAATATTTACTATATACTAGTTGATGGTAGCTTAATGCAGGTTGAAAGTAAAGCAGAATGCGCCATAAGGTCATTTAGAGTCAAATAGCTAAATAAATCAATATTGGCCATAACTTTTAAAATTGCATGTGATAGAGACTTCATATTTGCCATAATATTATGTACACAATACAACTTGAATCATGTCCAACAAAGGTCAAGGACATTTAGAGGTCAAATAAACAGAACTTTACATAGGCCATGACTGTTGACCAATATGTGATATAGACTTACTATTTGGCATTTGTACTCAACTGAGGCAGCTCTTGAGCTCAGCACAAATTTGGTCATGTCCGATAAAAGTCAAGGTCATTTAGAGGTCAAGTAAACAGAACTTTACATAGGCCATAACTGTTGAACAATATGTGATATAGACATACTATTTGGCATTTGTACTCAACTGAGGTAGCTCTTGAGCTCATCACAAATTTGGTCATGTCCGACAAAAGTCAAGGTCATTTAGAGGTCAAGTAAACAGAACTTTACATAGGCCATAACTGTTGAACAATATGTGAGATAGACTTACTATAGTGGCCCAATGGTTAACACCTTGGACTACGGTACCAGGGGTCGTGAGTTCGATCCACCGCCGGACCAGCGGTCTGACTAGGGGATTTTTTCCGAATCCCTAATGATGTACAGGAATGTCCTTGAGCAAGACATGTACCGCGAGTTGCTCCTCTCCACCCAGGGGTTAAAATCAGGGTACCTGTGAGGGTCTGAGCCGGTACTGCGGCTGCTTTAGCGCCATATGTTAGCAGTGCTCAATATTGTCGGCAAGATGGCTCAATGATCAGGGGGTAAATGTACAGTCGGCTGAGCGGTCATTCGGACTGAAAGTAGACTTTAACTGGTACTTTACTTTTTTTTATATTTGGTATTTGTACTCAACTGAGGCAGCTCTTGAGCTCAGCACAAATTTGGTCATGTCCGACAAAAGTCAAGGTCATTTAGAGGTCAAGTAAACAGAACTTTACATAGGCCATAACTGTTGAACAATATGTGATATAGACTTACTATTTGGCACTTGTACTCAGCTGAGGCAGCTCTTGAGCTCAGCACAAATTTGGTCATGTCCGACAAAAGTCAATGTCATTCAGAGATGAATTAAATATTGGCCATAACTTTGGAACTACATGTGATTGAGAGTCAATATAAACTATTCATTTATTAAAAGACGGAAGAGTCCATTTGGAAATCCACCATTGTTGGGTTAATCCATTACCCCATAGCCTGGGCACATTCTGCTTTACTTTCAACCTGCTTTAAATGGTCACCTGTCTTCAAAACTAGAAACAGGCTATGAGGTAAAGGGTGAAAGATGTTGCTAGTTTTTAGTATTCACTGATGATATATTCTAGATTGTATTGACACACTGTACTAGGACTACAGACAGAGGTGTTGGAACGTGTGACATTAGCAATTTCTCAAGTGAACAAAGCCCAGTCGGTTTTGATTTGTTTGAATTATTCATCATTTGTTTTCTCTCAAGGTAGTGAAGACTATTTCTCTTGCTACATCAATGTTCAGTCCTTGTATCAGGACTGCCATTTCTCCGTTCTTTCCCGAAATCTTCCTATTTGTATCATAGCAAATGGTAGCTTAAATCAGGTTGAAAGTAAAGCAGAATGTGCCTTAAGGCACATTCTGCTTTACTTTCAACCTGATTTAAGAAATCGAGCTAGAAAAAATTAAAATTTGGGAATTGAAGGAATTTTCAAGATCAAATTATGGCAGCCCTGTTGTATGTGAATATTTTGGCTGATCATCATTCTTGTTTAACCCTTCTCTCCATGGCCTGTTTCAAGTATTGAAAATAGGTGACCATTTAAAGCAGGTTGAAAGTAAAGTAGAATGCATGATACCCTTTACCCAATGGCCTGTTTCTACTTTTGAAAATAGCTTAAAGTCACTTAAAGCAGGTTAAAAGAAAAGCAGAATGCACCATAAGGTGCGTTCTGCTTTACTTTCAGCCTGCAGTTAGCTTTAAGTAATTTTCTGCTAGAATATAGAACATATTTCTTAATGTGCATAACCATAACTGTATAACGTGAACATATTTCATTTAGTGGGAGGAAAGAGTTAATTAAAGATGTAAAAAGCATATTTATAAGGTAATGGGTTAAGGCAATGTAGTAGTTCAGACAACTGTTGTTTATTATAGGGTAATGGGTTAACCCTTTACCTCATAGCCTGTTTCTAGTTTTGAAGACAGGTGACCACTTAAAGCAGGTTGAAAGTAAAGCAGAATGTGCCTTAAGGCATATTCTGCTTTACTTTCAGCCTGCTTTAATCTAAAATCTGCTAGGTAATATAAAATATTTGTAATGGTAATGGTTCATGAGGGTATAAACTGGAACTATTTTCTTCAGCGGAGGAATAAATTAAATGCGCTAAAAGTCGCTTCTATGGGGGAAAGGGTTAAGGCAATGTAATAGTTCAGACGACTGATGTTTATTATAAGTTCGCAAAGCTTTCATGCCCCACTGGGACATGCTGTATTACCCTTGTCTATCCATTCATTCTTCTGTTCATTTGTCATTCCGTTTGTTTGTCTGTCCGTATACTCTTTTGTCCTTGGAACTTGTCTTATAGATTTAAAGCTACATGCAACCTTGTAACTTTAAAGGAAGCTTTCACATATACTACAGTCACAGATGTGTATTTCCTCAGGATATTTTATATGCTTCTATTTTTCACAGAACTATGGCTAGTTGAACTTAGTCATTATTTGCATATACAGTACATGCAACTGTAGTATAACCCTTTGGGCCCAAAGCCTGCTTCTAGTTTTGAAAACAGGTGGCCACTTAGAGCAGGCTGAAAGTAAAGCAGAATGCACTTGGTGCATTCTGCTTTACTTTCAACCTGCTTTAAGCTACCATATATGTGCCAGGATATAGAAAATATCTCTCGTGACATATTCATGATTGTAGCAAGTGGAACTATATTTTCTTTAGTGGAAGTATAAATTTAAGCCGATTACCCATAGCCTGTTTCTAGTTTTGAAGATATGTGACCACTTAAAGCAGGCTGAAAGTAAAGCAGAATGCACCTTAAGGTGCATTCTGCTTTACTTTCAGCCTACTTTAAACTATTATCTGCTAGAATATAGAAAATATTTCTTATGATTTTTATTTGTGACAGTATAAATTGGAACTATTTTCTTCAATGTAGGAATGAATTATAGGCGTAAAATGGAGTATTTGTGGGTTAATCCTTTGAACCCTAGTCCCGCATATTGGCATCATTTTCAAACAGTGCACATGTACATCAGAAAAGTACACTTGTCCTATGCAAACAGTGAAGACCCAGATCAGAGGGCTCCAAAAGGGTCTTCACTGTTTGTCATAATTCCAAACATTGACAAAAACAACCCTTAAAAGTCAGAAATGGACCAGACTAAATGGAAACTGGAATTTTCCAATTAAAGTTTCAGGGAGGAAAGAGTTAATGGGATAATATATTCAGTGTCTTGCAGGCAAACCATCGATATGAAAGTTCTGCATTGATCATAATTTATGAGGTTAACGACTTCCCCTTGGTGTACAACAATAAACCCATATAACCATTCTACATTTGTGTAATTATGCTTTATATCATGGTGTACAGTCTGTATGGATGTTCGGGGACTATTAAACAGAAAGAGAAAATGAAAATGTCATTATTACTGACAATAACAATTTGCAAAACTAATTGGTTTTGTTGTCTCCAGAGTTTTAAAACTTACCCATGATAACAACAGTTATAGAAACATAGCCAGTGTCCCAGATAAGGGGGAGTAAACTGAACAAATCCAGCATTTTCTCGCTTATTTCAGCACCAAATCCTATGGTGTTCTACTTATTAGAATCGTCTCTTCGAGACGATTCTAATGAGTAGTGACACCATAGGGTTTCAAGCAGAAATAAAGATTTCAATTTTTGAAATACTCCCCTTATCTGGAACCCTGCATAGCATAATTAAATTGCAGTGGTCCCTCTCTACAAAGACACCCAATGGGAGACTCAGCTTGTGTGTGTTGTTTGGAGGGAGTCGTTATAGAGAGGGAAAATTAAGACTTGGTTTACTATTCAAACAGCTTGAATCCTGATCAGAAGCCGCGTAACGCGGCGTCTGATCTTGATTCAAGCTGTTTGTCACTCGTCATTATTTTAATTCTATCAAAATCTCCATTTCTTTGTAACTTAAATTTGAGAGAAAACAGCAGACACAATTTTAAGCAGACGATATAACAGCAGTAACAGCGTTAGTCATAATTAACCCTTAGCCTGCCACTCACGACTATAGCTCCATATGCAAACAGCTTGGATCCAGATGAGACGCCGAGTAACTCGGCGTCTCATCCGGATCCAAGCTGTTTGACACTCGGACAACATTTTCAGCAATTTTGAGCAACTTTGAAGCACTTTGAAACTTGAAGCAGACGAGAAATATAGCAGACGACAATTTATTTGGCGGGCTAAGGGTTAATATTGTCCTGTTTATATGGAAGGAGTTGCTGTTGAGAGGGCCGTTGTAGAGAGAGAACACTGTAGTACAAAAATGTATACAGCTTCATTTCAGAATTGGAGGATTATACAGTCCCCAGTGTATGATAACAATGTAAACATAATGTAATTGAACTTGTACGAAGCATATACTTATTATAGTTTATGTCAATATATATATATATATAGTTTATAACAGGCTGCAGCTTGATGCAAGACAAAAGTAATGTATAAAGCTCATTAGAAGTTTATGCATTAGTTTTGTTCTTGATCTGTATTAAGCACATTCTGTCTTAACCATAGCCTGTGTTTAGTTTTACAGACATGATGTGATGTACTGCTCAAAGCAGGTTGAAAGTAAAGAAGAATGCACCTACAGGCGCATTCTGCTTTACATTCAGCCTGCTTGAAGCTACTATCTGATAGGATATAGAAAATATTAATTATGGTACTTATTCATAACTGTAAATAGAGGAATTATTTATTTAGTTGATGAATGATTTAAAGGCATAAAAAGGCTTGTTTATTGGGGAATTGGTTAAATTGTTTATTATATGATATCTACAAGTCTTATCCTATAGTGAAGCTGCTCTAAATGTTTTGGTAATTTATTTTACATATAAATATTTAATGCCTGCTATTTCTTACTTTGCTTTTAGTAATGGAAAACTCTCGCATGTTCTATTATTGTAATGTTGAGTAAATATGTCACAGAGAGAAAACACAATACATTTACAGGAAAATGTGTGTATAACTGCCATTCCAGTAAAAAATTACCTGGCCATCTCTACGTAAAGTTGATAGTGATCAACATTACTTTCACACTTTTCTCCACAAATTACTTTCACACTTTTCTCCACAAATACATAGTTTTACAGAAGAAAATAGTTCCATTTGCATCCTGCCTAAAGCAATCATCTGCTTCAAACTTTGAAATCAAGCTATGGGGAAAAGAGTCATAAACATTCAACTGCCTTTAACAGTAAATAGAGAAGTCACTGTCTTTACTTTATTGTAAATGTAGTTATTTGTCCTTTCTCACTTTAACCCATTACCCAATAAATAAGGTTTTTTACGCCTTTAATTTATTCCTCCACTGAAGGAAAAAGTTTCGATTTATATATTCATGATCAAGTATTATAAGATATTTTTCCATATTCTAGCAGATTATGACTTAAAGCAGGCTGAGAGTAAAGCAGAATGTGCCTTCAGGCACATTCTGCTTTACTTTCAACCTGCTTTAAGGGGTTACCTGTCTTTAGAACTAGAAAGAGGCTATGGGGTAATGGGTTAATGATTGTAAGTACATTTATATGATTCCATGTGAAGCGCTTTTGAACACACAACTCCCGTGTGAAAAGAGCCCTTTATAAATCTGGTATGATAGTAATAATAAGTTCAGTATGTTGTCAAACAGAGAGGGGTTTTATTGTACCAATATTGATAAGAACTTTGTATGTAGGTTTTATCTCGGCAATCATATCAGAGACCAATCTTTGTCCAAGTTATTGGAGGCTTATCCTTTAGCCTAGCCCTGGAGTCAACGGACATCATTATTAGTAACCTCTGAGTAAAGTTTGGATCCAGATGAGATGCTGAGTTACTTAGCATCTCATCTGGCATCCAAACTATTGGACATCATGATTTTCTTTTCTAAGGGGAGTTACTAAATCTGCCTCGAGAATTTCTGTAGATGTCAATTTTCTACGGAAGAAAAACTAAAGCATTCTACTTACACTGCCTGATATATGATTTCCTGGTTGAAGTGAACAGAAAGCTTTAAACAGACACTGCTATGATCCAGATCTGTTGCCTAGCAACTGTGCATGTAAGTCATTATAAGTCAGGGTCATGTGTTTTAACTTCAAATTGATCATATGTCATAGATAATTTACAGATGAAATTCTGATTGGTACAGAGGCATTTTAGACAATATTTCTGGAGAAGACACCATATTTTAGTAGGCTAAAGTATATATTGGGTCATCGGATACCCAGAATGCAATTTTCTGTCACATTCTGATGAATTACCCGGCTATATTGGAATAACAATCAAATCAAGACCAGGATTAATGGCACCGCCAACTAATCATACAGTACAGCAATCATCTAGCATGCTGTCATAGTTTTACTCTACGGCCATGGGGAGAAACCTTTAGTGCTACTGCCTTCGGGAGAAGTCTTTGGTGCCATTACCTTAAATCTTTGCATTGCTAGCGGTGGATATATCCACCACAGTGATTGCCTTTGCAAACATTTTGGATACAGATGAGACGCCGCATAACTCATCAGGATCCAAACTGTTTGACACTCTGACCATGTTATGCCCAAAGGTACCGATAATCAAAAAAACACTGAATTTAACTAAAACATTACTCTTTTAACACCTATCAGTGATTTTTTATCTACTTTTGTTGTCTCATTAAACTTTTTCTCTAAATTTTTAATTTGACTGGTAAAACTCCACCAAAAAGTGACACATACATTCATTACATACATACACATTGGCGCTATATGGCCTGAGTATTGTGTTGCAGTGCTGTAAAACCCAAATCAATCAATCAAATTAAAATACGGTCACTGTCTCAACTTTATACAGTTATAGCATGTATAGAAAAAATGTTTGGAATTTGCATGCCCCCTGGGGCAACTTTACAGAGTGTTATATGGTATATTCGGTTCCAGCATAAATAAGGGGGTAATTAATATTAACAGTTGGCCGGTGCTACATACAAAGTGTTGTATTTACAAAGAGTTTTATTGGCAATTAAGGCTGTCATTGACTGACAAGGGAGGTAACTGTGTCTGATATTATAGTGTCTAACACTAACCAGCAGCTGGATCTCATTAAAGCCACGCCTGTATCCACTTCGAAGACCCCCTGGAGACTGTCTGCACCCAGTACATTGACTCATTGAATTATAACCAATTACCCTTAAATACACCTTTTTACGCCTTTGAAATTACTCTGCTGAAGAAATTAGTTCCAATTTATACTGTCACAAATAAAAATCCTAAGAAACATTTTCTTGAAGATGATATCTTAAAGCAGGCTGAAAGTAAAGCAGAATGCGCCTTAAGGGGCATTCTGCTTTACTTCATCCTGCTTTAAGAGGTCACATATCAAAACTAGAAACAGGCTATGGGGTAATGGGTTAACCCCTTTATTGCAAAGAACTCTCCCTCTGTGTGCTCCCTGGAAGTTGACATTATAGAATTACAAGGGTGATTTAAAGATACTACCTTGTTTGACTATACAGCAGTACATTTTATATGAAATACTCCCCCCACCCCCTGCACCAACCCACAGTTGCTATTCACTTAAAGAAAGATTAAAGCAAAGCATAGCAGAATATTAAAGCTAATAAAGATGCTTTATGCATTACTTAAATTTGTGCATGAAACTGTATTGCTTTAAGTGGTCACCTGTGACTTTAAATACTTACTTTCTTTCTTATTGGTATATCTTTGGGAAGTGGCAAATAGACCAATTCCACACAATTTACCAGCAGTGGCTGTCAGAAGTAACTGTAATCCCATTTTGCATCTTCCCTAATTGCTTGTAATAGGTTGATTCCCTGGTGCCTCTAGCCTGCTATTAACCCATTATCCAATAGCTTGTTTCTATTTTTTGACAAAAGAATCAGACCCTTAGCCCATTACCACATAGCCTGTATCTAGTTTTGACGACAAGGGATCATTTAAAGCAGGTTGAAAGTAAAGCAGAATGCGCCTTAAGGTGCAATCTGCTTTACTTTCAGCCTGCATTAAGCTACCATCTGCTAGAATATAGAAAATATTTCTTGTGGTGCATGTTTATGACTTTATAAATTTCACTCAGCTTCACTTTCAACCTGCTTAAAGCTATCATCAGCTAGGATATAGAAAATATTTCTTATGGATCTTTTTCATTTTACTATATCAAATGGATCTATTTTCTTCTTGGGCATATTTATGGGGTAATGGGTTAACTCATATCCCCCTGAAACTTGTTTAAGTCTAGTCTATTTTTGGAACTAGTTTCTTCTGTAGAGGAGTAAATTATAGGCATAAATAGGCATATTTATGGAGTAATGGGTTAACACAGGTATCATTTATTTTGAAGAGCCCTAGTATATATACATATGCATGTCCTTTGTAAACAGTAAAAATGCCTACACAAACAGTGTAGACCCTGATCAGAACATATTCCTGAATAATCCCTATGATCAGGGTCAACACTATTTGTCAGCTTTCAATAATTTGCAAAAATGATAAAACACTCCGAGACAAAACCATGAAAAGTATCAAATCAACCAGACTAGGAAAACTTGAATACGGTAAAAAAAGTAGATTCCAGAGGCAATGATGTAGCATCTTCATTGTTTCTTGTAGTCTAAAGGGTGATTGTTGTAATGGAAGCAAATTGTTTCTTGTAAACTTTAATGTGCTGGAATTGTCAGACCCTTCTACTTGTTTTATAGTCATAAGCCTTTTCCTAGGCTGTCAGTTTGTTTAGGAAATGTCATCAGAGTGTCAAACTAATTTGTTTCCAAAATGCTTGTTAGATGCGTAGTTACTTATCTGAGTCTAAATTTTTGCAAAAGTCATTACAAACATTGACTCGATCATTCTAAGCATGCCTAGAGTTATGACATAACAGCTGCAGGAAGAATAGCCTGAGCATTTTTTAAGCTCCACCACAACAGACCCTTGTCAGATTATTAATTGGCTGTAAAATTGTCTAATTAACATTGCTGCAGGAAAAAAACAGGGGAATTATTAGCTGTTCATGGTATGCCGTCAATCCAGTGTTAACCTTTTTACTCCACAGAAGCTCTATCCTTAATCCTTTACCTCATAGCCTGTTTCTAGTGTTTCAGACATGTGACCACTTAAAGCAGGTTGAAAGTAAAGCAGAATGTGCCTTACGGTATTAAGGCACTTTCTGCATACTTTCAATCTACTTTAAGCTACAATCTGCTAGGCTATATAAAATATTTGTAATGGTAATTGTTCATGAGGGTATAAACTGGAACTTTTTTCTTCAGCAGAGGAATTAATTAAATACCCTAAAAGTCGCTTCTATGGGGGAAAGGGTTAATCTACAGAACCTTAGTGGTGTGTATTGGCATCTTTGACAAGCAGTGTACATGTGATGAGTACACTTGTCCTGTGCAAATATAGTTGACCCAGATCAGAGGGATTCTAAAAATCATCCCTCCGATCAGGATCTGTACTGTTTGTTATTTTCTAATATATATTGTAAACAAACAAATTTGTACAGTAAAAAATGGACTTTTAACGTAACCCATTACCCCGTAAATACGTCCTTTACAGCTTCAATTTATTCCAGCACTGAAGAAAATAGTTCCAAATTATACCATCATGAATATGCAGCATGAGAAATATTTTCTATATCCTAGCAGATTGTAGCTTAAACCAGGCTGAAAGTAAAGCAGAATGCATGGGTGAAAGTTTTCCGTATTGTGACGGAATTCCGTATTTCCGAAATTGCCGAGGGTCATTTTTCCAGAACGTGTAAATCCGTTGAGAAATTCGGGGTGGGGGGGGGGGGGGGGGTTAGAGGATGTCTTTGTCGAGTAAGATTGAAAAAACAAAATCGAAGGTGATTTCGAGAGCTGTCAAATTAGTTGAAATTACGATGTCAATGTTCGCCAATGTTATCGTTCGGCCCTATCGTTCGTCGTACTATAACGGTGACGGCAAAATCCGAGTGAACCAAAACAAATTGGACTGGTTGCCGAATTAGGTGCTACACGCACGCGGACAGCGTTGAAAACACGGAAACCAGTCTTTGACCAAACATTTCCGTAGTTGATTTCAATAATATGACAGGCTTGAATAAAATAACGAGGTAAGCAAATTTATGAGGGGGTTGTTTGTGATTTTGATCTTGTTGCCGATAATTTTCCGTAGCGGTTCGAAAAACTTCTTTAGGAAAATCTAAAATCTCTTTCTTCGGAGTCTTACTAGGCGCTCATTGTTTTATGAATCATCCGATTACAAGACGCTAAACTATATCACGCGGAACGCTTCGTGTTTTATCGTTGGTGCATCAAAATGCAATTAGCTCATTTTGTCACCAGTTTTCGCGAATTTAAAATACCGGCGTATCTGTCAAATGCAGCTGAATGGCTAACTTCAATGAAACGCGAACTAAACAAAATTAGTAGATTGAATAGGAAATTCGGCTGAAAATCCGATTTTATTATAAAACAAGTAGCTTACTCAGTTACTGAAGTATTAATGTCATCTTTTTTAATTTTTCACATTACATATTATTGGACTGTTAAACAATCCGTTTTCTATGGCTATAAAGTATTGAAAAAGTATTTTAATAGCATTCTTATCATTAAAGTAATTGATAGTAACCATTCCATTCATTAAGTAAAGAAATATTTATCTGATTTGGGTAACCCAAGATTAAAATTTAGTCAAGCATCACAGCTTTGAAACAGTTTAGAAAAATCAAAATGTATAAAATTGAACCACTAAAATCATTTTTAGGGAGGCCTCTTGTTCCATCAACTATGGGAAGGCTTCTCTCTCCCATCATAGCCTACTGCTTTGAATTTTGTGCCACTTAGTTTTAACTTTCTGAAAGCAAATTGAACATGAAAATGAGAGCTAAAATAAACTCACACACAGATCACGGTTAGAAATCGTTTATCAAGGAACCATTTATCAATCAAATAAAGTAGACATGGCACAGAGGTAAGTTATTTACTTTATGAGTAAATCCTTTGAGCAGAGAGAGGGAGGTATTTTCATTAGGCTAAGTGAAATGCCTATCCCCACCCACCCCTCTCAAATGTCATGCCTTTAAATGTACAAAACTTTAGAATGGCCTGTACACATAATAATGAAAAAAAAATTCTTAAATATATTTATAGGGTAACCCAAGTCTTATGCCATTTTTTAAAAAATCATTTTATGAGGCGGAAGTATGTGGTCAGCACCTGCCCCTTCATATATATAATCATACACCTATGCACTGGTCTGTATAAATGAAATATAGGTGTCAAAACAGGATCAGACAGGACTGGGTGTTTTCTGTGACAATGGTTTTTAGTATCTGTACGATAGTTTAACTATATTCAACTGAAAAGTACTGACAACAATGATTTATTTGAATAGTCTAAACTGTTAACTGAAAGCAAGGGCCAGTTATGAATTATATGTACATCTATCCTGTACGAACAGTGTAGACTAAGATCAGAATGTTCCCATCAGAACCTTCTGAACGGGATATGTACAGTATCCTTGCAAAAGCTTATACAACCAGAGTCAGTTTTTATGGTAATGCTTGACTGGAAATAGAGTATGTTCTAAATGTTTTGTATTGGATCTAGTAATACATGTCATAATTTTTAAGTGTCAGTGATACAAAATCTTATACATTCAGCTTTATAAAACAGTATAATGATAGAAAACCTAAATAACATCTCATATTTTTCTCCCTTGGAGCTAACTCATACATGGACCTAACTAGAAACATATTTTTGTGGCCTTAAAATGATAATTGTAAAAGCAAAGTGCTTATAATTTACTTTGGAGTATAACAGTTTGCTGAAAGCAATTTCTATCTTTTGTTAAATAAAATCAAAATTAAGATTTATTTTTCAATCCTTGGAAAACATTAATGCTTATGACCAAGAAAATTATTTTTATATTTTTCCATTGCTTGTCATTTTCAAACAATTTTCCAACAGTTTCAGACCTTAAAAATGCTTAAAACCCAGGAGCTTCCGGGGGCCTCCTGCCCCTTGGTCCCCCAGCCAGGGCCTTGCCCTGGACCCACTGGGGGCCCTGGCGGCCCCCGAGCCCCCAGCATAGTTTTCAGTATTTTCAGTTTTGCAAACTTTCACCCATGAGAATGTGCTTTCATGCACATTCTGCTTTACTTTCAGTCTGGTTTAAGTTGTCACCTATCTTCAAAACTTCTAAGAAACAGGCTTATGAGGTAATGGGTTAATTGGTAACTGGATTGTCCATTAGAAATTGCAAGGGCCAATGGGTTTAACCCTTTACTCCGCAGCCTGGGTCCAGGGTTATAAAGAGTTTGAGTTGAGTCTGAAGTCTTTCTCAAGCATTTGATAGGTCAGATTTGAGCAAAATCTCAAATCTGACCTGTCAAGTGCTTGAAAATGATCTCAGACTCAACTCAAACTCTTTATTACATTGGTGCCAGTTTCTAGTATTGAATATAGGTGACCACTTAAATCGGGTTGACAGTTAAGCAGAATGCACCTTAAGGTGCATTCTGCTTTACTTTCAGCCTGCTTTAGGCTACCATCTGTTAGAATATAGAACATATTTTGTATGATACATATTCATGACTGTATCAATTGGAACTTTTATGCTCCCCTTTAGGGGGGAGCATATAGTCGCCGCTTTGTCCGTCCGTCCGTGTTTCCGTCCGTGCCACTGAAGTGGGTTAGAGGGCCAGATAACGGTAAACATAACAAAAGAAGACAATAGAGTTCATTCTGTAACAATGCACTAAGGGGCCATGGCCAGTTATTCGAACAAAAGAAAATAAGAAAAGAAAAGGCCCTCTAACTAGGACTGCAACGGTTCACCGAATTTCGGTTAGTTTGTCTCGGTTCGAGTTTCGGGTCGGCACCGCAAATTATCGGTTCGGTGCGTCGATGTATGGTCATTTACACTAGACCGCTAATTTACCAATCAGCGTGCAGTCTGCGTGTATATTTTTGATGGTCAGGCGTTCCAAAATGTAAGGTTAAATCACAGTTCTAACCTTTTCTTCTTGCAGTAATTTAAATCTAAGCTCGCTTCTCGTCCGTCTCATTCTTTTCATATCGGCTATTTATAATTCCGGGAAACCCAGCACTTAACGCATGCGCACGATTGAAAGCCCGGCTTCAAAGGTACCAAAGTCGAATCAGCATCAGAAAAAGGGTAACCAGTCTATTACTTAGCGACCGCAAATTGCGAATGGCGATGTAAATAATTAAACTGAAATATTAATGACTTTTCAGTAAAATAATAATATAATTGGAGCTAGGTAGTTCTTCTAGCGCTTATAAATAGAAGGCTGATGAGGCATTTAAGGAAGACGAGCCAGAATGACAAACAAAATAGGCTGAAAGCTTAGTTACGAAACATCAATGAAAAACAGGTCGGGACGAACCACGCCTTAAATTCGCTACAATCTGTCCTAAAATGGTAGAAAGAAATGCACATCTTTCTCGTTCATATGATAAAACTATAGATGACAGTGATAGCGTTTTCGAAAAAGTGTGTAGATCTATTGTCTGCGTAGACATGTGCCAGTAAATGAGATTTTTTTTCTGGTTGATTTTATCAAGTTCTTATCCTAATACCCGAACCGAAATAACCGAAAACCGAAGGGGTCTACTCGAACCCGAACCGAACCGTGAAGTACCTGAACCGTTGCAGCCCTACCTCTAACCCACTTCGGTGGCACGTCCGTCTGTCCGCACATCCAGGAGGCACATTATGGGGTCATTAACCTGGCAGTTTGGGTCATTAACCTGGCCAGTTAGTGATTGTGGGGTTGAAAGAGAGTATTGTGGGGTTAAAAAAGGCATTTGTGGGGTTAGTTTTAGGGTTAGGGTTTATATAGCATCTAACCCCACAACACCCTCTCCTAAGAACGTCCGTCCGTCACGCTTTTTTGTCTGGAGCATATCTCTTGAACGGTACACCGTAGGTTGATGAAACTTGATACAGTGATAGAGAATGACAGGAGGAGGTGCAGTACACAAGAACCGTAACTCTCTCATCTCCCAATTTTGAATTATCTCCCTTTTTCTCATAAAAAAATTCAATTTTGTCCGGAACATATCTCTGGACCGTTACACTGAAAAGTGATAAAACTTGTAACAGTGATAGAGGGTGACTAAAGGAAGTGCAGTACACAAGAACGGTAACTCTGTCATCTCCCAATATTATCTCCCTTTTTCTAAAACATACAAAAAAAATTTGTCCGGACGCTATCTCTCGACTGCTACACCGTATGTTAATGGAACTTGATACAGTGATAGGTGATGACATAAGGAGGTGCAGTACACAAGAACCATAACTCTATCATCTCCCAATATTTAATTATCTCCCCTTTTCTATTTAAAAAAAATCAAATTTGTTCTGGAGCATATCTCCTGAGCATTGCATTGTAAGTTGATGAAACATGATACAGTGATACAGTGATACGAGATGACAGAAAGAGTGCTTTAATCAAGAACCATAACTCTGCCATCTCCCAATATTTAATTATCTCCCTTTTTCTACATAATTTTTTTTTAAAAATCTAATTTTTCTGCCGCACTGTAACTTGAACCTTGATACTGTGTTAACGGATGACAAAAAGAACTGTAGTACACAATAATTATATCTCTGTCATCTCCAAATATTGAATTGCCTCCCTTTTTCATAATAAATTCATTTTTGTCCGAAGCATATCTCCTGAATGTTACATCGTAAGTTGATGAAACTTGTTACTGTGTTCACCTACTAAACATGCTATACCTTGGGCTTTTTCTTTGTGGGGAGCATCCATCGTTGGGAACGATATTCTTGTTTCTTCAGTGGAGAAATAAATCAAATGTGCTAAAAGGGGCTTCTATGAGGTTAACAGTTAACACATGAATTATTGTAAATATTGTTTAATTGTTTACTTTCAGTCTGTGACCAATGAGGATGTTACACAGGAGGAACTGGGCGGGGCCAAAACTCATACCACAATATCAGGTAAGTTTAACCCTTTACTCCATAGCTAGCCAGTTTCTAGTTTTGAGATCGTCTGTAGCAAAAGTGAAAAAGAAAACAATTATCGAAAAAAAAGGAGTATTCATGATCAAACACCCCCCCATCCTACTAATATAATAAGAACACCATTGAATAATCTAGTGTTATCACACATTAAAGTTTTCCCCCAATACTAAATGTTTTCGGTATTGAAGACAGATGGTTGCTAAAAGCAGGCTTAAAGTAAAGCAGAATGCCCCTTTAGGAGCATTCTGTTTTACTTTCAGTCTGCTAATATAAGCTACCATGCTAAAATAAAAGGAAATATTTCTTATGGTGCAATATTTTCAAGACTGTATAAAATAGAACTATTTACTTTAGTGAAGGAATAAATTACATATAGGAGTGAATTAACCCTTAGCCCGCCAAATAAATTGTTGTCTGCTATATTTCTCGTCTGCTTCAAGTTTCAAAGTTGCTCAAAATTGCTGAAAATGTTGTCCGAGTGTCAAACAGCTTGGATCCGGATGAGACGCCGAGTTACTCGGCGTCTCATCCGGATCCAAGCTGTTTGCATATGGAGCTATAGTCGTGAGTGGCAGGCTATGGGTTAAATGCATATTCATGGAGTAAAGGGTTAAAACATAAAGCTCAGCTTTTCTTGCTGCAAACCTGTGATCAAGCCATAAAAAACTTTTTATGTTCAATAATTCTCACACCTCTTGCAGACATGTCGGAGTTGTTTTCTGTCATTTCAGAAACAAATCATCACGTACAGTCACCTCGGTTGTGTGAAGCAGTTTTATGTCGTGACAGGCACAATGTGTTTTATCTATTTACTCTGACATTGAAGGTCCACAGGGCCTCTTTTACACCTTCACTGCTATAACCCTTCTCCTCATAGAAACACCTTTTAGGGCATATAATTTATTCCTCCGCTGAAGAAAATAGTTAAAATTTATAGTCATGAGCATGTACAATAAGAAATCTATATTCTAGCAGATGATAGCTTAAAGCAGGCTGAAAGTAAAGCAGAATGTGCTTAAGGCGCAGTCTGCTTTACTTTCAACCTGCTTTAAGTGGACACCTATATTCAATACTAGAGACATGCTATGTGGGAAAAAGGGTTAAAGTTTAAAGATAAATAAAAGTTGTAACATACCATGTCATCTAAGAGTTGGGCCAGAAAAAATGATTATTTTTTTCAGTGGACCAATAATTAGATTTAAAAAAAAAATTGTTTGTTTCGTCCAACATTTAGATCAAGGTTGAAACATACCACTAAAATTCCTGGACATGTACCATTATATAGATATACAGGATAACGATATATTATACCCTATATGTCTCCGAATTTAAATAATAGAAATAATAAAGATATCCTTAATGAAATATTGTTTCCACTCGTACGAATAAACTTAGGCCAATATGGCAAACATCAAAACGAAACTTCCGCATCTCTTAACGACTGATGCTTTCCCATACCGCTGAAACCCCTACCCTCCTGGGATAGATCTCTGGTGTTCGTCTTACGAAACGTAATACATTAAAATTGATTGTAAGTCAAAACTTTAAAATACATCTAATTTCTGATTTCTCAATCTAATCCTGTCTTGTGATATCTTTTTTGGAATCGTCTGTTCAAGACGATTCCAAAGAGATGTCACGTGGCAGCATTAAATGGAGAAATAAATAAAAATTGAGAGTTTTAGAATTTGACTTAGGACCGACCGTATTTGGCGTACAACATTTTCTAAGATTGGCCCCTGGACCACATTAAATTGTGACTGCAGAGAGAGAGGGTGCCCTAACAATTTTGTTATTGGGGCACCTTTTAACGCTCTTTAAAAAATCTGCAAGGAAAGGGCTGATAATTTGAGAGAAAAAAATTGTGTAGAGTGAGAAAAAGTGGGCGCCAGACATTTATAAAGTACTTCTAAAAGCCTTGTGGAGATGTGGTTGAATTTGTAATGAGTTTGCAATGGCACATATCTGAAAATGGATGTCTGTTTCACCAATGTATCATACACTCTTGCACATTAGTGCAATTTCCTTGGCTGAAATACAAAAATCATTCACACAGAACTTTAATAATGGCTTTGAATTTACAAGGAGTAAAACCTTCTTCTGTTTTAGCCTATCTTTCTTTGAACAAGATGTCCTTGAAAAACTTTTTTTTCTATACATGTAGTATTCCCTCTCTACAACGACACCCAATGGGAGACAAAAAATGTGTGCGTTATTCGGAGGGAGTCGTTATAGGGAGGAAATTTGGTTTACATTTGCAAACAGTTTGGATCCAGATCAGACGCCGCATAATGGGGCGTCTGATCAGGATTCAAGCTGTTTGTCACTCATCATTAAAAAAATTCTGTAAAAATGCTCAATTTTGTAACTTTCAGCTGACGAAATTTTTAAGCAGAGGAAATATTGGCAATAAAAGCCATACATATATTTGTCCTGTTAAGGGAACTGCGACAAGGGTTGTTGTTCGGAGGGAGTGGTTGTTAGGAGGGCCATTGTAGGGAGGGAACATTGTATTTCTGAACTTGTCTTTGGTAATGGCTTTGAATTGACCCATTCTGATTGACTTTCATTCTGCTTTAACCCTTAACTCCATAACCTGTTTCTTGTATTGAAAGTAGGTGATCAATTAAAGCAAGTTGAAAGTAAAGCAGAATGTGCCTTATGGCTCATTCTGCTTTACTTTCAGTCTGCTTTAATTCACAACCTGTTGGAATATAGAAACTATATTTCTTGTGATGACTGTAAATTTTGGAATAAATTAAAGGCGAAGAAATGGAGTACAGGGTTAGGCAACAAAATAATTTTTAAAAAAATACTGATCACAAACTATAGGGGAAAGGGTTATGATTATGTCTTCAGGAAATATCTTTTTGTTTCAGACAGATTGGGATGTAAACCGTTTACCCCATTGCTTTGTTGTAGTATTGAAGATAGGTGACCACTTAAAACAGGTTGAAAGTAAAGCCAAATGCGCCTTAAGGCGCATTTGGCTTTACTTTCAACCTTCTTTAAGCTTACATCTTCTAGAATATAAAAAATACTTACTAGGATATATATTCATGACAGTATAAATGGGAACTATTTTCTTTAGTGGAGGATAAGTTAGGCATAAAAAGCTGTATTTATGGGGTAATGGGTTAAGTTTGCGTTTATTTCAGGCGTTGCACACAGAGCATTTGAAAATGACCTGGATGCCCTTCTGCAACTAAGGGAGTTCTTTGATTATCTGCCCTTGAGTAACCAAGACCCCTCACCAATCAGAGAGAATAATGATCCCTGGTAAGTATTGTCAATACTAGAAACAAGCCATGGTGAAGTATAGGGTTAATAACTTTTGTCACCACCTGGGGGAGAAATATCCATTCAAATAAACTTTATCTCGTCAGAACACCAGTTGCTGTAAATTTTGAATTTGACACTCTTTCCCCGCTACCGTCGTATTCATAAACACATACATGTATAATCTGAGTGCCAAACAGTTTGATTCTGAAGGGCAAAATCAAACAGAGACCTCTGCATCTGATCTGTATCAAAACTGTTTGACGATGTTCAGAAAACTATTTTCGGAATTTCCTTGCATTGAAAGGGTAAAAATAAAATGAATAAAATCTTTATTAAATGCGACATTTAACACGAAGCCTTTGTCTGACAGATGAATTTAAAATTTCTAGACAGTGTAAGAAGAATAGAAACATATTAACTGTGACTGCTCAATTGGGTATTGACTCTTTGAATTCTGAGAACATTAAATTTTGTCGTCTGCAACAGTTGACGTCTGCTACTACTAAATTTTAGAATTTTCAAAATATTCTTTTCAATGTGAATCACTGAAATTATCTAAAAACCATTGAAAATCAATCCTTTCCTTAATATTTTTGGGGCAGCATTCTGCTTTACTTTCAGTCTGCTTTAAGCTTTTATGGCTTTGCATCACTGCTTGGTGCATTTCAATGTAGATAAACAGTATGTATGATATTTGCGCTTTCAATACTCATGTGAATATACATGAAGTATGTGACAAGATAGTTATATAACATGATACATATATTGAAGTCCATGTGGGGGCTGGATGCAAATAACTGATGCACTACAGATTATATGTTACATGATATATTGAAAATCTGAAAGTTTATTAATGCATAGTACCATACCACTGTTGCATGATGAGGAACAGTTTATGTGATTAAGCACATAAACACTTTCTGCAGACATTATTTTCATTAAATTTGATGATAGAGGAGAAACACTTGTTCATAACATAGAACAATTCATTGTACTCAAATGCATATTCCCCTACTTCGTTTTAATAGATGTCACATCTACGATTTCCATTTAAAGATAAATTTGGTCTTTATCTAAAATTTTCCAAGTAGTTATTTTAATGATGGCGTATCGGGAATCTTTAGAGCATAATTTGCATTGATTTCGTCCCCGAAACTTCAGATCACTGGCAATAAACTGACAAGCAAACTTGGTTTATTAGCCAGTGTTAGGAATGTGAGAGTTGATTTAATGGTATTTATTGGATAAACGCTTACACTGCTGCTATTACAATAACTTGCATATTTTCCTTGCAAACAGTGAAGCGCCTGATCAGAGGGCTCCGTTGCCCTGGCGCTTCACTGTTTCTTGCACTTGAAATCATGTCAAGAAACAGTCCTCAGAAATCAAGATTTATATTTACTTAAACGTGGAAATTCTTTTTCAAATTTTCAGCATTTTAAGGTTTGAAATTTCTTTTTTGTGTCTCAGTCTGTAGAATCAATGTCTCAGTGAAACAAATAAATAGCATTTAATGTAAAGCTTGAAATCATTTCCCCGCAGCTTTGTTGAGGCAGAAATACAATCAATCTCTGCTGTAACAGCTCCTCAAATACAGAGGAACCCCGCTTTTACAGCCCCTCATATAAAAAAAAATTGTATTGCTGTCCCATTAAATACAGTAAAACCCTGCTATAACAGCTCTGAATTACAAAAACCTTGCTATAACAGCCCCTCAAATATAGCAAAATCTTTATATTACAGCCCCTCAAATAAAATAAAATCTTTATATTACAGCCCCTCAAATAAAATAAAACCCTTATATTGCAGCCCCTCAAATACAGCAGAGCGCCCGGCTTTTGCAGCCCCTCAAATACAGCTGGGTTATAACAGTCTTCAAATACAGAAACCTTGTTACAACAGCCCGTCAATTAACCCACTATCCCATATTTACGCCTCTAATATATCCCTCTACTGACGAAAAAAGTTCCAATTTATACAGTCATTAATATACATTTTAAAAAATATTTTCTATATTCTAGCAGATGGTAGCTTAAAGCAGGCTGAAAGTAAAGCAGAATGTGCCTTAAGGCACATTATGCTTTACTTTCAACCTGCTTTAAGTGGTCTCCTATCTTCAATACTAGAACTAGGCTATGGGGTAATGGGTTAAATTAAAGCCCTTATATTGCAGTTGAATCCTAGAATACAGCAGAACCCTTATATTACAGCAGAACCTTTCTATTACAACTCCTAAATACAGCAGGGTTATGGTTAATATTTTAGGGGCTGTAATATAAGGATTCTCTTTGCCAGAGTTACCAGTGTTTTGTTTACTGGTATTGCTAATTTCTTCCATACTCTTAAGAATGTTTTAAAGATTCCAACATGACTTTATTTGCCACTAGGGATAGAGATGTACCAGGACTTGACACAGTTGTCCCCCTTGAAACAACAGCTGCCTATGACATCACTGATGTCATCACTGGGGTGGCAGATGACAGTCAGTTTTTCGAGATTATGCCAAACTATGCCAAGAATATTGTTGTGGGCTTCTCAAGGATGAATGGGAGAACAGTAGGCATTGTGGCAAACCAGCCCAAAGTAGCTGCAGGTGATAAAGGAGTTCCAATAACCCTTATACAGTGCTCCCTCCCTACAACAACACCCAATGGGAGACAGAGATTGTGTGTGCTGTTCGGAGGGAGTCGTTATAGAGAGGGAACATTAAGACTTGGCTTACATTTGCAAACAGTTTGAATCCAAATCAAACGTCGCGTAACAGTTCTGGATTCAAGCTGTTTGTCACTCGACATTATATTTATTCTATCAAAATGTTAATTTATACGTAATTATGAGGAAAAAATAGACAGACTATACAAGTTATAGACGATACTACAGCATTACAAACTTAGCCATAATTGCATTGTGTAGGGAACTGTGGCAAGTGTCGTTGTAAGGAGGGAGTCATTGTAGGGAGGGCCGTTGTAGAGAGGGAGCGCTGTAGTGCTGAATATTCAAATGGACTCGTCCGGATTTATGATACATTCTTGATTATATTGACTATCCAAAATACTGTAAAGCCTGACAAACAGTGCAGCTGGACCCTAATCAGAGGGCATATGATCTGGGTGGACACTATTTGTATTTGATGACTATATCTCGTTCCATCACTTTATCCCTTGCCCTTTGCCCCTTGAATTTAATCCTAAACTGAAGAAACTTCTTTGCCAACGTCCATTTAAACAGTAAATCAGGACGATTGCGCATTTTTAACACATGCTGTCAATTTCACTACATTTTAATCCATTATACCATATAAACATCTTTTTACCTCTTTAATTTATTCTAATTTAATTAGCTGGATGTCGCGATATGACTGAAATACTGTTAAAAGCGACGTAAAATCATAACAATTCAAATTAAATCTAATTTATTCCTCCACTGAAGAAAATTGTTCCAATTTATACAGACATGGAAATTAACCATTAAAGATATTTTCTATATTCTTGCAAATGGTAGCTTAAACCAGGCTAAAAGTAAAGCAAAATGTACCATATGTGCCTTAACCCTTTGAACCCTAGTCCCGCATATAGGCGTGCTTTTCAAACAGTGTACATGTGAATAGTACACATGTCCTAGGCTAACAGTGAAGACCCAGATCAGAGGGCTCCAAAAGGAGCCCTCTGATCAGGGTCTTCACTGTTTGTCATAACTCCAAAAATTGACAAAAACAACCCTTAAAAGTCAGAAATGGACTAGACTAAAATCGAAACTGGATTTGTCCATTTAAAGTTTCAGGGAGGAAAGAGTTAAGGTGGATTCTGCTTTACTTTCAGCCTGCTTCAAGCTACTATCTATTAGGATATAGAAACTATTTCTTATGGTACATATTTATATTTATATATTTATATTTATGTACAAAACGGACCTATTTTTTTCAGTGAAGTAATACAATAGAGGTGTAAAAAGGCGTATCTATGGGGTAATGTACCTTATATATATAGGCCTTTTTACACCTTCAGTTTATTCAACCTGCATTAAGTGGTAGCCTATCTTTAAAACTAGAAAAAAAGCTATCAGATGATGAGATAACATAATTTTGAGTTCTCTCTTTGCCCCACAATATATTTTCATTGTTATCTTGTTGTTTACAGGCTGTTTAGACATCAATGCCTCGGTAAAAGGAGCCAGATTTGTGCGATTTTGTGATGCATTTAACATACCAATAGTGACATTTGTTGATGTTCCCGGGTTCTTGCCAGGTAAGATCCAAACAGAAATTAGACTTTGCAAACAGTGCAAACCCTTTCCCTGAAGAATTGATTCAGTGTTTGAAATATGTAGCGGATAAAAGCAAGCTGAAAAAAATCAGAAATCTGCCATGAAATGCAATTTTGACTATACTCTTAGAAATTCGTTTACCTGTTACTATTGCATTAACCGATTGTATGCTGGGTAATATTTGGCGACCATTTTAAAATGTCGTCTGCAGCGGGTATAACTCAAATATTTGCAAAATATTTTAGAAATTTCTGATAGAATATTGACTTAGCTGCAGTTTTGATCTCAGATCAGGCCCCACAATGTGGGGCCTGATCTGAGATCAAAACTTTGCCTAGAGGTACACCTAAAAGTGTATCCCGCATAAAATGGGTTAAACCTGTACATACTGCCTGTGTTCAATATAGAAATGTTTTAGCCCAAGTATAACAAGGACTTTGGGCTGAAACTTTATTTGGCATTTCAACATTTCGTATTTGAAGAATGATTTTAAAAGCTTTGGCAGATCATACTTTTAATTTGTACATCAGTTGCAAATATTCAACAAAATTAACATAAAGGGAGATAAACTGTGCAATAGTTGTCATACAGTCAGTATGATTATTTCCCTTTGTTCCTACTCGTTAAGCTTGCTTCTAAAATGACTTGAGATCTTGGGGGTTTACCCTTTAATCCATTCTATGAGGAATTGCACTTGGATTAAGTGCCTTATGTTTTTATTTACCAAGTTATGGTTCTGAACAAAACACAGGTTTCAGATCAAAATTATGAAAGCAAAGCAGAAAGCCAGAAGCAGTCACTTGAAGATTTTTTTGCATTTTTATGGGTTTAAAGTTTTAACTGACCAACAATTTGATTAGTCTCTAAATGAAGGCTATTTTAACCCTAGACTCCTTAGTAGCCTAAATTGGGAATCACTTACACATATATTTTTCTACTGTGTTTAACCCATTACCCCATAAATACAACTTTTTACGCCTCTAATGTATCCCTTCACTGAAGAAAATTGTTCCAATTTATACAGTTATTATATTTAACATTAGAAATAAGTTCTCAATTCTAGCAGCTGGTTACTTAAAGCAGGCTGAAAGTAAAGCAGAATGTGCCTTAAGGCACATTCTGCTTTACTTTTAACCTGCTTTAAGTGTTCCCCTAACTTCAATACTAGAAACAGACTGAAGGGTAATGGGTTACGGCAATTGATTGCTTAAAATGGAGCTGAAACTTTCACCCTGCTCTCTTTCCTCCTTGAAAGTTCAAATTGACAATTCAATATTTAAATTTAGTGCAGTCCAGTATTGATAATTAGGTTTATTTTTGTCAATTAATTGCAGTATGAGAAATACTATAGATCATGATCAGACAGTTCCTTTAGGAGCCCTCTGATCTAGGTCTTCACTGTTTACATAGAACACATGTTTTCTTCACAGGTACACTGTTTTACTATATGTGTGGCAAGGATTCAAACTGTTCAGCTTCCATCTGTATTATATACCATTCATGTACATTTAATTTTGGGGTACAGGTGAAACTCGTTACTTCGAACTCGCTTAAACAATCGTACCTGTATTTCATAAGTTGAATTTCGATTAGTCAGTCTAGTTGAAGTCAAAAATACCCATATTTCAATGCTAAAACGTGGCTAATTTGAAAAATGGGTATGTTTGAACTAACATGAGTTAAGAAAAATTGAGTTTCAACTGTATATGTTCAGGAGTAGGTATAGATACCCCGATTGGTGCTTCTATGAATGAAAAGATTGAACTTGAATATTTTTGTTGGTTGTTTCAGGTACCAGTCAGGAGTATGGCGGCATTATTAGACATGGAGCCAAGTTACTTTTTGCTTTCGCTGAGGCAACTGTCCCCAAGATTACAGTCATTACTAGAAAGGTTTGTATGGCATTTAACCCATGGAAGGAATAAATTAAAGGTGTAAAAAGGTGTATTTATCGGGTAAGGGGTTAAGCAGGTTGAAGGCACATTCTGCTTTAACATTCAGCCCGCTATAAGTTACTATCTGCTAGGATATAGAAAATATTTCTTATGGTGCATATTCGAAACTATAAAGTTGAACTACTTTCTTATGGAGGAATATATTAATGGCGTAAAAGGTGTACTTATGGAGTACTGGGTTAACAGGACATTGAACTGACAAGGGAAAATAGTATATGATTGATTGATGTGTAGGTATTATTCAAAATGCCAGAAAGTAATTGATTATTAATGTGGAATACACATAATTAACCAGGGCTCCAGATAAGGGGGGTATTCAAAAAAATAAAATCTTTATTTATGCTTTAAACCCTATGGTGTCACTACTCATTAGAATCATCTCAAAGAGACAATTCTAATGAGTAGTAACACACTAGGATTTAGTGCTGAAATAAGAGGGAAAATGCTTGATTTGTTTGGTTTACTTCCTCTTATATGGAGCCCTGAATTAAACCATTTAATCTTAGTGATAAATGTGCATATCCCTGATGAAACTTCAACTAAGAGATTGTCCTGATACACCGTATACTCACTCATGTTTCTAATGAGTAGTGACACCATAGGGTTCAATGCAGAAATAAAGATTTTAGTTTTTGAAATACACCTGTTTTTCTCAAAGTCACATATAAGACATTTTGACAGGAAAAAAACCATAATGACGAATGACAAACAGCCTGAATCCAGATCAGACGCCGCGTCATGCTGAGTCTGATCGGGATTCAAGCTGTTTGCAAATGTAAGCCAATATCCCTCCCTATAACAACTACCTCCAAACAACACACACAATCTTTGTATCCCATTGGTTGTTGTAGAGAGCGAACACTGTACTGCTATAAGTGTGCAAAATATGAAACCCTAATTAAATTTTCAATTTTGCGTTGCTCCCCTGGAGTGTTTAAATGGGATTATATGGTAGAGTAACAATCAATGTTTAATTTGCAGCAATCAATCATACACTGAAACCTTGTTTACATTTTGGGAGTTTGCATTATCCCCATGGGGGGCGTTAAACCATTTACCCCATAGCTTATTTCCAGTTTTGAAAACAAATCATTACTTACAGCAGTTTGAAAGTAAAGTGGAATGCACCTTTCAGGCTGCCTATAGTTACCATCTGTTATGAAGTAGAATACTTTCCAGATGGTACATGTACATATCAATAATTGTATAAAGTGAAAGTAGTTTCTTTAGTGGCGGAATGAATTAAAAGTTTTAAAATTAATTGGGTTACACAGTTTAATTCATGCTCTAATTTCAGATGTCAATTTATTGACACCTGGTACTTGTAGAATGATAGATATATTAACTGACTAGCAGTATTACATGTGACCTACATTTCAAACCTTATATCATTGTGCCAATGAACTTTGTCTAATACATGTAATAAGTGAGGCATTTGAAAAGCTTTACTCCATAGCCTATTTCTAGTTTTGAAAACATGTGGCGATTTAAAGCAGGTTGAAAGTAAAGCAGAATGCAACTGAATGCATTCTGCCGTGTTCCCCCTGCTTTAAACTATCATCTTATAGAATATAGAAACTATTTTTTGTGATATATATTCATGAAAGGATAAATAAGCCAAATTCTTCAATGAAAGAATAAATTTATGGCATAAAAATGTGTATCTGTGGAGTAAAGTGTTAAGTCAACCATTGAAAATACAGTCGAACCTCGATACTTGGAACTGGCTTAATTCGATCTAACCAGTATCTATGTAAGTTGAATTTTTATAAGTGAGCTCTCTTAAGTGGACATACCCGTATTCCAAAGTTAAGCCACGTTTTAACTTTGAAATATAGGTATGTTCAAACTAAAGCGAGATCGTAGAATCTAGTTTCTACTGTAATTAGAGTTTTGATAAATACTTAACATTTGCTTTAGGTAAACATGTAAAATTTTATATTCTCACATAACTACCCCTGTTTTCTATAGCGAACAACGATGACGAATATCCTTATCTCCAACATGTGTAAGATCACTTTGATGACGTCACTATATATAACGGTGTTTTGACGTCACCGGGGTTAAAAAAAAAATCTTATTGCTTTGAAAAATAACTGAAATCGTTGGTTATGTGAGAAAAAGAATCTGTCACTCATCAATGTTTAAGACAAGTTGATCCCAAAATCTTCTTGAATAGAAAAGTTATTAAGCTCGCCAAGGCTTGCTTAATAACATTTCAATTCTAGACTCGTTTGAGATCAGCTTGTCTTAAATATCGACTCATGACAGATCCTATATAAATGCATAAAAACGTGTATCTGTGGAGTAAAGGGTTAAGTCAACCATTGAAAATACAGTCGAAACTCGATACTTGGAACTGGCTTAAATCGATGTTACCAGTAGTTATGTAAGTTGAATTTTGATAAGCCAATCTCACCTAAGTTGTCATACCCATATTTCAAAGTTAATTTTGAAATATGTGTATGTTCAAACTAAAGTGAATATGTAGAACCCAGTTTTTGCTGTAATTAGAGTTTTGATAGATACATAACATTTGTTTAGGTATTGTCCGATTTTTCTGAACTGTCCGAGTTATTTTTAGAACAGAATATTTCATAATGGTAAATAGATAACAGGGTAACATCCGATCTGTATAGTCATACAGTTTCCAACTTGAGATAAGCATGATCCTCTTGCAGCACGAGGCAGCTGCGCTAATTTTACTGATATGTTATTTAAGAAATAACAAATTCGTAGGTGTTCATTACCGTGCATTAGATCACAGTTAGGAGTTGAGATGTGGAGTCATTAGATCACGAGGCCTTTAGGCCGAGTGATCTAATTACCCACATCTTAACGACTAACTGTGATCTAATGCACGGTAATGAACACCTACGAATTTGTTATTTTAATTCTAACGTGACTTTAATTATAAAAAATACTATTTATGTATTACGCGTATAGAGCAAATGGAACAGCGGATGGAAACGCCGCGCGTGTATTTCATTATCGCGGCGTTATATACGTTTCTCGGTATTCTTTGTCTCTATTACGTAGGTTTCGAGACGTGTTAGAATTAAGACTTAACAAATTTTAATTCTAACGCGACTTTAATTGTAAAATTACTATTTATGTATTACCGCGTATGGGGCAAATGGAACAGCGGATGGAAACGCCGCGCGTGCAGTTCATTATCGCGACGTAATATACGTTTCTCAGTTTTCTTTGTCTATATGCCGTAGGTTTCGAGTCGTGTTAGAATCATTCTCAATAAACGTGTTTATGCTAAAACTATTATGTCCATTGCAAACAGATTGGAGCCAGATCAGACGCCGGGTAACCCGGCGTCTGATCTGGCTCCAACCTGTTTGCCACCCAGATTAAATAGATAAAATTAATTTTCTACAGTTTTGTGCATTGTGATTGCATTTGTTCGGGAAATAATAATGTCTTCTTTACTGTTCATTACGCACAATAAATACAGCTGTCCGTATCCCTGGCTGACTGTACGGAAATCAATGAGTACGGTGATCATCCCTTTTAAAATTTTACAATGTTCCAATCTAAAAATAACTCTTGACAGGTCAGAAAAAAACGCTAATAAAAATAATTTTTTTATAATATATAACATTGTGAACAAACTTAGAAATATATATTGTATTTTCCAGGCATATGGTGGTGCTTATGATGTAATGAGCTCCAAACATTTACGAGGCGACACTAATTATGCTTGGCCAACAGCTGAGGTGGCTGTCATGGGTGCTAAGGTAGGTAACAGTTTAGAAGACATATCTTTAAGAAGAGAGAGTTACCAGTAACCTTCCCAATAGTTTCTGGCCTTTTAGATGGAAAGATTAGTCACAGTGTTGACCAGCTATTTTATGTTTCAAAGTCATCTTATCAAAGAGCCATAATTCAAATTGTCACTAAAAGGGTGTTTAACCCATTACCTGTTTCTAGATTTGAAGATAGATGACCACTTAAAGCAGGTTGAAAGTAAAGCAGAATGTGCCTGATGGCACATTCTGCTTTACTTTCAGCCTGCTTTAAGCTATCTGCTAGGATATAGAAAATACTTTTTATGGTATACGTTCAAGACTATATAAATTGGAACTATTTCTTCGATGGAGGAATAAATTAGAGGAGTAAAAGGATGTATTTATGGGGAAATGGACTTAGGCAGGTAATTGCTTCTGGCAAGATAAGAGTAAAGAAGAAAGCTTCAATCATTGTATGTCAAGAGATTTCTGAGAAATTTGAAACAGCTCAAACATTCTACATGTAGTTATTGATTGTTCTCTGAACATAGGTTTAACCCATTACCCTATTGCCTGTTGCTAGTTGTTAAGAAAGAAGATCACTTTAAGCCTTAAGATGCATTCTGTTTTACTTTCAGCCTTCTTTACACTATTATCTACTAGGACTTAGAAAATATTTCTTATGATACATATTCCTGACTGTATAAACCAGAAGTGTTTTCCTCATTGGAGTAAATTAATGGTGTTAAAAGGCGTATTTATGGGGTAATGGGTTAAATGTATTTCAATAAGTAACCATTCTTGTTTTGTTCTGTTCAGGGTGCTGTATCTATCATCTTCCGAGGAAAGGACCAGGCCAAGAACGAGGCCGAGTACATTGAAAAGTTTGCCAACCCTTTCCCTGCTGCATCCAGAGGTATGTTAACGGTTTGCTTAACCCTTTCAACCCTATAGTTCTCTTGTGGGTGTCTATAATCCTTTTGGACTGTTCTAGTACAAATATGTTGAACCAGTCTACTGTTGCATTTTTGGTTTGACCACAAAAACCAATGAAAATATCAAAAAGTGCAGACCCTGATCAGGGTCTCCACTGTTTGCATATGTTATCAGTGACCCTTAGCCTGTGTCTAGTTTGAAGACAGGTAATCACTTGAAGCAGATTGAAGCAGATTGAAAGTAAAGCAGAATGTGTTTTGCTTTACTTTCAGCTTGCTTTATTCTTCCATTTGTTAGGATAGATAAACTATTTCTTAGTATCTATAGTTACTGTTCATATTCACACAAAGTGGAATTATTTTCTTCAGTGGAGGTATCAATTAAAGGTGTAAAAAGGCATATTGATGGAATAATTGGTTAAAGACACATAACTATTAACCTATTACTCCATATCCTGTTTCTAGTTTTCAAGATAGGTGATCACTTAAAGCAGATTGAAAGTAATGCAGACTGCATCTTAAGGTGCACTCTGCTTTACTTTCAACTGCTTTAAGATACTATCTACTATGATATAGAAACTATTTCTATTTGAGTTATTTTCTTTAGTGGAGGAATAAGTTAAAGGAGCCCTCTGATCTGGGTCTCACAGTTTTCATAAGACAAATGTACTTTTCACATGCACTGTTTTCCTACACTTGTACTTGGTGTTCAATAGTCGATTCTAGCTGGTAAAAGCAAGTTTGGCTACTGACTGTTAATTTGTAATTTCAGGTTTCGTTGATGACATAATTGAGCCGCGAACAACCCGGAGACAGATTTGTCAGGATCTAGATATACTGTCCAGCAAGAAGAGAGAAAACCCATGGAAGAAACATGCCAATATGCCTCTGTAATCTGACCTTGACAATGCTCAAGACTGTTGGCATTGTTAGAGTCAGTTTTAGTGACAGCAAGAGTTGAATGGACATAATATTTAGCCCTTTTCCCATTACTTACGGTACTTCCTGTAATAAGACTTAATTCTTTCTCCCCTGAAAGTTCAAATGGAAATTCTCAATCCAAATTAAGTCTATTCCAATTTTGACTATTTAGGGTTGTTGCTGTTATTGCAATATACATGTATTGCAAAATGACATATAGTGCAGACCATGAGCAGGGGGATCTTTTAGGAGCCGTCTAATCAGAGTCTTCACTGTTTGCTAAGGACAAGTGTTTCCAACACACATACTATATACAGTCAAAACTCGATACTTCCATCTCGCTTTAGTTCGAAAATACCCATAATTAATAACTTTGATTTTGATAACTCGATTTTGCCTTAGTCCAAAATATCTATATTTCAAGGTTAAAACGTGGCTTAGCCACTTTTACTTTGAAATATGGGTATGTTTGACCTACAGCGATTTTAAAATATCTAGTTTCGACTGTTCTTTATTTGTAAATGATTAAGTATACTTGTCAATGAGTTAAGCAGGCAGAAAGTAAAACATAAACTTTCATTAGGAGCTTTCAGGTTTACTTTCGGCCTGCTTTAATCAGTCACATGTGAGAATGCAGGAAGGTTATATTAATGTCAAGAACATTTTCTTAAATGACTTTTACCCTTTGACTGCTGTTTTCATGAGTCTTAAACAGAGCACCAGATAAGGGTAGTTTTTCAAAAACTAAAATCTTTATTTCAGAGTTTAACCCTATGGTGTCACTACTCATTAAAATCATCTCGAAGAGACGATTCTAATGAGTAGTAACACCATAGGATTTGGTGCTGAATAAGTGAGAAAATGTTTGATTTGTTGAAATAACTACCTCTTATCTGGAGCCCTGCTTAAAACTGTTGATGTTGTTGCATGCCTTGGCCTGGTTACCCTGGTATAACATCTACCTTGCCCAGCCTTTCTATGCCAGTAGTTATTAATCTAGGTGTTGACTATTGTAATTTATACATTGTACACTATGGTAGAACTTATTGGTAGCACTTATTGATGTACATGTATATTTATACAGTTAAACCTGATTATTATGACAACCAAACGTAGGCTACATGTAATTGGTTTTACTGTATATCATAGCTTGCATAGGTTCAAGTAAGGCATGTTTCAAATGCTAAACTCCTTATGTTTACATTCTTTTCTATGTTGTCACTACACATTATAATCGTAGAGAAAATGGTGGAGACATAAAGGAGAAAAATGACATCTTGATATAAAAGCTAAGTAAAGAGAATGTATATCTGAACAAGCTTATTCATTTTTATAGGCCCTTATTCAGACGACATAATACATATTTTTGTCACTGTCCATGAGTCATGTCTGTCTGTCTGTGTGTGTTTTTGTTTATTTGTCTCTTAATTCAAATAAATGTAACCCAGTCCTTTTAAAACTTGTATATGGCCAATCTATCTTAGTCAAGTTCTATAAGCAACAAGATGGTCCTTGACACTCAAGACTATGAGTCAAGAGTTATGCATTTTTATTAACAAATACATAAAAATAATGTAGAAAAAAAGCAAGAATTTGTTAATTCTCTGTTCAATTCCTCTCAGATTTTATATTGTGATAAAAGAAATAACATATACTACGGGTTTTTCATGCAACTTTATATTTTCAGAGTTATGCCCCATTTGTTATGGGCATTGTGTAGACAAGGCAAGAACATTACAATTCTCTAATTCCAATTCTCTAATTCTAAATTAAATATCATCTTCCAATAACTTTCATTCAAACAGTAGATCAATTCTTTGTGCATTTTCAACACATGCTGTCGATATCACTACATTTTAACCCATTACCCCTTTAATTTATCTCTCCACTGAAGAAAATAGTTCCAATTTATATAATCTTGAAAAAGTATCATAAAAAATATTTTCTATATTCTAGTAGATGGTAGCTTAAAGCAGCCTGAAAGTAAAGCAGAATGTGCCTTAAGGCGCATTCTGCTTTACTTTCAACCTGCTTTAATTGATCACATATATTCAAAACTAGAAACAGGCTATGGGGTAGTGGGTTAATATGGATTTGATGGGCGTATCATTCTCCAGCATACAGTGCTCTTTTGTAGTTCTTTTGTTTTATTATAATGTTGTATTATTTCAATCAGGTAACTTCAATTATTTCCATGTTTAAACAATTATGTATTGCTGAATGAAATTGGAGTTTCTGCTGGCACTGGATGCTCCTCTTATTCAGAGTTATTCAATATTGTTTCGAAGAAAAATTTGGCGGGATGGAGAAGAAGGGGTGGGGTTGTTATTTCTTCCAGCCCAAATTATCAAGGAATAGTCTGGGAAATACGGAACAAAAGTTTAAGGAATATGGAATTATTTTGTTGAACAAAACATAAAAATTCAAGTTATTAAACATTTAAAATGTCAAACAGTTAGATTTGGAACTGAATATTTGATTGATATATTAGGGTATAGTGCTTGCAGTGATATACAACCTTGGAGTAAGTTTATCCATGCTATAATTTTCAGATGTAGATGTATTGTGAGCTTATAAATGTGTGATTGTGTTATCAATTATATACAGTGCTCCCTCCCTATAATGATTCCCTCCTTACAACAACGATTGCTGCTGTTCCCCAAACAAGATGGTTTTGTCCAACCTTTCCACTGCTGCAATATTGTCTCATTAAAACAGTGTACATGTGAATAGTACACTTGTCCTATGCAAACAGTGAAGACCCTGATCAGAGGGCTCCGAAAGGAGCCCTCTGATCAGGTTCTTCACTGTTTGTCACAATGCCAAACATTGACAAAAACAACCCTTAAAAGTCAGAAATGGACTAGACTAAAATGGAATCTGGAATTTTCCATTTAAAGTTTCAGGGAGGAAAGGGTTAAAACATGTTGACTATTGTTTTTCTCAAAGTTACATATTCAATATTTTGACAGAAAAAAAACTTAATGATGAGCGACAATCAGCTTGAATCCAGATCAGATGCAGCGTTACGTGGGGTCTGATCTGGATTCAAGTTGTTTGCAAATGTAAGCCAATTTCCCTCCCTATAATGACTCCCTTCAAACAAGGCACACAATCATCGTCTCCCATTGGGTCTCGTTGTAGGGAGGGAGCACTGTATATCAAATAATGATTCAATGTGAGATTACGAACAAGACATAGTTTGCATAGCCGGTGAAAACAAAGAATCTTGAAGCAAATACTCCAACGTTTATGGACAAACTCTTTTATAAAAACCTATATTTTTAGTTAGTTTTTCTCTTGCGTATATAAATACTGCATATACGTAGTATATGTAGATATATATGTTAAGTAAATCCTTCATTACGACCACTAAAAAGAATGATTATTGATTGTATAAAAGTCAGGTGACAGTTTCAAGCAAGGTGACAGTAAAACAAAACGTTTGTTGTGCTTTAACCCATTACCTCATAAATATGCCTTTAATTCATTTCTCCACTGAGGAAAATCGTTCCAATTTGTAGTTACGTATTTGTATGATAAGAACTATAATATATACTTAGCAGATGGTAGCATAAAGCAGACTGAAAGAAAAGCATTCTGCTTTACTTTTAACCTGCTTTAAGTGATCACCTATTTTCAAAACTAAAATAAAGTAATGGGTTAAGCAGACACCTGATTCAAACATCCAATACCGTAATCCACACAATTTAGTGGTCGTAATGGAGAGGTTTTACTGTAGTAGGTAAATGATTTGTACATGTCCTAAGCTTTATGACTTAAAGGTACAGACTCCCAAGGCTCCAGATAAGGAGAGTAGTTCAAACATGAATTCTTTATGTCTGAACTAAACACCTCTATGTGACTACTCATTAGAATATTGCTTTGTGGGTTTTGTGAAGGCATAATGGAAAATATCTTGGATTTAACCGTTTACCCCTCAGCCTGTTTCTAGTTTTAAAGACAGGTGACCACTTAATGCAGGTTAAAAGTAAAGCAGAATGGGCCTCGAGGCACATTCTGCTTTGCTTTCAGCCTGATTTAAGCTACCATCCGCTAGGATATAGAAAATAATTCTTATGATGTATATGCATTGCTGTTTAACTCTTTCCTCCCTAAAACTTTAAATGGACAATCCCAGTTTCCATTTTAGTCTAGTCCATTTCTGACTTTTAAGGGTTGTTTTTGTCAATGTTTGGCATTATGACAAACAGTGAAGACCCTGATCAGAGGGCTCCGTAAGGAGCCCTCTGATCTGGGTATTCACTGTTTGCATAGGACAAGTGAACTTTTCACATGTATACTGTTTGAAAAGGACGCCTATATGCGGGACTAGGGCTCAAAGGGTTAAAGTTGAAGTGTTTTCTTCAATGAAAGACTAAATAAAAGAGTGTGAAAAGGTGTCCAGGTATTTAGGGGGTAATGGGTTAATTGATTTACTTGTTCTTATCTGGAGCCATGCCCTTGATTGTTGTTTTTCATTTTAGTATTGATGAATTTCCATTATAAGGTTAATCTGTTTATATTATGTTATCGAAAAGCAGTCAAATCTAATTTGAAAATGTCAAATGGCTTCAATAAAAATAAGTTTTATTGTGTGTTTAGTGTTGTTCATGTTTTATACCTAAAGCCTTCAAGGCAAATTATAAAACAAAACTGTAAGGGAACTGTTTACAACAGATTACAAAAAACTGGTAATAGTGTGGGGAATCTGTTATTCTCCCATTCCCTTGAATATCATTTTTGTGTCACCTGCTGTAGGCAGAGGTGGCAGTTAGGGATCACTTTTCCAGCTTCTGTCTGTCTGTCCATCCGTCTTTCCTCACAGATGGAAACTTTTTGCGTCACGCCTCATAAACCTGTTCTAGGGGCAGTGGTCCAGTGGTAGGACACTCGCCTAGGAAGAAAGAAGTTCCTGGTTCGATCCCTGTCAGGATCACTGGAATTTTTTTGAGCAAAAAATTAACCCTACATTGCTCCACTTCACCCTGGTGAATTAAATGGGTACCTGAGAGGGGAATAAGTCAATGTGCCATGGCTGCTAGTAGCACTGTATGTTAATGGCCGACTTGTGATGATCAGGGAGGTAAAAGTCGGCAGAATATGTATATAATAGCAGACTTTATAAACTCCACCTTTACCTTTTATCTTTCTACTGAAGCTTTTTAGCTCACCTGGCACGAAGTGCCAAGGTGAGCTTTTAGGATCGCTGGATGTCCATCGTCTGTCTGTCTGTCTGTCCGTTCACAATTGGTTGTGAACACTCTTGCGGCTACAAATTTCATCTGATCTTCATGAAACTTCATAACAATGTTTGTCTTGATACAATCTAGGTCAAGTTCGAATGTAGGTCATGTCCGGTCAAAAACTAGGTCACTAGGTCAAATTATAGAAAAACCTTGTGAACACTCTAGTGGCTGCAAATTTCACCTGATCTTCATGAAACTTCATGACAATGTTTGTCTTGATGAAATCTAGGTCAAGTTTGAATGTGGGTCATGTCCGGTCAAAAACTAGGTCACTAGGTCAAATTAAAGAAAAACCTTGTGAACACTCTAGCGGCTACAAATTGCATCTGTGGATCCAAGCTCTGATGAATGTAAAGGGGTCAATCAACAACTCAGGTATTAAATCCTACCACTAACAAAAAAGAAATAAACTTAAGCTATGCAAAACAAAGCGGATAACATCTGTGGAGTATTTCTTCACGGGCCGCGCCGAAGAAAATGAATAAACCGGAAGTCGCAAGCTTAAACCCCTGAAACGGATTGACCTACTTAGGCAAAAAAGACAAAAACAATCTGATTGGTCAATACTAATTTAGCAACGAAACCTCCCCCGTCACCCTTTAAATCATGCGCCTTATGTGTACTGATAGGACTTGAGTAAGTCGGGTGACCCAGGGTTACAGAAAAGGCTCGGGTACAAATGGGTATATACTTATTGTTAATCTAGAGATTTAGGCTTCAAAATTTATAGGGTAAAATTAAATTAACCTCTAGTCTGCCTACGGATCGAAAATAAGGCTCTGGAAAATGGGTCTCATGGCATGTCGTGTAGACGGGCAACATCCACTTGATTTATATTCAGCATATGTATACGAACAATTCTAGGGGGGATGTAAAGTTCTTAGGCGCGTATTAAGGTCAGAAATAGGTCAAAGGTCATTGGGTGCAGATTTTTGCATACCATAATATAAACCTAACTTTATTTACATTTCAAATATATCAAATGAACTATTATTGGTTACAATTAGTTCACAAATGTCTGTACTTGCTAAATATTATCAAAAAAGTAAAATATTACTGTCAATGTCCTTTTCCAGGGGCAATAACTCTGATTTTCCTCATTCTTTTTTATATTTTTTATAGTTATTCTTTCGTTATTTTTGTCTGTGTTCTTATAACATCAAATTATTTTTATGTTTCTTTACACCTTTGACATAAAGTAACAATTCTAAATGCAAATGGAAGTAAATATTACAGCCAATGCCCTTTTCCAGGGGCAATAACTCTGATTTTGCTCTTTCTCTTTTATTTTTTATGGGAATTTGTTTTCGTTATTTTTTGACTGTTTTCTTATAACATCAAACTTTTGTATGTTTCTTTACACCTTTGACATAAAGCAACGATTCAATATGCAAATAAAAGTAAAAATTACAGTCAATGCTCTATTCCAGGGGCAATAACTCTGTTTTTTCTGTTCCATATCTCCTTTTTAATAGGAATTATGATAATTAATTGTTATGCTATTTGCAATCACTCATAGATAACCTAAAAAACTTTAATTTATTGAATGTATAATTGGTCGAAAAATCTAGAAATAGAATTTTCGTGACAGAAAAAACAATTACAAGGGCGATAACTCTTAAAATAAGCCAATAAATCACGTATTCTGTTCATTTCTGCTATAATAGCTGGGCACATTAGAGAAAAAAATCATAAACTTGATATACAATCATCAAAGTAGGTTTACATAATATACTGATATGGCATTTCTTTCAACAAAAAGTCCTTTTGCACCGTAAACATTCAAAATGGCCGTCATTTTTCAAGATGGCCGCCATTTTCGGTTCTCATATACCATTTCTCTTCTAACATTTGACATGTATGACCAAATTTTATACTTTTGGTGTTGAAATATATGTTTTTAAGCATTGGCAAGGTAATCAAGAAAATTTTTAATTGATTTGAAGCTTACTTTAATGCATAATGACCAATGTTTGAAAAAGAAACGTGTTTGCTTTAAGATGACCGTTACCTTTTGCACTAATGATTAATTTCGTTTCTTAAATTTTCTCATACATGGCCATTAGTCAAACTTTCGGAGTCAAAGGTAGTGTTAAAAATCACTAATTTTGTGATTGTATATTTATTAAAGAACTTGTTTAATTGGGTATTGACTTACTTTTGGCAAATACATATACATTGTATGTATATATATATATGTGGTTTATGAATAGTAAAGTAGTAAATCCTGTTTGTTGTTGTATTATTGCTTAGATGTGTGTATATTCATTGTCATATTCACAAATTTATTAATCTGAACAAAAGCGGCAACATCGAACATACAGGCATCTGTCACTGCAATCAGTTTTCTTTAGCGCATACGCTTAATCTTCGCAACTATATGTATATCTATATCCAATAAATAGCAGCCTAGTCTAATGTATCAGCAATATATTTCCTTCATTCACACTCTACTGGACACTTATATTATTTTGCGTAATGCCACAGAACACAAGCTATTTAGTATGCAAATAAGTTCGTGTGTTTAAACAAAGCTGCTTGGCTTGTAGGAATTGCGAGTAAGGTTTTTTCAACTATCAGGCAAACACGTCCAGTCCAACACAATAATTGCATTAAATACAACTTATCTAATGGCTTGTCATACATAGCAATCGCAATGTTTTCAAGACTTTACTGTTTCTACATTTTAACTAATAGTAAATAAACAATAAATTGTAAATGTAAAATGTTTTCCATGAAATGCATTCGATGTGGTCCATGCAGCCTTTTCTCTTTCCATATGAAAACCATCTAATACGAATTAACAGAACACGAAATATAATGTGTTGATTGTGTATGTTCAGATCTCACAGGGTCAATTAACAAAAATATTAACTTCATTACGGGAAACCAGCTCAAGTTTGATTGTTGTACAAAGGAAACCAACTCTTTCTGTATACCAAGATCTTTTAGCAAAGGTAATTCTAAGCCCTTGCTGCACTGGGCGGTTTGTTAGATGTATTTTGTACTTCGACAAGTGAAAAATCGAAAGACGCATCAAATGCTGTAGACCAATTTGTTGAAACAACGTTAAAGGATGCTGAAACAAAAGACATTAGCCATATTTTGTTGGACGCGATGTGATTGCAGAACCCTCTCATTGGTTTAGGACTTTAAAAATTATTGATTCAAGGAGTGCAACACCGACTATTTGCTCCACCCAAAAAACAGAGTCAAAGACATTAGCAAGTATTTATAGAGACACGAGATCAGACAAGCAACAAGTATCGAAACAGATAAGACCTGACCTTATTAAAGCTCGAGAAAGATCTCAAGGATGTCAGACATTCGGAGAGTATGCTCAAGAATTTGTTCAGTCGGTATATTCCCATTTCACAGGCACACCTACTCGCATTGATGTCACATTTGATACCTTGGGAGCAGGTCTATCAAAGCTGCCACTGGAAAAATCACAGGTCCAGAAGACCCACTACCTGGACCCACTACCGCATGTCAGAGAGCCATACCTTGTGCTCGACGAGAAGTAGAAATACATGTACATTGCCGAGTTTCTATCATCTGAATGACACATTATTACCACAAGGGTTGCTTGTTCTAGCAGATGGAACGTTCGTATGCGTTATAAATGCAAAGTCATATAGCTTCCATGCTGATAAGTTGTCGGTCGATAATAAAGAAGCTGACAATAGAATGATATTCCATGCTAAGGATGCTGTTGCAAGCGGGTTTGATCGTCTGATTGTTATATGCAGGGACACAGACGTAATACTGTTGATGCTTTGTAGGAAATGACGTGTTAATATGGATGTTATCCGGTACAGCAAAGCAAAGGGGATGATTCCTTGTTAACAAAATATATGAGGCACTCAAGGTCGACAAAACATCATAGGTTTCCATACCTTAACTGGTATATAGACACTTGCTGGTATAGGCAACTCATGAAAGTCAAGACAGCCTTGGACCCCATACACACACACTAATTATGTATCACCCCCAATTGGATAAGAAATCCCTCTATCCCAATGGCATACATGCAACTCGCGTCTTGCTATTGCAAGACAAAGTGCAGCTCGGCAAAATGTGCTTGCTATAAAAGCCAACAAGTATGCATGTATGAATGTGGTTGTGAGGCAACACACTGTGTAACTCAGATTAATTGGTAGCATGCGTCTTTATAAGAATCCCCACATTCTCACTTTTGCTAGACGCGTCATTGTAAACTGAATGTATGTAGATCGATGATCTGATTGTTTCATAACGAAGCATAATGCATGTCTTAGTACATCCAATTGGTGATGAAAGTTCTGTAAAGTTATTCGCAAGTTTGGTCAAATGATACCACGAGTGTATGGTTTGTGATTGTTCTTCTTCGTTCAAATATCTCTAAAAGGATATTGATATTGTAAATGTTCATTTGTAAAACTGTACGTTAAAGTATGTGAATAATTATACAGAATGTTTACATCTAATTCATTTGGTATGTGTTAAAATTACACGTATACATGCTGTAAAGCACAACTTCCCGTCACAAAATTGTAAATACATCATGTTTTAGCCAGATACATAGTAATAACCCTTGGATTTGTCACAAAACCAACGATAACATTTTATAGAAATTCGAACCTAACATATTCATCCATTATGTATGTTCATGTCAATACAGTGTTCCTAAGAAAGTAATACTTAATGTAATGATACTTTCCCCAAAGTGAATTTAAGAGAAACTCATTTGGCATCGCACACAATCCAATCTTTTGGCTTTTTTATATATCGGGGTTGTCTGTATGTATACCCTAAAACGCATATTTCAGTGATGAATTTCCATAGTGAATTACTGCTTCATGTCAATGATGTTTATATACATGTACATAAAGTAGTTTGATTTTATAAGAAAACAGACGATAAATAATAAACAAACAAACAAAAAAAACATAAAAAAGAAAGAGAAAAAAACAGAGTTATTGCCTAAAGAAAGAACAATGACTGTAAGATTACATTTGATTTGATTATTTAATTGCTGTTTTTATTTAAATGTACTAGGTAAACCCAAACAAATTCGATATTATAAGAAAACAGTCAAAAATAACGCAAACAATTCTCATTAATAATTGTTTAATTTGACTCATTTTAAAAATGATTTTACCAACTTACTATAACAATTTTATAATCTTGGTAATAATATTGAAAGAATTTCCATGTTTCCATGCATCTCAATATTGTATCATTTTTATTGTGAATGTAGTTATTTGTCTTTCTCGCTTTGTAGGTACATTAATATAATTTCATGTGAAGCGCCTTTGAACGCACAATTCCTGTGTGAAAAGAGCGCTATATAAATCGGGTATAATAATAATAATAATAATAATAATTAAATATAAAATAGGAATGGAAAAACAAGAGTTATTGCCCCTGGAAAAGAGCATTGACAGTAATATTAATTTTTATTTGCATATTGAACTGCTCCTTTATGTCAAAAGTGTAAGCAAACATAAAACATTATAAGAAAACAGTACAAAAAAACGAAAACTAATTCCCATTTAAAATTAAATATGGAACTGAAAGATCAGAGTTATTGCCCATGGAATAGAGCATTGACTATAATATTTACTTTTATTGGCATATTGAACTGCTCCTTTGTGTCAAAAGTGTAAACAAACATAACCACATTATGAGAAAACAGTCAAAAAATAACGAAAACAAATTCCTATTAAAAAAGATATATGGAGCTGAAAAAACAGAGTTATTGCCCCTGGAATAGAGCATTGACTGTAATTTTTACTTTTATTTGCATATTGAATCGTTGCTTTATGTCAAAGGTGTAAAGAAACATACAAAAGTTTGATGTTATAAGAAAACAGTCAAAAAATAACGAAAACAAATTCCCATAAAAAATAAAAGAGAAAGAGAAAAATCAGAGTTATTGCCCCTGGAAAAGGGCATTGGCTGTAATATTTACTTCCATTTGCATTTAGAATTGTTACTTTATGTCAAAGGTGTAAAGAAACATAAAAATAATTTGATGTTATAAGAACACAGACAAAAATAACGAAAAAATAACTATAAAAATATAAAAAAAGAATGAGGAAAATCAGAGTTATTGCCCCTGGAAAAGGACATTGACAGTAATATTTTACTTTTTTGATAATATTTAGCAAGTACAGACATTTGTGAACTAATTGTAACCAATAATAGTTCATTTGATATATTTGAAATGTAAATAAAGTTAGATTTATAATATGGTATGCAAAAATCTGCACCCGTTGACCTTTGACCTCATTTCTGACCTTAATTTGAACTTTTCGACTTTACATCCCCCCTAGAATTTCTAAGATATGTTCACTGAACACGAATCAGGTGGATGTAACCCGTCTACACGACATGCCATGAGGGGTCAAAAACGGTCAAAATGTTGGTAGACTACTCCTCTTTGTACCATTTATAACCAGATTTGAACTCCAAAAACACTTCTTACAATTCAATATCTTAACCTTCTGTTGATCATAGTTATACAACGCGGATATGCTAACAGCAATTTAAATACCCACTCACTCCCCTTATCTGTAACCCTGGTATCTTATAAAAAACTACCATAAAACAAGATCCTCTATGTGAGATAACACCCCTAATAACTAAACAAATTAATGTACATTGTAATACAAAACCTAATATCAAGCAGTAAAGGTGTATTATAAACATTATAAGGGAAGGAGAGTATTGTTTTAAACACTTCGCTTGCGAAGGAGTGAACTGCTCTCTAGGCCCAAACTAAACAAAACATAATAAAAATAAAAGCACGGGGAGTATTGTTTAAAACATTTCGCCTAGCGAACTTGTGAACTGCTCCCCATATCTATACTAAAGCAAATAAATTAGTGTACAGCAAGGAGAGTATTGTTTTAAACATTCGCCTAAAAACGACTTGTGAACTGCTCTCCAGAACTGTACACTTAAATACTCAAACAAACAACAAACCATTCAAAAAAACAAAGCTGAAGAGGCTTGGAGGCTTGTATCTAGTGACACTGCCCTTAACCGAAAGGGTACGTTGATCTTTCCGAGGTCCACACGATGCAGGCTTCCAAATTTTCTTCAGCTGTAACACAATTAACAACTACCAAAACCTACAAACACAATAAAAATAAAAAGCATGGGGAGTATTGTTTAAAACATTTCGCCTAGCGAACTTGTGAACTGCTCCCCAAACCTACACTAAAGCACATAAATTAGTATACAGCAAGGAGAGTATTGTTTAAAACATTCGCCTAAAAAACGACTTGTGAACTGCTCACCAAAACTGTACACTTAAACAAACACCAAAATCTACAAAAACAAAGCTTGGGAAATGGGGGGGCCTGTCTCTCGTGACACTACTCACAAACCAAAGGGTACGTTGATCTTTAGAGGTCCACGAGATACGTGCTGCCAAATTTCCTCTTAAACTGTAATTATTTACCAAAGCCACAAACAAGTAGACCATGTATCCACTTAACAGATACATAGTAATATGTATCAAAAAGCACCCCGTTGGGACGGAGAATATTGATTTAAACATCACTCCGTCCGATAGACACATAGCGAGGGAATATAGCGCAGTGATTTCTCTCTGGGCCGCGCGCACCAAAAAATTTCATACGAACTTAAAAGGCTAAAAAGGATTGACCTACTTTCCTGACCCTGACCCAATTTACAAATATCTGATCTAATTTAGTCTACGTCATGGTTGAACAAACAGGGTCCAAAACAAACATGATAAAATATTCCCTCGCTATTGTCTAAAGCTCTGTATATACATTAGGGACTATTTTAGTGAAATGCCTGGCTTAATCGAGGGAGTTACTCCCCTTGAAAATAGGCCGATAAGTGACTGTCCAGCAAGAAGCCATCGATTTAGATTACAAAGAATTGATAGGGGACAATTTTTGTAACTGCAATAAAACCATTATTATTCCAATCACAATATCCGCCCCGTTATGAGTTGAAAGGTCTAAATCTAAACTTTGTTATGGTATATTATGTTTTAAAATGATATTTCATCTTCAACAGTATTTTTTTTATTATTTAAACAGTAAAGTGCTGCTTATATATTCTTATACGATAATGCAAAAAAGTGGGAGGGTTGTACCATTCTTGGCTCTTAAAAGCAATTTATTTATCAAAATTAAATATCCGCCCCGTTATGAGTAAATTAAGAAAACAATCCTCTTTTTAATGATATAATTTTCAGAAAAATAACTTCGTGTCTTGTACAGTATTTTTTAGGTTGAATTACACTATATTTCATGATATCAATATGTTAGAACCACTCGTTAAGGTTCGTAAATTTCCGACGGAAATTAACGACCGTTGTATTATCAGCGGGCAACCCACCCGGGGCGTTTATTGCTGGTATCATAAATCTGCCAAGGGAAAGGACATATTTCAACCCTATTAGCAATAATCTGTTGCATTAACAGATTAAGAAAAGACAAATGCAGCAAAGCGTCACATGAATTTGAGACATCCTCTACGAAACGTTTGTAGCAGCAGAATTTATAAAGTTTTATGTTGATTAAATCTATATAAAATTGTTTTAAACATGTGATTGGTTATAATGTGTAATAACCTTTTTTATCAAAGTGTCATGAATAATTGAATAAAATAAACGATCAGGTAAATTACCTAATTTAATTGGATTTGATATTTTTAGAAATTTTGTCAAATTTTCTTGTAATGAAATATTATCCAATATGCTGCGTTATCTTAAAGATCGAATGTTGAGTAATGTTTTGCTTTGAATTGCTTTGAATAACCGTTAAATACTTCGAAATGCAAACAGTATAGTCCCAGATCAGAGATCATCCTATATGATCCTACATGATTGGTCTTGAATCCATTGTAAGTATGTGATGACAGTATAGAAACAGATAAGAGGAATATAGAGAAGGGTCCAGTACTTTCACGAAAGAAATGACAAATTATATAAGCTTAATTTTGGACAGTCCAGTTAAATCTAGTCAATATTTTACTGCTTCGAGCTGTCATTATTAAACTGCATTGCTGAATGGAAGACTATGCAAACCCTGATCAGATGGTTTCTTTGAGTGATCTGAGTCTACGCTGTTTGATAAGAAGGTGTGATTTTCAAACACACTTTGTTTGCATATGAAGGGTTGTGTGAAATGACCCGGAAATACAAAGGAATTGCTGTTTTAGGCATAAAATTGCTTACTGTCATTAACCTTTTAACTGCCAAAGCCGACGACACTGACTTTTGCAAACAGTTTGGATCCTAATTAGGCATGCGGTGTCTGATCAATTTCCGATCTGTTTGACACTCACATTTATTGTTCTTAAGTTAAAACTGCATAAAATTCCCCCAAAAATAATGCGGGCGATGATATAGCAGCGGCTGTGTTTGACGGGTTAATCGTTATTACGTCATAAAGACAGTGAAATGGTTAACTATCAATAAAACAAATGTTTGATGTGTCATTAGAGTGGTATTGAGGGGCACTGATCTATAAAGCCTTTCTAACGCGACCACTCCATATAAGTAGCATGGTCGGCCTCAGGGTGACAGCCTAATGCAGGAAAGAACGAGCCCAAATACGACTCACCCCTGTGCTAAGCAGTCACCTGCAATTAAAAATCCCAAATCATAATGACCGGGCGGTCGCATTAGAGAGGCTTTATTGCATAAATGTCTCTAATTGTTACTGTAGTTAAGCCGAAAGCTGACTTTACTTTCATTCAACTTATTGTGTTCAATTTTTTTCAGAGCTTTCTTGATATGTTTGGATCAAAGCGTTGCTTAGATTCAGGGCACGTTTTGTATCATGTTGAATTATTTCTGTTAAGATGAAAATGTCTGAAATGATTACCAAAAGCAAATTTCAGCTAGTTTAAATGCATGTATTAAATCTGTGTCGAATAGTTTGTGGATTGTAGGAAAAAATGCCAGAGGAAAAAATGCCATAGGTAAATATGCCATAGGAAAAAATGCCAGAGGTAAAAATGCCATTAGAAAACGGAAAATATGCCATAAGTAAAAATGCCAGAGGAAAAAATGCCATAGGTCCATATATATTTTTTAATAATTATGTATTTTAATATGATTTATAAGGTTATATTATAAGGTTATAAGTACTTATCAAACAACATATTGAGGGTACTATTGAAGTGGTCTTGTAGATTTAACACAAAATGGGTACATTTATTTATTGAAATTAATATTTATATTTAGAAGAGGGTGCCTAGAATTTTTTTTATAAAATATATATTTGGTTAAATTATATTGTAGAGTATATACTATTTTAATATGAATTCATGCTAAACTATCAATGTGATGATCATGATCATGATCCAAACTGTAAAACACGTTTTTTGATCATGTCACAAAGCCAGCCAGCAAGTTATGGTCAGATTATACCAAACTGCAGGTGTTAATCCCCACTTAATTATGACACTTGACACATAACTCATTCAACCATGAAACTCGTAATGGACAGTTCAAATATCTAATTAAGACTAGTCCATTTTTTGATAGTTTAGAGTTGATGTTAACAATATATTGCAAAATAACAAACTGTGCAGAACCTGACTGCTTTTCTGAAACAGTCTAAATACAGGCCAGATGCCAATCTTTCTTTCTGACTCTCCCAAGGATCTGATCTGATCATTCAATTTTATTCTAAATAGCTAACTGATTTTTGAAATGATAAAAAACACACATATTCGTGCCAAATAGTTTGGATCCTGATCCGACACTGACAGTCTACTATCAGCATGTCTTTTTCAAATCCATAATCTTAATACCAATTAGTTCCATTTTTATGTTCTTTTATCAAACTTTTTTTTAAAGTTTCACTCAATTATCAAAATAAAATATCAATATGTTGCTTCAGAAGTTCTTATAACTTGATAAAAAAATATTATAATACAATAAATTTCATATTTTATTTATAAACCTATGGCATTTTTTCCTCTGGCATTTTTACCTATGGCATATTTTCCGTTTTCTTATGGCATTTTTACCTCTGGCATTTTTTCCTATGGCATTTTTTCCTCTGGCATTTTTTCCTCTGGCATTTTTTCCACACACCAGTTTGTGTCCTGGTAAGTGGCCGAGTTACACGGCGTCTTAGGAGGACCCAAACTGCTCAGGCAGTTAAAAGCTGTCGTTCAAAGTACCAGGCCAAAAAAGAAGAAAAAAAAGAAACGTCTACAATGATTAAGTATGTGCCGTTCATTTACTTATATTCAATATTTTGGCGAGAATGGCGAGCAACGTGTATAAGAAAATTTGGATACAGAAAAATAATGTTTGCATAAGATTTGAGTAAAAGTAAAAATTAGATATTAAAAAAAAAAAAAGTAATTATTTAGATCTGGTACTCTGAAATCAAACACTGTATATTCATGACATTGTATTAGACGTTTCATTTTTGTCTAATAGAACAAATATTAGCTACAGCGGGGAAATCGTTATTATTTCTCAATATACGCGTTTACGATAAAACTATTATTTCTATTACAAACAGTTTGGAGCCAGATCAGACGCCGGGTAACCAGCGTCTAATCAGGCTCCAAACTGTTTGTCACTAAAATAAAGATAATTCGTCAGAATTGTCCAAAAATTTTACCTTTCTACGTTTTAGTGATTTGCGTTTCAACTCGAAATAATAACGTTTTCTCTACTGTACCTTTAAGGCTTAATGAATACCAAAATGAACGCAATTATTCAGTTGTCATTTTTATGTAATAAATCATTTTTTACATATTATTAAATGGCTTATTCCTTGAAACCTGCTTAAACCGAGAACCCGAAATAGTGTGAGATTACCCACGGCGATAAGACTTAGTGAAGATTATACACACAGCATGTCGTCTGTTTTATTATCACAGTGAGAGGATCGTGGGCAAGTCACCGAAACACGTAATTTCCGGCAATCGGCGACCGAAGCCGAACAATATCAATTTTATAAGGACAGGTTATCTGTCATGTATTGACACAAAGGGAGAAAACCGCAATGCGTATTTTGGCTTCTTCACTAGGTGTATTTAAGGGACGCAATCCAGTGAAATAGACTAAAATAGTCCCTAATGATGTTTACTGGTTTCCATATGTAACCTTTTTAGCATTTTTATCTATATATGAACATTGTAACTGTATATGTCTACAAACAATATGACTATTTTAAGAAAAAAATTGGTTAAACTTCGGAAAAAAACACTTATACTGTTAAATACTAGAGCCCAACGACTCAGTTGAAAACAACCACTGAATGTTGTAACATAGGGCAACGTGCTGCCATACAAACAACAAAAATTCACTAAAAACAACACAACAAGTAGAGCGAGCAATAGGGCAGAATAGACAGATTGACCCCTATAACAATACATTTATAAGCATTATTGTCATAACGACAAACAACCCCACAAAAACACCTTTATTTTCAGCCTTTTCGACTCCATAACTAGCTTTAATTAAGGTGAGCACGGCAATATGTAACTACATATCACCGCACAAAATGTACAAGTAGGGGCCAAATGTACTGTCTGACCTGCCCAAAACTCGCTCTACTATAGATATACCTAACCAAACTCCTCTCTTTCGGGCAGCACGGTGCCCACATGTACAACATTCAACATAAACGGACTCTAGCAATTTTCTTACAATGCAATAGTATAAGTGGTAGGTTGACAAGATAGGTATGTATATGTATGTGTTAAATATATTTCATTAGTATTTTACAGGATTGTGTGGGAAAAAAAGAAGGGCGCTGGTCAATGCATGGTAACCTATTGCGACGATCTACTGGATTGCAAATAGTCTCAAATCACATGCCTACCTCGCGGTGTAAACAATATCCGAAACTAAGGCCATGACCAAACAATCTAACATGATGGGACATGGTCTGGTAGCGGATATAGCATTATACCAGCTCATGCGGGGCAGACAATTTAACTAAACTCTTAAAGTATCTTTACAAATTTCAAAATCACAATAATTTCAAACAAGAGAAAATAATTCCTCTCTAAGCCCTGTACACCACAGGCATGAAAGGAACGCTATTCTCTAGAACAAAAATTTGCCTATAAGGCCTCTCACCAATAGCCCATATGGTATCAATATGAAAGATGGAGGAACAGGGCCCCCTGCAACCCTTCAAACGAACCATGTCTGTGGTGATCAAAAACACGGCATCTGCCAATTTAAATAACCAAGAACATTTACCATGTTCAAATCAAAGAAACCAGCCAAACCCCCATACCCACCCGAACTATTGGAAACTTTCCCCTCATAATGACGTCTGCTTATTTTGCGTACTACATGGTTCAATGGGTTAAAATAGGGCTATTTCTACACAATATATCCAGCAACTGTACTGCCCAGCCCAACACAAACAGCAATTAGACAAAACGTCTTAAAACAACGCCATTATACCCAATACAGCTATTTGACCATGCACCAAAATAAGCAGACGTCATTATATGTAGCTATTTCTTTCTGGACCGCGCCTCACAAAAAATTTCATATGAGCAATGATACCCAAATCGGATTGACCTACTTTAAAAACATGACCTAAATGAGTGACCCAGTGCACCCATTACATGACTAGCGAATCATAGAAAGCCTGAAGTTAAATATTAACCCAAGCTTTGTATGATAAAACTAAGCATATATTTATTAAACAATCCGCACGGAGAAAGTTTCCAATATATGAGCCTTGACAATCAAGGACAATCAACCTATACCCACCCCATGCCAAGTATGAGCCTCAAACAAAGAGGACCAATCAACCCCTATCAAAGAACCCAACCAACCCCTCCATATTGTTAACATGCCATGTAAATTTGTTCTAATAAAGGCACAGACCCAACCCCCATCCAACGCTACCTCTGCTGTGATCCGAAGAACCAGAAGTGATCACAGCCTGGAAGGATGACAGCACCAACAACCTCCCACACCAGGGGAGACCAGATGCTCATCCAACCATCCTGTGTGAGCCTACGGGGTAGAGACTTATGGAGTAGATATCGAAGTTTTACGCTCAACGTGAAATGGGAATCTGCTCCATATCTACAAAGAATATCTCTACCCCCGTCGACTACAGCAGAGAAGAAGGGCCGTTTTTGTCGTGGTCACAACCGCCGACTCCGCCATGCACATACCTGGGATTTTCCTAGCACGACCTCAAAGGCTGGACGATTGATGCTGACCGAGTGATGCCTTGGATGCTTCCGCGCGGGGCTTTCCACCAATCCTTACCACACCACCTTTGCCTCATCCTGACATGAGTTCTGGAAACCATTAACATATAGGGATAAAATAGCAATTAGCACAATAAATAAACTTCAAAATTTCTCTTTGGGTACCATCATCCGATGCTCAAAAACAGCCACTTTAGACTATGCAATTAGGCCCTGCCGGCTGAAGGGAATGCTCCCCCGACCATGGGTTAGATCTCTATAAGAGAGTACCCCGGGAAAGAGACGTAAAAACGAATAAAGCAAAGCATGCATCTGATCTTCATGAAACTTGTTGACAATTTTTGTCATGATGAAATCTAGGTCAAGTTCGAATGTGGGTCATGTCTGGTCAAAAACTAGGTCACTAGGTCAAATCATAGAAAAACCTTGTGAACACTCTAGAGGCAACAAATCTCATTTGATTGTAATGCAATTTGGTCAGAATGTTTGCCTAATTAATATCTAGGTCAAATTCGAATATGAGTCATGTCAGGTCAAAAACTAGGTCACTAGGTCAATTCATTGGAAAATCTTGTTACCACTCTAGAGGCTACAAATCTCATTAGATCTGAATGAAATAGTGTCAGAATGTTTGCCTACATCAAATCTAGGTCAAAATCAAATGTGTATTGTGTCTGGTCAAAAATTAGGTCACTAGGTCAATTCATAGAAAAATCTTGTTTACACTCTAGAGGTTGATTGTGGGTCATGTCAGGTCATAATCTAGGTCACTATAGGTCAAGTTTTACATGGTGTTTCCAGGTGAGCGATTTAGGGCCATGGTGGCCCTTGTTACTTAATAAGATGAAATTTCATTGATGGAAAGAGCTTGGCAAGTGGAAGAATATTGCTCAAGGGTAATACATTGTAGCTCTTGCACAATTTTGTGAGAGTTATTACCCTTTTCAACATTTTCTTTTCAGGCAGATTTCTTCAGTTTTACTGAAGATTTTGAAATGAAATTTCCTTTATGGAAAGAGAATGTTATACTAATACTTGCTGGCAGGTGACACAAGTGTTCCGAGGAACCCATTAATTTTTAGCTCACCTGGCACGAAGTGCCAAGGTGAGCTTTTAGGATCGCTGGATGTCCGTCGTCCATCGTCTGTCTGTCTGTCCGTCCACAATTGGTTGTGAACACTCTAGCGGCTACAAATTTCATCCGATCTTCATGAAACTTGATGACAATGTTTGTCTTGATGAAATCTAGACCAAGTTTGAATGTGGGTCATGTCGGGTCAAACACTAGGTCGCTAGGTCAAATCATAGAAAAACCTTGTGAACACTCTAGAGGCTACAAATCTCATTGGATCTTAATGAAACTTGGTCAGAATGTTTGCCTCATTGATATCTAGGTCTAGTTTGAATGTAGGTCATGTCCGGTCAAAAACTAGGTCACTAGATCAAATCATAGAAAAACCTTGTGAACACTCTAGAGGCTACAAATCTCATTCGATCTTGATTAAACTTGGTCATAATGTTTGTTTAACTAATATCTAGGTCAAGTTTGAATATGGGTCATGTCTAGTCAAAAACTAGGTCACTAGGTCAAATCATAGAAAAACCTTGTGAACACTCTGGAGGCTACAAATCTCATTGGATCTTGATGAAACTTGGTCAGAATATTTGTTTAATTGATATCTAGGTCAAGTTTGAATATGGGTTATGTCTGGTCAAAAACTAGGTCACTAGGTCAAATCATAGAAAAACCTTGTTCACACTCTTGAGGCTACAAATCTCATTGGATCTTGATGAAATTTGGTCAGAATGTTTGTCGCATTGATATCTAGGTCAAGTTTGAATATGGGTCATGTTCGGTCAAAAACTAGGTCACTAGGTCAAATCATTGGAAAATCTTGTTTACACTCTATAGGTTGATTGTGGGTATACATGTCCAGTCATAATCTAGGTCACTATAGGTCAAGTTTGCCATGGTGTACCAGGTGAGCGATTAAGGGCCATAGTGGCCCTTGTTCAATTAATGAACTGGTATAATTTAACGTTCTCAAGGTAATAGTACACATTTTGCAAACAGTTTTTGTCTAGATGAGATGCCAAATAATTCGACATCTCATCCTTACCTTTTACTCGATAGCAGTTTCTAGTATTGAAAACCAGTGGCCAATCAAAGCAGGTTGAAAGTAAAGCCCACACATTTAAACCTAGATTTGGTAACCACCTAAGGTAGGTTGAAAGTAAAGCCCCAACATTTAAACCTAGATTTGGTGACCACCTAAGGCAGGTTGAAAGTAAAGCTCCAACATTTAAACCTAGATTTGGTGACCACCTAAGGCAGGTTGAAAGTAAAGCTCCAACTTTTAAACCTAGATTTGGTAACCACCTAAGGCAGGTTGAAAGTAAAGCCCAAACTTTTAAACCTATATTTGGTGACCACCTAAGGCAGGTTGAAATTAAAGCTTACATTTAAACCTAGATTTGGTTACCACCTAAGGCAGGTTGAAAGTAAAGCCCCAACATTTAAACCTAGATTTGGTGACCACCTAAGCCAGGTTGAAAGTAAAGCCCCAACATTTAAACCTAGATTTTGTGACCACCTAAGGTAGGTTGAAAGTAAAGCTCCAACATTTAAACCTAGATTTGGTGACCACATAAGGCAGGTTGAAAGTAAAGTTCCAACTTTTAAACCTAGATTTGGTGACCACCTAAGGCAGGTTGAAAGTAAAGCCCTAACATTTAAACCTAGATTTGGTGACCACTTAAGGCAGGTTGAAAGTAAAGCTCGAACTTTTAAACCTAGATTTGATGACCACCTAAGGCAGGTTGAAAGTAAAGCCCCAACTTTTAAACCTAGATTTGGTGACCACCTAAGGCAGGTTGAAAGTAAAGCCCCAACTTTTAAACTTAAACTTAGATATTCATTAACCCATTACCCCATAGCTTTTTTCTAGTTTTGAATGCAGGTGACCACTTAAAGCAGGCTGAATATCAGTTTTGGTCTAGATGAGATGCCAAATAATTCGACATCTCATCCTAACCTAATACTCCATAGCAGTTTCTTGTATTTAAAACCAGTGACCAATCAAAGCAGGTTGAAAGTAAAGCCAAAACATTTAAACCTAGATTTGGTGACCACTTAAGGCAGGTTGAAAGTAAAGCCCCAACATTTAAATCTAGATTTGGTAACCACCTTAGGCAGGTTGAAAGTAAAGTCCCAACATTTAAACCTAGATTTGGTAACCACCTAAGGCAGGTTGAAAGTAAAGCCCAAACATTTAAACCTAGATTTGGTGACCACATAAGGCAGGTCGAAAGTAAAGCTCCAATATTTAAAACTAGATTTGGTGACCACCTAAGGCAGGTTGAAAGTAAAGCCCCAACATTTAAACCTAGATTTGGTGACCACCTAAGGCAGGTTGAAAGTAAAGCTCGAACTTTTAAACCTAGAAGTGGTGACCACCTAAGGCAGGCTGAAAGTAAAACTCCAACTTTTAAACCTAGATTTGGTGACCACCTAAGGCAGGTTGAAAGTAAAGCTCGAACTTTTAAACCTAGAAGTGGTGACCACCTAAGGCAGGTTGAAAGTAAAACTCCAACTTTTAAACCTAGATTTGGTGACCACCTAAGGCAGGTTGAAAGTAAAACTCCAACTTTTAAACCTAGATTTGGTGACCACCTAAGGCAGGTTGAAAGTAAAACTCCAACTTTTAAACCTAGATTTGGTGACCACCTAAGGCAGGTTGAAAGTAAAACTCCAACTTTTAAACCTAGAAGTGGTGACCACCTAAGGCAGGTTGAAAGTAAAACTCCAACTTTTAAACCTAGATTTGGTGACCACCTAAGGCAGGTTGAAAGTAAAACTCCAACTTTTAAACTTAGATTTGGTGACCACCTAAGGCAGGTTGAAAGTAAAACTCCAACTTTTAAACCTAGATTTGGTGACCACCTAAGGCAGATTGAAAGTAAAACTCCAACTTTTAAACCTAGATTTGGTGACCACCTAAGGCAGGTTGAAAGTAAAACTCCAACTTTTAAACTTAGATTTGGTGACCACCTAAGGCAGGTTGAAAGTAAAACTCCAACTTTTAAACCTAGATTTGGTGACCACATAAGGTAGGTTGAAAGTAAAGCTCAACATTTAAACCTAGATTTGGTGACCACCTAAGGCAGGTTGAAAGTAAAGCCCCAACATATAAACCTAGATTTGGTTACCACCTAAGGCAGGTTGAAAGTAAAGCCCCAACATTTAAACCTAGATTTTGTGACCACCTAAGGCAGGTTGAAAGTAAAGCCCCAACATTTAAACCTAGATTTGGTGACCACCTAAGGCAGATTGAAAGTAAAGTTCCAACATTTAAACCTAGAAGTGGTGACCACCTAAGGCAGGTTGAAAGTAAAGCCCCAACTTTTAAACTTAGATATTAATTAACCCATTACCCCATAGGTTGTTTCTAGTTTTGAATACAGGTGACCACTTAAAGCAGGCTGAATGTAAAACAGAATGTGCCTTAAGGCACATTCTACTTTACTTTCAGCCTGCTTAAAGCTATCATCTGCTAGAATATAGAAATTATTTCTTATGATACATACTCTGTGACTTTATAAGTTTTTTAGCTCACCTTGGCACTTCGTGAGCTTTTAGGGATGCTGGATGTCCGTCCGTCCGCGCCACTAAAGTGGGTTAGAGGGCCAGATAACAGTAAACATAACAAAAGAAGACAATAGAGTTCCTTCCGTAACAATAGACTATTGCCCGTTATTTGAACAAAATAAAATAACAAAAGAAAAATCCCTCTAACCCACTTCGGTGGCACGTCCGTCTGTCCGTTCACAATTGGTTCGTTAACACTCTAGCGGCTACAAATTTCATCTGATCTTCATGAAACTTGATGACAATGTTTGTCTTTATGAAATATGGGTCAAGTTCGAATGTGGGTCATGTGGGGTAAAAAACTAGGTCAAATCATAGAAAAATCTTATTAACACTCTAGAGGCTACAAATCTTATTGGATCTAATTGAAACTAAGTCAAAAATTTGCCTCATTGATATCTAGGTCAAGTTCAAATATAGGTCATGCTTGGTCAAAAACTAGGTCACTAGGTCAAATCATCGAAAAACTTTGCTAACACTCTAGAGGCTACAAATCTCATTGGAATTTAATGCATCCTAGTCAGAATGTTATTTGATAATATCTAGGTCAAGTTCGAATATGGGTCATGTATGGTCAAAAACTAGGTCACTAGGTCAAATCATAAGAAATCCTTGTTTACACTATAGGCTACAAATCTCACCTTATCTTCATGAAACTTTGTCAGAATGTTTGCCTAATTCATATCTAGGTCAAGTTTGAATATGGGTCATGTCCGGTCAAAACTAGGTCACTAGGTCAATTCATAGAAGAACCTTGTTAGCACTCTAGAGACTCACATTTGATTTTAATGAAACTCGTCAGAATGTTTGCCTAATTGATATCTAGGTCAAGTCCGAATATGGGTCATGTCGGATCAAACTTTAGGTCACTAGGTCAAATTGAAGAAAAACATTGTTAACCCTCTAGAGGCTACAAATCTCATTAGATCTGAATGAAATATTGCCAGAAAGTTTGCCTACATCAACTCTACGTCAAAATCAAATGCGGACTGTGTCTGGTTAGAAACTAGGTCAAATCATAGAAAAATCTTGTTAACACTCTAAAGGTTGATTGTGGGTCATGTCCAGTCGTAATCTAGGTCACTATAGGTCATGTTTTACATGGTGTATCAGGTGAGCGATTTAGGGTCATGGTGGCCCTTGTTTTCTTCAGTGGGAGAATAAATTAAAGGTGTCAAAAGGTATATTTATGGGGTAATGGGTTAACTGAATAAGAAGTTAAATTCAATAGTATTGATATAGCAGACTCTTGCTAGCATGAGACAGTAAAACCACCACTAAAACGAAGGTTCATTGATTGTACAAAAGACAGGTGACATCTTAACCCATTATTCCATAAATACCCCTTCTTGCGCCTTTGATCTATTCCTTCACTGTAGAAAAAAGTGCAACTTTATACAGTCATGAATATGTTTCATAAGAAATATTTGCTAAATCGTAGCAGATGATAGTTTAAAGAAGGCTGAAAGTAAAGCAGAATGTGCATTCTGCTTTACTTTCAACCTGCTTTAAGTGGTCACCTATTTTCAAAACTAGAAACTGGCTATGGGGTAAATTAATGGGTTAAAGTAATGCTCCTAAAGGAGTTCTCTCTTTTTTGTCACATTGCTTTAAGTTGTCACTAGTCCTGTCATAGACACCTAATAATTAACACAAATTGTGTGCCCGAAATAGAGAGGTTTTACTGCCTCAAAAGAAGGGTGGGATTTCCAGACTCTAGAAAAAACTGCAGGTAGATCTAAATCTATCACCACATATAGGGAAGAACGTTTTTATTAAATTGTAAACATTTTATTTCAGAAATAACATGAACAACACATGTTCAAAACATGTGCTTTAACTCTTTAGTATTGGAGGAAATAAAGAAACAAATGGTTGTCTGATTAGAAACAAAAATGTTCCAACATTTGTAATTTTGTTAATTCTTTCAAACTGCGTTAACCCATTACTCAATAAAGCAGACTGAGAGTTTAAACAGTATGCACTTACAGACACATTCTGCCACGGAGTAAAAGGCTGTTTTTCGGCGGAGCTGTCTGTTATCTATTTAGTCACACATTTCTATTTAGACAAACATTTGAACCAATCATATTTGATCAGAAATTTAGAATTAAGAGCACCTGTTGAAACTGACGTGTCTGATTGGATAGTAGCCAGGGCTCAAGATAAGAGAATTATTTCAAAACTTAAAAACTTTATTTGTGCATTAAACCCTATGGTGGCCAACTCATATGAATTGTCTCTTCGAGACGATAAAAATGAGTGGTAACACCATAGGGTTTGGTGCTGAAATGAGTGAGAAAATGTTAGATTTGTTCAATTTACTCCCCTCTTATCTGGAGCCCTGAAACAGTAGCCTAGCTGTTTATGCACTGATGTGAGTGTAAAATTAGACACAGACAGTGTGTAATACTGAGCTTCTATTTTAAGATATGCTAGCAGAATCTGATGTGTATTTATAGATAGACAGTGGCAGCTAGGTATTTTGTTTAATAATGGTTTACTTCCAATTTATTTTAATTGATAACTATTAATTTTGTACAAATTTACCATACATTGATAGCAATATAATAAATGGCCTCAAGTGAGTTAAACACAATTGTGTTGTTTCATCATTTATTTACAAGAGTGAGGTAAAGCAGGGCAGACTGTTCTGTATGGGCCTGCACAGTTTATCTAGTTATAGTTTGTTTCAAGAAACTCCCCATGAATGAAGTTTGATATACAGAACAATATAATTTAATCTGAGGATCTCCTACCAGTAGCTAGGATATGTTTTGCATTTCTGTACATTTATAGTTTTTTAGTCAGAGTTATGCTATATCGTTGAATGTGTATTTTTTGCTTTTCAATCCAAGATATTACAATTCTTTGAAAACCTCCAATTTCGTACAATTTTGCACGCCCATCAACAGCATGAATTTCACCAACCATTCCGCCGAATATCTTTTTTAAAGATATTTCTTGTTACTCCGTGATTCTGCTTTATTTTCAACCTGCTTCAAGTGGTCATATGTTTCCAAAACTAGAAACAGGATATGAAGTAAAGGGTTAAATTATATTTTGAAATAATAGTTTATGCAATGAAAAGGTTAAAGCAGATAATATTGTTTGACTGTGAAAGAGTTGGAAATCAAAGACAAAAAACTAAATGTAATCAAAGCGCTTAACAGCGCTGAAGGCATTAGCTGTTACATGTAACTGCTTTAGTAGCAGTTCAACATCATCTATTTAGCATCCAACATCACCTTTTTAAACACCATTGGCTCGGCGTTGAATACTTAAGACTGGGTTAATTATCTCCCATATTCCTGTTACGGAAGGCAGTCGCTGGCCACTGAAACGGTCACTTCGCAATCACTTGTTAATTGCCACCTTTATCCTGGAAGTTTCTGATGGTATTCTCTTTCCTGTATGTCAATCTGAAAATCGTTCCTTTGTTTTTCATAATAATAACTACTAGATCTACTTTTGTGGCATTCCCTGAGTAATGGCAGTAATAGTTGTTCTTTTCAAGGTACACATTATTCGTGTAAACAACCTCTAATATGGTTTAACATACATGCATACTAATAAAATGTTCATTTAATATTAGAAATTACAGCAAAGATAATGTAAATATAAGAAATTCAGTTCTTTTTTAATAAATCCCTATCAGCAAACTGTGTAGACTGTGATCGGAAGCCGCATTATACCCATTGTTCAGAGCCTACATTGTTTGCCTATGTCCAATATATGGGATCGTGGGCGATATATGGGTTAACCAACGCTGTGGTACTTTTTCACAAAAGCTCTCCTGTTCGTCGAATAGAAAAAAAAATCCTGGAATTGTGACTGCTTTAGTTTCCATACAAAAATTTATGAAGAGCAGACAGAAATTCTTGGGACTGGAAGTTAACCGCCATCTTTTCCAGCTCGCTGTCTCTGTGCCTCTGAATGACATTGAGCCAGTCACTATCACGTGACTGGCGTTTGTCTCGAATAATCTCGTTCACTCGTCCATCTAGGAGCATTTTCCGGAAGAAATCGGGTAGCTCTTCGTTGAAGGACATTCTGTCTCTGTAGTAAACGATAAAAGTATTATATCAGTAACGAAGTTAATAATTTCTTAAAACTTATTTATAGCATTTAGTCCATTCCCAGCCAGCATTCCAAAAGCTAGCCCTTTTTGGTATTGAAGACTAGTAGTCAGAAACGTACATCTTTATATACGTTCCTGAGATAGTTGACCACTTAAAGTAGGTTGAAAGTAAAGTAGAATACGCCTGAAGACGCATTATGTTTTTCCGTTATCTGTTTTTCTCAGACTCCTGGTAACCCACCCATTTTGTAGTTGAAATAATGTGTTAAAGGGAAATGGACAGCTGGTGATAAATATCTTTTAAATGAAAGATATTGAAAAAAAATCGCCTTCTGCCTTTGAAATTTTGAAAAATAATAAAAAATGAAGTAGTTAGAGCCGTTTAAACTTTGTGATATATGACTGTGCAAGCGACCATGGGGGCCGCCATTTTGTTTACCTGTGTGACGTAACTAAGGCCTTCCGCGACCTTCCGGTTATAGCGAGTCTAACCGGGAATGCCGTAGAGTGCGCGGAATTTACATCGATAACATTAATAAACTGAAATACTGAGAAAAATTGGGCATGTGGAGGAAGGTAAAAACACTTTAGAACTTCAGTGTTACGATTTCGATCCTAAATTATCAGAGAATGTAATATTAGAAGACAGAGACTACGACGGGTCGGGCGAAGAGAAAGCGCATTCGCCGGACGAATTTGCGACTGCAATACTTGTGTATAAATGCCTACAAAGGAGGTTAATACTTGCTGAAGAACAAATGAAATGACGATTGGGTGTCTTGGTGACAATGAGTGCATAGCAGAACCATCAAAATTTCGAGCTATTAGTGCTTAATCCAGCCATACTTGAGGTAGCGTATATCAGGCAAATATCATAGGACACCGGAATCAGGCACGGATACTCTTGATAATATTTGCATACTGGTTGTGAATAAAGGCATCGAAGCCCTGTGACTTTCGAAAAAAGTTTCTCCGATATATTTAGTCTTATCTGTTAATATTTCCGTAAATATTAATTATAAACATCTTATGAGCCCGTAAAAGCGCGACTTTATCTATTCCCTGATAAGCGCGGCTTTCCGCGGGTTATCAATTACCTGATGAGAGCGGGTTAGAGCGAGTCCTCTATTGAGCGGCTAAAATCTCATTCTTCTACTGAAATTTTACTGTCCGTAAAGTGTGTTCAAATATCTTCCGAAATCCCAAATCTAATTATTGGGGTTGCTACACAATGAATTGCATAAAAAGAGGCTTAGGTCATTAGGTGTGACCTATTCAATAATTGTTGATCGGTGATCTCCGTAAGACGTGCATATGATACTGCACGCACTACTCGTCACTTTTCGGAAAGTATGATCTATGTCAACTTATGAAATATGCAGATAAGTTATCACACGAAAGTTTCTAACTGTTCCTGAGGTCAACATCTAAATATAGTTAACCAATGGAATCGCGGAATTCCATAGAGCACGCTCCACATGCATGCTATCTACAAAAATATCACAGGGGGATGCCGCTTGACCGTTGCGTCACACACCGGATGCGGGGGTAATAAAGTTTCGGCTCGGGAATAAAAGCTTCGGCTCATCAAAAGTAAGCATAATCCTAGGCGGTAGACAGAAATATCAAACAACTAATTAACCAATCAAACAAATCACATCTGCAGGTCTGTGACAATTCTTAACTGTCCCATCTCGCAACTCGATTCTCATCTAGATCCAAACTGTAAAAATGAAACGATAAAACTCAGCTGTGAATCATTTTGGATCCTGATGAGAACCAAGCTACTCGGCGTCTCATCTACACCAAACGTGTGTAAAACTGGAAAGAAAGTAAAAATTGAATAATGCAAAGGTGTCAAACAGTTTGGATCCTGATGCAGTGCCGATCTACACGGTGTCTGATCAAAATTCAAACTGATTGCGTAGGAATTCCCGTGAGAAAAAAACACTAATATATATCAAACAGTTACGACGCCGAAACACTCAACATTGTGATCGGGATCCAAACTGTCTGAATTTATACCAAAGGAATATTTCTTCATAAAATGTAAATCTGTTTAGATCTTGATCAGATGGCGAGCTACTCGGCGTCTCATCTTCATCCAAATCGCTTTTGTAAAACTATAATAAAAAATAATTGAATGTATTCCAAAAGTTTAAACAGTTTGGATCCTGATGCAGTGCCGATCTACACGGCGTCTGATCAAAATCCAAACTGATTGCGTAGGAATTCATGTGAAAATAAATTCTAATAGATATCAAACAGTTACGACGCCGAGGCACTCAACATTGTGATCGGGATCCAAACAGTCTGAATTTTCCGGTATATAAAAGGAATATTTCTTTATAAAATGTAAACCTGTTTAGATCTTGATCAGATGGCGAGCTACTCGGCGTCTCATCTTCATCCAAATCGCTTTTTTAAAACTATAATGCAAAATAATTGAATGTTCTCTAAGATGTCAAACAGTTTGGATCCTGATGCAGTGCCGATCTACACGGCGTCTAATCAAAATTCAAACTGATTGCGTAGGAATTCACGTGCAAAATGTTTTCTAATAGTTATCAAACAGTTGCGACGCCGAGTCATTCAACATTGTGATCGGGATCCAAACTGTCTGAATTTATATCAAAGGAATATTTAATTCATAAAATGCAAATCAGACTCCGAGTTACTGAGTACCTGAGCTATATCATTGCTTTTATTCAGATTAGACTCCGAGATACTGAGAATCTGAGCTGTATCCATGCTTAGATCCAGATCGGACTCCGAGTTACTCGGCTTTTAATCTGGATCTTAGTTGTTTTGAAATACTATTCTATTGTATTCTTTTGTAGACAGCAGGTAAATCGTTACTCCATGCGGCATATATACTTACCATAGTAACATAAATCTAAGTAAAAATATATTGGAAATATATTGACTTGTATCGTTTTCACCCAATTGCATGCTACTTTTTCAAACTACCATAAAACTCGAATTTAAATCTTAAATTAAAATTCATTTAGGCCTATCTAAAAGTTGTTTGAATTTTTTTCTACAGAAATGACGAGTGTAAAACTACACCCAGAAATAAGAACGATAAAACTAGATCCAATCAAAATCGGATTTGGACTCAAGTAAGATCGCTCTATCAGATCGGGATCTAGAGAATCGCGATGATTAAATTAAGAAAGAAAAAACCGATCTAGATCTACCCGTACAATATGTAGATCTAGTAATGAGACTTTTTTCATTAAGAATTTCTGTAGCGTTGAATTCCTAAACCGAGACGAACCAGCTAGAAAATGCTGATTTGTAAACGAGTTGGTAGATCTAAGCCAGTTCAACATTTATGTCTAGATCAGCACAATAACGCACTGATTATCAGATATTTTTTTTATTGTAGATCTAGATCTATTATTATAATCATCAATCAAGGTATTATGGATGTCGCCATACTCTACTGTTAGCCATTTCGCATCATTGTTTTCCCAGATTCTACAGCTGGGAATTGGAACGGACATTTCTCTAAGCCGATTAACGATAGCTTCTGATCGTTTCTGGATCTACACGACCTTTCAAGTTCATCATAATCAATATGAATATACCATCTATCTATTATCTTTTTTTTAACTGTATGCGACCTTGAATTAAGCTTGCCGTTACCCTTACTGACGAAGTGTGAAATGTCCGGCCAAGTTACAGTGGTTGAGTGAAAGAGCCAATCAGCGTTTAGGCCTTTGTGTCGTCACAAAATGGATAAAAATCGAGGGTTCCGAATGATAGCTTTGCCAATATGGCGGCGCCCGTTCCAATTAGCGATAGCTTACCTGTATGCAGTAAATCGATCTTTTTCGTACCTTATCGATGAGTAATAATTGCAGGACCTTCATGAATGTTGCTTTTAGGATAAAATCTAGGATCTAAGACCATATTGTCATCAGCTGTCCGTTTTCCTTTAAGTATAAACAGGTTTATTTGTAAATATGGCGATTGTGCAAAGCGGGAACATGGCGTCCCGATAAGACTATAGCCAGTTTCTAGTTTTATGGCACATTCTGCTTTACTTTCAGCCTGCTTTTAGCTAACAACTGCTACATTTAGAAAATAATTCCGTTATCATACATATTTATGACTGTACAAATTGCAATTTCTTCAGTGGAGGAGCACATCAAAGGCGTAAAAGGGCATACTTATGAGGTCACGGGTTAAGCTGTCATCTTTCTTTTCAGACTCCAATTAGATCTATCCTCCCTATTTTAATTGAAATAGTGTGTTTAGAATAAACGTGTGTATTTGTAAAGAATAACGTCTTCTCCGCTATTATCATCATTATTATTAGCACAATCATCGCCATCATCACACCCTTATCATCGTCATCATCATCATAAGTTGGTGTAATATACTGTCGGACATGGTCCAATGTTATAAAGCTTTTGAGCTGAGTCTTTAGTTCCCAAACATTTGATTGGTCAGATTAGAGCCTTAGGCTCAAATCTGACCAATCAAAATGCTTGAGAACAATATCAGAATCCACTCAGACGCTTTATAACCTTTGACCAATGTTTATTATACTTACGATCCAATGATATGGTCCAGTAGGCCCACTGATTGGGCTTGTTCAGCAGATAACGGTGTTGTATCATTCACCAGGCTCTCTGCTTGGGTATGTCCTACCCGCTTGGGAAAGAAATACGTCCAGTACTCAGACCCGTACAGACTCATCGACTTGTAGGAAGGGGATAACATCACTCCCTTTGAACAAAAAAGAATACACACTATTTAAGTTCTTAATGAATTCTACACTAAGGAAGTAGTTCCCACCTAGACAGTTCCTGAACATAACTAATTATTAACACACAGCAGTCTACGGTTTCAAGTATCTATCGTGGTAGCTGACAGTAGGTTGAAAACCTTATGGGACATTCTGCTTTATGTTCAACCTCCTTAAAGGGATCGACTCTCTTTGAAAATAGAAACAGGCTTTTCAGTAATGGCCATTTGAAAATTTGATATGTTGACCCTTAACTTTTTCCTATAATCAGACAAGCCCAAAACGGCCAAACCCTACATGTACAGTGTACTCATATGCATCTTCACATTGGCAACTTATACGTCGTATATCATGCATTAAACCTTTTATTAGTTATTGCTTAAAGGTTATGACCTAAATCACGTTAAAGATACGAATAGATTGTCATCTTGATCCGCGATTCAACATGTGAAATATACCTAATCTCATTTTTTTTTAATAGAGCAATATGTATGCCAAATATGAGGTGTCTATATCTCTTGAGGGTCTAAGGTTAATTAGATTATTACCAGTTTAAATGTTTGACCTCTTGACTTCTGTGACCTTAATATTTGACCTTACATGCCCAAAACTAACATACAATATATTAATGATACCTCTTCATATGAGCAGAATATTTACAATTAATGTTGTATTAGTTATATTTTAAAGGTACTGCCAACCATAGGCATTCGGCCCGTAGGCTATGACACTACCCCCAGCTGCTAACCCCCCCCCCCCCTTCTACCCCCCACCACCACCTTACGTGGATAAAATACCCTAAAATCTATCCATACATTCAATAATCATCATAAAAGAACGTTTCATGAAATTTAAAAAAAAATATTTGTTTTGCTAATTTATAAGTAAAATAGTATACATACATGATAAGAAAAAAGAATTTTTTTTTAAACTTCTTGAAACTTCTTGAAACATTTGTTAAGGATGTTTGTTGAACATATGGATGTATTTTGACTCATTTTGAAAAATTTATGGGGGATAGTAGCTGGGGGGGGGGGGGGGTTCATAGCTTACGCGCCGAAAACCTGTGCTGCCAACGTTAATATTGCGAATAACTTAAATCTTTTGACCTCTTTGACCTTGACTTTTGACTCTACATGTGTAAAATAAACATATCTAAATTTTCTTAATTGGAGTAAAATGTATATCAAATATGAAGTTCCTATGATCGCTTCAGGTTATTTTCATTTCAATTTTTTTTACCTCTGTGACCTTGGCCTTTGACATACCGTGCCAATGAGATATATATTTTGGGCAACATACAAATTATTATTGGTTATAGTTGAAAAATATGGCCAACAATAATGCTCCGAATATAACTTGACGTTTTGACCTCTGTGAACTTAACTCAACATGTCTTAAAAATACACAGTCAATTTCATACATTGCTTCATATGGGCAACACATATGCCATGTATTGATGTGTAACTTTGTATTGGTTGTAAATGTATACGAAGTTCAAAAGTAATTGTCAACGTTAAAGTTTCGTACAAACAAACAGACAACCAGACAAACAAACAGACAGGCAAAAACAATATGACCCGCTCATAGATCCGAGGGTAGGGGCTTAAAATATACAAAGTTATTGATTTACATTTAGATTTCAGAAATGAATAGAATGTAATAGATTCAACTTTGTAATGTTTCACTGAACAACTTCCATACATAACCGGAAGTGTAATACGACACCATGTCTTACCGGATGTGACACAACAACATCGCACGCAGCAGCAAACATGGCACCACCTGCAGCTGCGTTACCTTTCAGCACAGCCACTGTGACCTTGTCCGTCATGGTTACGACTGATTTGATGACGTCATTAATGCCGTTGATGTTGGCCCAGGCTTCATCTTGTTTGTTTTCACTGTTTTCAATGGTTGTCAAATTGATACCTTGCAGAAATAGTAGATGCAAAAGAATTAACCCACTGCCTGATTAGATACCTTTGAAAACAAGTTATCAATTAACCCTTTACCCAATAACCCGTTTATAACATTTTCAACAGGTGGTCACTTAAAGCAGGTTGAAAGTAAAGCAGAATGTGCCTTAAGGCACATTCTGCTTTACTTTCAACCTGCTTTAACCTACCATCTGCTAGGCTATATAAAACACTTGTTATGGTAATTGTTCATGAGGGTATAAACTGGAATTAAGTTTTTCAGTGGAGGAATAAATTTAATACGCTCAAAGTCGCTTCTATGGTGGAAAAGGTTAAAGCAGACTGAACGGCGTCAGGCAGAATGCTTCTATCAGGAAATATTGGAAATGTCATCCGTGTTTAACATCAAGAACATCCTAGCTGAAGACTACTTTTCTTAGTGCAGGATTAATTGGAGACATTAAAGGGCATACTTTCGGAGTGATGGTTTAACCCGTTACCCAATAAATACACCTTTTTACGCCTTAAATTAATTCCTCCACTGAAGAAAATAGTTCCAATTTATACTGTCACAAACAAAAATCATAAGAAATATTTAAACTAAATTCGTTTATCAACTTAACTTTAATCCATTACCCCATAGCCTGTTTCTAGTAATGTAGATAGGTGACCACTTAAAGCAGGTTGAAAGTAAAGCAGAATGTGCCTTAAGGCACATTCTGCTTTATTTTCAGCCTGTTTAAGTTAACATAGGATAGTTAAGTTGATAAACGAATTTATTTAAATATTATGCCCAGTTACATAAAAGCCTCTAACCACATGGCGCATTGTCTGATGCCTCAGATTTGAAAAACTCATTATCCCCTAAATCTTCCAATGGACACGTCTAGTTTACAATACAGGCTGGTTCATTTTAGACTATTTAGGGTTGTTTTTATAATATATTGCAAAATGACAAACAGTGAAGCCCTTCACTATTTGCATTAGACTAGTGTACTCTTCACATGTACACTTTTGGTAAAGGACACATATGCGTCCGAGGGGCTCAATGAGTTAGTATGAGTATCAGAATAGTTTAGATCCTGATCAGACACAGATATACTTAACTATTTGCATGCTGGGTATTTTGTTTCGTCTGCAACAATTGTCGTCTGCTGGTGTTCGTACTAAAAATAGAATTTTCTAACAGGATCAGAGTTTCAAACAGATTGGACCCTGATGAGACACCGCGTAACGCGGCGTCTCATCTGGATTCACACTGCTTGTAAACTTTTACTGTAAATCATTGTGGCACAAATATCCACCGCTAGTATGCAAAGAAGTAAACCCAGACCCAGAGCAACAGATAAGGGTAGTTTTTCAAAACTTAAAATCTTCGAGACGATTCTAATGAGTAGTAACACTATAGGATTTGGTGCTGAAATGAGTGAGAAAATGTTGGATTTGTTGATATAACTACCTCTTATCTGGAGCCCTGCCCAGACCAGAAACAAACCCTGGGCTCCTATAACATACCTCTAATCAGGGTCTTCACTGCTAATTTGCAATATATTGTAAAATTCAACATAACAATAAGACTAAGCTTAATCAAAGCTTTTAATTAGTTAAAATGCCAAATAAAGTCTCTGTTACTACAAAACAAAGTATAATGTATTAATACTATTATTTTGCAGTATTGCATCAATACACCAGGGGCCCGTTTTACTAAACTACTTAGCAAAAAATTAGCCTAAGTCAAAATTTTAAATTTAAATTTATATGTTTTATTATCACTTGCTACAAACAGCAAATAGCCGGATCAGAGGACGCGCTTTAAGCGCGTCCTCTGATCTGGCTATTTGCTGTTTGCAGACGTTTATGATCGAAAAATATGAGTAAAACGATTTTGACTTACGCAAAATTTTTGCGTAAGTTGTTTAGTAAAACGGGCCCCAGAACGTGTGGGCGTCTCGTTTTGAATGATACTTTTTTCAAAAAACAAAACGTTTGAACTCAAAGAATAGGAGGCATGGTCAGGTTCCAAAACACACATGTATTAGACAAATCTTATATGTATTAGACAAATCTTATTAGTACAGTGCTCCCTCTCTACAACGACAGCCTATGGGAGACACATATTGTGTGTTTTGCTCAGAAGGAGCCGTTATAGAGAGGGAATATGAAGATGTGGCTTAGAGTTGCAAACAGCTTGAATCCAGAACAGACGCGGCGTCTGATCTGGATTCAAGTTGTTTGTCACTCGTCATTATTTGTATTCTATCAAAATAACCCCTGATATGTAACTGAGAGAAAAACAGCAGACGACAGTTTTAAGCAGACGATATTGCAGCAGTAAAAGCGTAAGACATGATTATCCCGTTTAGGGAATTGCGGCAAGGGTCGATGTAAGGAGAGAGGCGTTGTTGGGAGGGCCGTTGAAGAGAGGGGACACTGAAGTATCAAAATAAGATTTGGTACTGAAATGAGTGAGAAAATATTGGATTTGTTCAGGCTACTCCCTTTCATCTAGACCCCTGTTTTTTACTGCGAAATTTATTAGCTGATTTTTACCCGTCCACAGTTGTCTGCAATGTCGTTTCTAAGCTAGATATAAGACAGTATGACCGATAAGAGTGGTAAAGATTTGGATTCGGATCAAACACTGCGTTTCTTGGCATTTGGTCTGGAATCAAACTGTTGCTTAGTCGATTTAGTCGCCTATAACGGTGATATAATTAATACGCTTATAACTTGTTTTTGCCTCCTTTGAAATTAATGAAAACATTAATACAGCAATGTTTTACAAAAAACAGACCACATACTGATTTAAATCGACGACATTGATCGAAGTTGTGGGCAATGACCAGAGCACCAGATAAGGGTAGTTTTTCAAAAACTAAAATCTTTATTTCTGAATTAAACCCTATGGTGTCACTACTCAATAGAATCGTCTCTGCAGAGACGATTCTAATGAGTAGTAACACCATAGGATTTGGTGCTGAAATGAGTGAGAAAATGTTTGATTTGTTGAAATAACTACCTCTTATCTGGAGCCCTGAATGACCGCAAAAGATAAAATACCGGATGCAGTCCCCCACAATGATAAACAATATAATGCAATATCCTGCATTCTAGTGCAGTTGTCATACTGCGAAACCTTATCCATTAATACCCACGATGCACCACAAACAATAACGTCATTCCCCCCATGATGTCGTCTACTTTATTACAGTTGTCTGTACTTTTTTTTAATTAAATATATATATTGTATTTAACTTCGTTTCATACATATCAAGAAAATATTGGAATGGGAAACAAAAATATCCAGCGGATGATGCCCTTTTGGAAATCATTGATCGTGCTGATATGTTAAGAATTATTATAGGAATAAACAATATCTTTTTGCCGTTCATGACGGTATGAATACATAAGCTTCGCGGGGTAAGTTTCGTAAACACCCGAAGGGCTTTTACGATAAATTAACCTACACCCCACCCCCACCCCTCGAAGCTAATGTACTCATACCGTCGTGAGCGGCAAAAAGATGTTGTTTATTCCTTATATTTATATTTAAATTTTCTGTCTCGTCCATTTAATGTGTAGTTTGACCAGATTTGTTTTCATGTATATGAATATATCATATACCGGCCAAATAGGTTTGATAGATGTAATATCGATGTAATCTAAATATGGTGTGAAAAGTAGTCCTAACTACATGTACTGATTTGCATCATAAAATCAGGGTTTTATCCAGTAAACTTTCTCGCTGTGCTTTAAGAACGCTCGTAAGAAACTAAAACAAAAAATTCAATCTGAATATCCATTATCAAAACATAGTTTAAACAATTAGGTGGCGCTTGTTTTTATACACGCTTTACACATAGCAACGCGAATAGCAACGCTGAAATGCGACTACACGGCGTTTACACACACCGCATATGTTAATTAGAACACTTTAGGTCGATAAACATAGGATAGTTTAAATATGTCAGAACGGAACATAACGTTCCCAATTTAGAAAGTGTGAATGCATTATTTTGCTTTATGTTCGAGCGACTTTCCTATGTAATTCTGGTGAACAATTTCAAACCGTGGCTAGAAGATAAATTGTCGAATCTATAAATAGAAAGCCACTCCCCCGGATTTTCAAGGGAGAGAAAGCGTACATCTTTAATGGCGGTGCATAATATGATAATCTCCCTTAAAAACAGCATTTACTTTTTTTATCGTAATTTGATTTTAATTGAACTTTGTCCGACTTTAAATAGGGATTTCGAGATACCCAAACGAATAATATAAACGTAGATCTTAACTTGGTCGGTATCTCTCCGCCGTATAGAAGATTTTTAAAACTAGTTAGAACCTGATCTGCAGTGAGGGTTCACTGAAAATTAAACCTCACTTTTTCCTTAGAGTTAAACAGAGCGACTGTAAATATGATAGTATGAACATGATGAAGGAAACTTGCAATTATATCTGTCCTGCTGACATAGATTAAGCTTTAATGCCTCTACTGCAATTATGATGTTATAACCCGTCAAACATTGATTTGAATGTCAAAAAGCTTGGCTCCTGATCAGACGCCGCGTTACGTTTCTACCAAAGCCTACTAAAGAACCATCTGGATTATTTCTACACACTGACAAGTGATCGCTTCAGGCAGACTGAAAGTAAAACAGACAACTCTTCAATGGTCTCTCTGCTTTACTTTCAGTTTGTTTTAGCAACATCTTGTCTTGACTTCTGATTACAACATATGTGCCAAAAGGCAACAAATTGATCATCTTTCGAACGAGATGTTATCCACTATTTATATGTCGTTTTCGAACGCATTTTAAATACTGTTTGTGTTTCGAGTATCGACTATATAATTATCTGAAAACTAACGCGAACGTTTTCGCGTAAACTACCTTGTTAAATGTTTATGTGATATATTAATAGGAAACTATCATGATAATGAAGCGGTTAACTGATGTCAGAAATATGCCACCATAAATGTGCCCTCACCGGTTGAGAAAAAATGCTCTCCTCCCATCAAAGCGACGACTTGGATATCGTTCTGAGCTTTAACGTAGTCGATGGCTTCTCGCAAACGTGCAGCTTGATGTGTCGACATGGCGCCGTTGTAGAAGGTAAAATGTACATAGCAAACTTGCCCGTCTTTTCTGAGAACAATGTCATCATTGCTACATGGTGTATATATAGGTCGAAGATCAAAGTTATTGTCATACTCTTTGAGAATATCCATGGCAGGCAGTTTCAGTGTAGGGGTTTTCACATCCTTGAATAGAGACATTGAGAAATTAGCAGTTAACCCTCACCCTCAACATACAGTTAAATAAATCTGATACAACGAACTATGGATATAACTAAACAAATCAAATGGTCCCCTGGGTCCAAGGTAATAAAGCTTTTCAGTTGAGTCTAATGTCATTCTCAAGCATTTGATTGGTCAGATTTGAGCCTCGGCTCAAATCTGACCAATCAAATGCTGGAGAACACACCCAGACTCAGCTCAAACGCTTTATAACCTTGGACCCAATATTTCATTTTAAACCTTTACTTCATAGCTTGTTTCTAGTTTTAAAGACTGATGACCTTTTTAAAAGTAGGCTGACAGTCAAGCAGAATGCGCCTTTAGACGCACTCTGCTTTCTTTTCAGCTTGCTTTAAGCTATTGTCTGCTAGACTATAGAAAGTATTACTTGTGATATCCATGACTTAATTAAGTGGGAGATAGTAGGATGTAAGTCTTTGGAACAACAATGACTTTTAAATTAGTTATATAAAAATGCCATTAATCTTTTAAATATTTGACTCATTTTAAAATATTAACAATTCTTATAATCTTAGCAAGTACATTGAAATAATTACTAGTAGGATGTTTTTACTTTGTTGTAAATGTAGTTATTTGTCTTTTCTCACTTTGTACGTACATTATATGATTTCATGTGAAGCGCTTTTGAACGCACAACTCGCTTTATAAATCGGGTATAATGATAATAATTAAAAATAAGTGGAACTACTTTCTTTAGTGGAGGAATACATTAAGTAGAAATGCGTATCTTATTCCCTTTACCTTCTTCATTTGACCAATCCATACACCTTGTCCATCGCCTCCTCTCACGAGTACGAAGCCATTCTTCTTGGCCAACAAATCTCCTGGGGCTGCTTTGCTGAGTAAGTCTTTCAAAGTACTGGAGGTACTGCCATTTTCAACGTGGGCATTGAAGAGACGAAATGTTGATGTCTGATAGTTTATACGGAGATCGGCTATGGCGCCAGGTCTTGTGTCGGACATGCGTACAAGACTTGCAATCCTATACGCTGGCATGTTCCAGTCAATACATCGATCAGCTTTGCACATGCGCTTTAAAGGCGAACTCTCTGTCAACTGTTCGGGTTCGTAGCCCTGACTAAATCGGGACACGGCGTCGATGGTGCATGTAACAGCAATGTCAGATACTATGCCATTGTATAGACTGGTTTTGGTAATATTTGGCGGCATGTTGAACTCATCAGTACTCCAGACGGGTCCAGCATCGTAGTCCTCCTCGGCCTGGAGGACTGTGACACCCCAGCGCTTCATGTCGTTTCGGATTGCGAAATCTAATGACGACACCCCTTTGTCGCCTGCCACTCCCGGGTGAACGATCAGACCTGGTCGAGTTCTCTTGCAAAATATTTGGCTAGGAACTTTTTTGATTAAGTAAGGACAGATTATCAAGTCGGGGTTTGTATCTTGGACTGCTGAGATCATTTGCTCGGCACTTGCAGTCTGGACAGCTGTGCATTCGACCTGTAAAAAACATAGAAAATAAGATATATTGTAACATAGTTACTATCTAGCAGCCGTCAGAAAACGCTGCCAATTCATTATCTGCTCAGTGGTTATTTTCAGCATTGCGTTACTATATTAATTTATTACTCAATCTACGTCACGCCTTCTGGAAAGTGCGGGGGATTACGAAAGGTCGGACAACTTAACTGATTAGTAAGAATTTGGTAACCGCCCTTATTCCGAAAAAGGCAACTTCCTGTCAGCCCACTATTCCGTTATGCAAATTACATAACAACGTCAATCGCATACGTTGATCATTAATTTTGTCATGAGCCGGGGTAGATTGTCATAATAAGGAGCCAGGGACCGTAAGACTAAAGCTAATTACGTTGCTAGGACGTGGCTGGAATGTGCTCATTTATCTTGACGTTAAGTCACATGACTATTCGTTCGAGCTCGTACATACTGTTTATAAAGAGCGTGCGCGCTCTGTTAGGGTGGCATCATGGGAGCAGAAAGGCGAATTGTACTGAAGGTAAAGGCTAGAACGTTATGGTATTGAATTAAAGTCTATTCTGAGCAAATGACTGTACCTAAAGTCACGAAACGTCATTAGCTGATGCACCTCGACCATGAAGTATGTTCTGGCTGAATCGCCTTAATGAGTAGACCATGTGGCACCTAAGTTTGGTGACCTTGATCTTTGAATTTTACATCCAGGGTCAAAGTTAAGGGTTGGCGTTAAATTCTGTTTTGTGCAGGAGATGACCTTCGTAATCTTTGATAAGACAGACGCCGGACGAAAGGCGATCATAGTAGCTCATCCGGAGCATAAGCTCAGATGCTAAAATGTTGTTGGTTTGTGTGGGTTTTTTTTGTTGTTGTTGTTATTTTGTTTCAATATACTGCAATGCAACCCTTTCGGGTAGTACAAGCAGGGGCACTAATGCGGTGCACCAGGAACTGACCCTGCCGGTCACTTAATCCTGACACCGACGAACCAGTCTTAATGCTAAACCGAAATCTTGAGCGCCAAGGTTGGGAGCCCTTACTACCAGTTTTTAAGTCTTTGGTTTAACCCTGCCGAAAATTGAACCCGCAACCTCCCGCACTGCAAGCGGGCGCTCTCCCATTAAGCCACACAACCGGTTCACGAAAGATGATTGCTGCACAAAGGACTTTCAATCGATCAAAAAACATCACCCTGAGCTCTGATCAGATAAGCCAGAAATAAATGAAACTATTTCTCTTTCATCGCCGTTAATCCTTTCCTCCTTGAATATTTATACGAGACTCAGCTACTATGAATTCTTAATGTGGCACTATCCACCGTTCATACAACATATTTATTCAAGCGCTATTAAGTTGAAAATTCAAGTTCAACATATCATCTTGACAATTGAACATACTGTCTTGAACATTCAACATACTATCTTGAAAATTCTAGATAATATCTTGAATTTTCAAGTTATTATCTTGCAAATTAAAGATATTAGTATGTTGAATTTTCAAGACACTTATCTTGCATTTTTAGATAGTATATTGAATTTTCAAGTTAAATTCAAGATAGTATGTTGATTTTTCAAGAAACTTATCTTGAATTTTTAAGATAGTATCTTATTTTTCAAGTTATTATCTTGAATTTTCCAAAGTTCAACAAATCATCTTGACAATTAAACATACTGTCTTGAAAATTCAACATACTATAATCATATCAAGTCAATATCTTAAAAGTTAAAGATAGTATGTTGAATTTTCAAGAAACTTATCTTGAGTTTTTAAGATAGTATCTTGAATTTTCAAGTCATTATCTTGAATTTTCAAGTTACTGTATTGAATTTTCAAGATACTATATTGAAATTTCAAGATAGTATGTTGAATTTTCAATATACTATCTTGAATTTTCAAGATAATAACTTGATTTTTTAAGATAAAATTAAAAAGATTCTTAAAGTGGTACTATCTAGCGCGTTTGGTGGCGTCTGATCAGGGTCTATACTGTTTGCTTACAAATATACTCAGGGTAGGACAATGAAGGAGTTAGTCAATATTTAAAGCAACGATTGGCACGTGCGCAAAAGTAATAACTACTGTAAACCCTCTCTATTACGACCACTAAATTGAGCTAATTAGCAGGTGCTTAAGGCAGGTGACAGTTTAAAGCAATTTGAGCGTTAAAGTTAAAGTTCACATTGCTTTAAAGAGACTCGCAACCGGATGGTGTACTTGTCAAAATAAAATAAAATACTCAAATAAAAGCAAATTTGTGGCATTATTTGGCTTCTGACATTAAAAAAATATGATCAGTCCAAAAAAGGCTCAAGAATCGGCACCGAATCTAAGTTTTTTAAGATATTTTCCATCGTTTTTCTATAGCGTTAGCTAACGGTATAGTTGTTGTTGTTGCTTCTTTACACGGGCTCAGACATAAACCCGAGACGAATAAAGTAGTAAAAGTACTATCGATCGCTACTAGTGAAGTACGTTAATTGGCTACTTAAGATATAGAGAGCGCTGGTAGCCGAGGTAGTATAGGAGCTTCCTCATTTTTTCACGTTTCTCTCCGCATGGAGGGTCACGGGTTCGAATCCCACCAGGGCTTCTTCTTTCTTTTTTTGTTGAAATGGATTTTTTAACAGAATTTACTATCCTAAACTAAATCTTACCCATTTATATAAGCATTTGACATATATTTACAAATTACTATTTTTAATGCTAAATCCGGTTGCGAGCCTCTTTAAGCTGTCAACTGTATTTTATGTAGTTTACCCTTTTGCATGCAGTATTCGTAATAGAGATATTTTACTGTATAGGCAATTGGCATGAGGCGGGTATTTCTTTTTCAAAATAACTTTGAAAAGATAAAATATTCTAAAAGTGTTATCGTCTTGTAAAAGTACATTTGATCACTCCTTAAACTTGTCTATTCCCTTTACTGCCTTACGTGTCATTTGCAGGGCTGCCATTTCTCCGGATTTTTCCTAAATCTCCGGATTTTTTCCAGTATATGGTAGCTTAAAGCAGGCTGAAAGTAAAGCAGAATGCGCCCTAAGGCGCATTCTGCTTTACTTACAGCCTGCTTTAAGTAGTTGCATGTCAACAAAACAACAAAAAGGCTATGGGGTAAAGGTACGATATAGGCCGGTAAAATCGCACTTGAAAAATGTAAATTTGGAAATCTTAGGATTTTTCATGTCAAATTATGGAAGCCCTGCATTTGATAAGACATAACTACAGGGCTCCTTCCCTACAAAGGCCCTCTCAACAACGACCCCTCCTTACAACGACCCTTGCCGCAGCTCCCTAAACAGAACAGTTATGTCTAAAGCTTGCACTGTCGCAATATCGATATTATATAAATATTAGATGGCAGTTTGCGTCATATTCAAATTGTCAACCCGAGAAACAGAATGTCACCCCGAGGCGAAGCCTGTAACTGAAAACGAGGTGTAATAATTAAAATTGTCGTCTGCTTTTTTAAAGTGACATACTGTATTAGACATTTTGACAGAAAGTAAATTAATAACGAGTGACTAACCGCTTGAATCTAGATTAGACGCCGAGTTACGCGGCGTCTCGTGTGGATTCAAGCTGTTTGCAAATGTAAGCCAATGCCCTCCCTATAACGACATCCTCCGAACTCCTTGTCTCCCATTTGATGTCGTTTTGGAGAGGGACCGCTGTATGACCAAAACAATTATGCAATTCCTGTTAACCCTGAGCATGGTGAATTATTGTCTGCTTCAAATACAGGTACAGTAGAACCCCTCTATTACGACCACTAAATTGTGTTAATAATTGAGTGTTGATTGCAGGTGACTGCTTAAAGCAAGGTGAACGTAAAACAGAAAGCTCCTGAAGGAGCTTTCTGTTTTACGTCCACCTTACTTGAAGCTGTCACCTGTCTTTTATGCAACAAATTGGTCTTCTTTTAGTGGTCGTAATATAGAGGTTTTACTGTATATCGTCTGCACTAAAATTAGTTTTATTGGTTTTTGATCTGAAGAAATGTTGAATATGAGTGACAAACAAGTTGGATCCAGATCAGACGCTGTGGGACGCTGTGTCTGGTCTGGTTCCAAGTTATTTGCAAATGTTAACCAAGTCGCGCTTAGCAGGATAAGGGTTAACATTTAGCAAACTAGCAGAGAAACCATAATAACCTTTGCCAAACGTTTGATTAATTTTATGACTAAATACTAGTTTTGTATTTACGAAATACTTTATTCTGCCAAACGAAGTTGATATTCTCAATTTGTATTTTTTGTGTGGAAAGTTCATTAAACTTATCAGACACTCTATTACTACAGTGATCCCCCTCTCATAAGGGGAGAAAATGATTGTGTGTGTTGTTCGGAGGGAGTTGTTATAATGAGGAACAATTATTTCAGTTGCAAACAGTTGTAACGCGGCGTCTGATTAGGATTCAAACTGTTTGTCACTCGTCATTAAATATCTTCTATCAAAATTCCCATTAATAAGTAATTTTCAAGAAAAACAGCAGACGAGAATTTGAAACAGTCGATATTGCAGCCGTGAAAAGGTTGGCCAGAATTGTCTTGTTTCGGGAACAGTGACAAATGTCGTTTTGAGGAGGGAATCGTCGTTGGGAGGGGCATTACAGAAAGGGGAGCTCTGTAGGTACTTAGTTCATCCTCCGAGAAAAAACACACATGTTGTTTTCCTCCTAGCTTCATCAAACAGTTGCTTGATTGTTGTTAGTTCTTAATAACCTTTACCATGCTGAATTGTCGTCTGCATCAAAAATATCTTCTGCGAAAATAAATCAAAATTAGTTGTTAAGCTTTTCAAACTAACGAAAGTTTTAAGACGAGTGGCAAACAGTTTTGATCTAAAGCAGACGCCGCGTAACGTAATCTGGATCCAAACTGTTTGCAAATGAAAGCAAGTCGAGCTTAGCATGATAAGAGTTGATTTTGCAATTGCCGTCCGCAAAAAGAGAAAGCGAACGTGGTAACACCTATTACTTATTACGTTTTTTGTAACTCTTCTGTGGAATCCGTTGCTGCATTGAGCTGGTAAAGTCTTTGAAGAGACTAATCACTAATTTTTCTTTTTTAAAAACACTTAACGAATCTTTTAAGTGTGCACTTTTCTTTTCGCTATATATCTTTCATGTACAAGAATTGCTGCACCACCCACGTTTGCGTGTTGGTTATTGGCGGACAAAAATACTCAATTTGCACAAGAAAATCGTGAACTGGTGGGAAATTGTGTCGATACTTTTCTCGTGCAGTCTATATAAATCCACACATTAAAAAACATATTGTTGGACGAACATCTTGATCGAGCGACGTTGAATAGCCGTTCAACTATGCGTAACGTCGATATATCGATGGCAGGCTGTTATAAACGATGCTGGACAAAGGCGTTACTGAATTAAGTAATAGATACACCACTAGTTTCGCTTTAAAAGAGTACGGTATCAATCGTAATAAGACTGTTTCGCGAGACCAACAACAAATTGTCCGAGGCGGAGCCGAGGACATATTTGTTGTTCGTCCGAGCGAAACAGTTTTATTACGATTGATACCGTACACATTTAAGGCGAACGAGTCGCTGTATCTGACTTATACGTACATAATAAATATCTTACGCCGAGTCAATAATGATTGTGGTCAATGTAATATAGCAAATTAATATATCCATTTCTAAAATATTGAAATTCACGTAAACCAACTATTTATTAGTTTCATTGGTCCTTTTTTATAACTTGCATGAGCATTCCGTGCAGCCTGTGTGCTGGGTCATGCCGTAAAATAACTACGTATTTGTTTGTCTGCGCTCAGAATTAGTATTCAGCTAGTAAGGTAAGCGCTGTATTTATCAATTTAGGTGACATCTTATTTTAGGCATTTAGCTTTCAGGTCAATAAATTTTATCATTTTAGCCCGATATAATTCCTTTTCCGTTCCTTTATAATCAAACCAAGGACCAGATATTTTTCTCCTGAACAGGCACAATATTAAATAGCTTTGTTTACTCTTGCACTGCCATATTGTCGTCTGCTTTGAAATTGCTGTCTGCACTCATTTTCCAACGCAAAGTTTCGGTATTTGATTGCACGTGTCATTATTGTGCGTTTGATATTGGTCCAAACTATTTGCAAAAGTCCGTAATCCCTTATCGTGCTGAATTGCCATCTGCTTCAAACTTAAAAGTATCGTCTGCGGAGAATCTCAAAATCTTTCTTATGCTTTTCAAATTGAATTAAAAAAGAAAAGCAGTGCCAAACAATTTGGATCCAGATCACATGCCGCGTTACACGGCGTCTTCTATGGATCTAAACTGTTTGCAAATGTTAGCCAAGCGGTACTCACAGTGGAAAAACGTTATTCTTTCCCAATAAACGCGTTGACGCTTAAACTTTATTTTCCATTGCAAACAGTTTGGAACCAGATAAGACGCCGGGTAACCCGGCGTCTGATCAGCATCCAAACTGTTTGCCACTCAGGTGAAAATAGCTGATGAAAAATGTAATAAAGTTATTATTTATATACATTTTTTGTTTTGCGTTTGCGTTTCATTTGCGTATTAACGGGAAAGAATTAAGTTTTCTCCACTAGGGTTACCTCGTCAATTCCCGGGCAGCGCAAGAGTTAAACCGGTGACCGCATGCTCACCACGTGCACCACGCCCGTATTTGAAAAGTATACAATAACAGAAAGTAAAACTGTCCGGTAACAGAAAAAAGTGTCCGGTATCAGACGTAAGAGGACACTTTTTGAATAGCTTTGCGGGGGTATCTGCGTATAACACCGTTTGTTTGTTTAAATTGACAATAAAATACTGTTTTAATGAATTTGGGTTACACTCACCGTCGGACGTGGTCGAGGAGTAATGCGCTCGACTACGATACCAAGGGCGGTGAAATCGATCTCCCGTCCGACCAATTCCTTCGGATAAGACTTTATAAAAACAGAAGCTCGGTGTATTGATCAGTGTTTTACTCTGGGTATTTGAAATAACCAGCGAATAAGAGTAGGGGATCGCACCCGAGTTTTCTGTATACGTCCCCTAGCTCTCTCTGGGGCGTAACAAACCACACCAACTTTTTTTTACTCACTTTTATTTTTCGTCCAAATTTATCTTATTTTTGTTTTGTATTAAATAAAGTAAACATATTACCTTCAGAAATATGTCTTCTTGATTTCTGCAAAGTTTTAACACGATCTAGTCATAAGTGCCGGAGATATGATACCATATATACGAGATACATAGATAAGTCTTTATTACGTACATGTAACTTGAACACTACTTGGTTCCTTGTTACAGTGGAGAATCTGTTATTCTTTCCCGTTTAAACGCAAACGTACGCAAACGCAAAGCTCTAAAACGTAGAAAAGAACAACTTTTGGACAATTCTGATAGTTCATGTTTATCTTGGTGGCAAACAGTTTGGAGCCTGATCAGACGCCGGGTTACCCGGCGTCTGATCTGGCTCCAAACTGTTTGCACTGCAAATAAAAGTTTTAGCGTAAACGCGTTTATTGGGAAATAATAACAGATTCTCCACTGTACCTTCAATAGTGACATCAACATACAAACATTAAACACAAACAAACTATTGTACTAATACTCAATAGCATGAAAAAATAAAACTAAGTGCACACTCAGAAGATTCGTTAAGTGTAGATACCAGGGTCCCGTTTCATAAAGCTTCGTACGACAAAAACGTTCGTAAGTCAAAACTTTTAAATACATTTGATTTCCGATGTAGCTATCTAATCCTGTATTGTGACATCTCTTTGGAATCGTCTTTTCAAGACGATTCCAAAGAGATATCACAAGACAGGATTAGATGGAGAAATAAATAATAATTAAGACTTTTATAATCTGACTTACGACAACATTTGTCGTACGAAGTTTTATGAAACGTCGTACAACAAAAACGGTCGTATGTCAGATTATAAAAGTTTCAATTGTTATTTATTTCTCCATCTTATCCTGTCTTGTGACATCTCTTTTGGAATCGTCTTAAAAAGACGATTCCAAAGAGGTGTCACAAGACAGGATTAGGAGGAGAAATAAGAAATTAGATGTATTTTAAAGTGTTTCGACCTTTTTTAACGTAAGACGTTTCGTAAGACGGTCCCCAGACGTAGATAATAAAACACGTAAATGATAAAGGGTTTATGATAAAAAAAAATCGGGATGGGACCAAATATTTGAATATGTGCATTATGGTCGAGTATTCAAATACCATGTAACAAAGTAATGAGCTCGGTCGGGATTCGAATCCATGCGGATAGAGAAAAAATAGATATCCTTTCCACGCCCATAACGTATAAAACCGTGTTGGCGTTTATGGCACATTTTTGCTTCCGTAGAATGAAAAGTTATCATTCACACATAGCGTTGGAAGACTTTTCTGAAAGGCCAGGTTGGGCACTTCCTAATTCTTGAATATCAATGATCCCCTGCAAAATGTGACACTTTCAGGCAGCATTGACAATGGATACAGACTTTTTTTTTGCAAGATTGGAAAAAAAAACGAATGCCAGAGGGGCCGAAACTGTCCATCTTTCCACTTTCGGTTTAAAAATGTACGCCATCTTTTTGTCAAAACCCGTTATTATATTATTATAACTCTCATGCTGGAATTCAGTAACACTGACGTGTCAACATAAAGCTCAAAAAGAGCTCAGAATCGTCTTTTTGTTTTCTTTATTCTTTTTAACTAAACGCGTTTTAAATATAGCGCCTCTAAAAATAGATTGTCACTTTCGGTTTCGTTTTGACACGTCAGAGTGTAGCGTTTATTAAAAAGAAAAGTCCGGTAGTGTCTGTGTTATGTGTACAAAATGGACCACGCTTGCTAAGGATATGCCCTATAAATATAACCCATTCAACCGGATGGGCATTCTAAACCAACAGTCGATTTTATCATATCTAAAGCGTAAATTTAACAAAGATTTACTCCACCCAGGCTAGGAGTAGAAAAAAAGCAAAAAGTCTAAAAAGGTCATCTATGATTCAGTGATTTTTCTCGAGGGTATTTTATACCGAGCATATTTATACTTGTATATTTCAAAGAACTCTCCTTTTGTGCTTGCTCGAAATATTTCATTTATAGATACATTCACCCCTGTAACTTTAATGGACAATTCCAATTTCAAAATAAGTATTGTCCATTTTTGACTATCTAGGGTTGATTTAAACAATACGTATATTTCAAAAATGACAAACAGTGTAGACCCTGATCAGAGGGCTCCTTCATGAGCCATCTGATCAGGGTTTACACTATTTTCATGGGATAAGTGTTATCATCACAGGTACATCGTTTGTAAATGACGAATATACTCGTCGCTAGGGTTGAATGTGTTAAATACACTGCAGTGTTATTCCTTACAACAGAATATTTCACATTAAAAGAGCCTTTGAGACGCCTTGTAACGAGGCATCGTATCAGGATCTGCACTGCATTCCAGTGTCCTCTTAGTAGACAAGCGGCAGTCAACCCTTTTATGTTCAAATTATTCGGGAGAATTTAACCCCTTCACCGTTTTAATTGTCGTCTGCTTCACTATTGTTGTCTGCAAGATACGTTACAAAGTTAGATTTAGGGTTTTATGACTTAATAAGTATCGATAAGAGTGTCAAACAGTTTGGGTCCAGATCAGACGCCGCGTTACGCGGTGTCTGATCAGGACACAAACTGTTTGCAAACGAGCTTTATGGCGTCATTGAGAGTGAAAGGGTTAAAAATCTAAAACTGATGTCAAGTTAAAATGTTACCAAACCGTGTTTTACTTTAAAATACTTATAACAGTGAAACCTCTCTAAACCGGACGTGGGTTTGGGACAGTTAAACCTCTCTAAACCGGACGTGGCGTAGACAACATAAATTTCCTGTTTTGAGGGGTTTCCGGTTAGGGGTTTTAACCCATTACGCAATAGCGTGTTTCTAGTATAGAAGATAGCATCACACTTAAAGCAGGTTGAAAGTAAAGCAGAATGCGCCTTAATGCGCTCTCTGCTTTACTTCCAATCTGCTTTAAACTATCATCTAATAGAATATATAATTTCTTTTCTAATGATACATATTCATGAATGCATTTCTTCAGTGTAGGAATAATTCAAGGGTGTAAAAAGCGTATTTTGTGAAATGGGGTAAAATAAAGAAGGGTTTGAAACGGGACCAAAGTTTTTGTACGGTTTAAAGAGAATTCCGGTATTAAGAGGTTCCGGTTTGGAGGGTTCCACTGTACCGGTAAGCTCTACGAGATCAAGTAATCAATGTCTGACTGTTTTGGTGTCTAATTAGGATCCCGACTATTATACATATACATCGATGATTCTGCGGCCGAATTTTATAACCTCTTAATTTGAGAATTGAAAGCAGAAAGCAATGTTTTCAGTAGAAGATATTCACACAGTGGGTGAGCCAAAACACACACGCATATGCATGTTTTAAATGACAATAAATCACTTTGAATCTTGTGTTTAAATGGATGATAAGCGTTTCATAAAACACCAATGCGTTAGTTTTTGTTGATATCAAAGATGTGTCACATGGGGTTTATAACATATAATTATATGTTAGATTCAATATGTGTAAAGTGTCATATCATGAAATGACTGGAAATTTCAGTCATTTCGTGAAATGACTGTTTCAATTTATTCATTTCCCGAAAGTCCTAAAATTTTCAGTTATTTCATGAAATAAATGAAATTGACAGGCCACTTTTACCATATTGATAATAGACATTTTAAAAAGCAGGATTCAGACAATATGTGAAAATACTTTTATTTAACTCAACAGTAATTGTTTATTCACATCCTTATGTATGCATATCTTTGTTTCAGAATTAATAAATAACAACTATTTCAGAAACATTGCACATATTTTTATAATTATCTATGGGGTATGATTTGTGTTACAATTGATACATGTATACATGTACATGCATATTTTAATAGTGTAATTGGTAATTACTAAGATTTTCTTTAAATGACCGATTACACAGATTGACTGTAACACAAACACATTTAAGCGACTCGCAACCAGATGGTGTATTTGCAAAAAGAAAAGAAAATACTCAAAAAAAACTAATTGTGTAGCATTATCATGCATCTGGCATTAGGAAAATATGATCAGTGTAAAAACACATTCTAGAAAAGTCTTCAATTTTTTTTTAGATATTTTCCTTTGTTATATACGTGGGCATCGAACGACGTTATAGAAATTGAAAACACACATAAAACAGACATAAACTTGAGCCGATTTATGTACTCTCCATCGCTACACACTGAAGTACGTTAAATCGATTCCAGATATATGAATAGTCCGGTGGCGCAGTGGGCTAAATGTTTTCATTGTTTTGCTTTTCTCCCCCGCATGGCGGGTCCCGGGTTCGAATCCCACCAGAGTTCAATATATGTATTTATTTTACAATGAAATGCATTTTTTAAACAGAATTTCTTACCCTAAACTAATTCTTACCCGTTTATATAAGCGTTTGACATATATTTACAAATTACTAGTTTTAATACTAAAATCTGGTTGCGAGTCTCTTTAACGTTTGGCGATTTAATCAGCTTGAGACGTTCTTGGCGGAAACATTCGATCTGACAAGTGCATTGATTGCAACATAAATGTTGTTGGTGTATTTAATAAATCTATCACCAGTTGTCGGTGCGCTGCATGTCTATGTATTCAGCTCTCGCCATTCTTGGCGGAAGTAACCGATCAGACTCAGGGTAAGGCGCTCGTCAGATCGGCTGATTCCGCCAAGAACGACTCGAACTGGAAACACCGCCCTCTATCAAACCGCCAACTGGTAATGAGAATGTAATTAGAGGCCTATTTTGAATATGGGATTTCTTTTACAGCGAACAATTCAACCATCACATTTAAAGTGGTTAATCTACTTGTACATGTCGTTCTGTTTGCTATAGATAGTCATAGGGTATAGCTATACATGTATAAAGCATTGTCACAAGTTTAAAGATGAAATTATAGGAATAAATGCAAAATAACAACCCATTTTCGTACCAAGCTCGGGTTATAACCTTTAAACTTAGTTGGATATATTATATGGGATTGGCAAGTTTCATGTGAAGTTTGCAGTTCCTGTGACTAACGGTATTCTTTCCGAACAGACGCGTTTGTGCTAAAATAATTATTTCCATTGCGACAAGTTTGGAGCCAGATCAAACGCAGTGTAGCCCGGCATCTGATCAGATTCCAACCGGTTTACCATTCAGTATTCAGATAAAAAAAATCGTCAGAGTTTTCAAAAAGCTGTAATTTTCTGCATTATATTTCGGTCAAACGAGAATGACTGTCTTCTCCATTGTGGCTGTGGAGAAAAATTGAAGAACTTCTGCACGAATTCGAGTTGACTCATTCCACTCTTATCACGTTTTAGTTTTGCGCGTGATGTTTGAAAAGGAAAATTGCATATGCAAATATTTGAATTAGCCTTTTGCTCGCCTTGCAATTGTCGTACACAAATGTCACGAGTTTTTTTGATGAAATAAGAAAATTTGGATGTTGAAGAAGAAAAGTACATATTCTTAATGGTTTGTAATTATTGTCCTCAATAATTGCTGTCTGTAACCATTCTCTTTGTTAATCTAAATGCATTTTCTTTCAGAAAGCATACTTGCATGGCTAACTGTTTGGATCTAGATGAGACGCCGAGTTTCTCGGCGTCTCATCTGGATCCAAACTGTTTATAGCAGTTTTACAAACTCACCCGCGGGGTCCCGGAACTTTAACTTTTACCGTGCATAGTTACCAATGTTTATGCATTGACCTGTCAAACCACGATATAGGATGTTTGCTGTACAGTGGCAGATTTAGAGTGCAAACCTGTCACCGTCACATCAACGTCATGGTATGATCTGCTTTAACCCATTTGTGTCCACGATCCCATATGTTGGACATAGGCAAACAGTGACGACTCTGATTGCATTTAAGTTGTACATGTTCTTGCTTATGTCATTGTAAGAACATTTTGTGTTATATATGTTGTAGGGATATAGCCAGCTTTAATATTGAAAGAACATGTGACCCGACGCCTTTTCCTTGAGAATGGAAATAAAATAATAATTATGTTTAAACTATATAATTACGACTCTGATCAGATGCCGCATAATGCATAGTCATTTGAACACTTTCCTCCATGGAAGCGCCTTTTAGAGCATTTAATTTATGCCTTCACTGCAGAAAATTGTTCCAATTTAAACAGTCATGAAAATGTACTGTGAGACTTAATGTACTCAATCCTAGCAGATTGTAGCTGAAGGCATGTCATACCCAACTTTCAGTCCATTTTGACTGGCTTAATCAAGTAGGTTGTCCCCTTGCAAAAAGCCGATAAAATCGGTATCGATAAATTTCTTGCCTGACTGCCCTATATAGAATATATAATGGAATAATTTTCAAAGTCATATTTTAAGGCGTTGCATATATTTGTCAATATTTTAGCAGTTATAGCAATAAACTTTATTTTCTTCATTTTCATATGGTGTAAATTTTAAATTTCTATTTTAACGACTTTTTGCTTCCATTTTGATTTGAAAATGGTTGGTGTCGGACACATTAAACATATAGTAAAAAAAGTGAAAGTGTGTAGTTTGCTGATTTTGAACGCAAATAAAGCATCCTTTTTAATATCTGCGAATTTTTTAGCAGTTATGAGGTGAAAGAATGTTTTGAAAACAATTCAAAAATCTCTTTTGCTTTGAATTTGAATAAAATCTTTTTGCTTCCAATTTGATTTGAATGTTGACAAATGTCGTGATGCTAAAATCGGCCTTAAGACGCATTTTGCTTACTTTCAACCTGGTTTAAGTGGTCACGTATATTCAATCCTGGATACAGGATATGGGGTAATGGGTTAAGCGACCACAAAATTGAATGAATAAATGAATGAATGAATGAATGAATGGTGTTTTACAGCCCATCGATACCAGATTGTAATTAGAGCCAACGAACAGAAGTTGAAGTTGCGTGTATATTCAACAATGCAAGTGATTGCTTTATGTTTTATGTTTAACATGATAAACAAGGCTCCGATATACACTCAGTACAAAAAGAAACGCACATTGTGCTCAGGCGCAGATTAAGAGACTTTTTTAAGATACTAAGACCATATCTCAAGATCAATTTAATTCTGCCACAAGTTTAGAAAAACATATACTTAAAATTACTGTGCTGTATTTTAACCCTTTCACTCTTAATGACGTCAAAAGGCGCGTTTTCAAACAGTTTGGATCCTAATCAGACGCCGCGTAACGCGGCGTCTGATCAGGATCCAAACTGTTTGACACTCGTATAGATATACTTTAAGTCATACTACTTTGAATCTTACTTTCAAACGATCTTACAAACAACAAAATTAAAGCAGACGACAATGAAACGGTGGTGGGATAAAATTCTCACGATTAATTTGGCAGCGAAAGAATTAACTAGTGCCTGTTGAAAACACCGCACCGATTTGTACAGGTTGTGATGATACCAATTCAATGATAAACCTCCCATTTTCAACATTGATAGCCCAAGACGGACCTACTGACTGTAATGAAAAGATTATTTCACAAATACGTTCCTTCTACATACAGATAATATTGTAATAAAAGTGTGCGCTTCTTTTTGCACTGAGTGTAGTTTACGTAATCAGCTGTAAACGGTATTTAAGACTTCTATCGAGTGATCTCTCAATACAAGATTAACTTTTAAATATAATATCGCGACTGGGCTAGCATATTACTTAATCAGCGTCTGATAGAGGTCGAAATTGATTGACATAAATGTGCATTCATTTAAAAAGGCACATAACACGGGTTTTTACGCTGCCGACCTTTACAACATGCGATATGAATCAGTTTAATTGTATTACACAACATTGCAACAAATACTGTTCAATAGCAAGAGGCAATATGACAAAGAAAGACAGATACTGTAGATATCTTAATTACCCTCCACATGCAAGATGAGCACATAACACGGGTTTTTACGCTGCCGACCTTTACGACATGCGATATGAATCAGTTTAATTGTATTACACAACATTGCAACAAATACTGTTCAATAGCAAGAGGCAATATGACAAAGAAAGACAGATACTGTAGATATCTTAATTACCCTCCACATGCAAGATGAGCAAATACAGTGAAACCCCTCTAAACCAGACGTGTGCGGGGACAACATAACTTTCCGGTTTGGAGGGGTTTCCGGTGTAGAGGGGATTTAACCCATTAGCAATAGCTTGTTTGCTAGTATGGAAGAAAGCGGACACTTAAAGCAGGTTGAAATTAAAGCAGAATGCGCCTTAAGGCGCATTATGCTTTACTTTCAATCTGCTTTAAGCTATCATCTACTAGAATATAGAAATTTATTCTAATGATACATATTCATTAATTAATTTGTCAGTGCAGGAATAATTCAAAGGCGTAAAAAGTCGTACTTTTGGTGAAATGGGGTTAAAAAAAGAATGGTTGGAAGCGGGGCCAAAGTTTTTGTCCGGTTTAGGGAGAATTCCGGTATTAAGAGGTTCCGCTTTGGAGGGGTTCCACTGTACATACAAGTACATTGTAGAGTGCATATAAACAATTCATTACATTATCAAAACGTGATAATTCATGTCGGTAATACAGACAGACCGGCAGATTATACACAGAGTCTATTACAGACAGAGATATTACAACATTAATAATATTGATAACTTCAATACATTATCAAAACGTGATAATTCATGCCGGTAATACAGATGGACAGAAACACTTACAGACATACAAAGTCTGAGAGATATTAACACATTACCTTAAAGCCTGTTTCTAATTTTGAAGACAGCTTATCACGTAAAGCATGTTGAAAGTAAAGCAGAATGCGCCTTCAAGCACATTCTGTTGACTTTCAGCCTGTTTTAAGCTATTATTTGTTAGAATATAGTCAATATTTCTTATGAGTCTTATTTAGTTTAAACATATTTATCTAAGAAAATGTACAAATACATACAATATACAACATATCTATTATAGGATTAGAACGAAAGCTAAAGCTTATTAAGTTCTTCTCCTTTTTTGAGTCTTATTTGTGACAGAATAAATTGGAACTACTTTCTTCAGTAGAGGAATTAATTAAAGGTGTAAACGGTCGTATTTATGGGGTTATTTATTAAGATTAAGATTATTTATTAAAAGAATATTGATAACTCACCTTGTACTTTTGTAGTTCATTACCAATACGCCGAGTCAAATTATTTATGGAACTGCTCATTAATAAAACACGGAGGTCTTCTTTTATTTTAATCGGAATTATTCCGGGTTTCGGTAACGCCTTTAAACTTAACTTATTCATCTTGTTTGTTTTCAATCAAATGCAGTTCAATGTTAATGTAATCGCTTCTGCTGTGCGGCTAATGGTTTTATGCTTGCCTTGCGCGATGTGCTATAGTAGGGTTTACATATTTATGTAACGAATATCACGGTGAATAAACGTACACCGGATATAGCCCCAAAAGTGATAAGAAATTGAAAGTGAAAGTAGCGTAGTGAGTACTTTTATTGCATTTTCCCCTACCAACTTCTTACGAATAAAGCAAACATGAATTGCATGATAGTCTATAGACAAATGTAAATTCAGATTGTGATAACCTCCAAGAAGATCTAGACAAATTGGCTCTCTCGGAAGAATCATGGCTTATGAAATTTCACCCTGATAAATGTAATGTGCTGTCACTAACAAAAAACAAAAAAGTAATCAAAAGCAATTACAATCTACACAACCATTTATTAGAACAAGTCTCTTCTACAAAGTACCTTGGCTTGACTATTACATCAGATCTGAAGTGGACCCCTCATATAAATGCTATATCTGGTAAAGCAAATGGCACCATCAGCTTTCTTAAAAGGAATCTTAACATAAGCAGCAGGACTACCGGTATTATAGAGAATGCCTACAAGTCACTTGTTAGACCTTCTCTTGAATATGCCTGTGCTGCTTGGGACCCATACCTAAAAACAGATATTGATAAACTTGACAAAGTCCAACGACGGGCAGCCAGATACGTTTCAAATAGATATCATAACACTTCATCCGTGACAGATATGCTTAATCACCTGGAGTGGCAATCTCTGGTCGAGAGAAGAAAGAATGCCAGACTAAGCATGATATACAAAATGGTCCATGGTAAAGTTAACATAGACACCACTGAAAAACTCCTTCCACTTCAGAGAAAATCACGAACATCCAACGACATGGCCTTCAAAATACCATACTGTAGAACAAACGCCCGGAAAGAGTATTTCTATCAAAGGACAATAATCCAGTGGAACACCTTGCCCACTGTCACCGTGGCAGCTCCGAGCCTAGATGCATTCAAGGCTCGTCTGAAATTTTAATTCAAAATTTATTTATTTTGACATTAATGCGCACACCCAATACGGCAGAATAGTCAGCAAGATGACGGCGGCCGTTAATTGGTAGAAGTAGAAGTAGAAGACTACACTGGCGCCAGGAACATAAATAATTTAACCTGGAAGACTAAATAAAGGGGTTTGATCACTGACCATAGTCGCTTCTGTACATTTATCATTATTTTCGCTGTTTCTACACATTATACAAAAAAGTGAAACGACAGATCTGTTTATTTTTTTATTTAAATGTAACTGTGCCAAAGATGCTTCAAACTCGACCAATGGTAGCTAAGATATATCATGTCAAACCGACCGGGAGATGTACTGGGGATAGTTTCACAACCTTTTGCTGTACTAGGGATAGCGGAAGGCTGTACTGGGGATAGTCGTACGACAACTAAATGTTTTGTGTCGTAGTTTGGAATTCTTGTACACTTCGTTTGCTTTATATGGCAAACTGCATGTGTTATCGTTTTAAGAATATGAAATAATGAATAACTCTACTTTTCTGGGAGGTAAAGTATAAAACCACTCAATTTATTGCATATAACTTCTTTCCTTCTTACTCCATCGTGTGTCGTTATTTTAGTTTGTGACGAATTGCAATGGAAATGCATGTCAAATTTATTTAACAGAGTAAACTGTAAATTATCAAAGCCTCCTTGAAACAGTCTCTGTTATTCGAGCTCGGCACATGTGATACAAATTAGCTTGCCCTTAGTCGGTTATTTCACCAATTTGTGGACGACCAAAGTAATTTGGCCCTCTACCTTGTAAAGGGCATTGGTGATTTGTTTGGGTTCGAGTTTCAATCTATTTGTCCGCATTTCAAATGTTGGTGCTGGTTCATAGTTCCAGAGACTAACTTCGTCTTATGAAGATGGATTTGTCTTCTTACAATCTACACAGATCTTGTAGGTAAGTAATTGATCTGGGTCATTCTGAGAAACATTCTCATTTATTTTGCTTATTATTCCTGTTTTTCTACTGGGATAATTCTGAGTTCATCCTTTAGTATTCTTCTAGTAGGGACAACGAAGTTAACGTTTAAATTCTCCGAAAAGTAATTCCCGGGTCATTAGTTTGTTTCAGTGGCGTGATATGTTTTTCGGACCACGAAACAAATTATTACCTGTGTTTCAAACCAGTTTACATTCTTTACTAATCTAAGAATGTAGTTAATTTTTCAAGTGCGAACCATCGGACTTCTTCCAGGAATAGTAAAAAATAATGGTGAACCTTCCATCTTGTTAAGGCTTCCACAATCAGCTAATGCTTTAACAATAACAGACAGCATGAATACTTAAGTCTTTAATCACGTCATTCTCATTACTTAAGTCAACTTCTTACACTTTCGCATACGCATCTGAACTACCTAGTGTTCAAAACCCACCTTTTTCATGCTAAACGATTTTTTTCAGAGGGCTGTCTTTATGTATTTATTTTCTCCTTGAAGTGAATGTTCTATAATTTGTTGTCAACTGTTAAAGTTCGTCATTATTCACGGCACAACTCGGCACTTATTTTATAATGTATGCATCTAACGACTTTGCCTTACATACGTTTTAACTGTACATGTGTGTATTTCACTAATCGGATAAACTACAATAAGGTTGTTTAGTAGTGTCAGCGAACTCATTAGCTAATGATAACTTATATTAAACTAGTAGGGTGTTCCCCCGATCACTTGTGCCACCGGCTGTTGAAAGACGGATTGGTGTGACAGAGAGACAGACGGATGGATAAGCAGACAGACGAAAAGGGCAGACAGACGATGGAGAATTATACCTAAGTATCCTCTCTGCTTATCACAGGTGACACAAAATCTGAGAAAAAATGTGAAGAACGTCAAAGCTGCAAAAGTCGATTGCAGTTAAAAGTTATAGCATTTATGCGCAAACCGTATTCTTGTTAAGCTGCAATTCATATTTAACATTTCCCGAAGGTTAGTCAATCTCTTTCTCAACAATCTAGGTACATGTAACTGACGGTCAAGCATTTAGGAAAAAGTTTGTTAAAATACGATACGGAATTTCAGCGCTAACCTTAAACAGTAAATTCTAGTAATAAACCGATTCTGCCTTCATTTGATTTCCCGAGATCGCTCAATAAGTTGTTTTTCAAACTGATAAACCCTGAATCGCCGTGTAACATGTGATAAAATGTGTGACGGACAGACTGTATGAAGATGTATGCATTGTTACACACGCACACTCTTATTGCAGTACTTCGTGCTTCTCAAAAATGGCCCTCGTTTCATATTTTATATTCGACTATCCCCAGTACAGTAATGTGTTTGGAAAAGCTATACCCAGTACAGTAATATACTATCCCCAGTACAGCGTCCTGTCTGTTTGACATCAACTATCTCAGCTGTTGTTGGTCTAATTTTAAGTAGAGTTTGCACAGTTCAATTTAAATGAATAATAAACCGATCTGTCGATTTACATTTTTGTTTAATGTGTATAAACAGCGACAATAATGACAAATATTGACAAAGAAGCGACTATGGTCAGTGATTAAACCTTTTTATTCAGTCTTTCAGGTAAAATTATTTATGTTCCTAGCATCAGTGTGGTCACATATGCCTACAGACTATCTTGCCATGGAAGTTTACTTTATTTGTAAGAAGATATTTGAGAAAAACGTCAAGAAAGTACACACAACGCTACTTTCACTTTCAATTTCTTATCACTTTTGGAAATATATCTGGTGTACGTTTATTCACCGTGAATATTAGCCAATCAGATAGACAGCGGGTCAATGAACGGTGATGATATCCCGGATGATACGTCGTATAACACCGACAATCTCTGTTCCCCCATCTTATGACGTTATCCAATATGCTCTATTGACAAGAATACTCGTCTTTTAAAAAGAGTATAAAAGCGATAATATACAGTCGAAGGTCGATACTTCGAACTCGCTTAAATTGACCTTACCACTATTTCACAAGTTTTATTTCGATTTCTCGATCAAATAGTTAAAAAGTGGCTAAGCCACGTTTTAAATTTTTAATATGGGTATGTTTGTACTAACGCGAGTTCGAAGTATCGAGTTTTTCGACTGTATGTGTCGTATGCAAACAGTCTTGACCAAGATCATAGGACTCTAGCCTCTGGTCAAGGTATGAAGACTGTTAAGCAAACTATTCTGTGAAAAACAGCCATTAATAGCCGAAAATGGACTAGTCTTGATTGAAAACTGTTTTTCTCATTTGTTTGCAAACGCGCTTTTAAGCGTCATTGAGAGTGAAAGGGTTAAACTAAATACGAGGAATAAGACTGATGCCTATTAAGGTTGATCCCCCCTGATCGGGCCAGTATATTTCAATATCGGAACTATACGTACAGCGATCGGTCCGATTCCCGTCAACTGTCGACCTGTTCCGAGGCATGCTTAGCATGGTCAGGGCTGCCATAAGTTGACATGAAAAATCCTAAGATTGCCAAAGTTCCATTTTTCAAGTGCGATTTTACGAATCGTACCTTTACCCCATAGCCTGCTTCTTGTTTTATTGACAAGCGACTTCTTAACCCTTTCCCTTATAGAAGCGACTTTTAGCACATTCATTTTATTCCTCCGCTGAAGAAACTAGTTCCAAATTATACCGTAATGAATATGTGTCATATTGAATACTTTCCTTATTCTAGCAGTTAATAGCTTAAAGCAGGCTGAAAGTAAAGCAGAATGCGCCCTAGGGCGCATTCTGCTTTACTTTCAACCTGCTTTAAGTAGCCACATATCTTCAATACTAGAAACAATGCTATCAGGTAAAGGGTTAAAGCAGGTTGCAAGTAAAGCAGAATGCGCCTTAGGACGCATTCTGCTTTACTTTCAGCCTGCTTTAAGGTACCATGAACTGGGAAAAAATCCGGAGATTTATGAAAAATCCGGAGAAATGGCAGCCCTGCATCGGTAGTTGACGAAACTGTCGATAGCTGTACGTAGAGTACTGTTTATGTCCTTGCTCATTAGCATTAGGAGTCCTCAATCTTAACTCCTTTATCGCCCTTTTCACCGCCATAGGCAACTGTCAAAGTCGTTTTTTGCAAACAGTTTGGATTCTGATCTGAAATAGTTATCAGGAAATTGGTTTAACCCTTTACCCTATAGACGCGCCATTTAGCGCATTCCGTTTAATCCCCCGCGGAAGAAAATAATTCCAATCTATACAGCCATGAATATGTATCAGAAGGAATATTTTCTTCATTCTAGCAGGTGGTAACTTAATGCAGGCTGAAAGTAAAGCAGAATGAGCCTTAGGGCGCATTCTACTTTTCTTTCAACCTGCTTTAAGTAGTCGCCTATTTTCAAAAATAGGAGCATGTTATGGGGTAAAGGGTTAAAGCAACAAAATAAAACAGACGATAAAATTGGGCATGGAAAGGGTTAATGAATAATAACATAAAAAGATAAAGAAGGAATCTCCATTGAGATATCCAGTCTGTTTCATGAGTGGTGCGCATTTACATGCATCTTTAACCATATCTATGGTGAAATTATCATGTGGGTTATATTTCACTTTTAAAATAATAATTGTAATAATACCTGTAATTATTAAAGTAAACAAAAGGACCTGAAGGCCCTAATATCGCTCACCTGTTTTACTGCAGCTTGATAGCTTTACCTCTCTGTTGCACCCGTTTTAATCTAACTCTAATCAAATTTGTAGTATGGCATGTAAAAAAATATTGGAATACAACCTCATAATTATAGTATAGTAGAGTACATCATGGGCAGATAACTAGAGCCTAAACAAATCCTGAAATGAAGCCTTTTCTAGCATTTCAAAGTATATCAAGGGCAGCTAACTATTGCCACAATGATTAGATTTAAACAATGATTGCACTTCTTTGGGCAGACAATTTTTGACCTATTGTTCTGATTTCAACCATAATCACACTTATTCGAACTCTTATGGTAATTTACAATCTGAGCAAGTTTGAAAAAGACTGGGTCAAAAGTGTGGCCTCTAGAGTGTAAACACTGTTACATATGGCATTTTCAGCATTTCAAAGGTAGATAACTCTCAACCTATTTGTTCGATTTCAACCATAATCGAACTCATCTAAACTCTTATAGTTATATCGAATCCGAGCAACTTTGAGAAATATTGGATAAAAAATGTTGCCTCTAGAGTGTAAACACCCTTATATATGGTATTTCAGCAATTCAAAGGTAGATAACTCTCGACCTATCAGTCTAATTTGAATCAATCTCATCTGAACTCTTATGATCATATACAATCTGAGCAAGTTTTAGAACGATTGGATAAAACTGTGGCATCTAGAGTGTAAACACTGTTAAATATGGCATTTTCAGCAATTCAAAAGTAGATTAATCTTGACCTTTCAGTTTGATTTCAACCATAATCGAATTCATCCGAACTCTTATGGAACTATACAATCTGAGCAAGTTTGAGATAGATTGGATAAATATGTTGGCCTCTATAGTGTAAAACTAAAATTGTTGAAGACGGACGACGGACATTCGAGTATTGCAAAAGCTCACCCTGAGCTAGCTCAGGTGAGCTAAAAACAAAAAACAACATAGAAAGCAACACAAAAGTTAAAACAGCAAAGCAATGGTGATATACAAAGTAGCTCTAAGTTCTAGCCCTGTTTTTTTTATAAAGTTAAACAAACTAAAGGGCCCTCTCATCAGGATCTACATAGAGCGGGGTTTTCGTTGGTTTTGTTGTTTGTTTGTTTGTTTGTTTCGGTTGTTGTTTTTGTTTAGCTGTTTTTTGTTTGACACTGTAGATTTTTTTTCTACAATTTATGTAACCCGGCGTCTGATAGGGCTCCAAGCTATTCAGGGCGTTTAGGTTAAACTGGAAAGAATAATATAATCTGCAAGTTGCATCTTAGTAGGTCAGGCACGTGATCATAGTGAATAATTCCGCGGGTCAGGTATACCTGGAATAAATTTCTGACATAGATTAGTGAACTTTGAAACAGCTATTTAATTTATATCCAAAATAAGTATTTCATCAAAAAATGGATCTAGATATCTACATAGAATATATAATAACTAGTCGTGATAGAAAGTAATTTAGACAATATTTAACACTACTTTCATATTCAATAAATTGAATGTTATTTTCTCAAAGTGCTTATAGGTCTTAACTCTTTGCATGCTGGGTATTTCTTTCGTCTGCAACAGTTGTCGTCTGCTTTTGTTCTAAAGTTAGAATTTTTCAAAATTTATTTGAAATTAGGGGTCAGAATGGCAAACAGTTTGGACCCTGATGAGACGCGTATTACGCGGCGTCTCATCTGGATCCAAACTGTTTGCAAAATCAATCACTGTGGCAGATACATCCGCCGCTAGCATGCAAAGATTTAACCCCTTCTCTGCCTTACCCCTAGTACAATTGGTACATAATATTTGCGAATAGTTTGGATCCTGTTCATACGCCGCGTAACGCGGCGTCTGATCAGGAATTCAAACTGTTTGACAGTCATTTCAATGTTTGTTATGTCAAAATACATAAACTTTAAATTTTGAGACATAAAAGCAGACGACAATTGTTTAAAAAATTATGATGACGTCATGACAGTAAAGAGGTTAAAGTAATGGCATGTTACCATTAAAGCCTCGGTAACTAAAATTCAATTTCTCCCGCCTAGTTCTACAAATCGATTTTGATAATTCGACATGGTTTTGGTCGACTTGTCCGTATATAAAATTTAAAACATTGCTGATCCCTTATTATACTAGTATTGTATTTATCGGGGTACGTGTTGGGGGCATAACAGATTTCTACAAACAACAAGTATATAAACGTAAAACCAAGGCGCGTCTGTTTTTGGGAAACGATCAAATTGCAACATATATTACAAATGAAGGGTGGGTTTAAAACATAGCGATCGGTAGATGCATTGGAGAAGACCTAATTCTTTTCTGATAAACGCGTTTGTGTTAAAACAAGTACAGTGCTCCCTCCCTACAACGACCCTCCCAACAACGAATCCCTCCTAACAACGACCATTGCCGTAGTTCTCTAAACAGGACAATTATGTCTAAGGCGTTTACTGCTGCAATTCGTCTGCTTAAAATTGTTGTCTGTTGTTTTTTTACAAATTGACATATAAGTGGACATTCAGATAGAAAAAATATAATGACAAGTGACAAACAGCTTGAATCCAGATCAGACGCCGCGATACGCGGCGTCTGATCTAGATTCAAGCTGTTTGCAAATATAAGCCAAATCTTAATTTCCCCTCCCTATAACGACTCCCTCCGAAAAACACACACAATGTGTGCCTCCCATCGAGTTTCGTTGTAGAGAGTGAGCACTATATTTCCATTGTAAAAAGTTTGGGTAACCTGGTCTCTGTTCAGGCTCCTAACTGTTTACCACTCATATCAAAATAAATCGTTAAATTTAACTAAAAAAGGCGATTTTTCTAAGCCTTATCTATACTTAAAATGACATTATCAAACAGTGTAGAATCTGGTAAGACGCAGCGTTACAGTATTTGCACTGTTTGTTTAGTGCACATGAACCGTTCTGCTGTATGGGTAAAACAGTTTTGTTTTATCGTCACAACGTACATCTATTTCGACTTGGGGAAATGGGCAGTTTATTGTTTCTGACATTTTTATCCGCTTTAATATGTAAGTATAGGTTAGACCATGGTCTAACCTATTTAGCACTGGCTTGGGCTCGAGGAAAACAAGAAAACCATTCGTTTCTGATTTCTGTTTTAGACGAAAAAGTCATTTTGTTTGTAATATTTTACTAAAATTGAAAGGTTATTTCAAATGATAAGTTTGAGACATTAAGCATACTTTAACACCAACATGAATAACGCTTATTGAAGCTCTATATGTAAACACAATTAGTAATTGTCTTTAAAGTCTAGGTCTCACTGTACATAATAAAACGTCATGAAGCGTGTGCAGTTCACCTCTGACCTCAGCTGTTTTTAGAATTGTGACGTCAAATTGCCTTGAGATGACGGAAGCGAGGAATAAGTGAACAGTTTGTCAGTTATTCCATGGTTTGTTGAAATAAACGATATATTCACAGGTTTTTGAGGCATCTGATTGGCCGAGATCTCCAAGCCATGTGCTAACACCATTTAGCACATGGCTTGGAGCTCTCGGCCAATCAGATGCCTAAAAAACCTGTGAATATATCGTTTATTTTACAAAACCATGAAATAACTAACACACTGTTTACTTATTCCATGCTTCCGTCATCTCAAGGCAATTTGACGTCACAAATAATTACGAAAGAAGACTCAAGCAGGAAACGCAACACAAACAATACACGCACCTCTAAAGCAGAACACACACACAGCCATACCATAACAAACACACACACACACACACACAACAAACACACAAACACGCAATCCCACACACCAAACAGAAAACAATACGCAAGACAAACATAAAGCAAAGTGAACATAGGAGCCCGCCTTGGTACGGTCAGCAGCAATCAATAATTAATTATAAATTAACCATTAACAACCGCTGGGGGGGGGGGGGGTTAAACCTGGGTTTAGGGGCGCCCAACCTCACACTTATCTCCTATATTCACCTATAAAGACGAACAGTGTACATAAAATATAAACCCTGTTCCACAACCTTACAATCAAAAAGACCGCCAGCACAGTAAGTAAATACATGTAAAACATCTAACAAAATTCTATGACAAGATTATTAGTAACACGGGAAAGAATTAAACATTCAAGCCCGTGTTAAAAATAACCCACTATGGCAACGGTCAAATTGTACTCAAGCGACTAGTCCGTAGTCATGAGTAACTGTAAGACATGGAAGGGTTCAGGGTACGACAGAGAGGGAGAGAAAAAACAAAGCACGAAAATCCGACATAACTCTCCCGGTTAAGGACGGCTTTAGAGATACACATCATGTAGTGCTAAGCCCTGTCTGTCGTCGCACAACCAAAGAGGAAAGCATTGTTGAGCCGAATTATTCACACTACGAATTCTTCACACCGTAATTAGAGGTGTGAAGAATTCGTACGAAAGGGTACGAATTCTTCCACTCGTGTGACCAATGTGTGAAGATTTCGTACGAATATGTCACACAATGGCAGTGTGAGATTTTCGTACCCCCTTTTTGAACGACCTGTTGGTACCTACGGATTCTTCACACATCACCTTTCGTTTAACATTTCTTTATGAAACAAGTTCTAACAGCTTAGGCAAATCACTTTCCATAGCGCAAAAGATGGTGTATTGCGTCGTTTTGTGGGATGACACTAGAGTACTAGGGAAAACAGGCGACCCTTTCACGTACTGTCATGACCCGGGATCGAACTCGGGGTGCATTGTTAAGAAGCGGGTGCGCTAAAACTGTGTTATCCACTTTTACATGCAGTGTTTACGATTTGATCAAAAATGCTCTTTAACAGCCGACCTAAATCCGAAGAATTATCTGTGGATAAGTACAGCCTTTTTTATCCAATGATCAAACTTAAGTCCCGTTGAGTTTATGCTTAGTTCCCGGCTTCCTTTGAGGCATAATAGGCAGACAACCGACAGGTTGCTTGACGAATGCTGGTAGATTGTTGGTATTCTTAACGGGATGGGGAGAGATGGGACCCGTGGCCGTGGTCCAGTGCTCATAGTGACTATAACTTACACTCAATTGGCTCCTTACTGCTGTTGATTCGAATCCCAATCTGAACATTTGGGCTTTTTCATTTGGAGGAGCCTTCAAGCTGGCTATCGGAAATTCGGTGCTTTTACCCAGATGCAATTTTTTACCTGATACAGTTTATGACGTGCATCCTGTTTCTTCTCCCATATGCAATTAGCTTTATGTCGAGATATGACTGAAATACTGTTAACATAGTATGAACTTAGAATTCTGGGCCTCGGTTTGATTTTAAAGTGGAGTTAAAAGCTAGTTTCAACGACGGTCATAGAAACGACATCGCCTTAAAATCGGTCGATTCCGGGCACCTTACACGTCGATCGGACCCGAGAAAGCTTTTGACCAAATATACAAACGTATACAAGCGTGTCAGAAGTCGGACAAGGCCGTCTCCATCCGGCGTTTGTCTATCATATACCGGCCGTTGTAATGACGAAAAGTGACCCTACCACTCAGAATTGTGACCCCGGGATATTTTTCGACTCAGAAAATTAACCTCCCGGGTCATTTTACATGTATTATGCCAAAGCAAGTCCCAAGGACAGTTTTCTACGTCAAAAATTGTCCTCATGTGTCACTCTTTAGAGGGGGGGGGGCACATTTCGTCTTTACACCGGCGCCCGACTGGCAACCGGATAACACCGGTTTCCTTTTCGGTCTCCCACAGTATTGCACGTTTTTACTGAATGCCCATGATCTGGACTACACGATAAGGCAATCGGTAGTATGGTTCCATGTAAGAAAGTGAGCAACATAACAAAGAAGTGAAATCAGTGCGTCTTTGTAAACCTCATTCATATATTGAACCCACGATAACCAATATCGGGCGATGATGGTCGCCCGTCTTAAAACCGTTGCCCGTCTGGTATTTAAGGACTATCGCGGCAGTTTGTTCGAATTTTCAAAAATACTTAAATATTTCCTATACAACATCTGCAACAGATACCAAAGTTAGCGCTGTTGCTACTTATTGAATGACAGAGTATCGCGTAACACATTCATCTGTTGTGTATACAAACAGTTTTGAGCCTGTTCAGAGGACGGGTTACCCGATATCTGATCTGTCTACAAACTGTTTTAAACATTAACACGTCAATTGCGAACGATAACGTTTTATAACAGGATCAGAAACCTGAAACTGAGCAAACAAATTTAGTTGAAGGTTGGAACCCCGGCAGGTTTATATCAAATAGTTTCATAGGTGTACTGTGGGAAATACGTTCTCATTTGCAATTTACATGTTTGTGCTTAAACGAGTATGTTCATTGAAATCAGTTTAGAGCCAGGTCAGACACAAGCTCAAACTATTTGCCACTCAGATAAAACAAATCGTCAGATTTTTTCCAATACCTGTCCCTTTATTTTTAAAAAAAATATGGAAAAGGTTAAATTTGAGGACAGACAGACAAACTAACAAACAGACTAACAAGAAGTGTTATATAAAAATGAAGCATGACTTCTTTGAAGAATTGTTTTTACCGTTTCGTCATAAGCAGAAGTTTCTTCTGGGAAAATGACCACTTTGGTCATGAGCACTGAAGGACGCTTCCAATTACAAAGCCAAAGGCAATACCCAACAACCCGATTACCATACTTTAAAATCAATATAGCTCAAACGTGCACTGTGACCGTGTCCGTTGAGCTACGGATTTTAGTCTGCATCGAAACGTTTTCATTTTACAGTAAGATTTTTTCCAAATTGTTCTATAATCCTGTAGAATACAGGACACCCTATACCCCACACTGCCACCAGTAACACCACCCCAATACTTATATTTTGAAAATCAACAAGTTCAAAGTTATCTGTGCTATTGGTCTTTGTGCTGATTAGACCTGAATTTTGCACATCACGTATGGTCGTGCTGTGATTGTTACGTGTTCCGAGTTATATAACTAGAAGCGTGTTTTTCGGGAAACATGTGTCAACTGCCAGCAATGATCAGTCGAACAACTAAAAATCCCAGCTTCAGTACAGCAGAAGTTATCTGCCAGAAAATAAACTGTATAAAAAGGAAATTATTATTATTATCTCATGGTATTGATGCAAGAGTTATGAACCATGTACAAGGCACTTCCCCTCACCAAACTATTTCCATAAATGAAAGTCCATCTGATAAACAATAGTAGAACCGGAGTTATAGGCAGAAAACAGGGAAAGAAGGAATTACTCTCACCGCACTGATGCAGGAGTTATGATCCTCATGCAAAACACTTTTATACTTCAATCTCTTTCGATTAAGGAATATCGCGCCAGTTTCAATTTTTTTACAGTCAAAGGGAAGCAATTTTTGCAAAACTTCTGATGTGTTGTCTCCCTTTAACCAAATCAATATAGTTTATATTTGAAATTTGTATTTTTCCTACCTCAAAAAGCTTAATGGTGTGGTCATATAATTTGGCGTCCACGATAAGTTATATATATTAATAATGCTTGTAAAGTGATATATTGCTGACGATTAAACAGTGGATTTTGACACATTTTAGCATTTAAAAGTGGTTAACATATATCATTTATAGATAGCCCTATTTGTAATTGGATAGACATGCGTTACTCTACATGCAGACTTTGTATTTTGTAGAAAAAATAGTTCGGGTAACCATAACTGTAATTAGTGATTTCAGTAAATTAATGCTTTATTAATATTTGTGAAACATATTGGCAAAATCTGAATGTAAGAACTGTAGGAGATATTTTTTGAAAAATAACTATTTGATGTGTTCCCTTTATTTTATTAACGAATAAAATGTTGTTTCCATGTTTTTATGCTACTTCCTCATATTCTTTTCTTTTTTATGAAAACATATGAATAACCCAATATCTAAGGAAAATTACAAGGTTGAAGAGGGGTGTTCTGAGATTTTATTATCAACAGCACGTGTCTCTGGATAATTAGGGGTATACCAAAAAACAAGCTATCAAGAAAAGAACCAGTTCGGGGACTCCCTATTTTATTTCATATTTTTGCACAACAGGGTATATACTAGCAACATGCAGAATTTGAAAAAAATCTGAATGGTTTGAAAATTCGAACAAACTGCCGCGATAGTCGTTAATGAAATTTTAATTTCAAAAGCTTCGGAATGGCAGAATCTCTCGGAAAATAGTAGAAAGGGGAATACCTCTCACGGTGTTTATACAATAATTATGAACTGTGTTTGCAATACACGTCTACTCGTTAAACTCTTTAAATGAAATTTCACCTTTAAAACTTCAGTAAAAAACAAAACCATGACAGTCGGACAGACAGTCTACGGTAAGTTGACCGACCCCGACGTGTCATCATTGCCTTCAGCTGGTGACACAGAAACCAGTCCATACATTTATAAAGTTCTTAGAATGCATCGTACAGACGGACCGAAAAATATCCGATACGACGGAATCGAGTAAATTATATGGTGACCAAAGTGCTATTACTACCATGCTATTTGTCAGTTTTATGTGTCTATAATTAATTATATCGTGTGCCGAAAATGTGACATTTATACCCCATGTGACCTTGACCTTTTACCTTATGACCCAATTTAAACAGGCAGTCAAGTACATATATTTTGTCATTATGTGAAATATAAGACATCTATCAAGTAAAGCAAACCTAATATGTCCCTCTATCCATCTGGTGGCTAAAAGCTTTTTGGAAAGTGTGACGTTTTCGTATGCACAAATTTTTTACATTCGTTTTTAAAAAAAATCGACATGTGAAGAATTCGTATCTACTGTCAGGGGGGGGCTGAGAGTAAGTACGAATTATTCACAAATGTGTGACATATTCGTATGAAATTCCTACGAATTCCTCACAGGTGTGAAGAATTCGTAGTGTGAATAATTCGGCTCAACAAAGCATAGTTATCAATTGTAGATTGATCGATAACCAAACGTGAAGTGCGCAGCAATATAGTTGGATCATAATCTTTTTTGAGGAAAAATCTAATACGTTTCACAAATAAGTTTTGAAAATACATATGTCCAAGAATCTTACGAAGTCTGTAAATCACATCACCATATAACTCCGGATGTGAAATACCTTGCCCTAGCAATCCGCCGAGCGGGCCACCGCGAAAACCTTTTGCCTGCACTGTAGGCTTAACGATAAATAATCGGGAAAAACACCAGATCAAGGATAACTAAAGCAATACGGTAATTCCACAGTATCAATAATAGATCTAGATCTACCCCATCCCTTTGGACCTAGATATATGCATTGTTTCAGCTGTAGATGTAAAAACCGGGATATACATGTCTAGAGTGTCTTTACTTAACAGCTGAGATCGGAGGGGAACTGCACTCGCTTGATTACGTCATATTATCTGAGACCTAAACTTTAAAGGCAATTAATAATTTGTGCTTACATATAGAGCTTCAATATCTCAAACTACACACTGAAATAACTTTTCAATTTAAGTAAGATATTACAAATAAAATGACTTTTTCTTCTAAAACAAAAAGCAGAAACGAAGGGTCTTCTTGTTTTCCTCGAGCCCAAGCCAGTGCTAAAAAGGATAGACCATGGTTGCGAGCGAATAAACGATATAGTTCGAGGGGGCTACTACGCCCCCTCGAACTATATCGTTTATTCGCTCGCAACCATGGTCTAACCTATACGACGAAATTATTTGTGTGCCATTTGGACACGTTGTCGGTTCGCTTGTATGGTGTTCGCCAGCGTCGGGTGCATTGCTGCTACTTTTAGTATTTACCATTATATAAATATTTCAACAAATCGCTGTCCTCATATTTCTAGCTTGATTATTATTCCCTGTAAAGACCATAATTATACTGGTCTTACCCAACTATGTTAGCCGTCACGTTTCTATTGTCTTGTCTCGTGTAATGTTACATTGCTCTTTGACAGATGGTGGATTGATAAATACGTGTATATGCGTTTTTGTGTGATATTCTCTGATGTACTTCTCTCGCATTCTACGCGGTGTCTGACCAGGATCCAAACAGTTTTCAAATACAGCGCTCCCTTTCTACAAAAACATCCAATGGGAGACAAAAATTATATGCGTTATTCGGAATGGGTCGTTATAGGGAGGGAATTTGGCTTACATTTGCAAACAGCTTGAATCCAGAGCAGACGCCGTTTAAAGCGGCGTCTGATCTGGATTCAAGCTGTTTGTCACTCGTCTTTATGTTTTTTGGTCAAAATGAATTCGGAAAAAACAGCAGACGACAGTTTTAAGAAGACTATATTGCAGAAGTGAAAGTATTAGACATATAATTGTCTTGTTTATGGAACAGCGGCAATTGTCGTTGTAGGGAGGGAGTCGTTATTGGGGGTCGTTGTAGAGAGGGAACACTGTGTAGCCTGTAAAGCAGTGATACGGTTAAAGAGAACACCTGCACCTGGCCTGGGTTCAAATATTTTACAAAGTATTGTACCTCTTAGGGTGAAATTCCTTGCCCTAGTTATAGAAATGTTATGACAGTAAAACCTCTCTAATACGACTACTAAATGGTGTTAAATATAATGTGTTTACGCCAGGTGACTGCTAAAGGAGCTTTCTGTTGTACTGTCACCTTGCTTTCAGCTGTAACCTGTCTTTTATACATTCAATAAACCTTCGTTTTAATGGTCGTAATAGAGAGATTTTACTGTTTGTTTGTAACCTAATTTTTAAATGGGTACGGTTTAACATCGATACGCTGTATTACGCAATAGTGCCTTATATTGATCAGGTCAGTAAATGAATAGACGGTCATAATATTTCTATGCAAATTGATGTATCATTTGACCCAGGGACTGTTATATAAGTCCCTGTTTGACCCGAGAATCCGTAAGAGTCCTGTGGGTTACACACGCTAACTTGAGCTTAAGCCCTACATAGTATGGACCCCCCCCCCCCAAAAAAAAACACAGCTTGATATTTGGTGATAAGGTCATATTGCTTACCAATTATTACAGTAGGGTACTAATTGATAGATATACATTAATCTAGGGGATTAAGATATTTGTTGCAATTAATACTTATCCTGCTTTTCACGACTTGACTGTTTATTGCTAAAAATATTGGATCTAGATCAGACTCTGCATAATGTCACGTCTGATCTGGATCCAAACTGCTATACATGTACACTTGACTCTAAGACTTTCTGAACTAAAAAATGCACAAATCTTATTTAAATACTTTTGCAGACGACAATTTAAAAGCAGACACTATTACTGCATGGCAAGGGTTAAGAATACAGTGATTTTGTCTGTAGATTAAAAATTGATGAAATTGGGGTTTTACCATTTTGTAATTTGGGGGTCTTGTAACACATAACAAAACAGTCAGATAGTATTCTAGCTTTAATAAATTACATCAAGTATAATACCAAGCAAGTCTTGATATCACATTTACAACCATCAAGTATCAAACTAAGTGTAAAATGCAAACTGCATAGATCGGGGGATCATCCAGATCAATTCCCAGTTACAAAGCACTTGAGCTATAACCAAACTGAATGACTTCAGGGCAAATAGATAAACCCCGATTGCTGAAAACTAAGTTATTCGCAAAACTTTTGATATATTTGATCAGCATCAGCTACTTTACCCCTAAAACTTGAAAATAACAAATTCCAGTTTCTCATAAAGTCTAGCCAACCTGCTTTAAGTGGCCCCCTTTGTTCATACACAGGATACACCTCTGCAAACATGGTCTATAGATATGTAAATCTGAATAAGGGGAGATCCTTTGAAAGCACGGAAAACAAAGCAAATACTGAAAATTGCAGACTCGGTTTAATTGAGTCTGTTCATGAGCAATACTGAAATATGCAACAGTGCTCACGCCCCCTAGCACCAGCTTAAGCGGAATTCAACTTTCAACTGTAATTGCGCTGAAATCAATGATTCCAAAGAGTAGTATAGGGGTCACTCTGCATTCAAACAAAGATGACGTAACATTGCGTAACTTGACCTACTTTCGGTGGCGTGCGTACTATGACGTAACTTGACCTATTTTCGGTGGCGTGGGTACTATGACGTAACTTGACCTACTATCGGTTGCGTGGGTACTATGTCATAACTTGACCAACTTTCCGTGGCGTGGGTACTATGACATAACTTGACCTACTTTCGGTGGCGTGGTTACTATTTTTAGTAACAAGAGAGGAGCTCATTTGCATATAAGGATGTCACCGGTTTTCACGGAGGTAGAGCGGCCATATTGGATGTTCGCGGGGTAGAGCGGCCATAGTGGATGTTCGCAGAGGTAGAGCGGCCATATTGAATCAGAAGCTAAACGGTAATACAGATAGGTCTACACGGTATACGGAGCTGACTTGTATACTGGTAGGTGTTTGCGATTATTGAGGGTCAAATCTTCCCTACCAGATATAACAACACGACTTCTATAGATAATAACAACAACAACAACAACGACAACAACAACAACGACCACGACGACGACGACAACGACAGGACAACATAAGAGCATGTATGACTTTTACTACTAATGATGCCGCTAAGTACTACTACTTCTTTTATAACCATTATTATCATTTTAACTAACTACAACTACTAACAACAACAACACGACTTCTATAGATAATAATAACAACGACAACAATGCTATTATTACTACTACTACAATAAATAAATAAAAAGGAACATTAAAACACTACTTAATGTACTACTACAAGTAAAAGGTACCTCGGTCTACGATGTGTACTCTCTGACGTCCCTCGCTCAAATGACTGAGATAACCTTAATGCGCATGTACATGACACTGCTCACGCATGCGCAGGTAGAGGGTGTTGCGTGTATAGCTATTTTTAGAATGGCATCATAGCTATTTAGAACTGGACATGTTCAGACACGCAGACAAATACGCTGATCTCTGGAAAGACACGGTATCTACAAACATTATTGATTTTCGATACAGAATGTCTGATCAACAGATAGAATGGTTGTCATAGAGATGAATACCTTTAGGTCTATACCTGTAACAATTATCGATTTTCCCAACCTAACGCAAGCGCATTTGCCCCGAGGGTAATATGTACAGCAATCAATATTTAGCTGACCTGTGGAAGCATGTTTTTTCTTATAAGGGTCCCAAACAGTGCTGGCATATTCTAATTGCGGTCGCACTAAAGTAAGATATGCTTTTTCTTTAATTTTTTGTGAGGAGATGTGTAAATTTCTATGTAAGAAGTCAAGTGTCCTGTTCGCTTTATTTGCGATGTTGTTGATATGTTCCCCCAGTCCAAGTCGTCTGTGATAGTGCAACCAAGGTATTTCGTAGCCTTTTCATGAGAAAGTGAGATTCCATGCAGGTTATAGTTATGGTTTATGGTCTTTCTTTTCTTTGATACGGACAATACCGAGCATTTATTGGGATGGAACTCCATTTTCCATGTGTCTTCCCATTCCGCTAACCTGTCCAGGTCTTCCTGTAAGGTTTGACAGTCACTCTTTGAACTAACAGTTAGATATACTATTGTGTCGTCGGCAAAAAGCCGCACAGTAGAGTGGAGGCCTTGCGTCAGGTCATTTATATAGAAGAGGAACAGGCTCGGTCCGAGTACCGAGCCTTGTGGTACACTGGAGTCAACAGCCTCCGTGTCCGATTCCTCGCCTTCAACCGCAACTACCTGAGTTCTACCTGTTAGGAATGCCATAATCCACGATAGGGCTGTGCCTTTAATGCCATAGTGGCTTAACTTGTGGAGAAGGAGAGAATGGGAGACTTTGTCAAAAGCTTTTGAGAAATCAAGTATTAAAAGATCAGTTTGTTTTCCATCTTCAAGATTTTTAGAGAGGTCATCTATACACTCTACAAGCTGGGTTTCGCATGACCTTTTGCTGCGAAATCCATGTTGTAGTGGGTATAGAATATAATTGGCTTCTGCGTGTTTCATTATGTGGCTGGTGATAATGTGTTCCATTAATTTGCAACACACACACAGGTTAGCGAAATGTGTCGATAATTCTCAGCTTGGTATTTAATTCTCAGCTTGGTATTTTAATTCCCTTTCGTCTTGTCGCTATTTTATTCGTATTGTCGCTTTATGTTACTTCTTGACGCTTATAGTTTTCTTCTTTAGGCTTTTTATCACTCTTGTCACTTTACATTTCCTCATGTGGCTCTTTGTTGCTTCTTTTCGCTTTTTGTTAACAAAGAAACATAACGATAAATACAACTTCGAAAAATATATAGGTATAAAATGGGGTGTAGTGGTTATGCCGTAGTAGACTTTCACACATAAGTCTCGAGTTCGAATCTCATAATTTGTTTTTAGCTCACCTGGCACAAAGTGCCAAGGTGAGCTATTTTGATCGTGCTGTGTCCGTCGTCCGCCGTCGTCCGCCCGTCCGTTCGTTCGTCCGTCGTCCGTCGTCAACAATTTCTTTAAACGACATCTCCTCCTAAACTACTGGATGGATTTTAACCACACTTGGCAGGATTGATCCTTATATAGACCTCTTTGAAAGTTGTTCAAATATTTCCGATCCGATGCATATCTAGGTCACAGGAGCTAAAAATAGATTGTTTCAATAAAAACTTAAAAAATCTTCTTCTCTGGAACCACAGTACCCTGAGCTTAGATATTTGGCACATAGCATCATCTACAGGTCCTCTATCAAGATTGTTCAAATTATGTCCCTGGGGTAAAAAATGGCCCCGCCCCGGGGGTCACAAATTTAGAAAGAGTTATATAGTGAAATCTTCAAACCTCTTCTTCTCTGAAATTAATATAGCTAGAGCTTTGATATTTGGCATAGTGTAACTTCTAGAGGTACTTTACCAATATTGTTCAAATAGTTCCGGTCCATTGCATATCTAGGTCACAGAAGCTAAAAATAGATTATTTCAATAAAAACTTTAAAAAATCTTCTTCTCTGAAACCATAGTACCCTGACCTTAGATATTTTGCACAAAGCATCATCTTCAAGACCTCTATCAATATTGTTCAAATTATGCCCCTGGGGTCAAAATTGGCCCCGCCCCGGGGGTCACAAATTTACAAAGAGTTATATAGTGAAATCTTCAAACCTCTACTTCTCTGAAACTAATATGGCTAGGGCTTTAATAATTAGCATGGTGTAACTTCTATAGGTACTTTACGAATATTGTTCAAATGGTTCCGGTCCGTTGCATATCTAGGTCACAGGAGCTAAAAATAGTTTGGGTTTTTTTCAATAAAAACTTAAAAAATCTTCTTCTCTGAAACCACAGTACCCTGAGCTTAGATATTTTTGCACAAAGCATCATCTTCAGTTCCTCTATCAAGATTGTTCAAATAATGTCCCTGGGGTCAAATATGACCGTGGCCCGGGGGTCCCAAATTTACATAGAGTTATATAGTGAAATCTTCAAACCTCTACTTCTCTGAAACTAATATAGCTAGAGCTTTGATATTTGGCATGGTGTAACTTCTGGAGGTATACTTTACCAATATTGTTCAAAAGGTTCCGGTCTGTTGCATATTTAGGTCACAGGAGCTAAAAATAGATTTAAAAAAAAACAACTCTTAAAAAATCTTCTCTTAAACTACAGTACCCTAAGCTTAGCTATTTTGCACTCAGCATCATCCAATCGGCAATTGGCACAATCATATTGTCATAATTTCTAAGCTTTCCAAGATATGTTACATTTACATCAACGGTCCCAGGTGAGCGATTTAGGGCCGTATACGGCTCTTGTTTATATCAATAATAAAATGACTTTCTGTTACTATACATAGAAAGCGGACATAATTTGCAGTTTATATCATACAGTAATAAGTAACACGAGTGTATAATCAATCAGTTAAAGATGACAGGTTGTACATTGATTTCTTCATTTCCTATAACATCATCCAACTTACTCATTTTACCCATGTTCATATATATTAAAACATGTATACTAGCGCATAACAGAATCGACAATCGATATATTGAAAACGAATTAAAACAGACCCCTGCAGAATCCATGGAAGGAGAAAACTAAACTGGGAAAGCATGAAAAGCTTATACAATTACTTCAGATCGTAACCTCACCAAAATCATAAAAATATGAATAAAAAAGAAAACAGAAAGCTCTCTGCTGTCGTTATACGTAAACCTGTCACCTGTCTATTACAGTGAAACCCCTCTAAATCGGAACCTCTGAATACCGGAATTCTCTCTAAACCGGACAAAAACTTTGGTCCCGTTTCTCGCCTTTGATTAATTCCTTTGCTTCATCATAAATAGTTTCTACTGGTATATTCTAGCAGATGATAGCTTAAAGCAGGTTGAAAGTAAAGCAGAATGCGCATTAAGGCGCATTCTGCTTTACTTTCAACCTGCTTTAAGTCGTCAGCTACCTTTCATACTAGAAACAAGCTATGGCTTAAAACCCCTCTAAACCGGAAACCCTTCTAAACTGGATGTTTTTGTTGTCCCCATACATGTCCGGTTTAGAGGGGTTTCACTGTATATCATCAAGCACAGAATGCATAATTCATGAGAAAATGTCATTCAGGAACTTTCTGCGCTAGTTTTTACCTGCATTGTGCAGGTTCCTATATGACTGGGTCTACTCCGCTTAAGACTCTAAACTGTACCACTTTCCCATTTTCTCATTTTCAGAAATACCTTGTTAAAATCCACAGAGTGGATCTTGATGAGAGTCCCAAAATGAACTGTCTTTTCTGGGTCCACTCTGTTCGCAAAGGTTTAAAAATAAATACTGATTTGTGATTTTAGCCCATTCTAACATGATTCGCTTTGTGTATATGTTAATGTTGTTTGCGGACGATATTGAAAATTGGGTTTTGACACAAAATGTTTAATCCACATGAATTGAAGTCTTTATTATTATTATTATTATTATTATTATCATTACATGTACATGTATTATTATACGTAGTATTATTGTTGTTATTTTACAACATTGCCAGTGTTTGCTCCGCACAGTGGAGAATACGTTTTACGTTCCCAAATCAGTGTTTACAAATATAATGATTATATTTTAAACAGGTATATATGGTGTTGAAAGAGTTAAGTTGTCATCTGATTTCAAAAGTACAAACATGTAATGGTGTAATGGTATAAAAGGGTTAAACCATTGTGTAGCTCTGGGTGATTCTTCAACTGATTCTTACAACCAATGAATCTATGTATTGTAGTTTTAGTTACTCTATGGTATTACGAGTATTTCCATTTCTGGAAATATTCGGATATCTTCGGGGTATTTTCGGACAGCGACTATGTATATAAACCGATTGCATGCATGTCCCATCATTCGGCGTTTAAACGGGATAGTAGTTAAGACTTCCCTCCCATCCTCCCTATAGGTCGATTTAAGATTAATCGAGAGCAAGATAATATTGATTAAATTTTAATATGTTTGCCATTTTAGTTAGCAATGCCATTAAGTAAATCGGTTTTTGGAGTTGTAACTCTTTGGAAATTTGCACTCAGATCCAATTCCGAATATTGTATTTACTATGAGCAACTTTGTTTTCACTGTATAGATCTATAATTTTCGGTTTACCCAGTATGCCATGTCTTAGGCCCAATAATAAGCGTATAGAAATTGCAACAGGACACTTTATCTTTCCAGTACATTCTTGAGGACACTGTACAGAAATCAATTCTATAATCGACAAAAGTTCGTGTATATTTCTGAGTAATGTTTTCACAAGGATGAATATGGTTTTATAGCTCATAATAATGCTATTTTTTATATTTCAGATGTTAACGATTTTATGTCGTTGAGTCGCTAACCAGTAAGGAATGTTGTATGTGGATATTTTTTGTATCTTGAGAGTGGGGACAGTTTCAGGGACAATCGTACTAGCAACTAGTGATTTTAGTTGCTATGGTGGTCCATATTGTTTATGTTATAAGTGCATAGACACAATAATGCCATTAGATTTAATGGTTTTCTTACTGGAATTTATGAGTGATTGATATTAAATAAAGCTATTGTCCATTTTGGACACTCCTAGACAGTAGTTGTTTTCTTGTATTTATCCTTTTACTTAGAATAAAAAAAAGACAATAAATTATTTATTTTTGGCTGAATGAAAAAAAGTACAATTATCCATAATCTCAATTTTTATATTGGATATAAAATCAAGGAAATTAACTCGCTCAGCACAAAGTTTATGTCTGCTTTAACCATTACCCAATTACCCAATAGATATGCCATTCTACGTCTTTAATTTATTCCTCAGCTGAAGAAAATATTTCCTCTTAATTACATAAAGTGGATTAAACTTAAAGTGACTCGCTAGCGGGCAACCCGCATCTCGAGTTTCAGAAGTGCTGATTTTTTGTATTATGATCTTTTTCGGCACTAGTTTAAACTAGAAAATTTAATTTAAGAACTGTTTGATAATTTTTAATGCCTTCCATGATAGCCCAGTCGGTGAGATTGACCAGCAATTTACAAGTTGACCTAGTTCTGAGTATCATAATTATAGCCTTATCGGCAATTATTGGCTAAAATTTTCGCTCGTACATAGTAACTTTTATCTCGCATAAAAACGTATATATGTTGCCGAACACTAGTAATTGATTTCATGGAAAGTGGACATACACTAGTGTGATTACGTCTAAAGCATTACCACAGCATTTCTATTGAGAAGTGCTCCGAAGAACAAGCGAATGAGATGACCAGAATACTATTACTACTAGCAATCCTAAGGTCCTAGGTTCGAGTCCCATTCGATTTAAAACTTTTTTTTTAAATGCCGATTTTATTGAATTGTAAGTCCATAACGCAAATAAGGGACCGGAAATGTTTAGTCTTCGTTGGTTAGAATATGTGTTCGCTACATAGATTGTCCAATAATGTTTTGATTAATAACTGACACGCGCCATTATGTGGATTTATAACCAACAGGGCAGATGGCAGCTTAACACGTTTCTCTTTCTTTCTATCTATCTATTTATACTCTCTGACTCCCCCCTTTCGGTATTAATGAGAGTGGCGCGTCGTGCCAAGAAAAAAGCAATAAAAGCATTGAATAGGAAAGACTTCAAAGAAAAATAGTGAGCGAGAAAGCTCTGAGGACAACGAGATAGTGGTTAGACAAAAGTATAAATAATTACCAAACAATAAATATCCTATTAAAGTACAATGTAGCTTTTATGCATTACTTTTCTCATACATTAAGCGGCCACCTGTTGTAGATTTTTGCAAAATGTTTGTGAATAGTGGAATTGTGTAATATCTATCTAATAAGTCTAAAACTAGTTTATGTCTAACATGTAGATTTTTTTTGTAATTTGCAATTTAGTGACTTTTTCAGATTATTTTTTTTTTTAAACACTGATATTTCCAGTAAATATTTCATGAACTATTTTGTTTGGACAATTATTATCTGTACAGTGAATTAACTTGAATGTTAAGAAATTATTTAGTTATATTATTTTATATTTAAAAAATCCTGTTCATTAAAAATTGAACTTTTTCTAAAAAAAAAAGAAAGAAAAAAAGTCCTGTTAAAAAACGGTGTTGTAGAAAAAAACTTTTTTAACAATTTTTAACTCTATTTATAGTATATTTTAATTAAATCAAGGTTTAAATGAGGTTAGTAACGGAAACTCAGACCTACGAACAATCTTAAAACAGCACTTAGTCAAAATGAGATTCGACCGTACCGTCTCTTTCAAGCGTTTTATTCCTAGCCTGTATAAATTACCATTACACCGTTTATACAAAGAACAGATAACTCCAAACGATTAACACCGGTAGCGCGTTATTCAGCAAAAATATAGTCGTCACTCATAAGCTTTATTATTTGGAATTTTTCACTGGAAATGAAAATGAATATAACGTCTGCGGGTAAGTTTGGTTATTTAGATGTCAGTATGTTGTTGTCAAATGAAATGATTGGCCTGGTACCGAATTAATCGCTACACATTTGCCCCACCCGCGAGTGAGCATGATGTTGTGATTTTGTTGAGATTTTTGTTTTAGATCTTGCTGTGATCATGTTGTCCCTGGTTAACAGAAGTAATTAAATTGATTAATAGAATGGATAAACAGAAACAATTACTGTTTGTACCGACAGCTTAGCTAATTACAAGAAATTTAATCAAAATTTTCTCTTTCCCTTTCAATTCAAGCGGAATTCAAGAGACTGAAAACCAAATCTACATCTATACGTTGACTTGATTCAGTCACTCTTGACTATTACTCAAATGTAGTGGCTGTTGAGGTGGAATGGATAGACAGCCTTTATAGGATTCTACGACGTACAGGGTGTTGTAATTACACCTATAGTTATTCTTAGGTTTGTTTAGGATCTAAAGATTACTCACCGACGGATGACAGCTTGCCAGGGCTCGCTGGTATGCCGATGTTCTTGGCTTTCTCTTCGCCTATTCTATGCAGCCGACACTGAGTCTGACTGCCATAGTTGGCTTCCCAGGACACACTCACCTGGTCGCAACTCTTACTCACAATACCAACACTCCTCCCCACTTTATGAAGGTGCGGGCCATCCCTCTGCTGCTGGCGTCCAGTCAACAAGTGAGTTGTGTCCTACAAGGCGGTCACAAGTTTGTTGACGCCTGTAGGGTTGATTCCTACTTTTCTGTCAGAGTTGTTGATCTCTGTAAAAACCAGGAGGTCCTCCAATGAACGATGTCTGCTGGACACCGCTGCTGGGCTGCCCCCTGGGTCGCTGGTGCACACGGTTGCTGTGCTAGTTGATATCCCGATCGTTCCTCTAGATGTCTGTGGGGTGCACGCCGCTGCTGTGCTAGATGATGTCTCAATGAACGATCCTCTGGATAATCCCTAGGTGCACGCGGATGCTGTGCTAGTTGATATCCCGTAGAATACTCAAAATTCCTCGAATGCGTAGTGGCCTCGAGCAGTGTCTTGAGCGTTTCTATGTGAAATTTCCCCTCTCTAGCTCTTGAACGTTGAAGTTCCGCCCGGCAATAGTGGAAAGCACATCTAGCGTTATATTGCCGCTGCAGTTTCGCACAGCCTCTTCCCTACTCCTGGAATGCGCAGGAGGGTATCTACGTCAGCAAAATTAATTGTCACCGCTTCACTGTCATTTTGACCCCCTGTAGCCATTGTCTGCTTCAAAACCCCTGTAGGATAATTCCTACGTGGTAGTTCAAACCTGGACACCGTCTACGCGGTTATTAACAAACAACCAAAATGGCCGCCACAGCCTGTGAAGCGACGGAAATCAATATACAGAATTAAGTTTACGCCAAAAATGCTAAACAACAAGTGTAATTACTCCTGCTTCCCCTTCCACCCCTCCACTAAAAATAAGCAGCGGAGATAAATGGGAAAACAGAAATAAACCAGCGTTAATCCCAATTTTTTAAGGTAGCGATTTTTGTCAGGCAAAATTGGTCAAAAGGCGCTGCCACCATTGTTGTAATTACACCTATAGTTATTCTTAGGTTTGTTTAGGATCTAAAGATTACTCACCGACGGATGACAGCTTGCCAGGGCTCGCTAGTATGTCGATGTTCTTGGCTTTCTCTTCGCCTATTCTATGCAGCCGACACTGAGTCTGACTGCCATAGCTGGCTTCCCAGGACACACTTACCTGGTTCACAGCTTCCGTTCTACCAAGGGACGCAACTCTTACTCACAACACCAACAAGGGGAAAAATGTCCGCCCGAGGTAGGACTCGAACCCACGACCACCTCAACACTAGTCCGGCGCTCTACCGACTGAGCTAACCGGGTGGTCTATCGATCCCACCTCCACAGCCACTACATTCCTCCTTTTCAGAGCCTAACCCAGCTCTACCGAAGACCGAATGACTCCCAGGCATGGGCCGTCAAACACTTCTGACACCATTATAGTGAAACGAGGGAAAAATGTTCGCCCGAGGTGGGACTCGAACCCACGACCACCTCAACACTAGTCCCGTGCTCTACCGACTGAGCTAACCGGGCGGTCTATCGATCCCACCGCTGCCACCATTATAGCGAATGCCAACTTGCAAGTACATCAAGTTATAATATGAATAATAATTCTACTCACCAATTTATGTTGTGGATCTCCATTGTTGATTTGTTTGAATATATTTCTTGTAATTTCACTCAATTATATGCTTCACTAGCGCGCTCTAATCAGTATGCACAATCCCAGAATGCCCTGCACCGGAACTACGTCATCAGGAACACACAATCATAGGAATGAACCCAATGTACCCAAATGGACTTATCACTACATTCAGATTCAGCCCGATTAGCTCAGTCAGTAGGGTGCCAGACTAGTGTTGAGGTGGTCGCGGGTTCGAAGCCCACCTCGGGCAGACATTTTCCCCATTTCACTTTACAAATAAGCGGGGATTGGTAAAAGGGGTCTTATTATCATGCACCATCATTATTTGATCTAGATAATACCACACAGTTGCTTTTATTTGATCATTTTCTTATTCAGTTTCTTTTAAGTTCTAAATCCTTCAAGAAACAAACACATTTTCCTCATCTTAAGTTCAACATTTTTGTGGCTTGATGAAATGACAATATTATGCTTCAAGAAAAACTAAAGAAAACCAATCTTGTACTAAAAAGAATAAAAGTAATGTAAATGTGACTTAAGGTGGTTTGACAGCGGGCGGCCCGCATCTCGAGTTCCGGAAATGCTGATGACTTTCACCTGATCTTTGCGGCACACGCTTTTAGTAGAAAATTTACATAAAGAAAAGTTTGAACTGCTTCAGTGTCTTCTCTGTTAGCACAGTTGGTGCGGTGATTGACTTGCTATCCAAAGGTTCTAGGTTCGATTCCCACTCGCTTCAAAACTTTTTTTAATAAATTGTCCGATTTTAGTGACTAGTCAATTCATAACGCGGTGATCAAAGGACAGGCTATGTTTAGTCACGTTATAATGAATAATATCAGATGCAAGTATAGTCAAGTGACAGCTAAATTTGTGAGGATTTATAGCCTATATGACAGATGGCAGCTTAACACAGGACAAAAGTAATGCTAAAAGATAGATCCTAAAGGAGCTTTTATGCATTACTTTTGTTATGCATTAAGCAGTCACCTGCCTTCAAATATCTACAGGCTACCGTATTCAATGGTTCCTTATTACAGGTTTGACTTATGGTATCATTTAGAGCTGACGGCATTTTAAAGTTGAACTCAAGGGAGGTTACTCGTTTTGTGTAAACATTTTGTCAGAATTTCAGGAAATCATGTATAAAATGTAAATTCTACTGTAGATTTTCATTAAATTTTTGTGACTAGTAGAATTAAGTTATATCTATATAATAAGAGTAAATTTAGTGTATGTAAAACAGCTAGATATTTTGTAATTTGACTTTTTTAGAATTTGACTTTTTTGAAACATTGATATTTCCAGAAAATATGTCATGAAATACTTTTGATTTCCCAATATCTTATAGTTTATGTACTGTTTACTTGAATGTACAGAAATAATTGAGTTATATCATTTTATAAAGAAAATATTCCTGTTTATTAAAAAAGGAGCTTTTCTCGACAAAAGATCCTGTCAGAAAAAAAACTGCACTGTAATTTTTTTTCTTTTAAGGAATTTTCACTCTCCATATGGCATATTTCAATTAAATCAAGGTTTCAAAGAATTCTGACACAGAATAAGCTGACCCGCGAACCACCTTAAACATGTCCATGTGCTTGTCTTAGTCCTAGAAATATCTAGTCCAATAAGTATAATATACCAGTCCGGCAGTGTTGTGCCTAGGTCCAAAATTTTTGGGGACACAGTGGCCCCCTGTCAAAAATTTTGGGGGACATTTGAAATTTTTGGGGGACACACTAAAAAAGCCTTTAAAAACATGATAGGCTTTACTTTAAAATAGAATAAGTGTTTACGATATTGAACATGCGTTTAGTAGATTTTCGGTAATCCGGTGTCCTATGGTATTTTGACTCCATTGTAATTTAACCCCGGGGTTAATCTACAATATAGTGGATTAACCCCGGGGTTAATCTACAATATAGTGGATTAACCCTGGGGTTAGGTTTCAGCCATTGTAGATTAAACCCCCCCCCCCCCCCCCCCCCCCCCCCCCCCCCTATTGTAGATTAACCCCCCCCCCCCCCCCCCCCCCCCCCTTCATGAAATTTTTTTGTCAAATATTTTTTTTAAATCCAACTATCAGAAATGAAAATACATGTGTACACGACCATGTTGCAACTGTTGTTAACATTGTAACTCAAAATTTTACGTTTGATAATTTCTTATGGGGGGGTTAAATTTTGAGTTATAATGTTAACAACAGTTGCAACATGGTCGTGTACACATGTATTTTCATTTCTAATAGTTGGATATAAAAAATATTAGACAAAAAAAATTTCATGAGGGGGGGGGGTTTAACCCTTTGAACCCTAGTCCCGCATATTGGCGTCCTTTTCAAACAGTGTACATGTGAATAGTACACTTGTCCTGTGCAAACAGTGAAGACCCTGATCAGAGGGCTCCGAAAGGAGCCCTCTGATCAGGGTCTTCACTGTTTGTCATAATGCCAAACATTGACAAAAACAACCCTTAAAAGTCAGAAATGGACTAGACTAAAATGGAAACTGGAATTGTCCATTTAAAGTTTCAGGGAGGAAAGAGTTAATCTACAATGGCCGTTGTAATTTAACCTCCCCATAAGAAATTATCAAGCGTAAAATGGTCGTGTTAAAAATATTAGACAAAAAATTTCATGAGGCGGGGTTAATCTACAATAATGGGGGGGGGGGGGGGAGGGGGGTTAAATTACAATGGCTGAAATCTAACCCCGGGGTTAATCTACAATGGGGGGGTTAATCCACTATATGACACCGGTACTTTTACACGATGGGAAAACTGATGTTCGCCTATTTTTAAATAAGTTGTAATGATTGTTTTGGTACATACTAAGTTGGAAGAGTGATAAGCACGTTGTTCATTCATCAGGTTGTGTGACGCTTCGCGTTTCGTCTGCTCTTTCCTCTCCAATCCGAATAGAAGTCAAGTCAAGTCATGCGTAATTTGACTGGTTATCGGGTTTTACCGTAGCCATTTAACTGCATTGGTATATACCCGCGCGTACAGTCTACCTTTATTAATAAAGGATAGTAAATCGGCGGAAAGGATAGTTGTAATTGTAAGACTAGTTATCTGGTTTTACGTAGCCATTTAACTGCATTGGTATATACACGCGCACACAGTCTACCTTTATTAATGAAGGATAGTAAATCGGCGGAAAGGATTAAAAAGAGCAAAGGTAGGGAAGACGAAAATTGCGCCCGTACGCCCGCGCCGATACAAATTTTAAGGTTCAAAGTAAAAAATATTGCGGGAATCCCGCGCTCTAGGTGCAACACTGATATACCCATGATTGTTATTATATAATATTCACTGATTTCTTTTATCATCTCTCATTTCTTTTTTCATAGATTTATAATAGACAAAGAAGGGGAAAAGCAATCAGGATGAGCGGACAAGTGGAATTTTTGACCCCTGAACATTATTCACTTTGATTTTATGGCTGAATGCATGTAAAATAAAAAAGGGTGACGTCATGTATTTCAAATAGTTTGACGTGATTTTCTTTGGTATAAGCCCATAGAGGTGAAAATATTAGAAAAGAGCAATTCAATGATTTAATAAATATTAAAGATCTATCCTCTATCCACGGACTGTTGTTACTAATGACACTATGTAGGTTTTCACAATGGTGTATAGGCCGGCTTTTTTCAACTGGCAGGGCGGAGCTAACCTTTGGCAAAGATAAACTAATTTACTTTTGATTTTAGGGGTGATATGTATAGTTCCGTTTTATATCACTATTGTCTGATACTTTCAACATGGAGAAAAACACAATGTAGAGTTGCGTACATCCATATTCATGTGAAAATGGTATATACAGTACTCCCTCTCTACAACAACACCTTATGGAAGACAAAGATTGGGTGCATTGTTTGGAGGGAGTTGCTAGAGGGAGGGAAAATTAAGACTTTGCTTACATTTGCAAACAGCTTGAATCCAGATCAGACACCACGTAACGCGGTGTCTGATCTGGATTCAAGCTGTTTGTTATTCTTCATTATATTCCTTTTGTCAAAATGAACGCTAATATGTAATGTTGAGAAAAAACGATAGTTATCAACTTGTCAATCATTAAATTCCGATATTAAAAGAGTGTGCTGTCGTCCCCAAATTTGAAATGCAATGGTCTGCATCGAAACTCCCCCCTGACAGACCTGTCAATAAAATTGGTTTATAGTTTGCTTCTAGGTAAGTTGCTCACTGGTATATTGAGAACTACATGTACAATTATATGTGAACTTACATTAATTACTAAATTCATATTTTTCTATTTCAGCTGGAGTTTTGGCCTTGTTAGATGAACCAGAACCGCAACTTAAGGTAAACAATCAGGGTTCCAGATAGGAGGGAGTAAACTGAACAAATCCAGCATTTTTTCAATTATTTTAGCACCAAATCCTATGGTGTCACTTCTCATTAGAATCGTCTCGAAAGTCACTACTCATTAGAATCGTCTCTTCGAGACGATTCTAATGAGTAGTGACACCATAGGGTTTAAAGCAGAAATAAAGATTTTGATTTTTGAAATACTCCTCTTATCTGGAACCCTGAAAATACTAGATGTACATGTTACTGTAACATGAAGCATTGAAGCAGTGACCACTCAAAATATGCATTAGTAGTCTTTAACCCACTACTACATAAATATTTTTTTATACCTTCAATTTATTCTTCCTCTGAAGAAAATAGTATAACTTGCAACAGTCCATCTACAAAAGAAGGTGAGACAGTTTTAAGATTGGCCTCTTCATTTGTAGGAGTGATTTGATAGTCCTAACACGCAAGTGGCAGTCTCTAGGGCAGTGGAATGATGAAGCTCGCCGCTTGCTACATGGACATTAATGTCTCTCCTTTCTCCTTGCCCTTGTGTCTGCAATTCCTCAGCCTTCTTAACACATTTTCTGTAGGCCATCATCAGCACAGGTCCTGATGTTATATTTTAAAGAGTTTGAGTTGAGTCTGAGACCGTTTTCAAGCATTTGATTGGTCAGATTTGGGCCTAGGCTCAAATCTGACCAATCAGTTGCTTGAGAATGACTTCAGACTCAACTCAAAATGGGTTATTTGGGTGTTGTTCTAGAGAGGGAACATTGTATGCTGATTTCAGTATACAATAGTGCTTATATGTAGTATACCCAGTTACTGGTTAGTGTAATTATTGCTTTTTCTTGTTTTACAGGTTTTTGCCTTGGATAAATTGAACAAAATTGTTGACTATTTTTGGGCAGAAATTTCGGAATCTATCGATAAAATGTGAGTATTATTTTCTTTTTGCTTTTTAGTTGGATATGTTGGGAATTAAGTTTTGCTAATTAATGAAGAATGCTGGCAGCATTTGAGATATCGAAAATCCAACACCCATTGCACCATAGCCTGTTTCCAGTATTGAAACTAAGTGGCCACTTAAAGCAGGTTGAAAGTAAAGCAGAATGCTTTACTTTCAGTCTGCTTTTTGTCATCATCTGCAGGGATATTAAAAATATTTCTTATGATACACATTTATTAGGTATTACTTTTAAATTTAGACTTTTTTCTTCAGTGGAATGCTAAACTCAAGGCGTAAAGAGGCATATTTATGGGGGGAGGGGTTAAGATTAGAATATATGCTTTGTTCACATGGACTAGATTGCCATGACACTTTTCATGCAGATTGCTTCAATACTTTTCTGTATTACAGAGAAGTTCTTTATGAAGACACAACATTCAAGCACAGAGAATTGTCAGCTTTGGTAGCATCAAAGGTATGTAATCTTAGCTTTTCAATTTCCTTTGCAGCGATCAGCTCAAATCAGCTATACATATGAACCGTGCCATGACAAAACCTGCCTTATTGCATTTCAAACAGTGTAGACACGGCGGCTGGTCTTGATCAACACTGTTTGACACCACATGCACCTAAAGCATTTTATGTAGCTGTATGATATACAGTATTTGACAGTTTAGATCAAACTCAGATACAGAGCCTGAGATGACAACGGTGCTTGGTCTGTAAACTGTTGCAATGCAATAAGGCTTGTTTTGTCATGACACTGCTCATATGCAATCAGAAAACCTGGTCTAGTGGTAATGCGTTAAACTGTCAATCTAGGGGTCCTGAGTTTGATCTGCCACTAGACCAAGTCCTTTGGATGAAACTTAGAACCGAGGGCCCATGTATCAGTGCTATAAACTAGACTCTATAGAAAAAGAGTAGGGCCATCAACCAGGTCACTGTATTTGCTCCCCTCTCTCTCAGACTTCCAAATAGCCTAAAGTTATTTTTGAGTAGGTGGCTTCTTAAATCAGGACAACATTAAAGCAGAAAGCTCCTGTTAGAGGTTTTTGCTTCACTTTTAATTCTGATGTATACAGTCACCTATGGTACATGGATCTCTCACAGCTTACACAGAACTTGGGGTTTAAGGCATGTGGTGCCTCGTTAAAACATATTAAAGTGAAGCAGAAAGTTCCTATAGGAGCTTTCTTCTTTACTATCGGACCGCTTTAAGCTATATACCTGTGTTTCAAAATCTAAAGGCTTTAGCTTCGAAACATGAGTGAGTTGGACTTGACCCTTTACCCAATAGGCTGTTTCTAGTTTTGAAAATATGTGACTACTTAAAGCAAGTTGAAAGTAAAGCAGAATGTGCCTTAAGGCACATTCTGCTTTACTTTCAGTCTGCTTTAAGCTACCACCTTCTAGAATACAAAAAATATTCCTTTTGATACATACTCATGACTACAGTCATATAAGTTGGAACTATTTTCTTCCTTGGAGGAAAAAAATGTGATTAAAGGTGCTTCTATGGGGAAAAGGGTTAAGAAAGTTTTTGTTATCGCGGTTTGACTGCATTTTGTATCACCTTGTGCCTTATGTTGCTGCAGGTCTATTACCATCTTGGAGCCTTTGAAGAATCTCTAACATATGCATTGGGTGCTGGGAACCTGTTCAATGTCAATGATACATCAGAATATGTGGAAACCACCATAGGTAAGTACTGTAGCTGGGTACCAGAAAGAGAAAAATACTACATAGGTACTAAAACAGGTATCCACTTAAAACAGACTGAAAGTAAAACAGAATGCACCTTAAGGCACATTCTGATTTACTTTCAGCCTGCTTTAAGCTACCATCTGCTAGAATATGGAAAACAAATCTTTGTAAAGATATTCATAACTGTATGAATTTGAAAAGTTTTCTACAGTGAGGGAATAAATTCTTTTTCGTTAAGAATTTCTCCGGGATGAAATAAGATGTGTGCTGTCCATGTGCAAAGTCAGTGTTCTTAGCGTTTCCGGCTTGAAACAGTCTTTTATTTTGTATCGTAATGACAAAAAATATAGTGGTTCGTTAACAGTGACGGAATAAATTAACCCTTTACCCCATAGCATGTTTCTAGTTTTGAAGATAGGTGACTACTTAAAGCAGGGTTGAAAGTGAAGCAGAATGCGCCTTAAGGCGCATTCTGCTTCACTTTCAGCCTGCTTTAAGCTACCATCTACTATAATATAGAACATATTTCTTATTATACGTACTCATGGCTTTATAAATTGGAACTATTTTCTTCAGCGGAGGAATAAACTAAAGGCGCTATAATGCGCTTTTATCAGGGAAAGGGTAAAAGATAAAGTTTCTTCTTTTTAAGCCAAATGTATCGACCATTACACAAAGCTTCGTGTGGCCAATGCCGAAATAGAGCCAGCAGAACAGAAGCCAATAGACAGTCGTCTAGAAGCCATTGTTAACAGAATGTTCAAACGATGTTTTGATGACAAGCAGTTCAAGCAGGTATGTTGAAACTATCTTAACTCTTCGAACCCTAGCCACGCATATATGCATCATTTGCAAACAGCGTACTTGTGAGGATTACACTTGTCCTATGCAAACAGTGTAGACCTCTGATCAGGGTCTACACTGTTTGTCATTTTGACATATATTCTAAAAATAAACACTAAAAAGTTGAAAAATGGACTAGACTAAATTGAAAACTAGTCCATTTGAGTTTTCAGGGAGGAAAAAGTTAATGAAGTCAGCATGATGGGCAAATAGGCCATCATAACAGTGCAAGTATACAACAGGGGCCCGTTTCATAAAACTTCGTACGACAAATATTGTCGTAAGTCATATTATAAAAGTCTCAATAATTATTTATTTCTCCATCTAATCCTGTCTTGTGACATCTTTTTGGAATCGTCTTGAAAAGACGATCCTTAGTTAGTCGTTACTCTAGCCTTACTTGGTTGTTACTAATTGTTTGCTCTGCAGTGAACCTCTCACTGGCAACCTGTTAATGACCGGTGAACGGTCCCCTAGCGCACACAGCGTGTGACTAAAGTCAAAAGAATGTCCTAACACTATTCTGTCGTTATTCACACGTTAGTCACATGCTCAACATGCCCGTCTAACGTTGACAATCATTTGTCGCGCACCAGTGGCACATAAGCATGCGTTTATGATTTTTAGGGGTATCTGAATTGGTTGCTGTTACACGCTTCTCATGTGTTAGACACATGCTAGTTGTGTGTTACGCACACGTCCATCACACATCAGATGTGTAATTCTCATTCTAGAACACTAAAAAATTGAATGATTGAAACGCTCAGAGAACATTGACCAGAATGTTATGGTGTGACGGGCCCTTAAGATTGATGATTAATGAAACATGTAAAAAGTCGATTTATATTTGGTTTGTTATGCCCCTGCAACGATCAGTCAGGGAACATACAGTTTTTCCCTCATCTTTCTGTCCGTTTGTTCATCTGTCAGTTAGTTCATTCATTTGTCATTCCCTCATATATAATACATATTTTGTCCGGCTTACTCCTACAGTTTGCAAATGTAATTCATAATAGATTTATTGTAAACACTTTATTGGGAAAGAATGACATTATCTCCACTGTATATGGGTTTGTAATGTCTAATGTATAATTTATGGACACACATTTTGTTTTCTCTTCAGGCTGTTGGTATTTCGCTGGAAACTAGAAGAATAGATATTTTTGAGAGAGCCATCTTGGAAAGTGTAAGTTAATCATTTATATAAACAAGACAATATTTCGATCCTGTTTTATCCAAATATCCTAGGATGTTTCTAGTTTTGATGACAGGTGACCACTTAAAGCAGGTTGAAAGTAAAGCAGAATGTGCCTCAAGGTGCATTCTGCTTTATTTTCAGCCTGTTTTAAGCTACCATCTGCTAGTATATAATATAGAGAAAGTTTTTCTTATAGTGAATATGCATGACTGTATAAAATGTATCTATTTTCATCAGTAGAGGAATAAGTTAAAGGCATATTTATTGAGTAATTAAGGCAAAATGAAGCATTTTTTCACACCTTTTTGATCTTTGAGAGACAGCCAACGATTTATGCAAAGGTGGTGGCTAACTTATCTTATGGGCCTAGTGTAAATTGATCATAGTTAATAGATTTGTATTGCTTTTGTCATTGAAATTACAATGACTAATCAGTTTAGGTTCAGATCCCATACCAACATATTTGGCATTTTATCTGGATCCAAATTGTTTTGAAATGGTTTAGGAAATTGAGCGATGATGGCCCAGTTGCAATGGGCATGACTATGTAAATAAAATGTAAATACTGTCTGTGAATTAGTCGAACCCTTTATATCATTATGTTTTAAGAGTTTATTTATGTGTAACCCATAGGTGGAGTTTTACGTACGAATATTCCTTGAACCTTTAGATTTACCCATTATTCCATAGCCTGATTCTAACTGAAGACAGTTGACCACTTAAAACAGGTTGAATGTAAAGCAGAGTGTGCCTTAAGGCACATTCTGATTTACTTTCAGCCTGTTTTAAGCTACAGTCTACTAGGATATAGAAAATATATATTCATGCATATTCATGACTGTATCAATTGGAACTATTTTCTTTAGTGGACGAATAAATTGAAGGCATAAAAATTCATATCTATGTAGTAATGGGTTAAAAAATTTATTCCAAGAAAAGGATTGGACACCAGGCACATATTTTATATGAGCCCTGGGAGTCGGAACTTTTCTACATGACATTATGTGTTGTTACAGGATGATGTTAACTACATGCTGTCCTATAGCCTCAAGGTCATCATGAGTTTGATACAGAACAGAAGCTTCCGAAACACCGTACTGGAGGTACTCACGAAGCTCTATATGGGTCTGGCTGCAGCCGACTACATCAGTGTATGCCAGGTAATAGTTACAAAGACCTTGGTCTTAATATATAATTTCATCTGTTCCTATTTCTACTAATAGGCACTTGGCGCGCAATTGCTTGAAATTACCCGTAAGGGTGTGCAGCAGAAATCTTGAGATAGATAGATAGGTTGAGTTGAATCTGAGATCGTTCTCCAGCATTTGATTTGTCAGATTTGAGCTTCTGCTTCTTAGACTCAACTCAAACTTTTTATAATCTCAGGTCGTTATTCTTTTCCGATTTAAGGAAACTTTACGCAATCATAATGCAAAAAAATGTAGAAAATATGACTTAGAAAAATTGAAGAAAAAATCAAACAAACCTGTTGATGATTAACTTAAATGAGAGTTGCAACAGATTAAAGTTGTTCTTGGCATCTGAAAGTGCACAATCACATTATTAAAAAAAAAAACTTAATTGATTTACTTGCTTTTATCTTGGCCCAGGGTTATCTGTACTTTCACTGATGGCATAATTTAAAATAAATACAGGGTTTTACTGATGCAAATAGTTAATTTACTCCTGTAAGAGCTTTCTGCTTTTTAATCCCCCTTCTGTTTTACCACCACCTTCGAACCAGTCTGCTTGTAGCATGGCTTCAGTTATGAGAAAGTAAACTGAACAAATCAAGCATTTTCTCTCACATTTCAGCACCAAATCATATGGTGTTACTACTCGTCAGAATCGTCTCTCAGAGAGTAGTGACACCATGGGATTTAATGAATAGATAAAGATTTTAGTTTTTGAAGTACTTCCCTTATCTGTTGATAAGCATGGAACTTTTCTGTAGATGTTAGAACCACACAGTTCATTGTACTGACTTGTTTTACTTGATATATTTAAAAAAGCTATATCTTCCTCAATGATTTACTAATATGTTTACGGTGCTATATCTTTTACTTGATATGTTTACAGTGCTATATCTGTTACTTCATATGTTTACAGTGCTATATCTGTTACTTGATATGTTTACAGTGCTATATCTGTTACTTCATATGTTTACAGTGCTACATGAATATCTTTTCCAGTGCTATATCTTCCTCAATGATGCACAGTCTGTTGCTGAGATTTTGGAGAAACTGATAAACGGAGAAGAGGTAAGTACTTATCCTTCAAAGTAGAACACTAGTCACAAATGTATGCATTTTTTTCAAACAGTCTACCTGTGACGAGTACATAATTATGTCCTATGCAAACAGGGAACACCCAAATCAGAGGTAAAGGAGCCCTTTGATCAGGATCTGCACCGTTTGTCATATTGAAATACAGTCGAACTTCAGTATCTCGACGGTCTCGGGACGATCGAAATAGCATCGAGATAAGCATGGGCTCGAGATAGCCAAACTGGTAAAAAGTTCAAAACTTACAGAAAGTAAGCCTGTGAACAATAAAACCGCTGTACGTATGCACTCTCGCGTGTTTGTGAAATGCCGTAACGTTTTGACACGTTATATGCCGATTTCGATGTTACACGTTTACTGTATTTTTTGTGCACAAAACACGGACGATAAAGACAATCAATAACTCACATTTTATTTAGTACTTGAACAGCAATATATTTATTTTGCAATCACCGAACATGGAAATATACATGTTACAGTCGAGTCCGGTAAGTCTGCGCGTCCGGTAAAGCTGCGCATCAACAAACCGGTTTACTTCCGGCTGTCAAATACTCACGAAAACCTCGTTTACTTAGGAAATCACAGTGAAATTCATTGGAGCTGGTGAAAAATCACCCTAGGTTAAGAAAAAGTAATTGCGATAAGCATAATTCGTAAACAAATCCTTATATTTAGTATTTAAGACACGTGGGTCAATTGTGTACATTTCATGTATTTGACCTCATTGAATATTCATGAGACATTGACCTGGATTCCGCAAGACATCTCGGTTGATTCGGCTCATTATTTATTTGTCGGACAGTTCATAACAATATAACATACGCTATGTATAGCTTTTTATTACCACTCTGTTTTGTTTATCGCGGAATTTCGTGTATTATTCGTATTTTCCTTCCTGCCGTCCGCGGTACTATTTTCCTCAACATCCGTTTTATCAAGGGGCGCTACTCTTGATGAATTGAATCAACACCGATAATGACCGTTATTAGGAGACTGATTTTAAGGATGCGGCGACCAAACTTTAAGCGATAATTTACTGTTGATTGACAATTATCACCTAACACCCATTCAGCCAGCGTGTCATACTACCGATAGTTCCGGTTAATGATTTTACCTGTGATTTCCACAGTCCCATACTCGCGATCAAAGTCGGCGAGCGTATTGATGCATGAAAACCTACAGTCGTCGAGATACTGGGTGTTAATTGAGAACAATTAAATGAATATGGCCAAAATTTATAGTCGAAATACCGGGGGTAATCGAGACTAGCCATAGTCGAAATAGGGCAGGTAAGATTACATAAGAATAAGAACAAATATTTCCGGGACTTGAGACAATCGTCGAGATAGGCATTGCAATCGAGATTCTGACGTTCGAGATACTGGTGCTCGACTGTATATTGACAAAAGACAACCCATAGTAAAAAAATAATTGAAATTTAAGTGAGGAAAGGGTTAAAGCATTTGAATACCAGACTTGTTATATTGCAAAGCAGTGTAGACCAGGTCTAGACATTAAGCTAGACTTGCAAATAATATCAGGGCTCCAGATAAGGGGGAGTTAACTGCGCAAATCCAACAATTTGCACTTATTTTAACACAAATCCTGTGGTGTTACTACTCATTAGAATCATCTCTTTGAGATGATTCTAATGAGTAGAGACACCATAGGGTTTAAAGCAGAAATAAAGATTTTAGTTTTTGAAATGCTCCCCTTTTCTGGAGCCCTGTAATAAATCTAGATAGAGTATATGCCTAAAAGAGTGTCAAACAGTTTAACTATTATAATCTATAATCTTACACACTAAACAGATATTGTCTGCTCAAACATTGTTCAAGAATTTTACAAAACTTCTATTTACTGTGTAAGAATTCTTATTAAAGGTTCATCTTATTGAACTCATAGGACTTTGTGTTTTGTGTGCATTATAATCACCCAGCACTAACCCGTAATCTGTCTTTAACCTATTACTCTGTAAATTGTTTCTAGATTTGAAGACAGGTAACCACTTAAATAAGGTTGAAAAGTACAGCAAAGTGCACATGAAGGTGTATTATTCTTTATCTTCAGCCTGCTTTAAACTATCATTTGCTAGGATATAGAAGATATTTCTGTTGATGCGTATACTTGACTGTATAAGTGGAACTGTATTCTTCGGTGAAGGATTAAATTAAAGGTGGGAAAAGGCGTATTTATGAAGTAATGGGTTTATGAATGTCAACAGGTTTTACTGTATCTTTATCACTTATATTTGTTTCTTCCCCAGAGTCAAGTACTCATGGCTTATCAGATAGGATTTGACATGTACGACAGCGCCACACAGCAGTTCTTGAATCGTGTACAAACAGCACTACGAGCCACAGCCCCAGTTCCTCTCGCCTCTGACAAAAAAGAAGTTGTAAAAGAACCTGTAGAAACCAAGCCTGTTCAGGTCAGCGAGGCTAGTGAAGAAAAGGACAAAGAGCCAACTCAAAGGTAGATACCAATACATAGGGCAAAGCTCCAGAAAAGATGCGTACAGAATAACCCCTTTATAAACCAAAATATTAATTATGTTTACCCCATTACTCCTTAATTACTCTTTACCCCATAGCCTGTTTCTTTCATTGAATATAGGCGACCACTTAAAGCAGGTTGAAAGTAAAGCAGAATGCGCCTTAAGGCACATTCTGCTTTACTTTCAGCCTGCTTTAAGCTACTATCTGGCGGGATATAGAAAATATTTTTTATGAAACATGTTCATAACAATATAAATTTGAACTACTGTCTTCAGTGAAGGAATAAATTGAATGTGCTAAAAGCTCTTCCATGTTGCTGTGCTTCAATGAGTGGGTAACTCAACATTTCCAAATCAATATTTTGCCTAAATATTTTACCTTTAAATCCTTTGTTGTGACCATGGATTACAATCGTCTCTTGGAGGCGCTTCTGGTTGGTTCTCACAGCATAGGGTTTGGTGGAGAAATATGAAAGTTAGTATTTGCATTACCAACCCTATCTGGAGCTCTGCTTTTACTTGATCTTCTTACCCCTTCTTCTTAATCCTGATTTCATTTGTCATCTGCTGCGGGTTTCCCAGCATCTGGGGTAGCCAGCAGGCGGCAAGTATGTCTGCTAGCATGCTAGTATGACAACATCCGGTTCGATGTATTGTGTACCAGGCTGGGAGTACAGGAGGTGACAGCTGCCTTACGTTCTAGGCATCTTAGATGGTATGGACATGTCGTTCGTTCCTCATCCTCAATTAAGTCCATCACCAATTTAGAGATTTAAAGTCCAAGAGTGCGTGGGAGACCAAGAAAGAGAAAGACTTTATACTTTATAGAATGTTACTGTTTAGAATTCTACCTGACGGTTAAAGAAATTCATGCTTTTTTTCTGGTCAGACAAGAAACTTTTTAATTTTAAAGCGCTCTACATGTACATTTTTGCATCTTTCTAGCATGGACACAGATGAAAGTACTCCTGTTAAAGAAACAAAAGAGAAAGATTTGGTGAGTAGATAAATGATTTATTCCATTTCCTATTCTAACCCATAATGAGAATACTAACAAGCTCAGTGTAAAATACTTTAAGTGTGGAAGATGTTAAACATAAACTTAAGGTAAAGCATTTAAATAGAGAAAGTGATTATATTTTTGAAATAAGGTGATACTATTTTTGAAATTATTTATATTAGTTCTAACTTAAATTGCAAACAGTTTGGAGCCTCATCAGAAATAGTAATATGTTTCTACTTTTTAAGCAGGTTGAAAGTCAGCAGAATGTGTCATAAGGAGCTTTCTCCTTTACGTTCAGCCTGCTTTAAGCTACCATCAGCTAGGATATAGAAAATATTTCTTATGGTACATATTCATGACTGTATGAAGTTGGAACTATTATCTTTATTTGAGGAGTAGAGTAAAGGCATAAAAAAATGTATTTATGGAGTAATGTGTTAAGCTGTCACTTGTTGTCAATTAATTTTCAATTTATCTTCTTTCAAATTGTTGCTCAATCTAGGTTATCTTGAAACCAAACAATTTGCTCACTGTCTGCAAGGGTTTGGATTTTTTGAGGTTTTACTATCTATCAATGTTACAGGGCTGCCATAAGTTGTTCTTGAAAAATCCTAAGATTTCAAAATTTCTATTTTTAAATCATGATTACTTAAAGCATGTTGAAAGTTAAGCAGAATGTGCCTTAAAGTGCATTCTGTTGTACTTTCAGCCTGCTTTAAGCTACCATCTGCTAGGATAAAAATCTGAAGATTTCGGGAAAATCCAGAGAAATGGCAGCCCTGATGTTATCAACCAAAATTGTTCTTATTTCTTCTACATAGACTGAGTCGGAGAAACAATTACAAGACAGACTCAACAAACTGATGACCATTCTGAGTGGAGATTTGACCATCGACCTACATCTACAGTTCCTCATAAGAAACAATAAAACTGATATGCTTATACTCAAAAACACAAAGGTTTGTCTCATCACAGTGTTTTGTACGCCATGGTATCATACAAGGTTCCTGATAAGAGGGAGTAAACTGAACAAATCCAACATTTTCTCATTCATTTCAGCACCAAATCTTATGATGTTACTTCTCATTAGAATTGTCTCAAAGAGACCATTCTAAGGAGTAGTAATACCATAGGGTCTAATGCAGAAATAAAGATTTTAGTTTTTGAAATACTCCCCTTATCTGGAGCTCTGCTTCATTGATGCTGGAGGCATAAAGTGATTGTCCTATTGGTCTGTCCGTCTGTCTGTGCATAAGAGGTCAACTAGATGTTTCTGTTTCTTCTAGCATCAATACTGCTTACTACAATGCCTGGATATTTATACAGTTGTTACCTTTGACCATTCCAATTAATCATGAGTTTTAAGTTATAGTTAGAACATATTAAGTGAAATCTTAGTGGTTAAGAAGGGGCGCAGAGAGCACCAGCTGCGAGCGAAAAACCACAAAGTACTTAATGGGGTGCAAAAGGGAGTTTGAATGGATAAAAATGTAGGTTACATTCTAATTGATAATAGATCGGGAACATGAGCTAATGATCGAGTAAAGTTTTTTAGTTGGATTCCCAACACTAGTGTAGACCAAGAACAGAGAGCTCAGTAGGTGTGGCATTCAGTCTGCACCCTTTTGACAAATTACTGCATGATAAAAGCAGTTGGTTTCAATTTTATGATAATTACAAAAGTTTAACAGGGTGTCCCAATTTTTAGTATGTTTACGGTATATAATGGTGTCTATTTGCAGGACGCAGTCAGAAATTCTGTATGTCACTCAGCAACAGTCATGGCTAACTCGTTCATGCACTGTGGTACCACATGTGACCAGTTCTTAAGGTGAGATTCTAAGCATGATTTTATTGAATGTTAAACTTAGTTGTCAGAGCAGTGAACTTCTTTAAATGGGACAAATAAAAAAAAAATTGCCGTCTCTAAACCAGTTGGTAACAGGTGAGCTTAATGCAGGATAAAAGTAAGGCAGAAAGCTAGATTCAAGCTGTTTGTCACTCTTTATTATATTTCTTCTGTTACAGTGGCAATTGTTTTTGTAAGGAAGGAATCGTTGTAGGGAGGAAACACTTATTGGTAGAAGGATAATAGAATTGAAGGTAAAATAATAAAGAGGAAATGAATAATAGAAGGACACTGTTGTAGCATAAAATTTTCTTTTTTATTCTTTAACACACATTTTACTATTTTCAGAGACAACTTGGACTGGCTAGCAAGAGCTACAAATTGGGCCAAATTTTCTGCCACAGCAAGTCTTGGCGTTATACACAAGGTATGGATTTTCAACAGTAAATAGCAGGAAGTATTCACTGTTTATGTTAGATTACTAGTTAAAGATTAATTATACCAATTCTACTTCTGGCTTTAAAGACATGCTGTACCAGTGAAACTAGTCCCTGGTTATCAAACTTAGTAAAAAACATTCAGGCATAACTGTTCATGATTACAAATACAAAGGCCTAGACACAAAATCCACATGTGTTACATATACTTTACTGAGAATTCATAATTGGGGACAACCATAGGAGTGGGGTGGGTTCATAAATGGGTATGAGAGAATGTCTTTAAGTAAAACAGTGCTTGGCTTCGGTATAGCTTTATAGCTTAAAGTTCTTTACAAGTCTAGAATATTTCCTAAAACACTATTGCTGAGCATCGTTAGCGAAACATTATAGAGTAAGTTGTACAACATTTTGATGGAATTTAACAAAATGTTTGCCTATAAGCTGCCTTGTATCTTAAACACTAAACACAGGCCTTGTTGTGAGTGTTTGTAATATGGTAATATTATAGTAATACATCATTGATGTGAGTGAATGCACGACTCCAGTTAAGATTTTGAATTGATTTGTTATGATTTTACGTCGCTTTAACAGTATTTCAGTCATATCGCGACGTCCAGCTAATTACAGGTGGAGGAAGACCCCAGAAGCCCTTTATGCACTGTTTCAGTCACAAATCGGCAATTGGGTAAAACCACCGACCTTCCGCAAGCCAGCTGGAAGGCTTCCGCACATGAAAAATCCAAACGACCCTACTGGGATTCGAACTCACAGCAGTGAGGAGCTTAGTGATGTAAGTCACAGTGACCATACCACTAGGCCACGGAGGCCCCTCACTCCAGATAAGAGAGAATGAACTGAACAAATCCAACATTTTCCCATTCATTTCAGCACCAAATCCTATGGTGTTACTACTCATTGAGACGACTCTAATGAGTTGTGACACCATAGGGTTTAAAGCAGAAATAAAGATTTTATTTATTTAAATACTCCCCTTATCTGGAGCCCAGTGAATGTAATATTGTTATACATCATTGTGTTGTTTCATTGTAGGGCCATGAAAAAGAAGCGTTGAATCTCATGTCAACTTACTTACCTAAAGACAGTAGTCCAGGCTCGGCATACTCAGAGGGAGGTGGTCTGTATGCATTAGGTGAGAACAAGTATATTCTTTTCTTGCCATGCAACAAAATGGTTCAAGGCATACATGTATAGTTTTATTCTCATCGTTAGGACCATCATTACATCAAGTTGTTTCAAGTTCTTATACCCCTATCTTCAGACTGGACATATTATTGTATAGCAATGTCCTTCCATTCGTCCGTTTCATCACTTTTCTAGTAAAACTTTGACATATGAAACTGAAATTGGGTATATGAATTTGTTTTGAAGAACAGAATATTAAGTTTCCGTGTCGTCACAATTTGTCCTTTTTGAATTTAGAATATCAAAAGTATGTTAATTTCTGCACTTTTTCCCATTTACTTTCATATAGATTGAGCTGAAATGTCACTGTAGTACATGATATTTTTGTGATAAATTGTGTATCAACAGTTTTTTTTTCACCCAATTGGGAACGGTCCGGTACCCATCAGATTGGGAATTTTTCTTGTCGCATAAACTTCAAATTGGGAAAAAAACAAGTCGTGAAATGACGACAAAAAAGAAATTGGGAAGTTTATTTTATAATATATGTAGGCCTTTATTGATCTAACTTATCAAGTAGCAATTATGCAGTTCATATCAACAGGCAATGCTAACACTAGTAACAGAAATGCTCTTCTTTCACTGAAAATACTATTTTTACCATATTGCCAGGTCCCTTCTTTGAATTGGGAACTGGTCCTGTTCCAATTGGGAACGGGTCCTTTCCCGGGTACCGTCCAAAGAAGGAAAAAAAAACGTTGATCAAGTTTGTGCTTCATCACAAATCGTCAAGTTAGTCACAAGTTTCTGGAAGGAAATGGTTAAACCCTTTCCTCCATAAAAACACTTTACTCCATATTCTGCAAGTTTATTATGGTGAGGTGTTTCTTGTTGCTTGAAGCACCATGTATATTTTCTCTGTATTTTCTATTGTTTTTCAGGTCTTATCCATGCTAATCATGGCGGTAACATTACAGATTATCTTCTCAACCAGGTGAAGGACGCCTCCTCAGATGTAAGTAAACATGTACCCATTACCCCCATAGATATGCCTTATTATGCCTTTAATTAATTCCTCCAATGAAGGAAAAAGTTCCTTTTTATATGGTTATGAATATGTGCCATAAGAAATTTTTTTCTATATCCTATCAGATGAAATTTAAAGCAGGTTGAAAGTAAAGCAGAATGCGCCTTAAGGCACATTCTGCTTTACTTTCAACCTTCTTTAGGTAGGCATCTGTTTTCAAAATTGGAAAAGGCTATGGGATAATCACACTGGTTGCTACTTTAAAATGACTATCTCAAACAGTGAAAAGCTTTATTAAAAACTGGATTGGATTCAAGGCCATAATTATATTTACTTAAATGATCCTGAGAATTGGGACAGACAGGCCTGAGCAAACAGGTCTAATCAAGGTCTATACTGCCATTCATTTTGCACCTTTTAGATAAATTACTGCCTGATAAAAGCAATTCAGTAATTGAAAATGTGCTCTGATATGTTAATACATTTACCAAGTAGTACATGCAAGTGTTTTATTTCAGATGGTACGCCACGGAGGATGTATGGGTCTCGGTCTAGCCGCCATGGGTACAGCAAGACAAGGTCAGAAAACCATGCTAACCATTTATCACATTCAATTCTAGTGACAAGTAAACTCATCTTTTATGAGCAGTGCACCTGTAAAACGTAAACTTGTCCTTTGCAAGCAGCGTATACCCTGATCAGAGGGCTCCTAACGGAGCCCTCTGATCAGGGTACACACTGTTTGTCATTTAGCAGTATATTGCCACAAGCAGCCCTTGATAGTAAAAAATGGGCTAGACTTTATTGGAAACTGGAATTGTTCATTTAAAGTCTCAGGAGTGAATAAGTTAAAAAAATAACTATCCATATATCATCAGACAGATATGAACAATACATTGGCATGCTGAATATAAGATAAACATATTTGTGTTTAAACACTTAGTCTATTGCAAACAGTTTGGATCCAGATCAGATGCTGAGTAGTCTAGTGTCTGAATAGGCTCCCGACTGTTTGCCACCGAAGTTAGAATAAATCAACCTTCATCAAAAATGTACTTAAGTTTTCAATGTACTTCCCAGTGATTCAGATTGGGCCTACTAACTATAGGACATATGTCCTAAATGATGAAATTTTCTTCGGCCATTCTGTCCCAAAGAAAAGAAAAGTCTAGGCCATAATCAAACGGCTCAAATCTTATTTAAATCTTAATTATCTTGTTAAAACAGAAACTTGCTAATTGGTACTGATATGTGAAATTACGATTTTCAAGATCTAAAAAGTTCGCTGCTTGTGAGTTTTTTTCTCCACCGATGCAACAGCGTTCGAAATTAAAATGTTTAACAAACTGCCAATATTTTCATAAGATGTGTGTTTCTTTGTTTGTTTCCTTTTAAATACGAAAGCTGACAACCGATGATTTTCAACTGTCTATCGTTTATCTGACTCTTCCACGCTTAGATTTTGACATTTTGTTGAGAGTTTTTCGACCAAACACTATTTTTGGAAAACTTTTATCGTTCATATATCAATGAAGATATAGATATGTATGTTAGTGCACGGTAACCTCCCTTTGCTAACGGTGCGCAAGTTAATATTTACCTCACGGAAATCAATCCTAACAAAACGACGCTTCTTGGAGCGCAATTGGTATTCCCTTTTGGACGAACGATAAGAATTTGAAATCAGTTCGTTTTTCCTGAAATTAATTAGTTAAAAAGACAAAAGGAAGCTTATCTGTTTCTCTGTTGTCGTATTCAGCGGAAAATCTATCGGCCATTTTTTATGCCAAACTTTAAAACTACTGGCCCTTATGTCCCACGAAAGGATTTTTTCTCGGCCATTTTCATTTTCTTTCGGCAATTTGCCGATGGTCGGACCCAATCTGAATCACTGACTTCCTATCAAGAATCTTCCATTTTTGTACATTTAAATGAAATGGAATTGCATTTTGTTTTGTTTAAGCCATTACCCCATAAATACACCTTTTTACCCCTACAGTTAATTCATCCTTTGAGAAAAAAATGTTTAATCTTTACATCTATATCATAGAAGATGGTAGCTTAAAGCAGGCTGAAAGTAAAGCAGAATGTGCCTTAAGGCACATTCTGCTTTACTTTCAACCTGCTTTAAGTGGTCACCTATTTTCAAAAACAGAATCAGGCTATGGGGTAATGGCTTAAACAGGAAAGACTAACATTGCAATTGCCTTTAGTTTGTTTAAACATGGAAGACTAACAGCTTCTCTTAATTAAGCCTTGTTTTCTTGTCAATTTAGCTTCATTTTTCTTGCTCCTTCAGGGGCAGTCTGATCTTGTTCTACACCGTTTTCAAAAGGTTTTCTATAGACAGGATAAGGGTTAAGAAATACATGCAGAGCCCCAAATAAGGGGAGTATTTCAAAAACTAAAATCCTTATTTCTGTATTAAACTCTATGGTGTCACTACTCATTAGAATCGCCTGGAAGAGATGATTTTAATGAGTAGTGACACCATAGGATTTGATGCTACCACAAGTGAGATAATGTTGGATTTGTTCAGTAAACTCCCTCTTATCTGGAGCCCAGTACATGACGAGAGTAAAATTAATTATAATGAAATTTATATCCCCAGATATTTATGAGCAACTGAAGTTTAACTTGTACCAGGATGATGCAGTGACAGGTAAGAGTTGCTTCCCTTTGCTAAAATACTTTTTATATACAGTCAAAATCTTGAAAACTTTTGACTCATTGTAGTCAAACTTACTCATATTTTAAACATGGCTTAGGCACACCCATTTTAGCTTTGAAATACAGTTTAGTTTATCCTCAACCTTTTGAATGAGGTTGAGACTTAAGAGTGTGCTTGGGTTACAGTGTGTTGTTATGATAAATGTTACGATATGCATGCATTACAATATACAGTTATTTCATGTGTGTTTTGGGAACAGTCAAAACTATTGGCCCGAGGTATCAGGGAAAACTTTTGAACAGCTCGAAATGTCTTCCCTGATAACGAGGGACATGTGTGTTTGGGGAACAGTCAAAACTATTGGCCCAAGGTATCAGGGAAAACTATTGAACAGCTTGAAATGTCTTCCCTAATAACGAGGGACAATAGTTTTGACTATTCCCCTAATACACATAAAAATCTGTTTTATTACCTAATACTACTCTATATAACTAGATTTTCACAAAAAACTACCATGAGCCAAAAATACAAATGAAATAAAATTTATTTGTCATTTTGAGTTTTTGACAGCATTTTGATGAATGATTAGAGTCTTCAAGTAGGCACTTGTATGTTTACATTCCCACATTATGTAATGTTCAGGCCCATTTTGTTTTTAGGTATTTAAAAGGTAGCGGCTAAACTTGTTATATATTGAGAACTCGTCTCATTGATAATAGTTGTTATAAATAATAATAAAGCATGAAATAAAGTATTGAATCTTCACCAGACACATTGTGACAATCAATAAACAGTTATTCAATACCCGGATTTGAAAACTTTTATACATCGTTTTAGCGCAGGGGAAACAGTTCATCCTAGAGGACAACAGTATACATTTGTTTCATAGGTACTGAGGGAACAGTCAAATCATCGAGGTAGCAGGGAAGACCTTGAGAACTGTTGCCCGAGGCCAACGGCCGAGGGCAACAGTTCTCTAGGTCTTCCCTGCTACCGAGGGACAATGGTTTGACTGTTCCCGAAGTAACTATCAAACAAATGATTTATTACCTGACTCTCTATTTAAGCCAGGCTGAATGAATGGCTAGATCTAGATCTATCTAGATATACAAGATTTGAACAACACGTATTTATAAATTCTAGAGATGATCTTACGTGTATGTTTAATCTTAATTCAATTCAATACAACAACTGAATGTGAACATCACTGTTTTGTAAAAAAGCTGTCTAATATATTCATATTTTCAATTACGATTGAATTATTATAGTTTCTTATTGACTGAAATTGATTGACACTTTGTCGAGATTACGTCATATATAATATGATGTCATTTATTTTTGTAATGTCATAATTTGTTTAAAAAAAGGAAGACGTTAGATCTGCAAGCGGTTTATCGCTTTTATTCGGAGTTACTTTTAATTTTAGGTCTAGAACTATATAGCCTTTTAAGGGGATTGTTCGGGAGAGAAAAAAATGACCCGATCAACTCCGCAAAAGGCTAGATCTTTAAACAAAAATCTGTATCATAAAGACGCCTTATTTGGTCCTGTGATGCAGAAAAGTTTTGCGCACCATTTTCGCGCATGTAACAGTGCTATGTAACAGTCAACTGTTGCCCACTGGTCTCAGTCTGGTAAATATTTCGGAAAACAGTCAAAAATGCTTAATATTCCCTTAAATAGAGAGTCAGGTAATAATTAAAACTGTTTCCCCCGGATTAGGAAATGTCAGAAGAACACAGCACAACAGTCAAAATTAACGAATTACAATTTATATAGAGTTTTAGGTAACAATACATTATGATTAAGAAGAGCATGAATGCATCACAATATATTGTTATAATTAATGAAGCGGTAAGGAGGCCTTACAGTACATTGTTTTGACGTTGTTTGATGATTGTTGCAGGTGAAGCTGCTGGCTTGGCTATGGGTCTGGTTATGGTGGGTACAAAGTCTGCACAGGCTATAGAGGATATGGTTGCTGTAAGTACTGAGTTTACTACTGCATTTCCAAATGGACTCACATGATAGTAGGGTTAAAATATCCTACAGGAGAAATTGGTTTAACTTCCTTTTACCCTTTAACCCATAGCCCGATCTATATTCGAAGACAGGTGACCAGTTAAAGCAGGTTGAAAGTAAAGCAGAATGAGCCTAAAGGCTCATTCTGCTTTACTTTCACCCTGCTTTAAGCAACCATCTGCTTGGATATAGAAACGATGACTGTATAAATTGGAACTATTTTCTTCAATGGAGGAATAAATCATAGACATAAAAAGGCGTATTTATGGGATAATGGGTTAAGGCTTAACAAAATTGAACCCTAGTGAAGCGCATATGTAAGCTTTACATTCTTTACATACAGTTTATCAGTGTCTTGTCATTTGCAAATAGTAATGTAATGTTAAAAAAAAACTGTTGCAAGTCAAAATGGACTGGATTTTATGTTTAACTAGAGTTATTCATTTGAAGTTTCAAAGGTAATTCAGTTAACCTTTTCCCCATAGCCTGTTTCTAGTTCTGGAACCAAGAGACCACTTAAAACAGGGTGAAAGTAAAGCAGAATATGCCTTAAGGCATGTTCTGTTTTACTTTCAGCCTGCTTTAAGCTACCATCAGCTAAAATATACAAACTATTCTGTTACATACCGGTAATCATAACTGTATAAAGTGGATTTTTTCTCTTTATGGCAGGAATACAGTAAAACCTTGCTATTACGACCACCAAAACCAAGGCAAATTGATTGTGTAATAGATAGGTGACAGTTTAAAGCATGGTGACAGTGAAACAGAAAGCTCCTTAAGGAGCTATGTTTCACTGTCCCCTTGCTTTAAGCCGTCACCTATGGTAAACACCCTTATAATTAACATATATGTAATTTAGTGGTCGTAATAGAAAGGTCTAACTGTAAATCAAAGGTGTAAAAGGGTGTATTTATGGGGTTATGGGTTAACAAATTTTGACAATGAATGGCATAGATATAGGTTCATGCAACCAGCTGTATACTGAAATGTTGAAGTCTTCAATGTTTACTGTTTCTCATTTTGCAGTATGCCCAAGAAACCCAGCATGAAAAGATTCTCCGAGGGCTGGCAATAGGCATAGCTCTGACCATGTACGGTCGTATGGAAGAAGCTGATGCCCTTGTAGAAAGCCTGTGTAGGGACAAAGACCCCATACTTAGGTGGTCAGGAATGTACACCATCGGAATGGCCTACTGCGGATCTGGCAACAACCAAGCCATTAGAAAACTACTGCATGTTGCTGTAAGTTTGTCCGACTTGCTAAAAGTCTGTTAGCACGGTAAAACCCATTTATTGCAACCACTAAATCATATTGATTATTTGGTGTTTAAGGCAGATGGCTGCTGAAAGCAAGATGAATATTACTTTCATCTTGCTTTAAGCTGTGACCTGTCTATCATACAATTAATTAGCCTTCTTTTCAGTGGTTGTAATACAGGAGCTATACTGTATATACATATAAATTAAAGGTGTATTTATGGGGTTATGGGTTAAAGCAGATTGAAAAAAAGCAGAATGTGCCTTAAGGCACATTTTGCTTTACTTTCAACCTGCTTTAAGTGGTCACCTGTCTTTAAAACTAGAAACAGGCTAATGAGAAAAGGGCAGAATGTGCATTCTCCTTTACTTTCAACCTGTTTTAAGTGGTCACCTGTCTTTCAAAACTAGAAACAGGCTATGAAGTAAAGGGCTAATACAGGCTTGACTGTATGTACGTGATACACAGTAATAAGTGTGAGGATTAAAGACTGTTACCTGATTAGATGCTTGGTTTTATATCATAGTTAATTGTGCCATAAAATTGGTCTTATATAGGTTTGCTTTATCAGCCATCTAATGTTCAAGGAGGGAGACTGTTTTTAATGGCAATCAATAGGCCTGTGACATGGTTATTAGGTCGACTAATATTTGTCACATGAAACCTCGCCTGACATGTAGAGATTGAGCCATCTTATACAGTCAGTCTTGTATTTGGCAAGCGACCCTCTAGATAAGAGGGAGTAAACTGAACAAATTTTGACATTTTCTCACTGATTTGAACACCAAATCCTATGGTGTTATACTCATTAGAATCGTCTCGAAAAGACGATTCTAATGAGTAGTGACACCATAGGGTTTAAAGCACAAATAAAGATTTTAGTTTTTAGCTCACCTGGCACAAAGTGCCAAGGTGAGCTATTTTGATCGTGCTGTGTCCGTCGTCCGTCGTCGTTCGTCCGTCCGTCCGTTCGTCGTCCGTCGTCAACAATTTCTTAAAATGACATCTCCTCCTAAACTACAGGATGGATTTAACCAAACTTGGCAGAAATTATCCTTATTTGGTCCTCTTTGAAAGTTGTCAAATGTTTCCGGTCCGTTGCATATCTAGGTCACAGGAGCTAAAAATAGATCGTTTCAATAAAAACTTAAAAAATCTTCTTCTCTGAAACCACAGTACCCTGAGCTTAGATATTTGGCACAAAGCATCATCTATAGGTCCTCTATCAAGATTGTTCAAATTATGTCCCTGGGGTCAAAAATGGCCCCGCCCCGGGGGTCACACATTTACATAGAGTTATATAGTGAAATCTTCAAACCTCTTCGTCTCTGAAACTAATATAGCTTGAGCTTTGATATTTGGCATGGTGTAACTTCTAGAGGTACTTTACCAATATTGTTCGAATGTGTCCGGTCCGTTGCATATCTAGGTCACAGGAGCTAAAAATAGATTTTTTCGATTAAACCTTAAAAAATCTTCTTCTCTGAAACCACAGTACTCTGAGCTTAGATATTTGGCACAAAGCATCATCTACAGGTCCTCAATTAAGATTGTTCAAATTATGTCCCTGGGGTCAAAAATGACCCCGTCCCGGGGGTCATAAATTTACATAGAGTTATATAGTGAAATCTTCAAACCTCTTCTTCTCTGAAATTAATATAGCTAGAGCTTTGATATTTGGCATGGTGTAACTTCTAGAGGTACTTTACCGATATTGTTCAAATGGTTTTGGTCCGTTGCATATCTAGGTCACAGGAGCTAAACATAGATTTTTTAAATAAAAAGCTTAAAAAATCTTCTCTTAAACTACAGTATCCTAAGCTTAGCTATTCTGCACTCAGCATCATCCAATCAGCAATTGGCACAATTACATCAACGGTCACAGGTGAGCGATTTAGGGCCGTATACGGCTCTTGTTGAAATACTCCCGCTATTTGGAGCCCTGAGCGACCACTCAAAAGAATACCCTTGGGTTTCCTTGAATACAGGTGGTCGCTTTATGCAAGATGAGAATAATGTGAAAGCTCTGATAGCATTCTGAATTATTTTTATCTTGCATTAAGCGCCTGTGGGCACAAAGCTAACCAGCTAGTGTTAATTTGACACACAAATTAAACTCTAAATAAAGTCTCTTTGATCATGTATCATGTTAGACATCTCCATGCTACTCCCCCCCCCCCCCCCCCCCCCCCCCCTTTTCCAAAGAAGCACCTTTTTGACGCATTTTATTTATTCCTCCACTCAGGGAAATAGTTCCACCCTAAACCTGCACTTTAATCAAAAATCCGATAGTAATAGTAGTAGTAGTTTATTAAGTGATAAACATATACCAAAAGCTATTTTTCTATATCCTAGTAGATGATAGCTTAAAGCAGGTTGAAAGTAAAGCAGAATGTGCCATAAGGCACATTCTGCTTTACTTTTAACCTGCTTCAAGTTATCACCAGTCCTAAAAATTAGAAACAGGCTATGGGATAAAGGGTTTATACAAGATTGGCAGCTTTTGAATGCATAAGAAATGTGGTGTGCGAAAACTTGTCTTTTTCTCTGTCTATCTTGTGAAATTCTCTTTAAATTGGGCCGGACCAAGTCCTTCGGATCAGACTTAATAAACCGAGGTCCGATGTATGAGTGCTTTACACTTGGCACCTAAAAGAACCAGAGAACTCTTTCGATAATAAGAGTAGGGCATCGTGCCCGGGTTCTCTGTATCCGCTCCCCTCTCTCTGGAGAGTCCAATTAGCCCATAGTTTGCAGAAACGGACATTAACAAACAAAACCAAACCTCTTTAAATTGGATGATGAATGATGTCAGTGGTCAACAATTTGGGTAAAATGTAAAGTTACAGTAAAACCGCTCTATTACGACCACTAAATTATGTTAATTATTAGGAGTTTCTGACAGGTGACTGCTTAAAGCAAGGTGACAGTAAAACAGAAAGCTCCTGTAGGAGCTTTCTGTTTTACTGTCACATTGCTTTAAGCTGTCACCTGTCTTTTATACACTCAATTAGCCTTCTTTTTAGTGTCCTTAATAGGGAGGTTTTACTGTACTTGTATTCTGATTAGCATCCAATCTGTTTTCAAAGGTTTAGCCCCAGAAACCTTCCTACTATGCCGCAGTTCTGGGACTAAACTGTCATAGGGAATCTTCTCTGTTTATTAGACCGAGATTACCCACTATGCCAAGAACTAAAAGGAAGGCAGGTTGATTGTTTTTAACCCATGTGCTGCTTTGCAAAGAATGAGATTAGCCAAAATCATCTGATCATCATCTTATCTTATCACTCCTCATCATCTATCGGTGCTATATGACCTATTTTGTGTCGCAGTGCTATCAAACCAAACTCATCCAGTTTAGATTTTTTTTTCACTTTCAAAGAGTTAAAACCCCTTTATGTATTGGTAATGGGTATGCTCAGATGATGCTTATTTTGAGCTTATTCTAAAGTTTTTACTGTGGGTAATCAGGGTTTGTCCTGAACAGGTTTACATTTCAAATGCATCTCTTTTAACACAGTATACGCTAATTATTTTCATATGAACTGTTTCACTTTAGAAAAATGATCAGTTAATATTGAATTTTAAGGCAGGTTTTAGAAAATAATTAAGAAAAAAAGAAATATTATAAGAATAAGTGGTGCAAAAGGCTCCTGAAATTGATTTAAACATGTACGGTATTAAGGTGTCTTAGTCAGAGTTCTAAAAGAAAAAGGGGGGGGGGGGGGTTCTAAATAAATGAAATGGGCAGGGGGTTAGAAAATGGGCAGGGGGCATACTCTTGGGAAAAGGTGAATGTTTACATAAAAATTAAAAGTTACTTATTAGAAAGGCTCATAGAGAATTTAGCATGCTTAGGGCAAATTGACCTAAAAGTTTTCTTGTTTATTTGATATCAGGTGAGTGATGTCAACGATGATGTCAGAAGAGTAGCTGTGACATCACTAGGATTTCTTCTGTTCAGGTAAGATATTATTGTTGTCTTAACCCATTGCCTGCTAAGTGATTGTCAAGTGTCATTTTATCAGCTGCAATGTCTTAACCCATTAGGACCATTACCCCATAAAAATGTCCTTTTACGCCTCTTACTTTATTCCCCCACTGAATAAAATATTTTATACATTCAAGAATATCTTTGGTAAGAAAAAGGTTGTATGTTCTAGTAGACTGTAGCTTAAAGCGGGCTGAAAGTAAAGCAGAATGCACCTTAAGGTGCATTCTGCATTACTTTCAGCCTGCTTTAAGTGGTCACCTATCTTCCATCCTAGAAAAAGGCAATGGGGTAATGGGTTAACCCAGTAATCCGTAAATACACATAGTGGTAGTTATTGGGAGGTTTTACTATACATTCAAGCCAATATATTCATTGTGGTAAAATGCAACTGGCATTTTAACCCGTTACCCCATAGCCTGTTTCTAGTATTGAAGATAGTTGACCACTTAAAGCAGGTTGAAAGTAAAGCAGAAGGCGCCCTAAGGCGCCTTCTGCTTTACTTTCAGCCTTCTTTAAGCTATCATCAATAATTTCTAATGATACTATAGGAATAAACAACATATTTTTGACGTTCATGACGGTATGACTTACATTAGCTTCGCAGGGGGTAAATTCCGTAAACGCCCAAAGGGCGTTTTCGATAAATTTACCCCCCGAAGCTAATGTAGTCATACCGTCATGAGCGGCAAAGAGATGTTGTTTATTCCTTATATTTATATTTATATTTTCTGTCTTGTCAATTTAATGTGTTTATTGGCCAGATTTGTTTTTTGTATAAGAATTTATCATATACCGGTCAAAGAGGTTTGATAGATGTAATGTCGATGTAATAGCCATTCCAGTTTCTAAATATGGTGAGAAAGTAGTCCCAACTACATGTACTGTAACTGTATTAAAAATTCAGGATTTTTTCCAGTAAACTTTCTCTCTGTGAATGGAAATGACTTACAAGGCAAACAAATAACAGTGCAACTTGAATATCTATTGCCAAAGCACATTCTAAAATTACAGGTCGCGGTTGTTTTCTTAACCCATTTACACACATAGCAACGACCTATGGGTCTGTATCACTCCGCTAGTGTCATATTACCGTCGACCAATGGGAGCTTAGTGTTAAGTGCCCGATGTAGTCTATTTGAAGAAGTCCACGGATAGCACGGGGGAAATCCGAACTGGTTAAATCCAGATTCGAAGTGTAGGTTCATCGGCAGATGACTGCATATTTTTTAATAGGATTACATAAGGACTTTACAGGTTGAATGTAAATATATATCAATGACTGTTTAAGTTTTAACTTCTTTCTTCAGTGAAGGAATAAATAAAAGTCGTAAAAAGGCGTATTTATGGGGTAATGGGTTAATATAATATTGGTTGTTGGTTACAATGTGGGTTGACCTGTGAGAAGGATTGTATCAAATTATGAGCAATTAGCAGATATTTTCAAAACATTAAAGTAACTGAACTCCCTGTGCAGTGTTTTATGTTGGCCTTCTATGACAATAATCAGATATTTATCACCAAAAAACAAATCATGCTCTGCCTCATATAGCAATTGCAATACAAAGACAATGTCAGCATGCAGATTAAAATCACAAAATAGAAGCAGCAGAGCCAGCCTTCATTTTCTGGAATTGAAATAGGTTTGGATCTAGATACTGAGTAACTAACTGGGGGCAGGATCTAACTGTCATAGCAGGATCCAAACTGTTTGACACGCGGGAAGTTTGTCTGCAAATCAGAATGACAGCTGGTGACATTTTGAGTGATCAATTGGTTTTTACGTGATCAAAAGGCTGAGCTCTATGGATTTCAGTCATCAACTTTAATAAACATTCGTTAACTCTTTGCATGCTGAGTTTTCTTTCATCGGCAACAATAACTATAGTTGTTGTGTGCTACTGTTCTAAAAATGCATTTTCAACAGTTCTTTTCAAATCAGGGTCAGCATCAAACAGTTTGGATCCTGATGAGATGCTGCGTAACGCAGCATCTCATCAGGATCTAAACTGTTTGCAAAGATTATCATGTTTTCACAGCTAACATGCTAAGAGCTGGGAAAAATATGCATACACATGAGTATAATAAACAGACAGAAAGGGTTCATTGACATAGCAGTTCACATTTTAATATGTTGTTGTGTCCTGTTTTAACCCATTACCCCATAGCCAATTTCTAGTTTTGAAGGTATGTGACTACTTAAAGCAGGTTGAAAGTAAAACAAAATGTGCCATAAGGCGCATTCTGCTTTACTTTCAGCCTGCTTTAAGCTAGCATCTACAAGAATATAGAAAATATTTCGCCTGGTAAATATTTATGACTGTATAAAGTGGTACTGTTTTCTACAGTGCAGGAATAAATAAGAGTTGTAAAAAGTGTATTTATGGCGTAACAGGTTAATCCTTTGCCATTAACCTTAGTTCAAAACTACTTGTCAGGTGACCGCTTAAAGCAGGATGGAAGTAATGCAGAAAGCTCCTATAGGAGCTTTCTGCTTTTCTTTTATCTTGCTCTAAGTTACCACTTCCTTTAAGCATCATCATTTGGTAGTTGAGCTAAGGAGTGCCAAAATGTGGAGAAAAAGTTCAACTGTATTGCATATAACAGCAGTGTTATCAAAATAAACAAAATGAAACTGTGCAATTAATTTTGTTTTCCAAAATTTCATTGCATGGAAATCTTTCCTTATTTGGTAAATGATTTGTTCTTTTTAAGGTCTATAGTCCCAATCTGTTTCACTACTGTTATCTTACTTAAACCCTTTACTCAATAGCCTTTTTAAATTTTGAAAATGGGTGACCATTTAAAGCAGGTTGAAAGTAAAGCAGAGTGGGCCTTAAATCGCATTCTGCTTTACTTTCAACCTGCTGTAGGCTTCCATCTGCTTGAATAGAGAAAATAGTCCATATTTGTGATACATTTGCATGAATGTATAAATTTGAAATATTTTCTTCAGTTGGGGAATAAATTAAATGCGCTGAAATGGGCTTCTATGGAGTAAAGGGTTAAGCAGTCACCTGCCTTAAATACAGTTGCATATAGGTGATTTGCCCTTTTTGCTATGGAAGAAAGGGATGAAATACCAATCTGTGCGGATTCTCAATAATCTTTCTGCCATTCAACAAGACCCAGGAGAAATTGATTGTGGTAGGCAAATGAGTTGTGACAGATTTTAGCAACACAGTGTTAGCCGTGGTGACAGTTATCAGCGCTCTGTGTGAGAATTATATCGCCAGAGCTCCAGATAAGGAGAGTATTTCAAAAACTAAAATCTTTATTTCTGCTTTAAACCCTATGGTGTCACTACTCATTAGAATCGTCTCTTTGAGACTGTTCTAATGAGTAGTAAGGCCGTAGAATTAGGTGCAAAAATGAGTGATAAAATGTTGGATTTGTTCAGTTAACTCTCTCTTATCAGGAGCCCTGCATCGCTGCCGAAGCCTCTTAGACTGGGTTTATCAACAGATTTCATTGCCATTAGAGGTGCGGCTTAACTCTTAACATGCTGCAATAAACTGTCACCTGCAAATGTTAGGTCCTCTGTAAATGATTCAAAAGTTTTGCTTTTGTATTTTTATGTTGTTTTTATTTATAAGAAGTGAATGTCGTTGTCAAACAGTTTTGATTTGGATCAGATTCTGAGTTTCTCAGTTTCTGATCTTGATCCAAACTGTTTGCAGATTTTAGCCAGTCTGTGGTAGGAAGGGTAAGGATTAACGGAAATATCCACACAGCTGAAACAAGTCAGGCTGTTCCTGACAGACAGTCCTTGTGTAAGGGCAATAAAACCCATGCAAGAAAGTTTTTCAAGTCATATCCTTAGCAAGCCTGGCCTGTTTTGTGCACAAAACACAGACCAGGGTTCCAGATAAGGGGAGTAATCTGAACATATCAATAATTTTCTCACTAATACTTTACCAAATCCTATGGTATTACTACTCATTAGAATCGATTCTAATGAGTAGTGACACCATAGGTTTTAAAGCAGAAATAAAGATTCTAGTTTTTGAAATACTCTCTTTTATCTGGAGCTCTGCAGTTCTTGTGTAAGGGCAATAAAACCCATTCAAGAAAGTGTTTCAAGTCATAAAGATATACAAAAATGTATATGGTCACACTTTATTGTATAGAAGTTTAACACTTTACCCCATATTCTCTTTCTAGTTTTGAAGACAAGCAACCACTAAAAGCAGGTTGAAATTTACTTTCAGCCTGCTTTATGGTACTATCTACTAGGATATTGAAACGTTTTCTTATGGTATATATTTATGACGTTATAAAGTGGAATTATTATAAATGAGAGGCGGTAAAAGGCGTATTTATGGGGTGGTGGGTTAACACTTTCTTTCACAGCTTGTCAACCTGTACAGATAGTGTACCTGTGAAGAATATACTTGTCTTCTGCAGACAGTGTACTGTAAGGAGAACTCTGATCCAGGTCTGCACTATTTGTCATTTTGCAATAAATTAAAAAGAACAACCCTAAATAAGTCTTATGTCCTAACCCACTTGCCTGAAGTTAGGGACAGGTGGTTTTTGATTCAGACAAGTGATATTTGCATCAGAATTTGGCATATTACAGTAAAAAAAAAAAAAAAATTGTAAGCATCAGGCAAGTGGTCTAAAGAAATAAAGGTAAAGACTACAAAATGGTCAAAAATGGACTCTACTTTACTGAAAATTGGAATTGTGGATATGAAGTTTCATGAGTGATTGAGCTAATCTTATATAAGACAAGAAATATTGGCCATGTCTATAAGGTATTAATCTATATGTAGAAAATCTCTTCCACTAGTCTTGTCTCAAGTACTCTTTGCATGCTGGGTAATTTTGTGTCTGTAAAAATTGTTTGCAACTGTTCTCAACTAGAATTTAAAATCTAAATTCCTTTTCAAAACAAGGTTGGGTGTCAAAACAGTTTGGATCCTGATGAGACGCCGCATCACATGGCATCTCATCAGGATTCAAACTGTTTGCAATGATTATCACGGTTCCGCCGCGAGCATGCTAAGAGTTAACCTATTGAAATACTAGAAATCAATTAATCCTGTTACGCTGAAAACTCAAAATTAGAGAGCTTTCTAAACAGTATGGATCCAGACTTAGAGTGAGCATGATCTGAATTCAAACTGTTCATAAATCAGATTCTGTTGTATGTAACTGTAAGGATGGAATTAGTTATAGAATTTAAAATTATTCTAGTAGACATTTTCCAGCGTGTTGACCAAGTTAATAGCTATAATAACACTTTACAATACTTATAACTTGATTTTCTTTTCTTGGAAAATTTCCGCAAAAAGGATAAATGGGTCATTCTGTATATATCTTTATTTATACAGGTGACACATTTTAAAGAAAATATCTGTCTTGATTTTGTCCCTATACTTTTTTTTTGTACATTTGGGTTATATTATAGGGAAAAATCGTGTGAAGTAACTACTTCTACACTATAAGAGGGATTGCTCCAAATTTTCAAAGATTAATACAGTCGAAACTTGATATTTCAAACTCACTTAAACCAATAGTACCAGTATTTCGTAAGTTGAATTTCATTAAGTCGATCTCGCTTAAGTAGAACATACCCATATTTCAAAGTAAAAGCTTTACTTTCAGCCTGCTTTAAGCTACCATCTGCTAAGATATAGAAATATGTCTTTGGATATAATTATGTTATTGACTGTTTAAATTAGAACTATTTTCTTCAGTGGAGGAATAAATTAATCACACTAAAAGGTGCTTCTATGGAGGAAAGGGTTATGAAGGTATAGAAGGTTTGACCAGTCCCACATTTTGATCCTTATATGCCAAAAATATGAGAATCCTTTAAGGCTTATTTATTTCTTTGATTAACCCATTACCCCATAGTCTCTTTTCTAGTTTTGAAGACAGGTATCCACTTAAAGCAGGTTGAAACTAAAGCAGAATGCGCCTCAAGGCGCATTGTGCTTTACTTTCAGCCTGCTTTAAGCTGCCATCTGCTAGAATATGGGAAATAATTCTTTGGATAGATATTCATAACTGTATAAATTGCATTTATTTTCCACAGTGACGGAATAAATTGAAGGCGTAAAAAGGTGTATTTATGGGGTAATGGGTTAATCTGAAATTTAATCAAAACCCTGTTGTTTCTTTGTGGATTACTCGTGATATTGGTACTGTGGAGAAGGCATTATATTTCCGTTAAACCAAATAAAACTAATGTATTCCAATTGAATATAGAAAATGACAAGCTTTTTGAAAATATGAACATTTTTTTTAATCTGAATAGCAAACAGTTTGGAGCCTGATCAGATGAAGGGTTAACCCTTCATCTGATCAGGCTCCAAACTGTTTGCAATGGACTTTATCTTTTAAGCATGAACACATTTATTAGTCTCCGCTGTACAGCTTATTGGAACGGGAGTAATTGGCATTCTTCAGTAAAACCCTAGACTATTATGACTATAATCTGAGGTTAATTACCGTATCTGGTGTCTAAGGGAGATGGCTGCTTATTAAAGCAAGATGAGAGTAAAACAGAAAGCTCCTGTAGGAGCTTCCTGTTTTACTGTCATCTTGCTTTATGCTGTCACCTGTCTTTAATACTGTCTTCCTCTCAGTGGTTGTAATGGAGCTGATTGTTACTGTATTGTTCTAAGTGTCATAAACGATTCAAGACAATACCAGAGGGATGACGAAATTGTGTGGATAACTGGATTTCAGTCAATATTACAGAGACAATCCAAAATGAACAGCTATTATTAACTCTTTTACATTAGATAATTATTGATATTGTTGTCTGCAAAAATTGTTATCTGATGCTGATCTAAATTTTGATTGTTCTAAAATACTTCATTTCAAAATAGGAGGGTTTTTCTTAGGCCAAATGGGAATGACTCCGGTTCCGAGCTAATTTAGGAAAACATGCATCGTTTTTAGTCAAGTTGGGAATCTTGCATGGACCATATCAAACTATATAAAACTCAAAATGAATTTGACTGCTAGCAATAAAGTGTCCTCTGTAAGGGTATGGGTCTTTAGCTGGCATTAGCAGGATTTGTTTTAAAGATGTTTAAAACAAACTTTGCTTGATCTTAACTCTTTGAATTAGTAATTTTATTATCAACAACTGGGAAAATGGTCAGTTTTGGCAATTGGGAATGGTCGGAGTTTAAAAATTTTTTTTAATCCAGAGTCAGCATTTGATCGGGATCCAAACTGTTTGCCAAGGTAAGGCCAGTTTGGCTGTAAGCATCTGAAGAGTTAAAAGCCTGTAGAGCTGGGGAAACAATATTGATACAGTTAAACCTTTACATAAGTACATGTATAAGCGTTTTCTTTAACCATTTATCCCATAGCCTGTTTCTTGATTGAACCAAGAGAGATGACCACTCAATTCTTTACTCAATAGAACTGAAGCACCCTTTAGCAACTTTGATTTATTCCTGCACTAAAGAAAATAGTTTCAATTTATACACTCATAAACATGATCATGTATATTAAGAAATATTTCCTACATCCTATCAAATGGTTGCTTAAAGAAGGCTGAAAGTAAAGCAGAATGTGCCTTAAGGCACATTCTACTTCACTTTCAACTTGCTTTAAAAAATTACCTGTCTTCAAAATTAGAAACAGGCTATGGGGAAAAGGGTTAAAAAAGGTTGGAAGTAAAGCAACATATACCTTAATTACGATGCATTCTACTTTTCTTTTAGTTTGCTTTAAGCTACATCTGCTTGGATATAGAATATATTTCTTGTGGTGCAATTATATGTATGACTGTATAAAGTGGAACCATTCTTCAGTGAAAGAATAAATTAACCCTTAGCCTGCCAGTCACGACTATAGCTCCATATGCAAACAGCTTGGATCCGGATGAGACGCCGAGTAACTCGGCGTCTCATCCGGATCCAAGCTGTTTGACACTCGGACAACATTTTTAGCAGTTTTGAGCAACTTTGAAGCACTTTGAAACTTGAAGCAGACGAGAAATATAGCAGACGACAATTTATTCGGCGGGCTAAGGGTAAAAGATCTAAAAAGGCACACTTATGCAGTTATGGGTTAAAATTTAGCACAAGATTGACTGTGTAGAGATGCAATGTTTTGTTAATTTTGAACCTCATAGGATTCTCATTCCTTTCCTTTAACTTAGATCCAATCAATGTTTTCTCAAAATTTGTTACAAAAATATGTTCTAATAGTTCCTTCTTTTATAATTACAATGTTTGCAGTTTTTTGTATGTTTGAATACAATTAGCTGAAAGAGAAATATTGGTGTAGGACATTGTAAACCTTAATTGATACCCATTTCTCTATAAGCCTTTCAACACCTCTAAGTTATTCTTGCACTGATGTAAATAGCTCCAATTATTCTGCTTTACTTTCAACCTGCTTTAAGTGGTCACTTACCTTCTAAACTAGAAACAGGGTATGGAGTAAAGGGTTAACTCTTTCTCAACAAATATATTTTCAACTTCATTAACAGGGTAACACAGCTTTCAACAAATCTTCAAACTGATTGAAACTTAGATAGAAAACAAAGAAATTGTCAGCATTTTCAAGCAGCTGCCGTTTTCTAAATTTTACCACATTACCATCAAGTTTCATTTCATTTAACTGAAATTAGAAATTAGTTTTATAACTGGTACCAGGTGCACCTGTAAGATGCTAAGATGATATTTATGAGAGCTTAATTACTAAAGTGATTTACCCCATAGCCTGATTCTAGTTTTGGAAATAGGTGACCACTTAAAGCAGGTTGAAATTAAAGCAGAATGCGCCTGAAGGCGCATTCTGCTTTACTTTCAGCCTGCTTTAAGCTATCGTCTGCTAGAATATCGAAAATAATTCTTATCATACATATTCATAACTGTATAAATTGTTACCTTTTTCTTCAGTGGAGGAATAAATTAAGGGTGTTAAAAGGCGTATTTATGGGGTAATGGGTTCACCCATTCATTTGCCAGGGCATATTGCATGCTAACTGAAGAATGTTCTACAAGCTCATTGATCCCTCCAGGAATAGTTTTACAGTAAGCATTCATTATACAATAGATGGTGCTCATGTACATTTAATATCTGATTGCTCTATCTAATTCTGTCATGTGACATCTCTTTGGAATAGTCTTTTCAGGACGATTCCAATTCAAGACAATTCTAAAGGGATGTCACAAGACAGGATTAGATGGAGAAATAAATCTGACTTATCATATGACATTATTTGTCGTACAAAGTTTTATGATCTGACTTACGACATTATTTGTCGTATAAAGTTTTATGAAACGGGCCTCAGTAACTCCTGTATTGAGCTACCACCTGTCTTCAACAACAGTAAGTTTGACTGTTTAGGTCACCAGAGCGTTTATGCTCAAGGTGAGCTTTTGCAATGCCCCTCTGTCATTGTCCATCTGTCTTCAACAATTGTCAATGACCTCCTTTCTGAAACCAATAGCCCCAGTGCATCCAAATTTGGTTAGATACATAATATTGTTGGGTTGGGCTTCAAAAGTTTTTCAAAGAAAGTGGATGGGGCCAATGTTCTTGTTGCCATGTCAGACAAGCACATTTTGCTTTGCGTGCATGCTACCTGCTTTAAGCTACCTTCTGTAGAATAAAGAAAATATTTATTATGCTGTATATTCATGACTGTATAGATTGGGAGCTACTTTCCTCAGTGGAGGAATAAATTAAAGGCATAAAAAAGTTTTAATGGATTTATAAGTTAACCCTTTCCCTTATAGAAGCGACTTTTAGCACATGCATTTTATTCGTCCGCTGAATAAAATAGTTCCAATATAAACCGTTATGAATATGTGTCATATTTAATACTTTTCATATTCTAGCTGGTAAAAGCTTAAAGCAGGCTGAAAGTAAAGCAGAATGCGCCATATGGCGCATTCTGCTTTACTTTCAACCTGCTTTAAGTAGTCACCTATTTTCAAAACTATAAACAGGCTATGGGGTAATGGGTTAATAGAGGTGGACTGTACTTTGAAGCATACCAGAGGACATGGCAATTATTTTGAACAAGTTTGCCAGTACATTCTGGAGAACACTTCTAAGTGGTAATATAATTTCAAGGCATGAACATTTGAAATAATGAGAGAGGCTAGCAAGACACGGTCCAGACAAAGTTGTCCCTTGGGGCTGTAGATAGTGGCATAAGATGTCTGTTTGTGCCCCATAATCAGCACACAGTTGTCAGAATCACACCATATTACCATTGTTTTTTCTCTGATATAGAAAAGTAGTTGGCATTCTGATATGGTCTGACCCACAGGAAAGAAAACGACAGCCATTTAAGGCTAACGCTTACACTGCTGAAGTGTCTATCATACCGTAAGATACATCTTTTGCATTTTAATTAATTCCTCCACTGAAGAAAATAGGTCCATTTTATACAGTGATACAAGACTTAGTGCAATATGGAAAATATTTCCTATATCCTATCAGATGATAAAAAGCAGGCATGCCACCTGTCTTCAAAACTAGTAACAGGCTATTGGCTTAAGGGTTAAAAATTAAATTAGCGAAATTACCATAAGAAATATTCATGATGCACAACTCATAGAATCAGACTATGGGTTAAAAGGCTGCAAGTATAGAAGAATGCTCCTTAAACCTTTACTCCATAACTTGTTTCAAGTATTGATATAGGTGACCACTCAAAGCAGGTTGAAAGTAAAGCAGAATGCACCATAAGTTATCATCTGCTACAAAATGAAAAAAAAATTCTTATGATATATATTCATGGCTTTATAAATTGAAACTATTTTATTCAGTCAAGGAATAGATAAAAGGCATAAAAAGTTGCATTTATGGTGTAATGGATTAAGGAGCATTCTGCTTTATTTTCAGCCAGCTTTAAGCATTTGGATTTTTGCATTGCCGCTGAGGTGTGTTTAATAGGGACATATATGGTATTAGTTATTGAGGTGATGTGCATTTGATAGCTTAGCAAACAAATATGGGGTTGCTAAAGGCCATAGTCTGGACATCTGCGGAGAATTAATTATCGCAGACAGAATAAACCTTAAATGATAGATTGCCTGACTCATTGCACATATCTGGAAATGTCTGCGTTTTTCCGGGAACTGAAGAGAATTTAATGGCGTTTAAAATTCAGTCAAAATCCACAAATGCCATATCGTTACTGATATTGGAAAACTTTCAGTATTTTGTCCAAATGTGAGAATACACTAAATTGTGTACAATTGAACCTTGCGTTCAGCCAGTATTCGAATTATGTATGGGCAATATATGGAAGAGCTGGATGCATAATGAAGGATCAAAGTAATGCAGAAAGCTCCTTAAGAAGCTTTCTGCATTACTTTAGTCCTGCATTAAGGAATCACCCGTCTTTAGTGATATCCATTAACTGTTCTTAATTGAATCGTTGCTAAACATATTTTAACTGTATGCTTTGGCTTCTACTTAGCAATCGCTAACCATCAGCATTGAATAATGTTATCTTCTTTTAATGAGAATTTCATTCACATTAAATTTAATGGATGCAAAAAGCTGGACAATAAAGTTACATATATCTAAAATGTGGAGCAAAACTTTGGCTAAGTACGGAAAGGTTGGAGGATAAAATGACTGATTAAATGTCAATGAAACACACCATAATACTAGTTAATACCCAAGAACGTTTGTCTAAATTTTGATAAGTTTCCAGTAAATTACCATATCCCTTACAGGTCTGCAATTGGATATATTTATCCTTTGCAAACAGTGTAGACCTAGATCAGAGGGCTCCTGAAGGAGCCCTCTGATCTAGGTCAGCACTGCTTGTAATTCTTTTAAATATTTTGGGGACAAACCCCTGGAGAGTCAAATATCAAACTGGTAATTATTTAGAAAATGGATGCTTTGATTTTAAAGTTCCGCATGGCAAGGGCAAACATGCAATTTAAAACCACAATTTGATAACAAGATGGTAGAACAATGAACTGTACAGAATAATTATAGTCCTTGCAGTTGTTAGGTCCATGAATATTTATAAGGCTGATAACCAGATTGGGAATCATTAGAATGTTTTTGTTTTTCTTCAGAATGTGTGAAAGAAGTGCATATTTGTGCAAAATATGATTATTGACAAATTGAATCCCCCAAGAAACATCACTAGATTTTACCTGTTTAGATTTGACTTGTTTTGAGTGTTTTTATATCTGTGATTGAATTTGTCAATAAAGGCTGCTTAAGAGAGAAAACAAGCTACCTAGCAATGCTCAGGTCACAATTGTTTTTTCTTCAAGGTGAGATCTATTCCAAAATTTTCGCATTTATAATTTAATCATCTTTAATGAGATTTGTACTATGCATTCTAAAAATTATGCTTTAAATACTTAGTATTGAAATTATTGTAACAGTTTCTATTTCCTATGTATTCTGCTCATGTGTCAAGACTTATCTATTTCAAGCAAGGATTTGGTTTTGAAGTTTGGAATAAAGCTGTAAAACATGATTTTTTGTTGGAATAATTTTCCAACAGACTAATAACTAGCAAATAAATGTTTATTCTGATTTCCTCATCTGGGCCCGGTCTTTGCAAGCTTTATGAGAATTTCTACAGACAATCTTTTTCTTTATGGAATAAAATGATCAAAGAATAGAAGATTAACACTTCTTACCACTGAATTCACTGAGCTGCAGATGAGGAGAGTATTTCAAAAACTAAAATCTTTATTTCTGCATCAAACCCTATCTATCGTGTCAGTACTCATTAGAATCACCTCTTCAAGGTGATTCTAATGAGTATTGACACCATTGGATTTTGTGTTGAAATGAGTGGTCAAAATGTTGGATTTGTTCAGTTTATGGACCTCTTATCTGGAGCCCCGTCAGAATATTTATTTATATTCTGCTTATCAGAAGCCATGCCTTATCTGGATACAAACTGTTTGCAAACTGCAAATTTTCACGACTGGCATGCATATATGCCATAGGATGTTAGTTTAGTACTAAAAATATTGAGATTACCTTGAAACTGAATTGACACACACACACAAAAAGAGATTATAATGTTGCTTTTGAAATAACCAAAAACTGATTGTTTGCTTTTGTAGTGTTTGATGTGTTTTTGACTTTTGGGATATTATCCCAAATTTGGATGTAAATCGTAATGAAAAAATATTAGCCAGACAATCAGTAAACAGACATGTTTCCCAAGGGTTGCTGATAGGAGTGGGCCGACTGAACATTGTCATTATTTAGTTTTACTCTTGCCCATACCTACAGTGAAGGACCAGTACCGATTATTGTCCTTTTCAACCTGCTTAAAGTGATCACCTGTTTTCAAAACTAGAAATAGGCAATGGATTTGAGGCAGGGCTACAGATAAGGAGAACTAGTATTTCAAAAACTAAATTTTTTATTTCTGCATTAAACCTTATGGTGTTACTACTCATTAGAATCCTCTCTTCGAGACGATTCTTATGAGTAGTAACACCATAGGATTTTGTACTGAAATGCCAAGTGAGAAAATGTTGAATTTGCTTGTTTTACTCCCTCTAAAATGGATTGAGTCCTGTTTAAGGGTTAGTGCATTAGCAAGTCATTATTGCCTTAATTTACAATATTTTCTATCGTTCAGTTAAAATATTCAGTCTTGCCAAATAATTCCAACTTTCCTCTGATATATCTCTGCCAGTCTTGATGTTGCAACAACACATTTTAACATGGCAGTATTGGTAAAGGTGTAATAATCACACTTCTATGTTCTAATTTCTTTATGCTTTAAATTGTCACATGGCTTCAATAATAGTGTCCAAAGATACTTCTGTGTATGAAGAGTTTTAGGCATCCTAAATGTGTTTATGTGAGGAAAAGAATTCAGTATACAGTAGAACCTCTCTATTACGGCCACTAAAATGAAGGTTAATTGTCCCTATAAAGGACTGGTGACAGCTTAAAGCAATGTGAAAGTGAAACAGAAAGCTCCTGTAGGAGCTTTCTGTTTCACTTTCACATTGCTTTAAGCAGTCACCTGTCTTTAATGACTAATATTTGACACAACTTAGTGGTCGTAATAGAGAGGGTCTACTGTAGTAGCTTTAGGGCTGTGAAAAATTCAGGGAGAATCTCGAGTTATTAAATTACAAATTGGATAAATGCAATTATGGAAAAAGCTTGTCCTAAATACATAGATGAGGTCTTCATATAAGTTCATTTATCCCAAATAGGGTGACCAGGCTCCAAGGTTATATAGCGTCTGAGTTGAATCTGTTATCGTTCTCAAGCATTTGATTGGTCAGATTTGAGCCCATGGCTCAAAGCTGACCAATCAATTGCTTGAGAACTCTGTAACTTCAGACTCAACTCAAAAGCTTTATAACCTTGGACCCAGGGTTTGATGACTGTGTCTATATGAACCATAGTTAATGACTTGGGTCTCTAAGAAAAGGTTGTCGTTTTGTGAGAGACAAAACACAGAAACCTCAAAAAAGCTTTTTGCATTTCAAAAGTGAGGTATGTCATGTAATACCCCCATTCCACTGAGCGGCGATTCCTCTACGCTTCGAAATTTTTGACAAATCGCCGCAAATCGTAGTAGGAACGGCAACAGGGCAGAAGAAACGCCAAGGTCGTAGTAGAAGCGTAACAGAAGCGCCTTGATCGCCACCTCACGTTGAATGTTTTGACCCTGCTCAAAATTTACGTAGCGGCATCGCCGTGGACTCGAAGCGAAGCAGAAGCGTACTAAAATATTCATGAGCGTAGTGGTATCGTAGTCGAAGCGTGCTTGACGTAGTGGAAGCGCAGTCGCATCGTAATTAAAGCGTCGAGATATTTGTCCGCGATTCCGCTACGTTTCTCGTACGCTCTGGGCGATCCCACTACGCTCTGTACGATCTAGCGACGATCAAAGCATCTTCACGGCGATTCGACCATTTATGAATCACAAATCACGGCGCTTCTACTACGCTCTCACTACGCTGTGGTCGCTTTGACTGCGTTTCCTCTTCGCTTCCACTACGCTCTTGGCAGCTGAGCCACGCTCATGGCGATTTACGTTTCGCGCATGGCGATTTACGTTTCGCGCTTGCCGACCAGTGTATAAATATGCATCACTTCTGCCTTTATCTTCATTATTTGTTTGCACTTAAAACTGTAAACATCAATAGTTAAAATTGCCAAAACGAAAGACAAAATCAAGGGCTGCGCATGCTACTGTCAAGCAGCCTGAAAACTCAGGTGGAGGAATCTCCTGTTTGTCAAGAAGTCGAGTCCGCTTTACACTCTCCAGCACTCGAAGTAGAGTCCCAACTGCATCCATATGAACAACAAGATGAGCTCAGCGAAGTAGAAGGGGCTGCGGTTAAGAATGGAAAACAAGTGACTACCTTGACTACTGAGCATAAAGATGAGATGGTTGAGTGGTTGGCGAAAGCAGTAAAATCGAATATTTTATACAGAAAAGTTCAAGAAGCGCAACAGAAGCGTAGTTTCTGCGCTTAGGACGAAGTAAGGTCGCAGTAGCAACGTAGTAAGCGTAGTGGAAGCGTAGTCAGAAATCCTTTAGCGTAGTAGAAGCGTCTTGGAGAGACTTAAAGCGCAGTAGAAGCGTAGCAACAGCGTGGTGGGATCGTGATGAGCGCAGTAGGGTCGTCGTTGGAGCGTACTAAAAGCGTACCGGAAACGCCCAAGTCCAAATTTTATGCACTTGGCGGCGATTTGGATGATTTGGGAGAATCGCCATGATCGCCATGAGTGCAGTGGAACCGCCGCCCAGTGGAATGGGGGTATAAAAGGTAAAATTGACATTGTCAGTCATTTTAGAATTGTTGGTCTTGGTGCCAGGAACAAAGATAATGACAAAGATTAAATTCAACCAATTTGACCTCCTAATGACCTATAAATGACCTTGACATTTGTCTGACCTAGCTGACAATGTACTGAATGCCAAATATAAAGTCTATTGCATGAATTCCAAAGTTATGGCCAAGGTTTACGTTTTGGACAAATAGACCAATCAATAAATAAACCTGCAACTAACACAAAGACAGACCAAAAACCAATATTCTCTTAAATCTTTGGTCTTAGGGGTATAAAACATTTAATTATAAGACTAGAAACATGTTTTGTAAAACACAGATGCTCATCAAAATAATGGTCAATTATCAGTCTTCCATAAATCAGGGCAAAGTTTAATATTTCTACTATTTATGAAGAAAAATTCAAAGAAACAAAAAATGTTTGTATTCTAAGGCACCTTAAAGCAACACGCCTGTATAAACAAAGAAGGACTGTATATAATTATGTTTAAATTCTATATAAAACAGGCACCCACTGTAACATCTTAATGTGGGGTAATATGGCTTCAAAATTTTGTGCACCAAGAAAATGTAGCGCTGTTGCGATGGTGCAAAATGAAGTTAAATTGAATTGCTAGAATCGAATTAATAAATTTATATAAGTGCATTATCTTGCAATATATAGAACACAGTTAGGATTTGATATGCAGCCTCGTACTTTAATTACTACGCATATCAACTCCTACCCGTGTTGCATGATAATATACTGGTATGAATAATATACTGGTATGAATTTATCTTTTCTTAAATAGGTTTTACGCATATAGCTATGACTGATGCAATGTCACATTAACACGCCACATATCTCCAACCTAGTAGTAAGAATATCTGATCTATCTCAAGGCTTGGTTGATCTGATAATTTATAACAAATAAACATGTTTGGCATCAGCTGGTCTTCATCAAATTTATAAAATACAGTCAAACCGTAATCTACAGTTGAACCCCTCTATTATGACCACTAAATGGAAGACTAATTGTCCGTGTAAAGGATAGGTGACATCTTAAAGCAATGTGAAAGTGAAACAGAAAGCTCCTGTAGGAGCTTTCTGTTTCACTTTCACATTGTTTTAAGCAGTCACCTGTCTTAAACGATTAATATTTAACACAACTTAGTGGTCGTAGTAGAGAGGTTTTACGGTATTTCGACGAATAAAAACAAGGCTAATAATTGATTGTATAAAAGACAGGTGGCAGTTTAAAGTAAGGTGACAGTAAAACAGAAAGCTCTTAAATGAGCTTCCTGTTTTACTGTCACCATGTGTTTAACTGCAGTTACCTGCCTTAAACATCTAATAATTGACACAATTTAATGGTTGTAATAAAGAGGTTTTACTGTGATAGTTCATAATATATAGTTTAGTCCAGGGCTCCAGATAAGACGTAGTTATTTCAACAAATCCAACATTTTCTCACTCTTTTTTAGAACCAATCCTATGGTGTTACTACTCATTAGAATCGTCTCGAAGAGACGATTCTAATGAGTAGTGACAACATAGGGTTTAATTCAGAAATAAAGATTTTAGTATTTGAAAAACTACCCTTATCTGGTGCTCTGGAAACTTTACCATAAAATTGTTTACCATAAAACTGTTTACCATAGTATCTTTTACTACTGTTCAGCCCGGCTCCAGATAAGAGAGAGAAAATGAACAAATCCAATATTTTCTCACTCGTTTTAGCACTAAAACCTATGGTGTTACTACTCATTAGAATCATCTCGAAGAGAGGATTCTAATGAGTTGTGACACCATAGAGTTTAATGCAGAAATATAGATTTTAGTTTTTGAGATACTACCCTTATCTGGAGCTCTGACTGTTGTTCCGATTGTCTCCAACTATTGAAAATAAATAGTTCTGTCTTACTGATAGACAATTGATTGTAAATTTTCCACTATCAATAGTTTCTGTTATTTCAAATATAATGTTAAAATATTATTTCTTCAATTCTTGTCTTTACAAAACAAAAGTCTGGCAATCTTATTCAACTATATTTACTCTTATTTAGAAAATTGAGTTTGTTTTTACATGGGTAAAACAAAAAGCTTGATTTGTATGTATCAAAGACCAACAAACATTTCTATTTCTATATAGAGAAAGTTAAAGGGACAATTGTAAATATGATGTATCTGTATCTTTAAAGACAACATCATAATGCTCAAAGAATTCTGATTTACTTTCAACCTGCTTTAAATGGTCACCTGTCTTCAAAATTAGAAACAGGCTATGGGGTAATGGGTTGAAAGGACAATGAAATTCTAATGAGTAGAGGTTTACAAGGATAAGGTGAAAAAAATCTCTTATTTTTAAAACCCATTACCCATAAATACGCCTTTTTACACCTTTAAATTAATAATTCACTGAAGAAAATAGTTCCAATTTATACAGTCATTTATAATTGTATCATTAGCAGATGATGGCTTAAAGCAGGCTGAAAGTAAAGCCCAGGCGCATTCTGTTTTACTTTCAACATGCTTTAAGTGGTCACCTGTCTTCAAAACTAGAAATAGGCTTGGGAGTAATGGGTTAAAAGGACAATGGAGTTCTAATGAGGTTTGGAAAGAATCTCTTGTTAGCGCTATGATGAAGGACAATGGTGACTGTGTTTACTCCTTGGTTGTTGTTGTTGCTTGTAACAAGTAGTTTTCAATGATGATAATCATGGCCTGGTAATTGTCACAAGGTGTGCTCAAACCTGTCAATTAACTCGGAATTCCCAGACTAATAGATGCTCCTCAGTGCTAGTGATGCTTCAATTTGATCAGAGTTGCTGAAAGTTTATTGCCGTCATCCATTTTCAACCATCTAACACACTCACATGGCAGTAAACAGCCGTTATTAAATCCTGCACTGCAAGGCTTTTCATTAATGATGTTTTCCCAAGCACCATATTGTTAAAGTGTAAGGTTGTGGGTGAACCCTTACAATATAGGAAGTGAGTACATGCAGTGAGTACAGTGCTCCCTCCCTACAACGGCCCTCCTAACAACGACTCCCTCTTTATCCTTTTGAACCCTAGTCCCGCATATTGGCGTCATTTGCAAACAGTGTACATGTGAATAGTACACTTGCCCTAAGCAAACAGTGAAGACCCAGATCAGAGGGCTCCTAGGAGCCCTCTGATCAGGGTCTTCACTGTTTGTCATAATGCAAAACTTTGACAAAAACAACCCTTAAAATACAGATTGACTAGACTTTAATGGAAACTGAAATTGCCCATTTAAAGTTTCAGGGAGGAAAGAGTTATAACAACATTTGCCACTGTTCTCAAGACAATGTTTAATGCTTTCACTTCTGCAATATCGTCTGCTTAAAACTTTGTCTGCTGTTTTTCTCACAAAATGTACATTTTGACAGAAAAAAACCCCCATAATGATGAGTGGCAAACAGTTTGAATCCAGATTAGACGCCACATGATTCAAGCTGTTTGTGAATGTAAGCCAATATCCCTCACTTTAACAACTCCCTCCAAACAACACACACAATCTTTGTCTCCCATTGGATGTAATTGTAGAGAGGGAGCACTGTATATACATTATAGAAGGCTCATGAAGGACTCTTTTATTTTCTAAAATATAATTATTATATCATATAGTGGTTTTCAACGCCATAAAGGTTAAATATAAAATACTCAGAATTTTACTGAAGTATCTGCTTCAAGCTCCTTGGAATCAATTAATGTACCTATATCCATAACTAGCCTTGACTCTTTTCTACAAGTTCAGTCCCTTGATAGTAAATGGGTCAAATTGCATATTAAATTTCAGGAGTAACTAATGCCAAATATCATGTAGCTTTCAGATATGGGGACAACTCGAATTACTAAAGTTGAGATAAGGGGAGCAGCTATCCTTAATCAAAACAAGAACCAGGCTATGGGGTAAAGGGTTAAAGCATCCAAAGTATTTGTCACTTTGAAAAAGTGTTTGCAAATATAGAGCAGATTAAAGCCAATCTTAGAATTTAGCTGACAACATTTAGAGCAGTCATCAAATCATGCAATGTATTAAACACAAGTAAATGGGCCATGAAAAAATGCAAGGCACATCAAAATTTGTTGATGATGCATAAAACACCATGTTCCTAACATCGATATTGGCAGTATCTTAATGGCATTAACAAAATGCATTCGTGTAACAAATTCCAGTATCCAATTAATGCAACAGTTTGAATCAAGATCAGTCCTGACATTCTATGGGAACTGATATTGATCCAAATTGTTTTACACTCGGATTCTAAATGTGTCAAATTATTTTGTTATTCTTAGTTAATCTTTTGAAAAATAAGCGAACCATAGCAAAAGGGTTATCGGAAATAATAACACCAAAGAGCTGCTAGCTAGATTAGGCATCTCAGTTCTAGTTTCAAGACAAGGAACAAACTTGAAAACACTGACATCAATGTAGACATAGATCAATCATGAGGTTGTTAATATTGTAATGGAGTCAAGGTGCCATAAGTATTAAACACCATGATTAAGGAATACTTATTTGTAGCACTTATTATTGGATGTGTGTTCGGATGGGATGGGGTTAGAGGTGTCCTATTTAAAGTACTTTAATAGGGTTAAGATAGATAACCACTGAATGCAGGATGAATAATGCAGATAGCTTCTTCTTGATTACTTTTATGACACATTCTAACACACCTCGCACACACACCTACAGTGGAGAATCTGTTATTCTTTCCCAATAAACGCGTTTACGCTAAAACTATTATTTACAATACAAACAGTTCGGAGCCAGATCAGACGCCGGGTAACCCAGCGTCTGATCAGGCTCCAAACTGTTTGCCACCATGACAAACATGAATTATCAGAATTGTCAAAAAGTTGTACTTTTCTACGTTTTAGCGCTTTGCGTTTGCGTACATTTGCGTTTAAACGGGAAAGAATAACAGATTCTCCACTGTATATAAACAAAGAAGGACGCAACTGTCAATAAAAATGCGCATGCGCGCGCTCGAACGTCTTAACATGACGTCATATTGCTTTGAAAATGCGTATGCCAAGAAATGTAGCGCCTTTACTTCTGTGGAAATTGTGGTTAACCTGGTTAAATTGGGATGTTAGAATCAAAATAATAAATTAATACCAGTGTTTTATCGTGCAATAAAACATGGTAGTTGTTGAGATGCTGGTAATTAAATCATGAGGCCGATTTAAGCAGCCTCCATTAAATATCCACATTAGTTTCTTCTAGAATGTATAATAGGAAGTTCAAATAAGGTGGAACTGTAGTTCGGATTTATTAATAGGGAACATTGGACTTGATAAATACATATTTCCATGATGGAGCTTTCCCACTCTCTGTCTATACATTTAAAATTAATTCTGAATAGTTTATTGGAATATTTTGTTTGTGGTAAAGCTTTATTGTAAAGAGATTTTGCCATCAATTTGGGTTAAACTTTGCAGACGGGGAGTTGTGTAAGGCTGAATTGAGGTTTTCTCCTCTCCCTAAAAAAAAAATAAAAATAAAAAACTCTTTTATAATATTTTGACCTAATGGCCTTTTCAAAGACATTTGTTAAGGATGTTTGTTGAACATATGGATGTATTTTGACTCATTTTGAAAGATTTATGGGGGGCAGTAGCTGAGGGGGGGGGGGGGGGGGGGGGGGAGGGGGGGGGGTTTCATAGGTTACGCGCCGAAAAAACCTGTGGATGAAAGGGTTACTTGTCTCAAATTTAGGAATATGCTATGGGTTAATAGTTTAAAGTATCTTTGTACAGTTTATACACTCTGAGGGCATTAAGGTCTGATATCTTTAATGTGACGAGTCCAAGTCTCAAATGTGTCTTTCTATTGTACTCTGGGACGGGCACTGAACCAAGAAGTGCCTGAAGAATATTCCATTCTTTGACATAATGTCCAAATGATGCAAATTATCAGACTTTTAGAAGTTTCAGTCATAATAATTCTTCAGCTTCACTTAAGAAATGTCTGTGTTGTTGTTGTTTTCTAAAACCAGGTTATTGTCTGCTATTATAGAGATACAGTAAAACCTCTCTATTACGACAACTAAAACTAAGGCTGAATGGTTGTATAAAACACAGGTGACAGCTTAAAGCAAGATGACAGTGAAACAGAAAGCTCCTTTAGGAGCTTTCTGTTTTACTGTCAAATTGCATTAAGCAGTCACCTGTTGTAAACATCTGATGATGAACACAATGTTGTGGTCATAATAGAGAGGTTTCACTGTAATGTGAATGAGCTAGAAGAAGAGAGATAATTTTGAGACAGGAAGTTTTCCTGAAGGACATAATCCTATCTGAAAAGTTTTCATGTAATAAGTATTCAAAATAATGGATGCATGATCATTATTTGTAGTCTTAAAAATGTAGTCTTAAATACAAGTCATTATAACTGCTTAACCCTTTACTCCATAGCCCTTTTTAGCTCACCTGAGCCAAAGGCTCAAGGTGAGCTATTGGGATGGCCCTGTGTCCGTCGTGCGTTGTCCATTGTCGGTTGTCCGTCGTCGTTAACAGTTGCTTCAAATGACATCTTCTCCTATACCGCTTGACAGATTTCAACCAAACTTTACAGGAAGGTTCCTTGGGTCAAGCTCTTCCAAATTTGTTCAAAGAATTAAAAAACAATGTAGAACTCTGGTTGCCATGTGGTTGCCATGGCAACCAAAGTGAAAAAATAAGGAAATCTTAAAAAATCTTCTTGTCTGAAACTACAAGGGCCAGAGCTTAGATATTTGGCACATAGCATCATCTACAGGTCCTCTATCAAGTTTGTTCAAATTATGCCCCTGGGGTCAAAATTAGCCCCGCCCCGGGGGTCACAGTTTTACAAAGAGTTATATAGTGAAAATTTCAAACGTCTTCTCCTCTGCAGCTAATATGGCCAGAGCTTTGATATTTGGCATGGTGACACTTCTAGATGTCCTATACCAATATTCTTCAAATGGTTCTGGTCGGTTGCATATCTAGGTCACAGAAGCTAAAAAATAGATTTTTTCAATAAAAACTTAAAAAATCTTCTTGTCTGAAACTACAAGGGCCAGAGCTTAGATATTTGGCACATAGCATCTCCTACAGGTCCTCTATCAAGTTTGTTCAAATTATGCCCCTGGGGTCAAAATTGGCCCCGCCCCGGGGGTCACAGTTTTACATAGAGTTATATAGTGAAAATTTCAAATGTCTTCTTTGACACTAATATGGCCAGAGCTTTGATATTTGGTATGGTGACACTTCTAAATATCCTGTACGTATTTTGTTCGAATGGTTCCAGTCTGTTGCATATCTAGGTCACAGGAGCTGAAATTAGATTTTTTTCTATAAAAACTTAAACAAGGGCCACTATGGCCCTAAATCGCTCACCTTGTAACCATGTACACCGTGTGACCTAGTTTTTGACCGGGCATGAAACTCATTCTTACTTGACCTCGATTTCAATGAGACAAACATTTTGTTCAAGTTTCATGAAGATTCAATTAATTTTGTAGTCTCTATAGAGTGTTAACGAGGTTTTTCGATGATTTGACCTAGTGACCTAGTTTTTGACCGGACATGACCCACATTCGAACTTGGCCTAGATTTCATTGAGGCAATCATATTGATGAAGTTTCATGAAGATCAAATGAAATTTGTAGCCTCTAGAGTGTTAACAAGGTTTTTCGATAATTTGACCTAGTGACCTAGTTTTTGACCAGACATGACCCACATTCAAACTTGACCTAGATTTCATTGAGGCAAACATTTTGATGAAGTTTCATGAAGATCCAATGAAATTTGTAGTCTCTAGAGTGTTAACAAGGTTTTTCGAAGATTTGACCTAGTGACCTAGTTTTTGACCGGACATGACCCACATTCGAACTTGGCCTAGATTTCATTGAGGCAATCATATTGATGAAGTTTCATGAAGATCAAATGAAATTTGTAGCCTCTAGAGTGTTAACAAGGTTTTTCGATAATTTGACCTAGTGACCTAGTTTTTGACCGGACATGACCCACATTCGAACTTGACCTAGATTTTATTGAGGCAAACATTTTGATGAAGTTTCATGAAGATCCAATGAAATTTGTAGTCTCTAGAGTGTTAACAAGGTTTTTCGAAGATTTCACATAGTGACCTAGTTTTTGACCGGACATGACCCACATTCAAACTTGACCTAGATTTCATTGGGGCAATCATATTGATGAAGTTTCATGAAGATCCAATGAAATTTGTAGCCTTCTAGAGTGTTAACAAGGTTTTTCGATAATTTGACCTAGTGACCTAGTTTTTGACCGGACATGACCCACATTCGAACTTGACCTAGATTTCATTGAGGCAAACATTGTGACCAAGTTTCATGAAGATCCAATGAGATTTGAACCTGCTAGAGTGTTAACGAACAATTGTGGACGGACAGACGACGGACATCCAGCGATCCTAAAAGCTCACCTAGTGCCAGGTGAGCTAAAAACCATCTTGTCAAAAACTACAAGGGCCAGAGCTTAGATATTTGGCACATAGCATCACCTACAGATCCTCTATCAACTTTGTTCAAATTATGCCCCTGGGGTCAAAATTGGCCCTGCCCCGGGGGTCACAGTTTGACATAGAGTTATACAGTAAAGTTCCGCTTAACGACCGGTCCGAAATTAAGACCGGTCCGAAATTACGACCACTTTTTAAAAGAACGGAATATATCCCTTCATAGTTTAATGGTCGTATGGTCCGTTATTAAGACCGTTCCGCTATTCCGTATTACGACCACTAATCCCAGAACAAAAGACCGATTAGTGTTGTTTTAGGGTCCGATACTAAGGGCAGGCGTTCACACTTCGCCGGTCGCGACAAAAGCCAGTTTGACACTTTTACGACAAACACCTATTACTTTACGGCAGAGGTCAAGGCCGATTAAACAGGGATGCTTCAACGAGGGAAATGTTTTGATAGCAGATAACTAAAAATAATGCGAAAGTATGATGAATACGGCACTTGTTTAATCTCTTGATTGCTCTATTGGTGCATGTATATTTCGTTTATCTCGCATTAGGCCAAATATAGTTACAGAAAAAACTGTTTGTAGCGCATACATCGGACTCGATGACAGAGGGAGAGATAATTGGGCTAATTAGTAAAATACTTACAAGCGTGTGATTTACTAATTAAAATGTTAATTTATTACTTTAGACTTTCATCTGATCCGCCCCAATCGAGTTTTATGTTTGATAAATTATTTTTTATTGGTTATCTCGAAAGATGATTTTTGTAAACAATGAAATAATTGGTCGAACTTTGGATAATTAATAATATTAAACCCGACGAATTTCTTCATAAACATGTCGTGTGACAGATTAGATCCAGATCAGATATCAAACAATTTGGAATCTGTTCAGGATCTAAACTGTCCAAAATGATATTTCTTTGTCACTGAAACTCATAGACTATGTGCTAAGGCCCATCTTTATGTGCTAAGATTTTTTTATTGAAACATCGTTTTAATTCAGATCAGACATCAAGTAATTTGGAGTCTGGTCAGGATCCAAACTGAAATGCCACTTCTTATAGATTATAGTCTATGTGTTACACTGCTAATGCCCCTCTTTATGTGCTAACATTAATAATTTATTCAATTAATGAATCTTCATAACATGTGTATGACAGTTTTTAGTTTCTGTGTATATGTATATTTTCAAAAATTAAATTATGGTTGTTTGAAATAGGCTTTTTTGTGCCGATCTATTGAAAATAGGTTCAATATACCTATCTATCTATATCTGACCAAAAAATCCTCATCGATATCAAGGGTCTCAATAATAAGACCGACTCGATATTAAGACCACTTTTTGTCAGTACCACAGGTGGTCTTAATAGCGGAACTTTACTGTATAGTGAAATTTTTAAACATCTTCTCCTCTGAAACTAATTTGGCCAGAGCTTTGATATTCAGCATGGTGACACTTCTAGATGTCCTTTGCGTATTTTCTTCAAATGGTTCCAGTCTGTTGCATATGTAGGTCACAGGAGCTAAAAATAGATTTTTTCAATGGAAACTTAAAAAAATCTTCTTGTCTAAAACCCTAGTACCCTGATCTTAGATATTTGGCACATAGCATCATCTACAGGTCCTCTATCAAGATTGTTCAAATTTAATAATGCCCTCGGCTAAAAAATGACCCGGTCCTGGACATAAATCATTATCTCCATTTTGTCAGCTATTCTCAGGTATTCGGCTCTAAATGACCTTTTTGTGTCGATGGGCCGTAAAACACCATTCATTCATTATTATTCTCAGGTGAGGGAAATATGCCCCATGGGGCTCTTGTAGTATTGAAGACAGACCGTGACCACTTATAGCAGGTTGAAAGTAAAGCTACCATCTGCTAGAATATTTCTTTTGGTACAATGTTCATGAATGTCTAAATTGGAACTATTTTTCTTCAGTGAAGGAATAAATTGAATATGCTAAAAGGCACTTCTATGGAGTAAAATGTTAATGCAGGGTAAATAATAATGCAGAATGCTCAGATTGGAGCTTTTTTGCAATATTTTAATCCTACATTAAGCAGTGACCTCAGTATCTTAAGAGATCTCCAAGCTATACTAATTAGTACAAGCTTGATACTCTACAAGGTTCACAGTATATCACAAACAGAGATGGGTTCATTAACCAAGTTAATGATAACAGTCAAACCTCGACTATAAGCTTCCTTTTATAATTAATGAAGAAGTATTGAGATTTCACCGTTCTGTGACTTTTAAATGCAGAACAAAAGTAACCAAATGCAGAAAGCTTCATACAAAAGCATTGTGCATTACTTGTATTATAATAATGCATCTATAGGCAATACCACTTGTCTTCAGGGCTGCCTGTATATGCATGAATTTAAGGAGCGGCTTTCAGACAGGCTTGACTGTATATTGGATTTAAATAGGTCAAATTGAAACAAGAAAACGACATAGAAACCTCATTATTGCCTAGGTACTATTGAGTGCATGCAGATCAAGACTTTGTCATCTGACTGTCTGAAATAAGACGTGGCTCATCTTAAGTTTACAGTTTTCAGAGTCAAAATTCTGTAATGTGCTCTTCTCTAAAGAGTACAGTAAAACATCTCTATTACCACTAAAAGAAGGCAAATTTACTGTATAGATACAGGTGGTAGCTTAACTCTTTCCTCCCTGAAACTTTAAATAGACAATTCCAGTTTCCATTTAAGTCTAGTCCATTTCTGACTTTTGAGGGTTGTTTTTGTCAATGTTTGGCATTATGACAAACAGTGAAGACCCTGATCAGAGGGCTCCTAGGAGCCCTCTGATCTGGGTCTTCACTGTTTGCATAGGACAAGTGTACTATTCACATGTACACTGTTTGCAAAGGACGCCAATAAGCGGGACTAGGGTTCAAAGGCTTAAAGCATGGTAACAGTAAAACGGAAAGCTTCTAAAGAAGCTTTCTTATTTACTGTCACCTTGCTTTAGGTAGTCACCTGTCTTAAACACCTAATAATAAACACATGTTGGTGGTCTTAATAGAGAGGTTTTGCTGTAAACATTATAGATTGATTCCTCTAGCTGTCAAAAACAATTTCAGAATCTTTATTAGACTTCAATTTTACCCATTCTTTCAAATACACTGAGCAATAGGAAACTTACTTTTACATTCTGACTGATAGATCCCTAAATCAGGCTGAAATTAAGTAAAGCAGAAAATATTTAAAACTTGAAACATGCGATAATGAAACTATGATGCTAAGTTTCCCAACAAGATGGACCTGCAACCAGATGCTTTGATATGAAAACATCAACAACAAAGATCAGGTTTTCAAACATTTGTACACTAATTGGATTGTTTATTCAGTCAAGAGAGAAAAAACATTTTCAGGCAAACAGAAGATGTACATTTTTCAGCAAGACAACTTAATTCACACTATGTTTTTTGGGTAAAAAAGACGTTGTTTAGTATTGGAAAAGTTAATAGAATTCCTACAGAGCTATACTGCTGTAGGCTACACATGTGTAAACTCTTGGAACCATCTTATTACAATATTCCCAAATAGACCAGTTAATCCTGTCCTCCATTATATAGAAACGTCTTCCTCATAGCAAATTGTCAACCACTTGTAGACTATGTTGAATGCTAGTTTAAACAATATTTTAGTCAGAGAAAAGGGTTTGTTGGACAACAGGCAAAGCCTATATATGAGCCCTCACCAAATGTAGTTTAATGCTGAAGAAAGCTCAGAAGGAAATGGTTAACCCATTACCCCATAGCCTATATTTCTAGTTTTGAAAATCGATGACCACTTAAAGCAGGTTGAAAGTAAAGCAGAATGCACCTTAAGGTGCATTCTGCTTTACTTTCAACCTGCTTTAAGTAGTCCCCTGTCTTCCAAACTAGAAAAAAGCTATGGGGTAAAGGGTTATATCCAATAACTCCAAAAAACCACCATTTTAAGCCGCTGATTATTTTTACACTGATAAAAGTATGCCCCACCTAAAAACTTAAAACACAGAAGGCATTTCCAGTATCTTTCCAGATGGTAGCATAATGCAGATTGAAAATAAAACAGAATGCACAGAAAGGAGCTGTCTCTTTTACTTTCAGCTAAACTAGAAACTGGTTATGGGGTAATGGAGTGAGGGTGGTTGAATGATGAGTATACTTGGCACTAGGGCTCAATAAACTAAGGTGACATACTCTTAACCCTTAGCCTGCCAGTCACGACTATAGCTCCATATGCAAACAGCTTGGATCCGGATGAGACGCCGAGTAACTCGGCGTCTCATCCGGATCCAAGCTGTTTGACACTCGGACAACATTTTCAGCAATTTTGAGCAACTTTGAAGCACTTTGAAACTTGAAGCAGACGAGAAATATAGCAGACGACAATTTATTTGGCGGGCTAAGGGTTAATAAGGTTATTGACATTCATATGCTATTAGTGTGCTAATGTTCTTTATATGGTTAATACACATACTTAATATATCATTTAATAGTCATGTTATATCTGAATTATTGTCAAGTGTTATTGTTTTATTAATTTTATTATTTTTTAAAGACATACAGTGTTAGGCTAGTAGGTAATTACCTATGCTTATCAGTCTCATGTTAAGTGACTGCGCATTAGCCCATTTCTGTTAAAAAGTTTTATTCATGGAGTAATGGGTTAAGACAGTTTCAGTTATATTTAAACTTGAAGATATTTTCTGCATAAAGCAGCCATCTGCCTTTATATGGCTGAATATTCATGTATAAAACTGTGCCCACCTTGAGACTCCATCACTATATTCTGTTGGCTAATAAAATTTGGATTTTTTCCTGGATAAGAGTGTAGTTGTATGTCACACAAATCCTTTAATAAACAATGCAGACCCTGGTCATTGCTGTCTGATCTGAATCTACACTGTTTTTAAAAGCATCACTATATACTTTTAGCGGGAAACTGGTTAAAAATCTGAAAACCCCCACTGATATTAATCACTGAGAGTAATGATTGACTTAGCTTTGGTTGTTGGCGCTTTAAACTTTCATTACTTGTAGCCGTCTTATTTGGCAATGAATGGTAGTGGCAATCACATTGAACTGGATGGGATCTTGGCATAAAGATAATTAACACTCATGTCTGCTTCTGACAGACTGGTGACATGAAATTTTACGGGTTCAAACTGTATTACCTTCTTGACCTATAATTTACTGGCGAAATGCCTGGCAGGAAAATGTCACAGATCTATCAAGGACAAATATGACATTGACCCTTTCCTCCATAGCAACAATATATATGTACAAATATCATCAATATCCAACTATGTTTAAGACAGCTGCTTAAAGTAATATAGTAAAGTTAAAATTCCCAGAAACTTTCTTTGTTAATTATTTCATATAACTTTAACCCATTTCACCATAAATATGCCTTTTTATGCCATTGATTTATTCATCCACTGATGAAAATAGTTCCAATTTATAGTCATCGACATTATGTACCATAAGAAATATTTTTAATCTTAGAAGAAGATAGCTTTAAGCAGGCTGAAAGTAAAGCAGAATGCGCCTGCAACCTGCTTTAAGTATTTACCTTTTTTCAAAACTAGAAAGAGGCTCTGGGGTAAAGGGTTATATAGTTGGCCAGTGGCAGTAGATAAGGTTTACAGCCCACATTATAAGAGTTGCCACGGGAGAATCAGTGATTTTATGGACATTAATGTACAGTTTTATCATACCGATGTTGTTTGATTGTTGATTTAGTATGCCAGAGTGCCAAGTGTCCATCTTAGGATACAGTCAATTCTGTATTCAGCTTCCGTTGAAAATTGTAGCTTGTTGATCTTTCAAGACAGGTGACCACTTAATTTAGGACAAAAGTAATGCAGAAATCTCCTGTAGGCTTTCTGCATTTCTTTTGTTCTGCATTGAGATACCATCTGTCATAAAGGCTATAACATTTTATGTACAAAATTGTTATTGGTCTGTTTTGAAGGTTTGACCGTATTATCCAGAGTTTTTTAGGGGGTCCGTTAGTCACAGTGCTAATGAATCATTTACTTCACATTTGCCGTAAAATTATCATTCATTGAGTCCTTTATTCATATTTGCAAACACTATAGCTGCAGATCCTATGCTGAGTAGACAGGACCTACTTCAGGTACAGTAAAACCTCTCTAATACGACCACTAAATGTGGTTCAATATTAGGTGTTTACGACAGGTGACTGCTTAAAACAAGGTGACAGTAAAACAGAAAGCTCCTATAGGAGCTTTCTGTTGTACTGTCATCTTATTCTAAGCTGTCACCTGTCTTTTATATAATCACAAAGCCTTCATTTTAGTGGTCGCAATAGTGAGGTTTTACTGTATTCAGCAGACGACAGTACAGTGCTCCCACCTTAGAAAGGCCCTCTGAACAAATAACTCCCTCCTTACAACAACACTTGCTGCTGGTCCCCAAACAAGACAATTATTCCTAACCATTTCACTGCTGCAGTATTTCTCAAATTTACATATTAGTGGACATTTTTACAGAAGAAATATTAATATAATGACGAGTGACAAACAGCTTGAATCCAGATCAGAGGCAGTGTAACGCAGCGTCTGCTCTGGATTCAAGCTGTTTCCAAATGTAAGCCAATTTCCCTCCCTATATCCACTCCCTCCGAACAACACACAATTTATGTCTCCCAATGGTTGTCATTGTAGAGAGGGAGTGCTGTACTTCTTCTTTGATAGTCGTCAAATTCATGCTTTCAAGTGTCACCTCATATGGCTTCTTAGTCTGAATATAGAAGCACAAAGTTGTCAACATTGCAGGCAAGCTAATTTAAGGGCCACATTTTGCTGTCTCTCTTTAAAAGTAGACAACAGTTACTCCATGATGAAAAGGTCAACTCCTTGCTCAAGAGATGCGCAATCAAAATTGTATTTCGCTGCATTGAAAGTACATGTAGATACATTGATAGTCTTTATGACATGTGACAGCTCATAATGTATATATAGGGCATAGAAATGCAAAGAGCTTAACACATAACCCCATAGCCTGTTTCTAGTTTTGAAAACAGGTGATCACTGTCTTAAAGTAGGTTGAAAGTAAAGGAAAATGCACTAATAAAGCACATTCTACTTTACTTTCAGCTGCTTTAATCCACCATCAGCTGTATGTTATAGAAATTATTTCTTATGGTACATGTTCATTACCATATGAATTGGAATTTGTCTTCAGAGAATAAATTAAATTCGCAAAAAGGATTAAGGAGTTTTCTGCATTCAGATGTCTTTCCTTCCGTTGGTTATTTGTCATTCGATATTTTGTATGTTTAATTGTTTGTCCATTGACATACTTTGTCTTATGCTCCCACTAACAGTTTTCAAGCTACAACCTTATAATTGTACAAGATGTTTGCACATATATCACAGATGTGCGTATTGTTGAATTATGACCAGTCAATTTTCACATATATACGGTTCATGCAGCTAGGGGGCATCATAATTATGTATCTTACAGACACAGCCACGTCTCAGCTGGTTCCTATTCTTATTTATCTTATTGTAATTATTATTATTAATATTCTGTGATATCTGTTATTCCTATTGAAATAGATTCCCTTTAGGGCATTTTGTCCTTGATAAAAGCCTTCTTAAACGTAAGCCTGTCATTTTGGAGGGCAGGCTTATTTACAGATTATATGAAATTCCTTGCGTCAAGAAGGAAGGAAGTCATGTCTCTGTATCAATATTGGTCTTCCTTTCAGACAAATTCTTTTTTCCATTTAATGTGTCCTTTCCAAGGACAATTATACCTCTGATAATCAATTGACTTGATCAAGAAGTAAGGAAGTCTCTAATGACGGGTTGCAACGTTATGGAAGATGAATGTCATTGAAATATTGCTTTCTTTACCCTCTCAGATAGCAGCTTAACCCTCTATTATCATATAGCCTGTTTCTTTTATTGAATATTGGTGACTTCTTAAAACAGGTTGAAAGTAAAGCTGAATGCGCCTTCAGGCATGCCCATTCTGTCATACTTTCAGCCTGCTTGAAGTTAGTCTCTGCTAGAATATAGAAACTATTTCTTATGATACACATTCATAACTGTATAAATTGGAACTATTTTCTTCAGTGGAAGAATTATTCAATGCATACAAATGTGTATCTACGGAGTAAAAGGTAAAGGCACATTCTGCTTTACTTTTTACTTGCTTTAAGTGGTCACCTGTGTTCAAAACTAGAAACAGGCTATGGGTTGATGGGTTTCATGATGGCTAACTCTTAGACCTGAATATAGGTCACCTGCAGTACTTCCATGACATCTTAGAACTGGAATGGTAGATTTGGTTTTATTAAATACATATAGATTAATGGATATTTCTGCAAGACAGGAAGTAAATCTTTTCCTTTCAATATTTGATCAGGCGACGTTCTATGTTGGTTAACCCTTACAGTACTGATAGACATTTTCAAGCAGTTTGGATCCAAACCAGAATTGTTATCATGTACAGTTAAACCTCTCTATTACAACCACTAAACTATGTTAATTACCAAGTGCTTACGACAGGTGACTGCTTAAAGCAAGGTGACATTTAAACAGAAAGCTCCTTTAGGAGCTTTCTGTTTAACTGTCACCTTGCTTTAAGTTGTCACCTGTTTGTTAAACAATCAATATAAACATTCGTTTTAATGGCCGTAATAGAGGGGTTCTACTGTACATTATTCAATATCTAATCAGGATCCACACTTTTTGATACACATTGTCAATGTTTTTTTCAGCTAAAATGTCTTTGATCTAAATTTGAGAATTTATTTTAGACAAACATGTTAAGCTGACAATGGTGCAATAAGGAAAGAGCTAATTCTTTGCATGCTGGATAATTTTTACGTCTCAAATAAGATTCTCAAACAGTTTGGATCCTGATTAGAAGCTGTGTTACGCTATGTCTCATGCGGATCCAATCTGTTTGCAAAGGTTATCAGACTTCACTGCTAGCACTTTTCTGCTAAGAGTGAACTCTTTGCATGCTAGCCGCAGATATATGTGCCACAGGGGTTGAACTATTGCAAACATTTTGGATCCAGATTAGACGACGCGTTAAGCAGCGTCTAATCTGGATCCAAACTGTTTGACATTCTGACCCTTTTTTGAAAGAAAATAAGAAAATTCTATTTTGAGAACGTCAGTTGAGTCAACTTATTGCATGCTCAGTTGTTGCAGAAGAAAAAATTACCCAGCATGCAAAAAGGTCTTTTTAGACTTGGGAGTTCCAGAATTGACTTGTCTGAAATAGTTGTTTATTCCGATCACGTATTGGGTGTTTGGTCAATTGTTTGCTTGTAATTGTTGTCATGTACAATTTACTTGTTATCTATCACCCTTTGACTGTGACAATGTCATTGTATTATCCCATTAATCCATAAATACGCATTATTATGCCCTTTATTTATTTCTGGAGCTACTGAAGAAAATGAGAACAACAGTAGTAGGACAAAATTTTGATTGATTTTCATGACTCCGAGGGAAATTTTACCTCAGGGTTCAAGTTAAATAGATTTTGAGATGAGTCTGACATCATTCTCAAGCATTTGATTATAGTCAGATTTGAACTTATTTGAGTGACATCATTCTCAAGCATTTGATTGGTCAGATTTGAGCTTATTTGAGTGACATCATTCTCAAGCATTTTTAGCTCGACTTTTTCGAAAAGTCGAGCTATTGTCGTCACCCTGTCGTCTGCGTCAGCGTCTGCGTCTGCGTCGGTTAAGTTTTTTGCTTAAGGTTTTTGAAAGAGTCCATTTCTCCATAACTATCAAAGGTATCCATTTGAAACTTGGAATAGTTGTTCAGTATTAAAAGGGCAACTCATTACAACAAGACAGGTAACCCTGGGATTTGTCATTTCAGAGTTATTGCCCTTGTTTTCTTTACTTAAAAATTATAAATTAACATATCTCAATAACTATCAAAGGTATCCATTTGAAACTTGGAATAGTTGTTCAGTATCAAAAGGGCAACTCATTACAACAAGGCAGGTAACCCTGGGATTTGTCATTTCAGAGTTATTGCCCCTATTTTATTTACTTAAAAATTATAAATTAACATATCTCAATAACTATCAAAGGTATCCATTTGAAACTTGGAATACTTGTTTAGTATCAAAAGGGCAACTCATTACAACAAGGCAGGTAACCCTGTGATTTGTCATTTCAGAGTTATTGCCCTTGTTTTATTTACTTAAATATTATAAATTAACATATCTCAATAACTATCAGGGGTATCCATTTGAAACTTTGAATAGTTATTAAGTATCAAAAGGACAACTCATTACAACAAGGCAGGTAACCCTAGGATTTGCCATTCCAGAGTTATTGTCCCTGTTTTATTTACTTAAAAATTATAAATTAACATATCTCAATAACTATCATAGGTATCCCTTTGAAACTTTGAATACTTGTTTAGTATCAAAAGGGCAACTCATTACAACAAGGCAGGTAATCCAGAGATTTGTCATTTCAGAGTTATTGCTCATGTTTTATTTACTTAAAAATTGTAAATTAACATATCTAAATAACTATGAAAGATATTAACTTGAAACTTTAAATACCTGTTAAGTATCAAAAGGACAACTCATTACAACAAGGTAGGTTACTCTGTGATTTGTGATTCCAGAGTAATTGCCCTTGATTTATTTACTTAAAACTTGTAAATTGAAATGTCTTAATAACTGTCAAAGGTTTTAACTTGAAACTTTAAATACTTGTGTTATAACAAAAGGGTAACTCATTCAAACAAGAAAGGTGACCCTGGATTTGCCATTTCAGAGTTATTGCCCTTGTTTTTATTTACATAAAACTTGTAAATTGAAATTTCTCAATAATTACAATAGGTATTAACTTGAAACTTTTAATGCTTGTTCAGTTTCAAAAGGGCATCACCTTTCAACACAGCAGATAACCATGAGATTTGTCATTGCAGAGTTATTGCCCTTGTTTGACTAAGAATTTGTATATGAAATTATTCAGTAACCGTAGAAAGTTATTAATTTCAAACTTCCAATATATTTGAATACTTGTTTAGTTTCAAAAGGGCAACGCATTACAACAAGGCAGGTAAAGCAGGCAAAGATATTGTCCTTCTTTTGACTTATAGTTTACTTTAAGTGGAATGTAGACTGTCCAAGTATGTTTAAGTTGTTGTTGCTTACAAACTTCTATGATCAATAGGGCATTAAACACCCATACACATTCTTTAAGTTTGAAAAATATAGCCGTCTCAAGTATATGAAAGTCGAGCGTCCAGCACCCGTTTGCGGTGCTCTCGTATTGGTCAGATTTGAACTTATTTGAGTGACATCATTCTCAAGCATTTGATTGGTCAGATTTGAACTTATTTGAGTGACATCATTCTCAAGCATTTGATTAGTCAGATTTGAACTTATTTGAGTGACATCATTCTCAAGCATTTGATTGGTCAGATTTGAGCTTATTTGAGTGACGTCATTCTCAAGCATTTGATTGGTCAGATTTGAGCTTATTTGGATCTGATATCGTACTCAGGCATTTGATTGGTCAGATTTGAGTCTCACATCATTCTGAAGCACTTGATTGGTCAGAATTTGGCTTATTTGAGTCTGATATTGTTCTCAAGCATTTGATTGGTCAGATGTGAGTTTATTTGAGTCTGAAATTGTACTCAAGCATTTGATTGATCAGATTTGAGCGTATTTGAGTCTCACATCATTCTCATGCATTTGATAGGTCAGATTTTAGCTTCTGAACTACTTAAGGCGCATTCTGCTTTACTTTCAACCTGCTTTAAGCTACCATCTGCATGGATATAGAAAACTTTTCTTACAGTAAATACTCTTTACTGTATGAATAGGAGCGATTTTCTTAAGCGGAGGAATAACTGAAGTGCATAAAAAGGCTTATTTATGGGATAATGGATTATTATATAATGATGTTTAGTGTTTGACCTTAATGATTTATGATCTATGTATCTCAACATGCTTATTAATTTCTTTGGTTAGACAAAAATGTTCTTAGCGTCTTGCGCGTAAAATTCTTACTTCTTTTATGAGGCGTTCTACACTTAAAGGATCAAATTGGTATATTATTGTAGGGATAAGTTAGTGAAACATTTTCTCCCCCCAACTGGTCATTATGCTGGGACTTGTCTGTTTGCTCTGAGGCCTTATGGATCACTAGGCTGTCTGTAAGTAAGTCCTTAAAACAGAACAGGAATTTCTTTGACAAGTATCAATTTACCGTGTCAACCTTGTAGCTGAGGCTATAATATAACATCAAGGTTCTGGGAGTCATTTAGCCTCAAGAGTGGAGAACACATTATTCCGTTCTGATAAACATGTTTATGCCAAAATGTTTGGAGCCTGATTAGATCCCGGGTAACTTGAGGTCTGATCAGGCTCTAAAATGTTAGCCTCTTTACTTGGGTAATTAAAATAAATCATTAGAAATTTTAACAAAAATGTTGAATTGAATTGACTTTGCCTTTATTTACCTTAAAATGGGAAAGAATTATACGTCTTCTCAACTGTAAAATGCTCAATTTATCATGAGTGTTTGCATTGACCCTCTATTGAAGGGATTTGTATCAACACTATTTTAACTAGGGCAAGCAGTGCAGACCTTAATTGATCAGAGGGCTTCTGAAGTGGTCCCCCAGTATCTTAAAGAAGCACCTTTTAGCACATTCAGTTTATTCCTCCACTGAAGATTAGAAAAAAGTTCCAATTTATACAGTGATAAAAATGTTCCCAAAGGAATATTTTCTTAATTCTAGCAGGTGGTAGCTTAAAGCAGGCTGAAAGTAAAGCCGAATGTGCCTTAAAGCGACTCGCAACCAGATGGTGCATTAAAAATAGTAATTTGTTAATATGTGTCAAACGCTTATATAAATGGTAAAGAATTAGTTTATGATAAGAAATTCTGTTTAAAAAAAATGTATTTCAATAAAAAAAATATTGGTCTCTGGTGGGATTCGAACCCGGGGCCCGGCATTGGCGGACAGAAGGCAAAATAGGGGAAACCGCTTAGACCAATGGACCACGGACCTATCCGTTTATCTCGGATCGATTTAACGTATTTCAATGTGTAGCGATCGAAAGTGCATACAACTTCGTAATTCGGCTCGTGTTTATATCTGAGCCCGTGTAGAGAAGCAACAACAACAACTATACCGTCTACTAGTCCGTATAGAAAAACGATGGAAAATATCTAAAAATCTAAGATTCGGTGACGATTCTTGAGACTTTTTTTGGACTGATCATATTTTTTTAATGTCAGAAGCCAAATAATGCCACAAATTTGCTTTTATTTGAGTATTTTATTTTATTTTGACAAGTACACCATCCGGTTGCGAGTCCCTTTAAGGCACATTCTGCTTTACTTCAACCTGCTTAAAATAGTCGCCTATTTTCAAAACTAGAAAAAGGCTATGGTAACCCTTACCCATAGCTTGTTGTCAGTATTGAATACAGATGGTTACTTAAAGCAGAGTGAAAGTAAAGCAGAATTTGCTTTAAGGTGCATTCTGCTTTACTTTCAGTCTGCTTTAAGCTTCTATCTACTAGGATATCGAAAATATTTCTTACAATACATATTATGACTGTATAAAGTGGAACTATTTTCTTAAGCAAAAGAATATACGAAAGGCTTAAAAAGGCACATTTATAGGGTAATGGGTTAAGAGCATTCTGCATTGATTTGGTCTCTTAAAGGTTCAACAGTATGTAGTAGAGCCTGATTGCCTATTGCTGTTTTGAAGCAGGATGAATTAAGTTGGCTTATACGGCTTCAGAATCAGTAAAAGTGTTATGGAAACATTTTTAACGGGAGCCTTATAATGATTTAAGTAATTGAAGCAGTAAATCTGTCAAAGCAGTTGCTCAAAGATGGAATGTTAACTCTAACCATGCTAGCGGCGGATATATCTTCCACAGTGATTACCTCTGCAAACAGTTTGGATTCAGATGAGACACAGTGTCACAAAAGACGTTTCATCAGGATCCACACTGTTTGACACTCTGAAATATGTCTGTGAAACAAGTTAGAGAGCTCTCTTTACCCAGTACACCGTAAACAGTACACTGTAAATATGCCTTCCATGGAAGTAGTTTCACTTTATATTATTGTGAATTTATACCATAAGAAATATTTTTATATCTTAGTAGATAGTAACTTAAAGCAGGTTGGAGGTAAAGCAGAATTCTCATTAAGGCACATTCTGCTTTACTTTCAGCCTGCTTTAAGCAATCATCTGCTAGGAGAAGGAAACAAATTTCTTATGGCACATATGTCCATAATTGTATAAATTGGAATTTTTTTTTTCAGTGAAGGAATAAACTGTAGGCGTAAAAAGGTGTATCTTTGGGGTAAACGGGATACCCTTTACCCAATAGCCTAACTGTTTCAAGTTTTGAAGACATGTGACCACTTGAGTCTGCCTTGTTTAACTCTTTGCATGCTAGCAGTGGATATATCCACCACAGTGATTGCTTTTGCAAACAGTTAAGATCAATATGAGACGCCGTGTTAAGCGGCGTCTCATCAGGATCCAAACTGCTTGCCATTCTGACCCTGAAGATAAAAGAAATTTTGAAAATGCTAATTTTAGAACAGTAGCAGACGACAAATGTTGAAGACGAAAAACATTACCCAGCATGCAAAGAGTTAATGGGGGAATATTTTCCTTATTTTATTAGCCTGTTGGATGCAGGTGCCACTGAGAGTCACATCAAACAATTTGTTAAAAGGCTGCTGGCTTAACTCTTTCCTCCCTGAAACTTTAAATGGACAATTCTAGTTTCCATTTTAGTCTAGTCCATTTCTTACTTTTAAGGGTTGTTTTTGTCAATGTTTGGCATTATGTCAAACAGTGAAGACCCTGATCAGAGGGCTCCTTTCGGAGCCCTCTGATCTGGGCCTTCACTGTTTGCACAGGACAAGTGTACAATTCACATGTTGACTGTTCGAAAAGGACGCCTAAATGCGGGACTAGGGTTCAAAGGGTTAATGGATGCCAATAAAACACTGTACACATGTTAAGTGAAGAAAATTTATTGACTTTAATAAATAATGACAAGAAAAATAAATATGGTTTTATGCCAGTCAATGGCATTTCAATGAAAATATACTCATAAAACACATGCACACACATTGGTGTACTATTACAATAGAAATACCATATACTCCAGTTAAACACACCCCTTCTAATAAATGCAACCTTTAAATATGTTTTATGAATTTAAAAGTTTCAAAAATGTCTTCTTAAAAGGGTAAGTGTGTCTAACAGTTTGGATTCTGCTTTTCGAAGCCACTTCAAGCTGGATTTAAATCTTTGCATGCTAGTTGCGGATTCATGATTATCTGTGCAAACATTTTGGATCCTGATGCGATGCCACGTAACACAGTGTCTTATCAGGATCCAAACTGTTTGAGACTGACCCTATTTTGAATTCTATTTATAGAACAGTTGCAAACGGCAATTTTGGCAAACGAAAAAATTACCCAGCATGCAAAGAGTTAAACTGTTTGCAAGACTTAGTGCTATACGGTTTTCGCCGTTAGCATTCAAAGAGTTTAATTCTGAAATCCTGTTTAAAGTTTTGCACTTTGCATCGCCCCCCAGGGACGTTTAAATGGAGTTATACCGTATTTCAAAAAATACAAAAATTCATTGATACCAATAAGGGGAGTATTTCAAATGCTAAATCCGTAGCCGTAAATGGGTCAGAGCTAGTATTTCAAATGCTGACCCCTGTTTTCCAGGTGATGCGGGATATATTCTATTTCAAATATAAAAAAAAATGAATAATTCCAGATAAGGAGAGTATTTTGAATTACTGGAATCCTTTCAAGTCCTCAAGAGTTCTATGTTGTGACTTCTCAGAACTTTCTGTTACACATGATTCTAATAAGTGGTCACTACATTGACTTTGGAGAGATAATCCTTTACCCCATAGCCTTTCTCTAGATTTGAACAAAGGTGGCCACTAAAAGCAGGTTGAAAGTAAAGCAGAATGTGCCTTATTCTGCTGGATCCAAACTGTTTGCAACGGTTATCATTGCGGGGCATATCCGCCGCTAGCATGCAAAGAGTTTAGCTTTTATTTATTTCTGCTAGAATAAATAGAATTGTTTTTCGTTATTGACATGACTGTATAAAGTGAACCTTATCTTCTTGAATGGAGATATAAAGTAATGGCATAAAAAGGCATAATTATGGAGTTAATGTATTGATTAAAATCCTTACGTTTGCATGCACCAGGCATAATTATGTTGATTGGTGTTAAACATAAAGATTTAGGTATTTGAAATACTCTCATTATCTGGAGCTGTGCATTACCATGAACAAAATGTGGATGAACATTTTTTTCCAATCTCAATGGGACTATTTGTAAATATTTTGTTTCTGATTTTGCCAGAACAAATTTAAAGTCTAAAAACACAACAAAACAACATGTAGCACTATGATTTTAAAACAATGGAAGAAAAGACATTAGTAAAATGAATATAATTAACACTAAATTATGCAAAATATTGTAACCAACTCCTTTGACAATCAAACTTGTGTTAAGCAGTCATACCCAAGATAATGAATTACAGAACGGACCCCTGAACAATGATTCTCTCCTTACAACAACTCTTGCTGCTGGTCCGCAAACAAGAGAATTATGTCACACCTTTTAATAGCTGCAATATTGTCTGCTTAAAATTGTCCTCTGCTGTTTTTCTCAAAGTCACATAATGGACATTTTGACATAATGACGAGTGGCAAACAGCTTGAATCAAGATCAGATGCCGTGTTGCGTAGCATCTGATCTGGATTCCAGCTGCTTGCAAAATTTAATGTAAGCCAATTTCCTTCTTTACAACTCCCTCCTAACAACACACAATAATTGTCTCCCGCTGGGTGTGGTTGAAGAGAGGGAGCACTGTATATAACTCTTTATGCGTGAGCAGCGGAAATGTGATTTTCTGTGTCAAAATAATTACCCAGCATGCAAAGAATTAAAAGTCTGTAATGCAGGCGTGAGTTGAATTCAGGACAAAAGAAAAGATGAAAACTCACATTTCCAAGGAGCTTTCTGCTCTGCCTTAGTCCTCCCTTTCTTTTGTATCTAAATCCCTAAATAACATAATAATTTTAACTCTTTCAACATGGACCCGTTTAAAATATACTTCCTTTCACTTGAAAAGTGTAGACCCAGATACTCTGATCTGAGTCGACACTGTTTACTTATTTTTAAAAAAAACCACATATTTATTAAAGTATACCCAGAATTACAAGTAGACTGGTTCATGTTTTGGTAACTAAAACGATCCACAATAGAACCTAATAATCCAAAATAGTTACTTAGTGTTGAAAGAGTTAAATAGCCCTAAAATTAACACAAACTGGAATTTGTTTTTTAACCCATTACTCCATATAGCCTGTTTCTAGTATTGAAGATATATAGTTAAACACTTAAAGCAGGCTGAAAGTAAAGCAGAATGTGCCTAAAGCCGCATTCTGCTTATCTTTCAACCAGCTTTAAGCTACCATCTGCTAGGATATGGAAATTATTTTTTACAATACATATTCATGATTGTATAAATTTGAACTATTTTCTTCAGTGGAGGAATAAATAAAAGGCGTATTTATGGGGTAATGGGTTAAGTGGAAAAATCATCATAAAAGGGTCAATTGGATCCAGGAGACTTTCCGATACTTGTTGAACCAAGGTCACAATGAATGCGTTCATGATGACCATTAAGCAGAATAGAAATAGTTTGCCTACGATCAGTGTATACAGAAGCTGCTAAACTTGGCACGCTTGACCTATGAATACGTCTGTGTTGCTTCTGACACATTTTACACGATATAATCCGAGTGAATGCTCGTCTGAAGGCTGTGTTGAACATGGTGTATATAATTGGATTAGCTAACGATGCAATGTAACCCATCCATACGAATACAGACATGGTATCCGGACTAACATACTCCTCACACGAATCACATATAGCCAGAATGATGTTCACACAGAAGAACGGGGTCCACAAAACCACAAACACTACAAATATTATTCCAAGCACTTTGGATGCTTTCTTTTCATTGGTGGTTGTCTTAGAAGATACTAAATGTTTAAATCCATTTCTGCGTTTGCAATGTCTGATGAATTTTTTAATACTGTTTCTTTTATGTATTTTGTGCAAGTTCTCCAGGGATTTATCCGAGTCAATAGAATCTTCACGAGACTGGTGGGCATACTGCGCTAGGCTGCCATTTCGAGTCCTTTCAACAAGATCACCATTAGGTTTGAGATTTGAATTACGAGAACTAGATTTACTTGGCACATCTAGTTTATACATGTATACTGATTTAGGGTATAGTTTGATTGTAACCAGGTCTGACGTGTTTTCAGAGGAAGAATCAACGTCCTCCATGGAGTCTCCCGACTCCGACACATCACCTTGTAGTTCTGGCTTCAGTTCATCTTTCTTTACACTAGGCGGTATACCACTATCCTCCGTTTGACAAGAGTTAGTTGAGTGGAATTCTGAATTGCTTGAGTCAGCATTATGGGATTGGATTAGATCAACATGTTTGAGCTGCTTTCTCTCTCTGCGGGCTTCACGCAGGCACTGGTCCATCTCTTCCTGGATTTCATAGAAATGCTGACACCATTCCAGTGATTTATAATCCCTGTTAGCTAAGCCACCACCATGAGGTCCACTGTTGGAATCCTGATGCTTTTGTGAGAAGTTTGAGCAAGAGACAGAAGTTTGAAGATTCTGCTTGTCAAAAGCTTTAGGTATTTTTAAACTACTGTGAGATGAAGGGTACGGACCACTAGAAGTGGCCAGGTCCGTGTTGGCACGGAGGCGAAATCGTGACAGTTTGGGAGAGTTGTTGTTTGACCGTGTTAGTTTAGTACTGCTCATTGACAGCAGTGTTGAAGTCTCATCAACGTCTTCATCCTCTGAGGGACTCTGTACATGTACATGGGTAACTGCTGATGAGTTAGGCACACGCAGCTTCATATACTTGGCATTACAGTCTTCTTCCTCACTGTCCATGTCTCGGTCATCTTTACCATCATCACCTAGATTGTCATTACTCACATCTATAGAAGAATCATTCTGTGTTTCATGCATGTCTTTATCTTTCACAGAGAGTGCAGTTGGATTGTTAGAGTTTGGTATATTTGAACACAGACTTTGTATATAAGCATTATCAATGATTTCTTTCATTTCAATGTATCGTCTATCACTTGGATCACAGGGTAGGTTCACTTTTTCCCTAATGGGTGTTCTAGCTAGTGAGCTGAGTTCTGTATGACTATGACTGTCCCGCTTGGAATCGGAACTGGGAGGAGACACCATTGTTCTTATATGACACGGCCTTGCTATAGAATGGCGCGGCCGCATTCTAAAGTCTGATCTTGATATTGTTCGCATCAAATTTTGGTTTTGCCACAGGATTTTGATTGTTAATAAATAAGTTAGAATCATTATGCAGAGAGGAATGTAGAAAGCAAAGACTGAGCCATAGATAATGAAGTGCCTCAATGTGATGATACATTGTTGGTTGATGAACACGGAATTCTCGTCCACAAGTCCGTAGATACAGATAGGGCTGCTGATAGTGATAGATACCGCCCACACAAAGATAATCTTGATAGCAACCATGGTGCGCGTCTTGTTACGGCCATACTGCATGGGATACTTGAGGGTGAAGTAACGATCCATGCTCATGGTACACATGTGCCAGATTGAGGCTGTGCACATAAGAACGTCCATGGTCACCCAGAATGCACAGTACTCGGCTTCAAGTGGGAAATGACCTGAAATGAAAATAGAAAACATGGGTAAATCTTGGAAACTTTTTCCACTCTTCTGACAGGTTGTTGCTTAACCCATTACCCTATAGCCTGTTTCTAGTTTTGAAGATAGATGACCACTTAAAGCAGGTTGAAAGTAAAGCAGAATGTGCCTTAAGGCACATTCTGCTTTACTTTCAGCCTGCTGTAAGCTATTACCTGCTAGAATAAGGAAAGTATTAAATATGACACATAGTCATTACGGTATATATTGGAACTATTTTCTTCAGCGGATGAATAGAATGCATGTGCTAAAAGTCGCTCCTATAAGGGAAAGGGTTAAAGAAGAAAGTAAAGCCAATAGCCCTGATACCAGTATTCTGTTTTTACGTAACTTTCAGTCAGCTTTTTAAACAGCCACCTGTCTCAACGCTTTATCTCATGCCCTGTTTCTTAGTTTGAAGACAGGTGATAACTTACAGCAGGTTGAAAGTAAAGCAGAATGTGCCTAAAGGCGCCATAATATTATAAAACAAATTCTAGTTTCTTAGTGCATCTTCGGTTTCATATATTGAGCTTTTCCAAACCACTAGCCCAATTTAAACAAAATTTCATATAAATTTGATATTCCTGGGATGGTCTAATATAGCTTCAACATTTCAAGGATTGCAATAATTATTGACAAAATTGTTTTTGCACAAACACGTTTATTTGGAAAGATTAACTTATCTCCCCCTGTACATTTATTTCCATTAGTAAGGCACAGTTGGAATCATTCCATACAAGGATGTAGACATTTCATAATTATCCCCTTGCATCTTTTATGTCCATAATTATTTTTGGTCCTAGGATATTTCTTTGTTTTACTATGTGTGTCTGACTAGATCCAAGCTACAGGGCTGCCATAAGTTGATCATAAAAATCCTAAGATTTCAAATTTTCAGACGCAATATTACTAATCGTACCTTTACCCCATAGTCTGTTTCTTGTTCTGAAGACACATGACTGCTTAAACAGGTTGAAAGTAAAGCAGAATGCACCTTAATGCGCATTCTGCTTTACTTTCAGCCTGTTTTAAGCTACGATCTGCTAGGATAAAAATCCGAATACTTAGGAAAAATCCGGAGAAATGGCAGCCCTGAAGCTATTTGTCACTTGTATAGTGATGAAAGAAAAAGTGAATTGTCAATGATACTTTCAGCAGTCAAATTTATTAACCTATTACCTCATAGCCTGTCTCTAAATTTGAAGAAGGGTGATCACTTAACCCATTACCCCATAGTCTGTTTCTAGTTTTGAAGATAAGTAACCGTGATGACTTAAAGCACTGGTTGAAAGTAAAGTAGAATGCGCCTTAAGGCCCATTCTGCTTTACTTTCAGCCTGCTTTAAGCTATTATCTGCTAGAATATAGAAAATATTTCTTATGATTCTTATTTGTAACAGTATAAATTGGAATTATTTTCTTCAGTAGAGGAATAGATTAAAGGCGTAAAAAGGCGTATTTATTGGGTAATGGGTTAAAGCAGGTTACAAAAGTTCTTGAACTTCTTTTGTAGAATCTGTAAAGTAATTCTTGAAACAATTCTAGAAGCGGGCTTTTAACATTCATGAATATTCTAAAAGGTTTTGAACACTTTTCACAGGGGTAGCATGCTAAGAGTAAAGCGACAGAGAATGGTACTGCAATCTCCTTAGAAGACCTGGATGCCTCATATATCATAATAAAGTGCTGTATTCTTCTGTGCTCCTATAATAGATTAATGACTGACTTGTCTCTCCTATAATTACACTGTTACACAAACTAACAACTTGCTTGACAAACTTACTGAACATTATGTAACAGTCGAAGCTATTACTGATTAGTTACAGTCAGACATGTTTTAAGCAATTAGTAATAAAAGGTTGATTACTCTTAAAACAGGTGGCTGCAAAGTGCAAGACAAAAGTAATGCAGAAAGCTGCTATCATTGCTTTCTGCATTAATACTTCTGTCCTTCATTGAGTTACTTTGACAGACTTGTGGTAATGTAGCTGTTGATTGATTGATTGATCGTTGAACACAAGTTGGACTGTTGTCTAAAAGATTGTAAAAGATGACCAGACTGTGGTCCAGTTATTACCATTAGGTAATTGTGTTCTTTGGTCTAGTACACTAGAAGCAGTCTGTGGAATTGGGGAAAAATAGACAGGGAATATAAAAAGATGTTTGTTTCATCCTTACTGGTAATTGTCTGACGATCTGATCAGACTGCACACCACAGACCATAGAAGAATCATGGTAGTGTTTAATCCCATTCCCACATAGCCTGTTTTGTAGTTTTGAACACAGGTTAACACTTAACCCTTTAACCCAATAACCTATTAATAATATGAAAGACAGGTGATCACTTAAAGCAGGTTGAAAGTAAAGCAGAATGTGCCTTAAGGCACATTCTGCTTTACTTTCAGCCTGCTTTAGACTACCATCTGTTAGGCTATATAAAATATTTGTTATGGTAATTGTTCATGAGGGTATAAACTGGAACTATTTTCTTCAGCGTAGGAATAAATTAAATGCGCTAAAAGTCGCTTCTATTGGGGGAAGGGTTAAAGCTGGTTGAAAATATAGCAGAATGTGCTTTTCATTTTGTCCAGCATCAACACCACTAGAATGCTTGGATACTGATACAGTTATTGCATTGGACATACCAATTAAACCTCTGTTTCACCTTGACAATGACCGTATCTAGACTTAGTAGAGCATGTCATTGGGGCCATAAAATTATGCATTCATTGTACAATACACATGTTCTTGTTTAAGCCAAGATGAAAGTTTCAATTAAATAACGGACAGAAATAAACTCAGCTATTGAAAAACAATTTTTCATTTTGTTTACAGCCAATTTATAATGTATGTTGAGCTCCTATGGGGGCTTTCTGTATTACTTTTATCCTCCAATTAGCTGCATTTACAGTTTCAAAGACTGCCCATATCATGTATTCTATTAAATGACACGTTGAAGACAAGATTAATTGACTGATTCATTCATTTGAATAGCCATTAATAATTCTGGTATTGACCCTGCATTTACCTAAAGCTGAATTCCAGAAGGACATCAATTTGATTATCTGTGAATTAAGACTGATGGCTTTTCTACAAGTCCTAGCATTTAATCTTGTCCTGGAAACAGGTTAGCGACCTCCTGGTAGGTCTGGGATTTAAATGAATTACAGAGAACAAAATGCTCGGCAATTTTAGAATAATTCTACACAAGAATTCCATTAATCCTTCCCTCTATTGCCTTCAGGTCAAAACATCTATATACATGTATACAGTCGAAACTCAATACTTCAAACTCCCTTAAATTGATCATACTAATATTTCAAAAATTGAATTTTGATAAGTCAGTCTTGCTAAAGTCCAACATACCTGTATTTCAAAGTTAAAACGTTGTTTAACTTTGAAATACGGGTATGTTTGAACTAACGTGAGTTCAAATGAATAAGTTTAATTTCTACTGTATACATCTGATGTAATATATATTGATGGCTAATCCAGTTCTATACTGTTTTGATGTTCATGAGATGTTTTACAGTAATTAACTATTTACCAATTATACCCAATAGCCTATTTCTTTATGAAGACAGGTGACCACTTAAGGCAGGTTGAAAGTAAAGCAGAATGCTTTACTTTCAGACTGCTTTAAATTACCATCTGCTAGAATATAGCAAATATAGCTTGTGATACAAATTCATGACTGTTTAAATTGAAACTATTTTCTTCAGTGGAGGAATAAATTTAAGATGTACATGTATTAAAAGGGCGTGTTTATGGGGTAATGGGTTAAACCAGTAGAAATAAGCAGTTGACTATACATGACATATTATAAATTATGATATAATTTTGTTTGTCTCATTTCAGGTAAGAGAGTTCTTTGTTTGCTGTGGTTACTTGTTTCATGGAAAATCCATGGTGTCTGTCAACCACATTGATCACATAGACACACAGGGCTCCTAAACATTTGTGGTAAGGAAACAAAGTTGAAACACTCTCTCTTTAACCCATTACCCCATAAATACACCTTTTTATACCTCTTATTTATTCTTCCCTTGAAGAAAATAGTTTCAATTTATACAATCATGTTTATGTACTATCAAAAATATTTTCTATATCCTAGCAGATTGTAGCTTAAAGCAGGCTGAAAGTAAAGCAGAATGCGCATAAAGGCGCATTACCCCATAGCCTGTTTCTAGCTTTGAAAATAGGTGACTACTTAAAGCAGGTTGAAAGTAAAGCAGAATGCACCCTAGGGCGCATTCTGCTTTACTTTCAGCCTGTTTTAAGCTACTATCTGCTCGAATAAAGAAAATATTTCTTATTATACATATTCAAGACTGTGCAAATTGGATTCATTTTCTTCAGTGAAAAAATAAATATAGGAAAGGGTTAATAAATACATGCCCGCCAAAAAATATTATTTAACACATTACCCCATAGCCTGTTTCTAGCTTTGAAGATAGGTGACCACTTAAAGCAGGTTGAAAGTAAAGCAGAATGTGCCTTAAGGCGCATTCTGCTTTTTTTTCAACATGCTTTAAGCTAATATCTACAAGGGTATGAAAATAATTGTTTATGGTACATATTCATTACAGTATAAAGTGGAAATATTTTCTTCAGTGCAAGAATAGATGAAAGGCATAAAAAGGTGTATATATAGGGTATAATGGATTAAACCCTTCCCCCTATGACTTGTTTTCAGTATTGACTCATATCTCATTGCTTGAAAGCATTCTGTTTTACTTTCAGCATGCTTTTAGACTTTGGGATTTTTGTCTCAACCCTGAGGGCGTTTAAAGGGGATACTTGAACCCATTACCCCGTAAATATACGTCTTTTTACGCCTCTTACTTTATTCCCTCACTGAAGATTAGAAAATAGTTCCAATTTATACAGAATCTGATATGAAAATGTACCTTAAGAAATAGTTTCTATCTCTATTAGATAGTAGCATAAAGCAGGCTGAAAGTAAAGAAGAATATGCCTAATGTGCCTTCAGGCATATTCTGCTTTACTTTCAACCTGCTTTATAAGTATTGACTTGTAGGCTATGGAGTATTGGGTTCAACCTTACTGTGGCATGAAACCAGTAAACGGTCACTCTAACAGATTTACTTATAAATATTTTCTGGAAATACTTTCTGGAAGCTTAGCTCTCAAAAAGTCAACACAAACTGGTCCAAAATAGAATAATAATCCATTTGAAGGATTCAGAGCTGCTTTATTAGGGTCAAATGACCTGTCAACCTCAATTGGATGTCTGTCATTGATCACGGAGTTGCAGGACATAAGCACCAATATTATAGCTTCCTATTCATGGTCGGTATGGCATGGATAGAGAGGTCTATGTAACCTGTCATGATCCGCTCTTAACCCATTACCCCATAGTAGGGCCTTTTAGCACATTTAATTTATTTCTCCACAGAAGAAAACAATTCGAATTTGTAAAGTCAAGAACATGTACTGAAGGAAAAAGTTTCTATATCCTAGCTAGCAGATGGTTACTAAGCTTAAAGCAGGTTGAAAGTAAAGGGGTACTCTGCTTTTCTTTCAGTCTGCTTGAAGCTACCATCTGCTAGAATATAGAAGATATTTCTTTTGATACATATTCCTGACTGTATAAATTGGAACTACTTTCTTCAGATAAGGAATAAGTTAAATGCGTTATTATATATAATGCATATTAAACTTTTGTGGAGTAATGGGTTAACTAATCACATCAATAAATCAATACAAAGTCCTTATTAAGGTATGAAAAAATATTACGACTTGCAAATGAACAGCTGGTCCTGTATAAATCATATCTTGACACAGAAGTACTGTATACGTTCAGACATTCCCCCCTATTGTTTTTTACGGTCTTGTTTGTAAGTGTGACTATATGCTTGTCAAACGTATGTAAATACCTAGTGACGGATGATGTAACAAAAATCCACCATCGGATCATAACGCAGCATAATTATGGAGCTGGCCTATTTATTTCGGATTTTTATATCGTCTGGATTGATCAGTGCGTCACTAACCCATATTGTAGTCTCAACGATATTCTCCCAGTCAGCCAGAATTGTGTTAGCCTTTTCATTGGTTGCTTATCTCCTTTACTCTATATATAATTGTCTGTTTCTAGTTTTGAAGATAGATGGCTCCTAAACCCATAACCCTATATCATGATTAAGTTTTAGAGACAGGTGACCCCTTAAAGCAGGTTGAAAGTAAAGCAGAATGTGCCTTATGGCACATTCTGCTTTACTTTCAGCATGCTTTAATTAAGCTACAATCTGCTAGAATATAGAAAATTATAAGTTCTTCTAATGACACATATTCTTGACTGTATAACTTGCAACTTTTTTCTACAGTAGAGGGACAAATAAAAGGCATAAAAGGCGTATTTATGGGGTAATGGGTTAAGACAGTATTGACAATATTTAAATGCTTAAAAATCATACCTCTTGAGTAATGGGTTGAACATTAATCTCCATGGTATACATGGGATTTCTGTTTAAATCAGTCACATGCTAATTTAAACAATCTCAATAGTAGTTCTATTCTTCTTGCTCTTCTCTCATTTGAAATTTTTCTTTCCATCTCTTCTCCATTCACCTCTCTTATCATCTCTCTTTCTTTTCTTTCTTACTCACTTCACTCTCTTTGTTCTTATTTCTTTCTCCCTTTCTTCTCTATCTCTTCTGTGTTATTCTCTCTTTCTTTCGCTTCTTTCTGACTATTCTGTCATTCTCCTTTTCTTTGTATTCTCTCTATCTCTTTTTGTTTTCTCTTTGTCTTCTCTCTTTCTCTTCTCTCTTACTCTCTCACATTACAACAACTTATTAGATTGGTCAATACAAACAGTTGCTAAAGTACAGCTCCTAATTAGGTAGTGCAATAGGGTGGTGGGTAATACTGTTACTCTATAATGATATAAATTGATGAAGTTATTTCGTATCTTATTAATGTAAATGAACAAGTAATATTGACTGTCATGCAAATATACCATTAGGCAGTGTATCAGGTGTGTGTCTGTGATATACTGTAAACTATCACTCCTACAGCCACCCGAACATAGTTCTCTTTGGTTTTCCAATGTATAATTAATGCATGACAGAGCTCCAGATAAGGGCAGTATTTAAAAAAATAAAATCTTTATTTCTTCTTTAAACCCTATGGTGTCACTACTCATTAGAATCGTCTCAAAGAGACGATTCTAATGAGTAGTAAAACCATAGGATTTGGTGCTGTAATAAGTTAAAAAATGTTGCATTTGTTCAGTTTATTCTCCCTTCTCAGGAGCCCTGCATGAGACTGCTTAAAGCAAGATGAAAGTCAAGCAGAAAGCTCCTACAGGAGCTTCCTGCTTTACTTTTATCTTGCTTTAAGCTGTCACTTGCCATAAACACTATTTCTTAGTCTCCCAATTTCTAGTAATGATAGTGAGGTTTTACTGCTTATTCTATGTAGATTGGTCATAGTTCAGAAGCAAGAATTTAATGTATCATTGTTGATTATGGTTAAACAGTTAAGTCAGTGATGAAACTGCAGAAAATGTTCAAAGAAATAGTGTCCTATAAGCCACTGAAAGTAATGCTAAAATATCTTTATTCCATTTCCAAGTAGATATGCCCTTTTATGCCTTTGATTTATTCCTCCACTAAAGAAAATAGTTCCAGTATAACTATTATGCAGTAATAAATATGCACAATAAGAAATATTTGTTATATATCATTGCAGATGATTGCTTAAAGCAGACTGAAAGTAAAGCAGAATGCACCTTAAGACTGCTTTGGTGTTTATGGTTTTTCATCCTTATTTCTTATATACTTACACAATAAACTTAGTTATAATGAGGTTGATACCTTGAATGAATTATGAAAATAAATTTAAAAAATGGAAATGATTTGATAAAAACAAACAGGAAAAAAACAAACAGGGGTGGTGGTGTGTGTGTTGGGGTGGGGGATTTATAATTGCTTAATATATCACCAGTATGACTAGAACAGAGGGTATTCACTGGGAAATAATTTGATAAATGTGTGGTCAATAATTGATGAAAAGTAGTCATCATATGGCCTGGTTAGGCATTCTTAACATCTCAAGTGGCTTCCTAATGTCTGCTTAACCTTTATCCAGCTTCCCTTTACTGGTCTCGTATTTGTCTACAGTTTGTATCCTGATCTGACAAGGACTTGCACGGCATCTGATCAGGGACGATACTCCTTGGTAGTTTTGATTAAGATTTGTGTTGGTTGAAGTGGTATTTGAACTTAGTTGTAAACTGGGACGCTGGGAACAATGTTGCAGTAGAAAGATGAAGCGAGATGAAGTAGTATGATAAATTGGTGCATATATTTGACATGCACTTGTATCGGGTCAACTGAAAGTAAGACTAGAATATGCTTTTAAGAATACCAGTACTCCTTATAACCCTTTCTCGTTAGTGTTTTTAGTTTATTCCTCCACTAAAGAATACATAGTTCCAATTTATACAGTCATGAACATGTACCATAGAAAATATTTTCTATATCCTATAGCAAATGGAATTAGCTTGAAGCAGGATGAAAGTAAAGCAGAATGTGCCTTAAGGCACATTTTGCTTTACTTTCAACCTGCTTTAAGTGGTCTCCCATCTTCAATACTTGAAAATGGCTATGGGTTAATGGGTTAACCCTTAACGTACTGGGAATCAGTATACAATATAAGCAATTGTAGCCAACAAATATAGCTACCATATATATCCTTTCCACGCCCATAACGTATTAAAACGTTTTGACGTTTATGGCACATTTTGGCTTCCGTAGAATGAAAAGTTATGATTCGCACATCGCGTTGGAAGACTTTTCTGAAAGGCCAGGTTCGGCACTGCCTATTTCTAGAATATCAATGGTCTCCTGCAAAATGTGACACTTTCAGGCAGCATCCAAAATGGATCCAGACACAAATTTGCAATATTGGAAAAAGGCAAATGCCAGAGGGGCCGAAACGGTCCATCTTTCTACTTTCGGTTTAAAATGTACTCGACCTTTTTGTCAAAACCCGTTATAATAGCACTCATGCTGGAATTCAGTAACACTGACATGTCAACACAAAGCTCACAAAGCTCAAACTGAGCTCAGGATCCACTTTTTTTTTCTTTTTTTTTTTTAACTAATTCGCGCATTGCGTGAACGCGACTTAAATATAGCGCCTCTAAAAATAGATTGTTACTTTCAGTTTCGTTTTGACACGTCAGAGTAGTTTTGAGATGTCAGAGTGTAGTGTTTATTCAGAAAATGAGCTCCAAACTAGTCCAGTAGTGTCTGTGTTATGTGTACAAAATCGGCCGGGCTTGCTAAGGATATATATAGGAAACTGTTTTCTTGAGCTGAGGAATTAGTTAAAGGCGTACAAAGGTTATTTTATGTAGAAAACTAGTGCATAGAGTGTACATCAAAGATTGCAGCGTGAGGATACATAATCATAAGAGACACGAATGGAAAATATGCCAGTGAAATGGAAATGAATTGGAAAAACTTTAGAAATGTTTCGCATTCTCAGGACTTCGTTTTTTTCCCAACTCGTAACATGTCAAAATTGTTGGCCATGAAGGACTAAATAATGTGAAATTAAATCTTAAACCTTTAGTATCCTTTGAATTGATGCAAGGCGTGACAGTAGTAAAAGTTCTGCTGAGTAAGCTGGTTTTTAGTGTCCAAGACGAAAATCTGCGGAAAGCTGGATTATTAGATCAAACTCTTTGCATGCTAGAGGCGGATATATCCGCCACAGCGGATATATCCGTCACACTGATTGCCTTTGAAAACAGTTTGGATCAAGATGAGACACCGCCTAATGCGGCGTCTCATCAGGATCCAAACTGTTTGACACACTGACCATGTTTTGAAAAGAAACTTAGAAAAATCTATTTTTTGAACAGTAGCAGACAACAAAGGTTGCAGACGTAAAAATTACCCAGCATGCAAAGCTATAAAGGAATAACCTTTGCAACAGTTTGGACCCTTGTTGAGACATGTTTGGCATCTTGATCGGGGTTTTTAAAAGGAACTTAGATAATTCTATATTTAGAACTGTTACAGTAGTAGATGGTAATTGTTGGAGATAAAAAAATTACCCAGCATTCAGCAGAGCACCAGATAAGGGTAGTTTTTCAAAAACTAAAATCTTCTTTATGAATCAAACCCTATGGTGTCACTACTCATTAGAATCGTCTCGAAGAGACGATTCTAATGAGTAGTAACACCATAGGATTTGGTGCTGAAATGAGTGAGAAAGTGTTTGATTTGTTGAAATAACTACCTCTTATCTGGAGCCCTGTCATTCAAAGAGTCATGTTATGCATTGTTCCAATCTTTGTAAGGTCTGAAACTGATTTAAATGGGTAGAAAGAATTATTATAAGAAGCAGGACACAAATTTAGCAATAGTTGTGTCAAACCATTTAAAAGTTCGTAGCAGTTCTGATTTTAAATTAAACATTGCGAACAGCCTACTTTTAAAACAAAGTTTAGTAGTATATTGTTAGACATTAAACTGGAAGTTTCTGGAGTTAGAATTCTAATGGGAACCAAAACATAAAATAAAATTCAGTTTTCCTGAAATAGATCAGGATTTTTAGACATTTATCGGGTTAGTAGTAGACTGTAGTTCAACAAAGTAGGTCAAACCAGGCTCTGTCTGATGATGCTAGAAGCCCCTTAATACATTGAACAATAACTTGTTTTGTTTGCAATGATTGTAGCCTGCTGACGTTTGAAAAACTAAAAGTTTCCGTAAATTTATTTGAAAATAGGGAAGGAGTGTTAACCCATTAGCCCATTGTCAATTTCTAGTTTTGAAGACCAGGTGAAAACTTAAAGCAGGTTGAAAGTAAAGCAGAATGTGCCTTTTGCCTTACATTCAGCCTGCTTTAACGCAGTTATTGAATTTGGTAAGATATAGAAACTATTAATTATGGAACATATTCATGACTGTTTGTATAAATTGGAACTATACTCATGGCTCCAGATAAGAGGTAGTTTTTTCAACAAATGAAACATTTTATCACTCATTTCAGCACCAAATCCTGGGGTAATGGGTTCATTGAACAATCTGGATCCTGATAAGATGCCAAGCTACTACTGGCCTCTCATCTGGATTCATTCAGTCTGTAAAGATGCTTGCTGTTTAACAGTTTGTGTCCTGAAAGAGTTAATTTTCTATCACAATAATATAATGATCAATCACGGCTATGTTTAAAGCAACAAGCCTGGATAATTAGGATAATAAATTTTAACCTTACCTTGGATAAATATGTAAATAGTTAGAGACTGCAGGCATTAATTGCTGCGAATAGTGCAGAAATAATTGCTTCTTCCTGGGGGAAATGATGATATATAACTACTGTATGAGGAATGGTTAGAGACACAAATCTTAATTATTTACTTCTTGTATTTCCTCAGATGTAGACATACAATTCTGGTTGTTATTTCGTAAAATATATAATAATTAAGTACAGTATACCTGAAATTAAATGCCATTGGGGCGATTCAAAGTGTGAAAAACTTAATGCAGGCTGAAAGTATAGAATTTTGTTTTACTTTCAGCTTGCTTTATGCTGAGTTATCCGTCTTTGATACTGAAAATAAACAATAGGGAAAGGAGTCAAGTGCAACAGTTTTAAGACAAATTCACTGCTCTAGCATATTCGGGCAGATAAGGGAGGAGGCATATATTTGTAAAGAGGGGGAGCGTTTGGGTATATGTTAAGTCCACAAAATGAAACAGCCTCCTCAATCACTTGACAAAAGTAAAACACAGTCAATCTTGTATGAGGCGACGCCCACTTATTGAATAGCATGGAGATATTTGAAGATTAGTGACTTCTTAATAAAGATTGGAAATATCGCAGAAGGCTACTTAAAATCTATGAGCTTTCTGCATTCATTAGTCTCAGTCTGGTTTTAGCAAATAAATGTATTTGTCTTGAATGCTGACAAAAAGCTATGGTGGGTATTTTTGGGTTAATGAGTATAGAAAGGCGTAAGCTGACATCACGCACACTACAGACAGTTAAGTGCATGAAGATGCTCAGGAAATCAGTTATTTTCCTATCCCAATGCTAAAAACTACAAGTGCAGTCATATGTTCGTGTCAAAATATTTTTTTCTATCAGTGTCTTTGGTACACCACAAGTACTTGTGACCAGGAGAATTCACTGGATGCTAAATTAACATCATTAGACACATAAGTGCAGAAACCAGAATGACTTAACTGAACAGAATTTACAGTTTGGATCCTGATCAGACGCTGTGTAACTATGGATCAGATCAGGATTATTTAACAGTGTATTTCTGATTGTTTATGAGCAAAATTTTAATGACGAGAAGAAATTTGATAATTAAAGTTGATGCTTATTTGATGCTTTAACAATGACACCATAGCATGTTTCTAGTTTTGAAATAGATATAGCAAGGTCGCCACTTAAAGCAGGTTTTAAAGTAAAACAGAATGCACCTTTAACAGAATGCGCCTTTAAAGGCGCATTCTGCTTTACTTTCAGCCTGCTTTAAGATACCATCTGCTAGGATATAGAAAATATTTCTTATGGTACATAATTATGACTGTATAAATAGGAACTATTTTCTTCAGTGGAGGAATAAATTAAATGCACTAAAAGGAGCTACTATGGAGAAAAGGGTAAATTAATATGGAACAAATGTCTGACTTTATGTAACAGTTTGATCCCGGATTTAAGATCAATTATTTTGTCACTCAAGGAGTGATGTAACTGCAAAAGTATGTCCTCTAATTAGAGAAAAAAAATCTATTTTAGGAATTGGACAAGTTAGAGAATGTTTTGTGGTACGTGTTGTTTGCCTCAAAATTGTTTCTGTCTGAAACTTTACACTACTGCTTTGCTTTGTATGTTTTCAGATATACAGTTTTAGTATCAGTTAGTTGAGACACTGATCAGATGTTGAATTGCTTGTTTAAAATGTCAGAACTGGATCGAGACTGATTTTGAAAGGAAGTTAACCCTGTTTTCGATATTGAAACAGATGATTGCTTATAACTGGCTGAAAATTAAGCAAATGACCATCTTTTACAGTCATAAATATACATCATAAGAAATATTTCCTTTATCCTAGCAGATAGATGCAGTACGCCAAAAATAAGGAAGAATGCTCCTAAATAACCCATTATTCCAGAGAAAAGCATTTTAACGCCTTTAAAAGCATTCCTCCACAGAACAAATTAGTTCAATTTATACAGCCATATAAATTTTGATGCTCCATATTTTTAAGAAAATTAATATTTCTTAAATTCTAGCAGATGGTAGCTTAAAGCAGGCTGAGAGTAAATCAGAATGCACCTTAAGGTGCATTCTGCTTTACTTTCAACCTGCTTTAGGTAGTCAGCAGTCTTCAAAACTAGGAGTTAAAAATTTATGCTTCATTTAATTAGAACATGCTTTTAGCAACCAGCTGTATTTAAAAACTGAAAACGGACCATTGGGGAATTGGAACATCAAGATGTTCAATAATTCTCTATTGAACCTAGGTTTGATTGCAAATGTGAGCAGTTCTCTTAGCAATTACTTGTTAGGTATTGATTTGTCGAGCCACAGTTCAGATCCATTAGATCTTATGGCAGCGTAACCGTCCATTGTGGGATAATTAGGATCTGTCTAACATTTATGTAATCATTATGTACTAGTGATCAATTGATCAATTGAACAAGTCATTTTCCATTTACTACGAGGAGTAATAGACATACTTTTTAATCGTGGGTTCATAGGGCTTGAGATATGGGAGATTAATAAGAGAATAAACCAATGTTTCTAGTTTTGAAGATGGGGATGGTTTAAAGCAGATTGAAAGTAAAGCAGGATGTGCCTTCAAGGCACATTCTGCTTTACTTTCATCCTGCTTTAAGAATGTATTTCTTGTGATGCATATTCATGACTTATAAACTTGAACTATTTTCTTTAGTTTTGAGGAATATATTAAAGGTGTAAAAAGACATAATAATGTATTGGTTAAAGGGTTTGTATATGTCAATTGTCACCCACACTAAAGTCTGCGGACCTATCCTAGTTAAGCATTATTAGAGTGGTAGGCAGTGAAGCATTTGTTCTCATTAGCCATTATTTGTCCATCAATCATGTTTCTTATTCACTTACTACGTACTGCAAGCAAAGTTGATTGCAGTAGGCACAGTCTGATTGAGGAAATATTGCACTAGCAGAAGAATTTATCAAACAAAAAATGATTCTGCATACCAATAGCTTGAATTATGTTTACTGATGTTAAGGAGCCTGTAAAACAAATGTCCATGAATAAAAATTGAAGGCAAGCATTTGACAGACAAATTGTTTACCTTAATAAACATAGCTTAAAGATAATTTTTCTCTAAAGACAACAACTTGATCCAGTAAATACTCCATAAGTACTTTTTTATGCCTTTAATCTATTCCTTCACTGAAAAAAATAGTTCAAGTTTATACAGTCATGAATATACTATATCCTTTCAGATTGTAGCTTAAAGCAGGTTGAAAATAAAGCAGAATGTGCCATAAGGTGCCAACCTGCTTTAAATGGTCACCTTAAAAGTAGAAATAGGCTATTGGTTAAAGGGTTAATCAGTGAAGGAAAAAATTAAAGGCGTAAAAAGGCTTATTTATGGGGTAATTGATTAAGGACCAAAGATTTGAGAAATGTGTTTATTCTTAAGGTTATTGATTGGAGGGAACATGTGAACTCTGGTACAAGCTCGTTTGCAGCTTTTCATGGTGACAGTCTACTAATGAACACAAATATTCAGTTTCAGAAAATGTCGCAGTAAATGACGAGGATATTTTGCATTTTCTGAAAACTAGAAAATGTCGAATTTTGTAAGAAACAGCTTTGAGCTAAGATCAAATGTCAAGATTGTTCTTATTTGGAATTTTAAACTTTGTTGAGAAATTATTTTTAAAGGAAGAAGCGGTAATTTATAGCAGGAGACATATTTATTATGATGAAAAGTAATTGCATAAAAGCGTCAGAAAAAGTGCTTTTTGCACTAATTTTCTTCAAATAATATTATTTGACTGAAGATGGAATATTATATAAACAAGAGCAAAAAATACAAACTCTCTGAAACTTACTCAATTTATATTCAAGCACATGAATCTTGTCTGTATAAATATTTGAGGATCTGTTTGATAGCTAAATATTGTGTGTTTCTCATAGCATTGTGAAAATAATGACAAGGACATTGTCCCATTATAGTATTGTTATCCTCATTTCTCTGAGATATTTACTAAGGAAATTCACCAAGGATTCCTCTATAATGTGATTGAGAGTTTTTTGTTAGAAAGTTGTTGAATCTGACAAATAGATCAATATCTAACAAGAATGCTTTCTAATACAAACATTAAAATTTTTGTTATCCTTTACAACGCAATATCCCAGGGCTCCAGATAAGGGGAGTAATTTAAAATCTAAAATCTTTATTTCTGCTTTAAATCCTATGGTGTCACTACTCAAAGAGACGATTCTAATGAGTAGAAACACCATAGGATTTAGTGCTAAAATGAGTGAGAAAAAGTTGGATTTGTGCAGTTTACTCGACCCCCCTTATCTGGAGCCCTGCATACTTTTTTGATATTTTAAAAACAACCAGTTGATGTTGACTCTTGAGAAGTATGTCATTCAAAGACCGTTCATACTCACTTTTGATAGTCTATTTATATTATTTGAAATGTACAGTAAAACTCAGCTAAAACTAGTTGACAGAAGACTAAATGATGGTATTAAAAGAGAGGACAGATTCATGCATGAGTAAAGTAAATAAGGATCTTGGGAGTTTCTGATGTACTTGAAGTTCTTAGGACTCCAAGTAAGAGGGAGTAAACTGAACAAACCCAATATTTTGTTACTCATTTTTGCACCAAATCCTATGGTGTCACTACTCATTAGAATCGTCTTTTCGGGACGATTCTAATGAGTAGTGACACCATAGGGTTTAATGCAGAAATTGAGATATTAGTTTTTGGAATACTCCCCTTATCTAGAATTCTGAACAGGCACCGCTACCTTCGACACCAAACACAAGCCTATTGAGTATGTGGTATTGGGTACTGTGAGGGTTTTTAACGCATTCAACATCTTCTCTTGAGAGCCTAGCTCTGTGTATGTTCCACAATATTGCTTTTGTTTCCAAATGGAAACTAATGACTATTCAGAGGGGGATAATGCAATATTAAGTCAAGCTAAATTAATTATATTTAGAAATGTACACGTTAAAAGCTATACCATAAACTTACATTGAAAGACCTATCAATAGAGGACACATACCATATACTCTCGTTTAAAACACTCCCTCTGTAATAAATGCTCGATCCCCCTCCCTCCCACCCCTTTTTTTGCTCAACGCTATGGTACTTCAACACTTACCTGATGAATTTGTTTTCAGTAATAAGGACAGATGGTTGCTTAAAGCAGGTTGAAAGTAAAGCAGATTGCTCCTTAAGGCTACTTTAAGCCTTTTGGATTTGCATCATCTCTGGTGGCCTTTAGATGGGGGTATAATGGTAGGCATTTTGTGAACCAAACCCCCATGGTCATGTTAAAAGTATGGCAATCGACATTTCTAGGAGGAATTTGTAACTTTGAGCACTGATTATTTCTATAAAATGTGACTTGAAATTTTTTCTTCTCCATAAAGGCAACCACCTGAGTGACAGATATTTTAACTCTTTGCATGCTGGGTTATTTTTTCGTCTGCAACAATAATTGACTGTTCTAAGAATAGATTTTTTTTTTTTAAATTCTTCTTTAAACAGTATCAGAGTGTCAAACAGTTTTGATCCTGATGAGACGCCGCATCTCATCAGGCTCATTACTGTTTGCAAAGGTTATCACTATTGCACATGTATCCGCCTCTAGCATGCAGGGAGTTAAGGTGGTGATCCATGAAGGGTTTAGCAGTTAACCCTTTCCCACATAGCATATCTCTAGTATTGAATATAGGTGTCCACTTAAAGCAGGTTGAAAGTAAAGCAGAATGCACTTTCAGCGCATTCTGCTTTACTTTCAGCCTGCTTTAAGCTATCGTCTGCTAGAATATAGAAAATATTTTGTATTATACATATTTATGAATGTATAAATTGGAACTATTTTCTTCAGGGCAAGAATAAACTGAGTGCGCTAAAAGGCGCTTCTATGGGGGAAAGGGTTAATCTTGATGAAAACTATGATCAGAATTAATACAATAAACAGATCCCAAATGCTGGGTTTTTAGATTAGAATCCAAGCTATTGGCCATTTATAATAATATTTCATAATGGTGTTTCTGCATTAAAGAAAAAAATTTAAAAAAAAAATCAGTAGGGAAAATTGAAGACAACACTTTTGATGCAAAGGATGGGTTACCAAATTTTGCTGAAAATTTTTGGGACACCAAACTCTGGATTTAAGAGTCTTTAAATTTGACCCAAAAAACCCACTATTTTTGACATCTCAATATTTTAGACACTCACTGACAATAAAGAGTAGAAGAACAGCTGTAATTTGATCAAAGACTTTGAAATATGGGTTTCATTTACATTTCCGAATTGTCCAATTTCTTTCGTGCTTCCTCAGCATTTTTGATGAGTACAATTCAAGTAACGAGTGAACTTGTCTGATACACAATGAAGTTTTGTGTTTTGTTTTCATTGGCTACACTACACCTGTCTAGTGTTAATGCTTGACGGTCTCTGGAAACAACTTTCTGCTATATACAGGGCATAAGTAATGCAAAAAGCTCCTTTAGGAGCTTTCTGCATTACTTTTGCCCTTCATTTAGCCATAAGTTTTCATGAAAGCCTCCTAATTTATCTTTGGTTTAAAACCAAGGTTTTACAGTACCCATGTAATATTTAATGACATAATCGTGAAAATTGATACTGGGTAGTCAGATGCTGAAAGGCTATGACGGAATTCAATACCAGGACAAATGTCTTTAACTCATTGTCCTGAAGACAAGATATCTCATTTGTAGAGGCCTGGTTGTCACTCAGTCTGTCCGTAGACAAAAGTTTGAGTATGATAAATGGGCGACTAGCATGGTATGACGTAATACAGCCCCTCTAAGTGTGTATGAAGGCACGGGTAATAGACACATTTCAAGTAACTGAACCTGAGAACCTTCCATTTCCTCACAATTTCATTGGTCAATCTTTGTCACATGAAACCCTTGTACTTTATAGAATGTGGATGCCCTATGTGGCCTTTAAATGTGTCTATTAGAATTATCTCCCTTGATGCTGTTTGAGACTAGGTTTTTAGATACAAGACATGGCAATGCTTATTGCAAAATACAAGCATTTCTGAAGGCTCATGAATAGACTTTAACCAAAAGACTTTAACCTTAATCTTAACTTTTTGCATGCTGGGTAATATTTTTTGTCTGCAACATTAAAGTTGGCTAATTTTCTAAAAGTAGAATTTTCCAAATTTCTTTCCAATTAAACATGGTCAGAGTTTAAAACAGTTTTGATCCTGATGAGACGTCGCGTAATGTGGCGTCTCATCTGGATCCAAACTGTTTGCAAAGACAATCACTGTGGCAGATAAATATTATATTTGCCACTAGCGTGCAAAAGAGTTAAGAAGCATTCTGCTATATCTTCAGCCTGCCTTACAGCTACCATCTGCTAGGATATTATATATAGGAAATATTTCTTATGGCATATATTCATGACTGTATTAAGTGAAACTAAATTTCTTCAGTGGAGGAATGATTTAAAGGCTTTAAAATGTGTATTTATGTGGTATATTTTTCATAAGAGAATGCTCTGTGATTGCCATGACAGATTTGCACCTTAGACATGCATGCATTGCACAGCCCACAGGATTTAGATTTTTTTGGGATGAAAAAGTTAATTTGCATCAGTAATTCATCTAATTTGCATTTATTGTAATATGATAATACAACTTAACATGAGGCTTAGTTGTTTTCAAAATAAACTTCCAACTGTAATGTCAACAACCCTATCTTTGTTCAAAGAAACACCTTCTGAAGGCTATAGGTATCCCTCACAGTAATGACTTTACATTCTTAACACTGTGAGCATGCAATATCATCATGCAGAGCTCCAGATAAGAGGGAGTAAAGGGAACAAATCCAACATTTTCTCAATCATTTCAGCACCATATCCTATGGTGTTACTACTCATTAGAATCATCTCTTCTAATGAGTAGTGACACCATAGGGTTTAAAGCAGAAAAAAGATTTTAATTATTGAAAAAAATCCCCTTATGCCCTGTGTCATGACAAAACCTGCCTTATTGCATATTGCAACATTGTACAGAATAAGTGCTGTTGTCATCTCAGTCTCTGTATATGAATTTGGTCTACACATCATAATACCGTATATAATAAAGGTACATAAAATGCTTTAGATGTATGTGGGTGTCAAACAATGTAGATCAAAGACCACCCGCCGCATCAAAGAAGTCAAAGCTGGCCTTGATCTTCAATGTTTGAAAGGCAATAAGGCAGGTTTTGTCATGGCGCGGCTCAACACAAAATATTGCAGACAACTCCTAAAATTGATGACCTGTCGGAAAGTCGTCCATTGTTTTCAGTTAAATATCGGAATATAAGTCATTATTGGAGGCTCAAAGGGAGTGAATACTTTCATAATTATGTGTTAGAAATGTCTTATTTTTGTTTCTATTTTGATAATAAGTTTTGGAGGGTCCAAAAAAGTTATAAATTATTCTAATATAAATGTCTTATGGTACATTCTGCTTTACTTTCATTCTACTTTAAACTTTCATTTGCTCATACATATAGGAAATATTTCTAAAGGTACATATTCATGACAGTACAAGGTGATTGATGAATAAATTAAAGGCATAAAAGGTGTATTTATGGAGTAATGTGTTGATTGGGGGACCAAGTTGTAATTACCATAAATTATGTAGTACACCAGGGAGTGCTCTGTCTCTACGACACCCAATGGGAGACACAGATTGTGTGTGTTGTTCGGAGGGAGTTGTTATAGGGAGAGAAAATTAAAACTTGGTTTACATTTGCAAATAGCTTGAATCCAGATCAGAAGTATAAATCTAATTCTATCAAAATGTCCACTTATATGTTATTTTGAGAACAACAATTTTAAGCAGACAATATTGCTGCAGTAGAAGCAACTTAGACATTATTATCCTGTTTAGGGGACTTCGACAAGGGTTGTTGGGATGGCCGTTGTTGGGAGGGATCACTGTACTACTATGTACCATTCTTGTCATGGTTTGTTTGTTTGTTTATGACAACATGAGATGTCAGCATGTATTCATTAACTTTATAATTTCTGGTTTTACTTTCATGGAAATGACAGGTCCTTATTACAGACAAGGAATATTATTTCCTTGTTTATGTTAACAACTAAATTACCTACGTATTACAAATTGTGTAAATTTTATGACAAATGGTGTAATTTATAATATTACCCACCAGATGTTTGCTGTAGCATATATACTATAGAGAAAGGACAAGTGCGTAGAGAATTGGAATTTATAATTCAAGCCCACATTATGTTTTCATTAGTTTTCTGATATCTGACATGAAATTTATATGAAGTGGCTTCATTACTGTAGCTCTTTTTGCAAGCTGGGTATTTATTTTGTCTACAACAAAAATCATCAGGTACTGTTCTAATGATACAATTTTTATTGTGTCAAACAGTTTGGATCCTAATGAGACTCCACGTTACGATCTAAATTGTTTGCAAAATTTATCATGTTTTCAATGCTAGCAGGCACTTTCTGCTTTACTTTCAACCTTCTTTAAGCTTCCATCTGCTAGAATATAGAAAATACTTCTTATGGTACATATTCTTGTCTGTATAAACTGGAACTGTATTATTCAGTGGACAAATAATTAAAAGGCGTAAAAATGCCTATTTATGTGGTACTGGGTTAAAAATCAACATACAAAATTAATGCAGTTAAAGTAAGTGCAAACCTCCATTTATATTACAGTAGAACCTCTCTACTACGACCACTTAAAACACGGCTATGTGTCTATATAAAAGACATGCAAGAGCTTAAAGCAATGTGAAAGTGAAACAGAAAGCTCCTGTAGGAGCTTTCTGTTTCACTTTCACATTGCTTTAAGCAGTCACCTGTCTTAAACGACTAATATTTGACACAATTTAGTGGTTGTAATAGAGAGGTTCTACTGTATATATAAAAGGCATCTTAAAATCTGTTGAAGAAATCTTAAACTGTCTCAGATTTCAATTATATTTCCAGCAAATGATTGGTTGGCTGAGTTGAAGCCAGTTTTTGCAATGTCTGACAACCTTTTCTATACACAGCGTTATTGCTTTCATCAAAATTGCTACAAGATATTATGACTTTATGAGCCCTGCCAGCCAAGATGCTATCAATGACTGAACATTCTAGTTTTTGTTTGCACATTCTTAGAGAAATACTTCTAGAATTTCTTTCCCCATTATCTTCGTATTCAGGGCTGTTTAAAAAATGGCCCCTAAAATATGTAAACCATGCTTAACCCATTACACCATAAATATGCCTATGTAGACCTTCAATTTTATTCCTCCACTGAAAAAAATGTTCCAATTTATACAGGCAAGAATATGTACCATGAGACATATTTTCTTTATCTTTATCCTAGCAGATATTAGCTTGATGCAGGCTGAAAGTAAAGCAGAATGTGCCATAAGGCACATTCTGCTTTACTTTCAATCTGCTTTAAGTGGTCATCTGTTTTCAAAACTAGAAACAGGCTACAGGGTAATGAGTTAATCTGCTTTGACTAATGAGCAATGGTCTCTCACATCTCTTAACACATTTAGAATCAGACCCGGCACATTTTGTCTTGCTCAACTGTGGATAAAAGGGTTCCTTTTACACAACATAATGCCCTCAATAGCAATAAAAGTGCTGAAACATGACTTGAAATCTAAGAATTTGATTTCCATCATATTTCTTTTTATGATCTGAACAATCTGCACATAGAGGATTGCACGCAAAACTGTCATAACTCCGCTTATTTTCATGTTTACACAATTAATTAACTAGTTACTGTTTCCTGGAAAACAAGTTTTTATGTAGGGTACCAGATTAGGGAAGTGTTTCAAACAATAATATCTTCAGAGCTCCAGATAAGGGGAGTTCTCAACAGCTAAAATCTTTTTTTCTGATTTAAACCCTATGGCGTTACAACTCATTAGAATCATCTCTTCGAGACGATTCTAATGAGTAGTAACACCATAGGGATTTGGTGCTCAAATGAGTGAGAAAACATTGGGTTTGTTCAGTTTACTCCCTCTTATCTGGAGCCCTGATCTTTATTTCTGCATTAAACCCTATGGTGTGACTATTCATTAGAATTGTCTCTGAGTAGTTACATCATATGATTTAGTACGGACTTGGAACAGAAAATGGTGGATTTCTTTAGTTTACTCTCTCTTATTTGGAGTCCTGCTTATCCTTAACAGGGTCCGGGCACTGTTTGTTTTACTTACAATATTGTTTGGAAATAATCCTTCAAATTTTGTAAATTCAATTCATTCCAAGGGTTAAATCCATTCATATTTTCTTTGTGAAACTTTTTATTTATTTCTGACAATGAAACCAATTATTGTGAATGGGGACAACAACTTTTGACCTATGTAACAGTTCCTAGTGGCATTATTCAGAAGACAATCTCTCAAATAGCGCCCTTGAGCTTTTTATATCTTCACCACCATAATTATATTACCCATAAACATATATATTTATTGCTATTACAAAATTTCAGGATTTTGGTGGAAATAAACATCAATTATGAGTATCAAAAATTTTGAATCTTACTTGGACGCCAAGTTGCATGACAATTCTGATCTGATTCAGAACTATTTGAATTGTCACTAGTCGCCATCGGTGATAGAAGAATTAATTTAACTCTTTGAATGCTGGGTAATTTTGTCATCTGCCACCAATGTTGTCTGCTTCAGTTCTAAAAAAAGACTTTTCATAGTTTCTTTTCAGAACAGAGTCCGAGTGGCAAACAGTTTGGATCCTGATGACATGCCGCGATACGCGGCATCTCATCAGGATCCAGACTGTTTGCAAAGGTTATCATGGTTTCACAGCTAGCCGCAGCAGCTAAGATTTAACTACAGTAAAAGCTCGATTTTACGAACTCACGTTTGTTCGAACATACCCATATTTCGAAGTTAAAACGTGGCTTAGCCACGTTTTAACTTTGAAATACGGGTATGTTCGACTTAAAAGAGATTGACTTATCAAATTTCAACCACCGAAATACTTTTAAGATCGATTTAAACGAGTTGGTAGTATAGAGTTTCTACTGTAGTAACATCCCCAGGTAATGGCATGATTCCTGCCTTGGCTTTCAGATTATTTGATAAGAGAGGCTTTTAGATTATATTGGGATTCAACAAGGGAAATATTAGCACAGACTGATTACAAAACTGACACAGTTTTCTCGATAATGTCTAAGATAAAAAATAAGAAACCAGTTGTTAGAAATATCAAGCAATCACCTTTCTTGACACTTGTCCGCTTTGATTGCAAAATAAAACACAGCAGATGGCCGTTTTAAGCAGACAATATTGCAGCTGTGAATGCGTTTGAAATCATTGTCTTGTTTCGGGGAACAGTGACAAGCATTGTTGTAAGGAGGGAAAAGTTTTTGGGAGGGCGGATGTAAGGAGGGAGCACTGTAGTATATATGGTATATCAATTGGAGATATGTTATTTTCATTGATGGCCATGGAAGAAAAGGTTAAATTGCTTATAAAGTGAGAAGAATGAAAAACTAGGTTTATGAGTTTTAAATCATCAATCATTTTGAACATCTGTCAGTCAAGATAATGCTATATGCCTTTGCCAAGAGTTACTATATACTGCCTATAGAACAGACACATGGACAAATCATTCTCAAGCCAAATATTACACACTATATATAAAACCTGTGTTAACTCTTTGCATGCTGGGTAATTTCTTTTCTTCTGCAATGTTTCTTGTCTGCCATTGTTCTTAAAATAGATTTTTCTAAATTTCTTTTCCAAACATCGTCCACTATTACCTTTTAAAAGCAAACTAAATATAAATCAGAATGCAGCCCCTAAGGCACACAAACTTGAGGAACAGAGTATCATATTTATGACTGTATAAAGTTGAAGAGAGGAATCAATTCAAGGTGTACAAAGGTGTATTTATGGAGTAATGGGTTAACCAGTTCAGTTATCTTAAAAGCTTATAATGCAGACAAAAGCGATACATATGTCTTATTGTTTAGTGTACTTGGAATGGCCTTAAAGATTACAGACTGATATTCCTGTATTGAATGTCACTGCTTAACACGTTACCCCATAAATATTCCTTTTTACGCCTTAAATGAAGAAAATAGTTCCAATTTATACAGTCATGAGTTATGCTCCATAAGAAATAGTTTCATATCCTAGCAGATGATAGCTTAAAGCAGGCTGAAAGTAAAGCAGAATGTGCCTTAAGGCACATTCTGCTTTACTTTCAACCTGCTTTAAGAAGTCATCTATTTTCAATTCTAGAAACAGGCTATGGGGTAAAGGGTTAATACAGTTATTTTCTGTACTCTTGTCGGCCAATCATTTATTTCTGTATCAGTAATTTCACTTGCTAGATTGCGAAGCCTCCTCCATACTTGCTTTTAGCCTTAAGTAGGTATTTAATGGAAAGAAACAATAATGATTGAGACATGGATTCCTTTACACTCTTTTTCACTTTATCATGAATAACCATCGGTGCCACAACATTGGCAAAAGATCACTTTAGTGTCTATTTGGCATGACATGTTACGGGCGGGTAAAAGCAAACAGGAAGTCGCTGGGTTTGAAATTATCGGTGTTAAATATAGAATTCCATCGGATGCTCCAAGGTTTTGTAACAAGTAAGAACACGTGTTTCAACATCAGCAGCTTAACCTTGTCAAACGTAGCAAACCAGTCTAGATAGACCATCCTAAACAGATTTGATCCAGATCAGGCCCCACAATGTTGGTCCTGATCTTGATCTAATCTGTTCACTGCCTTGTAAATGTTAGATTTGATGATAACATGATGGGTTTTCAGAAAAACATTTAAGATTAGAAATTGATCGAGCTTTCAAAGGGTTAATCTGAGAAATAAAGTTTAAATGGCAGAACATTGTTGAAGCAGTCCATGTCAGACTAGAAGATTAAAACAAGAGTTTTAGAAAGGTTTTTGGCTTGTGCTAGATGCACAGAAAATAGCAAATTGACGGCAAGGCATTTACAATTCTTGGCAGAACTTGGAAAAGCTTTTTATTTTAATTGAATTGCTTGTTTCTTTTATTTTGTGTTTGGGTTGTTTTTTTTCGAAAAAGGGGGGGGGAAATTATATAAAGCTAGAACTTATGGATGGAGCCCCTTTTCAGCCTTAAACTCTTTGAACCCTAGCAGAAGAGTAAACTCGTTGTTTACAAGAAGTGTACCTGTGAAGAGTATAATTTGTTCTATGCAAACAGTGAAGACCAAAATCAGAGGGCCCTTAAAGGATTCCTCTTATCAGTATCTGCACCGTGTCATTTTGCAATATTTTGTTATAAACTTCCCTTTATGGTTTAAAATGAAATGGACAAAAATTTGTACCTAGGAAGTTTCAGGGGTAATAATGAGCTAATAGAATTTGCTATAAACTGTTGATATCAGAATTACTTTCACTTTACTTTTCACACATTTCTAATTAACATGATTTATCATTTACTGCTAGCCTGCTTTCTAAGCAGGTATCTGTCTTATTAGAAACTATAACGCATTACCCCATAAATACACCTTTTACGCCTCTATTTTACTCATCCACTACAGAAAATAGTTTCAATTTACACAGTCATGAATATTTATCAAAAGAAATATTTCTATATTCTAGCAGATGATAGCTTAAAGCAGGCTGAAAGTAAAGCAGAATGCGCCTTAAGGCGCATTCTGCTTTTCTTTCAACCTGCTTTAAGTTGTCACCTGTCTTCAAAACACGAAACAAAAACAAGGCTATGGAGTAAAGGGTTAAAACAAGTTGGCAGGAAAGTGTTATGAGAATTGGTCATATCTGATTGAACAAACACATTAACTCCATTACAAGTAACAGTTATAAACTTCCACTTTCTGAATGAGATAATAAAAAAAAATGTCAATGATACATTGATTGTTTTATCATATGACAAGATCCTGTCATCAAAATTGGTGCGCTCATTTCACTGATATGTCTCTTATCAAGAATAGATATCTTGTTTATAACAGTAAACGTCTACTATTGCTACCACCCATAACAATGCTTGTTTAAGTGTTAAAAGCGTGTGGCTGCTTAAAGCAAGATTAAAGTAAAGCAGAAATCTCCTGTTGGAGCTTTCTGCTTCACTTTCATCCTGCTTTAAAATATGTTTTTAACACATCTTCTAGCTTCTCTTTTATTTAGTAGTTGAAATATGGGGACAGTATTGTGTTTTCTATTGCGTTCCTGTCAAACGTGTCAAAAAGTTGTATTTTTTACAACTTTGATAAGTTGCACTTTACATTGATACAGTTTTTATTTTTTTCTCGAAAGTCTACCATATTGACTATTTGTATCAATCTGTGAAAACTAGCAGCAGTGAAAAAAAATAAGGGCTCCTGATTAAAAATGAGTAAGATGAACATTGTCAATCTTTTATTCCTTTAATATATCCTCACTAAATCCTATGTTGTAACCATTCATTAGAATCATGTTAATTAATTTCTTGTTTTGAAAATAGGTGACGGGTGCATTCTGCTTTACTTCCAGCCTGCTTTAAGCTACCATCTGCAAGAATAAAGAAAACATTCCTGATGATACTAATTCATGACTGCATGTACAAATTGGAGTGGGGGGGGGGGGGGGGGGGGGGGGGGAATGAAGACTTTAATATTTAGGAAGTCAACTTTTGAAATACTCCTCTTATCTGAAGCTCTGAAAACTACTGACTTCAATGTCATGAAATACTTCTTGGCACTTTGAGAAATATAGCAAGGAAGTGCTAGCTATAATGGTATTGTCAGACTCAATGAAGGTCCAATTAGACACATTGTATAGTAAAAGAATCAGATGCAGTCAGCCAGGGATGGTTTTCTGCTTTATGTCTCAGTCGTATCCTGTGTTGTGACTTTTCGTTAGATTCTGCTGAGAAGTCACAACATTGGGGGCTGGATGAGACAATAATTTGAAATTAATTAAACCTTTTACCAAATATACACACCTTTTTTAAGCCTTTAATTTATTCCTCCACTTAAGATATTTAAATTCCACTTTATACAGACATGAATATGCACCTTTAGAAATATTTTATGTTTCCTAAAAGATGACAGCTTAAAGCAGGCTGAAAGTAAAGCAGAATGTGCCTTAAAGGCACATTCGCAGCTTTACTGTCAATTTAACCTGCTTATTAAGTTTAAGTGGTCATGTCTTCATAACTAGAAACTAAATTGGGCTATGGGTTATATTGTCCTATTTAGAGCTTAGAAGACAAAGTCAGATTTGTGGATGGATTACCTTATAGGGTTATTTCTAAGAGGCAAGTGATAATTATTTATAAAGCCTCTAACAAATAAAAGAATTTTAAGATGTAGATATGACGTTCATTCTGGTTTATAACCTTTTCCACAATACATGTAGCTTGTTTCTGTATTGGAAACAGATGGTTGTTGAAAGCAGGCCAATAGTAAAGCAGACTCACTCATGGTTCCTTAAGGAACAGTCTGCTTTATGATAAGTCTGCTTTAACTTTAACTGGAACTGTTTTCTTTATTAAGGGAAAAATTAATGGCATAAAAAGGTGGATTGAGTAATGGGCTAATCAGTGAGGCTTAATATTCTTTTAATTTATTCCTTTAATCCTTTAAATGGTTGGGGGAAAATGGCGTATACATGACGTACAAACAGTTTGGATATAGATCTGATGCCATTAGATTTGCAACTTGACATCTATTGTTATGGCATTTTACTTCAAATTTATATAAAATATTGTTGATGGTCGAAGATGTAGGTACATGCCATTATTTAGCTATACAAGTGCAAACCCTTACTGTATGAGGAAAAAGTGTATACATCATTTGCAAACAGTGAAGACCCAGATCAGAGGGCTCCTTCAGGAGCCCTCTGATCTGGGTCTTCACTGTTTGAAATAGTTTTCAATAAGTTGTTGGCAAACACCTCAAGAGTCAATATGAACTGGTCATTATTTAGAAAATTGAGAAGTCCATCATTACAGCCAGCAGTGTAAGGGTTAAATGGGTCATGATGATAGATTGCGTTATCAGCATACTGATTTGCAGTAGCTTGAAATGTTGCTGAAAACGGAAAAAGTTCATTAGAGGAAATAAGCGTGCAAAATCTTTAGGACACTTGTAACACAGTAGTTAAGGAGCATTACTGATAAAGGACAGGTTATCAGAGCATGACACTTCAGTTTGACAGCAAGGATGTCTATGATATCCGCAACCTGCTAAAAATGCTGTTAGACAAAAGTAATGCAGAGAGTTCCCTACGACATTTTAAAGCAGATGGCTACATTATTAATGTATACTTGCTGGTTTATTTTTATGACGAATATACAATTTTGTCCATACAGAAAAGTATTTTCTATGCATTAGCAAACAGTGCAGACCCTAATGAGACGCTGCATAACCAAGCATCTCATCAGGGTCTTCACTGTTTCCCAATGTCCACTTTAGTAGACACTCAGCTTAAATAGGTTAATATTCTTAATGAACTAATATTTTAATAAAGAATGAAACAGTTGGAACGACAAGACTCGCGGCATTGAACAAGTTAAGCATGTTCTTGTAGCTGTAAATGAGCTGCACATGCTATTGACATTTCAAGATTGTTTTTGTCAAGATGATAGGTTTAGACAATTACATAGTATTTGTTTTGTAAGGTAATCATTTCGTTGAGAATAGGAAAACTGCATAATATATTTTAAATGAGCACTGGGTGCATTAATATGCAGGGATATTATGGATATACGTAAACTTAGAGTTTGAAATAAAACTGAGGAGAAAAACGTCACGCTATTTTCTGCGAACTTTGAAGTACACAGTAGCATTTAAAAGTTGCAAAAGTATTCTAGTAGTTTGTCAGTAGCTTAATGCATAGAAATGTAATGCAGTAAGCACCCAAAGGTGCTTTAAAATTGTTACTACTTTGTCATGCATTAAACCACTTCCTGGTAATAATTAAATAATGGAATCCCTCACGAGTTTTCTGCATTACTGTTTTCTGCATTAAGCAGCCAGCTGTTATCAAGATATCCTTTCTACATTACTGTGTCCTGTATTACTGTAAAACAGGTATTTTTTGCGTCATGAATATTTCGCGTAACGCGATTTTGTATTAATTCGCGACATCATGCAATGTCTCTAGCAGGTGGTAGCTTAAAGCAGGCTTTCAACCTAGCTGCTTTAAGAAGTCACCTATTTTTAAACTAGAGACATTCGCGAATTAACGGGTAAATTATATTCTCACGAATAAAACCGGTTTTACAGTATATAAAAGCAGCTACCTGCCTTCATTAATTTTCTATGTTCTACTTCATTCAGTGGTCATTGAACAAAAACCTTTCACTATAAACTTACACAACATAGGCATTCATTAATGCATGCCAAGTTTTAATTTGTGAATGAATACCGCCTCTGTGCCCAAAGGCCAAAGCATTTAAGATTCCAGACACTGGGATCAGTGAAGCCATTAATTTCAATGATTCGTTATCTCTCCATTCATTAGCAATATCACACGAACAGGGGAGCATCAAACACTAGGAACTTATCATTATCTTAACAACAAAAAAACTTCAATCGATCTTTCTCTTGCTGTAAATGAGTGTTCTAAGTAGGTATAGATCAGATTGCTTTTGAAAAAAAGAAATACAAGAACTTTTCTGTTTAGGGTCTGCACAGTGAGTGATCGTTATGTTAAAACTTACAGGCTTGCTGATTCTTTGGCTTATATTAATTTGAATAAAAAAATAAAAAGTATGTACTGCCAACAGAAAACTCGGTTGGAAGATTTGTTGTCACATATCGTTGATTTGATTGAACTGCTAAGAAAAAAGCAGGAGAAGGTTTATGCATTAAGCTCTAAATAATTGTTACCTGCTGAAATCTGGTTTGTATAATTACAGAAATGAGATCTGGTTGTCAAACAAATTGGATCCTTGGACTTGATCAGTACCTAAACCGCAAAGGTCTTCAACTAAGGGCTATCTATATTGCAAAAAGGGTTAAGTGGTTTTAATCTGTAACTTCCTTTTAGGTTTCTCTGGTTTCCACAAGAGTGCAAGCTTTTTGATAGCCCATACACTGCCTGGTAAACCATTCACAAACATTTATCAGTAAAATCTCAATGCACTTTACCATTACTATCCATTAATCACTTGCAAACAGTGTAAACCCAGATCAGAGGGCTCCCATGGCAGCCCTCTGATCTGGGTCTACACTGCTTGCCAGGGTGTTAAATATTTTTTAGATAAACCCTTTAATGGTCTGTTTAAATTGGTCATTATTGAGAACTTTTGGAAAGAGATCACAGAAAGGGTTAAGATAAAGGATCTTGAAATTATTACCTCCCTGTAATCTGGTTGAAAGCTTAAGATTTATTGGATTTTAGAGCTACTTTTAGAAACATATTGAATTTAGAATCTAAGTTTGTTTTTGAAAATCCCAGTCTAGCAAAATTATCAATTTTTTGTCTGAAACTTTAAACTGTTTAATTCATAACTGTTCTGTGTATACAGAAACCATTCTGCAAAATAAACGTCATCAAAGTACTTAATCAATAACTCAATGTGTAAGTGTTTTGCGCCTCTAATTTTAAAATAATTCCTTCACTGTTTAAAATCGTTTTATCCTATACTGTCAAGAATATGATATTATAGACTAAGAAATATTTACTATAATCATAGTAGATGCTAGCTTAAAGCAGACTGAAAGTGAAAGGCGCGTTCTGCTTTACTTTTAAACGGTTTAAGTGGTAACTGTTTTCAAAACTAGAAACGGGCTATGAGGGTAAAGGGTTAAAGGTACCGAGAAAGGTGCATTGGAGAAAAAAAGAGAAGGAATTTTCTATTGTTTAAAAAAGGTAAATTGTGTTTTTATTAACCAATGTAGTAATAAAAACTTGGCGTTTGACATGCTTAGAATGCAAGGGCAGACAATTTGGCACTCCCAGCAACTGTTTCTATGCACACTGGGTACTTAAGTTACTCAAAGCACTAAATGATCTCTCAGGGGGGAAAAACAAACACAAATAAAACAAACTGGAGAAATTTCTTGGCATTTCAAATAAATAGATATGCCTTATCAATGATTGATAGAACTGTCTGTCGCTGGGGATTAGCATGCATGATTGAGTGGGAGGGATGATAATTGGAATAGCAATACAAGTCATGACAAGGGAGGGGAATGTAAGTGCAGTCATGCAAACTTTAAGAGGCATTTAGAGAAATATGCAGGGATGCTGCACTTCTTATAGGTGGTAGCTTAATGCAGGAAAGAAATTAAAACAGAAAGTCCCACAGTCTGTAGATATTTCAACACGGGTCATTTTGAATTTTGCTGAACATTGAAGTTAGCGGATAATCCAATGTTTCAATTTATGCATGAGTTTATGCACTAAAAGAAATCCTAGCAAGTGGTGGCTAAATTAAAGTCATATAGGCTGAAAGTAAGGCAGAATGTGCTTTACTGTGCATTTACTTTAAATGGCACCTGTCTTTTAAACTGGAAACAGGCTATTGGGTAACAGTTAACACATTACCCCATAGACTGTTTATAACATTGAAAATAGGTGCATGACCACTTAACCCATTCCCCCAGCGACTTTTAGCGTATTTAATTTATTCCTCCGCTGAAGAAAATAGTTCCAGTTTGTACCCTCATTAACAATTACCATTACAAATATTTTAAATAGCCTAGCAGATTTTAGCTTAAAGCAGGCTGAAAGTAAAGCAGAATGTGCCTTAAGGCACATTCTGCTTTACTTTTGACCTGCTTTAAGTGGTCACCTGTCTTCAAAACTAGAAACAGGCTATGAGGTAAAGGGTTAAAGCAGGTTGAAAGAAACGCAGAATGCGCCTTAAGGCGCATTCTGCTTTACTTTCAGCCTGCTTTAAACTACAATCTGCATGGATATAGAAAATTTTTCTTATGATACATTATCATTCATGACTTAAAATAAAGTGAGGCTATTTTTCCTCTGTGAAGGAATAAATAAAAAGCTTAAAAAGGTGTCTTTTTGGGGGTAATGGGTTAAATATGGTGTGAATGATTACCCTAGCTAGCTGTAGATTTGATGTATTTTCCTATGTTTTTGACTGATAACCATGTAAGGATAGTCACTTGTATGACGTGTGCGTGTTTGATAACAAAACCAGACTTATTTATTAGATCAATTTGAAATATTGAGTATGTGGTCCCTAGACTGTCATACAATGTTAACTTTGCAAATTAAAGTTTTTCCAGACAAACTCCGTTGTCAGTAGCATTTTCAATAAATTCCAGTAATAATGTTTTGAATGCATAACAATGTTGATCACAATCTCCTCAAACAGTCTCTATCTTTGCTTGCAATGGTCATGCAGAGCTCCTGATAAGGTGCATATATTTTAAATACAGTCGTAACTTGATAATTCCAACTCGCCTTAGTTCGAACATACCCATATTTCAAAGTTAAAACACGGCTTTAGGCCACGTTTTAACTTTGAAATAGGGTATGTTTGACTTGAAGAGACAATTCTAATGAGTAGTAACATCATAGGGTTTAATGCAGAAATAAAGATTTTAGTTTTTGAAATACTCCCCTTATCTAAATCTCTGTCAACATTCAGTTTTACAGAAAGACTGGCATCAAGTTTTCATTCTTCTCTCAATAATCTTTGCTTCTCAGGATATAATTGAGTAAAACTATTTTGTGGGTTTCATATCATCTGCAGTTACGAAAACACATAGAACACTTAATTTTCAATACTTGTAGATAACAAAGTTGGGTGGTATTTAATTGAAAACATCTTGCAGTAATTGCTTTCTGGAGTCGATGCAATTTCATAATTTTGGCAATTAAATTCATCTCAAGGTTTTAAGAGCGCTAGAACAAACAGTCCAACCTTTTCTAATCAATCATTTGAAGAAGAAAATAGATGGACACTTGACAGATGATAGATTAATGCAGAACAAGAGTAATGCAGAAAGCTCATAAGGGAGCTTTCTGCATTACTTTTGTCCTGCATTAAACTGTGAGTCAGTGTTATATATATTGATACAAGCCTCCTTTTGAATTGACTATGAAAAGTGTTTAAGACTTTTAAGGTATTCATGAACGTTATATAAGTGGCTGCTTCTAGAATTGTTCTAGAGCTTCAAGAATTACAAGTTTTGCAGAATATTAATGGACATTAAATGGTTGCTTCTAGAACTGTTCTAGAGCTTCAAGAATTACTTAAAACATTCTACAAAAGGAGTTCAAGAACTTTTGTAATTCTAGAACAATGGTTCCAAACCATCAAATTTCAAGCTTTTTTGCAGAATATTCATGAACGTTAAATGGTCGCTTCTCTCTAAAACTTTTCATGAATATTCAAGAAATTGTTCTGCAACAGTTCTAAAATAATTCAATACAGACATACAAGGGAGGTCAGTTCCAGGTTTGACTGTAAATTATTAGCATGCCCTTGGTAATTCTCTGAAGCCCACTGTGGTCTGCCAGATATACCACTGCATGGTTTTACACTTGCTGTTTTGATTGATGATCAATCATCCAGTTAAAGTTATGATTTATTGCATATCATTAATTGTAAATAACCCTTTACCTGTTTCTATTTTGAAAACAGTTGACCACTTAAAGCCGGTTGAAAGTAAAGCAGAATGCGCCCTAGGGCGCATTCTACTTTTCTTTCAACCTGCTTTAAGCTAATGTTTGCTAAAATATAGAAATTGTTCTTATGGTGCGTATTCATAACTGTATAAAATTGAACTAGCAATTTTCAAGAAAAAATCTTAACACTAGCTACATAGTTGCCAAGGGCCTAAATATTTACATGAGATACTTATTTGTATGTTAATTTGCATTCCCTTTGGAGTTTTTTTGGAAAATAAAATAAAATAATTGTGCTTTATTTTTTTACTTCTTTGCCAAGTTCAATGGCAATTTGTAGATAGATAAGTTCATTTGAGTTCATTGATATATACAGCTGGGAATCATCTCCCAAGATTATATCCAGTAACACCCCCAACACACTAAATACTTCCTGTTGATTCTATCATTTTCCTGAATTATAACATCATAGTTTGGAGATAATGGTCAACAAAACAATTTACCTGTATACCATTTTCTAGTGGTAAAGTGTTAGACTGTCAATCAAGGGGTCCAGGTATGATCCCCCTGCCAGACATTACCCTTGGGATGAGACTACCCCATTACCCCATAGCCTGTTTCTAGTACTGAAAATATGTGACCACTTAAAGCAGGTTGAAAGTAAAGCAGAATGTGCCTCAAGGCACATTCTGCTTTACTTTCAGCCTGCTTTAAGGTAGCATCTACTGCGATATAAACAAATTGTACAGTTCATATCAATGACTGTTTAAAGTGGATTTATTGGCTTCAGTGGAGAAATAAATTAAAGGCATTAAAAGGTGTATTTATGGAGTAATGGGTTAAAAAATGAGGTTCCATGTATCAGTGGTTTACACTGTATAGGTAAAAGAGGCCCAGATGGCTTTAATGAAAAGGAGTAGAGCATTGTCCCGGCTCCTCTGTATGTACTTTCTCTTTTAGACATCCAATTAGCCCAAAGAAACTGACGTAAATTAAAACAAATCAATCAGATCTTGGTCTACCTGGCCTTCACATCAGTCACTCGTATCAAAAGGATTTCATTATATATACCATATGTTGTTTTTTAAATTCCTCTTAGGTTATGCACAAAGTCATGTGGCCTGTGAAACACTTAGTTACTGATTACCTCCATATAAAACTGCTTTTAACTCTTTGCATGCTTGGTAAATTTTTTTGTCTGCAACATTTGTCTTCTGCTATTGTTAAAAAAATAGAATTTTCTAAATTTCTTATCAAAACATGGTCAGAGTGTTAGACAGTTTGGATCCCAACAAGATGCTGCATTATGCAGCGTCTCATCTGGATCCAAACTGTTTGCAAAGGCATTCACTGAGGCAGATATATCAGCTGCTAGCATGCATAGAGTTAAAAAGCATGTTAAATATTATGGCAATCATTGGCCAAAATAGCCATCCCTTGTATCCCTAATTAGCTATCATGGAGCTATAGGCTGTAAATGCCAACTGAAGCATTTCTCAATGTTCTTTTCTCAGACAATATTTTATCTGAGTGTAAAACTATTTGAATTTAGAGAATTGCTATGTCTAATATACAGTCGAAACTCAATACTACGAACTCGCTTAAATCAATCTTACCAGTATTTCGTGAGTTGAATTTTAATAAGTCGATCTCGTTTAAGTCGAACATACCCGTATTTCAAAGTTGAAACGTGGCTTAGCCACGTTTCAACTTTGAAATATGGGTATGTTCGAACAAACGCGAGTTCGTAGAATCAAGTTTTTACTGTATCCTGATTTTAAGGTTGAGGACCCCCATTGAGATAGGAGTCAGCAATGTTTGTCAATATCCGACTCTACGGAGAGCAATCGACCATTCTCGCCAACTGTTGGCCTGTTCCTGATCATGCTGAAGCATTGTTCAGAACAAGCAGACTGTTGACAAGAAAGACCAATCCCTCTCCACTGAGTATCAGTTTTTCTTCATATGAAGAATAAGTTAGAGAGTAAAAGGCATTTTCATGATTCAATATGGAGTAATTGGTTAAAGTAAAAGTTTGGACTACTAATTGAGCACTTAATGAGTAAGATTCGAAAAAAGAGAAGAAACTTAACTTCATTCCACATTAATTGTAGACCTATAGTTCACTAGCTGCTTTGGAAGCACAGTTTCAGATGAGGATGCACACAATTTCAAGTCCAACTCACTGTCCCCATTATTTTGTATACCTCAGTTTCAAACAATGTAAACCCTTATAGTAAATCATACTCTATTGAAAAATTTGGGCTGAGCCTTATAAATTATTTTGGTGCCCTATTGTTGTGTTTCTTGGGAAGTAGTTCATATACGTGGCTCAGAGTTGTAGCTTATCTTTTCTCAAGATTCTCTAATTCTCTAACTCCCCCCCCCCCCCCCCCCCCCCCCCCCCCCCCCTAACAGCATTTAAACTTTTTAAATGCTGAACAAATGTAGTCATTAAAAAAAAAAAGGGGCTGAAATGCAAAATCTTTTTCGAAATAAGTTTCTTGGTGTGTTTTCAAGTATATAGAAAGACCCTCTGAAATGCTTATATTTTGGATCCTGATCAGCTGCTTAATACCTGATCTGGATCCAAACTATTTGCTCACTCAGCTGACCACTAGCACTGTAAGGGTTGGTATTCTATATCATGCTGGGTAATGTTTTTCGTCTGCAACAAAAATTATTGTCTGCTACCGTTCTAAAAATGATTTTTCAAAATTTCTTTTCAAAATAAGGTCTCGGGGTCAAACAGTTTGGATCCTGATGAGATGCTGCATAATGCAGCATCTCATCAGGATCCAAACTGTTTGCAAAGGTAACTATGGTTTCATTGCTTGGCCCTGATGAGACATGGAGTTACTTTAAAAGTCTCATCTGAATCCAAGCTGTTCCCAAATTTCGAGGTTTGCAGCTAGAGTTCAGATAGGGGAAAAGATAGTGACATTCATCCCGAGAGAGCCAACGAGAAAGCTCAAATAAAATATAATTAATGTCGGACTGACATGAAGCAAAATGAAGGGCATGCTTTTTAACCAGATTAGATATCTTACAGGATTTGTTCGCAAGATTTTGCCATACAAATTTAACTGGAAACATTGTCCTATAATTATATAAAAGTTTTTGCTTCAAACGTTTATGTCTCCCCAAGGTTCCAAGGAGACTTACAACACTTGACAGTCACAATTTAAAATTTTGTCAAACCCTATAAATCGTTTGTCTGCTATAGTATATCATCGGCTTCAAAGTGTCCAGTTTCTCCACTGTGATTATTTTCAAGGTAACCCCGTCACTGCCTTACGAAGAGTATAAAAGTTATTTTCAAACATTTTGGATCCTGATCAGATGTTGTATAATATGGTGTCTGATCATATAAGGAACCCTAATCACTCATTTAACCCTTTGAACCCTAGTCCCGCATATAGGCGTGCTTTCAAACAGTGTACATGTGAATAGTACACTTGTCCTGTGCAAACAGTGAAGACCCAGATCAGAGGGCTCCGAAAGGAGCCCTCTGATCAGGGTCTTCACTGTTTGTCATAATGCCAAAAATGGACTAAAACAACCCTTAAAAGCCAGAAATAGACTAGACTAAAATCGAAACTGGAATTATCCATTTAAAGTTTCAGGGAGGAAAGAGTTAAGCTCCTTGCAGAGAAGAATTCTTACACCTTACTGTTAGCTCTTAGAGGAGCGTTCTGCTTTACTTTCAGCCTACTTTAAGCAACAATTAATTTCAATACTGAAAACATTATATACATATTTGGGAGGACTAAACCCTTTGAATCATGGATTTTGCTTAACCCAATACCCCATGCCTTTTCATGCCTTTAGCTTATTCCTCCATTGAAAAAAAAAATCAACTTTATACAGTCATGGAATATGTACCATAAGAAATATATTCTAGATCCTAGCAGATTATGGCTTAAAGCAGGCTGAGAGTAAAGCAGAATTTCAACCTGATTTAAATGGTCACCCTGTTTTCTAATTTAAAAAAAGACTATAGGTTATGGGTTAAACTTGGAAAATTGTTTATTTTTCTCACGGCAACCTGCAGAATCTATATAATTATAATGCTGTTGTATATATGAATACAAGGTCAAGGTAATTTACTAGGACAAGGCCAAATGTTTGTCTTTAACTGGGAGGCTTGTAAATTTGTATCAAAATAACCCTCTGGTTGTTATTAGATTTGTGAGCATGAAAAACACAAGTTTTAACTCCAAAAAACTCAAGATTAAATTACATTTTCTCCAGTAATGACAATTTGAACACTGGCAGTGACGAATATAATGTCATCCATCTTTTAGTCCAATAACAAAGAATGAGATTTTTAAAATTGTGCATGCTACAGTGGAGAATGTGTTATTCTTTCCCAATAAACGCGTTTACGCTAAAACTATTATTTGCAGTGCAAACAGTTTGGAGCCAGATCAGACGCCGGGTAACCCGGCGTCTGATCAGGCTCCAAACTGTTTGCCACCAAGATAAACAAAAAATATCAGAATTGCATTTGCGTACGTTTGCGTTTAAACGGGAAAGAATAACAGATTCTCCACTGTAGTTGTGAAGTTTAAAATAATTTGCTGGTATATAGTGTTCTGGTAATGTGTGGATATAGATCAACCCCAAGCCATATCAGATGATCACAGGGTATTCACTGAGCAATAGTTACAGGCCTGCCATAAGATGACCATGAAAAATCTTAACACTTCCAAATGTTCTACTTTTCAAGCGCAGTTACTTAAAGCAGGTTAAAAAGTAAAACATTCTGATTTACTTTCAGCCTGCTTATATAAAGCTACCATCTGCTAGGATAGAAATCTGAAGATTCCGGAAAAAAACTGGAAAAATGGCAGCCCTGTTAAGTTTACACCATGAAAAATGTGTCTCTAAGGAAAGAAGGTGGTGCAGGACTAAAGTAATGCAGAAAGCTTTATATTTAGAAGCTTTCTGCAATTCTTTTGTTCTACATTAACCCATTACCCCATAGCATGTTTCTCAATTTGAAATACCGTTAAAGTGACTACTTAAAACAGGTTGAAAGTAAAGCAGAATGCGCCTTAGGGTGCATTCTGCTTAACTTTTAGCCTGTTTTAAGCTATCATCTGTTTGAATATAGTAAATATTTCTTATGCTGCATATTCCTCACTGAATGAATAGAAACTGTTTTCTTCAGTGGAGGCATCATTTGAAGACGTAAAAAGGCGTATTTATGGGGTAATGGGTTAAGCTGCCACCTCATCTCTGAGAAAGCCTATGCATCCTTTAGTGATCATTCTTCATGCAGTACTGACTATAAATTAAAGACAGCGAAGATTTTATCAAACAATCGTTGGGGACGACAGATTTTCATATTACCAAATGAGAGAAACAATCATTGTCCCGTCGTGGTTTCTCGAATTCAATAATGGAGGACACTGTGTCCAAATTAGAGACTTGGGTTCTGTTTTGTTTCCCAATTACTTGAGAAGAACTGTACCTCGGGGGAATCTTTAGCTTTTAAAGCCAGCTCTTCTACTCCCATTATGGGTCTAAAATTCCCTCCCTCTAACCCATTACCCCATAGCCTGTTTCTAGTTTTGAATACAGGTGATTACTTAAAGCACGTTGAAAGTAAAGGAGACTGGGCCTTAATTTACTTTCAGCCTGCTTTAAGCTACCATCTGGTAGAAATATAGAAAATATTTCTCACGGTACATATTGATGATGGTATAAGTTGGATTTATTTTCTAAGCGGAGGAATAAATTAAAGATGTAAAACGGCGTATTTATGGGGCAATGGGTTAACTGTGGAGCTTCTGGAATTAATCAAGGCTATAGTCTTTACTAGTCTTTAGTTGGTTATGAAGACTTGGATTGCAATGAGATATCAAAGTAACTGATCACATATCATTCAGATCTGAACAATTTGACAGTATACTTTTGCAATCAAATTGATTAACTTAGAATATTATAAACCGACAATATTTTATAACAGTGAAAGGATTACAGAGTTGATAAAGCAGGTTGAAAGTAAAGCAGAATGTACCTTAAGGCACATTCTGCTTTACTTTCGATCTGCTGTAAGTGGTCACCTGCCTTCCAATTTAGATATATGGTATGCGGGTTAACCCATTACCCCATAAATACGCCTTTTTACGCTTTTAATTTATTCTTCCACTGTAGAAAATAGTTCAAATTTATACAGTTATGAATATTTATCCAAAGAATGTTTTTCCATATTCTAGCAGATGGAAGCTTAAGGCGCATTCTGCTTTACTTTCAGCCTGCTTTAAGTAGTAACTTCTCTTCAAACTATAGGGTATGCGGGTTAAAGGGTTAAGGCAGGATAAATGTTCTTCAGTAAGGTACTATTGGACTGGCAATGAACCTCAGCAATAGTTATTTTAACACCTGGTGGCACCTTAGGCATCTGGACCATTATAATGGTACAGAGAAACCACATTTGGTTAATCCTGTCCAAGTAATGACATGGTGTATCTATGGGGTGTAATGGGTTAACCAACATTCACAAAATTTAGAACCTATGTGTTACTGAACGCTGCAACCTGTTGATATCCAGATCAGGCCACACTAAACTTCAGGCCTGTTCAGGATCATGTTTTGCTTCTGGAGTTTCTAGTTTTGAAAATAGGTGACCACTTAAGGCAGGTTGGAAGTAAAGCAGAATGTGCCTTAAGGCACATTCTGCTTTACTTTCAGCCTGCTGTAAGCTACCATCTGCTAGATTATAGAAAATATTTCTTAACATACATAATTATTCATTATGGTATAAATTGGAACTTATATATATTCTTCGTTGGAGAAATAAATTAACAGCGTATAAAGGCATATTATGGGGTAATGGGTTAAGCATCATTTTACTCAAAAGAAAAATGATATTGGACAACAGGCTGAGTCTACTGGTATGTGAGCGCTCCCTGTTGGGATTCTGCTTCTGTAAGTGTTATTCTTTTTAACAGATAATGATTTCACCAAATGATTGTTGAACTGATTTTGACCCTGATGATTAAAAGGAATGTACAGAAATATCCCAAGGAAAACAAGCAGGATTTCTCATGGCCAAAACTAACAATATATGATAAACTTGAAACTCTATTAATAATATTTGTGACCTTAAAAGAACTTCAAAGTTTGTGGATTCAGATCAGATTCCAAGTAATTAGGAGTGTAACTATCAGGATCTTGCAGACTCAAAAAAAAAATGATTTGATTTGATTTGATTTGAGGATCTAAACATTTTGCTCTGCTCAGTGATCATGCTTTTGAATATCCAAAGAGTCATTCTAGGTTGAAAAAACAGGTGACCACTTAAAGCAGGTTGAAACTAAAGCCTGCTTTAAGCTACATGTATCCATCCACTAGGATATAGAAAATATTTTTACGTTACATATTCATGACTAGTTAAAGTGGAGCTTTTTTCTTCAGTGGAGGAATATGTTTTGGGTTATAGGACCCATAGAGAACTGATAAGACAAAATGACATTGCAATATTTCACAGACCATTGCACATGTCATCTGTGTGTCCTCAGGCACTATTATTGCATCTGCATCTACTTGGGAGGTGAATTTACATTCTCTTCAGAAAAAATAAGTTTAAGGCCTTTCGCATACGGAAGTCAGTCTTGCGGGCGAGCGGATATGCGTCTTGACTACATAGACTTTTCCGCACGAGCTTATACTAGAAAATTTATATTAAGGAAATGTTGATACGATTTATAGTATAATCCTTCATAGCGCAATCAGTAGAGTGATTGATCACCAATTCAAAGGTCATAGAATTTCTATGAGGAACTGATTTAGGGATGGATACAAAAGGGTCTGTCTGCACCATCTCCTCAAGCCCCACCTTATAGGAACCAGAGGAACTTTGAGCATTGTTCCATTTTCTTAGGTGGTCCGCCCTTATAGGGATGCATCCTCACCTGTACCTCAACCTGAAATTCCGTTGGAAGCAAGGCTTGGTGTTGGGCATTGTGTGTAAACGCTATGTGATTTTTTTTTTAAAGAATGTAAAGGCATGAAGACATCAGCTTCCATTGATCATACATTTAAGTTCTAATCTTCACTTGTGTTCCAGAAATATCATCTATGATTATGTCGAACAGTCTGGATCATGATCAGACTGACAGAAGCTGATTGACTTTTGAGTCTGATCTGGTTCCAAACTGCTATCACATGTGCATGCAAGACATTTCACCATAAGCACTTTTCAGAGTTAATTGATATTTATGATTTGGCATGGCAAAATGCATTGCTGGAATTTGGCATGTACAGTTTGGAATGAATTGCTCTATGACATCACAATTAAGTCTATCAGCATGGTTTTAACAGGATGAAATTTCTTCCCGGAAATTGATGCAGTACAGGACAATGTTAAGCAGACAGCTTCTCATTTCCAGACAAGTATGAAACAGAATTTTTCAAAAAGATATTGGTCTTTTAAAGTGAACTTTCTGGTTGTTGTTTTTTTTTTAAAAAAAAAAAGACACATGTTCAGTATGCGACAGGGTTAATAGCCAGATATCACTAAGGTGGAAGTGATTCACGTAGACAGCCTATTAGGTAAGAGGAGTTTCATGGCAAGACCAGACTACCCTTAATGATGCTGTGAATAATTTATAAGAAGGGTATTCAGTGTCTTTTTTTCCCCCAGAACATTGCTGTTGTCGAGGTGGACGTGTGAAGAAGTTCAGTTAAATCTGTGTTGAATAATCATTTATAAGAATATGATCAGTTATTGATAGAAAATATTGAATTTCTGTGTGTATTAGAGAGAAAAAGCAAATATCTGGGTATTGGGGAGAAGAATATAAACTTTCTGTGTATCAATGGTAGAGAGATCATTTTAACTTTCTGTGTGGTAGAGATCATTTTAACTTTCTGTGTGGTAGAGATCATTTTAACTTTCTGTGTATGGTAGAGAGATCATTTTAACTTTCTGTGTGGTAGAGATCATTTTAACTTTCTGTGTGGTAGAGATCATTTCAACTTTCTGTGTATGGTGGAGAGATCATTTTAACTTTCTGTGTGGTAGAGATCATTTTAACTTTCTGTGTATGGTGGAGAGATCATTTTAACTTTCTGTGTGGTAGAGATTATTTTAACTTTCTGTGTATGGTGGAGAGATCATTTTAACTTTCTGTGTATGGTGGAGAGATCATTTTAACTTTCTGTGTGGTAGAGATCATTTTAACTTTCTGTGTATGGTAGAGAGATCATTTTAACTTTCTGTGTATGGTAGAGAGATCATTTTATTTTTCTGTGTGGTAGAGATCATTTTAACTTTCTGTGTGGTAGAGATCATTTTAACTTTCTGTGTATGGTGGAGAGATCATTTTAACTTTCTGTGTGGTAGAGATCATTTTAACTTTATGTGTATGGTGGAGAGATCATTTTAACTTTCTGTGTGGTAGAGATCATTTTAACTTTCTGTGTATGGTAGAGAGATCATTTTAACTTTCTGTGTGGTAGAGATCATTTTAACTTTCTGTGTATGGTAGAGAGGTCATTTTAACTTTCTGTGTGGTAGAGATCATTTTAACTTTCTGTGTATGGTAGAGAGATCATTTTAACTTTCTGTGTGGTAGAGATCATTTTAACTTTCTGTGTGGTAGAGATCATTTTAACTTTCTGTGTATGGTAGAGAGATCATTTTATTAGCTTTGGAAATGGTAGAGAGACCATTTTAACTATGTGATAGAGATCATTTAAAGTTTCAATGTTTTTAGAGACCATTTTAACTTTCTGTGTGGTATTTGTGTTGTAGAGAGACCATTATTTTTAGCTTTCTGTGTGATAGAGATATTTAAAAGTTTCTATATGGTATAGAGACCTGATTTTGTCTTTTAAACTTTTATTATAGAGAGAATGTTTTTGATCTATGTGAGGTAGCGAAAAGACTTGAAGCTTTCTGTGTTTGGAAGAGAGAAAATTATAAATATTTCTGTGTGTCACAGGTAGAGAAAACCTAGAATGTTTGTGAGAGTGTAAGATAGAGGTATATAGGTATACAAACCATAAATTCCCACAATCATTCCAAAGGGCATGACCACAATGGATACGAGGAAGTCAGCGATTGCCAATGACATGAGAAAGTAGTTGGTCATGTTCTGCAGTCTGCGGTCCGAGCACACAGCCAGGCACACTAGTAAATTCCCAGCAGCGGTGCAAATTATCACAAATATGAGCAGCAGTAATCCCCATTTCAGGTGTGTTGGTTCAATGGTTACATCCAAACAAGTATCATTGAAACATGTTGAGTTCCCCGTGGTGTTAAGTTCTTGCATTCTTAGTTCACTATTCTGCCACATTTCATGTACATTTCGATGTGTTATTCCATGGTTTACCTCCCTTTGTTTTGTGTGCTTCTTCAATACTAGAAGGTGAAGATGTATAAATTTGCTACAAGATTTCAGCAGGATTTAAACGGATTCACTCGTGTGTCACTCTGATTACGCAGCTTGCACATCAGAGATTTCCATTTCTGAAATGCAGAAAATTAATGTTCATATGAAATATTTTGTCAGATAGCCGTACATGTTCTTTTGAGCTTGTCATAAATATTTGTCATCAGAAAAGTTAAACTTGTGTTAAAGCTGCCTCTCTTTTAACCCATTACCCAATAGCCGGTTTCTAGTTTTGAAGACTGTTGACCACTTAAAGCAAGTTGAAAGTAAAGCAGAATGCGCCTTAAGGCGCATTCTGCTTTACTTTCAGCCTGCTTTAAGATTCCATCTACCTTGATGATATTATATAAAGTATTTCTGATGTTGCATATTGAATTTCATGCTAGTGTATAAAATGGAACATTTTTTTCTTGTGGAGGAACACATTAAAGGCATATTTATGGAGTAATGGGTTAGGAAGTTAACTCCAAACATAAAAAGGCATTAACTATGATAAACTGATAAAGGTGTTAATGGACATTATTACTATGAAGAAAAAGGTTAAATAAAGCATGCCAGCCGGAAGAATAGTTGGTTTAATATACATGTCTTTAGGACGAAGGTTTATGGGCAAGTACTTCCTAGAAATGTACGATAAATTATGACATGTTGAAGGCTCATCCACTCTGGTGGAATATAATGGCACTTCCTGAAAAAATAAATTATCATTTCTGAAAGATAACTGACAATGTGTGCGGAAGAAACATTTCATGGGATACAAAATGATGGTGCCTCTTGCACATGTAGCTGTCAAGACTTTGTTAACCCATTACTCTATAAATACACCTTATTTATTCCTCCCCTGAAGAAAATGGTTTATTTTTTATAAAGTTCTGAATTTTGCATGGTAAAAAGTATTTCTTTATAGTAGCAACAGTTAGTTTTAACTGAAAGCGAGTTGAAAGTAAAGCAGAATGCACGTTCAGGTGCATTCTGCTTTACTTTCAACCTGCTTTAAAGCGACTCGCAACCAGATGGTGCATTAAAAATAGTAATTTGTAAATATGTGTCAAACGCTTATATAAATGGTAAAGAATTAGTTTAGGATAAGAAATTCTGTTTAAAAAAATGTATTTCAATAAAAAAAAATATTGGTCTCTGGTGGGATTCGAACCCGGGGCCCGGCATTGGCGGACAGAAGGCAAAATAGGGGAAACCGCTTAGACCAATGGACCACGGAACTATCCGTTTATCTCGGATCGATTTAACGTATTTCAATGTGTAGCGATCGAAAGTGCATACAACTTCGTAATTCGGCTCGTGTTTATGTCTGAGCCCGTGTAGAGAAGCAACAACAACAACTATACCTTCTACTAGTCGGTATAGAAAAACGATGGAAAATATCTAAAAATCTAAGATTCGGTGACGATTCTTGAGACTTTTTTTGGACTGATCATATTTTTTTAATGTCAGAAGCCAAATAATGCCACAAATTTGCTTTTATTTGAGTATTTATTTTATTTTGACAAGTACACCATCCGGTTGCGAGTCCCTTTAAGTGGCCACCTTTAATTTTGTTTCGCATCATTAATTTTGTCTATAGAGATTTCCATGTTTTATTCATGTTTGATAGTGAAAAATAAACTCAGATAGCGCAGTGGTCGCGCACCGGCTTATGCGGTCTCTTGTTCGATCCCGGATCTGGGCAGTATGTTAGATGGTACATTGGTTGCCCATCAGAACACGTGGGTTTTCTCAAGGCACTCCGGTTTCCTCCCACCGTAATGACCGAACACGGCACTATATTCCAGCCATCGAGATATTTGTAGCTTGTTTCATAATCAATGTAAAAGAAATAAACATTATAAACTTGTTAGAATTCAAACATGCGTTTAACAGCCACTCTCTGAGGAGCAATGGAAGTCTGTAAAATTGGCGGAGAACTTAATGCAGGGTAATCTCAGCAAAGTAAAAAGCACCTACAGGAGTTTCCGCTTTACTTTTGTTCTTCATTAAGTGCCACCTGCATTAAAATCTGTTATTTGAAGTTAAATTTTAAGTTACAATTCAATACAGGTTTTACTGTCTTGTGAAGACTCCTGTCACGGCAATCAGTCATACTCCATTATATACTGGCATGGTTTGGTTTTTGTGTTTTAAATTTGAGGTCATATTGAGATATCACAGATACAGAAGACTCGATCCTCTGTTAGTGGTGTACCAATTGTCGCTTATACATGTAAAATCAGTCGCAATTTTAGACTTCAGTAGACAATTTAAATGTACTAATGCTATTTATTTAAGTAGTGATATGAAAAATTTCTTAAATACTTCTGGTGCATATATTCATGACTGTATAAAGTGGAACTATTTTCTGCAGTTGAGAAATATATTAAATGTGTAAGAAGGAGTATTTATGGAGTAATGGGCTAAATGCTGAAACCAGCAATAGGGGAAAGTAGGGTTAGGCAGTACTTCTCCGTTATTGAGTTCATTACAGTGTTGGACACTTTGATAATAGATACTTTAACGAGAACCCTTTCTCTACCAGGAAGGTGTCAGCTTCAAAATTGAATATCTGCTTTTATTTGTCAATTTTATCTTTTAGGTTTGTATAAAATAAAGAAAAAAATAAGCACAAGTTTCGAACTGTTTGGCAATTGATAAGATGCTGAATAAGTAAGGTTGTGATCTCAGGATTGAGATTATTGCGGATGTCGGTGCAATTTGGGTGAGGCAATGAAGGGTTTAATGAGATATGTCTCTCATATGTAAGGTTTTATCACCATGAGACAGCCACAAACAAAAGGAAGATCTTTATTATTTATAGCCGTGACCGGAAAATTAGTGCGATACAGTTATGAATGAATTAGTGAACTGTTATATTTAAAAGTAAAAGACCAAGAAAGAAATTAAAACATTCAGCATTGGTCAGTTAAGATTATTTAGTTCAGGTTTTTAAACCATTTTCATCTTCTGCTACTTTCTTACAGTATTGATAACGCTGTCCTGACTATTACATGTATATGCAGTGCAGTCCAGTGATGTCTAAATGATATGTTCAATTTTCTTAACTCTTTCCTCCCTGAAACTTTAAATGGATAATTCCAGTTTCAATTTAAGTCTAGTCCATTTCTGACTTTAAAGGGTTGTTTTTGTCAATGTTTCGTTGGTATTATGACAAACAGTCAAGACCCTGATCAGAGGGCTCCTAGGAGCCCTCTGATCTGGGTCTTCACTGTTTGCATAGGACAAGAGTACTATTCACATGTACACTTTATGCAAAGGACACCAATATGCGGGACTAGGGTTCAAAGGGTTAAATCAAACATACCTGTATAGCAAAGTTAAAACATTGCTATACTATGTTTCAAATAACCAATTTTGAATTATGGAATAAGTTCCGCTTAATCCATCAATGCCTAGTGATGTGTATAAAGCATGCATCACTTACAGTGTACCAGTAAAGAGTACAGTTGTCCTATGCTAACAGTGTAGAACCAGATCAGAGGACTCTTATAGGATCTCTCTGATCACTGTTTGTCGTTTTTGATATATTGTAAAAATTAACCCTAAATAGTCAAAAATAGACTTGATCCTCTTAATTGGAAACTGGAATTGTTCATTTGATGTTTCAGGGGAGAATGAGTAAAGGAGTTAAGTTATTGAGATTTTACAGTATTTTTGACAGATTATTGCATAGAGCGCTGAAATAAAGCAGAAATCTCATCAGAATAAAGGAAGCGTTTCCTGGAACCCTTTGTCAACATCTGGTAGAAACAGGAAAAGGCATTACTATGAGGAATATAGATCAATGCATGAAAAGGCTTGAAGACACATTGCATGGAATTGAATGTGTTGCCTGTCCCCTTTTTAAATTGTCCACACATTTAGACTCAATGCATATTCTGTATTCCAAGTTAAGTTTAGTATATGTTAAAAGGTGTAAAAGGCTTTTTGTGGGGTAGTGGGTTAATTATTCTTATTCTAGGTGGCAGATTTAACTCCAAAATTTGAAAGTACATCAATGAGACAGCAGGCACTCGTGAAAGCTGCGTTAGTTATTACAATGATGCAATTAGAAATTCTAACTTGGTTCTAAATAGACATATCAACCCCTTTAACACTGGAAACCTGTTTGGAAGTCCTTTGCAAACAGACTGGATCTTGATTAGGCCCCACATATTGTGGGGCCTGATCAGAATCCAATCTGTTTGCACTTCTGGTCTTGTTTCCTTATATATAAAGACGGTCATGCAAATTTCATAATTTAATTTAACAATGATTTTAGCAGGTAATGCTTAGTCAGTGTTGAAAGCGTGAACAAATAACACAATACATTTTACTCCTATATTATGAACTAAGTAATTAGATATAGTAATAAATTTTGCATCTCATTGACTTGGAAATGAACATTTTTGCCCTGTAGCGTGTCTTTTCAGCCCTACAGGTGCATGAATATTAGAACAAAAGCTACATACATCCCGCTAATTAGCAAGTTTCTCACGGGTGTTATAAAGTTCCAATTTGTATGTATACTCTACCATGGAAAACAATGTAGACTCTGACCAGAGATCCTGCTGAGAGGCCTCCTTATTGGAGTCTAAACTGTTTGTAAAGCCGAGTCCATTTAGACTGTCTAATGAAGGGTTGTAGATTCCGCCTGTCAGTCAAGACAGGGCCGTGTCTGTGTCATGAAGATTTCAGTGTGACCTTACAGTCTAACTTATGTGAAGTATTGAGGAAGCATTGAAGACGTTTGGACAGTTTGTGACTTAATTGAGGATAAAAATAATGCAGAAAGCTACTATTATTTTTATGCCCCTGTGACGATCAGTCAGGGGCATACTGTTCCGTCCAGCTGTTTGTCCAACTGTCTGTTCGTTCGGCTGTCCCACATACAGTACATACTTTGTCCGGCTAACTTCTACAGTTTTCAAGCTACAACCTAATAACTTGGCAGTGTTTGCACATATACCATATATGTGCATGTGAACAGGATTTTTATCTGCTTTAATTCTTCACAAAATTACAGTTTGTTGAACTTAGTCAAATTTTTAACGGGAGGGGGGGGGCTTATCAAAGACTACCAAACTTCCTTATTGAATGTTCTTATATCCAAGCAGTAGGTCACATCTTAAAGCAGACTGAAAGTAAAGCAGAATGCACATGAATGCACATTCTGCTTTACTTTCAGTTATCATCTATCTTCAAAATAAGAAACGAGCTATGGAGTAATGGATACATTATAAGATACACAGTAATATTTTGTAAATGACTAGTATATATCAATAGCTATATGTAAAGTGTAAAGGCATCCTAATGCTCTTCATAGCCTGTTTCTAGAATTGAAAAAAGATGACCAGTTAAAGCAGGTTAAAAAAAAAAGTAAATATTTTTTATAGTTATATACCGATATTCAAGGCGTAAAAAAGAAGTATTTATGGGGTAATGGGTTATAACCTCTTGACATAAAGGGTCAATTGTAAAGTCCTATACTATATAAAATTATGTTGCAAACATAAATGCCTTGAGCTTCATAGGTGTTCAGCATTTTGATGTAACTATTCTGATTGAATTGCATTCATGTAAGTGAATTGCCTTATTATGTATGCCCTATTGGGTAATTGGACATTGTTCTTTGACGTAAGCCCATCCATTAATATTGCAAGATAATCAGGTCTTTATTGGTTTGCTTTCAGTATACTGTCTTTAACACTTACTGGCTTTTGGCCAGTTTTTGTCATCTTTATGTTTCAAAGTAGAAAAGAAAATGCCAATGTCCAGTCCAGGATGTGAAGCTTTGCTTTTACTTTGTCTTTCTGTTTCTCTTTCTGGAACAAGAATTATAATTATGAAAGTGTTTATGATCTATAGACTCAACCCATTACCTATTAGCATGTTTCTAGTTTTGAAGACAGGTAACCACCTAGAGCAGGTTGAAAATAACACCTTTATTCCTCCGCCAAAGACAATAGTTCCACTTTATACAGTCATGAATAACACCTCAAGAGTTAATTTCAATATGGTAGGAGATGGAAGCTTAAAGCAGGCTGAAAGTAAGGCAGAATGCACCTAAAACCTTTAGGTGCACTCTGCTTTACTTTCAACCAGCTTTAAGTGGTCACTTCTCTTCAAACTAGAAACAGGCTATGGGGATAATAGGTTATGCATCCTAAAAGAGTCAGTGGCTGCTAACAAATGTTAACCCATTACCCCTTAAAAACACCTTTTTACGCCTCTATTTATTCCTCCACTGAAGAAAATAGTTCCAATTTATACTGCCAAGAATATGTATCAGAAGAAATATTTTCTATATCCTTGCAGATGGTAGCTTAAAGCAGGCTGAAAGTAAAGCAGAATGTGCCTTAAGGCACATTCTGCTTTACTTTCAACCTGCTTTAAGTGGTCACCTGTTTTCAAAGCTAGAAATAGGCTAAGAGGTAATGGGTTAAGGTGTTTTCTTGTTGCCATCAGGTGTCTGGCAGCACTGTATTTACACTGTTAATCTGATTTAAACTTTAAATAACTGCTCACAGGCAGGAAATACAAGCTAATCTTTCCAATGCTTTATATATTGTCTGTCTTAAGTAACTGTTGTTCCCAGTTAGCATTCTTCAATTGCCTAAATGTTCCGTATGTACATACAGAGAAGTATTTTAAATAGCCCAAACAGGTTTGACCCAGAGCAGACATAGGTGTTTCTCTTTATCTGATCTCAATCAAAAAGTTTACTTCATTACAAAATTCTTCAAAACATCTAATGCCTAATAGACACTTGTTGGCCTCAAAGGATTTTTATCATGCATCATCTTGAACATTGGATTGAGTGCGCATCTGCCAAAGGAGTTTTATAATTATTAATTTTGAAGTCACTAATTTCTTGGGGAACAGTAAAACCTTTGTTAAAGGTCACTTTTGAAACCATATATTTGTAATTAATGTGCCAGCTAATAAAGCAAGACAAAAGTAAAGCAGGAAGCTCTAACATGATAGTTTCGCTTTACCTTTAACTCCTACGTATTCAGCAGTATTCTTTGAAATGAAAATACTTGAGTTTCATGGCAAAAATTTTGCCTTTTTAAATGCTTTTTGGAATATTTATAATATAGCTAGAACAAGACTGTTCAAGATGCCTATGTGAAACACAATGCCCTATGATGAGACCTGATGACCTCTAAATGACCTTGACCTTTGTCCGACATGATCCAACTTGGATTGTGAGTAGAGTATACATCCAAATATGAAGTGCTCCAAAGTTATGGTCAAGGTTAAATGACCTTGATAGTCTCAATCAAATGTAGTTCTACATTTATTGCTAAAAAGTTAAATTGTGGAGGACAGACAAACAGACAGACAAAAAACAATTGTTCCCTTGACTATGCCATGCAGGAGCATAAGAAATAACTCAGCTTTCAAAGATTTCACCCATTACTCCATAGCCAGCTTCTAGTTTTGAAAACTGGTGACCACTTAAAGCAGGTTGAAAGTAAAGCAGAATGTGCCTGAAGGCGTATTCTGCTTTATTTTCAGTCTGCTTTAACCTACTATCTGCTAGGGTATAGACTATATTTGTTATGGAACATATCCATGACTGTAAAAATTGGAACTTTTTTCAGTGGAGAAATAAACTAATGTGTAAAAAGGTGTATAATGTATAAGGGATAATGGGTTAAATGGTCAGTATAAGGTTGGCTGTGTGTCTGCGACACAGAATCACAGCTGTCATAGTGGCTGAAGAAAGGGCAGGCATTTCTTATTCAATTTGTCAATAATGACAAAACCTGATTGAGTTTTGGCTGCCTGTCCTTTCAGATTAATCCCAACTTTCACCCTGCCCAACATAGCCTGCAGTTCACCTATATCCATGTGACATTGTATATACACATATATATGACACATATACACATATATGATATATGATTTAACTGATTACCCAATAGTCTGTCTCTTGTTTTGAACACAATCATATGACTACTTAAAGCAGGTTGAAAGTAAAGCAGAATGCGCATAAGGCACATTCTGCTTTACTTTTAGCTTGCTTTAAGTTTACTAGGATGTAGAAAATATTTATGATATTTATTCAAGACTATACTTTAAGTGGAACTATTTTCTACAGTGGAAAAATAAATTAGAAGTGTAAAAGGCGAACTTAATTGGTAATGGGTTAAACACTGCTTGTGTTTAAATGTTTTCTACAAACACCAATGGAACTTTCACATTATTAAATAGATACAATCCACTCTCGTTAATCCGAATTTCATGGGACCAAGAAAAATAAATCAACTTTGTCATCTCCAGTCATCGTTTTTTCATAGGGTGTCCCTCCCGTAATATTTCTTTTCAGATAATGCATATACGTAAAAAAAAAAAATTGTTTTGGTTCAATACTTATGCAATAATAATCATGTGCTTTAAATTTTATAACTTTGTTTTATCCCGTAATTCAATTAATGAAACCAACCCAAACCTCTGTTTACTCTCTGCTACCTACAGACATATGCGTCGGTACCCATGTGTATTCATAAAGACATTACACACATGCATACATAAACAAAACGGCACGTTTTACGACAATGGTGTTGATAACATAAATCGTGAAATACATTATATTTTATCTAATACATTTATGTCATAAATATTAAATCGTAACAAAAGCTTGAAACTTCGAAAAACGGCGATAATACTTTTTTCGCATTTGTAAACGATTTACATACGTACATGTACACACAACGTTCAAAGTGAAGTAGCAATCTCAATATCGCGAAGAAGAATATGGTTACAAACATTTGAGCAACGTAATTATGTCAACACCGTACGCTTGTTGTTTTTTTAAAGATCTCTGCAGTTACTATTGGTTACAAATGTGTTAAATTGGCCAATACTGCAAACATTGTGTACAGTCTTGTAGGCGGTGTAATTAGTTTTCGCGAGTGTTTGGCGAGAGTATGGTCTCGGGTAATTATGACCAGTCTGACACCCGATCGAGGTGTGAAAATCGCACTTCGGATTAAGCGTGTCAATTTAAGGGTAAGTCTTATCAAAGGGACCAGATTCATACTTGGGATTAACGGAAAATTTGGATAAACGAAATTTGGTTTAAGCGGAGCTGATTTATATAGAATAAGTAGGGGAAAAATTCGGGACTGGTAGAAAAATTTGGTTTAAAGAGAATTTCGGTTTAAGCGAGTTTGGATTAACGAGTTTGGACTGTATCTTGATCCAAATCTTTTGCAAATATTAGTCATATCATGTTCCACATGCTATAAGTTGTGCACAAAGCTTCTTGAAAGATTTCTTTGTTTCTTATGTAAAGAAATCCATGCTTCTTCATTGGACGGTTCTTGATCACAGGTATCTTTATGAAGTAGTCATTTTTGCATGAAATAATGATGATGTAACAGAAACGTTTGCCACTTCCTTCCCATGTAGATCTCGAGCAGCGGCCCGTTTCATAAAACTTCGTAAGACAAATGTTGTCGTAAGTCAGATTATAAAACTCTCAATTATTATTTATTTCTCAATCTAATCATGTCTTGTGATATCTTTTTGGAATCGTCTTGAAAAGACGATTCCAAAAAGATGTCACAAGACAGGATTAGATAGAGAAATCACAGATTAAATGTATTTTAAAGTTTTGACTTACGACAAAATTTGTCGTAAGAAGTTTTATGAAACGGGGCCCAGAAATCAAGCACTGCTCCAGATAATAGACACTGCAAAACCTGTCTTCACAGCTACATTACAATCAATTCTTATGAGTGGTCACAATATAGAAATTTGTTTGAAACATAGCAAAGGTATTATTTGAAATAATAATCCCTTTATCTGGAGCTCAAACACTCTTCACATCTTAACACTTCACTCCATACCGTAACCTGGTTGTTGTTTAAAAGCTTTACTTTCAACCTGCTTTAGGCTGCCATCTGAGAGAATATAGAAAATATTTCTTATGATACATGGTTCACAATATAACATGAAACTATTTTCTTCAGTAGGGAAATAAATTAAATGAGTAAAAAAGTGTGTCTATGGAGTAATGTGTAAAGGTAATCATAGGATCAACATGTGTGTGTCTTTCAGATTTATTTTTGTCTCTATTTGACTTGCAAATTTAAACTCTTTGCAGGCTATTGACAAAACAGTGGTATAACCTTTGCAAACAGTTTGGATCTAGATGAACCACTGTGTCTCATCAGTGTGACTTATTTTGAAAATAGATGTTCAGAAATTTTAACTTCAGAATATGGTTTAATTGTTGCGAACTACAATATTACTCCGCATTAAAATGTGTACAGTCATCTTTCTAAATCATCACACTTTGTGACTAATATCAAGATATATGTTTATGACAACATTATAATCAGTGACAGATCAAAGCATAAATTTAGTAATAAAAGAAGCACCCGTTTACAGATGATTCTGTGATGAGTATAGAACTGTTGGTTTGTTTGTTTCTTTGGAATCGCAGATAACAAATAGGTGACAGCTTGCAGGTTGAACATTTACATAAGTATTACGTAACTTTTCTAAATATAACAAAATTTTGTACAGAGCGCAAAATAATTCTTAATTATATCACTTTGCATGCTAAGATGACCTTTACAAACAGTTTAAAACCTGCGTTACGCGGAGTCTGTTCTGGAATCAAGCTGTTTGGCACTTTTCATTATGATTATATTCTTCTGTCAAGATGTCTGTTATGTGATTACCAGAAAAACAGCAGATGACAATTTTAAACAGACAATATTGCAGCTGTGAGAAGGTTGGACATAGTTTTCTTGTTTTGGGAACAGTCAGGCAAGTATTGTTGTAAGGAGGGAATCGTTGTTGGAAGGGCCATTGTGTGGAGGGAGCACTGTAGTAGCGAATGGCAACTGTTGTAGGATGCAACAATTTCAGCTATTTCACGATTCCACAATCTTTTATTGGTTTACAATATGATTGATTTCGATTTTATTTTACAGACTTTATAAGAAAGCTCAGGAACTGTATCTTTGCCAGTGTCAAAAAGGTTGTATTTACGCTTTGAATCAGCTGACATTGCGGTGTTGTTGCTGTGAAACAAACTTTTCAAACAGTAGTTGTCTTGTCTGTTTCGCCCTCCGATATACTATACAGTGATAATTTTAGAAATCAGATGAATGAGTCCTTGGGATGCACATTCTGTAAAAGAATGAGTCCTTGAGACAAACATTGAGTCCTTGAGGTGAAAGATTAACCCAATATCCCATAACTTATATTTAGTTTTGAAGACAGGTGACCACTTAGAGCAGGTTGAAAGTAAAGCAAAATGTGCCTTAAGGCACATTCTGCTTTACTTTCAACCTGCTTTAAGCTACAAATTGCTACTATTAGGTTTATGAAGGCCATAAAAGCTAATGGTGCATGGGACTCGCAACTTTTTAAATAATGAGTCCCTGGCAAATTTAATGAGTATAGGACTCCGGGGATGCACAGGTAAAATTATCACTGACTATAAGAGAGCAAAGATTCTCAACACTTACCACTCTGAGCATTATACAGATTTTGAGTCAAGTAATGCTTTAATTTCAGCACTACTCAGCATCTGAATATAACCAACATTTTGACTGGCTAATTGAAACGAAACAACCAATGAAAGTGTGTGTTATAAAAGCTTGGTTTCAGACCTGAATGATATCTAATTAATGGAAACGGAATTAAACCGATTCAAATCCAGAAATTAAGAATCAAGTTGACGGTTCTGATTTGGTATTCAACACAATCAGGAGCAATTATGTTTCTCTCCTCAACTGATGCAGATGAAAAGTAATTTGTAAACATAAGTTTTAAAAGGGCTATAAGGTTCAGAATATGAGTTTATACATAGATTTGTACTATCATGCAGCATACAGTATTCTACTCAAAATAATACAATCTGGTGGAAGATAATTAAACTGATATAAAACAGATATCGGATATAAACTTTATATATGCATACAAACCTATAGTATTATATAAACCACTATTTGAAAGAAAATATGTGGATGATTGCAGCTTAACCCATTACCCCATAGCCTGTTTCTAGTTTTAAAGAAAGATGATCCCTTAAAGCAGGTTGAAGGTAAAGCAGAATGCGCCCTAAGGCGCATTCTGCTTTACTTTCAACCTGTTTGAAGCAATTATCTGCTTGGATATAGCCGAAAAAAAATCTGATGATAGTTACATATTTATGACTGTATAAAAGGGAACTTATAATTATATTTCCTTAGGTGCATTCTGCTTTACTTTCAACCTGCTTTAAGCTATTATCTGCTAGGATATAGAAAATATTTCTGATGATGCATAATTCATGACTATTTATAAAAGGGAACTATTTTTACAGTCATGAACATTGCATTATAAGAAATATTTTCTATATCCTAGCAGATGACAACTTTACGCAGGCTGAAAGTAAAGCAGAATGTGCCATAAGGTGCACTCTGCTTTACCTTCAACCTGCTTTAAGCGAGTGCCTCACTGTCTTCAAAACTAGTAACAGGCTGTGGGGTAATGGGTTAAATAAGATGTTTAGCTAATGACATCAAATCAGAATCTAAACTGTTTGCAAAGAAAACTGTTGTAAAATAAAACTTTGACACATTTAATTTATTCCTCCAATGAAGAAAAGAGTTCCAATAATAAATATATACAAGTTTTGAAAATGAATCGTAAGAAATATTTTATAGTTTCTAGCAGATATGGTATAGCTTAAAGCAGGTTGTAAGTAGAGCAGAATGCACCTAAGACACATTCTGCTTTACTCTCAATCTGCTTTAAGTGGTCTTCTTTATTCAGTACTAGTCTATAAACAGGCTATGGAGTGAAGGGTATAAAATTATAATGTATAAATAAAATAATTTTATAAATATTTTAGAAAACATAAAAGCTTAGGAATGTAGGCTTTATAAACGTTAACAATTAAATGGTTGACTTCCAAGCAATCCCGTTATGTAAATCTTGATATAATCCATAATATTTATTTCTCTCTAAAGCATAAAATGGACAAAAAACAGGACAAACATTTAATATCACCTTTCAATAAATAAGAAATCCAATTACTGATAAAATATTAATCCAATATTCCGTGTTTGATAATTCGGTAACAATATCCAGCAATCTAAGACCACACTTGCTTGTTAAATGATTTATGTCTCAGTGTATATCAACAGGTGATAAACACAGTAAGTGACAGGCAGAGCGCGACCAGTTGCTTCTGTATCTACTGTATTGCCCCCATCTCTCTCACATACTTCTCCGTCTTACAGACAACTCTGTACAAGTGTGTGTGAGAGTCAGTTATTTACCAATACCAACAAGTGCACAACTCCTCATCCTTCCGAACAAACATAAACGGCTTTCTGCTTCAGAATTATACATCTTCAAAACTGCTGCTGTCTGATGATTGTTTTTAAGTGCTTATGGGTGTGTTTGTGATTTCTGTAAGATATATAAGCAGTCTGAACCCAAGAGTTGTTTATGTTTTATCTGACAGACTGATGTGGATCCAGACTGTTTGCAGATTTAATTGGTGTATATGTACTTGTATGATGGTTATCACTAGGTCATGGATGATTGGTAAGGGGAAATATGCAGAAGGAAGGGCAATATCAAAATGTGGGGGCAGCTTCCATTATTATACAATTAGAAAAAAAATGCAGTACAGTAACTGTTATACTTGTTAACCCATTACCCCATAGCCTGTTTCTAAAATTGAAAATATGTGACTACTTAAAGCAGGTTGAAAGTAAAGCAGAATGCCCCTTGTGGCGCATTCTGCTATACTTTCAGCCTGCTTTAAGCTTCCAACTGCTAGTATTTTGCAAATATTTTTTATTATGCATATTCATAACTGTATAAATTGGAAGTATTTTCTACAGTGAAGGAATAGATTAAAGGCGTAAGAAGGCATATTTATGGGGAAATGAGTCCACTCATTAACCCATTACTCCATATATATGCCTTTCATTTATTTCTCGATGAAGAAGATAATGTCCCAATATATTCAGTCATGAATATGTAGCCCAATAAATAGTTTCTATATCCCAGCAGATGGTAGCTTAATTAAAGCAGGCTGAAAGAAAAACAGAATATGCTTTAAGGTACATTCTGCTTTACTTTTAGCCTGTTTAAGTGGTCACCTTTCTTCAAAACAAGAAATAAGCTATGCGGTACTGAGGTAAGATTTGAAATTTCAGATATTGATACAGATAGTTAAGTCAAGACAAAAGTAAAGCAGAAAGCTCGTACAGAAAGCTTTACTTTTTCCCAACCCTCAAGGGTTTATATAACTGGTTATGACTAGAAAATGAAAAAGTCTATTTGGAAAGCCAGCAATATAAGGGTTAATTAAAGATTTAGGAGCTTTGCCTTTTACTGTCACTTTGCTTTAACCCTTTGAACCCTAGTCCCGCATATAGGCGTTCTTTTCAAACAGTGTACATATGAAAAGTGCACTTGTCCTATGCAAACAGTGAATACCCAGATCAGAGGGCTCCTTACGGAGCCCTCTAATCTGGGTCTTCACTGTTTGTCATAATGCAAAACATAGACAAAAACAACCCTTAAAAGTCAGAAATGGACTAGACTAAAATGCAAACTGGGATTGTCCATTTGAAGTTTCAGGGAGGAAAGCGTTAAGTTGTCACCTGTATTTTACATAATCAATTTGCCTTCTTTTTAGTGGTCATAGTAGAGAGGTTTTACTGTATTTATACCACAAGTTTAACCCTTTACCTCATAGCCTGTTTACAGTTTTGAATACAGGTGGCCACTTAAAGCAGGCACATTCTGCTTTACTTTCAGCCTGCTGTAAGCTAAAATCTGCTAGGCTATATAAAATATTTGTATTGGTAATTGTTCATGAGGGTATAAACTGGAACTATTTTCTTCAGCGGAGGAATAAATTAAATACGCTAAAAGTCGCTTCTATGGGGGAAAGGGTTAAATGTACAACATGCTCTCACTAATATAGGCCAGAAATAGTGTCATAAAACAAGAAATAGTTAATTGTTACAGAAATAGTAATGAACTATAATCCCAAGCATGTTTGGCTTTGAGAACCATGGGAAATTTTAATTAAAGGATAATGCTATATGTTTTACTTGATGCCTGACTTTGTGTTCAAAGGACTAATAAATTTTGAGAACTTATTTATAACACAAGACAATCATTGAATGTAAGACTTTTAAAAAACAGTAACATATTGACTGAATTTTGTTACACTATAAGCAGTTTCAATACAAGTTTTGACTGTATTCCTTTATATAAGCAGTCTCAATACAGTATTGACTGGGTAGTTTATGTAAGCAGTTTGTGGTTTGGGTTCCTTCAAGGTTTTATCGATAATATGCACTCTCAAGCATTATATTCTTGTAACTAATGCAAATGAGTTCTCACAAATTAATTAACCTGATAGATATCTATATATATATACATGGCTTATCTAATACTTGATCTCACAAGGCATTTCCTGGATGTTAAAAGTACATTGTGGTTTCATACCTGCCTATGTGCATATATATGAGTTCTACATTCACTTAAACCTGCTGTTGTTTAGATTTTATTTTTATTTCCAAAAAGTCTAAACACTAACGCAGCTAGTGCATTAACCCATTGCTCTGTAGATACACATTCTTAGGCCTGTAATTCATTCCCCCACAAAAGAAAATAGTTCCAATTTATATGGTATATGATGTGTCAAAATAGATATTTTCTGTATTTAATCAGGCCTATAAGAATTAAGCCCCTAAAGAATTTCAACAATTGCTATAGGAGGCAAAACAAGATTGCTTAGCATGACTTTATCCTACATACCATGTACCCTGTGAAGCACAAAAATGTTTATATCTTAAAGCAGGCTGAAAGTAAAACAGAATGGGCATTAAATTTACTTTCAACGTTACTTTCAACCTGCTTTAACCCAATACTCCATAAATATGCCTTTTTACATCTTTAATTTATTCTTCCACAGAATAATATAGTTCCAATTTATACAGTCATGAATATGTACCATAAGAAATAGTTTCTGTATCTTTGCAAAATGTAGCTTAAAACAGGCTGAAAGTAAAGCAGAATGTGTCTTAAGGCGCATTCTGCTTTACTTTCAACCTGCTTTAAGTGGTCACCTATATTCAGCAATAGAAACAGGCTATGGGGTAATGGGTTAAGGCCTTATAAACTTTTAATACTAGAAACAGGCTGTGGAGTAAAGGGTTATCAAAGAAGCATAACATTCAGAGTGCCTGCTAAAAATTAATATTTAAAGCTCTCCCTACTCTCCAGCTCTCCCTACTGGAGGAATACAATAAGGAAACTTTTCCACATGGAAGAGTGCAGACTCTTGTCAAACAGATCCTGTAAGAAAACCGTACAGACCCACGTTAGATAGCTTATTTGAAGGTCTGTGCTAATTTAATTTTCAAAAAAGATAAATTAATCATAGCTCCATATTTAAAAAAATAAAATCTTTATTTCTGCATTAAACCCTATAACATTACTACTCATTAGAATCGTCACTGTGGGAAGATTCTAATGAGTAGTAACACCATAGGATTTGGTAGTGAAATGAGTGAGAAAATGTTGGGGTTTTCAGTTTTCTCCCTCTTATTTGGAACCCTGGATGAATTCTAATAGCTGGAAATGGGTTAGCCAGTGTTTTCTCTAGAGCCAAAATTTAGGGGGTCAAGTTTGACCCCCTGTTTAAAAAAGTGGGGGTCATTTAGAAAAATCAGGGGTCATATATATTTCTGACTTGAATTATCTTAATTAATGCATATAAGGTGTTACAACTGATTATGCACCGTTGGTTTGAAGTGTTAGCAGAACAGGTTCTAAGTTATTATGATCTATGAGAAAGTAGTGTAGCTTTAACATCTGTTTGGTAATGGTCTGCTCTGTTAGCAAGGTGCAGAAGACCTTCAAAGGTGTATAGGAGAGGGTTAATTAACTTGAAAATTTCAGTTTCAGGTAATAATCAAAATTCAACAGAAATTCAACGTTCGGCCTGTCTCTCACTTTAAACTTACAGAAAGTTTCAATGAGAGTGAAACTCCAAGTCAGAAACAGCTAGTAATACTTGTGTTTTTCTTGACTGAAACAAATAGTTAAGCTCACATCTACTGAAAGAATATCTGTCTTTTTCTGGATTTTCCCGTTTTTGCCACTTTCATACCGTAGCCGAAAGTTTTTCTCAAGCTATGCATGCAGTTCGTTACCGGGTTCGCTGCCGACGCTGTTTTGGATGCAATTTCTTCACTCGTTTGATTCTTTTCTGCTTCAAGGCATTGATTTATTACGATCAGCACCGTAATCAGAGTTTTCTTCTTTTATTAAAATGCAGTTTGTCTCCGTTGCTTCGGAGCTTTCGTAAAGTTTTATTCAACTTGACATATTGCGGGAAGACGTTTTAATATTGTCCGGGTACTGGAACGTATGTCGGATTATATTCTGTATCAGTAATAATTCCACACAATTTGATAATTGAAGACTATTATTTGAGTTGCACGTCTTTATTTATAAGAAACAATCGTATTGGATCGAAGGTAATAAAATATTCAACGTTTACTGATAACTATTCATTGGTTTGAAATCGTCGAAGCCGTACCGAGATACGTAACTTGAACGGGAAATTGCACCATAATTTTAGTCAGGTTCCCGAATGTGATGAAGACACGGAACCAGGCTACTGGAATTGAGGCCAGCAAGGTGCTCACGCATGCGCAGAATAACAGCAACAAGTAAACAGAATCACTGCTTCTCGACGCCGACTTTCGGTTTATAAGATGGCAATTTCTTCGGAGTTAAAGATACAATTTAGGGCTGAAATATTGTTGCGTCAAGAAAAACGCAGGTTACAAATTTGGTTGCGCCAAACGTGAATTTTCTGCGCCAAAAACGCGCTCTCGAGAAAACACTGGTTAGCAGGGCTCCAGATAGGGGAGAATTGTGTATTCCAAAAAAACAACAACATATCTTTATTTCTGCATTAAACCCAATGGTATCACTACTCATTTGAATTGTCTCTTCGAGGTGATATTAACAAGTAGTCATGGACACCATAGGACTTGGTGTTGACATGAAGTAGAAAATGTTGATTTTGTTTAGTTTTATCTCGAGCCCTGGGTACCGTTAGTATTCTATAAATAGTACTGCAAAACAAATGTCTAAGCTCGGAAGGCTTTGATGGTCTGGAAATATTTATATACCATTGTTTTAATCTTAAATTCTTTCATCCGATGAGATTTATTGTCATATAATGACAGAATGGTTTTATTCAGTTTCCAATGAAAGCTGTTACTCCTCTCAGCTGACACATTACCAGAGCACCAGATAAGGGTAGTTTTTCAAAAACTAAAATCTTTATTTCTGAATTAAACCCTATGGTGTCACTACTCATTAGAATCGTCTCTTCGAGACGATTCTAATGAGTAGTAACACCATAGGATTTGGTGCTAAAAAGAGGGAGAAAATGTTGGATTTGTTGAAAAAACTACCTCTTATCTGGAGCCCTGCATTACTATATCATTGATTGCTCCATTTCATGATTCTATCAAAAAATATCATTAGTCTTCCATCCCAGCTCCTAATGTATAATTATGGATGCATGCTTTTTGAAAACAGTGTAGACCTAGATCAGACAGCTCCTGAAGGAGCTGTCTGATCTGGGTCTGCACTCAGTTTCGTACAGGATCTGTCTGACATGAGTCTGTACTTTCGCGGCGGAAATTCCTTATTTAATCAATTTTGTCAATGTTTATATTAGATAATAGATTAAATTAGAATGGAATGAGTTTTATATATGAGAACATTTAGCGTGATAAAAGTTATTTTTTACCAGCTCAAGATATTTCAAATATTAACCCATTACCTCTTAGCCTATTACTTGCTTCGAAAACAGGTGACCACTTAAAGCAGGTTGAAAGTAAAGCAGAATGTGCCTTAAGGCACATTCTGCTTTACTTTCAGCCTGCTTTAAGCTACCATCTTCTAGGATATGGAAAATATTTCTTTTGGTACATATTCTTTGCTGTATAAACTGGAACTTTTTTCTTCAGTGGAGGAATAAGTAAGAGGCGTAAAAAGGCGTTTTTAAGGGGTAATGGGTTAAATTCTTCATCTATCAATCAAACTTTATGCTGGGACTACTCATTTGGGAATCATCTGGAAGAGACAATACAGTAAACCCTCTCTAGTACGAAGGCTAATTGTGGGCTCCAGATAAGAGGGAGTAAACCGAACAAATCACACATTTTCTCACTCAATTAAGCACTTATTCCTTTCGTGTCACTACTCATTAGAATCGTCTCAAAGAGATGATTCTAATGAGTTAATTGTAACACAATAGGGTATAATCATTGATGCAGAAATCAAGATTTTAGTTTTTAGCTCACCTGGCACAAAGTGCCAAGGTGAGTAAATTAGTGTGAATAAAATAACAAAGTCAAGGAGACTTAAATTTTATTGTCCAACAAATATATGTTTAACAAACACAACTCTATAACATATAATTATGGTCCAATGTGGTGCACAGGTGAAATTTACCCAGTTTCTGGTCAGTCAACATTCCCTCCTGGATTAAGAGATTTCCTGTATTAAGAGACCACTCTTGTCAGGTCCCCTGGCTGAGGGTGGTCTCTTAATCCAGGTTTGACTATTCATTGAGCATAAGTAGTAGCCAGACTTTTCTTTAAGGAGACAATCTGCTATAGATATCAAATATTACAGTTAATGCTTACAGTGTAAGAAATCGGTATCATGAACCCTTTACAAAATTTAGTGTAGACCCTAATCACAGGGCTCCTTCTGGAGCCCTGTGATCAGGGTCTGCTCTGTTTGTTTCAGTGTAAATATTGCCAGAAAAACTCCTTGTAAAAATCTGACATAAACACATCATTTTGCCAGTAGTAGAATAGTAGCTATGCAGACATTAGAATTGTAAGGGTTTGCCTGCCATATGTGCACATGTGCACAATGCACATCTGTCTCATAAATAAGACAAGGAGCTCATTAAAATTCTACAACAATCATACCTCGGTTGCGCTGCCACCTGAAAGGAAAATGCCTTTGAGTCAACACAAGTGGCAAATGAAGACAGAACAAATAACAACAAAGAACAAAAATAAATAAGTAAGCTCCAGACCTAGATATATTTGTATCACATTTTGTCTTTGTACAATTAATACTGTGTTAAGCAACCGCTAATAACTATGGTACATTTGTTGTATTCATGACAGATGAGTCAGCTTAGTGCAGGGTAAAAGTCATACAGAAGGCTCCTATAGAAGCCTTTTGCATGACTCTTGCCCTGCATTAAGTGGCCACCTGTCTTTTAAAAGACCACCATGCATCTGTTTAACACAGTTTAAACTACAGTAAAACCTCTCTATTACGACCACTAAATTATGTTAATTATTAGGGTGTTTACGGTAGGTGACGGCTTAAAGCAAGATGACAGTGAAACAGAAAGCTCCTTAAGGAGCTTTCTGTTTGGCTGTCACCTTGCTTTAAGCTGCCACCTCTCTATTATACAATCAAGTAGCCTTCGTTTTAGTGGTCGTAATAGCGAGGTTTTACTGTATGTTTGAAATGGTCATGCCTGTTTATTGAGTGGTTGGACTGTACAGCGAGACAGGCATGTCTAATGCACCCGGACAAGCTGGACTTGTATGGTGATTTAAAGCCATTCCATCATTTATGAGAACTATTGTGAGAATTATTATCTGAGCTTACTTCCTGATGAATATTCATTTATAAAACTTTGTCAACTTTGAATATCTATTATCTGAACTATTACATTGGCTAATAAAATAAGGAAAGAAATTCCCCAGGAGAGAGACCAGACTCGTCTCAGACAGGTCTTGTTAGTAGATAGTGAAAACCCTGATCAGGGCTGTCTGATCTTGGTCTACACTAGACTAAGATTACTGGTCATGACTTAATCCTACATCAGTTTCAACTTTGTTACAATCATTATACCTGCAGATGCCTTAAGTTTTATACAGTAAAACCTCTTTATTACCGCCAATTAATTTTGATTATTATTAGGTATTATTAATTAACGACTGGTTACCTCTAAAAGCAAGGTGACAGTAAAACAGAAAGCTCCTTTACTGTCACCCAATGCTTTAGGCTGTCAACTGTCTTTAATACAATCAATTATCCTTATATATTATAATAGTGGTGGTAAAAGGTAGAGGTAAAAGTAAGCTTTATTTAAAGTCCCAAATGATAAACAATCAACATATTGCAACAAACAAGGTATCCATTTACAGAACATATGTATCTGGGCATTACAGTTAATTGCCTTCCTTGCACTACCCTTATAATGCAGAGCTCCGGGCAAGGGAGCTACTAGTACCGTTTTTATAATGGTCTTTTGTATGACCCGGTCAGGGATCGAGCCCACGACCTCTCGCCTTGAATGCATGACGCTCTACCAACTGAGCTATAAGAGAGGTTTCACTGTTTTATACTAACTACCAGTATAGATCTAAAAGAGAAACAGCATGCTACTGCAAGGTTGTACTAAGTTCTCATAGATAACAGTTTTAATACTTGCTGTAGGCTACAATCTCATCTAATTCTGTTCAATCTAACCTGTGAAAAGTAGCAATTAAAATGATGAACAAGAGGGATGACGATCCCAAAAGACATGTGCTTATAATCATAGAAATTACCGTTCAAACATTGACCTATTCATAAACTCTTTTAATGCTAGGTAATATTTTTACCTGGAACAAATAGGGTCACCAATGTCTACAAAACTAGAAACAGACAGCTAGTATGATAACATTAATGTAAACTGTCATTGCCTTTGGGTCTTTAGTTTGAATGGTGGTTACTTTGAGATATTTTATTGCAATTGCCATTTCAAATGCTTCTAGCGTTCAACTGTTTTACTGCAATTTTAAATTCATCATGTATTCATAAAAATCTTTCTAACCTATTAATCCAATTTCATAAAATCTATTATTGAAAATATCCTGTATCCAACTGATTGGAGTAATTTTATGCTTAGCCCATTATACTCCATAGCCTGTTTCTAGTTTTGAATTAACCCTTTGAACCCTAGTCCCGCCTATAGGCGTGCTTTTCAAAAAGTGTACATGTGAATAGTACACTTGTCCTATGCAAACAGTGAAGACCCAGATCAGAGGGCTCCGAAAGGAGCCCTCTGATCAGGGTCTTCACTGTTTGTCATAATGTCAAACATTGACAAAAACAACCCTTAAAAGTCAGAAATGGACTATACCAAAATGAAAACTGGAATTGTCCATTTAAAGTTTTAGGGAGGAAAGAGTTAAGACAGTTGAACTGTTAACTCTTTGAACCCTAATCACGCATATATGCGTCATTTGCAAACAGCATACTTGTGAGGAGTACACTAAGTCTTGTCCTATGCAAACAGTATAGACCCTGATCAGAGGGCTCCTTAAGGAGCCCTCTGATCAAGGTCTATACTGTTTGTCATTTTGACATATATTGTAAAAATCAACTCTAACAAGTCAAAAATGGACTAGACTAAATTGAAAAATAGAATTGTCCATTTGAGGTTTCAGGGAGGAAAGGGTTAAAGCAGGTTGAAAGTAAAGTAGAATGTTTCTTATGGTGCATATTCATGACTGTACAAGATGAAACTATTTTCTTAAATGGAGGAATAAATGTATAAAGTGGAACTTATTCAGTGGAAGAAAAGATGAAAGGCGTAAAAAAGGCGTATTCATGTAGGAATGGGGCAAAATTCTAGAGAGATGTTTATCCTCATTAGCTATGACAACATGGCTGCTTAAAGACATCCCTAGATGACCTTTCGATCATAACGCCTTGCCAGACAATTTCACTGCAATAATGATGGATCTTATGGACATGTCGCTAGCAAAGAACCATTGAAGCTTCTCGTGTGAGACTCTACCTTTATATTTGATAGTTTGGTTAGAAATAACCATTGAAAATCACTAGAGCATGAGTATAATCTGGAACTCACCAGGTAAACTGAGATTGTGCTGCACATGATTTGACAGTTACATTGACACCTCCAGAACAATGGGGTGGTGGTCCCTCAATGGACTGAGGAAAAGTCTTTAACTCTTTGAACCCTCAATAAGTCATGCATATAATGCATTTTTTACAAACAGTGTACCTGTGAGGAGTACATTTGTCCTATGCAAACAGTGTAGATCCTGATCAGAGCGATCCTTAAGGAGCCCTCTTATCAGGGTCTTCACTGTTTGTCATTTTGACATGTATTGGGAAAATCAGTCAAAAATGGACTAGACTAAATTGAAAACTAGAATTGTCCATGTGAGCTTTCAGGGAGGAAAGAGTTATATCAAACATATTGCATTTCTTAAATGACAATTGGCCTTGAAATGTTGATAACAATATAATGATCCCAATGAAACTAGATATAAAGTTAATTCTGGAAACCATTCACAATTAATTAATCTTGTAAAGGAATGCACAATTGCTGCATTTATTGGCAAACAATATCGTTGGGAATTATTCAACCAATATGACAAGATTAAATTTGCATGAAAATGTTTGAATGAGATTGAAATATTGCACATAAATATTTACAATACTCGTTAAAACAATGCAGTTTAGATGTGTAAATGAAGCTCTGCAGATATCAGGCTAGCTCTTCTGCTTTTTACCCTTTATGCTTTTTTACTCATTTAATATATTCCTCCACCATAGAAAATAGTTTATTCTAGCAAATGGTAGCTTCCTGAGTTTCAGGAGTGGCATAATTCAAACGAGAATTTGACCCCCCAAATAACAATCAATTTATTACTTTTTCCTGAGAGGTGATGGGTCTTTAACCAAGCTCAAAGTTAAAGTGTTGAGCTATATACTTAGGGAGCTTTTTGTGCTTTACTTTTTGCCTTGTATTATACCCTTTACCCCAAGGCCCACTTCTCGTATTGAATATAGGTGGCCATTTAAAGCAGGTTGAAAGAAAAGCAGAATGTGCCCAAAGGCACATTCTGCTTTCCTTTCAGCCTACTTTAAGCTAATATTTGCTAGGATAAGGAAAATATTTTTCTATGATACATTATTTTGACTGTGTAAATAGGAACTATTTTCTTCAGTAGAGGAATAAACAAAAGGCGTATTTATGGGGTAATCAAGCTGCCCACTATGTCGAAAAACAACAACTAATCCATCATCTTCTGAAATGCAGCTTAACGAAAGTTTGACAGAAAACTATAATATCTTTTTCGTTGTATAATATCTTGTTAGCAGGAAAAATAGTTTTTGAATTTTAATGGGAGTTTTTCAATTTTTGTTGTTATTACAATGTGAGTGTAAGTTAGTGGTGGTAGTAATTACATTGGTTTAATGGATATGGAAATTTTATGAAGTGAAAGTCATTACATCACGCCTAGTCTTCATTGGTTTCTGCCAACGGCATTTTTGTCAAAATATAGTCAAGTTTCAATAATTCTAGCTTGCTTAAACAGTTACTCTGTAAATACGCCTTTTAACGACTCAAATTTATATCTGCGCCAAAAATAATACAGTCTAACTTTCATATCTCGAACTCTGTTAAGTCGAACGTACCCATACTTTAAAGTTAAAACCTGGTTAGGCCACGTTTTAACTTTGAAACACAGGTATGCTCTCCTGAACCGAGTTTGAAATAAGGCAATTAATGTTTCGAAATATCGGATAATTCGAGTTAAGCGAGTTCGAGATATCGAAGATCGACTGTAGTTCCATTATGTGAAAAGCTCTGGTTGAAGCTGTGAACCATATTTTTTAAACCTTCCCATTATCACCCGTCTATTTCAAGACATGTTACTTTCAGCCTGCTTTAATTAAGCTACCATCTGATATGATATAGAAAAAATTCTTTTGGTGCATATTCATGACTGTATAAAGTTGAACTTTTTTCTTCAGTGGAGGAATTATTTAGAGGTGTTACCGAAATGTGTAAATCAGTTTCTCTGTCATGATGGGTTCAAAGATTCCACTGTATGTTCAGGTTAACCCATTATACCCATAAAGAGGCCTTTTTATGCCTTTAATTTGTTACTCCTGAAGAAAAATGTTCCAATTTATACAGTCATGAATATGATTGTATCATAATTATAAGAAATATTTTCTACATTTTAGTAGATGGTAGCTTAAAGCAGGTTGAAAGTAAAGCAGAATGTACCTTAAGGCGCATCCTGCTTTACTATCAACCTACTTTAAGTAGTCGATCAAACCTTTTTTCAAAACTATAAATACGTAGGCTATGGGGTAATGGGTTAAGAAAAACAAGTACTTTAACCTCTTCAATTGTGTCTCTCAATGTATAATCTGACACAATAGATCTACAAAGAATGGAAAAGCTCTTCTGTCTACTAATTGGGATCAGCGTACCAAGAAGCACGTTACTCATGCTGATAAAATCAAATCAGGTGAACTGAAGAAGGCAAGATTATTTGGCATTTCAGAGATGATGATGTTCCAGAACTGATAAGAACTATTCAATCCAAGTTCAGTCATTTAAATGTCCTAAAGTTAAAAAGAAATTCACTCGAACTTCGATATCTCAAAGTCGGTTTTGTCGAACATACCTGTATTTCAAAGTTAAAACGTGGCTAAGCCACGTTTTAACTTTGAAATATGGGTATGTTTGACTAAACCAAGCATGAAAAAATGCAGTTTATATGTTGAACTATCGGATAGTTTGAGTTAAACAAGTTCGAGATATCGAAGTTTGACTGTACGGTAGCTTATAATTGTTGTACAAATAAGCAGCTGTGTATAGCAAAGCTCCAGATAAAGATTGATTAAAATTGAATTTATCCCACTATACCCCTGAATTCTACAAGTAATGTTCTTAGAGATGTTAAAATGGGTACAATTGATGATTAAAAGGTAAAACATTGTTTTTATCAACAAATTACATCTCTAAGAACATAACTATGAAGAATTCAATGGATTTGAAATTTTTTGTAAATTCTCAGAATCTTCATATTTTGATTATTTCCTTGGGTTTCAACTACAAGACGCAGACAAGTGTAAAAATTATCAGAATCCGTAAAGTGAACCCTTGGCAATAATGTCTCCAGATTTGGAAGAAATCTAACAAAAATGTTGGAAGTAATGCAGTGAGAAAGCGATCGGTGCAATGCATTGGAACCTATGGAGATTTTACCCACGGTGCTTAGCAAACTTTGAGTAGTATATAAATAAACATACAAAGGTTATGATATACTATCATGCATAGGTTTCCCTTTTCAACTCTGACTGTTTATTTGCATCATTTAGTCAACTTAAAACTTCAAACTACTTCTCATTGTAGATCCGAGTTTAAACGTTATCTAAAGTGACGTTTGGGTGCGTTAACATGGGTTTTACTTCATTTTCGGTTTGACATCATTTATGACATTCTATTACCAATGGTAGCAGGTAATAGTATTTTTCTGGCAGTAATTTTTCCCCGCTGGGTCTAACAGTACGTTTATGTCATGGTGGCCTATGGGAGATTAACATTGTATATGAAATTGAGGTATAGTAAAAACAATTTTGTGACACATATAATGGAAATGTAGGAAAGAGGTTCCCTGAATACACTTCTGTGAAGGAAAGGCTTAATCCATTACCCCGTAGCTTGTTTCTAGTATTGAAGAGGCAGGAGGTCAGTAAAACAGCAATACTGAAGCAACTTAGCTTAATTCAAGAGTGACTAGCTGTACTTATGACAATAGAATCAAAATTTACTACAGTGTTCCCTCCCCAACAAAGGTCCTCCCAACAAAGACTCCCTCCTTACGAGAACATTGTCGAAGTTCCCTTTACAGGACAATTATGTCAAAAGCTTTTACTGCAGCTGCAATATCTTGAATTAATTCTGCTTTAAATTGTGGTATGCTGTTTCTCTCAAAATTACATATAAGTGGACATTTCGATAGAATAAATAAAATGATGAGTGACAAACAGCTTGAATCCAGATCAGATGCTGCGTTACGTGGCGTCTGATCTGGATTCAAACTGTTGGCAAATGAAAGCCGAATCTTAATTTTCCCTTCCAAGGGCTTTTTTTAACCAAATGGGGAATTAAGATACCCACTACCCACAGAAGGGGAAAAAAATGCGTCGTTTTGGGTCAATTAGGGGAAAATTTAAAGAAAATATTATCCATATAATTTCTTTTATTTGTTCTTTAATGAAGGCTTTTTTTTGGAGGGGAATTTTTTTTTAGAGGGGGAAAAAATCGGGAGGGGAAGATACTGTTTAACGGCAGCTGTTATATAAGAAAAAAAAGCCCTGCTTCCTATAACGACTCCCTCTGAACAACACACACAATCTATGTCTCCCATTGGGTGTTGTTGTAGAGAGGGGCACTGTACTAGGGTAAGAGATTGACAGTACTCATGGGGATATACAGGGCTCCAGATAAGAGGGAGTAAACTGCACAAATTTAACATTTTCACACTTGTTTTAGCACCAAATTCTATGGTGTTACTACTCATTAGAATCGTCTCTTCGAGACAATTCTAAGGAGTAGTGACACCATAGGGTTTAAAGCAGAAATAAAGATTTTAGTTTTGGAAATACCTTATCTGGAGCCCTGGATATAATCAAATCAGATGAACTGACTGGTAGGTGAGATAGTTTGGCGAGGTTTTTTCAGACGCTGTTGTTCCAGAACTGATAAGAACTGTTCAATTCAAGTTCACTTCTCTTTTAGATTGTGAGGCTTCTGTTTCTAACTAGTTTGAAACTTGGCAGATAAAAGTGGTAAAACCCTAAGTAAACAGACAGTGCTAATTTGTTGAAAGATGGAGACTCAACTTGAAACAACAATTCTGACAATGAACTCGTTATAATACAGTACTTTCTCTCTATAATAACACAAAACAGGAGACAAAGATTGTGTGTGTTGTTGGGAGGGAGTTGTTGTAGGGAGATAGAATAAATATTCTTAGAGTACACTTGCAAACAGTTTGAACCCAGATCAGACGCCGCGTAACGCGGTATCTGATCTGGGCTCAAACTGTTTGTCACTCATCTTGATATTTCTTTTGTCAAAATGTGTAATTCTTTACTTTGAGAAAAAAGCAAACAACAGTTTTAAGCAGTCTAGCTGATCAGATTATGATATAGTGAAACACAGCCTCTGATCAGGATAAAAACTGTTTGATACTCATTTCAATATTTCCTTATTCAAAATATCGAAAATTACAATTTATCTAAAATTGATTCATTGCAATAAAAGGTTCAACTCATTGCACGTACGAGCCCTAGTGACGCATATATGCGTCATTTACCAAAAGTGTATCTGTGAAGAGTACACTTGTCTAATGCAAACAGCGAAGTCCCTGATTAGAGGGCTCCTGCAGGAGCCCTCTAATCAGGGACTTCTCTGTTTGTCATTTTGTAATATATTATCAAAAACAACCCTAAATAATCTAAAATGGACCAGCTTTTATTGTAAATTGGAATTGTCCATTGGAAGTATCAGATTTAGCATTAGCAAGCTACTTATATGGTTATTGCTGTATATGTCCAAAAAATTGTAAGGTTAAATTGTTAGAAAATTGCTCTACATCAAAGTCAAGATTATTGATGTTCATGATTTAATGTTGTTAACGGAAATTGACATAACATATGCATGGACAATAAATCTACCACAAGAAACCATATGGTAGACAAACTGTTATATTTATGACAAATGGTATTTCAACATATTATATGGACAGTCTTCTAGAGATGTGGTTGTTTATTGGGGCATTTTAGGGGCACAAATTCTGCCCTGTTTTTTCTCTCTGTGAAAAGTTTATATCTTTTTCCTCATTCTGCCCTATCTTTGTTGGAAAGCTAACAATATTCCAAATAGGGAATTAAAATAAAATTAGATTAAAACACTGCACTTATCTAATATTTCGACCACTATAAGGGCCTTTTTCAAAATGTATTAATTATTTATGTGTGAACAGTGATGACATTTAAACCATTACCCCTCAACCTGTTTCTAGGTTTGAAGACAGGTTACCACTTAAAGAAGGTTGAAAGTAAAGCAGAATGCACCTTCATTCTGCTTTAAGATACAATCTGCTAGGATATAGGATATATTTCTTATGTTGCACCATAATTAATATATAAAGTGGTACTATTTTTTTCAGTGGAAGAATGAACTTTAATTTAAAGGTGTATCTATGGAGTAAAGGGTTAAAACCCTTCATACTTGTTTGTTTAAATGACATCCAGTTTCATACTTGATACATTGAAATATCATGTAATTTTAGATACAAACATTGTTCTTTTTCTCTTTTCAGGTAAGCAATGTGTAGATAAAATGATGGAAAACATGTTTGTTTATAAGGTAAGATGATAAGGCATTTGATAACCAGATCAAATATATTTGATAATAAGATGTTATATGAGTAATAACAAAGTTGAGGCAACAATGGCATAACTCAAATAACAGTCATGTGAAAGTCAAATGGGATGAGTAATTATTTAATGCTCCAATTTCAATGACCATTGTGTGAAAACATGTGTTATGCAGGGGTCTACGGGTCAGGTATGGGGAATTAACTCTGGCACCCTTTCTGGATCCTCTGTCTCCAATATCTATAAAAAGATCAAGAGCGTGTCCTTTCCGTATTCTTTATTTGATACAACGTTGGTCAGATCACAAATGTGTTTTAAAATTAAACAAATGATTATGTATTCAAAATCTTACAGTGTATAAAAATAAGTAAACCAAACGCCATATGTAACATTACACATGTTTGTACCTTTATAATAACAAGTACATGTACATAAGTACACCAACGCTCATTGAATACCAGTTTTGTATAAAACAATATTCGCAAAGAACTGGACTTCTTTACGTGTTAATTAGTAAATGGCCATGTAATATACACTGTCTGAATTTGACGCTACGTACAATTTACACGATTGTAATTTTTACGCAGCGTGAAATTTACACATAATAAATTTCACACTGTAAACATTAAATACGATTAGTTGATTGAAACCATCTAAGATGCGTGTGACATGTCCGCATACCAGCCTGCATGCGGTTAACATTACCGTAAATATTACACTTAGTATTGCACCGCCTTGCGTGCGTTTAACATGATTGTACCTATTACACTTTATACAGTATTTGGCATATCTAAATTCATTAAATATATGAACACGTAATATACATTGTCTGAATTTTACACCGAGTGAAATTTACACCATCGTAAATTTCACGCTGCATGGAATTCTCACAATAATAATTTCACATTGTTATGCTATTTTGCCGTTATTTGAGAGAATCTAACATACGTGTGACATGCACGCATATCGCATTGCGTGTGTTTAACAAGATTGTAAATGTTACACAATATACATTCTAGCCTGCACGACTAGAACTTAATTATTCAAAGGCATAATCTGTGCACATATATATATGGGACTGTAGACAGAGCGCTACACGTTTAACATTATCAAATACATATCAACGCTGAATGCACCATAACTATTCGAGGTAAAAGTAGATGCAGCATACACGCATTTCAATTAACCACTCTTCAATGTGCGTTAATGTGAAAATGCGTGAACTTTACACGTTTATCAACTTTGCTCTATTGTAAATTTCTAATAGTTCTTAAGTTCGAAAGAACTAGCCAAGTGCAAGATACTTTAACATTCAACTGCAGCGTTTACGTAACGTACAGTTTGTGTTAAAATAACCATAACACATGAGATAACCAAATGGTGAAAACAGCCTGGATATGCAATAGTCACAATTTTAACAAAAAATAACATAGTAACTTTTCTTACCTATAAAAAGATCAAGAGCGTGTCCTTTCCGTATTCTTTATTTGATACAACGTTGGTCAGATCACAAATGTGACCTTACCACGGAAAGACACGCTTTTAAACCGAATTTGCGGATCAAGCAATAACCAATCAAATCACACGAAAAATTGACATGCATCGACATAATTATCTCAACACTAGGTGTCAGACTTCCGAAACCATTTGGCTTTGAGCGGTAAAAAGGTGTTAACAGATTGTTGTTTGAGGAAGACCAATGCCGGCGTAATTCAGCGGAAATAATCAACAAGTCGTTTGATTATTGTTACGTGGCGTGAAAACTTATTGAGACGAACTCGGACTTAATTACTGTGGCATCTGTTATGAAAACTTTCACGTGATATAGCTATTTTCTAATCAGGTTCTACTAAATCTCGCATTATTAAAAATAGATGTTTTAAATTCCGAAAAGGTTTTCAGTAAAAAGTCCGAATTAATCCCCATCACATAAAATATGTAGATAAAATGTAATACAACTGATCTGGAGCCATCTATTGAAAAAAAACTTTATACAATAATGGCGTATAATAAACGCATCCAATGTAGTTATTTAACCGCATAAAACATGTTTAACCCTTTCCCCCCATATACTGTTTCTTTAGTGTTAAGGATAGCTGACAACTTGAAGCAGGTTGAAAGTAAAGCAGAATGTGCCTTAAGGCACATTCTGCTTTACTTTCAGCCTGTTTAAGTTAACATAGGATAGAATATAGAAAATATTTCTATGATAGATTTTTAAGGCTCGGCTAGCTATAAATTGGCCTTGTTTTCCTTCTTGGAAGAATAAAATAGATGCGTTAAAATGTGTATATATGGAGAAAAGGGTTAAACATCCTTACTGCTTCTCCTCATAATAGCCACATACGAATTTATTACAGCTAAAAACAAGATAAAAGTAAAACAGGAGCTTTTTCCTTTACTTTCACCTTGCTATAAGCAGTATTCTGCCTTAACCAATTACCCCATAAATATGCCTTTAATTTATCTCTCCAGTTAATTAAGGCTTAAAGCAGACTGAAAGTAAAGCAGAATGTGCCTTCTGTCATCTGTCTTCAAAACTAAGAAAAGCCTTAAAAGTCTTCGAACTCTAGTCAGGCATACATGCGTCATTTGCAAACAGCGTACATAAGAGGAGTACTTTGTCCTATGCAAACAGTGTAGAACCTGATCAAAAGAGCCCTCTGATCAGGGTCTACACTGTTTGTCATTTTGACATATATTGTAAAAATCAAACCTAAAAAGTAAAAACTGGACTAAATTGAAAACTGGAATTGTCCATTTGAGGTTTTAGGGAGGAAAAAGGTTATCAACAGTTATACAGTGGGTGATTTGGACTGATGGCTAAGGAGGAATGGGTTAGACGTAGTTTGAAGTATGATGACAATAGTTGTTGTGGTTTATAAGACTGCTGCACTCATGCAGTGGTAAATATGCTATTCCTACCCACTTTACGCGTTTCTTAAGCGTTTATTATCCGTTTCGTTAAACACGTTTCTTTACGCGTTTCTTTATGCATTTAAAAGAGCCCGGATCACTTAGCCGACGGACCCCTTAGCCGAGACTGCATTGGTATAATCGTTTATTAACGCGTATAAACACGTTGAAATCGTAAGGCGTTAACCATTCACTATGGTTTCTTACGCATAGATTAACGCGTAGATAGGTAGGAATAGCATATTTACCACTGTAGTTATCTGTCACCTAGTTGTAATGAGTTCTAGTTAACTTTTTGCACACTAACAGCTAAAATTGTAACTACCTTCACAAACTGGATAGAGATGAGATACGTATCAAACTCACCATCCCATCAGGATCTGAACTGTTTGGAACTCTGATCCTGGTGTGAAATTATTTTTTAAGCTTAGAAAAGTCTTATTTTAGAATAGCTAGTAGCAGATGACAGTCACTGTTATTGCAGGGGATTACAATGTTCCCTCCCTACAATGGCCCTCCCAACAACGACTCCCTCCTTTCAATGAAACTTGTAGCTGTTCCCTAAATTTTCCATGGCTGCAATGTCTTCTGCATACAATTGTCGTCTGCTGGTTTTTCTCAAATTAACATATTGGACATTTTGATAGAAAAAAAACATAATGACGAGTGACAAACAGCTTGAATCCAGATCAGACGCCGCATTGTGCGGCGTCTGATCTTGATTCAAGCTGTTTGCAAATGTAAATAAATTCTCCTCTCTATAACGACTCCCGAACAATGCACACTTTTTGGGTGTCCAATTAGGTGTTGTTCGTTGTAGAGAGGGAGAGCTGTATAATGACTTTGCGTTCAAAGAGTTCGGTGGTGTTTGATTTACTGGAAATGAGCATGATGCATTTAACAAGTTAAATTTTAAACAATGATTTAATAATGTATTGAACATGTAATTACAGCACAGCATGTTGTATTGATTATTACACAATATGATGGCATTATGTTTTATGAAATCATACACCCTTGAGAATTTTAAATTGAAAATTCCCCTTTTCAATAGAGTCAAGTCCAAACTGTGTGGACAGGTTATTTTGGTTTCACCGCATGTATGCAACAAGTTAAAACTGCTGATCATCACTATTATCTTAATTCCCAATTGAGTTATGCCGCTCCTGTAATTTTCAGAAAATGTGTTTGATCTGTTAAATTACAAGTATTAAGATGATTGTGTATTCAAAATAAGCTGCTTTACTGTGATTAGTTTGTAATTAGATGTACTGTTATATAGTATATATATAGTATCATCTGCTAGGTATAGATAATATTTCTTAACCCATTACCCTATCGCCTATATCTAGATTTCAAGACAGGTGACCACTTAAAGCAGGTCAAAAGTAAAGCAGAATGTGCCTTAAGGCACATTCTGCTTTACTTTCAACTTGCTTTAAGCTACTATCTGCTAGTATATAGGTAATATTTCAAATTGTAAAGGTTCAAAACGGTTCAAATTTAAACTATTTTCTTGGAGTAATAAAATAAATGCGCTAAAAGGCGCTTCATCAGGTAAAGGGTTAAATTAAATTACATGTTCATAACTGTATAGAATTTAATTTATTTTCTTCAGTGAAGGAATAAATTAAAGGCATTGTAAGGCATATTTATGTGGTACAGTCAAACCTGTCATGGTGACCGTCCCTTGATAGTGACTGCCTTTCTTATATGTGACCATAAAGATTCCCCCATACACATGTACACATTTTCCTATATATTGAGACTGCAAATAGCGACCACCTGTGTTAGGGGACTAACAACCCTAGTTTGCAGATCCCAAAGTGACATTTCACTTATAAATGCATCTGTTTGCAACAACCCAGTTATTTCAGATCATAATTAATTTTTTCAGTTTTCAATAACGAGAGGTGAAAATTTCTTTTTTGCGTATGAGCTGTTGACAAACAAGTGTTACTAAGTTAATTGAAAAATATAATACTATAAAGCAATCCGCATCCAGCATCCAAAGATGCCAAAAATCTTGGAGTGAGCAAATCACAGACTGCAGGAACAGAATTATTAGATTCATACATAATGATGTTCACCAGTATGATATTTAACCTATGAAAATTGCAGATCTGGCTTATATATGGCCACCTGTCTTATGTGACCATTTTGGGTTTCTCCCCTTTGAAGTCACATATGACAGGTAAAATTGACTGTAATGGGTAAATGGAGTCATGGGTTAACCCTGTTTTTAGTTTTGAAGACAGATGACCACTTAAAGCAGGTTGAAAGCAAAGCAGAATGTGCCTTAAGGCACATTCTGCTTTACTTTCAGTCTGCTTGAAACTTCCAGCTGCTCGAATATAATTATAGAAATTATATCTACAGTTAAACCTCGATGTATCGAACTTCAAGGGACTGTGGAAAAAACTTCGAAACATCGGGGCTTCGAATCATAAATGGGTTGTGATTTGAGTTTTGAATTTCAATGCATATCAGATCTGTAAGAACTATCGTTCCCGGCGTGTAATGTTTTCACGTCTATGTGTACTTTTTGGCATATTGAAATAAAACATAAATCCGACGTGTTCTTTATCATTTATAAAAACAACGGCATAAATAACAAAATACAATACATGTGTACAAAGGTAGGAGAATTCATAGTTATACGCATTAAAACATAGAAAAAAAACCAACTACATGTATCTTACTTTCAACTTAGATGCTGTCAATTACACCAAGATGCGAAACTACGGCGGAAATGCCGAAAATCGTACTATGTGCAGTGTAACTGTCAATCAATTTAGCTTCAAGATTGAAATAAACATTTGATTAAATAATAATGATTTTAAAGATTAATTTTCGACTTCGTGGTTGTCAAGATTGCAGGTGCATAAATACGAACATACAGTAATATCGTTATCGATATCTTAACAGAGTTGTCGTTCGTTGTGAGATGGGTCTGCCCAGCTATCCCCACGGATTGGTTACCGGGTCTTTCACCGGACAGACCATGATCGGAGCGCATCTGCCATGCTGTGGCTCTGATAATAGAATGCCGACCACTGGTTTATCAGCATTATTAAACTTCTCACAAAGTTTGGCTTGTTTCGTTAATTGTCGGTCCAAAACAGTCCTTGCGGTTTATTTACTCATTTGGATAAATTGGTGTCATCAAGCCTTTAAATATGGCGGCGTTGTAAATATCATTAACGAAAACTGTGAAACAATTAAATGACAAACTTACCCAATTATTACTGATAACACAGAGTGTGCATGCAGAATTAAAAGAGCACCCCAGCGTGTTTTCACGCGAAGGTGTGAAACATTAGCGTCAGTCTAGCGAGTCATGTAATCCGTTGACCCATGTTAGTTGACAGGTGGTAATCTTGACAGGTAATCAATGTTCGATACATTTGTGGTATTTTATGTTGGATTTATATGAAAAGGACTGGAAAAAAACTTCGATACAACGGGGAATTCGATACACATAACTTCGATTCATGGATGTGTTTTTACAAGGAATATATAGTGGAAAAGATCGGGACTTCAAAAAAACTTCGACACAACGGGGTATTCGATTTATCGAAGTTCGATACATAGAGGTTTAACTGTATTATTAAACATTCATAACTGTATAAATTGGAACTATTTTCTTCAGTGGAGGGATATATTAGAGGAGTAAAAAGGCATATTTATGGTGTAATGGGTTAAACTGTTTGAAAATATCAGTAAATTTAAGGACCATGGTAGCAGAAGAAAGGTAAAGAATTCATGACAAATTCCCATGTACAAATTATCCTTTCATGTCTCTCGCTTACCGATTCCTATCTATACTCAATATTTTTTTTCTTCTCCATAATTCGGTGTAATAATAGCTGTTCAAGCATGGGATTAGATAGTCCCAAGATATGAGCCTGGTTAATGTCATTTGTCTTAGAATTGTCTGAACACAAGAGAGTATATTTAATTTCTTTGAAAACCGAAATTATTTTCTTTTTAAATGAAAATTTCTTAGAGCTGCCATTCGCTGAAACACAAAAAAATCAGTGTACTGTAATTGTGAGTTTTTTTTTGGATGAATTTTAATCAATTTTGACTTCGATCCAAAATCATTTACTAATAGTTGTTATGAAAACCTTCATTTAAGCCATTACCCCATATTCTGTTTCTAGTACTGAGGACAGGTTACCACTTAACCCTTTCCCACATAGAAGCACCTTATAGCGCCTTTGATTTATTTCTCCACAGAAGAAAATAGTTCCTATTAATACAGTCATGAATATGTATTATAAGAAATACTTTCTATATTCTAGCAGATGGTAACTTAAAGCAGATTGAAAGTAAAGCAGAATGCGCCTAAAGGCGCATTCTGCTTTACTTTTAACCTGCAGTAAGTGGTCGCCTATCTTCAGTACTAGAAATAACCTATGGGATAAAGGTTAAACCCTTATGGCACATTCTGATTTATGTTCAACCTGCTTTAAGCTTCAGATTCTGCCTGATATAGAAAATATATCTTATAGTAGTTTCAGTTATTCATGACTTTATAAAATGGAACTCAATTGTCTCTAAATCTAAGAAATAGATTAGCTGCATAAAAATGCATGGAGTTAAGGGTTAAGAAAAGTTTTCAAACAACTTGTGAGTTTTGACTACCCATTTAACTCATTAACCCATGCCTGTTTCTAAGTAAGGGCTTAAAGCATGTTGAAAATAAAGTAGAATGCGCCTAATGAAGGCACATTCTGCTTTACTTTTAGCCTTCTTTAAGCTACCCTCTGCTAGAATATAGAAAAGAATTCTTATGATACATTATGATGACGTTATAAATTGGATTTATTATCTTCAATGGAGGGATTAATTAAAGACGTAAAAAGGAATACTTATGGGGTAATTGGTTAAATCATCTCTTCAGGAGTTGGCCTATCATAGTGTTTAGTGCAGACATAAAGACGAGTTATTTGAGGTTGCTGTTTACTCCTTTTAATCGTTTGAGATACGAGTCAAAATTTTGACTCTGGTCAGATTTGAACATTCTGCTCAGATTGACCAACCAAACATTTGAGAACAATCTCTAACTCATCTCAAATGCTAAAATTATAACCATGGGGTCAGGTTATATCTGGGCAGGAATGTTTGTTTGTTGTCCCCGACATGACCTCTGGGATATGGGGAATACATATGACATTGATATGTTAGGTTTACCATTCATGCCTGGAATTAATCTGTAATTGTAAGCAAATTGCCATAAAGAAAAACATCCCATAACACATCAATGTTAACCCTTCACTCCCTAACCAACTTGTCATTTCATAGAAATGTAACAGTCCCAAGTGCATATTTGAACCTGTTTTGGTCAGTGTTGACTGTGTTTCATGATCACTTGCTAATGTCTGATAAAGTAAAGCAATAAGCTCCAAACAGAGCCGTTTTGATTACTTAGATAGGGCTATTCAAACAGTGAAGACCCAAATAAGTTGGCTGCTTCATGTGTCATATGATCTACACTGTTTGTAAATTTGCAATTTATTGATAAATGGTGCTAATTAGTCGAAAAGGGGCAATAATTAATGAAATGAAATCATTTGTTTGAAGTTTCAGTGATCAATGAGTTAATAAAAGTTTCGACTGTAAAATTAGTTTTCATTGGAACAATGTTTGTATCATCAATTCCTGAGACTGTAGAGTGCAAAAGAGTTAATAAGTTATTGTCCGATTTTTCTGACCTGTCAGAATTATTTTTAGAACAGAATAGTTCATAATGGTAAATAGATAACAGGGTAACATCGGATCTATATAGTCGTACACTTTCCAACTTGAGATAAGCATGATCCTCGTGCAGCACGTGACAGGTCAAAAGAAAACACAAGAATAACACCTGTTGACGAAAACACAAGAATAACACCTGTTGACGAAAACAAACCCTTGATATTCTATAACTACCTGATATTCCACATTTGGAAAATGCCCAATTAACTTTCAGGACTGATTTGAGAAAAATAAAATTTGCAAATCAAACAATGCAGAACACTGATCAGAGGACTCTTCAAAGAGTCCTCTGATCAGTTTATATTGTTTGCAAAATGAAATAAAATAAATGTATACACTGGTTTCTAACATAGAAAGAATAAAGAACAAATTAATTACCAGACTACAAGAGAGCTTTATAATGTATACTCCCATTTAAACGCACCTAGGGGCAAGCAAAGTTCCAAGATTCCCCACTGGACCAAATTAAATCCTTTGCATCAGAGTTTATAAACTAAGGTCTGAACGATTTATCAGTGCTTTACACTATGCATCCGAAAAACCAGAGAACATGTCGTCGAGGTTTTCTGTATCTGCTCCCGGCTCTCTGGGGTGTCCAATTAGCTTATAGCCGTCAGAAATTGATGTAAACAATTCAAACCATCAACATTTATATTTGACATTAAGAGTTAAAACTTAGTGTTTTTAGTCAAATTCAGTGTTTGTTAATTAATTTTGGGTAGATATTTAAAGGGGGCATTTATTGTAGTTGGTGCGTTTAAATGGACTTACATGGTATCAGAGTGCTTTCTTACCTTCATTTTTTGTGTGCCGCGATTCAAGCAGGGAAGCCTATAGAGATATCTGTCATCGTGCAGTAATCACATGCCATGGAGGCAAAATTTTCTGCCGGATACCGGTAAAATCCTTAAAGTTTGAACACCCTGCAATTACCAGTATCATAAAATTTGAACAAATTGCTTTTATCACACGGTAATCTGTCCCAAAAGTGCAAACTGAATGGCAAATAGTGTAGACCCAGATCAGACTGCTCTTAAAGGAGCATGCACTGCAGTGTGATCAGGGTCTGCACTGTTTGCTTAGGCATGTCTGTCCTAATAGCTATGATAGTCTGTACACCCAAGGTGCCAACAAATGTCATCTGCTTCAACTCTGTAGTCTCATACATACAGTCAAGCATGTTTTTAGCAGACATTTTCTATGCGGCCCCAGTAATTATCCCATAACCACATTAATACATCTTTTTACCCCTTTCATTTATTCTTCCTCTGAAGAAAATAGTTCCAATTTATAAAGTCAAGAATATGTACCATAAGAAATAGTTTCTATATCCTAGGAGACAGAAGCTTAAAGCAGGTTGAAAATAAAGCAGAATGTGCCTAAAGGCTCTACTTTCAACCTGCTCTAAGTTGCCACCTGTCTGCAAAACTAGAGACAGGCTATGGGGTAAATGGTTAACCCATCAAGCCATACTGACTCATATTGATGCATTGCGTAATATTCTCATACTGACTCATTTTGACACACTTTAATCCACTAGCTTGTATTAAGATAAGCATTGATAATTGTTTATCGCTTATGAGTTAATGGGTTAAGAAGATGGAGAAGTTCACCAAATAGCATCAGTCAATTTTTGACGGTGTTCATGGAGTAGGACAAGAGCCTGCCCTACAGTGCGTCTGTTGAAAGGAAAGGTTTAATTTAGCTGCATGAAAATAAAGCTGCTTCCCGTCTTCAACACTTTTAAACTCTTTGCATGCTGGGATTTTTTTTCGTCTGCAACAATTGTCGTCTGCTACTGTTCTAAAATTAGATTCTTCAAAAAGAAAAATTAAAACATGGTCAGAATGTCAAACAGTTTGAATCTTGATGAGACGCCCCGTCTCATCAGGATTCAGACTGTTTGCACAGATATTCACAGTTCCGCTGCTAGTGTGCAAAAAGTTAATGAACCTTACATGTTGCAATATAGCATTTACATCACTCTGATGGTATTACGTAATTTTACAGTATAGAAGATATTTTTCTTTTCCGTTTATACAAAACTAAACATTGTGCAATAAAATGCAGAAAATGCCAGTGTTTGAAAAGGTTTGTAAATTGTAAATGACCTGGCGTCTGATCTGGATAAAAAAAGTTTGTAACGAATGGCTATAAGGGTTTCAGAATAAAGGCGTTTTATCGGAAAAGAATGACATTTACTCCACTGTAGAGCTGTTAAAAGCTTTTTCGCAATCTCAAAGTCAGTATTGGAAAATCAGTTTTGTTCGGTTTCATTTAATGTTTAATACTGCTTTTAGAAACCTTTCAAGCCATGTGAAATGATATAGATATATACATAGTAACATATTACCTATTTTCACTGGTAAAAGAGAATTATATTCTGCACAGGATCCTGTGATTTGAAATCAGGGCACCAGATAAGGGGAGTATTTCAGAAAATAAAATAACTATTTCTACAGTAAACCCTATGGTTTCATTATTCATGAGAACCGACTCTCTTCGAGACAATTCTAATAAGTAGTAACATCATAGGATTTGGTGCTGAATTTAGGGAGAAAATGTTGGATTTGTTTAGTTTACTCCCTCTTATCTGGAGCCCCGTTTGAAACCTGGACTGTTGACAGAGGGATAAAAAAAAACTTTGTTTCTTTTCAACAGCTGTTGTACAGAGGTATAACCTATTACTGCATTTTTACACATTTAAATTATACTTCCACCGAAGAAAATAGTTCCACTTTGTACATGCAGTCATGAATATGCACAATAAAGAAATGTTGTCTATATCTTAGCAGATGGTTTCTAGCTGAAACTAGAAACTGGTTATTGGTAAAGGGTTATAACCCTTTCCTCAAAAGAAGGGCTTTCAGAATCCACTATCCTAGTGCTTAAGTGGTCACCTTTCTTCAGTACTAAAAACACTGGCAATGATGGAAAGGGATAAGAGTAAATCTTACAAAGGTTTCAAAAGGAGAACATATTTAATTACTAAGTACAGTGTTCTCTTCCTACAACGGCCCTCAGAACAAGGATTCCTTCCTCAGAACAGCGCTTGCCGCTCTTACCCATAGAAGACCCATAATATGTCCAACCTTTTCACGTCTCGTCTACTTAAAATTGTTGTTTGCTGGGTTTTTTTAAAGTCGCACATTGGACATTTTGACAGAATAAAACATAATGATGAGTGACAAATAGCTTGAATTGATCTGGATTCAAGATGTATGCAAATGTAAGCCAGTTTCCCTCCCTGAACAACACTTACAATCTTTGTCTCCCATTAGGTGTTATTGTAGAGAGAGAGAGCGATTGTAGCATGATACACTAGCTAGAGATCAAGATAAGGCTGACCTGGTACATGGGTTGCAAAAATTATATTATTTCTGTCTCCTCAAAGATATGATTCTTAGTCTTCTAAAGGTTTGGAACAATAACATACTGAAGAAAATTTTAGAAATATAGTCGAACTTCGATATCTCGAAGTCGGTTAACTCGAGCATACCCGTACAGTGTTCTGCCCAGGCCGCGCCCTTGCGCCATTGGCGCATAAAAATCACAAAAGGCGCGGGAAAATTTCCGTAAATGGGCCCGAGGGCGCTCTTAAAAAAATCGCGAATTTTTTTTTTCCCCGCACTGACGGTCAATGTTTTAGTCTAACCGTACTATTAGAGCATTTAAAACGACTAATTTCATTGGATACGTCGACCGGAAGTATCCGCTGTAGTCCAATCGCTGATAATTTCTCATGCCTTCTCGTTTGTTTCGTTGAAAGATGGCTGACCAAAAACGTAAGGCAGCTACACTGATAGACTTTTTTCAAAGTTTTCGAAATACGCGGAGTAAAATTAAGGAATTAGACCAAAATAATATTAAGTATACCAAAGAGAAAACTTGCATGACGCTGTTGCGGATCAGAATACAACCGTAAGTAGTAAATTGATTCTCAAAAACAGAAACCCCTCTCCACCCCAGCCGACGGCCGAGTCTGATAAAGTTGACAGCTCTTCGAAACGCACGAATAGTATATCCGCCGAGAAAAAGAAGGGATGAACTTTTCAGCATAGGTGGTCAAAAGATCATACGTGGCTGGCTTACAATAGTGGGTCAGATTCTATGACAATCTCTGTCTAGACTAAAGCAATTTAAGAATAAGAGCACACCACTGGTGAATGTCGTAATTGGAAAACAAGTTATTTTTATTGTATTTTCTATTATTTTCATGGCAAAAAATGTGGGGCCCACACTTTTAAAAAATGGCCCCCTTTTTTCATGTCCAGTGGGCCCTGGGGCCCATAGTTTTGGATTTCTAGGCAGAACACTGCCGTATTTCAAACTTTGAAATATGGGTATGTTTGACTTAACCGAACATGAAATAATGCAGTTCATGTGTCAAACTATTGGATAGTTCGAGTTAACTCTTTCCTCCCTGAAACTTTAAATGGAAAATTCCAGTTTCCATTTTAGTCTAGTCCATTTCTGACTTTTAAGGGTTGTTTTTAGCTCGCCTGTACGTAGTACATGACGAGCTATTGCAATACCCCCGGTGTAGTCGTCGTCGTCATCTTCGTTGTTGTCGGCGTCGTCAACGGCGTAAACAATTTTAAGAAAATGTCTATAACTTCTATGTCCCTTGAGGTATTGCTTTCATAGATGGTATGTGTGTGTATATGGACAAGACCTTTCCATGCACAGAAAAATTTTGACCCCTGTGACCTTGACCTTGAACTTAGGGCCTGCGTTTAGGTTTCGAAATCTGCGTTTAGGTTTCGAAAAATGCCTTTAAACTTCTATGTCCCTTGAGGTATTGCTTCCATAGTTGGTATGTGTGTGTATATGGACAAGACCTTTCCATGCACAGAAAAATTTAGACCCCTGTGACCTTGACCTTGAACTTAGAGCCTGCGTTTAGGTTTCGAAATCTGCGTTTAGGTTTTGAAAAATGCCTTTAACTTCTATATCCATTAAGGTATTGCTTCCATAGTCAGTATGTGTGTGTATATAGACAAGACTTTTCCATGCTCAGAAAAATTTAGACCCCTGTGACCTTGACCTTGAACTTAAGGCCTGCGTTTAGGTTTCGAAATCTGTGTTTAGGTTTTGAACAAAGGCCTTTAACTTCTATGTCCCTTGAGGTATTGCTTCAATAGTTGGTATGTGTGTGTATATGGACAAGACCTTTCCATGCACAGAAAATGTTTGACCCCTGTGACCTTGACCTTGAACTTACGGCCTGCGTTTAGGTTTCGAAATCTGTGTTTAAGTTTAGAAAAAATGCCTTTAACTTCTATGTCCTTTGAGGTATTGCTTTCATAGTTGGTATGTATGTGTATATGGACAAGACCTTTCCATGCACAGCAAAATTTAGACCCCTGTGACCTTGACCTTGAACTTATGGCCTGTGTTTAGGTTTCGAAATCTGCGTTTAGGTTTTGAAAAATGCCTTTAACTTCTATATCCCTTATGGTATTGCTTCCATAGTCTGTATGTGTGTGTATGTAGACAAGACCTTTCCATGCTCAGAATAATTTAGACCCCTGTGACCTTGACCTTGAACTTAGGGCCTGCGTTTAGGTTTCGAAATCTGCGTTTAGGTTTCAAAAAATGCCTTTAAACTTCTATGTCCCTTGAGGTATTGCTTCCATAGTTAGTATGTGTGTGTATATGGACAAGACCTTTCCATGCACAGAAAAATTTAGACTCCTGTGACCTTGACCTTGAATTTAGAGCCTGCGTTTAGGTTTCGAAATCTGCGTTTAGGTTTTGAAAAATGCCTTAACACCTATATCCATTAAAGTATTGCTTCCATAGTCGGTATGTGTGTGTATATAGACAAGACCTTTCCATGCTTAGAAAAATTTAGACCCCTGTGACCTTGACCTTGAACTTAGGGCCTGCGTTTAGGTTTCGAAATCTGCGTTTAGGTTTCGAAAAATGCTTTTAACTTCTATGTCCTTTGAGGTATTGCTTTCATAGTTGGTATGTATGTGTATATGGACAAGACCTTTCCATGCACAGCAAAATTTAGACCCCTTGACCTTGAACTTATGGCCTGTGTTTAGGTTTTTCGAAATCTGCGTTCAGGTTTTGAAAAATGCATTTTACTTCTATATCCCTTAACTCTTTCCTCCCTGAAACTTTAAATGGACAATTCCAGTTTAGATTTAAGTCTAGTCCATTTCTGGCTTTTAAGGGTTGTTTTTGTCCATTTTTGGCATTATGACAAACAGTGAAGACCCTGATCAGAGGGCTCCTTTCGGAGCCCTCTGATCTGGGTCTTCACTGTTTGCACAGGACAAGTGTACTATTCACATGTACACTATTTGAAAAGGACGCCTATATGCGGGACTAGGGTTCAAAGGGTTAAGGTATTGCTTCCATAGTCGGTATGTGTGTGTATGTAGACAAGACTTTTCCATGCTCAGAAAAATTTAGACCCCTGTGACCTTGACCTTGAACTTAGGGCCTGCCTTTAGGTTTCGAAATCTGCGTTTAGGTTTCGAAAAATGCTTTTAACTTCTATGTCCCTTGAGGTATTGCTTCCATAGTTGGTATGTGTGTGTATATGGACAAGACCTTTCCATGCACAGAAAAATTTAGACTCCTGTGACCTTGAACTTAGGGCCTGCGTTTAGGTTTCGAAATCTGCGTTTAGGTTTAGAAAAATGCCTTTTACTTCTATGTCCCTTGAGGTATTGCTTTCATAGTCGGTATGTATGTGTATATGGACAAGACCTTGACATGCACAGATAAATTTAGACCCCTGTGACCTTGACCTTGACTTTAGGGCTGTGTTTAGGTTTCGAAATCTGTGTTTAGGTTTAGAAAAATGCCTTTAACTTCTATGTCCTTTGAGGTATTGCTTTCATAGTTGGTATGTATGTGTATATGGACATGACCTTTTGATGCACAGAAACATTTAGACCCCTTGACCGTGAACTAAGAGCCTGTGTTTAGGTTTCGAAATCTGCGTTTAGGTTTCGAAAAATGCATTTAACTTCTATATCCTTTGAGGTATTGCTTTCATAGTTGGTATGTGTGTGTATATGGACAAGACCTTTCCATGCACATATAAATTTGGACCCTTGTGACCTTGACCTTGAACTTAGGTCCTGTGTTTTGGTTTTGAAAAATGCCTTTAACTTCTATGTCCCTTGAGGTATTGCTTTCATAGTTGGTTTATGTGTGTATATGGACAAGACCTTTCCAGGCACAGCAAAATTTAGACCCCTGTGACCTTGACTTTGAACTTAGGGCCCATGTTTAGTTTTCGAAATCTGTGTTTTGGTTTCTCAAAATTTTTATTACTCCTATGTCCATTGAAATATTCCTTTCATATTCAGTTTGCATGTGTATATGGACAACATCTTTCCTTGCATGCAAAATGTTTGAGCCCTGTGACCTTGACCTTGAACTTAGGACCCGCGTTTAGGTTTCAAAGTCTGCTTTTAGGTTTCTCAAAATTTCTTTAACTCATATATCCATTGAGATATTTCTTTCATATTTGGCATGCATGTGTATATGAACACGACCTTTCCATGCATGCAAAAAAAATTAGCCCATTGTCCTTGACCTTGAACTAAGGTCGCGAAAGGTTTTAGGTTTTGAAATCTGCGTTTAGGTTTCAAAAATGCTTATAATTCCTATGTCCCTTGAGGTGTTATTTTCATATTTGATTTGCCAGTGTATATGGACAAGACCTTTCTATGCAGGCAAAAAGGTTGACCTTTGTGACCTTGAGTGTGCTTTTAAGTTTCTAAAGGTGCCGTTGGCGAGCTTTGTTGTCTCTCTGACAACTCTTGTTGTCAATGTTTGGCATTGTGACAAACAGTGAAGAACCTGATCAGAGGGCTCCTTTCAGAGCCCTCTGATCAGGGTCTTCACTGTTTGCATAGGACAAGTGTACTATTCACATGTACACTGTTTGAAAAGCACGCCTATATGCGGGACTAGGGTTCAAAGAGTTAAGCAAGTTCGAGATATCGAAGTTTGACTGTATATTCAGTTTTACTAAATGAAGACTTACCTGAAAAAGATAACAAGTTATACAAAATCAGAACAGTCTAATCAAAGAGGAAACTAGTTGATGTTAATCGCCAATTCTAGCAAGTTCCATCCTTATATGCAATTTGACTAGCCTTTTTTTCACTTCAATACATAAAAAACAGTCGAGTCCCGAAATCTTGAACTTGCTTAAGCCATGCTTACCTGTATTTTAACCAATTTATATTAAATAATACAAACATTTTTCCATGGAACTAAATCAATATTTCAAAGTTAAAAAATGGCTTTGGCACATTTTTACTCCATGATTTAGGTAACTTTGACTTAAGCAATTTCGATTTATCAAGATTAGACTGTACTAGGTTATATAAACAATCAGATAATAAGCAGGATTTATCTGATCATGTTCAGCTGTAGGCAGTTGACATTAGTCAATTATATCAACTGCACAATTAGCCAACCTAGCTCTACAGGCATTGTCACCTCTGTTCAGGGCTCCAGATAAGAGGGAGTAAAACTAGATACTTTCAATTATTTCTCCTTTATGTTAAAACCAAACCCTATGGTGTGACTACTCATCAGAGACATCTCGAAGAGACGATTCTATCAAGTAGAATACAGAAATAAAGATTTTTGTTTTTGAAAAACTCCCCTTATTTGGAGCTCGACTGCCCCTGTTTATCAACCATTATTAATCTTTTACCCCTTAGCCTCTAGTTGTGAAGACAGGTGACTACTTAAAGCAGCTTTCTGTTTTACAAAAGTTATGGTCCTTCGAATTGTTTTCCTATATGAGTAAGAATCTTGTGCAGTTCACTTCTTTTACAAACTTTTGTAGATGAATTATTTTTATATGAATGGTTTCATGTGGTTTTGAATTTAGGCTGAGACCATTTTGAAAAAAATTATGGTGCTTTGAATACTTTTCCTACATAGAATATATAAGCAAAATATCTTCTAATTTTAGAAGGGATTTTGTCCAATCTTTCACAGGTTAATTATGTTATATAATTATGAAGGTATACAATCTTGTAGTTTTGAATTTGGTTGATAACCATTTTGACATAAGTTGAGACCAGCCCTTTGCATGCATGAATATTTGTCTTATGTAATTATGAAATTTAGGGAAAATCTTGAGCAGCTGACCACTTTTGAAAGGACTTGCTCAAGATTTCCACAGATTAAATACAAATATGGGAAAATGTACATGTGATTTGGAAATTGAGCTTGAAGTCATGATTTCTCGTGAAAGCATTTAGCACAAAATTTAATGTGATATTCCATTTATCACAAACATTTTAAAATTTTAAGAACCTATTTAGCTAATTATTTGAAGCCATAGTTTTGTATTCCCTCCACCATATATATTTTTTTTGCCAAAACATGACCTTGTTTATGGTAATGACGTCATTAAATTTTGGTGTCGGCATCCTCACGCAGCACTTGTGAACAACCAGGTTTATATGGGCCCTTGCCCCAAATGCACTACTACACTAGTGTAATATCGAAAATATTGCATGGCATTATTACACTGCCAGAGGTGGTTTTATGTTATCAAAGTATTTTGTTTCTTGGACTTAATTACCGAAATTCAGACTTCCAAGGTGAAGGAGCATTCATATGGCACGAGCTGTCAATTATCAATCTGTATCAGACAAGTTTGTCATTTGAATGAAGAGATGCCTAACTCGTTTAGTGCTGAACAAATATTTGCTGTTTTGAATGCAGTTTGGATACTGATCAGTCACCAAGATACTTGATGTGTGATCAGGATCTAGACTTAGCTTAACCCATTACCCCAAAAATACGCCTTTTATGCTCTAATTTATTCCTTCACTGTAGAAAATAGTTCCCATTTATACAGTCATGAAAATGAAACATAAAAAATATTTTCTAAATTCCAGCAGATGATCGCTTAAAGCAGTCTGACAATAAAGCAGAATGCACCTAAAGGAGCATTCTGCTTTACTTTCAACCTGCTTTAAGTGGTCAGCTATCTTCAATAAGAAACAGGCTATGGGGTAAAGGGTTAAGAAAACTCTGAATGTTTCGGCACTCAAAGCATACATCAGAAAAAATTATTGTGGTAACAATTGTCGCAAATTACTGAATGAATGAGTTTTGTGAATGGCATCCCAGAATACCCTGCAAACACTCCTGCGATCAGGGCACGGTTATTGCATTACAGAAACCCACATTGTTCTGTGATTGAATTTGCATATATTCAGTATTGCAGATTCATGGTATTTGTAAAAAAACAACAACATGTAAGTTGCATCAAGAGAAAATTGTCGGCGTGCTTCAGGTGGTGGCCAAAATTAGAAAATTACACCTTCTTCTTCTCTCCCAAAATTATATTTATATTTTCCATATTCATTAATATAGTCCCCTGTCGTAGAAAATATTATTAAAGGAATCTCTAAATTTTACCATTTCTTTCATGGATAAATAAGTCATAGAAAACTTTATGTCGCTGGCTTACTATATTGATACATAACATATAGTGGTTGTCCTGTCTGTGTAACAATCCATGTTCACAAGGTTGACCAGAATTTACTGTTTTGTCTAGCATCAACACCACTTACTATATAGAATGCTTGGATACATATTATACTGTTGTTGCCTTGGACCATTCCCACTCCAGTCTGAATGCGCTACTACAATTTGACCATGAGTTCTTTTAAACTGAATATATTTTAAATGGGCTTTTCATCAGTTAATTGATTTAACCTTTTACTAGAATCCTTGGATTCTTCTACAGTTATATTGACTTGGATCATCCCTAATTCATACAGTTATCGACTTTGACCATTCCTGATTTACACGTTGACCTTGATCTTGACTTAGTTTGGAATAAGAAAAGATTCAGATCGAATGTATTGTCAAGGATGCTAAAAGGGGCATAAGCGTTTGTTGAACACAGTCTTGTTTTGTATCCTTAACAATTGTCTGCAAAAATCAGGTTGAAAGTAAATTAGAAATCTCTTTAAGGCAGAGTTATGTAGTACTTCTATGATGTCACTCGCCTTAACCCTTTATCCCATAGCTTAAAAATGTTTTGGAGTAAAGATTTAAGCAGACATGTGACTTTCTGAGAAAGGAATATATTTTAAAGTCTTCCCCACTGTAGTTGTGGCAGTGGGGGTTTTCATCAGGGGCTCCTTTCATAAAACTTCCTTGGGCTCTAAATGACCTTTTTGTGTTGATGAGCCGTAAAACACCATTCATTCATAAAACTTTCTACAACAAAAACAGTTGTATCTTAAAATGATAAAAGTTTCAATGATTATTTATTTCTCCATCTAATCCTGTCTTGTGACATCGAAAGATGTCACAAGACAGGATTAAATGGAGAAATCGGAAATTAAACATATTTTAAAGACTTAAAACCATTTTTGTCCTACAAAGTGTTATTAAAGGGGCCACCCCCTTGGAGCTTAGAGACACATGTCAAGGGGTTTATAAGGACTGTATATCTATCAACGCCTGCTAGCATGTGAAATCAAGGGGTTAAGCCTACAGACCTGTATATATCGGTGCCTATTAGAGAGACTGAAGCCTGTTAAATCAGGCAGAAGGCGGGTTTGATTATTTCTCTCACCAATCCCTATTACAGAATCAAATAACACCAAAGTCATTGACATTAGATGCCTCTGGTGTAAAAACTCAATTAGTATTGCAATAGTTCACCCATGTTTGCTGTGGCCTATTGATATGCATGATGCCTTCCCGGTGAACTTCACGATCTTTCAACGACAGGGAAAGTAATTTGTCTGGACATTGGCAAACAGTTTTAGATCCTGATCAGACGCCGCGTAACGCGGCGTCTGATCAGGATCCAAACCTGTTTGTCACTCAGATAATATATCTGCAGGTAGAGAGGAGAAAGAGACAGGTTTAGAACTGAAGTATTTGATATTGTTTATCTAGTGCTTTAAGGGTTTATGGGACATAAATCAGGTGGTAATCCAAGCAGTAGTAATAGGCAGTTGGTCCTTGATCTCTTCAATACAGAAAGGGTTGAATGATATTTGAACCACTGTCATAGAAAAAAAGAGATTCTAAAGACATTGGAAACACGCAGGGATGAAATTATTTTTCTATGATTTCACAGTTTGACTGCTGGATACTAAAAGAATAATCCCCTTAATCCTTTACCCTATATAAATACACTGTTTATGCCCCCAAAGCATGCTTTGGTTGCATAACTAAATAGAACTGTCCTTCCTTGTAAACCATGTCAAGAGCTTATCTCCTATATTACTTTGGGTAGGAATGCCAAACTTGGTGTTCCATTTTCAGATCACTGTGACCTTAACCGTTGACCTTAATTGTACAAAAAAAAAAACTGTATTTGTAAATTTTGTGGAATATTGATCCTGCCTAAGAAGATGTTCAGAGCATTATCTCCCATAGCTAAATTATCAGCTAGGGATAACAAATTTGGTATTTTAGTACATATTGGGATGGTTGAGTGTCTTGTACTATTTAAGGTCACTGTGACCTTGACATTAACCTTTGACCTAAATTGTACAAAAAGCTTGTCCAGAGCATATCTCCTATACCTTATCAGCTAGGGATAGTAAATTTGGTGTGTGAGTACATCTTGGGATGACAGAGTGTAAGGTCCCTGTGACCTTGACTTCTGACCTAATTTTGTAGAAAAAGCTTGTCCTAAGCCCAATCTCCAATAGCTTTTGAGCCTGGGATAGCAAATTTGGTATGTGAGTACATCTTTGGAGGAAGAGGAAAAGATTAACCCATTACTCTATAAATACTGACTTTTTATGCTTTTAATGTTCCCTCCACTTACGAAAATAGTTCTTTTTTATACAGTAATAAGTATAGAGTATAATTAATGTTTTTCAGTATCCTAGCATAACAGCTTAAAGTAGGCTGACTTTTATATAGGGTAACGGATTTTGATCTCAGGAGATCTGATGTAATAATAAAATTATCTTACAGATTTAAACTTCTAGAGACTATTCACCATGATAGATTTGCCCAGCCCAATACATTTATATTATCTTGTATAATACAATATATTTAATTTATTATCTCTTAAACTCTCATGAAAAAAGTCTGGATCTAAAAACCAAACAAATTTCCGGAGAATGTGGCAGACACCAATGATGAGGCAGATGATTTTTGAGCATGATAACAGTTATGTCCTAGTGGGTGTATGTCGTGCAGAAGTTGTTATTGACAGGTTGCTTCCTACACCAATCCCTCTATTCGGAAATTTAACCCGGACAATACTGTAAAAATTATGACAAACAGTGAAGACCCTGATCAGAGGGCTCAATGAGCCCTCTGATCAGGGTATTCACAGTTTGAAAAGGATGGTTAAACTCTATCCCCACAATATAAAGATTAATGATGTGATTATGTGATAAAGCTTCAGCAATGTCTGGACCATATTGGTTAAAATTGGTATTGGGAAATTGATAATTTCCAATCGTTTTGGCAGATACGTTTTGATAAATAAGTGATGGGCATTATAGCTCTAAATGGTTGCTTTTGGCAATGAGTTAGTTCCCAGGCAGTATCCTGATCAGAATTGCCCAGTGATTTCTTAGGTAGGATCAATATTCCACAAAATTTACAAATATACTTTTAGGAATGGGTTGGTTTCAGAATAGCAGCAGGTTACATGTTTTGTAATATAGATGAATTTTCTTTTCAGGAAAATGAATATACATCCTATGCAAACAGTGTAGACCCAGACCAGAGGGCTCCTTCAGAGCCCTCTGGTCTGCGTCTGCACTGTTTGCCATAATTTTGAGTATATTTGGGACTATATTATCCCAGAGTGAAGGTAAAACTGGTCATTATTTAGAAAATGGAACAAGTTGGCAGCGTAAGTGTGAACTGATAGATGGATTCCCAGAGGGAATGACTCTTTCATAAATCAGAATGATACGCCTGTCATGAACTGGGATGTTTATGTTGTGTTGTATCATGTTATGGCCTATACAGCACCAAAACTATTGCATTCCAATTGCCCAAAGTTGGCATAAACAGGCATGAATTGAAACAAACCAAATTATTTCAACTTTCCCTACAATATGAAATATTTATGCCCCACTTCTGAAATTATTGCTTTGCACTTTTCTGTCTATTGGTTGGTCTGTCTTTAGACCAAATGGTTTCCGATCAGTAACTAACCTTTCTTCAACCTACTGTTTCATATTTGGAACAGAAGGCTGCGGTCATGATGAGTAGATGGTCCCTATTTCTTTTGATGTCAAAGGTCAAGGTCATTTAGTCATGAAATGGGATGGTTTACACACCAAATCGTTATGATCAATAACTTACTCTTCATTCAACCTATAGCTCTCATATTTGTCAGGGTAATTTGTCATGACAAAAAGATGATCCCTATTTCTTTTGAGGTCAAAGATCTAGGTCAAGGTATTTCAGGAATGTGATTTTCTAACAAAGGGTTTCTGATCAATAGTTCATACTTCATTCAAGCTGCAGCTCTTATATTTGCTAGGGAGTATTTCATGAGTATATGGCACACCTTTCTTTTGAGGTCGACCATAAGGTCAAGGTCATTCAATAATATAGTATCTTTAGGGAGGTCGAATACGTTTTACAAACATCTCTTGTTATCAGTTGATTCTATAACTTCATGCTGTAACTACTAGAGATGTACAGTCATTTTATTGTGAAGTAATTAAAGATGTTACAGATTTATTAAAGCATGTTACTTGAGGCAATATAGAGCCTAAGAAATAATTACTGTAATTATAGTTTCAGAAATTAGTTTCCAATTATAAATTTGCAAAACCATATAATGCTGATGGTAAGGCTTCTGCCTGCATGCATGCATGCCACTTAATCATGCAGTCAACCTGCCCTACAGCAAACTCTGAAATCACCCTAATACTGGAGACAGACGGCAGCTTAACCCTTTCCTTCATAGATAAAAGTGACTGCTTAACCCTTTACTCCATAGATATGTATTTTGACACATTTAATTTATTTCTCCACTGAAGAAAACAGTTGCAATTTATACAGTCATGAATTATGTACCATAACAAACATTTTCAATATCCTAGCAGATAATAGCTTAAAGCAGACTGAAAGTAGGCAGAATGAGCCTTAAGGCGCATTCTGCTTTACTTTCAAACTGCTTTCACAGGTCAACACTCTTCAATACTGGAAACAGGCTATTGGGGTAAATTGGGTTAACTCTTCATTTAATTTATTCCTCCACTGAAAAAAATAGTTCCAATTTATACAGTCATGAATATGTATCATAAGAAATATTTCTATATATTCTAGAAATTGCTAGCTTAAAGCAGATTGAAAGTGAAGCAGAATGTGCATTAAGGCACATTTTGCTTTACTTTCAATCTGCTTTAAATTGGTACCTTTCACATTCTTTTGAGTAGAGAGTTAAAGAAAAATGAAAGTAAAATATTTTTCTATAATATTTCTAAAAAAGTTTCAGCCAAAAAAAGTAAATATAGTAACGTTACATTGGTCATAAAAATATGGAAGTGCTACCTTCATAAATTACAATGGCAGTTGTTAAAATTTGATCAAGCTATACATGAATATTGATAAAATTTAATATCAGTCACATGACTGTCAATTTATCCCATTCTTGAGAGAGACCAGTGCCTGAAAATTGTACAAAAACAATGAAACACTGGCCATTAATCAGTAATTTGTGGAAATTAATACTTCACACTTCAGCATAAATTGCTTTGCTGCTTGCATAACCTTTTCATCTCACTACACAGAAAGAGCAACAGCAAGACTAAGAAACCGCTTTTGATATTGGAAAAAAATAAGGGCTGCCATTTCTCCGGATTTTTACGAAATCTTTGAATTTTTCCGAAATCACTGTAAGCTTAACTGATATTGCCATTTTCCAGTCCCTTCTGTGATATCTCTTTATTTATGTATGTTTACTGTTTACTGTTTCTGTCTTTTCAGGTAAGACTATAGAAAAGTAATATGCCATGCGCAGTAGAAGGTAGGAGTTTCATTTTACTATTTATCACATAAACGTGCAAAATATAGAGGTCCGTAAAAATCGTACGGCCCCGTGGGCATATATTTTATACTAATTTTCGAATCACCAAAATACTGTACTACTACGCCGACTGTAAATCAGCTAAAAGAATCTAGACAAACTTAGATCAACACTAGGTATTGAAACATTTCCAATTGTCCTAAAACCACTATCCCGAACAGTCCCGCAAACCCAGGCTGCAAATTGAGCAACGTAGAGCTCTAGTATTAACAGTGACTCAGACAGTTTTTCAAATTTAGACGTTACAGTGATAATGACATTGTGTTGCTATAACAACGTTATTTTGAAAACGAAACCAGATTCTAAATGTCAAATGATCATTTTTAGTCAATTAGAACAGTTTTAAATTAAATATTATTTTAAAATTTGAATATGGTATCAGAGAAGTCTTTTCACAACACATTGATGTTGATTTTCTTTATTTTAGTTTGATAGGTGTTTTTATCTACGGATGAATAAAACCAAATAACACTTATGACGAATGGTTTTCCTAAGACCCGATAGCAAAAGTGAAAGTAAGACCATTCGGATTTTTGTGTCATTTGGTGTTTATGTGATAAATAGGATATCAAATTTGTGTGTTTTCAGTCGTAAATTTATTGAACTCGTTGGATAAAAGGATATGTTGCCAGCCTTGGCGATCAACATATTATTTTATCCAACTCGTTCAATAAATTTAAGACTTACAACACACTCATTCAATATCCTCTATAGATAGTTAATAAAATGGTTGCCAAAGTGTTATGAGCTGAGAAATATTCTGAGTTTCGAGCACACAGTTCGTTTTAAGTTTTATAACCTTGAGGCAAGGTCATTGATGGAAACTAAGAAAGGAGACATTTAGTACACTGAAAACTGCTTCCAACAGCTGTGTGGTCAATAAACCAGTCATGACCAGGAAACCCAAGTGCCAATCAACCTTGATATACTTTATTATAGATTATCCATTTATCCAATAAATACACCGTTTTAAGCCTGTAATTTATTACTCCGGTGAAGGAAATAGTTTCGATTTTCGATGAATATTTACCATAATAAATATTTGTAACTGCTTAAGGTGCAATCTGCTTTACTTTCAGCCTGCTTAAGTTAGCATATACCAGGATATAGAAAATATTTCTTATGATACATATTCATAACTATATAAAATGGAACTATTTTCTTCTGTGAAAGAATAAATAATAGGCGTAAAAAGGCTTATTTATGGGGTAATGGGTTAACCCATTGACCCTGAGAGAAAAGGAAAGACTCTGATCAGAGGAATCATATTATAGTCTGAACAGTCTGTCATTTTGAAATGGTCATAGTAAAATCTACCCTACAAAGTCGAAAACTGCACTCAAAATCTGGCATTTGGATTTATAGTTTAAAGGATGAATTAGTGCATGTAAATATCACTCAATATGTCCAAATTGTGGCGTGGTGAGTCACTTCTAAAATAACACATTGAAAAATGCAAATATTTGGCAATCTAATAAAACTTAATTCTTGGAGTGCTAAATCAATTGTTTCCTCTGCAATAAAATTGTCTGTCACTATTCTAAAATTAGATTTTCACAAAAAAATATTTTCAAATAAGAGGCGAGCGTGTCAAATAATTTGATCCTGATGAGACATCAGGTTAATTGAGTGTCTCATCTGGATCAAAACTGTTTGCAAAGGTAATTACGGTTTCACAGTTGGCTTGAAAAGTTTTTGAAATGCCAGGCATTTCAATCTAATTGCCAACAAACAACCTCATTAAATTATAGCTTGCTTGTTAAACTATTTGAATGCTTGCTAATCCTTTTCCCATCAAATGTCATCTGCTACTGTTCTAAAACAAGAATTGTCCAGTTGTCTTTAAAATAATGCCAGAATGTCAAGCGGTTTGGATCCTGATGAGACGCCGCGTAACGCGGTGTCTCATCAGGATTCAAACGTTTGCAAAGGTTATCTTGGTTTCCCCACTAGAATTCATAGAGTTGAACCTTTTAATACTACGTTGTCCTTGTCAGCAAAAATCATCAACTTTGAATTATAAACATTTCCTTTCTGAAAATATCAAAGCAAATTGTTTTGATCGAGATAAGACACCAAGTTTCTCCGCATTATTCTGGTTCCAAACTGTTTGCTACAGCTACCATACGTTTGTCCGCAGCATATAGAAGGTTAAACATGCAGCTAAGGCATATGCCACATAAAATTTTAACGATCTCATGCTTGGGTACCACATTATTGCGAGTATTATAAAAGTCTGAATATTTTGATATTTATGAGGTCTTGTTATTTATCTGGAATACAAATATTCTGTCTAGAAAGTTTTGTGGAAGAGGCTTGGTTGACTATTGAGTTAAATGGTTCCAAAGGCTTTCTCAAGAGGTCCTCCAAGCTGAACAAATTTCTCTCTATGAAAAAATAATTGAGCCGTGCCACGACAAAACCAGCCTCTTAACCCTTAGCCTGCCAATCACGACTATAGCTCCATATGCCAACAGCTTGGATCCTGATGAGACGCCGAGTAACTCGGCGTCTCATCCGGATCCAAGCTGTTTGACACTTGGATAACATTTTCAGCAATTTTGAGCAATTTTGAAGCACTTTGAAACTTGAAGCAGCCGAAAATATAGCAGACGACAATTTATTTGGCGGGCTAAGGGTTAATGCATTATCACATTGTACAGACCAAGCACCGTTGTCATCCCAGGTCCTATATCTGAGTTTGGTCTGCACTGCCAAATATCTAAAATGTACCACAACAAGAAAACGGAAAGATCAAGTACAATAATTATTTTCGTTTTTACATATAAAATGTACCACATATAATACAGCTATGAGAAATGCTTTAACCCATTACCCAATAGCCTATTTCTAGTTTTGAATACAGGTGACCACTTAAACCAGGTTGAAAATATAGATAGATGCGGAGGCATATAGTAATCGTCCTGTCCGTGCGTGTGTGTGTGCATCCATCCGTCCGTCCGTAACAAGGTTAAGTAGATTCTACCGTTTCGTCTAGCATCAACACCGCTTACCTAAATGCTTAGATACTTATACAGTTGTTGCCATGGACCATTCCCTATCCACCAATACCACCAAACTTTGATTTTGACCTTGACCTAATTTTGACTTAGAATGAATGTTTTAAATAGACTAATTCTTGGTTAACTAGATTTTACCGTTTCGTCCAGCATCAACACAACTGACTACAATGCTTTGATACTTATACAGTTGTTGCCTTTAACCATTCCCTACCCATCAATATCACCAAACTTTGATTTTGACCTTGACCTTGACCTAATTTGAACTTAGAATATTTTCTCGGTTAACTAGATTTTACCTTTTCGTCTAACATCAACACTGTTTATTACAATGCTTTGATACTGATACAGTTATTGCCTTGGACCATTACCAACTCACCAATAATACCCAAGCTCACTTTGACCTTGACCTAGTTCAGAATATATTGTCAAGGATGCCACCGGGGGCATAAGCGTTTATTGAACACGCAGTCTTGTTTTAGCCTGCTTTAAGCTACCGTCTGCTAGGATTTAGAAAAGATTTCCTTTGTTACACGTTTTTGTCTGTATACATTGGAACTATTTTCTTCAGCGGGGGAATAAATCAAATGCGCTAAAAGGCGCTTTTATTGGGGAAAAGGATGCATGTCGGTGTAAAACAGTCAATACCAGATGCTGCGTCTTTGATGCAGCAGCTGGCATTGATCTACACTGCTTGCCATGCAATGAGTCAGGTTTGTTCATGGTACAGCGGACATAATGACATTTTCTGTTCTCCAATGGAGATCCTTCATCAGACTGTGACTTCCATGGGAAATATTTCGTATTATACATATTCATATCTGTATAAATTGGAACCATTTCCTATTAAAGGAATAAATTAAAGTCCTAAAAAGGCATATTTATGGGGTAATGGGTTAATGTAGTACAGCTGTTTTGGAGAGCGTTCCTTAACCCTTTCCCCCATAGAAGCGCCTTTTAGCGCATTTAGTTTATTCCTTCACTGAAGAAAACAGTTCCAATTTATACAGTCATAAATATGTATAATACAAAATATTTTCTATAATCAAGCAGATGATAGCTTAAAGCAGGCTGAAAGTAAAGCAGAATGCGCTTAAGGCGCATTCTGCTTTACTTTCAACCTGCTTTAAGTGGACACCTATATTCAATTCAAGAGACATGCTATGTGGGAAAGGGTTAACACATTTTCTGCCTTATTGTTGTCTTGCATTAACCCATTACCCCTTAAACATGCCTATAATGTATTTCTCCACCGAAGAAAGTAATTGTAATTTATACATTCATGAGCATGTATCATAAGAAATAATTTCTATATTCAAGAAGATGGTAGCTTAAAGCAGGTTGAAAGTAAAGCAGAATGTGCCTTATGGTGCATTCTGCTTTACTTTCAACCTGCTTTAAGTTGTCACTTTTCTTCAAGACTAGAAACAAGCTATGAGGTATAATCAGTTAAGCTATCATCAGTCTTAAACAACTGCCAATTTAACTTCTTAATTAATGACCTCTTTAACTCATTAATTTTGAAACCTCTCGCTGTAAATAAAACTAATTGCTCAGTCAAAAACTCCATTATCCTGAAACCTCTTCAAAATTTAGTTTTGAAGATTGCAGTTTTCTGAAGTTTTGCTGTATACATATTAACCAATTTTTTTAATAGATATGCCTTTTTTTACGCCATTAATTTATTCCCCCACTTAAGAAAATGGTTCAGATTTAAGGCACATTCTGCTTAACTTTCAATCTGCTTCAAGTGATCACCTGTTTTCAAAACTAGAAATAAGCTATGGGGTAGTGTGTTAACAAATGCTTGGACAGACAAAGGAAGTAATCCATTTACAAAGTATGCTGATTGTATTTGTAAGAAATGATTTCATTGTAAAAATCTTGCAAAACTTAAATGTTCAAATTGCAAATTGTCTAGCATCTGAGAATCTAACATGACTTACCCTTTCTGCACTAGAATCAAGTATACATTTATTTAGTAAATGGTGTAAACCCTTATCAAGGGAATATGGCACCATAATGATCCTTAGTATTGGGACAGACAGGTCTGAGCAAACAGTGTAGACCCTGATCAGACTGCTCCATCAGGAGCAGTCTGATCAGGGTCTACACTGTTTGCAATTCACAGTTTGCACGTTTTGGAAAAATAACTGTGTGATGATAAAAGCAAATACAGTCTTGTTGTTCAAACTTTAGGATAATAACAAGTTATAAAGGGTGTCCCAAAACTTAGGATCATTAAAGGTATACAGAATCAATAAAACTAAATTTCAAGTTTCATTAATGCCACATATTTTATTTTTTTTGAAGATGATATAATAAGTTTAGCCAGAAAGTGAGTTAATGAAAATAATGAGTTTTGATTAAAAATTTCCTGGGAAAATTAAAACCTTCTTTTATCCTTGGCAGGCTTAATGTGTTTTGAAATTGTTGAAAACCTTTATAAATAGTTTGGAACCAGATCGGGCTCAACAATTACGGGATTTCTGATCTTGAGCAAAACTGTTAAGCACTTTGATTCAATTTCTGTAAAACTGAGATCGAAATTAAACTATGTACAGTAGAATTCCCCTATTAGGACAACTTGGAAGAGGAACGTGACAACTTAAAGCAAGATGAAAGTAAAACAGAAAGTACCTGATGGAGCTTTCTGCTTTACTTTCATGTTGCTTTAAGCAGCCACCTGAAACCCTCCCCCACCAAAAAAGGGGGGGGGGGAATTATTGAAAAAAATGAAAAAAATGAATAAATTCAAAAATTAATATAATAGAATACTCTCAAATAGTGGTTATTGTGGAGGTGTTCTACTGTGTTTCGGCATTATAAAGCAGGCTAAATAACACCAGTGAATGATTAAGCATGCAAAGTGTTATATATGTGTTGGCTCTCAAGGGAAAATATACTGATACATTATCAGATTTAAACACACACTCTGTCATATTTTCTAAATCTCTGAGGAAATTAGTAACATTATTTTCTGGAGGCAGCTATGAGGGTCCTTTATGTTACTTTTGCATTTTCTTGAAATCTACATGTACAATTTTTATGTATGATATATACATCATCTAAAGACATTTCCTGACCTAGTTTGGTGATTACACCTAACTAGGTAAAATTGTGTGCTGAATGAGCTCATAATTGTAGCAAAGAATCAGTGAAGCATACTCTCATGTGAGACCTGTTTCTTATATTTGATGATTTGGTTTTAATAAACCAATTGAATAGGAGTTTGTCAGCTAGGGCCTCTTTAGACAGGATAAGATGGTTTGCCATATTTTGCACATAAGTCTCATGCTTTTACAGTTACTTTCACGCCTTTTGAAAACAATGAATGAGGAGTTCTTCAAAGGACAGAGAAAATGTCTTTATAAGGTGTTTTTATTGCAGATTTGAAGATGTATCACGCAAATCAATATTCTACTTTTAAACAATCTAAAATTACATTAATATAACCACATACATGTACTTGTGTTAGACCAATCATATAAAGCAACAAAACTAACAACAGGTAAGAGCCTGATCAGACAGCTCCTTGGCATTCATGAGCTACCGTGTTTTCAAAAAGCATTAATGTCATGCTATTAGCGAAAGTGTTAAACATTTCTGATTACCCAATTGTCTCAGATTTGTTTGTGGAGATCTCGCTCCATTAGGTTTAATATAAAGCTTTTGAGTTGAGTCTGGAGTTGTTCTAAAGTATTTGATTGGTCAGATTTTAGCCTAGGCTCAAATCTGACCAATCAAATACTTGGGAATGATCTAGACTCAACTCCAATGTTTTATAACCTTAGACCCTGGACTCTATTCTGCCCTCTCCATCTGCACATGTCTTCCTGTGCGCAAGATTCGTGATTTATGAAGAGATTTCATGTTAGACTGAAAGACTTCAATGTCACAGGACAGATAGGGTCATTGGTCTTCTGTCCCAGAATCATCGCAAGGATTCGCAGTAAATGAGTTGTGATGAAGAATTGATTTAGACAATACAACAAGTGTAAACCCAGATCAGTAATGCCCAGTAACTGGACAGTTTACGAGTTGAAAGGGTCAGGGGTCTACACTGTTTGCATTGGATATATAAGTGCACTCTTCACATGTAAACTGAATGTTATTGACAAGTAGACTCGTCATTAGGGTTGAATATAAGTGGTCTTTTCTAGAATATAGAAAATATTTATATGATAGAAATGTCTATGACTGTATGAATTAAAGGCTTATTAAAACAGGTGTTTATAAGGAGTAATGGTTATGACGAACATATACCCATCTTTCAAAGATAATTAAACATGGCTAAACCTGAGAAAGTTGTAACTAGATATAGAAAAGTTCTACCTTAACTCTTTCAACACCATGGACCTGTTGAAATATATTCATTACACTTGAAAACAGTGTAGACTCAAATCAGAGTGCTCCTGTATGAGCCCTCTGATCTGGGTCTACACTGTATGCTAATTTAGACCAGCAGTATTATTAAACTACCCAGAATTCAAAGTAGACAGTTCATGACTGTACTGCATACTAAAATTATCCACAAGGGAACCTAATTCTTATAGTGTTGAAAGAGCAGGGCTGCCATTTCTCTGGATTTTTCCTAAGTCTTCAGATTTTTTTTCTTGTACATGGTAGCTTAAAGCAGGCTGAAAGTAAAGCAGACTGCGCCTTAACAACAAAACTAGAAACAGACAATCAAGTATAGGTACGATTCGTAAAACCGCACTTGAAAATGAGAATTTGGAAATCTTAGGATTTTTCATGTCAACTTATGGCAGCCCTGAAAGAGGTAACAAGTTACGAAGGTTGACTGTAATTTCAATTTTTTTGGACTGGTGAGATTATAGTGCATTGGACAGACTGAAGCAGTCTGTTAGAATTTACTAGATTGATGCAAACCTAATAAACCATGCCTTGAGGGAGCATCGTGTCTGATTGAATGTCTGCAAGGGCCAGTACTTGTTGTCTTCGTGCTCTTTTCACAGATGTAATGGAAATTCTCATCACAGAATTGTTGTGTCAATGAACTTCGTGAATTCTTAAAATTCTCATTAATTGACAAATTATACTGATTTTAACAACCCCATTAGATTTAGTCATCTGCTGAAGAAAATAGTTCCAATTTATACAGTCATGAACAAGACTATAGACTAAGTACCATATGAAATATTTTTTATATCCTACGGACCTAGCAGATGTTAGCTTAAAGTGGCTGAAAATAAAGCAGAATGCACCTTAAGTCGCATTTTGCTTTACTTTCAGCCTTCTTTAAGTCAGGTCACCTGTCTTCAAAACTAGAAACAATCTATGGGGTAAAGGGTTAAATATATCAACTGTGTTGATGACCTTTATAATGTAGGAAGAGGGCTTCATGCAGAACAAACTGGTATCGCAAAATGCTCCTATGTTTTATGATGCCTGCATTAACCCTTTACCCCATAGCCTCTTTCTAGTTTTGCAAACAGGTGACCACATAAAGCAGGTTGAAAGTAAAGCAGAATGTGCTTTAAGATATCATCTGCTAGAGTATAGGAAATATTTTTTATTGTGCATATTCTTGAACTGTAAATTATAGGTGTATAAATTAGGCTTATTCATGCGGTAATCGGTTTTACTTTAAAGATAACTGTTCACCACTTATACACTTCCTTATAATCAAAGGTAAATTTATTATAAAGTTCGGACCTTTGACAAATGCAAGGTTACCTGTCTTTACTCCATAAATATGCCTTTAAATACCTTTGATGGTGCCCTTTGTGGTTCTGGGGCATGCTAGCGTGGTCAACTGGCAGAAAGGTGTATGACCTTTTCAGTGGTTTGATTGATGAATAAATTCATCATAAAATGATGTACATGTATTTGCTTGTCAGTCCAAGTACTAAAAATTTAAAATCCAGGATATGTGTAGCTCTGGTATTCTTTTCAGGGTTTGAATATCCAGATCATTACCTCATATTTTTAGATTGATATAAATGAGGTGCTGATCTGGCAACTTGTCTCCTGGAGTCGCGATATGACTGAAATACTGTTAAAGCTACTTTAAACCTTTGATGGTTTTTTTTTTTTTTTTTTTTTTATCATTTTATTTTTCCAAGACTTTACAATTCTGTTTATAAATGTACATGCAGATCGTTTTAACAAAACATTTCATACATACATAAAATCGCAAAAGTCTAAGGTTATGTTATGGGTATATATATATAAAAAAAAAGTTTTGAAGAGTTTTTTAAATAATTTTTGAAGAAAAAAAAACACACCCAAAATCCAAAAAAGCCAAAAAAGAAAAAAAAAAGCCGAAAACAAAATCACCAGATGTTCCAAAGACCAGCTTTCAATGTGATATCAGAAGATATCAAGGAGTTATTTAAAAGTTATGTTTACATGGGGGATAAGGTCTTTTGAACAAACAAACCACATAAATAAGCAAAGAAAACAAAACAAACAAACAAACAAAAAACAATGAGCAACTCCACGTAGACAATTATAAGAAAGAATTTCGAAGAAAAGGTTTCAATATAGCTTTGTGTTTCTCGAGTTTACCCTTTCGTTTTGCTATCAGAGTTTCAATATCTATTTTTTCCTTTATGTAGTGTTTGAAAAAGGCAATATTTGGCATTTCTTTTAAACATTTGCACTTAAACAGAAAATATTTTGCGTGCATTATAATGAAATTCAACGGTACCTTGTGCAATTTTGAATCAAATATTCCAAGTGAAACGATTTGAAAGTTAATTTGAATATTTATATTACAGTCTCGTAGCATAGTAGTAAGACTGACCCAAAATTGCTGTGTATATTCGCATTCCCAGAATAGGTGTCTGACAGTTTCTGTACATCGATTGCAAAAATCGCAGAGCACTGAACTGACTTTGGAGAATTTGAAGAGATCTTTGTTTGTTCTTACAATCCACATAATATATTTGTATTGGAAATGTCTTAGTGTATTGTCCAGGGATATTTCATACGGTAGTTTAAATATTATTTTCCAGTCGTTTTCATCAATTTCAAATAGGTTCTCCCACTTTCGTTTTTGTTTAAAATCTACTCTTAGTCCCTTTAATTGGTGTACATATAGAGTTTTGTTAATATTTTCACAATTAAAATTTTTTTCTTGCAGGAGGCTGCCGCATCTAAGAGTGTGTGGGGTGTCTGTTGCTAATACAGTTCTTATAACAGTTGTGATGCTACTTATCAGTGATAGATATTTCAAGTAGTCGTTAGTTGGTATGTTATACAGAAACTGGATGAAATCGAAAGAGTAAAACTGTTTTGACCGGCTATCATATATGTCTTCGAGTGTTTTTATTCCTTTCGCTAGCCATGATTTATAGAAGATCGGTTTATCATTTGAACGTATCAATGAGTTGTACCATATGACATTGTTTAATGATATTTTGAAATCGTTTGAAACAATATTTCTCCAAGAAAGCAGCACGTCTCGTAAAAAGACATGGTTACTAAAGATATTATTTACGTCCTTTTCATTTAAATTACAGTCAAATATTAACTTTCCACCATATTTGTTTAACGTTTTAAAATAAATATATCTAAGAGGATTTTCATTTGCCATTTCGAATATTCTTTTAATCCAGGTACATTTTAAGGAATTTATAAATAGTTGTATATCTATCATTTTGATACCGCCGTCTTCGTAATCCTGTATTAGTATACTTTTTTTAATCTTACTGGGTTTTTTGTCCCATACAAATTCATACATAATACTGTTTATTTTATTTACCATATTTTTAGTTGGAGTTCCAAGAACTGTTAAAGGATATATAAGTTTGGGTAATGCGAATGTTTTTATAACAGTGACTTTACCAAGCAGGGTAAGTTTTCTATGTTGCCATTGCTTTAAACAGTTTTTAAATTCTTCAATTTTAGGGTCAAGATTAAGGTCCAGTGTCGATTTCCTATTAGTTGTGAATATAATGCCAAGTGCCTTTGATTTGTCTGAAAGCCATTGAAAGGGTTTGTGTTCGAGGTATTTTTCCTTTTTTGTTTTGGAAGAGCCAGCTCTCATTACATTACATTTTGAGTTGTTTAATTTTAGTCCAGATATGTTTGCAAACTCATCTAAGATATCTATCAGATTTTTAAATGATTGTTTTGTTCCATCGGTAATGAAAGTTGCATCGTCTGCGAAAAGTGTGTTTTTTATTTCGACGTCGTCAATTGATATTCCTTTAATGGTTTGATGGTTTCTTTTACTGAAGAAAAATGTTCCATTTTATACAGTCAAGAATATGCACAATAAGAAATATAGCTTTTATCTTAGCACAGTTAACTGCTGATCAGTTTGCAATTTGTTCCCAGTTAGCCTAAAGAAATATATGCTTCACGGCAAATGCTGATTTTCTTTCAACTTGCTTTCAGTAATAACCCACTTTCAACATAAGAAACAGCCTTATATATGGGGTAAAGAGTTAAAAGTATATATCATTTGTTTGATTGTTGGTAATGACTTGGTTTACTGTATACTAATCATACCTCAGGATTTGATATGTCTATGAAGGCTAGTACCAGACTCCTGAATTCTTTGTCAAGTGGCTGATGAGTTTCAGATATTGATATGTCATCCATGTGACTTGTTTCTACCATTATTCACCCTTAAATTAACCAACACACTAAACTTCGAACTCGTCAATTATTAAAATTAGTCGAATTTATGGTAACACTGAAGGGGGTGTGTCCCACATTGTTCTAAATTGTAAAAAATAGTGCATACCCAGATCAGAGGGCTCCTTCAGGAGCCCTCTTATCAGGGTCTAAACTGTTTTGAAATGTTGTATATGCTCTTTTTCTGGCAGGGTAAGGGTTAACTGTTTAATAGCTAAGGAATGCCAGACACAGATACTGTCATCTTAGAATATTAACACTAAGATAGTTTGGGGAATTGACAAAAAACTATTATACCTTTGCATTGCAACTACTGGCTAATGCTAGCATTTGATACCCAGTCATGGGGGTATAAGAATTAAAATACCTCATAGTGTCACTTCACAAAATCATGTGACCTTCAATAAGTTTTTATCTAAATCAAATGCCAAGTAAATTGGTGTCTGATCTAGATCTACACTGTTTGCAGTGCAGCTTGGATGGTATTTCTTGAAGCATACAGAAGAATGACAAACTCGTAATTTGAAGCAGGTGACATTGATTCAACATGCATAGAGTTAATTGTCTGTTTTGCCATCACATTCTGGTGCATGTCCCCAAGGAGGGCATATGAGACGTTAAATCTTGGACTATTCAATTGAAGTCATCTTCTTTACAATTGTCATTGGCTTTAATCTTTAACTTAAAAAGTTTGTCTTGAAAAGTCCTTGAAAACATGTTTTTCCCTGAAAGCTTTAAAATTACCACACAGGCTTGAAAAGTACCCCCAGAGACAAAATGGGTGTGATCACGGGTGAGACCACGGCCGAGTCTCACCTGATATCACGGCGTGAAAAAATTGCGGGATCTCAGGTGAGATATCAGCAGAATCTCAGGTGGGATCACAGCCGAGATTCTGCTGAGATCCCACAATTTTTTCACGCCATGATTCCAAGTGAGATTGCAGCCGTGATACCGGGTGATATCTCACCTGAGATCCCACAATTTTTTCACGCCGTGAACCCGGGCAAATCACAGCCGTGAGTCTGGGCGATATCTCATCTGAGATCCCTCAATTTTTCTCACGCCGTGATCCGGGGTGAGGTCACAGCCGTGATATCAGCTGTGAATTCACCTGAGATACCAAATCCCTCACGCCGTTATCACATGTGAGATCCTGTCCTATTCTCACATGAGATCACAGCTGGGATATCAGGTGAGATCTCACCCGGGATTTAACCCGAGAAGTGATCTAAACTACGTCACCTTCAAACAACATCATATTTTCAAATCAATACAAAGTTGAGTTAAAATCTAACAAGCTCCAGTAACAGAAATACTTTTGACTGTTTTCCAAACTGGCAAGTACTTTGCTTGCAAAGGCATATAGATAATGTGTCTTGTGTCATAGTAAACTACCAGTGGGTGGGGTACCACATGCTTTTGTTTGTATCATGTAAATATCCAAAATATATCATGCTCATGATAAAACTGTATTTATGTAAGTTATGTAACTTACCATGAACCTGTTGGCAGGAGTCTGAACTGGTTTGGAGTCTTTAATTTTTGCCACATTCACATTTTAAAGTATAGATAAACAGATAACTTCAAATCTCTGACCTTGTGATTATGTTGTGAGCAGGTGCCCTGAGTTATGTATAATATTCACTGTTTTGTGAAACTTACAATTGTAGCACATATTACTGATATTCTGTCTGTCACACTTTTTGTCAAGAAGATATCTCCAATTCTACTGATGCTAGGGACATGAACTTTCATGCATGGAATGAACTTGATCAGAGGAAGTGCCACTTGCAAGGGTCAGAACTCTGGTATCAATATTAAGGGAGTTATTTTCCTTTGTCATTTGTTCTTAGCATGCATATATCTCAAGTTCTACTGATGCTAATTAAATGAAAATTCATATATGAACAGAGTTTGATGAGAGAAAGAGCTATTTAAAAGGGTTATAACTCTGGCATCAACATGTTTTGAGTTATTCCCCTTTGTCATATTTTCTTCTGAAGAGGATAACTCCTGAGTACTTCAGTTCTAAAGATGCTATAAAATGAAATTGAATATAGAAGAAGAGATGAATAAAGAAAGGGCCACTGAAAAGGGTCATAACTCTGGCATCAAATTTGTTGGAGTTATTTCCCTTTGTCATAATTTTTTTGTCCTGAAGATAACTCTAGTTCTACTGAAGCTAGTGAAATGTAATTTCATATATGGAAAGAGATGGATGAAAGAAAATGCCATTCATAGTGTCATTACTCTGGCATCAATATTGCTAAGAGTTAGTTATTTCCCTTCATCATATTTTCTAAAGCAAAAAATCAAGTATCATTTTTATTTGTAATTTTTAAAATCTAATCTGAAAATTTTATTTGCAAGTGAGATCACGCTTGACAAAGGTGGGATATCACATTGTATGTGATATCACACTTGACATGCTAGATATCACATTCATATGTGAGATCTCACTTGACAAATGAGATATCACATGAATCACGCAAGTTTATGTCAGATATCGACTGATATCTCACATCCCACCTTGCTTAAGTGAGATCTCAGCGAGATCACACCGTGACCTCACATACATTTTCTCTGGGGACCTTATTGTAAAACATAAGTCTGTAATGAATTTGTTTCATTTAAAACATACCAAATTGTTAAAAAAACCAAACACAAAAAACACAAAAATTTAACCCCTTAAAAAATAGAAGTTTGAACATATTTGTCTCTGATAGTCTATTCTAACCTAATCCATGTAATATTGTATACTTCTTCACAATAACATTAACCGTTTCAATGTCTGAAAACAATGTATTGGAACAGTTTCATACAGTTAACCCGTTACCCCATAGCCTATTTCTAATAATGAAAATAGTAGACCACTTAAGGCAGGTTGAAAGTAAAGCAGAATGCGCCTTAAGGCGCATTCTGCTTTACTTTCAGCCTGCTTTAAGCTACCATCTACAAGAAAATAAATATTCATATTCATATTCATAATTGTATAATTTGGAACTCCTTCATTCAGTGGAGGAATAAATTAGAGGCATAAAAAGGCGTATTTATGGGTCAATGGGTTAAGATCCTGATTAGACCTCATTAAATGTAAGGTCTGATAAGGATCTATGCTGTTAGTCACATATGAACCCTGTTTGTAAAAACATTAAAGAAGTCTGAATTTCAAAACTTTATCAGACATTTTCTGCAGACGACAGATACTGGGTGTTGGAAGATTCACAATCTCTCACTTCTATGGGAATGTTTCAAATTGAATGCTCATAGCTCTTACTATGTTTTTAAACAGCGAATATGTGCCACAGGGAATACCTATGCAAACAGTTTGGATCCAGATGAGAGGCTGTGTAACACGGTTTGACAGTGATATATAGTATTTTTAAAGAAGTTTAGAAAATTCTATTTTTAGAACAATAGCAGAAGACAATTGTTGCAGACGGGAAAAAAATACCCAGTATGCAAAGAGTTAGTGTCCTAATTGGAACTGTTTTATGTATTACTTTAACTCTGTTTTCAACTTCCTCTTATCCTAAGTCTTCCAATGGCAATATTTAGAATTTCTGCTGAACACAATGTCATAAAAGTTTGACTGTTTTTATGTTATTATCAATAAATCACATAGTGCCTAATTGTAGTATGAATGTCCATTTCACCCTTGCAATGTGAACATTTTTGAAGCAGGTTTGTTCATGTTGAGTATTGATTCATGTTTCCAGACAAAAAATAAAGATATATATAAAATAACTCGTGTGTAGACCCTGGTCAGAGAGTTCCATCATAATAAGGTGCATCTGATCCGGATCTTCATTGTTTGCAAGAGAAAATGGTTTCCTGCACAGTAAAGGTGTAAAACGATTCATTATTACTTGTCTAATCACCTAATGATGTACAGTCATGCTTGTATTACCCCATAGCCTGTTTCTAGTTTTGAAGACATGTGACCACTTAAAGCAGGCTGAAAGTAAAGCAGAATGTGCCTGAACTCATTACCCCATAACTTGTTTCTAGTTGTTTTGAAGACAGATGACTACTTAAAGCAGGTTGAAAGTAAAGCAGAATGTGCCTTTAGGCACATTCTGCTTCACTTTCAGCCTGCTTTAAGCTGTCATCTGCTAGAATATACCAAATGTTTCTTTTACTGCATATCAATTACTGTATAAAATGATACTATTTTCTTTGGTGGGGGAATAAATAAAATGCGCTAAAAGACGCTTCTATGGAAGAAAGGGTAGGACACATTCTGCTTAACTTTCAGTCTGATTTTATCATCTATCTAGAAAAATACAGTTGAATTTCGATATCTTGAACAGGGTTAGGTCGAACATACCCTTATTTCAAAGTTAACGTGGCTTAGCCAAGTTTTAATTTTGAAATACAGGTATGTTCGACATAACTGAGCATGAAATGTTCATGAGTCGACATATCCGATAGTTCCAGTTAAGCTAGTTCGAGATAATGAAGTTTGACTGTACTTGAAATGCTATCCATAATAGCGTTAAGAACTTCCTAGCTAAGGACTTCTTTTCTAAGGGGGCCGTCTCAATCATTAAGCTCCTCACTACTATGGGTTTGAATCCCGGTCTGGGCACTTCAGATTTTTCATGTTGGCTTGTGGTAGGTCTGTGGTTCTACCCTGTTGCCCCTTTGTGCCTGAAACAGGGCATAAAGAGTTTCTTGGGTATTCCTCTGGACACATATAATGGTATGACTGAAATACTGTTAAAAAGGGACTAAAAATCATATCAAATCCGTAAAAAGTTATTGTAGGAATTATTAAAGGGGTTAAAGGTATATTTATAGGGTGATGTAATAGGTTAAATAAAAATGCTTTGACACAAACTTTCTATAATGATGCAATAAAGATTTTTAATTCTAAAGGTAAAGTGACCTTGATTTAATGATGGAAGTCTTTGTTGCAGAACAAACAGCATTCATGTGTCCTTAATTCTTTCCCTACCAAATTTAGCCCTTCACAGCCATATTGTCGTCTGCTTCAATATTGTTGTCTCTAATTTTATTCCAAAGTTAGATTTAAGGCAGTAAAACTGGTATAATTTCAAAACAAGTGGCAAACAGCTTTGATCCTGATCAGACGCCGCGTTACGTGGCGTCTGCTCAGGATCAAAACTTGTTTTATGGCTTCATTGAGAGTGAAAGGGTTAAAGTCTTTTACTTGATCTATAAATAGCAAATTATATAATTAAGTCTCATACTCTCTCCTTGTTGACAACAGTCTAATAGATCTCCCTATCATGACCGCTTGAATGAAGACCTGTAATATGTTTTAAAGATTGCTTGCAGCTTAAAGCAGGATGAAAGTTAAGCAGAAAGCTCCTGTAGGAGCTTTCTGCTTAACTTTCATCCTGCTTTAAGCAATGACCTTCCTGAGACAAAAAAATGTCAATACTCTTTTTGATTGGTTGGTATGACGGAACGTGACTGTATCGTGTTTGGAATGAAGGATTTATCGTAATTGGGAAGCTGTAATGTGACAAGGACATGTGATTGGCTGGGACTGTTCAAGGCTTGGAGGATTACCATGGCTCACTTCCTTGTCAGGGCAGTAATATAGTAGGACCCTTTGTCAAAGATTTGGCTGTAATGAAATTTAACTCATTTGTTCCTAGAGTCTCATAAAAGGGACATAATAATATATAGGCAAATATTGTAGACTTTGATCAGACACTGCATTAAGCAGTGTCTGATCAAAGTCTACACTGTTTGCTGATGGGAATTTTAATATAAAACGAAATGAAAATTTAGACCAGGCAACCCTTAGATAAAAAATGGACTACCGGTTATCCAATATACATGTTTATAAACGTGGAAGAATCCACTGGGCGCAAATGGGCTAAGTTCTTCTCTGTCTCTCTCTCTCTCTATGAGACTTTCTCTCTCTCTCTCTCTCTCTCTCTCTTTCTGCATTATACTGGTAGATCTTGCAGTATCTATTGAGTTTATGCTGATTCTTCCGGTTGTTTCGAATAAAAATTCAGAAAAATAATATAGAAACGAACAGTGCATACCCCGATCAGAGAATTCCTTAATCTCAATATTAAAGCAGACATTTTGAGCAGCCCTGAGTTTTATTCAACACATCCTGATGTGACTGAAATACAGTCAAAAAAAAGACAAAATCAAATCAGATCAATACTTTATAACAAGCTTTCTGAGTTAATCTTGCATTAAGCAGCCATGAGCCATTATAAACCAGAATGCCTCTTCTCTGAAAGGTCTAATCTCTCATTTTATGGTATTTCAAAGTCTCCCCTGAATTTGTATCAAGTCTCTTTTATTCAGTGCTGCCAGTTTTCACATTATAAGAATATTTGCCACTGTGGAGTCATTAAAGCCAAATATGGTTTCTAAAATTGCTCATAATTTGACATTGGTTGTGTGCATTGGTTTGTTTTATAGCCGAGGTAACCCAATTCCTGCTACAATCAAACCAGTGAACATGGCATTCTCTTAACCCATTACCCCATAGCTTGTTTCTAGTTTTGAAGACAGGTGGCTACTTAAAACAGGTTGAAAGTAAAGCAGAATGTGCCTTTTGGCGCATTCTGCTTTACTTTCATCTTGCTTCAAGCTACCATTTGCTAGAATATAGAAAATATTTCTTCTGGTACATGTTCCTTACTGTATAAAGTGAAACTATTTTCTCCAGTGGAGGAATAAGTAAAAGGCATATTTATGGGGTTATGGGTTAACCCTTTCCCCATAAATAAGCATTTTTATGTATCTTATTTATTCCTTCTCTGAAGAAAATAATTCCAATTTATACAGTTATTAAAATGTATATTAGGAAACTTTTTGTTTTATTCTAGCAGATGGTAGCTCAAAGCAAGTTGACGGTAAAGCAGAATGCGCCTTAAGGCGCATTCTGCTTTACTGTCAACCTGCTTTCAGAGGTCACCTGTTTTCAAAACTATAAATAAACTATGAAGTAATGGGTTAACCCTTTCCCCAATAGATGTGCCTTTTAGCGCATTTAACTTGAATATTATGAAATTTTTCGCGATGGCACTATAGCTAAAATTGTTTTGAATTATGTATTCTATACATAAACAACAAGTGTTGTTTTTGCTATGTTTGGCATCTTTAGAAATATAACATCTTCTTACCCTAAATTTGGTGTAATTTTTCGCGTTTTTTGTAGGAAAAGCAAAATAAAAAGACCCCTGTATAAAATTAAAAAGCACAATTGGTCCAAAAGTAACTAGATCTGATTTGCAAAGCATATTGCTATCTGAAACAAGCAATTACATGCAGAAATCCCTCTGATTTAGACCCTGAAGTCTTTTTAAAGCCAACCAGTATTACAACCGTGGCGGCCATTTTTAAAATGGCCGCCAGGGAGGTCAGAGGTCAAATCGAGCTTGGCACTATAGCTGTTTTTCTTTCTTATGCCATGATATGCATGTGTGCCAAGTTTCATGCTTTTATCACAAAGTGCATGATTTTGGCATGAGGCCACCGGGCTATAACCCATTTATGCCTGGACATTGCAATGAACTCTCCCTATGTGCTTGCTGGAAGATTTCATATACGGTATTCAAGGGTGATCTAAGGACACTGCAATCTTTTTCCATACAAAGGAATATTTCATATACAAATAGCAAACAGTGCAGACCCTGAAGAGATGCCAAATATATATAATGCAACATCTCATCAAGATCTACACTATTTGCCAATGTCCTCTTTAATAGACACTTGGGCTTAATTGGGTTAATTTAATAAAAAGTTGACCACTGCCATCCATTCTAGTATTCAGGTCAAAGCTTCTGCTCCAAATAAAAGATGAAACAATGCGTTTATAAATCGCTGGCATTCTCTTCTATTTCTGCAGTGGTAATTGGCTCTAGAAAGGTTCAAACGAAAGACATAGCTTAATTATGTATGATTATAGTGGGCCACTTATTTTGGCCTTTGTCTTAGTGGTTCAACTGCTTTGTATACTACTACAATAACAAGTATGCTATAAATACAGTAAAACTTCTCTATCACGAGATCTAAAAAGAAGGCAAATTAATTGCATAAAAGACAGGTGACAGCTTAAAGCAAGGGGACAATACAACAGACAGCTTCTGAAGGAGCTTTCTGTTTTACTGGCTTTAACCCATTACCCCATAGCATGTTTCTAGTATTGAAGATAACTGACCACTTAAAATAGGTTGAAAGTAAAGCAGAATGTGCCTTAAGGCACATTCTGCTTTACTTTCAGCCTTCTATAAAATATAATCTGCAAAAAAATATATAGAATAATTCCTATGGTACATATTCATGACTGTATAAAGCGGAACTGTTCAATGGAGGAATAAATCAATGGCATAAAAAGGAGTATTTATGGTGTAACAGGTTAATTAAGCAATCACCTAGAATAATTAAACATACTTTAGTGGTCATAACAAAGAGGTTTTACTGTACTATAAATACTGAGTATATCAAAGAATGAGCTCTTCTATTGCTGCATGATCAAAGGTGTTGAACAAATTTATTGAAAGTCTTTTCCTCTTGAAAAGTAAAGTCCACTTAACCCAATAGCCTCATAGCCTGGTGCCCTTCTTGCAAAACATTGTATAAACATTTACAGTAAAACCTCTCTATTATGACCACTAGATTATGTTAATTATTAGGGTGTTTACGATAGGTGACCGCTTAAAGCAGGGTGACAGTGAAACAGAAAGCTCCTTTAGGAGCTTTCTGTTTCACTTTCACCTTGCTTTAAACTGTCACCTGGCTATTAAACAATAAATTAGCCTTCGTTTTAGTGGTCTTAATAGAGGGGTTTTACTGTAGTTATAGAGGTCCTATGTTGCTGCATTGATTTGCATTTGCAATTAAACTGTTTGATTGCATCCAGATCAGACACAAAGTATTAGCCCTCATGTGATCTCAGATCTTTTACAAGCCTATTGGTGGGTTGTTGTTGTTGTTGTTTTTTAAAGTCTTGTTTTTAGCTCACCTGGCACGAAGTGCCAAGGTGAGCTTTTAGGATCGCTGGATGTCCGTCGTCCGTCCACAATTGCTCGTGAACACTCTAGCTACCACAAATTTCATTGGATCTTCATGAAAGTTTATGATAATGTTTGTCTTGTTCGAATGTGGGTCATGTCCGGTCAAAAACTAGGTCACAAGGTCAAATCATAGAAAAACCTTGTGAATACTCTTGAGGCAACAAATCTCATTTGATCTTGATGAAACTTGGTCAGAATGTTTGTCTCATTGATATCTAGGTCAAGTTCGAATGTGGGTCATGTCCGGTCAAAAACTAGGTCACTAGGTCAAATCATAGAAAAACCTTGTGAACACTCTTGAGGCTACAAATCTCATTCGATCTTGATGAAACTTGGTCAGAATGTTTGTCTCATTGATATCTAGGTCAAGATCGAATGTGGGTTATGTCCGGTCAAAAACTAGGTCACTAGGTCAAATCATAGAAAAACCTTGTTAACACTCTAGAGGCTACAAATCTCAATGGATCCTAATGAAACTTGGTCAGAATGTTTGCCTTATTGATATCTTAGTCAAGTTCGAATGTGGGTCATGTACGGTCAAAAACTAGGTCACTAGGTCAAATCATAGAAAAACATTTGTTAACACTCTTGAGGCTACAAATCTCATTGGATCTTGATGAAACTTGGTCAGAATGTTTGTCTCATTGATATCTAGGTCAAGATCGAATGTGGGTCATGTCCGGTCAAAAACTAGGTCACTAGGTCAAATCATAGAAAAACCTTGTGAACACTCTTGAGGCTACAAATCTCATTGGATATTGATGAAACTTGGTCAGGATGTTTGTCTCATTGATAACTAGGTCAAGTTCGAATGTGGGTCAACAAGGTCACTAGGTCAAATCATAGAAAAACCTTGTTAACACTCTAGAGGCTACAAATCTCATTGGATCTTGGTGAAATTTGGTCAGAATGTTTGTCTCATTAATATCTAGGTCAAGTTTGAATATTGGTCATGTCCGGTCAAAAACTAGGTCACTAGGTCAAATTATTGGAAAATCTTGTTTACACTCTAGAGGTTGATAGTGGGTATACATGTCCAGTCATAATCTAGGTCACTATAGGTCAAGTTTGCCATGGTGTACCTGGTGAGCGATTTAGGGCCATAGTGGCCCTTGTTTTATCTTCTTCCAGATAATATTTTTGAAATATATAAATAAATGTGGACATAAATTTTAGAACATCAGTACATAATATTTTGAAGAAGATGACATTTATCTTATATTCAAAGAGTTCGAGACAAATATTACTTGACAGACATAGTACAGTACCTCAAAGGACTTGCATAACTGATGTCTCTTGCAGACAATAAAAATGTTGCAGACCACAATAGCCTTGAAGCTTTCATCTGCAAAATTTGGTCAAACATGTGAAGACACCAAAGATACAGGGCTGCCATTTCTCCGGATTTTTCCGAAAACTTCAAAATTTTCTTAATATCTCCAGACCTACGTAATTTTTTCAGAAATCTTCGGATTTCTGCTCTTACTTTTAAATTTGGAATATTTAGCTTTTTTACTAAGGAAACATTGATATGGGTGTCAAACAGTTTAGAACCAGATCAGATGACGCATTAAGCGGCGTCTGATCTGGATCTAAACTTTTTGAATAATAGTGTTAGTGTAATGGAGCCTGGCAGCGAAAGGGTATTAGGACGATTTCGAAAATCGCGCTTGAAAATTTGGAAATCCTAGGATATTTATGAGCAACTTATGGTAGCTCTGAAGATATAGAGGATAATTGTTTTTTTCAGTATAAGGTAGAAATTTAATCCATTTCGTGAACATCAGACGTTATATTTTCACGAGTGGCGAAGCCACGAGTGAAAATATAACAGTCTGATGTTCTCGAAATGGATTAAATTCGATCTTATACTGAAAAAATACAATTATTCTATTTATTTATGCTTTTAAGCCACTTTTTAAATGAAATTGTTCGACAATTGAGAAAGCGAAAGTAAATGATTTACCCCGTGTTGAGCCCCAACTTTATATCGAACACATTTTCGAAACAGTTTCCCGTACGATGACGTCACTTATTTATTGATTTGACGTCATCCGAATTACTTCGTTGCTTCCGAGTTTGGATTGTTGCTCTTCCGCTGAGTAGTTCGCGACAAATCGGACTGCCGGAATTTAATGATAAGACACGATTGACTACGATTCTTGGGGAGCCCTACGGGGAAAATTCATAATAAAAGCGATTGGTGATAATCCACTGCAGTGGATTGCCAAGTGATAATCCACTGCTATTTCGTGGTAATCCACCGAAAAGCATAAATAAATTGCTTGCAATATATATCTGCTATTTCTTATAGAAAGATGTAAAACTGAATATCCAGATAAGATTTGTTAACCCTTTACCCAATAGCCTGTATGTAGTTTGAGAGACAGGTGACTACTTAAAGCAGGTTTAAAGTATAGTAGAATGTGCCTTACTTCCTGCCTGCCTAAAGCTTCCATCTGCGCCGATATTTAATGAATAATCGTCATCGTTCAAGAAACAGTTAAGATAACATAATGGATCCAAATTACCATCAAAATCAACGGTCAAACCAACATTTCCGAACACAGAAAAACTAACCTTAACGGGTGGGGTAAAATTTTCGTTAAGATTTCTCTTCGCCAGCCGAGATTTACATCAGATGGATAATCATGATTGCCATCTATCAATGCTGCATTATATGTGGGTAAATTCCTATCCATGTTTATTAAGTCAGCTAAGTTAAACCGATCGAATTCTGCCTAGGAATCCGAGTCGCCAAACAGAAAGTTGAAATCTTGAATATTTACTTTCGCATTTCGGGAAATCCGTGTCTAATTTAAGATTTTCAAACCTATGTTTATGAATAACCAACCAATCAGATACGGCAAACTGCTATCCGAAGTGCATAGAATACGAAAACCGAGGCTAGGTAGAGGGCAGCACCAGTTGGTTTCGTAGCAACAGGGATTTCCTTAGCCTTTGACTAATACGACGTAACGAGATAACTCGGGTCCCGTCACATGCGTACGCGATATTCGAAACGAGTTAACTCGGACCCCGCATTGTAAGGGTAAAGGCCCATTCTGTTTTATTTTCAGCCTGCTTTAAGCTACTATCAGCTAGGATATAGAAAATATTTCTTATGAGCAATATTTATGACAGCATAAATGGAACTACTTTCTATTGTGGAGAAATAAATCAAAGACGTAAAAAGGTGTATTTATTGGGTATATGAATACCTCATTTGAAGAACACAATTCCACTTTATACAGCCATGATGATCGATGCACCATGAGAAATAGTAGATGGTAACTAAAAGCAGCCATCAGTCTTCATTACTGAAAATAACCTATGAGGAAAAAGGGTTAACGTAACCCATTTCTATGACACTGTCTGCATGTATACTCTATTCAAGAAATGCTAAGTGCTCAGTACAAGTTGGGTCATGTCAGACAAAGGTCAAGGTAACTTAGAGGTCAGTCACATTCCCTGGCAGACCCGGTGAGACCAGACCGAGGTCCCATGCATGCAGTGCTGTACACTTTGCATTTAAAGGATCTAAAGGCTCTGTATTCACTTGCTCCTATTTGGGACGTGACCAATTAGACCATAGTTGGCAGAAATGGACATCAATTGAAATACAAAAATAACCTAGACTACAGAAAATTTTGTTTGTGCATATTCATGACTGTTTAAAGTGGAATTTTTTCTTCAGTGGAGGAATATATTAAATTTAGGCATATAAAAATGTGTATTTATGGAGTAATCTCAACATATAGAAGTTGTTGCAATCAGTTTGTCTATATGGCAATTAACACGTTAAACTCCTACAAGTTCTACCTACACTACTAATTAACTCTTTGCATGTTGGGTAATTTTTTCTATGTCTGCAATAGTTGTTGTCTTCTGCTACTGCTCTAAAGATAGAATTTTTAAAATTTCTTTCAAATCAGGGTCAGAGTGTCAAACAGTTTGGAGCCTGATGAGATGCCGCTGAATGCGGCATCTCATCAGGATCCAAACTGTTTGCAAAGGTAATCGCTTTGGGAAATAACCGCCCTTAGCAATGCAAAGAGTTAAACTCACAGTCAATTGTACTATCACAGCACCTTCTCCCACCCACTTTACCTGACCAATTAAGGGTGTATCAATGTCATGAGCCATTTTTTTCAAAGTATTAAACTTTTTTTCTATCATTGTTTTTTTGGAAGAGCTATTTATGATGAATGAAAAAATGAAAAAAAATATACATGGTGGTGTCCTTTTTTTTGAGCTACAGCGATTTGAAAAAGTTATGTCAAATTTGGATTTTTTTCTTCAAATTTTACCCATTCAGAGTACAAGCTTCAGTAAAATCTATTTCAAAACAAAACAAAAATGTTAATTTGGGTTTTCTTTATTTATTTCATGTCTATGGTGGTATGTTCACATATATAAACCAAATTTAGACAAAGCAGGCACCAGGTTTGAACAATATGGATCCTTGAATATCAAAAATATGCTTTATATAGGGCATGATTTTATTAGATTTTTTATTTTATGAAAAAAAGTAAAAAAGTTTGAAAATGAAATAGTTCTAGTATTTAACTTTTTCTTATATTCTACCAGATGAAAGCCCATACTAAGGCAGTTCAAAATATGAAAAGAAATTGAAAGGTCAGTGTTGAAAATTTTGAGTTATTAAAGTAAAAAGAGTTATCGCCCCTTACAAAATTTACAAAAAAGTACCATACCGATGATATTTAGAGCTTTATAAATTTCACATTTGGTGCCTTTTTTTTCTTAAATTAGTTTTTGTATGAAGAAATACTACCATAGATAGGAAATAAATAACACAAAACCAAATTATCATATTTGTTTTCATTTAAAATGGGTTTTATTGAAGCGGGCTGTTTGAAAAGGACAAAATAAGAGGAAGTGGGTGGGGTAAATTTTACATGGCCGTAGAGTCAAAAGTTGTTCACCAAAATGTACACTTTTTCTATTTTTTCATTCATCTTAAATAGCTCTTCAATACAAAACCATCATAGAGTGTTTTCATGTACTTTGAAAAGTTCCCAAATTCATGACATTGATACACCCTTAAGCTAAACAGGTCGAACAGACAAAAGCAATTTGCTGCCTCCTTCAATGACCGGTAACAAATATAGCCTTTGTAGAGGATTAATAAGTTTTGACACAGATGCAGCTGACCACTTAGAACAAGTGAACTCTTCACAGGTACTCATTTGGTAAATGACACATATATGCGTCACTAGGGCTCCGAGTGAATGAGTTATCCCTTTACACAATAGTTTGTTTCTAGTTTTAAAGACAGGTGACCGCATAAAGCAGCCTAGCCTGCTTTATATCATCTGCTAGGATAAAGAAAATATTTCTTTTAGTATAATGTTTTTTGCTGTATAAATAAACTATTTTCTTCAGTGGAGGAATAAATTGGAGGCATATTTAATTTTTTATTAGGGAATTGGTTAAGCTACCATCTGCAAGGATACAGACATTTTAATTATGTTTTAAAAACACACTGACTGTCCAATTGATTGTAAAATGTTTCATGAATACTCAGTTAAGGTTTAACCAATTCCCCCCCTTATATACACCTTTTTACGACTATAATTTATTCCTCCACCAAAGAAAATAGTTCTTATTAAACAGTCATAAATGTGTATCATTAGGAGTAATTTCTATGTCCTAGTAGACAATAATAAGCTTATAGCGCTATTAAAGCAGGCTGAAAGTAAAGTAGAATGTGCCTTAAGGCGCATTCTGCTTTACTTTTAACCTTCTTTAAGTGATCATCTTTCTATAAAACTAGAAACAGGCTATGGGGTAATTGGTTCAACTAGAAAACTGCTGCAAGAGAATAATTTAAAATAAAAAAGAAAGAATTAAAATGTCTTGAGCCAGAAGCATCAATGTGACTAAACAAAAAATATTAAAATTTAGTGCTGTCATAATCAACCTTGACTAATTTGTTGGAATAACTTTTATGATTCTCCAGAGAACCTAAGGTGTCTTCGAATGTCTTCTTGCATTTAGTATCAACGAATTATGGAATTGTCCTTGAATAAAAAAAAAATGACATTTAAAAATTGTTTGTCTGATTAGCTGTGATTGGCTGTATATATTTTGTTCATAACCCCATGAACAAAATAGAATTAGGCCACACTCTGTCGGGATTACTCAGGGCTCCAGATAAGAGAGAGTTTTTTTTAACAAATCAAACATTTTCTCACTCATTTCAGCACCAAATCCTATGGTGTTACTACTCATTATAATCGTCTCAAAGAGACGATTCTAATGATTAGTGACACCATAGGGTTTAAAACAGAAATAAAGATTTTAGTTTTTAGCTCACCTGGCACGTAGTGCCAAGGTGAGCTTTTAGGATCGCTGGATGTCCATCGTCTGTCTGTCTGTCTGTCCGTCCGTCCACAATTGTTCGTTAACACTCTAGCAGGTTCAAATCTCATTGGATCTTGATGAAACTTGGTCACAATGTTTGCCTCAATGAAATCTAGGTCATGTTCGAATGTGGGTCATGTCCGGTCAAAAACTAGGTCACTAGGTCAAATTATCGAAAAACCTTGTAAACACTCTAGAGGCTACAAATTTCATTGGATCTTCATGAAACTTCATCAATATGATTGCCTCAATGAAATCTAGGCCAAGTTTGAATGTGGGTCATGTCCGGTCAAAAACTACAGGTAGGTCACTAGGTCAAATCTTCGAAAAACCTTGTTAACACTCTAGAGACTACAAATTTCATTGGATCTTCATGAAACTTCATCAAAATGTTTGCCTTAATGAAATCTAGGTCATGTTCGAATGTGGGTCATGTCCGGTCAAAAACTAGGTCACTAGGTCAAATTATCGAAAAACCTTTTTAACACTCTAGAGGCTACAAATTTCATTGGATCTTCATGAAACTTCATCAATATGATTGCCTCAATGAAATCTAGGTCAAGTTCGAATGTGGGTCATGTCAGGTCAAAAACTAGGTCACTAGGTTAAATCTTCGAAAAACCTCGTTAACACTCTAGAGACTACAAATTTCATTGGATCTTCATGAAACTTCATCAAAATGTTTACCCCGATGAAATCTAGGTCAAGTTCAAATGTGGCTTATGTCTTGTCAAAAACTAGGTCACTAGGTCAAATCATCGAAAAACCTCGTTAACACTCTAGAGACTACAAAATTCGTTGAATCTTCATGAAACTTGAACAAAATGTTTGTCTCATTGAAATCAAGGTCAAGTTAAAATGAGGGTCATGCCCGGTCAAAAACTAGGTCACACGGTGTACATGGTTACATGGTTACCAGGTGAGCGATTTAGGGCCATAGTGGCCCTTGTTTAAAAACTACCCTTATCTGGTGCTATGATTACTTTCTATTAGTCCAATTTAACTGTTCTCCACAAGCGCTGTATAAAGCAGGATGCCAAAGAGGTCGTTGGTATTGAAATAACTACAGAACAATGTCGCGTTTTGGCGGTAAAAATATATGGCGGATCGACCGGCTTAAAAGTGTTAAATACTGAGCACTCATGTCAAATTCTCTATTTGGTTTCTTTCTTAAATTTTGTAGCCATATTAAATTATAAGGAATGAATCGAATATTTATTGATCAATTTCAATAGTTTTCAAAGTATGACAGTACGTTTGTAATTTCAATTTTGCAGAAGCCTTAAATTATAAAGGCTTGAAGGTTTGGATAGAGTATGTAATCAGAAATTCAATCTGTTTTTGAGAGAGTTACTGACAGTTTTCAGGTGCTCAGATTTTCAGACTTGCAGCAATTTTAAATTGAAGAAAAAGTTTAGTTATTAACGAAATAATTGAATGGAATGTTAAGTCTGAAATCACGTCATAGTTGCAAACTTGATATAAAATCAAAGTCCTCTTAACCCCATATCCCATGAATATGCCTTTTTTCAACGCCTTTAAATTATTCCTCCACTGAAGAAAATAGTTCCTTTTTATACAGTCATAAATATTTACCATAAGAAAATTTTTTCTATATACTATCAGATAATAGCTTAAAGCAGGCGTCAGCTTTTTGCTTTACTTTCATCTTGCTTTTAGCCATCATATCTTTTAAACTCGGTTGAATATAGGCAATTCTTTCTGATGATTGTGTAAAAAACGTGTTAAAATTTGAAGCCTTTTAGATGTGGCATTCATCAGTCTTCAAATAATCAGAAGATAGTTGTCAATAGAGTCAAACAAGTCTGCCTATCGCTAATTGATTAGATTACCAGTTTTGAGTACACACGCTGATTACAGACAAATAGAATCAGCCCGGCCACATCACGTTCAAGGTTTTTGCTGCCAAGGCTAAAATTTATGAAGTTTTGCCTTTCTTAGAGCTATAAGACTGGCTCATTTAGCTCCCTATACGTAGAGTTGGATTCAGGTATGACATAACCAACTTAGTCCCTAAAGTTTGGAAAATATAATTAATGGATATGGATAAGGCTCTCTGTCTTTGATAGAGTAAAATTATGTGAGGTAAATATATCCAGGGTTTTTCTTCAACCAATTGGGAATGACTCCGGTACCAAGCCAATTGGGAAAAATTTACGTCATTTTTAGTCAAATTGGGAAAAATGTGCGTCGTTTTTAGTCGAATTGGGAATTTTGTATGGACCAAATTAAACAGTTAACTATATAAAATTCAAACTGAACTTGACAGCTAGCAATAAATTGTCCAATTATACCCTCTGTATGGATATGGGTCTTCAGCTGGTATTAGCAGGATTTGTTTTAAAGATGCTTAAAACAACCTCTACATGATCAAAACTCTACAAATTGGGAATTTTATTAACAAAAATTGGGGGAAATGGTCAGTTTTTGGCAATTGGGAATGCCTCCGTTTATAGGTACCAGTTATATTAGGAGGAAAAACACTGATATCACAATGTTCCTCAGACTAAGTTTTATGCCAGTGATCAAATTTAAATGACCTTTGCATAATTAAATATCATAATTTTCTTTTTTCAGGAATTTTGTTTCTAAAAATATCATTTGTTTCCAGTCTCCAAGAAGATTCATTGACAATCTTAAAAGTCAGATGGCAGCTAAAAGCAGATTAAAAGTATCAGGAGCTAGAAATGTTTTGAAATTTTTTATTTCAGAGCATTAGCAGTCGACAATTATTGTTGCAGACTAAAAACTTTCACAGCATGCATAGAGTTCCTTTACTACCATAGGGATTGATCAAATAGTGTCAGCTCTTCCATAAAGAGGATTGAAGTGTTTTGTCATCTTTTGAAGTAATTACAATGTGCATTATTTGAAAGCCAATTTTGTTTTCTAAAAATAGTTTCAGAGTTCCACAAATATTGACCTGAGACCATTGATTTATGTCATAATTGACAGCTTTTATAATTATGTCTGACAGCTGCTTGAATATTTTAGTCTTAAAAATTTGAATTTGATTTTTTTATAAGTTATACCACCCAATTTTAGAGAAATTAACAGTCTTAAATACAAGTGACAGCCTAATGCAGGACACATTTAACCCATACAGTTAAACATTTGTGCATTTTAATGCCTTCGATTTAGTCCTCCACTGAAGAGAACATAATTCCATTTAAATTGGTAATGAACCATAAGAAATAATTTCTAAATACTAGCAGATGGTAGCTAAAGCAGGCTGAAAGTAAAGCCTTACCGCACATTCTGCTTTACTGTCAACCTGCTTTAAGGGGTCATGCACCTAACTTCAGTTGTAGACACAGGCTAGGGGTAATGGGTTTAGTTAATCAGAAAGCTCTTATTTAGAATCCCTATACTGTGTTGTATTGAGTTGTCACTTAGCCCTTTCTTTCATAGCCCATAACCTTCTCATGGTTCTGCCATGTGCTAATTGAGAGTTATAGGAAATATTTTCTGAATCAACACATGTGGCTACTGAAAGGAGGTTGAAAGTAAAAGCAGAAAGCTCCTTTTGGAGCTTTCTGTTTTTATTTTCGGCCTGCTTTAAGCACTACATGTCTTATAAACATGGAAAACAGCTGTGGCCAGAAAGGTCTTACACAAGATTGTCTGTAATTCCTTTAATGGAAAAAGGCGTCGATATCAAATGGAAAATAAAACAGGGATGGTTGGGTACAGGAGTGTTTGTTGATCATTAGACAGTGTGATTAGTCTTTGGAGATTTCAGACATGGTCTCTTCATAATAACCCTGCCTGTGACAGACTTCAGTATATTTTGTAAACAGTGTAGCCCCAGGTTAGAGGGATCTTAAAGGTGCCCTCTGATCAGGGTCTGCATTGTTTCACTTATTTTCTGCATTTTTTTCTCAAAAGAGCCCTCCAAGTCAAAATAATCTGGTCATTTTTTTCTAAAATGAAATTGTCCATATAGAAAGTTGAGCATAGAAAGGGTTTGGATTAACAGATGTGACTTATATGGAAAATGATATCCCTTCTCGAAAAAGTGTGTTAAATGTGCATTTAATGGGCATTAAATAGGCATTTAATGTGCATTAAATGCAGTGGTATTGGCCCCTTATTTCAGTGATTTTTTTTTCTCACCAAATGCATAAAAGTTAATTAAGTTTATTAAAAAAGTGAATTTTTGTGCAATCATTCACTTTCTCACTGCATAAAATATGCTTTTTTTATAATAAATACATTAAAAGTGCATTTTTTCTGCACAAAAAGTGCATTAAAATGAATTTTTTTTTTAGGAAGTGTATTTTTCTGCACTAAAAGTTGTTTTTGTTTTTTAGCTCACCTGAGCTAGCTCAGGGTGAGCTTTTGCAATCCTTGAATGTCCGTCGTGCGGCGTCAACAATTTTAGTGTTTTACACTCTAGAGGCCACAATATTTATCCAATCTTTCTCAAACTTGCTCAGATGGTATATTGCCATAAGAGTTCGGATGAGTTCGATTATGGTTGAAATCGGACAAATAGGTCATGAGTTATCTACCTTTGAACTGCTGAAAATGCCATATTTAACTGTTTACACTCTAGAGGCCACAGTATTTATCCAATCTTTCTAAAACTTGCCCAGATGGTATATGACCATAAGAGTTTGAGAGAGTTCGATTTTGGTTGAAATCAGACAAATAGATCAAAAGTTATCTACCTTTGAATTGCTGAAAATGTCATATTTAACGGTGTTTACACTCTAGAGGCCACAGTATTTATCCAATCTTTCTAAATCTTGCCCAGGTTGTATATGACCATAAGAGTTCGTATGAGTTCGATTTTGGTTGAAATCAGACAAACAGATTGAGAGTTATTTACCTTTGAATTGCTGAAAATGCCATATTTAACAGTGTTTACACTCTAGAGGCCACAATTTTTATCCAATCTATCTCAAACCTGCTCAGATTGTAAATGACTATAAGAGTTCAATTGAGTTTGATTATGGTTGAAATCAGACTTATAGGTTGAGAGTTATCTACCTTTGAATTGCTGAAAATGCCATATTTAACGATGTTTACACTCTAGAGGTCACAAATTTTATCCAATCTTTCTCAAACTTACTCAGATTGTATATTACTATAAGACTCCGTATGAGTTCAATTATGGTTGTAATCGGAACAAAAGGTCAAAAGTTATCTACCTTTGAATTGCTGAAAATGATATATTTAACAGTGTTTACGCGCTAGAGGCGACAATATTTATCCAAGCTCTCTCAAACTTGCCCAGATTGTATATGACCATAAGAGTTCGAAAAAGGGTGATTATGGTTTGAATGGGACAAATAAATCAAGAGATATCTACCTTTGAATTGCTGAAAATGCCATATTTTACAGCGTTTACAGTCTTGCAACTACAGTTTTCAATGGATTTTGATTATACTTGTACACAAAGGATGTAGCTATATGTTCTGGAAGAAGTGCAATTATTGTTGAAATGTAATCATTGTGGCTATAGTTACCTGCCCTTGATATACTTTGAAATGCTAGAAAAAGGCTTCATTTCAGTATTGTTTAGGCTCTAGTTATCTGCCTTTGATGTACTCTACTATACCAGGCCTACCATAATTTCAAAAAAAAATCCTAAGATTTTCCCAAATTTTGATTTTAAAGCGCGATTTTCAAAATCCCGCCTTTGAAGGCGCGATTCCCAAAAGCGCGCTTTTTAATCGAAAATCTTTATTTGTGCGCTTTTGTATTTAAAAGTTAAAAACCATCTTTTCAAACATAAATCACACCATTGCAAACATTATCTATATATTACAAACATACACACAAAGAATAACGGTATAAACTTTATTGCAATAAACACTGTAAAAAAAACTATAATAAAAGAAAAATAAGGAAACATCATAAATACTGCTAGGGGCAAATCAACTGTATTCTCCATAGTTGCAAATATTTACTCTTTTTAGCAGTAGGTCCTATAGACCCCGGTCAGACAACTGTGTTCTGTGATAAGGATTAGAAAAGTTATAGTATCAATGTCTTACATCTGACTTTGCACATTTCAGGCCACTATGTTTATAATATTCATATAAATATACTCATGGCTAGACACTTTTAGCAGGGCGTCACATCCTGCCTTTATTCCATGACACCCTGCCGTAATTTAACAATTGTTTTGAAAAATTCAAAGCCGATTTCATTTGGCCGCATTTTTTCTCTTGGGTATAGCAATTTTGCTCCCGTGTATAGCTTCTTTACGATATCGGATCTCGCTGTTTGCCTGCACTACCCATATCACTTTATCGCCATGTAATGCGTGAACCTGTCGTGTCATAAAAATAAGTGTGTACACCACACTATGCAACATGTAGAACCAGACGTGTCATAAATAATGTGCATGCCGTATCTACTTCTCAGCCCTCAGTTGAATCAGAACCACAGGTGGTAATTACATGTTTGATTGGTTGTGGACAAGCTGCTAATCCGGTCAATGACCCGATAAGAACCAATAAAAATAGCATTCGGAATACTTTTATTGCTTTTCTCTTATTTAAAAGTCCGAGAAGGTGCTGTCTGCCGCACTGAATCGGGGATTAGGATTTTTTTCTGAAATATTTTTGAAAAAATCCGGAGATTTCGGAAAAAATCCGGAGATCCGGAGAAATGACGAAACATCCGGAGATTTAGGAAAAATCCGGAGGAATGGTAGGCCTGCTATACTACAGTAGGTCGACAAACTTGAATGGATTTAGAATAAAACGGGTGAAATTCAAAGGTAAAGCTATCAGGCTTCATTACAAATGGTGAGCGATATCAGGGCCTTCAGGCCCTCTTGTTTAATAAATGCATGCACTTTCAAAAAAAATCAATACACTTTTGCTACAAAAAGATGCAGAAAAAATGCACTTTCATTTTGAAAAGATGCAGAAAGAATACACTTTCCCAAAATCATGCAAGAATAATGCACTTCTCATTTTAAAAGATGCAGAAAAAATATGCTTATTTGTTAAAGTGCAGGAAAAAATACACTTTCTGTAAAAAATGCAGGAAAAATGCGCATTTTAAGTGTACTTTGGTAAAAAGTGATCTTTTTTAGACGAATGCTACGATAAAATCACTTGAATATGACCACTAAATCATTTTTATGTTTTAATGCAAAGGGTTGTTTAAAACAAGGTGAACTTAAAACAGAAAGCTCCATAAGGAGCTTTCTATTTTACTTTCATCATGCTTTAAGCTTCCAACTGTCTTTCATACTATCAACTAGTCTTGTTTTTAGAGGTTCATAACTCTTGGATAAATGCTGTGAGAGTTATTTCCCTTTTCCACATTTTCTTCATATCAGTTTAAAGATATCAATTCAGCAAATATACTCATCACATAGAAACATACGACATGAAAATTAGATTGAAACAAAAGCCATTAGTATTATGAGGATTTCTGTCCCTGAAGGTGTCATTATATACTGATAATAGTGAAATATAAGATCGTTGACTTCTGTCTTCATCATACTAAATATTTTCTCTTCCTGAAAGTAAAAAACATTTATGCCCCTTTTAGCACATTTAATTTATTCCTTCTCCGAAGTAAATAGTTCTAATTTATACAGTCATGAACATTTACCTTAAAAAATATTTTCTATATCCTAGCAGATGGTAGCTTAAAGTAGGTTGAAAGTAAAGCAGAATGTGCCTTAAGGCACATTCTGCTTTACTTCCAACCTGCTTTAAGTGGTCACCTTTCTTCAAAACTAGAAACAGGCTAGGGGATAAAGGGTTTTAAGGCGCAATCTGCTTTACTTTCAACCTGCTGTAACTATATTCTCCAGTTTTCAAAATGAAAACAAGCTATGGGATATGAAGGGTCAATCTGAGACTGACTGTAACTAATTTTGTTGTACCAAGAAACGTAACTGTCTATTTTAATGTTGACAATTTTGAATGGGTTATCTTTCTTGCATATTAGCTGGAGTATACTTAGCCTATTCTCTACTACTCACTGGTGGTTTTAAATACATTTTATATGCAACTTAAGGAATGATAGATAAATACCTCATTTAATAATCATCAACATTTACTTACACCAGCGTTTTTTTTCACCAAATTGGGAACGGGTCCGGTACCCCTCAGATTGGGAATTTTTCTTGTTGCGTAAACTTCAAATTGGGAAAAAACAGTTGTAAAATGATGACAAAAAAGACATTGGGAAGTTTAGTTTTATAATTTGATATTACTTATCAAGTAGCAATTATGCAGTTCATATCAACTGGCAATGCTATAACACTAGTAACAGAAATTCTCTTTTTGCACTGAAAATACTATTTTTACCTTATTGCCAGGTCCCTTCTTTGAATTGGGAATGGGTCCTGTTCCAATTGGAAAAGGGTCCTTCCCGAGTACCGTCCAAAGAAGGAAAAAAAACGCTGTACACAGTCGTGAAAATGTACCATGAGAAGTATTTTCTATATCCTAGCATATGGTACGTTAAAGCATGAGGCAAAGTATAGCAGAATTTGCCTGAAAGTGCATCCTGCTTTACTTTTATCCTGCTTTGATTGGAAACTGCCTTTAAAAACAGAAACAGGCTGTGAGGTAAAGGGTTAAAGCAAGATGAAAGCAAAACAGAAAGCCGCTATACCAAACACTTTCTACTGTAGTGATCTTGTTCACCAATTGACTGAATTGTTTTACAGTGGAAGTGCAAGTTAGATAACTCTTTTATTTCTGTGAAATTTATTCAGTACAAGTTATTTCCCTTAAATATTTCACGTTCCTTTGCAAACAATGTAGATCAGAAGGCTGCCAACATAGTTCTTTGATCTGGATCTATGATTTGTACGCATCCTGCAAGAAAGATGTGAACTCCATGGTCATTTATATTTATTTAAGGCCATCGGAAAATTCAATGTTATATGGGTTATAATTAAAGAGAAGGAATAAAAAACTGCATTTTAGCCATCTTTTACCCCTTGATTGTTGTCGGTCCAATACACCTTTATTTAATGACAAGAGACTGCTTAAAACAAGAAGAAATTTAAGTAGTTATAAAAGAGCTCTCTGCTTTATTTTCACTTTGTTTTAAAGCTACCAATTAATTTCAATACTATTATAACCCTTTACCCCTTAGTCTGTTCCTAGTTTTGATTACATGCGACCACTTTAAGCAGCCGCAGTGACCTGGAAACCCACGCGCCATGCGCCATAGTCACATAAAAATAAAAAATGTCACATAGAATTTCCAACTGGTGCGCCCAGCGTCTCGCCGATTTTATCTTACCATAATTTTCAAATGCAAAATGTCCTGTATGCTAGATGGCTTGATTCTATCGTTTAACAACTAATTCGTTTTTCTGGAGGATTTAATCGTCTTTTTTCAATAGAAATTAGCTGCACGTTGTGGAATTAAACATCGAAATTTACCTTAAACAAATCGAAACTTCTTGCCAATTCCGACATTTTTTTGTGCGAAAATAGCAAAGTATTCCGATTTCATTCCCAAACACAACAGCTTGGACGCGTATAACGCAATGATACTCGGGAACATTTTATATGAATGTAGATCGACAGTTAATTTCTTGAATTGATTTTCCAACGATACATTATGAAAAAACCCATTAGAAAATAAAGAGATATGCCGAAATTGCGAAGCAGAATTTCTATGCACATTTCAATAGGCCCTATATGTTGCGAACACCCGTGTTTTGGCATATGTGTATTACCGTTACGTGTGTTACAAGTAAAAAAGATGGTTCTTAGGCGTCTTTTTTTGTCGGTTTTACAAAGTATTATGTCTTTTTCATCTTTGTAAGACTGTTTTCAATAGGAGATATTGACAAATAAAACGGCATTAAAAATAGCGCTGTCATATTTTGAAATTGACTCGAAACAAAATGGCGCCTCGACAAAATCGAGGACACTAAATGTGGACATTTCTGGAAAGATTTACGATTGAGAGATACAACAAAGTAAAAATAACCAGCACACGCCGGGATCGAATTCTTTCTTCATAAGACGCGATTCTAAATATGAATTATACATTTATAGACTGAGAAAACGATTCTAAATTGGACACTTGTCTATCAGATACAACGGATTTGAAGGAAAGTTTGAACTTTTTCGTCGAACCTGTTACTAAATAAAATAGCTGAAAACACCAGACTGACGGATATTTCAGGTGATTGATTGGATGTTTTATAGAATTTGATCATTTGGGGATGAATAGTCAACAAGTTATGTAAGTATTTGTCATAATTAATAGCAATCGACCCAACTCCGTCTGCTACAACAGTATGGGCTACACCCGCGATACGCCCTCTAGACTTAATTTAACAAACTAGAACGAATACAAATGCATAGGGTTGTGCACTTTGTATCATATGATTATCTATTTTTCAATCAGATATGCCACACACCTTTAGTTCAGAAATAGTATACCTGTTTAAGTTCTTACTTACGAATAAAGGTATGTAAAAAACATTGATTTTTATTGAAATCTAAGCATTTTAAAAATTGGCCCATAAAATTTCAAAATGTCACATAGATTTTTGAAATGTCACATAAAAAATTATAGATGATGGGCCATAGTCACATAGAAAAAAATTCTTTCCAGGTCACTGAGCAGGTTGAAAATAAAGCAGAATATTTACAATCGCCCCATTCAATTCCATTGACAAAAAGGGTGTTCATTTCATATAAACACCACTTTTCGAGAGGGCGGGACTTGTGGAAAAGTTTCGAAGGGGCGGGGCATATACAGTTTACATTCGCGAATTAATCTTTGGAACATAAGAAAGCAAACATTTGGAGGAGTTTTTCAAAATTTGTTCTTAACCGATCTATGCCTTCCTACTAATGGAAACCATGGTTCCCGACTAATATTCTTCTTTATCAATGAGATAAATTGCAAGAAAATTGACATAAGAATCTACCTTACAAACAGCTCGGCTATCTGCATTTCTTTATGACAAAAAAAAAAACCCGATATATTTATCCTACTTTGAAAAAACGTCACTTCCAATGACGTCAAAAATCGGCATTTTTCGCGCCAAACTGTCAAGTTGTTGACAGTGGAACTTATTTTTTCTGCTTTCGAATGTAAACAGCGTAAGTAAATCGGTCATGGCTGTTCCTTATAGGGTACACATTATTCGTGTTATCTACCTCTAATATGGATTAAACATACATGCGTACTAACAAAATGTTTATTTAATGTTAGAAATTACAGCAAATATATTGTAAATATAAGAAATGAACTGAATTTTTTCGGCGTTCAAGCCAAATGAACGACAGAAAATTATCGGCAAATACCATGCGCCTTAAGGCGCTTTCTGCTTTACTTTCAGCCTACTTTAAGCTACAAAATACTAGGATATAGAAACAATTCTTATAGCACATGTGCATGTATAAAGTGGAAGTATTTTCTTCAGTGTAGGAATAAATAAGGTGTATTTCTGGGGTAATGGGTTAAACAAATGAGTTTTTTGAGCTCTTAATTTGCAGTGAATTACAGTTGCACAATTTCAAGATTAGACATTGAGATCATAGTTAAGCAGTAAAACTGACTCTTGGTTTATAATACAACTTATTGGGTTGAGCTCATATAGGTGTAAAACGCTACATGTTTTTCTTCACAGCTATGGTATATAAACAAGCCTTTGTTCAGAAATATTGTGAGAAATACTACTGATATATCTCTACAGAGGGCTTGGTATGTCTAAACATTGTTATCTTCTCAAACTGGATGTTTTTTCTTCTCCTTGACAGTTTTAGAACAAAATACATTTTGCACTGTTTAACCCTGCTCCCCGTAGCTTGTTTTCAGTGCATGTACAATGTATTGATAAAGTGGAATTACATGCATTTTCTTCCATTGAGAAATAAATTGAAGATGCATTTATAGAGTAATGGGTCATTTGATATTCATCACCATTCTGCTACTGAGTATACTATAGTCAGTCACAGGGCTGCCATAAGTTGACATAAAAAATCCTAAGATATCCAAATTTGCATTTTTCAAGTGCGATTTTACGAATCGTACCTTTTCCCCATCGCCTGTTTCTAGTTTTGTTGACACGTGGCTGCTTAAAGCAGGCTGAAAGTAAAGCAGAATGCGCCTTAAGGCGCATTCTGCTTTACTTTCATCCTGCTTTAAGCTACCATGTACTAGAAAAAAATCCGAAGATTTAGGAAATATCCGGAGAAATGGCAGCCCTGCAGTCATAGTTATAAAATCCACCCACTATAAACATCTGTTATCTTAACTATAATATTAACTACATGTAATATAATTATAAATAAAAATTTAAAAATCCATGTAGTTGAGGGGTAAAGCACCCGCTTACGACGTCAGGGGTTGTGAGTTTGATCCCCCGCCGGACCAAGTCCTTCGGATGAGACTTTATAAACCGAGGTCCGATGTATGAGTGCTTTACACTTGGCATCTAAAAGAACCAGAGAACTCTTTCGATAATAAGAATAGGGCATCTTGCCCGGGTTCTCTGTATCCGCTCCCCTCTCTGCGGCGTCCAATTAGCCCATAGATGGCAGAAACGGATGTTAACAAACAAACAAACAAACAAAACAAAACAACAAAAAATCCCCAGGAATGAGTGCAGACTCTTGCCAAACAGGACCTTTAACCCATTACCTCATAAATAAGCCTTTTTACACCTTCAATGTATTCCTGCAGGGAAAAAAAACAAACTCCACTACAGTTATGAATATGTACCATAAGAAATGTCCTAGGGGATTGTAGCTGAAAGTAAAGAAGAATGCACCTTAAGGCACATTCTGCTTTACATTCAACATGCTTAAAGTGGTCTTCAATACTTAAAATAGGCTATAGGGTAAAGGGTAATTAACCCTTTGAGCCCTAGTCCCGCATATAGGCATCCTCTTCAAACAGTGTACATGTGCGTAGTACACTTGTCCTGTGCAAACAGTGAAGACCCAGATCAGAGGACTCCGAAAGGAGCCCTCTGATCAGGGTCTTCACTGTTTATCATAATGCCAAACATTGACAATAACAACCCCTAAAAGTCAGGAATGGACTAGACTAAAATAGAAACTGGAATTGTCCATTTAAAGTTTCAGGGAGGAAAGAGTTAAGAAATCAGTGCAGACCTTGACCTGGCAGGAGCTGTCTGATCTGGGTCTACACTGTTTTCAAAATGTGTCATTATACTCTTATACGAGGAAAAGGATTAGTAAGAACTCTAATCATCACATTTGCCACTATAATTTCTCACAATTTGTCACATATAAAAAACAATCAAAAACCAAAGCACATGCGCAATTATAACCTTCCTAAATTTCCTTGGTGGTGTAAGTTGGGGAAATAAACAACTATTTTTTTCTCCATTTCTCACACTTTTGATTTTTTTCTGTCTTTAATCATATAATTCTTTTTACTTTATAATTCTGATACACATTTCTATCACATTACCACATTACCCTAATAAGCAATGACATATTCTGGAGAAAGATTGGCTGGAGGTTTGGCAATAACAGCTGATGTGTGTTTGTGTGTTTTATAATACAGTCTCACTCACACATACAGCAAAACCTCTGTATTACAACCACTAAATTTTGTTCATTATTAGCTGTTTAAGACGGGTGACTGCTGAAATCAAAGCTCCTTTTTCTGTTTTACGTTCACCTTGCTTTAACCCATTACCCCATAGCCTGTTTCTAGTTTTGAAAACAGGTGACCTTAAAGAAGGTTCAAAGTAAAGCAGAATGCGCCTTAAGGCACATTCTGCTTTACTTTCAGCCTGTTTTAAGCTATTATCTGCTAGAATATAGAAAAAATTTCTTATGATTCTTATTTGTGACACTATAAATTGGAACCGTGTTCTTCAGTAGAGGAATAAATTAAAGGCACAAAAAGACATATTTACGGGGTAATGGGTTAAGCTGACACTTTTAGCCATCGTAATAGAGTTTTTTTTACTGTATACTGTAAGATATTATGGTTAATTCATAGTTATACGACCAGACTTGAGTTAACATATCAATCCCAAGTGAAGTATTTTATTGCATCATTAACAGTGTTCTAATGAACAGTACACTTGTCCGAGACCAATATGCAACACCAGGACAGAATCCAAATTGTTTGAAACTCATAAAAGTTACTTCAGTCAAACTGCCTTAACCCATTACCCCATAGCATGTTTCTCTTTTTGAAGACAGGAGTCTACTTAAAGCAGGTTGAAAGTAAAGCAGAATGCACCTAAAGGCACATTCTGCTTTACTTTCAACCTGCTTTATGCTACCATTTGCCAGAGTACAGAAAATATTTATTTGAGAATATATTCATAACTGTATAAAATGGAACTATTTTCTTCAGTGGAGGACTAAATTAAAAGCATAAAAAGGCATATTTATGGGGTAATGGATTTAATCTAAATTGGAGAAAAAACAACCTGCAGACAACAATATTGAAGCAGGACTAATTTTGGCAGTGGAGAGGTGAAGAAATGTCCTAAAATGCATATTTTGCTGCGAGAAGAGTTACTTTGTTGTTTATCATTATTTTAACCTTTTTAAGCCTATAGTGACTATATATACTTAAGTGGACATTTGCAAACAGTTGATGCACTGTGTTACCCGTCATCAGGGTCTGCACTGTTTGCTATGAACTTTTCTCTGTATGGACAAACTTTACAGTGTCTTCTAAGATCACCCTTGCATATCTACAATTAAATCTTCCAGCAAGTATACAGGGCAAAACCCAGGTATAAATACAGTCTTACTTCAATATCTCAAACTCGGTTATGTTGAACATACCCATATTTCAAAGTGAAAACGTGGCTAAGCCACATTTTAACTTTGAAATAAAGGTATGTTTAACTTAACCGAGCTTAAAGTAAATTGTTATTCATGTATCGAAATATCGGGTAGTTTGAGGTAAGTGAGTTCGAGATATCAAAGATAGACTGTAGATTAAGGTTAAGGTTAAATAATTAAAGCCAATGAGAGCAGTCACCGTTTGTGTCAATATTCCAGGAGCTTGAAGATATATGGCAACGTTTTTTTCTCGTTAAGAGATAAAGGAATTGTTTTTGATTGCTTTTCTTCTGTGTTTTGTAAACTTTTGTCATAATAGAAGTTGGCATGTGCAGATATAAACCAGTTCTAAGGTTTTATGTTTTCCTCCTGACTTACTCAGGGATAAACTGATAAAATGTATATAAACTTTTTGGGTAGAGTAAAATAAGTTTTTCTACTGTGACTAATTGAAGAATATGTCTATCCATCCATCTGTCTGTCCCTGTGTCTGTCTGTCTGTCAATCTGTCAGTCTGTTACACTTGGTTAAGTTTGGGTTAAAGGTTTAGTTAACTCTTTCCCCTATAGAAGTGCACTTACCGGTAATTTATTCCCCCACTCAAGAAAATAGTTCCAATGTATACTGTCATGAAAAATGGTACCGTAAAAGATATGTCCTAATTTATAGCTGGTGACAGCTTAAAGCAGGCTGAAAGTACAGCAGAATGCTGAAGGCACATTCAGCTTTACTTTCAACTTGCTTTAAGTGATCACCTGTCTTCAAAACTTGAAACAAGCTATGGAGTAAAGGGTTAAAGCTTATAGTGGCTTAATTATCATTACCATTCAGCAGTAGGGGACCTTTAATGCAAGCAGATAAATAAAGCAGAGTGTACCTTTACATGCATTCTGTTGTACTTTAAAGCCGCTTTATGTGATTACTTATCTTCCAAACTAGAAACAGATTTTGGGGTAAAGGTTTAACCCTTTACCTGATATCCTATTTCTAGTACTTAAGATAGATGACTACTTAAAGCAGGTTAAAAGTAAAGCAGAATGCGCCTTAGGGCGCATTCTGCTTTACTTTCAGCCTGCTTTAAGCTATCATGTGCTTTAATATAGAAAATATTCCCTGTAATACATATTCATTACCGATTAAATTGGAACTATTTTCTTCAGCGGATGAATAAATCATATCCGCTAAAAGGCGCTTCTATTGGGTAAAGGTTTAAGGTCTTGGGGAACATAGGTGTAAATGCTGGCAAGGTATAGCCATGTTTTTATGCTTTATATTGCCTAACAGTACATCCATATCACAGCCAGATAATAACTACAATCTCTAGCAATATATTTATTCAATGGAACTTATCAAAGTTTAAAGGTTAGAATTTTAATGCCAAGAAAGTTAAATGTCTCGGGGTAACATGGCTTCCCCATATACCAAAGGTGATCAAACAGAATTCTCAGGGTTTGAAATATTGTATAACTCGAAAAATGTACAGGGATTGATGCAAAGTCCCAAAATTTAATAAGGATCTTTGCACTCTAGTAGCAAAACAGTATTACAGTATACAGTTGAATTTAGATATCTCGAACTCGGTTTAGGGGAACATACCCGTATTTCAAAGTTAAAACGCGGCTAAGCCGCGTTTTAACTTTGAAACACGGGTATGCTACCCTAAACTGAGCCTGAAATAAGGCAAATTCATGTTTCGAAGTATCAGATAGTCGAGTTAAGGGAGTTCGAGATATCGAAGTTTGACTGTACATGCATAGGAAAGCTATTCTTAGCAGGAAGAAGGGTTATAGTTTTCTTGTTCTTTCAAATTTCTTTTTCTCTTTTCAGGTAAGAATTTCTCATGAGCATACAACATATGTTATGTAGGATGGCTTTCATCCAGGTAAGAGACAGTGATTATTTGGTCAGTCAACTCTTATGTAATCAAACCTTGTATGAAACAGCCACTCAAAAGTATATAAGTCTTTAAAACAGATTGCACTTAAATGCAGGACAAGTTTCTGCCATATTTCTTTTCCTGCATTTAGCAGAACAAAATTCTCTATAAGAACAGCAGATGACCACTTAAAGCAGGGTGACAATATAGCAGAAAGCTGCTTTACTTTAGGCCTGCTTAATTTAAGCTACTATTTGCTATGATGTAGAAAACATTTCTTAAGCTGTCAGCCTGTATAAATTGGAACTGTTTTCTTCTGTAGAGGAATAATTAACCCTTTCTCCAATAGAAGCCCCTTTTAGCGCTTTCAGTTTATTCCTCCGCTGAAGAAAATAGTTCCAATTTATACAGTTATGAATATGTATCGTAAGCAAAATTTTCTTTATTCAAGTAGGTTGTAACTTAAATCAGGCTGAAAGTAAAGCAGAATGCGCCTCGAGGCACATTCTGCTTTACTTTCAACCTGCTTTAAATAGACACCTATTTTCAAAACTAGAAACAGGCTATTGGGTAAAGGGTTAAAAGGTGTATTTATGGAGTAAGGTGTTATCCTGCATTAAGCAGGATCAGCATGTTGATCTGATTTTGTAATGTCAATACAAGCTCATGACATTAAATTTAGTATTGGAAGTGGTTTGTTTATTGTGAGAGATCATGGTTCAAAGACAAGAAGCAATTGGCACGGGTCTGGGGTACTTTATAGCAAGCCAGCTATTAACCCTTAGCCTGCCACTCACGACTATAGCTCCATATGCAAACAGCTTGGATCTGGATGAGACGCCAAGTAACTCGGCGTCTCATCCGGATCCAAGCTGTTTGACACTCGGGACAACATTTTCAGCAATTTTGAGCATTTTTGAAGCACTTTGAAACTTGAAGCAGACGAGAAATATAGCAGACGACAATTTATTTGGCGGGCTAAGGGTTAAGTCTTTAATTGCTACATTGCATGTTTGGAAACCCAGCGAAAACACATAGATAACCTCTGTATGACCCTGTGTCTTTCACATTTGTAAATGATAGGAAATCATATGAAATTGAGTAGAAAACAAAAATATGTGTGATCATGTTCAGATATCGTATGTGTATATAGGATCTTACTCGACTGAAGGAAATAGTTCCACCTTATACAGCTAATTTATTACGCATCCTAACGCGATGGTCACTTTAATGCAGGCTGAAAGTGAAGCAGAATGTGCCTTCAAGCACATTCTGCTTTACTTTAGGTAGTCAACTGTCTTCAAATCTAAAACCAGGCTATAGGGTAATGGGTGAATTGGTGCAAAATCACCTAAAGCAGATACCGTAAATGTAAGTAAGATAGAATTGTTTTAGCTACAAAGTTTAACCCATTCCCTGATAAATATTGAATTTATTCCTCCACTGAAAAAAAAAATTAAATTCCACTTTAAACTGCCTTGAATATGCACCATAAGAACTATTTATTCCTAGCAGATGGTAGCTTATAGCAGACTGAAAGTAAAGCCGAATGTGCCTTAAGGCTCATTCTGCTTTACTTCCAACCTGCTTTAAGTGGCCACCTGTCTTCAAAACTAGAAACAAGCTAGGTGGATAGTTTTGAGGAATATACATACACATATAATCTGATCCCAACAAATAAAGATGGATGATCTCAGGATCATGTCATCAATCATATACTCAGAGCAATGTTAATAAATTATTTATAGTCTCTAACATAGTTGAAAAAATCCAGAAGAATAAATAAGAAATCAACCAACACCAGCTTCCGACCCGCCCAGTTCTTGCACCCTTACACTGAACTATTCCATTGTCTTAATTGGACCAGTTTATATTGTCTCTCAAGGGATTTAATTTCCAAAATAATAATTAGTATGACGAACAGTGCAGACCTTGATCAGCAGGCACCTTCTGATTTGAGTCTTCACTGTTTGTAAAGATGAATAAATTATACTTGTTAACACACAATCAGGGCTCAAGCTGTTTATCTCATTCACCGCCAATGGCGCCAAAAGGTGTCTTCTTTGCTAAATCCTGATCAGACACCAGGTAATGCAGTGTCTAGTCTGGATCAAACTGCACCATGGTTTACATTTATATCAATAATTGGTTCAGTGTAAAAAAGCCCAAAATCAGACAACTAAAGTATCCTAGATGAGAGTAAATAGAGAGGATATTTATTGGGTGAAAGGGTTGACTCTTTACTCCATAGATATGCATTATTACCCCTTGAATTTATTCCTCCACTGAAAAAAACCAGTTCCAATTATACAGTTATGAATATGTATCATAAGAAATATTTTCTATATTCTAGCAGATGGTAGCTTAAAGCAGGCTGAAAGTAAAGCAGAATGCGCCTTGAGGCACATTCTGCTTTACTTTCAACCTGCTTTAAGTAGTCACCTGTCTTCAATACTAGAAACAGGCTATACAGTAAAGGGTTAACGTAGATACTAAAACTTAACAGTGAACGAGTTAATGGGTTCCATTAATAACAGGATCCCAAGAAATGAATATGGATGATGACATAAATCATCTGTACAGTATACAGACTTAATTCAATTCTTATCCCATGCTCAATTCTCCTCTGCTTTAAAATCCAGAGTTATATTCACTTGACATCTGCAGAGCTCTGGATAAGGGGAGTATTTAAAAAACTAAAATCTTTTTATTCCTGCATAAAACCCTATGTTATCAATACTCATTAGAATCGTCTCTTCGAGACGATTCTAATGAGTAGTAACACCATAGGATTTGGTGCTGAAATATGTGAGAAAATGTTGAATTTGTTAAGTTTATTCCCTCTTATCTTGAGCTCTACATCTGATCAGAATCAAAACAGTGTACCGTTTGCCTTGTATATTCTTGAATGAAGTTAGAAATGAGTTAATTATAGAATTTCAGTGGACAATATTTTTTAAGCAGACATCCTTTTTACGGTATTGAGAAGGAATGATGAGGGGTGATGTTAGAAGAAAGATCATGTACACCTATCAATGTCAGAATTAATTTGCCAAAATCAACTTACTACAATCTAGCACATGTAAGAAGTCTGGGTAACCTCTATCATGACTTTTTTTCAGGAATGGTTCATTGTTTAACCCATTTCCCCCCATAGAAGTGACACCTTTTAGCGCATTTAATATATTCCTCCACTGAAGAAAAAAGTACAATTTATACAGACATGAATATGTATAATAAGAAATATTTTCTTTTTTTCGAGGAGATGGTAGCTTAAAGCAGGCTGAAAGTAAAGCAGAATGTGCCTTAAGGCACATTCTGCTTTTCTTTCATCAACCTGCTTTAAGAAGCCACCTATTTTCAAAACTTGAAACAGGCTATGGGTTAAAATCAAATTTCACTTGACTGACTTTGTTGAAACTTGGAAAAATGATCAGTGCATGGTCCTGACCAAGCATAGAAACTTTCATATTTATCCAAAATGCAATATAGCAGCCATATTGAAAATCTATTTTTAACTTAACCTCAAATTGTATTGGACTGATTTTGTTGAAACTTATAATGTAGAAATGATAGGTGCATTGTCAGGACCAAACAGTTTTACATCATGTTGATCTGAAATCCAATATATGGCAGCCAAAATGGCCATCTTAACAATCTATATTAAAATTAAACTGGACTGATTTTGTAGAAACTTGGTAGCTATAATCACTGTATTGTCTCAAAAAAACTTTACTTTCATGTTGATCTGAAACACAATATGCCCACCATGCGGCGCAATCTTGAAAATCTATTTTAAAACTTAAATTTAAATTCCATCGGACCATATTTAGGAATAATCGTGCATGATTCTGACCAAATTTTATTACATTAGTGTGGTAAGAAATCCATTGTTAGTTTAATGTCGATAAGTTTATTAAGTAATCTCAACGCTTGCCTAGATATACTTGTAAACAATGTATGTTTTATAATGGGTGTGTGTGTACGTGTTTTTTCCTGGCCAAGGTGACTGTGATAGCCTAGTTTTCTTGTAGCCATGTGGCTGTACCCCAGGTACATTAGCTAACATAATGTGTTCTGTGTAGAATTGTATCTGTCAAGTGGAAACTCACTGTCAGAGAGAATGAGAACCAGTCTTGTCAGATAGAACTGAAACCAGCTCTGACAGTCTAGGATATAGGATATAGGTTTGCTGGAACTCTTTTACCAATATCTCTTGCATTTGGACTTGGTTTACCCATTACCCCATTGCCTGTTTCAAATTTTGAAGATAGGTGACCATTTAAAGCAGGTTGAAAGTCAAGCAGAATGTGCCTTTAGGCACATTCTGCTTTACTTTCAGCCTGCTTTAAGCTATCATCTGCTAGGATTTAGAAATATTTCTTTTGATACAAATCCATGCCTGTAATAATTGGAACTATTGTTTCAGCGGAGAAATATATGAAAGGCGTAAAAAGTCGTATTTATGGGGTAATGTGTTTAAATCCAGATCAGACAATGAGTTACCCATTCCACCATAGATACACTTTTTTACACCTAATTTATTCCTCAACTAAAGAAAATAGTTTCAATTTATACAGCTATGAATATGTATGATAAAAAATATTTTCAATATTTTCGCAGATGTTAGCTTATAGTGGACACATATGTCTTCAAAGCTAGAAACAGACTACAGTATAAACTCGGACAACCGGAGTCCCAGAAATCGGGAATCCTCAGAATACCGAACTTTCTGTCCGGTCCCGATTTGTTTCCTTCTTATTTTAACCAAAAGTAAGTTTCAGAAAACCGGAACCTCAGAATCTCGGCCCAAAATGTTCAGATACACATAAAATTACCTCGGAAAACCGAACACCCACTGTATTTATCACCTCGCGTCGGAAATTTCACCATTGAAATCAACAAAAATTTATTCAACCGAGTCGACTGTCAAACACATCTGGGACACTTAGCGTATGTGTTAAGATTGCGTAATGGGTGGGGTGTTTATTGGAGATGTATTTTACGGTTGTGACACTTGATTGCTTATTAACATAAGGCTCCGATATGACTGGATATGACAATGCTACAGCAACAGAAATGCATTTCATTGTTTTTAGTTTGTTTCGAAGTACTTCGGTACACTTAAATTACTGTTTAGAATTCAAATTTATAAAAGTTCAGTAAGGCAATTTGAAGACAGAAAGCAAGGAAAATAACTCAGATATATTTCATAATTATTGTTTGCAATTGCAGAAGCAAAGTCTTACTGTATAAACAACCGCTCAATTAGGCCATCTAATAAACTACGCAAAACGAAAACACAGACACTCGATTTGCACAGCAAAATTTCCGTTAGCGACATATTCGCAAAGTCGGAAACGTTCTTGATCATATACTGAATCTACGAACTTCCATAGAATAATGTGTTGCTCGAAATGCGAATAAAGTAAGCCCATCAAAAGTTAAAACTATGTCGGTTGTTTGTTTTATAGACCTAATGGTTGCGACAATCCAAAAATTGAAGTGTTTATTCAAAACGCAGATGCTTCTAACCTATGGGAATACGTTTATATCCTGTGATGTAACCCTAAAAGTACAGAGTATACACGAGTGCACATTATACGCGGCAAAAGACGGTACATTATTATTGAGCTATTATTAAACATGCTCTGTCGTATTTAAAGTTTATTCTTATTCTTGATCATTCTATCAAACAGTTTTGATATAGATGAGAATTCACTGTTACGTTCATGTTATTTAAGTGATATATAGGTCTGGTCTGTGAAGATGCCTCAGCCTGAATGTCAGCACTGATTCATGAAAAAATCTGAAAACCGAACACCTCAGAAAACCGAACTTTTTTCCTGGTCCGGAGGGTGTTCGGTTTTCCGAAGTTTTACTGTATTGGGTAATGGGTTAATTTGTTTGCCATCTCTAGGTTGTTGCATATAACAGACTTTCTGCATTAATTGAACATATTAAATAACCAGCATCTTTTGACATGAAGTTGGCATACTTCACCACTGGAATCATTAAGTGTGATTTGTATAATTTAAAGGAACTTGTTTCATAATCGATTTTAAATTTACTAAGTGTACTCTTATCAAACATACTTTGCTAGGTATTTAAAGAATCGTTGCCCTTTGATTGGATGTAAAGTTGGTTAGCCAATAATGTCTCTGATAAATGCATTGGTATTGCACTTGTATCCATGACCCTGATTGATTACGTTTCTATGCCCTAGCTGTCTTTAATAATAATAATAATAATAATAATAACGACTTTATTTTACGTGGATAACATATTTGGCGTGTAAACCAATTTTCAATATGGTCCACATTAAACTTTAACCTTAGCCATAACATGTGAATGATACTTAATATTTGAAATGTTTACTAAACTCAAGAAGCCCAGTCAAACTTGGGCTATTTCAAACAAAGGTCAAGGTCATTTAGAAGGAATGGCTGAATTTAATTTGGCCATAACCTCAGAATTACATGATGGATTGTTATAGAGACAACTTCATTTTTGGCATGTTTCAACTCAAGAATCTCTTGCGCTCAGAACAAGTTGGATCATGTCAAAGATACATTTATAGGGCTACATCAGGGGACACAACGTTGCACAAACATGTGTTGTTGCATTTATGCCATCTACGAACTTAGTACTGTACTGCAGCTAAGGTCATGCCCCTTCAGCATCTGCACATGTGCCTTGGTGATTGCGGCTTGTTTGTATTACTGTTTTGTAACCTTGACCTATGTGAACTTGGTTGAGTTCTTGTCTAATTTAGTTCAATAACAGACTAATTAAGTGTTCACAATGATGATCAAACATTCTAAATTGCGTCTGTGTCTTACAGACATATTTTGAGTTTATCAGCTCGAACAGTTACTTTTTGTTCTAGCGTGTTACTTCATTGCAGCAAGATGTCTTAACCCATTACCCCATAGTCTGTTTCTAGAAACAGGCATGACTACTTAAAGCAGGTTGAAAGTAAAGCAGAATGCACATTAAGGTGCATTCTGCTTTACTTTCAGCCTGCTTTAAGCTTATAGTAACCACCTGCTATAATAAAGAAAAAAATCCTATTGATTTTCTAGACTGTATAAATTGGAACTATTTACCTAAGTGGAGGAATAAAACAGAGGCGTAAAATAGGTGAATTTATGAGGTAATGTCTTAATTCTTTGGAATTCTTGATACACACTATCTGGTGTTCAGTTCTTTTAACAAGGTCAACACTACATGTGGTAATTAAAAGATGAAATATTTACTTTACCATTTACCTTGTAATCCTCCCAGGGAGATACAGACTTTGATAAAAGCCTTTATTAAATAAATAGGCAGTCTTTGCAGAAGATTCAAAAGACTAGGGTAACTAAATTGTTCACAGCAAAGTGATTTAAAAAATATCAGCAGGTTGAGCCAAACCTGTTTTCAGCTGAATTTCTGTGATAAAGTAATAACGATCCCTTAACCATTTCCCCAATATCCTGTTTCTTGTATTGAAGACAGGTGAACACTTAAATCAGGTTGAAAGTAGAGCAGAATGTGCCTTAAGGCACATTCTGCTTTACTTTCAGCCTGCTTTAAGCTACCCTCTACTAGGATATAGAATATTTTTCTTGTTCTACAATTTTGCATTCATGGCTGTATAAAGTGGAATTACTTTCAGTGGAGGAATGATTATAAGGCTTATTTATTGAGTATTGGGTTGAGACACATGGCACCTTAATGCAGAGATCAGAAGCTCATAGGAGCTTTCTGCATTACTTGTGTTCTATAATAATCAGCAGCCTATCTTTCATAGCGCTTGTTAAACACAGGTTTTGTGGTATGACCACATGTTGTTTGTATTTTTCATATGATTGATGATGTTCCTTTGTAACACCCTCACAATCTTTAACTGATGAACTTGTTAAAGTGAAAGAATTACTCCAATAAAAATTTGAACCTTTTACTGTGAAGAGCCAATTATAACCTTCAAATTGCCGGAAAACTGAGTAAATCGTGTTAAGGATTGCCTTTTTGCTACCATTTTATTGCTCTAGAATCTGAGATTTTACAAGTTTTTTAAATCTTTTCAAGATAATTAAATTTGCGGAAAATGCTTTTTGCCAGGCTTTGGGCATTTAGTATGGGATTTCCTACTGATAGAATATTGTCTAGCAATAAATCAAGTTATATATAGGTTAGCGGGTAGATATGCAGATTCACATTTTATCAGGTGCTTGAGAGGACGATAGGTTGTTCACCTCGAGCTGTTTGGAAGGGTTCTTGGTAGTGCTGTGTCAAAAGTCCTTGACTTAACACTTTGCATGTTAGCAGCCAAATCTTGATTATCTATGCAATTAAACAGTGTGGATCCTGATGAGACGCTGCGTAATGCAGCGTCTCATCGGGATCCAATCTGTTTGACACTCTGACGCTGTTTTGAAAAGAAATCTCATTTTTGAAATTTTTAATTTTAGAACAATAGCTAAAGACAACAATTGTTGGAGACAAAAAAATTACCCAGCATTCATAGAGTTAAGACTTTCTCAGGCAGGCTCAATTCCTGTGGCATTTGGCAAGGTGTGAAATGACTGTAACTATAGTCTTGTAAATTAACCCATTCCCTCAAAGAAGTGCCTTTTAGCGCATTCAGTTCATTCCTCCGCTGAAGAAAAAAGTTCCAATTTATACAGTCCTGAACATTTATCATAAGAAATATTTTCTTTATTCTAGCAGGTGTAAGCTTAAAGCAGGCTGAAAGTAAAGCAGAATGCACCTTAAGGTGCATTCTGCTTTACTTTCAATCTGCTTTATGTAGTCACCTATTTTCAAAACTAGAAACAGGCTATGGGGCAAAGGGTTAACCCACCATTACTCCATAGACTGATTCTAATTTAGGCTTTCAAAGTCCTATATAGGAGCCCACTGATCAAGGTCTACTCTGTTTGTTATTCTGTAATATATTACAAAAAATGATCCTAAATATTCAGAAATGACTAGACTTGTCCATATGAAGTTTCAGGGGTGAATATATGAATAATATTTTACTTATTGCCTAATTTAGATCTACAACATTCACAAAAAGTAAAGTACCAAGTTCTAGTATACTTTCAGCCAGAATGAGTACATTCAATCCCCAGATGTCTTGCCAACAATATTGAGTCTTCAACTGCTAATATATGGTGCCTAGGCAGCCATAGTACCAATTCATACTCTTCACAGGTACCCATCTTAAGGAGCTTTGTATTGCCCCTAGGGACATTTAAATGGGGGATATACGGTATTCACAGGTTTTAGCATTTCCAAACAAGACGATTTTGAATGATTGTAATGGTTACAAAATAATTTAACTTTATTATTAATGTAGAGAGATAATTTTATCTCTTTCATGAAGGCATTTTCTAGGATAGAAGATGGATTATCCTTTGGTAAGCATTAATCTTGATATGAAAGCAGCTTGAGGTTCGTTATTCATCTTGAAAAATATATTTTTTTGGAGTGATGAAGTCCGCCCTGTGTATGCTGTAATTTAGATGAATAAACTGTTGGATCTCTTTTCTTTGAAGTAAGATTCTTCCTTACTTCACAAAGAAACGAATATATTCATCATTTACAAACAGTGTAGACTCAGATCAGAGGACTTCTAAAGGAGCTCTCTGATCTTGGTCTACACTGTTTGCCTTAGCAATAATTATTTTGAAAATAAAATCCCTGGACAGAGATTTCAAACTGGTCATTATTTAAAAAATGGAATAGTTAATATGGAAGGTGAGCAGTGCAAGGGTTAACCCTTTGTGGTACAAAAATATCTGCTTTAAGTATTTTTTTCTCTACAACAATGCACAACATGTCTTTATGATACAGTGGAGAATGTGTTATTCTTTCCCAATAAACGCGTTTACGCTAAAACTATTATTTCAATTACAAACAGTTTGGAGCCAGATCAGACGCCGGGTAACCCGGCGTCTGATCAGGCTCCAAACTGTTTGCCACCAAGATAAACATGAATTATCAGAATTGTCTAAAAGTTGTTCTTTTCTACGTTTTAGTGTTTTGCGTTTGCATACGTTTGCGTTTAAACGGGAAAGAATAACAGATTCTCCACTGTACTTCTGGTTAACCTGACTGGACAGTCAGATACTGGTGTCATACAGTTCGGATCCTGTTCAGATGTGGATTTGCTTAGAATCTAATCTGAATTAAACTATTACCCAATAGATATATATGCCCTTTTTAACACCTATAGTTATTCCTACACTAAAGAAAATAATTCTACTGTATATACAGTAATGAATATGCCCCAAAAGAAATATTTCCCATTTTACCAGTACGTAACTTAAAGTAAGCTAAATGTAAAGCAAAATGGTCCTTTAATGAGCATTCTACTTTACTTTTAGCCTGCTTTAAGCAACCATTTGTTTTCAATACTGAAAACAAGCTGTGGGGGAAAGGGGTTAAAGCATGGCAAATACGATGCAACCCTCAGCTGCCTAGTAGGATAATAGATATTAACCTTTCTACAGCTCAAATAATGGGTCTGCTTTGGAAATTATCATCTGCAAACTTTGTAAAATTATGCTTTATGCAATCTTGAATCAAGGAGCACTAATATGGGTTTCGAATTGTTTGGATGCACATCAGACAGGAAAGTATTTCTTTGCCTGTTCTGGATCTAAACCATTGCCTAAAACAGCCAGGTCTCTGATTGGCATGATATTTAGATTTAATGATAAACAGGAAATGATGAGGAACTGTGGGTGTCATTTGGATAACATCTTGAGTTTTCCCCATGTTTAAACCGTTGGTAAATACTCTGTCTACCACCCCACAAGAAGTTTGATAAAAAGACAATTAATTAGCTCTTAAATATTAAATGTCAAGAAACAAGGAGGGAACATCCTTCTTACAAGTTCTCGTAACCGATTACATTAAGAAACAACCAGTTATTGACATCATGCACTCTAGGGTGTCTATCTTGTCGTTGTCGTATGAAATCTTAACATTGGCCATAACTTTGGAACTACTTGGTTTGTTTACTCACCTCAAAAAGCTCTTGAGTGCAGAACAACTTTGGTCATGTCTGACAATGGTCAAGGTCATTTAGAGGTAAAATAAGAACTTAACATTGCCATAACTAAGGATAACAAAACAGATGAGCTTTGGCACCCGCATGCGGTGCTCTTGTTTAAAAGACATGTTATAACTTAAAGCAGATTGAAAGTAAAGCAGAATGTGCCTTAAGGCACATTCTGCTTTTCTTAAATCCTGCAGTAAGCTACCATTTGCAGATATCGGAATATTTCTTATGGTGTATATTAATGAAAATGGAATTCTTTTCCTCAGTGGAGGAATTAATTAAATGTGAAAACGGGGTATCTATAGAGTAATGGGTTAATATATATGACTACTATGCAATATTAACTGAGACAAGACTCCCATTTTGTCAGAAATAAACAACACAACTGCCACATTTTCCCCATTATGTCTCCTATGTTGTGACTTCTCATTGGAATCGTCTCTTCAGAGTGACTGTATAAAGTGGAAGTACTTCTTTCTTCAGTGAAGATATAAAGGTGTAGAAAGGCGTATATATGGGGTATTGGATAAAGATGCAGAGATCAGAATGAATCTGAAATGTTGAAGTAGAGGACCAATATATTGCGCAATGATATTTAAAGACGAGAACATTTAGCAAGCTTGAAAGAAATGTTGTTAACTTTATTATCTTCAATGCTCTTTGGCCTTTTATGCACTAATGGATCTTAAGACCCTAGTGACTGTCAAACGTTGGCTCATTAGAGAAATTTACAAAGTCTCTAAGTACATTGGGAACCTTTTAGTGTCAAACCATGCAATCTTAAAATGGCCATTTCTTAACACTTTACCCCATAGCCTTTTTAGCTCACCTAGCAGGAAGATCGCTGGATATCCGTCGTCTGTTGTTTTATCCACAATTGTTCTTTAACACTCTAGCGGCTACAAATTTCATTGGATTTAATGAAACTTCTTGACAATGTTTGTCTTGATTCAATCTAGGCTAAGTTTGAATGTGGGTCATGTCTAGTCAAAAACTAGGTCACTAGGTCAAATCATAGAAACACCTTAACGCTCTAGGGGCTGCAAATCTCATTTGATCTTCATGAAACGTATTCAAAATGTTGGCATCATTAATATCTAGGTCAAATTCGAAAGAGGGTCATGTCCGGTCAAAAACTAGGTCACTAGATCAAGTCATAGAAAAGCCTTGTTAACACTCTAGAGGCTACAACTCTCATTCTTCATGAAATTTGGTCAAAATATTTGCCTTATTTGATATCTAAGTCAAGTTTGAATGTTGGTTATTTTAGGTCAAAAACTAGGTCACTAGGTCAAATCATAGAAAAACCTTATAACACTTTAGAGGCTACAAATCTCATTAGATCTTCATGAAACGTGTCAAAATGTTGATTGATATCTAGGTTAAGTTTGAATGTGGGTCGTGTCTGGTCAAAAACTAGGTCACTAGGTCAAATCATGAAAATACATTGTGTACACTCTAGAAGCTACATTTCTCTGATCTTGATGAAACTTGGTCAATATTGTTTGCCTTATTGAAATCTAGGCCATGGTAGAATATGGGTCATGTCAGGTCAAAATCTAGGTCACTATAGGTCAAGTTTTACATGGTGTACAAGGTGAGCGATATATGGCCATAGTGGCCCTTGTCTTGTATTGACGATAGGTGGCCACTAAAAACAGGTTAAAAGTAAATCAGAATGAGCCCTTATATAATGCTATGATGTAAAGAGTTGAATATTTTCTTCCATAGAGCAATAAATTAAAGGCATATTTATGGTGTAATGGTTACAAGTGGCTTTTCTTAAGAATAATAGAGATCACTATAAAGACATTGTTTACTTAATGTAGGATAATGTAATTTAGAAAGCGTTTTACTTTCTGCATTAGTTCTATCCTGTATCAAGCTGTAAGATATTGTAAAGACTGATAATGTATTACACTAGTTTTAAATAGCAGTTTGACAATGGTTTTCCTGTACCATAAAGTGGTTAGTGAAGTACTGGAAGAAATGTAGAGTTATTGCAGGGTCTGTTAGTGTGCAGGGAGCCATAAATACAGGGCACAATCATACAAAAACAACAACCGTTAGTACTCATAGGCAACCAGCAAACTGTACTCCATTAACCCATTGCCCCATAGCCTGTGTCTACTGTGATCACTTAACCCATTACCCCATAAATATGCCTTTTTAACGCCTCTAAGTTATTCCTCAACTGAAGAAAATAGTTCCATTTTTCGGCGGAGCTGTCTGGTTTCTATTTAGCCACACTTTCTGTTTGGCCACACATTTCAACCAATTATATTTGATCAGAAATTTAGACTTGAGAGCACCTTTTGAAACTGAATAGTCTGATTGGATAGTAGCCAGGGCTCCAGATAAGGGAATTATTTCAAAACTTAAAATCTTTATTTGTGCATTAAACCCTGTGGTGTCACTAAACATTTGAATTGTCTCTTCGAGACAATCAAAATGAGTGGTAACACCATAGGGTTTGGTGCTGAAATGAGTGAATAAATGTGATTTGTTTAGTTTACTCCCTCTTATCTGGAGCCCTGTAGGCTGGTCTATGTCCAATTACAGTTTTCCCAGATATGGCTGTGAGTGTAAAATTTAGAGACACAGACCAGACTGTTTACTACACTGGGGGCTGATGCAATTTAAGATGACATCTGAAATACAGAGGAAGCTAGGTGTTTTGTAATTGTTTACTACCAATTTGTTTTAATTGTTAACTATTTGTACACATTTACCATACATTAAAAGCAATATTAAATATAAATGGCCTCATGTGAGTTAAACACAATTGTGTGGTTTCATCATTATTTACAAGAGTGAAGTAGAGCAGACTGTTGAATCTGTACATTTGTGTATGCTATATAGTTTGTTTCAAGAAACTCAATGAATGAAGTTTGATATATAGAACAATAGATTAATGTGAGGATCTCCTACCAGTAGCTAGGATATGAGTTAAATTATTGTTTTGTTTTGCATTTCTGTACATGATAGTTTTGCATTTTAGATAAAAGTTACTGTTTCAATTGTATACTTTTATTTTTTGCTTTTCAATCCAAGATATTACAATTCTTTGAAAACCTCAATTTCATTCAATTTTGCACACCCATCTATATAGCCTTAGTTCAACCACTCATTCCGCCGAATATCTTTTTTAAAGATATTTCTTGTTTACAGTCATGAATATACATCTTAAGAAATATTTTCTATATTCTAGCAGATGGTAGCTTAAAGCAGGCTGAAAGTAAAGCAGAATGTGCCTTAAGGCACATTCTGCTTTACTTTCAACCTGCTTTATGTGGTCTCCTATCTTCAATACTAGAAATAGGCTATGGGCTAATGGGTTGAAAAAGGTTGAAAGTAAAGCAGAATGTGCCTTAAAACCTATTCCAGCACAGACTGAATACAAATTAATCTGCTTGCCTTTATTGTGGCTTAAGAAAACTTGTGTTCTACCAGGTTTACAAAGATGTATCCTCCCATCCCTTGTGGCAATGGCTCGCGAGTTTTAAAGACAGATGGCTGCTTAAAGCAGGCTGAAAGTGAAGCAGAATGCTTTGCTTTATGTTAAGCCTGTTTTATGAGATTTTATATTGCATCGCCCCAAGGGTGTTTAAATGAGGGTGCACAGATATGGTGACTAAGTAATGAATTTTGCTCAAAATTGGTACACCCTAGATTGAGGGCCGCGCTACCAAAAAATTGTCAAATTACTTATTTTGAAGGATGCAATATGACTTTATTTTGGGACATACAATAAATTCCAGTATTCACAGTATTGAACAGAAGCTGTACCGTATGCTGGTCTAGGTGGAAGATTTATGATACTTCTGGCATTGGCTTTGATTTGACTGAAGTGAACCTAGTATGCCTGCCAACTTTATGCTCTTTTTCATCTTCTTTTGCATATTTCACCTCTGTTTTTATTCTCTTTCGATCTGAAAGGAAGTGGTAACGAGGTGGGTTTTTTACAGACAGAATGCTACATAGAACTTCTGTTGAGAGATATTACTATTAATGATTGATGGGTATACATGTATATAGTGTTATTGTACAGTAGGTTGCTGCTTAATGCAGCACAAAAGTAATACAGAAAGCTCCTAAAGGAGCTTTCTGTATTACTTTGTTCTGCATTAAACAGCCATCTTTCAACTTATTGTCTGTTTATTTAATGATTGCTAGACACAAGGTTGTCGGTACTTTCTAAGAGTAATGATTTTATATTTGGAGGCCTTTTTATCCTTGAATTTTATTTAAAGGCTACACTGTTTGTTTTGCTGGTGCAGCCGCTACGCAGCTGTTTTTATTGACCAACATCAGAGGGAAGCTGCAATAACAAACATACTGGGATTAGCTAGACAGTGAGCCAAGGCTTGCTTGCCCGTTGTGGTGGGTTTGAAGATAGACAAGGCATTGAGTGGGGGATATAGAATTGTAGACTGAAATCTACTTTAATGTTATTTTTCTTCTGAAAATAGCTGCTGACATGAATATAGCACTATCACTTTTTGATCCTGAAAATGCTGAGTTTTGAAATGTGTTCTCTTTTTAGCTCACCTGAGCTAGCTCAGGGTGAGCTTTTGCAATCCTTGAATGTCTGGCGTGCGTCGTTCGTCGTCAACAATTTTAGTGTTTATTCTCTAGAGGCCACAATATTTATCCAATCTTTCTCAAACTTGCTCAGATGGTATATTGCCATAAGAGTTCAGATGAGTTCGATTATGGTTGAAATTCGACAAATGGGTCATGAGTTATCTACCTTTGAATTGCTGAAAATGCCATATTTAACAATGTTTACACTCTAGAGGTCACAAATTTTATCTAATCTTTCTCAAACTTACTCAGATTGTATACTACCATAAGAGTTAAGATGAGTTTTATTTTTGTTGAAATCGGACAAAAAGATCAAGAGTTATCTACCTTTGAATTGCTGAAAATGCCATATTTAACGGTGTTTACACTCTAAAGGCCACAGTATTTATCCAATCTTTCTAAAACTTGCCCAGATTGTATATGACCATAAGAGTTCGGATGAGTTTGATTTTAGTTGAAATCGGACAAATAGATCAAGAGTTATTTACCTTTAAATTGCTGAAAATGCCATATTTAACAGTGTTTACACTCTAGAGGCCACAATTTTTATCCAATCTATCTCAAACCTGCTCAGATTGTATATGACTATAAGAGTTAAGATGAGTTCGATTATTGTTGAAATCAGACTTACAGGTCAAGAGTTATGTACCTTTGAATTGCTGAAAATGCCATATTTAACAATGTTTACACTCTAGAGGTCACAAATTTTATCTAATCTTTCTCAAACTTACTCAGATTGTATACTACCATAAGACTTCCGACGAGTTCAATTATGGTTGTAATCGGATCAATAGGTCAAAAGTTATCTACCTTTGAATTGCTGAAAATGATATATTTAACAGTGTTTACGCTCTAGAGGCCACAATATTTATCCAAGCTCTCTCAAACTTGCCCAGATGGTATATGACTATAAGAGTTCGAAAAAGGGTGGTAATGGTTGGAATCTGACAAATAGATTAAGAGATATCTACCTTTGAATTGCTGAAAATGCCATATTTTACATCGTTTACACTCTTGCAACTACAGTTTTCAATGGATTTTGATTATACTTGTACAAAAAGGATGTAGCTATATGTTCTGGAAGGAGTGCAAATATAGTTGAAATGTAATCATTGTGGCAATATTTACCTGCCCTTGATATACTTTGAAATGCTAGAAAAAGGCTTCATTTCAGTATTGTTTAGGCTTTAGTTATCTGCCTTTGATGTACTCTACTATACTACAGTAGGTCGACAAACTTGAATGGATTTAGAATAAAACGGGTGAAATTCAAAGGTAAAGCTATCAGGCTTCATTACAAATGGTGAGCGATATCAGGGCCTTCAGGCCCTCTTGTTAGTCATACTACTCTAAAAGGGTAAAACCTCTATAGGTTCCAGTTCCTTTAACCTATCACTTTCTCACCGCATAACTTCAAACATTTTTGTTCGATTCCCTCTGAATTTGGAGATGTTATTGCCAAGGGTTTACATTATGGATTCTGATACATTTACCCTTATGTAGGTCCTGTAGGAGAAACCTGAGGAAATTATCAAAATGTGAAATTTCTGAGAATTCTCCCAAACTCTCAAATCCATTAAATTGTACATTGAAATGTTTTTAGAGATGTAATTTGTTGGTTACAACAATGTTTTACCTTTCAATGTTCAATTGTACCAATTATAACATCTCTAACAGGGTTCCAGATAAAATGGAGTATTTAACTGAACAAATCCATCATATTCTCACTCATACAGCACCAAATCCTATGGTGTTACTACTCATTACAACCCCCCCCCCCCCCCCCCTCCCTGCCCTAGAGCTCCCCATTGCATCCTCAAGGAGTTGTAAGGTTAAGACTTAATCATAATAATTTTTACTCTGTGCAGACTAAAGCATTTCTAAATAATCATGATGGCTCTAAAAATAATTTCTCAGTACTTGACATATTTGTGTAATATTAATTTATTGAAGTTTGTTTTATGATAATGCTTTAATAATGTCATGTAATATAGCATGTAATACTTCATGCTTGAAGGAGATGAACATTGTATCACAAGGCACACGTCTCAATGATCTCTTCTGATATACAGTCGAACTACGATATCTCGAAATCTGTTTTGTCGAACATACCCATATTTCAAATTTTAACTTTGAAATATGGGTATGTTTGACTTAACTGAGCATGAAATAAAAAATAAATGCAGTTCATATGTCGATCTATCGGATGGTTCAAGTTAAACAATTTCGAGATATGGAAGTTTGACTGTATGCTGCAATGGAGAAGAATTTCTTTCCCATTGAAAGAAACTAAATTTAAACACAACAAGATGAGTTATAGCAAAGTGACAGCTCTCTAAAATGTCTGACAACTTTATAATTCTGGATGGCAAACAGTTTTGAGCCTGATCAGATGCCAGGTTATCTGATCTGGCTCCACGCTGTTTGCAACGGGCCAATATGTTTTAGACTAAACTCATTCATAAGAAAATAATACTGTCTGCCATACAGTATAGATTTAACCCTTTACCCCATAGCCTGTTTCTAGTATTGAATATTGGTGACCACTTAAAGTAGGTGCTTTTAGCTATCACCTGCTAGACTATAGAAAATATTTCTTATGATACATATTCATGGCTGTATAAAATCGAACTATTTTCTTCAGTGGAGGAATAACTTAAAGATGTAAAAAGGCATATTTATCATGGGGTAATGGTTAAAGGATGAAGAGGTATTGGATCAGAGACTCTGTGACTCCTGCATTGTTTCTGATGATAGAGTGTTATGTGTGAATCCCTCAATCTCATGCTGACTTAGGAACTGTGGCTAGATGTGAATTATTACCACTGACAACTTGCATTAGCGAGGTGGCGGCATTTTGATGAACATTTGTACCAGTGCTTTGTGTCGTATTTTTATATTGCATAAAGCAGTGACCTTTTCTTTGAAAGATTGATTCTTTATAGAACAACATAAGCTTGACTATAGCTGAAATTTACGTCTTTGGTCACTTCCTAGATATGACCTTTTTTACGCCTTTAGTTCATTCATTCATGAAAGAAAAAAGTTTATATATGGTCTTGCAAAATAAGAAACATTTTCTGTATCTTAGCAGACCGTAGCTTAAATACATTCAGTTTTACTTTCAATGTGTTTTAAGCAGTCACCTGCCTTCAAAACTGGAAACAGGCTATGGCGTAAGGGGTTAAGTGGCCACTCTTCGAAGGAGCTTTAAAAAAGAAGATACATTACAGATTATAATGCAGAATAAAAGTAAAGCAGAAAGAGCCTACAAGAACCTTTGTGCTGCACGTGTCTTTAATGGTGAAACAGTGTACCTTTGCAAACAATTTAGAAGAAATGTAGCAGACAAAAAAATTACTTGGCATTTATAGAATTAAAATCCAAGAGTTTTACTTCACTTCAGTGTTTTGAAGTTAGTTTTCGGTAGATATAATCAGACATGAGCTTTGTGCTTACTTTTCCCTTGCTTAAAGCGGTCACCTGTCTTAAAAATACTGTCCATTCATCCTTTTTGGGGTGGTTGTTATAGAGAGGTTTGACTGTATATGTAATGGTTTAGAGATTAACCACTAGCCAGCTTTAATTAACTGCTGGGGATTAATTTGGTGCCATTAGCCCAGTATGCCAAGAGGCAAACATTATTTTGATGATTTCTAGATCTGAGCGCTACTCAAAGTCATCATATAATCTGCCTGCTCTTTCATGGAATTAAGGTACAAACCATTACACTGTTACTACTCAGAATTGATGATCTATGCATACAGTCGTAGCTTTGTTAACCCCTTTTCCTTCATTAACTCTGAACCCTAGTCACGCATATATGTGCGTCATTTTCATACAGCTTATCTGTGAAGAGTACACTTGAGCTATGCAAACAGTGTAGACCCTGATCAGAGGGCTCCTTAAGGAGCCCTCTGATCAGGGACTATACTGTTTGTCATTTTGACTTATAATGTAAAAATAAACCCTAAAAAGTCAAAAGTGGACTAGACTAAATTGAATACTAGAATTGTCCATTTGAGGTTAACATACCATAATACCTCATTTAAGCCCATCCCTTCTTATAAATGCCCCCCTCAGTAGCTATAAAAGTAAGATGACAGTAAAGCAGAAACTTCCTATAGTTTACCATAGTTTACCAATGATTATTTACACCTGAAACTTTAAATGGACAATTCCAGTTTCCAATAAAGTCTTTTGTTTATTTTGATAATGAATTATTTTTTTTGTGCTTTTATAAAACAATTTCACAAAAAAAAGTGCAGATCTTGATCAAAGGGTTCCTTTATGAGCCCTCTGATCTTGGTCTACACTGTTTGCATAGGACAAGTGTACTTTTTGTAAAAGACTACTTGTCGCTATAGGACTCACTGGGTTACTATGATATATTATGCCTAATACCAAAATGAGCAGTAACTTATCTGGATTATAAATTAGATATCTACCTCTGTAAAGGGCAGTATCCTTTTGGAGCATGCTGTATGGCTGTCTCTGTTCATTATTGCCCCAGCTGACTACCTCATCATGGGCAGGGCATTGGGTTATCTCAGATCAATTTGTCATTAGTGTTTACTGCAGTAAAATACTCATTTCTCTGTGACAGAATTACATCATTTGTTTCTAGTCAGGCTGATATACAGCTGATCTGTTTGTAACATTTGGTCAATGACTTCCACTTATATGGCTGATTTGGTGTAGGTTTTTGTAGAAGACTATAAATTACATGTATATATCAGCCACATTCAGTATAGAAGTAGAAGCTAACCCTCTACTCCATAGCTTGTTTCTAGTATTGAAGATAGGTCACCACTTAAAGCAGGTTGAAAATAAAGCAGAATGTGCCTTAAGTTAGAGTTTTAAGCATTTTGGCTTAAAGAAACAGTGATAAGTGTTTCAAATAGTTTGGATGCTGAGATTTGCTCTGCTAAAAGATAGAGTTCATTATAATATTATAACCATGCTTTGATGGAAAAAGTATCTTGTATCCCAGTCAAAAGATAGAACTGACGAACGAAGTCGAGGGGTAATTAAAGCACCTGCTTACGACCTCAGGGGTTGCGAGTTCAATCCCCCGCTGGACCAAGTCCTTCTGATGAGACTTTATAAACCGAGGTCCGATGTATGAGTGCTTTACACTTGGCATCTAAAAGAACCAGAGAACTTTTTCAATAATTAGAGTAGGGCCTCGCGTCTGGGTTCTCTGTATCTGCTCACTACTCTCTGGGGTATCCAATTAGCCCATAGATAGCAGAAACAGACGTTAACAAACCAAACCAAACCAAACCAAATCAAAAGATTAGTAGATCTTAAAGTAACATCAAATAATTAACCTTATTAACCCTTAGCCTGCCACTCATGACTATAGCTCCATATGCAAACAGCTTGGATCCGGATGAGACGCCGAGTAACTGTACGTCTCATCCGGATCCAAGCTGTTTGACACTCGGACAACATTTTCAGCAATTTTGAGCAACTTTGAAGCACTTTGAAACTTGAAGCAGACGAGAAATATAGCAGACGACAATTTATTTGGCGGGCTAAGGGTTAAGTGGTGATAATAGAGAGGTTTTACTGTATCTGTTATGTAGAGATGTTGAAACTGCACTTACATGATTTACACTAATCATCTCACAGTTGATAATGAGCCAAAATAATCATACATATCAAAATGCCATCAAATCTTAAATATTTACAGACCTTATATATTTACACAACATTAACCCATACACTGCTCACTTTTCAAAAGAAATTATCTATTTTGGAATAGATGATAAGTTTACATGGACTCTTGAAATATTTTTTCCCAGAAAATCATAAATATTACAAACAGTGCAGACCCTGATCATGCAAGGAGTCCTGACATCTGGGTCTACAGCATTTGCATGGAGTTATATTAACTTGATGCCCACACTTTAAGGGTTAAACTTTTACCTTTAAGCATAACATCTGACATACTTTAATAGTTCCTCTATCAAAAATTTCAAATGCAGTTTTTGACTGTAAAACTATCTTTAATATTCTCTCTTCCAAAAAATTTAAATGAAGTTTTTGAATGTAAAAATATCTTTAAATGCAGTTTTGTATAAGTCCAAGTGTCAAACAGTTATGATCCATATCAGACACTGAGTTACTTGGTGCCTGACCTGGATTCAAACACTTTACAAATACTATAGTCCAATGGTGCTTTGCAGGTTTAACCCATTACTCCATAAATACCCCTTTTCACACCTTTAATTTATTCTTCCAATCAAGAAAATTAATTGTTATACTTTATACAGTCATGAATATGCACTGCAAGAAATATTTTCTGTATCATAGCAGATGGTGACTTAACACAGGCTGAACCTAAAGAAGAATACACCTTAACCCATTAACCCATAGCCTGTTTCTAGTTAAGATACATGACCACTTAAAGCAGGTTGAAAGTAAAGCAGAATGTGCCTTTAGGCACATTCTGCTTTACTTTCAGCCTGCTTGAAGCTACCTAGTCCGTCAGGATATAGAATATAATTCTTATAATGCATATTCGTTACTGTATAAATTACAAAAATTTCTTTCAGTAGAGGAACAAAACATGTGCATAAAAAGGCATATTCATGGAGTAATGGGCTAAAAGTTGTATTCTGCTTAACATTTAACCTGCTTTAAGTGGTCACCTTCTTTCAAAACTAGAAACAGGCGCTGGGGTTTTAATGGGTAAATGGTTCATTCTAATAAAATCATGAGCATGAATGGCCATGTATGCAAGAGGTCTGTGAATTTTTTTATCAGATGTCCTGTTTTGACAGGTGATGAAATGATTGGAAGATTTAATTCGAATGGTTGATGTTTCTCATGAATCAGAATTATTCTGCACTAAAATAGAATTCTCTTTCCCTCCCTAATCCTCTTTTCTCTCCTGAACACGTTACCCCTTAATATGCCTTTAATTTATTCTTACACAGAAGAAAATAGTTCCACTTTAAACAGTCATAAATAATTATGTACCACATTTTAGAAATATTTCTTTATAGCAGATTGCTGCTTAAAGCTTTGATCTGTAGCATTCTGCTTTACTTTCAACCTTTACCCCAAAGACTATTTTCTTGTTTTGAAGACAGCCGCAGTGACGTCCTGAAGCCGGTTGAAAGTAAAGCAGAGCACGCCTAATTAAGATGGGTTCTGCTTTATTTTCAGCCAGCTTTTATAGTGCCCATCTACTATAAATATAGAAAGTATTTTGTCAGGTGTATATATATATTCATGACAGTATAACGTGCATGCCATGGAAATTCCGTTTTCAGTGGAAGAATAAATTAAAAGCATAAAAAGGTTGATTTATGGAGTAATGGAATAACCGTAAATTGACTGTCAGGCATTTTAACTTTTACCATGTTAGTGGCCAATAATTTGTGCCACATCGATTACCTTTGCGAACACTTTGGATCCAGATGAGACGCCGCATAACAGGATCCAAACTGTTTGCCATTCTGACCCTGAATTTAATTTTCTTTAGAAAAAAAAAAGATTTTAGAACAGTAGCACTACAGACGACAATTATTGTTCGCCAACGAAAAAAATACCCAGCATGCAAAGAGTTAATTGTGTGCAGTGAATGACCTGCCGGACAACAGGTGTGGTAGGTCTCATTATCTATTTGTCAGTTATTATCAGACGTCAGGTATCTATAGTGTTTCCTCCCATCTGCTGCCAGGCTAATTGGCCCTACCTTCAGTCGGACTGTCCTGACCTCTTATATTACACTCTCGCTCTCTCTCAGTTTCCAATTAACGGCTTACAATGCTTATATTTATTTCCGAAATAATAGGGCTATAATACTGCCGGCCGCTCCTGTTGATTTTTGAGGGCCGACATTATTTTAGATGAAAAACAAAACATGTAGGTTTCCTTCGATCTGAGTTTATACTGATTGCAATTATAAGGTTCTTGAATATTAGCCGATTCTCAAAAAATTTAATGTAGACCAACACCAGCTGTTGCATCAGAGATACAGCATCTGGCCAGGTCTACACTGTTTGAAACTCACCAGCTTTAGAAGTATTATGATACTCAGCATGTTGGACACAGTATACAGGTAGGTGTTGATTATATGCAGGTCTGAGATGACAGCTAGAGTTGGTCTACACTGTTTTGCAATGCAGTTAGGCTTAGGTTTCCTCATGTCATGGATTACAGTATTACTATACAGTAAAACCTCTCTATTACGACCGCTAAATTATGTTAATTATTACGGGGTTTACGATAGGTGACCGCTTAAAGCAATGTGACAGTGAAACAGAAAGCTCCTTTAGGAGCTTTCTGTTTCACTGTCACCTTGCTTTAAACTGCCACCTCTCGATTATGCAATGAATAAGCCTTCGTTTTAGTGGTCGTAATAGCGAGGTTTTACTGTACATTCATTGTATTCTGACACAGTAACGTAGCCAAGTTAAAAATTAAACAGAAAGCTCAAAATAAAACAGATACCTTGTACTTTTCTTACACAGAAAAAAAACCTTTATTTAATCTGTTACCTCATAAATATGTTTTTTATGCCTCCACTGAAGAAAATAGTTCCACTTCATACATTCCTGAATATGTATTGTAAGAAATAATTTCTATAGGTAGCAGGTTGAAAGTAAAGCAGAATGTGCCTTAAGGCTCATTCCGCTTTACTTTCAACCTGCTTTAAGTAGTGACTTTTAAATACTAGAAAAAAACTACCTGTCTTGAAACATTAAACTCTACAGGGCTCCAAATAAGGGGAGTTAATATTTATTTATGCATTAAACCCTATGGGTTCACTATACTCATTAGAATCGTCTCATAGGATTTGATTTTGACTTAAGTGGGAAAATAATGTATTTGTTCAGTTTACTCCCTTATAGGAGCCTTGGCTCTAAGAAGGACAGGGCTACCATAATTGTTGACATGAAAAATCCTAAGATTTCCAAATTTGCATTTTTCAAGTGTGATTTTACGAATCGTACCTTTACGCCTGTTTCTAATTTTGTTGACAAATGGCTGCTTAAAGCAGGCTGGAAGTAAAGCTTAAGGCGCATAATTTCTGCTTTACTTTCAGCCTGCTTTAAACTATCATGAACTAGAAAAAAATCGGAAGATTTAGGAAAAATCCGGAGAAATGGCAGCCCTGGAAGAAAAGGGTTAATTAGAGGTGTGTCAGACTGTCCCTGGAACTGTTGGTTACTGATAAACTGCAAGAAAACTATCACTAATCAATAGGGTTTGTGTGGGCATATCAGAGAATGTCCGCCTTGCCTCCGATAGTAAATCCATTAGTGAAAAGGACCACTTTGTCTACAAATGTGCCCAATAACACCTTTTGTTACACCGATAAATCTACATTGAAGATCTTCACAAACTATGTAGATCCAGATTAGGTTACCCCTAAGCATGAGGCCTGATCAAAACTCAAACTTTTTGTTACTCAGATATTTTTTTCTTTAAATATAAAGAAGGTTGGAAGAAATTTCAGAATTCCTGCGGATGAAATTTTCAAAAGATGGTGATTGTTAATTGTTGAAGGGTTAACCTTTTGGTTAAGGAATTTGAAGGAAATTATTAATGATAAGAACATTGTCTGTAATAGTGAAGACATGCAGACTCTTCCTGTGGACCTTTCCCATCATGCAACACTCAGACATAGACTCATGAGGGCCAGGGAGTTTTCCATAAAAAAGGTGGCACTATAGATATATAACACAGGACAACACTAACCCATTACCCCATAGCTTGTTTCTAGTTTGGAAGACATGCCCAACACTTATAAAGCCTTTGAGTTGAGTCTGAGTTCTTTCTCATGCATTTGATTGGTCAGATTTGAGCCCAGGCTCAAATCTAAAACAAATGCTTGAGAACTATTTCAGACTCAACTCGAACACTTTAAAAGCATGGACCCCAGTGACATTTACCTAATACATGTTGAATTTAAATCTAACAGAATTATCATTGAGGCACATTCTGCTTTACTTTCAGCCTTTAAGCTATTATCTACTAGGATTTAGAAAGTATTTCTTATGATATATATTTATGACTTCATAAAAGGGAACTATTTTCTTTAGTGGAGGAAAAAATATAAGGCATAAAAAGGTGTGTTATGCTTTACTTTCAGCCTGCTTTAAGCTATCATCTGTTCTAATATTGAAAAATATTTCTTATGATATATAATCCATCCATGACTACAAATTAGAACTACTGTCTTCAGTGGAGAAACATATTAAAGGCGTATTTATGGAGTAATGGGTTAAGTGTTTTTTCCAAGAGGTTGAACTATTATACTCCCCTCATCTGGAACTATTGACAGTAACTGTTGTTGTCATACAGACAGAATAACACATGCAATCACCTTTGATTCGGCTAACAAAATATAATGGAAGAGGCAGCATTTTATATTGCTGCTGGCTGAGTTATCAATGGTGTCTGTTTACATGAATACTAATTTATTACGACCATGAACGCATGCTAATTCCTAATAATATTTTATTGCCATATTAGAGGAATACTACGGATTGCACGAAGAACAGTCACTATTCTAACCAGAATTAAACATACTGTAATAATCCTAGGTATAGATAGACAGGCTTGAGCAAACAGTGTACACCCTGATCAGACAGTTCCTGAAGGAGACTTTTGATCAGGGTCTGCACTGTTTTCTTAAAGGATCAACACATGTAATTAGCAGGAGGGGTTGAGATATTTTTAGGGGGAATTAACCCATTCCCCCCATAGAGACACCTTTTTAGGCCTATAACTTATTCCTCCACTGAAGAAATAATTCGCTTTTAAACATTCATGAATATGTATAATAAATAGTTTCTATATCCTAGCAGATAATAGCTTAAAGCAGACTGAAAGTAAAGCAACCTGTTTTAAGTACTCACCAATTTCAAAACTAGAAACAGACTATGGGGTAATGGATTAAAGGTTAAAGATGTTATGAAGGTGAGCATTAAAGCCATTTGGTCCTCTTGTTCTGCAGAAGTACTTACCTGTAATTGGTCTTATGTTTGATCAGATAGAAGACAAGTCTTGGCTGAAACTTATGAAGTAAGAAGAATAAGACTGAACATTACTCATTGGGTTTGAACTGATTGGCATGTTACGGTATTTTCAAGAATTTAATGGAGAGGAATTTATTGAAATCAAACCAGACTATTAATTAGGCATTGATCTAGATAGGGGAAATAGAAAACTGGCATGTGATTTTTGTGCTGGCATATCTTGCTTCATGTTGGCCCTTTTGTGATGAATTTTTCTTATAGAATATTCCATTCTCAGAAAACATGACAAAAAATATGTTGATTTTTAACCCTTAGCCCGCCAAATAAATTGTTGTCTGCTATATTTCTCGTCTGCTGCAAGTTTCAAAGTTGCTCAAAATTGCTGAAAATGTTGTCCGAGTGTCAAACAGCTTGGATCCGGATGAGACGCCGAGTTACTCGGCGTCTCATCCGGATCCAAGCTGTTTGCATATGGAGCTATAGTCGTGAGTGGCAGGCTAAGGGTTAAAATTGATTGTTGAAGGTAAAATATATAGCAAACAGTGCATACCCTGATTAGAGGGATGCTAATATAAAGCCCTCTGATCAGGGTTTACACTGCATATCCTTCAGTTAGAATGAATTGAAAGTTTGCTCTTTCAAATTTATACATGCAGTCATGAATATGTACCATAAGAAATATTTTCTTTATCCTAGCAGGTAGATGCTTTAAAGCAGGTTGAATGTAAAGCAGAATGTGCTTTAAGGCGCATTCTGCTTTACAGTCAACCTGCTTTAAATGATCATGTTATCAAAACTAGAAACAAGCTGTGGGGTAATGGGTTAAATGTTCATCTGTTTTGAAAACTAGATACAGGCTATGGCATAAAGGTTTAAATATGATAGAAGCATAATAAAAGGCATATTCTTTAAGGAATACGTAAATGCATCAAAAGACACTTCTACAAGGGAAAGGACAAAATGGGTGCGGGGGCATAAAAACATAAAACTTGTTACAAGTTAGCATTTTCACTGGAATCTGGCAAACAGATGCTATCATCATTTGACGTAATAACTATTTAACTCGGTAAATACTCAGACTTCTTTTATAAATTGTTTTTATTTGCTATCATCATTCAGCATAATAACTCTTTGATTACGTAAATATTCAGATTTTCGCTAAATTACTTTCCTTCAGGGTTTTTTTGCAGGGGGTTTACGTTTGTAAACCTTGATGAAGACAGACTAAACTGCCATAGACCTATGATTAGAGTTTATATCTTTGACATTACTGATATTTGCTTTTCTCTCGTCCAACAGAAGCGCCTTTCAGTACATTTAATTTATTCCTCAACTGATGAAAATAATTCCAATTTATACAGTTATAACCATGTACCAAAATAACTTTTTTCTTTAAGGTACTAACAGGTGGTAGCTGAAATAAAGCAGGCCTTTTTCCACTAACCTTTTTTCTGATATTGAAGACAGGTGATCACTTAAAGCAGGTTGAAAGTAAAGCAGAGTGCGCCTTAAAGGGCATTCTGCTTTTCTTTCAACCTGCTTTAACCCTTTGAGCCCTAGTCCCGCATATTGGCGTCCTTTGCAAACAGTGTACATTTGAATAGAACACTTGTCCTATGCAAACAGTGAAGACCCAGATCAGAGGGCTCCTAGGAGCCCTCTGATCAGGGTCTTCACTGTTTGTCATAATGTCAAACATTGACAAAAACAACCCTTAAAAGTTAGAAATGGACTAGACTTAAATGGAAACTAGAATTGTCCATTTAAAGTTTCAGGGAGGAAAGAGTTAAGCTACCATCTGCTAGAATATAGAAAATGTTTGTTATGATAGTCATATTCATAACAGTTACTGTATTAAATGGAACTAATTCTTTCAATGGAGGAATAAAATAGAGGCTTAAAAAGGTGTATTTATAGGGTAATGGGTTAAATTAGAACCACTCATGTGTTAACAGATATATATCACATGTAGGAACTCTATAGGGAGACAAGACTTTGAAAACTATCTCTCAAATTTATTTTTCATTGTACTGAAAGCTTTGAAGCAGTATTTCAAAGGCATCATCAGTTAAAATAATGGTTACATAATGGCTCCAAGTGTTTGCGATGACAGCCTGTAGTGATTGATTTACTTGACAATTCAATTAAGCAAAGCTTCAACCAGGAAGTTAAGGCAGTTTTTATAAAATGATATATTTGCTGCAATGGTGCATCAAGAGTACATACCAATACCATGTGTGGATCCTGATCGAGGGAGTGGCGTTTTTGGTCATTTCTGTGGGAGGAAACCCGAATGCCCGGAGAAAACCCAGGTGTTCGGACAGGCAACCAATTTACCCTCTCACATACTGCCCCGACTGGGGGATACGAACCAACCCCTATTGCATTGTATCACATTTTGTTTCAACAGCTCTCCCTCGATGGTACAAATCGGTGGACATGGTCAAGTGGTAACATGCTTGACTACAATACCAGGGGTTGTTAATTTGATCCCCCTCCACACCAACTAAGTCTTTCAGACTTTATATAAATAAAAAAAAACACAAAAAACAAGGTCTGATATATCAGTCTTTTACTATGGGCATCTTTAAAGGAACCCTTTCGATGATAATAATAAGAGTATAGGGCATCACGCCAGGGACCAGGGTTCTCTGTATCCGCTTGCCCATCTCTTGGGCATTCAATTAGCCAATAGATGGCAGAAAAGGATATTAACCCATTACCCCATAGCCTAGTACAGAAGACAGGTGACCACTTAAAGCAGGTTAAAAGTAAAGCAGAATGTGCCTTAAGGCACATTCTGCTTTACTTTCAGTCTGCTTTAAGCTACCAGATGCTACAATATATAAACTGTATTAATTGGAACTATTTTCCTCAGTGGATGGATATATTAGAGGCGTAAAAAGGAATTTTATGGGGGAATGGGTTAAAAGCCAAACCAAATCATCCACTGTGTACTGTGACATATTCCCTTCTCTTCTTTCCTGTATTTTCTGGATCCGCCCATTAGAATGATGGTAGATGTATCCTCTTTTGAAAGATTGCACAAGCCAAGGTTCTCCATAGATCAGTTCAGCATTCTATCATCTTAAATTTACAACCATTTCTAAGACATGACAGCTAGATTTCAGGCTTATTCTTGGAAACTAATCTGGGTCTGGTTTCATTCAACATGAATAATCCTTTTGTTCCTGCTAGTTCAGCCCATGTAATGATTTGTTAAAATGCCCTCGGAAATGATCCCTATGGCTTGCATCTGTTTTAGCTCTTTTTCACAATTAACCCTTCACTTGTAAACTGTTTGTCATTTTAAAAGAAAATGTAGTGAAATTATTAACCGGTTACCCCATAGTCTAGCTGTTTCTAGTTTAAAAATAGGTAACCACTCTTGAAAAACAGATTGAACATTATAAGGCAGAATATGCCCTCAAGCAGGTTGAAAGTAAAGCAGAATGTGCCTAAAGGCACATTCTGCTTTACTTTCAACCTGCTTTAAGCTACAATTTGCTAAATATGAGAAATATTTCTTGCGGTGCAATTTGCTGTATAAAATGGATCTAGATAGATTTGTTAAAATGCATATCTATTAAGTAATGAGTCAAATTGGTGGATCCTGTCTTCTAAGTAGAAGAGAAATATTGAAGTAGAACCTGAGTGTCACACGTACAGTTCAGATTGTGAGATGTCAAACAGTTCTGATCCAGAAGAGATGCCAAGTTTCCGTGCAGCTTGTATTACAAAAATATTATAAAGTATTGGAACTAATTGCAAAAGTTGTTATTTGTTTGAGTCTATTAGTACCAGTTTGTTAAAAGGGTTAGCAAATTGAATTCCTATATAAAGCAGAAGTGGGTTAAAACTGAAACAGAAGAGATGTAATTTTTCTTCATAAACCAAGCTTGCAGTGATAAATGGATTGTTGTGAAATGATTGATGGCGAAATCAAAGTGCATTGTGGGTACACCTGTAGAACCTCTTAACCCTGTCATGTCTCCATGGCTCCAGATGAAAGGTAGTAAGCTTAACAAATTCAACATTTTCTCTATCATTTCCCCCATTCCTATGGTGTTACTACTCTTTAGAATCGTCTCGAAGAGACAATTCTAATGAGTAGTAACACTGTAGGGTTTTAATGAAGAACTAAAAAATTTAGATTTTCGAAATACTTCCCGTATCTTGAGCTCTGTTGAATCCTTTCTAAATGATTATCAGTTTGCATTGACCCCTGTGGTGTTTGTCTTAAAAATATTATAATTATTAAATTTGAAAGCTTACGGCAAACAGTGCAGAACCTTATAATCACAGTTCTCTTTCAGGAGCCCTCTGATCTAGGTCTACACTATTTGCAAATGATAATAAACAAATTCATTTCTTGCACAATAAAGGTTACAAACAAATCTTCAGTGTTTTAAAAATCTAATGAAATATAAGGTTAACACGGTAGGTTAACATTTGCAATAAGTCATGTTAACCCTTTGAACCCTAGTCCCTCATATAGGAATCCTTTTCAAGCAGTGTACATGTGAATAATACACTTCTCCTGTGCAAACAGTGAAGACCCAGATCAGAGGGCTCCGAAAGGAGCCCTCTGATCAGGGTCTTCACTGTTTGTCATAATGTCAAACATAGGCAAAAACAACCCTTAAAAGTCAGTAATGGATTAAACTAAAATGGAAACCGGAATTGTCCATTTAAAGTTTCAGGGAGGAAAATGGTCAAGTCTCACTGAAAGTGAGATTGATATGCTATCTTCAACACAAATGATCGCTTAATAGAGCAAAACGTATTTAGCAAAATGAAACAGCTCATGAAGATGCTGTCTGATCAAGATATGCACTATTTTTAAAGGATCTGTATGACACGAATCTGCACTGGGGAAAACCTTCTATTTTAGCGCACCAGGGTCCATTGGTTACAAAGCTTTTGAGTTGAGTCTGAGATCATTCTTAAGCATATGATTGGTCAAATTTGTTGAGTAAAAGCTCAAATCTGACCAATAATTATATGCTTTAGAAGGATGCCAGACTCAACTCAAATCTTTAGAGCCTTGGGGCCTGAGCACAAAATGCTCAATATCAGCTTTTGGGATCACATTATGTCTGGGTCCATGCTTATAAAGCTTTTGAGTTGAATATGACCAATCAGATGCTTGAGAACAATAACAGACTGAACTCAGACGCTTTATAACCTTGGACTCTGGTGTCCATCTGTTCAATATTATCAACAATTTCTTTAATTATATTCTTTTCTGAAACAACTGAAATAGAATTGACATAGAAAGCACTAAGAATTGTCCATTAAATAAACAAATATTTGAGATCAGAGAGCACAAACTGTTGCTGCGGGCAATAAAAAAACAATATATAAACTGAGCTTTTATGCAATTTATTGACGTTACCTACTTTCCAGAACAGGCAAAATCTGGCTAATATTAATGATAAATGTGGTCTTACAGGAAATGGGGAAAGCATGTTCTCTATGATTTATATTCATGTATATGATGGAAATGATAGTAAAAGTTGAACAAACTGCTTCAAACTGAGTTAATTTCGCATTTCTACAAGAAACACACATTTCATTTTTAGGTCTATTGGCAAGGGGAAGCATAAATGTACAGGGCCAAACAGTTATTGACCTAGTACACAAGGCCCGATTCCCATGTCTTTTAACAGTTTGAACTGCTAAAGCAATTTTTATACGCCCATTAAAGGCAGTATGTAAGCCAGAATAGCGCATTTTTTAAACCTGAATATTCAGGCAGATACGTAATCTAAACATATAAAAAGAAGTAATCGGCGATGATTATGGAGGCAATAAATCTGACAAACACATGAATTTGATGGAAAAAGGTCGACTTTTAAATCCGTTTGTTGACATCCGATCAACGACGGAGATTTTCCGAGTTTGTTCGGCTTGCGCCCGGTAAAGATGTTTTCTTATGACCTGTCGGAGTTATTAGCTCACCTGAGCTAGCTCAGGGTGAGCTATTGCAATCCTTGATTGTCCGGCGTCCGTCGTGCGGCGTCAACAATTTTAGTGTTTACACTCTAGAGACCACAATTTTTATCAAATCTTTCTCAAACTTGCTCAGATGGTATATTGCCATAAGAGTTCGTATGAGTTCGATTATGGTTGAAATCGGACAAATAGGTCATGAGTTATCTACCTTTGAACTGCTGAAAATGCCATATTTAACAGTGTTTACACTCTAGAGGCCACAGTATTTATCCAATCTTTCTAAAAACCTGCCCAGATTGTATATGACCATAAGAGTTCGGAAGAGTTCGATTTTGGTTGAAATCGGACAAATAGATCAAGAGTTCTCTACCTTTGAATTGCTGAAAATGCCATATTTAACGGTGTTTACACTCTAGAGCCCACAGTATTTATCCAATCTTTCTAAAACCTGCCCAGCTTGTATATGACTATAAGAGTTCGAATGAGTTCGATTTTGGTTGGAATCGGACAAATAGATCAAGAGATATCTACCTTTGAATTGCTGAAAATGCCATATTTAACAGTGTTTACACTCTAGAGTTCACAATTTTTATCAAATCCTTCTTAAACTTGCTCAGATTGTATATTACTATAAGAGTTAAGATGAGTTGGATTATGGTTGAAAGCAGACTTATAGGTCGAGAGTTATCTACCTTTGAATTGCTGAAAATGCCATATTTAACGATGTTTACACTCTAGAGGCCACAAATTTTATCCACTCTTTCTCAAACTTACTCAGATTGTATATTACCATAAGACTTCGGATGAGTTCAATTTTAGTTGTAATCGGATCAATAGGTCAAGAGTTATCTACCTTTGAATTGCTGAAAATGATATATTTAACAGTGTTTATGCTCTAGAGGCCACAATATTTATCCAAGCTCTCTCAAAATTGCCCATATTGTATATGACCATAAGAGTTGGAAAAACGGTGATTATGGTTGGAATCAGACAAATAGATCAAGAGATATCTACCTTTGAATTGCTGAAAATGCCATATTTTACAGCGACTACAGTTTTCAATGGATTTTGATTATACTTGTACACAAAGGATGTAGCTCTACGTTCTCGAAGGAGTGCAATTATTGTTGAAATGTAATCATTGTGGCAATAGTTACCTGCCCTTGATATACTTTGAAATGCTAGAAAAAGGCTTAATTTCAGTATTGTTTAGGCTCTAGTTATCTGCCTTTGATGTACTCTACTATACTACAATAGGTCGACAAACTTGAATGGATTTAGAATAAAACGGGTGAAATTCAAAGGCAAAGCTATCAGGCTTCATTACAAATGGTGAGCGATATCAGGGCCTTCAGGCCCTCTTGTTTTTAGATTGGAGCATTCTAAAACTTTAAAAGGGATGAGTACTCCCTACATCCAGCAAGAAACATTGATAGCTGTGTTTATTGTGCGCAGTATACAGTAGAGAATGCATTTTCTTTCCCGTTTAAACGCAAACGCAATGCACGTAACTGTGGAAATTTACTTTTAGAAGTTTTAACTATTATTTTTTTATATGAGTAGCAAATAGGTTGGAGCCTGATCAAACGCCGGGTTACCCGGCGTCTGACCTGGCTCCAATCTGTTTGCAATGGAAATAATAGTTTTGTATACAAATGCGTTTATTGGGAGAGAATAAAATATTAGTAAAGTTAGCGCAGCGGTCTCGTGCTGCACGGGAACCATACTTATCTCAAGTAGGAAAGTGTACGACTATGTAGTCGATGTTACCTTTCTTACAGTGGAGAAAATGTTATTCTTTCCCAATAAACGCGTTAACGCTAAAACCATGATTTCAATTGCAAACAGTTTGGAGCAGATCAGACGCCGGGTAACCCGGCGTTACCCGGCGTCTGATCACGCACCAAACTGTTTGCCACTCAGACTAACATGAATGGTCAGAATTGTCTAAAGGTTGTCCATTTATGCGTATTATTGCGATGCGTTTGCGTTTCGTTTGCGTTTAAACGGGAAAGAATAACGTTTTCTCCACCGTTACCTTAATGGTTATGAACTATTCTGCTCGTGACTCTTATTCGACCTTGCGGAAACTCTCGGAAGCCGACACGAAGATTTGTTATGTAAACAAAAAGCTTATTTTTCCAACCATCTCGATAAGGAATCGGCACATTTATGTATGGTTCTTAAAGAAAGGGGGGCATGTTTCAGGCACCTGACAATGGATTTCGCTTAGTTTTAATACATAGAAAATGTTCTTATATAAGAAATTGCGCGATTTAAACATACATTTGGCTGACATTCTGGCTTTAAAAATAGACACATTATGGTATGTTGTTATCTGTCTGTGTATGATTAGTTCATCCATTACTCCATAGCCTGTTTTTAGTTTTGAGGACAAGTTGCCACTTAAAGCAGGTTGAAAGTATAGGCGCATTCTGCTTTACTCTCAGCCTGCTTTAAGCTACCATCTGTTAGGATATAAAAAATATTTCTTAAGGTACGTATTTATAATGGGTTGTAATTCAGACAAATTGACTTATTTACTTGATACTCAATGGTAGGCTGCTTAGTTACCTGAGCAGTTTAGACAAGTTCATAAATAACGACATTTAAACTATTTTTGGTGTATCATGGTCCTTCAGGAGTGTTTGATTCATGCTCCTATGGTGTTAATTTTCGTTAGAATCATCTCGAACAGACAATTCTAATGAGAAGTGACATAATTTATAAGGTTTAGTGAACAAATTGAGATTTTAGTTTCTGAAATACTCCCCTTATCTGGAGCCCTGTCTATATAGTCAACATAAGCAGTATGAATAGAACCTCTGTATTATACTCATTACTTCATAAATATGCATTTTTACGCCTTGAATTTATTTCTCCATTGAAGAAAGTAGTTCCACTTTATTCAGTCATGAGCACCATAAGAAAGGTTTTGATACCCCAGAAAATAGTAACTTTAAAGCAGGCTAAAAGTACAGTAGAATGTGCCCTAAACCATGTTATGTTATACATGTACCTTCAACCTGCTTTAAGTCTCAGGTCACCGCCCCTGCGAGAATTTCAAGAACAGTTCAAGAAATGTTCCTGAACTGTTCTGGAATTATGTTCAAGAATTGTTCTTGAACTGTGCTTAAACGGTTCAAGAACTGTTCAGGAACTGTTCTTGAACGTTAAATGAGACAAATTTTTAAGAACTTTTTGTTCAAGAACAGTTCAAGAACCATTTGTTTAAGAACAGTTCAAGAACTATTTGTTCATGATCAGTTCAAGAACAGTTCCTGTCATTCTGTTCAAGAACTGTTCAGGAACTGTTCTTGAACGTTAAATGAGACAAATTTTTAAGAACTTTTGTTCAAGAACATTGTCTCATTTAATGTTCAAGAACTGTTTAAGCACAGTTCTTGAAATGTTCAAGAACATAGTTCTTGAAATGTTCAAGAACATGTTCAAGAACATTTCTTGAAATGTTCAAGAACATATTATCCTTCAACGTTCCTTAACATTATATTTCCAAATTAATACAAAGTCAAGTTAAAAACTAATAAGCTCCAATAACAGAAATACTTTTAACAGTTATCTAAACTGGCATTAGTACTTTGCTTGCAAAGGCATACAAATCATGTGTAATAATACTTGTGTCATAGTAAACTACTAGTGGGTGGGGTACCACATGCTTTTAGTTGTGTCATGTAAATATCAAAAATATATTATGCTCATGATAAAAATGTATAAATGTAAGCTATGTAACTTACCATAAACCTGTTTTCAGGAGTTTGAACTGGTTTGGAGTCTTTAATTTTTGCCATATTCACATTTTAAAGTATAAATAAACAGTAAACTTAGATCTGTGCCCTTGATGACTGTGGATATATCAGGTGTCATAATATTCACTGTTTTGTGAAACTTACAATTATAGCACATATTACAGATAGTCTGTCTGTCACACTTTTTGTCCAGAAGATATCTCCAATTCTTAGCTGATGCTAGGGAAATGAAATTTCATGTTTGGAAAGAACTTGATCAGAGGAAGTGTCCTTTGCAAGGGTCATAACTCTTGTATCAATATTTAGGGAGTTATTTCCCTTTGTCATTTGTTCTTAGCCTGCAGATAACTCAAATTCTACTGATGCTAATGGAATGAAATTTCATATATGAACCGAGTTTGATGAGAGAAAGTGCCATTTAAAAGGGTTATTATTAATTGGCATCAACATGTTTTGAGTTATTCCCCTTTGTCTGTTCTTGAACTGTTCTTAAAATGTTCTTTAATATATAATAATCAAGAACACATTAAGAGAATTTTAAGAACACATCTGTTCTTGAGTTGTTCTTAAAATGTTCTTAATTCTTGTCAAGAACACATTAAGAGCATTTTAAGAACACATCTGTTCTTGAACTGTCCTTAAAATGTTCTTAAAGCTTGTCAAGAACACATTAAGAACATGTTAAGAACACTTTTGTTCTTGAACTGCTCTTGAAACTGTTCTTGAACTTTTCAAGAACAGTTCTAGAACTTATGCAGTTCTTGACCTGTTCTTAAATAGTTCAAGAACAGTTTCAAGAACTGCAGTTCAAGAACACAATACATTTTTAGTTAAGAACAGTTCAAGAACAGTGCTTGATGTTCTTGAACTGTTCAAGAACAGTTCTTAAAATCAAGAACTTGGTTTTGCAGGGGCTGTCTTCTTAACTCTTTCCTCCCTGAAGTTTTAAATGGACAATTCCAGTTTCCATCTTAGTCTAGTCCATTTCTGACTTTAAAGGGTTGTTTTTGTCAATATTTGGCATTGTGACAAACAGTAAAGACCCTGATCAGAGGGCTCCTTTCGGAGCCCTCTGATCTGGGTCTTCACTGTTTGCATATGACATATGTACTATTCACATGTACACTGTTTGAAAAGCACGCGGGACTAGGGTTCAAAGGGTTACTAGAAACAAACTATGGGGTATTGAGCTAATCATGCTTTAATGTAGTTACTGTATTAAAATCTATAGATAAATATCAAATGGCTGCTTTTAATCCTTTACTCCCTAGCATTTTTCTAGTTTTGAAAACTCTGGCCACTTAAAGCAGGTTGAAAGTATTAAGCAGTTCAATGCGCCTGAAGGTGCATTCTGCTTTACTTACAGCCTGCTTTAAAGCTAAGTTTTGTAAATTCATCTAGGTTAAGGAAAATATATCTTGTTTGATGATCCTTGCTGTATAAAATTGGACCATTTTCTTTAGTGGAGGAACGAACCAAATGTGTAAAAAGGTGTATCTATAAGTATATAGAGGGGCTAAATAGGGCTTTATGAAAGTAAGGATGAACTACTAGGGACTGAACCATTGGTTTTCTCAGAAAGTCTGCAAATTATGTCTACCTGTAATTGTTGGCATCATATTTACAGTGGAGAAGACATTTAAAGGCAAACGAAATGCAAGCCTTATGCAATAAAATGTAGAAAAACAAACTTTTCAGATATTTCCAACAAATCATTTTAATTAGAGTGGCAAACAGTTTGGAGCCTGATCAGACGCCGGGTTACCCGGCGTCTGATCTGGCTCCAAACTGTTTGCACAAGTAATAATGATTTTTGCGTAAACACGTTTAATGGGAAAGAATTGCGACTTCTTCACTGTAGAGAGTCTGTTCAGCCTCACATGTCACTGTGTTCATGAAAATGTCAAATAAACTAGAGTAAAATCTGCAAGCACTTTTCTCTGAAAAAACAATAGTCAATTAAAAGGTTGAGCTGTCTAAAATGTCATATGGTATTCTAAATGTTTTATCTAGGAATTACAGCAGTTTGCAATAATAAGTACTAAAATAAAGAAGGCTTGTTTGAGTGTTTAGGTTTTTCCTGGTAGAGAGAAAAGGGAGCCTTTTTATGCCTTCCCCTGTGGAAAGGTATTGAATTATTGTAGAACTATTCCATAATAATTTCTTGAATATTAAATTCATGAACAATTCTAGAAGAGGCCGTTTAACATTCATGAACTTTCTGCAAAAAATCTAGAAATTTGATGGTTTTAGAATCATTGTTCTAGACTTACAAACTCCTTTTCTAGAATGTTTAAAACAATTCTTGAAGTTCTAGAAGTAGCCATTTAACATTTATGAACTTTCTAAAATTCTTGAAAACTTTTCACAAAGGCTGTTTACTACTAAAATTTAACGATTATGAGCAAACTGAAAGTAAAGTTGAAATCCCCAGTGGAAGTTGACGCCTGTCTTACTACATTCAGTCCATTTTACTCAACCCCCTGTTGGGGCCTCCGTGGCCTGGTGGTATAGTCACCGTGACTAACATCACTAAGCTCCTCAGCGCTGTGAGTTCGAATCCCAGTAGGGTCGTTCGGATTTTTCATGTTGGGAAGCCTTCCAGCTGGCTTGCGGAAGGTCGGTGGTTCTACCCAGTTGCCGATTTGTGCCTGAAACAGTGCATAAAGGGCTTCTGGGGTCTTCCTTCACCTATAATTAGCTGGACGTCGCGATATGACTGAAATACTGTTGAAAGCGACGTAAAATCAAAAACAAATCAAATCAACCCCCTGTTGTATAAAAAATTTCCACTGAGTCTATTAGCACAGATATGAAACTTGATAAAGGTATTCCTTTGAGGTATGTATAGACAGATGCATTTGAGCTACATCATAAGAAAACTGCTTAATGCATGACCAGTGATGGTGTTTGGTCTTGGTCTACACTGTTTGACACTCACCAGCATTTACACTATTTTGTTACCATATTTGTTAAACAGTGTAGAGCTTGATCTGACACTGATCGAGACCAATATGACTGCTAGGCTTAGTATACACTATTTTTCAATGCAATAACCCATTACCCAACAAACACACCTTTTTACACTTTTAATTTATTTCTCCACTGAAGAAAATAGTTCCAATTTATACGGTTATGAATATGTATTATAAGAATTATTTTCTATATTCTAGCAGATTTTAGCTTAAAGCAGGCTGAAAGTAACCTGCCTTCAGTTAAGTCACAGATTTTCAAAACTAGAAACAGGCTATGGGGTAATGGGATAAGTCTATCTTTCTAATGGCATGAATCATTTCTATTACAAAAATGTCTACACGATTTTCAGTGGTAATAGTGCGACTTCACACTTAGTCTACACTGTTTGGCAATGCAATAAGTCAGTCTTTCTGGTGGCATGGATCATTTCTATCAGTAAAAAGTCTACATCACTGTCTGTTGTAATAGGAAGACTTCACACCATGTTAAATTCCTCACCAAATGGTTTGATTGAACTGATAATGCCAAGGAGATGATGCAACTGCAGATTGAATCAAATCTGATCAAGTAATGCCAGAAACAATTGGCCTGAAAGAAAACAGTGTTGTCTATACAGTATGTTGCATCACAATTTGTTGACCTTGACATTGGTTCAGAGTTTTGTATCAAAGTTTGGGGACCTTCACCTTGGTACAGAGTGTTTTATCAAAGTTTGGTGACCTTGACTGTGGTACAATCTGTTGTATCAGTTTCTTGACCTTGATACAGTGAGTTGTATCAAAGTTTGGGAACCTTGACCTTGGTACAGAGTGTTTTATCAAAGTTTAGGGACCTTGACCTTGGTGCAGAGTGTTTTATCAAAGTTTGATGACCTTGACCTTGGTACAGAGTGTTGTATCAAAGTTTGGTGACCTTGACTGTGGTACAATCTGTTGTATCAGTTTCTTGACCTTGATACAGTGAGTTGTATCAAAGTTTGGGGACCTTGACCTTAGCACAGAGTGTTGTATCAAAGTTTGGTGACCTTGACCTTGGTGCAGAGTGTTTTATCAATGTTTGATGACATTGACCTTGGTACAGAGTGTTGTATCAAAGTTTGGTGACCTTGACCTTGGTGCAGAGTGTTTTATCAATGTTTGGTGACCTTGACTGTGGTACAATCTGTTGTATCAGTTTCTTGACATTGATACAGTGAGTTGTATCAAAGTTTGGGGACCTTCACATTGGTACAGAATGTTGTATCAAAGTTTGGTGACCTTGACTGAGGTACAATCTGTTGTATCAGTTTCTTGAACTTGATACAGTGAGTTGTCTCAATGTTTGGTGACCTTGACCTTGATACAGAGTTTTGCATCATAGTTTAGTGACCTTGACTGTGGTACATTGTGTTTTATCACACTTTAATGATCTTTACAGTGTGTTGTATCACAGTTTGGTGACCTTGACCTTTGATTTTGTCTATTTTGCATCAAGGGTCATTATGGACTACTAGTGTTTGCATATTGTGGTCAAGCATACCGTGGGGCATTCATGTGTTATAGTTTAAAACATTTTCAGTAAATTAATGCAAGTTGCAGAGTACAGTCAATAACCAGGGTATCTATAATTGTTAAGCAAATGTTTAACCCTATACTCCATAGCATGCTTTTAGTATTGAAGATAGATGACCACTTAAAGCAGGTTGAAATTTAAGCAAACTGAGTCTTAAGGCATATTCTCCTTTACTTTTAGCCTGCTTTAAGCTACAATCTGCTAGAATATAGAAACTATTTCTTACGATACATATTCATTCATATGTATTCTCTGATGGCCAGAACTATAGTGAGTTGTTATCTTGTACTTGTGCTGCCAGAGTTTGGCAACATTTGTGATGATGTCTTATAGCAGCTATTAAATGTTTACACAACTGCTTGTGTTGATGTTCCAATGCCATTCTGGAAAAGTTCAACAAGTTTGTATGCTTCTGGATGTGTTACAATTAATTTGTGTTAATTCAAGTTTTTCAAGCTTTGAATAAATAAATATAACCAATAGTTTGTTTAACCGTTTTCCCAGTAGACTATTTTCAGTGTGAGTGCTAAAAGAAGCTTCCAAGTTTTGTTTAACCCTTTCCCCCATAGAAGCGCCTTTTAGCGCATTAAGTTTATTCCTTCACTGAAGAAAATAGTTCCAGTTTATACAGTCATAAATATGAAATACCATACAATTTTTTTTATATATTCTAGCAGATGATAGCTTAAAGCAGGCTGAAAGTAAAGCAGAATTAATACGCTTAATGCGCATTCTGCTTTACTTTCAACCTGCTTTAAGTGGACACCTATATTCAATACTTAAGACATGCTATGTGGGAAAGGGTTAAGGCAGCTATTAAAAGTGATAACCATCCCACAAGTACAGAATGATATAGCAATAAATTGAAGTGTTATAGATCAACTAGTACAACTTTCTTAACATGCCTTGACTTGCACCTGGATACAAAGACTAGCAAAACTACAGTCCATTCCCAACAGCAGCCACTCTAAAAGATTCTATCATTGGTGTTTAATTACTGATGACTGCTTAAAGAAGAATGAAAGTAAAGCAAAAAGCTCCTGTAGGAGCTTTTTGCTTTACTTTCATCCTGCTTTAAGCAACCACATTGCTTTAATGAAATTTATGAGTCTTCTTTTGAGGGATGATTATTGTGGGATATTACTCAGAGTTATTGAGTTTAAGACACTTTAAAGAACCAGTTTGGTACATTATAGGGGTAATTAAGTATATTTGAACCCTTAGCACAGACCTCAAGGTAAGAAGGAATAAACCAAACAAATCCCATTTTTTTCTCACTCATTTTAGCATCAAATCCTATGGTATTACTACACATTAGAATCGGCTCTTCAAGACGATTCTAATGAGTAGTGACACCATAGGGTTTCGTGCAGAAATAAAGAATACTCCCCTTTTCTGGCTGGTTTGGTTATCCTACTTTGCACTACTTGGCATAGTATTGCGAGTGCCATTGATATAATAATGGCACAGTTTATAACACTTCCAAATTATCATTGTGGGGGAGTGTTTATGTTCTGTTAACAACTTGCTTTAAGTGTATTATAAAATAAAATAAAACATTGCCTGGAAAGAACAGGTGTTACCATATTTTACCATCTCATTATTCAAAAGTATTTTGCATGGGCTTCTTCTTTGGCTTCTACCTCGGTAATTTCAAAGACATCTTGTCCTAAGGGCTTCAATAAATATTGGCACTGCATGCACATGAGCAGCTTTGAAGGTTGCGGATTCAATCTCTGGCCAACTCAATTTAAATACCCTTAAAACACATTCTACATTACTTTCAGTCTGTTTCAAGCTTAGTAACCCTCGGCTGGGATACAAACAATATTTCTAATAGTTCATGCTCATTGTTGTATAGATTGAAAAAAAATTCTTCCATGGAGAAATAAATTAATGTATGAAAAGGTGTATATATGGAGTAATGGGTTAAAGAGAATCCACTCCTAAGATTAGTTCTTACATAGGATTTGTTTGAGGTTAAAGGAAGAAATGTTGAAAATGTTAGTTTAAGGGCTCCAGATAAGGGGACTATTTCAAAAACTAAAATCTATATTTCTGCATTAAACCCTACGGTGTAACTACTCATTAGAATTGTCTCTTCGAGACAATTCTAATGAGTGGTAATACCATAGGATTTGGTGCTAAAATAAGTGAGAAAATGTTGGATTTATTCAGTTTAATCTCTCTTATCCAGAGCCCTAGATAAAGGGGGTATTTCAAAAACCAAAATCTTTATTTCTGCATTAAACCCTATGGTGTCACTACTTATTAGAATCTTCTCTTCGAGACATTTCTAATGAGTAGTAACACCATAGGATTTGGTGCTGAAATAAGTGAGAAAATGTTGGATTTGTTCAGTTTACCCCCTCTTATCTGGAGCTCTGTGTATATATGGAATAATGGGTTAACCTTTTGAACCCTACATAAGTCCCACATACAGGCATCCTTTTCAAACAGTGTACATGTGAATAGAACACTAAGTCTTGTCCTGTGCAAACAGTGAAGACCCAGATCAGAGGGCTCCGAAAGGAGCTCTCTGATCAGAGTCTTCACTGTTTGTCATAATGCCAAACATTGACAAAAACCACCCTTATAAGTCAGAAATGGACTAGACTAAAATAGAAACTGGAATTGTCCATTAAAAGTTTCAGGGAGAAAAGAGTTAAAGAGGACTCCTCAGATTACTCCTCCTTTCTCCTATCAGGATCCCAGATGCAGGTGTTCTACTAATGTATACTGCTGATGTAAAATACCTGTAAAATCACTCAGTTGTTCATCTATTTAATTAAAATCTGTGTGTTGCTTGTAAATGTTGTTTATGGGTTGAATCAACCTGTCAATTAACTTTGAAAGTTTTATTTTCCATCACTGTTAGCTAGGTCTTCCTCCTGGCCAGATGCTGAGATAATAACTCTGGGAGTAAACTCAAGAATTTCAACATTATCATGTCTGCACCAAACCCTATGGTGCAACTACTAATTAGAACTGTCTCCAAGAGATGATTCTTAGAATAAATGAGTACTCACACCATAGGAATTCGGTGCAGACATTCAGCTTTTAGTTGTTGAATTTACATAATATTCCCCTTATCTGGGGCCCTGTTACTCATCATCTGATCTGGATCCAAACTATTTGCAATTACAAGGCAAATCACTAATATAATTTAGAATACTTAAAGTTAACCCCTATACAGTTTTACCCCTGACAGTGGAAAGGTATTGAATTATTATAGAACTATTGCAGAATAATTTATCTGAATATTAATGAGCAATCCTAGAAGCGGCAATTTAACATTCAAGAACTTTCTGCAAATTTTTTAGAAATATTATAGAAATTTGATGGTTTTAGAGCCATTGTTCTAGAATTACAAAAGTTCTTGAACTCCTTTTCTAGAATGTTTAAAGAAATTCTTGAAGTTCTTGAAGCAGCCTTTTTAAGGTGGAGACCCAGCAATTAATTGCTAGTATAAACTGGTAATTTATGAGAAATGGATGGGTCCCCTCATGGAAAAAAATGTCTGAATTTTGGCTGAACAGACATCTGAATTTTAGCTGAATATAGCTGAATACTTCTGAACCGCTACATTAAATTACATAGTAGCTAATTTCTGAATATTTACTGAAATTGGGACTGTTTTTTACTGTTTCAGCCAGAATTCATACATTTTCAGCTAGTTTTCAAACCCAAAATTCAGAAGTTTTCAGACAAAATTCAGAAATGTTCAGACAAGATTTCAGAAATGTTCAGACAAAATTCAGAAGTTTTCAGACAAAGGTTCAGAATTGTTCAGTTCTGAATCTTTACTGAAATTGGGACTGTTTTTGACTGTTTAAGCCAGAATTCATACATTTTCAGCTTGTTTTCAAACTCCAAATTCATAAGTTTTCAGACAAGATTCAGAAATGTTCAGTGTTCAGACAAAATTCAGAAGTTTTCAGACAAGGATTCAGAATTGTTCAGTTCTGAATCTTTACTGAAATTGGGACTGTTTTTGACTGTTTAAGCCAGAATTCATACATTTTCAGCTTGTTTTCAAACTCAAAATTCAGAAGTTTTCAGACAAGATTCAGAAATGTTCAGACAAGATTTCAGAAATGTTCAGACAAAATTCAGAAGTTTTCAGACAAGGATTCAGAATTGTTCAGTTCTGAATCTTTACTGAAATTGGGACTGTTTTTGACTGTTTCAGCCAGAATTCATACATTTTCAGCTCGTTTTCAAACTCCAAATTCAGAAAATTTCAGACAAGATTCAGAAATGTTCAGACATTCAGCCATGATTCAGAAATATTCAGACAATTTCAGCCATGATCAGATTCCACACTAAAGTTTACCATATAGCTCTGCTAGGCTTACACACAAGGCATTTACAAGAGTTCATTTTCTTGTTTGAAAACCATACATTTTGCTCCAGTTTTTATGAAGCATTCATTTAATTGTCAACATGGTTTCTAAAAATGCATAAATTTAATTATTTATAAATACTATTATTTACACGTTACATTTATGTGTTATATGATTTGTACTCTACCAGCATGGAAGTATAATCATTAATTACTTTAAAAATGTTCAAAATAAAGTAACTAAGAATATAAAAGACATTTGTGTAATAAAACCACTCTTTTGTTTTTTGCCTTTAAAGGGAGGTAATTTTTATAGAAATATTCAGAAATATTCAGCCAATAATCATATTCTGAATCTTTCTGAAAATCTGTCTGAACTATTCAGCCAGTGTTCAGCCATGTTTCAGTAAACCCTCAGATTTTTTTTCTATGTTGCAGTATTTCTGAACGGTTCAGAAATGTTCAGCCTAATTTCATATTCTGAATCTTTCTGAAAATCTGTCTGAACTATTCAGCCAGTATTCAGTCATGTTTCAGCATTTCTGAACGGTTCAGAAGTATTCAGCCAATTTTCATATTCTGAATCTTTCTGAACATCTGTCTGAACTATTCAGCCAGTGTTCAGCCATGTTTCAGTAAACCCTCAGACTTTTTTCTATGTTTCAGTATTTCTGAACGGTTCAGAAATATTCAGCCAATTTTCATATTCTGAATCTTTCTGAAAATCTGTCTGAACTATTCAGCCAGTATTCAGCCAAATTTCATACTTTGAATCTTTCTGAAAATCTGTCTGAACTATTCAGCCAGTATTCAGTCATGTTTCAGCATTTCTGAATGGTTCAGAAATGTTCAGCCAAATTTCATATTCTGAATATTTCTGAAAATCTGTCTGAACTATTCAGCCAGTATTCAGTCATGTTTCAGCATTTCTGAACGGTTCAGAAATATTCAGCAAATTTTCATATTCTGAAAATCTGTCTGAACTATTCAGCCAGTATTCAGTCATGTTTCAGTATTTCTGAATGATTCAGAAGTATTCAGCCAAATGTCATATTCTGAATCTTTCTGAATATCTGTCTGAACTATTCAGCCAGTATTCAGGCAGTTTCAGTCAAAGTTCAGACAAGTTCAGAAAACGGTTGTTGTGTACAGCTGGATTCAGACAGCAATTAACAGTTCAGACCAGATTCAGTTTGATTCAGACAAATTCAGCCATGTTCAGCCGAAATTCAGAAATCAAGGTTCATGAGGGTCTATTTGAGATTTTAGCAGTGTAAGAATGTATATTAGTGACTTGTTATTTACGAGATTAGAGTCATTAGCTAATACTTTTGCTTGATAACAGGCAAACAAAAAAAGACGACAACAACTGTTCTCTTGGAATTTTATCACACACTGTTTGTGTGCATTTCCTTTGCATGTCTGGCAAGAAAATACTGCATGCTGTATCCTCAATGTTTACAGCTTGGCAACACTGACAAGGTACAACAGGTGTTAGAGAGTGATTGTTTTCTCAGTAATACCCGGAGACAGTTTGTAAGCTGAACTGTTGCTATAAATACAATACAAACAAATTGAGAGTAGTTTATTCAATGTTTTTAAGCTGGCCTTGTTAACCCTTTCCGTGCCAAAGTAATATATACAGAGCACCAGATAAGGGTAGTTTTTCAAAAACTAAAACCTTTATTTCTGAATTAAACCCTATGGTGTCACTACTCATTAGAATTGTCTCTTCGAGACGATTCTAATGAGTAGTAACACCATAGGATTTGGTGCTAAAAAGAGTGAGAAAATGTTGGATTTGTTGAAAAAACTACCTCTTATCTGGAGCCCTGATATATATATTAGACATTGCAAACAGTTTGGTAATGCGATGTCTGATCAGGATCCAAGCCGTTTGACACTCATTATTGAAATTTCTTTAGTCATACATTGTATACCTTAACCCATTAATAAAGCAATCAACAATTATCAATGCTTATCTCAATATAAGCTAGTGGATTAAAGTGTGTCAAAATAAGCCAGTATGAGACTATTGCAAAATGTGTCAATATGAGTCAGTATGGTTTAATGGGTTAAATCTTACTTTAAATGATCTTGCAGACAACCATTTTGAAGGAGAAGAATATAGCGGTGAATGAGTAAAAATCTCACAATTAATTTGGCACGGAAAGGGTTAAAGAATAAACTGTGCTATAATATAGTCACCTTGTTGGCATTGGAGATTGTTAAGGTTTAGATGCAAATATTGAGATTCAGTTGTATATAATACTCAAAATATTTTTGTTCTAACACTACATTTATTTAAGAAATGCTTGAAATTGGAAAGCCTAGTAATATGTACTAATGATGTTCTCCATCAACTCTTAAGCTATTTGCTATTTTGTCTCTGTTTTATATAGATATAAATTGGTTTAACCCTTTGAACCCTAGTCCCGCATATTGGCGTCCTTTGCAAACGGTGTACATGTGAATAGTACACTTGTCCTATGCAAACAGTGAAGACCCAGATCAGAGGGCTCCTAGGAGCCCTCTGATCAGGGTCTTCACTGTTTGTCATAATGCAAAACATTGACAAAAACAACCTTTAAAGGTCAGAAATGGACTAGACTAAAATGGAAACTGGGATTGTCCATTTGAAGTTTCAGGGAGGAAAGAGTTAAGGGTGTATCAATGTCATGACTTTGGGAACTTTTCAAAGTATATGAAAACACTCTATGATGGTTTTGTATTGAAGAGCTATTTAAGAGGAATGAAAAAATAGAAAAAGTGTACATTTTGGTGAACAACAGTTGGCTCTACGGCCATGTAAAATTTACCCCACCCACTTCCTCTTATTTTGTCCTTTTCAAACAGCCCGCTTCAATAAAACCCATTTTAAATGAAAACAAATATGATAATTTGGTTTTGTGTTATTTATTTCCTATCTATGGTAGTATTTCTTCATACAAAAACTAATTTAAGAAAAAAAAGGCACCAAATGTGAAATTTATAAAGCTCTAAATATCATCGGTATGGTACTTTTTTGTAAATTTTGTAAGGGGCGATAACTCTTTTTACTTTAATAACTCAAAATTTTCAACACTGACCTTTCAATTTCTTATCATATTTTGAACTGCCTTAGTATGGGCTTTCATCTGGTAGAATATAAGAAAAAGTTAAATACTAGAACTATTTCATTTTCAAACTTTTTTACTTTTTTTCATAAACTAAAAAATCTAATAAAATCATGCCCTATATAAAGCATATTTTTGATATTCAAGGATCCATATTGTTCAAACCTGGTGCCTGCTTTGTTTACATTTGGTTTATATATGTGAACATACCACCATAGACATGAAATAAATAAAGAAAACCCAAATTACCATGTTTGTTTTGTTTTGAAATAAATTTTACTGAAGCTTGTACTCTGAATGGGTAAAATTTAAAGAAAAAAATCCAAATTTGACAAACCTTTTCCAAATCGCTGTAGCTCAAAAAAAAGGACACCACCATATATATTTTTTTTCATTTTTTCATTCATCATAAATAGCTCTTCCAAAAAAACAATGATAGAAAAAAAGTTTAATACTTTGAAAAAATGGCTCATGACATTGATACACCCTTAAGGCACATTCTGCTTTTCAATCAGCCATGACTATATAAATTGGAACTTTTTCTTATCAATGGTGAAATAAGAGAAATGCGTAAAATATGTACATCTATGGAGAAAAGGGTTAACATGCATTCTGCATGAATCACTTTCATCCAGCTTTAAGTGTGCACCTGTCTTTAAAACTAAGAAACAAGGCCTATTTAAAGTTCCTATGAGCATGAATTTTACAGAATAGAGTTTGATTTAGAAAAAGAAAATGTTAAGAATTCATAGTGAACTCCCTCTTATCTCGAGTCAGGCAGTACCCAGAGAATTTTGAGTACAAATCTATATAGTAGTACAATGAACTCCACTTGTAGTGATATTTATTTCGAAGTCCTGTGAATAGCAATATTTGATGTAAGTGATTCTTACCTGAATTACCTCTCTCTGTAACCAGTATATGCCTTTTAACACATCTAATTATTCTTACTCTAAGAAAAGTAGTCCTTAACTGGGAAATTCTGGAAATAAATTACGGGTACAATTTTCAGGTATCAGAATACTACCAGAATATTGATAGAAGCTTAAAGCATGCTGAAAGTAAATCAGATTTGGAAGACATGTGACCACTTAAAGCATGTTGAAAGTAAAGCAGAATGTGCCTTTTAAGGCACATCTTGGTTTAATTATACTCCCACAAACAGAGTTTGAGGGGGGTATATATACTGGAATCAGCCTGTCAGTCGGCCATCGGTCGGTCTGTCTGCAAAATCTTGTACTTTGAACCCCTCCTTCAGTTTCAACCTGATTCATTTCTTCAGCCTGCTTTAGGTTAGCTACCGACCCTCTGCTATGATCTTTGATATAGAAAATACTTCTTAAGGAACATATTCATATAACATGAATGTACAAAGTGGAAGTATTTCTTCAGTTGAGGAATAAATTAGAGGCGTAATTTATGGATTAGGGCACATTCTGCTTTACTTTCAACCTGCTTTAAGTGGTCACCTGTTTTAAAAACTAGAAAAAGGTTATGGAGTAAACTGTTAATGTTTGTTATTTAATTCAAATTTATTTCCATAAAAAAATGTGCTTGCTATTGTTTATGTTATGTTCTAGTAAGGAATTTATCAATGAAAAGATCTATGATCAAAATGAAATATGTAACTTTCAATCTAAACTGAATGTTCATTTTAAAGAACTTTAGATCTCAATCAAACCAAACATTGCCCAAGATCTATTGCAGATGAATGGAATTGTTTTCTTGTGTTCCATTTTCTGGATAAAAGCATTTCGATGAGAGATCATGCAGTCTTGCCCAACTGATAACGATTTCAATACAAACTTTATTGTAGGAAGAGGAACACATTAACCCTTTTAAATGTTAGAAATGATTTGACGGTGATTTACAAACCTTGGAGGCCCAGATCAGATAAATTAATGTTATTGTCTAGAAACTGTGGTGTACACAAGTTTTATAGTCCATTACAAACTGCAGCTCTAAGCTATACTAAAATTAACTCTTTCATCACTTAGTGACTCTTGTGGATTATTAGGTTCCCATTACTCTGTTGTCACTATTTTTGGAGTTATTGCCCTTTGTTATATTTTTATCCAATTTAGGCTTGTACGGGGGATATTACTTCCAAAGTATAAGAGCTATTGACTTCAAACTTCATACACAGATATATCTCATTGACTAGGAGTGCAGTGTGCAAGAACCATAACTCTATCATCAGTATTTTTGGAGTTATTGCCCTTTGTTGTTATATTTTTACCCAATTAAGGCTTGTCCGGAGCATAGCTTCAAATATATAAGAGCTATTGACTTCAAACTTCATATATAGATAGATCTCATTTACCAGGAGTGCAGTGAATAAAAACCGTTACTCTGTCATCAATATTTTTGGAGTTATTTCCCTTTGTTGTTATATTTTTATCCAATTTAGTCTTGTCCAGAACATAACTTCCAAATAATAAGAGCTATTTTTGGAGTTGTTGCCCTTTGTTATTTTTCCAAGTTAGGGAGCACTTTAGTGCAAGCATCAACTTTATCCTGAAACATTTACCTCTTGTGACAAGACCCTAGCTACTGGGGGTATGAATCACCATTTGTGATAGGTCTAGTTAAAACTAGGACAAACAGTGCAGACCCAGATCAGAGAGCTCCTACAGGATCTCTTTGATCTGGATCTAACTGTTTGCAAATGATTTATCATAAAGTATATTTGTTTCCTGCACTGTACCTATTAACCAAGCAAACATCTTGATACGTGACTGTTTCTGAAAACAGCCAGATGTTGTGATCCAGACTCCAGAGGGTATTATATATACTTTTACATCTTGACAGGATCATACTATTTTGACACAGAGAGACTTTAGTTTCTTAGAATGATTTTTAGAAAGATTTGAATTTCAGATTTTAGCTGATAAAATGTACGAAACGACTACCTAGTATAATTCAATGGATAAATGTTATCATAAATTTTACCTCAACTATCTAGCCTTGTCAGCCATAGGCAACATCTACGGAATCCTTCTGTATCTGTTTATCAGAAACCCTTCCTAAAATTTCATAATATTTCCCCAAATATTATCTTAAAAGAAAATCCTTGCCAATGATACAAAGCAGCCCGTGTTTCAGGATAAGTACAGTGTTGGAACATGGAAAAATCTTACCCTAGCTTCTATGACTAGTGAAATGAGAGATATTTGCAAATAGTTTTGATCCATTTAGACTCCTTTAAGTTGCTTCAATCTGTTGTATTATCATTTTTGTGCTTTTCTGAAATAAAACAGCATATCTTAATTCATTAAAATTTGTAAAGTTGTAAAGTAATTGTGGTAAAAAAAATTCGATGAACATTTCATTCCTAAATGCTGTTTTAGGTGAAAACTATGGAGCATAACTATTTAAACCCTTTCTTGTACAGTATTTCCATTACAGAGTGCCATTACCAACTCCTCCACATAATGGCCAAAACTAGATATTCACTGATAGTGTACAGTTGACAGTTTAAAGCATTATGAAAGTAAAGCAGAAAGCTCTTTCTGCATTACTTTTATCTTGCTTAAAGCCACACTGTCTTAACCCATTGAACCCTAGTAATAGACATACTAGTGCACTTGCGAAGAGTATGTACACTTGTCTTGTGCCAATAGTGAAGACAATTATTATCAGTGGAGGAACAATAAAAGATGTTAAAAGGTGTATAATGGAGTGAATGGTTAATACAAATTACAATATATTCAATGCATGTACAATACAAATTAAAATATATTTAATGCATGTACAATACAAATGACAATATATTCAATGCATGTACAATCAATGCATGCACAATACAAATTACAATATATTCAATACATGTACAATTCAAATTACAATATATATTCAATGCATGTACAATTCAAATTACAATATATTCAAATTACAATATATTCAATGCATTGACAATACAAATTACACTATTTTCAATACATGTACAATATATAATACAATATCTTCCTAAAAACAGTGACTCCTTCAAGACTTCTGTACAGTAAAACCTCTCTATTACTCCCACTAAATTGTGTTAAATATTAGGGGTTTAAGACAGGTAACTGCTTAAAGTAAGGTGACAGTACAACAGAAAGCTCCTAAAGGAGCTTTCTGTTTTACTGTCACCTTGCTTTAAGCTGTCACCTAATGTGCCTTAAGGCACATATGCTTTACTTTCAGCCTGCTTTAAGGATTTAGAAAATATTTTTGAATTATTAATTTTCATGACTGTAAAAATTGGAATTATTTTCTTCAGTGGAGAAATAGATGGGGGGCATTTATTAGGAGGGGAGGGGTATTCATAGGGTATACGGTTTTCCTCTAAAGTACTTCTTCTTCCTCAATCTTAAAAGGTTACTGTGATTTGGCCTACATTTAAGATTTGATTTTAAGATTTTTCAGACCACTTTCTTCATTCCAGCAGCGTAAACCAGTACCTTGCTGGAAATTAATATATACATCATTTGCAAACAGTGTAGACCCAGATCAGAGAGCTCCAGAAAGATTCCTGTATCAGGGTCCACACTGTTTGTCAATATTTTAAATATATTTGGGACACGTCCCCTCCTAGGGTCAATGTAAACTGGTCATTTATGTAGCAAATGGAAGAGTGGATTTGGAATTTTGGCAGAGTGTATAAGGGTTAAACAGAGCTCCAGATAAGGAGAGTATTTCAAAACTAAAATCTTTGTTTCTGGATTAAAACCTATGGTGTCACTACTCATTAGAATCGTCTCTTCAAGACGATTCTAATGAGTAGTAACACCATAGGATTTGATGCTGAAATGTGAGAAAATGTTGGATTTGTTCAGTTTACTCCCTCTTATCTGGAGCCCTGGTTAAATCCACAAGGCAGGAAGCTTGTAGAATGTTCAATGGATCAATTTAATCACCTCGAAATTTATCACAGAATTTCAATTTGGAAGAAGAATATCCATTTAAATGTAAATTCCGTGAAACGTAAGCATTTAGATAACAAAGACAGTCAATGCTTTTGTATGTGGCAACTTTGACTAAATCTTGTCTTGCTGTTGCTTAATCTTTTACCTTATAGTCTTTCTATTACTGAATATAGGTGACTTCTTAAAGCAGGTTGAAAGTAAAGCAGAATGCGCCTTCAGGTGCATTCTGCTTTACTTTCAGTCTGCTTTAAGCTATCATGTGCTAGAATATAAAACTTATTCCCTATAATAGATATTCATGACTGATTAAATTGGAACTATTTTCTTCAGTGGATAGATAAATCATATTCGCTAAAAGGCGCTTCTTTTTGGGAAAGGGTTAACCCTTTCTCTAATAAAAGCACCTTATATCCCATTTAATTTATTCCTCCACTGAAGAAAATAGTTCAGTCTTGAATTATGCACATTGAGAAATATTTTCTATATCCTAGCAGAATAATGATAGCTTAAAGCAGGCTGAAAGTAAAGCAGAATTCGCCTTAACGCTTTACGCCATAGCCTGTTTTAAATTTTGAAGACAGGTGAATACTTTAAACAGCTTGAAAATAAATCAGAATGAAGCAATCTGCTTTTTATTTTCAGCCTGCTTTAAACTACCATCTGCTAGAATATTGAAAATATTTTTTTAGGTACATGTACATGTTTATGACTGTATACATTGAAACTTTGTATTTTCCGTATTGGAGGAATGCATAAAATGCACATAATGCAGGTTGTTTTTGGGAAGGATTAAGGGGGCATTCTGCTTCACTTTCAACCTTCTTTAAGTGGTCACATAATTATCTTCAATACTAAAAACAGGCTATGACATGAATGGTTAATCCATAATCTGTTCCTTTATCGATGCATTTCACAGGTATAGAAGGATCAACTGTATTTTAAAATTAAATGTCTGGTTGCTTTAGGTAAAGGAAATTTCTCAGCCAGTGTTTGCCTTAAGTGCATTTATGTTGAGACAATCCTAACGAGTGCTTCCATTTTAAAACACTTGGATATCTCAGTCAGAACATCATTAAGTCTGAATCTAGAGTTAGTTTGATTTTCCCCATAAAGTTTAAAAATGGTTCTAAGAGCTTCCGTGTCAAGAGCTGACATTATTTTTAGTCAGAGCTCCTGATAAAGGGAGTATTTGAAAAAAACCTAAAATCTTTGTTTCTGCATTAAACCCTATGGTGTCTTCGAGATTATTCTAACAAGTAGTAACACTACAGGATTTGGTGCTGAAATAAGTGAGAAAATGTTTGATTTGTTCATTTTTTTCCCTCTTATCTGGAGCCCTTTAACCCATTACCCTATAAATATGCCTTTTTACACCTTTGATTTAGTCATACCTTGAGGAAAAAAGTTCCAAATTATACAACAATGGATATTTATCATAAGAAATATTTTCTGGAATCTTAAAGCAGGCTGAAAGTAAAGCAGAATGTGCCCTAAGGCGCATTCTGTTTTACTTTCTACCTGCTTTAACTGGTCAACTACCTTTAGAATTAGATATAGGCTATGGAGTAATGGGACAAGACTTGTCAGTAAAAGCACCAAACTAAGTATTAATTTTGTTGATTGTTTTAAATATATGGGAATTAGCTCAATACTAGATGAAACTGAAGAAGCTTTCTGCTTTACATTCATATTGCTAAGCAGAAGCCTAGCTGCTATCAACATGATTTACACATGGAGAAAATTAACCCATAAATACGCCTTTTTACATCTCCAAATTTAAATCCCTCCACTGAAGAAAATAATTCCATTTCATACAGTCATAAATAAGTGTCATCAGAAATTGTTTCTATACACTAGCAGATGGTGGCTTAAAGCAGACTGAAAGTAAAGCAGAATGTGCCTTAAGGCACATTCTGCTTTACTTTCAACCTGCTTAAGTGATCAAAAAAGATAAAGCTTTTACTTAATTGGCTGGTAAAACAGTAGCAGCCAGTTTGTCTCCTGAATTAATAAAAGCATTTCATACAAACTTTGTTTTCACAAAAATGTCTATCACACAAGATGAAAGATTTAACACTATTTAAGTTTTACAGAAATACATGACATAAAACTGAATGCAATCGGTAAGCCAAATTTCATCAGCAAAAATCTTGCAACATTATTTCCTTCTTATGTTGGAGGCGTTTATGGATTTCCTAAACAATAATGTTTGCACGTTTTATTGCTTACAAGAGGTTTTGTCTTACAATATCATCACTTGGGGCTAACTAATTATTATCAAAACGTTTTGCTACGACATCTTATATGGGTATTATAATAGATTTGTATTCCTATGAAGTCGGTGTATATACTGGGAAATGTTTTAAATTGAAAGCAAAGTTGCCTTCTTAGGAATTATTTACAGTTACAAATCTATTATAATACCCATCTGAGTTGTCGTAGCAAATTTAGGAATGGTATGTTAACCCAAGTTTCTCCCTGAAACTTAAAATAGACAATCTCAGTTTCCATTTAAGTCTAGTCCATTTCTGACTTTTCAGGGCTATTTTTGTTAATGTTTTGCCTTATGACAAACAGTGAAGACCCAGATCAGAGGGCTCCGTAAGTAGCCCTCTGATCTGGGTATTCACTGTTTGCATAGGACAAGTGCACTTTTCACATGTATACTGTTTGAAAAGGACGCCTATATGCTGGACTAGGGTTCAAAGGGTTAATTTAGGAATGGTATGTTTAACCCTTTTCACTGCCAGGCTCTCTAATACTTAACTTAATTATACAAACAGTTTGGATCTAGATCAGACGCCATGTAACATGGTGTCTGATCCTGATCTAACCTGTTTCACACTCACATTAATGTTTTCTCTTTGTAAAAAAATGCATAAAATTCCAAATATTAAAAGAGCGAGCAGAAATCCGAAGATTTCGGGGAAAATCGGTACATCAAAAAACAAAAAAAAAATACAAAGATTTCGGAAAAATTGGGAGATATGGCAGCCCTTGTTAGTTGTTCCATTAACCAATTATGTGTAATATATAACTGAATATCTAAATATTTTGCAAATGGTGTAGACCATGATCAGAGGGTCTACATTGTTTGATTCATTTAATATGCTTTCCTATCATAGCTTAATTGTTTTAAGTATTAAAGGCAAATTGTTTTAAAGCAGCCTGGAATTAAAGAAAATGCTCCTTATGGTGCATTTGCCTTACTTTGAACCTGCTTTAAGTAGTCACCTGTCCTAAAAGCTATAGACAGGAAGATGGGGTAATGCAATAGAAATTGTTGAACTGGAGTTAAGATCTGGGCTTATTCTGCTTTATTTCAACCTGCTTGGTGTGTTCACCTGTCTTCAAATTAAAAACAGGCTATGAAATAAGGGTTAATAGAATTTCAGAGTTTGAAAACACGATTTTCACCAGACCCTTAAAAGGGTCTTTTAGTTCAAACCAAATAGAATTGCCAACTAAATTGTTTACTCTGCAGTGCAGACATGTCATGCTGTTAGACTGGAAACTGCAGAATATATGTAACAGCCTTCCATATGCAATCTTTCCTCGAAAACGTTTTGTCACATACTTACTATTGTGCAAGAGAAATCCCATTCTTCTGTAAGTCGTGGTGAGAAGCGTGACCTGTTAACAGATATAAAGACTACAGACTGCAAATATTTAGATTGCATGTGATTGTTGACAGGGATTTTTATGTCCCCCAGCATCTATAGAAGCAAGGGACATAGAGTGATTGTCGTGGTTGTCCATCCATCTAGCCATTTGTACCACTGGTAATCCAGATTTAACTGTTAAAATTCTTATAGCATCAACATCATCAAATCGAATACTTATAAATACAGTGTTTGCCTTGGACAAATATCACCCAACCACATTTGACATTGACCTTGACCTAATTATTTTAAAATGGCTATTTCTGGGTTGAAGAGATTTTACTGTTTCATCTAGCCTCAACATTACTTTCTACAATGCTTTGACACTTATAGAGCTGTTGCCTTTGACCATTACAAATCCACCTACATGTGTTTTACCTAACCTTGATTTTTACCTTGACCATATCTTATTTGGATTTTAGCTTAAGCATCTGAAAGTAATGAATTGTTCATGACGAGTATGCTCATTGCTAGGGTTCAATGTGTGAATGCAGAACAAAGGTAAAGCAGAAAGTTCTTACAGGAGCTTTGTGTTTTACTTTTGCCCTACATAAAGCTGTTGGCAATCTAAGAGACTGCATATTCATGGTATGTCAATTGGTGATTTCAGATAAGTTTGACTGTAATCACGGACATACAAGATGTACAAGACAATTCATCAGAATATATACAGTATTCTCAGACCTCTAACACAATTAGCATTGTCAGTCAGTGCCACATGGGCTACTGTTAGAGTTAGAGATGAACCTAACTACTGAAGCAGACCTAAACCCCCTGATCAAAGTAATAATTTATGTGCATCAAAAATAAGATGCAGCCCATAAAGTAAACATAAGTTGGTCAATTTTGAAAAGTTCTGCTTTACTTTCAGTCTGCTTTAAGTGGTCACTAAAATTATCAATCAGTCTTCAAAACTAGAAAATTTATAGGCTCTGGGATTTTGTCTTGTGTATTTAGGTGATACAGTTAATGTATATTTTGTTAATTGAAGTAATTAGTAGCTCTGTAAATGCAGAATAAGTTTCATCTGCTTCGAGATTGATGTCAGCTAAAAATATCTATTCTATATTTTCCTCTGTAAGTTTAGAGTTATATGGTGAACGTGATAGTGTGGATTTTGATCAGACACCAAGTCTATTGGCTTTTAATCCAGATGAAATCTATTTGCAGATGCGAGTATGTTTGTTCATTGTTAGCATTGTTGAAGGGTTAATTACCCTGTCTCTGACAGCTATCTAATAATTCCTCTAGTTTGTCAGACCATATTGCACAGTAACATCCTGATATTACATCCTCTCAAAGATGGTTTGTTCCTGGCTTAAAAGATAGGTAACTGCCTAAAGCAGGATGAAAGTAAAGCAGAAAGTGCCTTTAGGCACTTTCTGCTTTACTTTCAACCTGCTTTAAGCAGTGACCTGTCTGTTACCATGAGTATTTCATTGTTTGATGGGCTTGGTGAGATATTATAGTGACATTGTTTCATAATGGTGAGATATTAGAGTAGCATTGTTTCCATAACCCTAGCTCAACTCTTAACTGCTCTAGCACTGTTTTTACACACATTTGATTAATTTATCTGTCTTTTTCGTTTCAGGTAAGTCTTCTACACTGTTGTTACTCAGCATGAAGGGCGTGGCTGGTAAGATTAAATTAACCTTTTTACTCTACAGAAGTCAAAACTTGTGTGTCAAACCTGTGAGCCTTATAGCATCAAATATACTCATCATGTCCAAACAGTGTACCTGTGAAGAGAACACTTATCTTATGCAAACAGTGTAGATTAAGACGAGAGGGCTAAAGGATCTCTCTGATCGGGGTCTGCAGTGTATGTTATTTTATAATGATTAAATTTTGTTAAAGCAACCTTAACCCTTTACTCCATATTACACTTTTACGCTTTTAATCTATTGATCCACTGAAGAAATTAGTTTAATAAGAATATTTTCTTAATCCAGAGGATAGTAGCTTAAAGCAGGTTGAAAATAAAGCAGAACCCCAAGGCGCATTCTGGTTTACTTCGAAACTGCTTTAACCCATCACCAAATAAATAGACCTTTTTACCCCTTTAATTTATTCCTCAACCAAAGAAAATAATTCAAATTTAAATAGTCATGAATATGGACCCTTAGAAATAATTTCTATATCCTGGTAGATAATAGCTGAAAGTAAAGGAAAATGTTTTAAGGCACATTCTGTTTTACTTTCAATCTACTTTTAACCCTTTCCCCCATAGAAGCGCCTTTTAGCGCATTCAGTTTATTCTTGCCCTGAAGAAAATAGTTCCAATTTATACATTCATAAATATGTTCAATACAAAATATTTTCTATATTCTAGCAGATGATAGCTTAAAGCAGGCTGAAAGTAAAGCAGAATGCGCTTAAAGCGCATTCTGCTTTACTTTCAACCTGCTTTAAGAGGACACCTATATTCAGTACTAGAGATATGCTATGTGGGAAAGGGTTAAGTGGTAACCTATGTTCAGTACTAAAAGCAGACCATGGAGTAATGGGTTAACATTAAGGTCATATAGGACAGGACCTGTTTACAGACTCTTTGTAAAGACTCTTATCAGAAAGTAACAGTCACAACAAATGAGTTTACTTTACCTATTTAATTTAGAAGAAATAATAGACCCGAGTGTCAGATTTGATTTCGAGTTGCACTTAGTAATCAGATTGTGGGTCCTTTACTTGAATGAAGACATTTGGATAAAGAGGTTACCAGTTAGGAGCAATTAACTCAAAGATGGCAAACAAAAAAAGCGAGGACTTATTTCGGAAATCCAATCACACTCGTGTGGAAGAGAAGAGGAGAAATGAGAAATAGAATTACTTAAACACGAAATCAAATTAACAGCAAAAAATGGGATGTGGAGCTAAAGAATTCTAAATAGTCTAGGGACTTGATCTTTTCACCTCCCCTCCGATCACAGTTCTTTAACCCTTTACCCCATAGCCTGTTTCTAGTTTTGAAGACATGTGACCACTTAAAACAGGTTGAAAGTAAAGCAGAATGTGCCTTAAGGCACATTCTGCTTTACTTTCAGCCTGCTTTAAGCTATCATCTGCTAGGATTTAGAATTTGTTTCTTATGGTTCATTTTCAAGATTGTACAAATTGGAACTATTTTTTTCAGTGGAGGAATAAATCAAATATGCTAAAAGGCGCTTCTATGAGGGAAAGGGTTAAGATTTGTTAGCTCACCTGAGCAAAACGATGCTCACTGAGAGTTTGTTGTCTGTCTGTCTCTGGCTTGGATGGTTCCATATCAGATTTCTTCATTTATCCAATTACTCCATTGATACACCTTTTACACCATTGATTTATTCCTCCACTGAAGAAAATAGTCCCAATTTGTAAGGTCATAAATATGTATCATAAGAAATATTTTCTAATTTCTAGCAGATGGTAGCTTAAAGCAGGTTAAAAGTAAATCAAAATGCGCTTTTAGGGGCATTCTGCTTTACTTTTAACCTGCTTTAAGTGGTCCCCTGTCTTCAAAACTAGAAACAAGCCATGGGGTAATGGATTAAAACTGACAAATAGTGTGGTCCTGATCATACATGTGATATTTTCTTGGACCCAAATAGGGAGATTTGGAAATTTTAATAGGGAGATTGGGGTGCCAAATAGGGAGCTTTTTTCGCGACAAAACTAGGCGCAGACGATGAAATTCCAATAATTTTATATATTTTCATAAGTTAATTACTAGATCTAATTGCTTTTTTTTTTTTTTTTTAAATAAGTGAATAAAGAAGTCTATAGACCACTAAGACAGAGACAATTTTCACCCAGAGATATAGTTCTTATAATACTGACATGGGCCTATTATTCTAGTATTTTAGTACTGCAGAAGGATGGTTGTGTAAAGCTGGCTGAAAGTAAAGCAGAATACTGTTCAGGAGCATTCTGCTTCAGCAAAAGTTTAAGCCTGCTTTAAGCTAGATCTACAATCTGCTAGGATATAAGAACTATTTCCTATTATGGTTCTTATATTATTCATGACTAGTAAAGATAAAGTGGAACTATATCTATTTTCTTGAGAGAATGAATGAATTAGTTCAAATGTTCTAGATTTCTATCTATGGAGTAGATCAAAAAAACAATTTGTTATTAATTTTGCAAACAGTATGGATCCAGATGAGACGCCACATCATCTCATCTAGATACAAACTGTTTGACACTGATATTTTCTGAAAGAAAATGCACAAAAGTTAATTCAGAGTATTCACTATTGTTGCAGACGACAAAATCTGCAGACATTTACTAGCGCCATAAAATGGGCATGGTTCTAACAACGAAGTAACACGTCTAAAATTTCTACCGTGAAAACTGATTGCAAATCAATTTTACGAGCGTAATTCGTCAAAAAATCTAACTTAATAAACATACATTTGCACAAATCGTATCTAACAAACAGAAGAATTTAGATCCAATGTTTAATTTTAATTGATTGTTAGAAAACGACGCTGGAAATACTTTTTAGACTAACACAATATACGCAATTCTCATAGCAAATATTAAGGCGCCCCGTCATTTTGTAACGGTAAAATTTTCGAAGTATTTTTCTGTTACGTGAATATTCAAAGTATTTTCTGGTGGGAATCAATTCCTAAATGTTAATTCTGATTAGCTTCATCTAAAAGGTGTGTTTGTCCAGAACTTACGGAGAATTGTCTGATTTTAATCCGGTCCGTATCGGGGACATAGCCTTCGTATCACTGCTTTTAGAAATTGTCGTTGTTAAAGTCTCCGATTCGGGGTGAACTTGTCAATCACTTTTTTGATAACCAATTAGATCTACCGGTACTCGGCGCATGTGGTCAAACTTTTACCCAACATTGTTATGACTCAGCCTGTCATAATAGTGCTACACTAACAAACTTATCGACGATTACGTAATGTGTTTACACACATCAGTAGCGTTTGGCGATCCCGTTGTGTAGGGATTAGCCAGAGAACTCTGAAGTCAATTTTAAGATTTTAGAGTCGGCGAACGAGATAAATGATATAAAAGTTCATATTGAAAAAAAATGAACCTGGTTAAATGAAATATCGGGAGATTTCGTCTCCCGACCGGGAGATCGTGAGTAGAGGTCTATTTTCGGGAGCTCCCGACCAAATCGGGAGATATCACATGTATGGTCCTGATCAGGGGGTATATCAATAGGATCATCCCTCTGATCAGGGTAGCTACACTGTTTGCCTAGACTTATTTACTGTTAATCAGGTGTACTGTTTGCAAAGGATGGGTATTAATATAATAATTATGTTTAAACTGAAGGATTGGTATTTATGTCACCAGGGTTCAAGAAGTTGAAGATTGTTGAGTACTGATCACAATATCGGTTACAGGGGCGGATCTATTCTTTAACCCATTACCCCATAGCTTGTTTCTAGTTTTGAAGACAGTTGACCATTCACTGAAAGCAGATTGAAAGCAAAGAAGAAGGTGCCTTAAAGTACATTCTGCTTTAGTTTCAGCCTGCCTAAGTCTACCATTTGCTAGAAAATAAAATATTTATTATGGTTCATACTTATGACTGCATAAAAGAACTCTTTTCTTCAGAGGAGTAATGAGAGCACCGCATTTGAGTTCCAATGCTCATCGTTGATTATGGCTAATATAAAACCCACCCTATTTTGCCTCTTAACAACCTAGATGACCTTGACCTTTGTTGGACATGACCCAAATTTTACTTAGCGCAAGACCTGTTTGAGGTGAGTAGGCATGCCAAATATTAAGTTCTAAAGTTATGGCCAAGGTTAAGATTTCGGACAACGACAACACAGAAGCCAGAGTGATGACAAAAGCTTGTAGTTCCTTCGAAATAGACCAGCTAAAAATGCATATCTATAGTGGGAGTTGTTGGATAAACTTTTGTTCAGATTTTCATCATAGTTGATACAATGATTCATTGCCCATAGTTTGGATGATTTTAAGCTCATGAGATGAGGTTTTAGGATCCCTGGATGTCCGTCTTCTGTATGTCTGTCTGTCCGTCCACAATTGGTTTGTTAACACTCTAGGGCTTACAGATGTCATCCGATCTTCACGAAACTTCATGACAATGTTTGTCTTGATGAAATCTAGGTAAAGTTCAAATGTGGGATATGTAGGTCACTAGGTCAAATCATTGAAAAACCTTGTCATCACTCTAGAGGCTACAAATTTCATTGGATCTTAATGAAACTTGGTCAAAATGCTTGCCTCATTGATATCTAGGTCAAGTTTGAATGTGGGTCATGTCAGGTCAAAAACTAGGTCACTAGGTCAAATCATAGAAAAACCTTGTTAACACTCTAGAGGCTAAAAATCTCATTGGATCTTGATGTAACATGGTCAAAATGTTTGCATCATTGATATCTAGGTCAAGTGGGAATGTGGGTCATGACCGGTCAAAAACTAGGTCACTAGGTCAAATCATAGGAAAACTTTGTTAACACTCTTGAGGCTACAAATCTCATTGGATTTTAATGCAACTTAGTCAGAATGTTTGCCTAATTGATATATAGAAAAATTTGAATATGGATCATGTAGGGTCAAAAACTAGGTCAAATCAAAGAAAAACAGTGTTAACTGTAAGGAGGCTACAAATCTCATTAGATCTGAATGAAATATTAACAGTCTTGTTCTAGTTTATATCTATATGATAGCCCTCTATAGTGCAATGCTGATCCACTCCTGAAGTAATTATGGTTATTCCTCCCTTTTATGGAATACTAATCACATTTTTGGTATCAATTTCTGCCATTGTCGTGGGAGTATTGTTTCAGAATGTTTGTCCCAAGGAACATGTTTCAGGAACTAATCACAATTCTATGGCCTTGTATCAGCCATTTGTCTGTTAAACGCCAATTACATGTCTTTTTTGGTCACGATTATCTGTTGATAGTTATGCAGACTTGTCATATCTCACGTTGTTTCATGTAGTAATTGTTTATTAGATTACAGGTAAAAAGTTTGTTGTCGCATTTCATGTATTTCTGGGTCCAAGGTCATAAAGCGTTTAAGCTGAGTCTGAGTGTGTTCTCAGGCATTTGATTGGTCAGATTTGAGCCTAGGCTCAAATCTGTCCAATCAAATGCTTGAGAACGACTTGAGACTGGACTCAAACTCTTTATAACCTTGGAGCCCTGTCTTTTTAGCTCACCTGGCACGTAGTGCCAAGGTGAGCTTTTAGGATCGCTGGATGTCCGTCGTCTGTCTGTCTGTCTGTCCGTCCGTTCACAATTGGTTGTGAACACTCTAGCGGCTACAAATTTCATCTGATCTTCATGAAACTTGATGACAATGTGTGTCTTGATGAAATATAGGTCAAGTTCGAATATGGGTCATGTCGGGTCAAAAACTAGGTCACTAGGTCAAATTATAGAAAAACCTTGTGAACACTCTAGAGGCTACAAATCTCATTGGATCTTAATGAAACTTGGTCAAAATGCTTGCCTAATTAATATCTAGGTCAAGTTCAAATATGGGTCATGTCAGGTCAAAAACTAGGTCACTAGGTCAAATCATCGAAAAACCTTGTGAACACTCTTGAGGCTACAAATCTCATTGGATTATTATGTTACTTGGTCAGAATGTTTGCCTAATTGATATCTAGGTCAAGCTTGAATATGAGTCATGTCGGGTCATAAACTAGGTCACTAGGTCAAATCATAGGAAAACCTTGTTAACACTCTAGAAGCTACAAATCTCATCCGATCTTCATGACATATGGTCAAAATGTTTTCCTCATTGATATCTAGGTCAAGTGTGAATGTGGGTCATGTCCGGTCAAAAACTAGGTCAAATGAAAGACAAACATTGTGATTACTCTAGAGACTACAAATTTCATTGGATTTTAATGCAACTTGGTCTGAATGTTTGCCTAATTGATATCTAGCTCAAGTATAAATATGGATCATGTCTGGTCAGAAACTGGGTGACTACGTAAAATCAAAGAAAAACAGTGTTAACCCTCTAGAGACTACAAATCTCATTAGATCTGAATGAAATATTTTCAGAATGTTTGCATACATCGAATCTAGGTCAAAATCAAAGTGGATTCTGTCTGGTCAAAATCTAGGTCACTAGGTCAAAGCATAGAAAATTCTTGTTTACACTCTAGAGGTTTATTGTGAGTCATGTCCAGTCGTAATCTAGGTCTCTATAAGTCAAGTTTTATATGGTGAACCAGGTGAGCGATTTAGGGCCATGGTGGCCCTTGTTATGGTAACTGAGGTGAATTTATTTTCCGGGGTCATGTTTTGTCGCTATCGTTTTTCCTTTGTTTTACTTTTTTATTTCTCTAAAGGACAGGGAGTCTCAGATTAATGCATACAAACTTGATGCAGAATCTTCCAAAGCAGTTTTTGGCAATGATGCTTATCATCCTGATAAGAAGAATATATCCATGCTAAAATCCTTAACCCATTACCCCATAGCCTGTTTCTTGTTTTGAGGGTAGGTAACATCTTAAAGCAGGTTGAAATTAGAGCAGGATGCACCTTACTTTCAGCCAGATTTAGGCCACCATCTGCTAGGAGCAAGGAACAATTTCTTACTGTTCATATTTCAGTAGAATAATAAATTAAAGGCTTAAAAAGGCATATGTATGTGGCAATAGGTTAACCCAGGTTTGAATGTAGGCATTTTGAGGTATTTTGTTCTGAAGGATTTTGGTACAGTATTCTGTCTGGCAGTGGTGTCTCTAGGGTCCTATTGATCTCAAGTCATATCTGTTTCTAACTTAATTCATTGTGTCTTTATCTGGTCCATGGGCTATTTAGGCTGACATCAGTAGGCGCTGGGGACTTGCTAATAGATCAACCTGGCGTGATGCAATACTCTTACTACACTGTGTCCCTGATATTTATTGGATGGTTACAATTACCCCCTGCTATTTCAACCAATCAAAACAAAGTTTATGTAATTGTTAGATTCGGGTAGGTGGCTTTGTAAAGTAGGAGGAAAGTAAAGCAGAAAGCTCCTACCATACTGACCTGCTGTAAGCTGCAACCTGTCTATAACAGGTGATTGTAATATCAGGGTTGTTCTGTATATAGGTTATCTATTGTTGCTTAAGGTTATGCTGGATTCGCTGACATATTAATTTCGTCACAGCTCCTAAATATAGTCTATATAATACAACATTACGTAAGATTAGACCTAACACCAGAAATTGATGGAAATATCTTTGAAACAGTAAACATTCCATGTTGCTAATTAGTCCAGTAAATCTTTTTTCTGAAGATTGAAGCCTCCGTGGCATAATGATAAAACCATTATACTCCATAAATATGCCTTTTTACACCTTGAATTTATTCCTCCACTGAAGAAAATAGCTTTATACAGTCATCAAAATGTACCATATGTATTTTCTATATCCTAGCAGATGGTAGCTTAATGCAGGCTGAAAGTAAACAAAATGATCCTTAAGAAGCATTTTGCTTTACTTTCAACCTGCTTTAATATGGTCATCATGCAGTCTTGGAAACTAGGAACAGACTGGTGGATAATGGGTTAAATACAGATTGTAGGTTGAAAGTCAAGCAGAAAGCTCCTGCAAAGGAACTTTCTGCTTTACTTTCACCCTGCAGCCGCTAATAGAGGTGCCTTAAATCCTGGAGTACATGATATATCAGTTGAAATAGGAGATTTGTATTCTGTATTTACGGCTATTAGAGAAAGGCTTAATTTGGCAAATCATAAAGTATTAACGAGAACTAACTCTTTTCTATAGTTTTATTGTTGCATAAGTATGCATTCCAGCTGCAAAACAACATTAGTTACTATTTTCTGCACACATAATGCACCATAGGCTGAAACAGGATATACAAATAAATTGTCCACATATTACACACATATAGCTAGCCCTTGCAAACACTGCCCGCTAGTTTCTATAATATCAGAGCTCCAGATAAGAGGGAGTAAAATGAACAAATTTGACATTTTCTCACTTACACATAACCAAATTCTATGGTGTTACTACTCATTAGAATTGTCTCTTCGAGACGATTCTAATGAGTATTGACACCATAGGGTTTAATGCAGAAATAAAGGTTTTAGTTTTTGAAAAACTCCCTGTATCTGGAGCTCTGAATATGTGCTTATATTATATAGATTATACTGATAGATTGCTAGGAGTAGTTTGGTGTAAAGTCAATGAGCCTGTTTCTAGTTTATAAGATATGTGACCACTGAAAAGCAGGTTGAAAGTAAAGCAGAATGTGCCTTGAGGCACATTCTGCTTTACTTTCAACCTGCTTTAAGTGAAGTGGTTACATGCCTTCAAAACTAGAAACAGGCTATTGGGTAGTGCAGGTTAAACCCTTTACTCCATAGAAGTGCCTTTTAACGCATTTAATTTATTCCTCTACTGAAGAAAAATAGTTCCAATTTAGAAGTATGTACCATATCAAATGTTTTCTATATCCTAGCAGATGGTATCTTAAAGCAGGCTGAAATATAAAGCAGCATTGACCTTAAGGCATACTCTGCTTTATTTTCAACCTGCTTTAAGTGGTCACCTGCCTTAGAAACTAGAAAAAGGCTATGGGGTAGTGGTTTAACTTATAATTAAACCATTTGTGCCCACGATCCCATATATGGGACATAGGCAAACAGTGTTGACTCTGATCAGACGCCGCATTATGCGGCATCTGATCAGAGTCTACACTGTTTGCTGAAAAGAACTTCAATTTAAAACAAAATGAAAATTTTGACCAGGCATCCCTTTGATAAAAAATGGACTACCAGTAATCCAATATAAATCATGGAAGAATCCACTGGGTGCAAATGGGTTAAGTCCAAGTTTGTTGAGAGTTGACTGTATTCCTCAGACTGAGAGACGGAAAGTCTGTTTGATTTATAAGTATGACATGCAACTTTCTAAATAATGATCTATGCTGTAATACAATAGAAATTTAAGTCTGAATTCTATTTCATGATGGAGACACTCTAGTTAATTGAATCAAGCAATGGTATGAAATTATAACCCTTTGAACGCTTGATATGTAATGTCAAATTAAAATGACATCGGCTTCTAATATCAGAGCTCCAGATAAGGAGAGCATTTGGAAAATTAAAATCTTTGTCTTTGTTTCTGCAGTAAACTCTATGGTGTCACTACTCATTAGAATCCTCTCTTTCAGACAATTCTAATGAGAAGTAACACGTAGGATTTGGTGCTGATATGATTCTGAAATTTAAACTGGGTTTAGATTATTGCAGATCCATTTTCATTGTGCCAACTTGTTTGGTTCCAGATCAGATGGCAAAATAGTTAATTATATCTGATCTGGATCCAAACTATTTGTAAATGTTTAGGAATATTGTGTCGTACATTCAAAGGTTTTTAACTCCCCAATATTGCACTTTGTGTGTGCTTCTATCTGAAACAGGTGTTTAGCAACAATTCAATATTGAATATTGACTGCAACAATTCAATATTGAATATTGACTATCTTTGTCAACAGATGACTGCCAAAATTCAGTATAAAACTAATGCAGAAAAATCTTGAATGGAGGTTTCTGCATCACCGTTTCCTGCATTTAACTTCTAGTTTCCTGAACCATGCTCAGATGCAGGGCTCCAGAGTTTTTTTGAAAACTAAAATCTTTTTGGCAGTCTCAAAACCCTATGTTGTTACTATTCATTATATTGGTCTCTTTTAGATGATTCTAACGAGTTGTCACACCATAGGGTTTGGTCTTAAGATAAAGGAGAAAATGGTGAAAAATCTTAGGTTTACACTCTCTTATCAGGAACCCATGATATCTTGAATTGGTTGAAAACAGTTTTAGTGGAAGTACATCTATATAATTATGTATGCATTACATAATAACGAGGGAGTGCCTGCAGACCATAGAATTTAATATAGATAAAGATGGTAGCTACAGTGCAGGCAACCCACAATATATGCTATAATGTGATTGTCTTATAGGTTAGGCACAGTACAAATACTCTGTAAGTTAAACCTTTACCCCATATCTTGTTTCTAGTTTCAAAAACAGGAAAACACTTAAAGCAGGTTGAAAGTTTATAGTAAAACAGAATGTGCATTCAGCTGCTACCATCTGCTATGATATAGAAAATATTTCTTATGATAAATATTCATGACTGTATAAATCCGACTATTTTCATTCCGTGAAGAAATAAATTAAATGCATTAAAATACTCTAGACCTTAATGCATAAGGCATACTCTGTTTTACTTTCAATCCGCTTAATTAATTGGTCACATGTATTCAAAACTAGAAACAATCTATGAGGTAATCGTTAACATTATAACTAAATCTTATTTCAAAGGCTTGTTATTTAATTTTACTGTAGACCAGTCAAGGAACTTGAATGAAAGACAAAAATACCGTAGTATGTCAAAAGACTTGTTTCAAATTTAACCATTAAACAATGGTCAAGCATTTTAATACACTTCACTGAAAGCACCAGATCAAAAGAAAAATATTAATTATGAAATAATATATGAGCTGTGTCTTGAAAATTATATGGGACTCTTGGCAATTATAAATACAGTCAAACCTTTCCTAGTCACTTGATTTCTTGAAGTATAAAGCACTATCAAAACACGGACAAAAGTAAAGCAGAAGGCTCCTGTATGATCTTTCTGCTTTATTTTTCTTTGTTTTCATTTGATAGGCAGCCTAACCTTTTACCCAATAGCTTGTGTCTAGTTCTGAAGACAGATTGTTACTTAAATCAGGCTGAAAGTAAAGCAGAATGTGCCTACAGGGAGTATTCTGATTTATTTTCAGCCTGATTCAAGCTTCTTTTGGTGCATATTTATAACTTTTAAAGTAAAACTATTTTTTTCTTCAGTGGAGGAATAAATCTAAAGCGTAAAGATTATGTATCTATTGAGTAATGGGTTAAGGATCACCAATGATACTTAAATTGAGTGTTGCTTAACCAATTACCCTATAGCATGTTTCTAGTTTTGAAAACAGGTGACTACTTAAAGCAGGTTGAAAGTAAAGCAGAATGCGCCTTAGAGCGCATTCTGCTTTACTTTCAGCCTGCTTTAAGCTACCATCTGATAGAATATAGAAAATATTTCTTATGATTCTTATTTGTAACAGTATAAATTTGAACTATATTTTCTTCAGTAGAGGAATGAATTAAAGGCATAAAAGGCATATTTATATGTTAATGGGTTAAGAGAGGTTTTGCTGTACCAGAAACGAAAAGTATCACTGCTAACATAAACACTGAAGATAGTACTGAAAAGCACAGCAGTATAACACATCTGTTTTCAACACAATTTGTTTGTTCATATCAAAGTGAAGACTCAGCTTTATCGTCAGCCGCAAAATAACTAGAAGTTCTGAACGTTGATTGGTAGCCATTACGACTGTTCCAGCGAACCCGTAGGGACTTCTGTATATTGCCGTACTGACATTTTAACAGTTTAATGAAAGTCATTTTGAACGTCTTATTGAACATTGTGTAGATTATAGGATTGAGGGTGCTAGACACGTAGCCAAGCCAAAGAACCGTAGTGATTAACAGTGGCTGGAAGTCACATTCTGTACACAAAACAGTCATAATATTAACAATAAAAAATGGCGCCCAACATATCACAAATATTGCAAAAACCACTCCAAGTACTTTGGAGGCCTTCTGTTCAGTATTTACATCGTCTTGGTCATAGCGCCCTGGCGACTGCTGTTTATCTTTCTCCGAGTCCTTACGGAGTAATAAAATACTAGTAGCTTTAACAACAAGCTGGTGTTTTTTGATAAGGTTTTGGAGTCGTTTTGGGGAATCATTGCTGGACATACTGCATGATGTACTAGTCAGACTGGACTTTCTCCAGCCATTGAGGCCATTATGATTCTCCTCAGTGATTGTATCCAGATCTGTACTGCCTGTAGAATACAGCGGTGACGGAGGGGGAGACAAATCCATTTGAGAAAGCTCCGATAATGCGTTTTTAAGCTTCACACTACCTGTTCGTTCTGGGCTTGAATATTTTTCATTACGTTTAGATGGACAACTCATAGTTCGTCTGGGTTCAAATTTGACACGCTGTCGAAATTTATGCGCTTTCCGACTTATGGATCTCCTTATCATTGGCATACCTTCATTGTCTGTACCGTAACCACAGTTATTTGATCTCGTGTGTAACAATCTCACTGTTAATCCATACGCTATCACCATTATACCGAGTGGAATGAAGAACGCACCAAGCGAACCGTAAATAACAAAATCTGCATTTGTAAGTGCACATTGTTGATCTATCATGATATTGGTATCATCGAGAAGGCCCAAGATTGTGATTGGGCTTGTGATTGCAAGGGAGAGAGCCCAAACTAATACTATTTTTAAAATGACAACACCTTTTGATTTGTTACGGACAGAGAGGGGTGAGCTGATGGCAAGGTAACGTTCTAGCGATATTGTACACAGATGAAGTATTGATGAGGTACACATTAGGACGTCACACGTCACAAACAGGTTACAGATGATATTGTTGAACGGCCAGAAACCTGAAATGATAAAAATACAATATTTAGATATTAAAAAATCATGTCGAATATAGTGGCTTAGAATATGGATAGAGAATCTGCTAAATAGAATACAGTCAAATTTTATCTCACATAGCTTGTTTCTTAGGGGTATAACTATAGGGCAATATATTGTTATATTGCAATATACACCTCTTATAGCAATATGTATTGTGTATAATACGATTATCATCGTTACTGGTATGAATTTATTATTTCTTAAATATTAATCTAGTTGAAGCTTAAGCTCTTGACAAAGCTAAACGAATGTATATTTGCCATTCATGTGAATTATCAGAGAAAACAAAGTGCCATCATACATGTGATATTTTCTTGGACCCAAATAGGGAGATCAGGAAATTTTAATAGGGAGATTGGGGTTCCAAATAGGGAGCTTTTTCCGCGACACTTTTTTCGCGACAAAACTAATCGCAGGCGATAAAAATCTAACACATTTATCTATTTTCATAAGTTAATCACTAATTGCTTATTTTTTTTAAAATCAGTGAATAGATAAGTCTATAGACCACTAAGACAGAGACAATTTTCACCCAGAGATATAGTTTTTCTAATACTGACCACAGGGCCGCGACACGATTGCTTTTTGAGAGAAAAAAATCGTCAGAAAGTATATATAGAGACAAGGGATACAACTGATTTTCAGTATATTCTCACCCCACCTCGACAAAACCGGGCATATCATGAATAAATATTGATGAAACGACACCCTTTTTGCATTTCTGTCTAGCTAATATGATACCCTTCCATAAAAACATAACATAAAAACAACTGTAAGCATGCAATTTTAACAGTAACTGCGTCCACTCACTGAAATCATCGATTTTCGGAAAACGGGACAGGTGTTCGTTCATAGCTAACACAGCATTGGCCACTACTGTACGCTTGTTTAGGCGGTATTTTCGAGCATTACAGTCATTGGCCACTACTGCACGCTTGTTTAGGCGGTAATATCGAACATGACAGTCATGCAGTTGCAAAGATATACATTTTTGACACCGATCAAAGCTGATTTCTTCTTAAATCATTGCCGTACCAAAAAAGCTTACATGTACAAGAATAACTTTACTGCCGATGAAAACATGCTAATTTGTTGATGGTATGGCAATGATTTGAGTACAAATCAGCTTTTATATGTGTCAAAATTGATATCTATGGAACTGTATTACTGTAATGCTCGAAAATACCGCCTAAACAAGCGTACAGAGGTGTCTAATGCTGTGTTGGCTATGAACGAACACCTGTCCTGTTTTCCGAAAATCGGTGATTTCAATGAGTGGACGCAGTTACTGTTAAAATTGTATGCTTACAGTTGGTTTTATGTTATGTTTTTATGGAAGGGTATCATATTAGCTAGACAGAAATGCAAAAAGGGTGTCGTTTCATCAATATTTATTCATGATATGCCCGGTTTTGTCGAGATGGGGTGAGAATTTACTGAAAATCAGTTGTATCCCTTGTCTCTATATATACTTTCTGACAATTTTTTCCCCTAAAAAGTAATCGTGTCGGGGCCCTGTGATACTGACATGGGCCTATTATTCTAGCATCTAGGCTGAAAGTAATGCAGAATACTCTTCAGGAGCATTCTGCTTCAGTAAAAGCTTAAGCCTGCTTTAAGCTAGATCTACCATATGCTAGGATATAAGAACTATTTCTTATGGTTCTTATATTGTTCATGACTAGTAAAGATAAACTGGAACTAGATCTATATCTATTTTCTTGAGAGAATGAATGAAGTAGTTTAAATCAGAGACAGTGTATACCAAGTGCTGTCTCTGTTCAAATGGTCTAAATGTAGATCTAGAAAGAGTTAGCAACTTAACAATCTGTTATTATAATTAAAGTTTGCAGACAGTATGGATCCAGATGAGACGCCGCATCATCTTGTCTAGATACAAAAAGTTTGACATTTTCTGAAAGAAAATACACAAAGATTAACTCAGAGAATTGTTGCAGACAAAGTCTGCAGACGACATTTACTAGCGCCGTAAAGTGGGCGTGGTTTTAACAACGAAATAACGCGTCTAGATTTTCTACCGCGAAAACTGATTGCAAATCAATTTTACGAGCGTAATTGGTTGTAAAATCTAACTTAATAATTATACATTTGCACAAATCGTATGTTACAAACAGAAGAATTTAGGTCCAATGTTTAATTTTAATTGATTGTTAGAAAACGATGCTGGGGAAAACTTTTTAGACTAAAAACATATGCGTGATTCCCGTAGCAAATATTAAGGCGCCCCGTCATTTTGTAACGGTATATTTTTCGAAGTATTTTTCTGTTACGTGAATATTCAAAGTATTATGTGGTGGAAATCAATTCATAAATGTTAAATTCTGATCAGCTTTCATATAAAATGTGTTCTTGTCCAGAACTTACGGAGAATTATCTGATTTTAATCCGACCCGTATCGGCGACATAGATCTTTATCCTTCGCATCACCGCTTCTAAAATTTGTCGTTGCTAGGTCTCCGATTCGGGGCGAACCTGTCAATAACTTTTTTTGATAACCAATTAGATCTACAATACATCAAAAGCAAACCCCCACTAGGCGCGTGTGGTCAAACATTGTTTGGCAGCCTGCCATATACATGCCATGTATAGTGCTACACACTCAAACTACCGACGATTGCGTAAAGTGTCTACACGCATCAGTAGCGTTTGGTGATAAGCGTGTGTATGGATTAGCCAGAGAACCCTGAGGCCAATTTAAAGATTTTAAGAGTCGGCGAACGAGGTAAATTATATAAAAGTTCATATTGAAAAAAATGAACATGGTTTCATGAAATATCGGGAGATTTCGTCTCCCGACCGGGAGATCGTGAGTAGAGGTCTAATTTCGGGAGCTCCCGACCATATCGGGAGATATCACATGTATGAGTGCCATAGGGAATTGATTTATTGATATGAGACTAATTGATGCTATATACGGCCAGATTGTATGTTTTATTTATTAAACTGTTGATCAGTCTCTTTGAAAATTGAGTATAAAAGCAAAAGGCGAGCTTTTTATACCCTCAGGATTGCTGATTAAGATTCATAGCTCCTGGTAAGAAGAGTGTTCAAACATCAGCAAAATTCTTCATGACTCCACCAAACCCTATGTTGTGACTACTCATTAGAATTATCTCAGTGAGATGGTTCTAATGAGTAGTCACAATATATGTGTCATTGGTGAACTCATGGATGTAAATGTTGATTTTAGAGGGCTCTATCGTAAAAGAGTTGGGCATCGCCAGGGTTCCTCTGTATCTGTTTCCCTCTCTCTGGGACATCCAATTAGCGCAAAGTTGGCAGAAACGGATGTAAATTGAAACAACTTTAGCGACTATGTTTGATAAGTGTGAGTGACCTAACTTTAATTTGCAAACAGTTTGGATTCAGATTCGAAGCTTGGGATTCCGATTTGATCAGAATCCAAATTGTTTGTTGTTTTGAAAGTTTCTTGAATAATTGACCAGAATAGTCTATTTTATATAATTTTACAGCATGTACTTTCATTGAAACCAATGTTTAAGTATAATAGAATTTATACAACAATTAAGCATCATAAAAGCTCAGAAATTAGGTTGATTCAAGGTAAATCCCCATCAAATGATGTACTGTGTTTGAACCGCTTTGATGTATAATTGTATTTGTACTAATTAATTATATTGTTGATTACTTAATACATTTAAAAAATAGTTCATAATTATTGGTACAATAAACACATTCAAACCCCAATAGACATACATGTGCCCATATTTCAATTAGCCATGTTTTAATTAACTTTGAAATATGAGTATGCTGGACTTGAGCAAGATCAAATTTTCAGCATTCAACTCTAGAAATATGGGTAATTTTGGACTGAGGTGAGTTATTGAGTAACTACTTGTCTACTTGCTATTTATACCAGTCGAATTTCAGTGTCTTGTTTTTACATGTGCATTGATAGTTATAATAATCCATAAAAATCCCATAAATTATTGTTTTAATCCCAAATTCAATGGCCACTGTAGTTTCATCTTAACCATTGAGCCATACTCACTCATATTGACTCATTGTGCAATAGTCTCATACTGACTCATTTTGATACATTTTAATCCACTAGCTTGTATTGAGGTAAGCATTGATAATTATATTGTTCATGCATAACAGCACTCAAATCAATTAAAATTATGAATAGAGAGTCATTTCAACTGATGGTAGCTTTATATAGAATAGAGCTAAAAGGTGCTGTGTGCAATTTAAAGTAGTGCTGAAAGCTCCCAAAGGTATTAAGTAACCTTCGGTCTACAGCAGAATATTCCATGTGTGTTAATTAAATGGTTGCATAACACATGGGTTTAGCTGTAGAAGTGAGGGAAAGCAATTCTCTAGAGATGATGGTATATATCTTGTTGATATGTTGGTATAGGTATATTGCATTACAGTAAAACCTGTCTATTACGACCATTAAAACAAAGGCTTATTGGATCTATAATTGGCATGTGACGGCTTAAAGCAAGGTGACAGTAAAACAGAAAGCTCCTACAGGAGCTTTCTGTTTCACTGTCACCTTGCTTTAAGCAATCACTTGTCTGAAACCCCTAATAATTAAATGCAATTTAGTGGTCGTAATAGAGAGGTTTCTCTGTGTACATACAGGCTTACTGGACGGGTTGGTGGGAAAACGAACATATCAATATGTAGAAATATGGTCAACCCATTACGCCTTTTTACACATTTAATTCATTCCTCCACTAAAGAAAATAGTTTCACTTTATGCTAGCTATCCTGAATATACACCAGTTCGACTTAATGTTATCCTAAATATGCACCATGAGAATATTTTTTTATCCTAGCAAATGGTAACTAAAAGCAGGTTGAAAGTAAAGCTGCTTTACTTTCAACCTGCTTTAAGTGGCCATCTTCCTAAAAAACTAGATACAGACTATGGGGTAATGGGTGCTTTTTAACCCATTTGTGCCCACGATTCCATATATAGGACATCAGCAAACAGTGTAGGCTCTGATCAGAGTGTTCACTGTTTGCTGATAGGAATTTCAATATAAAACAAAATGAAAATGAAAATTTTGACCAGGCATCCCGTAAATAAAAAATGGACTAATCCAATATATAAACATGGAAGAATCCACTGGGTATAAATGGGTTAAGAAATTTAATCGGTGGTAGAACATCCAAGGCAGATATGATGTTATCTGTTTCTTTATTAAACCTACGTTTCGACACTTACAAGTGTCTTCTTCGTAATCATGCTTTTAAGAAATTAAAAAGTTAGGATAAGATAAAATGTCCGTTGAAATTGTACTTCTTGGCATTGATTACTCAACTGGGATTCGGGCAATTATATATATATATATTTATAAAAACAAAAATTATCAAAAAAACTTGAGTTTTATGGGTGTTTGAAGATCACAAGATTTTATGATGATACCAGGCTACCCCATTGTATGGTTCACCAGGGTCTTACTCTTACCATGCTAGCAGGGGATATATGCCTTTGCAAACAGTTATGATCCAGATGAGACGCCGCGTTTCACGGCGTCTCATCAGGATCAAAACTAGTTGACACTCTAACCCTGTTTTAAAAAGAAAATTTGAAAATTCAACTTTCAAAACAGTAGCAGACGACAATTATTGTTGCAGATGAAAAAATTAACCCGCATGCAAAGAGTTAAGGAATAAATAATGTACCTGGTAACAGTGTAGTCCAAGTAGGTGATCAAACAATTAAAGAATATTTAACTCTTTGCATGCTATGTACAGTGCTCCTTCTCTACAGAAGCCCTCCCAACAACGACTCCCTCCTTACAATGACCCCTGTTTCAGTTCCCCAAACAAGACATTTATGTCCAAACTTTTCATGGCTGCAATACCGTCTGCTTAAAATTGTTGTCTGCTGTTTGTCTCAAAGTTACATAATCGACATTTTGATAGAAATTTTTTTTAATGACGATTGACAAACAGCTTGAATCCAGATCAGACGCTGCTTTACGCAGCGTCTGATTTGGATTCAAGCTGTTTGCAAATGTAAGCCAATTTACCTCCCTCCGAACAACGCACATAATGTTTGTCTCCCATTGGAAGTCCTTGTAGAGAGGGAACGTTGTAACATTGTTGTCTACTACTATTCTTAACATAGAAATTTTGAAAAATTATTTTTCAAAATAGAGTGAGAAGGTCAAATAGTATGCCTCTTGATGAGGATGCTGCCTTACATGGCATCGCCTGTGAAGAAAGCAAATTTTTGCTAAGGTAATCATGATTTCCCTTCTAGTGTGCAAAGATGCTGTTTGCATACGACAAGTTAACTCGTCACATTATACACTGCGTGTTAACTCTTTCCTCCCTGAAACTTTAAATGGACAATTCCACTTTCCATATAAGTCTGGTCCATTTCTGACTTTTAAGAGTTGTTTTTGTCAATTTTTGGCATTATGACACAGTGAAGACTCTGATCAGAGGGCTCCTAGGAGCCCTCATATCTGGGTCTTCACTGTTTGCATAGGACAAGTGTACTATTCACTTGTACACTGTTTGCAAAGGACACCAATATGTTGGACTATAGGGTTCAAAGGGTTAACCCCTTACTCCATAGCCTATTTCTGGTTTTGAAGACAGGTCACTTGAAGTAGATTGAAAGTAAAGCATTACTGTGCCTTTTACAGTGGAGAATGTGTTATTCTTTCCCAATAAACGCGTTTACGCTAAAACTATTATTTGCAGTGCAAACAGTTTGGAGCCAGATCAGACGCCGGGTAATCAGGCGTCTGATCAGGCTCCAAACTGTTTGCCACCAAGATAAACATGAAATATCAGAATTGTCCAAAAGTTGTCCTTTTCTACGTTTTAGTGCTTTGCGTTTGCGTACGTTTGCGTTTAAACGGGAAAGAATAACAGATTCTCCACTGTAAGCTAGCTACCATCTGCTAGAGTATAGAAAATAGTTTGTATGAAACATAATTATGCATGACTGTATAAAACATTTTCTTCAGTCAAGGAATAAAATAATTCATGTAAGGCGTAAAAGCAAGTATCTATAGAGCAATTGGTTAACTGTTTCAACACCATTGAACTCAATACATTTGCCAGATCAGAGGGCTCCATAACAATCATAGAGCCCTCTCAGGCTCTGATCTGGGTCTACACTGTTTGCTTATCTAGACCAGTATTTATTAATATACCCAGAATTGCAAGTAGACTGGTTCATGTTTTTGTAAATAAAAATATCCACAAGGAAACCTAAAAACCAATGCTCTTAAGGGGAGTATTTCAAAAAATTAAATCTTTATTTCTGCATTGAATCCTATGGTGTCACTACTCATTAGAATCGTCTCTTCGAGAAGATTCTAAAGAGTAGTAACACCATAGGATTTGGTGCTGAAATGAGTGAGAAAATGTTGGAACCGCTTTTATCTGGAACCCTGTTAATACACCAGCAAGAGTTGTACTTAGTGTTGACAGAGTTTAGGATGAGTATCTAGGAGTGCAATAGGGTATAAGCAAAATACTGACTACATTAGCATGTAGTTTTGAAATTAACTATGTCTTGGAAAGACAATTACCATATATGTAGCATGTGTATCTACAGTTGGCCTTCCCGCCAGTAGTGTGTTAATAGAAATTTGCCGTGCTAATGACGAACTTGTTCCGCAAGTATTTCATTATGGGGTTACCCTGCTCCCAAGGAAATATCAATCAGACAGTTGTTCCATTAGATTTACATACGATTCTCATTCACTGGCGCAGACCTCTTACAGCTAAACCACCCAGTCGTTAGCTTATTACCGATACATACGCCTTTTTTATGAATTTAATTTATTCCTCCACTTTCATTTCATTCAGTTATGAATATGCAACATAAAAATATTTCTTATATCCTAGCAGATGGTAGCTTAAAGCAGGCTGAGAGTGAAGCAGGCAGTTTCTGAATAAGCTTTTTCTGCTTTACTTTCAGCCTGCTTTATAAGCATCCACATGTTAGGATGTAGGAAATGTTTCCTGTGTGTCTTTATCAGGACCTTTTATAGAAGCATTAACCCATTACCCCATAAATATGCCTTTAATTTATTTCTTCATTGAAAATAGTTTCTTTATACAGTCATGAATATGCAACAAAAGAAATACTTTCTATATTCTAGCATATTATAGCTTAAAGCAGGTTGAAAGTAAAGCAGAATGCGCCTTATGGTGCACACTGCTTTACTTTCAACCTGTTTTAAGTGGTTTCTTGTTTTCAAAACTAGAAACAAGCTACATGTATGGGGTAGTGGATTAACTACTATCCTTATATGGAGCTCCTGCTTTGAAATCATTCATTCATTTGGAAAGCTAGACTATGAAAATATCTTCTAAATGGGAAAGGCATCTATCACTGGGTATTTGACTTCTGCCCCTCTGCCTGGACAGCTCTGATTGTAGATGGATGTCCGTTTGTTTGGTACTCAATTAGAAATTCCCGACAGTTAGCAGGAATAGAGAAGAGCCGACTGGGGTGAACATTGGCAATGAATTCTGTCCATTATTAATGAAACCTTCCGGTAGACAGAGACAAGACAAATGAGACGTGAGCTGTGAGCACAGTGTAGTCTGACCTTTCCCACATTATGTGACTTAGAATTAATGTTTACACCCTAAATATGCCTTTTTACACCTAATTTATTCCTCCACTAAAGAAAGGAGTTCCAATTTAAACAGTAATGAATATAAACCATAAAAAACGTTTTCTATACCCTAGAAGATTGTGGCTTAAAGCAGGCTGAAAGTAAAGCAGAATGTGCCTTAAGGCGCATTCTGCTTTACTTTCAACCTGCTTTAAGTAGTCGCCTATTTTCAAAACTAGAAACATGCTATGAAGTAATGGGTTAAGAATTATCAGTCCTAGAATATCTCTTATGATACATATTCATGACTGTATAAATCAGAACTATATTTTTCAGTGGAGAAATAAAATAAATTGGTAAAAATGTGTATCTATGGAGTCAATGGTTAAAATCATTCTAAAGAACACTCATTGATTGATAACTGTGTCTAACATGCCCCCATGCACACATTTGACATTCACATCTAAAAAGGGCATGTGAAGATTAACCCATTACCCCATAAATATGTCTTTTTACGCCCTTTGGTTTATTCCTCAACTGAAGAAAATAGTCCCAATTGATACATTCATAAAGCATGTACCAAGAAATGTTTCTTATATCCTAGCATAAAGCAGGTTGAAAGTAAAGCAGAATGCGCCCTAAGGCGCATTCTGCTTTACTTTCAACCTGATTAAGTGGGCATCTGTCTTCATTACTATAAACATGTCATGGAGTAAATGTTATATAAGTTAGAGGATATTGCAAGAGTAAAGCATTCATGTCTGGAGTGCATGTAAGTTTTAAATTAGAGGATACTGCATGGTATACCAGACAGAGGGTGTTAAGTGTTCAGACTGTATTGCGTTGTATCAGAGAATTAATCAAGAAAAGGCTAGTAAACACTTCATCAGATCTAACAGGGATTTCAAGAGATCAACAGAACTATGCTTCACATGCATTGAACAAATGCTGTCCAGACACCAGCAGAAAATAGATCTGTTCCTAGCTTGTAAAATATGCAGAATAACAACGCCTGTAGGTTTAAGTTAGATCCAGACACCTGCTGCGGGTGTCCCAGTTGCTGGGGTAAGCAGAAGGTGGCTAGAGTGTCTAACACTGAATCTCCATTCAACTGTTCAGTAGATCAAAATGTCGCCAGGGTCAGCCCTGACACATCCAGACCATTAACTATTTTAGAACTATTCCAGAAAAAATCTAGAAGTGGGCATTTAATGTTCTTGAATATTCTGCAAAAAATCTAGAAACTTTTTGGTTTTAGAATCATATAATTGTTCTAGAATTACAAAATTTCTTGAACTCCTTTTGTACGTTACGCAGAATAGTGGACACGCAGATGGCCCACTTGCTCTCATTTTCGAGCATTAAAATAAGAAGGGCATTTTTACATAACTTGTAATAACTTTTTTTTCTGGACAGATATCGTTCCTGAGCAAACGGCCTGTGTTAGCTTAAACATTTTCCTTTATGATGAAATTTGTTTTGAAAAAATATTTTAATAAGATTTTGGTCCTTTTTTAAGTTTAAAAAGACACCTCTAAATCACATTAAACAAAGAGTAAAATGCTGCAAATAAGCCTCGACACGGATAATATAACACGACCTTGTGCATTTATACAAATCGATATCAATTCTGTGCAAACGGGCTCGTATACTTGACTATTTTTTCTTTCTTTTGATATAAATTTAAGAATTGTAAGTTAATGTTAATTTGGTCCTTTTTCAAATTGAAAATAAAATTAATATGTTCAAAGAGTCGTCGGGAGTTTCCGTAAATACCGAGCGGTAAGAGCCGAACATTGACGGGCACGCAAGCTAGCGTAGGACAGTTTATCGATAATCTATCGGTGTCCACTATTCTGCCTAACGAAAATGTGTAAGGTAATTCTTGAAGCTCTAGAACAATTCCAGAAACAGTCATTTAAAGTTCATGTTTATTTTAAAATTCTCCAACACTTTTCACAGTGTATAGTGGGTCGCAATATTATGTAAGGCCTAATTTCCAAATACAACTTTAATTTTATAACGGCTATGTTCATTCTGTAAATTTAACCCTTTACCCCACAACCTGTTTCTTGTTTTGAAGAAAAATTAAGTGATCATTCAAAGGAGGTTGAAAGTAAGCAGATTGTTCCAAAAGGCACATTATGCTTTACTTGCAGTCTGCTTTAAGCTATCATCTGCTAGGATAAAGAAAATATTTCTATTCATGGCTGAAATATTATACAGTGGAATTTATTTTCTTTGGTGCAGTAAATTAAAGGCGTAAAATTTGAATTTATGGAGTGATGGATTGAATGCTGCTGGAGTTACAGAGCACCACATAAGGGTAGTTTTTCAAAAACTAAAATCTTTATTTCTGAATTAAACCCTATGGTGTCACTACTCATTAGAATCGTCTCGAAGAGACGATTCTAATGAGTAGTAACACCATAGGATTTGGTGCTGAATAAGTGAGAAAATGTTAGATTTGTTGAAATAACTACCTCTTATCTGGAGCCCTGGAGTTATTAGTTTCAATTTCTCCACTAATATACGTCCCCATTTCATTCTATGGTAGTTGTAAAAAGAAAAAAAATATTTTTGCAATTACCGTATAGCATATTTTTGCTGTTTTTGTCATTGTTTTAATTGTTTCTGGTGGTATCGGGTCTCAGGGAAATTGAGTTCTTAACAGCTATTGTGTTTCCATGTTTTCAAATGGTACTGGAAATGATTCGGATCATGTGACACTTTCTGTGTCATGTTCACGGTTAATGGTGATAACGGAAATTGACGATTTTATTGTCCACGCGAGAAATGTCACCTTGAACGGGTAGTTTGCTGCAGGTCTAAGTGACAGAGGGTGATTGATGCTTCAAGCCATGGCTAAGGGCTCCAGACTGATATTAGTGGGAGTAAACTTAACAAATCCAACATTTTATCTCCCATTTCAGCACCAAATCCTATGGTGTTACTACTCATTAGAATTGTCTCTTTGAGACGATTCTAATGAGTAATGACACCGTAGGGTTTATTGCAAAAATATAGAATTTAGCTTTTGAAATACCCCGTCCTTATCTGGAGCCCTGCAGTAGTACATGCTATTGCCCTGGTTATTATAAAACTGAGTGTGAAATTAAGGTCTTTAACAGAGCGACATGATTGATCATTTCAATATAAATGGAGTTGTATCAGTGTCATATCATATCATATAAATTATGGCTTACTTCTTGAATACAGTGTTCCTTGTTTTGAGAAAAATAAAAATGGTGATCGTATCCCATAAATACCCCCTTTTACGCTTTGAATTTATTCCTTCATTGAAGAAAAAAAATCCATTTTATACACTCAAAAATATGTACCATAGGAAATATTTTCTCTATCCTATCAGGTTGTAGATTAAAGTAGGCTCAAATTAAAGTAAAGCAGAATGCACCTTAAGGTACATTCTGCTTTACTTTAAAATTGGATTAACTCTCTGAACCCTATAGTCACACATATATGCGTCATTTGCAAACAGTGTACCTGTGAGGAGTACACTTGTCCTATGCAAACAGTGTAGACCCTGATCAGAGGGCTCCTTAAGGAGCCCTCTGATCAGGGTCTACACTGTTTGTCAGTTTGACATATATCGTAAAGATCGCCCCTTATAAGTAAAAAATGGACTAGACTAAAATGAAAACTAGAAATGTTCATTTGAGGTTTCAGGGAGGAAAGGGTTAAACTGTCAGCTGTCTTCAAAAGTAGAAAAAGGCTTTAAGTGGTCATAATGGAGAGGTTTACTGTACTGAAGCCAAAACTTTATTGACTCAATACATGAACTCAATAAAATACTGGTTTCTTGTTTCAATTGTAAAGTGTATAGAAAATGACTTTGACCTAAATATAAAACCCTCTTTGACCCATGCAGGCCTGAGCCTTTTATGGTGTCATAACCAGAGTGACCTATGGAAACAGTTAAAAGCCTAATGTCCCAAAGCCACAATAAAAACCCAGCTGTTGCCGAATGGCCGTGCATGTAGCATATGGCAACATACTGGAGTCACTGGGTGTATGGTCCGTCTATTATGACCAAAACAGTCAAACCAAGACTTGACAGTTTGCCTATACAGCGTACTATTAGCATTAATAATCCCAAGTATTGCATTGGCTAATAAAATAAGGAAACTGTCCCCCAGGAATGAGTGCAGAGATTCATGTCAATCAGATACTATAAGAAAACAGTGTAGAACCTGATCAGACAGCTCCTTCAGGAGCTGTCTGATCAGGGTCTGCACTGTTTTCAAAAGCCATCAATATCATGCTTCTAGCAGGACATGGGTTAATGGAAGTGATATAACTCTTTCCTCCATTAAAACCATAATTGCAAATCAACTATAAAATCTAATACAATAATATCCCAAAGCAACTTTCCTTTCAAAATCAAACAAATGATTATAACAAAAATTATACAAATTTTAACCATTACTCCATAAATATGAATTTTAACACTAAATTATTCCCACTGTAAGAAAAGCAGTATAGCAAGGAAGGTCTTGAAATAAATCATGAATTGGATTTCAAGAATTTTAAGTGACTTTGTGGAGAATGAGGTAATACCCCACTCCCCCTTCCCCTTTAAAGAGCATTCTGCTTTACTTTCAACCTACTTTAAGTGGTCACCTGTCTTCAAAACTAGAAACAGGCTATTGCAGGGGTAAAGGAATTCATTTTCTGCACAAAGAATGACTCTTGCACATAGCAGCATTCAGAGTTTATCCAAAATAGCCCTTCAAGTCTTAGTGGCTAATTTACCGGCTGGAATTTCTATGATAATATGAGAAATGGGCAATTAACTATGAATTTAACTTTCAAAATCGAAAATAAACACAGGATTATACAGATATTAAATCCACCATCCAAGGCTGAAAGCTGGCTCCTTCACAATAACATATCTGCCTTGCCAGAAATTGCATTAAATGCACATACGAAATTATTGTAGCTACTAAAAATTGGTCATGCTCTAATATTGACATTAAGTTTTAATCAAACTTGTGCAAGTTCTTTACTCTATAGCCTGTTTCTTTACTTTTTGAAGGCAATCACTTAAAGCAGATAGAAAGTACAACAGAATGAGAGGCATTCTCTGCTTTACTTTCAGCCTGCTTGAACTATCGTCTACTAAGATATAGAAAATACTTGTAAAGGTGGCCATAATTAGTGGGAATGCAAAACCTTAAAGCAAAATACTGCTTGAATAGCAGTATGGTATCTTTTATCCTGTTTTAAGCAACCATCTGTCCTCAATCAATACTAAAAGCCAGTTGAGATAAAATGGCAATATTTTTGGCATGTTGGGTTTTAGGGTATAGAGTATACCCATTTCCCGCACCGTAAGGGCTATTAGTAGCAGGGCTACCATATTAGTTTCTATTAAAAATCCTGAGATTCAAGCCCAATTTAAGGAATCTTTCGCTGCCAGGCAATATAACACTAACGTATTTATGCAAACAGATTGGATCCAGATCAGACGCCGCGTCTCGCAGCGTCTAATCTGGATATCTAAACTAGTTAAAAATCAATGTTTTCTAAGTAAAAAACGCTAAAATTCTAAAATTCAAAATTAAAAGAAGAAATCCAAAGGTTTTTGAAAAAAATCTGTAGATCCAAAGAAAATTCAGAAAAAGTCTGAAGATTTTTGAAAAATCCTAAGAAATGTCACCCTGTAGTAGTGTCCACTCAACGCAGGTGTGACAGTAAAGGCGGCCTTTAATGGCTGTTTTAGGCCTGCCCCTCTCATGCTTCATGGCTTTAATGGAACTTTTTCTCTCAGAAAAATGCTGACTAGGAAATCGTAAAATCAGTGGGATGAAATTTATTTACATTTGATACCATCTGATTGTACTGATCTAGAAAATATAACCCCAATTACAGGAGTAAACAGGTCTTGAGCACATGAATATTTAATGTTAATCCTTAATATGCTTCTATTTCAAATAGGTTCTTCAATTTTCAGATAAATGACAAGTTGATATTGACTTTTGGGGGATTTGTACCTATGTTATGTAATAGTATCCCAAACAGTGCAGACTCCTTCAGGAGCCCTCTGATCAGAGTCTACACTGTTTGCAGTTGATGTATATACTCTGTTCCAACATTATAAGAGCTAACACACATTAAAGACACATAAGAAATTGCTCCCAATTCTGCACCTAATTAACGTTTTCCTCCAATGGAGCCATTAGGGTACCTTCACCTGTTGTCTTTTAGACGTATTTGCTCACTGAATATTTAAACAACAGATACAAAAAGAAACAAAAAAGTTAAAGCTACATGCATGGGCAAGACAGTTGTAGGTAAAAAAGTAATAGTTGTAGTTTTAACATGTTGAAATCACTTCATTGGCCAATTTGTTTGTTTTAATTTTACTGATAATACCTGGAATTAAGATGGTCTAATTAAACCATTAAGGTCATTTGCAGGTGTTTGTTATTTGACTTTATTTAAATGAGTTATAAACAGGTGGCAGCTTGAAACAAAATGAAAGTAATGCACAAATTAAGCTCCTAAAGGAACTTTATGCTTTAGTTTTATCTGGCTTTAAGCAGCTACCTGTCTGAAACAAAGGAATGACAAGTACAGTAAAACCTCTACATTATGACCACTTAACCCTTTGAACCCTAGTCCCGCATATTGGCGTCTTTTTCAAACAGTGTACATGGGAAAAGTACACATGTCCTATGCAAACAGTGAAGACCCAGATCAGAGGGCTCCAAAAGGAGCCCTCTGATCAGGGTCTTCACTGTTTGTCATAATTCCAAACATTGACAAAAACGACTCTTAAAAGTCAGAAATGGACCAGACTAAAATGGAAACTGGAATTTTCCATTTAAAGTTTCAGGGAGGAAAGAGTTAAAAGAAGGCTAACTGACTCCATTAGAATCGGGTGATAGCTTAAAGTAAGGTGAGTGTAAAACAGACAGCTCCTAAAGGAGCTTTCTGTTTTGCATTCCCCTTGCTTTAAGCAGTCACCTTCCTTAAATACCCTATAATTATCACAAACTAGTGGTTGTAATAGAGAGGTTTCACAGTATGCATCAATTAGACATGGCTTATTTGCACTGATGACAATAGAAGAAAGGTTTAATAGAAAGGTGTGTAAAAGTATCGATTTCACTAAAGTAGTTATTAATGTTGTATGTATTTGGGTTTCTGGTTTATTTCCTTGACCTTTTGACCAGTTATTAAATTAGCAGATAAATTGACCATGCACCTGCTAGAACCAGGAAATTTTGTTTCCAGTAAATATTGTCTTACACCTGCTGTTAGGAACGTAAGCAATCATTAATTTCTTAACTCTTTTCTCCCTGAAACTTTAAATGAACATTTTCAGTTTCCATTATAGTCTGGTCCATTTCTGACTTTTAAGGGTTTTTGTCAATGTTTGGCATAATGACAAACAGTGCAGACCCTGATCAGAGGGCTCCTTTTGGAGCCCTCTGATCTGGGTCTTCACTGTTTGTACAGGACAAGTGTACTATTCACATGTTCACTGTTTGAAAAGGACGCCTTTATGTGGAACTAGGATTCAAAGGGTTAAATGGTCAAGAACAATTCTAGAAACGGCAATTTAACATTCATGAATATTCTGCAAAAATTCTAGATATTAATTTTGATGGCTATAGAACCATTGTTATAGAGTTACAAAAGCTCTTAAACTCCTTTTATAGAATTTGAAAATAATTTTTGAAGCTCTAGAGTAATTCTAGAAGTTGCCATTTAACATTCATGAATATTCTAAAGCTCTTGAAAACTTTTCACAGGGGTTGTTTGTATATTAACAAAATATGATCCAAATTTCAAACCCTATGGACTCTGCTCTGATGCCAAGTTACTCATTGACAGGGTCAATCCTTTTGACCCTAAATACCTCTTTTGGGTATTTATTATCCTTTTGGACTCTTTTAGTACAGGTATTTTTAACCAGTCTACTGTTGCACTTTTGATACGACAACAAAAACCAATGAAAGTATCAAACAGTGTAGAACCTGATCAGAGGGCTCCTAAAGGAGCCCTCTGATCAGGGTCTACACTGTTTGCATATGTAAACAGTAATCTCTACAGAGGGCTGTAGTGTTGAAAGGGTTAATCTAGGCCAATGGTTTCTTATTTTGGATTTTAACATATTCTAATATAGAACATCATTTGGTTAATGGAATCTATGGTGTAATAAACTGTTTCTTGTTTGTTAATTGACAAATATTCTAAGAATTTTATCTGGATTAGTGTAAAATCTGTACGAACCTCAACTATTAATTTACAGATACTTAAATTTTACTGTGCAGGAAAACAATTAAACATCTTCTGGTGTGCAGCCTGTACAGTTGCATTTGAGTGTGTTACAGTGTATCTAATAGCTTGCTTTTATAGCACATATATTGTTGCTTTTGAAAACAGTGTAGACCCAGATCAGACAGCTCCGTTAGGTGATCTGGATCTGCACTGTTTTCTTTAATATACCCGTATCTGTTTGAGAAAATTGCACTCATTCCTGTGGAAAATGTTTTGTAACTTATTAGTTAATGTAGTAGTTCATAATAAATTTTCAAAATTGGGCAAATTTTTTATAAACGAATATTTAGCACAAGAAGGGTTAATCATTTACTCTATATCAGCCAATCAGGATCCCCCCCTTACCTATTACTCAACTTAAGCTAATTAATTCAATTAATTTATGTATTAGTAACATTAATGATACATGGGTAGAGTATAGATCCTGCATAAAGCAATCACCTGCAGATATTGTCATTCTTTAGTAATTTAGTAGTTACTTAATGCGGTTAATTGGAACGTAGCCAGGGTTAACGTTACTTGAGTAATTAGCTTGTACTCTGCTGGAAATTATATTCATAGTTCATTTGCAAACAGTGAAGATCCAGATCAGAAGGCTCCTTCAGGAGCCTTCTGATCAGGGTCTGCACTGTGAGCAATAATTTATAATTTTTTAGGACAAACCCATGTCCATTGTTAACTGGTAATTATTTAGACAATGGAAGAGTCTTATTTTGAAAGTGAGCAACTCCAAGATAAAAGCTTGACACAGATATCATCTAGTAGTACTTGGAATTCCTTGATAGAAATGATAATAAGATTAGTGCATGACATGAAATAAATTAATGACTTCATTTATCAAATAATTTAGTATATGAAACTGTTCACTACTTGATAATATCTGACTTTGTGGTATTTTATGGACTCTGTGATGACAAGACTCAATCTTGTAACGTGAAAGTATAGTAATAAAGTGACTTTTTAAAAGTAAGAGTATTAAGGTAAAACTTCTAATGATATTGGGCCAATGTTGGTCAATATAGGTATTCTACATGGCGCTATCAACCATTCTTGTCAACAGTTGGTCCATACTGAACCATGTTCAAACATGGCTTGGTACGGAGAGTGTGTTCAATCCAGAATGGCCGATATCTCTTCATAGAGTACTGATATTGAACAACATTGGCCCTATCATATTAGGGATGCAGTGTCTGATCTGGATTCAAACAGTTTGCAAATATAAGCCAATACTGAATTTTTCCATCCTATAACAACTCCCTCCGAACAACACACACAATCTTTGTCTCCCATTGGGTGTTGCAGTGCTGCCATAAGTTGACATGATAAATCCTAAGATTTCAAAATTTTCTTTTTTCAAGTGCGATTTTAAAAAAGAATCGTACCTTTACACCATAGCCTGTTTCTACTTTTGTTGACACGTGACAACTTAAAGCAGGCTGGAAGTAAAGCAGAATGCGCCTTGAGGCGCATTCTGCTTTACTTTCAGCCTCCTTTAAGCTACCATGTACTAGAAAAAAAATCCGAAGATTTCGGAAAAATCCGGAGAAATGACAGCCCTGGTGTTGTTGTAGAGACGGAACACTGTACTCCAGATAATTATTTGGTGAAGAATAGTGAAAAAAGAGAATCTTATTAAACCTAATATATTTTTAAATCACTTTAAAGTTTAGCTTTTAAGATAAAAGGTGTTTAATAGAAAGACAATGATTTGTTATACTCACTGCCTCCCAAGGTACTTATACCAATTAGTTACAAAGTCAGTTGAAGCAAAGAAAGTTGATTACATTAACCGCATTTAAACAACCCAGGGGGGCATGCAAAGAAAATAGTTCCAACATGTATCATAAGAAATATTTTCTATATTATAACAGATGGTAGCTTAAAGCAGGCTGAAAGTAAAGCAGAATGCACCTTAAATGTGTATTCTGCTTTACTTTTAAAACCTGCTTTAGGCTATGGGATGAAGAGAAATGATAAGTATAGCTCCAGGTATTAATGGGAGTATTTCAAATAGAAAATTTCTTGTGTCTCCATAAAATTATATTTGGACAACTCATTAGAATTGTAAAAAGAAACAATCCTAATGAGAAGTCATAGCATAAGATTGTTGGAGTCATTAAAGAGAAAATAGTTGTGTACGCCCTCATACCTAGAACAGTGAAAGGTGATTGATATAAACCGTTACAATGTATTAGGTTTAGTTGGCAGAAATGTAATTAGATTATGGACCTTGTCTAATCATAACTCTCTCACTACTGATAAGCCCATCAGGCTTGAAGGTAGCTGATTGTAGTGTTATCTCATCATGATGTTCAGGGACTATAGCTGTAATTAAGTTTGCACCTCTTGTGTGTCAACAAGATTATAGACTGTAATTTCTCTGTGATTTAACAAGCAGTTTTATATTTTTACCAAATTTCAATTCACAGGTAATTAACCCATAAACACACCTTTTTACGCCTTTAATTTATATCTCAACAGAAGAGAATAGATCCAAATTATACAGTCATGAATATGTCTTGTAAGAAATATGTTCTATATTCTAGCAGATGGTATCTTAAAGCAGGTTGGAAGTAAAGCAGAATGTGCCTTAAGGTGCATTCTGCTTTACTTTCAACTTGCTGTAGGTGGTCAGCTGTGTTCAAAATTAGAAACAGACTGTTGGGTAATAGGTTAAAGATCAGTGGAAAATTTAAATATAGACTCCAGGAAAACTCAAGTAATATACTAGGATAAAAAAGCAATCGTATGTCCCCATTTAAATGCCCCATAGGGGTAATACTTATTCCAAAAATTTAATCAGGCTTTCAGTGTACGGGTAATCCTGGACAAAAGTAATGCAGAAAGCTCCTTTGTTCTACAATAAATTGTCATCTGTCTTTAAGCCTTTCCCACATAGAAGCGCCTTTTAGCGCATTCAGTTTATTCTTGCCCTGAAGAAAATAGTTCCAATTTAATCAGTCATAAATATGTATAATACAAAATATTTTCTATATTCTAGCAGATGATAGCTTAAAGCAGGCTGAAAGTAAAGCAGAATGCGCTTAAAGCGCATTCTGCTTTACTTTCAACCTGCTTTAAGAGGACACCTATATTCAGTACTAGAAATATGCTATGTGGGAAAGGGTTAAAAGATCAAGCTAGCTTTTACAGCAGTCACATGCATAGAGTATAACTGAATGTTAGTTTTCTGCTGTTTGGTCAAATAAGGTCATGTCTATAAAGCACTACTATAATTTAATAACGAAACCCTTTCAAGAAGAGTGAAACATCAATTGCGAAATACTGAGGCAGAATTGGGTTAATACTTTAAAAGAGTTTTATGCTGGCATAATACAATTTCTATTTTAAAGTTATGAGACAAAGCAGACTGAAATCTGTTTGAAGGCAGGTTTAAGTGGATATAAAGATGGGGTACTATTGCTTTAGTGAGGTATATGTAATTATGTAATTTTACGAGACGCGATGTAAAAGATTCAAAGAAACGCTGGGTCAAACTTGAGGGTCTAAAAGATTCAAAGAAAAGTTCTTAAATTTGTCTCCCAAACCAATATTATAATTATAACAATCATTAGAGTTCAGTCGGAAAGACAGAACTTTAACAGGCCTAACTGCAGTCATTCATATATACACATTCTTTGCAGCCAGTGTAGAACCAAATCAGATGGCTCTTGGAGGAACCCTCTGATCTTTGTCTACACTGTTGTCATATACTTTTAACTCTTTACCTCATAGTTTTCAAGTTTTGAAGACAGCTGACCACTTCAAGCCTGCTGTAAGTAAAGCAGAATGAGCCTTGAGGCACATTCTGCTTTACTTTCAGTCTGCTTTAAGCTACTAATTCTGCGGAAATATAAAAAACTATTTATTATGATATATATTTAATTCTGTATAAAATGGAACTATTTTCTGTAGTTTAAGGACTGTCTAATGCTTGAAGCTTCTTAACCCATTACCCCATAGTCTGTTTCTAGTTTTGAAGATTAGGGGGCTACTTTAGCAGGTTGAAAGTAAAGCAGAATGTGCCTTATGGCACATTCTGCTTTACTTTCAGCCTGCTTTAAGCTTCCATCTGCTAGAATAATGGAAATATTTTGTATGATATTTATTTATGACTATAAATTAGACTATTTTGTTCAGTGAAAGAATAAAGAGGCGTAAAAAGGCGTATTTATGGAGAAATGGGTTAAGACAGGTGAAACTGACAGGAAGAATTGCTTTGAAAGTGTTCTAAATTAAAAAACATGTCTCACCAATTTACAGCTGCTATAATAATTTCAAACCTACCGAGGGGCCTCCCTGGCCTAATGGTATAGTCACTGTGACTTACATCACTAAGCTCCTCACCGCTGTGAGTTCGAATCCCAGTAGGGTTGTTTGGATTTTTCATGTGGGGAAGCCTTCCAGCTGGCTTGCGGAAGGTCGGTGGTTCTACCCAGTTGTTGATTTGTGCCTGAAACAGTGCATAAAGGATTCTGGGGTCTTCCTCCACCTAAAATTAGCTGGACGTCGCGATACGACTGAAATACTGTTGAAAGCGACGTAAAATCAAAACAAATCAAATCAAACCTACCGAGTGCATCACTTTGTCAGCTGAACAGAAAAGTTTATCATCCTGAATGCAATTTCATTTGCTTGTGAAACTATACTTTAAGGTACTACAATGCATCCCTGTTTACAATGGAGAAGACATTATTGTGTAAAAAATGTATTTATTATGCTATAACAATACTTTTCAAAATATGTGCAAACAGTTTGGAACAAGATCAGATGATGGGTTATAAATCAAGTCAGAACTGATATTAAGTTGTTGTTTTCTATATTTTGTTGCAATGAGATTGCGTTTTGTTTGCATAAAGTATCATAACATCCAATTTAATAATGATGTGTTCAAGTTGAATCCTATCATTGTCTAAAATGGAAACATTATGAAAAGTTTGCCCAGAAAAATAGCAAAATGACAAGTCAATATATTGCATATATGCTTAAATATTACTCATTTTATGTTTGAATCCAGCAATCAAGCATTATACATATAGTTTTTAAACTGTATATCAGAGAGCTCCTTAAGAAGTATTCTGCTTTACTTTTAAACTGCTTTAAGCTACCATCTGTAAAGATACTAAAAAAAAAGCCTTCTTGGTTTTCTTTTCAAGATTTGGGGCTACTTTCATTTTAGTGTCAAATAGAAAGGTATATCTATGGAGTATTGAGTTGACCTTGTATGACAATATTTGGCACATATCAGTCACGTCAACGATCAGATGGTAAGACTTAAATTTGTATGAACTGGATCAATAATGCAGACATCTTGAGTAAACATCTGCCTAAATAAAAAGAACTTGTCTTTGGATCCTAAATAGTCTGGATGTGAATTTGACTTTAAACGGATATGCAACCACAAAACCAGAAGCCTAATTAGATATATATGCTTCCACTATGTCCTTATTACCTTCTATAATATTTATAGGTTTGTAATTTATCATTTTATCGGTGACCTATTTTATGAAAAAATCATTATGTCAGTTGGCCTTTAAACAGTCATATTTCACTTTGACCCATAGGAATTGAGGTAGATTGAAATCTACAGTTGAATAATAGAGAATAATAGCTAGGTAATTGATCTGATGAACTGCCTAGGTATCAACCCTATGCTTGGGAGTCTGGCCCAAGGGACAAATGCTCTATCACTTTGCTATATTCAAGATAGATATACAGAAATAGAGATATTCCCACGAGAAATAACTTCACCAAAAATTCACTTATAAGTTGGCCAGTCTGGTTCATTTAAGATCCAGTCAAATTAGTGATAAGCCACCATTCTGTGAAGACGCTTCTTTGTTTTAAAAGACTGTTTGCCCAATGAAGGTCTCTACCGCACTCCTCCACTTTATGACATTATAGAGCCACAATTAGTTTTGAATGATAGTTCAAAAGCAAGATAAATGTAAAGCAGAAAGATTTCAAAGGAATGCTTGATATTTGTTGAAAAGAGTTTTGTACGATACGGTAAAACCTCTTTATAATTATACGACTTAGAGACAATACAATTAACCTTTTCCCTTAAGGCACATTCTGCTTTACTTTCAACCTGCTTTACGTGATAACCTATATTTAATGTCATAAACGGGTTATTGGGTAAAGGGTTAAGAGCCTTAATTGTGACTTTAAATAAAGCATGTACATTGTGAGTTGAATTGAATGTACCTCATAGTCGCTGTATTTAGTTTTGAAGACAGGTGACCACATAGAGCAGGTTGAAAGTAAAGCAGAATGCACCTTAAAATGCATTCTGCTTTACTTTCAACCAGCTTTAAGCTAACATCTAGAATATAGAAACTTCTAATGACACATGTTCATGAATATATAAATTGATCGAGCTATCTATTTCAGTGGAGAAATAAATGAAATGTGTAAATGGAACTATTTATTTCAGTGGAGGAATAAAATTTATGAATGAAATGCATAAAAATGAGTATCTATGGAGTAATGGGTTAAAACAAAAAAGAGGCCGTCGATCATATCCAAGAACGTGCCTTCACAGTATCCTAACCTGTCTCAAATTAGGTTAACTCGAGAAAAAGATCACAAATTGTATCATCTCGGGAGATAGAAGTTCCAAGAAATTGTCTTGGAATCAACATACTTTTCATTTATGTCAAATTCCCATATGGGCAATAACCTAAAGCCTGATCGTGACACTTGTAAGCTGAACAATCTCTCCAATGACACTGTTAAACTTGTATAGGCTGCCATTCCAATGATATTTTTAAATTTTACCCTATAGCCCACATGTTTCTTATTTTGAAGGTAAGTGACCACTTAAAGCAGGTTTAACCCTTTACCCAATAGAAGCGCCTTTTAGCGGATATGATTTATTCATCCGCTGAAGAAAATAGTTCCAATTTAATCAGTAATTAATATGTATTACAGGGAATATTTTCTATATTAAAGCACATGATAGCTTAAAGCAGGCTGAAAGTAAAGCAGAATGCGCCCTAAGGCGCATTCTGCTTTACTTTTAACCTGCTTTAAGTAGTCATCTATCTTAAGTACTAGAAATAGGATATCAGGTAAAGGGTTAAAGCAAAGTAAATTATACCCTGAGGGGCAGTCTGCTATACTTTCAACCTTCTTTAAGTGGTCGCCTGTCCTCAAAACTAGAAACAGGCCATGGAGTAAAGGGTTAATTAATATGGCTGTTTAGCATAAGAATGACTGGAATTTATTGTTAGAGAAAACAGTCCATATATCCCGGAGCTTTATTTTCCTAAAACTCAATTTTACTGCATATCATAGTTTTTTTTGGAACAGAGGGGGTAGGGGTTAAATTTGTTAGGAGTCTTTGTAAGGATTTATGTTATTTAATGAAAGAAAATCAAGCATTGAATTGTTTAGCATTCTTGACTGAGAATAGAGACTTAATTCCAAAGTTTTCAGGAAACAAATGAAGCATCCCAGAGTGCATAGTTATTGCCGATCACAGTTGGAGTGGATTGGAGAACGATTTGCCTGGAAATTCTAGAAACAGCGTTTTTCCATGATCCTTTAGACTGTTAGAAATATATTTTGGGGGGAAATTTTAGAAACTATGCTGCAACAAATTTGAAGACTAATACAGTATTTATGGCCAATTAGTTTAGTCTTTATGTGATTATAAATAGATCAACATTACAAACAGTGTAGATGTTTCTAATTGCTGCTTTGATTTATATGATATATTATTCAATTTCAGAGAGATAGCATTAAGCAATGAAGAAGCCATTATATAAATGCCTTACAATCCAGCATGGTAGGAATCAGCAAGTTGAGTTGTATTTTAAATCTCTAGCTTGTTCTGTCAATTTTTTATTTCCTTTAACATTTTCCGTGAAGGGATTTAAAATATACATCCTTTACAAACAATGTAGACCCCAGACCAATGGGCCATCAGTTATTTCTACCCTTCTCACCCCCCATTCCCCACACACACTTAAAAACCAGTAGAAAAAATTATTGATCAGGGGGCCTGAAGGAGCTTTCTACATTACTTTCATCCTGCTTCAACCTGCCATCAGACATGATTATCATCAGAATGTTTTGGGATAACCTAAAGCACTTTCAAAGACGTATAGGTAAAGACTGCAAGATGGGTTTCTATTGGTAAAGGCTGCAACATAGGTTTTTCTATTCAGAAAAGGGATATATAAGTATTGTCATGCTATGACATTGTGGCAGCTCATCTTGGAGTTTTGTTTCCCTCCAGGAGAACTCAGCCTGGGTTTCCTGGTGCTTCGATAAGGCCCTGGGTACCCTACTCTAACACATCTTTAAGACGGGCTATAAAACTTAGATAAAAACTTCCTAGGAACAGCATATCAACTATTATCAACTATATCATCTGGTATGTTAACAGCCCCATCAAATATATTCTTGCATTTACAGTAGAAACTCGCGTTGGTTCGAACATACCCATATTTCAAAGTTAAGACGTGGCTATGCCACGTTTTAACTTTGAAATATGGGTATGGTATGTTCCACTTAAGCGAGATCAATTTATCGAAATCAAACTGGGTTAGGTAGATTTAAGGGAGTTCGAAGTAACCTCTTTTGACTGTACATGCAAGTCTTTGTTACAAGACAGTTTAGTAGAGTCATGGGCAGTCTTTTAGACATGTAGCAGCTAAACGTAGAGCTAAAGTAATGCAGAAAGCACCTTGCAGAGCTTTCTGCATTACATTTGACTTGCATTGAATTAGTGACCTGTCTTTAGGAGTCTTTTTGCTGCATGGTTTAGTGGTTGCTTGGTGGAGGGTCGACTAGATGATATTGATGCTGACATCTTAATCTAGTGTTCAACTGATTTAAAATCTGGCAGCCTTCAATTATAAATCATAGTATGGTGAGGAGAAAATTCTGGTGGTATGGTAATGGTTGTCAGAAAAATTAAGTTTTAAGCAGTCAATTCCAATGCATGACATGTCACTTCATGACTTGTGCAACACAAAAAGTCATGGTAATTGCTTAGAATAAGTTGAAGCTTGACAAACAGTGCCAACTATGACCATTCTACTTTACTGTCAGCCTGCTTTGAGATACCATCTGACAGGATATAGGAAATATTTCTTATGATACATATTTATGACTGTACAACGTGGAACTATTCTCTTCAGGGGAGGAATAAATTAGATGTGTAAAAATGGGTTATGTGTGCGATATACAGACATAACTATTCAATATGTCATATATTAACCCATTACCCCCTAGCTTGTTTCTAGTATTGAAGATTATTTATAAGCAGACTGACAATAAAGGAGAATTAATGTGCATTCTGCTTTACTTGCCATTATCTGCTAGAATATAGAAAATATTTCTTATGAAACATATTCATGACTGTATAAATTAACTATTTAATAAATATATGTATAAATATCTATTTGCTTCTGTGGAGGAATAAATAAAATGCATATCTACAATGTCTATGAAGTAGAGGGTTAAGTCCAAGTTAAGGAAGTAGCAGTATCTTTGGTATGACCCATACGAGGATTGAGACCATGTTCTCTCACTTTATAGCCCACTGACCTATCAAAGCAGTTCATCTCTCACGATGTTTTCATGGATTTCTTATCCAATATCAGTGATAAATATCCAAACAGTTTGCTTGGATCTCCAATACTTTGGTATCAGAATTCAGTAAAACAAGAGGTTTGGTGGTCATCTAAAAGAAGTTGGATTTACAGATTTATAAAAAGTTGGCAGCTGAATGCATGACCAAAAGTAATGCAGAAAGCTCCTAGAAGAGCATTCTGCATTACTTTTGTTCATGCATTACACATTACACAATCAATTGTCTCTAAAGATTTAAGGGTCCAGATAAGAGGGAGTAAAATTAACAAATCCAACATTTTTTCGCGCATTGCAGCACCAAATCCTATGGTGTTACCGCCATTGACCCGTTTACCGTGGACATCCTATTACCGGTGACTTCCGAGTATTATGTGTAAAATCGTAACTTCCGTTTATCTTTCGGCTGCTACTCAAGACTAATGTGTATAAAGCAAAAAAAACTTTCCTAAAGGGAAAGTGTGCATTTTTTTTATTAATTACGCAAGATAAATCATTTTCTCCCCATATAAAACCATTTAACCTATTTGTATAATGTGACATATTCCATTGCCCCCACTGTGAAAAAATGTGACGGAAAATATTACAACTTTTCAGTTAAAAATTATGTTAACAGATAGCCTTTCTTAATAATGTTTGATAGAAGTTCAAGCCGATACCTGAAAATTATTCCGGGTGTCATTTTACCTCATCACCGATAATAGGACGAGTAACCAAAACAAACATGGCGGCGCACTCGCTACAGTTGACTATGATTATTTATGTCAAATTATGGGTGTATTTATATATTAAAGCTGAAAATCATAAAGAAATGTTTACTTTATATGTTTAATATATTTTTTAGTTAAAAACCTTATTAATTGATGAGAAATAGTCAGACGAATCCTTAGATCACCGGAAATTGGGTGAACCAGGATACTACTCATTAGAATCGTCTTCAAGATTTAAGACGATTCTAATGAGTAGTAACACCATAGGGTTTAATGCAGAGATAACTATTTTAGTTTTTGAAATACCCCAATTATCCGGTGTCCTGACTGGTTGTCATATTCCTTGCTTGAGTGTCTGTTGAAGACAGGTTGTACTGTAGTATCTTAACCCATTACCCCATAGCCTGTTTCTAGTAATGAAGATAAGTGACCATTTAAAGCACATTCTGCTTTACTTTCAGCCTGCTTTAAAGTTCCATCTGCTAGAATATGGAAAATATTTCTGATAGTACATATTCCTGACTGTATAAATTGGAACTATTTTCTTCAGTGGAGGGTTAAATAAAAAGTGTATTTATTTGGTAAATAGGTTCAATAGACTTTTCATGAGTCCCTACGTGCTTGACCTGATGTATTTTAATCTAAGAAAGAAATGCTGATGCAGTCACAGTGAATAAACCAAGATTTTATGAATGCTACTTTCCTCCATATCCTGTTTCTAGTTTTGAGGACAGTTGACCACTGTAGATTGAAAGTAAAGCAAAATGTGCTATGGGGTAATGGATTAATGGACCTTTCTGCAATTATTTTGAGCTACATTTGTCCTAAATTAAAAGTTCATGTATCTTATTAGATGATGGACATGAATTAGGCATTACAGGTAGTCTGGTGGCGCGGGCAATTTCTCAATCAGTGGGTAAAGCACCTGTTGGCCAGGTAGATCCCTTGAGTGACAGACATGGTGGCCAATTGCCTCTAATTGGTATAGATAGCCAACACATGTATCAGTAATAAGTCTTGTATCAGCTGCTTGCTCTGCTATGAGGAAGCAGGGGGTGATTGATAGCCAATGATACTGACCCTTACACTACCCCTGGATCTATAGAAATCTATTAATTACAGTAAAACCTCTCTGTTATGACCACTAAAACATTGGCTAATTGATTGTATAAAAGACAGGTGACATCTTAAAGCAAGATGACAATAAAACAGAAAGCTCCTAAAGGAGCACTCTGTGTACTGTCATCTTGCTTTAAGCAGTGGCCTGTCAACAACACCCATTATTTAACAGAAGTTTGTGTAACCCTTTGCATGGTTAACCCTTTCCCCCATAGAAGCGACTTTTAGCGTATTTAATTTATTCCTCCGCTGAAGAAAATAGTTCCAATTTAATCAGTCATGATTATATAGTATAGGGAAAATTTTCAATATTCTAGCACATGGAAGCTTAAAGCAGGCTGAAAGTAAAGCAGAATGCGCCTTAGGGTGCATTCTGCTTTACTTTCAACCTGCTTTAAGTGGTCACCTATCTTGAATACTAGAAATAGGCTATCAGGTAATGGGTTAAACAGCAAAACCCTGATATCCTCTGCAAACAGTTTGGATTCAGAATAATGGGAAGACTTTTTAATATGCATTTCATCATATTTAAAAAAATATATATATAGAAAATTAAAAATTGAGAACAAATTTTAATGCTGAAGATACATGTGACAGCTTAGTGCAGAATTAAGCTTTATAAAGAGCTCTAAAGCATTACATTGTACCAACCATATTCCTGGCAATTTCAATGAACCACACTTGCTTGCAATTCCAGCAATATAAGGGAACATTACTAAGTTTGTTATCAAGGAATATAGACATGACCACCTTTGGACAGAAATGGCCATTCAATGCAGGACTAATGTAACATAGAAACCACATGTCTACATTACTTTTGCCCTGTAATAAAGCTGCAACCTGTCTTTCAAGGCAGCCTCTAACTTGTTCCGAGTAGCTGGTCAAGCCAGGTCTCTCTGTAACTCTGGCTGATAAGCCCGTATGGCTGGTTTAACAAGGATTGACAGATAGCGGTCAGTGTGTATGAGATTTACATGTTAAACTGACAGGTACTAGTTGATGAGGTATTTTAATCATGGCTGTTGATTTGATTTGATGCATGGATGACCAGTTGATGATTTATTGGCCTTGGCCGAAGAGGTCTACTGGAAGTTCACCAGTCTGCCAGAAGAGAGGGGTGGAAATTAATCAGTTCTCCTGCTATAAAGCGTATATTGATGCTCTTTGAAAACAGTGTTAACCCAGATAAAACCACAAACCCATGGCCTGTTTGCTAGTTTTGAAGGGAGGTGATCATTTAAAGCAGGCGCATTCTAATTTACTTTCAGCCTGCTTTAAGCTGAGTAACTATCTACTAGGATATAGAAACTATTTCTTATGGTACAATTTCATAACTGTATAAAGAGGAACTATTTTCTTCAATGGAAGAATAAAATGTTTGGAGTAAAAATAGCCCCAATATTAACCCTTTCAACCAAATAGCCAGTTTCTAGATTTCTAGACAGGTGACCTGACTCAAAGCAGGTTGAAAGTAAATCAGAATGCGCCTTAAGCGCATCCTGCTTTACTTTCAGTCTGCTTTAAGTTAATATCTTATATATAATAGAGATAAAATATTTCAAATGGTATATAATCATGACTATATAAAGTGGAACTATTTTCTACAGTGGAAAAATAAAATAAAAGCATAAAATGTTTATCTATGGAGTATATAAAGGGTTAACCCTTTACCCCATAGCCTATTTCTAGTTTTGAAGATAGGTGACCACTTAAAGCAGGCTGAAAGTAAAGCAGAATGTGCCTTAAGGCACATTCTGCTTTACTGTCAGCCTGCTTTAAGCTATAATCTGCTAGGATTTACAGAATGTTTCTTACTATTCATTTTAATGGTTGTTAAAATTGGAACTATTTTCTTCAATGTATGAACAAATTCAATGCGCTATAAGGCGCTTCTATGGGGGGAAAGGGTTAAGTAAAAGAATAAGGCCTTGGCCTCGACTGTATGAAGATATTGGAGATCTGATGCAACGAAGCCTCTGGCCCCTGGGATATGTTATCACTGATAAGAAACTCATGAAATCATCAAGAGACCTGTTTCACAATCCAGCAGCATAATTTCTGCCAATACATGCCAATATATATCATATAAAATATATACCATACTCTTATTGAAGATGATTTGAGTAATGATTTATAGTGTTTGTAGAGAAGTTTGGCTTCACATAAATATATCTTTATACTTGGGTCAGTCAGACAGCCTGATTGCAGGCTTGCAATGTGGATGCAATGGGGGTTTTATTCATAGTCAGAACTCCAATAATTCGAACTCTCTTACTGATAATTTTGTTGAAATGTTCCAGCAAAAATTTGGATTAATTTTATCAATTGTGGGTGAAATGTCTCAAAATATCTTTAGGGTCAGTCAGGGCTCCAGATTAAGGGGAGTATTTCAAAAATTAAAATCTTTACTTTTGCATTAAACCCTTTGGTGTGACTACTCATTAGAATTGTCTCTTCGAGAAGATTCTAATGAGTAGTTACACCATAGGATTTGGTGCCAAAATGAGTGAGAAAATTTATGATTAGTTCAGTTTACTCCCTAGCTCTTATCTGGAGCCCTTGTGTCTCCGGTAAACTTCGCTATCATACAATATAGATTTTCCCCAAAGTTTTACACCAAAAGATCTTTTGGTGATAGTCGGCATTATGTAATGTTACCAATATTCAAGAACCAATAAAACAGCGCACAGATTCCACAAACAACCTCAAAATAATTCATATAACTTTATTGTCGTTTTTATAGATGTTTATGTGATATTATTCTGCTACAGAAACCCCACTTTCATTGCATGCTCTACCATAATGGGTCTCTACTTAAACTTAAAAGCTTTGCAAGACACAGGGAAACTATTGTATACCGCCGGATCAATGGAAGATATTTGGTGACTTCTTAATACATTTGGTTGCTTAATAGAGGACAAAAGTAATACGGAAAGCACCTGATTTAGAAACTTTGTGCATTACTTTTATCCTTCATAAAGCTGTTATAAAGCCTGTGAGTAAGATTATAAACAATTTGTATTTTAATTGCAGGTTTCTCGGTTGAGAAATAGACTGTTTATATAAATTATCACCAGCGATAAAGAAAAAAATTAATTAAGTTTATTATGAGTGTAATATTAGTAAACAATGTTTTTGTATTGTTTTACAGCAAGTATAAGTGGTTAGGTCATTAAATGTACAGGTAATGGAGTATAAATGCCAATCACCCACTGCAGTAGCTTGAGATAAGGTTTCACTAAAGAAAATGCTTGGCAGTAACGTAAGCTGTAGAGCGCTCAGATTTCACATTTCATCGTTCACTTGTCTTTAAATGTATTTTTAGAGACAAACATACTGTTTCAACCTTAAAAAGATATTTTTTTGGAAATAAAAGTTCTTAAAAGCTATAAATTATTGTGGAAGGTATTAGTCTGTATTGATAGAATAAGCTTGTATTTAGCAGTCAATCTATAAAGAATTATGGACACCTTTAACCCATTACCCCATGGCCTGTTACCAATATTGAAGGTAGTTGACCACTAACAGGAGGTTAATCATGAGTAAAGCAGAATGCGCCTTCAGGCGCATTGTGCTTTACTTTCAACCTCCTTTAAACTATTATCTGCTAGGATATATAAAATATTTCTTATGGTACATATTCTCAGCTGTATTTGAATTATTTTCTTATGTGAAATAAAAGTAAAAGGCATAAAAAGGTGTACTTATGGGGTAATGGGTTGAATGTACAGGTAATTGAGTATAAATGCCAATCACCCACTGCAGTAACTTTAGAAAAGGTTTCACCAAAGAAAATGCTTGGCAGTTACATAAGCCGTAGAGCGCTCAGATTTCACATTTCATCGTTCACTTGTCTATAAATGTATTTTTAGAGAAAAACATACTGTTTTTCAACTGTAAAAAAAATATTTTTTTGTAAATTAAAGTTGTTAATGTGGGAGGTATTAGTCAGTATTGATAAAGTAAGCTGAGTACATTTTACAAACTTGTATCTAACAGTCATTAAATGCTAGTAAGGAATCATGGACAACTTTAAAGAAAGATGACTTCTTAATGCAGAACAAGATGAAAGGAAAAAGCTGTGATCCTTTACAGCTTTCTGTTTTCCCTCTATCTTGCATTAAGAAACTACCTTCCTCGAACACAGAAGTACCAAGTATATATTGTATACTGTATTTGTTTAATTTAAGTGATTTGCACTAGTGTTACAGTGCAACCTTCCCATTCACCTTAAACCAGTGCATTTATCCCACCTCAATGCCCTTCTGGCTTACAAGTGTTCACAAAGGCAAGACTTTTTCTTCAATTTTAACCCAGTACCCTATAGCTTTGCAGGGGGACATATCTTTTCTGCCCCGTCTGTCAACAACTTTAACCTTGGCCATAACTTTGGAACTAATAAGCGATAAGAGACTTAATATTTGGTATGTTTACTCAACTCAAGAAGCCTTTGAGTTCTGTTCAGTTTGACAAAGGACAGAGTATTCATATTAAGCATGTGTACTGAACTCAAAAAGATTTTGCACTCAGTACAACTTGGGTCATGTGCAACAAAGGTCAAGGTCAGTTAGAAGTGAATTTTAACTAAGAAATAACTGAATTTTGGAAACTGCACTTTATAGAACAGAACTATATAGAGACTTCAACTCAAGATGCTTTTAAGGTGGGTCATGTCAGACTGAGGTCAAGGTCATTTAGGAATAATGCTCTCATCAAAGAGGCATATTGTTGCACAGAAGACAGATTACTTCTTAAACGAGGTCGGAAATAAAGCAAGAGTGAGCTTTAAGATTGTGAATGAAGGCATCAAAGACTAAGATAAACATTTATGTTAAGTTTCAGAAAGGTGAATGGAACTCCGCTGACGGCTACCTTCCTGTTTTTCTGCGCTATCTGTTGAAGATTTTTGAAGGTCTGTCCAACTTTTAAACACCATAGTGTTACAGCCTTGTCATTTGTCCAATCTTCAGTCAATTCCATTCAGCCATCAAAGATATTTTTACAGAAACACTGAAAGTAAAGTTTGTTAGGTAATCGGATTAGTCTTGCAATATGCTGACAGTTCGCAAAAAACTTAGTCAATCTTATGTGGCAGAAGAGATCCATTCAGTAGCCTTTAAGGTTATTTTTGTTCCGTAACCCATTACCCCATAGCCAGTGTTTCAAAATTTGAAGATATGTGAATACTTAAAGCAGGGTGAAAGTGAAACAGAATGCGTCTAAGACGCATTCTGCTTCACTTTCACCCTGCTTTAAGCTAATATTTGCTAGAATATAGAAAATATTTCTTATAATATTTGTTTGTGACAGTATGAATTGGAACCATTTTCTTTAGTAGAGGAATATATCAAAAGGCGTAATAAGGCATATTTATGGGGTAATGGGTTAATGCAGTACAAAAGTAGTGCAGAAAGCTCCTTTATAAGCATTGTGAATTACTTTTGTTTTGTAATAAGCAGCCACTTGCTTATACAGGTGTTTAGAGATTGTAATCCGTCATTAACCTATTTCTCCATAAATGCACCCTTTTTTTGCCTCATATTTATATTTCACTACAAAAAACAGTTCGACTTTCTAAACAGTCATGAATTAATTATATATGCACCTGAAGTAATCTTTTCTACATCCATGCAGAAAATGGTTAAAGCAGGTTGAAAGTAAAGCAGAATGTGCTTTAAAGTAGTTGCACTCTGCTTTACTATCAACGAGCTTTAAGTGAACTTTTACTCCATAGATATGCCTTACAACACATTTAATTAATTCCTTCACAGCAAAAAAAAGTTCCATTTGCAATACGTATAAGAAATATTTCTGATATCTTAGATGACGGAAGCTTAAAGCAAGCTGAAAGTAAAGCAGAATGCACCTTATGGCACATTCTGCTTTACTTTCAACCTGCTTTAAGAAGTGGTCTCCTGTCTTTATAAAACTAGAAACAGGTGTAACAGTGTACATGGCTATTTAAAACATGTTCAGAGTTGTGGTTTAAAAACCCAAAAAACCTTACAGATAACCCAGAGGAAAAAAAGCGTAACAAACTATTCAAGCCTGTTGAGTATTTGTCAGGTAGATGATGAAGATTAGCATCACTGGTGAAGATAATACCCAAGATGTAACAAGATCAGGCTTTCACGTGGAAAAAATGTTGACAGGCGTGAGAGGAGCCAATACACGCTCTTGTCAGATGAACAAAATAGCCAAGAAAGACACGGGTGTATTACGCTAACGTTTTTTTTTAGCTTTAAAACATTGGATTGTATCGGTGAAGTTTTGGAGTGGTTGGGTTCGGAGCCAGGTTTGCATGCTGGGAAGATTAATACTGTATCTCTGGGCTTTCCAGAATGAAATTGTTGCATAGAAACATGCCAATCTACTATGAAAACTGAGATTAACCCATTACTCCATATATAGCTGCCTTTGTAGGTCTTTCATTTATTACTCAGCTGAAGAAAATAGTTCCAAATTTATAAAGTCAATGAATATAGAGTACAACTAAGAATTGTCTGTATTTTAGCAGGATGTAGCTCAAAGAATTCTGCTTACTTTCAACCTGCTTTCAGTGGTCACCTGTATTCAAAACCAGAAACAGACTATTTGGTAAGGGATTAAGCCCTTTCCATACTGGAAACCTTTATATGAAAACTTTGCAAAAACAGCTCCTTTAGCAGTCTTCTTATAAGAGTCTGCACTTAGCCGTGATTTTTACTTTATCTTATGAAATATATATTCTAAAATCATACCTAAAACTCAACATAAACTGGAAATATTTCAAAACATAAACTTTAAATATTTCAAAAGGGGACTTCAAAGCTTAAGATAAGGGAGTATTTCAAAAACTTAAATCATTATTTCTGCATTAAACTCTATGGTGTCACTTATCATTAGAATCTTCTCTTTGAGACGATTCTAATGAGTAGTGACACCATAGGGTTGGTGCTGGTATGAATGAGATAATTTTGGATTTGTTTAGTTGAATCCCTCGTATCTGTAGTGCTGCATTAATTGGGACGAGCTAATTTGAAACAATCAGCATAGAAAAGGAATCATGAAACTGAAGTTTATCAATTTTGAAAGTGGATGTAATTCAAACATAAAGTGTGCAGGAAATGGCAAAAACCTCTCTAGTGAGAACAGAGGAACTGGATAATATATAATGAAATGTTAATTATAATTGTCTTGTTAGAACCCTGTAGGCTTTATTCTCCGGGTAATAAATATTATTATCACATTCTAAATCCTTTTTTCTTCAAGTTTTGTCTTGTAGAAACCTTTGAGAGTTTACTTCACTAATTGGCATGTAATTCTGGTGCCTGATTTAATATACTGATGAGTTTTTGCATGTTTTATATCATGCCACGGTTGCTGCAGAGAGCATACTGAAGTGACACTTTAAGTGTGACGAGAAAGTACAGATTTCAATATAGATTTTGGTTTTGCAAACTGTAAGGTAAGTTCTCCAGAACCACCAATGAAATTTCCTCAGAAATTGTTAATTCCGTAAACCCATTACTCCAAAGCCTAGTTTTAAGGCGCATTCTGCTTTACTTTCAACATGCTTTACGTGGTCTACTATTATGCTCCTCAAAGGTTTGTTTCAGTGTAAAATCAGGTGACTTTTTGTTCATTCACTCACAAAGACACCTTTTCACTTCATTAAAGTATAACCATTTCTCAAAGAATCTCTTTTTAGCCCATACCGTTTGATGCTTCGATAGATGGCTTAAATATCTACCCTGGCTGGGAGGATTTAACCAAGACTTCATTCCCTATGAAATAATTTTAAAGAATTTACAATTATTATAATTTTCTCAGACCCAATGTTACAGAATTATATTATTGTGTTTTGTTTGTTTAAATTGGAAAATGAGGTAAAAGAAATGAATAATTGAACAAATAACATTTTTGAGTAAATTTTACTGAAAAAAAAACTAAATTCTAATTGACTAAATTTCACAGAAAAATTACTGTTTAAATTAAGAAATTAGCTTTGAAAAACAAAACAAAATATAATTTTTTGCTTGAATAAATTCACATTTATTTCGGTAATTGATCTAATTAACAAACACAGTTATACAGTGAAGGAGCTAGTTACGTGACATAATTGTTGATCATTACGGAGGAAATTTATTTTCTCAAGAATCGGGCTGGGATCTGTATAAACAGATAAGTGATCTAGGAGATACCTGTAGCTAAATAGTAACCTGCCGTTCATAGATACTGTCGGTAAGCTGGCCATAGAGATCTTGGCGATTTGCTTGTAATCTCATAAACCCGCTCCCCCACTAGCAGTGGGAAGGTATTGAATTATTTTAGAGCAAGACCAGAATGATTTCATGAATATTCTGCAAAGGTTCTAGAAATTTGATGGTTTTTCTAGAATTACAAATGTTCTTGAATTCCTTTTGTAAAATTTGTTAAGTAATTCTTGAAGCTCAAGACTGATTCTAGAAGCAGTCATTTAATGTTTATGAATAGTCTTAAAACTTTTTCACATGGATTAATTGCAGTTATGAAGAAAGATGGCCACTTATTTCCTCAGTGGAGGAATTAACTAAATGCACTGAAAAGGTGCTGTTATAGTGGAAAGGGTTAACTTGAGATTTAACAGTGATAGATTAACCCATTACCCCAAAAGTACGCCTTTTAACGCCTTTAATTTATTTCTCTACTGAAGAAAATAGTTCTAATTTAAACAGTTATGAATATATATCATAAGAAAAAAATTCTACTTTCTAGAAGATGGTAGCTAAAAGCAGGTTAAAAGTAAAGCAGAATGTGCCTTAAGGCACATTCTGCTTTACTTTCAACCTGCTTTAAGTGGTCACCTGTCTTCAAAACAAGAGACAGGCTATGAGGTAAAGGGTTAACAGTGATTGATTAAAGATCATCTTTGTAACCAGACCTACTGTTCTGTGTTATTATCTTCCTGGAAACAAGATGGAGAAATAAACACCAGATAATTGACAGATAGTTTATCCAATTTACAAACTTATCGCTCAAGAGTTTTTGTTTTATGTCCAGTAATTACTTGTAAAATGCACAACCTCTCAGTTTGGAATGGAATGTATCATTGTAATTTTCTGATCCATTGATACAACTATTATTGGTCATACCATAGCAAGACATATATACGGTATCTGCTTACAGCTCATTGAAGATGCAATGACGAATGCTCTCAACCCTTTACTCAGCATACTTTTCTTTTATACATTACCCCATAAATACACCTTTTTACTCCATTAATTTATTCCTCCAGTGAAGAAAATATTTCCATTTATACAGTCAAAAACATGTACCAAGAGAAATATTTTCTATATTCTAGCAGATGGTAGCTTAAAGTAGGCTGAAAGTAAAGCAGAATGTGCCTTAAGGCACATTCTGCTTTACTTTCAACCTGCTTTAAGTGGACACCCATTTTCAAACCTAGAAAACAGGCTATGGAGTAAAGGGTTAAGTTTTTTCCTCCTGAAGAATTTGGCAGAACTGGACATCAGTCAAAACAAACCAAACTATCCTCCATTGAACATAATAGTTCCACTTAATACAGTCATAAATATGCTCCATAAGCAATATTACTTAAATTCGGCACTTTCTGCTTATTTAAATGTGCACATTTCTTCAGAAGTTATGAGAAACATGCTATTGGTTACAGTAAGATTTAAGTTGAGCAGAAAACTCCTGCTGCAGTTTATAAGAAAGTAATTAAATTCTATTGTATGATGCCAATTAATGGACGAATTGGCACATGCATTTATTGAACTAAGTTTCTTTATCTCTATGTATTCATGTATTTTGTCTCTGGATGTAAGAACAGCATGAAATACTTTCATGTCAGTCTGTCAAACTAAGGTCTATCTTGTTGGCAAGTTGCAAACAGCGATACAACGAGAGAGCGGAGGATCACTGAGTATATACACATATATCAATGAGGTAGCGGACAAGTTTGACACAGGCCATGTGGGAATTTTCTGCTTGATGCAATACAGTGCCCCCTCCCTACAACAGCCCTCCCCACAAAGACTCCTTTCTTACAAAGACCCTTTTTATGTAGTGCTTGCACTGCTGCAATATCGTCTGCTTAAAATTGTCTGTTTTTCTCTACGCTAAGTCACATAATTGATATTTTTTCAGAATAAACATAATGACGATTGGCAAAGAACTTGAATCCAGATCAGACGCTGAGCGACGCGGCATCTGATCTGGATTCAAGCTGTTTGCAATTGTTAGCAAAGTCTTAATTTTCTCTCCCTATAACAGCTCCCTCCTAACAACACACACAATCTGTGTCTGTTATTGACTGTTGTTGTAGATAGGGAGCACTGTACTATAGGGTAAGAGATTTAGGTTTGGTACAGTTCTTGTTGGAGACAGTCATTAGTCTCTCGGAGAAGTGTTCGCTGGCAGAGAGATGGAATGATAGACATCGACTTACGCACATTGTTTGTTTTGCTACACACATTGTTCACAGTCTTAGGTGATACTCCAAGCAACCAGAGAGCTTTTTAGCATTTCATAAACCATACCTGTACGTTTACAATCTAACCCATATGAACCTATGTTTGGAGACAAATTGATTGAGAAGTTTTGCAACTGATATATACTATGAGATGCTTAACCCATTACTCCATAAATACACCTTTTTAGGCTTTTAACTCATTAACCAATAAATACACCTTTTTATGCCTGTAATTAATTCCTTCATTGAAGGAAATAGTTCCAATTTATACAGTCATGGTTATATATTGTATATCATAAGATATACTTTCTATATTCTAGCAGATGGTAGCTTAAAGCAGGCTGAAAGTAAAGCAGAATGCGCCATAAGGCGCATTCTGCTTTACTTTCAACCTGCTTTAAGTGGTCAACTATCTTCAAACTAGAAACAATCTATTGGGTAATGGGTTAATGTCTTCCTACACTGTAGAGAACAGATCCACTTTGAAATATTTTCTTTATCACAGTAGATGGTAGCAAACAGGCTTAAAGTAAAGCATAATTTTGCCAAATCACGGTTCTATTGCAGAAAGAATGCAATTTTAAACATGTTTTCCAAAAACTTAATTATTTCAGTTAAAGCTGCAGTGCTTGAATATTAGCTTGCTTTCCCAGTCAAAAATATAAATCAATCCACTTGATTTTCAGTCATTGGTTTGTGAATTGTCATGACCCATGCCGAGTACACACACAGAATGGCCAATAATCACGCTCAATTTGAATTCTGTTATCATCGACTACTTTATTTCCTTTCGGAAGTGAGTTTGTACATGGTATTATAGTCGGTAACCCTTTTTAAAGGCCATGAAAGGTCTTCCTCAAAACGATTATGTCCGGAATACAATTATCAAATTAATGAAAAACGTAGTTCTTTTCCACAACAGTTGGGACCCTGATCAGACATGAAGTTTCTTGGTTCCTTGGCGCCTGATTAGGATCCATGATTCTGTTTGATAATGAAAGTGCTAGTCACTGTGACTTGGCACTCTCAAGGATAATGACAGCAGCCTATCTGGACATTGGTGATTATGGCACAAAACAGTAAATTGTCTGCAAATTGTCATTTGTAACAATATAACAGGAAAACTGTTGTCTGGAAAGACCATCAGCTGGCTTACTGCAGGGTACCAGAGAGACTTCAGACACCGCTGATTTTGATTGATTTTTAAATCTTTGCTGCAATGCTTGCAACGGATATGTCCCACAGTGATTACATTTGCAAACAGTTTGGATCCAGATGAGACGCCGCATAACGCGGCGTCTCATCTGGATCCAAACTGTTTGACACTCTGACCAGGCTATTTTGAAAATAGATTTTGAAAATGATATTTTTAGAACCGTAGCAGACGAAGGTTGTTGCAGACGTACAAATTACGCAGCATGCAAAGAGTTAAATAAACACATTTTTGTCTAGTCTCCCTTGGCACTGGCGAGACATAAATGTGACTTGTACTGATGGGGACAGTGTCAATAGCTATCGGCCAAATATTTGGTACTTTTTACCAAAAAAAATATCAGAGTACCGTATATTCCTATTTAGAAGCGCACCCCTTTAATTAATGCCCCCCTCCAAAAATCTGCCAAATTTGGCAGATATTTTGGGGGGAATTTATTAGAGTGGGGGTGGTTAAATGGGGGTATACGGTATTCTGTATAGCCAAATCAGGATGCACCCCATATTAATGACTATGCACTATAGTAAGAGGTCATTTGTAGTTCATACAAGCTTAGTATAATCATAGTTTCTGACTAGAGGGCATCATTTGTATCTTACAGACAGCCACATCTTTAGTTCAGAAATATTTTCGATTAAAGAAAAAAAGCCCATAAAATCAGCATAAATTGGTAATTTAGCAAGTTGATTCCATATGAAAAATGCAGCATAAAAGGTGGAAAAGTACATTTCCCTACTCTCCCTAGTCAATAGTTCTTTATACAGTATGTATATGTTTATCCCATTACCAAATAGATACTCTTTTTTATGCCTTTGATTTTTTCACCCACTGAAGAAAACGGTCCCTCTTTTTACAGTCATGAATATGCAGCAGGAGAAATAATTCCTATCCCTTAGCAAATGGTAGCTTAAAGCAGACTGAAAGGTAAATCAGAATGTTCCTTAGCCCATAACCCCATAAATACACCTTTTGAATCCTTTAATTTATTCCTTAACTTAGGAAAATTGTTCTAATTTACACAGTCATGAATATTTATCATCAGAAATATTTTGTATAATGTGTGCAATATCAGTATGTATGTATATAAAAAGTGTGCTTAAAGTATGTATGTATATAAAGTGTGCTTTAAGTATGTGCTTTAAGTATGTATGTATATAAAGTGTGCAATATCAGTATGTATGTATATAAAGTGTGCTTTAAGTATGTATGTATATAAAGTGTGCTTTAAGTATGTATGTATATAAAGTGTGCTTTAACCCATTACCTCATAAATACGACTTTTTACGTCTTTCATTTACTCCTCCACTAAAGAAAATACAGTCAAACCTGTCTGAACGGTCACCTCCGAACAACGGTCACCTGTCAACAACGGCCAGTCTGAATTCCTCCCGGCCAATTTCCTTCTGAATTGACCTCTGAATAACGGTCTCCTGCCGACCGCGGCCAACGGTCACTTAAACTGGCTCTTTTTGACACCTTTTACCCCAAACAGCGGCCAGGCTGAGACACAGAGGTGTCACCTGCCGATCGTGGCCGACGGTCACTAATTCGGCTGTTTTTAACACCTCTTACAGCAGCCAAATAACACGATTGAATGGGTGCAATTTCGCCAATGTCGGCCGCCATCTTTGTTATGGATGCGCTTGGTTATATAATTGGAAGCAAATTCTAAGGTGCTAATGACAGTTTGCAACCGACTTTTGGGTTTAAAATAAGCCACATTATGATGAAAGAATTTCAAAAAAAAAAGTTTGTTTTTATATGTTGGCTAATTAATATTGAAGATGTCCGTTGCTGCTTATGTTTGTATGATTGTTTATAATCACGTTAATTGTCCAGATTAACCAAATGATTGGGCGATTTCTAAAATGGCCTTATCCAGATTAGTCATTGGTGATTAATTGTTTTGTTTTGATGTAAGAAACCTTGGCAGATACGAAATTGTGAAATAAAAAAGTCATTTCTAGTTTAATCATTACGCTTTAAAAAGTTGTCTCAGTTGCGAAGTTAAGCAACGTTCTGCGCGGTTAATAACTGGATGGGTGACCGGCCCGGTACGAAGTTAAGCAACGTTCTGCGCGGTTATTAACTGGATGGGTGACCGGCCCGGTACACATTACAAAGTCAAAGATAAATTGGAAAATTAACAATGCCTTCTACTCTAGTCGATGAAGTTTCCGAGTTACTGTCGCTGAGCAGGTAAAGGTGCTAAAACCAGCAGACTGCTATAGATTCTAATATTCAACAACTGCCGTCATATCACGTCAACATTTATGTTTGGCAATGTCCGTGTTTTAGTCATAACCTCATTATCATAAATGGCGTCCTTTCCAAATAAACTTTACACCAGCAATAAATCCACGGTGTATTGTGAGTGTTTCCATTGAAATGAAGAAAACCCCAGTACATTTAAGAATCAGAGCAACAAATTAATCATTCAGACAAGCAAATAATGAAAATATTGGCTTTTGAAAAGTCCTTCGTTCTTATTAAACGAGATGATTTCGAAGTGATTCGTCCTTTGAGTTACCCGCCCTTTTCCGTATTTTCTCGAAAGCGGCGATGGCACATTATTCAAATATCCATATCTACATGTACCAATCAAAATGAGAAAATGCGATCACGTGAACAAAACCCTTCAGAGTTTGCTATCTACCTAGACATTTACTTTTAACATGGATATCCGTTCAAAAGAAATATGATAGTCGTGATATTTATTGAAACTTCAAAGACTCTGAATTCTTAAGCAAATAAATATTTTTAATATTTAAATAGATAAATAACATAGAGTTTAAAGGTATCAAATGTTTCTCTTTCATTACTTGCGTACTTGTACTATCCCTTGTAGATATAAAATTCAGTACATGTAGTTGATGAAAACTTAGCCATTTTGCACACCTGCGAACAACAGCCACCTGTGAACAACGGCCAGTTTTGCTAGTTCCCATAGGTGGCTGTTGTTCACAGGTTTGACTGTACTTCCAATTTATACAATTTTGAAGATGTATAATGAGAAATATTTTCTATATTCTAGTTGGTCATAGCTTAAAGCAGGCTGAAAGTAAAGCAGAATGTGCCTTAAGGCACATTCTGCTTTACTTTCATCCTGCTTTAAGTGGTCACCTGTCTTCGCAAATAGAAATATGCTATGGGGTAATGGGTTAAGTATGTATGTATATAAAGTGTGCTGTAAGTATGTATGTATATAAAGTGTGCTTTAAGTATGTATGTATATAAAGTGTGCTGTATAAGTATGTATGTATATAAAGTGTGCTGTATAAGTATGTATGTATATAAAGTGTGCTTTAAGTATGTATGTATGTATATAAAGTGTGCTTTAAGTATGTATGTATATAAAGTGTGCTTTAAGTATGTATGTATATAAAGTGTGCAATATCAGTATGTATATATATAAAGTGTGCTATATAAGTTTGTATGTATATAAACTGTGCAATATCAGTATGTAAATGTATATAAAGTGTGTGTTGTAAAACTGGAGTTGACCCGACATGCTAGAGCAGATTTCTGCTCAGTTAGCAAATTGCTTATTTTGATTCTTAAGACTTGTAGACCAAATATAGTTGTAATTTTGGTCACGGTAGCTGCGAGATAAGTTTCCGCAACTACCGGTGCATATATTTTAGGTTGATATTGCATTTTTAGTGTTTTAATAGAGATTTTCTATCTTGGCCATTTTCTACTATATAACCATATAGAGGAAATTGGCTCAGGTGTGAAATCTTATTAAATAAACATAAATTCAGTAGAAACTCAGCCTGATTAGGCATTTATACTTTATTTCTACCTTTTCTAATAGTTTTTGGTGGATGGCATTGTTTGGATCCTGAGTTACCTGCCCAAATGTAGATATGTTTACATTTGCCAGGTGACCCAGATGTCCCATTCAGACTCTAATAAATGCAATATCTACTTGTACAGTGATGTTTTTCACACATTTAAATGCCTACTATGTAGACTTTAGTTGTCTTAAGGTTTTTCACATGTTCATTTGTCTGATTAGTGCCAGATAATCCTGTAATTTAGATTAATTGTGTTGAGGAGCTAGATCCTTAGTAAAGAGAGGCATTCAAAATGGCCGCCAGCTGAAAAAGCAATGATTTGCTCTTACAATTGGGGCTTTATCTCTGTCAATAAATTACTATAAATTCTAGATTTATACTCATAATGTGTCTAAAGGTTTGAAGTTTATGATAGATATATTTAGGGAACTTGATAAATTAGTATTTTTGTGTATTTGATGATTTTCGGCTGAAATCTGGGTCTAGAAATTCTAGACCCTTCACTGCTCATATTTTGAAACATCACTTATATATTGTATTTGGCCACTCTGAATATAGATTTGATAGTTTTGATTTAATAGCTGTTATTTGAGCTACTTTTTAGTAATTTAGAATGTGTCTTTATAATAAGTAATTATTTTGTATTTAGCCCTAACACAGGAAGGGGCTATTATTTGCCCTCAGCCAATCAGAAGGCTTGATTAGGGTCATGTGATTGAAGGCTCTCTCAAAGGCTATATATTGAGGGAAATTTCTCAGTCACACACACTTACTCAGACCAGCAACTAGAAAGATACATTCTACCCTGCCTTACACTGGCAGGTTAGGATTTGTTCTTCTAGGTGAAACTTATTTATTGCTTAAATACACTTAGGAACATTTTCTGCTTTATTTAACTACATTTCTAAATTGAGTGTGTCACTTTTAAAGCCATTTAACTTAGCACCATTTTTGGTCTTTACTTCTCACTTTGAGCATTTTGGCTGTTTGCTATTTAGATCTTTTTGCTAAATTGTTGATTGCATTTAAAGCAGCACATCTTAAGTTTTTATCTGGCTTTAGTCATTTGTGTAAATAATGCTTTTATTCTTTAGATTAGATTAGAACTGTTTGATATAAAATACAAGTGATTAACACTGATTTTATTCTTTTGTTTTAATTATTTAGTTTTCTGACCATTAGGTCAGTGGTGTCCATCCTGACAACTGTTTACCTTATTAATGTTATGTTACAGTTTTGCGTAACATTGGCAAGGTAAACAACCTTAGTTAAAACCCAGTTTTTGGGTTGCCTTCCGCTCGTTAAATACCCGTCGTTTAAAAACCCAGCCATTTAACATGTGCAATATCAGTACTTATACATAAAGTTTCTATCATACTTTTGTTGTAAATACTTCTTTGCTGTGACAGTCTCTCTTGAACAATATCAGTGCACATTCAGTTGTTTTATAGACGTTATAAGACCGTAGACGTGAATTTTTAGGTAATTATAGAATGAGGAAGTGAAAGGAACAATAGCAAATCACTTCTGTGAGTGTTTCTGGCACAGGAGTGGGTTTGATGTGTTTGTCCTAGCATATATAAGTGGCGGTATGAGTACCATTCAACTCTTAAGCTGCTTATCTGGGATTGATTGCCTCTTGCAAACAGTTTGGATCCAGATCAAACGCTGCATAATGCAGCGTTTGATCTGGATCCAAGCTGTTTGCTGATTGGGTTATGTTTATGAAACAGATACAGAGTTGTTATTTAGTATAACAGTTTAAGGAGATGAGAAATTTGAAGCAGATGGTATTTATTTGGCACTGGGAGAGTAAAGAAATCTCAATGACAATGGGTACAGAATATCCTTGGGGTCTGGGACTTGTTAACATTCTGCCAGCTGCGCTATAGCTGCCTGGTAACATTGTGCTAACAGTGTAGATCCAGATCAGACAGAGGGTATAAAGAACAGAGGATATCCCATTTCTCCTATTAGCTAAAGGGTTAAACCTTTCTGTGTGTGAAATGAGTAAAGATATCATTTGCAAACAGTGTAGACCTAGATCAAACTATGGCTTCTTTTAAGAGCTCTGGCTGCAATATTTGCCACGATTTTAGATATTTTTGGAACAAACCCTTCATAAGTCAATGTAATCTTGCTGTTATTTAGAAAATGGAAGAATGTAATAAAACCTATTACAACCACTAAATTCTGTTAATTATAAGTTAATTATAAGTTGTTTATGACAGGTGCTTGTATGAAGCTGTCCCCTGCTCATGTCTCTAATAGAATCAATTAGCCTTCATTTTTGTGATCCTAATAGAGAAATATTTGGAAAGTGTACAGTATAAGGGTTGAAGAAAATTGACTATAACTTCTTATATCTTGGTTGAGGCAAAGTTTTTATCCCCTGCCGAAAGGCAGAGGGATACTGTTTTAGGTCTGTCCGTCCGGCCGTGCGTGCGTGCGTCCGTCACGTTTTCAACTGTATCTCCAAAATGGATAAACAGATTTGGATGAAACTTGGTATACTTAGACAATATAGGAGCACCGTGGGAAATTAAAAAAATTTCAGAAACTTTAGGAATTTATGAGTTATCTGCCCTTTTTGTGTTAAAAATGCCGTCCGTGCGTCCGTCACGTTTTCCGTCCGCAACTGTATCTCCGAAATGGATAAACAGATTTGGATGAAACTTGGTATACTTATTTGTCATCATAGGAGCACCGTGGGAATTAAAAAAAAAATCAGAAAATTTTAGGAATTTATGAGTTATCTGCCCTTTTTGTGTTAAAAATGCCATATTTAACAGTTTTTACACTCTAGCAACTACAGTATTCAACATATTTTGTTTATACTTGCACACAATGTCTATAAGTACAAGTTCTTGCATGTGTGCAATTATTGTAAAAAAAGGGTACTTGTGACAAGAGTTATCTGCCCTTGATGTACTTAGAAATGCTAGAAAATGCTTTATTTTGGTATTGTTTACATACTAGAGCCTATAAATATGCATGGATTTTGAAAAAACTTTCTTGAATTATGTATGGCTATTAGTTTTCAAAGGAATTTGATTATTGTTGAAAACGGAGAAATTAGTCATGAGTTATCTGCCCTTGATAAGTAAAAAAAGCCATATTTAACTCTTTTTACTCTCTGGCAACTACAATTATGAATGGATTTAAATGATACTTGCACACGATGTCTATAAGTAAAAGTTCTTGAAGGTGTGCAATTATTGTCAAAAAAGGATACTTGTGGCAAGAGTTATCTGCCCTTGATGTACTTTGGAATGCTAGAAAATGCTTTATTTTAATATTGTTTACATCCTAGTATCTATAAATATGCATGGATTTTGATAAAAACAATTCTTAAACTATGTATGGCTATTACTTTTCAAATAATTGTTATCATTTTTGAAAACGTAGAAACTAGTCAACAGTTATCTGCCCTTGATGAGTAAAAAAAACCATATTTAACAGTTTTTACCATCTAGAAACTACAGTCTTTAATGGATTTTGATTTAACTTACACATGATGTATATAAATATAAGGGTTGCAATTATTGTCAAAATAGGATACTTTGTGGCAAGAGTTATCTGCCCTTTATGTACTTAGTAATGCTCAACATGGCTTTATTGTTTACATGCTATTGTGTACAAATGTGAATGGATTTTGAAGAAAAAAATTAAATCATATATGGCTATTATTTATAGAATGAGTTCAATTATTATCGAAAATGTGCAAATTAGTCAAGAATACTCTGCCCTTGATGAGTTGAAAATGTGTTTACACTAGTAAATTCTACAGTTCTGAATTTTTTTTAATAATACTTGCACACAATTATAAGTTCTTGAAAGTGTTTAATTACTGTTGAATTTGAATCAAGAGTTACCTGCCCCTGTCATACTTAGATTTATAATGCTACAAACGGCTTTAATTTTTGTATTGTTTAAGCTTTAAAATGTACAAAATTGAATGGATTTTATAAAACTTTGTAAAAAGCTTTTGAATGTTGATCTTTAAAGACAGGTGATCACCATTTGCCCCTTCCTCCCACAATAAAGTTTGCCACTTTCTTCTGGACAATCGCTGCAGCAGGGGATATCAGCTCTAAGGTGCTTGTTAAAACTTTGCTTTCTGTTGCATCTTATCTGGATCTACACAATGTGCACTAGTCTATTATGCTGTAGGGAGAGTTGAGGTCTGTGGTTGTGTTATTTAGATATGTCAAAACAAACCTCACTTGTTTATACCCTACAACCCAGCCCTTATGATCATACAATACAATATCCATTGATGATGTTATAGACAGCTGGTAGGTTAACCCATTGCCCCATAAATACACCTTTTTATGCCTTTGATTTATTCCTCCACTCAAGAAAATAGTTCCAATTTATACTGTCACAAATAAGAATCATAAGAAATATTTTCTATATTCTAGCAGATAATAGCTTAAAGCAGGCTGAAAGGAAAGCAGAATGTGCCTTATGGCACATTCTGCTTTACTTTCAACCTGCTTTAAGTGGTCATCTGTCCTCAAAACTAGAAACGGGTTATCGGGTACTGGGTTAAAGCAGTATGAAAATATACTACTAGAAATGTTTGTGTTACTTTCATCTTTTTGTGTTACTTTCATCTTGCCTATAGTAATCTCATCCAAAAAGACCCTTGGTTTTTCTTGCTATACATAGAAATCGAGACAAAGATTTTACTGTATTAAAGTCAGTTATGATAATATCAATGGATAGTGGGACTGAACTTTCCCAACTTCCTACGTCATTACATTGAACAGCCTATCATGTCGTGTCATTCTCAATATTCCCATCTACCTACACAGTCATTGAAAAACATATACAGTAAAACTTCTCTATAACGACCACTGAATTATGTTAATTATTAGGTTTACGACAGGTGACTGCTTAAAGCAAGGTGACAGTAAAACAGAAAGCTCCTATAGGAGCTTTCTGTTTTACTGTCACCTTGCTTTAAGCTGATGTCACCTGTCCTTTTATACAATCAATTAGCCTTTGTTTTAGTGGTCATAATAGAGAAGTTTTACTATATACAGTGTAACCTCTATCAAGCAACCTATTTAAAAGTTAATCTAAGAATTTAAAACCATCCAAGATCTTAAAACAGGAATAAATTTTTTAAAAAAAATAAAAATTAAAAGCACCCTTAATTTGGGAGCTTTCTGCATTTGTTTGGTCCTTAATTCATTAAGCTGTGTCAATTGTCATTACAGATGTCGAGACTTCTCTTTCAAATGGTCAAGTTTTTCAGTAAATATCAATGTCATGTTGATCTACCCTTAGTTAAGGCTAATATTTTTGTTGGCAATGCTACATTTTATGTCGTGGTTGATACATGTATAACGACATATTGTTTATTGTCATACAATAATTAGCTGTAGGAAAAAAAGTCAGTGTGACCTTTATTTTGACTTCACCATTGAGGTCAAGATTTATTGTGATTTCCTTTAGATATGAAAACCTAATGAATTATAAGCACCATTGAATTTGACATGGAGATTGTAAATTAATACTTTTAGCTCTGTCTGTCTGCCTCTCTTTGGATTTGTCTCTCCCTCTATCTATGTCTGTCTGTCTGTCTCTCTCTCTCTCTCTCTGTTTGTCTGTATGTCTCTCCTGTTCGAGAATATATATTTCAATTTGATTTCCTAACTGAACCTACCCAGTTTCCAATTTTCAATGAATCAGTCTAAGTATTTATCTTGTTCTCAGTGGATAAAGAATCTTGTTAGAGTTACCAGTATTTCTAAATTGAAACAGAAAATTGGAGGCACAAAACCAATAACATTTCACTTCTGAGCGGAGAGATTTATCTATCAAAACTAACCCTTAATGGTCCTTAAATTGACTACACTGTTATAATGTCCAAAACAGTTTGGAACCAGACCAGTTGACAAGTGATCTGGCATTTGATCATAATCCCAATCATTGTGAATTAGAATATATTTCTGGAAATATATAGTGGAGTGAGCTTAATGTAGAATACTGTAAACTATAATTTCAAAGTAAGTGACATTTATTTCAGTGTATTGAGAGTTAATCAACTCGTTCCAATAGTCGAAGTGAAAGTCATTATCATCCCGCCTACAAAAATATCTACATCACATCTCATTGACAATCTCTTTTTAACCCAGTTCTAAAAATCATTTCCAGTATCATAGAATCTGCTTAATAGGATTACTTGTTTAAATACAGTAACCACTAGGAAAACTTGAATGTGTGTTGTCAGTCTGTTAGAGAGAGGTGGCAGCTGAAAGTAAAGCAGTTTGTTCCTTCAGGAGCTTTCTACATTACTTTCAGCCTGCTTTAACCCTTTGAACCCTAGTCCCGCATATAGGTGTCCTTTTCAAACAGTATACATGTGAAAAGTGCACTTGTCCTATGCAAACAGTGAATACCCAGATCAGAGGGCTCCTTACGGAGCCCTCTGATCTGGGTCTTCACTGTTTGTCATAAAACAAAACATTGACAAAAACAACCCTTAAAAGTCAGAAATGGACTAGACTAAAATGGAAACTGGGATTGTCCATTTGAAGTTTTAGAGAGGAAAGAGTTAATCAGCCATCTATCAAAGTAATATAGCAGAGAAAGTCTGACATGAAGGAGAGAAGAATGAAAAGGCATCTATCATTCCATTATTACTGTACCCAATAGATATGCCTTTTTACGCCCTAATTTTTTCATTGACTGAAGAAAATAGTTGCACTTGATGCAGTCATAAATATATGCAATAAACTCTATTTTCTATATCCTAGCAGATGGCTGTTTAAAACAGGCTGAAAATAAAGCAAAATGCACCTTAACTTGCTATCAACCTACTTTAAGTGGTCTTCAAAACTAAATGGTTAGTACTGCTAGAGGTATGCGAAGAGGTTGCTTTGAGGTTGAAGCTTTTTGAAAACATTGAAGACCCAGGAGTTGTCTGACCTGCAGGTCTTCACTATATCTTCTCAAAGGATGTAACTAAAATGCATTCTGTCTTGCAATTTCATCATCATCATAGTTTAGAGAGTATTTTAGCATTGATCGAGGATGGTAGAGACTAATTGTCTACAATTGGTCTTGAGTCTCGCTCTGCGCCCTTGCTTTCTGATCAGGCAAGCGATAAGAGAATTATTGGTTGTAATCTGTGATAGCTTTGCAAATACAATATCCTCGGGGTTTCGCTGAAAAATATGCCATGTAACAGTGATTTAGATGACACTTGCTTAGGTTTATTAATCTTCATAATAACCAGCCACTGAGCCTTAGGAGTTGATTCAGACTTGAGGTAGCTGTAGTGAGTCTTTTGCATTTGATTGGGTTGGTGGTTTAACCCATTACCCCATAGCCTGTTTCTAGTTTTGAAAATAGGTGACTACTTAAAGAAGGTTGAAAGTAAAGCAGAATGCGCCTTAGGGCACATTCTGCTTTACTTTCAGCCTGCTTTAAGGTAACATAAGATAGGATATAGAAAATATTTCTAATGAAACATATTAATGTCTGTGTAAACTAGTACTATTTCTTTTGTGGAGGAATAAATTAAAGGTGTACTTATGGAGTTAATGGGTTAAAAACTGTCAAGATGGTTGCACACAAATGGGTACACTTCTTTTCTTGGTAATATCTTAGAATGTTGTAGTGAGAATGGTTTTGATGTGTTCTTCTATTTTGCACCGTGCAGGCTGTACTCTGGTGTAGCTCTATCTAAACCTGAACTGAGTTCTTCTTAACTTCTTAGGCATTAAAAAACAAAAGTATTGCTAACATTCTTGCTTGGCTAGCATCTTTGCATATTTCTGTGTAGTGGCCAATAAAAGGGACATAGGCAAACAGTGTAGACTCTGATCAGAGTCGGGGGCCTCCGTGGCCTAGTGGTATAGTCACTGTGACTTACATCAATAAGCTCCTCACGGCTATGAGTTTGAATCCCAATAAGGTCGTTCGGATTATTCATGTGGGGAAGCCTTCCAGCTGGCTTGTGGAAGGTCGGTGGTTCTACCCATACAGTTGCCAATTTGTGCCTGAAACAGTGCATAAAGGACTTCTTGACTCCACCTGTAATTAGCTGGACGTCGGGATATGACTGAAATACTGTTGAAAGGGACGTAAAATCAAAACAAATCCAATCAAATATGATCAGAGTCTACACTGTTTGCTGATAGGAATTTCAATATAAAACAAGGAAAATTTCAAGCTTGACCAAGCACCCCTTACATAAAAATTGGACTACTGCAGTAAATATAAGCATGGAATAATCTACTAGGTGCAAAGGGTTGAAGCAGATGTAACAGTGGGAGCCAACCCAAAGAATTGCATATATGGTACTTATTGGAAGAGGGTGCTGCAGTATGGATAGATAGATAAGGGAATTAAACAGTAGAGTTACAGAATATTTCAAAGACTCAACCCTAAGAATGTATTTGTAAATCAAAGCCCGTTTTCTTTGAGTGATTTTTTTTGTACATTACAAGTAAATGGTCCATAGGGAGCCATTGGTATTCCAGTCTGCATTGTGGCTGAGACAAGCCTTTTAACCCATTGCATGCTGGGTAATATTTGGCGGCCATTTTAAAATGTCGTCTGCAGCGGGTATAACTCAAATATTTTAGCAGTTTCTGATAGAATACTAAACTAGCTGCAAACAGTTTTGATCTCAGATCAGGCCCCACATTGTTGGGCCTGATCTGAGATCAAAACTGTTTGCAAAGAGGTACACCTAAAAGTGTATCCCACATAAAATGGGTTAAAAGACACAAAATTGTTTGTTCACTTGACTGACATTGATTGCTGGCATCTTCAGTTTTAAATTAACTTTGTTGTAATCAAAATTGATTATAGTCAAGTATGTATATAAAAACTTACTTGAAAAAAAGACAAATGGCTGTATTGGGAATTCAGAAAGTTGTTCTGAATAGTCTTATTGACATAGCAACAAGCCATGCTTTAGGTAAAAGGGAGTTGAGTGAGTGAGTGAGTATATAAAGGATTAAGCCCTATTGACTCATATTGACGCATTGCGCAATATACTCATACTGACTCATTTTGACACACTTTAATCCACAAGATTGTATTGAGATAAGCATTTATAACATCCCTCCAGGTCAGCATCAACCTATTATGATCACAAAGGGACGCACCAGCAGACGCAAGTCATTTTAGTTTCTGAGGGAGGTGCAAGAATGGATACAGATGGAATTGCACTGCTTGAGAAACCATGGGTTCTTTTATATGCCCAGATTTTACCACTGATACATGCAGGGCTGCCATCAGTTGATCTTGAAAAATCCTAAGATTTCATAATTTTCTATTTTTTCAAGCGTGATTACTTAGAGCATGCTGAAAGTAACGCAGAATGCGCCTTAAGGCAGGCGCATTCTGCTTTACTTTCAGCCTGCTTTAAGCTACTAATTGCTAGGATAAAAATCTGAAGATTTCGGAGAAATGTCAGCCCTGTACATGGGAACCATGGTTTAAGGTTTCATCCTAAGGACTATTATATAGCTATCTATTTGGTGCTGCAGAGAGCTACACAGCATTACTAGTTCAGGGTGTTACCCTCAGACCACAAATCTGCTAAATAGTTGAATTGTATGTTGATTGCCTGTGTGCTATTGTTTATTATGGAATTCATCAAATTTTGTATATATTCTGGAATGTAGTGCTAATCTTTGTTTATGGTTATTGGTTTACCTGTTATTGACGGGGCATACTTACCAAAGAACTGATGTATCATACTGAAAGGCATCACAATAATGGACACAAGGAGGTCCGTGATGGCCAAGGACAGCAGGAAGTAGTTGGTGACACTCTGTAGACGTTTCTCCATGGAAACGGCCATACACACCAGTATGTTGCCTGTCATACCAAACAACATGATAGGCAGCAGCGATAGCACCTCCCAGTTATACACCTCCAAACTTTCAGACACATTGCTGTGAAGGCTTAAATCCGATGTGTTGTTCCACATGGGTAAATCTCTGCTCTCTGAAGGCTTAAATCCAATGTGTTATAGCTCCTCATGGGTAAATCTCAACTCTGTGAAGGCTTAAATCCGATGTTTATTGTTCCACATGGGTAAATCTTAACTGTACAAAGGCTTAAATCCGATGTGTTATTGCTCAACATGGGTAAATCTCAACTCTTTGATGTCTGAAATCCGATGTTTTATTGTTCCACATGGGTAAATCCTAACTGTATATAGGCTTACAAAATCCGATGTATTATTGGTCCACATGGGTAAATCTCAACTCTGTGATGGCTTAAATCCGATGTTTTATAGTTCCACATGGGTTAAAATCTCAACTCTGTGATGGCTTAAATCCAATGTGTTATAATTCCACAAAATAACTTGGCATGGAATTGGCGTTGGTGTCATCCAATTATTTTTCATATTAAATACAGACACACTTCACTCAGCTGTTAAAATTATTCAGGACTATTGAAAAGTTGAGTAGGTTTGAATAGCGAACAGGTATTGATGTTATCCAATGAAATGTTTTATATTAATATACTTTTTACAGAAACACTTTTCCCTCAACTGTCATTGAGAGTGATTGAAAACAAATAATTTCAGTAAAGTCTAGTAGACTTTTCACTTTGGTCAGACTTTTAATTTGCCTGTGATCAATATGTGGTTATCCATTTGTAAATCCAGCGTTAGTAACAATCTATAATGCTTCTTGCTAGACTGTGGAACCAGCGGGATGTCACGGTCCCTATTTCCGTCGGTGCTTGATTGCTTCCCTGTCTGCATACAAATTAATACAACCCTTTGAATACATAGTAAAACACCTCTATAACAACCGCTAAAAATGTTAATTTTAGGTGTTAAGGGCAGGTGACTGCTTAAAGCAAGGTGACTGCAAAACAGAAAGCTCCTTAAGGAGCTTTCTTTTTTACAGTCACCTTGCTTTAAGCTGTCACCTGCCTTATATACAATCAATTAGCTTTCATTTTTGTGGTTGTAATAGAGAGGGTTTACAGTATTTTCATGGGCCTATATCATATCAGTTAATTTAGAATATAAAGGTTGATAACCTTATTTCTTTATACAGTCAAACTTGTTAAACATTTCTTTTAACCCACTTCTCCATAAAACCGCCTTTTTACGCCTTTGATTTATTATTTCACTGTTGAAAATTATTTACTTTATACAGTCATGAATATGCACAATAAGAAATGTTTTCTTTATCCTAGTAGACTGAAAGTAAAGCAGAAAATGTGCCTTTACGTACATTCTGTTTTACTTTCAACCTCCTATAAGTGGTCACTTGCCCTTAAATCTAGAAAAAAGATATGGAGTATTTGGTTAAAAAATATCATGTATCTCTTTCAATATATAGCTAATAAGGGATAGAAACAAAATACACTAATTTGATGAAAGATTCAAAAATAATTTCATGCTCATAAGATATTGAAGGATATTATTTCAGACAATAAATTCTTCATGTAAACAATATTTGTTGCCTGGGAACAGTTTTGAATGATTGCCATGGTTGCATTTTAAAAAAAAAATGATAAAACATTTATTGGCCAAATTTTTTTGTTTCAAATTTCATAAAAGTTTTGGAAGTAAGAAATTAACAGTGGTTGTCTGCTAACTTATATCCAATTAGTGCAAGAGACTAATAATTTGGGCACAACTGAACTGATTGACTTGTCAAATTTTAAATAGGATTTATTAATAGTATTTATATTTAGTTGTTTTTCTGTCAGTTTACAAGGATGTAGTTTTGTAAAACTTATACTGCACTGATACTAAGTTTGACCCCTTACCCCATGGCCTGTTTCTATTTTAAGACGAGTGACTGCTTTAAGCAGGTTGAAAGTAAATCAAAATGTGCGATATAGCATAATTTGCCTTTCATAATGCAGCCTGCTTTAAGCTACAATTTACTATGATTGAGAAAATATTTCTTATGGTGCATATTTATGACTGTATATAAAGTGGAACTACTTTTTGTATTGGAGGAATAAATCAAAGGTGTGAAAAGGCATATCTTTGGAGTAATGGTTTAAAACCTGCCTATAAAGTATTATAATAATTCTGATAAGGAGAGTATCTAAACTTCTAAAATCTTTATGTCTTCACCAACCCATATGCTGTGACAATTTTTACAATGAATCGCCTCGAAGAGTTATTAAACCACACCATAAGCAATAGAGGAACAATAAAAGAAATTTATGGATTTTTTTGCTTTAATCCATCTTGTCCACATCACTTCCATAATTTAATAATGAGTGCATCCAACAGGCACAATAGATTCATTCATTGCCGTTATTAGGTTCCGATGAGATATAGGTGAAGGCAATCAGACCATTGATTTGAAGACGTTGTAAGAGGATCAAATTGTCCAAAAATAGATAACAGATCCATCAGCGGACATTAGCTGGAGGTTAGGAGTCACGAGAAAAAGACTGTCATGTGTGGTTGCTCATCATAAGACAAAACATATGATGAAGAGTTCACCCCTTCACTGCCTTACCCCGAGTACAGTAGTTATTTGCAAACAGTTTGGACCCTGATCAGGGTTCAAACTGTTTGACACTCGTTTCAATATTTCTTAAGTCAAAATACCTAAAAAATGTATTTTAGAAATAGAAGCAGACGACAATTGTTTAAATTCGATGACGTCATGGCAGTGAAGGGGTTAAGCAGCTATTATATAGATTTTGATTATGTCCAAGTTTACCCATTATTCTTTTAATTTATTATGCAATTGAAAAAAAAAACAGTTCCACTTTATAAGCCATAAATATGCAATATGGAGTATTGTCAATAATCAAGCACAGGGTAGCTTAATTAAAGCAGACTGAAAGTAAAGAACATGTATTCTGCTTTACTTTGCAACCTGCTTTAACCCTTTCCTTCATTGAAGTGCCTTTTAGAGCATTTGATTTATTCCTTCCGTTGTATGTAAGTAAGTAAGAAGAAAAACATTCCCAATTTATACAGTCATAAATATGTAACATAAGAAATATTTTACATGTTCTAGCAGATTGTAGCTTAAAGCAAGCTGAAAGTATAGCAGAATGCACCTTTAGGCGCATTCTGCTTTACATTCAACTTGCTTTATGTGGTCACATGTCTTCAAAACTAGATGCATGCTATTGGGTAATGGGTTAAATGGTTGGCTGTCTTCTTAACTAGAAACAGGCTATTGGATAAAGGGTTATGCCAGCAGTCCACAAAAGTAGACACTAGCAAATAGTGTAGACCGTGGTGAGATGCCAGACTTTGTGGAGTCTCATAAGGAACTGCAGGTCCTATGAAATGATCTACTGTATGAACATAGTGTGACCCGACGTTTAGAACATACTAATAAATGTAAATGAGTACCTTATAAAAATAAATTGTATTCTTTTCATAAATTTGTAGAAATTACTTGTGAAGTTTCATTCTAACCTTAGAATGAAATAAAGTTAGAATACCTATGTTACAGTCTTTAATCATCAAACAAGTGGTTTGATTGAATTTAATTTATTTCTCCATTAAAGAAAATAATTTCACTTTTACAGTCATGAATATGCACCATAAGCAATATTTTCTTTTTCCTAGCAGATGGTAGCTTAAAGAAGGCTGAAAGTAAAGCAGAATGTGCCTTATGGCACATTCTGCTTTACTTTCAACCTGCTTTAAGTTGTCACCTGTCTTTAAAACTAGAAACAGGGTAATGGGGTAATGCAAGATAAACAAATAATGTACAAAGCTTCCATTGGAGCTTTCTGCACTGTGTGTATATATTCTGCATTAGACAGCTCTAAGTCACCTGTCTACATCTCTTCAATAAATGGTTTCTTAACTCTTTGAACCCTAGTCCTGCATATAGGCGTCCTTTTCAAACAGTGCACATGTGGATAGTACACTTGTCCTATGCAAACAGTGAAGACCCAGATCAGAGGGCTCCGAAAGGAGCCCTCTGATCAGGGTCTTCACTGTTTGTGATAATACCAAACATTGACTAAAACAACCCTTAAACGTCAGAAATGGACTAGACTAAAATGGAAACTGGAATTGTCCATTTAAAGTTTCAGGGAGGAAAGAGTTAATACATGTACCAGCATCATGTTAAAATATTATTTTGATATTAGACTATTTCTTTATCAATATCTAATCTTTTCATATCATTATCCATGTTTTTCGTTTTTTCTACTTTATTTAAAAATCAAAATTTATTGCTTTAATTAATCTTCAAGACATAATCGCCTCACTCACTTATATCATATCACTTTTAATCCAATACATTTTAAAAATTGATCCACAATGAACCGTTACTTTTCATCAGTAATCACTATTTACTAGCATCTATAAGTTACGTAAATCACTATTTACTATCTGGTAAAAACACCCCAAGTGTAAACATAGGCACAGTGATTGTACTATTGATAAAACCAGAAGAAATCTTTTAGCACACACAGTAGTACACATACTTGCAAAGATGACTGAAGAGCTTTCATATCCACAAATTAATTGATATCCTATAAAAAGTCAGTATTAGGTATGTGAGACTTCCATTGGTGGAGTACGGTACAGTTATACAGGTATTTCATGTACCAGAGCACGTACAGACACTCATCTGTTGCCGGTGGCTGGCAGTAGCCAATGAACCTAGCAGGCGATACTACATCTTGTGCTGAGGAGATAGTCAGTATTGGCTTTCCATTGCAATATCATTCCCTATCATAGTAAAACAGTCAAAATACTACTAGCCCCAGTCAGTGTCCCATCTCATTTCTTACAAATCCTTCTTCTGTATGTGATGGATATGTTTAATTAACCCATTACCCGCATAACCTGTTTCTAGTTTTGAAGACATGTGACCACTTAAAGCAGGTTAAAAGTAAAGCAGAATGTGCCTCGAGGCACATTCTGCTTTACTTTCAGCCTGCATTAAGTTACCGTCTGCATGGATATAAAGGTAGAAAATATATTGTATGGTACATATTGGATCTATTTTCTTCAGTGGAGGAATAAATTAAAGATGTAAAAAGAACATATTTATGGAGTTATGGGCTAAGAATTCTCATGACCTCAGAAAACTCAAATTTACTCCCTCATATCTGGAGCCCCTTGTTCATTCCTTGATGTGTTTACAACTGTCATAAGCTTTGGAATAAATGTCAACACTTTGTAATTAACCCATTACTCCATAAATACATATTTTTACAGCAGCCCCATAGGGGGAATTCCTTGTATAAATTGTTTGATTTTTTCAGGACAAAAAACTCAAGTATCCCATTACTTAACCCTTTCCCCCATAGCCCGTTTCTAGTTTTGAAAATAGGAGACTACTTAGAGCAGATTGAAAGTAAAGCAGAATGCGCCTTATGGCGCATTCTGCTTTACTTTCAGCCTGCTTTAAGGTTCCACCTGCTAGAATAAAGAAAATATTTCTTATGGTAAATGTTCATGACTGTATCAATTGGAACTATTTTCTTCAGCGGAGGAATAAACTGAATGCGCTAAAAGACGCTTCTATGGGGTAATGGGTTAAAGCAGGCTGAGTGTAAAGCAGAATGCGCCTCAATACACATTCTGCTTTACTTTCAGCCTGCTTTATCATATCTGCTAGAAAATTGAAAATATTTCCTTTTATACATATTCAGGAATGTATAAATGGGAACTATTTTCTTCAGAGGAAGAATAAATTAAAGGTGTAAAAAGGGATATTTATGGGGTAATTGGGTATTGCAGAAAGCTACTGTGTGAGTTCTGTGCATAACTTTTGTTTGCTATTGAGCAGTCACTAGTTTATTAGACCTCTATGATTCTCCTTTGAATGGTTGCCTGGCAGCCGTTAGACTGGTTGTAATAAAAAAGAACAATTGTCATGAATGGTACAAACTCGTAAAAAATTAATGCCAGTCAACATGGGGTGAAGTGTATAGTGTTTGAAAGACATCATCCCCAAGGGGATTTGTCAAGATGGTGATAAATGCTTTTATTTAACTCTTTGCATGCTAGGTATTTTTTTTCACCTTTAACAATTATTATCACCTGCTACTGTTCTAAATATTGAATTTTCACATTTCTTTGCCAAAAAGTGTCAGAGTGTCAAACAGCTTGGACCCTGATGCTGCTGCATTGTGCAGCATCTCGTCAGGATCTAAACTGTTTGAAAAGGTTACCATGGTTTCACTGCTAGCATGCTAAGTGATAATATAGGGTCAAGCTGATGGCTTCAATTGGTCAGTTATAGACAGCCATCTGTAGGGGATTACTTTTTATGGAGGTGATAATGTAATTTAAGTGACAGTCACGCTCTGGAATGCAGCAGAAAAAGAGTTGCAGTCAGCAGGGCTCCAGATAAGAGGAAGTAAACTGCACAAACCCAACATTTTCTCACTCATTTCATCACCAAACCATTTGGTGTTCTACTCATTAGAATCGTCTCGAAGAGACGATTCTAATGAGTAGTGACAACATAAAGTTTAAATCAGAAACAAAAGATTTAAGTTTTTTAAATACTCCCCTTATCTGGAACTCTGTTCCGCTGCATGACTTGGTCAGGGGCATATTGTTTTATCTATCTTCAACTTTAATCTTGGCAATAACTTTGGAACTACATGTGAAAGAGACTTGATATTTATTTATTATTATTATTATACCAGATTTATATAGCCCTCTTTTCATACAGGGGTAGTGCGCTCAAAAGCGCTTCACATTAAATTACATAAATGTACCTACAAAGCGAGAAAGGACAAAATAACTACAATTAGATCTAAAATAAACATGAATAAACATACAAAAGACAGCCCCCAAAACGGTGATTACATTACCCCCATCAATCAGCAATGAACCGACCGGTTAATGATTGCTGACCAATAGAAATAATAGCAGGCCGCCCAATGCCATATCATAACTAGGAAAAATAGCATGCAACAATAAATAAAAATTTCTATAATTAAGAGACCATAAATCAGATAATACGGCCATTTATAATAACTCCCATTTAGACCCACAACATCTACAGCAAGAACATATCGCATAGGTAGCAGTGTTCTTATAACAAATATTAAAGAAGTGTGTATTTGGCATGTGTACTCAACTCAAGAAGCTCTTGAGTTCAATACTATTTTTCATCATTTCTTGACAAAGGTCAAGGTCATTTAGAGGTCAAATAGGCTGAATTTAACCTAAGCCATAGCTGTGATAGAGACTTCATATTTGGCATATGTACTCAACTTGAGCTCAGTGTAATGTGGGCCAGTAAGACAAAGAAGTTATCAAGCTCAGTACAACTTGAATCACGTCAGACAAAGATCAAGGTCATTTAGAGGTCAACCAGGCTTAATTTAACTTTGGCCATAACTTTGGAACTATATGTTATAGGGACTTCATATTTTGCCTGTGTAACAGAAACAGGCTACGAGGTATTTGAAAGCCAAGGTTAGAATGTTCTTTTCAGAAATTATTAAGATTAAGCTACAGACTAAATATTGAGAAATAAATCTTTGTTAACAAATGAACTGAAATGTAGCTGTCATCAAAAAACGTACCTTGACCCATGATGACCTTGACCTTGTAGGTGAAGAATGGTATTACTGGTTTAGTGTCACAAATGACCTTATGATAAATTAGCTGTACTTTCTATTTACAGAACCCCAGAGCAATGTCCAAGTGTAGTGTCTCTATTGTCGGAGAGTTACAACCCTCATGTGAGATTTGGAGCTGCCATGGCCCTGGGTATAGCCTGTGCTGGAACAGGTCTTAAGGTAAGTTATAGCTGGCTCAACACCACATTGACAGTTACTCCAGTTTATTACCTTGTGTTCAATATTCATTCAAAAAACGTTTTATCATATAAACCAATTCAAACGTCCCAAGGGGCGATGCAGTCCTAAACATTCAATCTGGGTTGTTGCACTCTTTTGGCCAAGCTAAATTACCTTTGTTAACAATTTGAATCCTGATGAGATGCTGCATAACACAGCATCTCATCAGGATTCAAACTGTTGACACTCAGACCCTACTTTAAAAGCGGTTGGCGAAAATGCTAAATTTAGAAGAAGAAAAAAAAAGACTGTTGATGACAAAATTAATGTAGCAGATGATTATTTTGTCCAAGATATTTTGAGAGGACATTTGTAACGGGGGAAAGGTTTAATAATAGCATTTAATTTCAAAGCTATTCAAAGGAGCTTTCTGTATCTCTTTAGTTCATCAAAGTGACCAGTTGTCTGATCAGGTTCCAAACTTTTTGACAACAAAACACTGTTTATTCTGGTTATCAAGAAGATTGTGGGGAACTACTGGAGTCATCTTGTCAAGAAATCTGTCAGGCTTGTATGGGGCAGAACTTTCAAAGAATAAAAGCTATCAACTTCAAACTTCATACACAGATAGATCACATTGACCATTAGTGCAGTGTAGTGCAGTGCATAAGAACTGTGACTCTAGAGCATCAGGAATTTTGGAGCAATTGCCCATAGTTATTTCTGTCCAAGTTGGGCTTGTCCGGAAAACAACTTTCAAATTATGAAAGCTATTGACTGCAAACTTCATATACAGATAGATCACATTGATCACAAGTGCAGTGAATAAGAGCCGTAACTCTGTCATCAGTATTTTTGGAGTTATTGCCCTTTGTCATTAGTATTACTTAACCTGGTGTCTATCATAATATGTGTACCTCTGATTTAAATTCTAGAAAAAACCTTGTCCAGAGTATATCTTTGGAGCAACCAAGGTGTTTCACTTTTCAAGTGAAGAAACAACATTATCCTGAAATATTGACCTCCTATGGCAAAACCCTACTGGGGGTATGAATCACCAATTGGTCTACCGGTATTCTGAATATACTGTGATATAAAGGAGAACATTAATTAGTCCAAGTTAATTGTCATAGGCAACTTGAGTCTAATTTGCAAACAATTTAGATTCAGATCAGAAACTGTTTGTCACCCTTCCACCTTGCAGAAATTTGAATAAATTTGGATGGTCACAATTTAGAGGGGTTACTGTATTTTGCAATCATTTCGTTCTCTACTTGACTCCATAGAAAGAAGAACACTGACGCACATGCAGAAGCAAAACCTCACAGTTGGCGTTGGTTTTTTGAACTTTACAAGATATTCCATTGCCATTGTTTGATGCACTTTTACCAAATATAGTCACAAAGATTGGGAAATGTAATCAATTCAATTCACTTCACAGTTTCAGTTGCAGGAAATAATAATTGACCTGTCAGTCTAGCACACTTAACGGTGGACCCTTCTAAATTAAGAAAGAATGAAAATTTATGAATTTAAAATTTAACAAAGTTTCCTGTACTTTTACACTTTCTAGTGTTTGTTTGAATTGGTTTTGAAGTAGTAATTGGCACTGTTCTCCTTTAGTTATACAGTAAAACCTCTCTATTACAGCCATTAAATATTAGGTTAATTGGTTGTATAAAAGATTGGTGACAGCTTAAAGCAAGGTGACAGTAAAACAGAAAGCTCCTAAAGGAGCTTTCTGTTTTATTGCCACCTTGCTTCAAGCAGTCACCTGTTGTTAACACCAAATAATTATCACAATATAGTGCTTGTAATAGAGAGGTTTTACTGTAATCATGAATTTTCAAATAAGCATGCATAGGGGCTTCACTAGCTATTTATCCAAGTTGAAACTCATGCAAACGTACAGGACTGACAGCTCAGTCCATTTGGAAAGTCAGAAGTGTAAATGCTAAATATGTTGAAGCATTTTTAAGCCATTACCCCATTTTTACACCTTTAAATTATTCCTTCACTGCAAAATATAGTTCCATTTCATACACTGCAAAATAAAGTTCCATTTATACAGTCATGAATATGTATGTATATAATATTTCCTGTATTCTAGCAGCTGGTAACTTAAAGCAGGTTGAAAGTAAAGCAGAATGCGCCATATGGCGCATCCTGCTTTACTTTCAAACTGCTTTAAGAGGTTATATGTCTTCAAAACTAGAAACAGGCTATGGGGTTATGGGTTTATAACATAAGGCACATTTTGCCTTATTTTTAACCTGCTTTCAGAGGCCATTTGTCTTCAAAACTTATATAAACAGGCTTTTGGGTAATGGTTTAATATGTTGAAGCTGTTATAATAACACTCTATATCTATTATTTCAGGATGCTATCAGCCTGATAGAGCCCATGACCAATGACCCTGTCAACTATGTACGCCAGGGAGCTCTTATTGCCTCAGCCATGATCCTGGTACAGCAGAATGAAGTAACCTGCCCAAAGGTAACCCATTAATCCATAGATGTCACTTCTTACACCTTTTATTCAACCCTCCATTGAAAAAAATAGTATCATTTACTCAGTAATGAACATGCATTGTTAGAAATATTTTCTCTATCCCAGCAGATGGTAGTTTAAAGCAAGCTGAAAGTAACACATAATTTGCCTTTTAGGGTTTAATGAGGGATATACAGTATTTATTTTCTTACCCCAGTAAGTATGATAGTTGTATTCTAGACATGTGTATGTAGAGGTCTGAGCAACATTGGGAATTTATTGAAGACAAACCCAGCCTGCTATTCTGACTGCAGTGTGTTTTGTCTGTCTAGACTTTTATCTGTAATCACTCTTGGACTACAATTCAGGGGCCTGTCTTACGAAACGTCGTACGATAAAAACGGTCGTAAGTCCAAACTTTAAAATGCGCCTAATTTCTGATTTCTCTATCTAATCCTGTCTTGTTACATCTCTTTGGAATCGTCTTTTCAAGACGATTCCAAAGAGATGTGACAAGACGGGATAAGATTGAGAAATAAATAATAATTGAGAATTTTAGAAACTAACTTACGACAACATTTGTCGTACGACGTTTCGTAAGACAGGCCCCAGGGCTCCAGATAAAACCAAACAAATACAACATCTCCTCACTGGTTTCAGTACCAATCCTATGGTGTGACTACTCATTAGAATTGTCTCAAAGAGACGATTCTAATGAGTATTGACACCATAGGGTTAAATACAGAAATAAAAAGTTAAATATTTGCCATACTCCCCTTATCTGGAGCTCTGTAGATTCATCTGCCAGTTTTCATGGAAAACATCATCCAAGTGTCAAAGAGTTTGGCTCAAGATCTTGATCCAGATTGCTTGTGAAAGTTATCGTGAATTTATGGATAGCATGCTGAAGGTTAAACTGGATACTAGGTGGCCATTAGAAATGACAAAACCATACAGTGAGAATCATCTCAGCACAGACAATGTGGCTCTTCCTCTCTGCTACTCTATGTTTTACAATACAGCATTTTAACCATTTTTCTGCCAAGCAAGTTGTGGTTTTATATTTATACATGTAGTTCTTTTTGCACATCAAACTGTTTTTGGTCTGTCTATCAGTCCACAACTTTAACCATTGTCATATTGTGAGACCTGCATGTGGTAGTCTTCATAGTCACTGGGGGCTTAGCTAGGTATATATCATCAAATGTTTTGCTACGACAACTCATGTGGGTAATGTAAATAGATTTTTATTCCTACAAAGGCAAATTGTTTTCTTTTCAAAACATTTCCCAGTATATACACTCACTTAGTAGGAATACAAATGCGTTATAATACCCATATAAGTTGTCGTAGCAAAACATGTTGATGATAGTATGTAGTTGGCCCCGTGATAGTTGGCATGTGGTTTCAACTCAAGTCCTCCAGCTCTGTACAATCTGGACCATTTCTGACAAAGGTCAAGGTCATTGATTTTTGGTTTAAACATATTTTATTCATAATATCAGGTCATTTAGACTTGGTCAAATAGGCCGCAACTACTTAAAGCAGGTTGAAAGTAAAGCAGAATGCGCCTTAAGGCGCATTCTGCTTTACTTTCAGCCTGATTTAAGCTACCGTCTGATAGAATAATTAAAATATTTCTTATGATACATATTCATGACTATAAATTGGAACTGTTTTCTTCAGCGGAGTAATAAACTTAAGGCGCTTCTATTGGGTAAAGGGTTAAGCTAAGTGCAAGTTAGGTCATGCCAGGTCTGTATACATTGTGTGATTCAGCTTGCACCTTTTGGACAAATTGCTGTGGGATAAAAGTAATTTGAACTAATTCTAGGATTAATACAGCAGTTACACAGTATGTCGCAATATTTAGGTTATAATCTTTAGAAGTATAATATGCAGTAGAACCTCTCTATAACAGCCACTAAGTTTTGTTGATTATTGGGTGTCTAAGACCGGTGACTGCTTAAAGCAAGGTGACAGTGAAACAGAAAGCTCCTTTAGGAGCTTTCTGTTTCACTGTCACCTTGCTTTAAGCTGTCACCTGTCATTTATACAATCAAATAGCCCTCGTTTTAGTGGCTGTTATAGAGAGGTTTTACTGTGGTTTGGATGAGGATATGAAGAAGAGAAAAGTCCTTATTAGTTCAAAAATCATTAACAGCAATTTGTCCAAAGGGTGCAAGCTGGTATATTATCCCTCCCTTGAGCCATATAAATATGATTTCAGATCTTTAAAAGTAGGTGACTGCTTAGGAGTAATACAGGACAAAGTAATGCAGAAAGCTCCTTCAGAAGCTTTCTGAATTACTTTTGTCATGCATTAGACTGTCCCCTGCCTTGAAAAACCACAATAAGACTTCAATTCTGTGTCTTTGAGGAGAGGTATTGCTGTACAATCTACATACATAGCAAGGGAAAGATTATATGCTTATAATAGGCTGCAGGGACTGATGGTATTTGAAACTATTTTTGATACCACTGTTTTTGTGGTTACCATGTCAACTTCAGGGCAGAAAAATGCATTGGTAGTGACACTTTCATAGGCGTGAACCTCTTGTTGGCAATTCATACTTCCTGTTTTATTTTAGGACTGACATTTGAAATAATTCAGCTCCAAAAAGCTTTTTATCCTTATGTTCCTCAAACCAAAAGCAGCCACCTGTCTAATAAAAAAAGACCTGAAAAATAGATGTAATAATAAAAAAATAAAATCGTGTTTTGTTTCAGATGGCCCACTTCCGCACGATGTACAATAAGATAATCAGCGACAAGCATGATGACATCATTGCCAAATTCGGAGCTATTCTAGCACAGGGCATAATGGATGCAGGTAAAGAAACGAAATGAAGTATTTAGGCTACTGTATTACCTCTGCAAACAGTACCGACCCTGATTAAACATTTCCAATTCAGAGAGGTGGATTTATGGGGTAATGGATTAACCCTTTACGCTATAGCCTGTTTCTAGTTTTGAAGATATGTTACTACTTAAAGCAGGTTGAAAGTAAAGCAGAATGCGCCATAAGGCGCATTCTGCTTTACTTTCAGCCTGCTTTAAGCTTCCATCTTATAGAATAAAGAAAATATGTCTTCTGATACACATATTCATGACTTTATAAATTGGAACTATTTTCTACAGCGGAGGAATAAACTGAAGGCGCTTCTATGAGAGGAAGGGTTAAAGTACATGGCTGCCAGTTGGTGGTACATTTTATATAAGTGACCTCTGGTTGACCTTGTGTCAGATGTGTTTGGATAATTTTCGAAAATTAAGTAACATGACTGCTAGAGGATCAGGCAAGTTCCAGGTGAGCGACTTGGGAGCCATCATGGCCCTCTTGTCTATGTACAAATATGCAATAAAACAGCTTTTTAATGCACAACTGTGGTGCACTTCTGATAAACGATCACATAAAGATAAATGTGTGTGATTTATTCCACGATTGGCCGATATTGTTCGTTTTTATTGGCTGTTCTGCTGCTGGCCAGATAGCCCAGCTGTGTCCAGTTCTGTATAGTCACACATAGCTTTCAATCAACACATACAGTATAACCTCTCTTATAACTACCACCACTATATGATGTTATCTATCAAGTGTTTAATACAAGTGGCTGCTTAAAGCAAGGCGAACATAAAACAGAAAGCTCCTTAGGAGCTTTCTGTTTTATGTTCACCTTGCTTTCACCCTTTCCCAAAAATGGAAGCGCCTTTTAGCACACATAATTTATTCATCCACTGAAGAATATAGTTCCAATTTTTACAGTCATAAACATGTACCGAAAAAATGTTTTCTGTATCTTAGCAGATAGAAGCTTAAAGCAAGCTGAAAGTAAAGCAGAATGTGCCTTAAGGCACAGTCTGCTTAATTTTTAACCTGCTTCAAGTAGTCACATATTTTTAAAACTCGAATAGGCTATGGGGGTAAAGGGTTAAGCTGTCACCTGTACTTTATACAATCAATTAGCCTTCTTTTTAATGGTCGTAACAGAGAGTATTTACTGTACTTTGCCTACACAGCTGTGAAGTTATAGACACTTTACCCTTACAACGCTTAGTTTTCAATTTCACTTGTCCTTTCACTAATAAAATTTTTGACCAGTTTATATCGAGTCTTGAGAGATTTGTTCTCAATATTTTCAAGTGTGATGAGCAGTGTAGACCAAGATAAGAGGGTCCCCTACACTTAAAAAATTAGTACATGGATGATTTATCAAATTTATACGGTTAGTTACACCAGCCTTTTCTCAAAAAAAAGTAACATCATTAAATTAATGACGTTATCCATTTACTACTCACTTATGGTATTTTGTGACGATAATGGGGGATGGGGGATTTTAACTGGGGTGTACAGTAGTTGATTTTCACTTAGAAATTAAATCATTTTATCTCTTTATAACACTCAGTTTATCCTTTACCCCAGAGCCTATTTCTAGTATAGTTTTGAAAAAAATGACTACCATACTTAAAGCAGGTTGAAAGTAAAGCAGAATGTGCCTTAAGACACATTCTGCTTTACTTTCAGCTTGCTTTAAGCTACCATCTACTAGGATATAGAAAATATTTCTTCTGGTATGTGTTCATGACTGTATAATGAGGAACTGTTTTCTTCAGTGGAATAATAAGTTAAAGGTGCAATTATGTGGTAATAGGTTAACTGGGGTGTACAGTAGATGATTTTCACTTTTGGCAATAGAAGACAAGGTTTAATAGAAATTAAATCATTTTACCTCATTATAACACTCATTTAAAGTAGTCTCTGCGACCTGGGTCCCTGTCAGAAGTGTGCCATGTCATATTACACCATCGTAAATCATAATTGCCTGATTGAGGTTGTTAGGCGGGATATTGTATTTTTATACTCAATTCTTGGCTTCCCCTCAAAATAGCACTTGTGGTAATGGTTGCATTCAACAGTGAGCCATTAATAGCAAAGAGGTTAGCAATGTTTTGCACAGAAATCTGACATCCATATTTAACCCTTTCACTTCCAGTATTTGATCACTTAACCCATTATCCCATAAATACACATTTTCATGCCTCTAAATTATTGTTCCACTGAAGAAAGAAATTCCAATTTTTGCAGTCATGAATATATACCATAGGAAATATTTTCTATATTCTAGCAGATGGTAGCTGACAGTAAAACAGAATGTGTCTTATGGGGCATTCTGCTTTACTTTCAACCTGCTTAAAATGGTCACCAAGTTTTAAAACTAGAAACAGGCTATGGGGTAAGGGGTTAACCCCCAACCCCCCCCCCTCGTTTTCTGAATTGATGATGGATGATGATTTAAGCAGATTGAAAGTAAAGCATAATGCTCCTTAAGGAGCATTCTGCTTTTCTTTCAGCCTGCTTTAAGCTACAATCTGCTTGAATAAAAATATTTCTTCTGATGCATATTCATGACTATATAAAGTGGAACTATTTTTTCAGTGGATGAATAAAAGAAATATGTATAAGGTGTTATGGGTTAATTGTTGGCTGCTCTTAATCCTTATGTTTTGATTATATATATGAATTCTGAATTTATTTATTTATTCAAAAAAAAAAAAAAACTAATTTGTAGATATAATTATCAGAATGACAAACTGTTTGGATCCTGATCAGGCCTAACGTTACATGTTGGGCCAGATCTGGATCCAAACTGTTTACAAAAGTCTTTAATACTTGTCTGCAGTATTTAAAGATTTAAAAAACATGTCTTATAAACTTAAATACCAGGAAGTCTAGGGAAATTGATAATTAAAATACACAGACAAAGGAAATTGGCGATGCAATTGATGGTTTTAAATCTTTGCATGTCAACCTCAAAATCCTCTGCAAACAGTGTAAGTGTGAAGAGTTCACTTGTCCTATGCAAACTGTGAAGACCCAGATCAAAGGATGCCTGAAGGAGCCCTCTAATCAGGGTCTGCACTGTTTGTCATATTGCAATACAATGACAAAAGAATAATCTTAAATAGTCGAAATGAACTTGACTAAATTGGAAACTGTAATTGTCCATTTAATGTTCCAGGAAAAAAGGGTAAATGCAACGCCAAGTAATGTAAATAAAAATAAAACAGTCGAGCCTCTATTACCACAACTAAAACGAAGGCCAATTGATTCTTTGCTTACTGTTTTTCTATCACCTTGCTTTAAGCAGTCACCTGTCTTAAACACATAATTAGTCACACAATTTAGTGGTTGTGATAGAGAGGTTTTACTGTAGTTTAGACATATTAACCCATTACCCCATTGCCTGTTTCTAATTTTGAAAATATATTACCACTTAAAGCAGGTTGAAAGTAAAGCAGAATGCGCCTTAAGGTGCATTCTGCTTTACTTTCATCCTGCTTTAAGCTACCATCTGCTAAAATATATAAAATATTTCTTATGGTACATATTCATGACTGTATAAATTGGAAATCTTTTCCTAAGTGAATGAATAAATTAAAGGCGTAAAAAGGAGATTTTATGGGGAAATGGGTTAAGAATATTGCCTCTTACTTGGAGGTTTGTATCTGTTACATTACAGGAGGCAGAAACATGACCATCTCCCTACAGTCTCGTACTGGCCACAGCAACATGGAAGCCATTGTTGGTATCCTGGTATTCTCCCAGTTCTGGTTCTGGTACCCACTGACCCACTTCCTGTCTCTGGCCTTCACCCCTACCTGCACCATCGGGCTCAACTCAGAACTCAAGGTAAACTAGTTTATATTAGTAGTGTATCTGCTTATTACTCATAGTTGGGTCAAATGTAAATTTCTTTAAAAGAAACTTTGCAGAACCGAATTGATACAGACAGCTCCTTTAGGAGCTGTCTGCATAAACCAATTAATACTTAAATACCCCTTTTTACACCGAATTATTTGTACATGAATAAGGAAAGAAGATTACATCTAGAAAGTCCTGAACATGAAACTCAAAAGTCATTTTTAATACCTTTCCAGGTGGGAGCTTAAAGCAGGCTGAAGTAACGCAGAATGTGCTTCAAGGCACATTCTGCTTTATTTCAACCTGATTTAAGTGGTCACCTGTCTTCAATACTAGAAAAAGGTTATAGGGTAATGGGTTAAGCACTGGTAATAGGCAATGAGGGAAATATTTTACTAGGCCATAGATATGTTTCCCTTCCTCTTTGATTATAATTTTTTTAAAAATATCTTTTTAAAAAAAATGTTGACATTGTCTGCAATATTATGTGCTTGAGACCTTGACAAAGATCTTTGGCAAACTGAATCATCAGAACAGTTTGGTAATTTGTTTTATGAAAAATAGCAAGCACCTGGCAACAGATTTAGGTAAACAAATTAAAATAAAATCCATTCAAACATCATTGCCAATAGCTAATAGCTGCACAGGATTTTAAATACAGTTAAACCTGTTTTAATTCTTTGCATGCTAGCTGCATATAATTATGTGCTACAATGATTACTTTTGCAAACAGCTTGGATCCTGATGAGACGCCGCAGTACGCGGCGTCTCATCAGGATCCAAACTGTTTGACATTCTGACCCTGTTTTGAGAAGAATTTCAGAAAAGGATATTTTAAGAAGAGTAGCAGATGTTAATTGTTGCAAACAAAAGACTTACCCTGTATGCAAACAGTTAACATTTTGCTCCATAGGCAGAACTGCAACTCACCTATACCTAACTGTGTTTGGTGCAAGATGGCAGATGGCTTTCAGCTGTTGCTTGTTTTCAACACTAGTATATAAATTTTGGGCACTTATGTGGAGAAGTAGGTGAAGGTCACTTCAGAGCAGGAAGGGTTAAATAGTAAGTCCAATTGTGGGGCCCTGCAAACTATGGTATAACTCTGTTTAAAGTCCCTGGGGGTGATGCATTTTCATGCAATAAAACTTATATTTTACTTAGATGCCAAAAGTTGAGATCCGATCTAATGCCAAGCCATCTACCTTTGCGTATCCCCCGAATTTGGAGGAGAAGAAGGAGAAATCGAAGGACAAAGTGGAGACTGCCGTTCTGAGTATCACAGCCAAACAGAAGAAGAAGGAGGCGGACAAGAAGAAAGAAGAGGAAAAGATGGAAGTGGTAGGTTATACACTCATTAACCCATTACAACATAAATACACCTTTTTACACCATTAATTTATTGCTCCACTGAAGAAAATAGTTTAAAATTTATAAAGTCATTAATGCATACAATAAGAAATATTTTTCAAATTTTCGAAGATGTTAGCTTAATGCAGGCTGAAAGTAAAGCAGAATGTGCCCCATGGCGCATTCTGCTTTACTTTCAACCTACTTTAACCCTTTGAACCCTAGTCCCGCATATAGGCGTCATTTTCAAACAGTGTACATGCAAATAGTACACTTGTCCTGTGCAAACAGTGATGACCCAGATCAGAGGGCTCCGAAAGGAGCCCTCTGATCAGGGTTCTTCACTGTTTGCCATAATGCCAAACATGGACAAAACAACACTTTAAAGTCAGAAATGGACTAGACTAAAATGGAAAATGGAATTTTCCATTTAAAGTTTCAGGGAGGAAAGAGTTAAGTGGTCACCTATTTTCAAAACTGAAAATTAGCTATGGGGTAATGGGTAAGTGAAGGCATGTGGGCAAGTTTGTGTAAACCCTTTCCCCAATAGAAATGCCTTTTAGCACATTTAATTTATTCCTCCACTGAAGGAAATAGTGTCACTTTATAGAGTTATGAACATGTACCGTAAGGAATATTTTCTATATCCTAGCAGATGGGAGCTTAAAACAGGATGAAAGTAAAACAGAAATTCTGATTTTCTTTCAACCTGCTTTAAGTGCTCATCTGTTTTCAAAACTAGAAACAGGCTATGGGGTAAAGGGTTATATCTCTAGACATTTAAACTGTTAACAATTTGGTAATGTTTGGTTGTAAATAGCTTGTCTTGCAGCCACGTCTGTAGTTGTTTACTGCAAACAATTTCATTTGCAAAGAATATCATATCACCAATGTAGGGGAACTGTTATTCATTCCAAATAAACACATTTATTCTTAAACCCTTATGTTCTTTATGTTCTTTGCAAATAATTTGTAGCCAGAACAGATGCCACGAACCCAGTGTATCGGGATCTGCATGGTGTACATTTTCAAAAACCTGTCACTTTCAACATTACATTGTATTGCATTTTGTTTGGTTTTAAAGGGAAAAAAATATTGACTTCTCCACTGTACAGTCGAACTTCTCGGATATCTCGAATTCAGTTTTGTCGAACATACCCGTATTTCAAAGCCACGTTTTAACTTTGAAATATGGGTGTATGTTCGACTTAACCAAGCATGAAATAATGCAGTTCATATGTCGAACTATTGGATCGTTTGAGTTAAACGAGTTTGAGATATCGCAGTTTGACTGTATTTCTGTGTGTGAGATACAATTGAAAGCCTAGGTGATTTTATGCAATTTTGCCCAATAACCAATAACAAAAGAAGTGAAAGCACAAGCTTGTCAGTTAGTTGAAATTGTGATTGAGTAGCACCACAGTATTATATAATAGTGAGATCACTGACCTTGTTCTCCTGGGGCTCGTTTCACAAAACTTCATACAACAAATGTTGTCGTAAGTCAGATTATATAAGTCTCAATTATTATTTATTTCTCCATCTAATCCTGTCTTGTTACATCTCTTTGGAATCGTCTTTTCAAGACAATTCCAAAGAGGTGTAACAAGACAGGATTAGATAGAGAAATAGATTCATTGTATTTTAAAGTTTTGATTTATGACTGTTTTTGTCATACAAAGTTTTATGAAACAGGCCCCTGGGGGTAATTTTACCTATAGGAGAATGCTTTGGTATGAGCTTTCAACTTAACTTTGAACAACCATCTATCAGAAAAAAATTCTTTGGCTTATTAAGCTATGAAGGAAAGGGGTGAAATTGAGATGTTTATTGAGCCAGGGAATTTTTATGCCCCTGCAGGACTTAGTTGGGGCATAATGTTTTTGCCCTAGCTATCTGTCTACAACTTTAACCTTGGCCATAATATGTGATAGAATATGTGTTCTCAACTCAAGAAGTTCTTCAGCCTTAAACAACTTTGGTCTTGTCCGACAAAGGTCAGGGTCATTTAGAGGTCAAATAGGCCGAATTTAATCTTGCCCATAAATTTAGAACTATACATGATAGAGACTTTATATTTGGCATAGTACTGAAATGAAGAAGTTCTTGAACTCAGAATAAGCTGGGTCAAGGTCATTTAGAGTTCAATGTCACGTCAGGGGGCATAGTTTTTAGCTCACCTGAGCTAGCTCAGGGTGAGCTTTTGCAATCCTTGAATGTCCGTCGTTAGTTGTTCGTCGTCAACAATTTTAGTGATTACACTCTAGAGGCCACAATGTTTATTCAATCTTTCTCAAACTTGCTCAGATTGTACATTAAGAGTTCGGATGAGTTTTATTATGGTTGAAATCGGATCAATAGGTCAAGAGTTTTGCAGAAAATGCCATATTTAAGGGTGTTTACACTCGATCTTGAGGCCTCAATATTAATCCAACCTTTCTCAAACTTGCCCAGATTGTATATTACTATAAGAGTTCAGATCAGTTCGATTATGGTTGAAATTGGACCAATAGATAAAGAGTAATCTACCTTTGAATTGCTGAAAATGCCATATTTAAGGATGTTTACACTCTATCTTAAGGCCACAATTTTTATCCAATCTTTCTCAAACATGCTCAGATTGTATATGACTACAAGAATTTAGATGAGTTTGATTATAGTTGAAATCAGACTAATAGGTCTAGAGATATCTACCTTTGAATTGCTGAAAATGCCATATTTAAGGGTGTTTTTACTCTAGAGGCCACAATTTTTTTCCAATGTTTCTCAAACTTGCTCAGATTGTACATGACCATAAGAGTTCAAATTGGACCATTAAGTGAAGAAGTATCTGTCCTTGAATTGCTGAAAATGCCGTATCTAAGTGTTGCAACTACAGTTTTAAATGGATTTTTATTATTATACTTTCACACAAAGTATATGGCTTTATGTTTTCGAAGGAGTGTAATTGTTGTTGCAATCTAAATCATTTTGGCAATAGTTATCTGCCCTTGATATACTTTGAAATGCTAGAAAAGGCTTCATTTTAGTATTTATTTTATGCTCTAGTTATCTGCCCTTGATGTACTCTACTATACTAGAATTATGAGGTTGTATTCCAAAGTTGTTTACATGCTATACTGCAAACTTGAATGGATTTAGATTAAAACGGGTGAAACAGAAAGGTAAAGCTATCAGGCTTCAGTACAACACGTGATATCAGGGCCTTCAGGCCCTCTTAGTGTTAACAAGCATATCTTGTTTTAACCGAATACGGGGAATTATAATGTACTATTCAGAGAGAGGGAATGAGGTGTATTTAATTTCTGCCTAAAACCACTGGGTCCAAGGTAATAAAGAGATTGAGTTGAGTCTGAGATGGTTTTCAAGCACTCAATTTGTTAGATTTAAGCTTTTGCTCAAATCTGACAAATGAAATGCTTGAGTATGATCTTAGACTCAACTTAAACTCTTTTATAACCTTGGACCTGATAAATGACACCATTATGTATGATCTACAGGATGAGAAGCCTGATGACAGTACAGAGAAAAAACCTGAGGCAGAGAAAAAAACCGAGGCAGAGAAGAAACCAGAGGCAGAGAAAAAAACTGAGGCAGAGAAAAAGGATGGAGAGAAGAAAGCTGATGGGGAAAAGAAAGATGGAGAGAAGGAGAAAGAGGAGGAAAAGAAGAAGGAACCAGAACCCAACTTTGAGATGTTGAACAACCCAGCAAGGACCATGAGAGCTCAGGTAATTTCATATGTTGCTGACTGTGGACTTAAATTTGTCATCAGTTACCCTGGTATTCTAATAATACAAAATACCACCAATGAGTCTTTTATATTGACCTATTGTTATGGTTTCATTTTTTACCCCTAAGGGGTTTTCCCTAGATATTTATAAAGTTTGTGACTGTGCAGACCATGATCAGAGAGGAACCCTCGAGTCTGGACCTTCACTGTTTTCAAAGGATATACAGTTTATCTGATTTGAGCAATATAAAAGTCAAAAGATCTTGAGCATATTCAGCTTTTAATGTATACAGTAATTAAGTGTATATAATATAGACTATCAAATACAGTAAAACCTCTCTATTAAATCCACTATAATAAATTATTGTGTTAATTATTAGGTGGTTACGACAGGTGACTGCCTAAAGCCTTTAGGAGCTTTCTGTTTTACTGTCACCTTGCTTTAACCCTTTGAACCCTAGTCCCGCATATTGGCATTCTTTACAAACAATGTACATGTGAATAGTATACATGTCCTATGCAAACAATGAAGACCCAGATCAGAGGGCTCCTAGGAGCCCTCTGATCAGGGTCTTCACTGTTTGTCATAATGCCAAACATTGACAAAATCAACCCTTAAAAGTCAGAAATCGACTAGACTAAAATGGTTACTGGAATTGTATATTTAAAGTTTCAGGGAGGAAACAGTTAAGCTGTCACCTATCTTTTAAACTATCAACTAGCCTTCATTTTACTGGTCGTGATAGAGAGGTTTTACTGTATAACATGCCTATCAGTTGACATTGGTGTTCGATCATCAAGTTTAAGTTGCCATCCCTGTATCTCCATGATAATATCTGCTTGTGTTCTGGTTTCCAGCTGAAGGTTTTGACCATGCCAGAGGGGAGCCGCTATGCCCCCATGAAGGACATCAGCAATGGAGGCATTGTGTTGCTAAAGGACGTCAAACCTGGAGAAAAGGAAGAGATAGTAGAACCTGTGCAGAGTTAGTACCCTCTACTGTATTTAAACCATTACCCAGTTGCCTAGCGGTTTCTAGTTTTGCAGATAGGTGACTTGTTAAAGCAGGTTGAAAGTAAAGTAGAATTTGCATTATGGGTACATTCTGCTTTAGTTTCAGCCTGATTTAAGCTACAATCTGCTAGAATATAGAACATATATTTATCATACATATTCATGACTGTTAAAATTTGTAATATTTTCTTCTATTGAGGAATCATTTAAAGGCGTAAAAAGTCATTTATGGGGTAATAGGTCAAATTAAGGTGCATTTCATTTCTTCCCAGTCTTTGAAAATCTCACCTTGAGTTTTTGGCTCATAATTTGTTGGAATTGTCTGAGTTTATACATCATTTGCAAGCACTGTAGACCTAGATCAGACAGCTCCTAAAGTGTACTCATCACATGTACATGTTCACTGTTTGTAAAAGATGCAGATACTGGGTTAACTAGCTGTGTCTTCGTCTGTCTGTCTGTAAAAAAAAACTTGTGCACTTCTCCTTAGGAGGGATTTGTTCCAAACTTTTACAGAACAGTTACTTAAATGCAAACGTTTTAATGTGGTTTCAATTTTGGCTGTGACCATTTTGACAGAAGTTACGGCTCTTTGAATGGTTTTCCTACATAGAATGTGAAAAAAATCATGTGCACTGTGCATACGTAACTATTTGTTGGGGTATTTGTACATCCCCTTTGAAAGGAAAGGTGGAGCCATATGTTTTTCTAAAAAATAATTTCTAGTTTTGATTTTCTTATTTCAGCTGGAGGTCCAAAGGTTGAAGAAGAAGAAGAGCCTGAACCCCCAGAGCCATTTGAGTGGACCGAGGACTAGATGCCCCACCCCCATGACATAACCAGCAGGCTGCACCCTGAGTCAACACCACAGTCAGTGGAAGAGCCAGTAGTGATTCTTGAAGAACTATTATATATCTAGTGTTTACAATCATTTTGGACTATAACAGTGTTGTATTGTTAGTGACTTTCATTTTATTTGATGTTGCAGTCTTTAAGTTAAAGGAATTATATATCTCACTTTTTTTCCTGCAATAATATTTTCTACTTTAAAAAAAAAATGGCACCTACAAACTTAACTCAAAGTAAATATATTGATTCATGTGTCTTGAGTAGACGCTCAGTAATTTGGAGGCTAGATTTTAACTGTTTGTATTTTCTTCTAGAATTTTGCAGAATAAGTCTAAAATGCAGCTTTAGGGATGAAATAAATAAGTTCAAAGACAATGACTGTTGATGACTGGGTTTTGTTATAATTACTGTTATGTTAGACTAAAACCCATTACACTCTGGATACTTGTTCTTATATCTTTTGTAAACATTTTATATTCAGGTCATGAGATGGGGCCTGGCTCCGAGGTTATAAAGCGTTTTAGATGAGTTTGAGTGTGTTCCCAAGTATTTGATTGGTCAGATTTGAGCCAAGGCTCAAATCTGACCAATCAAATGCTTGGGCACAAGTTTAGACTCAACGCAAAAGCTTTATAACCTGGGAGCCTGTTCTCTATCTAAACTGTATGTCACACATATTTTAAATATTTTTAAAAGGTCAAAAAGGGCTTGAGAGGTGGGTGTATTGTTTGTGTTGCATTTCCTGCTTGAGTCTTTCGTATTTATTTGTCATAATTGCTTATGTGACTGGAACTGGAAAGAAGTATTGAATAGTTTCATCTTTATTTAGTCTCTTCACACTTTGAAACTTTCAAAAGCAATGAAGTACTGTAGCTACAAAGGGAAAATGGTATTGTCCCTTGTAAACAATTGGGAACCAGAGGTGAGCCTGAATACTTCAATGTCTGATCAGGCTCCAAACTGTTTGTCATTCAAGTTTAACAAAAACCAGGGCTTATGCCCCAATAATCCAATTGTAATTATGTTTAGTATAAATTTTACCCAATATACAAAAAAAGGCCTTTTTACGCCTCATTTTATTTCTACACTAAGGAAAAAAGGAATTTCTGTATGTAAAAGGCAAAAGTCATTTTCAGTATCTATACTTATCAATATCTGCTTAAAGCGGGTGGAAAATAAAGTGGAATTCTCCTTACAGAACATTCTGCTTTACTTTCAACCTGCTGTTATGGGTTACCCATCTTCTAAACTAGAAACAGGCTGTGGGGTAATTGATTAAATTTGGAAAATACCGTTTTCCTTATGAATTAGTGAAGATAACAAGTATCCAGAATGGTTAATGGTTTATCTTTAATAACGTGATAAAGATGCATATATTGATAACTTATATGCTAGTTACAGGTAATTTTGGTTTATAAACAGATAGTTGGTTCAATTCTGTATGACAAATCTCTGTGCTTTGATGAAATAATTGATCATTAAATTATCTCGACTGACAAACTGTGTTTATTTATCATATGTCCACAGGTTAATTGGTCATCTATTGCATGTTTATGATATTGTGCAGTTTTCTCATTTTTACAAAATTTTATACAATTCTCAGTTCATTCATCTCTCTTTTCCTTTAGGCCATATCATCTCATTGTCAAATAGTTTGGGTAACAGATGAGACTCCCAGCTAGATCTGTATCCAAACTGTCATCAAATGTTCTGAGAAATTTGCAGACGTTGGGCTAAAGGATTTAATTTATTGTTATCATACAACTATTCCTAGAACTGGCAATTATGAAAGAAGAGACCAACTTTAGCCAAAATACATTCAACATTAATCTGATGTAATTGACAAACATGTCTGTATGCATTTTAACACATTTAACCCTAGCAACGGCTAGTAATCTTGTCCTATGCAAACAGTGCAGGCCCTGATCTGAGGGCTCCCACAGAAGCCCTCTGATCAGGGAGTACACTGTTTGTCAGCTTAGAATGTAATGTTGAAATCAACCCTAAATGGTCAAAAATGGAATAGACACATACAATTAGACATTAGAGGTGTCCATTAGAAGTTTTAAGGGTGAATCATTTAAGTGTCAGAATGTTGAACAAATGCTATCTACTTCAATACTATCATCTGTAGTGTAGGCTCTGATCAGGCGACTTCTTACCCCTTGTGATTGGATTGACAAATATACTCAGGGCTGCCATTTCTCCGGATTTTTCCTAAATCTTTGGATTTTTTCCCCAGTACATGGTAGCTTAAAGCAGGTTGAAAGTAAAACAGAATGCGTCTTAAGGTGCATTCTGCTTTACTTTCAACCTGCTGTAAGCATCACATGTCTAAAAAACTAAAAACAGACTATGGGTAAAAGGTATAATTCGAAAGATTGCGCTTGAAAAATTGAACATTTTGAAATCTTAGGATTTTTTTTATCAATTTATGGCAGCCCTGTATACTTATCTTTTGCAGTGTAACTGTAAAGAGTACACTTTATCTCTGCAAAGTGTGAGCCAGATCAGAGGGGTCCTTTAGAAGCCCTCTGATTAGGATCAGCATTATTTCAACACTAGTGTATTAAGAATGCATCTTCAAGTCACATGATTAGTTTTGTCATCACATAAAATAATACCCTGTGCTTAATTGGAGTTATACCTCACAGGAAACTAGCAAATCTCCAATTGTAGATACATACAGTGGAGAATCTGTTATTCTTTCCCGTTTAAACGCAAACGTACGCAAAGCACTAAAACGTAGAAAAGTACAACTTTTGGACAATTCTGATAATTCATGTTTATCTTGGTGGCAAACAGTTTGGAGCCTGATCAGACGCCGGGTTACCCAGCGTCTGATCTGGCTCCAAACTGTTTGCACTGTAAATAATAGTTTTAGCGTAAACGTGTTTATTGGGAAAAAATAACACATTCTCCACTGTACAACCTCCAAAGGATGAGTGTTTTGCATTAACCCCTTCACGGCCATGACGTCATCAATTTTAAACAATTGTCGTCTTTTTCAAATCTAAACTTGAGAATTAATGAGTGTCAAACAATTTGGATTCTGATCAGACGTTAACGTGGTGTTTGATCAGGATCCAAACTGTTTGCAAATAGCCATTGTACTCGGGGTAAGGCAGTAAAGGCTTTAGCAAATTTCCAGTTCAGAGGGGTACCCATTGTCACAAAGATTGTTTCTAGTATGGAATATAGCTAACCACTTAAAGCAGGTTGAACGTAAACTTAACAGTGCATTAAGACACATCCTACTTTCCTTTCAACCTGCTTTAAGCTATCATCTACTAGAATATAGAAATTATTCCTGATGATACATATTCATGAATACATTTTGGTTGTAGGAATAAATCTAAGGTGTATCTATAGTGAAAGGGCTTAAAATAAAGTAGGGTTTGAAACGGGACCATAGTTTATGCCCAGTTAGGAGAGAATTACGGTATTCAGAGGTTCCAGTTTGGAGGTGTTCCAGTGTATGCATGTCTACAGTTGGCTTTGCAAACAGTTTGGATCTAGACCGGTAATGTCTGATCAGGATCCAAACTGGTATTGCTATGTCTTCAGTCAAACTGCTTTATTTCTTCAAAAAAAAGACAAACAAGAAACATTATGAAAGCAGACGATATGATAATAGTGAAAGAGTTAAAATATATAATTATAACTAACTACTATTACTTTTTATTTCTCATTACATATAACATGTACACATGAGACAATACAGTAATAAGAATCAGACACTGAATGTGGATGGGGAAAGTATGAGGAGAAGTACAATTGTGTCTATAATATAATACAGTAAAACCTCGCTATTGCGACCTTTAAAACGAAGGCTAATTGATTGTATAATAGACAGGTAACAACTTAAAGCAAGGTGACAGTGAAACAGAAAGCTCCTAAAGGAGCTTTCTGTTTCACTGCCACCTTGCTTTAAGCGGTCACCTATCGTAAACAACCTAATAATTAACATAATTTAGTGGTCGTAATAGAGAGGTTTTGCTGTGTATATATATATGGCACTGGCAGCGAAATAATTAAAGGTCGTCTGATAGGAAGACTGGTCTGGAAATGTATACAGATCTGGGACCCGTTTTACTAAACAACTTACGCACAATTTTTGCGTAAGTCAAAATAGTTTAACTCTTATTTTTCGATCATAAACGTTTGCAAACAGCAAATAGCCAGATCAGAGGACGCGCTTTTAGCGCGTCCTCTGATCTGGCTATTTGCTGTTTGTAGCAAGTGATAATAAAAAATATAAACTAAAATTTAAAAATTTGACTTACGCAAAATTTTTGCGCAAGTAGTTTAGTAAAACGGGCCCCAGATGCCTAGTAAACAACATAATTATTTGACATAGCTGCAAAATATTTATTTCCTTCGAAATCTTGTTGCCACAATTCAAATTGGCTGAAGTTTTTGTTGATCGAGCTTTCCCAATAGATTATTTTTCCATTGTACGGTGTTAGTCAGAGGACTGCTTGAAGCAAGCTGTTGTCTTGAAGAAGGAAATTTTTTAGAGATTGGTGTCATAAAATCTTTATTTACGTCTTTTCATTACTCGTACAATAAACATAATCATAATAAATCTAAATCCAAATTAGCTAAAATACGAACATAGATAAATATACAATAAAATATTTAAATATCTCAATGTAATTCCTTCAATGAATCATAACAAATCGGGGATGGCATTACATGCCATATTGGACATGAATAAAACATCACAGTATGATACAAAGAAGTCATTCCGCTGTAGATTTGACATTAGAATCTAGGCGCTAAACCTTAATAGTATAACTTGGTAATCAACAAAATCTAGATATATTACTTGTATGTGCAGTTTATTCCCGGAACGCACCACGGATTTTCACTCTTTTTTCATTCATCCTTGAAATTTTTTATTGACATTTCCAATTAAGTCTAGTCCATTTTAAACTTTTTAGGTTTGATGTAAACAATAAACTGCAAAATGGCAAATTGTGCAGACCCTGGAAGTGGTCACAGACTCCACATGAGCCTTCTGATCAGGGTGTGCATTGTTTGTGTAGGACAAAACTACTCTTCACAGGCTGTTTGTAAATGACGAATATACGCGTCGCTAGGATTGAATGTTTTAACTCATCACGCCATAGCCTGTTTCTAAATTTGAAGATATGTGACCGATTAAAGCAGGTTGAAAGTGTAGCAGACGGGGAGTTGCAGTATAAACCTCGGTAGTCAATGTTTGGAACTTTACTGGCATCTTGTATTCCACAAGTTACAGTAAAAGCCAGACAAGAGCATGCCACTCAGCATTGGAATATTGAAGACTGTTAATGCCAGGCACTGATATCATATATCACGTTTATGTTGTTACATGAGTGTGCAGCAAGACATTAACACTTTTTATGCTGAAATGTTTATACGGATTTTATGAGATTGAAAAAAGACAAGTTTATGTTTATTTTTAAGGGTGTGTTGAGAGACTATTTTAGAAAAATGAAATTAAAACAAACAGCGTAGGCCCTGATCAGAGGGCTCCTTACGGAGCCCTCTGATCATGGTCTGCAATGTTTGTTAAAATATTAATATAGTTGTTACAGACAAAGAAAGGGTTAAGTGTGTGGGAATATCTACATCATCAGCACTACATTGTGATAACACCTTTCATGTGTGATGAAAGAGAAACATGAAAACATTAACTGATGGCTGCGAATTGATGAACATTGTAGTCAAGTAAAAATATGCAATGTCATGCAGTCTTTAAGATAAATGCCAGTTTAACTCCACCAACGCTAACGATTGTCTTCTATCTGTAACAGTTTAAGTTTGCACTTTTCTAATAATAATGATAAGAGCAAACTGCAGTAAATAATATCGCACACAGAAAGGATATTCACATATCAACCATTTAACATAGAACAGCGTAATATAATACGAGACAAGACAAAATAAAAAGTGAAGGCTAACATGGTTGGTTTCAAACATATATGGTATTTAAGGACATTTATAATTAAGCTACACAAATGAGCGACAAATACTTGAGAGCACTGAAGATGGTTTCAAACTGAAATACAGAGGTATGGAGTGAAAATTTTACTAAAAGTGAAACTTGTCACGCCATTGCCTGTTTCTACTGTGACCGCTTAAAGCAGATTGAAAGAAAAGTAGAATGTTTTCAGAATATCGGACGAGGAGTTGCAGTTTAAACCTCAACAGCCAATGTTTGAGCCTTAACGGCATCTTGGTATTCCGCAAGTTATAATACAAGTCAGACAATAGCATGCCAGTCAGCACTGGAATATTGAAGACTCTTAATGCCAGGCACTGATATCATATATCACGTTTATAACTTATTTTTTATGTATGCTGTTACTGTGTGTGCAGCAAGACATTAACACTTTTTTTATCTGAAATGTTCATACCGACTTTTATCAGATTGAAAAATGACAAGTCTATGTTTATTTTTAGGAGAGTGTTTAGAAACTATTTTGAAAACGAAATTAAAACAAACATTGTAGACCCTGATCAGAGGGCTCCTTACGGAGCCCTCTGATCAGGGTCTACAATGTTTGTAAAATATTAAATTAGTTGTTACAAGCAAAGACAGTGTTAAATGTATGGATATATCTACATCATCAGCACTACATTGTGATAACACCTTTCATGTGTGATGAAAGAGAAACATGAAAACATTATATAAATATCACATCTCACAGAGGGTGAGAGAACGGATTGGTCACCCGAGGCAAGTAATGTCAACCGAGGCGTCGAGCCGAGGTTGACATTTACTGGTCGAGGGTGACCAATCCGTTCTCTCACCCTCTGTGAGATGTGATATTTATTTTATTATACCGAACAAAAATATAGATCTAATTACCACTGTTTTCAATACAGAACAACGATCTCGAATACATGTACTAAGTATCGGAACTATTTTATTTTTATTACTCTAAACAAATAGCGGATAAGTTATTTTTTAAATAAACACAATAAATAGATTTGCTAACCATTTGGTATCCACAAAAAAAACAAATTTATTTAAAAAAAAAAATTTGGTCCGATCGGGAATCGAACTCGGACCGCCGTGGGCAGAGCCGACGATCTAACCGTTACACCACGGGGACAGATTACTCCAGAACAATTTCAAATTGCAAGCAACAAACCTTAATTCTGAAAAAATATTGCCAACAAAAAGTTTACAAACACATATCCATTCGTTATTTGTATTCTCATATAGCTCTACGCTGTTATAGGCCAATTCTACAATCGTCTCCAATTATGTCTTCTACTTTTAGCAATACGGCACTCTAGCAACAAGTTGACAGATACTTTAGGTAGGCTAATAGACAAAGCAGAATGTCAGATTGAGTAACAAATTTCGACATAAATATTGAACAAGATGCAGAGTTTGAATCCATAAGAAGTTAGAAAAGAAACTTCTACAAAATAATGAACGACCTTGATTAGCAACGCGAAAACTGGTGACACTTTGCAGTCGATTGTTTTGAAATCTTATCGCATGAGATGAAGCGTAAAGTATGGTCCATTTGATTTCGATTGTATAACTTTTCAAATTTGAATCGACTCACTTTTCCAGTTCATTGCCGTTACTTCACTAGAAGCGTTTTGATTCTTCCTTTTTTCTGAACTGCTCAGGCGTACTAAAACCCGGTCCGAATACAGGGCTGCCATAAATTGATCATGAAAAATCTCATGAAAGATTTCCAAATTTTCATTTTTCAAGTGTGATTACATAAAGCAGGTTGAAAGTAAAACGGAATGCGACTAAGGGCACATTCTACTTTACTTTCAGCCTGTTTGAAGTTGTCATCTGCTGGGATAAAATTTAGAAAATTTCGGAAAATCCGGAGTTATGGCAGCCCTGTGGACATGCGGGCCGATTGGTGGTGTTATGCGGGCCGTTTGTTGATGTTAGCCAGGTAACATTACGGATTTTCACCTTCTGACGTCACATTAGGCTATATAGTAGATAAATCGAGTGAGGTATAATAATAACTGATGGCTGCAAATTGATGAACATTGTAGTCGAGTAACAGGCTAAACTTTGGCAGAATATGCAATGTCATGGAGTTTTTAAGAAAAGTGCCAGCTTAACTCTCCCACCGCTAACAATTTGCTTCTCTCTGCAACAATTTAGTTTGCACTGTTCTAATAATAATAAGAGAAAAGGAAACACGAAAATATTACCCACATAACGCATATTTACCAATCAACCATCTGATATATAATGATAATAATAATAATGATACTAACGTCTTTATTTCATGTGGATTACATAGTTTGGAATAAAAAACAATTTTTAAAATGGTCTACAAACAAAATCATTTATATCATGTACATAACATAACACGAGGTTAGACAATAGAAAAGTGACGGCTAACATTGTTGGTGGCAAACGTATTTGGTCTTGAACAGCAATAATAATCAAGGTACAAAAAAGGAGTGTCATCGATTAGTAAAAATATATATTGTGATGGACACGTCTACATGTATAAATAGCAGCAACAAGCGAACCAAATTCGTGTCCAGATGGTGCGTTATAGTTAATAATTTCGTCGATATGTAGACAAAATACTGCATACTACTCCGCAACGTGTGCTACAACGTGAACAAGAATTAATACCTTAAACCAGAACTGATTTTCTTCTAAAAAATCAAAATAGGGCCAGCAGAACAATTAAGTTTGTATCCTAAAGTTGGCGTTTCATCTTTAGTAGCTCACTGTTTGCAATGCAATCTGCCGTTTCAGTACGTAGACACATTTACTGTTGAAATTGCATATGTTATGTTTGTATGGAAGGGTATTATGGCTATTATGGTAACTGGACAGAAATGCAACATAAGTGTTTCACCAATTATTATTAACGATATGACAAGTTTTGTTGAAGTAGAGCGAGAGTGATCAGGATAAAACATGGTTGACACTCATTTCAATATTTCATAAGTAAAAAACCCTAAATTTTGAAATTGAGAAATAAAAGCAGACGACAATTCTTTAAAATGTATGACGTCGTGGCAGTGAAGGGTTTGAGTAGACGAGGAAGAAGCGGGGCATTGGTAAATTTCTTTGATACAATGGATACATGTAGGCCTACTCAGGATTCGCTTGCCACTCGTTTCTTTTGACCTCGGAGTCTTTAGATATTTGAAATGTTTCTTGAAAGTTTAATTCCGTCTCAGATGAAGATTGACCTAAATTTGATTTGCCTGGTTGAGGCTCGTTTATGATTGATGAAAATCAAATCTCGAGTTAATCGAGCAGCCGTGGGAACGATTTCTGTGATAGAAACTCAATTTCCGCGCGATGACAAAGTTATGCATAAAAATGACATTCGCCGATGATTTATTAAATTACAAGTCAAATCCACTCTTTCAAACCCTGAAGCATTTAATGGACAATTCCGATTTTCAATTGAGTCTAGTCCATTTGTCCATTTTAACTCTTTAAGGTTGATTTTAACAATATACTGCAAAACGGCAAACAGTTAAGACCCAGATCACTGTTTGCATATGGCAAGTGTACTCTTCAAAGGCACTCATTGGCCGGATTGAAAATGCCGTCCGTCCGTCTGTCTGTCCGTCCGTCCTCACTTTGGTTGACCTTTTTGTTAGTGTCAGTTTTAGCCAAAGCTTAAGTCCTACAGCAACCAAATTTGGCATGTACAGTTGTAGTGAGGTCATCATCACATACCGTGGGTAACTAGGTCACTGTAACCTAGATTTCACGGTCAAATGACTTAGAGAGTTCTTTCAACTTTCAACTTTTATTTACATATGCATAAGTCCCACGGATAGTGAGAAACATTAGCATTATAATTATAACTCAAAGTAACATTGAACAACAAAAGTAAACAATATAAGGGAAAACGGCTACACATAGTTTTATACCAGGGCTCCAGATAAGAGGAAGTAAACTGAACAACTTGGTTAACCTTTTCGTTTGCGTCTTGGTTTACCTTTTTGTAAGTGTCAGTTTAAGTCAAAGTTTAAGTCCTACAGCAACCAAATTTGGCATGTACAGTTGTAGTGAGGTCATCATCACATGCCGTGGGTAACTAGGTCACTGTGACCTAGATTTCACGGTCCAATGACTTAGAGAATTCTTGGTTAACCTTTTCGTTGCGCTTTGGTTTACCTTTTTGTTAGTGTCAGTTTTAGCCAAAGCTTGAGTCCTACAGCAACCAAATTTGGCATGTACAGTTGTAGTGAGGTCATCATCACATGCCGTGGGTAAATAGGCCACTGTGACCTAGATTTCACGGTCCAATTACTTAGAGAATTCTTGGTTAACCTTTTGGTTTGCATCTTGGTTTACCTATTTGTAAGTCCTACAGCAACCAAATTTAGCATGTACAGTTGTAGTGAGGTCATCATCACATGCCATGGGTAACTATATTATATTATATGCAAAGCAAAAGTGCAGACAATCCGGCCATACCGACATTGGCGGTTTCTCGTTTTGTTAATGACGAGGAAACTCGTGTCTAGGGTTGAATGCGTTCATTCTGCATGCGCGATTCCGGACGGAAACGACAAAAAGAATAAAATAAGAAATGATTTTTGCTTAGTAAATATAAGGTGGTGAAGATTTCCTACCCCAAAAAACACATACTCTCTCTTCATAACTAGACCTAAAGTAACGTAAATAATTTGTACAGTGTTCCATCCCTACAACGGCCCTCCAAACAAAGACTCCTCCTTTCAACAACCCTTGCCACAGTTCCCTTTACAGGACTATTATATCAAATACTTTTACTGCTGCAATGCCGTCTGCTTTAAGTTGTCGTTTGCTGTTTTTCTCGAAGTTACATATAAGTGGACATTTTGATAGGATTTATATAATACCGAGAAACAAACAGATTGAATCCATAGCAAATGCTGCGTTCACGGCGTCTGATCTGGATTCGAGCTGTTTACACACGTAAGCTAATTTCCCTCTCTATAGCGACTTCCGAACAATGCTCACACTCTAATTTGTCTCCCATTGGGTATCCTTGTAGAGAGGGTAGTATTGCAAGCACGCGGCGTCTTATCAGAATCAAAACTGTTTGACAATCATATCAATATATCTTAAGTCAAACTACCTCAAATGACAATTGTTTAAAATAAATGACGTCATGGCAGTGAAGGGGTTATACCGTTCCACCGCAAAATTTTGCCGTCTGGTATTGTGATCTGTACTTTTGTTTCAAATAGTTTAAGCATATATTTTGCCCAATGTTTGTACAAAAAGTGCATATAACAATTCAATTCAAATGGTCAAATGGTAATATCATACATACAATATATGGGCAAAAGGGTCGGGTTACACGTTCTTCCAATGTTAGTTTAACAGTCCTCCCATTCTAATAAGTTTACATTATAGGTGGCTGTTTGTATGCAATACTTTCGTGTATAATTTGCTAAAGGACAATAAAGATTAACAATGGAAAGGAAAAAGCAATGCATTGAAATAGTATGATACATTCGAGAAAGGGACAACTACAAGAACTCATTTTGAGTTAAAGATTTAATCTTAAGAATTTTGTTTCATACATTTTGTATCTATATTTACATAAATATCGAAATTATTGTCAAACAGGTTTGGATTCTGACGCGTTGTCTAATCTTGGGCAAAACTATTGAAAAAAAAAATAGTGACGTCGCGATCGGCGGGTAATTAATAAAAGTATCAACCATTTGCTCTATATTGTTTGATTCAGTATTTAAAACGGGGCATTTTATCAGGATCCAAGCTGTTTGCAAATAACCATTGTACTCGGGGGAAGGCGGTGAATGGATTTACCTGAACCATTTACCACATTGCATGTTTCTTCGTTTTGAAAATACACTGTAGGTTCCAACTTAACAATACTCATTTGCACATTAATGACTCCATAAAATGGAACTATTTTCTTTTGTGGAAGATTTGACCATAATGCGTAAAAAGGCGTATTTCTGGGGTACAGGGTTCAAAACACTGATATATCGCCAATGGAACAGCCATCCATTACAGATGTTCGACGATATATTCATTGGCTTGCCACGAATATTCCCGTGTGTCTAAACTATAAAAGATTCAACACGGGGTGTAATAAATACAATTTTGATTTTATCATATCAATTTTCACAAACAATTTTGATTTGTTTTAAATCATTCCAGTTCGCTTGATATATCAATGAGACATAAAGGCGTCACAGCGTCTGCGTTAAATCTCCTTGAGGAGTGGAATGCAATTTAAAATAGTGATATTGTTTTGATCAAACTGGTTCTGAAGTATAAATATATCAATAGTGTCAAAACTCGATAATTCGAACTCACGTTAGTTCGAACATACCACTATTTTAAAGTTAAAACGTGGCTAAGCCACGTTTTAACTTTGAAATACGGATATATTTTACTTGTAAGCGAGATCGAGTTGTCAGAGTTAAACTATAAAAATACTGTTAAGGTCGATTTAAGCGAGTTTGACGTGTAGAGAATTTCGACTGTATATGGTTCAAATTCGAATTCCGACAAATAAAACCGTTCTGCAGACGGATGAAGAATTCCCTGCATTGAAATCTGACCGCAATCGCCAAATTCAGACTTCCTATAGGGACCCTGCCTCGCATGTACAGTGGGGAATACGTTATTCTGTTCCTTTTAAACGAAACTAAACACAATACAGTTAAATGCAGAAAACGGCTGTTTTTTAATTAGATTATCCATTTTATTCTTAATTGCAAGCAATAAGGAACGTCGACATGCATTTTATTTAACATTAGACTTTCAAATGGTGTATGGCAATGTTAACATCCTATAGCGTCGAGCAACTCGTCATTTACAAATAGTGCATCTGTGAATAGTAAACTTGTCATATACAAACGGTGTAGACCATGATAACAAAGCTAAAGGGACCCTCTGGTCAGGGTGTGCGCTGTTTGTTAATTTTTAGTATATTGTGAAAAAATCAACCCTATAAAATTATAGTAAAAATGGATCAGGCTCAGTCGTACATTTGTTTCTACTCTATTAATGAGTACAGTAGAACCTCTCTATTACGACCACCAAGTTTTGCTAAATATCTTGTATTTAAGGCAGGTGACTGCTTAAAGCAAGGTACATGTAACATTGAAACAGAGAGCTCCTTCAGGAGCTTTCTGTTTCGGTGTTACAATGCTTTCAGCTGTCACATGTCTTTATCCAATCAATTAGCCTTCATTTAAGTGGTCGTAATAGAGAGGTTCTACTGTATTTGTTGGGAGTTTTCGGTCGTTTTCTTCGGTACATGTTTTATAGAGACATATGTGTTTGTTTTAATACAATTACAAAACCGTTTCAGAATATACATTTTAAAGCCATAGTTTATATTCTGATAAAAAAGTAATCCTGTAATAGAAATGTGGTTGCATGATTTTCATATTATGAAATCTGTAAGAACAATGCAACGACATAAAGTTAATATCTTTTATTGGTTTAAAACATTTTGTTTTAATGGGTGTTCATTTCAATTAAAAAAATCATTTATATTGACATATTGAATATTTTGGAATTTTGACCCGCTTATCAAATTTAGTGCATATACATTCAAACACTTTGTCGTCCAATTTGGTTTAAAACCATAACATTTTCAAAGCCATTTTCATCGCCTGGTTAACCTCCAAAATATTAAATGGAATATATTGTCATTGATTCTCTGAATGCTGAAGACAGTGTAGATGAAAATTCTATGCATATCCATCAGCGCTTAAAATTGGGAAAATACCACTTTCTTGAATATATCAAACACAAACATTGATCAGCATTCAAAGTTTCAACGAATATATTTATATATACGTGTATATTGATATGAATGTACATACATACTGTACACATGAGGTTGTGACTTTCTTAAATAACAATATATATATATAGATATTGTGTGTATGGAATTGATCTGAAGATGAGAGTATATAAATATGTGATTGTAATATTCTTGAATAAAGTATAAAAAAAGAAGAGAAAAAAAACCTCCAAAATATTGTCTGCTTAGTTAAGCTGCTATTAATATTTCGAAGTAAATGTTAAAGCAGTTTGATCGAAGAAATATCGACACGGGTGCCAAATAGTTTTGACCCGGGTCATACACCACGATTATTATCCAAACAATTGACTTCTGTAAAAGATATTTGGAACACAAACTTGATACAAATAATTTCATAGCAATGAAAAAACAACAGAGGAGGACTTTGTAAATGTAGTCCAATGGGAAATAATAAGAAAGCTGTACAATTCAGTGGCATAAAAAGCTATCCAACTACTATCCAATCAATATGGATCCAATTCAGACGCCGAGAAAAATGACCCCTGATCAGGTTAAGTACTACTTGCCACGAAATGTAAAATATATACACATTATTAGAGCTAAGTCTTCTACTTGCTTTACAATAGTGTCTGCAATATTTTGTCGTCTGCAACAATTCTAACATTTTCTGCATTTTTTTCTCAGAAAATGTCAGTGTGTCAAGCAGTTTGCAACAGTGATCACACATTCGCCTGTGTCGTGCAAAAGTTGATAAAAAAGTTCGGGAGATTTTTACCCCGTCACCGCTTTATTGTTATTGTCGTCGGCTTCAGTTTTTTTTTGTCTGCAAGACACGTTTCAAAGTTAGATTTTAAAAGATTGTATGGCGTTACGCGGGGTCAGATCAGGACCGGAACTGTTTGCAAACGCTTTTATGGCGAAATTGAGAGTGAAAGGGTTATTATTTCACAGGCATGCGTATTCAAATTAAATAACCCCCAAAACATACATCAGACCAGTGGCGGCGTCAGATTTAATATATCTTCTGGCTGCACAGAATAATTCTTACACAAGAGGAAGATTTCTATTATCACAACTGAAGACATAATAAGTGGTTCGCTTGGAAATCAATTTAACCATTTCATGGTCAAATTTGTCGTGAGATTTTTACCCCTTCACCGCAATATTGCCGTCTTATTCAATATTGTTTTCTGCAATATCGTTTCAAAGTTGAATATAAGGCAGTATGACTGAAAAAATCCAAAACAAGCGTCAAACAGTTTAGATTCTGATCAGACGTCGCGTTACGCAGTGTCTAATCAGGATTAAAACTGTTTGCAAATGTGCTGTATGACATCATTGAAAGTGAAAGTGTTATCGTTACGAGTGTCAACTAATTTTGATCTTGATCAGATACCGGTTTACGAGGCGTTTGATATAATTGGGATCCAAACTGTTTGCAAATAACCTCTGTACTTCGGGTAAGACCAGTGGTTAATAGTTTGTCGGATAGGACTATCTATGATTCGATTCACTCGTGAAGTTTAAATTCGTTTGCGGATTCCAATTTGATACATCACTTTGACAGCGGTGAAAACAGGAAACATTTCAAGATATATTTAAATTGATTTGGCTTTTGAGAAATAAAGATCAGTCACATCGTATCTAATCCTTTTGCTTGAAAGTTGGTAGTCTTTAAACCCTTCAGTGTCATAATGACGTCATAAAAAGATTGGTTGCGATGCAACATCTGCCATTTTTCTTAAATTGGTAAGTTTTAGGTAACTGGACTTAAGAAACACTTATATGAGTGCTAACTGGTTTGGAAACTGGACTATGGCTAGATGTCGTGTAACGCGGTTCCAGCAGGGTACAAAATTAAGTTGATCATGAAAAATCCTAAGATTTCCAATTTTTCTATTTTTCAAGCACAGTTACTTAAAGCCACAGGGACCCGACACGATTGATTTTTGAGATTTTTTCCCTGTGCTTAAAGCAGGTTGAAAGTCAAGCAGAATGTGCCTTCAGGCGCCTTCTGCTTTGCTTTCAGTCTGCTTTAAGCTACGATCTGCTAGGATAAAAATCCGAAGATTTCGGAAATATCCGGAGAAATGACAGCCCTGTTTTTATTAACAGGTAAAATGTCCACTAAAAGAGCACAAAATACCGAGTTCCATGACGTATGATCCCAATTCAAACTATTTGCTAACTATGACCAAAACCAGACATGATTTAAATATATCATCATCAAATGCAAATTCTATGACTTGTGCAAACAGTTTGAATCCTGATCAGACGTAGTGTGACTTGCTGTCTGATCTGAATCCAAATGCTTTTTGAAACACAAATGCCCCTCCATTCACAAAAACAAAATTGCAAATAAAATCGCCTTTCGGAGATTCAAACTATTTTACACTTTACTCCATAGCCTGTTTCTAGTATTGAATATAGATGACCACTCAAATCAGGTTGAAAGTAAAGCAGAATGCTCCTGAAGGCACATTCTGCTTTATTGTTAGTCTGCTTTAAGCCACCATCTGCAAGAATATAGAAAGTATTTCTAATAATACAAATTCATGAATGTATAACTTGGAACTCTTTTTTTCAGTGGAGGAGTAAATTAAATATTCAAAAGTTGAAACAGACAAAAGTTTAAGCAGACGATATCAATGCCATGACGTCATCGATTTTAAACAATTGTCGTCCGCCTTATTTCTTAAATTTCAAACTTTAGGACTTTTGATTTAAGAAATATTGTAATAAGTATCATACAGTTTAGATCGGGCGTCTGATCAGGCGCCAACGAGTTACAAGTGACAATTCCACACGGGGTAAGGCAGTGAAAGGGTTCCGTTACATTAAAACCCATCCAACGTATAACTTGTCTGGATTTTCTGAGAATGGTAATTGTTCACAGCTTAACTAAAAAAAAAGAAAGAACATAACCTGTAAACCAATCAGACATCATTTTCCATAAACGATTTTCCATTTCTACGTGAAGATTAGAAGTAGAGACTTGTCTGTCACTGTATCTAATAGCAATTCAGATGTCCTCTCACGTAAAACTGTGATTTGATTTCAACCCTTTCACTCTCAATGACGTCATAATACGCACTGCAGATTTGATATTGACGCGGCGTCTTATCAGGATCAAAACTGTTTACCGCTTGTTATGAAATAACGATAGTTATACTGTCTAAAATCTAACTTTGAAATGATATTGCAGACAACAACATTGTAGCAGGCGACAATATGGCTGTGATGTGTAATAATCTCTCGATAAATTTGATCATGAAAGGGTTTACCCTTCAGCTGCTACCAAAACGTCTGTATTTTAAAGTTGCCAGCTGCTGGGATTTCCTTTAAAAAAAGAAGACAATTTTGCTTGAAACCGTCTAGAAATATGACCTGTTCAGACTCCGTGTTTGACACTCATTTCAAAGGTCTTTAATTGTCTTAGCATCAATTGTTTAGAAATAGTCGTTTGCATTTTATTTTCAGATCTAGACGCTTGGTTTGTTGAGTTAAGAAGTATTTATACAAGCGTCAAAAAGTTTGATTCCTGTTCAGACGCAGGGTTACTGAGTGTTTGATCAGCATCTAAACCATTTGCAATAGCGGATCAACTCACCATTGCTAGACAGGACTGTCATAAGTTGAATTTGAAAAATCCTAAGATTTCAAATTTTTCTATTTTTCAAGCGCGATTTCTAAAAGCAGGTTGAAAGTATAGCAGAATGCGCCCTAATGCGCATTCTGTTTTAATTTCAACCTGCTTTAAGCTACAATCGACAAGAATACAAATCCGAAGATTTTGGTAAAATCCGGAGAAATGGCTGCCATGCAAAGAAAAGGTTAAACTCTTTTTTTCTATAAATTATATAATCCAGACAGACTTCGTTTCTTTGAATAAAACACTTAGTATGTGTGTCAAGCCATGAGAAAACCAAGCCCTGACGGCGCTGAGATTTTGACGTTCTTTTAGGTCACCTTGCATGAAGTGCCGTTGTGAGTTATAGTGATCGCACTATGTCCGTTGTCGTCCTTTCGCCGCCGTCGCCCTTCTTTTTGTTTTGTTTTTCATAATCGATATTTATCTGGAACCAGTTGTCATTTTAACCCTTTACCTCATAGCCTGTTTCAAGTTTTGAAGACAGGTGACCACTTAAAGCAGGTTGAAAGTAAAGCAGAATGTGCCTTAAGGCACATTCTGCTTTACTTTCAGCCTGCTTTAAGCTAAAATCTGCTAGGCTATATAAAATATGTATAATGGTAATTGTTCATGAGGGTATAAACTGGAACTATTTTCTTCGGCGGAGGAATAAATTAAATACGCTAAAAGTCGCTTCTATGGGGGAAAGGGTTAATGGCCATTAAGCATGCTCTGAAATGTATGGAGTGTACAGTGGTATACTCTGATCACATTATTAAATTTAAGGTACAACATACCTTTTGAAATATAGTGAAATACCTGATACAAATTGCCCAGAATACTGGAAAAGTGTTCCAAACTTCGAACGAATGTCTCAAATAGTTACATGTATTGAAAAATGTAACCTTACAAAAAATTAACATAAAAAGCAACAGACGCAGCCGACAGGATGGCGATACTATTGAGATATCAAACATGATATTAACACAAGAAATACATATGATAAAAAGGGTAAAAAAAAGTATTGCACTCGACGGGATTCGAACCTTTGACCTCATATTTTACAGTCGTACGCGGTAAACGCTAGACTCTTTCGAAAATGTAACTAAGTACACCTTTTTGTAAATAAAGAATACATAAAGCTAAACTGTGCTTGATTTAAAAATGCTTATCTAGTACATGTAGGCTCTGTTTGAAAGTCATTTATGTCTTGTTATTATTCTTGGTGTTGTAAGGTTTGTTCAATATTTTTGAATTGCCTTATATATGCTTTGACGTGCTACGCCTTCAAAACAAAAAGACAACTGTTTTTTCAATACAAAAAAGGTCAAAACTGATAGCTTTTTGAAAAAGATGGTATCTATTTTACATTGAGTGGCAAATATTTTGGTCAGATGTCATTCTATCTGACGCCTGATCTGGATCCAAACTGTTTGCAATGTAAATGATACAGTGGAGAATCTGTTATTCTTTCCCGTTTAAACGCAAACGTACGCAAACGCAAAACGCTAAAACGTAGAAAAGAACAACTTTTGGACAATTCTGATATTTCATGTTTATCTTGGTGGCAAACAGTTTGGATCCTGATCAGACGCCGGGTTAACCGGCGTCTGATCTGGCTCCAAACTGTTTACACTGCAAATAATAGTTTTAGCGTAAACGCGTTTATTGGGAAAGAATAACAGATTCTCCACTGTAGTTTAGCCGCAGAGTATATTGTGATATAAATAAAGTCTTATCCTCTGTACCAATATCCTTTAGTCGTGTTTCCATTAATTAAACTTTGAAACACTAGTGCTAAAACAAAAGTATTTTACCAAACGATGGGTGGCATGGAACGGTCAACCCATTCAGTGCAAGCGACGAGTGAATCCGTTCATTACAAAACTGTACCAGGGGAAGTGACCCCTATCAGAGAGCTCCTTTAGGGGAATCTAAGCATTCTTTTGTAATCTGACAACATTTGCTCATCGACGCTTTGTCATTCAGTCTTATACAACAGAAGATCGTCTAATATTACATTTCTTCAATGATGATTCATGACAATACACTGGGTAGTTAATCTGAATTTCGCCTGAATGATATTTTGTAATCGAAACTCAATTTCCGTCCTTGAAAAAGACATGCATCAAAATGACATCCTCCAAACGCAGGGCTGCCATAAGTTGAACATGAAAAATGCTAAGATTTCCAAATTTTATATTTTTCAAACGCGATTTCTTAAAGCAGGTTGAAAGTAAAGCAGAATACGCCTTAAGGCGCATTCTGCTTTACTTTCAGCCTGCATTTAGCTATCATATGCTAGGATAAAAATCCGAAGATTTCGGAAAAAATCCGGAGAAATGGCAGCCCTGCAAACGAGTTATTGCCTCGCACGAACATTCAACGCAATAATCCCTAGTAACGAGTATATGCGTCATCCAAAAACAATAAACAGTCAAACCTGTATTATTAAGCGACCACTAAATCTTGGATATAATAACGTATATACAGTAGAACCTCTCTATTACGACCAGTAAGTTGTGTCAAATAGTAATCGTCTAAGACAGGTGACTGCTTAAAGCAATGTGAAAGTGAACCAGAAAGCTCCTACAGGAGCTTTCTGTTTTACTTTCACATTGCTTTAAGCAGTCACCTGTCCTTTAAACGGACAATTAGCCTGCTATTTAGTGGTCGTAATAGAGAGGTTCTACTATAATAGATTACAGACGACCGCTTAATTCATGGCAAAATGGATGCAGGAAACTCCTACAGGAGCTTTCTACATTACCTTTGTCATGCATTAAACGGTCGCATGTCTGTAAAGATCTATATCATATTCAGTGGTTTCTAGTTTTGAAAATAGGTGGCCACTTGACGCAGGTTGAAAGTAAAACAGAATGCATCCTAAGGCGCATTTTGCTTTGCTTGCAGCATGTTTTAAGTTAACATCTTCTAGGACATGGAAATATGTCTTATGGTACATGTTCATGACTGTATAAATTCTTAAGTTGGTGAATCAGTTGAATGTGTCAAAAGGCGCGTCTATGGGGGATGTGGATTAACCTAGGTTTGACCAGAGAAGGAAGTTAATCGGCGTCGAAATTTTACCCAAACTGTTTTACACTCAAATAGACAGAAGTTCTGTTAGTTAACGAATTACTACCTAAGTGCGTCGTTTACGTCTTGATTTTATTGCTCCACTGAAGAAATTAATCAAACTTTAGACGTTCATGAATATGTACCATGAGACATATTTTCTACAGTCAAGCAGATTGAAATCAGAGTGAGTGAAAGTGAAGCAGAGTTCGCATAAATACGTATTCTGCTTTACTCTTAACCCTTTACCTGATAGCCTATTTCTAGAATTGAAGATAGGTGACTACTTAAAGCAGGTTGAAAGTAAAGTAGAATGCGCCCTAAGGCGCATTCTGCTTTACTTTCAGCCTGCTTTAAGCTATCATGTGCTACAATATAGAAAATATTCCCTATAAAATATATTCATGACTGATTGAATTGGAACTATTTTCTTTAGCGGAGGAACAAATCATATTCGCTAAAAGGCGCTTCTATGGGGGAAAGGGTTAACTTGCTTTGAGTGGTCATCTGTCTTTGTAAACAGAACAACATTTTGGAGTGGAGAGTTAACGAAACAATATGTGTTATGGCAGGTACTTTAGTTTCATATTAAAGGACTACCGATGTATTTGCGATGATATGAATTTGCTGAGTGGGCGATATAAACTTTTGGAACCCCCGTCATGTTTTATTGTATCATATTTGTCTTGATAGATATTGCCTGTCTATATGGGATGTGTTATATTTGTTTAAGTCAAGAGATGATATATGGCTTTGTCTGTCTGGTCATAGAACAAGGTAACAATATGAATCAATGTTCAGTTCTAAAAGAAACAACAAAATTTAATAAATACATAACTACAGTGGAGAATTTTTTTTTGCCCAATAAATGTGTTTATGCTACCCTTTCTAAAAACTTTATGTCAACTGCAATCAGTTTGAAGCCAGATCTGACGCCGGGTAACCCGGCGACTGATCTGGTCTAAACTGTTTGTCACTCAGATTAAAGTAAATCGTAAGAAATTTTGTTGTTGTAAGTTTCTACTTTTTATTGGAATGTGTTTGCCATTCGTTTGTGTAAACAGGAAAGAATAACGTTTTCAGTCTGCTTGCCATGCTGAACCCCTATAACATTGACCGGCTATTAAAAATGAACTCTTCCATTACCTGATAAATGAAATGGTCAACGGTTATAAAGAGTTATGTCTGAGATTTGATTGGTCAGATATTGGCTTAATAATCTTGGGGCAGGTACTGTGGTCTCTCAAGGAGTTTTCCACTTCTATTTACGAGTGAAGCAGAATGCGCATTAAGACGTAATCTGCGTTACTCTTAACTTGCTTTGAGTGGTCCCCTGTCTTTAAAAATAGAACGTTTTGGAGTAGAGAGTAAACAATATGTCTGGTGTCAGGTAATTTAGTTTCATATTAAAAGACTATCGATGTATTTGCGATGATATGAATTTGCTGAGTGGGCGATATAAACTATTGGAACACCAGTCATGTTTCATTGTATCATATTTGTCTTGATAGATATTGACTGTCTATATGGGATGTGAATTGATTTAGTGGGCGATATAACTATTGGAACACCCGTCATGTTTTATTGTATCATATTTGTCTTGATAGATATTGCCTTTCTATATGGGATGTGTTATATTTGTTTAAGTCAAGTGATGATATATGGCTTTGTCTGTCTGGTAATAGAAGAAGGTAACAATGATCTATTAAAAAGAAACAACGTAATTTAATGAATACATCACTGCAGTAGAGAAACGTTATATTTATGTCAAAAATGTGCGTATGCTACCGCAAACAGTTTAAAGCCAGATAAGACGCCAGATAACCCGGCGTATGGTCAGGCTCCAAACAGACAAAGATAAATCGTAATAATTTTTTTTAAAGAATGTACTTTTTATTCGAAAGCGTTTGCCATTCGTTTGTGTGAACAGTAAAGACTAATGTTTTCAGTCTATTTGGTACATGTTGAACCCATATAACATCGACCGGTCATTAAAGTTTAACATGGACTACAATAATAGGCCCAAGGTTAAAAAGAGTTGAGTTGAGTCTTAGATCGTTCGCAGGCATTTTATTTGTCAAATTGCTCAACTTTAAATTTTATGTAGATCTATTTGACTAAAAATTATTGACATGGATGCCAAACGGTTTGGTAACGCGGCGTCTGGACAGAATCCAAAGTGTTTGCAAATAACTTGTAGTCTAGTCGATGCAAGGTGGTGAAGGAGTTGAATATTCTCATGTTGTCTAGACAGGACTAAAATAATCTTTATCAATCTACTGTGGAGGAGACATGGTTCTTTCCCCATTAAACCCTTTTACTGCAAAATTGTCCGTGATATTTTTACCACTTCACCGTTTCAGACTTTAGACAAGGATGGTTTTAATTTTATTCGGGGCCGTGTACTAAGCGTATGAGTTGATTCAAAACTTTTTCAAATGGAAATTATTGCTTTAGCTTCCTTTAATATTACAGTGCTCCCTCTCAACAACGACACCCAATGGGGGCACATACTGTGTGTGTTGTTTCGGAGGGAGTCGTAATAGGGAGGGAAATTAAGACTTGGCTTACTTTTGCAAACAGCTTGAATATAGATCAGACGCCGCGTCACGCAGCGTATGATCTGGATTCAATATGTTTGTTACTCGTCATTATATTAATTCTATTAAAATGTCCACTTATATTTAACTTTGAGAAAAAACCCAGGAGACTACACTTTTAAGCAGGCGATATGGCAGCAGTTAAAGGGGTTAGACATAATTTCCTGATCAGGGCACTATGGTAAGGGTAGTTGTTAAGAGGGAGTATTTTTAGGGAGGTAGCACTGTATCAATTTTGTTTTGATATTTGCTGATATTGTCGGAGAAACTCTGAGAATGCGTCATATTGATTTGGGGTCAACTAGAGGTTCATTGGTCTAAATGATATCTGATTTCCATTATTTCATTTCTCCGGTGACATATAAAGCCATTCTTTCCTCTGCATTGTGTGTTAATTAATCAACAATTGTTTCATTGAATTAAACGTATCTTTTGATCCTTAATTAAAAATCTTTGTCTCGAAATAGAACGCCGAAAATATATTCGTTTACCCTTTAAAAAACGTTTAAGCCGACAGTGTCTATTAACCCCATCACTGCCTTACCCCGAGTGCAAGAGTAATTTGTAAACAGTTTGAATCCTGATCAGACGCCGCGTAACGCGGCGTCTGATCAGGATCAAAACTGTTTGCCACTCATTTAATTATTTCTGATATCAAAATACCTAAAATTTAAATGTTAGAAACAAAAGAAGACGACAATTGTTTTTAATTGATGACGTCATTGCAGTGAAGGGGTTAAAGGGGGCATTTGCGAGCAGTGTACATAGACCCTGACGAGACGAGATTGAAATGAGCGTCAAACAGCATGGATCCTGATCAGACGCCGCGTAACGCACGGTCCGAACTGTTCACAAATAACTGCTGCACTGAGGGTAAGGCAGTGGAAGGGTTTATCTATTCAAAAGCAATGCTCTTCATAGAAAAGTAAATTCCCTCTTGCTTTCTATAAAATTATTTAAACATATTGCTATAAAGATCAAGTTCTGCCTGTAATGTATATTGCCGCATTCCGTAGATCTAGGGAAATTAAGAAAACAATCGAATATTTCGGAAAAACTCGAAGAAATGGCAGTCCTGAGTAAAGCTAAGTTGAAAAGCAAGTCGACTTATTCAAACTTCTGTCAATACAATGATTTCGCACGTGTTTCTGTAGATATTGTCTGTGTTTATTTGTGATATTGTAGTTAGTTGCTTACGATAAATTGTTTTGTCTACTGATGAAGAGTAACATTGACGAAGGCCAACGTTTAGATTTCCGTAATTTAGCTGCAAAAAAATCAAGTCTAGTGTAAAACAGTTTGATCCTGGTCAATGGCCGCGTAACGCGGTGTCAGATCAGAATCGATACGAATTATGTCATTACACTCGGGATACGAGCTAAACTGCAAAGCCACCATATTATTTGGGAATAAACATCTTTAACAGTATTGTGAAAACCCGTATACGTGCGATAAGTAGTGCATATTTGAGATTATACGAATTTATTGAGTGGGCAATATTATTTTTGGATCACCCGTCATATTTTATTGTATCATATTTGTCTTGATAGATATTGCCTGTCTATATGGGATTTGAATTTATGGAGTGGGTGATATAATTATTGGATTACGCGTCAAGTTTTATTGTACCATATTTGTGTTGATAAATATTGCCGTCAACCAGATACACTCATTTCTTACTTGTACATCTTTTATTTTTTTTAGATTGAAACGAAAATGAACAAGGATAATAATAGAATCAGACAGTTCTGTGTTAAGAAATCCAACTTGCTGGAAATCGGTGCTTCTATTATTACTGACAAACACTGCATGATTGCCGTACAAAAGGTTACATGATTTTGTCTAGACTAAGGTTATTACAGTAGAGAAACCGTTATTCTTTCCCGTTTAAACGCAAACGAAACGCAAACGCAAAATATAAAAATGTAGAAAATGACAGCTTTTTGACAATTCTGACTTTTCATTTTTATCTGAGTGGCAAACAGTTTGGAGCATAATCAGACGCCGGGTAACCCGGCGTCTGATCTTGCTCCAAACCGTTTGCAATGGAAATAATAGTTTTAGCGTAAACTCGTTTTGTGCGAAAGAATACTGTTTTCTCCACTGTAATCCACCCATTCAAATAGCGTATAACGATGCTTTTGGAAAACAGTGGGTACTGGTGACAGTGGTGGGGATGCTATTCTTTCCAAATAAACGCAGTTATGGTAATTTCCATTGTAAACAGTTTGGAGCAAGATCAGGCTCCATTTCCTCTTGAATAATAAAATCGTTAAAATTTTCCAAACATTGTCTTTTTCTACATTTTCTTCGTTTGCGTTTATTTTCGATGAAATGGGAGAGAACAACATCTTCCCAACTGCACTTGCTTTAATATTGGCAGAAAAACACTATTTGCAATTAGGTTTAAACAGTGTTCCCTCCGTACAACGTCCCTCTGAACAACGATTCCCTCCTCACAACAACGCATGTCGCTCTTCCAACAAACAAGACAATTATGGCCAACCTATTTACGGCTGCAATTTCGTCTGCTTAAAAATGTCGTCTGCATTTTTTCTAAAAGTTACGTAATTGACATTTCAACAGAATAAAACTTAATGACGTGTGCCAAACAGTTTTAATCCAGATCAGACGCCGCGTGACGCGGCGTCTGATCTGGATTCAAGCTGCTTGCAAATGTAAACCAATTTCCCTCTTTAAAACGACTCCCTCCGAACAACGCATCCAATTATTGTCTCCAATTTATTTTCGTTGTAGAGAGGGGCACTGTATTCGTTACCATCTTCAGGACATTGTTTTTTTCAACAATTTGCTTGCATTACTTGTGTTATATTCTTTGTCTGCTATTGACGCCAAAAGGCGCTTTGCAAATAATTTGAAGACAGGTCAGACGTCGTGTAATGTCGCGTCAAAAATTAATCAGAATCAAACTTTTTGATGTAGGTATCGATGCGTCATCAGTCAAAAGTGTCATTATCTGAATCTAAACAATATTGCAGACGACACTACCAACGCAGACAATATTTTTTGCGGTGAGAGGGTTGAAGCACCATACTCGTGTATACTTTTTTGACGAAAAAACTTCAGTTAGGTAATAATGAAATTATTTATATATTGTTCTAAAATTGATATGTTTGGTCTTGAGTTTAAATGCTATTAAATCGGAAAGAAATAAAACAAAGCAAAGCAATAAGATGTTATCATTGAGCGTGTTCAAAGAATTTTGATATATAATAAATACTCTTGATAGCCCAGAGGTATAAGCAAGACATAAATCCGCCCCTATATCAGCGCCACATTTCTCAGCAGTTAAAATAAGTCTTCCAATGGCGATCTTGATTTGAACAACCAACCTCTATTCGAAGTACGAATTTTCAGTATTAACCCTTTCACTCCCTATGACGTCATAAAGCACATTTGCAAAAAGTTTTGATCCTGATCAGACGCCGCGTCATGCGGCGTCTGATCAGAATAAATCTGTTTACCACTTGTTTTAAAATTACGTCAAATATACAACCTTAAATTTAACTTTGAAACAATATTGAAGCAGACGACATTACGACTGTGAAGGGGTAAAAACCTCATAATAAATTTGATCATGTATGGGTTAAGTCAACGCTCGTACCCTAGAGAATAACTTCTGTCGGTGCATACAGTGGACTCCCAATAAACGCGTTTACGCTAAAACTATTATTTGCAGTGCAAACAGTTTGGAGCCAGATCAGACGCCGGGTAACCCGGCGTCTGATCAGGCTCCAAACTGTTTGCCACCATGATAAACATGAAATATCAGAATTGTCCAAAAGTTGTTCTTTTCTACGTTTTAGCGCTTTGCGTTTGCGTACGTTTGCGTTTAAACGGGAAAGAATAACAGATTCTCCACTGTATTATAGTGCTACATGTAACACACGAACATTGAAAATTAACCCATTTACATGTATACCTAGTGAATTATTGCCTGCTTCTATATTCCAGAATTCCTGTGTCTATTTTTGAAGACAGATGACCACCTACGGCAGGTTGAAAGTAAAGAAGAACGCGTCTTAAGGCGCATTCTGCTTTACTCTCAGCCTGTTTTAAGCTACCATGTGCTAGAATATAGAACATCTTTCTTATTAAATATAATATGGCTGTATATATCGGAACTATTTTCTTCAGTTGAGGAATGCCATAAAGGCGTAAAAAGGCGTATTTATTGGGAACTCTGGTCTTATTTTCATTTAATTTTTATATAATTCCTGTAAGCGAACAATGCAGACTCGGACCGAGCTCGCAGTCAGTGGCGTCTGGTTGGAATCTACACGTATAGGTTAGACCATGGTTGCGAGCAAATAAACGACATAGTTCGAGGGGGCGTAGCCCCCGAGAACTATGTCGTTTATTCGCGCGCAACCATGGTCTAACCTATTTAGCACTGGCTTGGGCTCGAGGAAAACAAAAAGACCCTTCGTTTCTGCTTTTTGCTGTAGAAGAAAAAGTCATTTTATTTGTAATATTTTACTTAAATTGAAAAGTTATTTCAATGTGTAGTTTGAGATATTAAGCATGCTTTAACACCAAGATAAATAACGCTTATTGGAGCTCTATATGTAGCACAGTTCATTATTAATTGCCTTTAAAGTTTAGGTCTCACTGTACATAATATGACGTAATCAAGCGAGTGCAGTTCCCCTCCGATCTCAGCTGTTTAGTAAAGACAATCTAGACATGCATATCCCGGTTTATACATCTACAGCTGAAACAATGCATATATCTAGGTCCAAAGGGATGGGGTAGATCTAGATCTATTATTGATACTGTGGATTTACCGTATTGCTTTCGTTTGATTCCTTAATCTGGTGTTTATTCCGATTATTTATCGTTAAGCCTATAGTGCAGGCAAAAGGTTTTCGCGGTGGCCCGCTCGGAGGATTGCTATGGTTGTGACGTCAAATTGCCTTGATATGACGGAAGCATGGAATAAGTGAACAGTGTGTTAGTTATTTCATGGTTTTGTCAAATAAACGATATATTCACAGGTTTTTTAGGCATCTGATTGGCCGAGAGCTCCAATCCATGTATAGGTTAGACCATGGTTGCAAGCGAATAAACGATATAGTTCGAGGGGGCGTAGCCCCCGAGAACTATGTCGTTTATTCGCGCGCAACCATGGTCTAACCTATTTAGAACTGGCTTGGGCTCGAGGAAAACAAGAAAACCATTCGTTTCTGATTTCTGTTTTAGACGAAAAAGTCATTTTGTTTGTAATATTTTACTAAAATTGAAAGGTTATTTCAAATGATAAGTTTGAGACATTAAGCATGCTTTAACACTAACATAAATAACGCTTATTGAAGCTCTATATGTAAGCACAATTCATTAGTAATTGTCTTTAACGTCTAGGTCTCACTGTACATAATAAAACCTCATGAAGCGTGTGCAGTTCACCTCTGACCTCAGCTGATTTTAGAATTGTGACGTCAAATTGCCTTGAGATGACGGAAGCGAGGACTAAGTGAACAGTTTGTTAGTTATTCCATAGTTTGTTGAAATAAACGATATATTCACAGGTTTTTGAGGCATCTGATTGGTCGAGAGCTCCAAACCATGTGCTAAGTGCTAATAGTTGCTTATTTGCTATTTATTCATTGAATGATTCATACTTCATCACATTGTATACCTGAATATCAAGACAATTAGCCTTTGAAACAATAACTCGAAATTTATATGATTTCAACTGAAATGGACTATTTAACAATAAAAAAACCAATTTGTATAATTCGTTTAAAAAGATCGATCAATTGACTTTGGTATACATGTAACACAACATGACTAATATAATTATTATGAAGTGGGGGAAGACATGATTCTTCCGATGCAATCAAATGTGGAAAATAACAGCATTTTGAGCATAATAACTATTCATTTAAATCTGATCTTGCTAAAACCTGTTTGCAATTTAAATAATTGCTTTTTTTTTTTCTTTTTTTTTTAAAAATAGTATGTTTGTAAACATTAATTTCTTGAAAATTTGACTATGTTGTCAAATAACCTGTTAGGTCAATTCTTAACGTTATAGTAACAGAACCTTGATGATTCTCAACGTTAAAAAAGGCCATGGGTTGATTTTTATTGGCAGTGAAAAAGTGAAACGGTAAAGCATAATGTATAATTTATGCTTTTTGGTGTATTACTAGGAAATAGCAGTGGATTATAACTTGATAATTTCACTGTTTCAAGCAGTTGGATTATCGCCGCGCGTGCTTCTTTTATGAATTTTCTCCGTAGGGCTCCCCAAGAATCGTAGTCAATAGTATCCTATCGTTTCATTTCGGCAGTCCGATTTATCGCGAACCACTCAACGGATGAGCACAAATCCAGGATCGGAAGTAACGACGTAATTCCGATGACTATAAATCAATAAAGCAGTAACGTCATTGTACGACAAATGTCAAGAACATATGTTCGATATAAAACTTTGGGCTCAACACGGGGTAAATAATGTACTTTCGCTTTCAATTTGCGAACAACTTTGTTAAAAACTGGCTTAAAAGCATAAATAAACAAAATACATGAAAATGTTTTTCAGTATAATATCGAATTTAATCCATTTCGTGAACATGAGACTGTTATATTTTCACTCGTGGCTTCGCCACTCGTAAAAATATAACGTCTGATGTTCACTCAATGGATTAAATTTCTATCTTTTACTGAACCGCCCCCCCCCCCCCCCCACCCCCCCCCCCCCCCCCCCCAAGTTATCCTCCATTTCTCCTCTGTAGTTGCTTTGATATTGTTCGATAAACGGTGAATATTGAATCATATTTGTTTTGCTTCATCCAGAGGCTCATATGATATCTGTTTGATATCTGTATGATATCTGATTGTTTCCAATTGTAGTCATACTTTTCTTTCTCTTTTGACATATAAAGATCCATTTGCTTATGCATTGTGTTTTATGCAATAAATACAACAAAGCCCCCGTAAGTGTTCCCTTTTTAATCGCAAGCGAAATACAAACGCATGGAATAAAATGTAGAATATAACAACTTTTAAATTTTTTTACGATTTATTTTGATCTGATGGACAGAGTCTAATCTGGCACTAAACTGTTTTTTTTGGTAAACTTTAACGTCTTCTCCACTGTAGTCAGGCATATCGAATCACTTGTGTAGATAAACATATCATTTGATCTTGGTTTTGTTAAATTTATAGCTTTTGTCAGGAAATACATATAAAATTCAATGGAAATAACTGAATTATTTGTAAAATGAGGTTTTTTAACCCTTTCACTGCCAGTGGCATCAAAAGGCGACTTTGCAAACAGTTTGGATATTGATAAGACGCCGCGTAACCCGTAGTCAGATCAGTTTTCAAACTGTTTGCCACTCAGATGTTCAAATAATCAGCTATTTTCTACACTTTACTGCATTGCGTTCGTATTTAAACGCTTTATCCAGATTTCATTTTCAATATTTCATACATGTACGCTGGTTCAATGTGATACAGTGTTCCCTCCCTACAACGGCCCTCGCAACAACGCCCCCCCCCCTTACAACAACGCTTGCTGCTCTTCTCCCAAACAATACAATTATGTCCAACCTACAGTGAAAAAAAACCGTTATTCTATCCCGTTTAAACGCAAACGAAACGCAAACGCAAAACATTAAAATGTAGGACAGGGCAACTTTTTGACAATTCTGACTTTTCGTTTTTATCCGAGTGGCAAATAGTTTGGATCCTGATCAGACACCGGGTTACCCGGCGTCTGATCAGGTTCCAAACTGTTTGCACTGGAATTAATAGTTTTAGCGTAAACGCGTTTATTGGGAAAGAATAACGTTTTCTCCACTGTATTCACGGCTGCAAGGGCGTCTGCATAAAATTGTCGTCTGCTGTTTTTCTCAAAGTTACATAATTGACATATTGACAGAAAAAAACCTTTATGACGAGAGCCAAACAGCTTGAATCCAGATCAAACGCCGCGTCTGCAAACGTATGCCAAAATCCCTCCCTATAACGACTTTCTCCGAACAACGCAAACAGTCTTTGTGCCACCCTGGATATCGTTGTAGAGAGGGAGCACTGTAACACCAAAATAGTAATTCTAAAACCGAGTCATAGTCTACCAACATTTTGACCGTTTTTGACCCCTCATGACATGTCGTGTAGACGGGTAACATCCACCTGATTTGTGTTCAGTGAACATATCTTAGAAATTCTAGGGGGGAAGCTCAAATTAAGGTCAGAAATGAGGTCAAAGGTCAACGAGTGCAGACTTTATTTACATTTCAAGTATATCAAATAAACTATTATTGGTTACAATTTGTTCACAAATGTCTGTAATTGCTAAATAATATCAAAAAAGTGAAATATTACAGCCAATGTCCTTTTCCAGGGGCAATAACTCTGATTTTTCTCTTTCTTTTTTATAATTTTATAGTTATTTTTTCGTTATTTTTGTCTGTATTCTTATAACCTCAAATTATTTTTATGCTTCTTTACATATTTGACATGAAGCAAAAATGCCATATTCAAATGTAAGTCAATATTACAGCCGATGCCCCTTTCCAGGGGCAATAACTCTGATTTTTCTTATTCTCTAATATTTTTTATGGGAATTTGTTTTCGTTATTTTTTGACTGTTTTCTTATAACATCAAACTTTTTTATGTTTATTTACACCTTTGGCATAAAGCAACGATTCAATATGCAAATAAAAGTAAATATTACAGTCAATACTCTATTCCAGGGGCAATAATTCTGTTTTTTCTGTTCCATATTTATTTTTTAATGGGAATTTGTTTTCGTTATTTTTTGACTGTTTTCTTGTAACATCTAATGTTTTTCGTATTTGTTTACACTTTGACATAAAGGAGAAGTTCAATATGCAAATAAAAAATATTACTGTCAGTGCTCTTTTCCAGGGGCAATAACTCTGGTTTTTCTATTCATATTTTATATCTAATTAGAATAATATTTTTTTGAACTATTTTGGGGTTAAATTAGTACACTTTTAATGAAAACAACAGTTTAATAATCAAATAAAATGTAATCGTACAGTCAATCTCCTTTCTAGGGGCAATAACTCTGGTTTTTCTCTTTCTTTTTTATGATTTTTTTGTTTGTTTGTTATTTATTGTCTGTTTTACTACTTTTATGTACATGTATATCTACACCATTGGCACGAAGCAGCAGTTCAGTATGGAAATTCATTACTGAAATATGCGTTTTATGGTAAAAATACAGACAATCCCGTTATAAATAACCAAAATATTGGATTGTGTGCGATGCCAAATGAGTTTCTCTTAAATTCACTTTTGGGAAATTATCATTATATTAAGTTTTACTTCTTAGGAACACTGCATTGGCATGAACATACAGGATGAATGACTATGTTAGGTTCGAATTGCTATAAAATGTAATCATTGGTTTTGTGACAAATCCAAGGGTTATCACTATTTACTTGGCTAAAACATGGTGTACGTATTTACAATTTTATGACGGGAAATTGTGCTTTGTCGTCTGTAAACGTGTAATTTTAACACAATCAAATGAATTAGATGTAAATATTCAGTATACTTATTCACATACTTTAACGTACGGTTTTACAAATGAACGTTTACAATAGCAATATTCTTTTAAAGATATTTGAACGAAGAAGAACAATCACAAACCATTCACTCGTGGTATCCTTTGACCAAGCTTGCGAAGAACTAACAAACTTTCATCGCCAATTCGATGTACTTAGACATGCATAATGCTTTGTTATGAAACAATCAGATCACCGATCTACATGCATTCAGTTTACAATGACGCGTCTAGCAAAAGTATGCGGGGATTACAGTTTGTTGCCTCACAACCATATTAATACATGCATACTTGTTATAGCAAGCACATCTTGCCGAGCTGCACTTTGTCTTGCAATTGCAAGACGCGAGTTGCATGTATGCCATTGGGATAGATGGGTTTTCTTTTATCCAATCGGGAGTAATACATAGTTAGTGGGGGTCCAAGGTTGTCTTGACTTTCATGAGTTGCCTATATCGGCATGTGTCTATATACCAGTAAAAGTATGGAAACCTATGATGTTTTGTCGAACTTGAGTGCCTCATATATTTTGTTAACAAGGAATCATCCCCTTTGCTTTGCTGTACCGGATAACATCCATGTTACCACGTCATTTCCTACAAAGCATCAACATTTTTACGATTGTCTCCCTGCACATTACAATCAGACGCTCAAACCGCTTGCGACATCATCCTTAGCATGGAATATCATGATCGGCCGACAACTTATCAGCTTGGAAGCTATTTGACTTTGCATTTATAACGCCTACGAACGTTCCCCCTGCTACAACAAGCAACCCTTCTGGTAATACCGGTAATGTGTCGCTCAGATGATATAAACTCGACAATGTCTTTCTACTTTTCGTCGAGCACAATGTATGGCTCTCTGACATGCGGTAGTGGGTCTTCTGGACCTGTGATTTTTTCCAGTGGCAGCTTTGATAGACATGCTCCCATGGTATCAAATATGACATCAATGCGAGTAGGTGTGCCTGTGAAATGGGAATATACCGACTGAAAACATTCTTGAGTATACTCTCCGAATGTCTGACATTCTTGATGTCTGTCTCGAGCTTGAATAAGAGCATGACCATATACATGTATTATAACACATGTAGATTTCTGAGAGCCATGTATCTGCTGTGCGATTTCAATTCACTGATCTATTGTCAGAATATCCAAAATTCGGGACTGAACTGTCTGGTTCATTACTCCATTTGATTTTGCCGATGCTAGTGGAACTGAGGACAGCTCATGCTTCAATACATCATCATTCTGCACGGTTATGCCTGAACTAGCTTCATTAAACAGACATTGAAGGAGTATGCGGTCAGGTTTTACCTGTTTTGAAACCTGTTGCTTGTCTGATCTCGTGTCTTTATAAATACTTGCTAATGTCTTTGACTTTGTTTTTGGGAGGAGCAAAAAGTTGGTGTTGCACTCCTTTAGTCAATAATTTGAAAACTGCTAAACCAATGAACGGCTTCTGCGATCACATCGCGTGCAACAAATCATTGCTAATGTCTTCTGTTGCACCATCCTTTAACGCTGTCTCCACAAGTTGGTCTGCAGCATAGGATGCGTCTTTCGATTTTTCACTTGTCGAAATGCAAAATACATCTAACAAACCGACCAATGCAGCAAGGGCTTAGAACTACCTTTCCTAAAAGAGCTTGGAATACAGAAAGAGTTGGTTTCATTTGGACAGCAACCAAACATGAGCTGTTTTCCCGTAATGAAGTTAATATTTTTGTCAATTGACCTTGTGTGATCTCAACATACACAATCAACACATTATATTATTTCGTGTTCTGTTAATTCGTATAAGGTTTTTATATGGAAAGAGAAAAGGCTGCATGGACCACATCGAATGCATTTCATGGAAAATAAGATACATTTACAAAATCCATTGTATATTTACTACATGTATTAGTTAAAATGTAGAAACAGTAAAGTCTTGAAAACATTGCGATTGCTATGTATGACAAGTCATGAAATAAGTTGTATTTAATGCAATTATTGTGTTGGACTGGACGTGTTTGCCTGATAGTGGCAAAAACCGTATCGCGCAATTCCAAAGCCAAGCAACTTTGTTAAAACACGCAAAAATATTTGCATACCAAATAGCTTGTGTTTTGCGGCATTACGCAAAATAATGGAAGTGTTCTGTAGAGTGAGAATGAAGGAAACATATTGCTGATACATTAGACTAGGGTGCTACTTATTGGATATACATATAGTTGCGAAGATTATTGATTGAGTTGGGTTTTACGGCACCGCGACACATGAAATGGTCATATGGCGCCGACTGCGAAGATTAAGTATATGCGCTAAAGAAAACTGATTGCAGTGACAGATGCATGTATTGTCGATGTTGCCGTTTTTGTTTGATTAATGAATTTGTGAATATGATAATGAACATATATACATACACATCATTAGCAATAATAAAACAACAAACAACACACATACTATTTGCTATACACTAGGATTTACTACTTTATTAATCATAAACCATATATATATTTGCCAAACTTACCCAATTAAACAAGTTTTTAATAAATATACAATCACAAAATTAGTGATTTTTTTACACTAACTTTGACTCCGAAAGTTCGACTTATGATCATGTATGAGAAATATAAGAAACGGAATTAATCATTAGTGCAAAAGGTAACGGTCATCTTAAAGCAAATAACACAGTAACATTTTGTCGGTGTTGGTGATTATTGAATAAGTTAATTTTCAAATCGGCCTGAAGTTGACTGAATTAGCATTCTAGTACATTATAACAAATATTTTGACACCAAAATGCACGAAAGTTGATCATATATGTCAATTTTAAGAAATGAATTAGCTTAATCCCATATAAAATAGCGGCCATTTTGAAAACAAACACGTTATTTGTCAAATATTGGTCATTATGCATTGAAGTAAGCTTCAAATCAATATAAGGTTGTCTGGATTAGCTTCCTAATGCTTAAAAACATATATTTCAACAGCAAAAGTATAAAATTTGGTCATACATGTTAAATGTTAGAAGAGAAATGGTATATGAGAACCGAAAATGGCGTCCATCTTGAAAAAATGGCGGCCATTTTGAATTTTTACGATGCAAAAGGGCTTTTTGTTGAAAGAGGGCCATATACCAGTATATTATGTAAACCTACATTGATGATTGTTTCATCAAGTTTGTGATTTTTTCACTAATATGCCCAGCTATTATAGCAGAAATGAACAGAATATGCGATTTACTGGCTTAATTTTAGAGTTATCGCCCTTGTTTGTGACTAAAAATTGCTTTTTCTGTCACGAAAATTCTATTTCTAGATTTTTCGACCAATTATACATTAAAAAAATTAAAGTATATTTAGGTTATCTTTGAGTGATTGCAAATAACATAAAAATTAAGTTATAATATCTCTAAAATCTCCACCCAAGGGCCAATGACCTTTGACCTATTTCTGACCTTAATACGCGCCTAAGAACTTTACATCCCCCTAGAATTGTTCGTATGCATATGCTGAATATAAATCAAGTGGATGTTGCCCGTCTACACGACATGCCATGAGACCCATTTTCCAGAGCCTTATTTTCGATCCGTAGGCAGACTATCAGTACATTTTGATATTGTTGATACTTTGAATTTATATCATTGTTACATTTTCCAAATAAACGCATTGATGCTTAAACACCAATTTCCATTGATCTAGCCCAAAGAGTTTGTCACTTTTATAGATAAACAAGAAATATCTTTAAAAAAGATATTCAGCGGAATGGGTGGTGGAATTCATATTGTAGATGGGTGTGCAAAATTGTATGAAATTGTGTTTTTTCAAAGAATTGTAATATCTTGGATTGAAAAGCAAAACATACACATTCAAAGATATAGCATAACTCTGACTAAAAAGCTATAAATGTACAGAAATGCAAAACAATAATATAACCCATATCCTAGCTACTGGTAGGAGATTCTCAAATTAAACTATTGTTCTATATATCAAACTTCATTCATGGGGAGTTTCTTGAAACAAACTATAACTAAATAAACTGTGCATGCCCATTAGCATACAGAACAGCAGTCTGCTCTGCTGTACAAGTTCAATAACACCTCACTCTTGTAAATAAATGATGTAACAACACAATTGTGTTTAACTCACTTGAAGCCATTTATTATATTGCTATCAATGTATGGTAAATTTGTACAAATAGTTAACAATTAAAATAAATAGGTAGTAAACCATTATTAAACAAAACACCTAGCTACCACTGTCTATCTATAAATAGACATCTGCTATCATATCTTAAAATAGAAGCATGATGTCATCAGCTCAGTATTACACACTGCCTGTGTCTCTTAATTTTACACTCACGTCAGTGCATAAACCAGCCAGGCTACAGTTTCAGGGCTCCAGATAAGAGGGAGTAAACTAAACAAATCACATTTTTCCACTCATTTCAGCACCAAACCCTATGGTGTTACCACTCATTTTGATTGTCTCGAAGAGACAATTCAAATGTATAGTGACACCACAGGGTTTAATGTTCAAATAAAGATTTTAAGTTTTGAAATAATTCCCTTATCTGGAGCCCTGGCTACTATCCAATCAGACTATTCAGTTTCAACAGGTGCTCTTAATTCTAAATTTCTGATCAAATATAATTGGTTGAAATGTGTGGCCAAATAGAAAGTGTGGCTAAATAGAAACCAGTCAGCTCCGCTGAAAAAGATCGGAATACATTTAGAAATATGAGCCATGTCATAACAAAACCTACCTTATTGCATTGCAATATTGTACAGCAAAGCATCGTTCAGTCTCTGTATCTGTGTTTGGTCTACACTGCCAAATATCGTATCAGCTGAATAAAATGTTTCGATGCATGTTGGTGTCAGCTAGTGTAAATCTCTGACGCGGCGTTGGCCTTGATATTCCCAGATTGCAATGTAATAAGGTAGGTTTTGGCATGGCACAGCTCAATTATACAAACTTCTACATTTTAAAATATTGCGTTTCATTTCTGTTTAACTCTTTTAACACTAAGTAACTCTTGTGGGTTATTATGTTCCCCTTTTGATATTTTTAGATACCAAATCATAAAACCAGTCTACTTGGAATTCTGGGAAATTTAATTAATACTGACCAAAATCATCGAACTGTGTAGACCCTGATTAGATGGTTCATATCATATCTGGGTATACACTGTTTGCAAATGTTATGAGTATATTTTAAACAGGTCCATGGTGCTGAAAGTGTTAAGAAAACGTATTCCACTAGTTGCACTGTGAAATATTTATCAGGATTTAAAAAGATGTTATTTGTACAGTGGAGAATCTGTTATTCTTTCCCGTTTAATCGCAAACGTACGCAAACGCAAAGCACTAAAACGTAGAAAAGAACAACTTTTGGACAATTCTGATAATTTTTGTTTATCTTGGTGGCAAACAGTTTGGAGCCTGATCAGACGCCGGGTTACCCGGCGTCTGATCTGGCTCCAAACTGTTTGCACTGCAAATAATAGTTTTAGCGTAAACGCGTTTATCGGGAAAGAATAACAGATTATCCACTGTACCACAGGAGAGGTACCATCTGCTGAAATGAAAACGACTAAAACTCTGTGTCTATGTCACTGTAGGGATTACATTTTTCTTTTTCAATAAATTCCAATAAGCTAAACTACTTACATCTATGTACATTGCCAACGGTTGCAACTAAATCATTATTCAAATTGTTCTCATTAATAATTGTACTTGATTAAGGTACTTCGCAGGTGAGCTTAATTTCAATGAAAGGTTTTATGAAACTTTGCTTTAAGAATGATAATAGCCTAAGAAACAATGTGTACAATTATCGTTTGGTTTGTCTTTAAGGTCTCTTTTTTCTGACAAAAACCTGGAATTTTGATAAAAAAAAATTCTCATAAATAAACAAAGCTAATGACTATAAGTCTTGCGCAATACGTAGTTCACAATATTCATTACAAGAAAAGCTAAAAATAGTGTAAATAACGGTGTTCAGAAAAATGTTATAAGCTTTTTAAATTTTGCAAAATACTAATATTTTGAATTACAAAAAACTTACTCATTCAATGTATAATTGTTTTTCATTTTATTAAAATATATGCTTGGTGAAATAGTTGGTCAGAAAAAAATGAGAAAATATTACAGTCAGGATTTGTTGTAATAACAGATTTTCTTGTTCAAATGTGGGAAATTTTAATTTGAGATACAGTTACCTACCTTAAAATTGAAATTTTGTCATTAAAGTGCATTATTATTCATTCATGGGCTTGCATACAAGGTTAGTTGTATTGTTGAAACATTATAATTGGCAATATCGATCTTGAAAAGGTTGACGTATTGATAAGCTTCAGTGTGTGACTTTATAGTTCGATCAAATCTTATACATGTATACCGATTTTATTGATTTATAAGTGATTAAACTAAAACGTACAGGTAAGTGGACATATAAATGGATCGTATATAGCATCATTAATTCTAATCAACGAAGACTAAACATAACATGTACCTTGATCTCTGCGTTATGGATTGACAGTCAAAAAGACCCGACACTTCATTCAATTTTTTTTTTGGATCGAATGGGACTCGAACCTATGGCCTTTGGATTGCTAGTCAATCTCTCTACCGACTGCGCTATGAAAGACTACACTAAATCGTGTCATCATTTCCTTTATATAAATTTTCTAGTATGAGCACGTGCGGAAAAATTCTATGTCGCCAAGAAGCATTTCCGCTCGCCCGCATACATATCTAGTCTTTAAACTCTCTTATGAAATATCTTGTTGTTCGGTATTGACCGTATAATAGAAGTCTATTAAAAACACCTTTTTTGTAAGCTAGATCAGCTAGATGTATATGTCAAGTACCTGTGGTCTTGACCAGTGTATTAAGGGTACTTACACAGGTCGAACTTGTGATAAGCTTCATTCAAGAAACGTAAAATAATCATGAAAATAATAATAATATTTATGGCCTCCAGATAAGGAGAGCTTTAGTTTAGTTTAAACTTGTTTATTTTCAGAAGTACATATGATTACATTTATACATCATAAGGACGCATTAAAATACATGTTAGTGTATATTCATAGTGCAACGGTGTTTTTACATGTAAAGTTAACGAAATATTGACGACAAATTCGACAAAAATGGAAAATATGAAGCCATTATGAGACGAAGTATATATGCGTGACATTAAAAATACGCTCGGTAACTTCTTTAATAAAAGTTACTGAATCTTAGCTTTTAGGATTCCCACTACAACCTTTTTCTTCGACCCTTGGCGGAGTATATCTTTTGTTTTAAAATTCGCTACATTCTAATTCAAACAGGATAAGATAGACCGTCGGATTAGAATTGGTTAGAACGAAGGCCAAATTTTTATTTCCCTCTCTTATAATGGTAAAAATATAATGTCTTAACTCTTTCCTCCCTGAAACTTTAAATGGACAATTCCAGTTTCCATTTTAGACTAGTCCATTTCTGACTTTTAATGGTTGTTTTTGTCAATGTTTGGCATTATGACAAACAGTGAGGACCCTGATCAGAGGGCTTCTTAGGAGCCCTCTGATCTGGGTCTTCACTGCTTGCATAGGACAAGTGTACTATTTACATGTTCACTGTTTGCAATGGACGCCAATATGCGGGATTAGGGTTCAAAGGGTTAACATATTCATCCCTAGCGACGACTATACTCCTCATTTAAAAACAGTGTACCTGTGAGTATTACACTTGTCCTATGCAAACAGTGTAGACCCTTATCAGATTGCCCCCTTCTGATCAGGATCTACACTATTTGTCGTTCTGAAATATTTTGTCAAAATCAACCCCTTAGTAGTCAAATTGGACTAGACTTATTTTGAAGTTGGAATTGTCCATTAAAAGTTTCAGGGGTGAATGAGTTAATAATAGTGCATAAAGGATACTTACACAGGTCAAACATGTGATAAGAAACGTAACATAATGATAGTAATAATAATAGAAATAGTATTAATAATGATAATAATAATCTTTATTACCTCTAGATAAGTAGAGAATTCAAATACATGTACATGTAAGTGTCAACAAGCTGTGCAAAGTTGTATATACAGTGTTCCCTCTCTGCACCACCCTATGGGAGACAAATAGTGTGTGTTGTTCAGAGGGAGTTGTTTTAGAGAGGTAAATTGGCATACATTTGCAAACTGCTTAAATCCAGATTAAACGCTATTAAAGCCGTTTGACACTCGTCATTATGTTTTTTTTCTATCAAAATGTCCAACACGTGACTTTGAGGGGAACCCCCCCAGCAAAAGGCAATTTTAAGCGGACGATATTGCAGCATAGTCATGATTGGGGAACAGCGGCAACAATTATTACAGGAAGGGAATCGTTGTTATGAGGGTTGTTGTAGGGATGGGCACTGTACATATAAAGTGATCAAAACAGTGACGACAAAAAAGAGTAAAATAGTTAGTCATTATGTGGCGGAGTATATCTGAGTGAAATCGTTTCCCCTAGTGGAATATGCACTCAGGTATAAATCTGCTTTGACCTAGTTGTATGCACGTAGAAAAAGTTCATACTAGTCCAACTTCACCGACACCCTCCCCAGCGCCACTGCAGCGAGACAAATAATAAAGAGAGAAATTTATACACATTTGCTCGGTATCGAGAAAGGGGGGTACCATATATATTGTCATTTTGTCACCTGCTATCGAAACGAACTATAGAGGACAACTGAGAAATATCATAAACAAAACTGAGCACCAATGATACATATAGAGGTGACAGTAAGGACCGTGACCGCGGCAATAACAATGTACAACAGTACTGCTGTATTGTGAACTGATGCTGCCCCAGTCATCGATAGTTCAATATGTTTATGACTACATTCGAGTTATTGCACGACTGTTCAGTACAGTTTGAACTGCGAATAGAAAACTTCTATCAGCTCTGTCAGCTATTTCAAAAATTATTGAACACCGAATGCTAAATGCAACCGACACGTGATAGTTCGAAGTCGTTTTTGTTCGAACTCGCTTTAAGTTCGAACTACAGTGGAGAATCTGTTATTCTTTCCCGTTTAAACGCAAACGTACGCAAACGCATTGCACTAAAACATAGAAAAGGACAACTATTCGACAATTTTGACTATTCATGTTGATCTGAGTGGCAAACAGTTTGAAGCCTGATCAGACGCCGGGTTACCCGGCGTCTGATCTGGCTCCAAACTGTTTGCAAAGGAAAAAATAGTTTTAGTGTAAACGCGTTTATTGGGAAAGAATAACGTTTTCTCCACTGTAACTCAATTCGAATTTAACCGTTTTTCAAAGTCAAAATGTGGTTAATATGAGTATATTTGACTTAAGCGAACCCATGCTATCGTAGTTCAACTAAAAATTAGTAAATTCGATTGAAGCGATTTTCAATTATCAAAATTATCAAGGCTCGACTATATTTCGTTGTATCGTTTGTCATTCGACCTGATTCTTATGGAGCGCATTCGTTGCCAAAAATCCAGACATGCAATCACCCAGTTTTCAATTATTGTTTGGCCAAAAACGATATGTATTTGTATAAATGTCGTTTAGAATCATGCAAACTTAACATGTAAATGTCTGTTTACATGTGTATACTGTATTCCATAAAAGGTATTTATAGTTTATACTTTAAACACTTGCAATTCTTTCATGTAAAGCTGTTAACAAGGGAACCAAAATCCACGATTTAATGTTACTTTCTAAGACAGAACTATAATAACCAACATTTGAAATAAACAGTTTCCGCCTGGAAGAATTGAAAGTACGCTTTGCGAAAGACGTTTCACCTTTTGCAAACAGACACCATACAATGAACTTCGGATATTCGCCAATGTACAACGGACAATGTAGAAAGTGTAACAAATGAGTCACGAGGGCGTGTCTTAGCTACATAAGCCCCTCCTTCGACGCGTCAATTTTCCTTCGTGAAGTTTCGGTAAATTCTAGATTAGATTATGACGTCGTTTTTTAATACAAATTACGTAACATTTACGTCATAATTATGGAATGTATAAACAGAGCTCCAGGTTGAATAGGGGGAGTAACTCAAAACGAATAAAGTCTTTATTTCTGCATTAAACCATGTGGTGTCACTACTCATTAGAATCGACTCTCCGAGACGATTCAGGTGGGTGGTTACATCAAGGGATTTGGTGCTGAAATGTGTATGAATGTTGGATTTGTTCAGTTTACTTCCTCTTATCTGGAGCCCTGGTATAAAACTATGTGTAGCCGTTTTCCCTTATATTGTTTACTTTTGTTGTTCAATGTTACTTTGAGTTATAATTATAATGCTAATGTTTCTCACTATCCGTGGGACTTATGCATATGTAAATAAAAGTTGAAATTTGAAAGGTATTTCCTAGAACGTATGCCAATAACTCTGAGGTGTTCCGAGTGACTATAATTCTGCTTTACTTTCAACCTGCTTTAAAGGGACTCGCAACCGGATGGTGTTCATGTCAAAATAAAATAAAATACTCAAATAAAAGCAAATTTGTGGCATTATTTGGCTTTTGACATTAAAAACATATGATCAGTCCAAAAAACGTCTCAAGAATCGTCACCGAATCTTAGTTTTTTTAGATATTTTCCATCGTTTTTCCATAGCGTTAGCTAACGGTATAGTTGTTGTTGTTGCTTCTCTACACGGGGTCAGACATAAACCCGAGCCGAATAATGTTCTATTAATAGCTATCATTGAAGTACGTTAATTCGCTACCATATATATAGAGAGCGTCCGTAGCCGAGGGCGTAGAGGCGATGCCTCATTTTTCATTTTTTGTCTCCGCATGGATGGTCACGGGTTCGAATCCCACCAGAGCCTCTTCATTTTTTTTTTGGAAATGCATTTTTTAACAGAATTTATTATCCTAAACTAAATTTTACCCATTTATATAAGCATTTGACCTATATTTACAAATTACTATTTTTAATGCTTGATCCGGTTGCGACCCTCTTTAAGTAGTCACCTATTTTCAATACTAGAAATAGGCTATCAGGTAAAGGGTTAATGTTACTAAGTCTTCACAGGTACACTGTTTCAAAGGACCCATAGATGCACCAATAGGGTTCAAATGGTTAAAGAAGCTGAGCCCACCTTAAAGCAGGATAAAAGTAAAGCAGTTAATCAAAAGCTGCCACAGGAGATTTCTGCTTTACTTTTATCTTGCTGTAAGCAACCACTTTAACCATTTCACACATAGATGCACATTATTCCTATTACAAATTTAATGCATGTACCTTTTCATACTTCTACAAATATTATCCTGATAAAGAGTCATTGGAAACCTTGAGTCGTTTTATAAAACTTTGTACGACGAATGTTGTCGTAAGTCAGATTATAAAAGTCTCAATTATTATTTATTTCTCAATCTAATCCTGTTTTGTAACATCTTTTTGGAATCGTCTTGAAAATATCACAAGACAGGATTAAATAGAGAAATCAGAAATTAAATGTATTTTAAAGTTTTGACTTACGACAACAATGTTTATGAAACGGGCCCCTGCCCTTCATCTGGGCAGATGGATGTTTAAAGCAGGCACATGTAAAGCAGAAAAGCTCTTTCAGGAACTATCTGCTTTACTTCAGTCTGCTTAACCTATTACCCCACAGCCTGTTTCTAGTATTGAAGACACGTGACCACTTAAAGCAGGTTGAAAGTAAAGCAGAATGTGCCTTAAGGCACATTCTGCTTTACTTTCAGCCTGCTTTAAGCTACAGTCTGCTAGGAAATAGAAAACATTTCTTATGATACATATTCATGGCTGTAAAAATTGGAATTAATTCTTTAGTGGATGAATAAATGAAAGGCGTAAAAAGGTGTATTTATGGGGTAATGGGTTAAGCAAGCACCTGTCTGTCAAACTGGCTACATACAGTGGAGAAAACGTTATTCTTTCCCAATAAACGCGTTTACGCTAAAACTATTATTTCTATTGCAAACAGTTTGGAGCCAGATCAGACGCTGGGTAACCCGGCGTCTGATCAGGCTCCAAACTGTTTGTCACCAATATAAACATGAATTATCAGAATTGTCCAAAAGTTGCACTTTTCTATGTTTTAGTGTTTTGCGGTTCGTTTAAACGGGAAAGAATAACGTATTCTCCACTGTAAAATCATAGGGCTAGGTAAACCCCCGGCGAACGATTCCGGTAAGATCCGATTTAGTTTACTCCGCCCAAATTAATATTCGTAGTATTCCGTAAAAATTCCTTATAAGGTCATAGCAAAATTCGCTAGTTTTGCATTTGGAGAAATGTAATTCTCGACTTGCAAGAGTCAACTGTACACTGGAGAAATGTCAATGTCGGTCGTCAATCCGCAACTTTCGGTTTATATCTGTGTTCAAGTTTATTGAAAACAGATGATTTCAGTTGGATTTTCGGATGCAGTTCTTTGCTTGTGACGGTTTGAGGAATTCCATTCTGATCTGTAGGATTAATTTGTCAATTTCATGAAATGTAAAGCGGGTGTTTGCTTTGAACAAAGCAGAAAGTCAATTCTAAAAATAGCATTGTATGGTCATGACTAACTTATGGACAAGTCACATTTATATTTTGTACAGTCGGGTTTGTATTTTATACAAACTACAAAAAAGATGTTAGCATCTACATGTCTAGATTATTGGCAACGATTGCGCTCCATAGATTCTATCTGGCCAAATGTCGAATTTCATAAAATAAATATTTTGTGATCTGATCTTATGATGCTCTCTCTGCACTGATATCTGATTGTCAGAATTTTGATTAGCCCTTTCATTGCCTTTCGCCGATTTCAATGGTTATTTTCAAACAGTTTGCATCCTGATCAGACGCCGCGTAACGCGGCGTCTGATTAGAATCCAAACAGTTTGACACAAAATTCAATATTTCTTAAATCAAAATACATAATAAAAATAATTTGAGAAATAAAAGCTGACGACAATTGTTTAAAATTTATGACGTCATGGTAGTGAAGGAATAGAGTATAATCTATGTCATGTTCTTGAAGCAACTTCCATGTGACGAATATGTCTGATTGTATTTTGATTTCTGTAACCCTTTCACTGCCAAGGCCAACTCTATTGGCTATGCAAACAGCTTGAAACCCAGTCAGATGAAATGTATAATATCTGATCAAGATCCAAAACTATTTTTTAACTTCGATTAATGGTTATTAGTTTGAATGATTCCAGAATATGGGCTATCTTTTCAAGTCTAAGATTAACTAACTGTAAGATAACTGGTACATGTATTTTCAAACACAGGGAATTTATGTACTTTACGTTTTACCTGGATCATAATATCGTGGAGTGCACTTAATCCCTTCACTGCCATGACGTCATCGAATTAAAACAATCGTCGTTTTCAAAATTTCCGGATTATTTTGTCTTTTTTCCAAAAATAAAATAAAATTTCAGTTATTGTTTAAAAAAGAGCATGAACTTAGAATTTGAACAATAAAAGCAGACGACAATTATTTAAATCAGCTGCCGTCACGGCAGTGAAGGGGGTTGATATGGAGTCTATGATATCTATTTCGAGCGCAAACCATCAGTCCATGTTTCTGTTGACGTCAATATTGTATACCAATTCTAACTATTTAACGCGTCTATACAAACCCACAGGACAATGAGACGATAATGACTCTGTTAACTATACCAATTACAGGTGTCTTCTACTGTGACGTCATTCGGCTATAATCTTACTGTAATGATACACATGTTTAACCCCTTTATATCTACAGCGCTCATTCCCGATAACGATTCCCTTCTTTCAACAATGCTTGCCGCTTTCTCCCTAAAAATATAATCATACTAAGACTTTAACTCCTGCAATATAGTCTGCTTAAAATTGTTGTTTTCTGTTATTTCTCAGAGATACATATAAAATTAAAATTGACACCCATCCCTCCTCCTCGAAATATCCCCAGATACCTTCCTACCTTGTCGCGGTTTGGTGCTTAATTTTCATAGGGAATTGTTCCTACATGTATTTATTAAACCGAAATTATCCCCTATGCCAAGAACTAAAAGGAAGACAGAACGGTGTTTTCCAAACTCTTTAAAACCAGTAAATATTGCTAAGAAAAACCTGTAGAAGTCGCATATGGTAGTGAATACCAGTTAATCAGTATTTATTACGCGATGTCACTCATATTTTAACGCTGTGCTTTTTACGGTCGAACTTCAGTTTTTACTCTAGAGACAACACAGTATATCTTAAGTATGACTTATTTCGGTATCAATATAACAAATAAAGACAGACACTATCTTTAGTGACACTTTTGATACAATTAAACCTGACAGGTGATTTTATAATACGACTCGCCTACTCGACAATACTATATATCGTACCAGTTACCATATTGCCTTGTTTGTGTAACAGCCGTTGTACATGTATGTCTAGTACGTCTATGAAATAGTTTAAATACTAGCTATTACATACTTTAACCTTTCTTTTATTTAAAAAAAATGACACGAAATAAACAAAAAACAAAAATAAAAAAAACAACCACCGCAATTACAAATTTCAACCTGTTGAGACAGTAAATCGCAAGGAACATTTCCTACACTCAAACAATCGCCTGTATATAATCATAATAATTGGGGTGCACCCATTACTCCATAAGTACGCCTTTTGCACATTTAGTTTATTCCTCCATGGAAGAAGATTTTATACAGTTATGAATATAAGAAATGATAAATAGTTTCTATACCATAGCAGATGATAGCTTAAATCAGACTGAAAGTACGTTTCAACTTTGAAATACGGATGTGTTCGACATAAGTCAGATCGAGTTATCGAGAATAAACTTAAGACATACTGTACTAGTAAATTCTATTTAAACGAGTTTTTGAAGTATCGAGTTTCTACTTATAAACATATACAAACAAACACATAAAGCCAATGCTCCGAATATACGAGTTCTTCGGCTGCCAAGAGTCCAAGGTTATAAAGTTTTGCAGTTGGGTCTTAAGTCGCTCTCAAGCATTTGATTGGTGAGATTTGAGCCATGTCTCAAATCTCACCAATCAAATGTTTGAGAACACGCACAGACTCAGTTCAAACGCTTTATAACATTAGCCCTAGTCATCGACATTTCAATGTCTTTGACTACATTCGAATGGTAACACGGCTGTAATGCGACTATAAAACTATATATCAGCATTCTCCTAAATTATGGATCACCGAATGCTAAATGCATCTAACACGCGATAGTTCGAACTCGCTTTAGTTCGAACTCGCTTAAGTTCGAACTAACTTAAGTCAAATTGAACCTTTTTTCAAAGTTAAATGAGGCTAAACGAATACGTACGACTTAAGCGAGCCCATGGCTCAGCTAAAACTTAGTAAGTTCGACTAAAGCGATTTCCAATTATCAAGGCTCTACTATATTTCGTTGTATCGTTTGTCATTTGATCTGATTGTATCTTGCCAAATGTCGAATATTATAAAATAAATATTTGGTAATCTGATTTTATGATGCCCTCTCTGCACTGATATCTGATTGTTAGATTTTTGATTAACCCTTTCACTACCGTGCCCTGAGCACAATTGTTTTTATTTTGCAAACAGTTTGGACCCTGATCAGACGCCGCGTTACGCGGCGTCTGATCAGGTTCATAACGGTTTGGCACTCATTTAAAATTTTCTAAATTCAAAATACCCTGAATATAAATTTGGGAAATAAAGGCAGACAATTGTTTCAAATTGATGACGTCATGGCAGTGAAGGGATAGAACATGTTCTTGAAGCCAATTCCATGCGTTGAATATGTCTGATTGTATTGATTTCTGTAACCCTTTCATTGTCAAGGTCAACTCTATTGGCATTGCAAACAGCTTGGAACACACTCAACCGAAAACATTTCGTCTACTCAGGATCTAAACTATTTTGCACTTCAATCAATGGTCCTTACACCTAATGTCTGGATGTTGACGTGACACTATGTCACGTGATTTTAAGCAGAAGATACTGAAGTTGTTATTCAAAGTGTTAATGAGCATTGCTGATGATTCAGAAAATTAGAATTCTGCTTTGAGTGAAACCGATATGATCGGTTTGATAACAAAATGCGTAATACGCAATATAATAAGAATCTGTACCATTTGTTAATCGAAATCAAGATAGATCTATTGAAAAGAGTGTGAGTCTTTATCAGTTTGAATGAAAGAAAGGAAGTTTTTCAAGAGCATAGACTATCTTTTTAGTTCCAAGATTTACTAGCGATAATTTAACAAGTATTTTCCAACAAAGTGAGTCCATACACTTTACGTTTTATTTGGATCCAAATCGTGTGGTGCACTAAATCCCTTTACTGCCATGACGTTATCGAATTTAAACAATAATTTGTCGTCTGCCTTTATTTCTAAAATTAAATTTTCTTGATTGTTGTATGCATTTATTTCTAAAATTAAAATATTAATCATTTTTACTGAAGAAATATTGAAATGAGTGTCAAACAGTTTTATTCCTGATCAGACGCCGCGTAACGTAACGTCTGATCAGGATCCAAACTATTTGCAGATAATTATTGTAGGCGAGACTAGGCAATGAAGGGGTTAACTCTCAGGATCCTACAGTGGAGAATCTGTTATTCTTTCCCGTTTAAACGCAAACGTACGCAAACGCAAAGCACTAACACGTAGAAACAATTCTGATATTTCATGTTTATCTTGGTGGCAAACAGTTTGGAGCCTGATCAGACGCCGGGTTACCCGGCGTCTGATCTGGCTCCAAACTGTTTGCATTGCAAATAATAGTTTTAGCGTAAACGCGTTTATTGGGAAAGAATAACAGATTCTCCACTGTAACTGTTCATCATGTATGGCACTCGTAGTGATGTATTTGCAGAAAAAAGAGCATGCGTTTAAAATTTGAACAATGAAGGCAAACGACAATTACATGTATATAAAACATATGACGTCACGGCAGTTAAGGGGTTTATATTGAGTCCAGGATACCGATTTCGAGGGCAAACTATCTTGGTCCAAGGTTATAAAGCTTTTCAGTTGTGTCTAAAGTCGTTCTCAAGCATTTGATTGGTCAGATTTGAGCCCAGGCTCAAATCTGATAAATCAAATGCTTGATAACACATTAATCTCAAACGCTTTATAACCTTTGACCCAGACCATGTTTCTGTTGACGTCAGTATTTTACCGAAATGTCACTATCAGACGTCTATCTATATAATTCCATACGCTAATGACAATACAAAAGAGTAAATGACTGTGTTAATTACGTCAATTACAGGTGTTTCCTACTGTGACGTCATTCTGCTATGATATTGCTGAATGATGATAAACCAATAATAAACCATAATGATGCACATGTTTAACCTCTTCATATACAGTGCTCCCTCTCTACAACAGCCCTCCCAATAACGATTCCTTACTAACGACAATGATTACCGGTGTCCCCCAAAAGGGAATTGTTTTAACACTTGCATTCCTAGGAGCAATATCGTCTGCTTGAAATTGTCGTCTGCTGTTGTTTCTCAAAATTACATATACATGTAACTGGGCTTTCTGACAGAAGAAATATAATGTTGATAGACCAACAGCTTGAATTCTAGCGTTACGCAGCGTCTGATCTGGATTCAAGCTATTTGCTAATATGAGGCAATTATAGAGTTTCCCTCCCTATAACAACTTCCTGTGAAAAACACACGCAATCTTTGTCTCCCATTGTGTGATGTTGTAGAGAGGGATCACTGTAATGCATTCTTCCAAACGGAAATGATCGCTTGAAGATGATACCAAAGTAAATATGTTTATCAATCCTCTAAAAAATTAGAGTCAGGGCTTCAAACACTCTGGATTGTGTTGACAGGCCATAGTTTCTCCCCAAAACACCTCCATACCGTGCCGTGCTTCTTGGGCTAAGAACTCGAAAGGAAGGAAGGTACGTGTTTTTATCCTATGCACTTCTCTGTAGCAAATTAGATCAGTCGAAAGTATCTTGTTGAAATCCTCCTCCTCCTCATCATCATCATCATCTACTCATTTCATCATTCATCTTCGCTATATGACACATTCTGTGTCGCAGTGCCGTAAAACGCAACTCATTCACCTATCAGTAACTCGGTCTGTTAACAGGTTCTTATCTAATTTTTGCAAAAAACTCCACAATCTCGTTAGAAGAATTCTGAAAGTAAATTGCTTCCTCCTCGAAAGATCCTCAGAGACATTCCTACCTGGTCGTGATACTGGGGCGTAATTCTCTGTTTATTAGAACGAGATTATCCCCTCTGCAAAGAATTAAAAGGAAGGCACGCCGGTGGTTTTGATTCAATACGCTGCTTGGAAACGCATGAGATAAGCCGAAATTATCTTCCTGAAATAATCATCATCTCATCTTATCACCCCTCATAATTCATCGGCGGTATATGACATATTTTGTGTCGCAGTGCCGTAAAACCAAACTCACTCATCCATCCAGACGTAAATCTACAGAGTACGTAAATCGTGGACCCTTACGGTTTAATTGGCCACATGTCTTCAAAACTAGAAACAGGCAATGGTGTAAAGGGTTAGCACTGCTGTGTGCACTTTGTTTCAAAGCTGAGATTTATGGCACTATAACTGAAGAAATATCGAAATAATTGTCAAAATGTTAAGTCCAAAGTTTGTGAGAAAGATAGTTTTATGGCAAAATAAATGAAGAAATATCGAAATAATTGTCAAAATGTTAAGTCCAAAGTTTGTTTCAAAATTAAGATTTATGGCATAATAACTGAAGAAATATCGAAATAATTGTCAAAATATTTGGTCCTAAGTTTGTTTCAAAGCTAAGATTTATGGCAAAATTAATGAAGAAATATCAAAATAATCGTCAAAATGTTTGGCCCTGTTCAGACGCGGCGTCTAAACCGGATCAAGCATTTTGACAACTATTTCGATATTTCTTTAGTTGGGTTTTACGGCATGGCGACACAGGATAGGTCATATATTGAAGATGAATGATGGGATGACAGGGCTGTCATTTCTCCGGATTTTTCCTAAATCTCCGGATTTTTGTCCACTACATGGTATCTTAAAGCAGGCTGAAAGTAAAACAGAATACGCCCTAAGGTGCATTCTGCTTTACTGACAACCTGCTTTAAGTAGTCGCATGACAAAATAAAAAAAAGGCTATAGGATAAAGGAACGATTCGTAAAATCGCACTTGAAAAATGCAAATTTGGAAATCTTAGGTTTTTTCATGTCAACTTATGGCAACCCTGAGATGAGATGAGAAGATAGTTGTGGGGCGAATCCAGGACGGACGTTTGAACGGGTCCAATAGCTGTTTGCAAAATTGATTTTAATCGCCTATGGCATTGACACGTTTAACCTTCTATAAGAATAATATTAAACGATGTACAATTGGATCATTGCTAAGATTGTGAGTCGGAATATTGGAGCAACTGTCAGGTTTCATCATATCAAATTTGTCTACAAGAAAATTGTCTGTCTAATTTTGTGATAGTGTTATTGATATAAGTCATTTAGGATATATTGTTTAGTCTACAGATGGATGCAAATTGCGATGGAGTTGAAAGATTGTACTGTAACACAGTCGAGTATCAATTACTATGCAAATAATTATTTCCCATTATTTTTTGGTTTTCAGACATATAGCCGAGCTCACTGACGTACTCCATAAACTTTAACTCTCAAATTTAATGTTAGCCTGTTTTGACCACTTATGGTTTCGTCAACAAATAATTGAAACCAAGCGTGTCAAACCTTTTGATTTTTTATTAAACATGTTAACCATTATTCTACTCAATGAATTGGTTGTGTAGATAATGCCAAAAACACTAAACAGAAACCTAACTAAAATTAAACCTTTAAACTTTAGAAAAAACCACACATCAAAGTTCGAACTTTGTCTTTTTGTGTCCCGGTGGAGCTGGCACATAATTGCTTTGAACTGTAGAACTGTTATCGAACTCTCATTGATCTCAGACCCTTGACACTAATATGCCCTTTTGTTTGAACTAAGAACAATATGAACATAGGAATCAATCAGACAATGCTGATTTTATCATAATATTGTCCACACAGAACTTTGATTTATAATCAAGATGACATTTAAGCGACTTTCTGGCAGCATTGTATTTCCTTGAAGGGTAAAAGCTATTACAGTTGATGAGAAGTTATTCTTTCCCGTTTAGAGGAAATCTAAAAACAATTCAATATAGGAAATTTGTTGATATGCTTTACTAGTGACAGGCAGATAGTTTGGAGCCTGATCAGACGCCGGGATACTCCGGCGTCTGATCTGGATCCAAACTGTTTGCTATGGAATAATTGCTTTCACATTATTCGGAAATAATAACGTGTTCCCCACTGTACTAAAGAGTTTTGGCATGATAAAATTGAATTTGAACAATCAATATGTCATTACTTGGGCTTACTTAAAAAAATCTCAAAAGATGTATGTTATATGGTCTAATTGTTTCGACACAACTCAATTTCCCTCAAGTGGAACAAAACCATAACTTTCTTGAGTTGAATGTCGTCATTTCTATCTTACTCAGCGGAAACATACCCGTACGTGAAAGTTGAAAGTTGGCTACGCCACATACTTTTACCAATATTTACTTTTCTATTTCACTTAACCGCTGTCAGTCTTGATTGCCTGTTTTAACCCTCTCACAGCCGAAGTATTGTCTGCTTTCATATAGAATCGCCTGCAATATGTTTTAAAGTCAGAATTAGGTTTTTTTTCTAAAACGAATAACAATATGAGTGTCAAACAGTTTGGATTTTAATCAGACCCCGCGTTACGTGGCTCTGATTAGGAGCAGGATATAAACTATTTGTAAAAGTAGCATTTTGGTGCCATTGTAGTGGAAAAGTTAAAATCCCGAACACATTTCGTTTTTCTCAAGAATTAAAGGCTCCTCTAGAAAATAAACCTGTGTCTAAGAAATACGACAAGCGATAACAAATATTTACCTGTAACAGTAAACGAAACTGTTGAGTCCTAAACAGCCATTTACTTCACACGGGTGTTATAAGTGTTTTCTTCTGACCTGTCCGAGTTATTTTTAGATTGGAACATTCTAAAATTATAAAAGGGATGATCACCGTACTCGTTGTTTCCGTACAGTCAGCTTATGTCTACAATTGGCATAATTGTTTTAACCCTTTACCCATTAGAAGCGCCGTTTAGCACATTTAATTTATTCCTCCACTGAAAAAATTTATACTGTCATGAATATGTATTATCAGAAATATTTCTATATTTTAGCAGACAGTAGCTTAAAGCAGGCTGAACGTAAATTCTGCTTTAATTTCAACCTGCTTGAAGTGGTTACAGTGGAGAATCTGTTATTCTTTCCCGTTTAAACGCAAACGTACGCAAACGCAAAGCACTAAAACGTAGAAAAGAACAACTTTTGGACAATTCTGATAATTCTTGTTTATCTTGGTGGCAAACAGTTTTGAGCCTGATCAGACGCCGGGTTACCCGGCGTCTGATCTGGCTCCAAACTGTTTGCACTGCAAATAATAGTTTTAGCGTAAACGCGTTTATTGGGGAAGAATAACAGATTCTCCACTGTATCTATCCTCAATCCCTCCATTCCCAGAAACGGTCTATCAGGTAAAGGGTTAAGACAAAAACGCACTTATTGGGCGAGAATAACGTATTCTCAACTGTACATTTCAATCGTAAACGCTTGTTATAATCCCCAGTTATTAACTACCAGATTCTGTAACCTAGATATGAGATAAAACATTTTATACCGGGAATAATGTAGATTTTCTGATTATGTATGTCGATTTGTGGTCGAACTGTCATTTTTTATTATATCAAATTTGACTCGACAAATACCGCCTGTCTACATGGGCAATTTAGTAAATGATAAAAAAAACCCATTTATGAAACATTGTTTTGTCAACCGAGTATCACAAAAAAGTATGAGTGTCAATACACGATACAGTGAGTTTGACTTATAACGGAGTCTTTGGGACCGTCTCATTTCATTCGGTCCCATTTACTATACAGTAAAATCTCTTTATCACGACCATTTAAACGAAGGCTAATTGTTTGTATAAAAGACAGGTGACAGCTTAAAACAAGATAACAGGAAAACAAAAGCCGCCTTAAGGAACCATGTTATACAAAAAATAAGCACCCTTCATAAATCAAATGAATATAGATCTCCATTTTTATGACTAAAGGAGAGTCACCTTAACCTATTTTTGCACACGATCCCATATATGGGACATAGGCAAACAGTGTATACTCTGATCAGACGCCGCATAATGCGGCGTCTGATCAGAACAGAACAGAACAGAACAATCATTTTATTTGACTTGTACACAAGATACATCGTCATACAACTTACATACAAACTGTTACGTGAATCAATAGGTTTATCCAAACCTATACCAACATACATGATATACATAATTATTTTTTGTTCTTTGTCTCTGCTGGGAGAGTACAAACTTATAATCATACTATGGATTTAATAACGTTAATTAAGTTCTTAAACAAAGATTTCTGGGTCCATGCTTATAAAGCGTTCGAACCCGGTCCGAGATCGCTCGCCAGCCCCTAATCGGTCAGATTTGAGCATATGCTCAAATCTGACTAACCAAAAGCTCGTGAACGATCCCAAACCAGGGTCAAACGCCCCATAAGCATAGGGTCTGGTATTTTAGAAGGAAAGTATAAATTACTCTTGTACAATATTTACATGTCTGCTTCTTAAAGCAAATGCTTCTTTAGTAAACAAAGCTAAATTATTTAATATTTTCTTATCATGACTAAGAAATAATTGGCATAATTTAAACATTGATGGCCTTGAAATATAGATTTTATCTAAATATTTGTGTCTTATCTCGTTATATATTGGACAAACACAAATGAAATGATAAATATCTTCTATGTCTGAAAGGTCGCAAAAAGTACAAACTCTCTCGTTTCTGGGAATTCTATTAACGCCATAACGCCCGGTCTGTATTCTAAGAGAATGAGACGATAGCCTTAACTTTGTTATATACAGTCTTAGGTCGTGGGGTACAACATCTAGATATAGTTCATATGAAAAACTGGGTTTAAAGTGTTTATACTCTTCTAAAATGGGACTGTTTTGTATTGACTCATACCATTCCTGGACAAAACAATCAACTACACGTTGTTTGAATAAGGCCGGGAATGATTTAACAGCGGCTTGATTCAAATTATTAAAAACATCTGAAAAACCATAAATATCAAGCAAATGTTTAACCTGCCAAACCCAATTTTTCTTACCCTGTTCAAAGTCTCCCACAGCCAAGTTATACAATCTATTTAGAATTATATTGTCTGTTTGGGTTAACTTGCACCAATATTTAATTATATTATAAAAACGGGTAATAAAAATAGGATAGCGACAGAGTTCCCCATATACACCCATGGTGCTTGAATTTTTTGGAATCCTCAAATTGCGTTTGCAAAACTTAAGATGAACCCTCTCAATATCTTTTGATTTAGTAAAACCCCAAATTTCGGAAGAGTAATTCAAAATGGAACCCACAAACGAGTCAAATAATTGGCAAAGCGTTTTTGGCTTTAATGGCACTTTATTACAATTTACTAATAAGGTATACAGTGCCTTTAAAGCTTTACCAATAACGAACTCATTGTTAGCACCGAAGTTGCCATTGTACTTGAAGACAGTTCCAAGATAGTTGAATGTTTCTACATTTTCAATAGGCGAACCATTGTAAGTCCATTTTTCATCTTCACGCAAAGCAATTCGTTTTCTAAATACCATGACTTTTGTTTTTGCATTATTTACTTCAAGGCCCCATTGTTGACAATATGTATATAACAAATCCAGATTTTCTTGTAAGGCTGTGGGAGACTCCCCAAACAGGACCATATCGTCTGCAAACAATAACAATATAAGTACGATATCGTCTATCAATAAACCAGAAGTTGGTTTTTCTTGTAAAAATAACTCTAAATCTTCTAAAAATAACGAGACTAAGATTGGCGAAATTACCTCCCCTTGTCTTAATCCAACTGAATAAAAGAAATAATCTGAATAGCTGTTACAGTGCTTTATCAGAGTATACACTGTTTGCTGATAGGAATTTCCATATAAAACAAAATGAAAATGAAAAATTTGCCCAGGCATCCCTTTGATAAAAAATGGACTAATCCAATATATAAACATTGAACACCCCACATGGCGCAAATGAGTTTACTTTCGGCCTGCTTTAGGCAACCACTTTTCTTCAACACTGAAACACGTCAAGCTTTAGGAGAAAGTGCCAACATGAAATGCGAGGAGTTGTCACAACTTGCAAGCAATTTGGATTCAGACGGTAATTAGCACATTCTCATTTAGATCTAAACTGTCTAATGTTTCTTGAACAAATTGGTAGATACGTATACAATGATGATGGCGGTAGACAATAACGTGTATGCTGGCGAAAACTGCATAGTAACCAAAATGTCAAACGCCGCTCTAGCTCTTTAGGTTCGTTCTCTTTTACTAGCACACCAGGGCTGTCATAAGCTGATAATGAAAAATCCTAAGATTTCCAATTTTTTTTATTTTTCAACCGTGCTTTCTTAAAGCAGGTTGACCGTAAAGTAGAATACGCCTAAAGGCGCATTTTTCTTAACTTACTTTCAGTCTACTTTAAGCTACAGTCTGTTTGGAAAAAAAATCCGAAGATTTTGGTAAAATACGAAGAAATGGCAGTTCTGGCACACGATTTTATATTTGATAGAACTAGGTCATATTCACATTGAGCTAGCAATGAATGAATCTCAACTTCTCTCAAATCTACTAGAAAGGTACGACGTATAGTTTGATAATGAAAGGCAAAAGTCTACTTAATTTGTAGGATGATAGTTGCTCTGAAAATATCGAGTTATTCCGAATATGGGCAGCTTACTTATATCAAGATGTTTGTTTGTAGTCAAGTTTGATTATGTTTTCCGTGGGAAGCAATTGAAGTAATAAAACGTTTAGTCTCCACACTTGCATGTGCTTAAAACCGTATGTCTGCAATATTGTTAACATTGCGATTTATGGCTTTTTTAAAATATATATCAATCCGTTTTGATCCAGATCTGGATTCAAACTGTTTGAATTGCAACTGATATATCGATTGCGTAAATGATTTATATTAAACTATTTGTGTCCACGATGTCATACAGAGGACATACGCAAACATGTAGCTCTGATCAGACGCCGCAAAATGCGGCGTCTGATCAGGATCTACACTATTTGGTGATAGGAATTTCAATATAAAACTAAACGAAAATTATAATTTAGACCAGTCACCAATTAAGTAAAACGAATCCATATTATATAAACCTGGAAGGATCCAATGGACACAAACGGGTTACAGTAACACGCAGTGATGGTAAACTTACTATAACTTAACATGTACACGTTTATACTTTCTCATCAAAATATTTGTTCTGAAAGGGATCACATTTAAATTTTCCGTGTTCATTTTCAACCGTTTCAGCTCTGTGTATGTGTTTTGTTTGAGTAAATGGAGCAATAATCAATTGTGGTGTTTCATCAAGGCATAAGCATGCTAGTTGATTATACTAATTAATTATGCTAAAACAATAAAGGAATACACATTATTTGTAATTCATGAAAACCCCTCTGGAATTTCGAAAACAACGTTTCTTTATTAACCAATTAAGCCAATTTAGTATATGGCTTAGACTGGAGACCTTAGTCTTGAAACTCGACACTTTTCATTTGTCTCTATTCCCCTGTTTAAGTACGATAATGAAACAAGCGTCAATATTTCTCTACCATTCCTTTGAAATTTTTTCAACAAGAGGCCACGAACTGAATTCTATTGTTAACCTTATCACCGGCGTTTGACCTTACCCTTCAGAATAGTTATCAAAGTGTACAGTGCTCGCTCTCTACAACGGTCCTCCGAACAACGATCCCCTCCTTACAACAACGTTTGCTTCTGTTTCCCCCCAAAATGACATGTACGTCACACGCTTTCACTGCTGCAATATCGTCTGTTTAAAATTGTCGTCTGCTGTTTTTGTTTCAAAGTCTCATATTGGAAATTTTGAGAGAAGAAAACCCCTATGACGACAGACAACCCCATAAGCGAATTTTTCAAAGTATCAAACTTTTTTTCTATCATTGTTGTGATTTGAAAAAGGTATGTCAAATTTGAACTTTTTTTCAAATTTTACCCATGCAGGGTACAAGCTTCAGTAAAATCTATTTAAAAACAAAACAAACATAATAATTGTGGTTTTCATTATACATTATATGTATATGGTGGTATTTTCACCTATAGAAACTAAATTTAGACAAAGCAGGTACCAGGTTTGAAAAATATGCATCCTTGAATATCAAAAATATGCTTTTTGAAGGGCATGATTTTATTAGATTTTTTATTTTATAAAAAAAAGTAAAAAAGTTTGAAAATGAAATAGTTCTAGTATTAAACTTTTTCTTATATTCTACCAGAAGAAAGCCCATGCTAAGGCAGTTCAAAATATGAAAAGAAATTGAAAGGTCAGTGTTGAAAATTTTGGGTTATTAAAGAAAAAAGAGTTATCTCCCTTTACAAAATATACAAAAAGTACCATATCGATGATATTTAAAGCTTTATAATTTTCACATTTGGTGCCTGTTTTCTCTTAAATTAGTTTTTGTATGAAGAAATACTACCATAGACAGGAAATAAATAACACAAAGCCAAATCATCATATTTGTTTTCATGAAATGGATTTTATTGAAGCGGGCTGTTTGAAAAGGACAAAATAAGAAAAAGTGGGTGGGATAAATATTACATGACCGTAGAGCCAAATGTTGTTCACCAAAATGTACACTTTTTCTATTTTTTCATTCATCTTAAGTAGCTCTTCAATACAAAACCATCATAGAGTGTTTTCATATACTTTCCCAAATGCACTTGCATACACCCTTAAATCCAGATAACGCGGCATCTGATCTGGATTTAAGCTGTTTGCAAATGTAATCCAGTCTCCCTTCCTATAACAACTCCCTCCGAACCACACATATAAGTTTTGTCTCCCATTGGATATTGTTGTAGATAGGAAACACTGTAGTTCTATTTCTTTTACCTCTTAACACATTCGCGGTTGTAATTTCTCAAAGCTAGATTTAAGGCGTTTTATTCGAAGAAGCATCGACGCGAATAACAAATAGTCTTAATTCTGATTCTGCATCAAACGGAATGTAATCTGAAGCAGAACTATTTTCAAGTTGTTCATGCAAATATAAGTATTTACTTTAATCCTTTACCTCATAGCCTGTTTCTAGTTTTGAAAGACAGGTGACCACTTAAAGCAGGTTGAAAGTTAAGCAGAATGTGCCTTAAGGCACATTCTGCTTTACTTTCAGCCTGCTTTAAGATAAAATCTGCTAGACTATATAAAATATTTGTAATGGTTATTGTTCATGAGGGTATAAACTATTTTCTTCAGCGGATGAATAAATTAAATACGCTAAAAGTCGCTTCTATGGGGGAAAGGGTTAAGTGATAGTGTTACAGACTGATAACAGTGATACAGATGTTTTTAACTAAACCGTTTAAACGACAGAAAATGATCGACACATTTCATGAATCACGCTTTATTCATTGTAAAATTGCCGAACATTTTTGTCGTTTATTTCGCGTAAATGCCGAAAAAATCAGTTCAGTTCTTATATTTACATTAATGTTTATTAATATTCATTTAAATGAACATTTTATTAGTATGCATGTATGTTTAATCCATATTATAGATTGTTAAAATAAACAATGTGTACCCTGAAATGAACAGCATAACTGCCTTATTGGGCCACGCGAAGTCAAATCAAACTTTACTCTGTTTCAGCCCTTTTTTATCCTTTAAGTGCCATTAGGTCGTCAAATTTAAACAATTTAAGTCTTGTTTTTATCTCCAAGTTATTAATTTACAACAAAATGATATTGTTTAATACCAATACTACCTAACACATGTATTTCTGTGGTATCATCAATACATTCTGTTTACATATTATTACTAACACTTAAATGTCATGTTCATTGAATTTATCTCATTTGTACGGACTTTTTAATGCCAATTACAGCCGCATTGTGTTTTTGAGAAACCTGCATAAAACGGTTGTTTGGGGTCCCATTTGAACTGAGTGGGACGTGATTCTTTCACAAAAACCGGCTTTATCTAAGAAATTCGCTTTTTAAAATTTATTTTTAATATTTTGGTGCAGTACAAATTAAAAAGCCTCCCTTGTGAATGGAAAGAAGGACAACTCTGAAAATACAGGGCTCCAGATAACGGAAGTATTTTGAAAACTAAAATCTTTATTTCTGCTTTTAAACCCAATGGTGTCATACTCATTAAAAGTGTCTCGAAGAGACGGTTTAATCAGTAGTAACACCATAGCATTCGGTGCTGAAGTGAGTGAGAAAATGTTATATTAGTTCAGATTACTCCCGCTTATCTATATGACTGGAGCATCTGGTTAACCCTTATTCTGCTGCACAGACGTCTGCTTTGACATTGTCGTCTGCAAAATTTGTTCAGTTTAGATTTATGCATTGTTTTAATTAAACAAACCTTAAGACGAGTGTCAAACAGTTTGGATCCAGATGAGACGCCGCGTAACGCGGCGTCTTTCTAGATTCAAACAGTTTGTAAACTCCGTAAAGTTACCACCAGTAGGCACCGGGTTAAACTATGAGATCCAGTCAAAATGTTTAAATATTATTTACTGGGGTTGAGCGATTAAAAAACATACGGAGAATCTTTACCTTGAGCTTGCTGAAAACGACAGTTTCAGCCTTGTCCGCTCTCTAACTCAAACACTTCTTTTTGGATCTTCACCAAACTTGCTACAAATGTTTGTTAGTATAGAATCTAGGTCAGGTTGAATAACTAGCAAAATCGCATTAGGCATGTCTGAGTTATTGCCCTTGAATAATTAAAAAATTACTGTTTCAGCATTTTCTGCTCTCGAACACAAACACTTTTTATTGGATCTTCACCAAACTTGCTGACAATGTGTATTGGTATTAAATCTAGGTCAAGAAAAAAAAAGTGATTGTGTTAGAGAGCAAAAAATGGTGAACCAGTCCTTTTTTATACATAAAGGGCAATAACTAAGACAATCCTTATGGGACTTTATTAATAATCACACTGGACCTAGAATTTATATAAGTAAAGAATTTCAGCAAGTTTGGTGAAGATCCGATGAAAACTCTTTGTGTTAGAGAGCAAAAAAGGCTGAAACAGCCATTTTTTTTAATAATTAAAGGGCTATTACTCCAACATGCCTTATGCGATTTTAGTAGGATTCAAACATAACCTTGATTTTATATTAATGGAAAATTTGAGCAAGTTTGGTGAAGATTAAAAAAAAAGTATTTGTGTTGGAGAGCAAAACTTGCTGAAAACAGTCATTTCTAATACATAATGGGCAAAAACTTAGATATGCCACATGCGATTTTAGTAATAATCAAACTAGAAGTAAATATTATATGAATAAATATTTTCAGCATGTTTGGTGAATATCCGATAAAAGCTGTTTGTTTTAGAGTGCAAAAATGACTGAAACAGTCATTTTCTATTAATTAACAGGCAATAACTCAAAAATACCTTATGCGATTTTAGTAGTAATCAAACTAAACCTTGAATTTATATCAATGAACATTTTCAGCAAGTTTGTGGAAGATCGGATACAAAATAGTTGAGTTAGAGAGCGGACAAAAAAGTGTGATAGTCTAACTGACTGATGGATGGACGGGCGGAGGTAGATACGGTTGCACCCCGTGAAGTCGTGTTCGGCTGTATCACGTGATACTAAGCCGTGTGGAAATGTTTATGTCAGACGTTCTATTTTCGGTTTGTTATGATTTTAAATCGCCCTTTTTGTGATTTAGGTCCGTCTTCATCATTTCATAGATCAGTTTGGCCCATAAGAATGTTCAAACATTATTATTAACCGTTATTGTATTTCAGGCATTAAGAAAAGGTCTGAAAATACAATGGGACTTTAAAGATAATGTTATGTTTATAATTAAATTTATCTCGAATAGAACATATATATATATAGATATAAACGTGTCAGCTTGACTTGGTTACGGGGTTGCTCAAAAAGTAATGATACTTGATCAATACTTAAAAAATATATGCGCAAAATGCGTGTCTGATATATCATTTTGAAGAAGAAGTATTTGCCTACACGATGGTATAATGTACGATAAGATCACATAACTCAATAAGTCACAACCTGAACCTAAACGATCTCTAATCGAGGATACTGGACCCTTTTGTGCATTGTTGCGGTAATTTTCTGAAAATTGTTTGATACTACTTATTATTATTAGTTTGAATAAGATTATGAAACTTTCTGTCTAAAATATAATACTATTATGCAAACACTACATAGTTTAATATGTTAATTATTCTATAAAATATACAAAATATAGTTAAAAAATAAACACGTTCTTAAAATATCATAAAAGAAATAATCTACTGCTATGTATAAAAGTAGTTGGTGAAAGCACAAACTCATTTTTTATATTAAACCAGGCTATATTTGAAGCCATTGAAGAAGAGTTTTAGGTTTTAAAATCAAAATGTAGATATACTGATCTAGGAAATCTAGAAGCATATGTCTACTTTTGTCATTAACAAAAATAAGAAATGTCAATTTTAGAAAATTTAGATTTTGGACAGTTTAACCTATATTTAGTATTCAGACATAAACTGATATACTCAAAAACAATTTTAGAAATTTTACTTTTTAAGTAGTTATTACGTCAAAATATAATGTCTGTAAAATGCTTTGTCGCCCTCGAAGGGTCATTTAGGTTCATGTTGTTACATACGTATCGAGTATAGTGATCTTATCGTGCATTATAGCATCGTGTAGGCAATGGAATCCTCTTTAAAATGAAAAGTTATTGAACAAGGTTCATTACTTTTTGAACCACCCTCGTACAAGCATTGTTCTATCTCAGCGCTGAGTAATATTTTCCAATGCAACAATTGTCGTCTGCTTATATTTTAAAATTAGAAGGTTTTTACACGTTTTATTTTATGGCAAGAGTGTCAATGTAGTTTATGGTCTATTTAGAAGCCAAGTTACTCGGCGTCTCATTCGGATCCAAACTGTCTGAAAAAGAAGTTTTAGTTTCGCCGTAAACGTGCAACTATTGAATACCTTCACTGCCTTATCACGAGTACAATACTAATTTGCTAACAGTTTATATTCTGATCAGACACCGCGTTACGCGATGTCTGAACAGGATTCAAACTGTTTGACACTCATTTTAATATTTCTTAAGTCAAAATAACCTTACTTTTAAATTTGAAACACAAAATCAGACGACAATTGTTTAAAACTGATGGCGTCATGGAAGTGAAGGGGTAAATCAACAATAAATGAGCTTCCAGTAAATAACATAGCTCGTCTGGTAGGGTCGGTTAGATAATGGCATAGTATGAGATTACGTAAATATAGCGATACCAGTTAACATGTCGCCTGTTTCACACATTCACTGCTATGACGTCATGTTTTGCCCCTCTAACCCTTCCATGGTCACTTTTATCGTGAGAGTTTTACCCCTTCACCGCCATATTGCCGTCTGCTTCAATATCGTTGTCTGTGGTATTGTTTCAAGGTTAGATTCAAGGTAGTATATAAGACATAATTTCAACTAACTTTAAAAAATACTATATGTCTAACAAGTTACAAACAGTTCGTTTGATTAGGATCAAAACTGTTTGTAACTGCGCTTTATGACGTCATTGAGAGTGAAAGGGTCAATCGTCATTTTTCATGATGTTTTAACTCTTCACCACCGTAGTTACTTCACCATCGTAGTTTCGTCTGCGTCAAATAATCAGTGTACTTGGACAAAGGCAGTGAAAATGTTAATGTTTGCGAGCTTTGCAATGCTTAAATCTATCAAATTATGGAACTTTGTTTTGTTTCCGGCAAAGAGGTCAAGGCTTTAGCTCATTTTATCGCAAAAGTCGACAACAAACATATTTTCATACAATTTGGAGCAACGAACAGTTGACTTAAAATGAATATAAAAATCAAGTTGCAGGCTTCGGAGAATAGAACCACTAGGATCAGGCTCAAAGGTTGAAAAGAATTTGAGTTGAGTCTAAGATCGTTTTCAAGCATTTAACTGACTTTAGTCGAATTTGGTCGAGTGATGGTTAACCCTCATCATGCTATGGCGATACGCTCTTCATCCTCTCCGAATGATCAGAATATACTCATCTTGATAATTCCATCTTCCAAAATAAAAGCAAATGTAGAGTTATTTAGACATCACTATTACAATAGATGCCGACAAAAATAGAAGCTGGACAAGAGTCAACCCTTATAATAACAGTTTTGATCCAATGCTTTGTTAAAATCAAAGCTGAATAGCCAAAATTAGACTAGACTTTATTGAGAATTAGAATTTGTCTATTAAAAGTTTCAGGGGTGAATGAATGAGTTAGAAATTGCCTGATACAAATAATGCGACACTTCGTACAGTATAAATTAAGCATGTACGTACTTGGAATGTTACAGGAGTCGAGTTATTATTTCCCAATAAACGCGTCAGTGCAAATACAAGTACATTTGTGTCTATTTCAAATAAATTTGAGACAAATGAAGATGTCGAATATTTTACACTCATAATCTGAATCGTTAACATTTTACAAAATATGCATTTAATTGGATTTTACGTTTTAAGTGTTAAGAAAAACAAAACGTCCTCCCAGCGTTCAGGCGAGCTTAAACTAAAGCAAGTCAGAACTTAATTTACTTCAAGCTGTTTCCGAGTTGCTGGTTTTCACCCTTCTCTTACTATATTGCTATATTGACGCATTTTGAAAACAGTGAAGATCCAGATCAAACAACTTCCGAAGATGTTACCTGGTCTGTGCTGTTGTCTTATATCAACTGCCTTACATTAGTATTAACTCTTTCCTGGTGGGAAATGTCATTTTTTTATCAGACAATCTAAAGGTTCTAGCGATAGATGTTTTCAGAGCAGGAATATTACAACCCTTCACAGCCTTACCCCGACTACAATAGTTATTTGCAAACAGTTTGAATCATGATCAGACGCCGCGTAACGCGGCGTCTGATCAGGATTCAAATTGTTTTAAACTTATTTCAATCATTATTAAAAACTAAATTCACCAAATTTAAATTTGAGAAATAAAAGCAGACGGCAATTATTTAAAATTGATGACGTCATGGCATTGAAGGGGTTAATATATATGAATATTCAGCGGCGGAATAGTTAGTTGTGGATAGAATGCTATACATTGCATTGGATTCTTTCAGGAAGTGCAAAACGTAAGTTTACCATTTCATCGCTAGCGTTTTTCTTGAGATTTTTTACCTTTTCACCGACCGCCATATTGTCGTCTGCTTCAATAATGTTGTCTGCAACATCATTTCAAAATTATGTTTAAGGCAGCATGACTGATGAAATTTCGAAACGGATGTCAAACAGTTTTAATCCCGATCAGACGCCGCTTAAAGCAAACGGTTTGCTAAAAGCGCTTTTTGTCGTCAAACACGGAAAAGGTTTAATTACTCATTTTATATATTTTTTTTTACCTCGGTGGGACTAGACGGGCATTTCTAAAACAGTTCATATATAGATCAGACGTCAACTAGTCAGTATAAAATCCAAATGGCACTCATATTGATGTGTCTTAAGACCCTATAGAAACGTATACTCGTCATTTACAAACAGTGTATCTGCGAGGATTACACTTGTCTCATGCAACCAGTGTACACCCTGACCAGAGGGCTTCTTAAGGAGCCATCTGATCAGAGTCAACACTGTTTTTCATTTTGAAATATATTGTTAAAATCAACCCTTGATAGTCAAAAATAGACTAGACTCATTTTGAAATTTTCAGTGTCCATTAAAAGTTCCAGGGGTGAATGAGTCAACTTTTCGAACGATAGCGGCGAAACTATGGTTTATTATGCAAACACTTTGGATTCAGATGGGGCGCGACTTTTCGCGGCGTCTCAAACTGTTTGACACTGTGGCCATATTAAAAAAAAACATTTTTGAAAGTTATTTATTTGCAGACAACAAACGATAATGTTTCTTTACGTTCAAATAATTACGTAAACGAGTGAAAATACCTTTCCGAAAAGTGTATCATTTGCACAGTAACAGACACCAATTGTTACAAATGATAACGTTACTTAGCTTTTAGATAATTAAGTAGACGAGTGAAACTACCTTTTCGAAAATTCTATTATTTGTACAGTAACAGTCAACAATTGTAACAAACGATAATGTTACTTAACGTTCTAATAATTAAGTAGACGAGTGAAAATACCTTTTCGAAAATTCTATTATTTGCACAGACAACAAGCGTTACAAACGATAAGGTTTCTTAATGTTCAAATAATTAAGTAAACGAGTGAAAGCATCTTTTCTAAAATTTTATCATTTGCACAGTAACAGATAATTTAGTTTTTACAACTTGACGAGTGAAAAAAACTTTTTGAAAATTCTTTTATTATAATTCAACAGAAACAGACAACAATTGTTACAAACGATAATGTTACTTAACGTTCAAATGTTTAAGTAGACGATATTCTTGCAGTGATTGGGGGAACCATGAAGATGACGATAAATTTACTGCCGTGCCTCGGTTACTCGAACACGGTCATCGAGATTGGACTGGTATCATATCTTTATTCATTTCATCATTAAAGAAAATCCATGGAACTTACTTTAAAAAGTACTATATATCTATAATGCGTGATAAAAGCGTGTTAAGAAATAAATAAAATAAATTCAGAATATGTTTAAGCGGTGGTTCAAAAGAAACTGCACAAGGGAACTTTACAACAGATGCCTAGTTAATACAGACACGAAATCTATTATTATCGTTACTAACCCCGTTTAAACGCAAACCAAAGACAAACGTATTGCAATCAAATGTAGAAATGACAACGATTTGACTATTGTGATTATTCGTTTTAATCCGAGTTGCAAACGGTTTGGAGCCTGATCAGACGTCGGGTTACCCGGTGTCTAATCTGGCTCCAAACTGTTTGTAATGGAAATAGACGTTTTAGCATAAACGCGTTTATTTGGAAAGATTAACGTCTTTTCCACTGTATAAGTTTATAAATGTTCATAAAGCAGTCGTTCTTTTTGAGTGCTATTCTACTTTAATTGATTAACATCTCCTTCTGCCGTCCTGTGTGTTTGTCTTTCTCTGTATGCCTTTTCTCTGGTCTCTTTCTCTGTCTCTCTCCCTGTCTGTAACTCTCTTTCTCTGTGCATGTGTCTCTGTGTTTGTCTCTGTTTTTGTCTTTTCCATTTTATCTGTCTGCCTCTCTTTGCAAGTACACGCTTGCATAATTTCAGTCAGCCATATTTGCATCCGCTTAGAAATCAAGCGATAACATAATTCGACGCCAGGTTTTTAAAAGAGTTTACACTAAACAATTTCGTTTGCTTACGACAATTATTTTTTAAAATATAGTTATTTGTATATTTTAAAGTTGTAAAGGGCGGGAGTAAACTTTCAAAGAACTACTTCTTCAATATTAAAGAATTGTTTCTGTATTTTTTTCTCAAGTTAAACTTAGTTATTTTGATTTAAGAAATATTGAAAGTTAAACGAGAGTCAAACAACTGTTTGCAAATAACCATTCTGCTCGGGGTAAGGCAGCGAAGGGTTTAACCTGTCTGTCGAGAATGTGTTCCTGCACTTTCATATAGAAGTGTTTTATAAATGTACACACATCAAAGTATAACGAGCATTGTGTTCCAAATATACTCAAAAAATACGAGGGGCTAGTATATCATGTAAAACAAATATATAAACTTAAGTTTACTCACAGAAATATTAAGTGTCATGTAAAAGTACATGTTTAATTCATTGTAGATTATTTCTCTCATTAGAAACGTAGAAAATGATATCACAGTTCTCCTTAACACACAATCACCCTCAGATATCTGTGTGCCAGACTAGGTGGATGTGGTGACAAAAACATAACCATGAGCCCACCTTGTAGGTTCTTCCCTTAAATTACAGCTAGTATCTTTGAGCGTGCTACCACTGGACCGAGTCCGCCAGTATCGCATTGGACCCAGCTCTTTATCCCAAATTAATACAGTGACATAAAAAGTCGGTCGTTTCTGACAAAAGATTTCAAGGTAATTGTATTTCAAATGTAGATCGTTATTGAATAGTTAATATTTTAATATAAACATCGGTTGTTATTTTGTTTATCAGGTGAACAGGTGACCAACATAGACTTTCCGGTACTGCATCCTCAACGAATGTATCGACGATTAGAAAACTTATTTCAATGGATCTTACTATGGGGTCTAGTTTTTATTTTAATTACAGAATATTACAAACAATCGTACCACTCAAAAAAGGCTGGACCTCATTCCAGACAAAATAATGATTATAACCACTTAGCACTTCCTGAAAACAACCAGGCCATTCGAGAGAATCTTGTAAACGGATCTAGCTACACAGTTCAGAACCATGATCATACAACAGGAAAGGCGCTAAAAGAAAACAGTGTTCATCTAATACTAGAGCGAATTGTCTCCGGTGGGATGCTGGATCCTCTGAACGAATACCACGTGATCTCAGATTTAGTTACACCAATCGCTACCGTAGAGAGAGCAAAGAGAATGGACACGAGTATATGTACTCACGCCACTACAAGTAATCTCCATTACCTAACAAACCTGTCAAAGAGATGGGAAGCGCCCATTTCTATCGCCGTGTTTTCCTATGACTTACAGATTAGAAACACACTGCGTCAAATACTTTACTTGCACGCGTGTCATCCGAGCATTCGAAATCACGTGACTTTTCATCTTGTGATGCCGAGATTTAATCAAATAGTGATTACTTATGAGAGTTTGAATATGCCTATCGAATGTTCACCAATGGGTCATCTTGTCAATGTGTCTCGGTCAAAAAACTTCCAAGATACAGGTCACCCTTACCCACAAAACACACTGCGTACTGTAGCTATAACGCATTCTAAAACGAACTTCATATTCACAGTAGACATAGATTTGTTGCCTTCAAAAGGATTGGCAAGGGATTTCCAGAAATTAATTGAAGGCAAAAAGAGTCCAAAGTTTGACAAGACTGCACTTGTCATACCTGCTTTTGAAGCAAAGCAACACCTAACATTTGTTAATACAAAAATCGACCTCCTAAGGGAAATGAACAAAGGCAACATTCGAGTGTATTATTCCACCGTGTGTAGAAGTTGCCAAGAGGCTACGAACTATACAAGATGGCTGCCAATCCCAATGTCATCAGATACAGAGATAGCATACCACGTGGCCCATGCTCCCTCTTGGGAACCCTTTTACATAGCCAACAAGAGAGACCTACCACTCTATGATGGCCGATTCAAACAATATGGCTTCAACCGGATAAGTCAGGTACAGTAGTGGAAAAGTATTATTCTTTTCTTTTTAGATAAATCAAATCGCAATAGCAATGAAATGTAAATAACGACTGTGTTTTGATATACATGTAAGTGTTGATTTATTTAAATTTGATTGTCAAACAGTTAGGGTACTGATTAGAAAGCTACTGGACGTTTTGGTCTGGTTCAAAACTGTTTGCAATCAGTTTTGGAATCCGAACGTGGCTTGATGGAAGGGACGAGTTATTCCCTAATGCATATCGATATTTCTATTGACAAGTTTTATACTTGATGTGTGTGTATATTATTTCAAAGTTGTTCTTCTACAAAATCCATTAAAACTTTAAATGTGTATGTGTTGTTTTGACACGCCATAAAATAGCATAGCATGTCACGGGCAATTTTCTTATTTAAATGGAACTTAAAAAGAGCAATTGCATTCCATTCGATCAAGCATCTTTATAGAAAATATAACATTATATCAAATTATATATATTTTATAGAAATTGCATACCTAAATTGCTAGTATTAACCTCACAATTTTATGTGTCTATGTTTACTGGCATTTGTAACATTTGTATAACATTATGTTTGTCAAAATGCGCGGATCAAGAAAGGGGTGAGGGTCTTGAACCCTTTCCTGGATATTGCTATAGGTGCATACGTCTAGATTCCAGTTTACAGTGTGAAGGAACTTAGTTATATTTGTATGTCAGTTTACTGTGTCGAAAAGTTCTCAATGTCTTGACCATAGAAAGAGTACAACAACGGAGCAAATTATCACGAATGAAGAATTGAGATTTTAAAAGACAGGTGATTGCTCATTGTAGGGCAATAAAATACATTTTTCTTTAAAAAGAACCCCCAAAAACTTAACCCTTTCATTCTCAATGACGAATAAAAGCTCGTTTGCAAACAGTTTGGGTCCTGGTCAGACTCCGAGTAACGGCGGTAGGCATATATAGAAAACGACAATAAGATTCACTTTGAGTGTTGCTAAGCCTCTTCATTATCTTACCCTGAGTACAATGGTCAGCTGCAAACAGTTTGGACCCTTATCAGACGCCAAGTAACGCAGTGTCTGATCAGGATCCAAACTGTTTGACATTCATATCGATATTTCATAAGTTAAAACATCTCAAATTTAGATTTGAGAAATAAAAGCAGACCACAATTGTTTAAAGCAGATGGCGTAATGGCGCAGGGCTACCATTTCTCCGGATTTTTCCTAAATCTTTGATTTTTTTCTAGTACATGGTAGCTTAAAGACGGCTGAAAGTAAAGCAGAATGCGCCTTAAGGCACATTCTGCTTTACATTCAGCATGCTTTAAGCAGCAACGTGTCAACAAAACTAGAAGCAGGCGATGGGGAAAAGGTACGATTGGGAAAATCGCACTTGAAAAATGCAAATTTGGAAATCTTAGGATTTCTTTATGTCAAATTATGGCAGCCCTGATGGCAGTGGAGGGGTTTCAGAGAAAAAATGGCGAGTTTCATATTTCAATTTCAGGCTTGTGAAACCCATTTATCTGGATTCCAGTTTGCTGTCACGAACACTGGTTTCGTTGTGCATGATGGATTCAAAACCAAGAGCAACTTTCACAAATCAAGGATTCAGGAGCTGCGTAAAAACAAGATTCTATATGAAAAAATAAAAGAAGAGTGGAGAATCAAATATCTGCATTCTAGAAGATCATGCTGACACAGTATTGAGTTTGCTTCATTTGACAGTGATTTATAACCAGCTATCACCTGCTTAACTCTTAACGTTAAGGTTTAATCATGATTACCTTTGCAAACAGTTTGGATCCTGATCAGACGCTGCGTCACGGACAGACAGACAATATGGTCCGATCCGGTGTCAACAGATTGGGAGCATGTTTCTGTTCTGTAAATTGCCAATGGGTTGATAAGCTTCTAATACCCTCATCGAGGTTTATTAACCCATTTGTGCCTAGCGTCGAATAAAAGTTATTTGGGCAAACAGTATAGACTCTGATCAGATACCGCATAATGCGGGGTCAAAAAGGTTTACACCGTTTGCTGACTATAAAGCAAAACAACAATGATAATATATTAGCCAACCCTTACATCAAAAGCAGACTAATCTAATATTTAACCATTGGGTTCAAATGTGTCAATAAGAATAGGGCATTCACATTCACGGATTTCTCTTACCAGACTTTACACTTTTTCGTTAAAGTATATTGATCCTTACGGTTTTGGCCACTTAGATTGAAATAGAATTTTAACGAGTTTTTCTGTCGAGTTATTGCATTGATGCTATTTTTACACGAGAGTCCTTAAAAATCTACATGAACGATATGTAAGTATGATCTATCATTTAAAAGTATTATTTCTTGCGGATATATCACGCAAGTCAGTATTCTTAATTCAAACAGTCTAAATTTGGCGATAATAGCATCATATAAAATAAGTTTGAGTTTTTAAGTTTTTATATTTAATGTGTAAACATAAATGTTTGTCTGATGTTATGTGAACGTTTGAAAACAATGTAATACATTAAATATAAGGTATTTTATCGATAAAAACGATATTTGTATACAGTTTATAGTTGTTGAATTTGTAACTTAGTTATTGCGAAAAGTAGAATATGTATGTTTGTTGCATACATATGTCCTATTTTAGATGTAATTGAAAAACACTTATTCGCAAAAAGTTGATATAATCAATAAACAATATTAAGGTATTTTTTAAGTACAGTAGCAAATATGACCTGTGCCTATGATTTACCCATATTGGTATCTATTGTGCACAACGAAGAGAAGTGTTGTAGTCAAAGTATTATTTATCGCTGTATCCGCAAGAACGCGCTCTTTTCAACGGCGTATATACAGCGTTACCTCTCTACAACGGTCCTCCCAATAACGACTCCCTCCTTACAACGACACTTGTCGCTGTTCCTTGAACAGGGAAATTATGTCCAACCTATTTACGACTGAAATGTCGCCTGCTTAAAATTGTCGTCTGCTGTTTTTCTACAAGTTACATAATGGACACTTTGACAAAATAAACTTAACGACGAGTGACAAACAGCTTGGATCCAGATCAGACGCCGCGTTACGCGGCGTCTGATCTGGATTCAAGCTGTTTGCAAATGTAAGCCAATTCCCCCCTCCACCTATAACGACTTCATCCGTACAACGCACATAATTTGTGTCTCCCATTGGGTGTCGTTGTAGAGAGGGAGCACTGTACACGATAATCATACATGTAGATTCCAAGATAATACCAAAGTAATATAATTTTTTGAATGACCCTCGTTTATACTGCAAAACTAAAAGTTGTCTGCATTATTTAGGAGTCACCTGCTTTCCATTTCCTGCAAGCTGTTACAAAGAAATGTGGCCCAATACAAGTTTAATTGTAACTCGTTGAAAATTAAGAACTATTGGGTAATCTGCGACAACTGTGCTACAGTTATCATACAGTGCTCTCTCTCAAGAACGGCTCTCCGAACAACGATTCCCTCCTTACAATAATGATTGTCGCTGCTCCTCAAACAAAACAATTATGTCTAACGCTTTAAAATTGTCGTTTGTCTTTTTTTCTTAAAGTTAAGTACAAAATACAAGAGGTATATTGACAGAAGAAATAGAAAGACGAATAACAAAGAGTTTGAACCGATATCAAACGCCGCGTTACGCTCATCACTTTAAGGGTATATATTTCCCTCCCTATAACAACTCCCTCCAAACAACGCACGTGGTGTTTGCCTCCCATTGGTCTAAAAATGTTCAATTGTGACAAAAGTGTTGTTAATCAGGCCAAAATTTCAAATTTTTTTATAAACCTTAAGCAAACCTTATATTGATTTAACCATGGTTGAGCGCGACTAAACGATATGGTTCGAGGGGGCCAATGAACTATGTCGTTTAGTCGCGTTCAGCCCCCTCGAACTAAATCGTTTAGTCGCGCTCAACCATGGTCTAGCCTATTTAGCACTTGCTTTGGCTCGAGGAAAATAAGAAATAATGCAGATATCTAGGTCTAGCGAGATTGGGTAGATCTTGGTTTTGTTATTGTTACTGTAAAATTCCTGTATTTCTTCAGTTCAAATCCTTGATTTGGTGTTTATTTCACTTTACTTTCGATAATTTATCGTTAAGCCTTCAGTACAGGCAAGAGGTTTTCGCGGTCGCTCGCTCGGAGCATTGCTAGGATTGTGACGTCAAAATTGCCTTCAGATGACGCAAGCGGGGACTAAATGAACAGTTGGTTAATTTGTTAATTTGTTCATGTTTTATTTTTTCAAAAGCGTTGAACTACATGATATAGTCAACGGTTTGTGAGGCATCTGATTAGCCAAGAGTTTCAAGCCATGTGTTAATTAGTTTAAACATATTTATTTTCAGAAGTACACATGATTACATTTATACGTGCTAACGTAAATTAACCATACTTAGGAAAAGGATTGAAATGAAAGAATTAACTTATTGAGTTTCTCTCCTTGCTTATTTGCTGAACAGTAAGTGTTGTGTTCAGCGGCTTGCTAGAAATCTTTCTTGCTAGAATACAGTAATAAAAGTATTGTTTCAAATTGTATTGCTTCAGTTGCTGGATACAGAACAGAAGCAAAGGAGAAAGCTCAAAGTGCCTATCTGATTTACTTCATATCTGCAATGCACAAATTTTCCCCTTTTAAGCAACACACTATATTCATTCAGAGGGAGCCACTGAAAGCAACCCAATCTGCACATGTACATGCGAACAAAACAATCAATTCGTTATTGGAGTAAATACAGTAAAACCTCTCTATTACGACCACCAAAATTTGTTAATAATTAGGGTGTTTACGATAGGTGACCGCTTAAAGCAAGGTGACAGTGAAACAGAAAGCTCCTTTAGGAGGTTTCTGTTTCACTGTTACCTTGCTTTAAGTTACCACCTCTCTATTATACAATCAATTAGCCTTCGTTTTAGTGGTCGTAATAGCGAGGTTTTACTGTACATCATTTATTGAGCAATATTTTTGACAAGTTAAAAAACAAACATTGTAAACATATGTATGGGATAAAGAAGATAATAGTTAAAAGAAGAATAGATAAGAACCTTTTGATGAATTGTCAACAAATAACGTAGTTAATACAGTCGAACTTCGATATCTCGAACTCTCTTAACTCGAACTATCCGATTTTTCGAAACATGAATTTGCCTTATTCTAAGCTCGTTTAAGGTGAACATATCCGTGTTTCGAATTTAAAAACGCAGCTAAGCCGTGTTTTACTTTGAAATACAGGTAAGTTCGACTTAACCGAGTTCGAGATATCGAAGTTTGACTGTAATTTTATAGAAGCACATGCTTAACATACGTAACATCTTGCATCTGGCACAGAGAACAACATTGAATTAATTTCCTGTTAACCCCTTTACCCAGAGAACAGTAGTTATTTGCAAAAAGTTCGATCCTGATCAGACGTCGCGTCAAGTGGCGTCTGATCAGGATCTATACAATTTGACACTTGTTTCAATATTTCTTTCCAAAGACCTAGATTTTAAACTTGAAAAATAAAAGTAGACGACAATTGTTTAATTGATGACACCATGGCAGTGGCGGGGTTAATACTTCATCCTTTTCATGACCAAATTCATCGTGAAGTTGTTACCCCTTCACCGCCATATTGTCGTCTGCTTCAATATTGTTGTCTGCAATTTCATTTCTAAATTAGATTTGAGGCAGTATTACTGGTGTAAATTCAAAACAAGTGGCAAACAGTTTTTGATCCTGTAGCGCGGCGTCTGATCAGGATCAATACTGTTTGCAAGCGCGCTTTATTGCTTCATTGAGAGATAAAGGATGAAATATTCGAACAGTCTGTTGTTGTTTTTTAAACAATGGGTCACCATAATTAAAGATGCAAAAGAGAACACGTTTAAACTCAAACTCATTGAAACACAATGATAAGTACTTGAAAATGTTGATGATATTTCTTAAATCTGTGTGATAAGTAGTTCAGAGCCAGATCAAAACGATTTAATTTTTTTAGGACTACCTCTTTATTGGGAAAGAATACGCGCCGTCTGATCGGGATCAAATTTTGTTTTGCAAATGCGCTTTTTGGCAGACTAAAACAAACAACTGTATAAACATGTACTGCAATCACACAAACGACAAAGAACTGAGTGTAATATAACAACAAAGAGCAACATTTATTTTACTTTTACATACTGTACTTAGTACTGTAACTTCAAAATGAAATTAAACATACACCATGTCTCAATCACTTGGTCTTATTACACAGTACAAATTAAAACTAGATAGGAAGACAGATAGAAAGGTGTCGGCGTGGTGTAATTAGAATCATTATCATTGGATTCGAAACATGCATTATATCATATATCTATTTGAACCCTGAGTAATACATGTATATTCTTTTGCAACAACTACCGTCTGCTAATATTCTAAAAATAGAAGTTTTTAGATTTTGTTTTTAACCCATTACGCCATAATATATGACTTGTTTTTAGTTGGTTTTAGAAGACAATTGTTGCCTATACCCATTCCTTCGCCATAATACAGTGTCCCCTCTCTACAATGTCCCTCCGAAGAACGATTCCCTCATTACAACAACGCTTGCCGCTGTTCCCAAACGTCTGATCTGGATCCAAGCTGATTGCAAATGTCAGCCAATTTCCCTCCCTATCACAACCCCCTCCGAACAACACATACAATCTTTGTCTCCTAGTGGATGTTGTTGTAGAGAGGGAGTACTGTACTGTATAAAATTGAACTATTTTCTTCAGAGCAGAAATTTATTAAACGTGTTAAAAGGTGAATCTATGGAGTACATTGTAAATGGTTGAATGTATCATGTGTATAATGGGCACATTTGTATTATCTGTTGAAACGGATTTTACGTTATGGCGAATTTGTGGTCGATGTTGAAAGCAGTTTTGATCTAAATGAGATCAGGAACGTATAATATACGTTCTTGAAGACGCACAGTAATTCTGGGGTCTGTCGCACGAAACGTCGTACGATAAAAACGGTCGTAAGTCCAAACTTTAAATACATTTAATTTATGATTTCTTCATCTAAATCTGTCTTGTGACATCTCTTTGGAATTGTCTTTTCTAGACGATTCCAAAAAGATGTCACAAGACAGGATTAGAACGAGAAATAAGTAAAGCTTGAGAATTTTAGAATCTGACTTACGACCACATTTGTCAGGCGACGTTTCGTAAGACGGGCCCAGCTCTTTATCCAAACTAGAATTGTTGTTATAGATATCTTTATGCTGGTGATAACAATTTATCTCGTAAAATGGTGTTAATATTTGCTATACAATGGGGACGACGTTATTCTTTCCCGTTTGAAACACAACGGAACGCAAACGCAAATCACTAAAAATGTGGCAAAATTACAATTTTTCGACAGTTTTTGAGATTTATTGTAATGTAAGTGGCATCCAATTTGGAATCTGATCCGACGACGGGCTACCCGGTGTCTAACCTGGCTGCAAACTGTTTGCAATGGAGATTATAGGTTTAGCATAAACGTGTTTATTGGGAAACAATAACGTCCAAAAAAGCCACCTATTTGTAATAACATCAACTTATGTTAATGAAAGTCTATTGATTTAAATAGACCGATTTATTACTAGTAAAATTTCCGCTTGATTATTTGTTTACCGTAACACCGTTTGAAGTAGTAGAAAATATAAGCACCGGCTAGCTGGTTTTATAAAATAGTGGAAAATACAAAACAACACTCATTCCGCGGGAATTTATCGCGCCACCATCTTGCTCATTGCAAATTTACTAATCAATTAATTTACTAATCAATTCTACTAATATTTGTACGTAATTAATATCGCGAAGACGGTAAAGATGCCTCGTCAGCGGAAAAGGGGAGCGCCGGCAAATCGCAGATCATCCACAAGAAGAACGCCGTATTCTACAAGGGGCAATATTGGCAGTGGCGATGTTGAGGACACGGAGGGACCGGAGGTGACTCCCCAAACAGGACGCCATATCGGAGGTGGTGATCGTGAAGGACCGGAGGTGGTGCAGTTGTGCACGGAAACCCAAGTATCTGGTATCACCAACGTCTTTCCTAATCTTTTCCCACCCCTACTCAACAACATGAACAATGCACTGTGCCATCTCAGTCAGAGTTTTCAATGCCTTCGTCTGCACTCAGTAGTGCAGACGATTTGACACTACATGTCACAAAAGAGCTATAGCAAAAAAATTGGCTTGGGGAATATTTTAACTTGGAAATCCCATGCCTCCACTTCCAAACTTTTAGTTGACGAGCAGGGACAGTTGGAATGGAAGTCGGGGCAGGGGGAAATGGTGCAGAATATTAGGGAATGGACTGACGCATTCTTGATCTTCGCAGCTATTTTCATTAGGAAATTCCCTGAGAAAGCAGGTGATTTACTGCAATATATGGCGATCATCAGGGATGCAGAAACCATGTCTGGTGGAACGTTTGCTTGGCGTAGATATGACGAGAGATTTAGGATGCGCCAGGCCATCCAGCCTCAATCATGGGCGGTGATACATTCTGATTCGTGGTCCAGAACAATGAATGTGCCTGCATTGTCACAGCAGCCTGCACAAAATATGCTGGCTCGGGTGCATGTGGCACCTAGGTCAGCCAGTGCGGCTACGACCAGGAAATTTGTTCGCCCATGCTTTGATTTCAATTCCATTCATGGTTGCTCATTTAAACCCTGCAGATATGATCACGTCTGTTTAGCTTGCAGGGGTTCACACGCACAACAGAGGTGTCCTCGATCATTTGGTTCTGAGGCATTTCGAGGGGGGAATGGTCCAAATCGATCATTTGGTTCTGAGGCATTTCGAGGGGGAATGGTCCAAATCGGCAAGGTCAAAGGCAACCCAAATTTGGCCAAAACTGAATTTACACTATCAAACACACCAGTTCAGTTGGATGTCATGGTCAGGTTTTTAAGGACATATCCTGATCAAATTTCTGCATTGAAAATCTATAATGGCTTTTCGTTTGGGTTTCCTTTACATTACGATGGACCTATTAAAACTTATGAATCCACAAATTTAAAATCTGCTAAGCAATATCCAGAGATTGTCAGGGATAAAATTACCAAAGAAGTTAATTTAGGGCGTGTGGAGGGTCCATTTAGTGAGCCACCATTTCCAAATTTCAGGGTCTCGCCTTTGGGTCTGGTTCAAAAAAAGAGCCGGGAGATTTCAGACTGATACATCATCTTTTTACCCAAGGGGGATTCAGTTAATGATCATATTGATCCAAAGCTCTGCTCGGTACAGTATACCAAGTTTGATGCTGCTGTTAAGATGGTTCAACATTTGGGAAAAGGTGCTTTGCTAGCTAAATCCGATATAAAATCTGCTTTCCGTTTAATACCAGTCTCGAAGGATAACTTTAGGCTCTTGGGTTTTAAATTTGATGGGAAGTACTTTTTTGACAAGTCTCTTCCTTTTGGCTGTAGTATTTCTTGTGCAACATTTGAGATGTTTGCCAATTTCTTGGAGTGGGTGGTTCGTATTTCATGCTCAGTAGGGGAACTGGAACACTATCTCGATGATTTTCTGTTTGGGGAAGAAGAGGTACTTCTCATTGTTCATGCCTATTAACTTCCTTTTCGGACATTTGTAAAGCATTTGGTGTACCCGTGGCTGAAGAGAAAACGGAAGGTCCTTGCACAGTTTTGGGTTTTCTAGGGTTAGAACTGGATTCAGTCTTAATGCAGGTTAGGATATTCCACAGGATAAACATCATTTATTGGTGTCTCAGATCCAAAGCATTCTAAATCATAAGCATAGCGTGACATTGAAGGAATTGCAGTCGGTTTTGGGTTCACTAAACTTCATGTGTAGGGCTATTGTACCTGATCGCCCTTTTTGTCGGCGTTTAATCGATGCCACTTGCGGGGTTAAATGTCCTCATCACCACATCAGGTTGACAAATGGAATGAAATTGGACCTGAAAATGTGGTTGAAGTTTTTTCAGGAGTTCAATGGCATTTCAGTTTTTCAGGATATGATTTGGTCCACTAATGCAGATATTTGTTTGTTTACAGACAGCTCTGCTGCTTCTGACAAAGTTTTCGGTGCTTACTTTCATGGGAAGTGGACATGTGCAACCTGGCCCGCTGCATGGATTGAAAAGGGTCGAACTAGGGATATCACACTATTAGAGTACTTTCCGATTTTAGTATCTCTTTATGTTTGGGGCGAGCAGTTACAAAATAAGAAGGTCTTGTTCTGTTGTGATAACCAGTCTGTTGTCCATGTGATAAACAAACAGACATCCAAATCTGCAGATTTGATGGTTTTGGTCCAAGCACTAACTTTAAAGTGTTTACAACTTAATCTAGTTTTTAAAGCTGAACATGTACCAGGGACCCACAATGAAATTGCTGACAGTTTGTCTCGTTTACAGCTCAATCAGTTCCGTCAGTTGGCCCCAGAAGCAGAGCAACACCCAGCTCAGATAACAGAGTTTCTATGGAACATCTTCGAGTTGGAGCCAGACAGCTTTTGAGTGCAGGAATAGCAACTAGCACAAAAGTAGTATATACAAACGCCTTACAAGTGCTTTTTTCTTTTAGGAACTCTTATAATCTTGGACAGACATGGCCTGTACCTCTTGCACATTTAGAGGCTTTTATTTCGTACCTATTTCAGATGGGTTATGCTTATAAGACTGCCACAACATATATGTCGGCTATTCGGTTTCAGCACAGGCTGCACGGTTTGACAGATAACACTTCATGCATGACGGTTGTTAAAATGCTTGAAGGGTTTCGTCGTTCCAAACCTTCTCATGACACTAGAATGCCAATCACGTATGCAATTTTGTTAGATATTAGTTCAAAGTTAAGCTTAGTCTGCATCTCTCATTTTGAGAGTGTCCTGTTTAGGCAGCATACACATTGGCATTTTTTGGTTTATTTAGGGTCGGAGAGATGGTGTATTCTTCTCCGACCATGGCTGATGCCCCCTAGTTGAGGTCCGATATTGTTCAGTTTCACCCAACTAAGTCTTTTAAAGTCCAACTTCGGATATCAAAGACAAATCAAAAAGGTGCCCCAGTTATCATCCCCATTACAGCGACAGGTACAGCAGTTTGCCCGGTTGCTGCTATGACTGATTATCTCGAGATCCGTCCTCAGTTTCATAACTGTCGGTTATTATTTTGTCATACTGATGGTTCTCCATTAACAAGATATCAATTTGGTGCAGTCTTAACAAAGGTTATTAAGAGTACACGCCTTCCTGCAACAAATTTTAAAACTCATTCGTTTCGTATTGGGGCAGCTACTTGGTTGGCCCAGCAAGGCATTCCATACAATACTATAAAGCATATGGGTAGGTGGTCTTCTGACGCCTTCCTTAGGTACATTAGATTGTAAGAACTGAGTAACATTTGCTATTCACAGATTTTTTCTAACACCTATCTAAGTATATTTTCAGATGTATGGCTCATAGGGGATTCATATGTATATTGGGCCCAGCAGCGTGCAGACCGTCGTAATATCGCCAGAAATTTAGGTTTAGTGAAGGTGAAGGCCATCAATTGGATGGGTTTGCGGGGCATGAAATGGGCGCAGCTCAAACATAACATTCAGTATTTGGCATTGCATAATCCTGTTCCACAGGCCATTTTAATTCACTTGGGATCCAATGATTTAGGGACTGAGAAAGGCGTAGTCATGCGACACGCCTTGAAAGAGGATATTATTTCAATTGTTCAAACTTTTCCGAACACTACTCTGATTGTATCTGCCTTGCTGCCAAGATTGGTATGGGACAGAACATCTATCCCTGTAGATAAGATTGAAAATAAACGTAGACAATTGAACAGATATGTGAAACGTTTGGTGGAACACGATGGAGGATTGTTTGTGAATCATGAAGATATCTCTACGGATACCCCTGGATTGTACTTCAGAGATGGTGTTCATCTTTCTGATGTGGGCATTGATTTATTCTTATTTGATATCAAGGAGGCTTTGGACAAAGTTTTTGGAAGGTAGTAAATGGCCGGAATTTTGGGGCGAACATTGTTCGTGTGGCAGAAAATTCCGGGGAAATGCTTTAATATGATTTGTAAAGGCAATTGGATTGTATGTACGAAGGAACTGACTGATGACCGATCCATTTTTAGGGTTTTCACCAACCATAGGCATCCGCTGTGAGTTGGTAGGGCTTACACCAACCATAGGCATCCGCTATGAGTTGGTAGGTATGGCACAAACCATAGGCATCCGCTATGGATTGGGTATATTTGTACCAACCATAGGCACCTGCTATGTGATTGGTCAGAGTAAGTAAGGAAGGCCAGAAGGATGACCTATGGCAGGGAACCGGCCAGTAGAGGCTGGTGTGCGTAGGATTGGACCTACGATTGGTTTGCTGTAAGGATTGGACCTTGCAGAATGTGGGGAGTCGCTGTCAGTTCCTTCATGGCATCATAGTTTTTCGTAAGCATGAAGCATTTCCCTGGGATTTTTTGTTGCATCAGGTGCCATAACAGTTGAACTGCCACATTATATTGTAAGATGTTGGGTATTGATGTAACTTTAAATGTATATCAACTTGTATGTCAAGTATGTGCAAAGAGTTTATCAATTATATTCACTAAACTGATTATTTTGTTCTGTTGCAATTTTACCCTTCGTGTAATAAAAGTTCCTAAGTAAAAAGGAACCATTTTACAGCAACTGAAAATATAACATGAGATTTGATAAAAAAAAAATTATACTGGGATTTTAATTGAAATGGCGTCAAAATTATGTTACCAGTTTGAGATCTACTTTTTCTCAAAGATAATTAGTCGGTATGAGATCGTTGAGGGTAAATGAAATTTTTATGTCTTATTAGTTGTATTGTTTTAAATGATTTAGAATTTGTAAATGTGTTAACGTAATGCCAAAACAAATTGTAATTACCTTTCTACAGAAGTCGAATATTCGGTATTAGTTCTTTAACTGGCAACGGCGCAAAAAGGCGACTTTACAAACGGTTTTGATTGTAATCAGAGTCCACGTAACGAGGTGTCTGATCAGGATCTAAATTGTTTGACGCTCGTATCAACATTTCTTCAGTCAAAACAGCTCTGAATATAAAATATTACAGACGACACACTACCAATGCAGACGAATGTTGACAGTAAGAGAGTTAAAGCAGACGATAAAACATGACAGCGAAAGAGTACATCTTATTTGAAACAACAGTTATGTAGAAAACATTGTTGGGAGTTTTCTGAATTCTCTTATAGTTTTACATGTATTGAATTAAACGGTCATTTTTCATACAGTGGAGAAAACGTTATTCTTTCCCGTTTAAACGCAAACGAAACGCAAACGCATTGAAAACAAATGAAGAAAATGACAACGGTTTGACAATTCTGAATGTTGATTTTAACCTTGACGGCAAACAGTTTGGAGCCTGATCAGACACCGGGTTACCCGGCGTCTGATCTGGCTCCAAACTGTTTGCAAAGGAAATAATATTTTTAGCGTAAACGCGTTTATTGGGAAAGTATAACGTTTTCTCAACTGTATCTCCTTAAAGGATATTTGCAACAAAATTAGACACTATCAGACAGTGCCGACCCCTCATCGGGGTCTTCTGTGTTTGCTATATCATATGAAATGGTCTGTTGTATCGGTGACTAAGACTGCAGTGTTTTCTTTGGATCATCCTAGTCTATATATAATGAAATCTTCAAGCAAAGCATTAATAGGCCAATTCATTGCAAACCCAGGATTAAATATGTTAACTAATTTATACCCAGTGGATTATTCAATGTTTATATATTTGATTAGTACATTTTTTATCAAAGGGATGCCTGGTCAAAAGTTTTCATTTTCATTTGTTTTATATTGAAATTCCCATCTGCAAACAGTGTAGACTCTGATCAGTGTCTTCACTGTTTGCCTATGTCCCATATATGTGATCGTGGACACAAATGGGTTAAGATAGCATCAAAGTTAAAATTCTAATGCGTGAATGAATCCCTTACACCGTAGTCTGTTTTTAGTTTTGAAGACAGGTACTATTTTTAGCAAGTTAAATTAAAGCAGAATGTGCATAAGAGAACTTTCCGCTTTACTTTCAACATTTTTAACCAATTACCCCATATATACTCCTTTTACGACTTTAAATTATTCCTCCACTAAAGGAAATAGTTCCTAATTATACAGTCATGGATATGTAACAAAAGAAATATTTTCTATATTCTATCAGATGACAGATAAAACTAGGCTGAAAGTAAAGCAGAATGTGCCTAAGGCGCATTCTGCTTTACTTTCAACCTGCTTTAAGTAGTTACCTGTACATGTTTTCAAAACTAGAAACATGTTATGGCGTAATGGGTTAAGTTTTCATACAATGTATGATCTGCTTAGATTTAACAACTATTTCTTATTGTGCATATTTCTGACTGTTAAACTTGGAACTTAATTACTTTTCTGGTGCAATTGGTGCATATTTCTGACTGTTTAACTTGGAACTTTTTATCTGGTGGAATAAAATTAAGCTGTACAAGGACTCATTTATGGAGCAATGGGCTAAAATGATGAAAGTTCTTGATATACTAGATATATTGTGATGGCTTCAGGCAGGTGCACTGAGTATTCCCCGTGTCTCTATGGCACAATAGCGTGTTTAGCACATATTATTCATGTAAGGTGGTCGTCAATATGCATATTGTCGAAATAATTCACATTTATATTCCGAGAATAAAGAAAGTGAGTCTATATTACCCATTTCCCATCTTTCTAAAACTCCAGACAAATGCACTACTGTCACGGAACTGAAGTAAGGTTGTCTGATGAGGTTTACTGTGAAGTGAAGGAGAAATTATTCAGGGCCACAAATATAGAGATTATTTAAAAAACTAAAATCTTTATTTCTGCATTAAACCCTATGGTGTCACTACTCATTACTACTCTTCGAGACGATTCTAATGAGTGGTAACACCATAGGACTTAGTGCGGAAATGAGTGAGAAAATGTTTGATTTGTTTAGTTTGCTCACTCTAATCTAGAGCTCTATTATATTCCTAAAGGCGTTTGTGTTAGAACACATGTACATGTAGTTATTACCAGTACAAACAGTTTCAAGCCATATTAGAATCCTGGTTAACCAGAATTAACTCTGATTTCTTTTGTATTCAAATTGAAATAAAACGTCAACATTTCCACGCGTCTGACATATCTTCATTTTTGTTGCCTTACGATTGCATTTAGTTCAGTTTGAACTGGAAATGGTACGAGCACACCCATTAAATAGAGTACATGTATATTAATAACCTTTCGGTGCCTGTTATGAATCTTAACTATTATCAAATGGTAACAATTGTGCGCTTAGTGTGATAAAGGTAGTAACCTGTATTACTTTTGGGTATGTTGGACCTAACAGAGTAAAAATATAAAAATTCGACTGTATTAAATAAAACTTGCTGTAACTGGCACATTGCTTTATCGAAACTTTTGGTACCTAAAATTGTCGGATAAGGCAGGTTATACTTTACCAGACATTCATGGTCTGTTTTCAGAGTTCAAATAACTGTAAGTTAGTTTTAGCAAACCAATACTATTTGTGGCGACTGCCGTCTTTATGTAACAAAATAGAATCGCTGTGCCCTGATCATTATCACTTACCGCCCAATTCATTTGTGCACAATGACAGTGTGGGACATCCGAGAGTTAAAAGCTAGACTACAATAGCTATATTGACAAACTGTTATGTCAAAGAGATAAATGTTCTTCTTGTAGGATGTGAAATCAATTGGTTCCGGTGCTGAGGGAATACATACAGTAGAGAAGACTGATTCTTACCCCGTTTAAACGCAAACGAAACACAAACGCAATGAACTAGAATGTAGAAAACTACAACGTGTTGACATTTATAACGATTCATTTTAATCTGACCTGTAAACAGTTTTGTGCCTGATCAGACGCCGGGTTACCCGGCGTCTGATCAGACTCTAAACTGTTTGCAATGTATGATACTTTTAGGCTAAATACGTTTATTAAGAAAGAATAACGTCTTCTCAACTGCACCAACATGTCCGTCGGTTTCAAAACAGAAACTATTACATGGCACTAGTATTATCAAAGGAGTTGAGATGTGTAGTTAAGGAAGAGAAATTGCAAAACTTATTTTTGTGCATTAGTATAAATACACTATCGTTGTCAAGCTATGGTCATGGAAGTGTTAAACAATAAATGCAACTTTCAAACATATAGGATCCTGATTTTATTGATGTTACTTAAGTTCGGTAAAGTAACAATCTTGAGGAAAACGCATGTGTATCCCATTCACTTCCTTACACAGGGACGTGGTGCGGCGTCTGATTAGAATCAAAACTGTTTGACAGTTATTTTTATGCTTCTTAATTCAAAATACCTGAAATTAAAGTTTGAGAAATTAAAGCAGACGACGATTGCTTAAATCTGATGACGTCATGGCAGTAAATGAGTCTTACTGGAAATATATGAACGGTAGAAGAGCTGCACGACAATTTGTTTAGATCCGGGTCTGATCATGATCACAACGGTTCAATGTACGTTTTGAAGCAACCTTTTGTCTTGATGTAATCAATGTTCCAGGCATAACGTTATGCAGTTGAGACAAAGCGGTTACATCACTTCAAAAATTGCTTCCTACGAAAAAAACATAGTCAAATAAATACGAAAGACTCAAGCAGGAAACGCAACACAAACAATACACCCACCTCTCAAGCAGAACACACACACAGTCATACCATAACAAACACACACACACACGCACACTCCCATTCCTTCATCTACACACTAAATAGAAAACAACACGCAAGACAAACACAAAGCAAAGTGAACATAGGAGCCCGCCTTGGTACGGTCAGTAGCAATCAATAATTAATTATAAATTAATCATTAACTACCACTGGGGGGTGAAACCTGGGTTTAGGGGCGCCCAACCTCACACTTATCTCCTATATTCACCTATAAAGACGAACAGTGTACATAAAATATAAACCCTGTTCCACAACTTCACAATCAAAAAGACCGCCAGCACAGTAAGTAAATTCATGTAAAACATTTAACAAAAATTCTATGACAAGATCATTAGTAACATGGGAAAGAATTAAACATTCAAGCCCGTGTTAAAAATAACCCACTATGGCAACGGTCAAATTGTACTCAAGCGACTAGTCTGTAGTTACGAGTAACTGTAAGACATGGAAGGGTCCAGGGTACGACAGAGAGGGAGAGAAAAAACAAAGCACGAAAATCCGATATAACTCTCCCGGTTAAGGACGGCTTTAGAGATACATCATCATGTAGTGCTAAGCCCTGTCTGTCGTCGCACAACCAAAGAGGAAAGCATAGTTATCAATTGTAGATTGATCGATAACCAAACGTGAAGTGCGCAGCAATATAGTTGGATCATAATCTTTTTTGAGGAAAAATCTAATACGTTTCACAAATAGGTTTTGAAAATGTATATGTCCAAGAATCTTACGAAGTCGTTTGTAAATCACATCACCATAAAACTCCTGATGTGAAATACCTTGCCGCAGAAAAGACTTTAAGTTACATTTATACTTGTTAATGAGAGGAAGATTTCTATAAAATAATTTAGAAAATATTTTACGAAGTTTATGAAATCTGTACAACTTGACTACGAACAAACATTTCTGGATATATAAGTAATTAGGCCGTATTCGGTGATAACTCGGTACTGCCAGAATAAGTGTCATCATAAAGTTTGTAGACCCTTGCCTTTAATTATCAAAATTTTCCTCACTGATTATTTGTTTGAAAGAGGTTGAAATTTGTCTATAGCTACCTCAATGTTAATATGACCTAGTTCTACCAATACTACACTGTTTGCATAGGACAAGTGTATTCCTCACAGGAACGATGTTTGCAAATGACGCATTTGGGCGTGGCTAGGGTTCAAAGAGTAAAACGGAAAGGAATACATTTTTATCGACTGTATACTTTCTGTCCTCTAGAAATACGAATACATTGAAGCCCAGTTATTTATGAAACATCATATATATACTATGCCAAACTGCCAATGCAACACCTCCGAGTTCCCTTCTATTTTCATAGCAGAGCGGGTGTTTTAAATCGATGGAAAAGTTGACACACAATTATTAAATGTTTTCATTTGTTGTTTTTTAATTGATGTACTGTCCTCAAAGTTGTTAATATTGGCAACGAATTTTCATTGACACTTCTGACGAATAATACCCATCTATCCAAACGTATCGCTAATTTCTGGTTAATATTCCCCATTGAAAATGCATTGGAATGAGATTTCTGACAATTTGTTATCACAAAATTCAATATATTTGGGACCAAATGCCAATTTATTTCGTTTTTGTTTACCAGGAGTAGTGTCCAATGATCACCCTATGAATTGCAGAAGAAATATATTCAGGATACGCACACCTTGCAGAATTGACCAGACTAACTTAAGACATGTTTAACACTGGAAGTAATGGGGATATCCGGGGTGTTGCTTTGGAAGTTTGGCATAGTATAATAAACAACGTTTCCTGATCTCAAATTAAGGTATAATGAGATGGACATTATGCATGAAGTTTGGATACAATGTAATAATCAGGTGATTTCGAAGTATTCGTTATTAGCGAGCTTCACTGTCACACTTCTGAGTAGACAAAACAATGTATCATAAATGTTTTTTATCATTTACTAAATTGCCCATGTAGACAGGCGGTATTCGTCGGGACGAATTTGATGTAATAAAATATGACAGTTCGACCAAACATCGACTTACTTTATCAGACAATCTACATTATTTCCGATATTTAATGTTTTATCTGATATTTTTGTTACGGAATCTGGGGATTATAACAAGTGTTCAAGGTTGAAATGTAATGTGGAGAAGACATTCTTCTCTACCAATAAGCGCGTTTGGTCTGTAACTATGCTGCTGATTGCAAAAAGTTTGGAGCTAGATCAAGTTCTAGTTTTAAACGCAGGTGACCACTTAAAGCAGGTTGAAAGTAAAGCAGAATACGCATTAAGGCCCATTCTACTTTACTTTCAGCCTACTTTTTAAAACCATCTACTAGGATATAGAGAAATTTCTTAACCATACAAATTCATTAATAATATGTAAAGTTGAACTAATTTTCTTTATAGGAAAAAATATTAAGTGCGTAAAAATCTGTATTTATGAGATAGTGGGTTAAAGAACGTGTAAGGACTTGAGCGGGTTAAATGTATCGGTGTTCGACTCAATATATAACACTATAGTCCATTTATCTATGGTTAATATGAGTTTATATTTGATTTAATCATATTTTGTTGCATATATAATTATCAGATATCATATATATTTATCGACTAACATGTACACAGTTTTTACAGCATATATTTATACAAATTATCAAAAGATTATAATTTATTGCATACTATGAGTTTATTAAGATTGTAGAGTGCTTCCTTTCTACAGCAACTCTAAATGGGAGACAAAGAGTGTGTTTGTTGTTCGATGGGAGTTGTTATAGGAGGAAAACTGGCTAACATTTTCCTGGCAAACAGCTCAAATCCAGATCAAACACCGCGTAACGCGGCGTCTGATCTGGAATCAAGCAATTTGTCGCTCTTCATTTAGTTTTTTTCTGTCAAAATGTCCATTAAGTAACTTTGAGAAACAAACAGCAGACGACAATTTTTTAACATACGGTATTGCAACAGTAAAAGAGTTAGACATACTTGTTCTGTTAACCCTTTACCTGATAGCCTATTTATGGTACTTAAGATAGATGATTACTTAAAGCAGGTTGAAAGTAAAGCAGAATGCGCCTTAGGGCGCATTCTGCTTTACTTTCAGCCTGCCTTAAGCTATCATGTGCTATAATATAGAAACTATTCCCTATAATACATATTCATTACTGATTAAATTGGAACTATTTTCTTCAGCGGATGAATAAATCATATCCGCTAAAAGGCGCTTCTATTGGGTAAAGGGTTAAGGGTAGTGTAACAAGGTCCGTTGTTGGGAGGGAGCATTGTATAACACTATAGTCCATTTATCTAAGGTTGAAAATAAGTTTTATTGAGGTTGTAGAGTGTTTCCTCTTTACAGCTACACCAAATGGGAGAAAAAGATTGTGTTTGTTGTTTGGTGGGAGTTGTTATAGGAGAAAAATGCTAACATTTGCAAACAGCTTAAATCCAGATCAGACGCCGCGTAATGCGTCACCTGATCTGAAATCAAGCAGTTTGTCACTCTTCATTATGTTTTTTTTCTGTAAAAATGTCAATCATCTGACTTTGAGAATAACAGCGAGAATAGTTTTACCCTGACGATATTGCAGCTGTAAAAGCGTTAGACATGCTTGTCTTGGATCGGTACCCATAACAAGCGTTGTTGTTAGGAGTGATTCGGTGTTTTGAGGGCGGTTGTAGAAAGGAAGAACTGTATAGTACATTTATCTGTAGTTGATTTCAGTTTATTGAGGTTGTGCCGGGAATGATAAATGGCTACTGTCGTCACAAAGTCTTCTCTTGCAATGGTTTTATACAATAAGAACTGAAATGAAACGGTCTGTCTAGACAGGAATGCTGTAACGTCTGACTGAAATATTATCAGTCCAACTAAATCATATTTACATTTATAACAGACTGGAAGCTAAATATCTTAACCCTTTCAATGTTAAAAAGAGACTCAACTCATTCAACCCTCATACTTTTGATGGAAAGTTCCAGTTTCCAATTTGGTAAAGTCCGTTTTAAACTATTTTTTTAATCTATAAACTGCAAATTTTCAAATACATAAGGCTATGATCAGAGTCTACACTGTTAGTATAAGTTAAGTGTACGATTCACATAAAACTGTATGTCAAGTTTAAAATTTGGAATACAGCTAAGTATGATTTGAGCGAGTTCGAGAGATCGAAGTTAACGACTTTTTACAGTATGCATACATGTATTATAAGCCGTTATATCACTCAGAAAAATAACCAGACACTCGTTTTCAAATTCATCAAATTGTCAATTGTGGTATGCTTTCTATTGATTTTCGCAATCGGGAACTTTGTTGTTCTCTAGAATGAGATTTCGTGATATCTGGTCATTGTTCTAGGTTCTAGAAACACAGAAATTACAGGACATAGTTCACAGTATTTGCCTTTTCTTGAACGACTACATGTATCAGTTAATTGGACTATGCTAAAATTTGCAATGTTAAATCTTTAACTGTTTCAGTAGTTTCCGTCGTATCTCTACACTACAAGCTGTGGCTATTCATATAATCGTCGTTATAATATAATATATATTGCCATTCATATAATCGTCGTTATAATATAATATATATTGCCATTCATATAATCGTCGTTATAATATAATATATATTGCCATTCATATAATCGTCATAATCATTGTATACCAAATTTAAAACTTATCAATTGTCAAATTATCCATTAAGATATAGGTAACATTTTGCTGTACAGTCTACAAGAGACATTATTTTGGAATTTTATATTCTAATATTGGAAACTGTCTGCTTTTCACCATAACTTGTTTTCCGAAAGCAGAGGGAAATGATTCAGTGTTCAGTTTCTTCAACTTGAGATTAATTTAACAAAGTGCATATTTGAGCCTTTTTGATCGTCCTGTGTCTTCAGTCGTCCGTTTAAGCCATTCGTTCGTCGTCAACACATCTCCTCCTAAACTGCAGGCATAACCCTTCTATGGTCATCTTTAAAAGTTGTTCAAATGCCGTAGTTTTAAACCGTTGCATATCTAGGATCGTTTGAATAAAACCACAGTGACATAAGCTTATTTATATTTGGAACAAAGCACCATCTTCAGGTCCTCAATCAAGATTGTTCAAATTACGAGAGTATGTCTCTGGTGTAAAAAATGACCTCGCCCTCGGAGTCATTCATTTACACAGGGTTATGTATTAAACTCTTCAAATATGTTTTTCTCTGAAACTAATATGGCTAGAGCCGATGGTTGGCAGGGTGACACTTATCGAGGTACTTTCTAATAGTGTTCAAATAATTCTGTACCGTATCATATCTAGGTAACAGGCGCTAAAAATAGAATGTTTTCAATAAAATGTTCAAAAACTGAGCGTGTCTGAAACAACTAGAACGATTTGAGTCATTCATTTACACAGGGTTATGTATTAAACTCTTCAAATATGTTTTTCTCTGAAACTAATATGGCTATAGCCGATGGTTGGCAGGGTGACACTTATCGAGGTACTTTCTAATAGTGTTCAAATAATTCTGGACCGTATCATATCTAGGTAACAGTCGCTAAAAATAGAATTTTTTCAATAAAATGTTCAAAAACTGAGCGTGTCTGAAACAACTAGAACGATTTGAGTCATTCATTTACACAGGGTTATGTATTAAACTCTTCAAACGATTTGAGTATTTACTTACACATATAATGCATTTGTGACCATCTGACAGAGTTCTTCCTTACCTACAAAATACATGTCTACCAGTGGGTTGGAAAAGTTTGGCATATGGTTTTAATTGAAAGCTTACATTGAATTTTATACCCCTGGGGTCAAAACTGGCCGGGTCTCACAAATTTTACATAGGATATTCTTCAAAATTCTCATACTCTAAAACCGAAAGGTTTAGATTCGTGATGTCCTCTGGTGGACCTTCACCAAGATTGTTCAATGTATCCCTTTGTGTCAAATTGGCCCTCTCCGTGTGCCACAAAGTTAATTAAAAAATTTCTTTAATGTTATCTGTAAATTCTTTTCAAAGTATTGCTCTGGGAATATACTCAACAATTTACACCATCCTTTTTTCATTATTTCTCAGCTTTCCAAGATATTTTACATTCACATCAAAGGTTCTAGGTGAGCGATACAGGGCCTGTTATGCGAATCGTGTTTAATACAAGCAATTTAAGTTAAGTCCAATACCTAAGCCACGTAATAACTTTGGAATAAGAATATGTTCAACATAAGCGAGTTCCAGATTTCGAAAACTAAATGTAGTAATACTGATAAATTTGACTAAAAAAGTTCGACTGTATGTGGAAAATTGTCTAGTTAAAACTGTGTCTCAGCAGGTTTCAAACTGGTTTTCACCTACTTTTAGATGCCTTTACATGCAAAACTACATAAAACTTTAATATGAAAAGGAAAACAGACATTGCATTTAAAAGAAAATGGCTAACCCATTGATCCCTAGTGATAGGTATATTTGAGACAGAACACTGAAGAGTTTCCTCCTGACCCACAGGTTCATATACGAGGGCTCGAAGAGGGTTTAGTCAGGGTCTTCCATGATTTTCTTTTTCAAAAAATTGTAAATCTAAACCCTAAATTGTTAGAAATAGGCTATACTAATTGGAAGCTATAATTGTCTATTTGAAGTATTAGGGGTTCATCAGTTAAGAAAAGTCTATGATGAGACAATAAATATTAATTAAGATTATGAGCAAAGTAGATACAGTTGAACTTCGATATTTCGAATTCGGTTAGGTCGAACATACCCGTATTTCAAAGTTAAAACGTGGCTTAGCCATACAGGTATGTTCGACTTAACCGAGCATGAAAAAATGCAATTCATGTGTCGAAAAATCGGATAGTTCGAATTAAGCGAGTCCGAGATATCGAAGTTCGACAGTAGCATATTTAAATCAAGTTATCTTGTGTTAAGATTCAGAAATAATGCCAACAACATTCATTATATTAAGTGCAACATCAGTAAACTTAATAACATGGCACACAGGTTCGTAGGAAAAATATGATCCCTGCATTTGCAAATGAAATTATCAAAACTTGTTCTATAAATCAAACAGAGAAGCCTACAGTTAGACTCATCGATCACATTAACAACCTTCCATCATCAACTTGTAAGAAAATCGTGCCGTCTAAAAAATGGAGACCTATTTACGCCTTTTATTTATTTCTTTGCTGTAATAAACAATTCCAGTTTATATAGTCATGAAAATGCACCATAAAGTATGTCCTTGGAGTAAGGCATAGGAGACGGTAGTTTTTAAAAGCATGCTAAAAGTTAAGCATACTGAACCTTTAAGCGAATTCAGCTTTACTTTAACCTGTTTTAACCGATTTACCCATTCCTTTTAGTGTTATAAATACAATACTACTAAAGACGGATTTAAAGTAAAGCTGAATGTCCTTAAAAGGGACATGCCACTTTACTTTCAACCAGCTTTAAACTCACGCATAGATATGTACTGCAGATGCCTTCTGCGGATCATGTTCAGGACTTCCTAAGCAAGAACATTTTTTCTTAGTGTACATATAATTAGAGGCGTAAAAATGTTTTTTTATGGAATATTCGGTTAAGTGGCTATAAAGTATTGAAACCTCACACTATTCGAAGAGACAAGCTTTGAAGATAATCACACGTGTGTAATCTTTGATGTCGAAATATTTACCTTGGTTTTTTTTTTTGCTGAAAACATTAGATAAAGTGCTTGGTATGCATATAGCCGCTTTATCAGATAAACACATATTAAGACAAATGGGTAAACCTGAAGTTGATACACGGCGCGAGGTATTTAATTATGTTTTAATTGTTCTTAATAAAAGCTATCATTAATCAAAATATTATTATATGTGAGCTTTATAATGAAGAAAACACAAACAAGCCTCATATATAACTGTAATCTTAAGCACTTACAGCCACTCGAAACTAGGTTCCCCTTCGATCATAATAAGGCTTATTGTATCTTAACCCTTTCAACCCTAAAGCCCTCTGTAGAGATTACTGATTACAAATGCAAATAGTGTAGACCCTGATCAGATGGCTCCTATAGGAGCCCTCTGGCCAGGGTCTGCACTGTTTGATAGTTTCATTCGTTTTTGTTGTCATGCCAAAAATGTAACAGTAGACTGGTTTGAAATACTTGTACTAGAAGAGTTCAAAAGGATTATAAATACACACAAGAGAAATTTAGGGTTGAAAGGGTTAACCCTTTCTCACCGAGGTCGCACAACATCGACTTTATAAAACAGTTTGGATACTGATGATATCATGGAATATGAGGTGATATATCAATATTTGCGACGTGTTATAAAATGAACTGCAGTAAGGACAAAGAATGCCTTTCATTATTTTGGAAATAACTCTTTTGAAAGGCAATATATAATGGTCATCATTGGATAATTGAATAGTGAACTTAGAATGTCAGCAGTGTTAAACACATCGAGTTTTTTTCTATTGATGTTGGTATACTATCATCTTGAAGAAATTGATAGTTTATCATAAACAACCCCACATCGCCCAACCAGAAAAAACAAACCTTTCTCAAAAAAAGAATACGCGTGTCTCGTAAGTCAAAGCAATGCAGAGGGTTGTTGAAATCAAAAAAATAAATTCTGAATAAGGGGAGATCCTGTGAAAGCACAGAAAACAAAGCAATTCTGAAAATTGCAGACTCGGTTTAATTGAGTCTGTTCATGAGCAATACTGAAATATACAACAGTGCACTAGCTTAAGCGGAATTCAATTTTCGACTGTTAAATGCGCTGAAATCAATGATTCCAAAGGACCAGAAAATATAACAACACTGAGAATGAAGTACGGGGCGACTTTTTACAGCCGCCACACAAGCACTTAACATCTGCTGTTGTGAAGTATATAAATTCAAGACCAAACGATAGAACAATTTATACTATGTAGTACATTTTTCTTACCCAATTTATATCGAGACAGTTCTCACTATTTTCAACTTTTGGTATGAGATTAGCTAAATTTGTAGAAGAAAACGTGATGCTTAATCTTAATAGATAATACTCTCGGTTTTATATAATGTTGTCCTTGGTTTTTATGTCCTTTTAAGTGCTACCGGAATTGTAGGGAAATTTATATTGAACTTATTTATAAGACTAACACAAAAACTATTTTTGAAATTTATTTGAAAATTGTCTGGTAGTGTAGCAGTAGGCAACCTACTGTGATTTCATTATTAACGGGAGTAGCTATTCCCTTTGAATTACCAAACACGATGTACTCTTTCAGTGTTATACAGTAAATCCTATACAGTATAACCTGCCTTATCCGACACCCCTCGGTACCAACTGATGATGTCAGACAAAGCAGTGTGCCGGTAAAACATGTTTTAGATATGAAGTCGAACTTTGAAGAAAATGTTGCTTCTATGCGCAAGACACAAATAAAGCAGAAAGCTTCATATGATTTTCTGTCCTGTGTTATTTGCACTCTTGTACAGTGGTGAAGACGTTATTAATTTCTAAACAGCCATCTTAACGCACAAGCTATTATATCAACTGCGAAACGTTTTCTACCCTTTATTACATTAGGTTTAGGTTTTGTTTGCGTTCAAACTGGGAAGTACAACTTCTTCCAATTCCGCCTGCGTGGATAAGGATTTGCCCCATTGGGGATCACTCTATCCTCCATACCACGTGACGTCATCATTTTGCCCAGCTTTACCACAAGCGTTGCATGACGCGCGTAACTAAATGCCGTAATGTGTGATGATTTTACTATAAACAAGGTCGTGTCCGGGCGGAAGAAAATGCACACAAACTGCAATTATTTGGTTATTTGTATAATGTTTTAATGATTTAAATGGGAGAAAAAAAATCCACCATTCGCTTCGCTGATGTAGGATAGCTCCCCCTCGGGTCAGAAAATTCACGCAGGATTTCGGCAAGCCTGCATGAATTTTCTGACTCGAAGGGGAGAAATTCCTGTCCTACATCAACACACATGGTGGATTCTTATAGTCTCCTCACTGTACCTTTTGTACTCTAAACGGATAGTTATATTCTAAAGTTTGATACCATGGCGTAATCAAAATTTGATCTTTGTAGCAAATCAGCTGTTCAAATGTTTCCCGGGCGCCGCTCATGCTGAGTAAAGGGGACCATTCTAACTAACAAGCTTTTAAAGTGAGAAAGGTGTATTATTTCACGTTTTAAAGAAAATAAACGTTAATGCGATCAAAATTGTTTTTTTCGTTTTGTTTATAACATCTGAATGTAATTTTAGATATTTTCTCTCCAGAAACGAGTGCCAAAGAGTTAGATATCAGGTCCCATACTTAAGATAAACGGACACAGAGTCACGTGGTGGCTGATCTTGAATCATACATTTCAAATGCCAGTGTATTTGTGTTAGGCAGTTATTTGGTTAATTATTTCACTGCCATGACGTCATCTGCTTTAAACAGTTGTCGTCTGCTTTTATTTTTTAGTTTATAATCTTTGAAAGTTTGACTCGAGAAATGTTGAAAAGAGTTTCGAACAGTTTGTATCCTAATCAGACGCCGCATTTCACGGCATCTGTATAGGGTACAAACTGTTTCCAAATAACTATTTTACTCTTGGTAAAGACGTACTGTGTTTCAATCTATTATATATACATATAGATCAGTGTTTATATAGATAATATAGCACTTATTCTTTGGCGAAACAAAAGACCATTTAAAATGACCTTGAACATCTTTTCAAAATGTTATTGAGCATAATTATTTAACTTGAAATTCGTTTAGTCAAACATATTATCCATAGTTAAAAGGTAAACTATCCTTCTTCTGTGATGTAAGGGTAAGTTTGACTTTAAATGACTTTCCGATGCTAATATCCGTGTGATTTAAAAAGCAAAATCTAATTAATTTCTTAAAAGCGAAGGTTTACTTTTACGAGCAATACTGCTGCAGATCGAGGAGTTGACATATCAAGAATCATATCTGATTTTATGTTTATGCATACAGAAAGAACATTTACTTTGAAAAGACAGACTTCGTATGGTTAGGCAGCTGAAAACTGTTAAAATCAATTTTATTAAAAAGGTCTAATGCAATTTGAAAATCAAAAATTCGTCTTTTTAACAGGTCGATGCCCATATTCAATTTGAAAAAGATTATTTGTTAAATTTCAAATATCCGTGAAAGATTTCACAGACGAAAAATATCATTAGCTACGGTCTCAATATCAAAACACTTAACCCTTTCATGATTAAATCTATCGTGAGATTGTTAGCCTTTCATCGCCATATTTTAGCCTGCTTCAATATTGTTGTCTGCAATATCGTTTCAAAGTTAAATTTAAGGTAGTATAACTGACGTAATTTCATAACAAGTGGCAAACAATTTTGATCATGATTAGACGTCTCGTATCGCGACGTCTGATCTGGATAAAACATGTTTGGAACTGCGCTATATGAAGTCATTGAGAAAAGGGTGAAATGGAATTTAAACGATTCTGAGGTTTAGACAGCGAGTCAGCATGATATGTTGTCAGCGGCGCCCTGTCAATCACGTATTGACATTTTAATTTGTAAAGAACATTAAAAAAGAATTAGTCGAGTTACAATCCCAGCTGAGTCAATTAACTTAAAGTGATTGTGGGCAGTTAAAATAATACAATCAATGCGACGTGCTGTTTTTCATTGACATATTACGTTACCCGTTAATAAATCACAAAATAATCCCAAACAGGCAATGACGTAAAAAGTGTCAATAGTAAAACATTGACCTTAGCATAAAATTTGTTAACCCTAGCAATACCAAAACGTATACCAGCATCTACCAAAGGCAGAGTATTTCAGTCAAACTGTTTGGCGCTTTATCAATATATATTTGTTTAGATACATATAACATACATATAAAGAAGTCATTGCGACGGTAATTTCCAGCAGATGATATCGAAACTCTGACAGGTTTAAGCGCACATGAAATGGAACACATAACACAAGCAAATGTGAAAATAATGTTTCTTCGATCGACTCAATATACTTTAACATTTATCACAACAACCCGTCAAAATTCACTGCCATAGTATATTGGTCTGAGTAAGTTAATGTGCTGTCTGTTTAAGATTAAATTCCCGAATGTTTAGAATGATTGTTTCCTATTGTCAACAGATTGCTTCTTATTAGACATAGAGTAAAAGGATATGCTTGTGTTTAGTAGATTTGGTAGTAAAATGTTAAAGAAAATTGATATTTAACGCTCTCCAATCTGCGGGCAAATTCTTAAAAAACCAAAACTTGCTGGTAATTTTTTCTGGAAAAGAATTGGCATACAAATCAGCCCCGGGTATTGTTGCAGACGACATGTACATTGCGAGTAGAATAATTGTAGTGAATGACTTTTGTTTTGAAGAATACAAAAACTATCACTTTTTGTTTCTCATAACATATGACATGTACATATAAGAAATTACTATGTATCCATTTTAATGTAACCTCTGCGGATGTTTTGTATGCAAATACATGTACATCTAAAAGTACGTGAAAGTCAGTTTAACCAATTTGTTAACAAATGGCAAACAGAGTATATTCTGATCAGATGCCACATACTGTGGCGTCTGGTTAGATTCTACACTGTTTGCTGATAGGAATTTCAATATAAACAAAACGAAAAATATGTTTTTTTACCACGCACCCTTATATAAAAAGGACGTATCAAATATACGTATGGAAGAATCAACCGGACGCAAACGGGTTAAAACTTATTCAGACAAAAATACCTATCAGGCATCTTTCCGTAGACTTACCTTGTCTTGCTTGTATCATCGACTCTACCAACTCTTTTTGATATTGTTTCGAATAACGTTCATCTAAATTAGCAGATGTGAGGTCAGGCTCACCATTTAGAAACAGATTTTTCTGAAAACTGAACACAAACTGTCGCAATATTAAAAGCGTTTACTCCTGATTCCGGTTTTAAAGATTTGTGGCCATTAAAGCTTTAAACTTCCATTTCGAAAGATACTGAAAATGCCTTCTGTGTCTAACGTTCATGACTTCTTAGACGAAGTATACTTTCCTAAGTGTAAAAAGAATCAGAGGCGTTTAAAGGCATACTGATAGAATGATGGAGTCAATGGAAACACCTCTATGTACAGCAATATACAAAGTGTAGTGTACCATTATACGACTATATCACACAATATTATTCCGGTTTCTGTAATTATTTAGTAGATAAGCAGATAGCGTTTACCATAAAATAACAATGTTCAACACTTGTCTTGCCTAGATTTTAATAATTATCTGTTAAAAGAAGACCATATAGACTCGTTTTCAAAGATAGGTATCTAAACAATTACAAAGTACTAGCTCTTTTTTATGACGTAAAGTAAAATATTTACTATTTCTTAGTGTATAGTTTGATATATAATTGGTAATAGATTTGTTGTTATCAACAATACACGACGATTATATGAATGCTCGTAACTTGGGAAGTAGAGATACAAGGATGGACTACTAAAGCATTTAAAGAATTTTACATTTCTATTTTCAGATTTGTACAGTTAATACATTATCCACTTATCACACAATATCACATTATTCCCATGGACAAATCCAGTTTACAACAAAGGCTGGCCAATTTTAGACTATTTAGGGATGCTTTTTTTAATGATATATATTGCAAAATGACAAACAGTGAATTCCCTGATTAAAGGGCTCCTGCAGGAGCCCTCTAATCAGGGACTTTACTGTTTGCATAAGACACATGTACTCTCTACAGGTACACTTTTGGTAAATGAGGCATATATACGTCACTAGGGCTCAATGAGTTAACTAACAGACGTCAATTAATTTTTTGTCTCAAATAATTGAAACTTTAAAAAGTAGTTCCTTGACTGAAAACCACATTCTGTCATGTCTATGTTTCTAAAGAACCAAGAAAAACGACCAGATATCATGAAAGTTCATCCCAGAGAACAACAGATTTCTTAATGGCAAATGTCAATGACCATGAAAAACGATCTTTACTGACAGTAATGAAAACACAATGAAAACGCCGTTAAATGTCTTGCTAAAACGTAAATAAGCACAAAACAATGAAATAAAGTATAGATAATTTTTTTAATTCACTATTTATTTTCATTTAATCGGAAAATAATTCTAGTTTGCTCTGCTTCGAAATTGTTCGCAACGTAAAATGAGCTTGTTAAGAAAATAAAAGTTTTTTTCAATTGTTTAAACTAAAGCAAATAAAGAAAGAATGTAAATAGGTATAAAAGCCAGGGGCTGTAGACAGCATAATGTATGTAACACAGAAACATCATTTTGTTCCGGACAAACTGCATTAAATCAAAATCGAAATGGACATGTAAAAAACAGTATTAAAACAGAATTAACGTGATAAATTTCAAACAATTGTCGTCTAAGTTTATTTCTTAAATTAAATTTTAACTATTTTGACTTTAGACATGATAAAATGAGTGGCACACAGTATGTATCGAAATTGAAGGATCGAAATAGTTTGCAAATAAACAACAGATGTACCTGGGGTAAGGGTTAGTGAAAGGGGTTATGATTTTGATTTTAGTATTGTAAATTATCCTCATCTAGATGGCAATGTTCCCCGTTCCACATCTTACGGGGTTTATATTTCACAACTTATTCGCTTTGCTAGGGCCTGTACCTCTGTTGAGGACTTCCACATTCGTAATAAAACTATTACTGAAAAGCTTCTTAAACAGGGGTACAGAATTAATAAACTTCGTAAACATTTTCTAAATTCTTTTATAGAAACCTTGAGTACAATTTGACCGTTGCCATAGTGGGTTATTTTTAACACGGGCTTGAATGTTTAATTCTTTCCCATGTTACCAATGATCTTGTCATAGAATTTTTGTTAAATGTTTTACATGTATTTACTTACTGTGCTGGCGGTCTTTTTGATTGTGAGGTTGTGGAACAGGGTTTATATTTTATGTACACTGTTCGTCTTTATAGGTGCATATAGGAGATAAGTGTGAGGTTGGGCGCCCCTAAACCCAGGTTTAACCCCCCAGTGGTTGTTAATAATTAATTAATTTATAGTTAATTATTGATTGCCACTGACCGTACCAAGGCGGGCTCCTATATTCACTTTGCTTTATGTTTGTCTTGCGTGTTGTATTCTATTTAGTGTGTAGATGTAGGAATTGTATTGCGTGTGTGTGTGTGTGTGTGTGTGTGTGTTTGTTGTGGTATGACTGTGTGTGTGTGTGTTCTGCTTGAGAGGTGGGTGTATTGTTTGTGTTACGTTTCCTGCTTGAGTCTTTCGTATTTATTGGTATTTTATCCTCTTATTATCAGTCGTTTTGCAACAGTTTAATTGCTCTATTAACATGTTTGCTACCTTCGAACATAGATGCATGTAACGTGCATTAGCTACTAATAAGGTAATAAGTAACATATTGCATACATGATCTCCATGATTTAATAGGAAAATGGCCATTCAAACCTATATAGTGAATCTCGCTTATAACTTATAACGAAATTGGATATAACGAAATATTGCATAACTCCCGAATAACAAAGTTTTTTCTTAATCTCCATCTCGTTTTACTGATATAACCTACTTTCCGGAAGATTTCATTTATAATAGATGTATAAAAATTGATTTAAAGACGGTGCTGGTTTTTGTCTTCTAAATCTCAGATCGTTTAATATTCAACAGCAAATAGTACTGATCGTTAGGCAGAATAGTGGACATTCAGGTGGCTCACTTTCTCTCATTTTCGCACATTAAAAATGAAGGGCACTTTTACATAACTTGTAATACCTTTTTTTTCTGGACAGATATCGTTCCTGTGCAAACGGTCCGTGTTAGCTTAATCATTTTCCTTTATGATGAAATTTGTTTTGAAAAAATATTTGATAACATTTTGGTCCTTTTTTAAGCTGAAAAAGACACCTCTTAATCACATTAAACAAAGAGTAAAATGCTGAAAATAAGCCTCGACACGGTGATGTGCATTTAAACAAATCGATATCAATTCTGTTCAAACGGGTTCGTATAATTGAATATTTGTTTTTTCTTTTGATATAAATTTAAGAATTGTAAGTTAATGTTAATTTGGTCCTTTTTCAAATTGAAAATGAAATTAATATGTTCAAAGAGTCGTCGGGAGTTTCCGTAAATACCGAGCGATTGCGGAAGCAAATGTCCGAAACAGCCGAACATTGACGGGCTCTCAAGCTAGCGAAATTCCGTTTATCGATAATCTAGCGATGTCCACTATTCTGCCTAACGCCTGATGGAACGCCGCGTATCACCAGAGTCTATTCTATTTGCTAACATCTATTTTTATGGACTATAGACGTTAACGGGTTAAGGGATTATTAAGTTAACAGCATATGAAACAAGAAATATCTTTAAAAAAGATATTCGGCGGAATGAGTTGTTGAACTAAGGCTATATAGACTAATATAGATGAGATTGGGTGTGCAAAATTAAATGAAATTGAGGTTTTCAAAGAAATGTAATATCTTGGATTGAAAAGCAAAAAAAATTGAAACAGTAACTTTTATTTAAAATGCAAAACTATCATGTACAGAAATGCAAAACAGAACAATAATTTAACTCATATCCTAGCTACTGGTAGGAGATCCTCACATTAATATCAAACTTCATTCATAGAGTTTCTTGAAACAAACTATAGCATACACAAATGTACAGATACAACAGTCTGCTGAACTTCGACTGCCACTCTTGTAAATAATGATGAAACAACACGTTTTTGTTTAATTCACTTGAGGCCATTAATTTTATATATAATATTGCTTTAAATGTATGGTAAATGTGTACAAATAGTTAACAATTCAAACAAATTGGTAGTAAACAATTACAAAACACCTAGCTTCCTCTGTATATCTATAAAAAGATTTCAGATGTCATATCTTAAAATAGAAGTATAATTGCATCATCCCAGTGTAAACAGTGCAGTCTGTATCTCTAAATTTTACACTCACAGTCCACGTCTGGTAAAACTGTAATTGGACATAGACCAGCCTACAGGGCTCCAGATAAGAGGGAGTAAACTAAACAAATCACCTTTTTTCACTCCTTTCAGCACCAAACCCTATGGTGTAACCACTCATTTTTTTTGTCTCGAAGAGACAATTCAAATGTATAGTGACACCACATGGTTTAATGCACAAATAAAGATTTTAAGTTTTGAAATAATTCCCTTATCTGGAGCCCTGGCTACTATCCAATCAGACTATTCAGTTTCAACAGGTGCTCTTAATTCTAAATTTCTTATCAAATATAATTGGTTGAAATGTGTGGCCAAATAGAAAGTGTGGCTAAATAGAAACCAGTCAGCTCCGCCGAAAAAAATTGATATAAGCGTAGAATAGAATTTTGAAATGGCGAGACGAGTTTGAAAAATCCTGAACAAATTGTGTAACCGTGACCTGTTAACTTGACTACTGTATGTATACTAATAACAGAGATTGTAGGAATGGTATAATGACGACTATGTATGAAAACCAGACATCTTGATCGAGACTCGTGAGGATATCTGGTATTAACCCTTCACTGCCTTACCTCGAGTAAAGATAATATTCGCAAACAGTTTGGATCCTGATCAAACGCCGCGTCACGCGGCGTCTGACCAGGACCCAACAGTTTGACACTCATTTTAACATTTCTTAATTCAAATACCTAAAATTTAAATTTTAGAGTTAAAAACAGACGACAATTGTAGAAAGCTGATGACGTCATGGCATTGAAAGGGCTAAGATAAGTGCGTGGTTGCTTAACTCTACACTTAATAGTTGATGATGCATAAGATAATAACATAGCCAGCGCAAATATAGGTGTGTCACTTATCATTAAGGCTGTAAGACAGTCATCGTCTGTCTACTTTGTCGTCTGCAGCAATTCGTTGGGTCCAAGGTTATGAAATTCTCTCTTTCTGAGTATGTAAATAGTTTATTCATTCTTCCATACATGGAGATCTATAACATATACATGTGTCAACTTAAAAATGAACAGTTTAACATGCCTTACAAACATGATTTCATGTACTACATATGCCTCAACTTTATCTATTAATTACCGTACATTTTAAGTACACCATTAAGGCTGTTAAGCAGTCTGTCAACAGTGTTGTCTGTAGCAGTTTTTTGGGTCCAAGGATATGGACATTTCCAAACTGTTTGGATCATAAAGAGGCGTCTGGTCAGTTTCAAATCTGTTTGACATTTATATCAAAGTTTCCAAAGTTAAAAACGCACAAACCCCCAATTTCTTTTCAATAAAAGCAGACGAAATATTAAGTAAACGATTAAAGCATAGACTCCGTTGACAGGTTGTGACGTCATAATAGCAATGAAACGGTTAACCCATTTGTGACCACGATCATAGGCAAAATAGTGTAGACTCTGATCAGACGCCGCATTATGATCTGATCAGAGTCTACACTGTTTGCTGATAGGAATTTCAATATAAAACAAAATGAAAATGAAAATTTTGACAGGCATCCTTTTGATAATAAATGGACTTGGCCAATGTATAAACATGGAAGAATCCACTGGGTATAAATGGGTTAGTCTGGAAATAATAACGTGTATTCATAGCAATGTATAATGCGTTTACGTTTTGCGATTACTAATTGTACTAGTTTAATTACTTCGTAACTCTAGCATTGCCTTTAAATCAGTTACACACACAATTGCGTGAAATTGGCACGATGTTATTCATACTACCAGTTAATTACATGGGAATTGAGAAACAGCGAGGGTGACCTTGTTATACCGCTTTTTTAAAAAAACTAAACGCAAACGCAAGTAAGTAAAACGAAGAAAATCAAAGTTGAATGAAATCAGATTTATCCTGATACCACATGCAAACAGTTTTGAGCCTGATCAGACACCAGGATACCCGGCGTCTGATCTGGCTTCAATGTTTTTTAAATGGAAATTAAGTTTAAGCATAAACGCGTCTATTGGGAAAGAATAACGTGTTATCAATCGTATCTGCAATATCAGATCTATTACAAAAACGCAGAGATATCATATCCGAAGTAATTCTAAGTCTGCCAATCAATAGCAAAGATAATAACATGCAATAAAACAAACATTTACCACTTTACTGCATTATCCCGAATACAATGCTTATCTGCAAACAGTTGGATCCTGATCTGACGCCGTGTGACACGGCGTCTGATCAGGATCCAAACTGTTTGACATTCATTACAATCTTTCTTCAGTCAAAATGCCTTAACTTTGATTTTTGGAAATAAATACAGACGTCATTTGTTTAAAATTGATGACGTTATGGTAGCGAATGAGATAATGGTACAATAAAACGGGTTACTATTCGACCCCAATAAAACACATGTGATTAACTAAGAGATTTGTCAGTCAATTGCAAAACAAAATGAACTACAGAAATTTCTTTCGGCATTTCTATCTCTTCGTCTGGTCTTAAAAATTAAGTTAAACAAACATTTTACCTCTCAATTTAAAAACAAAATCAAGATGAATTTTTTCTGGTTGACCAATATCAATAAAGCCAGTGGCGGACTATTCATCTTTATTGTGTGACATATTTCTGAAAATAGACAAATAAATTTTAGTTCCACTTTAAACAGTCATAAATATACATCATAAGAAAAAGTTTCTATATGCTAGCAAATGGTAATTTAAAGCAGGCTGAAAGTTAACAGAACAGAACAGAACAACTTTTGTTTCAGACTTGAACATGTGCACATCGTCACACAAAACATAATATACATATTTCATAGTCAGGCTACAGTATTCGTACGAGCCTATGTAACAAACCTAGTATAACAATACTTCCAGCCAAAGTGCAAACAATACATGTACCTTTTCCTAGAACGATACCACAGACCTGCGACCGACTGGTTTCAAAGAGATCAGGGACAATCCCTACCATCAATATCAACCAGCCAGACACCAGGTCAATGGTATCGCTCATAATCCAAAGTCATTATTAACTTATGAAGTAGGATCACTAGGATGAACTTAATAACAATTTAATTTTAACAATATTTCATTCTGTAGGTGTTTTAAATATCGTGTAGCATTAAATTCAACAAAAAATCAACACGTAATACCAAATTTCTTCTGATAAACAATTTTAAATTGCATTGGTTTTTTAAATAGTGTAACACTTAACCCTTTCCCCCATAGAAGCGCCTTTTAGCGAATATGATATATTCCTCCGCTGAAGAAAATTGTTCCAATTTAATCAGTCATGAATATATATTATTGGGAATAATTTTTATATTCAAGCACATGATAGCTTAAAGCAGGCTGAAAGTAAAGCAGAATGCGCCTCCATGCGCATTCTGCTTTACTTTTAACCTGCTTTAAGCAGTCATCTATGTTCAATACTAGAAATAAGCTATCAGGTAAAGGGTTAATTAGAAAGTTCAAAATTTCATGTGATTAACTGAGTGTAACATTGCGGTGTTGTTTTGATTATCGCTTAACACATTCAACCCTACAGATGAGTACTCTCGTCATTAACTCTTTCCTCCCTGAAACTTTAAATAGACAATTTCATTTTCCATTTTAGTCTAGTCCATTTCTGACTTTTAAGGGTTGTTTTTGTCAATGTTTTGCATTATGACAAATAGTGAAGACCCTGATCAGAGGGCTCCTTTCGGAGCCCTCTGATCTGGGTTTTCACTGTTTGCACAGGACAAGTGTACTATTAACATGTACACTGTTTGAAAAGAACGCCTATATGCGGGACTAGGGTTCAAAGGGTTAACAAACAGTGTACATGTGAAGAGAGAACACTTGTCTTACATGAGAAAAGTACACTCAGAGGATCTTCTAACCGATCAGTCAGATTTAAAGGTGCTACTCTAAAAACTAGTTAATCCGGTTGCCAAAATTTACGTTTTTCATGAGATGGAGATGTTTTATAACAGGAAGAAAAGTTTCATTAAAATTGATCAAACATGTTCCTCGCTGTAGTGGAAGCCGGGGTGGTGGAGTGGGGCTCATATATAAGGCATCAATTGATGTTAAAATCCTTTCCTCTACCAAAGATAATGATTTTTCAACTTTTGAGCACATTGACTGTACTTTAAGCATCAAAGATTTCACAGTGCGTCTAGCAGTCATCTACAGACCCCCTCCATCCACGGCAAACGGTCTAAAAATCTCAGACTTTCTTGACAAGGAATGGCCACTTTTCTTATCGAAATTTTCAACCATTGATAAACAAATCATCATTGTAGGGGATTTAAACCTTCATCTTGATATCTCAAACGATAGGAACACTGTCAATTTCGTCAGTACAATGGATTCATTTGGTTTTCAACAGCATGTCAAAGAAGCCACTCATGTCGGGGGACACACTCTTGACGTTGTTATAACAAGAGATAACGAAGACTGTGTGTCAAATATCGAAGTCACTGACCCTGGACTATCTGACAGTAGTGGCAAAATCTCAAGAGACCATTTCTCTGTGTCTTTAAGAGCAAAGGCAGAAAAACCTCCGCCCATCAGAAAAACTGTTTCATTTCGAAAGCTTAGGGACATTAATGTCGATTTATTTAAAAGAGATATCCTTAACTCAGATTCAATTAAAGAAATTCTGAAAATGACAGATATTGACGAAATTGTCGGTGTATACACACATGAACTTAAAGCCCTGATCAATAAGCATGCACCATTGAAAACTAAGACCATAACTCTCAGGCCAACATGTCCATGGTACACCCAGGAACTTCACGATGCTAAACATTTAAAGCGTAAGCTGGAACGAAAGTGGAAATTATCCAAACTCATAATTGATCATCAACTGTATCGAGAGCAGTGTGCTAAAGTAAACAAACTATTAGCAGAGTCAAAGGTTAATTTTTACACAGAAAAAGTAGAATCCTGTCAACAGGACTCGAAGAGTCTTTTTAAAGTCACTAAGCATCTCCTGGGTGCAAACAGTGAAATTGCACTGCCAAAAAATGTGTCCTCAAAACAACTTGCGCATGATTTCAGCGACTTTTTTATTGAAAAGGTGGACAAAATACGGACAGGCATTGCCTCTGAATCAATGTCATGCACCCCAGTCATCACAGAAACGTTGCATTCAATGAATTCTTTAGAAAGCTTTGACTCTGTTGCATCAGCAGAAATTGGGGAGATTGTGAAGGCATCCCCATGTAAGTCCTGTGAACTCGACCCAATACCTACATGGCTTTTAAAGTTATGCCTTGACGAGCTCCTACCGTCGTTAACAAAAATTGTGAACTCTTCGCTGGAATCTGCGTATGTTCCAAAAGAATTCAAAAAGTCGCATGTAAGACCTCTTTTGAAAAAACCTGATCTCGATACAAATGATCTTAAGAACTACAGGCCTGTATCAAATTTGCCATTTCTCTCAAAAGTATTAGAAAAGGTAGTAGACAAACGCATTGAGTCCCATTTGACCACAAACAATCTGCATGAACAACATCAGTCAGCATATCGTAAGCATCACTCTACAGAAACTGCTCTTCTAAAAGTTCAAAATGACATCTTGCAATATCTTGATAAGAATGAAATCACAATTCTGGTGATGCTTGACCTATCAGCCGCATTCGACACAATTGATCATGAAACATTACTCAATCGCCTTGAAAAAGACTTCAAAATTATTGGAAACCCACTAAAGTGGATGACCTCATACCTGACCGACCGTTACCAAACAGTCGCGGTAGATGGCGAATTATCTGCCCCAGTTCAAATGAAATATAGTGTGCCACAGGGGTCAGTCCTTGGGCCGAAGAACTACATCTTGTACACAAAACCTGTCGGCTCAATTTGCAGAAATCATCAGCTGGATCATCACTTCTATGCAGATGATTCACAGTTATACTTGTCATTTAAGCCTAAAGACACATCTTGTCAACAAGAAGCCCTTTCAAAAGTCGAAGGGTGTCTAAAAGACATAGTATCATGGATGCACCAGAACATGTTGAAGCTGAACACTGACAAAACTGAGGTCATACTGTTTCATTCAAAAAAGTTTAACGTTCCTGGAGATTTTCACGTACAAGTGGGAAACTCTAAAATCAAACCATCAGTATGTGTGAAGAATCTTGGTGCTAGATTAGATTCCCAAATGGATATGACACAGCACATTAACGCTGTGTGCAGGTCTGGCTACTCACAGCTGCGGCAGATAGGTCATATTAGACAGTACCTTTCTCCAGAAGCTACAAAGACCTTGATCAATTCTCTGGTCACTTCAAAAATTGACTACTGCAACTCACTGCTGTATGGGATTCCCCAAAACTCATTATGCAAACTACAACGTGTGCAAAACAAAGCAGCCCGCATCATTAACAGGACCCCTCGGTACAATCACATCACTCCAGTCTTGAAGGATCTTCACTGGCTTCCAGTTCAACACAGAATTGAATTCAAAATTCTGACACTCACATACAAAGCCATGTGCAATGATTCTCCAAGGTACATTGTCAATATGCTTGACGTGTATAAACCTCGAAGAGAGCTGCGGTCTGCAACTAAATCAGTATCGCTGGTTGTACCGAGGAGTCGTTTGGTGAGGTTTGGAGATAGAAGTTTCATGCATGCAGCCCCAAAGCTCTGGAACAGTCTACCATCAGACATTAGAGATGCAAGCTCAGTTGCAGTTTTCAAAAAGCATCTGAAAACACATTACTTTAATATTTGTTATTAGAACACTGCTACCTATGCGATATGTTCTTGCTGTAGATGTTGTGGGTCCAAATGGGAGTTTCTGGAGTATTATCTGGTTTTCGGTCTCTTATAGAAATTTTAGTTATTGTCGCATGTTATTTTTCCTAGTTATGTTACATTGGGCGGCCTGCATTGATTTCTATCAGTCGGCATAAAGAAGCCATTTGCTTCGTTGCTCTCGATTGTTGAGGTAGTGCAATCGCCGTTTTGGGGGCTGTCTTCTGTATGTTTAGTGGCCTTCATTGGGCGCTCTACTGTTATTTCTATCAGTCCGCATAAAGAAGCCATTTGCTTCGTTGCTCTTGATTGATGGGGTAACGTGATCGCCATTTTTGGGGGCTGTCTTTTGTACGTTTATTATGTTTATTTTATATCTAATTGTAGTTATTTGTCTTTTCCTGGCGGCCTGCATTTGGGCGCTCTACTATTGTTTCTATCGGTCGACAATCAGAAGCCGGTTGCTTCATTGCTGATTGATGGGAGTAATGTGATCGCCATTTTGGGGGCTGTCTTTTTATATGTTTATTCATGTATATTTTAGATCATATTGTAGTTATTTTGTCTTTTCTTGTTTGTAGGTACATTTGTGTAATTTCATGTGAAGCGCTTTTGAACGCACAACCCCTGTGTGAAAAGAGCGCTATATAAATCTGGTATAATAATAATAATAAATAATCACGAATTATGGAAAATATGAACGAAATTGTAACCTAGCCCTAAAATGACAAGTCACAATGTCATGAATGACATTTGTCTGTTGGGCTACCAGCTTTCAACGCGACATTGGTGCCATATGTAGCACTTAAATGATTACTTTGAAACATACTATCTAAGTATTGATGGAATATTGTCAACTGGCACTGAAATAAGAATACTGAGGCATCTCCTGGTCTGTTTTCTAATACTATGTAAAATACCAAAATTGCCACTAGCTGTCAGCAGTGGCTTAGTGAAATTTACAGAATATTCAAAGAATGCCACCCTAAACGGCTTCAGCGACGTGCAATGTTAATGTATCAATAAAAAGGGTGAATTTTGACGCTCCAAGTTAACATTTTGCATTTAAACGATTGGCGTTGATGCCGTTAACGCAGATACGTTACGTTATTTTGACATATTCGACGGTCTAGACATGCGCGAGCAGTCACCGTACATTCGTGGAAACATACGAGCGAGCGTGTGGTGACCAAAATGAAAGATTCCGTACTGTAGGCGCTAATGACCTTAGTCTCTACACATCAGGTCAGACAAAATTTCCTCAAAACAAGCAGATATTAGCGAAAACCATGTTGAAATGCGTTTCAGTTGGTGAAATAAGATATTGATGTTTAAATTAAACGATTTTAGAGCACCCAGGACGTAAAATGTCCATGACGTTAACGTGGTATTTCACGTTGGCTCTGAACACAACATTGCGAGTGGTCTTGTGATTAGTACACTCCGCATTTTCGACATGTTAAATGTTTTTCTGTTAGGACGATTGATGACCAACACATAATCAAAAGCCGTGTTTACCAATGTTCCCATACACGCTTCGCACGTACAAAATACTTAAATCTTCGAATTTGGAGGTGTGACGTAACGTAGAGAGAGACTCAAAATTCAATAATTCGATTCAGTGCACATTCAACCTAGTATTTGAAACAAAATTGTTTTCGTCAGTGTGTCATTTCCTGTTTCGATAAACTTGAGTTTAAAAAGTGATCGGTTAGAAGATCCTCTGAGTGTATATATCCTAATCAAAGTTTGTTTGTCCACCTGTGAACGCTGTAGTATGATACGACAAGGTTCCAGTTTATGTGAAGATGCTCATGACTTGCAGACATATCTGTCTTACACTGATGATTACGTTTCTCTATTATACCAAAACCTCGTTTGTTACCCATTGGCGAACTGTGATTATCGAAGAACCATCTAAAATAGACAGTAGTTCAATACATGAGCGTTAACCCGTTCACTACCATTATGATGTAGTAATATTCATGCTTTTCGGTGGATTACCGGGATATACAGTAGATTATCACTTGATAATCCAAATGCTTCAAGCAGTGGGATTATCGTCGCGCGTGCTTATTTTATGAATTTTCCCCGTAGGGCTCCCCAATAATCGTAGTCAATCGTGACTGGCGTTCAATTCCGGCAGTCCGATATGTCGCGAACCACTCGACGGAAGAATAATGTACTTTCGCTTTTAATTGTCGAACAATATCGTGAAAATATAACGTCTGATGTTCACTCAATGGACTAAACTTCGATCTTACATTGAACCCCTCCCCCCCCCCCCCCCCCCCCCCAGTTATCTTCAATATAACACGTCTAACGCAATACAGGATAGTCTTAAATTGAAAGAGATTGTCATGAAGTCAGCTGAGATACCGTTAGGACCGGCCAGGTTACGCGACAAGTAAAGTGAGGTTTAATGGCGTATAAACTGAAATCACGATCTGGATCTTGTATTTATATGTTTCAATGCCAAATTGGACCACGTCATCTAACCCTTTCATGATCAAATCTATCGTGAAGGTTTTACCCCTTCATCGCCATATTGCCGTCTGCTTCAATATTGTTGTCTACAATATCGTTTCAAAGTTAAATTTAAGGCAGTATAACTGACGTAATTTCAAAACAAGCGGCAAACAGTTTTAATACTGATCAGACGCCACGTGACCAATCAAATGCTTGAAAACGACTTCAGACTCCACACAAAAGCTTTATAACCTTGGAGCCTGTACTTCAACCGATCAATTAGCCTTCCTTTTAGGTTTACTGTAAATGAGACAACCATTCGATACAATGCGGTGTGTTGTCAATCAATCACGAATGATAACTACAGTTTTTGTCCAGTCATAATTCATTTACCATGTTCTATACTATATCTCTCCTGAATGTTACCATGTTTCCACCATCAGATAATTTGTTACACCAGCGAAACATCATTTCCATAATAAAAAAGAATCGTCCCCAAACAATGGCAGATATGTCCTGATTCTTATAACTTCTTCAATACCGTGACGTCATCCGCTTTAAACAATTGTCGCCTGCTTTTATTTCTGAAGTATAGTTTTTTAATCAATTTATTAACTCTTTGGGTCCTGATCAGACACCACATTATTATGTGTCTGATAGGGCCCAGACTGCTTGCAAACGTTACCATTACAACCATACATTTATCATGCGTAAAGATAATGTCGGCAAAGATACACTTTGGATACAGAATTCTTTGGGCATCATTATGTGCAAGTTTCGCGACGTTCAGTCAAAAACTGAGGGAATGGCAGCATCTGTCCGCGTATTTTTGAACACCCCTCGTACAGTTTTGCTTTTATTTATTCAACTCATTGCTGTCATGTGGATTCGCCATGCTTATATTTTGGATGATCCTATTTCCCAATTGAATATTGTAAGATCTAAATTGCAACTTTTATTTTATTTTGATAAAAAAATCCTGTTAGCAAACAGTGTATACAATACTCTGTGTCAAGATAATCTGTAAGCCGAACAGTTGTTTGAACATAGAGTGAACTATAAACATGCTAGCGGTGAAACCATTATAACATTTGCAACTATGATACAGTGGAGAATCTGTTATTCTTTCCCGTTTAAACGCAAACGTACGCAAACGCAAAGCACTAAAACATAGAAAAATACAACTTTTGGACAATTCTGATAATTCTTGTTTATCTTGGTGGCAGACATTTTGGAGCCTGATCAGACGCCGGGTTACCCGGCGTCTGATCTGGCTCCAAACTGTTTGCACTGCAAATAATAGCTAGCGTAAACGCGTTTATTGGGAAAGAATAACAGATTCTCTACTGTACCTTTGCAATCAGTTTGGATACTTATGAGATGCTGCGTGACGCAGTGTCTCATCAGGGCCAAGACTGATTGACACTATGTCTCTGTTTTAATCATTGTAAGGAAGTTCTATTCTAAAAACAATAGCAGTCGACAATTGTTGCAGACTAAATAATTACCTAGCATGCAAATAATTAGTCAGAGAATACTGCATTAGAATACTTATTAGTTATAGAACTCAAAACTTATGTGACACAAAGCAAGTATAGTCTGCATCTATCTTCTGCACTGTCGAACCGACATATATCTTTGTAAATTGGATCATTATCGCAAGCTGCTCTGAATCTCGTTACATTAAGATTGCTGAATCAGTCCGTTATCTCAACACAAACGGCTACATCCATTGCAGTGAACTTCAGTCTGTTCCGTTATTGCGCTCGTTGCAGGCGAATTTTCGTTGATCATGTTAACCCCTTGACTGCTATAATGTCATCAGCTTTGTACAACCGTCGTCTACTTTTATCCAGGGCTCCAGATAAGAGGTAGTTATTTCAACAAATCAATAATTTTCTCACTCATTTCAGCACCAAATCCTATGATGTTACTATTCATTAGAATCGTCTCGAAGAGACGATTCTAATGAGTAGTGACACCATAGGGTTTAATTCAAAAATAAAGATTTTAAGTTTTGAAAAACTACCCTTATCTGTTGCTCTGTTTATCTATTCAAATTCAATACTTATAATATTTTATTTAAAATAGAGGCATTTGCTTTAGGAAATATAAATTCAGGGCTGCAATTTCTCCAGATTTTTCCGAAATCTTCGGAGTATTTATAATTTCTCAGACCTCGCAAGACGCGCTTTTGATCAGGATCCTTACTGTCTGTAAACAACTATTGTACTCGGGAAAAGGTAGTGACAGAACTGAGGATAAGCTGTGGAAGAATAAAAGTGAAGATATCAGACGTACTCTGCATGAGCTTTTTGTTCCTCTTCCTGGTTTAATTCATAACCCCATATTCTTTTCCTTAAAACAGGTTGAAAGTAAAGCAGAATGTGCCATAATGCACATTCTGCTTTACTTTCAACTTTCTTTAAGCTATAATCTGCTACTACAAAAACATTTCTTATAGTACATATTCGTGACTGTGTAAGATGGGATGATTTTCTTCAGTGGAGGAATACATGGAAGGCGTAAAAGGGCGTATTTATGGGTTAATGGGTCAACCTATCACTTGTTTCTGGTGCTAAACACGTGCCTCCATTTTAAGTTGAAACATTTAAAAATAAAACATGTCTTGGCTGCGATGATCCCAAATCAATTGAATATCATGTCAAATTGTTTTCCATCAGTTCAACAACAATAAAAGTATTGATTTTGAATATATCGTCTTATTTTCTTCCATTAATAAAGTAGAACTGAAATTGGAACTATTATCAGATAAGTTGTAATTGTATTGGTCTGTAGTGCAAACACTGGCAGTGATTCATACGCTGTGTATTAACCCTTTCCCTTATAGAAGCGACTTTTAGCACATGCATTTTATTCATCCGCTGAAGAAAATAGTTCCAATATATACCGCAATGAATATGTGTTATATTTAACACTTTCCTTATTCTAGTAGGTAATAGCTTAAATCAGGCTGAAAGTAAAGCAGAATGCGCCATATGGCGCATTCTGCTTTACTTTCAACCTGCTTTAAGTAGTCACCTATTTTCAAAACTAGAACAGTCTATCAGGTAATGGGTTAAAGTTTGTAAGCGTTGTATGCATGGGTACAGGAGACTTACTAATAACAAAACGAAAAGACAATGCAGAAAGTTTCAATAGGAGATTTCTGTTTTTCCTTGTCTTGAACCTTGCTTCAACCTTTTTACTTTTTGCCTTTTAATTTTGTCTTGAGTTGACGTTTCCATCTTGCAAATTAGGTGCTGAATAAAGAGAGCAATTTGAATATTCAGCAAAATCAATATTATGACTACTAAATGGGCTAAGAGTATTGATGTTTTAGGCAGGTGTTTGCTTAAAGCAAGACAAAAGGAAAGCAGAAAGCTCCTTTAGGAACTTTCTGTTTTACATTTGTCTTGATTTAAGCTGTGTTTTGATTTGGGATTTTTCAGTTAACAATGTACTTGCAAAATATATTTATACATTTATTGAACAACTTCTTACCTTCGTCCGATGTGGGTCTGGGAAAGAAACAGTTTGAGTAATGTATGGTGGGTTAAACAATATGTATTTACAGAAATCTATGCAAATACAAAGGACGGAATTAACCCATATTCACTTCTTGAAAATGATGTATTAACCCTTAGCCCGCCAAATAAATTGTCGTCTGCTATATTTCTCGTCTGCTTCAAGTTTCAAAGTACTTCAAAGTTGCTCAAAATTGCTGAAAATGTTGTCCGAGTGTCAAACAGCTTGGATCCGGATGAGTCGCCGAGTTACTCGGCGTCTCATCCGGATCCAAGCTGTTTGCATATGGAGCTAAAGTCGTGAGTGGCAGGCTAAGGGTTAATATATCAGTTAATCAATCAGATAAAGCAAACAAACATTTCATCAGTTCGTAGCAAGGATTTATCAAATTTATGACATATGGTTAAACCTTGTTCTGTTATTATGACGACATAACACATTCACTGCAATACTATCGTCAGCATATCGTCTACTTGTATGTCAACAGTTAACCCTTTTACTCTCAATGGCGCCTTAAAGCACGTAGGCAAACAGTTTGGATTCTGATGAGTGATGATTTCAGGTAATCCGACTCGCTGCCTAAGCCTCAGAATCGCTGCAAATGGGGATGGTTCTTGTGGAAAAAGTTTCGAATGTTGATCAGTTTGATTAAACACCGACATTCATTTAGTGTGAGTGTCAACATTTTGCATCTTGATCGGACGTGGCGTTACGCGGTGTTTATTCTGGATCAAATGTGTGTTTGCAAATGTTAATATTGTCATTAAAATGAAATATTTATGTAAAATACGTTTCAACAAGGAATACTTGAAACACATGCCTTATTGATATGTATAATATATTAGTGCGCCTATTATCTAAGGAAAAAATAAATTAAGATAGATACTTGACAGCGGCATCCCAAACTTTTACCATCCTTTTGTTTTTATTAAACTACAAGCTCTTGTACTGCTAATTGATAATTTATTTAGTGCCCAAGAAGTTTACATTTGTTTTTATCAAATTTATATATAAATTAATGATGTCTGTAGGCTAAAACAGTTACAGAATTATCCATATAAAACGTTTTTAGTACTTCTCAATATATATCCTATTACTTTCTCGTCTGAAACTCTTCCTGTGTGTAAATAGTATTACTTTAACTTGGTATTTCAACAGACACGTATTTTCGCCATTAAAATTCTAGTTTTTACCACTTTGCGACAAAGCCAATCAATTTTCCGATAAGTTTAGTGCCCTCGCACATTTTTGTCTTAAAATGTTTTTGATGGTTTTAAACCTTTAAAACTACTGTAGTCAGAGTCAAGCTCAAGATTTTCACTCAGTCCTCATCCGCTCCAGAAAACAACACTCAATATGGGAACCATGTTTTATAAATAACAATCAATAAATAAAAAAAATCGCTTGATTTTGAGATATGTATTGAAGGAAACTAAGAAAACGATTTGAAAATGTTTAACTTCTAGTTAATAAATACTGTTGTTTTTTTTAAAAGTAATCTTGATATCTATGGAATTAGGCGAATCTTATTTGAATCTTGTTTGTGTATGTAATTTCCGGACGAGGAAAGTGACATGCTGCTTTGATTTGCGGCTGCATCGAATTTTTTTCTTTGAAAAAAAGTTTTGGGAGATTATTTAGTTAAATTCAAAGACTAGACGTATAAAGATAATCTACAAATGCGCCCGAAATAAAATTGTTTAAATAATTTACAAAAAATGGGTTTATGACCAATCTGGACGTGAAAGTGTCAATTGTACATAGAACTATACAGTGGGTTTTATCAATCAACCACCATTAAACTGGTATGACAATGACAATGACAATAATTTTATTTGCTTCAAGGCCTCCGGCCCATGCAATACATATGACAAAACAAATATATTATACATGTATAAGGGTGCACAATATAATTCAATACTATATAGTAACGTATTACACAATGTAAATACAACATAAATATAGATGCACTATCTCAAATATAAATTTCTCAGTTGTTGTCTATTTCATTTATATAATTTTGTCGTTTTTTGAAAGCATGATAAAGAAATGTTGCTAATGATTTTATAGTTATGGCATGAAGTTCTAAAATTTACATATGCGAATCTGAATTTCTTTATATTTAATTCATTCAAATAATTTTCAAATTGAAAGTTGTTTTTATATAGTACATAGCATTGTAGCTTAGAGTTAAGACTTATTGATTCATACCACTTTTGTAAAAACATGTCTTTTAGACGCATTTCAAACAATTTAACAAAATGTTTTTCATTGTTTACACACTGGTTCTCCCAAATGTAACCAAATCCAGAGCTTCTTAAACATCTTTTGATGGAAGATACCCAATTGTCTGCACCATTTCTATCATCAAGTAACATCAGGTTATAACATTTTTTTACTAAACGATTTTCATGCATGTTAAGAATTTTTAGCCAATATTTAATGTTTCTTTTCTGTGTAATGATGTGAAGAGGTAATCTCTCACACTCCCCCAGTACAAAATAATTACAAGCATTTTGTTTTGCACACATAAAACGCTTACATGCGTAATATTGACAACGTTCTAGTTCTTCGAATGCACCTAAACCCCAAATTTCGGAACCATACATTAATTGTGGGCATATTTTTGTATCAAAAACTTTGAAGAACACATTCTTTGACAATTTACCATATTGATACAATGAATTTAAGATACATATTAAGACACGATTACCTTTTAATACATAAATCATGAACCATTGCATTAAGAGAAAGTTGCCATGTAAATGTTAAGCCAACATAACTAAATTTGCTATGAAACATGCGTTGTATAAATCTAAAGTCGTGGGTAGTAAGAAGCAATAAGTGTTAGCGGGTATTTCGCGTAGCACTTAAACCTTTCAATATCCTCTGAGACAAGCCTAAAAGATAATCGCTTGCGTTACCTTTGATGTCGAGACATTGAAAAGCGCACCTTAGCTTCCTTTGAAATAAGATCTTATTAGACGGAATGGTTGGAATCTGAGTTTGTCTGCCGCTTCATCAGATAAAACAATATCAACCCTTATCATGACGATCGCGACTTGATCCAAACAGTCTGGAACCAGATCAGTTCAAGTGTCTGATCTGGATCCAAACATTTTAACACTCGTCTTTAATTCATTTTCAATTTAAACAGACATAAGTTTTGATTAACCTTGCAGACAACATGTTCAAAGCAGACGATATTGTGGCAGTAAAAGGGTTAACCCTTTTGGTTGTCTTTAAGTCTTATGTCCAAATCTGTTGTGCCTATCGTCAAATAAAAGGAACATAGGCAAACAGTGTAGACTCTGATCGGAGTATACATTGTTTGCTGATAGGGATGTCAATGTCAAATAAAACGGAAATGAAATTCAGACCTGGTACCCGTCCAAAATGCACTTATCTTTTATATAATCATAGACGAATCCACTAGGCGCAAATGGATTAAATTGCAGACGAAACAGCTTGTCCGACGAGGTGAAAGGTATCAAACAAATGGGTAAAGCAAGGGTTTTGGCACGGCGAAAGATTTAACCTAATCTATAAAATCTTGTTAATAGAAACTATCACTAATATTAATAAAAGATTTTAACAAAACTTGACAATGCGCATTCAGGAATTGGTAGCGTTAGCATTTTCAAGAAAATGCTTATAACTTCTATGTCCCTTGAGGGATTGCTTTCATGTTTGGTATGTGTGTGTATATGGACAAGATCTTTCCATTCACACATTCAATTGAACACGTCGAGACACAGTTTTAGTGCATACTTTATTTAAATCCCAACGCACTGGTTCTATTCCCGTCGAGCTCAATATTATTTCTTCGAAATGTTTTTTGACATATTTATTTTCCACAACGAGTATTTACGTGCTTATATGAGCGCCTGGCACCCATTAACAGACACAAAACATGTTTTAGACCAAATCCAGTTTTAAGTCTTTAAAGGCATGTTTTATCGAACGGCAAATTATGCAAAGGAAAGTAAACCTTCTAGCAGTGTGATACGTTTCGTCATTTCAATTTCTGAAACTAGCGCAAGTGATTGAAGGTCGGGTCTTTTTTATGTGAGTTTCACTATAATCAACTGTGATCATATGCAATTTACAAATACTACATAATATTAGAAAAGAATCGTCATTTCCTTGAAATATTATACCCAACATGTTTTAACCCTTTCCCCCATAGAAGCATATCTAATTTATTCCTACACTGAAGAAAATTGTTCCATTTTTTACAGTCATGAATATGTACCAAAAGAAGTACTTTTTAAATTTTAGCCTTAGGGCACATTCTGCTTTACCTTCTTTCTGCTGTAAGATCTCACACATCTTCGATAGTAGGAATAGGCTATGGAGTAAAGGGTTAAAATATTCCGTCAATCAAATCGTAAACACTTATTTCATGTGTATTTAATAAATGTTGAATGAGTCAGCAATAACTTGAGTTTCAAAAAATTAAACTATTAGACAGCAATGTGGTAAACCCTTTCACTCTCAATGACGTCATAAAGCGCAATTGCAAAGAGTTTTGATCCTGATCAGATCCCACGTTAGATCAAAACTCTTTGCCACTTGTTTGAAATTACGTCAGTTTTACTGCCTTAAATCTAACTTTGAAACGATATTGCAGACAACATATGAAACAGACGGCAATATGGCGGCGAAGGGGCAAAAACCTAACGATAAATTAAATCATGAAAGGGTTAACAATCAAACCAAACTAAGGCAGCGAAAGAGTTAGGATTGAGACGTTTGACGTCATGGAATTTACGAGTAAAGTATTATGTGATGAAAATAACAACACACAATATTGGCTTTGGGATTTCAACTGCCTTAAATTCAAATTAAGAAAACCCATTCACTGTTTTGCTCCGAGTACAAAGGTTATTTGTAAATAGTTTGGATCCTGAGCAGAAACCGCGTCACGTGGGGTCTTAATAAGATCTAAAGTTTTTGACACTCAATTATATATTTTATAAGTCAACATAGTTTTATTACCGCCAATTTAAATTTCAGGAATAAGGACAGACAGCATTTGTTTAAAGCTGAAGACGCAGCGTCATGTCAGTGTTTTGGTTAAATGACCCAGCTGCGATTGTTATTCGACTAATTATTTTTTAATGTCCTTTACAAATTAAAGTGTCAACTTGTGATGGACAGGGCGCCACTGACAACACACGATGCTGCCTCGCTGTCTAACCCTAGAATCATTCAATATTAATTTAAGAGGTTTGCTCGTTAGACCATAGCTAATAATATCCGTCGCTGATATCCTTCAATGATATTTCAAAATTGGCACATAATCTTCTTTTGCAAATTGAATAGGGACATTGACGTTTCACAAATTGGGAAATTTCAAATTGAATAATATCATTTTAATAAAGGATAAAGTTGCTTTATCATACAAATTCTTACTTTCAGCGTTTCCACCATACCCTGAATTCAGGTTTTGAAGATAGGTGGTTGCTTAAAGCAGATTTTCTCAGCCTGCTTTAATGTACTATTTGTTTTGATAAACAATATGTCTAATGATGCATATTCATAAATGTAAATGGCACTATTTTCTTTTAGGCTCAAATCTGACCAATCAAATAGCTTGAGAACAAACTCAGACTCAACTCAAACGCTTTATAACCTTAGCCACAGTTGTTTCCCTACCTGCATCGAAATTAACTGCTAAAGTAAAATATCACATTTCCGATTTTATTTTAAAACACTAAGCGTATATCTTTCATTAGACATATCTATCCTTCAAACATATATTGTCTGAGATAGCTTGTATTTGGCAAAACAGAAACAGATTTTAACTCTCTACGAAACAGCAATTTATAGTTTTGCACAAAAATGGACTAAGCTCTTCACTGTCATGATTTCATTAGTTTAAAACAACTGTCGTCAGCTTGTATTTCTAATTTTCATCGATCATGATCCAAACTGTTTGCAAATAACTGATGTACTCTCGATGAGGTGGTGAATGGGGTTTATTTTAACCCCTATCATCAACTTATAATTTCCTATTACTGTTCAGAGACACTCGTATTATAGTGAAATGTTTGTCATTTCTCATGGAAGATGTAAACAAATATTGCAGCAAGATTCGAGTTAACTAAACGTTTTCATTTTTACTCCGTAACCTATCCATTCATTCCCTTGTTGTGGTTTTCCTCTAATAAGTAGTAACAGCATATGGTCTGTGTGAAGACGTTAGATAGTTTTTGTTCTAAACAAAGTATAACCTGTTTTATCCGATACCTGGTAAATCAAGAGCCCTACTTTATCTAACAATGATTTGCGGACAAAATGTCGAATGGCGCACACGAACTTAGCTTCCTATAACTCGTTAAAATCAAGCTAACCCATATTTCTTTTGATGACTTCTATATCTCAAGCTCTTTGTTGAACATATTCATATTTCAAAGTTAAAACGTGACAAATACAGGTATGTTCTACTTAAACGAATATGGAATATAAAAGTTCGGATGTATATCTAAAACCTTCCATAATCGGCACACTGCTTCATCCGACATCATCAGTAGGTACAGTGGAGAAAATGTTATTCTTTCCTAATAAACGCGTTTATGCTCAAATTATTATTTCAATTGCTAACAGTTTGGAGCCTGATCAGACGCCGGGTTACCCGGCGTCTGATCAGGCTCCAAACTGTTTGCCACTCAGATTTAAAAAAAAAATTGGTCAGGATTGTCAATAAGTTGTAATTTTCTACGTTTTATTGCAATGCGTTTGCATACGTTTGCGTTTAAACGGAAAAGAATAACGCTTTCTTCTCTGTACCGAAGGATGTGGGATAAGGCAGGTAATACTGCAATGGTCTTATCTGAAACTCTGAATGTACAACGTGCTTATTGCATGGTTATTACATGTATCTTTAATCGATATTGCAAACATTTATATATTATCTATATACGCATGGATATTGCAATGCACGTATTATATCATCATGATTTCATTATAGATATACAATGGCGATCAAACGACACTGAAACGTTTAACCATACAGCAGATAATATAACATAGCAAACAGTGAAGACTCTGATGAACTGTCGAGCATTGCGGCATCTCAACATGGTATACACTGTTTGTTGATATGTATTTTAGTGGATGATAAGAATGTATGAGTTTACATCTTGAACCTTAGCGACCAGTATTCTTATCCTTAACTCTTTCACTGCCATGTCGTCAACAATTTGAAAACAATCAATTATTGTCGTCCACTTTTTATTTCTCAATATTAAGTGTTTGGTATTTTGACTTAAGGCATATTGAAACGATTGTCAACAATTTAAATTGACTAAAGTAATATCACACGCGGCGTCTGATCAGGGACCAAACTGCTTGCAAATAACCATTGTACTCGGGGTAAGGCATTAAAAGGGGTTAACAAACCCAGTGTCAGTCATGCTTTCTTTTAAAAAGAAAATTCACTGACAAAATAATTCAAGACTTTATTGTTCTAAAAATAACAACGACCTATTTCTTTGATAGCAGTTTAAGCTCGATCTGCATCTTATTTGTTCGACATTCTGGTCATATTTTCTAGATAGAAACTACAATTAACTCTTTACCCCATAGCCTGTTTCTCGTACGAAGACAGGTTACCACTTAAATCAGTCTGAAAGTAAAGCGGCATGTGCCTTAAGGCACATTCTGCTTTACTTTCAGCCTGATTTAAGCTAACATCTGCTAGAATTAAGAAAATATTTCTTGTGTTTATTTTCGTGACTGTTAACTTTGGAACTGTTTTCATCAGTGGATGAATAAATCAAATGTGCTAAAAGGCGCTTCTATGGAGGAAAGTGTTAAATCAGATCTCATAATTAGTGCAAACGAAAAATGTGACTAACGAAGACTGCCTAGCACCTTTCCCCTATAGAAGTGCCTTTTAGCGAATATGATTTATTCCTCCGCTGAAGAAAATAGTTCCAATTTAATCAGTCATGAATATATATTATGGGGAATGTTTTTTATATTCTAACACATGGAAGCTTAAAGCAGGCTGAAAGTAAAGCAGAATGCGCCTTAAGGTGCATTCTGCTTTACTTTCAACCTGATTTAAGTAGTCACCTATCTTCAATACAATAAATAGGCTATCAGGTAAAGGGTTAATGATCAGAATTATGCTTTACTAACATCTGCGCTGGCTATGTTATTACTTTATACACCGAGAAACTGGTAAGTGTAGAGTTAAACACCCATGCGCGTATCTTAAAAAAATCAATGCCATAACATCATGCATTCCTAACAATTGTTTTCTGCTTTTGTTTCTCAACTTTATATTTTAGGTATTTTGACTTAAAAATTGCTGAGTTATTCATACAGCCTGTGTTACTTGCATAAAATGAAACAACATGCCAATATTGAGTTGAAGACCCTTCATTTATTTTAAGCTTCTGCTTTAAAGATTTTTAAACGCCCGTTGTAATCGTCTATTTAACATTTTTGCCGCCACTTTTAGTGTATGTTTTATACACTTTCACCCGTAGACTTTTCATCGCCAAATTTATTATCTGTTTTACCCCTTAAATTGATTGATCTTAAGGTAAGATTTTTAGTTTATGTACTGCATGTATCATTGATTTATTTATCAACCTCACCGCCAACTAATCGTTTCATTAACCTTTTACAACGGTAACAACTTATACTTATTGAACTTATTGGACATTTTCAGCACCTATGCGGGACGTTAAATCTTAGCAGAAATCAACAATTTTTGGATTAATCTTTGATAAAGAGTTCCTATAGAAAGCTCTGTACGAGTGACAACAAGTTGTGTTCCTCATATTTTATTTTTAGTCACAAGTTCAAACTTTCAAATATATTTCATATTCCGAGCCTTATCATGCTGCCTTTACTTCTTTTTCAGAATTGTTTATTTCGAAATGACCCGAATCATTTCATTTTTTTGTACTGTAGGAATCATAAACATAGAATTTGTATCCAAACTACTTGCATAAATTTAACTTCAACTTCCTTTTAGTAATCACATGCGTTCGAAAATAGGCTATGGTGTACAAAAAATGGGTTTAATGAATCTGCATATTGTCTGGCATTGTATATGGACAAAGAATGTTTTATTATCGAAAGGATGTGGCGTTGATGTAACACATTATCTAATTGCGGAAACATAGTAGTGGATACAGAATGCATATGATAGGTATCCACCGTTTATCGAGGTGCACAGGTAATTCTAACGATTCAGCTTTTATTATTAGCACCCTCTAGTGACCTACATATCATTGAACAAAATCGCAGACATCTTTTCGGTAAAAAATCACTTTCTTCTCTGTTCTTTCGTTGTTTTCTGCGTTAATATGTCTACAAGTATGCGGTTGAATATTTAATGTGTTGGTTTACGTTAAGGTTACTCATGTTGTGAGTTCCATTTTGGTATTTTTTGCGTTATTATATCCGGCTAGTGTGGTCGGCCTTGTTGGGCTCCATATTGCGCTGTTATCCACGGAGCTACAGCACTTATATCTAACAACATATTTAACGTAACCAATCGGTTTAATTTTCTGGATTTGTCTTTTTGAACAAAGCATAGATCTAGATCCTTATTGAATTAGGTTACATCTGGTTATTTATACTTTGAGAATTCCGGGCGTGTAGATCTAGATAGCTTGGCACACACGCCGGTTAACACAACACACATAGATCTATTGCAAAATCAATTAATCATAGATTTATATGTAGGCTTTATAATGATGGTTATGTCCATGCAAATTTTGGCACTATGGTTTACATTTCAGCTTGTTGGATTAATGCATAAAATTAATGTGTCGGCTTGATAATAAAGCCTTGATTATGACGTAAGCATATGACGTAGTTCGATGCAACTTTTATGACGTCATGTTCAGTAAAAAGTAGTTTTTTCTTCTGTTTGAGTTCAGATGCATTGATGATTTATACAACGATAAATACTAGACATTTTTATTTAAAGACATTTCCTGACGACCCTTTTGGTCATAACGCATTGACAGATTATTCACTTTCAATTTCCTTTATTGACAGATTATTTAGATCTACTTTCAATTTCCTTGCAAAAGCATGGGTCGTGTGCATATTGAACCGTTGAATTGTCTTATGTGAGACCGGACCTTTATATTTGATTGTTTGGTTAGAAATAACCATTGAAAATCACTAGAGCATGAGTTTAATCTGGACTTCAACAGGTAAACTGAGATTGTGTTGCACGTGCTTTACAGTTACATTGACACCTCCATAACAATGGGCTGGTGGTCTCTCAATGGACTGAGGAAAAGTCTTTAACAACTATCATTTTACCTGCAAGTCTCAGCGCTATGGTTTAGGTGTCGGCGAGTAAGTTTATTGTCTATTATGACGTCAGCACACGACGTATGTAACATTTATGATGTTATTTTCAATTGAGAACATCACTTATGCTGTTTCTTGTTTTGTTTTCCATGTTGTTGCCCAAGTCTCCAATCCTTAATTCTGTGATGGCAAGTCATGGTTATGGTACATACAGGAAGAAGCCTGAAACCTAGCCAGGTGTCTGTTGTTGCCCGGGCCGTTCGTTAATAGGCCCTAAACACACATGTGACATGTCTATTAGGGCGATGGTTCACTGGGGTTTTTGCCTATGTAAGTATGTAAACAGGCGGAGCCGAACACCGACAGACAGAGGCCAGGTAATGTTTTTGAGGTTTAAACTTGTTGTTAAAGTAGAACTAGATCTACAATGTTGAAAGAAAAATTGATGACAAACTTAAATTGACATAAGTCTGCAAAACAGTGCTGAATATTTGTTTGTTGGTTTGTTTTCAACAATTGATTTGAATTGAGACATTAATATACCCCACTTGGTATTAGGGTGTATATCGGAAACAATTTTTCTGTTGGTTTGTCGGTCCATCCCATCTGTCTGCCTATTCATCCATCCATTTGTCCATTTGTACTGAACATCTCTTTTCATATATTTCTGTACTATAAGTGTTGTTTCGATTGTCTCAAACTATCGAACACTAATCGATTTGAGATAACTGATAGAGTAAAACATTCGAACTTTACTTTTTCATAATCAATAGTTTCTATAATTTCAAATAGAAATTTTACTGATAGAGTAAAACATTCGAACTTTACTTTTTCATAATTGATAGTTTCTATAATTTCAAATCAAATTTAAAAATATTTCTTTTGTTCTTGTCATAATAAAACTTTAACAAAAGCACTTTTTCATAATCGATAGTTTCTATAATTTCAAATCAAATTTAAAAATATTTCTTTTGTTCTTGTCATAATAAAACTTTAACAAAAGCATTTATGTCTGGCAAGCGTCCATCTACAAGAATACAAGTAATCAGACGTTTGTTGGAGCATTTTATGTTTGGTTATGGTGAATTCAGAGATGTTTATCATTTGCTTGATACTCACTCATCTATTATTTGTATATACTTTATATCAATAGGTGTATCATTGTATGTCAACATTCATGCTGTCCGGTTGTTAATTCCGTTTAGATTTATTGAATCTTTGAATGGTCATTTTAGAGGGTTGTAATATGCAATTTAATTTAAAGCTACAATTTTCAATAGATTTGTTACAAGATTCTAAATTAACCAGCAAAGGGTAAACTCTTGGCATAAATGTAATGGTACTAAAGAAACAAATTGTACTGGTAACCTTATTTAAACCCGTTACATATTCGAGTAAATCAATTATCAATCGGTGTAGTGTTTTTTTATTATTGATTGTGATTTCCCGTCTGCTTCCCAACACTAGTATTATGTCATGTAGGATAACCATATCTGGTATGTGGATACATATTGCAATTACCAGTTTCAGGTTAATTTGACCCTGACATTGATAATTGAAAAATCTTGTTTTGACCTTGACCTCTGACCTTGATTATTGAAAATCCTTGTCCTAAACCATTACTTTTATACGATGCTATTTGCAATAACCAAACATTGGATGTGGATACATTTTTGGATAGCTGAGTGCCATGTACCTCTTTCGGCAAGTTGACCTTGACCTTTGACCTTTAAAAAAAAAAAAATTGATTCATTACACATGATGTGTAGATACATGTTGGCCTGGCAGAGTGTCACAAACCACTTTTAGGTATATTTGACCTTCCATTTTGACCTTGATAATTGACAAATCTTGCACTGAGGACAACTCCTTTACCATAGCCAAATATCTTTAGATGGAGGAGTTTTACATACCTTTCAGCTCAATACGGCATTGACCTTGAATACTCTTGCCCAGAGCATAAATTTTTACTATCTCGTCCGGGATTATCATACATAATATTAATGTGTTGCTTTATTTTGAGATTGCCAAATGTCATGAAATATGTTCAGGCCACCTTAATCTTGTTCAGGAAATTCCTGGCAGACATGTACTTAACACCTTCACTGTGACAACCCGAATTTACTGAATGGTTAATTGAAAACAGTTAAGATCCTGATTAGACACTGCAAAACACAAACAAAACCCCCTAACTTAACACTCCTTAATTCATGTATCAAATATGGCATAAGGTGCTTGCTAAACTTCCAGTCATTTGTTCAAATGTTTTTGAAGCAAAACTATTTGCAGCAGCTTATTCACTTGCGTTCTTTGGGTTTTTCAGAGTAGGTGAATTGACACTCTCTTCCAAACTCAATCCTCATTCTCCTCTAGGCTTAGGGGACATTCAGATAAATACCGACTGTCGTGTCTTCAATATAAATCTTCGCTTTTCTAAGACAGATCGGACTGGCCGGGGTCATAAGATAGTCATTCAAGGCGTCGCCAGTCCAGTTTGTCCAGTCAAACTTTTACAAGAGTATTTATCTGTCCGTCCAAATGTCAAGGGCATGCTATTCATTCATTTTGGTGGTAAACCACTCACTCGCTATCAGTGGACTACCATCCTACAAAAAGCTATGAAGTCCCTAGGGTTATATGAGCAGATAGAAGATTGTCTGGTGTGTGGGTTCCTCACTTATTAAACAGGCTTTCTTTACGGCGAGGTCCAGACCAGATGGGTAGTGTTTGGGTCTGGCTTCCAAGAATGTCCACATCTGGTGGCAAGGATATAGTGGCTTAGGGTTGATAGGATTAAGACAGAAGCTTCATCTGCTGCTTCAGGTGAATGAGCCTCCACATATATTAGTCATTCACTGTGGGGGAAATGACATTGGCCGTTTCCCAGTGAAGAGGCTACGCGAGATGATATCGGACCTGCTAAACAGGACATGCTCTCAATAACGCTTAAAATGAGAGAATAACTTAAATGCCACATACTAGGGTTTGGTAGGTGCGTTGATTTGGCTGCGGACTTTCACTGTGTTCTTTTCGCATGGCCAATTGTTTTGGCGGTGGTCCGGGTTTCTGCTGCAGTTCCCCAGACCAGTTGGCGGATGCGAAAAGATTACAGTTTCATAAACAAGATTTTATAAATAATAAATTTTTGTATCTTCATGGACTGCCTTCTGTAGGATCATGTCGCCTCAGAAGTCCTGTCTCAGTTAATTGCTAACATTGTATTGGAACTTTGCTTGTGAATATAAATAATATGTTGCCCATTTTGTTAAGATTTTGTGTTGCCCACGTTGCTAAGGGCTATGATGAACAATTGATATTATGTGTTGCCCACTTTGCTAAGGGCTTTGATGAACAATTGACATTATGTGTTGCCCACTTTGCTAAGGGCTTTGATGAAGCTATTTGTGCTTTTTGGGGTCTGCCATGTACTGTTGCGGCGACCCGGTTCATGTATGTAAATGAAAGCCGCAGCCAAATATTGGCCATATTCATCTAATTAAACATAAAAAATATTCATACAGGTTTTTGTTTGCTTTATGCATCCTTCGATAATAGTGGATACAGAATGCATATGATAGGTATCCACCGTTTATCGAGGTGCACAGGTAATTCTAACGATTCAGCTTTTATTATTAGCACCCTCTAGTGACCTACATATCATTGAACAAAATCGCAGACATCTTTTCGGTAAAACCCTCCCTCCACAACCCTTTCTTCGTTATATTTTATGTGACAACATATGTAAATGTGTGCCCCTTCTCAACCCAATTAATATCAATAATGTTGCCCAATTTGTTAAGGACTTTGATGATTATGACAAGTTGTCTTTTATGATGACAATTGACATGTTGTGATGCCCACGTTGCTAAGGGCTATGCTGAACTATTGACATTATGTGTTGCCCACTTTGTTAAGGGCTTTGATGAAGCTATTTGTGCTTTTTGGGGTCTGCCATGTACTGTTGCGGCGACCCGGTTTTTGTATACATTTGCGTCAAAGCATGGATAGCATGCACTAACGGTGGTAGCGTCTAGGCAAAGAATCATTCAGGCGTCTCATGTGAGGCCCGCACCTATAATTTGATAGATTGGTTAGTAAAACCCATTGAAAAACCTAATGAGATCTATTATGTAGGGGCCTCTATTCAAAGCTTCAGATAGCTGAACCGTTACCTCCACAATTTTGTCATGATCTACCTGTATTTTGGCACTGAATCAATAAATGGACTGGCTTGATGTCCTTAACCTGAATATGCAGAGTCTTATTTCACTTTGTCATCTGAATTGTATGACCTTAATAGATCACTTGCTTTGATTCAGTCTGTACATGTGTATAAATCTTTACATGAATATGTATTTTTCATATAAATCCAAACATGAATATGTGATAGATCAGTTTTGAATATCTGTTGAATTCCTTATTTGACTCTGCTTATTTGGGTTACAACTCTGACAATTTGTACACTTGCTGCTGCCTAGTTTGTTTTGTTTTACAGGCGCCGCATGTTACATCTCTTGGTGCCAGATTCAGCTGACCTTCCATACCATCTTCAGTGCCAGTTTCAGCTGACCTTCCATACCATCTTCAGACTACCATCGGCGCGGCTTTCATTTGGATTTTGCATCATTGCCAGTGGGCTATTTGACATTCTGTGGAATTATATGGGCTTAGGATATTGTGTGTGTATTATCAGTTCCATGTCAGTGGTTCCGCCAGGTCATGAGTTGGTTGGCTTTGGCTAGTGTCGCTTCTAATGCCAATCATTTTATGAACTGGCGGATGCGAAAAGATTACAGTTTCATAAACAAGATTTTATAAATAATAAATTTTTGTATCTTCATGGACTGCCTTCTGTAGGATCATGTCGCCTCAGAAGTCCTGTCTCAGTTAATTGCTAACATTGTATTGGAACTTTGCTTGTGAATATAAATAATATGTTGCCCATTTTGTTAAGATTTTGTGTTGCCCACGTTGCTAAGGGCTATGATGAACAATTGATATTATGTGTTGCCCACTTTGCTAAGGGCTTTGATGAACAATTGACATTATGTGTTGCCCACTTTGCTAAGGGCTTTGATGAAGCTATTTGTGCTTTTTGGGGTCTGCCATGTACTGTTGCGGCGACCCGGTTCATGTATGTAAATGAAAGCCGCAGCCAAATATTGGCCATATTCATCTAATTAAACATAAAAAATATTCATACAGGTTTTTGTTTGCTTTATGCATCCTTCGATAATAACAACCATGCGAGATATAGTATAGTACATGATAAATGAATTATGACTGATAAAAACTGCAATTATCATATGTGATGGATTGGCAACGCACAACAGGCTATAAACTTTCCATCTTTCTATCAGCCTCCAAGCAAACAAAGTATAACTTTTAACCTATTTGATATCTAACTGCTTAATGATTCTGGTTTTAATATATCCCCATCCCTGCTAAAAAGACAAGCAACCACATAAAGCAGACTGGGAGTAAAGCAGAAGGGATTGTTATACAATGTATCTTGTATAATGAATGTTCATATACTTTTGAAGAGTACCAAATCCAGATGTGATTACAAAAACAGTATAATATCTATAAGCCCTTCAATGTGCCAACAAAATGTATTATTGTTATTTGCAAACATTTAAGATCCTGATCAGAGTCTGCATAACGAGGCGCTTGATCAGGATCTTAACTGGTTGACACTCATTTCATATTTTCTAAAGTTAAAAATACCTAAAATCTACTATTGTTTAAAATCGATGACGTCATGACAGTGAAGTGCTGAAACATTTTCTGAATAGTTATTTGAACTGACACACATTCAGTCATGTACGGTTGATTGAACACTGTGTATGTAGAGAAATCTATGCAAATACAAGTAACAAAATTGCATCTACTTCTTGGATAGGATTTATTGTGGCAACAGTTAATCAATCAAGGATAGCCAACACACATTTCATCAGTTCATAACAAGGATTGACGAGATGAATGAACCATGGTCAACACACTGTAAGCACACAAGACATCGTAATACAAATGAAACATCTTATGTAAGATACACTGCTACCAGAGATAATCGAAAACTAGCCCTTGTTTACCATTTTAAGCCTTTTTGTCTACTAAAGTGGACATTGGTAAATAGTGCATACCCTGAGGAGACACCGCGTCACGCGGTGTCTCCTCAGGGTATGCACTGTTTAAAGTAATATACCAAGTTAAAGTCTACTTTCAGTCCGAATGACCGCTCATCCGACTGTACATATACTCCCCTGATCATCGAGCCATCTTGCCTATGAGCACTGCTAACATATGGCGCAGTCAAATGCAGCCGCAGTACCGACTCAGACCCTTCACAGGTACCCATTTTAACCCCTGGGTGGAGAGGAGCAATTCGCGGTACATGTCTTGCTCAAGAACATTCCTGTACATCATCGGGGATTCAGAAAAATCCCCTAGTCAGACCGCTGGTCCGGCGGGGGATCGAACTCACGACCCCTGGTACCGTAGTCCAAGGTGTTAACCATTGGGCAACTACCGCCGGTAGTTTGCTATAAAATATATATTTTTTCTGTATGGACAAACACTGCAGTTTCTTAAGATCACCCTTGTATATATACACTGAAATCTTCAAGCAAGTATACAAGGAAGTAATTTCCATACCCACAAGGGTCAGTATTCGCAAAGGGGCGATATTTCATAGACTATTTCGAAATATCAAAATTTTAAGTTTCTTGAAGGCTATAACTGATCTTTTTATTGCTTTTCCGGACAGTCTAGACGTTATCAGGCAGTGTCCAACATGATTACGAAACCTTAGTTGCCTTTCTTTGAAAAACCATAGCCACCGGTTACTGGAAACAGTCTGGATTCTGATCAGATGCCGCGTAATACGGCTTCTGTTCAGGATCCAAACTGTTTGACCATCGTTTCGAAATTTCGTCAATAATACTGCCGTTGATCTAGCTTGGGAAGATATTGAAAACAACAATATTAAAGTGACGACAATATGGTGGTGATGGTGTAATAACCGCCAATTAAATTTTACCATGAAAGAGTGTTGACAAGAAGTAATTAAAAGAAGAAAATGTATAGAACAGAGAACAGAACAGAACAGTATATTTATAACACGTAAACATTACAGATAGATAGATTCTTTATTTACATCTCATCATTGCACATTCAATATACACAGAAACATATACAATATCTTTAAAATAGCGCAACGCCATTCCTCAAAGGAATTATAAGAGATGATATAAATGGCAACTCATGCCATGAAATGCACACATATAAAACATTACATTTTGACACTGACAAATCAGATAATGGAAAAGTTCCATTGCTGATTTCACATATGAAAAAAAAGGTGCAAACGTTAAAAGTATAAACATCACTAAGAGTAATCAACAATATCTGGATAAAGTACTCTGATGTACCCTTTCTAGAGTACATAATTATATTACAATAAATTAAAACTCAGACTAAAATGCAAACATTAAGAGTATAAATAATAATACGAGTAATCAACAAAAATCAGGATAAAGTAGTTTGATTTACTAAAATGCATATACTACGAGAAATTAAAGCTCTGAATGAGACGACTTTATATAAATTATAATAATTAAGGTTATTTACATATTAACAACTGGCGTCTCTGTAAAATGAGAAAGCAGGTTTTGGCACAGTCTCTTATCATATTTGCATTGGAAAACAGAAAATTGTATCTATCATAATCATTTAAGCTTAAGAATGCTGGATTAAAAGTACATGCCTTTGCAAACAACTGTTCTCTTAAATCATTATATATATTGCAGTTCAAAACCACATGTAATTCATTTTCTATGCTACTGTTAAGACAAAACGGGCAAACTCTATTCTCTTCGCTAAGGCCTTCATAACGACCCGTTTCAACACCTAATCTAAATTTACAAAAGGCCGATCGATGTAGAGGCGGAAGAATTACTTTACAAAATTGTTCTGTAGCAAACATAGATTTAAAAGACTTGTATAACCTTAGCTTGTTACGACCTCGACCAGAGGTCCCAACATAGCTATTGATTCTACGAAGCCAACTATTAGAAAAAAATTCAAAAGCCTTATTTTCAACAACATGAGCAAATGAACGTGTGATTGGCGTGTCTAAGCGACAATATATATTCAAGTCGTTCTCATAAAAATAATACAGAACTTTATAAAACCAATTTTTACAATAACGACTTGACTGTCTATATGACTGTCTATATGACCAGAGTGCCACTCGCTTATTTACCCTTGACCCTTCCATACAAGACAAATGAGACCAGTACCGAGCAATACATTTCCATTGACGCACTATAGGTGGTATCCAGCCCATTTCCCCAGCCACGCCGTCGTTTGGCGTGTACTTACCTACTCCTAAAAAGAATCTTTGAGCTCTGTTATGAACAGCTTCTATACAAGAATACGTTTTATATCCCCATAAAGAAGCACTATATTCCATAACCGGCCAAACAACAGAATCATATAACTTTGAAAATACGTCATGGGGAAAACCACCTACGGTTTTATATTTAGCAATCAACAGACCCAACGCTCGACTGGCACTCTGGGCAACAGACTTAACAGTTACATTAAAATCAAGGTTCTCATGAAGAACAACTCCAAGATAAGTATACCTGTCTGCAATCAACAACTGATTAGCACCTAAAACAAAATTAAAAGCTGTACGAGATACAGAAGGTGTTCTGAAATGAACAATGTTACTTTTAGCAGAATTGACATGCATATCATTTAAACCACACCAGTCGTTTAATGCAGACAAAAGTAATTGGAGATCTTCTTCAGATTCTGATACAAGAACAATATCATCTGCATATAACATAATACATAGTTTCTCGTCATCTATAGGCACACCAACATTAAAAGACTTAAGATATAATGACAAATCGTTAATGAAAAGATTGAAAAGTATCGGCGAAATAATACAGCCCTGACGTAACCCACAATTAACGTCAAACCACTCTGTAGTAAGAGAATTCACACGAACACAAGCCGTCACAGAGTTATATAATGATTTTATAGCTGCAAACATTTTACCGCAAATTCCTATATCTGAAATTCTCTTCCATAGCATGTTTCTATTAATAGTATCATAGGCTTTCTTAAAGTCTATAAAAGCACAGAACGTAGATTTGCGTAACTTCTTTCTTGTTTCTATAATATTTGTTAAGGAAGATATCTGATCGATTGTACTTCTGCCTTTTCTGAAGCCACCTTGCTCATCACAAATTTTATCGTTTTCCTCAGACCAAGTGCTAAGCCTACTGTTTAAAACATGACAATATAACTTGTACATTGATGCGGCTAATGATATGCCTCTGTAAGATAAAGGATCTCTTTTATCCAATGTCGATGATTTTGGTATTGGGTTAATGATACATTTACCCCAAACTGTAGGTACAATACAGTGTCTGGTGTTTTACAATATACATCTTATCAATTTTTACTATCAAGACATTATAGATGGACGAACGTTGTTATCATTTACTATTAATTTCAAGTATTAATTCTTTAAAATATTATATATATAACATACAACTATATTCTGTATCAAAGTAGCATTTAAATGATGAAAATTTGCAAAAGTTTTCAGTAACTTTTTTTTTCCAATCCATGTCTGAATGTAAACTATGACAGAATGTTTGTAATATTTCGAAATAAATACTGTTTAAACCAAATATACATGTATCTATTTAAAAGTGGTTGCATTATATTCGTTTCTTTTATTCGTTTACGATTACGTTATTTCTCCTCTGTCGTTTGACGAGCAAACTTTCAAACATTTTGCATGTTATATTTTGATATTGTTTTATGTAAAGCTACTAGCTGCAAACACACACTGTTCAATCCTAGAAAAAAATAGTTCTCTGAGGTTGTCTCATTTACTAGTGGTGTATTTTGAAATAACGGTTTAGGTTTCTCTGTTCTTTTAAACTGTATTCAAGAGGCTTTACTGGTGTATTATAAAATGAAACGTATGCCGTTATCTCAAATAAACATATAAACATGCTGTCACTTGTCCTTTAAACCGACAAATCACGTTCTTTTTAGTGGTCGTAATAGAGAGGTTCTACTGTATAGTAAAATGGACATGATATAACAAATTTTGACATAGCGAAAGGAATCAGACGGTCCGGAAGTGAGCTTGACTGTGTACATAACATTGTGTAAGACTGTAATAACATAACCGTTTAATTATAATAATAATAAATAATAATTTTATTTGTGCATATACTTATGAAAAAAATATTATAATAAATATACATATTGTTAAAATTATCAAAGACTAGATTCACCTTAAAAATTAGATGTCACATTAAGAAGAAAGCATCACAAATAGTTCAGTTGTTAAATTAAGCTGACAAAACATGTTCCATAATTAACTGATAGTATTGACCAAATTGTAAAATTGTAAAACCAATACTATACAAATAGCATCTCGTCACTTACGTGTAAATATTTGGGATATAATTGAGTGATAATTCTATTAGCTTAAAACAGTTTTCCCATCTCTGTTTTTTACGTTTAACGCGCACAATAAAACAGACTGTAAAGTACTCTTGAACTGATTAAACTGGTTATTGACGAACTCTATAATATCTTCATAATACCATTAATATACGTTCAAATGAAACTCTAGCAATGTTTATAAATTGAAACAAGAGCGGTATACGGCCCTAAATCGCTCACCTGGGACCGTTAGTGTAAATGTAACATATCTTGGAAAGCTGAGAAATTATGACAATATGATTGTGCCAATTGCTGATTGGATGATGCTGAGTGCAAAATAGCTAAGCTTAGGGTACTGTACATTAAGAGAAGATTTTTTAAGGTATTTTTGTTTTGTTTTTAAATCTATTTTTAGCTCCTGTTACCTAGATATGCAACGGACCGGAACCATTTGAACAATATTGGCAAAATACCTCTTGAAATTACCCCATGCCAAATATCAAAGCTCTAGCTATATTAGTTTCAGAGAAGAAGAGGTTTGAAGATTTCCTTACATAACTCTATGTAAATTTGTGACCCCGGGGCGGGGTCATATTTGACCCAGGGACATAATTTGAACAATCTTGATAGAGGACCTGAAGATAATGCTTTGAGCTAAATATTTAAGCTCAGGGTACTGTGGTTTCAGAGAAGAAGATTTTTTAAGTTTTTATTGAAACGATCTATTTTAGCTCCTGTTACCTAGATATGCAGCGGATCGGAAATATTTGAACAAATTTCAAAGAGGTCCATATAAGGATCAATCCTGCCAAGTTTGGTTAAAATTGTTGACGACGGACGAACAGACGGACGACGACGGACACAGGACACAGGACGAGCAATATAGCTCACATTTGCACTTTGTGCCAGGTGAGCTAAAACAATTGATTAGTAAAACGTCGTAACACAGAAATTTAAACTACGAGTTTTTGTCAATCACAACAATTGTTTGCAGCATAGTTTTGACTTCAGTAGCTGTGAAATTAGTTTAGAGAGCAATGAAAACCAATTTACCTTGAAATATGTGTTTTGAAATGGCAATCTGGAATTATACTCTAAAAACAAGATTAGAATGATACACTAATGTAATTTCTACAGGATAATATGTACAAAACAACTAGATTATCTGAAGTTTAATTGAATTAAAAGCAAATATTCAACTAAAACTTTAGTGCAATGTGGTTTTATATTTTACACATTATCCCAGAACGAAGCTTAAACATGTCATTTACAATCAGTGTTTTTGCTGTTGAAAAGTTCACTTGTCATATGCACACAGTGACATAGATCAGAGGGACCCTATACAGTCCTCTTGCCAGGGTACAATTCGTATTTTGATACACGTTTTTTCTAACAAACAATGTACCCAATCAAAGCTCACTTTTCTATGCAAACAGTGTAGACACATACGGTCTACAGTGTTTGAATTTTACAATTTATTGACTCTTAATAGTCACAATATGGACTAATACTTACCTGAAACTAGAATTGTTCATTTGAAGCTTCAGGGATGACTGCTTTAAATACAACACATGTATTTCCTTTTAGAAACTACATATAATAGAAAATACCCCTGCACGCAACGTAAAACTCCTAAATTTGGGACACCCTGTAAAACTTTCTTTAAAATTAAACCAATTACGCCAACAGTAGTTTTTCCCAATAAGTGCAAATCGGATGGAAAACAGTTGAGACCCTGGTATTACTGCTCCAGAAAAAGAAGAAAAGCGAGTTGATTAAAATGATATGACACAAGCCTTGGCGAGCGTCATTTTAATTACAATCAACGAGTTCATTAAAAGTGATAAGTAATGATCACGAATGTGAGATTCTATTTATCATATAACGGTTTCAAACAGATGCAGCGATTGTGGAATGACCAGGTAGATCCCCTAAACGATATTGAACTAATGGAATTTGCTATTTTGTAATAGTTTTATGCCACATATGCGATAAATAAAGAGTTTGAATTCGATCGTAGAAATGCTTTACTGTAGGTAAGACGTTGTACCTTAATGTTTAAAGAAAACGAAACGCAAATACACTGAAATAAAATGTTTTAGCTCAGCCTTGTTTATTGGGAATGAATAATGTCGTCTCCTCTGTAGAAGGCAACATCTCAATTTCAAGAGCTTTTGAAAAATAACCATGGTAATCGACGGCAGGTGGCTATATGTAAATCAGATTAGCGTAAAGCAGAAATATCATGCTGGATCGCACTTTTATAGTTGTATCAAAGTCATACATCTGGCGCTATTTCCCCCTTCACTTCTACCCCAAGTTTAATGGTTATTTTCAAACAGTTTTGATCCAGATCAGACGCCGCGTTTGATATTACTTTCAATAGTTTTATGTCAGAATTCCTAAAATCTAAGTTTGATCATCAAAAGTAGCCGACAATTATTGAACGTAGACGACGTCGCGGCAGTGAAAGGTGTTAACCCTTAGCCCGCCAAATAAATTGTTGTCTGCTATATTTCTCGTCTGCTTCAAGTTTCAAAGTGCTTCAAAGTTGCTCAAAATTGCTGAAAATGTTGTCCGAGTGTCAAACAGCTTGGATCCGGATGAGACGCCGAGTTAAGATATGATGATGATGATGATGTTCCTCTGTCATTATAGCCGATGAGCAGAATGTGTAGATAGCTGGTCGGTGTTTCCGGAGACGACTTGTCGGACCAATTCTCACATTGAAGTAACTGTCACAGGTCGGACACTTGAAGTCGGTAATTGTTGGTTGAGAATTTGCTTCCTAGCCTCGTCTGTCGAATAGCACGTTTCCTGGTGTACTCATCTAACCGCTTATTTTCAGTAGATTAAGATACAATCATTGTATGTAGAAGCTGTTGGTTGTGAAGGGCAGACATCTGGGTCAACAATCAGCTCATGTAAACAATAGGTATACAGATAAAAAGTCGAAAAAAATCAGCTTTTAAAACTTTAGACTTTGTTTTTTACATCGATTCTAAAATACGATCTCACACAACTGAAACAAATTACTGATGTCGTAATTTGGTTATTTCCGCTTTGGATCAGTATTCCATACTGTTTGACACTTATATAAAAATGTAATATTTACATTCAATTCCATTTGAAAAAATAACGTTCAATTTGTATCAACGCAATTTCTCTAGGACCGGGACTTGTGTATACCTTTCCGCAGAGGATGTGGGGCTTATCGAGCTGCTCTCCGCGATCATTTTATTGCTTTGCTTCAGTAACGGCGTTGTGGCTGTTCCTTTCAGGGTACACATTATTCGAGTTAAAAACCTCTAGTATGGATTAAACATACATACAGACTTATACATTGTTAATTTAATATTAAGAAATTACAGCAAAAATAATGTGAATGTAAGAAATGAACTGAGTTGTTATCGGTGTCTAATCGAAATAAACGACAAAAAATGATCGACAATTCCATGAATCGCGAATGCGATTCATGGAATTGTCGATCATTTTTTGTCGTTTATTTCGCTTAAACACCGAAAACATTCAGTTCATTTCTAAATTACATTAAAAATGCTGATGATATATGTGCCTGGTTGCGAGATGTGGTAAATGATTTATAGTAACGTTCAAACGACGACCTTTTTCACTAATATTTTCTCGGAAAAGTTAAACCCCTTCACTGTCATAACGCCACCTGCTTTAAACTATTGTCGTCTGCTTTAGTTTTAAAAAAATAGCTTTATGTACTTTAACTTAAGAAATATCGAAATGTTTGTCAAACAGTTTTGATCATGATCAGACGCCGCGTTGTGCGGCGTCTGATCAGGATCAAACAATTTTGACACCCAAAGCAATGTTTCTTAACTCCAAAAGGCATAAACTTCCAAATTGCATAAATAAAAGCACTAGAACAATACAAGCAGATGATTGTATTATAATTTAACGTCATAATGGCAGTGAATAGGTAAAGGAAGCCTTTTAGTACACATTCCTGAAATCAAATCTGAGGTTCGAATTTTAACCCTTACCTGCCATAACATCGCCTGCTTGACCCATTACACTATAAATACATTTTTTTTTACTTTCTAGCTTAATTTATTCCTCCACTAAAGAAGATTCTACTTTATACAATAATAAATTGTCTAGCAGGCAAATAGTAGCTTAAAACAGGCTGAAAGTAAAGCAGAATGTGCCTTAAGGCGCATTCCGTTTTACTTTCAACCAACTCAAAGAGATTTCCTGTCATCAAAACTAAAAACAGACTAGGAAGTAAATGGTTAAACTTAGATTTAACACTTTTCACTCGCAATGACGCTTTAAAGCGCGTTTGCAAACAGTTTGGGTCCTGATCAGACGCGGCGTCTGATCAGGACCCAAGCTGTTTGACGCTCTTATTTTTATTATCTAGTCATACAACCTTAAATCGAACTTTGAAACGTGTCTTGTAGACAACAATACTGAAGCAGACTACAATAAAGCGGTGAAGGGGTAAAACTCTCCCGAATAATTTGATCATGAAAGGGTTAATGTATAATGAATGAAATCACAACTTTAAAAGTGCCAAATGTTTTCGATTCTTATCATATACTGAGGTCCTTTGTGAATGATTAGGATCCCCATTGTTTGCAATTACAAGCTACATGTATGTAGGGCTTGTCAATGGCTCGTCTAATCTTATTTGGAGGCGCGTTTCGCTGACGTCATTCTCTCCCTAGTCAATGCCCTATACTGTCTGTAAAGTAATTCTAGAAATCCACTGAGACGCCCCCAAGACTTACGTTTTCATGCTATTGCAGTTTAGAGTGATTCTAGATGCAATTATATAGTGCCTTCAGAAGTTCTTACATGGTTGATAAAACCATTTTAGTTCATCTCATGGGAAAATTCTCTAAATGTGTCTGGATATTGTTTGGTTAAGATTAGTTAGTTAGTTTAAACATATTTATTTCCAGAAGTACATATGATTACATTTATACATGCTAACGTTATTATACAATACTAAGGAAAAACATTGAAACGAAAGAAAAAAACTTATTGAGTTTCTCTCCTTACAGTACATTTTTTCTAAGTTAAATTTCTATTTAACCCATTGCACGCTGGGTATTATTTGGCGGCCATTTTAAAATATCATCTGCAGCGGGTATAACTCAAATATTTGCAAAAGATTTTTGCAGTTTCTGATAGAATATTGACTTAGCTGCAAACAGTTTTGACACAATGTGGGGCCTGATCTGAGATCAAAACAGTTTGCCTAGAGGTACACCTAAAAGTGTATCCCACATAAAATGGGTTAAATCAGTTCCTACAACTAATAATGTATATTCGTAAGTGTGTGATACTGTTACTTGTGTAGGCATTTCCCACTCCTTTGCTCTCCTTATATTACGTGTTCCTATACAAACGAACTAATTATCCATCTATTTAGTATTGGATTTGTGTATTTTCATGTAACATAATAGACAACGTGAGTGAAACAAACGACTTTACTATAATTATTTGCATTTACAGATGGAACATTTCTAAATATACCCCTTGTGACGCATGTTCGTGGACCTTAATACGAACATCATACGTACGAGCAGTACGCTTGTCTTAGGCAAATAATGTGCCTCAATGAATCTGCAACATTAGCTCTATGACCATGATCGGTACTGTTAGTTATTGTTGCGTCAAAAATGAGGTAAGTTTCAAACTGAATGGAGTCAGATCAGAGTCCCGGGCAAATGTCATTTTCTATATTTTATCTTATTACATAAATTATTATTAGGGGAAGGGTCGAATCTAATGTTGTGAGAACTTGTGACCCGACCCCAATTCCTTATGTATATGGAAATAAAATATGTTTAAACTATTAGTGTACAGTGGAAAAGACGTTACTCTTTTCAATTTGAACAAGACAAAAACGCAGAGCACAACATTGCAGCAAATTGTTTTTTTTAGAATTGTTTTGACGAGTGTCTGTTTATCTTAGAGACAAATAGTTTGGAGTCTGATCAGATGCCAAGTTACCCGGTGTCTGATCTTACTTCAAACTGTTTTCATTTAAACAATTGTTTTATCATGAAATTCTTTCACTGCCATGACGTCATCAAATTGAAACAATTGTCGTCTGCTTCTATTTCTAAAAATCAATTTTAGGTTTTTTGAATTAATAAATATTGAAACGAGTGTCAAACAGTTTGGATCCTGATCAGTCGCCGCGATAAGCGGCGTCTGATTAGGATCCAAACTGTTTGCAAATAACTATTGTACTCGGGGTAAGGCAGCGAAGAGGTAAATTGGAAGGAAAAACGTCACAACCACTCTACCTCTAAATCTTCTTCGTTCAGGGCTGGCATAAGTTAATCATAAAAATCCTAAGATTTCAAATTTTCAATTCTATTTTATTAATCGTACCTTTACCCCATAGTCTGTTTCTTGACACGACTGCTTTAAACAGGTTGAAAGTAAAGCAGAATGTACCTTAAGGCGTATTCTGCTTTACTTTCAGCCTGTTTGAAGCTACCATCTGCTAAGATAAAAATCCGAAGACTTAGGAAAAAACTGGTGAAATGGCAGCCCTGTCTTCGATGGACTCTCTTTGGCGAAAATAGCGGGATCATTTAAGTATGTTATTGTAGTCCAATCGCTGTTCAATATTACTGAATGATTGAATTTAGCCCGGTGAACACTTAATTAGCATCACTTGCTAAAGTGTTCCTCCATACAGATCTTACCCTGACCCTGTTTGTTTCTACATTTTAGTCAACGAGTTTATTAAAAATGATAAATAATGAGCACGAATGTGAGATTCTATTTATCACATAACAAGTTTAGGCACCTATTTAATTGATTGAAGCCGTAGTTTGTAGACCCTCCACTATATAGAATTTCCGCCAAAACTTTACGTTGTTTACGTTAACGTCATAGTAAATGACGTCATATGGCGTCCCGCTAAATGCAGCGCTTGTGGACGAACAAGTTGGACCGGAGCCCAAAAAACGATATTCCACCAGTGGATTACGATATTTATACAATCGCGTTATACAACTCCCAGACCGCAGATGATGTGATAAATTTTGTAACCTAATTTTTTATGTTTTGATCAGCGACCACCATTTAAGTTTGGCTTAACAATATAGAAAGTATATTTCTATCGCTGCTGCCTTTCATAGTTAATATAAATCATTGATTTTGATATAAGAAAAATAAGAAACATTTTACCTAACAAATACCATATTGATGACAAAGCTATTTACTATATTACTCGTATTTACCTTATATTTGCTATATATGTTTCAAGTCTGGTGCATGTTTTGTCTTAATTGAGTTTCTTTATTTGTAGCTACTAAAGGCATACACTAGATGAAGAAAAACCAAATACCATGTTTGTTTTCATTTGAAATAGATTTTACTGTGGTGTGGGATAAAGTATGGAAATAGTTCTAATTTGACACACTTATTCCAAACGGTCGTTAGGTAAAATTAGTGAACAGCAACATGTGATATTCAAGGCTACCATTTCTCCGGATTTTTCCTAAATCTTCGGATTTTTTTCTTATACATGGTAGCTTAAAGCAGGCTGAAAGCAAAGCAGAATGCGACTTAAGGCGCATTCTGCTTTACTTCAAGTCTGCTTAAAGCAGCCACGACTAAAAAAACTAGCAACAGACGATGGGGTTAAGGTACAATTCGTAAAATCGCACTTGAAAAATGCAAATTTGGAAATCTTAGGATTTTTCATGTCAACTTATGGCAGCCCTAGATATTTATTTACTTTTCCATTGACCACAGACAGCTCTTAAACATGATAGGAAAATACCCTTTGTAAATTTCACTTATGAGTTCATCTTTTAAGCAGGATAAAAACAAGCCAGACACTAATACGAAATTTCAGTTGAAAATTTCACCCTGTTTTAGCACACACACGCTTACCTTGGAACGAGTTTGTAAATTGTCAATTTATATTTACATCGCCCTATTCAAATCCATTGAAAAAATGACGTTTAATTTGTATAAACGCTTTATCTCGAGAAGGTGGGACTTGCGGATATACGTCTGTATCGCGCAGAGGTGGCGGGGCTTATGAGTCTGCTCTCCGCGAAATATTTTGTTGCGTTGCTTCAGTAACGCCGTGATGGCTGTTCCTTTCAGGGTACACATTATTCGTGTAAACAACATCTATTGTTGATTAACCATACATACATACTAATAAAATGTTAATTTAGAATTAGAAATAACACCAAATATAATGTAAATATAAGAAATGAATTGAATCTTTTTGGCGTATAAGCGAAATAAACAACAGAAAATGATCGGCAAATTTACCATAAACCGCGCTAGCGCGGTTTATGGTAAATTTGTCGATCCTTTTCTGTTGTTTATTTTGCTTAAACGCCGATAAAATTCAGTTCATTTCTTAAATACATTCACATCACGGCACAATGATTATACCCGTATAACAGGGAGTAATGAGATTGGAACAGTTGCAAACAAATTTCAATCAAATGTTATTAACCCTTTACCCCATAGCCTATTTCTAGTTCCGAAGACGAGTGACCGCTTAAAAGCAGGTTGAAAGGAAAGCAGAATGAGATTTAAAGGCACTTCATGCTTTACTTTTAGCATGTTTTAAGCTTCAATCTACTAGCATATAAAACATATCTCTAAAATGGTGCATAGCAATGCCTTTTATAAAGAGGAACTTTTTTTTTCAGTGGAGGTATAAAAAGATGTATTTAAAGAGAATTGGCTTAAATGCGCAAATTGGCCAGGATTGGCCTGGAATATCTTAGCAACAAACACACAATTACTCTTTAGTCTGACAGGTGGTTTCGTTCTAAATTACTACATCAAACAACTTCTCAAAAAAAATTCGCAGACCGGTTTCCTCCACTGTCAAATGGCAGGTTTTGTTTTTAAGAAAGCGAAAATAATATTTCATATTAAGGAAATTGTTAGTATTTCAGTAAAGCACCTAATTTCACCCTTTAGTTTAACACTTAAACCGCTTTCATAAAATAGTGGTAGTACTGTGACCTGTTCTATTACGAGCATGTATGGCAAAATAAGTGAACACATTTCGACATGATCGTCAGAGAGTTTTGCTCCTGACCAGACGCCGCTTTACACGGCGTCTGGTCAGGATCCAAACTATTTGCAAAATCAGCTGAAGTCGCATATACCGGATTGAGGGTTTATAGAAACCAGACCGATCCCCGTGTGGAAAATGAGGGTAGAAAATGAGGGCTTTAAATCGAAAGGGAACACATTGTGTCAGAATTATCAAATTAATCAATCATTCAACAAAACACCGAATGTCACTGTTGACATTAAAACCAGTTGAGTGCCACGACGTTCGAAACACGATTTGAAACAATTTAGAAACTTGTAACACGCCCATTAACTCGATATATAATTAGGTTCCAAACTGGTTGATATAAGTACAAGTATTTCTTTGGTCAAATGCCTCAAATCTTATTTTATAGATCGATGCAGAGGATAATTTGAAACAGTCGATATCACAGCTTTAAAGGACGGAACTGTTACCAGCCCGATTATATTTGCATAGATATTTGAAATTTGATTAGATTGGTCACTGGAACACACGACTACATTGGGAATTGCTTAACAGTTTTGATACAGACAAGACGCCGCGACATTCATCGTGTTAATACGCACGTAGTAGACAAACGTTTTTTTAAAACAACAAACAGTTCAAAACTTGATGCCACGTTACGTGGTGTCAGATCAGACCCAAAGGTTGTACATATTTTCAGTTGCATCTGAGATCGTTCTATAGCATTTAATTTGAGGTTTTGCTGAGCAAAGTTTTGACCCGGGATTGTATCTGTTTGAAAAGTTGAATTAAGTTGCCTATGGTGAGTATTTTCTACAGTATTTTCGAAATCACATTCAATACTTGACATTTCTACTCGGCGTCTAGTCAGTGTCCTGTTCTTTTCTAAATGCCAGTGCAATAAAGGCAAAGTCATTATAGGGAGGGAAATTTACAAACAGCTTAAATCCAGATCAGACGCCGCGTAACGCGGCGTCTGATCTGGATTCAAGCTGTTTTTCACTCGTCATTAAGTTTTGTTATGTCAAAATGTCAATTATGTCACTTTGAGCAAACCAGAAGACGACAATTTAAAGCAGACGCCATTGCAGCCGTGATTAGGTTGGACATAAATGTCTTGTTTGGGGAACTGCGGCAAGCGTCGTTGCAAGGAGGGAGCCGTTGTAGGGAGGGAGCACTGTAATCTTAATACAGGAATAAAGAAATATTTCATGCTTTCTGTATAAACCAGATGCATGTCTTAAAAGATCAACAATGTCTCTTAAGTTCACTACTAATTTTTCGTACTGTTTGGTCCCTCGGGAGAGATTTTACTGTATTACTTTTTACTTGTGCAGGGATTTTTCTCACCAATTAACAGTCTCTTAAAAGTAAACACCAATTAACAAATGCCTTAATTTCACTAATTTGATTCGGGCAAAGCAAAGGGGTTTATTACCTTCCTCCATGGTTATATGGGGACATTTCAATACGGTACAGCTAGGATGTCTGCAAGGACAATCCTTCCATACACTGCTGAATATGTTTCCAGCTAAACGAAATCCGGTCTCAAGGTTATAAAACTTATTAACTGTGTCTGCGATCGGTCTCTAGTATTTGCATGAGAACGATTACAAACTGAACTCAAATGCTTTAAAACCTTTGGCCCAGACGTATGCACAATGTAATTTCTCTTTTGTGATTTTTATAATTTTTACTCTGCTTCCGGTCTGAATTTATTCTGTTTGCAGTGTAAACTGGTATATCTTTGGAGTAACGTAAAATTTGTTTTTATAAAAATGCATTTTGAATTGTGTAGGCGATACTTAGTTTTGGCTTGTGTTGCATACTGATATCATACAATGGCTTGGTTTTACGGTAATGGTTTCAAACATATATACTGGTTTTCTATGTAAATTTAATGGAAATGTGTCTGGTTGAAAGGCGTTGGGATACGTGTAACGGTATAATGGAATGCTACCAGAATAAGTTAATGATCAAGAGAATACACTACTTTAAACACGTTTCTTTTAACAACTTTAAGAGAATATCTCAGCCGTATTAGCTCTATCGTCTGTTTCTAGATTCGAAGACTTGCAGCAATTTGAAACAGATTGAAAGTCAAACAGAATGCCCCTTAAGGCGCATTCTGTTTAATTTTTCAGCAAACTTTAGATTACCGTCTACGAGTGTATTTCTTAAGGTGCATATTCATGACTGTATAAAGAAAAACTAGTTTTCTTCAGTGGAATAAACTCCATGCGTATTTTTTGAGAAAATGGTTAATAGGCATTCTGATGCTCTTTCAGTCTGTTTTAAGGTATCATCTGCTAGGATTCGTGACTTTTTAATTTTAATCTGCTTCAGAGGAGGAATAGATCTACATCAACTTCGTAAACGAGTTTATTTTTATGAGTTAACGAAACAATTAAGACCCATAAACCTATAACCCTCATAAATAAAGTAAAATTGTTTAAGTTCATTTAGTCTTTCTCTATGTTACGCCTTTAATGCATGCCTCCAATTAAAAATTAAGAAAATAATGTACACATTCATTAGATCTTTAGATCCACATTAAAAATTGTTTCTGTATCCTAGCGAACAGAAGCTTCAAACGGTTTAAAGCAAAGCAGAATGCGCCTCCAAGTGATCATATGTAGCGCGTTCAGTTACCACTGTTTGCTGTTTAGGTTAGCAGTTTGTGCCCCGTGTTCAGTGTGCAGAGTACAGTAAAGAATTTAAATTGTTATTTTCATTGCAAACAGTTTGGAGCCAGATCAGACGCCGGGTAACATGGTGTCTGATCAGGCTCCAAACTGTTTGCCATTCAGAATGAAACTCATAGTCAGAATTGCAAAAAAGTTGTCATTTTCTATATTTGATAGCAATGCGTTTGCGTTTAAACAGAAGAATAACGGTTTCTCCACTGTATTTCAGACCGATAGCCAATTCGCAGTCGATGGCCATCGATTTCTTTAATGAACTCCCTGCTGTCTTCAACACTAAAAACAGGTAACGGGTAAAAGGTGAGTGGGCAAGTCATCGTCTCGACGTGAAATATTTGGAGTGTAATTTGTTTTAGCTTGAAGTAATTTTATTATTTACCAGTTGTCACCCCCACATGTGTGTGACTTTATGTCCAACAAAGAAAATTAATCCCCATTAAAAGTACATTCAGTGTCCTCGAGACTCAAAACAAATGTCAGTCAACTCTTCGAACTATAAGATGATAGTATTGTCTGCAACAATTGTCGTCTGCTTCTAGAATTAGATGTACAGTCGAAACTTGATACTCCGAACTCGCCTAACCCCTTCACTGCCATGACGTCATCAATTTTAAACAATTGTCGTCTGCTTTTATTTCTAAAATTAAATATTTAGTTACTTTGACTGACGAAACATTGAAATGAATGTAAAACAGTTTGTATCCTGATCTGATGCCGCTTTACGCGGCGTCTGATCAGGATCCAAACTGTTTTCAAATGACTAGTGTACTCGGGGTAAGGCAGTGAAGGGGTTAAATCGACCGTACTATTATTTCGTAAGTTTAATTTCGATTTGTTGATCTCGCGTACATGTAAGTCAAACATATCCGTATTTCAAAGTTTAAACGTGGCTCAGCCACGTTTTAACTTTGATATATGGGATGTTCAAACTATCGCGAGTTCGAAGTATCGAGTTTCGACTGTATTCACCACAAAAATTCCAAAACAGATCTGGGTCAAAGGTTATAAAGCTTTTCAGTTGAGCTTTTCGTTCTCAATCAAAAGCTTGAGAACACAATCAGACTCAGCTCAAACGCTTTATAACCTCGGACCCAGACTGTCTAACAGTTTGGAGAAAGATGAGATTACCCCTTCCACTGCCTTACACCGAGTACAAAAGTCATCTGAAAAGAGTTTTGATCCTGATTTTGGCGTCTGATCAGGGTCCAAAATGTTTGACACTCATTCAATATTTCTAAAGTTGAAACAGCTAAAAGTTACATAATGCGAAATAAAACAGGCGACAGTTGTTTAAATTTGATGACGTCATGGTAAGAGTTACTTGGCGTCTGGTCTTGATTCCAAACTGTTCACACGTTCGGCGCTATCGTACAAAGAGTTAATCTCACTCATTGCCATGGTGATGTCTGCATGAATATATGTCGTCTGCTGTCTCATACTCAGACATATTTATGCAGTTTTCATCCTTAAAGATCATGCTGTTTTTTTTATTCAGTCTGCTTTGAGCATTCATCTGTCTTTAATACTAAACTACAAGCCATAGGGGAGAGCTTTAAAGTGCAATATATTTCTGCTAACTTCTATGTGTTTGTACATGTATATATTTTGGCTGATGGGGGTGGAAGCATTTATTTGAGGGGAGCGTACAAAAGAGGGTATAAAACTGATGTTCTCAATGACAATAAATTCTATGATAGATTGAAACTGTTTCATATATGCCTGTGCTAATGTTGGAGGGGTCCGTCTTACGAAACGTCGTACGACAAAAACGGTCGTAAGTCAAAACTTTAAAGAAAATCATATTTCTGATTTCTCAACCTAACCCCTTCTTGTGACATCTCTTTGGAATCGTCTTGCAAAAACGATTCAAAAGAGTTGGCACTAGATAGGATTAGATGGAGAATGAATAAGAATTGAGAATTTTATAATCTGACTTACGACAATATTAGTCGTACGACTTTTTGTAAGACGGACCCAAGGATAGCTTGATAATATATGAAATTAATATATAAATAAACTTGACAGTTCTATTACATTTGTCAGCATTTTTATAAAGCTCTATAGTTCGGTTTGAAAAGGGAACTTGCAAAAATATCATATGTGAACTGATAAATCTTAAAAAGTTGCCATCTATAGTAAATGTGTCTCTTATATACCGTCGTCATTTATGCACATACATATTAACAAAATATCCACTGTTATGAACATTAAATGATGTTGTATTTATTCCTTCCTACAACATGTGAAATCTAAGACTAAAATCTACCAAATTATGATATACCCCTAATATATGAATAAATCGTCAAGATATCTTAAAATTATTTTGTTTTATTATGCTTCGTTTTCTTTAAGATATGTTTTAAATATATAAAGTATAGTTTTTGTACAGATGGAATATTTAATTCCGTCATTTTGCTTCCTCGATTGTTTTTTCTTTATGCGAAGTGTGTATGCGTAGAGAAGATTATTCAAGTTTTAAAAGTTGCGAGCACTTCTGTATGAAATAAACCTATCATTTAAAAGATAAAAGTACGTAAATTGTGATCTATCTCTGCTGCAAGTCAAAGCGGAATAGTTCTGAAAACTATAAACAATATTCAAAACGAGCGAAATTATAGAAAAATGTCTAGTTTCAGAAGAGAACAAGTTACTCTTTCCTGTTAAAACGTAAAACGAAACTCAAGGCAATGTAAACTAAACTAAGTGTGGAATATTACGTTTTTATCAGATTTCATACTTTAGTGTTTTGTCGCTGTGGCAAAACAGTTAGGAGTACAGTGGAGAATCTGTTATTCTTTCCCGTTTAAACGCAAACGTACGCAAACGCAAAGCACTAAAACGTAGAAAAGAACAACTTTTGAACAATTCTGATCATTCATGTTTATCTTGGTGGCAAACAGTTTGGAGCCTGATCAGACGCCGGATTACCCGGCGTCTGATCTGGCTTCAAACTGTTTGCACTGCAAATAATAGTTTTAGCGTAAACGCGTTTATTGGGAAAGAATAACACATTCTCCACTGTATATTCAGATGTTGGGTCTGGTATTGCTAAAAAACTGATTGCAATGGAAATTACTTTTTAGCATAAACACGTTTATTGATAAAGGATACCGTCTTGGGTTATTATGTGTACGATATTTGAAAGTAGACGAATTGTCCGATAATAGTTAACCCATTACCTGATAGACTGTTTCTAGTTTTGAAAATAGGTGACTATTTAAAACAGGTTGAAAGTAAAGCAGAATGCGCCATATGGCGCATTCTGCTTTACTTTCAGCCTGATTTAAGCTATTACCTACTAGAATAAGGAAAGTGTTAAATATTACACATATTCATTACGGTATATATTGGAACTATTTTCTTCAGCGGATGAATAAAATGCATGTGCTAAAAGTCGCTTCTATGGGGGAAAGGGTTAAGAAGAATTTCAAATATGGCAGAGAGATTGTTGTAAAATATTGGCGTTTTTCTGGTATTTTGAAACATAGTCAAACCCTCTAATACGACCCCTAAAATGGAGGATTATTGATGTTCTAAAAGACAAGCAACATCTTTAAGCAATGTGCAATAAAACAGAAAGCTCCTAAAGGAGCTTTCTGTTTTATGACACCTTGCTTTATTCACTCACCTGTTGTAAACGCCTAATAATTAAAACAATTTGGTGGTCTTAATGGAGAGGATTTACCGTACTTCAGTGTACATTACTTACAAACAAGTCATCGGACCTTCTGGTTTCTTTCGTTTTATCCGAATTTCGTTATACCAGGTCCAATTAACCATACGTTTATTAGTGGTTGGGAATACATCGGGTTTGGTTTTATCAGTGAAGTGAGAGAAGCCAATCGGATGCAATTCAGTCAGTAACGGCAGGACCTTTGCTGAAAATATTTAGGAAAACACTTTTGTTGTGGAAGAATGACATCTTCTCAAATTGTATCCTCATGCTACAGACTACCCACAACGTATTTGTTGTACCGTAGTTCGTAAATAAATACAATGTTTTGTGATAATCGGCCCCATAATTCATCCAGAGTTTATTTGCAACAATCAGTAGTAATTAAAACAGTGTGACCATAAACGCCACAACTACCCAGGACTTCTGTGTAACGCATATTGTAGTGGTCCGTAAATAAGCACTGTGATCAATTACGCCACAAAGTACCAACCGCTTATTTGTAGTTATTCATGTACTTATCATTGACGCTACAATATACCGGTACATATTGCTTATTTGTGGTAGTTCGTCTATAAACTGTTTGAGCATTGACCCTTCAAACTACCCAGAGCTTATTTATAGTTGCCAGTGAATATCCATTTTGACCATTGACGCTACAAACTACCGAGTGCTTATTTATAAATGTCAGTGAATAACTAGTGTTACCATTGACGCTACAAACTACCGAGTGCTTATCTATAGTTGTCAGTGAATAACTAGTGTTACCATTGACGCTACAAACTACCGAGTGCTTATTTATAGTTGTCTGTGAATAACTAGTGTTACCATTGACGCTACAAAATACCGAGTGCTTATTTATAGTTGTCAGTGAATAACTAGTGATACCATTGACGCTACAAACTACCGAGTGCTTATTTATAGTTGCCAGTGAATATTCATTGTGACCATTGACGCTACAAACTACCGAGTGCTTATTTATAGTTGTCAGTGAATAATAAGTGTTACTATTGATGCTACAAACTACCGAGTGCTTATTTATAAATGTCAGTGAATAACTAGTGTAACCATTGACACTACAAACTACCGAGTGCTTGTTTATAGTTGTCAGTGAATAACTAGTGTTACCATTGACGCTTCACACTACCGAGTGCTTATTTATAGAGTTGTCAGTGAATAACTAGTGTTACCATTGACGCTACAAACTACCGAGTGCTTATTTATAAATGTCAGTGAATAACTAGTGTTACCATTGATGCTTCACACTACCGAGTGCTTATTTATAGTTGTCAGTGAATAACTAGTGTTACCATTGGCGCTATTAACAGTGGAGTGCTTATTTATAGGTGTCAGTGAATAACTAGTGTTACCATTGACGCTACAAACTACCGAGTGCTTATTTACTGTTGTCAGTGAATAACTAGTGTTACCATTGACGCTACAAACTACCAAGTGCTTTTTTGTAGTTGTCTTTGAAGTTTGAAAAACTTACACCCTAATGTCTATATTTTGCAATTGAAACAGTTGTGACCAAACTGGTACTTGCACTTAGGCCATTTGTTTTACTAATCTAACACTCTAACCGCTGAGCTATCATGCAACTCAGTAAAATTCATCAACTTTTTCACAACAATCTCAACCCGGCTACATAATAAATTACAGTGACAGAATTGTGCCCCTAAGTTGTTTACACTGAATGCATGCTTTTATTGCTGGTAACTCAATAGTTATTTTAGCCTAGGAACTATTTAGTGGTTTTATTGGACTAAGTGAACTGACTGATAACAGTTAGTACGAGTTATGGTATAGCTATGAGATCTTATTATTGAGCAGGAAACGCATAAAGAACTCAAACAATGATTATTTTCCTAAAAGGAATACTTTCATAGTGTCTGCTTAGCCTAAACTGAAATAACTTATACATAGCTAATTGCAATATGTGTGGCGTTTGCAAACAGTTGAGATCGAGATCAGACTCCATATAATTCTTTACCTGGGACTGGAATTTTCAAATTTATAGAGGGTTGACTTATTTAAGTGTTTTAAAATATTTTTGTTTTATTGATATTGGACCTTTTTCCTTATAACCTGTTTCTAATTTTGAAGACAAAAGAAATTTGAAGCAAGTTGAATGCAGAGCCGAATGCGCCTTAAGGCGCATTCTGCTTTAAGTTCAACATGCTTTAAGTTACATGCACCACCTGCTAAGATTAAATACTTTATGTGGTGCATATGCATGTCTTCTGCAAAATGTGGAACTTTTTCGTCAGCGGAGGAACACTTTAAAGGCCTAAAATGCTTTTTTATAGGAAGGTTAACAACATTCAAACGTTTAACCAATGTATTTATATGATAACATATTGCTATTGTCTGTACTGAAATATACCGTGTGTACTTAAATAGTGTAAAGTTGACATACAATGTTTATTTCATCTGAATAAGTTGAACTTCGTGAACCAAACATTTACTTTGTTAAGAAAATGCTTACAGGATAACCAATACATCATGTTCTTATTTCAAAAAGGGTTACAAGTTTAAAAGCATTATGTGGTTTGTTTAGTTGACTGATTCGTTCTTTTAAACAAACTTGTGCGCATTGACCATCACACAAACTTTATTAACCCCTTTATTGCCATACCCAACTAACAATGGTTATTTGCAAACAGTTTGGATTCTGATCAGACGCCGCGTACCACGACGTCTGATCAGGACCAACACTATTTGCCACTCATTTCAACATTTCTCTAGTCAAAATACATGAAAAATTATATTTGTAAAATAAAAGCAGACGTCAATTGTTTAAAGTTGATGACGTCATGACAGTGAAAGGGTTAACCATTAGCAAGCTGCGTAATGTCGTCTGCTAAATCTTTCGTCTGCAACAAATTTTAAAGTTGCAAATTTACATTTTCATTCCGAAAATAACATCAGGATGTCAAACAGTTTCGATCTAGATTAGACACCGGGTAACCCAGCATCTCATCTGGATCAACACAGTTTGCAATTAATGTCACAAAGTCACTCGAAGCGCAAACAAATTAATTGATCGGTATCATTTGGTACGAATCAACATTTCTTCGTTTTTCTGTTAATTTTGAACTGCTTGAACCAGATGGTTACTTTGAACCATTCCGTCAAAGCCTTTGTGGACCTGTTTCATCTGCGTACAGTGTCCAATTAGAGTGTCTCTAAACAGCTTAAACCATTACCCCACAAATACGCATTTTTACGTAATTCATAGTTTATTCCTCCAATGAAGAACATATTTCCGTTTTATACAGCCATGAATATGTACTATACCAAATTGTTTCTATTTTTAGGAGATGGCAGCTTAAAGCTAGCTGAAAGTTAAGCAGAATGTGCCTTTAAGTACACCCCATTTTACGTCTTTCAACATGCTTGAAGTTGTCAGTCGTCTTCATAACTAGAAACAGGTAATGTGGTAATGGCTTTAAACCAGGCCAAACCTTTGCTAACCTCCTGCTTTGCCACATAGTCGATTTTACATATATGTAATTTTTGCTTTTATCATAATTCAAACAGTTATGAAAGTTCGTTGTATAAACACTTAGTTTAAACCCTTTTTTATTTCAAAATAGGTCGTAGATACAGTCAGAGCTGACAATACATACACTTTCACATAAAAAGTTTAGGATTACAAAACAAGTGTTGTTCAAAACTTATATACATTCCTATCTTTATAAACCCTTGAACTTGAAATACATTGAATGTGAACACCCCCTTCACTGCCTTACCCCGGGTACAATGGATATACGCAAAAAGTGTTGATCCTAATCAGACGTCGCGTAACGCGGTCTCCGACTAGGATTCAAATTGTTTGCCACTCGATTCAATATTTCTTAAGTCAAAATACCTTAAGTCTAAATTTGATTAATGAAAGCAGACGACACTTGTTAAGAATTAATGGCGTCATGGCAGTATAGGGATTAAGCAGTCTAAAATGGCACGTGTGTTGCTATAATGGAAGACAGATTTGTTAGCGTATGAGAAGATCGTAATGTCAATTTCGTCTGAAAACTCTGTTCCACATATACTAGCTTTTACAGTAAAATTTTAATTGTTTTGATAATGGTAGCTTCTTTTTAGATCCTAAAAAATAAATGTCAAGTCATCTTTATCAGTATTGACTGAAATAAATAAGTTATTAAGAGTTTAAAAGACCTGTACTTCTTTTTATGAGCTATAGTTGTTAATTGTTTATCTTAATTGGGACCAAGCATTAAAAGTCCTTTGTCTAAATGAACAATTGACTTTTACTTATACCTTACTTGAAAGTGTTCATTGTGTTGGTGAATCTATATTTAGAATATGGTCAGACGCTGTCTCAGCCGGTGTCTGATATGGCACCGTTGTCTTTGTAATGAAAACAAATGAGCTTGTATTAGTACAAACGCGTATATTAGGAAATGATCATGTTTTTCCTAAGGTACCTAACGTGTAGGTGTCTGCTGAACTATAATATAAAAGTAACGCTTAATGTGTGAATCGGCTAAACAAACCTTACAAGGTATTCGGAAAACTCATTAGGAATTGTTTATTTAAACTCTTTTATAGTAATGCTATTGTGTGATTGATATTGCATCTATATTGGTTACGTTTTCAAATAATGTTTGTTTGCAACCTACTGAAAAATATTGACACACGTGTAAAGTAGCTTGTATGCGGTTTAAATAAATACAATGTGTTTCAGTGCCCCTGCTAGCAATATTGTCATGGGCAATGAAATTGTGGAAACTAAAAATGTCCAAATAACATTGAAACAATTGTTGACTTTTCCCATACATTATGTATTGGCTATCCCCTGATAAATAGATTGAAGTGAAACTAAATATTTTTTTTCAAGATTCAATAGGTCAGATTTACTATCAGACTCATTTCAAATGCTTGATAGCCATGGGCGTATGAGACATATTGTTGACATTTTCATCATCGAGATCAGTTATAATCACTTAAAGCACTAAGCATTTATTGCTACCAATAGCTGTCCGATTAATCAGTAGGCCCGCATTGTTTGTCAACATAGCCGAATGAATCCGAAATAATTAAATCAGAACAGACGCCTCAGTGGTTGCTTTGATTATACTACTGACAATCTGGGTTAATGTGGCGAATACTACCACACTACAGACACGGTTGACTCTAATCACACCCAAGTGACTCAGAGCCTGATAAAGATCTAATCTATTATCCTATCGTTTTCAGTACAATTCTGCTTAAATCTAAATACGTAACATTAGTGTAGACATCATTTCTAAAACAGAGTATGTACAAGTGTACATGTAGGAGAAGTTATTACAACAGGAACAATATTGCATAGAAAAAAACAACAGACGATTTTAGTCAATGACTAAATATCACGTTGTTCCTTGATATAAATTCCTTAGGACCACTTAGGACAAAGTGTTGTAAAAATGAACCCTTAATAGTTAAATAATGATACTATTTTGTTTAGAAACTGGAATCCTCGACTTAAATGGGAATTTTCATGGGGAGGGAGTTGAGTTAAATATGAACAACGATTCATAAGCATATTATTTAGTATGAACATATACAAACAGTACAGACTCTGATGAGACCCCGAAAGTTGGCGACTTACCAGAGTCTGCGTTGTTTGCTAGGATTAGTACTGTTTTTGTCCAAAATAGGTTATAATGGTTTTACAACATGTGATAACTATATTTTTGTAGACGAACATTTGCAAGAAGGCATTCACCATTTCACTCTCAATGACGCCAAGAGGCGAGATCGCAAAAAGTTTTGATCCTGATCAGACGGCGCATAACGCGGCGTCTGATAAGGATCCAAACTGCTTGACAATAGTTTTGAAGTTTCTTCAGTATATATTGCCTAAACGATATTGAACCTAGCTTACTTGCATTTGATAACAGTGTTGTTCTTCGTCAGATGCAAAGGAACTCGGCGTTTGAGCAGTATTAAAAATGTTCGCCATTAATTTTATTCAAGCTTAAGTCAATCGTTTTGCTACAAAACTTAGAAATGGCACCGTGTTAAACTGGCGACCTAAGTCAACCCTTTAATAATACAAAATTATCGGGAAGTTTTTACTCCTTCACCGCCATTTTGTCGTCTGCTTCACAATTGATGTCTGTAAATATCGTTTCAATTTTAGATTTAAGGCTGTATAACTGATGATATTTCAAAACACGTGGCAAACAGTTTTGATCCTAACGTGGTGTCTAATCAGGCTCAAAACTCAAATGCGCTTTATGACGTCATTGAGAGTGAAAGGGTTAAAGCAGTAGTGTTGCAGCAGCTTTTCGTCTTATTACTATTTATACAATACGCTATCGCTTGCATCTAAAACTAATGAACCACACGCTTTTGAATCGCAGACAAAGTATATCTTTGACGGAAAATGTGCAGGCAGTAATTTCAAATACCATTTCAAGCTGATTTCCTGTAGTTGTTTGTAAAGCTGCATCGTTTATTTCAAATGAATGCAGGCTTGAATGGGGGGAGGGGGGCAATTTAACAAAAAAGTCGCCTTCATCTGTCAAAATAAGATGCACCTATAACAATAAATAAAATGTTTACAAACGTCTAGTTAATCATTTCCCCTACCTTACTTTACGGTCGGATCACACAAGAAAAGTCATTGCTGATGTTGAATACAGGTGATAGTGTCTGATCATGTTCCAAATAGTTTGCAACTCAAACCAACATGAATTGTCATTATTTGGATTTTCTGTAAAACTCTACATATTGTTACAAATCATTTGTACGTAGAATCGTTTAAAGGGGACAGAGGTCGTATTTTTCTCTTTTAACCCTTTCCCCCATAGAAGCGACTTTTAGCGTTTTTAATTTATTCCTCCGCTGAAGAAAATAGTTCCAGTTTATACCCTCATGAACCATAACCATTAAAAATATTTTATAATGCCTAGCACATTTTAGCTTAAAGCAGGCTGAAGGTAAAGCAGAATGTGCCTTAAGGCACATTCTGCTTTACTTTCAACCTGCTTTAAGTGGTCACCTGTTTTTCCAAACTAGAAACAAACTATGAGGTAAAGGGATAACGAAATAACATTTAACAAAATTTTGGATATAACGAAACAAAATAAAATCCCCATCTCTAAATAACGTAGGGTAAAAATGAGCCTTACATATAACGGTGTTTGGATATCCCGAAATAAATAAGACGATCCCAAGGTATTTGTTCCATATCTAAATGAGCTTCATTGTACAAATAAATCGTCAATAGTATAAAATACAAGTCATTCAATGCATTTTTTAATTGCTTAAGCTTTTAGTTTCGTTTTAACAAATTGGTCATTCCTATATTAGGCTTGATACTCAAAGCAATACTCAACGCTTGCTTTAGCTCATAAATGCTCTCTGAATGGCATATAAAATGGCATTATCCTCAGTCGCCACGAAATACCGTATACTGTTCTTTGAGCGCACCCCTTATACTACCCCGCTCTATCCAAATATCGGCCAAAATTTAATAAAATTAATAAATCTATCTAAAACTGACGAACTTTAACACTTTTAATCGTTCGTCTATTACGTTTTTTCCCCTCTAAATATACATTTATGAAAACATTTTTTTTTCACTTAGGGTGACAGTGTCAAGTTTGAAGCAGCGTACCTATCTGAACCCAAACTGTTTGCAAAGGTAAATCAAATTCGTCATATGCGTGCAAAAAATATACATTGAAGACCCTAATAACATTTTTAATTCTGCACCATCCTACCCCAAGGGCGCTTAGACGTAGTTATACGGTAGTGCCGTAGTCTCGGTAACGTGTGCGTGGTCTAGCAGGCTACTTCATCATGGACTGGGCATAAGGTTATCGTAAATCAATTCGTCATTAGATTCCTGTGGTAAATACCATTACAATGTGACAGAATTGCATCATTTGTTCTTGCGAGGCCGACATGAAGTGATCTGTTCGTAACACTTCGACTACATTTACTGCCGACATTCCCCCTGATTTAGCAAAGAACTCGGGGGTACAGTGGAGAAAGAACCCAAAGTACGATCTTTATTTGCCAACAATTTGGCTCCTGGTCAGACGCCGCGTTACGATCAGGAGCCAAACTGTTTGCCACTCATGTCAATATTCCATCAGTCAAAATACCTAACATTTAAATTTGAGAAATAAAAGTAGACGACACTCGTTTAAATTTAATCACGTCATGACAGTTAAGGGGTTAAACAACATTGAACGCAAACGCAATGTACTTAAATGTAGACAATTATATTTTCTCGAAAATGTTGTCGGTTCATCTCGATCTGAGTTGTAAACAATTTTGTTGACGCCAAATCGTTTCAATACACATGCTGTTTAAAGGGTAAACGCGTTTATTTGAATAGAAAAATGTATTTTCACTGTAGTAATAGTACACACCAATAAGACATGGAATATGTCACACAATACTGAGAAAAAATCCGATATTAAACACCCATTTATTGCACAAGACGGCGATCTATGGCGCTCTGTGAGAGCGTCGCAGGTCGCCATACAGAGCGCCTAGATCGCCAAGAGCGCTACCTGGTCGCAAACGGATCGCTATCTGATCTCATTAAGCGCCAAGGTCGCCGTCGGTTTTCTCCCCTGCACAAAGGTCCGTGGCGCTCTGACCAGAACGCCATCAGATCGCTAACTGATCGAATACGTCTCAATCGGAGCGCTACTTGATCGCCAAGATCGTAACTGGAGCGCTATCGGATCACCTTAGAGTGCCACCTTGATACATCAAAGCAAATCAGTAGAAATCTCGCGCCTCGTGGCGATCTGATAGTGATTATCTTCATTTCAAAATACCCGATAGTATTTTCTATCAATAGATCCAAATTGCATGATGTAACTCGACGTCTTATTCTGTTATACACCAATACAATGATGATACCGCAAAATGTGTTAATATAATGGCGTTTAACAATGATTTTGGTGTGTGTTAGAACATCTGTAGTAGCCATTAAATGAAAAAAAAACCAACAGATTTTTAAAGACTTGTGGCAGTACGAACGTAATGCATAAAGCTCTTATAGGAGTTGTCTGCATTACTATGCTACTGCATAAAGTGGACACATGTCAAGAAGAAAGCAGCTATATGTATAACTATTTGCCTAAACATTTGCTGCCGAATATAAATGAATGAGCGCGACAGAGAGCCGCAGGTTTCATAGGATATCTCCCTAATCAGATGAAGCAGAGCGATAACAGAGCGGTAATGGATCTCCATCGGTCGCCGACATCGCTATCGGATCTTTTTTGAGCGTCATAGATCGCAGTGGTCGCAATCGGAGCGCCAACAGAGCACAGTTGATCGCATCTTAGTCGCCTTTGAGCGCCAGCGGAGCGCAATCTGATCATTTAAAGTCGCAACAATTTTAATGAATCGGGTCGAGACCAATGACCATGAAGTCGCTATCGGATCTTGCACATCGCTAACGGATCACCATCGGAGCGTTATCTGATCGCAATCGGATCGTAAATGCCGTTAGATCGCCTCATCCTGGGGGCGGCCTATGGCGCTCTGTCGGAGCGCGAAGATCGCGATCGAGCGCCGTCTAGTTGAATGGCGGTATTACAGTTGATAAAAAATTACATCATCATTTTTAAACGAAACTTAACGTTCTTTATCATACTGTAGAAACGGGTACGCGTATTGAAAATGTTCGTGTTTTTTTTAATCAATCGGAATGCAGCTAATACCAGTTCCTGGAATAGGAACGTGTTTGTTGGAAAAGGATAAGGTCTTTCGTCTTGTCAGAAGGTTTTACTGCAGCAAAGTATTAATCACTTTACTGCCATGGCATCATCTGTTTTAAACAAGTATTGTGGTTATGCTTTTATTGAAGAAAATTGATATTCAGGTATTTCGACTTTGGGTTGAAGGGTTAAAGGTTCTTACAGGGTCTAAACTGTTTGTTTGTCGTCAAGAGTTCGTTAAACGCAATCACCAAGTCAAATATTGATTGAATTGATATGAAAATTCAAGAAGTCTATTCTAAATTCTATGAATTACTCCTTTATCCCATTATAATATGTCATTTATATCAGAGTGTATATGCACCCCGTATATGGAGGACATACTATATTGAATATTCATTTTACGGCAGGGTCTTCACATATACACTGGACAACACACACTGTGGCGGAGATTGCCATACAATGTCGACCTCAATTAGATGAAGAGCTATATGGAGTTATGTCTGAAAAAATGTTTGCAAATGTGGTGTAATTCAGGTTTTAATTTGTTTCATGTCAGTTGTAACCATTTTAGTGCTAAAGTCAAGCTATTTCCGCTATTCTATTGGACTAACAGATGATTCCAGCGGCGGAAATTAGCTTTCTTTTTTGGAGAGGGCAATGTCTGTAGTATTTGTTCTTTACAATATACTAATTGGGAACAAAATATCATTTGCTGTTATGTTAGGAAAGTAATAGTTTCAATCTTGTTTAGTTTAAATATATTTTAGTGCCCAATATTTGTACAAAAGTTCATGTAACAATTCAATTCAAATAATAGAATGGTAATAAACATACAAATAAATGTTATGTACACAAGGGTCGGGCCACAAATTCTTCCAACGTTAGTAACAGTCCTCCCCTTTCAATCGAATGGCAAAAAACCCCCTTAAAGATATATGCTAGATTCGGCATCTAAAACATCGTATTATTAAACTACACAAAACGCATCAACCAGGATTTGTACTTCTTCAGACAAATAATATTTACGTATTTTGTATGTTTTCATGTAAAATCATGAACTGAGAGTAATAAAGAAATTAGAAATTTGGATTAATGTGATACAGTAAAAAAGAAATTATTTTCCCCAATAATTCTTTTGGGGGCTAAACGATAATTGTTGCAAACAGTTAAGAGCCAGACCAGGGGCCCGTTTTACTAAACAACTTACGCAAAATTTTTGCGTAAGTCAAAATCATTTAACTCTTATTTTTCGATCATAAACGTTTGCAAACAGCAAATAGCCAGATCAGAGGACGCGCTAATAGCGCGTCCTCTGATCTGGCTATTTGCTGTTTATAGCAAGTGATAATAAAAATTTAAATTAAAATTTTGACTTACGCCAAAATTTTGTGTAAGTTGTTTAGTAAAACGGGCCCCAGACCTCTTAGATTGAAATTAACCGTCAGAATTTAAAAAAAAAATATATTTTCTACATTGGACTGCTTGACGTTTACGTTCCGTTTCCTATAAACGGTCCGAATGAATAACGTCTTCTCCACTGTACAATTAACACATACCCTAGAGCCAATTTATGGAGCCATGGCAATTATATAGCACCAACAATAAATACATAGCAAATATAAATGTATGTCAGGTATGCTAATAATACGTTTATAACATGAAGTAAAATGTCATTCAACTTTGTACAGTGCCCCCTCTCTAAAGCGACACCCAATGATAGCCAAAATAGATGTGATGTGCGTTGTTCGGAGGAATTCATTATAATGAGGGAATATAATATCTGTAGAGTGCAGCACGACTCAGCTTAAATTTGCAAACAGTTTGAATCAAGATTAGACGACGCGTAACGCGGCGTCTGGTCTGGATTCAACCTGTTGCCAATCGTCATTATAATGTTTAAACAAAATTTCCAATATGTAACTTTGAGAATGACAAAGACGACAATGTTAAGCAGACGATTTTACAACAGTGAATAGGTTAAATATTATTGTCTTGGGAAACAGCAACAAGCACTGTTTAAAGGAGGGTTGTTTTTTGGAGGGCCGTTGTAGAGAGGGAGCACTGTTGTTCAGAAGAGTAAAATCAATAGGCATTCCTTCTGGTTTGGAATGGGACATGAAAGCACCGCGAACAATTTGTAGGACTGTTTCGTTATTTCCATGATATCTCATAAACTACCTATAAAACACATTCACTGCTTTATTATCGGCTGCTTCAATTCTTCGTCTGGTTAATTTAGAAAATGTGGACTTTATACACTTTATTATAAATTAAGCCATGTCAGATTGAATCCTGATCAGACGCAACGTCTTATTAGGATTTAAACTTTATGCGCATGTTTGTGTTGTATGACTTGGTGATAAGTGCGTTAAAATTCTCACCTTTCTTTATTTCTAATATTTGTAATTTCGACTAAAGAAACATCGATTTAGGCGTAAAACAGTTAGGATCCTGAACAGAGATCTTTGTATTCTACGTATGATCTGTGTGCGTACGTTTTGCAAAGGTTAATGCCCAAAAAAGTTAAGACATTGAGCGTGTGTATGTAAATGCCGAATTTGTGTTATTGGAAAGTACACTTTCTGAGATTCCACATACATCTCAGAGGTTATTAACCCTTATCCTGTGGTGATGTCGTCTGCTTCGAAATTGTTGTCTGCAAAGTTTGTTAAATTTATATGAATACGTTTTTAAGTAAAGAAACCTAAAGAAGAGTGTCAAACAGGTTGGATCCAGATCAGACATCGCATTACGCGGTGTCTGATCTGGATCTTAACTGTTTGCAAACATCAATTAAGTCACGACCAGCAGGCAAAGGGTTAACCTAATTGAGTGGTGCGTCCCATACAAAAAGAAGAACATAGGCAAATAGTCTAGACTCTTCATAATGCGGCGTCTGATCAGAGTTTTCCCTTTTGCTGATAGGAATTTCGAAATAAGACAAGTTTTAACAAAAATGGAAATTAAGAGCATGGACTAATCCAATATATAAGCATGGAATAATACACTGGGTGCAAATGGGTTAACTGGGGAAGAGGGTCATAAACTTTGTGAGAAAACTCTTCGATTTCTTTCTTTCGATGGTATAACACTTACTCCATTCCAACTAAACCACAATCTTGTTTACGACGGAAAGCATACTTGAATGAAAAATATTCTTAGTGACATTATTATAATTATTTATATTGTTTATATTATTATTATTATTATTACTACACCAGATTTATATGACACTCTTTTCACACATGAATTGTGCGCCCAAAGGCGCTTTGCATGAAAGTATATATATGTACTTACAAAGTCAGAAATTCCAAAAATTACATTTACAATAAAGTAAAGACATTTTACTTGTAATTCTTTCAATGCACATATTGTTACTAAAAGTATAAGAATTGTTATTATTAGCTTATAAAATCAATTTTAAAATGAGTCAACTATTTCATAGATTAATGGCAATATTAAAACAGTGATTTAAAATTTATTTTGTTCCAAACACCTTCAATACCAACCGCAACCCCGCACCACCCGAACGTACATAAACTACCACCTGCTGTCTCGCACTTCCGACATCTGGCATTATTATCCATGTCGATGTTTGTGCATGATGTAGTGAGTATCGGTTATGCTAGGTTCACACCAACGGCGAATGCCGCGCTTCAAATCGGCGAGCAAAGCGTCGTCATTTTTGTTAACTTTTCCAAACATATCACGATCTCTTACGCTGTGATAAGCTCTGATACGCTCTGGTACGAATTGGTTGCCGCTTTGGGACGAATTATTTCCCGACTTGTTACGGTTCCTCGCGCTTTGGTCCCGCTTTGATCAGGCGTTGTTACGCTTGAAATCACGCTTTAATAAGCTTTATTACACTTTATTACGCTTTGATGCGATTATGGCACTTTAAATCAGGCTCTGATACGATTATCAAGCTTTGTTGTGCATTGTTACGCTCTGTTCAGCTCTGTTACGCATTGGAAAATGTCAAGATCGCCGATTTCATGCCGATTTGTATCCAGAGCCTACATAAAGATGCAGAAGTTCCAAAATATCATTGCATTTTTAACTCCAGAAAACGATGGCAGAACAACAAGATACAGAAGTTCCAGATGAACCAGAGCATGATCTAGCTGAAGAAGACATGCTGTTTGTCTCCTTGTTGTATAACTACATCCTAGCCTTTGAGAGCGTGAAAGAGCGTGAGAGAGCGTGAAGAAACTTGCCAAGCGTAACAAAGCCTAACAAAACGTGTCAATCCTTGATCGAAGCGTCTCAATTCGTGGAAAAGCGTGAGAGTCCTTCATGAAAACGTAACAAATCGTAACAAAGCGTGACAGATTTTGATGAAAGCGTCTGACTTCGTGTCAGATCTTCATGCCAGATCGTAACAAATCTTGAGACATCTTAACGAAGCGTGTCAAGTGGTGACAGACCGTGAAGAATGGCGTCCCCGCTTTGGAACAAGCTCTGTTAAGCTTTCCTACGCTTTGAGTCAAGCTTTGCTGAGCTTTGTAACGCTTTATTAAGCTTTGATAAGCTTTGATACGCTCTAGGCGCTTTAATCAATTCGTGACAGAGCGCCCAAAATTTTTAAACAGTTTTAAAAAATTGGGCGCTCTTGCCGAATGTCCCGCTTTACTCCAAGCTTTCCCACGATCTATTACGACTCTGACGCTTTAATCAAGCTTTGTTACGCTTTGGTGCCGCTTTGCACGCCGCTTTAAAGCGCCATCAAAGCGCCGTTGGTGTGAACCTAGCATAACGGTGGTAACGGGTGTCTTATTTGTTTAACTGATTGAATTTTGTTATTCATTTTAACTCATTGAGCCCTAGTGACGCATATATGCATCCTTTAACGAATGAGTACCTGTGAAGAGTACACTTGTCCTATGCAAACAGTGAAGTCCCTGATCAGAGGGCTCCTGCAGGAGCCCTTTGATCAGGGACTTTACTGTTTGTCATTTTGCAATTTATTACAAAAAACACATCTAATTAGTCTAGAATACAGAAAACATATGTTCAAAGTGTCTGTCAATTTATACAGACATGAATATGCATATAAGAAATATGTGTATATACTAGCCTGTTTTATCTTCATTTATGTGAAAACATGTCCATAGACATGGAGTGAACGAAGGTAAACAAAATAAACGTGTTTGATTTCATTTGAAATAGGTTCTACTGATTGCGATAAAATTTGAAGAAAACAATCATAATTTGACACACCTTTTCCAAACTGGCCGTAGTGTAAAATATGTACTCGAACATATATGGGTTTTTTTCATTTATCATAAAAATCCCTAAAATATGACAGAAAAAAATCGCTTATGAGTTTAATGCATCCTTAAAAGCACTAGCTTACATGAAGGAAGATGGACGAGGCACATTCGGGACATAAACTTCTTTAGATGTGGACACACGTCGTCGAAGAAGACATCTTTCTAGCAATGCACCGATTCAAGATGTTTATGAGAAGCATTGCCTCATTGCACTCTGACTGAAATGACTGGACATAACCTAGTATACCTGAGAGAATAGTCATTAATCCTTTACCCAATGGCCTGTTTCTAATTTAGAAAATAGTTGACTACTTTAAGCCAGCATTATGCTACCACCTTCCATAAAAAAGAAAATATTTCTTATGAAACATACTCACGACTGTTTAAATGTGAACTATTTTCTTCAGCGGAGGAATAAAGTGAATGCGCTATTAAAGGGCGCTTCTATTGGGAAAAGGGTTCTGCAAGATTCATTTCAGTCGATTTTGTTTGCATGCTGGCGCATCTGAGATTTTAGCTGCTAATTATTTTAACGGCTAGTGCAAAAACAGTTGTCAAGTGTTGATGCCATAGGCGCCCATGAGACTCACTTTGCAAAGCTCGCCGTCGGTGTGGTAGTGTTTTACTATTCCATATTAAGACAAAATGATGTTATGAACGTAAAATATAACTAATTCAGACAAGAAATTGCCATTTGAAAAACATAACACGTTTTTGCGACTCTAGGGAAATTTGTTTTTATAAGTGCCGAGACATTATGCCCTCGGACAATGAAACATATTTAAACAAAGAACATACAGTGTGTGGTTGCAACGCAGTCTGCGTTGATTACGATGACAGTGTGCTATTTCTCAAATTGTTAACGTTAACGGGAGGCAAACACAGTGCAATAAAATGTAAAAATGGTTACAATTGAAACGATCGATTTGGCTCCAAACTGTTGATGATGGACATTATGTTTTTAAGCAAAAAACGTGTTATTTGGAAATAATAACGTCTTGCCCACAGAAAAAAACAAACAACCTAAATCCTTAGCAGTAGCAGCGGTACCTTTTCTAGACCCATTCGTTGAAGTCCGGACCTATGACCACCTAAACGATTATAAATTGCCTACATGATCATAGTTAAACACGGAGTTCTTTAAATTAACCCCATTTTAACCAACACCTTTCATCATAACACAGAAAAAGAAGCCTTCTTTGAGGGTTTTTTGTGACCGGACTGTATCGCTCTCTTTCGCAATGTTCAGGGGCCCGTTTCATAAATCTTCGTACAACAAAAACGATCGTATGTCAAAATTTTAAAATACATTTAATTTCTGATTTCTCTATCTAATTCTGTATTGTGACATCTCTTTGGAATCGCCTTTCAAGACGATTTCAAAGAGATGTCACAAACCAGGATTAGAGAGAGAAATAAATAACAATTGAGACTTTTATAATCTGACATACGAAAACATTTGTCATACGAAATTTTATGAAACGAGCCCCAGGAGTTCATAATTCGTGACAATGCTCTATTGGTATAACTAGGTCAGAGATAAAACACTTGATCAATTATTGATTATAAAGACACTATTAACCCATTTGTGCCCACGCTCCCATATATAAGACATAGGCAAACAGTGTAGACTCTGACCAGACGCCGCGTCTGATCAGAGTTTACACTGTTTGCTGATAGGACTATTAATATAAAACAGAATGAAAATGTTAACCAGGCATCCCTTTGATAAAAAAATAGACTAATCCAATATATTAACACGGAAGAATCCACTTGGTATAAAAAGGTTAGCACTTTGTATTTAATTGACACTGCAGTTATTGTCACATATATAAGGGCGCTAATTGTGCGATAAAAACACCTAAAATTCACTGAATCTAAGTGTTTTAGATGGTTTGTATCCTCTTTTCTACCCCGATCTATGATGGGCAAGATTTGTTATTTAAACTTCACTTGCAGTATTGCGCATACACTCAAATATGATAAAATAGACTGTCAAATTAAAATGGTTCGGGATTAAGGTGGTTTAAAGGTACCCTTTAGTTTGGCGCTTCCGTGCGCCTTTTGTGTATGGGTTCGAATTCAAACCGAGCCCATTTCAGAACTGCAATAAGTTGATCATTAAAAAATCCTAAAGTTTCCAATGTTTTGTGTTTTCAAGAGCGATGACCTAAAGCAGGTTGAGAGTAAAGAAGAATGCGCCTTAAGGCGCATTCTGCTTTGCTTTCGTCCTGCTTTAAGTTACCATATGCTAGGATAAAAATTCGAATATTTCGGAATAATCTGGAGAAATGGCAGCCTTGCCATTAAGTTTTGAGAAAGCCTATTCAACAATATCCATGTTCCTGAACTAATATTTACGTTTATATGTAAGCGACTGATATCCATTTACAAATTAGTTTTTATGCCAACTTTTATGTTCATTTAAGAAACTTATTGCTTTACTTTTACCAACTTTAAGTGAAAAATGTCGTAAAAACAAATTCAACATTAAAATTATTATATTCTTTTTCTCTAACTCAGTTTCGTCTGATATTACCGGTAACATTTTTTGGTTAAGTGCAGTCGGTGTTTTATTATTTAACCCTTATCCTGCGGTGATGTCGTCTGCTTCGAAATTGTCGTCTGCAAAGTTGGTTAAATTTAGATTAATACATTTTTTAAGTAAAGAAACTCAAAGAAAAGTGTCAAACAGTTTGGATCCAGACAAGACGCCGCATTACGCGGCGTCTTATCTGGATCTAAACTGTTTGCAAAAATCAATAAAGTCGCGACCAGCAGACAAAGGGTTAAGAATTTTAGGTGTGCATTTGACAGGTAGGTGTACATATTTTGTAAGTAGCGTGATTACTCATGACTTGGGTTGAATAACTTCAAGTTGAAATAAAAGTATAACAGAACGTTCATATAAAAGTATTATGCTTTAATTATGATTTCAAATTGTAAGGTGCCACAAGTCTTGATTACCATCGTTTATTGGATGTAACAACACTGTTATCTGAGAAAAATGAAATGTAAACATATGCAATTCTGTTAAACGATTAAAGACGGACAGACAGACAATATTCTGGCTTGACTTAAACTTTTTCAGTTTTTTTCGTTCAATTGTCATTTAACAGACATATATATAAATAGAATATTTCACATGGCCATCATAACGTGTTCACCATTGAATAAAATATTGAAGTTCAAGTATAAAAATGAAATTAAACATATATTAGACTACCAACATCTTGTTCGTCCAGGAGCAAATTGAAAGTAAAATCCTTGCAACATATGCATATGATTATGGTTATAGGAGGATTGTCGTCTGTACAGAAACTCGTAAGATACATAGCTATGAGAGTTCTTATACGCTATATTTACATAAACAAAATGTTCCTTTCGGAAATAGAGAATCTATAAACCCATTACCCCCATAGCCCGTTTCTAGTATTGAAAATTAGTTATCACTTAAAGCAGGTTGAAAGTAAAGCAGAATGTGCCTTAAGGCACATTCTGCTTTACTTTCAGCCTGCTTTTAGCTATTATCTGCTAGACTACTAAAATATTTCTGATTAGTCTCATTTGTGCGCGCCGGTTCACAAGCTACAAACCACTGAAGATGACATGCAATCTAAATCGGATTCCTCATCAGAAGAGGAGCTTTTGGAAACACAAGTACATAAAACGCTCCCAGGGTATCTGTTGGCAGTCCATCCGCCACTCCAACAGAACTTGTCTGCTCGTAAGGATTCTACGCCTGACAAGGAGCCTGCTGCTACAACCAACAAACCTGACGACACTTCCTAGGATTGCGTGGGGAATGTGACGTACTTCTGTGAAGAGTGTGTCCACCAGCCCTGTTCCTCCAGCAAAACTGTCTGTAGACACCATCCTGAAATATTGACACCAAAAATTAACATAAACAGTACCCAAAATTGTACATATATACCAGTATACGCCTATAGCCTTAAAGGTGACAGCATACAATCAACAGCCCCTATAAAAACTGTATTGATACCTGACACTACAGAATATGACCCTCTACAAAATTCCCCTTTCCTTATACTGGACCCAGGATCTAGTGAAAGTAATGCCGATATGACTGCACACGTAGGGGGCGATACCAGTAAAACAGATCCCTATAGTTGTTCTTTAAACGTGTCAAACTGTGATTCTGAACTTAAAATTGGTTCACTGAATGTATGTGGTCTTAAATCTAGACTTAATATACCAGAATTTGTGAATATGATCTTGCAATATTCGATATTATGTGTTGTAGAAACTAAACTGGATAAGTATGACTTGATAGAAATCCCAGATTACACTTTCTTTTCCAAACCCAGATCCAAAAGTGTTCGTCGAAAATCCGGTGGAATAGGTTTTTTTGTTCATAATTCCCTTGTAGACAATGTTGAGATTTTTAGATGTAAGAGTGAGTATGTATTTTGGATGAAACTCTCATTGCATGATCAGACTCCATTTATAATAGGGTGTATGTATGTCCCGCCTGAGCAATCACGTTTTCTAAACGACGATGATTACTATGAATTTGAAAATGAAATCTCAAATAAGTGCATAGAGTTTGAAAAGGTCCTAATAATGGGTGATGCAAATGGGCATACTGCCTCCCTACCTGACTATATAGAATTCGATTCCTTTCTATCAAAGTATTTCGACCTTGAAGAGAGCCAAACTGATATTCTTAACCAGATCAACATGCTAAAAAACTTTAATATATGTCGTGATAGGCTGTCGACATGTACAAAAACAAACAGACTTGGACAAAAACTACTGAATATATGCAAGAACAATAACCTGTTTATTCATAACGGGCGTCTGGGCTCTGACAGGCCTGGAGCCTTCACATTCCGTGGTCTATCAGTCATTGACTATTCCCTCTCCACAGTAAAAGTGTTACCCATGATTCATGATTTCAAAGTCGTAGAAGTTGACTCACTGTTCTCTGATGGACATAGCCTGCTAGAACTCTGTATAAATATAAAATTAAACACGAACATTCAAAAGAATCCCAACTTAAAAAAACAAGAGCAAGGAAATAAACCAAGATGGAACAGTAATAGAAAGGATGATTTTACACATAATTTGGATAATATATTAATTAACGAAATAAAGCATATGCTCGAAGTAGACGAACCCGAAGATTTTAAAAAACACATTAACCAAGTTACTGGAAAAATATCTGATCTCTTTGAATCTTCGGCAAACCTTACATTCCCCAAAAATAAGCCATTCCACACTAAGAGACATTCTAATAAACAATGGTTTGGTCCTCATTGTAATCGAGTAAGAAAGTTGTATAATAAAGCCCGAAAAGAATACCAACTAAATAAATCGCCGTTTAATAAATACAAATTAAAAACAACCAGTAGAACATATAGACAGACAATAAACATGTATCGTAATAAACACAAGCATCTTTTCGAAAAAGAGCTACGACATATGAGCTCCCATAAGCCTAAAGACTATTGGCGGCTCCTAAATAGCATCAATAAAACTAAACGCACACAGGGTCCTGATATTAATGCTTTTTACGAGCACTTCAAACGTGTTAATGATTCACAGCACGATGAATACAATGATACTTACGACTATTCTTTCACGCCATCGATCGAAGACTTGGATATCCTTAATGCTCCCATAACTAAAACAGAGATACAAACAATGGTGTTAAAATGTAAAAATAATAAAGCTTCCTCACCCCAGGACAACATCACAAATGAATATATTAAAAGTACTCTGGATACTATGCTTCCAATTTACTACACTTTATTTAATAAGATACTAGATAATGGAACTCTGCCAGAAGTATGGTTAGTAGGTACTATAAAGCCAATTTATAAAAATAAAGGCAGTCTCCTTGAGCCTAGTAACTATAGACCAATTACAATTCTAAGTTGCTTAGGTAAGGTTTTCACGGCTATATTGAATGCAAGAATAACACAATTTCTAGATAGTAACAATCTACTAAACGAAAACCAGGCAGGGTTTAGAGCCAATTACTCAACATGTGACCATATTTTTACATTACAGTTCCTTATAGAAAAATTAAGATCTAGTAGGAAAAAGTTATTCTGTTGTTTTGTAGATTTCTCTTCAGCCTTTGATTCAGTCTGGAGATCAGGCTTATGGAGTAAATTATTCAAATATGGAATAAGAGGGAAGATTCTTAACATAATTACCAACATGTACGAACACATTAAAACCTGTGTTGCTTTGAATAATCAAACTTCGGATCTTTTTACTAGTTACTGTGGCGTACGCCAGGGAGAAAACCTATCACCAATTTTATTTTCACTATATCTTAATGATCTTAACGACTTTTTATCTACAGGACATTCTGGAATTAACCTGCATACTGAGATCGATAGCTTAGTCTACTTTACAAGACTCTTCATCTTACTTTATGCCGACGACACGATCATTTTCAGTGATAATGAAAACGATTTTCAAGAAAGTCTCGACAATTTTAATGGTTATTGTAAAAAATGGAAGCTTAATATAAATTTATCTAAAACTAAGATTATCATATTTGGAACTAACAAACCGCAAAACTACAACTTTCGAATCGGCAACGTGCAAATTGAAATAACCAAAGAGTACAAATATCTCGGCGTCCTTTTTTCATCGTCGGGCAGTTTTCACCAATGCAAGAAAAATATAGCATCACAGGCTAATAAAGCCATGTTCGCATTATACTCAAAAATATATAATCTAAACATTCCAGTTGACCTACAGCTCAAACTATTCGATAATACAGTTCTACCTATACTTACGTATGGGTGCGAGATTTGGGGATTTGGCAATTTGGATATCATTGAAAAGGTTCACTGCAATTTTCTGCGGAAAATTGCCAAATGTAGGAACAGTACTCCGCGTTATATGTTATATGCCGAATTTGGAAGATACCCATTGGAAATTGGAATTAAAGCCAAAATGATAAAGTTTTGGAATAAACTATTACTATCTAGCCACTCTAAAATATCATATATCTGTTACCAAAACGCAATTCAGTCTACTAAAATATTTAAATGGACTAGATGTATAAAAACAATCCTCGACGAGTGTGGTTATTCCTATTTATGGACTTATCAAAACGCAATTAATATTAGGAACATCGATATTCTAATTAAAAATGTTTTGAAGGACCAGTTTCTACAACAATGGTCGAACTCACTAAATGTTTCATCTAAAGGGAGGAGTTACAGTATATTTAAAGATAATATTGCATTAGAAACCTATTTGATCTCAATGCCAAACGCTCTTAGACTGAGCTTTTTAAGATTTCGCACTGGTAACCACAGATTCCCAGTAGAGATAGGCCGTTGGAATACTTCACGCACCTCTTATGAAGCGCGCAAATGTCATCTGTGTCCCCTTGGTGACATCGGTGACGAAATGCACTATCTCTTAATCTGCCCATTCTTCCATGACATCCGCCAAAAGTATGTCCCAATTTTTTACTATTCGAGGCCTAATATCCTGAAATTTAAAGAATTAATGTCATGTCAAGAACAGTCTACTTTATACAGACTATGTACTTTTATTCAGCACTTGGTTAACCATAAGGAACTGAACAAATAATAATGTTTACCCATTTCTAGAGTTACCTGATTTTTATTGCAAAAGGCTCTGACCCAGGTCTACACTGTTTGCCTAGGACAAGTGCACTCGTCAAAGGTAAACGGTTTGACGACTGTACTCGTCACCGGGGTCCAAGCGGTGAAACATTGTAAATATTATCTCAACTTCAAAGTATCCCATGAAAAATTTCCAAACTCCGAATGGAGTATAATCTAGTTCTGTTTTGGAGCCGATCTTAACAATAAATCGAAATGACAAGCAGTGAAGACCCAGGTTGGATGCTCCTCCCTAGAAGCCCTACGATATGGGTATTCACTGTTTGTACAGGACAAGTGTACTCTTCGCAGTTTGGTCTAGTAAACGATGATTAAATAATTGCTTGGATTTAATAAGTTAACTCGTATCGGCACACTAGAATAAAATCTAGTTTCAGTCCATTTACTGTTGCTTTTGTTCACTATTTTCTATTGTTGTACGTTGCCTCAATGGGAAAACATGTATAAGTCAACATAACTTTAAATATTAAATTTACGTTTGTCAATCGGTAAGGTAAGGGTGCATGCCCGGACCGGTTGACGCCTATTTGCGACATCTGACCTGGGTCTGCACTGTCCACCTACACCAGGCTTACGGGAGCAAACCATTAGAACTACTCATTATACATGCATTCCCCATTGAATGTATTGATCTGCATTTTACCAATGTTACATAACCTTTTTTTCCCTTTGATATACAGTGTTGTAATTAGTGGACCGTGACTGTCGATATGAATGACAGTCGGGGCCTGCAGATTACAATACCGTTTGTGTGACTTCGTCATATTTCGCCTTATAGCTTACACGACCAAATTCATTGACTTTAAAATACGTTTTGTTTGTACCTGCCACAAGTAAGATTATGTTTTTTATCCATACTTACCTCAGGGCTGCCATTTCCCCGGATTGTTCCTGGATCTTCGGGTTTTTTTTCTGATACAGTGTAGCTTGAAGCAGGCTTAAAGTAGATCAGAATGCGCCTTAAGGCGCATTCTGCTTTACTTTCTGCCTGCTTCAGGCAGCCACGTATCAACAAAACTAGAAACAGGCGATGGGGTAAGGGTGCGATTCGTAAAATCGCACTTGAAGAAATCTTGGGGGTTTTCATGTCGACTTGTGGCAGCCCTGTTACCTATTGTTTAGTGGTAGATCCTATATGCGTGTGTTGCAAGTTCGATATCCGGTTATTAATTTACATATTAAAAAACGGTGCATACCCAGATCAGATGAAGTTCAAGGAAGCCAACTGAACTGGGTCTACACTGTTTGCCTTTGTCCCATATACCGGGAAAATAGATTTATTATACAAGTGTTTCACAATTACTATATTGATATGCACTGTGATCTTTATATATTATACGCTTTGATGATGTTGCAAACCTAATAGTGTTCTTAATCTGGACATGCAGTGTTGCATCCAGTAGACCGTGACTGGCATTCACAGAATGGCGGTCAGTGCCTCCTGTTCGCAACGCAGATATCATGTGTTACTGTCCTCACACAATATATATTAATACTCACTGATACAGATCAAATTTATCTGAGGGTTTTCTTATAAGTGAGGTTTACTCTTACTTGCTGGTTCTTATGTTTTGACTAATTTGGTTTATTTTTACCTGCAAACCGACTCCATTTTTAGTTTCGATGGAGTCGGTTACATACGGGTAATACATATATGTATTTATTAGCGCAGTGACACGCATGTCCTGGTAACATTCAATGCGATTCTTTTTGCTGACACTATTCCAATAGTCACAGGAAAGTATTCCATTGACTGAGACCTACTACGGTATTTACAAACTATAGTAAATTCTTCTTACCTTCTAGTTACAAATTCCGTGCTCATCTTGTCGAATCTTAACACGTTTGCGTGTAAAATACTGCAACGATCCCAATATGACAAGCCGTCCAGCCTTTTGATTGGTCAGAACCGACGCATTTGTTTGTTTCAATATCCCCATTGCACGTTTTTTTCTCAATCCCACGGAGAGACTCACTTGCTAATCCATTCAAAGAGTCCGACCCATCCTTTGTTCACCACTCCTACGAGTTGATGTTACCGACACAGTTTGACCCGAATCTTTCGACCTTAGCCCATTCACCCCCGATGTTTTAAATGAACTGTCACAAATTCCAATCAAGTTAAGTCCACTTCTACATAAAAGGATTTATTTTACCGAAACAGTGCAAAATTGCGAGCAATGTAGACCCTGATCGGAGGGCTGCCAGTAGCCTCCAGATAAGGGTCTACACTTTTTGCAAAGACCAAGTGTACTCCTCATAGGTACACTGTTTGGTAAACGACGAATATACTCGCCACAATGGTTGTATGTGTTAATTTTTATGCTGTCCCCCAAATAAAAAAGGAGAATAAAAATCTTTTGTAATCAAGCCGATTACTAATATGAAGATTCTATTTAAATACCGTATATTTGTCCCCAATTTGATTTTCCCTAATAGCTAAGTTAATCTTTTTTGCACCTTTCGCTCACTTCCCCCCTCCCATTTACTTTACTTTACTTGTTGTTATTGCTGTATCTAATTAGGAGCTAACGCTCAAGATATCAAACCACATTACCACTGTCTTTGAAAAATATCAACCTTTTACATGAAATTATTGATATGTATTTGTTCACATGTTTTTACAAAATATTTGTAAACTGTGAGAAATAAAAGAATGTTCTGTTCTGTTCTGTTAAATATGCGTTGTTAGTGTAAAAAGTTTTGCTGTACAACTATATTATTATAATTGCAGAATACTTTGAGAAAGTAGATTTTATGAGCTATTGTAGCTTTTCAATTTTTCTTCACTTAAATCTATATTAAATGAAGGTGATTTTCAACTTCAGCAACCTCGTGATAGAATGAAGATTTATACGAATACTTATTGTTAGAGTCAAATAACAAATGGTAGCTAGACAATAATAAATCATAGTTAGAAATATTATACAGAGCATTCCCATGTAACCCCTTCACTGCCGTCACCGAGTACAGTTGTTATTTGTAAACAGTTTGGATCCTTAGTTTGGATTACTTGAAATTTAAAATTGAGAAATTAAATCAGATGACAATAGTATGAAAAAAGTCAGGACAGTTAAGGGGTTAAGGCAGACACACGATTTCTTCTTAATCATCTGGTAAATATCTATGCGTATTATAGTACAGTAAGATGGATTTTAGCTCTGCTCAAAAATATGTATGGTCATTATTTTTGCAGATGGCAGTTGGAAATTTTATATCAAATATGAAATTAAAAGAACACGTGAAAAGAAAAAGCCGCGTTTCCATGTTTCACAACTCTAAAATTAAAAACATTTAAAAATACATGACCAAATAAAATGCCGAAATTCTGGTCCTGCCAGTTATGTTATCTTATTTGGTTAATTGTACGGAATAGCTTAACTCTTTGAACCTTAGTCACGCATATATGCGTCATTGTCAAACATAATAACTGTGATGAGTACACTTGTCCTATGCAAACAGTATAGACCCAGATGAAAGGGCTCCTTAAGGAGCCCTCTGATGAGGGTCTACATTGTTTGTCATTTTGGCATATACATGTATTGTAAAAATCAACCCTAAAAGTAAAAAATGACTAGATTTAATTGAAAACTAAAATTGTCCATTTGAGGTTTCAGGGAGGAAAGGGTTGATGTGATTTAGCAAAACTATAACGTATGCGAAATATGAGTGCAAAACCTTTCCTGAACCGGAAATGGTTACACAGTTCTTAACAGGTTTATTTTATTTGCATTCGTGTGTAACATTTTTAAAGTATTAATATACATGCAAATTGTTCAGCTGCTCACGCAGCTATTTATCTAATAGAACTTCTTTCAAGACCAGCTCGAAAACACATTCAGAGATTTATACTGTGTAGTGAAACAGAAGAAAGACCTTCTGTAAGAGAAATAATTTTGGACAGTCGGCAAAACACTTTGGGATGAACTGCCAACTGGAATTAAAATAAGATAATAAAAATCATATTATTTCAGCCAATTTTATTAATTATTTTAAAGTGAGGCTGTAAATGCTTGTGTTGAATACGTACTGTTTTTTTTAAACATGCATTGATGTACAACGCCATTGAAAGAATAAGTAAGTAAGTAAGTAAATATTTTATTAATGTGGGATGTGCATAGTTAATAATGTTTTTAAAAATGTTTGCATATTTGTAAAATAAAAGGCGTTCAACCAAATTCTCATGTTTCAAGTTTTGAAGTCAGACAACAATTTCGCGTGACGACGAATGCAGCGGAGTTTGGAAGCCTTAAGAATTTCGTGTGTCTATAGTTCACACTGGACCAACGTTGCTGTAGCTCCTATGTTTACTGTTTCTGTTATGGACATATGGACTCATTGTCGACGTAACATTGATTTATCTTTGCTTAAGTGAACATTCCAATGAGCGAGGATATTGCATTAGCCCAGCCAGAAACTAGAGAATATACAGTCGAACTTCGATATCTTGAACTCGGTTAAGTCGAAATACCCGTAATTTCAAAGTTAAAACGTGGCTAAGCCACGTTTTAACTTTGAAATATGGGTATGTTCGACGTAACCGAGCATGAAATAATGCAGGTTATGTGTCGAACTATCGGATAGTTCGAGCTAAGCGAGTTCGAGATATCGAAGTTCGACTGTATTTCTATATTCGGACCGTGTCCTTGTGTGATGTATATTCCCAGTTAGGGCCTTGAACTAACTGTACTGGCATTTAAAACAGTTGGATTCTGATTACATGTATACTACGAATAACTCGGCTTCTGATAAGTATCTAAACTGCTTTTAAACCAACTAATTGTTTTTCTTCAATCTTCAAATGCATACATACTAAATTTAAATATACGAGTTGTAGGCAAGTTTAATCTGACGTTATCCTGAAATGGAAACGGTTAAAATAAAAATGGGACATGTGGCTTTCGCGGATACAAAAGAGGGTAGGGTCCGGACATCGGTCCCCAAACCAACTGAGAAAAATCCTAAAAAGGAAGAAGAAGGAACATTGTGTACAGTGCTCCCTCTCTAAAACAACACCCATTAGGAGACACAAATTGTGCGTATTGTTTAAAGGGAGCTGTTGAAGGGGGAAATTGACTTACAGGTGCAAACAGGTTGAATCCAGACGCGCATCTGATCTGGTTTCAAGCTGTTTGTCACTCGTCATTATTTTTTTCAGTCAAAATGTCAAATATATGACTTTGAGAAAAACAGAAGACGATAAGGGTAAGAAGACAATATTGCAGCCGTGGACTTTGCAGCTGAGGATCTCCATCGGTCATGCTTTGAGCGGTCATTTAACCCTTAACTCCATAGCCTGGTTCTAGGTTTGAAGACAGGTTACCACTTAAAAAAGGCACTTTTAGCATGCTTTAACCCATTACCCGATAGCCTGGTTCTAGTTTTGAAAATAAGTGACTACTTAAAGCAGGTTGAAAGTAAAGCAGATTGCGCCTTACAGCGAATTCTGCTTTACTTTAAGCTAAAATCGAATTGAATAGAAAATATTTTTTATCATACATATTCATGACTGTATAAATTTGAACTATTTTCTTCAGTGGAGGAATAAATTATAGGCGTAATAAGGCATATTTATGGGGGAATGGGTTAAGCTACAATCTGTGGGAATGTAGAATACTCTGCATATGCATAACTGTATCGACTGGAACTATTTTCTTTAGTGGCGGGTTAAACTTAAAATGATGTAAAATGGTGTATTTATGAAGTAATGGATTAAAATGAGTTTGACTGTTATGAGAGAAACAAAACGCAAGCATTTGTAGTCTTTAGGACATGTTATAGCTTTTTCGTTCAGGAATAGAAAGCGACAATGAAGTTATTGTATTACAATTGTCTCACCGCTAGTAAAGTGTTTGTCCGTGTATGACAGGCATGTACATGTAAATGTATCTGTTTTGCTAAAAGCTTATTTGCAAAGTTGAAAAAATTATAAACCCAAATAATACTTGCAACTAGATATAACAGTCTTTATGTTACTTTACGAAATAGCCCCATGTTGCTACGAGTATTTCTTTATTATCTTCGTCAAGAAGAGGGTTGTTAAATTGAAGTGAAGTAAGAGCTATATTAACCCCTTCACTGCCTTACCCCGAGTACACTAGTAATTTAAAAACAGTTTGGATCCTGATCAGACGCCGCGTCACGCGGCGTCTGATCAGGATACAAATTGTTTTACACTCATTTCAATATTTCATAAGTCAAAATAACTAAAAATCTAATTTTAGAAATAAAAGCGACAATTGATTAAAGTTGATGACGTCATGGCAGTGAAGGGGTAACAGAATGAATTTATCAGGAAGTTTGCGTGGAACTCCGTTTAGGTGGGAATGATGTTTTGAATACTTCATAACAGTGATAGATTCCTTATCACAGAGCTCGGTAAGATTGTTTGGTTGCCATAAGAACCCTTTCATTGCTCTTACATTCATACAAATTGTTTGCGATGCTTTAACATTTTAGTGCCAAATTTTTCGCGAGTTTTTTACCCTTTCACCGTTTCATTGTAGTCTGCTTCAATTGTGTTGATTGCAAGATCGTTTCAAAGTAAGATTCAATTGAATGACTTGAAACATATCGATACGAGTGTCAAACAGTTTGGATCCTGATCAGACGCCGCGTAAGGCGGCGTCTGGTCAGGATCCAAACTGTGTGCAAACGCGCTTTTAAGCGTCATTGAGAGTGAAAGGGTTAAATTCCCATTCTCAATCAGAAGGAATGTCCATTGATGCCTATTCTTCTTCTGAAATGCTAGGTTGAATGACTTATTACGATATGCTATAAGCGTTGTCATTAGCATACCTCGGATACGTTCATATGCTGTGCAAATACTGCAAAGGCTTTATAATTGTTATGGCTCCATAAACACGGCTCTATGTTTTATGTCAATTATATCACGGTAATGCTGCACACAACATTTTATGGAAAAGATATTTGTCTGAAGAAACACATTTCTGGGTTCTGTAAAGATTTATGTTTCTAATATATTTATAGAACAGATAAGGGGAATATTTCAACAACAAAAAAGTGTTACAGCATTAAACCCTCTGGTGTCACTACACAATAGAATCGTCTCTTTGAAACGATTCTAATGAGTAGTTACACCAGCGAGTTTGGTGCTGACATGAAGGAGAACATGTTGGATTTGTTCAATTTACCCTCTCTTGTGTGAAGCCAAGTATTTCTATCAATACTTTTGTATGGGGTATTACCAATGGGGCGTAAAAGTATATTTGCTGATGTAAAGGCTATGTTTTCTGTCTTCAAATAGAAGACAAAATAATGTACTTAACGTAATAAATTTCATATTTCTTACTGAAAATTCATTTATTAACTTCGTCCGTTAAGAACATATATCATCTTAACTATTACATTTGCTAATAGAACAGGGATGTTGGTCCCACGCAAGGGTCAAGATTAATGTCTGACAGATTCAGAAAGAAGCCAGTGCAGACCTTGATCACACAGCTTTTAGGTAATTTTTTTTTATCTTGATTCACACTGTTTCCAAAAAGCATCAAAGCTTTGTCACGAATTATAGCAGACTTGCTTATCGTTTTGAAGCACTCTTGCAGTTCATGGAAAATCTGACAATTTGTACCTTCAAACCACTTTAGTTAATAAAGCGATTCTTAACCCATTTGTGCCCACGATCCCATATATAGGACATAGGCAAATAGTGTAGACTCTGATCAGACGCCGCATTATGCGGCGTCTGATCAGAGTCTACACTGTTTGCTGATAGGAATTTTAATATAAAACAAAATGAAAATGAAAATATTGACCAGGCATCCCGTTGATAAAAAATGGACTAATCCAATATATAAACATGAAATAATCCACTGGGTATAAATGGGTTACAAAGATTACCAGTGATAAGTTGATTATGAAATAAAACGTTATGGCATTGCCCATAAACGGTCACCATGCAGTGTGTGTTACTCGATTGTGCCCTAATTAACAAAACATCATCTTTGCAATTGTCTGAATTCTATACGTATAACTATTTTACAAAGTACATTTTCCTCATGATGCTGCCATTTTGTAGATGTAGATCCCAAAAACCTATTAGTTTTATGGTAACGTTACACTCTTACCAGAGGCGATGACCTAACAATTTCAATATCAAGCAACTGACTTACTTACACAGTTACAAAAGCAATATTCGTTTAACAGCGATTGTCTTTATGATAAAAAACATAACAGTAATGCTTTTCTACAACGAAACTAAATTTGAGACAAAGGTGCGTGTGGTGTTGGGACGGAATTGTTATAGGGAAGGAAATAGGCTAATTTGAATCAAGATCAGACGACGCGTAACGAAGCATATAATCTGGAGTCAAACTGTTTACCACTCGTCATTATAGATATTTCTGTAAAAATGTCCGTTATGTAAGAAAACAGCAGACAACAGTTATTTACAGAAGACATTGCAGAAGAGAAATGGTTGGACATAACTGTCTTTGGAACAGAAGCAAACGTTGTTGTAAGGAGAGATTTGTTGTTCGAATGGCCGTTGTAGGGAGGGAGCATTGTTACTCTTGTTCTAAATCACCACGCGGCGTCTGACCAGGACTAAAACTGTTTGCTACTTGTTCTGAAATCACGTCAGTTATATTGCCTTAAATCTAACTTTGAAATGATTCTGTAGACAACAATACTGAACCAGACGACAATATGGCAATGAAGGGGTTAAAAATCTAATAATAAATTTTATCATGAAAGGGATAATTTAGCGCTATAAGAGACGCGACAGAATTGAATGCATTTCTTAGAGATTTTCGTGCTACTATGGTGAATATTGAGCCAATATTGTTGTAGTTCTTTCTTTTATGCACAGATGGACATGTTGCCGACGTAACATTGATTTATATCTGCTTAAGTGAATCTTCGATTGAGTGAGAATATTGTGTTAACCCGGCAAGAAACTAGGAAATACATTTCTTCATCGCCACGTATCATTGAGTTATGTTTTAAGCGGGGCTGTCTTGAACCGTACATACATGCACTGGCATTTGAAAACAGTGTTTTTTGTCACATGCCAAGGCGTCTGAGCAGTGTTCAAACAGTTCGCCATTCAAGCTTAACCCATTTGTGCCCACGATCCCATATATGGGACATAGGCAAACAGTGTAGACTCTGATCAGAGTCTACACTGTTTGCTGATAGGAATTTCAATATATAAAACAAAATTAAAATTAAAATTTTGACCAGGCATCCCTTTGATAAAAAATGGACTAATCTAATATATAAACATTGAAGAATCCACTAGGTATAAATGGGTTAACACAGACGTAATGCAACAAAAATTAGAAATAGCACCGTGTTAGACTGGCTACTAAAGTTAATCATTTCTCGATCAAATTTATCGTGATGTTTTTACTCAATTCACCGCACATAGTGTCGTATGCTTAAATAGTGTTGTCTACAATATTGTTTCGAGGTAAGATAAAAGACAGTGGTGTTACACAGACGTTTTTTTCAAAACAAGTGACATACAGTTTTATCCTGATCAGACGTCACGTAATGCGGCGTCTGATCAGAATCAAAACTATTTGCAAATGCGCATTATGACGTCATTGAGAGTGAAAGGGTTTATCATGATTTGCACCCCGGTGTCTGATCAAGATCAAGACTGTTTTCAATGGACACCATTGTTTTAGCATAATCTCAAAGGTAACTATATTACATATTTGATATACATGTATGTCTGTTTGAAGCTAACATTTTAACCCATTCCTCCAAATACGCCATTTCACGCTTTCAATATATTCCTACACTGAAGAAAATAGTTCTAATTTATACTGTTACACCGCTATCCACCGTCAAACCGTTTTTGGCAAACAAAGGTTTCTATAAGTTAAAATATGTTAATTACATACACTATGCATGCACTGGATTGGGCTACAAGGTTTTTTAAAACATGGTATAATATCCGTTCCCCCAGATATTAACAAAACAGTGACATGTTAATAATGGAAATGTTCATAAGAAGATTAGTAATTTCAGTATAGATAGGCATAAAGGTCTCTATTATATACCCTTGTGATAACACTGATCACGGCAATAAAATAAACTTACGAAAAATATGCAAAAAGTTAAATAGTTCATATATTTTGCATGTAACAACTGTTTCTGTTTGGCCGTTTTATTGCCCCATGCGACCTACGTAAGGAATTATATTGCTTTTTTACGTTAGCATGTATAAATGAAATCATATGTTCTTCTGGAAATAAATATGTTTAAACTAACGTAAGCGCCTTATTGGATCAAACTGTTTAGCCCTCGTCACAAAATATTTTTATTCAAAACATTAAAATAAAAGATGCTAGCATAAATGTAGTCTACACATTTAAGCAGACAGGATTTCGTCTCAAAAATGGAAAAGACATAAGGGTCAATTTGACGCTGAGTGTTGAAAACGATTCTAACATAGTACGGACATTTGCGGAAATAAAATGCATTCAACGTAGGTTGTTTATAGCAAACATTCTTTTGATATTGACATTTTGAGGTCGTCGCCCTTAGAAAGATTCTAACATCGTAATAAACTTACTGTTATATTGGAATTTACATCTACATACTTATTTATATATGAGGTCAGTGCCTTTTTTGAAGTGGGCTATGCCATAAAGTTTGTTTTTTGAAAGCGAACGGCCTCAAGTTTATGTTTTAACGATAACATTTCTAGAAAATCGAAAGTTGCGGTAATAGCTCCATGTTTTATAGGACATTCCCAATAGTAGACATAAATATGTTCAGTATAACAAGGACAACATTTGAAACAATGTGTTTTTAACAACCTGAAATACCCATATCTAATTGGAATGTAAACTACATTAACCCTTTCACTGCCTTATCCCAAATGCAACTATTTTTTTTCAAGGCGTTGTGATCTTGATCAGACTCCGCTTGACGGTTTGGTCATTCAGTTCAATATTTCTTGTTAAATTTTGCAGACATAAAGTTCAAAGCACCAATATTCTGGGAAGATAATGTTTATAAGTACCTCATATAACTATGTTGCTACAGTGGTATGGCCTTATAAATTATCAAATATACCTAGAACCGAGCGCGGCATGGTCTTATTTGCATTTAGCAATGTTCGCCCGTAAAACAAACAACTCCTCCCTCTCTTCAACGACAACCAATAGGAGACACATAGTGTGTATTGTTCGGAGGGAGTCGTTATAGGGAGGGAACATTAAGATGAGCATGAATTCAAATATGATAAGTAGCAGACTTTGCTGATAACGTCATACAAGAATGACGTTATTTAGGCAATTTAGCACCATAGAAGCGTAAAACCTCCTTTTTGTGAGTTATGAAGCCAAGTGGTCAACTGAAATATAACAAACAAGGTCTACTCAATATTTCTACCCAGATTCTTTAACAGTAGTGATGTATAACAACCTATTCCAACATCGTACAATTTCACCGTTAAACTTTTATTCTTTAGCCTGTTATCCATTTTTAAGACAAGTGACTATTTAAAGAAAATTGAAAGTAAAGCAGAAAACGTCTTAAGGCGCATTTTACTTTACTTTCCGCCTGATTTAAGCTACCAGTTATGTCTTGCTATATTGTCGAAAAAAATGTTCCTTAAGACATAGTCATATTTATGACTGTATTCATAAGAACTACATGTATTTTCTACAGTGGAGTATTAAATTAAATGCACTTAAATGCCCTTCTTTTGGGTAAAGGGTTACTGACACAATCATGTACAATATTTAGTTGACCTTGAACGAATTTTAAGTACTACAAATTCTCTCTCTAAAACAAAATCTTAAACAGTTAATGGTAGACGGGAATCTGAGACACAAATATCAAAGTTCAGTCACAATGCATGATATATGAGATAATGGCATGTCACGGGATACCTTGATGGATAGTCGGCACTAATATTTCCTCCTCCAACAAAATAACAATGTCTAAGATGTGAGAAATTTCAAATTCAGATTCACATGAAATTTACTACATGTAAAGGAAACGATAATACACATATCAACATGTTTCCTTTATTAAGGAGACTAGAAACTTGACCCCTAGTCTAAGGCTAAATTGTTTAGAAATGAAAGTTAAAACGAGCGCTGTAGCCACATGCTTTCTATTTGAGTAACCATCTTATTGCATGATATGCATATCTTTGCTGAGTTGAGATTAAGTATTAAATTGCCAATGACGCAATGATCTATATTTGAAATCATTGTAGATTGTATGATTCACAGATGCAAACAAAAATGTTTAAACGTTTTTTGTACGATTTGTAAACTATAAAAAATATCTTTCTTTCAATATGAGTCACAGAGATGTGAACACAAAGATGTTCAAACATTTTATAAGATTTATTCTAAAACATGAAAACAGTGTGTTCAATGCAATGTGCTACTCTGATTACTAGATTATTCGTACTTATTACTAAATGCGGATATACATGTACCACTTGAAACATGTCTTTGATTTTTGTAATGTAAGTATGTGTTAACACATTATGTACTAGCAACGAGTATACCCATAATTCATAATTAACAAACAATGAAAGTGTAAAAAATACATTTGTTCTATCCAAACAGTGCAGGCTTAGGTCAGATGGCTCATTAAAGAGACTTTAAACCAAGGTCTGCATTGTTTGTCAGTTTGCAAGATATTGCAAAAACAACAAATAAATACTAATATATGGACGAGACATACATTTTCAATTCAAACTGGAATTGTCCATTTAACATGCCAGGGATAAATGAGTTAATACCTTGCCCATCGAGTCCATACTAAACAAAAGGCTTATTTATAGTGTTGCAGGTGACGAGTTAACATTTTTCCATATAGAAGCGCTTTTTACCGCAATCAGTTTATTCCTGCGCTGAAGAAAATAGTTCCAATTAAAAATCTCATTAAAACGTATAATAATAAATATTTTTTTCCCCAAGCAGAATGTAGCTTAAAGCAGGCTGAAAATGAAGCAAAATGCGCCTTCAGGTTAAGTACTAATATATTTTCAAAAGTAAAATCAGGGTATGGGACAAAGGGTTTAAATTGGATGATTGTGAAGGAATGGCTCTAAATGTAAGCGTTGATATTTTGAGAGATAAAGGAATAAGTTTTTGGCTAATTGACGGAAATTGTTTGTTTTTTCAGTTTAAGCAACATATAGGCTAAAACTTAGGTAAATGTTTTGTTACATGAGATATACAAATAGCCAAACTATAATCACAAGCTGCTGTAGCCTTTCTTTCGCCCATTCACTCTCATTGACGCTTAAAAGAGCGTTTGCAAACAGTCTGGATCCCAATCTCCGCATCACGCGGCATCTGATCAGGATCAAAACTGTTTAACACTTGTTTTGAAATTTCTTTAGTCATACTGCCTTTTTTCAAACTTTGAAACGATATTGCAGACAACACTGAAGCAGACGACAATGCATCGGTGAAGGGGTAAAACTCTCACGAAAGTTTGGCAGTGAAAAGGTTTGAACCCCTTCAATGCCTTATCCCGATACAGTAGTTTATTCAAACAGTTTAGATCTTGATCAAATCGTTTGACGCTCATTTCAGTGAGTCTTAAGTCAAAAAACCTAAATTTTACATTTGAGAAATACCGGTAGACGACAATTGTTTAAAATTGGAGAAGTCGTGGCAGGGAAATGGTCAATATCCCACCTGGGCTAGAATTCGTCGATAACCTGTTAAACGCCAACAACGTAATACATAAATAGAAGTTTGAGTAATTCATTCGGATACCAAAATTTAAACAGTTTTGTTTGTTTATGTAGTTGTTGCATCTAAACGCCAACGGTAGATAACGTTGGATGCTTGTTATATGTATATTGCATACTAGGTGGAATTGCAAATATATTTTCGGCTAACATTCTTAAACTCGAGTTTGCATTAATTTGAAGGTTCTAGTATTTCACGTTTTAAACTCGGCTAAACGTTTGAAATGTAATTAGATGTATACATTGTTTCCCCTACATGTCCTAACTGCAGAGTAAATTTAGCATGCTGATTTATGTAACTCGCATCAAAACATTCGAACCACTATAAATTTAACTCTGTGAAGTCGAAATTTCCGTCGTTTCAATGTTAAATCGTGTCCTTGCGGGTCGACTCATAGCCTGTTTCTAGTTTTGAAGACAGGTGACAACTTAAAGCAGGTTTAAAGTAAAGCAGAATGTGCCTTAAGGCACATTCTGCTTTACTTTCAGCCTGCTTTAAGCTAAAACCTGCTAGGCTATATAAAAAAATTTGTAATAGTAATTGTTCATGAGGGTATAAACTGAAACTATTTTCTTCAGCGGAGGAATTAATTAAATACGCTAATAGTCGTTTATATGGGGGAAATGGTTAAGTAGTCGCATTTCAGCTTAAGAAGTACGAATAACCTCAAGGTTTGATTGTACTGGTATTTTATCTGGCGGAAAATTGCCCATGATATGAAGCAGGGTTCATGATAATTTCACGATATATATTGGGGAAATTTATTTATCATAAAACTGTGGCCTTAATCATACGGAAGAAAAATGTCCCGCCATTAATTTCGGACTTCATAATAGATAGTCTTGCTCAACGACTGTATCTCTTGAGAAACGATAAATGAATGTTTCGGTGGCAATAAGTCCAATTATTAATAACACTGTCATCATAGAATTGTTCTTTTACGCCTTTAATTCAGTTCTCCTCTAAACAATTAGTTCCTAAAGTTCGTTGAGATGTGGGCAATAAGATAATTCGGCCTAAAGGCCTCGTGATCTCAATTGATTGACTCCACATCTCAACTCGTAACTTTAATCTAATGCACGATAATAAAAATCTACGAACTTGTTTTTTTTCTTAACCATTTACCCAATAACGCGTTTATAACATTAAATACAGGTGATCACTAAAGCAGGTTGAAAGTAAAGCAGAATGTGCCTTAAGGCACATTCTGCTTTACTTTCAGCCTGCTTTATACTACTTTCTGCTAGGTTATATAAAATATTTGTTATGGTAATTGTTCATGAGGGTATAAACTGGAACTTATTTTTTCAGCGGGGAATAAATTAAATACGCTCAAAGTCGCTGCTATGGGGGAAAGGGATAAATACATATTGTCCACAAAAATCAGGGTTTGCCATTGCTATGATCTGCTGTATGGACAAACACTACAGTGACTTTGGATCACTCTTGTATATTTTGTGTTCAGTAACACAGTGGAGATTGATTGCAATTGATTGAAGAGATTAAAAAAGGTTTCTGAAGCTTAAAAATCCAACGACAATTTTGAGGAAGGAGAAAAGAAGAAACTTTTATGAAATGAGATATTGTCACAATAAACGGACTTTAAACGTCCATGTACTCATACTGCTAAGAGAATAATTCGATTGCTATTTTTTCACCTACTTCAAAAGTTTCGTTAGCGTATTTTTTATTTTTCATCATTAATTGAAAAAGAAACTCTCAATATTCGTGTTAAACTGTTTGGATCTTGATAAAATCCTGATATTGAAAACTATTTCAAGAACTAAAATACCATGGCCAGTTTTCATTGAACTTTTGTCCTATTTTCACCCATTCTCGTTTTATCATTAGTTACAGAAATGACAATGGTAACATGCGCGGATTCAACGGTTTTTCTCAGAGGAGATGATTTAACATACAATTGAAGAGACAAACTAAAACTAAACATGTTTATTTTACATGTCAAAAATATTATTTCAACTACAAACAGATTGGAGCCAGATTGCACGCCGGGAAACCCGTCGTCTGTCCAGGTTTCAAACTATCTATCTGCCACTCAGATTGAAAATAATATTCAACATTAACGAGCAAATGCCATTTTGCTACAATTTAGTGCTTTGCTTTTTTGTTTCGTTTAAAACGGTACAAAATAACGTATTTGACACTGTACAACTTAAATTTAGTGTTTGCCAGTGGGTTCTGCTCCCCGGCTAATCCCTTCTTGATCCGCGCATAGTCATTCATTTGTATGCCGCCTTCTTGAGTGAGATAATTAATAATATAAGATTTATATATCCTATTAAGACTCACGTCAGCTATACTGTGCCGTCGTAGTTTACGAGACAATCAAATATACGGCAGAGAAATTGTCTTCTCTCCGCACTCGTGTGTACTCACCAATTTACCTTCAGCGGCCCATTCACACTAAATATATGATTGTCAAAATACCATGGCCCCTTTTTCAATCCTTCTTTATTTTTACCAATAACACCATATATACGGTTTTTTACGTCTTTGGTTGATTCCTACAGTGAAGAAAATAGTTAATACAATCTAGAAGATGATAGCTTAAAGAAGGTTGAAATTAAAGCAGAATGCGCCTTAAGGCGCATTCTGCTTTACTTTCAATCTACTTTAAGTGGTCAGCTATCTTCCATACTAGAAACAAGCTATTTGGTAATGGGTTAAAACCCCGTTAAACTGGTAACTACTCTAAACCGGACAATTTTGTTGTCCCCGCACATGTCCGGTTTAGAGGGGTTTCACTATATACGTCTTTGCATTTAACTGCACTATCATATTGATCAATACACTGCTCATTTCTTCTTTGCCAACCATCGTTAATTTAATTGTCAACATAATTTAATATAAAAAGATTGAAACATTGATCAATTCAATTGATGAGACAAAACGCATTATTATTATTGACAGTTGGTCAATGAGTATTTGAGCTCTCTGATATTCTTCAATATATTAGTTCAAACATATTTATTCAGCAAATATACACATCACATAGAAATATACAACAGCAAGAAGGGATTGAATGAATGAATGGTGTTTTACGGCCCATCGAAGAAGGGATTGAAACGAAAAACATTAAAGTTTTATATGATTTCTCTCCCTGAACGTGCAATGTACATAGAGGATCTTACATAAATGCTCATTATTCATCATCTTTAATAAACGAGTTGACTAAAATAATATGATGGCGTCATTTTCACTTTAGTCAACGAGTATATTAAAAATGATAAATAATGAGCACGAATGTGAGACTCAATTTATTACATAACAAGTTTAAGCACCAATTAGTGTGTATACCCTTCGCTATATATATTTTCCGGCAAAACGATACGTTATTTATGTTAACGTCGTTTCAAATGACGTCATTTGGCGTCTCGCTACATGCAGCGCTTGTGGACGAACAGATTGGGCCGGAGCCCAAAAATGATATTCAACTAGTGGATTACGCTATTTACAAAATTGCTTTATGTCACTCTCAGACAGCAAGTTATGTGATAAAAGTAATTGCAAAATATATGGTCAGTTATTTTATTAAACAAGACGTTTATAAAGGTTTTTGAGAAGATAAATCAATGACATAATGCAATAAACAGTATATTTGATGTTATTCATTTTTTGAAAGAATCTCAAAGAAAAGCAATTACTAATGATCATGTTATGTTCAATAGATACCTCTAGCTGTGTATAGCTATTACTGGCATTGGTTCAGATTATTAGATACAACGATATTGAGTCACAGGACAGCCTCCTTAGCAAGAAAATATTAACTAGTTGAACCGTTTGCTTCTAACAATAAATGTTTGTACTGCCTTGAATATATGTGTATTAGTTTCGAGAGAAAGAGAGGCGTCACCGAACACGAAACTATTCAATGATAGTTCGCATAGTGCTGAAACTGTACTGAAGAGTTCACGACGAATATGTTGGTAGAGTGGGCATGTTGAAAGAAGTGGTAGGTGTCTTCAATCAACCACACTGACAAAGTGCTGACTCTACTACACCCTTAGAAAAAGATCTGCATTTAATGCACTGCACTTTGTACGTAGTCGGTATGTTATACTTGGGACTTTCTATCACCAGTGTAAAAATGTGCAGGTGTTCTTAGCCTGTCCTTGTTTAAAAGTCGCTTAAAAGTTTGTAGAAAATGTGCACATTTTAATTCTGGCGGTAGTGTATTCCATACATTGATAGCAATATAATAAATGGACTCAAGTGAGTAAAACACAATTGTGTTGTTTCATCATTTATTTACAAGAGTGAGGTGTTATAGAACTTGCACCGCAGACTGCTGTTCTGTTCTGTATGAGCATGCACCGTTTATTTAGTTAACTATATAGTTTGTTTCAAGAAACTCCCAATGACTGAAGTTTGATATATAGAACAATAGTTTAATCTGAGGGTCTCCTACCAGTAGCTAGGATATGAGGTTAAATTATTGTTTTGCATTTCTGTACATTATAGTTATTTTAGTCAGAGTTATGCTATATCCTTGAATGTGTTTTTTTTTGCTTTTCAATCCAAGATATTGCAATTCTTTGAAAAAAAACAATTTCATACAATTTTGCACACCCATCTACAGCATGAATTCCACCACCCATTCCGCTGAATATCTTTTTTAAAGATATTCCTCGTTCTATATGTTATTACAATGCGGCTGCGTTTCGTTTGCGTTTAAACGGTAAAGAGTTAGGGCTCCCTTAATCCCTTCACTGCCGTGACGTCATCAAATTTTAACAATTGTCGTCTGCTGTTATTTCTCAAAATTAAAATTTGGCGATTTTGACTTAAGAAATATTGAAATGAATGTCAAACAGTTTGTATCCTGCTCAGACGCCGCGTTACGCGGCGTCTGAACAGGATCCAAACAGTTTGCAAATAACAAGTGTACTCGGGGTAAGGCAGTGAAGTGAAGGGGTTAACTGTACATATTTCTATTTCTCAAGTAACAAAACATTTACCAAGGTTTTAGCCTTTATGTTGTTTGATCTAAAGTAGTTCTGATGTAAATGAACAGGTGCTATATCATATCTTTTCATTTCATCGTGGAATATTCGTGTTGATTTAATCAATAACAAAACATATTGAGTGATGTTTAAATAAAGTGCATTGAACAAAACACTTGAAAGCACCTTAACTTTGCAGTACAGGGACCGAGTATATAATATATATGAATATACTTTGCAAAAAGTGCTAAGTCAGGTCAAAGGTTTCGAAAGGAGTACCGTGCTCTACGTTTGCACTGTTTGTCTAACTAAAACAAGTTTTGGAGGCAAAGCTGTCGCGATTAGAAGTACTAGATAATGGAAGCGTTCATTATACTTATTTCACATTAAAGGTAAAATATATAAACAAGATTAAATAACGTGAGTTTTGCTCATCTGCTTCAATTTTGTTGTCTGCAATATCGTTTCAAAGTTACTTTTCAGCCAAAATGCCTGACACAATTTCAATACGAGTGTCAAACAGTTTGGATCCTGAACAGCCGCCGCCTTACACGTTGTCCAATCAGGATCCAAACTGTCTGGTCAGGATCCCAAACTGTTTTCAAATGCGCGTTTGAGCGTCATTGAGAGTAAAAGGGTTAAGATGCATACTGAGGCATTTTGACCTGGTGTCTGATCCGATTCTAGACTGTTTGTCATATTTAGACAACGTTCAATCAGCAGTCAAAATATTAAAACAGAAACAAAGATGCTACAAACGATTAATCGAATCGGCTAATCAGTGGGATTTGTAGAAACAACAGATCAGATAGAATATATATAGGTCCAAAACTATGTATCTCGTTTCAAGATAACTAAGCCTAAATACCCTATCCCGAAGTGCTCCATACGGTTTAACTTAAAACACTTGTTAGAGAATTATAACCTCTCCACTGCCAACCTCTAGTACAATAGTTATTCGCAAACAGTTTGAATCCTGATCAGACGCCGCTTTATGCGGTGTCTGCTCATGATCATAACACTTTTGACACTCATTTCCACATTGCAATTGTCAATTTACCTAAAATATTTACTTTTAGAAATAAAAGCGGACAATTCCTAATTCAAGCAGATTACGTCTTGGCAGTGAAGAGGTCTAAAGAATATCTGATAAAAGACAAGTACAAGGGCATAAAAATATAATGTACCATATTAAACATATTTAACCCTAGCGACGAATATACTCGCCATTAACAAAAATGTATCGTTCTGTGAAGAGTACATTTATTATATGCAAACAGTATACCCTGATCAGAGGGCTCCATCTGCACTATTTGTAATTGTAAATTTGAAAATAATTGCAAAACCACCCCTAAATGATAAACAATGACACAATTAAAACGAGCCTAGACTTGTTCATTTATAAGTTCAGGGTAAATGAGTTAACGTATCATTATAATACCATTAATTCCATCCATAAACATTCGTTTGTGGAATCGTAATAGCAATAGTAAACAGTTGTTAACCCTATCAATTATCCCTTTACCTGATAGCCTATTTATAGTATTGGAGATAGGTGACTACTTAAATCAGGCTGAAAGTAAAGCAGAATGCGCCTTAAGGCGCATTCTGCTTTACTTTCAGCCTGCTTTAAGCTATCATGTGCTAGAATATAGAAATTATTCCCTATAATATATATTCATGACTGATTAAATTGGAACTTTTTTCTTCTGCGGAGGAATAAATCAAATTCGCTAAAAGGCGCTTCTATGGGGGAAAGGGTTATAGTGAGATTTTTACCCCTTTACCGCCATATTCATGATATTGTCGTCTACTTCAATATTGTAGTCTACAATGTCGTTTCAAAGTTAGATCTAAGGCAGTTATTTCAAAACAATTGGCAAACAGTTTTGATCCAGATCAGACGCGGCGTAATGCGGCGTCTACTCAGGATAAAAACTGTTCGCAAATACGCTTAATGACTTCATTGAGAATTAAATTAACAGTATCTATATCGTCAGAACTATCTTAGCTGTATAATAATATTGTGGTGGGTACAGAAAAGTCACACCAGAATTGCTGGCTGCTGATGGCTAGCTTTTATTATCAAATTAAACTTATAAAGACAATTCCACTTTACAAACTGCTTTAACTATTTCACTATCCATGACGTCATTAAACGCATTTGTAAATTAAGTTGATTCTCAGACGCCGCGTAACGCGGCGTTTTATCAGGATCATATAGGATCTGTCATGAGTCGATGCTTACGACAAGCTGATCTAAAACGAGTCTAGAATTAAAATGTTATTAAGCGAGCCTTGGCGAGCTTAATAACTTTTCTATTCTAGACGAGTTTGAGATCAACTTGTCTTAAACATCGAGGAGTGACAGATTCTTTATCTCACATTACCAATAGACTACAACGATTAAGCTATTTTTCAAGCAATAAGCATTTTTTTGGAACCCCGGTGACGTCAAAACGCCGTTATAAATAATGACGTTATAGTGACGTCATTAAAGTGATCTTACACATGTTGGAGATAAGGATATTCGTCATCGTTGTTCGCTATAGAAAACAGGGGTAGTTATGTGAGAAAAAAACTGTTTGCCACTTGTTTTGAAATTTTGTCAGTTTTATTGCCTTAAACCTAACTTTAAAACGATATTGCAGAAGTATAAAAAATAAGACACCAATTGGCGTAATCCTAATTGCTAAAATACAAAAAAAACCTCGAAAAATAAAAATAAAATGTTGGTTTAATGTGCAAATAGTATTTAACAAATATGATAACATTAATAATTATTCACTCTCTAATATGGTCTTTTTCAATTTGATAAAGGTTTCGTTTAAGATTTGACAGGTATTAGGCTGGTCCGCGAACCATCTTAGAACGTCGGTTAGTTTTATATTAAGGCGCTTTATGCTTTTACATTCAACGTGGTTTAAGTAATCGAGCTTGAAAAATAGAAAAATTGAAAGTCTCTGGATTTTTCATGATCAACTTATGGCAGCCCTGGGCCTTCGTCTGCACAGTTTGTCATACTGCAAATCATCGGAAAAGAAAAAACACAAAATAGTCAAAAATGGACTTAACTCAGTTGAAAACTGAAATTGTCCAATTTGAAGTTTCAGGGAGGAAAGGTTTAAAGCAGACGCCAAATTTTGCAGTCAACGGCTCACACATTCTTCTGCATAATCCAAACCATTCAACCGCTTATCATGGCTATGACGTGAGTTGGCAAATTAGTTCGAGATTAGAAGCGTCTGGTCAAGATCAATATTGTTTAACACTCTCGTAGATGTTTTGGCGGCCACTAACATTTGGGTTTTCTCGGATTCAACTGATATTTAAACTAAATTTGATTGTTTCAAGAGATGGCTCTTCTGAAACATATGATAATTTAGCAGATGAATTGTTTGCCCCTCCATTGCCTTACCCCGAGTACAATAGTTATTTGAAAACATTTTTAGCCTGATCAGACGCCGCGTTAAGCGGCGTCTGGTTAGGCTAAAAAATGTTTGTCACTCATTTCAATTTTCTTAAGTCAATGTACCTAAAATTTCAGTTTGAGAAATAAAAGCGAACGACAACTGTTTTAGATTGTCAATCATAGCAGTGAAGGGGTTATAATTCAGCAAGAGATGACAGCAGTGGAATAAGTAACTGCTCGAATCTGTCAGTTAAGTGTTATTTGTGTGTTTTTAATGTGTACATAATGTGCATATAATACTGTTTATTAGGCAGAATTGGTTAGTAATTTGTAATAGTGAGTTTTTACAACTAACGGCACCATTAACTATTTCACTGTCAATATGACATAATAACCCGTCTAACATAATCACAACCATTATAAGTATCGTCTGCTTAAACTTTTCGTCTGCCTTTATTATCACTGATGTATAACATTTAAAAGTTTGGCATGTTTAACTTTAAATATGAAAGTTCGATATGCGTGTCAAACTGCTTGGTTCCATTAGGAGCCAATCTGTTTGCAAATGTTAGTGGAGTCGGGTTTAGCAGTGAAAGGGGTTTATGTTGTTCTAGCATCAGAGAATGTTTCTTGAATCCAAATAGCTTATAATAACTTTTATTACGCCAACTTATTGGCATTGTCAAATTTGCAGTTACAACAAAGCTCTGTATTGCAATTTTTTCATAATTATCATAAACATATAAAACCTTTTGGAACTCCATGATATACCGACTTTCTCGGCATCTCATCAGTATCTAAACAGTTCGCAACAGGTATTACTATTGGCACTAGCTTGCAAAAGATATATTAGGACTCTCGATAATACTACTTGCTCTCTATTACAGAGTCGTTAAGGAGGAAATAAATCACGACTTTACTGCATCATTCGAAGACACCTGCAAATAGAAAACAAATGTCCCTGGTGAATGGCTCTGTCATAAACCTTTGCAATGCAAAATCTAATACAACTATTTCTGTTTGAAAGATTTAAAGTTCTTATAAACTCTGATGGCATTTTAATTTTTTGATATATACTTTACAAAGTAGATATATATATATATATAAACGATTTCGACTCTAGTCCAGAATGCGTCATCTAATTTCATCTCTACTGCTTGTAAAAGGTGCAAATACTATGTATGGGTACTATATGGGTTGAAATGTTGATAAACCAATGTTTTGGGCGTGGTTATGTGTCAACAATATATAAACGGCTGGTGGTCTTTTCAGTATCTAGGTGATACCGAACCTCCAGAAAGAGTGGAATTCGAACATAAGAAGAATACTTCGTGTGCTCTCTCGTTATTTCACGAGTACAGTATTCAGCGCTACTCCACGATTGTATACAGTGCTCCATTTCTTCAACGTCTCTCCTAGCAACGACTCCCTCCTTACAACGACCCCTGTGGCAGATCCATACACAGAAAAGGTATGTCTTTTACTGCTGCAGTATCGTCTGCTTCAAATTGACGTCTGCTGTTTTCTCAAAGTTACATATTGGATTTTATGACAGAAAAAAACCCTGAATGACGAGTGAACAAACAGCTTGACGCGGCGTCTGATCTGAAATCAAGCCATTTGCAAATGTTGACCAATTCCCCTCCCTAAAACGACTCACTCCGAACAACACACACAACTTTTGTCTCCTATTGGGTGTCTTTGTAGGGGTTTGGGGCTGTACTTATGTATCGCGCGCTAAAGTCACTGTACCTTTCCCCTTCCAAAGTATTTGCGACTGTAAAATTATCGAATGCAAACTTTCTAAAATCAAAATGTATTCTTTTAAGATAGACTTCTTTATAAGGTAATGTAAACACATAGTGTTTCTTATTACATCAACATAATTATGATAATATAGTTATAGTCACATGCAAAAAACTTCTAAACATGCTCAAATTGCATTGACATATGTACAGTTAATACTGGAATCGAAATAAGAGGTTGAACTCTCAACTGTTAGTTCCATTCCAACCGCTGTACGTTTTTACACAGGGACAATGATACTCTATCGTATTGGTATACTTGAAATAGTATTTGGAATTGGCAATCGTCTTTTAAATGCTTCAGATAAAGACTCACCCAAATTGGAACGATCTGAAGTATTCTTAGGTTACATCAGTGAATCAAATATGACAACACCAGGTCTATTATAAAAGAATGATATGATAAATGTTTAATATCATCAAATACCGGACAAACACGTTCAAAATTATATTCGTTGTCTAAGTCATGCTTATCATAATACAAAGAGAACCTTAGATTACATTAAGTTCTAGCTTGAGCATGATACGGAAGAAACTTACTGACGAGTGTAAAATAATTTGGACCAAGATCAGACGCCGCATTACGCGGTTTTCTGTACTTGATCCAAAATGTTTGCAATTAACAAACCAATTCACAAACCGCTTGATTCTCTGATTATATATTTCTGAAATAGCATGCAGATAAATGCACCTATATATGTTCGAAAGTACAAAGGTGGTGGTGATTATGGAAACTATTAAAGTATGTTTGGTTTTGTCTGTTCGAAAAAAAAAAGTGATTCTGTGTTAAGGTATTGTTTTATCCTACTTTTTGTATTAGAAATGTAAAACTTTAGAGTTTTGTCAGTGACATAGATCACATGATTTGTAAGGTGTGGCGGCGGATAGCTCCCGACCCAGACACGCCTATAACGTAGAGACAATAAATGCGCCTGAAAAACAAAACAAAACAAAAACAAAACCAAAAACAATGCAGATAAATCAATTTAGAGAACTGTTGCAGAAAACAATTGTTATACAGACGACAATGACAAAGCGTTACGGAGACGTCAAAACTTTTATCTTTTTAAAACCTTTTGAGATAGCTTTTTGTCAAGATTTTCGGCAAAGTTTACTTTTCTAAAAGAGAAACGTATTTCTCATCTACGATTTGTGCCAGAGGCTATGAACAAGTAATTATTGTGGAGAAAGCATGTTCCTTGACGGCAAAGGTTACACCGTAAAACTATATCAAAGTCACACTATATTTGTATTAAGCAATTACAAAATGATCTTTATAGGTAGACGGAATTGTTCTTGCAGTTCATTTGAAGTAAACGTAAAACTTTTCAGTCAGTATTCAACGTTTTGCAGTTCTCTAGAAGACACAGAATATTAACTTCAACGGTCGCCTTATACAACATTGACTGACTTTCGATTCAGTTTTGTTTTTATCTCCACTTTTAACCCTTTATCCCATAGAAGCGCCTTTTAGCGCGTTCAGTTTATTCCTGCCCTTAAGAAAATAGTTCAAATTTATACATTCATAAAAATGCATTATAAGGAATATTTTCTTTTTCTAGCAGGTGGTATCTTAAAGCAGGCTGAAAGTAAAGCAGAATGTGCCTTAAGGCACATTATGCTTTATTTTCAACCTGCTTTAAGTGCTCACATGTTTTCAAAACTAGAAACAGTCTGGGTAATAGGTTAAAACTTTGCCTTCCTATCGCGACTTGATTGGCACAACGGTTTGAATCCAGACGTGACGTAGCGTGACGTGTCGTCTGATCTGGATCCTAACTCGTTGTCACTCTTCCAACGGAATCCTTAATTAAACAAAGTAACAATTTGAACTTGGCAAAGCAGACTACGTCACGACATTGGAAGGGTTTAAGTGTAGTCTTAGCCTGGAGTAATTCGATATTTCAGTTTAAACCCGTTGCCTACTTAAATAGCGTCTGTTTCAGTTGTTTTGTCTGTAAATAATTCGTTTTTATGCTGCAAATGATGTGGAAATACTACTTTAAATTCGATTGGCATATAGTTGTGTCCAGATCAGACACCGCGTCAAGCGGCGTCTGATCCGGATACACACTATTTTCAAATGTTAGCCAAGTTGCGCTTAGCATGATAAGGGCTAACAGAACTAGCCAATGGCGTGTTTGGTGCTAGTTTCTCAATTTGATGGCAATGTGAGACTGTAATCTTTGTTTTAATTAATCTGGCTTTTATGAAAGTGATATTGTTGTTGGTTTATGTCTAAACTGTCATAATTCTTGACACAAAATACATGATTTAAGATCTCATCATTTTGGATAAACTTGACAATAATTAGAAACTATATCAAACAACTATTTTGATTTAAGTACATAAATGACAAAATGCACATAAAATGCTATAGCCTCTAAACACAATAATATTCTTATAATTCGTATTATTTTAAATAGTGATACCTGAGCTACACAGATGAACGTAGACAAATGGTAGCTATCGCTTTTCCAAATTTCGAATAATTTGTTTGGAAAAGAGATTAGTATGTACCATTTGGTTTATTTCTCAGTTGTATATCGTATTTGCCTAATCTTGTTTTATTTCTATATAACTTTATGGATTTTACTGGTATTTTGCAATCTTCCCCACCGACACTCCAGCAATACGGTAATGCGATATTTAAAGGCAAGTTTATGCCCTGTGTGGGGCTAGAGTGGTGCTGGGAGCTTCCCCCATCGCTTTCGTCCTGCACTCACCAATAATGGGACATGCTTTGAGTGTCGCTTGAGAATGGTTGTACAGTACAGAAATCATACAAGGTTGGTGACTTGGTGTATTCAGCATCACATATTTTTGCAGCGTACAGTCGGGCTTGTGTTAGACGGCTACTCGGTAGAGTAATTATGACTTATACTGTACAATTATGTGGATGCTTGGCGCGGGACCGAGGAATTGCGTTGTGCGTGTTTTTTCATATCGATTCGACATGCATACTCATACAGTGGTCGCTCATTACAAGTTTGACTGTATCTTATTGAATTACCTTATAAATACAATGTACCAGTAGATGTAGATCTATTCTTTATTCGTTGATAATGTAAATATGTTGTATATCTTGAATGGAGGGGAAAAAAAATATATATTCGAACTGAACTATCAGGTCTACACTAAAGAGAAAATGTTATTTTCCCCCAATAAACTCGTTTATGCAAACAGGATTTTTTCCACTGCAAACAGTTTGGAGTAACCCGGTGTCTGATCTGGCTTCAAACTGTTTACCATTAGGACTGAAATATATTACTTTCTGGGTGTTTTTTTCATTGTGTTTACGCTTCGTTTGCATTTAAACGGGACAGAATAATGTCTTCTCAACAATACCATATTGCCAGCATTTGAACCGTTGGCCCCAGACTCTAAAAACATTTACAGAGTAAAGGGCTAAATTTACAAAGATGTGTTCAGATTTTTATTCATGATATTAAATTAATCATTTTACCACATTGGGATGGGAAGTGTCAGAGAGTTTGTGATGTTTTGTATACAGTATGCCATCTGAACAAAGATAGCTACAATAATCAATCAGAAATACATTGATCTATCTCAAATATTACACAAGTAAACAGACAGAGGCGTTTCAATTTCCTATCAGAGTTACAGAAATGCCTCGCTATCACGACTACAAACAAGGTCGCTCATGTCTATCCCTTTCAACGTCAAATTTAATTCGCTGTTTACGGGTAACGCGGCGTCTTATTTGGATTCCAACTATAATCAAAGTTGACTTTAGCTGCCTAAGGTGGTAAATGGATTAACACAGATGAAGGTTTAACCTGTTGCTCCGGATATTCGTGTTCCGTTAGAAATAGTTCTTCTATCCTAGCAGACGGTTGCTTAATAAAGAATGAAAATAAGGTAGCAAAAAACAATATTTAGACGTCACTTTAGTGATTGGTGAAATTGTAATGTTATAGAATCTTTTTATTTGGTAATTGCAACTGAATATGATGTAGAACATATTAAAAAGTAAGTCACAAGAGAAGAGCACACTTAAAATATAGCTAGACATACATTGCACGTTAAATATAACCTGCATTTCAATGAAAACTTGATCTATAACGTTTAATGCCATATATCTATTTGGACTTGACATCCCAATTTGAAGTTTAAGGTGTGGATAAGTTAAGGAAGCTCGAGTTCTCGGGGGATGACTGAAGTACATATCTATATTTTGAATATTGAACAAATAATTAAATGCATCCAAAACACACTGTTACGTATACAGACCAGTACACTAAATTAAAGAATCGTACAATAAAGTGACACTCCAAATTCAAATCGTGTATATCATCTTATTGTCCTTGACACATACTTTCAATCCAATTACTCCATAAATACGATTTTTATATATTTAATTTATCTTACCACGGAAAGCAATATTCCTACTCTATACAGTCATGAATACGTAAGATAAACATTATAATATAATATCCTAGCAGATGGAAGCCTAAAGCAGGCTGAAAGACGCATCCGCTTTAATTTCAACATGCTTTAACTGATCACCTGTTTTCAAAATTAGAAATAGACTTGGGACAAAGGGTTATTTATTAAATAAATTCTGCATTTCAAAGAAGTGTGTTCATTACATTATTTCCAGCCATCATAAAAGTTGTATTGTCTTAAGACAAAAACACTGCATCCTTTATGTGATAAATTCACATCTTAACCCTTAGCCTGCCAGTCACGACTATAGCTCCATATGCAAACAGCTTGGATCCGGATGAGACGCCGAGTAACTCGGCGTCTCATCCGGATCCAAGCTGTTTGACACTCGGACAACATTTTCAGCAATTTTGAGCAACTTTGAAGCACTTTGAAACTTGAAGCAGACGAGAAATATAGCAGACGACAATTTATTTGGCGGGCTAAGGGTTAATGTTGTCTGCGTTCCTTCAACTCTATTATTGCGGTGAAAATAGGGAAGAACATTAGCATTTAACCCTTAGCCCGCCAAATAAATTGTCGTCTGCTATATTTCTCGTCTGCTTCAAGTTTCAAAGTGCTTCAAAGTTGCTCAAAATTGCTGAAAATGTTGTCCGAGTGTCAAACAGCTTGGATCCGGATGAGACGCCGAGTTACTCGGCGTCTCATCCGGATCAAAGCTGTTTGCATATGGAGCTATAGTCGTGACTGGCAGGCTAAGGGTTAAATATGATTTCCTTTCTCAAATTCAATCTCCAAAATACCGTAGTTAGTGTTTAACTTTCTCTGTTTCTTTTCATTTTGTTTTTTAATTTTAGGATTTAGCCAGAGTTGCTTTTTAACTTTTTCATTGCCAGATTTAACATTTTCTCTTTGAAGAAAACCAGAATATCGGGCAAATAGAGTTAGGAATTAGGAAGATTTAGCAGTAATTCAAATGGAACTTATAACTCTTTAAAACAAGTGATTGATTTATCATTTCACCGCCAAATTGTTAGTGAGGTTTCCATCCCTTCATATCCGTTTAATATTGTTTGCAATATATTTTCAAAGTTTAATTTAAGACAGCGTGACTGGCGGAATTTCGAAACGAGTGTTAAACAGTAACACAGCGATTGGTTTTGGTGTAAACAATTTGCAAAAACGCAGTTTGGCGCAGTTTAGAGTGAAAGAATTAATGCATGTCAACAGTTATCTGCAAAACAACTGTCCTACTGCGACCAACTCTCCTATAACTATTCCACTACCAAATGAAACGTGATATTTTACCCCTTCACCGTTCAATTGTCTTCTGCTTCAAATGGCTGTCTGTCATATCGATTCAAAGTTAAACTCAAAGCAGTATGACTGAAGAAAGTGCAAAAAAATGTCAAACATTTTGGATCCTGATCAGTGTTGTGCGGCGTCTGATCATGGTCCAAACTGTTGGCAAACACGCATTTTGGCGTCATTGAGAGTGAAAAGGTTATTGCTGTCCTTCTGCAACCAACAATCTTTTAAACTCTTTGTGCTTCACTTTTAACCCCTTCACTGATATGATGTCATCAACTTTAAAACATTGTCGTCTGCTCTCATTTCTTAAATAAGGGGAGATCCTTTGAAAGCACAGAAAACAAAGCAAATACTGAAAATTGCAGACTCGGTTTAATTGAGTCTGTTCATGAGCAATACTGAAATATGCAACAGTGCTCACGCCCCCTAGCAACAGCTTAAGCGGAATTCAACTTTCAACTGTAAATGCCCTGAAATCAATGATTCCAAAGGACCAGAAAGTATAACAACACTAAGAGTGAAGTACGGGGCGACTTTTTACAACCGCCACACAAGCACTTAACATCTGTTGTTGTGAAATATATAAATCTGAATAAGGGCAGATACTTTGAATTTAAGGTATTTAGACTTAATGAATTTAAGATTGGGTGTAAAACGGTTTGGATCCTTACCAGGCGCCGCGGAATGCGACGTTTCATCAGTATCCAAACTGTTTGCAAATAAGCATTGTACCCTTGGTAAGATAATAAGTTATATCCAATTGTTGGTGGAGGAAGCATTTCAAATAGTTGGTGCTGAGACAATTATTATTCGGTTTTAAGACTTCCGGTTTTTGAAGGATTTGCTGTACACAAAATACGGTAAGAGTTGTGCAATAACAGTAGTGAATATATGAACCGGTTAGTAACAGATTACTGACACAGACACTGAAAACAAACACTCATGTCGGTGGTCTAAATAGTTTACCGTATTTTCTGGCACAATGAATCGATTCTAATCAAACTGCTTGGGTGAACTACAGACTGAGAAATAACAGTATTGCTGAAATTTGCTACGCACGAACAGTTAAGAAAACAACTTTTGTATATGTCAGACGTCTTCTATACGGTTGTCACACGGTCTGTCTCGAAGTCCTTTCAGGTCCTAGTACATGCAGGTCAACAGATGAGGTTTTCTGACACTGGTCATCACACGGAGTAGACGCTTTTCTTTTGAAGAAACAGTATTGTACAATAGGTAAGACGTTCTTCTTTCCTATGAAACGCTTTTATGCTAAAACAATTCTTTCCATTTGCAATCAGTTTGGATTTGCAGTAACCCGGCGTCTGATCTTGCTCAAAACTGTTTGCAACTTCGATAGAAATAAATCGTTAAAAAGTTCAAATAGGTTGTTACTGTATTCTTTTTATTGCCACGAGTTTCTTTAAGATTAAACAGGAAATATTAACGTCTTCTCCTCTGTACTTTCAGAGGTATTTTACAATAAACTACTTTACAATACGGACGTCTGAAATGTCTCGCTCTTTACTTTCACATATGTAAACAGATAGAATCCAAACTGTTTGACACTCATTTCAATGTTTTAAGTCAAAAACGCAGAAAATCCAAATTTTAAAAGTAAAAGCAGACGAAATATATCAGTAGATGAGTTTTGGCAACATTATATAAGCAGACTGTATAATTCATGTAAAGAAGTTAAAGCTTTATAGAATGGAGTGTAGTAAAACATCTCTAATAAGACCACTAAACCGAAGGCTAGCTGATTGTTAAAAAACTGGTCACAAGTAAATCAGAAAGCTCCAAAATCAGCTTTCTGTTTTACGGTCACCTTGCTTTAAGCAGTCAGCTGCCATATACATCTAATAATTAACACAATTTAGTGGTCGTAATAGAGAGGTTTTTTGTAGTTCCATATACGTCATACTAGACCGGTTCTAGTGTCTCATAGTAGTCGTAATAGAGAGGTTTCACTGTATTTCCATATACGTCATACTAGACTTGTTCTAGTGTCTCCGAGGCGCCAGTCTGTGAGAAAGCTGTCATGAACATTCCTTCGTAGGTCGTTCTGCCGGCTGGCTGATTAGTACCAGTCTGCTGTATTTGATTAAAATCTAGCAGCATTTAAGCATTTCTCTGCTTCAAACCATTGTATGTTGAGTCGAACTTCGATATCTCGAACTTACATAACTCGATTTATCCGAAATTTCGAAACATGATTTGCCTTATTTCAAGCTCGGTTTAGGCAGACATAACCGTGTTTCAAAGTTAAAACGCGGCTTAGCCGCGTTTTAACTTCGAAATACGGGTATGTTCGACTTAACCGAGTTCGAGATTTCGAAGTGTGACTGTATACTATACAGTGTAGACTCTAATCATAGGGGGGTTGAAGTTCACTAATACAAAATTGACTCTTATTCGCGAATTGCTGAAAGAAATTAATACATGATTTGAATGGATTAATGAGTTTGGTTTTACGACACTGCGACACAAATTAATTCATATAGCGCCGATGAATGATGACAGATGATTAAATGAGATGATGCTGTTTTCAGGAAGATGAATTTGGCTAATCTCATTCGTTGCAAAACAGCGCATGGGTTCAAAACCACCGACCTGACTTCCCTTTACAAAGAGGATACTCTCGGTCTAATAAGCAGATACAATTAAGCCCCAGAACCACAAGGCGATGCCATGCGCCTATAGATCTATCAACACTTAAACATTTGTTAAGAAAACAGTTTTATGTATAAAAAACTCAATTCGTGAAAAAGTAGATTATTTATTATTACTTTTATTATACCCGATTTATATAGCTCTCTTTTCACACAAGAGTTGTTCGTTCAAAAGCGCTTCACATGAAATTATATAAAAGTACCTACAAAGTGAGAAAAGACTAATAACTACATTCACAATAAACATTATACATTATGGCGTTACATGTAAACATGGAAATATTTTCAATATTCTTATCAAGCTTATAAAATTGTTATATTTATTTTGTACAATCAACTTTAAATCGAGTCAAATACACGTAATTAAAAGACCAGTTGCTTTATCAAAAATAATGATTTTATTTCATTCGTTTTTCTACTTACCACCATTTCTACCATTTGGATAATTTCCTGCACTTTTGGGTAAACTCGCTATAATTTTAATGAGCGTCTCCTAACCATGATCACACCGGAAGTCACACAGACGCTCGCTAACCACGCTTCCTCAGTTTTAATTTTATGCGCGACGGGTGAACATCGCTTTCAAAGTTTGCATAGTAGAAAGTTATTTATTTAGTTTACATTCTTTGAGAAATGGCTGAAGCATTTCTTCAGAAGGAGAAAGAGTCTACTCTGTCGGAGAAGTCTAAAAGTGACGACGGTAAGTCGAGTTCGGGAAGGAAACGGACTTCCTCGAAATCGAAAAAAGACGACATGGCCGAATTCTCAGAGCGGCTGTTGAAGCAAGAGGAACGTTTTTCGTCGGTTGAGACGAAACTTGACAAACTGTGTTCGTTTCTAGATGATAAGGAGAAGAACAGTTGCCATAACGAGGCGTTCGGCGCAGCTCGTGGGCAAAATTCACTACCTATTTTGGAACCTCGTTAGACGCTCTTTGGAAGGTCTGAGGTTAATCAGGAGAGAAATTTTCAGAATTCTCCACGCCTGGATGATGAAATGTCTCTTTTTGTCAGCTCTAAGGAGAAGAATGACTGGTTTTCTGACAGCAGGCTCTGTGTCAGATTTAACTCACTCTTCGGAAATTGACATTGAGGAAAAAGAAAGATTCCTTAAATATTTGTCAACTAACATGAAGGATGACAACAATAATCCTGTTCAAGTTGAGAAACAGACAGAATTGCATTCAAGTGCTCTGAAGGAGAGATTTGGCAGTGATGCCCTTACATCAAAGACTAAATCCTGTGTGGGTTTGTGTTTAGAACACAACCAGATTGATGTGTTGAATGAATCCTTGAGATCTGAGCATCCAGATAAAGTGTCATCTTACAGGGATAGTTACAGGAACATTTTCCCTGTTCATGAGGACTATCAACAATATTTTAAGGTTCCAGGTATTGATGATTCTGTGGAAGCCTTGTTGGTGAACAGGCATGGCCGTAGTGCATCATTTGGTCGTACACCTTCTTTATTTTCAAAACACATGAAAAGTTTTGAAAAACTGTCTTTTTACGGACAATTAGCATCTCGTATGGGACTTATATCCACATGCTATATTCAACAAGCTTTTGGGATCATTGCAGGCCGATAGTTTAAATCTTGACAAGGCAGTACAAATGACCAGAGACGTGTTTGCAATGTCTACCAAAACTCTGGATCAGGTAGCCAGAGCAGGTGCTTTCCATCATTTAGTGAGGAGAAATGTAGCATTAGTGGACACTGGCTTGAGTGAGTATAAAGAATACAGTCATGCTGTGATGTCTTTACCTCTTTCAGCTGATGGAGTTTTTGGTCCCCAGTTTGACAAAAAACTCAAAGAAAAGAGTGATTTGAATAAACAACTAGCGGATGTTATGCCAGAAACATTAAGAAAGCAGTCTCATAATACATACAAGAGGAAAACGGCTACTTCTACAAATAGTGCAGCCAAAAGATCTAGAACGGATGAGTACAAGAGTTACCAGAACAGAGCTGGGAATACATCCTACAACTCTTACAAGCAGCAGGGAAAATTCAAGATACCAAGCACTGCTCCTAAAATGGTAAGTTCTTTTCGGAAATCTTTCAGAGAAAAGCAGTTCTGACAAAGAATTTCTAGCAAAGTTTCCTCAGATTCCGGTTGGAGGCAGATTAAAATTCTTTATAAAAAAGTAGGGAAAAAATTACAGACGACCAATGGGTCCTAGACACGGTTCGAAATGGTCTAAAGTTAGATTTTGTTCAGCACCCTCCATGGTTAGGGGTGAGAGAAACAAAAGCAAGTCCCCAAAACATTCAGGTTTTAAGGGAAGAAATACAAAAGTTGCTTTAGAAAAATGCAAAAGAAACTGTTCCAGTAAATCTTATCAGAGAAGGTTTTTACAGTACTTTCTTTCTAGTCACAAAGAAAACAGGAGGGCTTCGTCCTGTTATAAATCTGAAACCTCTGAACCAGTATCTGAGGAAACTACATTTCAAAATGGACACAATGTCAAAGGTCTAGTCTAGTTCAACCAGGAGATTGGGCATTTTCTCTGGATCTGACAGATGCATATCTGCACATTCCAATTCATATTCACCATCGAAAGTTTCTTCGCTTTTGCCTAGAAGGGAAAGTTTATCAGTTCAAAACTCTTTGTTTTGGCCCAACATGTGCACCGAGCGTGTTCACAAAAATTTGCAGTGTAGTCGTAGCAAATTTAAGAATGCAGAACATAAGACTAGCTGCATATCTAGACGATTGGTTGTGTCTGAACTCTTGTCATCAGAATTTATTAGGAAATCGCAAGACAGTGCTCAATCTCCTGTTCGATCTAGGTTTTATTGTGAATTTGAAAAAGTCAAATCTAGTTCCAACTCAGGTTCTGACTTTCATAGGAGCACTATTCAAACTGAATGTAGCACTAGTGTTTCCATCTCCAGATCGTTTGGCAAAATCAGATCAGACATATTCAATCTGAGAAGGGGAAAGGCAACTGCCAGAGAATTCCTCGTTTTATTAGGGTTGATGGCGTCCTGCATAGAACTTACACCCAATGCCCGACTGTTTATGAGGCATTGCACCTTCTACATTATTGGAGACCTCATTCAGATCCTTTGGAAACAGTAGTTCCTTGTACTCTACATCTGTTAACACATTTACGTTGGTGGTCTCAGGAAGCCAACATAAACAAGGGCAGATCATTACAGAAAAGGTCAAACCCAGTAGTGATCACAACAGATGCATCCAAGAAGGGATATGGGGGTCATCTGAAAAATTTGACTCATCAAGGGGTTTGGGATCCAAAGGAAATAGCTTGGCATATAAACATTCTGGAGATGGAGGCAGTCATCAGGGTTCTAAAACATTTCTTACCCCAAATCAAGAATCAAAATGTACTAGTCAGGTGCGACAATGTTTCAATTTGTCAGTATCTGAACAAACAAGGGGGAACAAAGTCAGTACAGTTATGCTACAAGACTTGGGAACTATGGAAATTGGCTCTGAAAAAACAATATTCAGTTGAGAGCAGCTCATCTGGCTGGAGTACAAAATGTTTTGGCAGATCAGTTGTCTCGGAAAAAGATCAGGCCTTCAGAATGGACTCTGAACAGTGTGGTTCTACACAAGTTGTTTTGTCTGTGGGGAAGTCCGATGATATATCTGTTTGCTTCAGGAGAGAATCACAAACTTCCAATATTTTGCTCATGGCATTATCACCCAAATGCTCTAGCAATAGATGCATTGTCAATTCCATGGGACAGAATGCTGGCATATGCTTTTCCACCAATCTGTCTGATCCTGAAGGTGTTGGAGCATATGAAACAGTTCAATTGTCAGATAATACTGATTGCTCCTCAGTGGCCACGTCGACACTGGTACACAGACCTACTTCAGTTGTCGATTGCTCCACCAAGGAGACTTCCAGTGCAAGCAGATCTGTTGAATCAACCCAAGTCTCAAATTTATCACTCAAATCCAATGATTTTCAATCTGACAGCTTGGCTGCTCTCGACCGAAACTTCAAAAATTCAGGATTTTCAAAGAGGGTTAGAAACTTACTCATGTCATCCTGGAGAAAAGGAACACAAAATGATTATGTTAGCAAATTCAAAAGGTTCAGTTGCTGGTGTAATAAGTGGAAAAAAGATCCCTTTACTGCCTCTATAGTAGACTGTGCAGAATTTCTTGCTCATTTGTATATTCTGGGTTGAAATACAGAACAATATCAGGGTATCGGTCCATGTTGTCGGCTGTGGTTCAGCCGGTACAAAATGTACCAGTTGGACAACACCCTCATTTGATACGCTTATTGAAAGGGGTGTTCGTGTCAAGACCTCCAGTTGCAAGATTGGTTCCGGAGTGGGATTTGTTAAAGGTTCTGCAGATGTTGCATAAATCCCCCTTTGAACCAGTGAAAAAGGCAAAGTTGAAATATTTAACATTCAAATGTGTTTTTCTTATAGCCATCTCAACGTTCCGGAGGTGCGCCGATCTTCAAGCACTGAGGTTAAGAGAAGGCTGGGTGTGTGTCCAGAACAGAGGGATCACCTTTTTGAGACCAGGTCTTAGCAAACAAGATAGGCCAGGACATCTTGGTGGTAAAATATTTGTCCTGCTTTTAAAAAGAACAAGAAGATAGACCCAAAAAGGGCTTTATATTGGTATCTCAAGAGAACTGAAGTTTTTAGAAATTCACAGAATGGTGAAGATGTCACAAATTTGTTTTTAAGCTATGTTGAACCGCATCAACCTGTGTCTAGCAAGACAATTTCAAGATGGTTAGTTCAAACCATTAAAATGGCCTATGATGATCAAGATATCAAGGTTAAAGGTCACTCAACAAGGGCTATAGGTCCTTCTTGGGCTTTTTTCAATGGAACTCCTATGAGAACTATACTGGAAGCTGCAGATTGGTCCAGAGAATCAACATAAAGATAAAACTGTCCAAGAATAGTATCATAAGACCCCTAGCCAACTGGTTTAAAAACGGTTGGACAATCTCTACCAGCAAGATCCACCAGACAGACACAAGATCAACGGTACAACTCCAGAACTGCCATTTAGACACACAGCAGTTGCAACAAGAACACTAGCCCAGAGGTATCAGTCATTGATATCCTACTTTCTTCTAATAACAGATATTAAAGAGGTGTGTTTTCAGACAATTTTTAAGGCTACAACTGAGCTCGCATCTCTGATGTCTGATGGTAGAGTGTTCAATAGCTTTGGGGCTGCATGCATGAAACTTCTATCTCCAAGCTTCAGCAAACGACTTCTCGGCACAACCAGCGATACTGATTTACTCGCAGGCCACAACTCTCTCCGAAGTCTACACACGTCCAGCATACTAACAATGTACCTTGGAGAATCATTGCATATGGCTTTGTATATGGGTGTCAGAATTTTCAATTCAATTCTGTGTTGAACTGGAAGCCAGTAAAGCTCCTTCAAGACAGAAGTGATGTGATTGTACTGGAGGAGTCCTGGTAATGATGCGGACTGTTGTTTTTTGCACACGCTGTAGTTTTTGTAGTTGGCTTTGGGGAATCCCATATAGCAGTTACATGTAGTTGCAGTAGTAAATTTTTGATGTGACCAGAAAATTGACCAAGGTCTTTGTAGCTTCTTGAGAAAGGTACTGTCTAATATGACCTATTTGCCGCAGCTGTGCGTAGCTAGATTTGCACACAGAGTTAATGTGCTGTGTCGTATCCACATGGGAATCGAACCAAGTACAAATATTCTTCACACACAATGATGGTTTGATTTAAGAGTTTCCCACATGAATGCGAAAATTTCCAGGAATTTTTTTAATGAAACGATGCAATTGTTTGGATTCAAACCTTTAACCTTTAAAATGAGTTTTACGAATATAGGGCTAGCCTGGTGGGCGACAGAAACAGTTTGCAATGCTGGATAGTACATCGTATATCGATATATATACAGCGCTCCCTTCTACATAGACATCCAATCGGAGACAAAAATATGTGCGTTATTCAGAGAGAGTCGTTATAGGGAGGGAACTGTGCTTATCTTTGCAAACAGCTTGAATCTAGAACAGACACCGCGTTACTCGGCGTCTGATCTGGTTTCAAGCTATTTGTCACTTGTCGTTAAGTTTTTTCTGTCAAAATGTTAAAAAAGTAGACGATAACTCTAAGCAGACGATATTGCAGCAATAAAAGCATAAGACATAATTGTCCGGTTTTGGGAACTGCGGATATGGGTGTTGTAAGGAGGGAGTCGTTGTTTGGAGGGCCGTTGTAGAGAGGGAACGCTGCATATATACATATAGCCTTACTTTCAGCTTGCTTTAAGAAGCCATATGTCAACAAAACTAGTAACAGGCGATGGGGTACAGGTACGATTCGTAAAATCGCACTTGAAAAATGCAAATCTTAGGATTTTTCATGTCAACTTATGGTAGCCCTGTTATGTTTAGTGTAATGTTCAGCAAGTGAATCTTACGCTGAAGTGATTATTACGTTCACCGTTACACCGTTACTAGCTAATTTGCCATGCCGTTTAACACTGATTAGAAAACTCCACGAATAAACGATATATCAACTTGTACACACGTGCTGTGTTAAGTCTATACATCCCAAACATAATATCTGGCGACGAGGATACCTGATCGACACCATGGCGATGCAATTGCCTTCGTTTCCGCCATTTCTCGTCCACCAAGACGAACAGTCAGCCGGAACGCGCTGGAAAAAGTGGATCAGCAAGTTCGAAAACATGGTATGTGCATTGAACATTGACAATGATCAGAGGAAAAAAGCACTTTTACTCCATTACATAGGCGACGAAACCTATGACATCTTTGACAGTTTCTCGGATGAGAAAAAAGGAATCGGTGCGACCGTGTCCGTGGGCGAAGAGGATGTTGCAAACGAATATGCTGTTTTGAAACAATCGCTCACAGACTATTTCACCCCTAAAAAGAACACAACTTATGAAGTGTTTAAGTTCCGACAAGCCTCACAAAATGCTGGTGAGCCCATAGATGAATTCCATACTAGATTAAGAACTCTAGCAAGTACATGTGACTTTCATGATGTGGACAGAGAAATACTGTCACAAATAATTCAAGGATGCACTTCATCAAGAATTCGCCGACGTGCTCTAAGGGACAACTATACCCTTGACAAAGTCCTGGATGAAGCGAGATCTTTGGAATTATCTGAATCAAGAGCATCTGCCATAGAAAGTTCACAGAGTCATGGCAGTGCCAGCCATATCAACGCTGCATTTAAGGGGAAACCCAGACAATCGCATAACAACCAGAGAGGGAGGGGACGTGCTCAACCGCCGCATGCTGGACGTGCTCCAACACATGCTACACAAAGGACTCAAAACGAACAGAGACAATGCAGAAACTGTGGTGGGGACTTTTCCCACAAAGTGTGCCCTGCCAATGGGAAAGAGTGCAGATACTGCCAAAAGAAAAACCACTTTGCTGCAGTGTGCAGAAAGAAATTAAGTTCAAACGGTAGATCTAACTCTAAACATGTCAACTATGCCCAAGTGAATGTCAATAATACAAATTTAAGACAGAGTGAAACAACATATGACAGTTCGAGTGAAGAATCTGTCTTCAACATTGAACACAAAAACTCTAATGTGCCATCTGTCCAGGCAGAAGTGGCAAACAGTAGTGTTGTTTTTCTTATTGACACTGGCGCTAGTGTAAACATTATTAGTGACAAAGTATATAAGCAAATGTCAGACAGGCCAAAGCTTCAAACCCCATCTCCACTCATCTATGCATATGGTTCATCAGATCCGTTAAAGGTCAAAGGTTATTTCCATGCTCAAATCAATTACAAAAGTAATGAAGTAGGTGCAGACTTTCATGTTGTGGAAAGCACTAGTCAATATTCTAGGAATCTTCTAGGGGCTACAACTGCTCAGGCTTTGAATATTGTTCATTTTGCCTTCACATCTCTCACTAGTTCTATTTCAGATCAATTTCCATCCCTGTTTGATGGCAAGATGGGAAAGATAAAGGACGTCAAGGTGAAGCTGCACATTGACCAGAATGTTCCCCCCGTCTCCCAACGTCATAGGCGAATCCCTTTTCATGTAAGAAAAGATGTCGAGTCGGAGCTCAAGCGTCTGGAAGACCTTGATGTCATTGAACCGGTTAGCGGCCCTACACCCTGGGTCAGTCCAGTGGTGGTGGTACCCAAACGATCAAAAGGGGTAAGAGTCTGCATTGACATGAGGATGGCAAATAAAGCCATCAGCAGAGAAAAACATCCCATGCCAACAGCCGATGAGCTGATGGCAGATCTAAACTCTTCGACCGTCTTCAGTAAGCTTGATCTGTCCAATGCTTACCATCAGCTTGAGCTTGATGAATCTAGTCGGTATATCACCACATTCAGCACTCATGTAGGCTTGAGACGCTACAAGCGGTTGCTGTTTGGGGTCAATGCCGCATCTGAAATATTTCAGAAGGTCATATCTGACATTCTAGCAGATATTCCAGGTGCCAAGAATCTGTCGGATGACATCATCATCCATGGCACTGACCAGTCTGATCATGACCGTGCTCTCAAACTTACTTTGGAGAAGCTTAGCGGTATTGGTGCAAAGCTCAACAAAGATAAGTGTATCTTTTCCACTGACAAAGTGACATTCTATGGTCATGTTTTCAGTAGTCTTGGAGTCTCTGCAGATCCAGAGAAGATCAAGACCATAGTCGGCCGAACTGCTCCCAAGAACCCTGCAGAGGTAAGGTCTTTTCTTGGAATGACGCAGTACGTGGCAAGGTACATTCCTCATTACGCCACCCTGACAGAGCCATTGAGACGTTTGACACGACAGGACACCTCATTCATCTGGTCCCGAGATGAACAAACTGCCTTCGACAATCTCAAAGCTGCACTTTCCAGTGCACATGTAATGGTTTACTTTGACCAGAACAAGTCCACTGAGGTCTTAGTAGATGCATCCCCTGTTGGCGTTGCAGCCATATTTTCCCAGGAAGGCAAAGTGGTCTGTTACGCTAGTCGAGCTCTCACAGATGTGGAACAGAGATACTCACAAACAGACAGAGAAATGCTTGCAGTGGTATATGGCGTTGAACATTTCCATTTGTATCTTTTTGCGTCTGAGTTCAAGGTGGTCACTGACCACAAACCTCTTCTTGGTATTGTGCATAGTCAGAAGCCAGCCTCTGCACGTATGGAGCGTTGGCGACTTCGTCTCATGCCGTACCAGTTCACTCTTGAGTATAGGCCGGGTAAAGATGATCTAAACCCAGCAGACTACATGAGCAGGCATCCCCATGAGAAGCCTATTAGAGACAATGCTGCTGAAGCATTTGTTGCTTTTATAAGCCAGCATGCCGTCCCAAAGGCAATGTCTTTCGATGAGGTTCAAAAGGCAACAGTAGCAGATCAGGCTCTCCAAAAGGTAATGGTTGCAGTTCAGACAGGCAAATGGTGGTGTGATCCTGATCTATCTTCTTACTCACATTTCAAAGACGAGTTTGCAGTCTATGATGGTGTTGTTCTCAGGGATCATAGATTGGTTATTCCTTCTTCTTTGCAGGATAGAGTTGTTGACATTGCTCATAACACTCATCAGGGTATTGTCAAGACTAAACAGCTCATTAGAGAGAAGGTATGGTTCCCGGGCATCGACAGAATGGTCGAGGAAACAGTCAAAGCATGTATACCATGTCAGGCATCTTATCCTGGTTCCACAAAGCGTGAACCAATTTGCCCAACCCCGTTACCCCCTGAACCTTGGTCTGAGATTGCTATAGACTTTGCTGGACCGTTTCCATCCGGTCAGTACATTCTTGTGGTGCTAGATGAACATAGCCGGTTTCCAGAAGTTGAAATTGTTTCTTCTACCTCAGGAAAGGTTGTAATCCCCAGACTCAGCTCAATCTTTGCTAGACAAGGATTCCCAACTGTTGTGAAAACAGATAATGGCCCCCCTTTTCAAGGACAAGAATTTTCAGACTTTGCCAAAGTTTGTGGTTTCAAGCACAGAAGGATCACTCCTTTATGGCCTGAAGCTAATGGTGGAGTTGAAAGGTTCATGGGCACTCTCAACAAATTTGTCCGAGCTTCTGTCGCAGGCAACCGTAATTGGAAAGCTGAGATTGATAGCTTTCTCATGCATTACAGAGCTACTCCCCATAGTACCACTCATGTGTCTCCATTTGAAGCTCTTACAGGCAGGAAGATGAACATAGGGATTCCTCACATTCCCAAAACAGAGTCCATCCCTGTATCAGCCCGCATGCGTCAGAATGATGAAATCGGTAAATGCCGAATGAAGGAATATGCTGATAAAAGGAGGCGTGTTCAGCCGTCCTCTCTCATTCCAGGCTCCCATGTTTTGCTTAAACAGCGTAAGGTAAATAAGCTAACACCGCCTTACAACCCTGACCCATACATGGTTGTACAAAAACATGGAAGTATGGTCACTGCGGAGCGCAATGGTCATTGCGTTACCCGCAATTCTTCCCATTTCAGACCGGTCAATATTGACCCACTACTTAAACTTGAGGAAGAAAGTGAGTCAGATGACAAGGAAGATAAGCCAGTTTTACATGGCTCTGGTCCTATTCAGTCATCTACTCCTACTCCTAGTCAGAGTTCACATGATCTCTGCAATCCTTCTATCTCAGAACCTTTTCAGTCTTCTAGTCCAAGCCCAGCAGCTGCAGGTCCTAGGAGAAACCCGTCTCGCAATGCAGGAATGCCTCGGAAATACAATGATTTTGTTGTAAACTGAAATACAATGGGTTTATTGTAAACTGAGACATTCTAATGTTTTACTGAGTTTATTTAGATCTTTTCTAGTCATAAATACTGTACCTAGTCATACACATCTAGTCTGTTCCTATTAGATACTGTTTTGTTTAATTACTGCTTTACACTTGTTAAGATACCGTTTGACACTTGTTTAGATACCATTTGACTCTTGTTTAAATACCATTTGACTCTTGTTTAAATATTGCTTTACAATTGTTTAGATGTTGTTAACATTGAATATCTAGAATAACAATTTGAGTTTTAAAGTTTATCTTTTATATTTTCTGTGTTTAGAATCTTCTTAGTTACATAAAGATAAATCTTGAACAAGCTTCCAGAACATTTTATAAATAATTACTTCTTCAGAAACTTGGGAAGTTTTGTTCAAGGTTGAGAGGAGTGTAATGTTCAGCAAGTGAATCTTACGCTGAAGTGATTATTACGTTCACCGTTACACCGTTACTAGCTAATTTGCCATGCCGTTTAACACTGATTAGAAAACTCCACGAATAAACGATATATCAACTTGTACACACGTGCTGTGTTAAGTCTATACATCCCAAACATAATATAATATCCGTCATGCGAAAAAAGAATAATGTCTTTCCCTATATCATCGGCGCTATGGGCCATAATGAGTGTCGCAGTGCCGTAAATCCCAACCCAACCCATTCATCCATCATTCCCAATAGTACATATTTTAGACAGTGGAATATTCGGCAGCTGATTTGCATTCAATAAACAGTAGCATCCTATTTTGACATGTGTCAAACTGATGAACGTTCTGCTGTGATTTAAGCTAACAATAAGGTTTATTGACCCTAATCCCAGTTGTTGCCTTCAATTAGATAATGTTGACGGCATTGGGGTGAATGAAATATATAAATAGGAGTTTGTCAGGAAGCCACAATATTACAGTAAAGGAAAAATTCTGGATTACACAATCAACTGATACAAGACCGCTGATCACACACTGGTGATATTCCGTTTTTATTTTTTTCTCCTACAATTTTCGTCCATAGGCAAAGCCTAAATACATATTTCGTATATAAACTAAACAACACCCTTACCGTGCTAAGTGCGACTTTGCTAACATTTGTAATAATATTTGATCCAGCTCAGACGCCACGTAATGCGTTGTCTGATCTGGATCCAAACTGCTTGTCACTCTTATTAAACTTTTCTTCATTTTAAAAAGCATAACAGCTTCTTTTATCCCGTCACTGCAACCTCTGGTGACATTAAAAAGGGGTAGCATAATTAACCTAGGTTCATCTGTACAGGAGCAAGTTAATCTGTATGGTAGGTGTATGTATACACCGGAACTATTTTATTTTCATTAATCAAAACAAATAACGGAGAAATTATTTTTAAAACGCAAAAAACACTAAATATATTTATTATATGCCTTCGAGTGATATCGAGCGTTTCCGCGTGTATTTGCAGAGTAAAATACAAGAGTCTGTATCAGTCACCTTGTATCAGCCACTTTGTAGTTTACTCTGACGTCGCTTTCGATTTGACGTGACGTCATTTACGTACATGTACGAGTGCCGCGTTATTCTTTGTGGCATACAAAAATCTTGTTCTGCTTCAAATAACTAATAAATTTTGGATATAAAATGATTTTAACGACTATTTAGTTGTTTCTTGTTTGTATTCAAGGCATATAATAAACACATCACCAGTTGGCAGTGCGCAACAGAGTGTTGCATTTAGCTCTCGACGTTTTTGGCGGAAACAACCGATCAGACTCGCGCCAAGGCGCTCGTCAGATCGGCTATTTCCGCCAAAAACGTCTCGAGCTAAATACATCACTCTGTATCGCACTGTCAACTGGTAATGTGTATTTGCTAACCATTTAGTATCCATCAAAACAATTTTTTAAAAAAAAGGTTGGTTCGAGGCCTGACGGGTTTGTCGAGTGTTAGGTTATTGCATGACAACGCGTCTTACCACAAGTGTGCCATTGTACGTGAGTTTCTGAGGCAGGAAAAAGTAGTCGAACTTCCAAATCCTCCTTATTCACCTGACATTGCCCCTGTGACTTCTTCCTGTGTCTGAAATTCAAAAAGTACCTCACATGAAGAAAAAACAAAACAAGAAAAGCTCTTGGCTCAGCCATATTACAGTGTCTCAATGGTATACCAAGAAAGAACTACGAAAATGCCTTTAAAATTGGATCAAAATGCTGAAACTGTGCATAGCACACGTACACAAGTAATTTGAAGGAATCCAATAATTGATTTCAAGCTATTCTAAAATCTGATCCAAATATAACCTGAGCTGCATTTCAATTTGAGCATCCCTCGTATGTTTGATTCTCGCTTAATCGGCGACAAGTCCACACTGTTTCCAAAGTCAGTGTCCTTTGGGCAAGACAATGGATGGAGGAATCACTCGGATGGCATATTGTCAAAAACTGGAAAATAAGACGTCAACATTAAATGCAGAGTTTGTAAAAGACTTGACTTTTTTGGCACTGACACAAGCGACAACACAGATAATTCAAACATTTCTGTTCTATTAGATCAATATTCAAAAACCAGTATTGAAATGTCTAAATTCTTAAATAAAATAATAAATGCAGACGGTACTTTTGAACGGACGCCAGTAACTGATATGGTCCGCTTAGAAAATTTCGCCTGTATTTATTTCTCAAAAGAACATTCAAGGCATTTAGGCACATCAATACGAATGAAAAACAGTTTGAATCCTGACCTGTCGCGTAATTTTCAATACTGATCAAGAAGCGATCAGTAGAACTTCTAGGAAGAAATAAGGCAACGAGTTTAACGGTACACTTTAATCTTTATACACGACTTATTCAGCTGCTCGTGTGTAAACTAATGGATAATATTCAAGATAATGACAGCTTGAACAGTCTGATAACCAAATTTGACAAAGAAAATTATTTGTAAAAGGGTGTGTGGCGCTTATATAAACACACAATACTACACGTAGTTCGAGAATTACGTTACAATGCTTTAAAAAGATATGTCAGGATTTAAATAAAATGCGGAAAATGCACTCAGGGTAACCAAAACAGTCCTACTCCTTGACACCTCGGCTACCGGGTCATTCTTATTCAAGACGTTCTAGTTAATGTTGTTTGTATTGTGCGGATGAAACAGTGGGACTTTAATGCACTAGTAACTATTATCACTTGCTGTAGACAATAACGCCTGTAGTCTCACGCTAGCGCCACTTTGGCAGGAATCTGTCATAAAAATGTCCCGAAAGGTCGTTCTGCTCGACCACTGCTTGTTAGAAGTCTGTTCTACATGATATATGATGTTGCCTCACGTGAGTTCTTAATAGCTTCACCCTTATCTCACCGTAATATCATTGCTTTGGATTTATAGTCTGCAATAATTGTCAGAAAGTTTTACAAATGTTTTGAATTTAAGAAACTAACAACGAGTTTGAAATAATGTTAATCAAAATCAGAGGCCGCATTTAGTGGCGTCTCATCTTGAACCAATCTATTTGCAAATAACATTCAAGTCGCGATCGGCAGGCCAGTGATTAGTATTGTTTTCTATCGCTGCTTGGTACAATAGGGTTAACCCATTTATGCCCACGATCCCATATATGTAGTTTTAATCCCTTCACTTCCTTTACCTCGGGTACAACCTGAGCAGATACCGGGTGAAGCGATATCTGATCATGGTCCAAACGAATTGCCACTAATTTCGACTTTCTCAAGTCAAAGTATCTTAAAGTTCAATTTGAGAAATAAAAGAAAACGACAATTGTTTTAAAGTGATGACGTCATGGCAGTGAAAGGGTTAATATACAGCAAGAGATGACAGCAGTGTAATAAGTAACTGCTCGAAGCTGTCAGTAAAGTCTTATTTGTGAGTTTTTAATGTGTACATAATGTGCATATAATACTGTTTATTAGGCAGAATTGGTTTGGTATTTGTTACAGTGTGGTTTTTTTTACAACTAACGACACCATTAACTATTTCACTTCCAATATGACATAATAACCCGTCTAACATAATCACTACCATAATAAGTATCGTCTGCTTAAATATTTCGTATGCCTTTATTGTTATAACTTATATATAATAATTCTAACAAGCCGACGTCATGTGCGGCGTCTGGTTTTAGGACCCAAACTGTTTGCAAATGTAACTGTTGTTGGTCTTGGCATTGAGGGTGATCAATATTGTTCTAGCACCAAAGAATATTTGCTGCATCCTAATAGTTTATCCTTTTTTACGCCAACTATTTAGCGTCTGCAAAAGTGTGCAAACCACAACAAATATTAGTATTGCTACATGTGCATCTTTCATAAATAGATCTATTATCAAAAGATCAACCATTTTGGAACCCAATGAGGTTTCTCGACGAATGTCTCGACGTCCCACCACAATCTGAACAGTTTGCAATATTTATTAGAAATTCGACTGTAGTATGTAGAAGGTTTACTAGGACTCTCGATAATGCTTCTTGTTATGTTGCTCTCTATTACAGAGTCGTTAAGGAAGAAATAAATCACGACTTTACTGCATCATTCGAAGACACCTGCAGATAGAAAACAAATGTCCCTGGTGGATTGCTGTGTCATAAACCCTTGCAATGCAGAATCTTAAATACGACTATTTCTGTTTTTAACACTGATTTTTATTTATTAAAATCGTTGACATTTTTATATAAAAATTATATACTTTTAAAGTAATACAACAATATAGACCTTAGTCTCGAAGGCGTCATCTAGCTTGGATCTCTACTGCTTGTGAAATTTGCAAATACTATATATGCGTATTATATGGGTTAAATATTGATAAATCAATGTTCTTTAACGTGATTATGACTCAACAATGTATAAACGGTTGGTGGTCTATTCAGTATCTAGGTGATACCAAACCAAAACAAAGAGTGGAATTCGAACATAAGAAGAATAATATGTGTGCTCTCTACAGGGCTGCCATTTCTCCGGATTTTTCCTAAATATTCGGATTTTTACTTGTACATGGTAGCTTAAAGCAGGCTGAAAGTAAAGCAGAATGCGCCTTAATGCGCCTTTCAACCTGCTTTAAGCAGCCACGTGTCAACAAAACTAAAACAAACAGGTGATTAGGAAAATGTACGATTCGTAAAATCGCACTTGGAAATGAAATTTTGGAAATATTAGTATTTTTATGTCAGCTTATGGCAGCCCTGTCTCTATTTCTTCAACGAATGCAGTATTTAGCGGTTCTCCACGATGGTATACTTATCAATCGCTAACTCACTCATATCTGCCCTACTAAAGTATTTTCGACTGTAGAAATTATCGAATGCAAAGTTTCACAAATTAAGATTTAATCTTTTTTTTACAAGAGAAACTTAAGGACGAGTGTGAAACAATTTGGACTTAAGACAACGTTACAGCTACTTCTAAAAGGGCATCCGTTACTTACAATGTATAACACACTTTTGAGAGAGCTCTTTGTCAAGACCTTCGGAAAAGATTTACTTTTCTAAAAGAAAAAGATATTTTTTATCTACGATTGGTGCCAAAAGCTAAGAAAAGTAATTATTGTAGAGAAAGTATGCTCTTTGACGTTAAAGTTAACACAGTAAAACTATTTGAACAGTCACAATGTATTTGTATTGAAGCAATTACAAGATGAAGACTACTTTATGAGCTTTATAGGCAAATTGCTGATTATTGCAGTTCAAAAGTAACGGATAAACGTTTCAGTCTGCATTATAGTACATGTAGTTCTAAAGAAGACGCATGCATCTTGTCTTCCGGCAGTGGTCGCTTAATACATGATTGACTGCATTTAGGATCAGTTTTATCATTATTTCTTTGCGTGCCGATCTCGACTAGGCTGGTATCAGTATGAGTCCAGACCAAACGTCGATAACTCGGAGTTCCATCTGGATCCTAACTCGTTGACACTCGTCGAAAAGATACACTCAATTATAAATGTAACAATATTAATTTGGCAAAGTTTTCGGTCAACAATATCCAAACAAATGCTATTTAAATAACGGCATAAGAAGGGTTTAAATGTTGTCCCAGCCTAGCGTCGTTCGATACTTCAGTTTAAACCGATTGCCTACTAAAATATTCTCTGCTCCATTTCTTTTGTCAAAAAATAAATGTTTGTCCTGCATTTGGTAGAAAAAATACACCCTAAATTCGATTATCACATAGTTTGTATCCAGAATAGACGTAGCGGTACGCGGCGTCTGATCTGGATGGAAATTGTTTGAAATTGCTGGCAAATTCAAGTTTGGCATGATAAGGGTTAATAGAACTAGCCAATGGCGTGTTTGGTGCTAGTGTCTCAATTTGATGGCATTGTGAGACTTTAATCTTTGTTTGAATTAATCTAGCTTTTATGAAAGTGATATTGGTCATGGTTTATGTGTAACAGCTATAATCCTTGACACCAAATACATGATTTAATATCGTATTATATTGAATAAACTTGACAATAGTTAGATACTATATCAAACACGTATAATTTAATTACATAAATGGTAAAATACACATAAAAATTCATAGCCACTTTTAATACAATACAATTCCAATAATGCTATCTTTTATTCAAATAAGACTATTTTCATTGCAAAATGTTTGCCATTTGGACTAAAATATATACTTCAAGTGATGGTCACTTTCTCTTAGTTTTATCACATTATGTCATCGCTTCGTTTGCTTTTAAACGGAACAGAATAATGTCTTACCAGCTATATCATATTGCCATCCGCTGAATGTTTTGTCTCCAACTCTCAACAAAGCTACAGGGTTAAATAATAAATATACATAGATGTGTTCAGATTTTCATTTATTGTATCAAATCAATCATTTTACCACATTGGGATGGGAAGTGTCAGACAGTTTGTGATGTCTTGTATACAGTATGCCATCTGAACAAAGATAGCTACAATAATCAATCAGAAATGCATTGATCTATCTCAAATATTACACAAGTAAACAGACAGAGGCGTTTCAATTTCATATCAGAGTTACAGAAATGCCTCGCTATCACGACCACAAACAAGGCTGCTCATTTCCTATGTGTATCCCTGTCAACCTTTCAACGTCAAAAATAACCACCCTCTGTTTACGGGTAACGCGGCGTCTGATCTTGATGCAAACTACAAATCACAAATGTATAACATATACTGTATTGACTTTAGCTGCCTAAGGTGGTAAATGAATTAACACAGATTACTGTTTAACATATTGTTCCGTACATTCGTGTCCTATTAGAAATAGTTTGTCTATCCTAGCAGACGGTAGCTTAATACAGACTGAAAATAAGGAAGAAAAAAAGACCCAAGCACTGAAACAACATTTAGACGTCACTTTAGCGATTTGGGAAATTGTAATGTTATAGAATCTTTTTCTTTGGTAATTGCAACTGAAAATGATGTAGAACATATCAAAATATAAAATCAGGAGAGAAGATCACAGTTAAAATATATCTAGACATACAGTCCACGTTAAATTTAACCTGCATTTCAATGGAAACTTGATCTACAACTTAACACATCGAACCCTAGTGACGAGTATCCCCTTCATATTATTATTTATTATTATACCAGATTTATATAGCGCTCTTTTCACACAGGGGTAGTGCGTTCAAAAGCGCTTCACATGAAGTTGCACAAATGTACCTACAAACAAGAAAAGACAAAATAACTACAATATGATCTAAAATAAACATGAATAAACATATAAAAGACAGCCCCCAAAATGACGATCACATTACTCCCATCAATCAGCAATGAAGCAACCGGCTTCTGATTGTCGACCGATAGAAACAATAGTAGAGCGCCCAAATACAGGCCGCCAGGAAAAGACAAATAACTACAATTAGATATAAAATAAACATAATAAACGTACAAAAGACAGCCCCAAAAATGGCGATCACGTTACCCCATCAATCAAGAGCAACGAAGCAAATGGCTTCTTTATGCGGACTGATAGAAATAACAGTAGAGCGCCCAATGAAGGCCACTAAACATACGGAAGACAGCCCCCAAAACGGCGATTGAACTACCTCAACAATCGAGAGCAACGAAGCAAATGGCTTCTTTATGCCGACTGATAGAAATAATAGCAGAACGCCCAATGCAGGCCGCCCAATGTAACATAACTAGGAAAAATAGCATGCGACAATAACTAAAATTTCTATAAGAGACCGAAAACCAGATAATACTCCAGAAACTCCCATTTGGACCCACAACATCTACAGCAAGAACATATCGCATAGGTAGCAGTGTTCTAATAACAGATATTAAAGTAATGTGTTTTCAGATGCTTTTTGAAAACTGCAACTGAGCTTGCATCTCTAATGTCTGATGGTAGACTGTTCCAGAGCTTTGGGGCTGCATGCATGAAACTTCTATCTCCAAACCTCACCAAACGACTCCTCGGTACAACCAGGGATACTGATTTAGTTGCAGACCGCAGCTCTCTTCGAGATTTATACACGTAAAGCATATTGACAATATACCTTGGAGAATCATTGCACATGGCTTTGTATGTGAGTGTCAGAATTTTGAATTCAATTCTGTGTTGAACTGGAAGCCAGTGAAGATCCTTCAAGACTGGAGTGATGTGATTGTACCGAGGGGTCCTGGTAATGATGCGGGCTGCTGTATTTTGCACACGCTGTAGTTTGCATAATGAGTTTTGGGGAATCCCATACAGCAGTGAGTTGCAGTAGTCAATTTTTGAAGTGACCAGAGAATTGATCAAGGTCTTTGTAGCTTCTGGAGAAAGGTACTGTCTAATATGACCTATCTGCCGCAGCTGTGAGTAGCCAGACCTGCACACAGCGTTAATGTGCTGTGTCATATCCATTTGGGAATCTAATCTAGCACCAAGATTCTTCACACATACTGATGGTTTGATTTTAGAGTTTCCCACTTGTACGTGAAAATCTCCAGGAACGTTAAACTTTTTTGAATGAAATAGTATGACATCAGTTTTGTCAGTGTTCAGCTTCAACATGTTCTGGTGCATCCATGATACTATGTCTTTTAGACACCCTTCGACTTTTGAAAGGGCTTCTTGTTGACAAGATGTGTCTTTAGGCTTAAATGACAAGTATAACTGTGAATCATCTGCATAGAAGTGATGATCCAGCTGATGATTTCTGCAAATTGAGCCGACAGGTTTTGTGTACAAGGTGTAGTTCTTCGGCCCAAGGACTGACCCCTGTGGCACACTATATTTCATTTGAACTGGGGCAGATAATTCGCCATCTACCGCGACTGTTTGGTAACGGTCGGTCAGGTATGAGGTCATCCACTTTAGTGGGTTTCCAATAATTTTGAAGTCTTTTTCAAGGCGATTGAGTAATGTTTCATGATCAATTGTGTCGAATGCGGCAGATAGGTCAAGCATCACCAGAATTGTGATTTCATTCTTATCAAGATATTGCAAGATGTCATTTTGACCTTTTAGAAGAGCAGTTTCTGTAGAGTGGTGCTTACGATATGCTGACTGATGTTGTTCATGCAGATTGTTTGTGGTCAAATGGGACTCAATGCGTTTGTCTACTACCTTTTCTAATACTTTTGAGAGAAATGGCAAATTTGATACAGGCCTGTAGTTCTTAAGATCATTTGTATCAAAAGAGGTCTTACATGCGACTTTTTGAATTCTTTTGGAACATATAAAAACAATGTACTTGTAAAGAAAACGTTTGTACTATGCAAACCGTGTAGACACTGATCATTGGGACCAGCGTGTGCACTGCTTGATATTTTGAAATAGATTTGCATACACAACATTTTAATGGTCAGAAATGGAGTATACTTAATTGGAAACTTGAGTTCCTAATTTGAAGTTTCAGGTTGAATAGGCTAAAGAAGTTCGTGTTCTCGGAGGTTGACTGATTTACATATCTATATATTTTGAATAGTTAAGTTATTAAACAAATCCTGCATTTCGAAGCAGATTGTTTACAGCCATTATAAAATGTTTCCTGTTTCAAGACAAAAACCACTCAGTCCTTTATGTGATAAATTAACATCTTAATGTTGTCAGTGTTCCTTCAACTATATTATTGCGGTGAAAATAAAGAAGAAAATTAGCATTTAAATATGATTTCCTTTCTCAAATCCAATCTCCAAAATACCTGAGTTAGTGTTTAACTTTCTCTGTTTCTTTTTATTCTTAAATTTTTCATAAATTTAGGATTTAGCCAGAGTTGCTATTTAACTTTTTCACTGTCAACCATAACTCTTTCCCTCTGAATCAAACCAGAATGTCGGCATTAAAAATATATGGCGTTGAGACAATTATTCGGTTTTTAGACTTCCGGTTTTGGGAGACTTTGCTGTACATACATTACAGTATGATTTTAGCAAGAAACATAATCATAACAGTACAGTGGAGAATCTGTTATTCTTTCCCGTTTAAACGCAAACGTACGCAAACGCAAAACACTAAAACGTAGAAAAGTACAACTTTTGGACAATTTTGATAATTCATGTTTATCTTGGTGGCAAACAGTTTGGAGCCTGATCGGACGCCGGGTTACCCGGCGTCTGATCTGGCTCCAAACTGTTTGCACTGCAAATAATAGTTTTAGCGTAAACGCGTTTATTGGGAAAGAATAACAGATTCTCCACTGTAGTAATTTTATGAACCGGTTAATAACAGATTGCTGACACAGACACAGAAAACTACCACTCATGTCGGTAGTCTAAATAGTTTACCGTATTTCCTGGCACAATGAATCGATTCTAATCAAACTGCTTGAATGAACTACAGACTGAGAAATAACCCTATTGCTGAAATTTGCTACGCCCGAACAGTTGAGAAATAAAACTGTTTGTATATGTCGGACGTCTTCTATACGGTTGTCATAAGGTCTGTCTCGAAGTCCTTTCAGGTCCTAGTACAGTGGAGAATCTGTTTTTCTTTCTCAATAAACGCGTTTACGCTAAAACTATTATTTGCAGTGCAAACAGTTTGGAGCCAGATCAGACGCCGGGTAACCCGGCGTCTGGTCAGGCTCCAAACTGTTTGCCACCAAGATAAAAATGAAATATCAGAATTGTTCAAAAGTTGTACTTTTCTACGTTTTAGTGTTTTGCGTTTGCGTACGTTTGCGTTTAAACGGAAAAGAATAACAGATTCTCCACTGTACATGTAGGTCAACACATAAGTTTTACAGACACTGACCGTAACAATGAGAAGACGCTTTTCTTTCTGAAGAAAAGGTATGGTACAATAGGGAAAACGTTATTCATTCCCATGAAACGCGGTTATGCTGAAACAATTATTTCCATTTGCAATCAGTTTGGAGCCAGATCAGACGTCTGATAATCCGGCGTCTGATCAGGCTCCAAACGGTTTGCAAATTTGATTAAAATAAGATGTTATTTTATACATTTGATTGATTTGAGTTTATTTGAGATTAAGCAGGAAATAATTACATCTTCTAATTTATACTCTAAGAGGTATCTTACAATAACTACTTTACAATACGAACGTAGTATGAAATGTCTCGCTTTTGACTTCCATACATGCAAAAAGTTTGGATCCAGATCAGACGCCGCGGAACGCTACGTCTGATCAGGATCCGAATTGGTTGACAGCTTAAAGCAAGGTTACAGTAAGACAGATATCTCCCAAATGAGCTTTCTGTTTTACTGTCACCTTACTTTCAGCAGCCAGCTATCGTAAACGCCCAAAAATGAACACAATAGTGGCCGCCATATAGAGGTTTTACTGTATTTCTATATAAGTCATACTAGACCGGTTCTAGTGACTCAGCGGCGCCAGTCTGTGAGGAAGCTGTCACGGACATTCTCTTGTAAAACATTTGTTAAGAAAACATATTTGTTGTATAAAAAGTCATTTCTTGGGAAACTAGATGCCATTGTTGGGATTCAAACCTTTGACCCTAAAGGAAAATGAATTTTACGAATATTGGGCTAACCCGGTAGGCGAATGAACTATCGTGCAAACAGTTAACAGTGTACTATAGCTATATATATTATTACACGTGGTGTATTTATGGTTATTTTAGTAACCTAGCAACGATATTGAGGTTCTGGGTAAACAATTGCGATAAAAAGTTTGTAAAAATACAATCCAGTGATATTTTCCAGGCTAATATCAAATTTGATAATGAAACTGATCATTGCACAAAATAATTATCATATTTCCCATTTATGACATTTTGTCAATAAACAAAACAAATTAACCCCAGAGCCACGACATGGCAGGAAGGCCGATGGCAGGCGCTTATAGACCTATCAACAGATACACGTTTGCTAAGAAAACATATACTATTAATTGTATAAAAAGTCAATTCGTGGGAAAGTAGAAGCCGTTACTGGGACTTAAACCTTTGATCCTAAGATAAAAAAAAATTACGAATATCGAGCCAACCCGGTAGGCGAATGAACTATCGTGCAAACAATTTACAATGTATATAGCTATATATATTACATGTATCGTATATATGGTGTATCTACTATTTTACATGTAGTGTATATATGAACAATTTAGTGACCTAGCTTCCGGGTAAAACAATTGCGATGTTTCTCAGGCTAATTTCAACTTTAATAATGTAACTGATCATTGAACATAATATCATGTTTCCCATTTATCATGTTTTGTCAATTTACCATCTGGCTATCATTCTCTTTAAGTTTTATGTGTTTGCACGCCATAATGTTATGAAAGAAGTTTTGCATTATTGTAACTGTATAAATGGCAATACAATAGCACGTGGGTGGACTGAAAAAGGAAACGTTGTGAAACCGAGATATTGATGACTTAACCCTTAGCCCGCCAAATAAATTGTCGTCTGCTATATTTCTCGTCTGCTTCAAGTTTCAAAGTGCTGCAAAGTTGCTCAAAATTGCTGAAAATGTTGTCCGAGTGTCAAACAGCTTGGATCCGGATGAGACGCCGAGTTACTCGGCGTCTCATCCGGTTCCAAGCTGTTTGCATATGGAGCTATAGTTGTGAGTGGCAGGCTAAGGGTTAATCTCTTGCACTGCCTTTCTCCGTATACACTAGTCATTTGCAAACAGGTTGGATCCTGAACAGACGCCGCATAACGCGGCGTCTGATCAGGATCCAAACTGTTTGCCACTCATTTCAATATTTCTTGATTAAAAAATCATAGAATTTAAATTTGAGAAATAAAAGCGGACGACACTTGTTTCAAATTGATTACGTCATGATACAGTGGAGAATCTGTTATTCTTTCCCGTTTAAACGCAAACGTACGCAAACGCAAAGCGCTAAAACGTAGAAAAGAACAACTTTTGGACAATTCTGATAATTCTTGTTTATCTTGGTGGCAAACAGTTTGGAGCCTGATCAGACGCCGGGTTACCCGGTGTCTGATCTGGCTCCAAACTGTTTGCACTGCGAATAACAGTTTTAGCGTAAACGCGTTTATTGGGAAAGAATAACAGATTCTCCACTGTAGTGTAGGAGTTGATCTTATTCACGCAAATAGTTTGGATCTAAAGGCAACGCAGAATAACGCGGCGTCTCCTCTAGGTTCAATTTGTTTGACTTTCTTGTGCTATTTGGGTTATAAATGAAGATAAATTAATTCTGAGAAATGTATAAGACGATCAATTATGCAGACGACAATTATATAGCAGGAATCTGCTGACGAAAACACGTGTCAGAGAAATGTTTGCTGCAATAACATGTCTCTCTCGTAGACTATTGCAATGATCAGTGCTACAACGGCCCTCCGATCAACGACCCCTCCTTACAACAACAACACGTGTCGCTGTTTCACAAACAAAACAATTGAGTCCAGCCTTTTTACGACTGCAAGTATCGTCTGCTTCAAATTGTCGTCTGCTGTTTTCTCAAAGTTACATATTGGATTTTATGACAGAAAAACCATAATGACGAATGACGAGTAACGCGGCGTCTTATTTGGATTCAAGCTGTTTGCAAAGGTAAGCCGATTTCCCTCCCTATAACAACTCCATCCGAGAAACACACATAATCTTTGTCTCCCATTTGGGTGTTGTAGTATAGAGTTGACACTGTATAGAAACAATGGTCAAACTGTTTTATACATTTATTCAATGTCCGATGTGGATCTATATTTTTTTAAATGACAATGTAGTCCTTTTTGCCTTTCAAGGTTTAACTCTTTCCTCGCTAAAACTTCAAATGGACAATCCCAGTTTCCATTTTAGTCTAGTCCATTTCTGACTTTTAAGGGTTGTTTTTTGTCAATGTTTTGCATTATGACAAACAGTTAATACCCAGATCAGAGGGCTCCGTAAGGAGCCCTCTGATCTGGGTATTCACTGTTTGCAAAGGACATGTGCATTTTTCATATGTATACTGTTTGAAAAGGACGACTATATGCGGGATTAGGGTTCAAAGGGTTAAAGAACACAAGATGTCTTCAGCAAATAAAGCATTGACGAAGATCTATTTCACGGTTCAACTTACTTGCACACATCAGACCATTTGCTATTATTTTGATAGTTCTTCTTCCGAAAAAAGGTGCAAAGCGATATTTGATTCGAACTTGCAAACAGTTTGTTCTAATCAAAATCCACACTGTTTGCCACTCGGATTGAATTAAATCGTCGAATTTTCCCCTAAACAGATTTTTTCTTTATTGTTTTGCATATAGTTTTGTTTCGTTTCGGTCATACGGGAAATAATAGTGTTGTCCATTTGTCATCGGCGCTATGTGCTCTATTGAATGTTGCAGTGCCGTAAACCCCCATCTGATCCATCCATCCATACATCTTTCCCAATAAATGTTCTTAGACAGTGGCATTTCTCGGCAGCTGATTCGCATTCTATAAACAGTAGCTTCCTATTTTGACATGTGTCAAACTGATGAATGGTCTGCTGTGATTTAAACTAACAGGGCTGCCATAAGTTGACATGAAAAATCCTAAGATTTCCAAATTTGCATTTTTCAAGTGCGATTTTACGAATCGTACCTTTACCCCATAGCCCTTTTTCTTGCTTTGTTGACATGCGACTACTTAAAGCAGGCTGTAAGTAAAGCAGAATGCGCCTTACGGCGCATTCTGCTTTACTTTTAGCCTGCTTTAAGCTACCATGAACTTGGAAAAAATCCGGAGATTTAGGAAAAATCCGGAGAAATGGCAGCCCTGTACTAATAATAAGGTTCATTGACACAGATCAGTTGTTGCCTTCAGTTAGATAATGTTGATGGTATCGAGGGTGAATGAAATGTATAAATAGTAGTTCAACAGAGAGTCAATAGGCAAATATTACAGAAAACCCAACGTTTTTGTTTCTCGTTCAAACTAAATGTAACCCTTATCACGCTTAGTGTGATGTTTCTAATATTTACAAACAGATTTGAACCTGCTCAGAGACCGCGTAACGTGTCTGATCTAGACCGAAACTTTTTGTCACTCATATTGAACTTTTCTTCAGTTTTATAAGGCATAAAAACTACTTAAGATGCTTTTGCAGAATAAATATTTGAAGCATGATGAGAGTTAACGAAAAAGTATAATAAAAACAAGTAGTGAATTAAGTCGTTCGAAATTGTTTAGGATTTGGTTTGATTTCAGCGCTAAACAGGTTTGATTCTCGCTCAATCAACAACTAGTCCATACTGTTTCCAAAGTCATTGTCAATGTGGCAAGGTCATGGGAGGAGGAATCACCAGGGTGACATATTACAAAGACAGAATTAAAACAGAATTTGTTGTGAGATAAAGGCGTTTGTTCAGAGTTAAAGGAACAAAAACACTGAGTTCCTCTCTCAAGTATTTTCATTCAAGCACAATGGTAACGTAAAGAGTAACCAAACGAGCATTGTAAATTCTCTCTTTTGTACTCACACAAGCGTTGATAATATCTATGTTTAAAAAATCTTTTAAAAAAGTTTTAAGGTCACTGCCACAATCGGAAACACAAATTATTTAAATATTTCGATTCAAAATCAGTTTTGGCGTTTAGTTTAAACAATATTTTATTCAGAATAAAAGGATTGGGCAACAGTTTTGGCGTTTGATCACAATTCAATCCAGTATAGAAATGTCTTAATTCTTAAAAAAAAAACCCAAAAAACCCACAATAAATGCAGCTGACAACTTTTAACGGACGGCAGGGTAACTGATATGGTCCGATTAGAAACTTTTGCTTGTATTTATTTCTCAAAGTAACATTTTATAGTCTATTAGGTATTTTGACACAATGATAGGACTGAAAAACAGTTTGATTCTGAATAGACGTGGCTTGGGGTTCATGCCTAATCAAGGCGTGATCAGTACAACTTCTGGGAACAAATAAGGCAATAAGTATAATGGTATAATTTAATCTCTTAACGCGATTTCTTCAGCTGCTCCTGTGTAAAATTAATGATAGTATTTAAGACAAGTGGAAGTTTGAAGAGTCCGAAAAACAGATTTGGCATAAAAAATGGTTTGTGAAAGGGTGCCTGGCGATTTATAAACCCTGACATACTACATGTACTTCAAACTTCAAGAATTGTGTTACAATACATTTATAAAATACATTGGAGAAAAACGTTATTCTTTCCCAATAAACGCGTTTACGCTAAAACTATTATTTCCAGTGCAAACAGTTTGGAGCCAGATCAGACGCCGGGTAACCCGGCGTCTGATCGGGCACCAAACTGTTTGCCACCAACATAAACGAAATTATCAGATTTGTCCAAAAGTTGTTCTTTTCTACGTTTTAGTTCTTTGTGTTTGCGTACGTTTGCGTTTAAACGGGAAAGAATAACAGATTCTCCACTGTATAAAATATAACAATAATGAGCTCTGTCAGGATTCAAACCTATGCAGAAAAGGCACTCAAATTGCAAAACAAAACCAGTCCTTCTCTCCTACACTTTGGCTACGGGACCATTCTTATTTGACCGTCTAGTTTATGATGTGGAAGAAATAGTCCGGCAGAGAAACCAGGATTTGGAGGTCCACCTAGAAATTGCGTCCTAAGTTTTTTTCTTGATTGATATTGATAGTTCAAAGCATTGTCATTCAGAATTGACCGGGTGCCACATTGGCACCCTTGAGCATTTTGAAATATTTCCGGTTTACCCCACCCACCCTTTTTTACTCATTTCCACGAAATGGGGCCTTTTATGCTATACCCCGGTGTCGAATAGCGGGTAAATTCATTGAAAGTTTAAGTATTATATCAATGAAACTTAAACCTTAGATGTACTATAATGAGAGTAGCATGTTGCATTGCAGTTTGGTAACCTTGACATTTGCCCTTGACCTCTGTGACATTTGTAAATTGATTTGCGCTTAATAGGTCAATTTTGGACTACGTACATCAATTACGGTCGTTAACGTCACGTGTATGTGCATTTAATCGAGTAATACTAGTTACAATAGTAAGTTACTAACATTGACCTTTAACCTTGACCTCTGTGGCCTTGATAATTTTTTCTGTTTAAGTCATTGTTGGACTAAGTACCAGCAGCTAGGGTCGCGCAACTTAACATGCTTTTGTGCGTCAAAAAATGTCTTTCTTATCATATAGGCTCGGTTGCATACATCAGCTTAGTTACGGATGATGTTAGTTTGATGACAGACAGTGGCTTAGCCTATATATTTGCTGATTTCTTGAAAGAGTGAAGTGTTTAGTGAAATGCTGCCTTAAAGTACCGATTCAGGTCATGTTAACTAACTATGGCAGATGTGGCATGGCTTACCTGATAGAAATGGAGGCTCTCCGGAGAGCAAAGCTCAAAATATATTTTTGAAGACTAGTATTTGATGAGGCATGGACGAGGTATATGAAACGGCATGTCATGTTCATTGAAATTCCCTTTATGTGCCATGGGCATGTGGCCGATTGCATAGTTAAGATTTACTATAAAGCAGAAATACTCTTAGGCTTTAGACATTCACATGTACAATTAGCTGCAAGCAAACTTGGATATCATGTTGGCTCACAAGAGTGATCCTGAAACTAGCATTGAGGGGCACATGGAAGACGGACAATAGAAAGCATCGCATAGGACATGGAAGGCACGTTAAGACAAGAGTACCATGATGACCATACAATCTCTCATCTGAATTTATTGAATCTGGTAGTTTTATCATTTAGTTTCATCAACAATCAAAATCATCCTGAAACTTAAAGCCTTACCTAACATGTGAACGTTTGGAAAAAAATATATTCAAATTTGAAAACATTGTTAAAGTCTTGCATTTTCGAGCCTATCTGAGTGCATCAAGGACGGATAACTCTTTACAAAGGAGTTATATTGTACCCAAACTTCAAATAATGGAAGAACTTACAGTAATATACCACTGTGGGCAAGTCAGTTTAAAGTGCATTTTAAAACTGCAGTTGCTAGAGTGTATAAATTGATAAAGATGGCGTTTTCAATATGTTTACTGAAGAAATGGAACCAGATGATGTGCATAACACCTTGATACCATGCGAGGGACAGCTAATATAATTGGAAGAACATGATTCCAGAGAACAAATCACCATGACCAAAATAATGTGACGGATGGTCAAATAATATGAAATCTACTCTATAGTCTTGGAAAATCTTCAAGCTAGCAGCCATAAGGTTGATATCTGAGATGTTCTGTCACTTGAATTGACACCTTTTCCAAAAACACTGTTTGGTGATCATAATGATATGACAGTAACGACAAATGATAAAGCAATTATAGGAGTTTCTGACACAAAAATGGGACCTGTAGACAGTCACCATAGACGGATCGATATTGTTATTATAGGTTTATGACAAACCCCACAAAAATGCTCTGTCCAGAACTACATCGCCAACAGGAGAACAACAATATCCACATATACATATATATACAGCACCGACATGTCTCTAAGTGTACGAGAACAACAGGTTAAAATCGATTACTATCAGTTGCATGCTAACAGCACATTACCAAAATACAGTGTATCTTATTGTCACTGAAAAAAGCAGTTAATAAAGCTGATAATCTCTTACATTCTAGATGCTGAGACTTTTCAGATTGAACACACTCAAATTAACAAGCTAGTTATAATAGGTAAAAATGAAACACAAGCTAAATCTAGCCGAGGTATTATGTCAGAAAGAAAACATTTATAAACAACAGATTAAGAGGTGCATCTAGACAATATCATTGTAGTAGGTATTCTTATGCACAATAAATTATTCGAATCCTAAGCTGTCAGTCATATTGTAAAACACGAAGGGCGAATAAAATGTTAATCAAATCTATTATTGATTTTATATTGCATTGGACAAACATGGCCATCATTGAGGACATTCTTCCTGGACATGGTCCAACTGTGTGTTTTCAAGTATAGACCACACACTTAGCGACGAAACATAAGCAACACATTACTGCCTAGATTTAGGCATTTGTGAGAAGGAAACAATGGGATCAAAACCACTGACCTGCCTATCTTTTAGTTCTTGGCAGCGGGCATTATCTCGGTCAAATAAACAGAAACATTCCTACAGAACCACGATCAGGTAGGAAGGTCTCTTGGGATAAATGTAAAAGCGCTCTTGTAAACAAATACCATGTGCTAAAATAGCACCAGTCATGAAACAACTGTTGATTCTGACGTTTGAACATTTTAAATATTTTAAGCATATCTATTGCAACTTTGGCCACTATCTTGAATATACGAAAATGCTCGAAGGTGAAAAGATGTCACCTGCAATATTTCAATAATGAGTATAGTATTATTCTGTCAATAATAAGTAGCATTCTGGTAAGGTCAAACCATTAAGAATAAGAAACTATGAATGATGTTGTTTGGACTTATTTTGCTTTAAAGCATTTCGATCATCGATTTGGTCGCCATCTCGAATATATGGAAATGCTCAAGGGTGACAAGATGACATCCACATAGTTCCATCACAAGTATCATGTTTTCAATAATAAGCGTCACCAACTTAAATAAACGGAAATACTCAAGGATGAAAATATGTCACCCGTTACATTTCATCAATAAGTATCATAATTTTAATAGCAGGTATAATAACGTTAATATCGAGTCAGGGGAAAATAAAAGATGTTTGATTTTTGGACTTTTTTGGCTAATCAAAATTTTCAGTCACTTATTTAGCCGCCATCTTGAATATACGGAAATGCTCAATGATAAAAAGATGTCACCCGTAACATTTCAATAATAAGAATGATCATTCCAAAAGCGAATATCATAATTGGTGAGATCAAATCAATTCACAAAAAGAAATTCAGAAAGGTCATTTGTTGATCATTTTGTTTTGAAGCATTTCGATAACCATTTTAGCCGCCATTTTGAATATACTGGTATGCTCAAGGGTGACAAGATGTCATCCGTAACAGTTAAACAATATTTATCAGCATTTCAGTAAAGACTTTCATGATGGTGGGGTCAAGTTAGTTTAGAAACCCAAACTATGAATGCTGAAGTTTAGAGTAGTTTGTAACGCATTTGGATAACCATTTTAGCCGCCATTTTGATAAAACGGAAATACTGAAGGCTGACAAGATTTTACCCGTAACTTTTTTAAAACATGAATTGTCCTTTCAATAATAACTCTCATTATGTTGAGGTCAAATCAGTTAGAAAAAAGGAAACAATGAATGCTGCTTTTTGGACTATTTTGTTTAAAAGCATTTCGGTAGTCATTTTGGCCGCCATCTTGAATATACAGAAATGCTTAAGGGTGACAAGATGTCATCCGTAACAGTTCAATAATATGTATCAGCATATAGTAATATCTATCATTATGGTGGGGTCAAATCAGTTAAGAAAACCAAACCATGAATGTTGAAGTTTAGAGTAGTTTGTTTCAACGCATTTAGTAGCCATTTGAGCTGCCATTTTGAATATACTGAAATATTCAAGGGTGACAAGGTGTCACCAGTAACATTTTGATAACATGAAACGTCTTTTGAACAATAGCTATCATTATGATGAGGTTAAATCAGTTAAAAAAAGAAAAAATGAATGCTAAATGTTTGACTATTTTGTTTAAAAGCCTTTCGGCAGCCATTTTGGCCGCCATCTTGAATATACGAAAATGCTCAAGGGTGACAAAGTGGCACCCGGTGGTTTTGCAATAAGTAACATATGCTGAAGTAGAATCAGTCGAGAAAAAAACTTAGGACGGCATTTCCAGGTTAAGTCAGCCCTCTGCCGGACTAAACAGCGGGGCTGTAATGCGCTAGAAACTTTTACCACTTGCTGTAGACAATCACGCCCTTTGTCTCATGGTAGCGCCACTTTGGCAGGAAACTGACATAACATTTCATCGAAAGGTCGTTCTGCTCGACCACTGCTTGTTAGTAGTCTGTTCTACATGATATATGATGTTGCCTGGACGAGTTCTAAATAGCTTCACACTTATTCCGTTGTCATCGCGTCTGCAATAACTGTCAAAAAGTTTAATACATGTTTTGAATTAAAGAAACCTAGCAACGGGTATGAAACAATTTTAATTAAAATCAGAAGCCGCATTTGGTGGCGTCTCATCTTGAACCAAACTATTTGCAAATAAATACCAGTCGCGATCGGCAAGCAAAGGATTAGTTTTGTTTCTATCGCTGCTTGGTACAATAGGGTTAACCCATTTATGCCCACGATCTCATATATATGGGACATGGGAAAACAGTGTTGACGCTGATCAGACGCCGCATTATGCGGCGTCTGATCAGAGTCTACACTGTTTGCTGATAGGAATTTCAATATAAAACAAAATGAAAATGACCAGGCATCCCTTTGATAAAAAAGGACTAATCCAATATATAATCATGGAAGAATCCATTGGGCGACAATGGGTTTAATTACACAGTTCTTACTAAACGCGCTATAATCACAGACTGTTTGTCAATAAGAAACTTTTCGGAGCATGACCTCATTTATGGCAGCGAAATGGTTAAACGGAAAGAAATAAAAATGTAACAGATTTACAACCTTTCTATAAAATGAACTTTAAAGTATGAAAACTACTCTTGACCGTTAACCTATAACCAAATAGTCTGTTTTGAGTTTCGAAGACGGGTGACCACTTCAGTCAGATTAAAAATAAATCAGAATGAGTCTTAATACGCATCTTGATTAGCATTCAGTCTGTTTTGAGCTACCATCTTCTTAGACATAGAAACTATTTCTTATAATCAATATTCTTGACTGTATAAAGTGGAAATATGTTTTCGTTGGAGAAATAAATAAAAGGTGTAAAAGGTGTATTTATTGAGTAATGGGTTTTAGCGGGAATAGAAATATACCACGGACCGTTTAAGCCAAGAAATCGGTCCGTTTAAAGTAGTTACATTGTTCATTAATATTGTAAACACAGCGAGTCTTAGTCGAAACTTAGCAATATGAAATATTGAATTTAACAGTCAAATAGATAATATGTTTCCCCGTCGAAAAGACCTTTTTCAAAAATATCAATTTTGCCATTCCTGAACGCAACAGGAATTGTGACATTGTGAGTATGAAATATTAATATTATAATCGGCACATCGCGGTTATGAATATGCACGTTTTCGATTAAGAGTGTATTAACATCATACGTGCAATTTTCATAAAGATTAAAAGAAGTTCTAACATAGGTTGCTTTAAGAGCGTTAACGATCAATGGAAAAAATTATAAAAACAAGAAAAAAAACCAACAGAACTATTTTTCTGTACATCTTTGTATTCTACTACCGTTTGTAAAAGATGTGTCAAATTAGAACATGTTTTCATATGTTGTCCCATTCAAAATACACGCTTCAGAAGCATATGTTTCAAATAAAAACAAATATGGTAATTTAGTTTTTATTTGATTATATCGTGTCTATGGTAGTGTTTTCACATAAAAAAACAACTAAATTGGGCTCAAGATTTGAAAACTATAAAGCTCTGAAATATCATCAATAATGTTTATGGGCAATATTTCAACACCAAGAAATAAAAGAAGTAAAATAAATATATATTTCTGGTTTTCAACTTGATTTTATTATACATGTATTTTATCAGATGAGAGACAATACAGAAACAGTTAAGAGATATGCAAAGAAATGGATATGTTGCTGCTTGAAGTTTTGAGTTATTAAAGAAAAAAGAATTGTCCATCTTTACAAACTTTACAAAATATTGTAATATCTATCTTTAAGCAGTCTATGGCTTTAAACATCGGAAAATAAATCTAAATAAATGTTTGTAAAGGGTTTTTATTGCAATCTGCTGAAAAGTTCTTCTTCTTAAACTTTTATTAGATCCAGATCTAGATCGGGTACTTACCATATCTAAGTCGTATGTAAATTCTTTGTCAAAACACATAAACTTCAGCAAGCAGATGGAAAATGTAGAGATTGAGAAGTGATACATGTTCCTTGAAAACTGAACACCATCCAATATAGCATCCACGTATGTTAGTCAATGTCAGTTTGAAATTGTTTTTAATTATTTTGAAAGCAGTATGGATCGAGATCGGACACAACTTCATTCGTAGTCAGATCCGATTCAAGCTATTACAATTATTTGCAATAGATTTTTTCAAAGAATGGATGCTTTTCATTGTTTAACCGGTTTTTTAACCGTTAACATTCCTAGTGTTTGTTTTATTGTAATCCTTATAAATTATCAGTAGTAATAACTGAATAATGGGTTTTCCCGTAACATCAAACTACATAGCTTTAAGCTACAGCATAATCGAAGAACACGAGCTGAATTTAAAAGACATTTACTGCAAAGCAAGCCGATTTTCCATTTGTATCAACGTTCCTTCCGTCAAAAAAGCTCGAAATATTGGCTTGAAAACTATATGCCATGGGACACGTTTTCGGTAGGCGATATTTTGGCAGTGTAGAGGTTAGAGTATTATCTTCGATTATTCTTTAGCAGTATTTTTTACCATGTTCTTTAAACATTTGACCGACGTGTTATCGTCTATTTTAAACTATCGTCTGCGCTATCATTTCTAAATTAGTTTTAAGACAAAGATATTACATGACCATCTCTATCTAGAAACAACATCATAATATATGGCATATCAGAAAGACCTCAGATCCCTATCCCAAACCTAGTACTGAGTTTCTTGGCTGACGAACTAGATATTGACACGACAAATATGTGTATTGAGCGTGCTCACCGCCTCGGGGCTCCTAACAGTCCCAAAAACAGAAACAAAGCCGACCCGAAACGGCCAATAATAGCAAGATTCAGAGATTACTTCGACACTGAGACAATTCTTGAACGTGCATACAAGTTGAAAACTACACCCTTCGGCATTGCAAGAGACTTCCCGCGTGAGATAGCTGAGGCCCGTAAGACACTGTATTCCCTAAACGAAGCACGCGATGCAAGACAACGTCGCCAAAGGGTTCAAGTTCGATACCCAGCTAAACTCTGCAGTGATGGGCGCGTGATCAAAGATTTATTCCCAGATTGGTTCAGTGTGTTGAATCAGAGTAGGTTAGTTGAGGACATTGGCCCAATACGCAATGCAGCGTCCACTGAATCGACATGGCAACTGCCTATTGACAGCAGGGATCCGAATGTGCAATTCAACAACACCGAACTAGCCAACCCAACATGGAAACCGCCTATAATTGGCAGTAGAGCATATTCCAACGATACTGAAGTCGACACAAGCGACCCAGAGGTGAACACAGATGCTGTTTTCCCATCCCCACAAATTGGAGTGCATAGGGAATCGCGATCGCCACAGTCTCAAAAGATCGAGGACAACGCCCACTCAACAGCTGATACTAACGTAAACAAGAAACAAAAGTCACGTGACAAGTCAACAGGCGAGTGTTCGAAGCAGCATGTTGAAGATAAAAAGAACTTACCGAAAGAGCAGGATATCCCACGTAATGTTCCAGCACAGAATGAAAACACTGTAAATCCGAACACAAGTTACTCGAACACTTTAATAACTGGTAACACACTTAATCCCAACACATGTGACACACGTCCTTCCGCCGAACTTGAGTCTACAACTACACCGGCGTGTTACAGTGTTACTATAAATAGACCTGGGGGAAACCACGATGTCGACACTGGACAGGACACCCTTACCGATACAGTTAACTCCGCCGAGTCGGATCCCTAGGAAAGCGCAGAGAGAAATGAAAGCATCTCTTTTTGTCTCTTAAATGTTCAAGGGCTAATTGGTAAAAACTATGATAAACTTAAACAAGCAGAACTAAGATCATTATTTAATTCTAAAGACATTCTACTGTTCACCGAAACGTGGCTAAATGACCATTATGTACATGACGTAGAAGGATTCACCAGCTTTTACCAGCACAGAACTGATAAACACAAAAACAGTCGTAGGGAAAGTGGCGGTATTATTGTTTATATTTCAGATAGATTAGTTTGTAAAGATATGCTCCTCCGTTCGTCTTACGATGGCATTTTATGGCTTAGATTAGAAGGAATGCATTTTAATATGAAAGAGGATTTGCTATTATGTTTAGTCTACAATGTACCTATTGGGAGTAGCAGACAGGCGTTTATAGATAGAAATGTTTTTGATATCATCGAAGAAGATATTCAGTTCTTCAAAACAAAATTCAACGACAGCTGTACGTTTTTAATCTCTGGCGATTTCAATGCAAGAGTTGGTTCCAGGCCTGATTATGTTAGTAATGAATCTCTCATGAATTTTAATATACTGCCTGATGACTATATTCAGGACATAATTTTACCTAGGATCTCTCGTGATCAAACGGTGAATGAATATGGTACACATTTACTAAATTTTTGCAAACAGACTGGATTGAGAATAGCAAATGGCAGGATTGATAGGGACAGCAGCAGTGGGAAATATACATGTGTCAAAAGCGCTGGGTGCAGCGTAGTAGACTACATTTTATGTTATCCGTCATTATTCGAGCATTTTACTGAATTTTACATTGATGACCCAAATATTATATCAGATCACTGTGTCATAAATTTTTCTCTTGGTAACCGGATCCAGACAGAAATAGTCAATAACATTTGTCATGAAAATGAACAAGTTCACTCAAAATTTGCATGGGATAACGATAAAGCAGATTTGTATATACATGTAGACGCTTTAAATTCTGAATCATCGAGGGAGAATCTGTTCTCTATTACGGAAAATTAAAATACGGACTTAAGTAATGAAGAAATTGACAATAACCTTGATGTTTTTTACGATTTTTTAGGAAATATCTGTAACTCGTTCTGCAAAAAAGTGCATAAATCCTCATCAGTTAAAAACCCTGTTAATGAGCCTTGGTACGACAAAGAATGTAACGATAAAAAAAGAGACTTTTATGCAAAGCTAAACACATATCGTAAATTAAATAACGAAGACAATAGGAAGATATTCACAGAAGCCAGGTCAGAATATAAAACAATGATTACTTATAAAAAATCTCTACACGACTATAAACTAACAAAGAAACTTGAATCAATGCGTTACCGCAATGCAAAAGAATACTGGAAATTATTGAAATCTGCATCTAATGCTAAGGCATCAACCTCTTTAAATACCTCTAATTTTGCAGAATACTTTAAAGCTATCAACGATCAAAATTCAGTGTTTTTTCAACCTGACGACGATATTTTACAGTTTAACGATAGATACATAAACGAGGAACTACAAGAAATGTTTTCAGAACTTAATATCCAAATATCCGACGAAGAGATTTTGCAAGCCTGCAGAGAACTAAAATCAGGAAAAAGCGGCGGTCCCGACCTTTTACTTAACGAATTTTTCAAATACGGGGCAAGCAATTTAATACCATATTTAAGTAAATTATTCAATGTGTTATTTGCCAAGAGATATTTCCCTCAAAAATGGTCAGAAGGATATATTATTCCGCTACACAAAAAAGGTAATATCAACGACCCGGAAAACTACAGGGGTATAACTTTACTCAGCACTTTGGGTAAGCTGTTTACTAGAATTTTGAATACGAGGCTTGATAAATGGGCCGAAAATTATGGTGTCTATGTAGAGGCGCAAGCAGGCTTCCGTAAAAACATGGGTACAGTAGATAACATATTCATATTACACGGTGTAATTAACCACCTTCTGAATGATAATAAGAAACTCTATGCTTCTTTCATCGATTTCAAAAAAGCTTTCGATTTTGTTGAGAGAGAAACTTTGTGGTATAAATTAATAAAATATGGAATAAGAGGAAATATTCTTGATATAATACAATCAATGTACAGAAACTTTAGATCGAGAGTTAAATACGAAAACGAATTAAGCGACAGCTTCTCCTGTGAACTTGGATTAGCCCAGGGTGAGTGTATTTCGCCATTCCTGTTTTCTATGTTTCTTAATGATCTTGAAGAAACTTTTATTTTAAAAGGCTTTGAGGGTATAGATATGGGCATGCTTAAATTATGTTTACTCCTTTATGCAGATGACATTGTTTTATTTTCCTCCACTGAGTTAGGGCTTCAAAATGGTCTAAATATTTTACAAGAATATTGTCAGAAATGGAAATTAACTGTTAATGTTAAGAAATCCAAAGTTATGATTGTCAAAAAGGGAGGTAATTTGAGACGAAACTTGACGTTTACATATAACCAGCAAGTTATTGAAATAGTCACTTCTTTTACATACCTCGGTGTTGTGTTTACAACTGGCGGTGCTTTTAGCGGTACACACGAGGCTTTAGCCGGACAAGCACTTAAGGCTATATTTAAGTTAAATTCCTATAGATGCAAATTTACAAACTTATCAGTAAGTCATACTTTAGACCTGTTTGACAAACTTATTTTACCGATTTTGAATTACGGTAGCGAGGTCTGGGGCTTCTCAGAGGCTGTCAATATTGAAAGAATCCATCTCCGTTTCTGCAAAAACTTATTGGGTGTCAAACCTCAGACACCAAACAATCTTATATATGGAGAACTTGGGAGACTCCCACTTAAACTATATAGAGTTCATAACATAATAAAATACTGGCTAAAACTCACTACCTCTCCAGAGCAAAAATATACAAAACTAACCTATAATATGATGCTTAATGACCTGCATTTAAAACCAAATGAGCGCTCTTGGGTAACAGATATAAAGAGCTGTTTGGAGAATTTAGGGTTCAATAATGTTTGGCTATCACAAGGGGTTGGTAATACTAAAATGTTTCTTGCTACACTAAAACAAAGACTTTCAGACATTTATTTACAGTCATGGGATGAGAACTTAACACTCTCAACTAGGGGTAAAACGTACAAACTTTTCTCAGACTTTGGGTTTAAGGTTTACTTAGACAAATTAGAAATAAGAAAATTCAGACAGGCTTTAACAAGACTAAGACTGTCGTCTCACAGACTCGAAATCGAGACCGGTCGGTGGCACAAACCACAAAAAATACCTCTTAATGAAAGAAAATGTCACTTATGCAACTTAATAGAGGACGAATTTCACTTTACTCTGGTCTGTCCACTAAATCAAGAACTTAGAACTAAATACATTAAAGAATATTCCTGGAAACACCCAAACAATGAGAAATTCATTAGCCTATTAAGTTCAGATAACTTCGAAACTCTGAAGAATTTGTCAATATTCATTCAAAAATCCTTCACCAGCAGAGATCCAAATATGCACCAAAATTAAAAAAATAAATAAATAAAAGAGAATACAAATTTCCTGATAATAGTCTAAGCTACTAACTTAGTGGTAAATATAGAAATTTTATTCACCCTGTTGTTATGCCTATACTTATTCTTACAATGTGTTGCAAATCCACAGTCGGTGCGGATCCTGACCGGATGACTCACTTACCTGCCCTCCGGCTAGGATCTACACTGTCTGCTTAGGAATGGTTTTTTATCCATAGTAAAACTGTAATACTAAACGACAGACAGTGAGGAAACGAGTTGCATGGCACATTTACGTGGCATCCGATCCGAACCTGCACTGTCTGAACAAGAAAAGTGTACTCGTCACACAGTTCCCTTGTAATGAAATATAAAAGGCAGTGTAGACCCTGATCAGAGGACTCAGTTAGGAGCCCTCTGATCTTGGTCTACACACTATTGTAAAGTTATCACTATCCGCATAGGATACTAACTGTAATGTAATATAAAAGCCAGTGTAGACCCCTACCAGAGGACTCAGTTAATAGCCCTCTGGTCTTGGTCTACACACTATGCAAAGTTTTCACTATCCGCATAGGATACTAACTGTAATGTAATATAAAAGCCAGTGTAGACCCTTACCAGAGGACTCAGTTAGGAGCCCTCTGCTCTTGGTCTACACAATATGTATAATAATCAATATCCACATAGGATACCAACTGTAATGTTATATAAAAGCAGTGTAAACCCTGATAGGAGGGCTCGGTTATACGAGCACTCCGATCTTGGTCTGCGCAATATGTATGGTAGCATTATCTACATGGGTAATGTATAATCTTCATGGTTGCAATGTAATGCAAAATAACAGACAGTGAAGAAACGGATCTGATGGCTCATTTGCGTGTCCTCTGATCCAAAGCTACACTGTCTGTATAGGAAAAACGTACTCTATACAGTTACCCTGCAGTGTTGATTAATAGTTAGTGCAGACCTTGACCAGAGGATCCTTTTAGAAGATCTCTGATCTTGGTCTGCACAGTATGCTTGGTAACACTATTTGAATAGGAAATGTATACTATCCATAGTTACACTGTAATGCCTCTGTTTTACTTGTACAGTATATGTGACTAGTTGATGCATGGCAAACAGGTTGTATAGTATAGCCATATTTTCCTTTTGATTTGCTAGTGATCTAAATTCTTAGAAAATCTTTTCATTTCTCTCTGGTATAAGCGTTTACAAGTCAAAACTCTACATTTAAAAGTTTACATTTTGCAACTACTTTTCGATGCATCGTACTAGCTTTAATTGAGATCAATACATATTACTGTTCCACCATTGACATGACCATTATTATATGTATGTAGCAACTGTGTACTGATAAGCCGATGGCTTTTGTACTGAATAAAGTATCTAAAGTATGTACGAGTGTCAAAAAGTCGGTTCACTCGGCGCCTGACCGGGGACCATACTACATGTATTTGCATCCTTTGTCGCATTTGGCAATGACATGGTTAACCTGATTTAAGAAACTTGTTACTGTCCAGACCACAATAGTTAACATCCCTAACATGATTAATAAGTCATATTCACCAAGACCAATACTATTCAAATACTTTATCTTAAGCTTAACCTTTTCTCTGCCGATCGCGAATTGCCTGTACTTTACAAACAGTTTGTATCCAGATCAGACGCCGCGAAACTGTTTGAAACTCATATTTGAATATTTTTTTTCAACTTAAAAAATGCATGGTTTTGAAATTGACAAAGATTGTATATGATAATTTCATAGCAGACGATATTTACGGCAGAAGAAATGTTAATCTATATCAATTAAGATATATGTTTTATGTAAACGAACAAATATAGGAAGATGAATTTCGATAATATACACTTGACTGGTGAATCAAGGAAGACAATCTGACAGTTATAGATGTTTTCAGGGAATTAATCTTTCAACCAATAGTGTGTCTGTTTCATATACAATCAAACGAACAATATCTTATCCTCTCACCTATTACATTAACGATACTGTCTGCTCCACTGTTGTTTTTTAGCAATCAATACGGTACTCTCCAAGTTTAAGTAACATAAGAATAAGGTCGAAAAATTTGGATAATGATAAGACTCTTTAGTTTTGGGGGTCTGATCTAGATCAAAAACTGTGCGAAAACTCTAGTAAAGTGACGGTAAGCAGACGAAAGGGTCCGCTAGCTTTTAACCCTCAAAACTGCCCAATCCTGAGAACAATGGTTATAACAGTTGTGTTTCCGATCAGACTCAGCATTTTGCGGCGTCTGATCAGCGTCAATTTTTATGATACTTATTTTTGACGTCAAACTCCTAGTATTAAGAGTATTGAGGGTAATCTGAGAAATAAAAGGAGACAGCAATAGGTTCAATCTAACATTCTATGGCTACTCTAATGAAGATATAATGATGGCATTAGACCGTTATACGACCGTAGTAGAGATCATGGTGAATACCTTAACTTTCTGCACGAAACTTATTGTTGTCTGCAAGTTTTGATGTCTGCAACAATTCTAAGTGCTGAGATTTCAGCATTATTTATTCAGAAAATATCACATGAATGTCAAACAATTAAATTCTAGTTGAGATGCCGAGCTACTCGGTAAACCATCTTGATCAAAACTATTTGTCACAACGATAAGATATTCGCCCACATGATGCACGAAGCGCATTCTGCTTAACTATCATCCTGCTTTAAGCTACGAAAAAAATAAACGAACATTTTTTATGGTGCATATTCATGACTGTATAAAGTGGAACCATTTCCTCAATGGAGGAATACATTAGAGGGGTACAAATGCGTTTTTATGGGGTTATGGGTTACCCATCTGTAAGGAAGTGTGAACCCCTTTATAGAAAGATCACCGATTCATGCTTAAAACACACAATTCCTTTACCCCTAACATTTACCCTCTGCTACATTAAACATATTGTTAATTTCACTATCTTCAAAGTGTTCTCTCATGACTTGCACTGTAGCCCTTAAGGGTGTATCAATGTCATGAATTTAAGAATTTTTCAAAGTATATGAAAACACTTTATGATGATTTTGTATTGAAGAGCTATTTTTAATGAATGAAAAAAAAATAGAAAAGGTGTACATTTTGGTGAACAACAGTTGGCTCCATGGTCATGTAAAATTTACCCCACCCACTTTCTCTTATTTTGTCCTTTTCAAACAGCCCGCTTCAATAAAATCCATTTTAAATGAAAACAAATATGATAATTTGGTTTTGTGTTATTTATTTCCTATCTATGGTAGTATTTCTTCATACAAAAAATAATTTAAGAAAAAACAGGCACCAAATGTGAAATTTATAAAGCTCTAAATATCATCGATATGGTACTTTTTTGTAAATTTGTAAGGGGAGATAACTCTTTTTACTTTAATAACTCAAAATTTTCAACACTGACCTTTCAATTTCTTTTCATATTTTGAACTGCCTTAGCATTGGCTTTCATTTGGTACAATATAAGAAAAAGTTTAATACTACAACTATTTCATTTTCAAACTTTTTTACTTTTTTTTTTCATAAAATAAAAAATCTAATAAAATCATGCCCTATAAAAAGCATATTTTTGATATTCGAGGATCCATATTGTTCAAACGTATTACCTGCTTTGTCTAAATTTGGTTTCTATATGTGAAAATACCACCATAGACATGAAATAAATAATGAAAACCCAAATTACCATGTTTGTTTTGTTTAGAAATGGATTTTACTGAAGCTTGCACTCTGAATGGGTAAAATTTGAGAGAAAAAGTCCAAATTTGACATACCTTTTTCAAATCGCTGTAGCTCAAAAAAAGGAAACAACCATAATATATTGTTTCCATTTTATCATTCATCATAAATAGCTCTTCCAAAAAAACAATGATAGAAAAAAAGTTTGATACTTTGAAAAAATCGCTTATGGGTTGGATACACCCTTAATTAAGCCATTTCTAGATATTAGTATAACTACATGTAAATTCTAGGTAAAACTGACAACAAAACAGTTGACCTACTAGCAAGTTTTATATATATCATGAAATTACAGCTGGCATTCTCCTGAAAGCGTTTATAGGTCGTATATCATGTTAATACAATTCTGTGTTTTGGGAACAGTACTTATGTCGAGTTGCATCTCACAAACAAGCAGAATTGCCTTTGTTTGGGTGTTAGTCTTGATAATGAGCACTGACACATTCTATTACCCTACTAAATTTTAATTATCCCATTGGTTGATAGACAACAAATTAACATTCTTTCAAATGGCCGCCGGAACCTTTTTCTGTTGTTCTTTGATAAAACTGAAACAAAGGTATCGACTTGATAAGTCAGTCTGCTAGCCAAGGTTATACATGTATCAAGTAATCACAGTTGACATTCTTCTGGAAGTGTTTATATGTCGTATATCATGTTAATACAATTCTGTTTTGGGTAAAGTACTTATTTTGCATTGCACAAACAAGCAAGCTTGCTAGTCTCGATAATGAACATTGGAGCAGTGAAGAAGACGAAGAAGACGTTATTCTTTATCGTTTACGAAATGCAATAAAATATAGACATTAAAACTGTTGATAATTTGTTTTGATTTAACCCATTACCCCATACGTACGCCTTTTAACGCCTTTAATTTATTCCTCTTCCGATGAAAATAGTTTTAATTTATACATTCATAAGTATGTACCATCAGAAATATTTTCTATATTCTAGAAGATTTTGGCTTAAAGCAGGCTGAAAGTAAAGCAGAATCTGTGTATAACTGTTTCATTCAGTGTGCTTTTAAATATTGGCATAACGCTTTTACAGGACATACGTATCTGTTTTACGTTTTGATTAAACAGATTCACCATTTAAAAGATTCAAATGGCCAATTCGAGTTTCTAGTAAGGTCGATAACATTTGTGTGACTAAATATGGTGTTTTTTGTTTTTACAATTTGTTGTAAATCAAAATAAAATAGTACAGACCGTGATCAAATGACTTTTTGACCAGGTTTTACAATATGCGCATAGGATAAATGCACTCTTTACAGGTATATTATTTATAAATGATGAGTATACTCGACGCTAAGGTTAAATGTGTTAGTTAAACTACTACTTAAAGAACATATCTTCTTTTTAAATTCACATATTTGTTTTCTTCTTTAATTGTTATTCGTGAGTCATTTTTATGCACCCATAATTTGATTTGAAATAAAGGTATTGGATACAGAGAGTAGTCAAAACTATTTTCTTTCAATCACCGATATCCGTTGCAAATATTCGGCATATTATCGTCCTCCAAAACAGTGATGGATATTCGGATTGAAATCAATGATTAATGCTCTACATTTAATTAACCCATTCACTGATATGACGTCATCACATTTAGGCAATTGTCGTCTGCTTCTGTTTCTCAATTCTTAGGTGAATTCACTGAAGTAATGTTGTACTGCGTGGCAAAAATTTGGGATTCTGATCAGGATCCAAACAGTTTGCAAATTACAATTGTACTCGGGGTAAGGTAATGAAGGGTTAACGAATTGTTTGTACGTCGTTTTATTAAAACTAAACTTTTGTAAAATGTATATTGCATTGCGTTTTCGTGACGACTATACGGGGTAGAAATAGTTTTCACAGCCGTACAAAATGACAGGGCATTCCGCCTCGATGGCTATTATAGAGCAGTATTATCATTTGTTTCAAACTATAACAAATACAGACTCTTAGCGGCGCCAGTTTAGCAGAGAAGTGCCATGAAGCCCGTCTAGTAGGCCGTTTCTTCGGCGACTGTCTGTTAACAGTCTATTCCACATGATTTATGATTTAGTCTTCTTGGGTGCGGAAATGGTAGATGATGAATTTTGCTTCCGTTAACAGAAATCGTTTTGATAGAATAGAAATGTTTGATGAGAAGATCTAAGAGAATTGTTACGGCCAAATGTCAAGAAATAGAAATAAAAGTACATATTATGTTTTATTGTGTCAAGACTTTAATCCATTTATATGCCCAAATTCGGCGTCTGATCGTTCTCAAAAGTTATGGATAATCGGATAGAAATAAACCAGTAATGTTCCACATTTAATTAACCCCGTCACTGCCATGACGTCATCTCCTGAAAACAATTGTCGTCTACATTTGTTTCTCAAGATCTTTTGATTTTATGGTGTATTAACTGAAGTTATATTGTAATAAGTGGCAAACAGTTTGGATCTTGATCAGACGCGGCGTCTGATCAGGATCTAAACTAATTGTAAAATACCATTGCTCTCGGAGTACGGCAATGAAAGTTAAAAATATTTTTTGTACGTGTTTTCGTTAAACTAAAGTTTCCTCAAATGTATATTGCATAGCGTTTTTGTTTCGACTATACCAGGACATAACAATTTTTCCTAACTGTACAAAATGACAGGGCATTCCGCCTCAATGGCTATTATAGAGCAGTATTATCATGTGTTTCAAACTATAACAAATACAGCCTCTTAGCGGCGCCAGTTTAGCAGAGAAGTGCCATGAAGCCCGTCTAGTAGGCCGTTTCTTCGGCGTGTCTGTTAACAGTCTATTCCACATGATTTATGATTCAGTCTTCTTGAGTGCGGAAATGGTAGATGATGAATTTTGCTTCCCTTAACAGAAATCGTTTTGATAGAATAGAAATGTTTGATGAGAAGATCTAAGAGAATTGTTACGGCCAAATGTCAAGAAATAGAAAAAAAAGTACATATTATGTTTTATTGTGTCAAGACTTTAATCCATTTATATGCCCAAATTCGGCGTCTGATCGTTCTCAAAAGTTATGGATAATCGGATAGAAATAAACCAGTAATGTTCCACATTTAATTAACCCCGTCACTGCCATGACGTCATCTCCTGAAAACAATTGTCGTCTGCATTTGTTTCTCAAGATCTTTTGATTTTAGGGTGTATTAACTGAAGTTATATTGTAATAAGTGGCAAACAGTTTGGATCTTGATCAGACGCGGCGTCTGATCAGGATCTAAACTAATTGTAAAATACCATTGCTCTCGGAGTACGGCAATGAAAGTTAAAAATATTGTTTGTACGTGTTTTCGTTAAACTAAAGTTTCCTCAAATGTATATTGCATAGCGTTTTTGTTTCGACTATACCAGGACATAAAAAATTTTCCTAACTGTACAAAATGACAGGGCATTCCGCCTCAATGGCTATTATAGAGCAGTATTATCATGTGTTTCAAACTATAACAAATACAGCCTCTTAGCGGCGCCAGTTTAGCAGAGAAGTGCCATGAAGCCCGTCTAGTAGGCCGTTTCTTCGGCGTGTCTGTTAACAGTCTATTCCACATGATTTATGATTCAGTCTTCTTGAGTGCGGAAATGGTAGATGATGAATTTTGCTTCCCTTAACAGAAATCGTTTTGATAGAATAGAAATGTTTGATGAGAAGATCTAAGAGAATTGTTACGGCCAAATGTCAAGAAACAGAAATAAAAGAACATATTATGTTTTATTGTGTCAAGACTTTAATCCATTTTTATGCCCAAATTCGGCGTCTGATCGTTCTCAAAAGTTATGGATAATCGGATAGAAATAAACCAGTAATGTTCCACATTTAATTTACCCCGTCACTGCCATGACGTCATCTCCTGAAAACAATTGTCGTCTGCATTTGTTTCTCAAGATCTTTTGATTTTAGGGTGTATTAACTGAAGTTATATTGTAATAAGTGGCAAACAGTTTGGATCTTGATCAGACGCCGCGTCACGCGGCGTCTGATCAGGATCTAAACTAATTGTAAAATACCATTGCTCTCGGAGTAAGGCAATGAAAGTTCAAAATATTGTTTGGACGTGTTTTCGTTAAACTAAAGTTTCCTAAAATGTATATTGCATAGCGTTTTTGTGTCGACTATACCAGGACATAAATGTTTTTCCGAACTGTACAAAATGACAGGGCTTTCCGCCCCGATGGCTATTATAGAGCAGTATCATCATTTGTTTCAAACTACAACAAATGCAGCCTCGGATTTTCGTGCTTTGTTTTTTCTCTCCCTCTCTGTCGTACCCTGGACCCTTCCATGTCTTACAATTACTTACTCGTAACTACAGACTAGTCGCTTGAGTACAATTTGACCGTTGCCATAGTGGGTTATTTTTAACACGGGCTTGGATGTTTAATTCTTTCCCATGTTACTAATGATCTTGTCATAGAATTTTTGCTAAATGTTTTACATGTATTTACTTACTGTGCTGGCGGTCTTTTTGATTGTGAGGTTGTGGAACTGGGTTTATATTTTATGTACACTGTTCGTCTTTATAGGTGAATATAGGAGATAAGTGTGAGGTTGGGCGCCCCTAAACCCAGGTTTAACCCCCCAGTGGTTGTTAATGGTTAATTTATAATTAATTATTGATTGCTGCTGACCGTACCAAGGCGGGCTCCTATGTTCACTTTGCTTTATGTTTGTCTTGCGTATTGTTTTCTGTTTGGTGTGTGGGAGTGCGTGTGTGTGTGTGTTTGTTATGGTATGGCTGTGTGTGTGTTCTGCTTTAGAGATGGGTGTATTGTTTGTGTTGCGTTTCCTGCTTGAGTCTTCTTTCGTATTTATTTATATTTTATGTACACTGTTTGTCTTTATAGGTGAATATAGGAGATACGTGTGAGGTTGGGCGCCCCTAAACTCAGGTTTAACCCCCCAGTGGTTGTTAATGGTTAATTAATTTATAGTTAATTATTGATTGCTACTGACCGTACCAAGGCGGGCTCCTATATTCACTTTGCTTTATGTTTGTCTTGCGTGTTGTTTTCTATTTAGTGTGTAGATGAAGGAATGGTATTGCGTGTGTGTGTGTGTTTGTTGTGGTATGACTGTGTGTGTGTGTTCTGCTTGAGAGGTGGGTGTATTGTTTGTGTTACGTTTCCTGCTTGAGTCTTTCGTATTTATTCTTAACGGCGCCAGTTTAGCAGAGAAGTGCCATGAAGCCTGTCTAGTAGGCCGTTTCTTCGACGACTGTCTGTTAACAGTCTATTCCACATGATTTATGATTTAGTCTTCTTGAGTGCGGAAATGGTAGATGATGAATTTTGCTTCCGTTAACAGAAATCGTTTTGATAGAATAGAAATGTTTGACGAAGAGATTTAAGAGAATTGTTACGGCCAAATGTCAAGAAACAGAAATAAAAGTACAAATTATGTTTTATTGTGTCAAGACTTATGTCAACTTTTAATGCCCAAATTCGGCGTCTGATCGTTCTCAAAAGTGTTGGATACTCGGATAGAAATAAACCAGTAATGTTCCTCATTTAATTAACCCCGTCACTGCCATGACGTCATCACCTAAAACAATTGTCGTCTGCTTTTGTTCTTCAAAAGTTTTTGATTTTAGGATGAAATTAACTGAAGTTATATCGTAGTAAGTGGCAAACAGTTTGGATCTTGACCAGACGCCACTTTACGCGGTGTCTGGTCAGAATCTCAACAATTTGTAAAATACCATTGCTCTCGGGGTAAGGCAATGAAGGGTTCAAAATATTGTTTGTGCATGTTTTCGTTAAAACTAAAGTTTCCTCAAATATACATTGCATTGCGTTTTCATGTCGACTATTTTAGGACAAACATGGCTTTCCCAACTGTACAAAATGACAGGGCATTCCGCCCCGATGGCTATTATAGAGCAGTATTATCATGTGTTTCAAACTACATGTATAACAAATACAGCCTCTTAGCGGCGCCAGTTTAGCAGAGAAGTGCCATGAAGCCCGTCTAGTAGGCCGTTTCTTCGGCGTGTCTGTTAACAGTCTATTCCACATGATTTATGATTCAGTCTTCTTGAGTGCGGAAATGGTAGATGATGAATTTTGCTTCCGTTAACAGAAATCGTTTTGATAGAATAGAAATGTTTGATGAGGAGATCTAAGAGAATTGTTACGGCCAAATGTCAAGAAACAGAAATAAAAGAACATATTATGTTTTATTGTGTCAAGACTTTAATCCATTTTATGCCCAAATTCGGCGTCTGATCGTTCTCAAAAGTGTTGGATACTCAGATAGAAATAAACCAGTAATGTTCCACATTTAATTAACCCCGTCACTGCCATGACGTCATCTCCTGAAAACAATTGCGTCTGCTTTTGTTCTTCAAAAGTATTTGATTTTAGGATAAATTAACTGAAGTTATATCGTAATAAGTGGCTAACAGTTTGGTTCTTAAACAGACGCCGCGTTATGCGGCGTCTGATCAGGATCTAAACAATTTGTAAAATACCATTGCTCTCGGGGTAAGGCAATGAAGGGTTCAAAATATTGTTTGTGCATGTTAGTTTCCTCAAATGTATATTGCATAGCGTTTTTGTGTTGACTATTCTAGGACATAAATGTTTTTCCTAACTGTACAAAATGACAGGGCATTCCGCCTCGATGGCTATTATAGAGCAGTATTATCATGTGTTTCAAACTATAACAAATACAGCCTCTTAGCGGCGCCAGTTTAGCAGAGAAGTGCCATGAAGCCCGTCTAGTAGGCCGTTTCTTCGGCGACTGTCTGTTAACAGTCTATTCCACATGATTTATGATTTAGTCTTCTTGAGTGCAGAAATGGTAGATGATGAATTTTGCTTCCGTTAACAGAAATCGCTTTAATAGAATAGAAATGTTTGATGAGGAGATCTAAGAGAATTGTTACAGCCAAATGTCAAGAAACAGAAATAAAAGTACATATTATGTTTTATTGTGTCAAGACTTTAATCCATTTTATGCCCAAATTCGGCGTCTGATCGTTCTCAAAAGTGTTGGATACTCAGATAGAAATAAACCAGTAATGTTCCACATTTAATTAACCCCGTCACTGCCATGACGTCATCTCCTAAAAACAATTGTCGTCTGCTTTTATTCTTCAAAAGTTTTTTTTATTTGAGGGTGAATGAACTGAAGTTATATCGTTATAAGTGGCAAACAGTTTGGATCTTGATCAGACACCGCATAACGCGGCGTCTGATCAGGATCTAAACAGTTTGTAAATTACCATTGCTCACGAGGTAAGGCAATGAAGGGTTCAAAATATTGTGTGTGTACGTGTTTTCGTTAAAACTAAAGTTTCCTCAAATGTATATTGCATAACTTTTTTATGTCGACTATACCAGGACAGAAATGTGTTTCCTAACTGTACAAAATGACAGGGCATTCCGCCTCGATGGCTATTATAGAGCAGTATTACCATTTGTTTCAAACTATAACAAATACAGCCTCTTAGCGGCGCCAGTTTAGCAGAGCAGTGCCATGAAGCCCGTCTAGTAGGCCGTTTCTTCGGCGACTGTCTGTTAACAGTCTATTCCACATGATTTATGAGTCAGTCTTCTTGAGTGCGGAAATGGTAGATGATGAATTTTGCTTCCGTTAACAGAAATCGCTTTGATAGAATAGAAATGTTTGATGAGAAGATCTAAGAGAATTGTTACGGCCAAATGTCAAGAAATAGAAAAAAAAGTACATATTATGTTTTATTGTGTCAAGACTTTAATCCATTTTATGTCCGAATTCGGCGTCTGATCGTTCTCAAAAGTGTTGGATACTCAGATAGAAATAAACCAGTAATGTTCCACATTTAATTAACCCCGTCACTGCCATGACGTCATCTCCTGAAAACAATTGTCGTCTGCATTTGTTTATCAAGATCTTTTGATTTTAGGGTGTATTAACTGAAGTTATATTGTAATAAGTGGCAAACAGTTTGGATCTTGATCAGACGCCGCGTCACGCGGCGTCTGATCAGGATCTAAACTAATTGTAAAATACCATTGCTCTCGGAGTAAGGCAATGAAAGATCAAAATATTGTTTGCGCATGTTTTCGTTAAAACTAAAGTTTCCTCAAATGTATATTGCATAACGTTTTTATGTCGACTATACCAGGACAGAAATGGCTTTCACAGCTGTACAAAATGACAGGGCATTCCGCCCCGATGGCTATTATAGACCAGTATCATCATTTGTTTCAAACTATAACAAATACAGCCTCTTAGCGGCGCCAGTTTAGCAGAGAAGTGCCATGAAGCCCGTCTAGTAGGCCGTTTCTTCGGCGAATGTCTGTTAACAGTCTATTCCACATGATTTATGAGTCAGTCTTCTTGAGTGCTGAAATGGTAGATGATGAATTTTGCTTCCGTTAACAGAAATCGCTTTGATAGAATAGAAATGTTTGATGAGGAGATCTAAGAGAATTGAATTATCACGACCAAATGTCAAGAAACAGAAATAAACGTACATATTTTTATTTTATTGCGTCAAGACTTTAATCCATTCCATTTTATGGCCAAATTCGGCGTCTGATCGTTCTCAAAAGTGTTGGATACTCGGATAGAAATAAACCAGTAATGTTCCACATTTAATTAACCCCGTCACTGCCATGACGTCATCTCCTGAAAACAATTGTCGTCTGCATTTGTTCCTCAAGATCTTTTGATTTTAGGGTGAATCCACTGAAGTAATATCGTTATAAGTGGCAAACAGTTTTGATCTTGATCAGACGCCGCGTAACGCGGTGTCTTATCAGGATCTGAACAGTTTGTTAATTACCATTGCTCACGAGGTAAGGCAAAGAAGGGTTGAAAATATTGTTTGTGCATGTATATTGCATAACGTTTTTATGTCGACTATACCAGGACAGAAATGGCGTTCACAACTGTACAAAATGACAGGGCATTCCGCCTCGATGGCTATTATAGAGCAGTATCATCATTTGTTTCAAACTCTCTTAGCGGCGCCAGTTTAGCAGAGAAGTGCCATACAGTCCGTCTAGTAGGCCGTTTCTTCGACGACTGTCTGTTAACAGTCTATTCCACATGATTTATAATTTAGTCTTCTTGAGTGCGGAAATGGTAGATGATGAATTTTGCTTCCGTTAACAGAAATCGCTTTGGTAGAATAGAAATGTTTGATGAGGAGATCTAAGAGAATTGTTATGGCCTAATGTCAAGAAACAGAAATAAAAGTACATATTATGTTTTATTGTGTCAAGACTTTAATCCATTTTTATGTCCGAATTCGGCGTCTGATCGTTCTCAAAAGTGTCGGATACTCGGATAGAAATAAACCAGTAATGTTCCACATTTAATTAACCCCGTCACTGCCATGACGTCATCTCCTGAAAACAATTGCGTCTGCTTTTGTTTATCAAAAGTATTTGATTTTAGGATAAATTAACTGAAGTTATATCGTAATAAGTGGCAAACAGTTTGGTTCTTAAACAGACGCTGCGTTATGCGGCGTCTGATCAGGATCTAAACAGCTTGTAAAATACCATTGCTCTCGGGGTAAGGCAATGAAGGGTTCAAAATATTGTTTGTGCATGTTTTCGTTAAAACTAAAGTTTCCTCAAATGTACATTGCATAACGTTTTTGTGTTGACTATTCTAGGACATAAATATTTTTCCTAACTGTACAAAATGACAGGGCATTCCGCCTCGATGGCTATTATAGAGCAGTATTATCATGTGTTTCAAACTATAACAAATACAGCCTCTTAGCGGCGCCAGTTTAGCATGGACGTGTCATAAAGCCCGTCTAGTAGGCCGTTTCTTCGGCGACTGTCTGTTAACAGTCTATTTCACATGATTTATGATTCAGTTTTCTTGAGTGCGGAAATGGTAGATGACGAATTGTGCTTCCGTTAACAGAAATGGTTTGGAAAGAATAAAAAGTTTTGATGAGAAGATCTAAGAGCGGTGGTATGGCCAAATGTCAAGAAACAGAAATAACACAACATGTTGCATTGGACAACGGTACCACGTGTCGTGAGTTCGATCCCCCGCCGGACAAGCGGCCTGACTATGTGTACTGCGAATTGCTCCTCCCAACCCAGGGGTTAAAATTGGTATCTGTAAAGGGTCTTAACCGGTACTGCGGCTGCCTACGCGCTAAATGTTAGCAGTGCTCAATATTGTAGACAAGATAGCTCAATGATCAAAGGAATAAATGTACAGTCGGACGAACGGTCATTCGAACTGCAAGTAGGCTATAATTTGGTACTTTACATTACTTTTTATACTTTTATTGTGTCAAGACTTTAACAAATTTCGTATGTCTGGATATTGCAATGCCCTCTCCCTTTGCGATTGCTGGAATGTTTTACTGTAGATATACAAGGGAGAAATGTAGTGTAGTGTCGTGTTAACCCATTACCCCATAAATACACTTTTTACGCCTTTAATTTATTCCTTCACTTAAGAAAACCGTTCCTTTTATACAGTCATGAATATGTAATATGAGAAATATTTGCTATTTCCTAACAGATGATAACTTAAAGCAGGCTGAAAGTAAAGCAGAATGTGCCTTAAGGCACATTCTGCTTTACTTTCAACCTGCTTTAATGGTCACTTATATTCAATGCTAGAAACAGGCTATGTAGTAATGGGTTGATACAGGGGATCATTTTTTTCTGAAATAGCAAATAGTAAGGACCCTGTTGGGAAGCTTAGCATCGTTACGTGTATAAACGACAAGAGCATCAATGGTGTTGTTGTCTACAATAAACTGGTAACATTAGAACAAAAACAAAACAAAATTATCCTGTAATTTTATGTTATTAGATAATAAAAAGAAATATGAGATTAATCAAAAATACTCAACAATAAAGTTCAGGAATTTTCAGAAAACCATCCAGCACAAGATAACCGAAACAAACCATTGTCCAATTTTCATTTATTTTTTTAGATACGTTTCATCGCTTGTAAAACGGTGTCCTTTAGGTTGATACCACTTATATCCTTGCTATAATGTTTTTGTTGAGCATATCTGAGAAATGATATACGAGGATTGAGTATATCAAAAGAGATTTAAACCATTATACACCAAGATCAAGAGTATGTTTAATTTGAAATTATATACTTATATTGCTTGCAAAAGTATAAAACTCTGTAAGTTAATGTTCGCAAGTAACAATTTTATTAGAAATAAAATAATAGAAATTAATAATCCCTTCACTGTATTTCCCCGAGTATAACAGCTACAGTGGAGAATCTGTTATTCTTTCCCAATAAACGCGTTTACGCTAAAACTATTATTTGCAGTGCAAACAGTTTGGAGCCAGATCAGACGCCGGGTAACCCGGCGTCTGATCAGGCTCCAAACTGTTTGCCACCAAGATAAACATGAATTATCAGAATTGTCCGAAAGTTGTACTTTCTACGTTTTAGTGTTTTGCGTTTGCGTACGTTTGCGTTTAAACGGGAAAGAATAACAGATTCTCCACTGTATTTGGATCTAAACAAGACGCCGCCTGTGTTTGGGATCCAGAATATTTGACACTCATTTCAATATTAATTTTCTTAAGTAAAAATATCTCAAATTTAAATTTGAGAAATAAAGCCAGACGACAATTGTTTCAAATTGTTGACGTCATGGTATTGAAGGGGCTAAATATTGCGCCATAAACCTGCTTAATATTAAATCAATAAGCTACGATTGGCAATGGCTGGGTGTCTCACAGAACTGAAGTGTTTTCTACTGAAAATACCATACCGACCGGACCTATGTGCTCTCTTGAAAGGATTTGAAGCTATAATACGCTTATGTCGTCTTCACATACGAGCCGAACGCTGCTTGTAAGTAATAAGTATTTAATTGGCCAGCTTAGCGTCAAATTGAGTGACAAACGAAGAATTGTCATCTTGACATATTCAGTAATGCTCCAACTTGAGACAGATTCTCTTTTACTGCAGCATAAGTTCAACACACCTGGTCATAATGCAAAAGTCAGCTTACGCTCGTATATAAAGACACATCCTTCAGTCAAAAGACAAGCACTATATGGGTTTAGAGCTAGAAATCTCAAACACATCTCCCCAAGTATTGGAGCGTTAGAACTTAATACCTTAACAGACAGAAAACTTATAGGGTTATGTAATATAATTATGAAACGACTAGAATCGTGATGACTGTGATTTTTTTATTTCAATCAATATTAACTCTTGTTATATTTGATTTGTTTTGTGTGACCCAATTCACTGTCATGGTGTCATCAATTTTAAAAAAGATTGCCTTCTGCCTTTGTTTCTCAAATGTAAATGTTATGGAGAGAGACTTAAGAATTATTGAAATGAGTGTCAAACAGTTTGAATCCTAAGCAGGCGCTGCGTGACGTAGCGTCTGCTCATGAATGAAACTGTTTGCAAAAATATTCTTAATTCGTGGATAGGGAGCGAATGGGATATTATTGAGAAAGATCTGAGACTCATCTCAAAAGCTGTGTGGGCATAGGCCAAGACGTCATGATGTATCAGACACATTGGAGCCTTTTCAGACGTCGAGTTAATCGGCGTATGATCAGACGCCAAACTATTGACATATGCTATACAATGTATCATCCAAAATTTCAAACGAATTTCATTTCCTTCACTTCGTTGTAATTCAATTGCGGTTACTTTAATCATAGCGTTTGAACCACTGTATAACCTATTGAGAATGGTCATTTTTACATACATTCATACACCAGTTTGTCTACTCTCCGAACAGTATTGGCAATAATGACAAATCGGTCTATTTCGGTAAAAAGTAAATTGTTCGCCAATACTAAATAATGCAGCTACGGATGCACCTGCCAGGTCAAATGTATCGCTCGTATATCATATAGTCGGAGAGACGTGTTGTTGTTGTAAATAGTCGCTTAACTCTTTCACTGCCAACGTCGCGTAACGCGGCTTCTGATCAAGATCCAAACAGTTTGACACTTGTATCGACATTTCTTCAGTCAAAACAGCACGAACGCTGACTTAACATACAGTGGAGAATGTGTTATTCTTTCCCAATAAACGCGTTTACGCTAAAACTATTATTTCAAGTGCAAACAGTTTGGAGCCAGATCAGACGCCGGGCAACCCGGCGTCTGATCAGGCTCCAAACTGTTTGCCACCATGATAAACATGAAATATCAAAATTGTCCAAAAGTTGTTCTTTTCTACGTTTTAGTGCTTTGCGTTTGCGTACGTTTGCGTACGTTTGCGTTTAAACGGGAAAGAATAACGTTTTCTCCACTGTATATTGCAGATGACACTACCAATGCAGACGGTAGTTTGGCAGAAGGAGGGTTAAAAAAGACGATAAAACTTGACAGAGAAAGATATAAACAATCGTCTGAAAAAAAGTTTCAAATCTTGACGGCTTGTTTTAGTAAATAATGTCATGTGAAGGGCTGTTGACCCCACAACTCCTGTGTGAAATAGCCCTATATAATACAGTGGCGAATCTGTTATTCTTTCCCGTTTAAACGCAAACGTACGCAAACGCAAAGCACTAAAACGTAGAAAAGTACAACTTTTGGACAATTCTGATAATTCTTGTTTATCTTGGTGGCAAACAGTTTGGAGCCTGATCAGACGCCGGGTTACCCGGCGTCTGATCTGGCTCCAAACTGTTTGCACTGCAAATAATAGTTTTAGCGTAAACGCGTTTATTGGGAAAGAATAACAGATTCTCCACTGTAATAATAAATAGAGGATCTAACATGGGTGGTTTTTTGTTATTATTTGCATGAAACGAGCGTCATATTATGTTAGTCAACGACTTTCATAACAGCAATAACAAAATACACGAATGTAAGATTCTGCTTATCACAGAAGCAACAATAAGATCGTTTATACTGTGGAAGACGATTGTGCATATTGTGACGAAATGTCGACGCACAAATTGTGAGCATCCACATGTGGTGATTCGGCTAATTTGAATATTTATACCTTTAGTGGAATGCGATATTTAAATAATGGCCTTATGCCACTCCCAGACCGCAGGTTATGTGATAAATAAGTTAATATCATTTAACAGTCATATGAGTTAATTGTACATTCTATATTTTGAACAATTGAATAATATTTCCCTATCAGAGCTTCCGTTTTAACCCTTTTCATACTAAGCTAACTTGACTTAAATTTGCAATCAGTTGAGGTTCAGATCAGACGCCGCGTAACGCGGCGTTGGTCTGGATCCAACCTTTTCTCCACCCATATTTCAATGTTTCTTATGTTTAACAACTATAAACACTGATTATGATTATTTCCGAATACGATTTATGTGTAGCAGACGACATTTCAGTATTATACGGGTAAGAACCATAGTGCCTATTGTCTACAAGTTGGAGACAGTTTAAACGCCGAGTAACTCGTCGTGAGTAATTAGACGTCTGATATGGCTGCCAACGGATTGACACTAAAACATTTTCAATAAAATGTCATTGCCTACATTTCCATAACCTTTTCCCCCATAGAAGGGTGGTTTTAGCGCATTCAATTTGTTCCTCCACTGACGAAAATAGTTCCAATTTATAGTCATGAACATGTTTTTTCTATATCCTATACAGCAAATAGAAGCTTAAAGCAGGCTGCTTTAAGTGGCTATCTGTCTTCAAAGCTATACATAAGATATGAGGTAATGTGTACGCCATGTTTGCGTTGAATTTCTTTTAGAGCGAAGAAACACAACCGTAAGGGAGGAAAGTGTCAAACCATTACCCAAATAGACTGTTTCAAGTATTAAGATAGGTGAACACTTAAAACAGGCTGAAAGTAAAGCAGAATGTTCATTCTGCTTTACTTTCAGTCTGATTTTAGCTACCATCTTCTAGAATAAAGAAAGTATCTCATGATGCATAATCGTGACAAATGTAAAGCGTCTCCTCTTTATAGTTGTATACGTTTTGTGTGATTAATGTTTCAACTTTGTGACTTTCAAGGCACTACCCATGAACTTTACGGGTACCTCGTACAAATTGTAAAATTTTCTTAAGTGGATGCATACATTATATGAGCTTAAAGGTCCTTCTGTGGGGGAAGTATTAAGTGCAGTTAGGTATAGGTGATTTACACTTTTGCCTAAGGTGGAAAAGGTCAGTCTAATGTTACTACATTTTTGTACCAGATGCAAGTTCTTATGTATCGATAACGTTCAGTAGCCGAGGTCAATAAACCCATTAAGAAACACAATTTACCTGAATTATCCTTCAACCCTTCTTACTTTTACAACTATAGGATATAAATCAGTGCTTAATGCTATAGTTTGTTCAATAAATCTAGCCCAACGTCCACTCAGACATATATGATAGGGACCAGCCTAATAGTATCATTTACACTTCAACTTAGATCATATTAACAAAGCGAAAGTATATAAACATCTGGTTAACCCCATCACTGCCTTACTCCGAAACCAATAGTTATTTGCAAACAGCTTGGATCCTGATCAGACGCCGCGTCACGCGGCGTCTGATCAAGATCCAAACTGTTTGACATTCATTTTAATATGTTTAGAAAAAATACTTGAATTTTGAATTTAAGATTTAAATTTGATGACGTTACAGCAGTGAAGGGGTGAAAGTGATAATAAACAAATAACAGCCTTTAGTCCTTTGAACCCTAGTTAGGCATCGCGTCTATTGCAAACAGTGCACATGTGAATAGTACACTTGTCCTATGCAAACTGTGAAAACAGTAAGCTCTCTAACTTGAGTCTGCAATGTTTGTCACACTACAATATACTGACCAAAAAAAAACTAAATAGTCAAAATTTGACTAACTTGAATTGGAAACTGAAATTGACCATCGAGAGTTTCAGGGAGGAAAGGGTTAAGTTTTTCACTAAAGTAATGTGTAGTTTTGTATAAGTTTGGAAGTAACTCGGCGTCTGATCAGGTTCATGGCCCCCTGACATATAGTTGTTGTTGATTTTGAGTTGAAATGCTATAACTATGATTTTGAAGAATTAATGCTATCGAGTAAGTAAAACAGAGAAGGGGTTAAAACGCAGGCGCAAACGTTTTTTGTGCAACATACATTCTAAAAATAATGGTACATGCATATCCATTTCTTTCTTGAACCCCCAATTTAGCCACGTCAATTTTTGATCAGGTTCTACAGACAATGGACAAGTGTACTCCACATAGGTACACTGTTTGTCAATGACAAGTAAACTCGTCGCTAAGGTTGAATGAGTTCACAAACTTTCTTTTTGTCTTAGATACTGTCAATTTCTTTTTAAACAAATTATGAAAACGAGTTTGACAAGTTTCTCTCAAAGAATGCTGCAAATCTTGAGCTTCCTTTTATTGCTGGAAACACAATTTCGATAGTAATTAAATAAACCAATAATAATCAAATCTGTAATAAGCGGCCACTTTTTGAAGAAACGCATATATCTCTAGAGATAGACGATTACTAAATGCAGAACAAAACTGAAGCAGAAAGCTCCATCAGAAGCTTTTTTGCTTAACTTTTGTTCAACGTTAAGCTGCTATTTCTCTTTAACGCTGTTATTTTCGGTGTATTAATAGAAACTACTGAATAGGAGTTTGACAATTTCTGTTTGAGATATAATAAACCAATTATAGGCAATGTTTCATCGGGACTGAACATGCACCGAAGTCTCATTTGTTGCGCTATCTGATTGGGTGCAATTTCATTACGAAGCAGAAATTGGGAAACGCAGAGTACAGTCACGCCTCTCTTAAACAGCGACCACTCTTCTATAACGACAACTAAAAAGAATGATGATTTATTGTATAAAAGACATGTTACATCTTAAAGCAAGGTTGCAGTAAAACAGAAAGCTTCTAAAGAAGCTTTCTGTTTTACTGCAACATTGCTGCTTTAAGCAGTCAACCTGTCGTAAACACATAGTTAAAACAATTCAGTGGTCGTAATAGAGAGATTTTACTACATGTATGCCTATACCATTGATCTGCACAAAATTGAATTTTTTTCGATGCCTCTTGCTTTGTGAATTTTAATATTTGGGATTGCAATTTGGAAATCTCTTTTTGAAGTGATTTCTCTAGGGGTATGTCTGGAAGTACAAATGCATTTCAATAAATCTTGAGAAACTTCGATTATGAATGAAAATATTTTGGCTGTAGAAGGCTGAACATTTGATAGTTCTTGCCTTTACAGAAACACGTTTGTCACCCTTTCCTAGTACAGTCGACACCCGATACTTCGAACTCGCTTAAATCGATCGTACCAGTATTTCGTAAATTGAATTTCGATAATTCGATCTCGAGTAGTCGAACAAACCCATTATGTCAAAATTGAGTTTTATCTTTGAAATATGAGAATATTAAATTTTAAACTAACGTGTATTCAAAATATCGAGTTTCGACGCATATTCGTCTACATATTGATGTCAGCTTAATCCGTTACATCATAAATATTTTACGTCTTTTTTATTGCTTCACTGACGAAAAAATCCGCAGTATACAGTAATGATCACCGGTATGTATTATAAGAAGAGATTACGATATCCTAGCAGATAGTAACCTACTTTAAGTGGTCGCCAAAACAGACTTTGGGATATAGGGTTAAAGGATGTAAAATAAGACAGGCAACCACTAAACCCTCCTTGTCCTCCTATACACTGTTGGCTATTACAGTGGAGAAAACGTTATTCTTTCCCAATACACGCGTTTACGCTAAAACTATTATGTCCGATGCAAACAGTTTGGAGCCTGATCAGACGCCGGGTAACCCGGCATCTGATCAGGCTCCAAACTGTTTGCCACTCAGATAAAAATTAAAAGTCAGAATTGTCAAAAAGTTGTCCTTTTCTACGTTTAAGTGTTTTGCGTTTGCGTTTCGTTTGCGTTTAAACGGGAAAGAATAACGTTTTCTCCTCTGTAGGAGGACGTGGTTAAGTGGTAAGTATAGTTCCTTTTCGACAACAACACTCAATTGGAGACAAAGAGTGCATATGTTGTTCGGAGAGAACTTTTCTTACATTTGCAAACAGCTTGAATGCAGATCAGACGCCGCGTAACGCGACGTCTGATCTGGATTCAAGATATTTGTCACACGTCATTATGTTTCTTCTGTCAAACGTTTTGGTAAGGAGGAAACCAATTACATTGGCTAGTGAATTAAGGATTCTTTTCAGGAAATAGACCCTGACCAGACAACTACTCCAAGATCTGCCTGACTCGAATCTATACTGTTAGTTTCAACGTATAATATCAAGAGAATGGTTACAAAGATGGGAAAAGTGAAAAAGGAAGGAAATCTTTACTGTGTGTACACGCAATCTTTCTGGAGGTGGTTTATGAACGTAAACTTTAAAAAAACAAAATATAAAAGAAGCTTGTCACTCAGAAACAAGGATCGAAACTTGTTTCTGCTACAAATTATCAAATAAAAATGCAAACCTCTGCAATTCCATTCATGCTCATTTATCAACACCAAATTGATGTAAGTGCCTGCTAGGTGATGTATGATCGACTAGGAATGATTTGTAGAATTTTAAGAGGTATATCAGCTAGTCCCCATATCCGAGCCAAATGACACAAACATTATTTCCTTTAACCCTTTCCTAGTGGGAAAACAACGTTGCTTCAACTTCGATTCAAACATTTCAACGTTGTTTGATCATTAAAAACGATGTGTGCCTGCTGGAATTTACCTCCTAGCCTGTTTCTAGTGTTGAAGACAAATGATCACTTAACCCTTTCCCCAATAGAAGCGCCTTTTAGCGAATATGATTTATTCCTCCGCTGAAGAAAATAGTTCCAATTTAAACAGTAATGTATATATATTATAGGGGATATTTTCTATATTCTAGCACACGATAGCTTAAAGCAGGCTGAAAGTTAAGCAGAATGCGCCTTAAGGCGCATTCTGCTTTACTTTCAGCATGCTTTAAGTGGTCACCTATCTTCAATAATAGAAATAGGCCTATCAGGTAAAGGGTTAAAGCTGGTTGAAAGTAAATCAGAATGTGCCATAGAAATTCAAATCAACAGTAAAACTAAACCTTCTCCTAACGCAATCTGATATCCTTAGTGTGGTTTGTTAAATTTGCGATAAATAAAAAAGTTTTATTTAACGCATTTTTTGCCTCATGAGCCAATCAGATTGCAGGAAATTTATAAACTGCATAACAGTAGAGAATACGTTATTCTTTCCCGTTTAAACTCAAACGAAATGCAAACGCAAAACGCTAAAATTTAGAAATAATAAATTGTTGACATGTTTCTCTATTTTTATTTGAGTGACAAACAGTTTGGAGCCAGATCAGACGCCGGTTTACCCGGCGTCTGATCTGGCTCCAAACTTTTTGCAAAGGATAAACTAGTTTTAGCGTAAACACGTTTATTGGAAATAACAACGTTTTTTCCACTGTAGAATTGATATTTATATCAAAGTTCTTCATAAATTTATACTTGCTTTTGATAATAATAATTGTGGGGAATGGTAAATATTTGGCTATAAATCTTTAACACCTGGCGATGCATATTTGTATCATTTACAAACAGTGTGCATGTGAAAAGAATGCAAATAGTATAGACTCTGATCAGGATAGACACTGTCTGTAATTTTGCCATATCTAATCTGGTGTCAAACTGAAACGTATGTACTTGAAGAGTTCAGTTCTGTCTGCTTTAAACTTCCCCCTGAGAAATGCAAAATCCTAATGGTTTAATGTACGTTGAAAGTAAAGCAAAATGATCATAAAGAGATATTCTGTTTTACTTCCAGTCTGTTTAAATCCACCATTTGTCTTCATTACTGAAAACAAGCTAGATTTGAAAGGGTTAAAATATATACTTTTAAGCTCATATCATTGTTTTTACATGTATTATATTTTGGCAGACAGATGGTGGGACATTTATTAGAGACGGTGTTTAATCGGAGGTATACGGTAAGTATTTCTGTGTTGGAGACATGGCTGCCTAAATCAAGCTGAGAACTCCCCCAAATTGTTTGCATTTGACAACTGTGCTCGATGCACTAACGCTGTTGGGTAATGATGTACTTTGTTCCACTGTTACAAAAGCCATTTGAATGACTTACAGTGGAGAATCTGTTATTCTTTCCCGTTTAAACGCAAACGTACGCAAACGCAAAACACTAAAACGTAGAAAAGAACAACTTTTGGACAATTCTGATAATTCTTGATTATCTTGGTGGCAAACAGTTTGGAGCCTGATCAGACGCCGGGTTACCCGGCGTCTGATCTGGCTCCAAACTGTTTGCACTGCAAATAATAGTTTTAGCGTAAACGCGTTTATTGGGAAAGAATAACAGATTCTCCACTGTACGTCTTGTGGCATTTATTTCGATAAATAACTCTTCCCTTCACTGCCTTGCTCCAAGTACAATAGCTACAGTCGAACTTCGATATCTCGAACTCGCATAACTCGAACTGCCATATATGTTGATACATGAACTTCATTATTTCATTCTCGATTATGTCGAACATACCCGTATTTCAAAGTTAAAACGTGCATCAGTTTGGTTTCTGATCAGACGACGCGTTACGCGGCATCTGATCAGGATCCGAACTGTTTGATACTCAATTTTATATTTCTTATGTCAAAATACTTAAATTCTAAATTTGAGATATAAAAACAGACGACAATTGTTTAAAGTTGATGACGTCATGGCAACCAAGGGGTTTAAAGTGGCATAAATACCTTCACTGCCATACACCGAGTACAATGTTTATTTGCAGTTTTGTTTTTATCTTTATTAGACGACGCGCAATGCGGCGTCTGATCAAAATCCAATAATGATTTCGTCATTAGTCAATTTTCCTAAACTTTATTTTTCAGAAATAGAAGCAGATGATTTAAGTGTTTAAAGCAGACGACGTCATTTCGTTGAAACAATGAATCAGCTGAATCTAACTGTTCTCGTAACATAGCAATGCTGTCATGATTAATCAGACATTTATGTGCGTGTATAATTTGTCCATTTCTCTTATGAGCTTATTCTGCAAATGCTAATCCTTTCATTGCTACATGTATGACGGCAGCTGCGTTAAACAATTATCGACTGCTTTTATTTCTCAAATTTAGATTTAGGTAAATTGAATAAAATGATGTCGAATTAATTATGAAAAAGTTTGGATTCTGATCAGACGCCGTGCCACGTGGCGTCTGATCAGGATCCAAACTGTTTGCAAATAACAATTGCACTCGGGGTAACGCTGTACAGGGGCGATATGATAAACAAGCGGGACACGTGATCGACGCCATTGATTATAGTAGAGAAAACGTTATTCTTTCCCATTAAACGCGTTTACGCTAAAACTATTTTTTCCAGTGCAACCAGTTTGGAGCTTGATCAGACGCCGGGTAACCCGGCGTCTGATCAGGCTACAAACTGTTTGCCACTCAGATAAAAATGAAAAGTCAGATTTGTCAAAAAGTTGTCCTTTACTACATTTTAGTGTTTTGCGTTTGCGTTTCGTTTGCGTTTAAACGGGGAAGAATAACGTTTTCTCCACTGTATGCACTGGTGATAAATAATGTTTTAACTCTTTCAACACCATGGAGCTGTCTGGAATATTCTAACTACATTTGCAAACAATGTAGAACCAGAACGGAGAGCTGTTGTAGGGACCATCTGATCAGTATATACACGTTTTGCTAATTTAAAGCATTATTCGTTAAACTACCCAGAATTACAAGTAGACTGGTTCTTATTTGAGTAACTAAAAATGATCCACAGTTGAACCTAATAACACACAAGAGTAACCTTGTGTTGAAAGAGTTAACACACATTGGGAAATGGATTATAACTTCCCCAAAAACGCCATAGTACCAGGGCTGCCATAAGTTGACATGAAATATCCTAAGATTTCCAAGTTTCCATTTTTCAAGTGCGACTTTACGTATCGTACCTTTACAACATATCCTGTTTCTAGCTTTGTTGACATGTGACTACTAAAGGCAGGCTGGAAGTAATGCAGAATGCGCCTTATGGCGCATTCTGCTTTACTTTCAGCCTGCTTTACGCTACCATGTATTAGAAAAAATCCGAAGATTTAAGAAAAATCCGGAGAAATGGCAGCCCTGTAGTACTATAACAGTATGTTGGAAACAGTGAAGAGTCAGATCAAAGCATTGGTAACTCGTCGAGTGATTAGGCTCCAGACGGTTTGCCACTCAGTTTTTAATAGATCGACAATGTTTTAACTGCTCGCCATTGCCTATAAACTATTGTATTCCATTGCATTTATGTTCATTTAGGCATTGAGGATTGGGATGCAATAGGTTTCTTTAGGAGTCGTGGACTAATGCATCAAAAAAAGGATGCGAGATTGCACTCTTTCAAATTCGCATATGATTTTTTACAGCATGAGTAAAACACCGAAAAAAGATTCCTTATCCTGTCGTAAAAATCGTCTGCCTTGAAATTGTTTTCTTCAAAAAATAGTTGAATACCATTTTTAAAATAGATAAAAAATAACTTGAAGACGAGTGTCAAACAGTTGGACTTAGATTAGACACTGCGTTATGAGGCATATGGGGGCCGTCTTATGGAACGTCGTACGACAAAAACGGCCGTAAGTCAAAAAATTAAAATACATCTAATTTCTGATATCTGACATCTCTTTGGAATCGTCTTTTTAAGACGATTCAAAGAGATGACACATGATAGGATAATATGGTGAAATAAATAATAATTGAAAATTGTATAACCGGACTAACGACAATACGAAGTTTCGTTAGACGGGCCCCTGATTTGGATCCAAACTTTGTAAATACCAAACAAGTCGAAATGGATGAGTTGGGTTTTACGGCAATGCGACCCAAACAGGTCATATAGCGCCGATGATTGATGAAGGATGGTGAAATGAAATGATGATTCAGTCTTATCACATTCGTTGCGAAACAACGCAAGGGATCAAAACCACCGACTTGACTTCCTTTAAGTATTAGTCAGAGGGGATAATCTCGATCTGATAAACAGAAAAGATTCCCTATGAAAATTAAACCCCAGGGACCAGTTTCATAAAACTGCGTACGACAAAAACGTTCGTAAGTCAAAACTTTAAAATACAATTTATTTCTGATTTCTCTTTGTAATCCTGTATTGTGACATCTTTTTTGGAATCGTCTTTTTAAGACGATTCTAAACAGAAGTCACAAGACATGATTAGGTAGAGAAATAAATAATAATTGAGATTTTTTTATAATCTGACTTACGACAATATTGTCGTAAGAAGTTTTCTGGAACGGGCCCCAGAACTGCGGCAAAGTAGAAAGGTCTCTGGGGCAGTCAAGTCGAGATCTGCAGGATAAGGGTTAAGGAATAAATCACCAAGATGGTTTGAACAACGTAAATTTGCCAAGTCTGTTTATAATTCAGAATTATTTATAACAAAGTACCTAGGCGCAATTATATCAAACCGATTGTGCTTAAAACTAAGTTAAATTTTCATGGATGCTAAACGCTTTTACGAAGATGTAAATATAGTATTACACTTATAATATATAAAACTAAAGTCAATGTAAAGAGAACATTATTTTAGATTCGAGAATCAAGCTTGAGTTTCAATGACATGGTGCCATCAGTTTTAAACAATTGTCTCCTGCTTTCATTTCTCAATTTTAAAATCTAAGTATTTTAACGTAAGAAATATTGAAATATTGAAATATTGAAATCTAAGTATTGTGACATAAGAAATATTGATTCGGGTGTCAAATAGTTTGGATCCTGATCAGACGCCGCGTTACACGGCGTCTGATCAGGATCCAAACTGTCTGCAAATAATTATACTCGGGGTAAGGCAGTGAAGAGGTTAGTCCTTATCCTGTATCGTATCCACATCGGTCAGAACCAACGCAAAATAAAAGACAATACTAAAACCAACAATTCACAGTTCCTTCAGAAAAATCTGTATGACTTTTTATAACCCTTTACTACATCACTAAATATTAGTTTAGGAGACAGTTGATTACTTTTATTTTAAAATAAAACAGAATGCTCCTTAAGGAACATTGCAATTTACTTTCGACCCCCCTTTAAGCTAAATGTATCATTTGAAAGATTCTTGAAATACCGCCTGACGGTTTATGTTCAAGACATTTTTCTAGTTTGCCCGGTACTACTTTCCTCAGTTTAGATATAATTCGAGGCGTAAAAAGTGTACATGTGTATATGGAGTAATGGGTTATTTTTTATTTATTCATTTATTTTTCATTTTGGAGGGGGCTTTAGAGAGGTGTCTTATTTGCTACCCCTACACAATAGTGGGAGTTGACTATTGCATCAGTTGATAAATGGCATACTCTCCCAATAAACGCGTTTACCCGGCGTCTGATCAGGCTCCAAACAGTTTGCTACTCAGCGTAAAACGAGAGGCAAACAATTCCTACAGTTGTCATTTTACCCCTTTTAAGGCATTGCGTTTAAACGGGAAAGAATAACGCACTGCTCATCTGGGGCCCGTTTTATAAAACATCGTACGAAAACTTTGAAATACATTTAATTACTGATTTATCTATCTAATCCTGTCTTGTGACATCTTTTTGGATTGTCTTTTCAAGACTATTCCAAAGAGATGTCACAAGACAGGAATAGATGGAGAAATAAAAAATAATTGAGACTTTTAAAATCTGACTTACGGCAACATTTGTTGTACGAAGCTTTATGAAACGGACCTAGTGGTGTGACATATCAATTTCAGACGGCCATAAACTACTAAGCAGTGCTTATGGACACCTAAACTAGTCTGAGACCCACATCATTACACCATATTACCTGATGCAATATCATTCTACAGGCCAATAAATCGTACTGCTAGTTAATATGATTCATAATAAACAATTTTGAAACACATGCAATGCATGTTACGATCCTACAAGAAAGTATACTTAATGGACATTTGACCATTTGAATCTAAGCGACGAGTATAAACGCCCTTTTTCAAATTTTATATATGTAAATAGTACACGTATTCTATTCTAACAATTTTATTTATTTATTTATTTCTCTTCAGTATATAACATGACAATATATCACAGTTAAAAGTTCAACATAAGATGTACACTGCCACTCTAAGATAGAGTTATAAGAGACTATCTACACTTAAATCGTACTTATCACACTATACAATTTCGGAAGTTTCAGATGAAGAGCCCTGAACATTATTTCACTTGCAGAGATATATTGTTCAGGCCTATTCCATTTCCTTTGTGAAAATAACAAGGTTGATTTTCAAGAGGGCTCCACCAACAGAGCACCTAAGAGGCAAAAAGAAATAGTACCATATCTGTAATGAGAGACCATCTCTTCCAGATAGCCTTGAGGATCCCATCTAAGAAGAGACGATTACCAATTACAGAATGTATTTTTAAAACTTTTTCAAGGAAAAAGCATATTTCCTAAAACTTAATATCCAAGATAAAAAGTTATTCATTTCAATTTAAATAGGGTTATAAGAGACATGAAAATAAACAATACTGAATCAGAAATTATTGCACACATCATATCCTTGTCTTACAGCCTCTGTCTGACTGGCAAACATAAATGTTCTTTGATACTAAAATCTATGAGCATCCGTATTTGTTACCCTCTGCAGCACTAGAAATAGGTGCTAAAATTGTTTTGAAATTGACCAGTAGAGTCCATTTTATAAACTATTTGACTATAATCTGCAGAAGAATAACTACTTGTCAGGCAGCAGGCAGTGAAGACCAGAATGCATTATCATTTGAAGGCTACATGGTAAAAGCATATTACAATAACTGTACAATTTCACCATCCTCTCTAACTAACTGTCTGTCGAAGCTAGAATGGTTGGAGAACTCTTCAGTCATCAGAAAAATAAAAAAATTACTGTTTACTATAGAGTCTAACTCATATAATCTAACCAATCACCCCATAACTATGCCCTTTAACACCTTTAATCCATTCCCTCATAGAGAGATATTTCTGCTTTATACCATCATGGGTATCTATGAGATATTTCCTTTATTCAAGAAGTTTGTAGCTTAAAGAAGACTGAAAGTAAAGCAAGATGTAACTTCAGGCACATTTTGCCTTACTTTCTACCCATTTTAAGCCTTCACATCTCTTCCTCTCTTCAAAGCTAAAACCAGGCTATAGGGCAATAGGTTAACTCTTCTGACTCATATCTAATTAGATTATAGTTATATTACTGTTTCAAACAACTGGACAAAACATGACCCAAGATCATCAGTATTGCTCTTCTTGTAATAACATGATTGTCTCAAACACCTGTCTCAAGCGGTCTGTTTGGGGCTGGTTTTAAGCCACACCATATTATTTACTATAAACTTGAGTGGTATTAACTGTAGATATTTACATATAAAATATAAAATTCTCAGATAATCCCAGACTGAATATCAGAGTTTGTAGACACTGTATTACAACCATTATATACATGGTAAAAAAAGTGTTTAAAAGTAAAATCCTGATCAGCTATAAAATTCTGATCAATGCAGGTTTTGGCAAGATTACAAAATCTCTTAAAACACAGGTTTCTACCTTTCAAGTACATAAAAGAAATGCACTGCAATCCTGAAAGTATTAAAATCTACTTAATCCCTATCTACATAGGAAGAATCTCCCTCTCTGCAGTATCTCATAACATGTTTTAGCAGATATTCTAATCATATTGGGTTCAGTTAAAATTACTTTCAACTTGTCCACCTCATTCATTGCTAAAAAAAAATTGGAACTGACCTCTCAGCTTTGCTGAACAAGACATTTCTAATGTCATTATACAAAATACAGTCTAACAAAACATGACTTTCATTTTCTATGACATTGCAAAAAGGACAAACCCGGTGTTCAACTGCTAAGCCTTCAAACCGTCCGGTTTCTAAGCGTATAGGTGCGACACCACATCTAAATTTACTGAACGCTGATCTATGATTTGGTGGTAAAATCAGAGTGCAGTACTTTTCAACATGGTATACAGTTTTTAATGTACAGTAGGTACGCAGTTTGTTTCGACCACGCCCTGATGGGCCAACAGGTGAATTTAACTTCCTAGACCAGTCATGAACAAATTTTTCCATCATTTTCTCTTGAATTGATCTAGTAATATCAAGCTTAGAAATAGGAATTGACAAGCTACAAAACTTTTGTAAATTCAGATCTTTGAAAAACTTTTTAACACAGAAATACCAGTTTTTGGTATGCTCTGATTTGGAGAAGGCCCATAGTGCTACGCGTTTATTGAGTCTTGAGGAATTTGTACATGTTATCCTAGCCCAAAAGTTGGCTACTACCTTCCACTGTCTAATACTATTAGGAACCCAACCCATTTCACCTGAAACAGCAACTGAGGGTGTATACTTACCTACCCCTAAAAAGAATCTCATTGCTCTGTTTTGAACAGAGGAAATACAAGAATATTCTTTATGACCCCATATTGCGGCGCCGTACCCAATAACTGGCCACACTATGGAGTCATAAAGCTTAGTAAATACATTGTAAGGTACACCCCCAGCTGCTTTACACTTTGCAATCACAAGACCCAACGCACGACCAGCACTAAGTGCCACCATGTAGAGCAAAGGGCCCCTGTGGGAGCACCCGCCCTTCCTCTTGACCAGGGTGTGCACTGTATTTATTTTTGAAACATATCGTCAAAGTAGACATAAATTGTAAAAACTGGACTAGATCATCATAATTGGTAACTAGAATCATTTCATTAACTCAGTCATTGAGCCCTAGTGACGCATATATGCGTCCTTTACCAAATGTGCACATGTAAAGAGTACACTTATACTATGCAAACAGTGATGTCCCTGATCAGAGGGCTCCTGCAGGAGCCCTCTGATCAGGGACTTCACTGTTTGGCATTTTTCAATTTATTACAAAATACAACCGTAAATAGTCTACAATGGACCAGCCTTTATTGCAAACTGGTATTGTCCGTTAGAAGTTTCAGGGGATAATGAGTTAAAGTTCCAGTGACCAATGAGTAATTTCAACATTCTAGTAAAACCTTTCTATAATGACCACTAATTTCTGTGAGTTATCAGATGTTAACGAAGTTAACAAAGTGACATTAAAACAGAAAGCTCCTGGAAGCTTTCTGTTTTAAGGTCCCATTGCTTTAAGCTATCACCTGTTTTTTATACCATCAATTAACCTTCGCTTTAATGGTCGTAATAAGGGTTTTTTACTGTAATTCATTTCAATGTTTTATTTTTCTTCCATACAGGAGACATGTGCAACATAACAATGTAATCAACTCTAACATTTCAAATAGCAGTATACGTGAGATATGTGACGAATCAGTATTTACGACATAAAGCTAAAATACTCCATCACTTGAGCAATACTCGTGTAAAACTAAAAAGTATATTAAGAACCATGTTGTTACTGCATGATACAGACAATGCAGAAAGCTCCTTCAGGTTAATACATATTTTGCCATCAAAAAAATCTTGTATTTCTTTTCGAGTAGTCGTTAAAAATCTCGTATTCCTTTTCGACTAATCGTAGAAATTCTTGCTTTTCCTTTCAACTAGTCAAAGGCGAAATACAAGTTTTTCTACGGCCCATTATAAATTTTAACAACAGCTTGGGAACAATCTCATCTCAAACGCTTTATAACGATGTGCATCGTCTATGAATATACTAATTCTAATATTTCATATATAGTTTTCATTCACATGTACTTCAACTGATGTCACATTTTGCGATTTCGTGTAACGTATTTTCTTTCAAGACTTAAAACCTCGGAAATAGAAATACATAAATGGAGAAATTCGATGTTGTAGGGAAACGATATGAATGTTCAACCAATTTGTCCCCAAATGACCCATGGTTTTATACTGCTATTATATATCAAATAATACTAGTCATGCTGCATCTTTAACCCTTTCCCCCATAGAAGCGACTTTTAGCGTATTTAATTTATTCCTCCGCTGAAGAAATTAGTTCCAGTTTATACCCTCATGAACAATGACCATTACAAATATTTTATATAGCCTAGCAGATTTTAGCTTAAAGCAGGCTGAAAGTAAAGCAGAATGTGCCTTAAGGCACATTCTGCTTTACTTTCAACCTGCTTTAAGTGGTCACCTGTCTTCAAAACTAAAAACAGGCTATGAGGTAAAGGGTTAAGTACCAACTGTGAATGTTTTTTAAATCAATGTTGTCTTTAATGTATGCATTGCGTTTCGGAATTGGAGGTAGGTAAGTGCAAACAGAAATTGCATAACTTTTAGCGATTAATGCTGTGACAGAACGTTAATTGAGAATAAGTATCATAGTATAAACCCACTCTTGGCTATTAAAAAGCAATCAAAATAGAATAATGATCCTGTCTATTTCAGAAACACACATACTGTCGTGTACTGTCTGTCTACTGCATAACCCCGTTTAAACGCTTCATGGGTAAGCGGATTGGAGGAAGAGTCCATGGATATATTTTTTTATTTTTTATTCATTATTATTATACATGTACCAGGTTTATATAGCGCTCTTTTCACGCAGGAGTTGTGCGTTAAAAAGCGCTTCACATGAAATCATATAAATGTACTTACAAAGAGAGAAAAGACAAATAACTACATGTATATTTACAATAAGGTAAATACAGTGGAGAATCTGTTATTCTTTCCAAAAAACGCGTTTACGCTAAAACTATTATTTGCAGTGCAAACAGTTTGGAGCCAGATCAGACGCCGGGTAACCCGGCGTCTGATCAGGCTCCAAACTGTTTGCCACCAAGATAAACATGAAATATCAGAATTGTCCAAAAGTTGTACTTTTCTACGTTTTAGTGCTTTGCGTTTGCGTACGTTTGCGTTTAAACGGGAAAGAATAACAGATTCTCCACTGTACATACTACTCGTAATTCTTTCAATATAATTACAAAGATTATAAGAGGTCTATATTGTCTTTCATGGGGTTTCTGCAATAGTTTTATCCTGCATCGGACGACATTAAGATGTGCCAAATAGTTGTGCATCTAAAAACTGGCTTGATAAAAGTTGGTCACATTGTAAATAGAAAACAAACATTTCTTTATAGCCATTTTTGTCGGAAGTTAATACAATACATCGAGAGTCGGTATCAAACATGTCGCTTTCAAATTAATCGTGAGAGTTTTACATGTACCCCTTTACCGTTTCATAGTTGTCTGTGTCAATGTTTTTGTTTGCAAGATCGTTCCAAGATAAGATTCAATGTAGTTTGACTTAAAACATATCGATACGAGTGCCAAACAGTTTGGATCCTGATCAGACGCCGCGACACGCGGCGTCTGATCAGGATCCAAACTGTTTGCAATGTTGCCTTTTGATTTGATTTGATTTGTTTTGATTTTACGTCGCTTTCAACAGTATTTCAGTCATATCGTGACGTCCAGCTAATTATAGGTGGAGGAAGAGCCCAGAAGTCCTTTATGCACTGTTTCAGGCACAAATCGGCAACTGGATAGAACCACCGACCTTCCGCAAGCCAGCTGGAAGGCTTCCCCACATGAAAAATCCGAACGACCCTACTGGGATTCGAACTCACAGCGGTGAGGAGCTTAGTGTTGCCTTTTGGCGCCGTTAGCAGCGAAATAGTAAAGCATCATTACTGTATCTGCATCGCATGACCGATATATTCCGTTATACAGTGGAGAAGACGTTATTTGTTCCCGATTATACGAAATTAAACGCAAACAATGTGAAATAAAATATACAAAATAATAGCTTTTTTAAAACGTTGAAGATGTATTTTTATTTTATCGGCAACAGTTTGGAGGCTGATCAAACACCGAGTAACTCGGCGTTTGATCAGGCTTCAAACAATTGTAATGGAAATTATTCTTTTAGCAGAAACGCGTTATTTTGGAAAGTATTTCGTCTTCTTCGTTATATGCCATTTGTCAATATTCCCGGAAATCAAACTTTATGTGTAGACGAAATGGACAACACAATCCGATTATCTGGTCGTTTGCAATCACAAATCATATAATTCTTAAAGACATTTCCTGGCGACCTTTCGGTCATAACGCCTTGCCAGACAATTTCCTTGCAAAAAGCATGGTTCTTGTACACATGCCGGTAGCAAAGAACCATTTAAGCGTCTCATGTGAGACCCGACCTATATATTTGATAGGCCAATGTTCTCATTCCAGAAATAACCATGGAAAAGCCTCTAGAGCATGAGTTTGTCTGGACCTTACCAGGTAAACTGATACATGTATTGTTATACCTTCTGGTAGCTTATGCTGCATGCTTTTTCACGCCTATCGAGAACAATGGGAGGGAGGGCTCCATCAATGGACTGGGGAATATCTTTAAGTTCCACAACATTCAGAAAAATGTTGGAATAATCAGGGATTGTTTGTTTGCATTCTTTGTTCTTGAATACAAACAAAAGTATATGGTCGATTTAAATTGTGTTCACACAAACTTGAAACAGAAAGTTGACGTTTTACTTCGTCAAAAATAATAAGGTCACATACAATGGCCAACTAGCAACAAATTTAATAATTTAATGTCTTCTTGTAAGACGAAAATATTGTTGAATATTGTTAAGTATAATAAAGAGAGTATGAATACCTTGGATATTGTTGCTGCTTTGTGATTTATGTACTTAATGTATGTCTAGTTTTTAAATTTGGCCGAAGACACGTAGTTAACTCTTTCGCCGCTAACTTCGCCAAAAGGCGACTTTGCAAACAGTTTGGGATCATGATCAACTGCCGCGTAACGCGGTATCTGATCAGGATCCAAACTATTTGCAAAGTCGCCTCTTGGCGTCATTGGCAGTGAAAGAGTTAATACTAATGCTTTAACACAAACAAACAAGTTTCAAGCCTTAACATATAGTATTTAACCCATTTACGCCCAGTATATTCTTCCATGTTTATATATTGGATTTGTCCATATTTTATCAAAGGGATGCCTGGTCAAAAAAATCATTTTCATTTTGTTTTATATTGAAATTCATATCAGCAAACAGTGTATAATATGATCAGACGCCGCATAAGGCCGCGTCTGATCAGAGTCTACAATGTTTGCCTATGTCCTATATATGGGATCGTGGGCACAAATGGGTTAATTATTCTCCATAATCAGAACACATTTCAGTGACAAAAATCTTGTGTTTTATCTAATATAAACCAAAAGTAATAGTGTTAGAAAATGAAAGTTTTACAATCGAGTATTCGCAAAACAATATTACGATCAAATGCTCAAACGAAAATTTATTAATTTTAAATGATGTAAAGGATACAACATGCACTCAGCAATCAGCATATTCCTGGGACAAAATATAACAGAAAGGTCATAGGAGCTGTAACTGTCTGGCCAGTAGCTAATAGGATTGCATTTCCCATTTCGTGTAAATTCTGAAATCAGGAAATGCCGACAAATTACATATAAAATATTACTACTGTCACGAAATGCAGATTTTCTTAAGGTTCTTTTATATACAAAATTTGAATGCAATCAAAAGAGTTATGCTCCTATATTAAATTAAGAAAATCCATTTATGAGGCGCATTTTTTATTTACCGGTCTAATGCAATAAAGTCTCTGAATTACTTCCACTTTCACTCTTTCGCCTCCAAATTTTACCGCCTGTTTTATCCATGTTGCAGACAAAGTATCGTCTGCTTCAACTTGTCGTCTGCAATTCATGCAAAATTTCTGATTTGGGTTTGGATTTGTTATGATTTTACGTCGCTTTAACTCTTGTCATGTGACTTGGCTAAACTTTGCAAACGACTTAGGTTCCATGCGTGGCGACTGATCGGAATCCAAACTATTTTCAACAAATGCGGTGAAACTGTGAATGGCAATCTGCCTGTGGTGATCAAACAGATTGCTGCTTATAGCAGGGTAGAAGTAAAACAAGAGCTTTCCGTTTGGATTCTGTCACGCGCTAGGTATAAAGCATCTGTTTTCAACACTGAAAAGCATACCATTCTATGCAATGTTTTAATATTAACATGCATTTGGACTGAGAACATTGACCTAGCAAAATATAATACTCATTTATGCTGATAATTTTAGCATAGGAATATAAAACAGCAGTCAATATCTGATAACGGGGTGAAGATATTTGTAATAAAACAACTCTCATTAGACAATAACTGCTGTTAAACCCTGCTGTTATCAGGACATGGTAGACGCATGCAAATAGTATTACTATGAATTAATAAAATCGTGAAAAGATATTACTTTAACCCTTTCCCTTATAGAAGCCGACTTTTAGCACATGCATTTTATTCATCTGCTGAAGAAAATAGCTCCAAATTATACCGTAATGAATATATGTCATATTTAATACTTTCCTTATTCTAGTATGTAATAGCTTAAAGCAGAATGCGTCATATGGCGCATTCTGCTTTATTTTCAACCTGCTTTAAGTAGTCACCTATTTTCAAAAATAGAAACAGGCTATCTAGTCATGGGTTAAAGGAAAATGAAAACAGCCAAGCTTAGAACTAAGAAAAGCGGTGAAACAAAAAGCACTGTATGTTGACCAGTTTATAAGTTGAGTATTTGGACAATGTTACATGAAAGTTTGACCTTGAGAATAGAATCGACCAATGGCCTTTTTTATTTACGTTGAAGATCGATCCAATGTCTTTTTTCAACGTTGAGAACTGATACAGTGTCATTTTCAAGTTGAGAATCGCATCAAGTCATTTTCCAACATACTTTCACGTAACTCCGGAATTACTGTTTTTACTATTTTCTAATTCAATACCTCTCAATTTCATACCAATAAATAAACACGAAAGACTCAAGCAGGAAACGTAACACAAACAATACAACCACCTCTCAAGCAGAACACACACACACAGTCATACCACAACAAACACACACACACACACACACACACACGCAATACCATTCCTTCATCTACACACTAAATAGAAAACAACACGCAAGACAAACATAAAGCAAAGTGAATATAGGAGCCCGCCTTGGTACGGTCAGTAGCAATCAATAATTAACTATAAATTAATTAATTATTAACAACTATCGTATAGTTATATACACACTATCACACACTATACACACACTATACACACTATTATATACACACTATCGTAGTTTAAGATAGACAGGCCTAAGCAAACAGTATTTACCCTGATCACACTGTTCCCTCTGGAGCAGTCTGGTCAGAGTTTACACTAATTATTATTCAGTTTGCACATTTTGAACAACTATATTGTAACTGTGCGATTAAAGCAATTATGATAATTTTAGGATTCTTACGGTATATACAGTGGAGAAGCTGTTATTCTTTCCCGTTTAAACCCAAACGTACGCAAACGCAAAGCGCTAAAACGTAGAAAAGAACAACTTTTGGACAATTCTGATATTTCATGTTTATCTTGGTGGCAAACAGTTTAGAGCCTGATCAGACGACGGGTTACCCGGCGTCTGATCTGGCTCCAAACTGTTTGCGCTGCAAATAATAGTTTTAGCGTAAACGCGTTTATTGGGAAAGAATAACACATTCTCCACTGTATCAGTACGGCAAATACATTACTTACAGTGAAGAAAACGTTATTCTTTCTCGATTAAACGCAAACGATACGATATCGCAATGCTTAAAAGGGGTAAAATGACAACTTTATGAAAAGTTTGGCCACTCATTTCAATCTGAGTGACAAACAGTTTGGAGCCTGATCAGACGCCGGGTAACCCGGCGTCTGATCTGGCATTAAACTTTTTGCAAAGGAAATAATAGTTTTACCGTTAACGCGTTTATTTGGAAAGAATTATGTTTTCTCAACTGTATGTAGACCACCTATCTGTAACTTTTTGACCTTTGTATCATTAACAAGAATCTTGAGTTGAACTATTTCGTTTACGAGTTTTTAATGTGCAGTGATCAGAACTGATTTAATGGTTACCTTATCGGATACAAAGTTGATAACAAGTATCATACACCTGATGGGAGCCCATAAAAACTCCAAGAGTGAAGTGTTGTGTCCATCAGGCCAAAAGTTCAGACTAAACCACTGATTGAATATAAATAGAATGTGAGCTGACTACACTCACTATAGTTTTTAATTTTTTAAACCATTTGTGCTAAGGGTACAATAAATGGAACATAGGCAAACAGCGTAGACTCAGATCAGACGCTGCATTATGCAGCGTCTGATCTGAGTCTGCACTGTTTGCTAACTGATTTTGTATCATAAATAAAATGCAAAATTAGATCAGGTACGTTACCCTCTTAAATAAAAATGGACTAATCTAATATATAAATATGGAAGAACCCACTAGTCGTTTCGCGACACCGGATCTTGTTTCAAACGACTTTTGCAAATTGTAGTACATGTAATTCGAAAGCAGTAGACGAAAGATTCAAACAAATGATTGCTAAACGAACGATAAACGTAAAACACGAAGTTCCTGTACAAACTTTCTCTTTTCGTTACCCCTGTGTTCAACTGCCTTTGTTATTTATCATCAAATATGAGCCTTTGTAAGGAAGATAATTTCCGGTTTTTAAATTTTTGCGCAAGGTAAAAAAATGCTTAACATAATATGGTGATTGTCTAAGTCGAAACCATCTCAGAGAGAATCAGTCTGCATGGCATTGGAACAACATATAAAATATTAATTCCGAGGAGTTTTTAGTTTCGCGATTTTCGCGAATAACATAAAATTCGCTTTTTATCATCTGCTTCAAATCTAACGTTTTGTGTTGTTGGTTTTTTTTAAACGAAAGACTTGAGGTACTTTGGGCAAACAAACCTCTCCACAAAAACTGTTTGTACAATCGAACTTCGATATCTCGAACTCAGTTAAGTCGACATATCCGTGTCTGAAAGTTAAAACGCGGCTGAGCCGCGTTTCAACTTTCAGACATGGATATGTTTGCCTAAACCGAACTTGAAATAAGGCAATTACCGTTTTGAATTATCGGATAGTTCGAGTTATATGAGTTCGAGATATCGAAGTTCGACTGTATTTATATTTGAGTTCGGCTTTGGTAAATGTATATTTTTTATCGTAGCAAGGAAAATGAGACACAGGTTAGACTAATGCGTGTGTATCCAGAATAATTATGGTGATTATAGAATGTATCTAGCCGCTATTCAACAGCACTGTACAAGTTGTATCTTTAGTTCCTACGCATTAGATAAAAATAATGTAGAAATAAATGTTGTTTAATCTTAAGCAATTACATGTACAGTAAAACCTCTCTATTACGACCACTTAATTGTGTCTTTTATACAGTCAATTAACATTTTTAGTGGTCGTAATAGAGGGGTTTTGCTGTACTTTTATTTTGATAACAATCGACTGCATTGCTTTTTTAAAGAACAGAATCATTTTGTTTTATTTTAGACCATTACTTTAACACTCGTATCATAGATTCTGAAAGTCAAATAATATATTAACTTCAAGATTTTGGAATAACATTTTTTTAACCCATTTATACCCAGTGGATTCTTCCATGTTTATCATATATTGGATTAGTCCATTTTTATCAAAGGGATGCCTGGTCAAAATTTTCGTTTTCATTTTGTTTTATATTGAAATTCCGATCAGCAAACAGTGTAGACTCTGATCAGGCGCCGCATAATGCGGCGTCTGATCAGAGTCTACACTGTTTGCCTATGTCCCATACATGTATATCATGGGATCGTGGGCACAAATGGGTTAAAAGAGAAACTGCACGTAAAGACACTGCATTCAACCAACTACTCAATAATTACACATTTTTACGCATGCAATTTATTCCTCCATTGGTGAAAATAGTTCCACTTTATAGACATGGATATGAAGTGATCTTTCTATCATAGCAGATGATAGCATAAAGCAGGCTGAAAGTAAAGCAGAACGCGCCTTTAAACTAGAAACAAGCATATGTGGTAAAGGGTAAAACAACAACACTTTTTGTTTAATTTAATCATTACTTTTACATTCGTATTATTGACTCTGAAATTCAAATAACTTCCAAGGGCTTTAGGAATAAAAACTGCCGTCTAGACGGTGTCTTTAATGGCACCTGTCTGTTTTAATTCTCCTAATTGAACATTTACATTTAAAAGTAGTAGATCTAGTAGATCTACGCATATACGATGGAAGACCTAAACATGTATTCACTTATTTATTTAATATAAGATGACTATTTATGCAAATGAGATAGAATAAATTGTGATTATATGTGATAGTATCCAGAGTCTAACTACACGGCAGTTAGGCAGCGAATCATCTATCACAATATGATCTTTTTAACTCTGTCACTGCCATTGGCACCAAAAGGCGACTTTTGAAACAGTGTGGGTCTGATTAGAGTCTGCACTGTTTGGCATACTACAATACATTGACAAAAATAACCCTAGATTATAGAAAATCTATGAATAGAAAATGCTAGATCTAGTCAATCACTATACCAACTGCGATAACAAAGAAGACACTGAAGCGTATCAAACTTTTCTTTATGTAAATTTTCTACGATAAGCACGTGCCGAAAAGATCATGTGAAAGTCATCAGCATCTCCAGAACTCGAGATGCGGGCCGCCCGCTGTCGAACTACCTTAAGGCGCATTCTGCTTTGCTTTCAACCCGCTTTAAGTGGTCAATTGTCTTCAAAATTAGAAGCAGGCTATGGGGTAATGGTTCAAATAGGCTAAAGGGAGGTTTTAGATAAACTACATGCACAACTGAATCTATACGTGACGTGATAAACGAAGTAAATGTGCTTTTTATTCATCATAAAAATGTAGAAATTCGTTGTAAGTTGATAATGAAATCGCGTGGGAGAAGTCTGGCCCATCGGGATTGAAGTGTCATACTCTTTCAAGTGATAATTTCTATAAACGTCAATGCCAGACGTTACCGCCACTACGAGAAATTCAATTTATAACTTGGAATAGAACCAATTTTATACAGTAATATTTGGGTTTAGCGACCATTCAACGGCTGGTCCTTTGGACGGATAGTTCTAAGCTTATTGGAGCTTTCACGCTATTACGTTTGTTCCACATTTACTCACTACGCCAGAACTTCACCTTTATTTTAATCCTTCATTGAAGAAAAAAGTTCCAATTTATAGCCATGAATACCATATTCTCTCACTGAGGAATATATATTATAGGTAATATCTTCTCTATTCTATAGCAGAATGTCGCTTAAAGCTGGCTGAAAGTAAATTAGAGTGCGCATTTTGGCGCATCCTGCTTTACTTTCAACTTGTTTTAAGCATAGTTGGTTCTTTTGAGTTGGGTTTACATACTATACATGCTTATAGTCACATGTATATAAATAGAATTAGGGTACATAAAAGTATACTCGAGAGAACCATCTATTGCTTTAAGTGGTAAATTGTCCTTCCCCCCACAAGTTCTATCATTACATTAACCTTTAAAGGGACTCGCAACCGGATGGTGTACTTGTCAAAATAAAATAAAATACTCAAATAAAAGCAAATTTGTGGCATTATTTGGCTTCTGACATTAAAAAAATATGATCAGTCCAAAAAAAGTCTTAAGAATCGTCACCGAATCTTAGATTTTTAGATAGTTTCCATCGTTTTTCTATACCGACTAGTAGACGGTATAGTTGTTGTTGTTGCTTCTCTACACGGGCTCAGACATAAACACGAGCCGAATTACGAAGCTGTATGCACTTTCGATCGCTACACATTGAAATACGTTAAATCGATCCGAGATAAACGGATAGTTCCGTGGTCCATTGGTCTAAGCGGTTTCCCCTATTTTGCCTTCTGTCCGCCAATGTCGGGCCCCGGGTTCGAATCCCACCAGAGACCAATATTTTTTTTTATTGAAATACATTTTTTTTAACAGAATTTCTTATCCTAAACTAATTCTTTACCATTTATATAAGCGTTTGACACATATTTACAAATTACTATTTTTAATGCACCATCTGGTTGCGAGTCGCTTTAAATGCCCAGTTTTAGCAGATTAAGTTTTGCCTCATTCCGTGAGGATACATGTAGCGGCTGAAGTACGAATTAGCTCGCTGTCTCTAACTATACACACATTTGACACCGGGGGAGGGGGCGTCTGATCAGTATCCAAAATGTTTGACACTCTTATCGATATTTCTTAAGTCATACAACCTCGAATCTTACTTCGAAACGATCTTGCAGACAACAACATTGAAGCAGATGCCAATCAAGCTAGTGAATGGATAGCCATCTCACGATTAATTTGGCACCGAAAGGGTTAAAAGAAACGAAATGCAATAAAATTGAGAACAATCTTGTTGTGTTTTTTTTAATAAAATTGTCAAGTATTTTGGAGACTGGTCAGCCGCCAAGTTACCTGGCATCGGGTCGGATTCCACCTTTTTGGGGGGGAACAGTGGTAGCATAAGCGCGTTTATTGGAAAAGATTACCGTTATCACCACTGTAAGTTTAGCTATTTGGCATTTTGTCTAAAGAAACATTTTATAGTATAAAATACTGTAGAACTTAATCTGACACCTTGTTACGAAAAGTCCAATTTGGATCCAAACTATTTGTATATGTTAGTTGTGCTCAGCCTTCTAAAAGATAAAGGTAAGCTTTATGTAATGTCGCATATGGTAAACAATCAACATAAGATCTGTAGAGTTTATTGCGGCAAACAATGCTATATCAATTAACAGACATACTGACCTTGCCAAGTAGATGTCATTGACTAAGTGAAGTCAGCGATCACACAAAGGGAAGAGCAAGTCGCTACCGTCAAAACGGAAGAAGTTTGTTCCTAATAGGAAAATTCACCGGATATTAGAAGAGACATAACTACAGACTATGGTCCAGTCACTAGGTTAATCTCCCCTGATGGGTCAACCCTTAGCACAGAATAAGAGAATATTCTCCACAGATGGGCTGAACAGTTTAAACCTTCCCCCCATAGAAGCGCCTTTTAGCGCATTCAATTTATTCTTCAACAGAAGAAAATAGTTCCAATTTAAACAGTCATGAATATGTATCATAACATGTTTGTCCTTTTTTCTAGCAGATGATAGCTTACAGCAGGTTCAACGTAAAGCAGAATGTGCATTAAGGTGTATTCTGCTTAACTTTCAACCTGCACCTCCACGTCAAGACGGATCTTGTGGAGTACAAGCATTAAAGTTAAAATTGAAGTGCTTAAAGTAAAACAGGCTATGGGGTAAAGGGTTAAATATGTACAGGACAGAAAATCATCATGAAGTTGGACCATCTAAAAGAGAGACAATTATGATAAGAGATCACAGCACTGGGCTATCCCTTTACCCTACATACTGTTTCTAGTTTTGAAGACAGGTGACCACATAAAGCAGGTTAAAAGTAAAACAGAATATGCATTAGGTGACCACATAAAGCAGGTTAAAAGTAAAACAGAATATGCATTAAGGCACATTCTGCTTTACTTTCAGCCTGCTTTAAGATAAAATCTGCTCAGATAGATGCAATATTTCTTACGATGCATATTCATGACTGTATAAAGTGGAAATATTTTCTTTAGAGGAGGAATAAATAAATGGCATTAAAATACGTAACAGTTAATGTTGGGTAATTGGTTAGGTGGACACATCAGGGAGAACGTGTTAGCAATTTTCTGTTTACTCACTCATACCTTGAACACCAAAGTAAAGTTCTGTTTACACTCATACCTTGAACACCAAAGTAATGTTTCAGTTTCCTCAATCATACCTTGAACACCAAAGTAATGTTCAGTTTACTCATACGTACCTAGAACACCAAAGTAATGTTCAGTTTACTCACTCATACCTAGTACACCAAAGTAATGTTCAGTTTATCCACTCATACCTAGAACATCAAAGTAATGTTCAGTTTACTCACTCATACCTAGAACACCAAAGTAATGTTCAGTTTACTCACTTATACCTTGAACATCAAAGTAATGTCCAGTTTACTCACTCATACCTAGAACACCAAAGTAATGTTTAGTTTACTCACTCATACCTAGAACACCAAAGTAATGTTCAGTTTACTCACTCATACCTAGAACACCAAAGTAATGTTCAGTTTACCCACTCATACCTTGAACACCAAAGTAATGTTCAGTTTACTCACTCATACCTAGAACACCAAAGTAATGTTCAGTTTACCCACTCATACCTTGAACACCAAAGTAATGTTCAGTTTACTCAATCATACCTAGAACACCAAAGTAATGTTCAGGTTTACCCACTCATACCTAGAACACCAAAGTAACATTCAGTTTATCCACTCAAACCTTGAACACCAAAGTAATGTTCAGTTTATCCACTCATACCTAGAACACCAAAGTAATGTTCAGTTTACTCACTCATACCTAGAACACCAAAGTAATGTTCAGTTTACTCACTCATAACTAGAGCACCAAAGTAATGTTCAGTTTACTCATACCTAGAACACCAAAGTAACATTCAGTTTATCCACTCATACCTTGAACACCAAAGTAATGTTCAGTTTACTCACTCATACCTAGAGCACCAAAGTAATGTTCAGTTTACTCACTCATACCTAGAGCACCAAAGTAATGTTCAGTTTACCCACTCATACCTAGAACACCAAAGTAATGTCCAGTTTACTCAATCATACCTAGAACACCAAAGTAATGTTCAGTTTACTCACTCATACCTAGAACACCAAAGTTATGTCCAGTTTACCCACTCATACCTAGAACACCAAAGTAATGTTCAGTTTACCCACTCATACCTTGAACACCAAAGTAATGTCCAGTTTACCCACTCATACCTAGAACACCAAAGTAATGTTCAGTTTACTCACTCATACCTTGAACACCAAAGTAATGTTCAGTTTACTCACTCATATCTTGAACACCAAAGTAATGTTCAGGTTTACTCACTCATACCTTGAACACCAAAGTAATGTTCAGTTTACTCACTCATACCTTGAACACCAAAGTAATGTTCAGTTTACTCACTCATATCTTGAACACCAAAGTAATGTTCAGGTTTACTCACTCATACCTTGAACACCAAAGTAATGTTCAGTTTACTCACTCATACCTTGAACACCAAAGTAATGTTCAGTTTACTCACTCATACCTTGAACACCAAAGTAATGTTCAGGTTTACTCACTCATACCTTGAACACCAAAGTAATGTTCAGTTTACCCACTCATACCTTGAGCACCGAAGTGGTGTATAAGTGTTATGGAGGTCTATGAAAAACACGAAAACTAAAAATAATTTTGTTATTTTATGTTCTATAATTCTATGTTGTTTCATAAATCAGTATCACAGTTAAATCTCTTTGAATATAATATAAAAAGATGCTAGTGAAATTGGCTGTTTTCATCAATAACATCTCAAGCTAAATACATTGTCTTGTATGGCACCACCAACTGATGATGTACACAATGGAGAAGAAAGGTTTAAGCTCATACTGACAACCCTGATATTTAGCAACCTTTCAATGAAACTAGAAAATATCTTGAAAAGTGTCTGCTAAATGCTTGGCTTAACTAAAGAAAACAAGATATGTTTATGAAACACTATGTCCCTTGATAAGACCATGACTTCTAAATTGCCTTGACCTTTCTGACCCAAGATGCACTGAGCCTAAGGGCTTCTGACACTGAGTACACATGCCAAATATGAAGTCTATGTCACATATGCCAATATTTTTCTGTGACATGGCCCAATTTGTACTAAGCTCAAGGGCTTCTTGAGATGAGTACACATGACTCTATTACAAGCAATTGCAAAGTAATGGTCAAGGTAAAGTTTTGGACAGACAGACAAACAAAGGAATACATGGATAAATAAACATCAGACAAGACCAAAAACAATAGGCCCCAAATATGCCATCTTGGGGGCATAAAAAGCTCAGAAGAAGCTTCTTCATTACATTTGAATAAAACAGCCATCTGTCACAAAGACATCTTATACAATTTTATTATGACTTGCTCAATACAGGTTCACTCAAAGTACTTGTTTGACCCTTTACCCCATATTACACCTTTTTACACCTCAAATAATTTATACCCAAATAAAAGAAGTGCCAAGATTGGTAGTCCTGAACATGCATTTCTTGTACCTTCCCAGGTGGCAGCTTAAAGCAGGTTGAAAGTAAAGCAGAATGTGCCTTAAGGCACATTCTGCTTTCCTTTCAACCTGCTTTAATTAGTCAACTGTCTTCAAAATTTAACACAGGTTTAAAGGGTTACAAGCATCTTACAACAATATATCTATAGAGAAACCTATGTAAAACTGAACACCTCTGAATTGAAAGTCTCTGAAAAAGCAAACAAATTTCTTCATTATCAAATCATTTGTCTTCTTGCTCATCAATACTCCAACAAAGATGTATACAAAACTCACAGTACAGATTACAGCTTAATGCAGAACACTGTAATCTAACTGTTGCTCTGAATTAAGCTGTCACCTGTCTTGAATATCAGCGAACAAAAGTTTTTTTTAATGGCTTCTAAACCTCTTTCAGGTTGAGGACCTCTAATAAGATTGGGCCAAAATCGATACTCTACGTACAGTGATCAGTCATTTTCGTCAACTGACTGTCCATTTAGAACAGGCAGACAGTTGACTGAAATGGCCGAACTCTCTCCATAGCATACTGATATTGACCAATATTGAACCAATCTCATTAGGTTCCGAAGTGTTCTGTCTTTCATAGGTTTCATTCTCTCTATCATCATCATCTATCAACAAATAAATAATTAACATATACTTAACAATTATTTCATGGTTTTGCATCAATTTGGCTGGTTTTGTTGATAAACTTTGGCATTTTACTGCAATTAATGGATATTCACTCATTTCTTGATACACAGTCAAACTTGGATACTTCGAAATTGCGTAATTTAATATTTCCATATTATATAAGTTGAATTTCAAGGACTAGAAAAGTGGAACATATCCTTATTTCAAAGTTGAGCCACGTTTTAACTTTGAAATATAGATATGTTTGACTGAAATAAGTTCTAGATATTGAAGTTTTGCTGTATAGAAATAACATTTAGATGTTGAATGCTGAATTTGCAGAGTGGACACAAATTGCTTCATTTAATTGGCAGGGAAAGGATTTCAGCAGATATAACATATACAGTAAAACCTGTGTTAACCCATTACCTAATAAATATGACTTTTTATGAACTGAATTTATTCCTCCACTCAAGAAAATAGTTCCAATTTATACAGTCATGGATATGTATCAAAAGAAAAAAACTCTGTATTCAAGCAGATGGTAGCTTAAAGCAGGCTGAAAGTAAAGCAGAATGCACCTTAAGGTGCATTCTGCTTTACTTTCAACCTGCTTTAAGTGATCTCCTGTCTTCAAATCTAGAAACAGGCTATGGGGTAATTGGTGAACCTATTCCCCAATAAATGTAACCTTTTACCTCTTATTATTTCAACACCAAGGAAAGATATTCTCACCTTGGAAGTCATGAACATAAAATTAAGATGACATTTCTGGTATATCTCCTGCTATTAATTTAAAGCAGGCTGAAAGTAAAGCAAAATACTCTTCAAAGAGAATTTTGTTTTACTATAAGCCTTAGTCCTTACAGAAAATTTGACCAAAACATATCAAAACTGGCTGAAAGCAACGCATAATGTACCTTAAGGCGCACTTTGCTTTATGATCTGCTAAAAAGACGAAAAAGAAGAAGGATAAAGAAATATTTCTTACAGTGCGAATTCATCACTGTATAAAGTGGACTAACTGTCATCAGTGGGGGAATAAAATTAAGGCATAACAAGAGCCACAAGCGGCCCTAAATCGCTCACCTGAGGAAATATTGTGTTATACTCGATGCATAATGAAGTTTGTCATTGCATGTATTTGGACTGTTGCATGAAACTGAAACAACTCGGAATTAGGTTTTCCTGTAGAAGTCTATGTAAAACTGATAAGCCCCGGGGCGGGTCCATTTTTTACCCTGTGGTCATGATTTGAACAATTTTGTTAGAGGATCATAAGGCAAAGCTAAATGCCAAATATAAAAGGTATGGGCCTTACGGTTTCAGAGAAGAAGATTTTTAAAGGTTTTACTACATAAGTCTTTGTAAAACTTATAAGCCTCGGGGCGGGGCCATTTTTGATCCGGGGGTCATGATTTGAACAATCTTGGTAGAGGTCCATAACTTGATAAGGCAAAGCTAGATGCCAAATATAAAAGGTCTGGGTCTTAGGGTTTCAGAGAAGAAGAGTTTTAAAGGTTTATTCCAATATAAGTCTATGTAAAACTGATAAGCCCGGGAGCGGGGCCATTTTTTACCCGGAGGTCATGATTTGAACAATCTTGGTAGAGGACCATAAAGAAAAGCTAGATGCCAAATATAAAAGGTCTGGGTCGTAGGGTTTCAGAGAAGAAGAGTTTTAAAGGTTTATTCCAATATAAGTCTATGTAAAACTGATAAGCCCTGGGGCGGGCCATTTTTGACCCCGGGGTCATGATTTGAACAATCTTGGTAGAGGACCATAAGGCAAAGCTAGATGCCAAATATAAAAGGTCTGGGTCTTACGGTTTCAGAGAAGAAGATTTTTAAAGGTTTTCCTATATAAGTCTATGTAAAACTGATAAGCCCTGGGGCGGGGCCATTTTTGATCCGGGATCATGATTTGAACAATCTTGGTAGAGGACCATGAGGCAAAGCTAGATGCCAAATATAAAAGGTCTGGGCCTTACGGCTTCAGAGAAGAAGATTTTTAAAGGTTTTCCTATATAAGTCTATGTAAAACTGATAAGCCTGGGGCGGGCCCATATTTGACCCTGGGGTCACGATTTGAACAATCTTAGTAGAGGTCCATAAGGCAAAGCTACAGGACAAATATAAAAGGTCTAGGCCATACAGTTTTAGAGAAGAAGAGTTTTAAAGGTTTTCCTATGAAAAACTGATAAGCCCCGGGCGGGGCCATTTTTGACCCGGGGGTCATTATTTGAACAATCTTGCTAAAGGTTCACAACATGATGCTACATATGAAATTTGGTTGTCCTAGGACTTATAGTTATTGACAAGAAGATGTTTAAAGTTTTTACTATAGTTGTCAATATTACGTAAATACGGAAAATGACCACGCCCTCTGGCGGCCATGTTTTTTGACGGATCAAAATTCTTTGAACAACTTTGAAAGTATATTGATTGAGAAACATTTTGGTGAAAACCAAATTGAAATCGGACCCGTCGTTTTTGAGAAGAAGATTTTTTTTAGATATTGTGCATGGTTGCCATGGCAACAAGACCGATTGCCCCACCCACTTTTTTCCAACAAATTTTGAAGCTCACAACTACAGTATGTATCTGACCAAGTTTGGTTAAAATTGGGCTATTTGTTTCAGAGAAGAAGATATTTGAAACAAATTGTGAACAGACGACACCGACACGGACACGGACACCAACACCGACGTACGATCACAATAGCTCACCTTGAGCACTTTGTGCTCAGGTGAGCTAAAAAGGCTCATTTATGAAGTAGTGGGTTAATGCGAGCAAAAATGAATGCATAACTTTTATCCTGGATTAAGAACTAACATGCCTTAAAGAATCTCCATTCTTTTAAGATGCCCATTCAGTTCTGGATGCAAGGTTATAAAGCGTTTGAGTTGAATCTGAGATCATTCTCAAGCCTTTGACATACTTGAGAACGATCTCAGACTCAACTCAATGGCTTTATAAACTTGAGTCCAGGTTTGACTGTTACTAATAATTCATTATAAAGGAGTATGTACACTTATTTGGGAATGTTTCATCTTACAGGTAACAAATTAAATACCTTAAATACGCGTCGTGACATATTTCTAGATACATGTATACAGTGGAGAAGACATTATCCTTTCCCATTAATTTGTTGCCTTTAGTTTAAAAGCAGCCTGAAAGTAATGCAGACTGTGCCATGTGGCACCTTCTGCGTTACTTTCAGGCTGCTTTAGGCTACCATCTGCTGGGATAGAGAGTATACAGTGAAGAAAGTGTTATTCTTTCCCAATAAATGCGTTTACGCTAATACTATTATTTGCAGTGCAAACAGTTTGGAGCCAGATCAGACGCCGGGTAACCCGGCGTCTGATCAGGCTCTGAACTGTTTGCCACCATGATAAACATGAAATATCAGAATTGTCCAAAAGTTGTTTTTTTCTACGTTTTAGTGCTTTGCGTTTGCGTACGTTTGCGTTTAAACGGGAAAGAATAACAGATTCTCCACTGTAACTATTGTGTTGCATATTAATGGCTGTATAAAATTACTTATTTTCTTCAGTGGAGCAATAAATTAAGAGGTGCATAAAGGTGTATTATGAAGACATGGGTTAAACGTATCTGTACTATAGTAATAATGTCCATAGCACTAAGCAAGCAGTTTGGAGTCGATCAGATTTCGAGAATGTCTGCAACTGAACCAGCTACAAACTGTTGCTCAGGGCTCCAGATAAGAGAGAGTAAGCCCAATTAATCCAATATTTTCTTAATAACTTAAGCACCAAATCCTATGGTGTTACTACTCATTAGAATCGTCTCTGAGAGCAAGTTGAAAGTAAAGTTGAAAATTCCAGGCACTTGCAATCAGGCATAACCCGTTACTCTATAAATGTGCTCTTTTAAAATATTTAATTTATTCCTCCACTGAAGAAAATAGTTCTTAAGGAATATATAATTTAAGAAATACTGTCTGTACCCTAGCAGAGGGTAGCTTAAAGCAGAATGGAATGAATAGGCTCACCATCAGGATTAGAACAAATTTAAAGATTATAATTTTTTAAATACACCATAAACTGAGCCCTTCAGGTCATGAAAACTGGTGAATATTACACCATCACTGTAGCCTACAATTTAACCCTTTCCCCCATAGAAGCGACTTTTAGCGTATTTTATTTATTCCTCCGCTGAAGAAAATAGTTCCAGTTTATACCCTCATGAGCAATTACCATTACAAATATTTCATATAGCCTTGCAGATTTTAGCTTAAAGCAGGCTGAAAGTAAAGCAGAATGTGCCTTAAGGCACATTCTGCTTTACTTTCAACCTGCTTTAAGTGGTCACCTGTCTTCAAAACTAGAAACAGGCTATGAGGTAAAGGGTTAAGAAGGAGAAATACCTAACTGTCACTATGGCTCACTTGTCCCAGCTAGACAACAAGAGAACCAAAATGCCACAAAATATCCCTGTCATTGAAAAGGCATTGATAAGCAAGAAAATTATGAAATTAAGCATGATTATGTCAAGATATAAAACTATGTTTGCAAACGTCCAAGTAGACCATGAGCCATCATCTGGAAACAACATTTTTGAAAAAATCAGCGTTTACTTTCTTGTAGGGGGAAAAAATGAAGCATATAAAAAGGCAAGGAAAATACTTGAGCCAAAACCAAAATCAAGTATTGTGTAGAAAAGGCATTTCTGGACAATTATTTGCCATTATATCCGCAACCTTCATACATGCTAGCACAATGTGATAAAGTTCAATAATAGCTATAGACAATGGGAGTATTTTCAAACCTTTACCACCTTTTTATCACCACCAAAAATTATGTTGAGACTTTTCATTAAAATTTTCTTGAAGATCTAATAAGTAGTTAAAATACAGTAAAACCTCTCTATTACCACCACTGAATTTAATTAATTATTTTGTGTTTTAAGGCAGGGGTGACTGCTTAAAGCAAGTTGACTCATTTAGGAGCTTTGTGTTTCACTTTTACTTTGCTTAAAGCCCCCACCTGTCTTCTATAAATCTAGTTCTTTTTGGGGGTCACAACAGCGAGGTTTTACTGTACAAAATATAATTGAAACATAAAGGAGAATGTGTTATACGTGATAAAATAAAGCCCCCCCCCTTAACTAGAGCTCTATAATGGAATGGTAAAAAGTAAATGACAATGATACCAGCAGCTTCAAGGTGTGTGTTGAATAGTTAATGGTTCACTTAGTTCACCCTTTACTCCATAGCCTGATTTTAGTTTAGAAGACAGGTGACTACCTAAAGCAGGTTGAAAGTAAAGCAGAATGTGCCTTAGGGCACATTCACTTTCAGCCTGCTTTAAGCTACCATCTGCTGGATTACATAGACACTATTCCTTTTGATTATACATATTGATAAATTGTATAAAGTTAACCTATTTTCTTCAGTGGAAGAAAAAATTGTTAAAATACATATCTATGGAGTAATGGGTTAATCAGCCATTGAGAAGAAAAACCTTGGACATTCTGCCTTGCTTTTGTACATAAACTGCTTATCCCAAAGCCTGTTTCTAGTTTCTAAGTGACCACATTAAGCAGGTTTAAAGTAAATATGCCTTTTTAGGCCATTAATTCATTCCTACACCGAAGAAAATATGTCCACTTTATACAGTCCGGAATATGCACCGTAAGAAATCTTTTCCATATCCTAGGATTTGATTTGATTTATTTTGATTTTACGTCGCTTTCAACAGTATTTCAGTCATACTAATTACAGGTAGAGGAAGACCCCAGAAGTCTTTAATGCACTGATTCAGGCACAAATCGGCAACTGGGTAGAACCACCAACCTTCTACAAGCCAGCTGGACCATATCCTTAGACCTAGGAGGTGGTAGCTTAAAGCAGACTGAGTAAAGCGCCTTGAGGTGCATTCTGCTTGAACCTGCTTAGTTTTTATCTGTTTACAAAACTAGAAACAGGCTATAGTGGAAAGGGTCTCTTCGAGACATCCAAGCTTCCTCTTTCAATCTGTCTCTGCGACACTTTCAGACATCCTCTTTTAATTGGTGTCTGACCACAAGTTTGAATGTAGATTTAACCAATTCCCCCATGAATATGCCTTGTTACGCCTTTATTTATTCCTCCACTGAAGAAAATAGTTTCAATTAAAACAGTCATGAATATGAACCAAAAGAAATATATTTTCTTTATCCTAACAGATGAGAGCTTAAAGCAGGTTGGAAGTAAAGCAGAATGCGCCTTATGGCGCATTCTGCTTTACTTTCAACCTGCTTTAAGTGGTCACCTCTCTCAAAAAATTAGAAACAGGCTATGGGGCAATGGGTTAATGTATTACAAATGAGCCATGACAGGAGTAAATCAGACTTATTGCAATGTAAATTAGTGTTGACCTAATCCAGTAGTAATCTCAATCTCTGCGCTTGCTTAACCCATTACCCTATAAAAACACCTTTTTATGCCTTTAATTTATTCCTCCCTTGAGAAAAATAGTTCCAATTTATACTGTTATGAATATGTATGATAAGAAATACTTTCTATAGTCAAGCATATGGTAGCTTAAAGCAGGCTGAAAGTAAAGCAGAATGCACCTTAAAGCACATTCTGCTTTACTTTCAACCTGCTATAAGAGGTCAACTATTTTCAAAACTAGAAACAGGCTATGGGGTAATGGGTTCAAATCTACAGTTTCAATAATAGTTCACTGAACATGCTGGTGCCAGACAGCGTACACAAAAATACAAACAGTAGTAAAGTCGAACTTTGATATCTGAAACTCGAACATACCCGTATTTCAGAGTAAAAATCTGGCTTATCCACATTTTATCTTTGAAATATGGGTATGTTTGACTGAACCTAGCCTTAAATAATGCAGATCATGTATCGAACTATCGGATTATTCAAACTAAGGGAGTTTGAGATATCGAAGTTTGACTGTATCAAGGTTGTGGTGGCTGGTCTTGCACTACACTGTATGCAATGCAAAAAGGAAGTTTTCTCATGGCATTGCTCATATCAGGGCTCCAAAATAGGGAGTAAACTGGAAATATCCAACATGTTATCCGTCATGTCTGTACCAGAAACTTCGAGACGATTCTAATGAATAGTGACACCAAAGGGTTTGGTGCAGACATAAAGATTTTAGTTTTTTGAAAAACCACCCTTATCTGCGGCCCTGTGATATATTTATAATGGATTTTGTCACTTTCACTAATTTGCACATGATTGTCAATGAACACAGGGAACCACTTGTCTTTGTTCTATCTGTGCCTATGAGCACAGGGAACCAGTTTATTTATTCTTTCTGCGTCAAGGAACACTGGGAACCGCTGTCATTATTCTGTGTCAATGAACACAAGGAATCACTGTCTTAGTTCTTTCTGTGTCAATCAGCACGGAGAACCCAGGTTTTTACTTTTTCTGTGCCAATGAACACAGGGAACCACTGTATTAGTTCTTTCTGTGTCAATCAGCACGGGGAACCAGAGTATTTACTCTTTCTGTGTCAATGAGCACAGGGAACCACTGTCTTAGTTCTTTCTGTGACAATCAGAACAGGGAACCAGTCTCTTGGTTCTATATGAGTCAATCAGCACAGGGAACCAATTTTTTTGCTCTATCTGTGTCCATGAAACTAGGGAACCACTGTCATTGTTCTATCTCTGGGCTTATATGTCAGACCACAATACAACTTTCTTCTGTTTCTCACAGCTAAGGATGTAGGCACCAGTCGGGTGCCAGCAGCAGGCAATAATTGCATGGCTGAAACGAGAAACCAGTCAACATTTCACACAGGGTAAACACTTTAACCTTTTTCTATGTTGAATTTTCTATATGAACATTTCCACTTTCTATTATTGACCAGTTAACATTGATTGTAAGGGCTATTGTTTTTAAAAGCGTTGTCACAGGGGCACAAAGTTAAAAGTGAAGCAAACAGTTCATACCTTTAGGAGCCTCATTATAAGGGTCTGCAATGTTTGCAAAATGTATTTGTACTGGTTTCCATCGTAAGATATGGTTATATTAGCTCTTTGCATGCTGGGTAATTTTTATCGTCTGCAACATTTGTCATCTGCTACTGTTCTAAAATTAGCATTCTTAAAATTTCTTTGAAATTTTGGGTCAGAATGGCAAACAGTTTTGATCCTGATGAGACGCCGCGATACGCGGCGTCTCATCTGGATCAAAACTGTTTGCAAAGGCTATCACTGTGGTGGATATATCCGCCGCTAGCATGCAAAGAGTTCGAGTAACTTTTGATCTATACATAAAATGTAACGGTGACTGCCCCTTTCAAAAAGATAAACTAGTGCCATGATTTAGGCCGGTGTTAAAGTGTGTAAGGCAGGTGCCCACATTTAACTTCTGATTAACCTTCTACAGCGTTCCCTCTCTACAACAACACCTAATGGGTATATAGTGTGTGTTGTTAGGAGGGAGTCGTTATAGAGAGGGAAATCGGTTTACATTTGCAAACAGCTTAAATTAAGATCTGATGCCGCGTCTGATCTGGATTCAAGCTGTTTGTCACTCCTCATTAAGGTTTTTTTCTGCAAAATGTCCATTATGTAACTTTGAGATAAACAGCAGACGACAACTTTAAGCAGACGATATGGAAGCAGTAAAAGCGTAGACATAATTGTTCTGTTTAGGGAACAGTGGCAAGGGCTGTTGTAAGGAGGGAGTCTTTGTTGGGAGGGCCGTTGTAGGGAGGGAACACTGTACCTGCTTTAGGCAGCCACTGGTCAAACTATTTTACAATTTTTATATAGCTCAATTACCTTTGAGGGGAAAGGAAAGATTTCTTATCTCATATCAAAACATGACAGAAGCATGAAAGAATATTTCTATGAGGTATAATTTTGGTATCAATGTATGCACCGAAACATTCTTCTTAGGGCGAAAGGGTTGAAAAATATATACCTGTGTTCTTTGAGTGTGCGCTCCACCTTTCCATTCTGTGTGTTCCAGATAAACAGGGTACCATCAATGGAACCAGCTGCTGCATAGGAACCATCAGGACTGCAAGAAAACATCAACATTCATAACACATATGCATATCAAGTCACAAACATGCAAATAAAGTTAAATATTTCACAGAAACAAGTGCTATTAAAACACTTCAAAGCATTCAAAGTATATAAAAATTTATATTAATGCATGTGGTTACTTTAACCCTTTCCCCCATAGAAGCGCCTTTTAGCGCATTCAGTTTATTCTTGCCCTGAAGAAAATAGTTCCAATTTATCATTCATAAATATGTATAATACAAAATATTTTCTATATTCTAGCAGATGATAGCTTAAAGCAGGCTGAAAGTAAAGCAGAATGCGCTTAAAGCGCATTCTGCTTTACTTTCAACCTGCTTTAAGTGGACACCTATATTCGATACTAGAGATATGCTATGTGGGAAAGGGTTAAGTAAGAAATAAGACTGCTTTCTCGCCTAACAAGTTATATTTCAGTGGCTCTCTTTCCAATATATTCTGAATCTTTTTGAGGCCGAAAAAGTGCAAAGTCAAGGTCAGATAAAAATAAAATTCCATGTACATACCTGAACACAGCTCTGGACCAGTCACAGGCTACTTTGAAGTTATCAGCACTGAAACAGAGAAAAAACATGTATTTTAGATCTGTGCCATTATCTACCAAGCAGCTTGACAAATAAGAAACTGTAATTAATAATAGAGGATGGTCAATTTGGTTTGAAATCTACCTTAAAACAGCGAGCTATGGCAAGAGAAGACATATATAGAATCAATGATAAATAAGTTTAACCACAGTAAAACCTCTCTATAAAAACCAATTTAAAGAAAGTTAAGCCATTGTATATGAGTAGATATCGGCTTAAAGTCAGGTGAAAGTAAAACAGATAGCTCCTAAAGAAGTTTTCTGTCTTACTTTCACCTTGCTTTAAGCAGTCACCTGCCTAAAAATTGCTTTATTCCAAGATCTATCAACTTTTCACTATAAAATACCATATGAATTAAGAAATTTATCCATCAAGTTTTCACTATAACACACCATAGGGTTTTAGAAACTAGTTTATTTCTAAGATCTATCAAGTATTCATAGGGTTTTAGAAACTTGATTATTTCTAAGAGTTTTGAAACTTGATTATTTCTAAGAGTTTTAGAAACTTGGTTATTTCTTTGGGTTTTAGAAACTTGATTATTTCTAAGATGTATCAGGCTATCCCATACTTAAGTGTTTTAGAAACTTAATCACCTACAAAAATTATCCAAATTTAACTATAATAACATACCATAGTGTTTTAGAAACTTGGTTATTTCTAAGATCTATCAACTTCAGAGTGTCATCACGAGCCATTACCAGCATGGACATCTTATCTATAATGTACAATACATGAACTGTACATACTGTCAACACATGTAACCAATTACTCTATAAAACAAGAGGGCCTGAAGGCCCTGATATCGCTCATCATTTGTAATTAAGCCTGATAGTTTTACCTTTGAATTTCACCCGTTTTATTCTAAATCCATTCAAATTTGTAGTATAGCATGTAAACAACATTGTTATACGACCTACTCTAGTATAGTATAGAACATCAAGGGAAAATAACTAGAGCCTAGATAATACTGAAATGAAGCCTTTTCTAGCATTTCAAAGTATATCAAGGGCAAATAACTCTTGCCACAAGGATCAGATTTCAACAATAATTGCACTCCTTCGAGAACCTATAGCTATATAAATTGTGTGCAAGTATAATTAAAATCCATTGAAAACTGTAGTTGCAAGAGTGTAAACACTGTTAGATATGACATTTTCAGCAATTCAAGGGCAGATAACTCTTGACCTATTCGTCTGATTCCAACCATATTCGAACACATCTGAATACTTATAGTCATATACAATCTGAGCAAGTTTGAGAAAGATTGGATAAAATTTGTTGCCTCTAGAGTGTAAAAAACGTTAAATATGGCATTTTCAGCAATTTAAAGGTAGATAACTCTTGATATATTGGTCCCATTTCAACCATAATCGAACTCATTCAAACTCTTATGGAAATATACAATCTGAGCAGGTTTGAGATGGATTGGATAAAAACTGTGGCCTCTAGAGTGTAAACATTGTTAAATATTGCATTTTCAGCAATTCAAGGGTAGATAACTCTTGATCTATTTGTTCGATTTCAACCATAATTGAACTCATCTGAACTCTTATAGTCATATACAATCTGAGCAAGTGTGAGATAGATTGGATAAAAATTGTGGCCTCTAGAGTGTAAACACCGTTAAATATGGCATTTAAGCAATTCAAAGGTATATTACTCTTGACCTATCCATCCGATTTCAACCATATTCGAACTCATTCAAACTCTTATGGTAATATACAATCTGAGAAAGTTTGAGAAAGATTGGATAAAATATGTGGCCTCTAGAGTGTAAACACTGTTAAATATGGTTTTTTCAGCGATTCAAAGGTAGATAACTCTTGACCTATTAATCCTATTTCAACCATAATCAACTCATTTGAACTTTTATGGTAATATACAATTTAAGCAAGTTTGAGAAAGATTGGATTAAAAATTGTGGCCTCTAGAGTGTAAACACTAAAATTGTTGACGACGAACGACGGATGCTGGACATTCAAGGATTGCAAAAGCTCACCCTGAGCTAGCTCAGGTGAGCTCAAAACACCCTTGTATATAACTGTTTATTATGCAGACAGATATAGATAATTTTCTTTTCTAGCAATGGATAAAGGGTTAACAATCAAAGTATAATGTTTTACCAATCTTTTTCACACACAGATTTAGTTTCTCAACATACATCTCTGTCACAGGCTATAGCTCCAAATGCAAAGATTCTTGGCATAACTTTTCAAATACATATGTAAGCAATATAACATTCAGCCAATGTAGACTATTAGATTTGCCTTTAATGTGTGTTTGCCACTGTTTGGTACGTTTTCTTTTGTAGTATACACTGACAGATGCTGATAACATCATAATTGCATAATTATAAGTATATTAGAGTGTGTGTTGTTACATGTACTGCCAGCAAAGAGTTTACATCATGCAGCGTCTCATCAGGATCCAAACTGTTTGCAAATGATATCATCATTTCACCTCTTGCATGTTATGATTCATACTCACCAGGGTGCAAGGATAATGAGGCTATTCTACCCTGCAGGCCAATCTCATTGGTGATACTCTCTGACCGTGTATCCCAGAACCGAATTCTCTTGTCAAAATGACCACTAACAATATTGTTACCATGCAACGTTACTAAATCATTGCAACTAGACCCTGCAAATATTGTCTTTATACCTGAAAAATAAAAAAGAAAGAATTTAATTTGAGCTATCTCTAAAAGGTTATTTAAGCTTCTCTACTCGACACACATCACATTTGACACATCCATAATTTTGTGTTTGAGGTTCCACAATTATGTAAGAATGCCATGTTATTGTTTAGATTATATTAAAAAATTATTTATAAAGTGTATTATCGTGCAATAGAACATGGGTAGAAGTTGAGGTGCATAGTTATTAAATCACAAGATCTATGGCCCAATGATTGAATTACCAGCATCTCAACTTTTTTAATAACAATTTGCACCGACACAACGTTGCTACATTTCTTGGTGCACAATTTTATTGAAGCCAAATTGTTTGATGTTAAGCCGTAACAGCATGTGTGTGTTTTAAAATGAATTTGAACATAAATAAGTTCCTTCTTTGTTTATATAGGGGTCACAAGGTGGGTTAAAATAATGTTTATCTCCATTTAAAAGCCCAAGTGGGTTGATGCAAAGTAAAACGCATTTAATCAGGCTTTCAGTGTTGAACTCTATGCATTCATACTTGACACTATGGCCCTATTTAAACTTCTACTGCACAGGGAGTGACTGAGATAATCTCAGATCAGTACATGGGTAGAACCACTAACCTACTACAAAGTCAGCGGCAAAACTCTAAATACCCTGATAGAGATCCCAACCCACAGCATACTAACAAGTAAGCTAATATTTACTCATAAGGAAATGTCATGACCCTGACATATGAGACACATGAACTGTACTTACATGCCTTACTGTGAAGGTCCCATATTTTGAGAGTTCTGTCATGACTGCCTGAAACAACCTTAGAAGAATCACCTAGAAACTTGGCTGTCAATACTTTACCACTGTGACCCGTTAATGTGTGCTGAAAGAGAAGGGAAATAAGCCTAAAGCAACAGTAGCATTAACTGCCTTATAATCAGGACCCCAGATAAGAGGGAAAAATTAAAGTTTGCCAACATTTTCTTCTTTATGTCTACATCAAATCCTATGGTGTGACTACTCATTTGAATCGTCTCAAAGAGACGATTCAAATGAGTAGTCACCCCAAAGGTTTCGTTGAGAAATAAAATGTAGTCACATAAAGATTTTGGTTTTTGAAATACTCCTATTCTGGGGCCTTGTTATAATGAATAGTTTATTCAATGACAATTCCATTATACTTATAACAGCGCAAACCAGAAATGGGTGTCAAAGCCACCTGATGCTCGCCTGTTAAAATCAATTTTCAGTTTAGAACTATTATTAAATTAATGTTGAGTCTTAGTCTAGTTTCATTAAACTTTAAACAACCTGTGCAACCTTTAACCTGGTGATTTGAAGTCAAAACAACTAAGTCCACAACTAAGTCGAAATCGTGTCAAAAATTGACAAATATTAAAATTATTTTTAAATTTCATCTTCATAACATCAATGTTCGACTCCTAATAAACCTCCATACAAAATTTCAGCACCTTAGCACAAGTATTAAACTATAAAGCAACCCGTCCAAAAGACTTTAACCTGGTGTTTAGTAGGAAAACACCCAAGTCCAAGCGTGTCAAATATTTACAAAAATTAAAATTATTTTAAATTTCAACTTCATCACACCAATTTTGACCCCTAATGAACCTCCATACAAAATTTTAGCACCCTAGCACAAGTATTAAACTTTAAAATAACCCGTCCAAAAAACTTTAACCTGTTGGTTTGTAGTCGAAAAACCTAAGTCCAAAACATGTCAAAAATTGACATAAATTAAAATCATTTTTAAATTCCAACATCATAACATCAATGTTTAACCCCAAATGAACCTCCATACAAAATTTCATAACCCTAGCACAAATATTTAGCTTTAAAACAACCCGTCCAAAGAACTTTAACGTGGTGATTTGAAGTCGAAAAACCTAAGTCCAAAACATGTCGAAAATTGACATAAATTAAAATTATTTTTAAATTCCAACATCATAACATCAATGTTTAACCCCAAATGAACCTCCATACAAAATTTCATAACCCTAGCACAAAATTTAAGCTTTAAAACAACCCGTCCAAAAAACTTTAACCTTGGCCACGCTCACGCCCACGCCCACGATCACGCTCACGCCGGGGGTATGACATTAGCTCTGCTGTTCTATGAACAGGCGAGCTAAAAAGGACTCATTCATACAATTTAATACAAGTGGTATTATAAAACAGGATGAAAGCAAAGCAGAAAGCTCTTCCTGCTTTACTTTCATCCTGCTTTAAGCAGACACTGTAAACAAACCTTCCCTTGAGTGGTCATAGTTACAGAGGTTATTGCTAAGTTACAGTGGGGAAGACGTTAATCTTTCCTAGTTAAAATGAAAAGAAAGGCAAATGTAACGTAAGGCTGATGGGTTCTTTTAATATTTCATCTCAAAATTAAAATAAATGCAAATGCAATGGAATCATATGTAGAAAACACAGAAAAATATGGATGATTTTTTTAAGTTTGAGTAGCATACAGTTTGGAGCTAGTTCAGATGCCCATTACCTGGCATCTGATCTGGCTTCTAACATTTTGCCATGGAAATAATGGTTCTAGCATTAAGTTAGTATATCTCAACTGTATTCCTCTACAACTTTTTTCTCCCATGTGGGACAGGGAATTTGCCCCATGGGGAATCGCTCTATTCTCCAAACCATGTGATGTCAAATTTTTGCTCAGCTTAAACAGAAGCATTGCATGATGTGGGTAACTAAATGAAGTAATTTGTGATGAGGAAACTATAAACAATGTCATATTTTGGTAGAAAAAAGTGTACACAAACTATTTTCCTTAGAGGAAGAATATATTAAAGGAACATAACAAGAGGGCCTGAAGGCCCTGATATCGCTCACCATTTGTAATGAAACCCGATAGCTTTACCTTTGAATTTCACCCGTTTTATTCTAAATCCTTTCAAGTTTGTTGACCTACTATAGTATAGTAGAGTACATCAAAGGCAAATAACTAGAGCCTAAACAATACTGATCGAAATGAAGCCTTTTTCTAGCATTTCAAAGTATATCAAGGGCAGGTAACTATTGCCACAATGATTACATTTCAACAATAATTGCACTCCTTCGAGAACGTATAGCTACATCCTTTGTGTACTAGTATAATCAAAATCCATTGAAAACTGTGGTTGCAAGAGTGTAAACGCTGTAAAATATGGCATTTTCAGCAATTCAAAGGTAGATATCTCTTGATCTATTTGTCCGATTCCAACCATAATCACGCTTTGATGAACTCTTATGGTCATATACAATCTGCGCAAGTTTGAGAGAGCTGGGATAAATATTGTGGCCTCTAGAGCGTAAACACTGTTAAATATATCATTTTCAGCAATTCATAGGTAGATAACTCTTGACCTATTGATCTGATTACAACCATAATTAAACTCATCTGAAGTCTTATGGTAATATACAATCTGAGTAAGTTTAAGAAAGATTGGATAAAATTTGTGGCCTCTAGAGTGTAAATATCGTTAAATATGGAATTTTCAGCAATTCAAAGGTAGATAACTATCGACCTATAAATCTGATTTCAACCATAATCAAACTCATCTGAACTCTTATCGTCATATACAATCTGGGCAAGTTTTAGAAAGATTGGATAAATACTGTGGCCTCTAGAGTGTAAACACCGTTAAATATGGCATTTTCAGCAATTCAAAGGTAGATAACTCTTGATCTATTTACCCGATTTCAACCAAAATTGAACTCTTCCAAACTCTTATGGTAATATACAATCTGGACAAGTTTTAGAAAGATTGGATAAATACTGTGGCCTCTAGAGTGTAAACACTGTTAAATATGGCATTTTCAGCAATTCAAAGGTAGATAACTCATGACCTATTTGTCCGATTTCAACCATAATCGAACTCATCCGAGCTCTTATGGCAATATACCATCTGAGCAAGTTTGAGAAAGATTGGATAAATATTGTGGCCTCTAGAGTGTAAACACTAAAATTGTTGACGACGGACATTCAAGGATTGCAAAAGCTCACCCTGAGCTAGCTCAGGTGAGCTAAAAATGTAATCATGGCGTAATTAGTTAATTTGTTGCTTTGTTTATTTGCTACACAAACAATAATCTATTGAATGATCAAAATTAGAATATAAGAGTCATTTGTTCATCTAATACAGTCAGTTTGATGTTCTTGCTACATACCCGTAATCTTTGGTCTGCTAATGACCACAGTCTGCTAGCATAGTCATTTGAAGCTCCTAGTATAAGGGAATCCTGGTCATCAAACTCCAGGGATGTGATACCAGCATTGCTGCCTAGTAGTGTACCTTTACTCTGACATTGGCCTGTAACAACATGAACAACAGTCATTGTCAAATCAAGGTTGTGTGATATGGGTTGATTGGGCAAGGCAACAACTGTGTAAGTATCCAGGCATGCTAGCAAGCAGTATTTATGCTACAGCGCTACCTCCCTACAACAGCCCTTCCCACAACCAATCCCTCCTTACAACAAGGCTTGCCCTTCTTCCCCAAAACAAGACAAATATGTCCAGCTGCAATGTCGTATGCTTAAAATTGTCATCTGCTGTTTTTCTTGAAGTTATATAATTGTTAGTGGACATTTTTACCTAAAAACTTAAATATGAGTTACCAATAGCTTGAATCCAGATCAGACCCTGCGTTACATGATGTCTGATCTGGATTCAATCTGTTTGCATATGTAAGCCAATTTCCCTCCCTATAGTGACTCTCTCTGAACGCATACAAGTTTGTCTCCCACTGGATATTGTTGTTAAGAGGGGGCACTGTAACAGAAATGGTAAAATCTGGTTCACCTCATACTGAAGATAAGAACTGAAGAATGGAGAATTTGTCTTCCCTTCAGGTTACAAGAAGACTCAAAAGTTGAAGTGCCAGTTAAAATTGGGAGAAACCACATTAATGAAAGAAAGTATCGGAGGGTCAAACAGTTTGGATTCAAAAGAGATGATGAGGATGCAAGCATTTCATCTAAATCCGAATGGCTTACAACAGTCATCAATGTAAGCCATTAACATGAGCAGGGTTAAAACTGCCTAATCTATTACCCCATGTCCCCATAGATATGCTTTTTAACCCTTTTAATTTATTCGTTCACTAATAAAATAGTTCCATCTTTATACAGTCATGAATATGCACCATAGGAAACAATATTTTCCCAGCAGAATGTAGCTAAAAGCAGGCAGACAGTATAGCAGAATACACCTTAGGGCATTCTGCTATACTTTCAGCCTGTTTTAAGCTACCATCTGATAGGATATAGATATGTTTCTTATGATACATATTCAAAATGTTCAAATTGGAGCTTTTTTCTTCAGTGGAGGAATGAATCAAAGGCGTAAAAATGAGTATCTATGGAGTGTAACGGGTTAAATAGATTATTTGGATTCAAAAGTAGATACAGGTTATTGGCGGAAAGGGTTAACTCATTCACCGCTGAAACTTTTAATGGACACTTCCAATTCCAAAATAAGTCTAGTTCATTTTTGACAATTTAGGGTGGATTTGAACAATATATTTCAAAATGACAAACAGTGTTGACCCTGATCAGAGGACCCCTTAAGGGGCTCTCTAATCAGGGTCTACACTTTTTGCATGGGACAAGTGTAATCCTCACAGGTACACTGTTTGTAAATGACGAGTAAACTCGTTGCTAGGGTTGAATGTGTTATAAGGGTTTTGTAAACGTACCCCCTGAATATTCCCAGAGTCTGATTTTTCTGTCTGATCCCCCAGTGGCAAACTGACTTCCTGTGGGACTCCATAACACAGCATTCACCTCCCCATCATGTGCATCCTGAAATATCCAACAAAAACAAAGGTTTTAATATATACGTAAAATGTTTTAATTATTATCCCTTAACCCATTACCCCATAAATATGCCTTTTAATGCCTTTAATTTATTTCTCCACTGAAAATAAATTTTATAAGAAATCATTAATTTTCTATTTTCAAGGAAATGGTAACTTAAAGCAGGTTGAAAGTTAAGCAGAATGTGCCTTAAGGCACATTCTGCTTTACTTTTAACCTGCTTTAAGTGGCCACCCATCTTCAATACTAGAAACAGGCTATGGCGTAATGGGTTAAATACATCTTTTTAAGCTTCTAAATATTCATACACTTAGAAAAGTTATCACTATCTAGGAAGTCCTGAACATGAAATAATAACATAATAGGCATATCCAGTAGCTTTCCAGATGGTAGCTTAAAGTAGGTTGAAAGTAAAGCAAAAAAAATGCTCCAGAAAGGAGCATTCTGCTTTAGTTTCAACCAGAGCAATCAGTTAGGAGCCAGATCAGATGCAGGGTAACCAAGCTTCTTAGCAAGCTTCAAACTCTTTGCCAATTAGATAAAAAAGAACATTCAAAAAAATTTCTACAGTTAATTGCAACACGTTAGCGTTTCGTTTGCGCTTAAACAGGAAAGCAATAAAGTCTTCTCTACTGTACAGTCCTCCACAATGACTCCTTCCTTACATCAATGTTTGCCGCTGCTCCCCAAACAAGACAATTATGTCTAACGTTTTCACTACTGCAATTTAGTCTACTTCAAATTGGTGTTTGCTGTTTTCTCTCAAAGTTACATATTGGACATTTTGATAGAAGAAACATAATTAAGAGTGGTAAACAGCTTGAATCCAGAAAAGACCCCGCGTTACGCCACATATGATCTTGATTCAAGTTGTTTTCACATGTAACCCACTTTTCCTCCTAATAACAACTTCCTCCAAACAACACACGCATTCTTTGTCTACATTGGGTGTCATTGTAGAGAGGGAGCACTGTAACAATACAGGGTTCCAGATAAGGGGAGTATTTCCAAAATTAAAATCTTTATTTCTGCTTTAAACCCAATGGTGTCACTATTGATTAGAATCGTCTTGAAGAGACGATTCTAATGAGTACATGTAGTAACACCATAGGATTTGGTGCTGAAATAATTGAGAAAATGCTGAATTTGTTCAGTTTACTCCCCCATACCTGGAACCCTGCAATATCTTATTACAATGGAGAGTTTATCTATACTCTCAAGTGTAAGCTTACCAGTTTTGATTGAGCTTTATTTGGCAGTGAAGCACTCAGGCATATGGGCACCACCCCTGGAATGAGGCTGCAAAAGACAAATGAAATATTTTATTCTCAAATCCTACAAATAGAGAATATTACATCAGTGCTCATTATTTATAATCTTTAATAAACAAGTTTGCTTAAATAATATGATGAAAGCCTTGGCTTGGATTGATAAAAATGATAATAAATGAGCCTACTTATTTATCTAAAGAAGTCCCTTTTTTCTTCAAAAAGGGACATTTTTTATGGTAACATCATCACAAATGCCGTTTTGTGTTCAGCTTCAGTCAACACTTGTGGACGAACAGGACTTCAGTCTGGAGACCAAAAATTGATAATTCAATTATACAATACACACAGAGGGCCCTGCACACCACCTTTAATAATACTTAACTTATACACAGCTTGACCACAAATGTACTACAAATGTACTAACAAAGGAACAAGTTTGGAACCAGATGAGATATGGTAGCTTGGAGTTTCATTGATAGTCAACAATGCAATAAAAACTTGCAAAATAAGCTACATACTCTGGTTGTCTAATTTCCCTTGGATCTCTGGCGGCCTCTGCTAGATCGTCTTGAAGCTGTCTCTGTTTTTTTCTGAATAGGTACATCAAAACAATTAATGACCATTTCATAAGGAAGTATATCAATCTTTAAAGAAATAAATTGCATATTGTTATATGTTATGTATGATAAAAGAAATGCAGAAATGTATCGTGGAAAGTCATTTACACAATTTACCTAGACTTTATGTTCATACTTCTAAAACAGAACGGATAAATGAGGTATATGAGATATATCTGAACCCTTTACTCCATATATATGCCTTTTTACACATCTAACCCTTTCCACACAATGGAAAGTAGTCCCAACCGAGGAAGGAATTTCAGCATCTTTCCAGGTGGTAGATTAAAGCAGACTGAGAGTAAAGCAGAATGTTCCTTAAGGAACTTTCTGCTTTACTCTCAGTCTGCTTTAAGCAACAACTCATCTATTAAACTGAAACAAAGCAATAGTGGCAAAGGATTGCACAAAGAAAACCAATGATAATGGTAAGGAATACATAGAAACACTTAACCCTATCCTTCCATTGAAACAAAAACTTCCTATGGAACAATAAATAGTTCTCAGCTATGCTTTATATTGGCCTTACTTGTAAAATTCTTCATTCTGTTCATTGACTTTGTCTGCTTCTTGTAGTTTTAATTGCAGCCAGCGAGCCATCAGCTCTGAGTTATCCTCCTGAACCTTCCGGTACCTTTCTTCAAGAGATGTGAAGGCCATCTGTAATGCTTGGTGCTCGTCCTTTAATGTCTGTGAACATAGCAACAAACCAGCAAATTAATTGAGCCATGGCTCTGACATCCTCAATTGTTGTATACAGAGAAAAAAAAATTTGTGGTTTTTAAACAAACATTTTGTCACAGAAATTAGTTGTCTATTGGACAGCTGTTCTGGACGAAACAATTTTCCAAAATGACCTACCGTAAGTCTCCCTGACAAAATGCTATTCTGAGCCAAAAAACATTGGCACTTTTTCTCCGGAGACTTCTTTTTTCTAGCCAGTGGTGTACTGTAATCTCTGGGACACTCTGGCAACTACATACTTCAAAGATGAGGCAGTATGACATACAAGTCCTTATAAAGAAATACTTTCTTGCTGCAGTGAAAACTGGTTCAGGTACTAACAGTCTTAACTCATTTACGTGTAGAGTCTACTAAAGTAGACATTGGCAAACAGTGTAACATATGATATATTTTTGTGTACGGACAAACAATAGAGTGTCTACCTTTGTATATCTACAATGAAATATTTCAGCAAGTATACAGGAAGAGTCCATTGCAATATTCATGAAGCACAAGTGGGTTAGATCTATTATTTATAAGCACATATTTCACATGAAGTATCAGTATGTACCTGGTTTGTGGCTTCTAACTCAGCAATAGTGTATTCAAGATGTTTGATCTCTGCCTTCAAACTGAACTCATTGGCTCTAAAATCCTCCACACTGCAAGACAAAACAACTACAGTCAAAACTGGGTTATCCTATTACTATGGAACCCCTCCAAACTGGAACCTCTAAATACCAGAATTCTCTCTAAACCGGATAAAAACTTTGGTCCTATTTCCAACCCTTTTTTATTTAAACTCATTACACCATAAATAGGCCTTTGATTTATTCCTACACTGAAGAAAAAGCATTCATGAATATGTATCAAGAGAAATAATTTCTACATTTTAGTAGATAATAGCTTGAAGTAGGTTCAAAGAAAGCAGAATACGCCTTAAGGCACATTTTGCTTTACTTTCAACCTGCTTTAAGAGGGCAGTTATCTTCCATACTAGAAACAAGCTATGGGGTAATGGGTTAAAACTCCTCGAAACTGGACTTCACTGGCCAAATATGCAACAACATGACTAAGTACAATAGGCCTTATTTCTAGTAAAATTTGAAGCACATCAAAACCCTGACAGAGCTCCAGATAAAAGGAGTATTTCAAAAACTAAAATCTTTATTTCTGCATTAAACCCTATGGTGTTACCACTCATTAGAATCGTCTAGAATAGTCTCTTCGAGGCGATTCTAATGAGTAGTAACACCATAGGATTTGGAGCTGAAATAGTGAGAAAAATGTTGAATTTGTTCGGTTCACTCCCTCTTATCTGAAGCCCTGCCTGAGAATAAGTACATCTGTAGTAGTTGTGAAATTATGAAGTTGTAGCTTGAAAACTGTAGGAGGATTTAGGGGATGGACAAATGAACAAACATATGAAAATATGGACCAATGGACAGGCATAAAACAGTATGCCCCCACAACTGATATTGTCATGGAGACATAAACATGAAATATCTTCTGAACCATACAACATAATACCGTACTCGCATGTCTTATAAAGTAGAAATAGGCTATGGGTAATGGATAAAAGAAGGGCTACACATGACAGGTTTGCACTTACGTAGCGTCTTTCATCTGAAGCTCCTTCTCTTTTTCTTTCATTGCCGCTGACAGGTCGATGATCTGCTGTGCATTCTGAAATCAGGGGGGAAAAAAGACATATTTGTTGTATGCAAGACAGGTAGCACCATTATGCACAGAAAAGGTAATGCAGGAGTCTTCTGCATTTTTTTTCTCTGCATTAAGCGATCACCTGTCTTTAAAGATCACTATATGCATCTTCTTTCAGTGGTTTCTTATCACAGGTTTGACTGATATTACATTGTATTATTTTTTCCTGACAAGACAATAGACCTGACCACTAACATCATTGGTGGAAAAATTAAAGTAGTCTCATTTAACATCATCAGTTGAAAAAGTAAAGTGGTTGAATTAAGCTACAAAAATAGAGTCTTTAGATAAGAGGGAGTCAACTGAACAAATCCACTGTTTTCTCCATTATCACAGCACCAAATCCTATGGCTTACTACTCATAAAATCGTCTCAAAGACGATTCTAATGAGTTGTGACACCATAGGGTTTAAGGCAGAAATAAAGATTTTAGTTTTTGAATTTTGTCAATGATTGGTAAACAATGAATATGTAACAGACATGACCATAAATAGCAGCAAGACCAGTTTACAAAAAAGGCCCTGGAATGTGAGCCAATGCTGACCAGAGCCGCAAGGCTTTATAGAATCCATCAATATATGGCTTCGAGTAAAACCTTCCTAGTAATAAGAACATCTACTACACAATACAAGCTACAATCATGTAACAAAAGTTTTGTCCAAATGTGAAACAGTTAATCAGTTTTTATTTTCTTGACATACCTCGCCTCTTTTTCTATGTAACTCTGTAAGCTCTTCTTGCAACCTATATAGCTTCTGTTCTAATGCTTGACTTGATCCTCCTCCTCCTCCACTTAAAATATAGAAATAATCAAATTACAGTAACTCATGCCATTCAATGAAGAAAAATGGAAGTTTCATTGAACAGAGAATCAATTCTAGATTCTGTTAGAAATTGCAGCCGCTGCAAAGACGCCATAGGATTTTTATCCCCAAAATTTCACATTCACAGGGCGGTGGCTGCAGCTGAATTTTCCCCATAAAACGCCTTTCTACATGCATTTGATTTACACCTCCACTAACGAAAATGGTTCTCATTTATACAGCCATTTATTAGAAACATGTACCAATAGATATATTTTCTATATCCTAAAAGATGATATAGCTGAAACAGGTTGAAAAGAAAGCAGAATGCGCCTTATAAGGCACATTCTTCTTTACTTTCAGTCTGCTTTAACTCTTTCCTCCCTGAAACTTTAAATGGACAATTCCAGTTTCCATTTAAGTCTAGTCAATTTCTGACTTTTAAGGGTTGTTTTTGTCAATGTTTGGCATTATGACAAACAGTGAAGACCCTGATCAGAGAGCTCCTTTCGGAGCCCTCTGATCTGGGTCTTCACTGTTTGCATAGGACAAGTGTACTATTCATATAAACACTGTTTGAAAATGACGCTTATATGCGGGACTAGGGTTCAAAGGGTTAAGTAGTCACTTGTCTTCAAAACTAGAAACAGGTTATGAGTTAACCCTTAATTCCATAGCCCATTTCTAGTTTTGAAAAAAGGTGACTACTTAAAGCAGGTTGAAAGTAAAGCAGAACGTGCCTTAAGGCACATTCTGCTGTACTTTCCGCCTGCTTTAAGCTTCTATCTGCTAAGATATAGAACATATTTTTTAGGGGTAACTAGGTATATGTTTATGACTGTAAAAATTGGAACTATTTTCTTCAGTTCATGAATAAATTATCTGCATTAAATGATTAAAAGGCACTTCCATAGGGGAAAGGGTTAACTGCCCAACTTTTCTATATACACGTACACTATTAAGTATTTATACATACCCATTCTCCCCTCTGATCTGTAATGCTAGATTTTCCTCCTTCAACTTCTCTGTTTCAACAGTAAGGTGGACATTTCTTGACTTGAGCGAAGACACTTGCTCAAACAATTTGTTATCTGAAATATTTGACAATGGCAATGAACAACTCAACAACTTGATTTGAAAGTACTTTTTCCTACATACTGTATAACCCTGTTTAAACCATTACCTCATAAATACGCCTTGTTACACCTTTAATCCTCCACTGAAGCAAATAAATCCACTTTAATTAGCAGTCATTAATATTAGTGAAGGGGTGCAGTATTCATGATGATGTTGTAGAGGTGGGATCGATAGACAGCCTGGTAAGCCAAGTCTGTAGAGTGCCAGTCTTCCAGACCCATCTCGGGCGGACATTTTCCCCCTGTTTCACTTTAATGGTGTCAGAAGTGTTTGACGGCCCATGCAGCGAGAGTCATTTGGTATTAGTGAGAGCTTGTAAAGCTCTGACAAGTGAAAGGGGAGGAGTGTAGTGGCTGTAGAGGCGGACATGATAGACCGCCCCTTTGCTCAGTCGGTTGAGCGCCGGATCAGTGACCTGGAAAGATTTTTTTTCTATGTGACTATGGCCCATCATCTATTATTTTTTATGTGACATTTCAAAAATCTATGTGACATTTTGAAATTTTATGGGCCAATTTTTAAAATGCTTAGATTTCGATAAAAATCTATTTCTTCCAAGTCTTGGGCCAGCAAAAAATAATTATTTTTATCAGTGTCCCAAGAAAAAATTGAAAATGTTTGGTCCAACATCTAGATCAATGTTGAAACGTATCACTACTAGTAAAACTTATGCCAATATGGCGGAACGTCAGCATCTCTAAACTACTGATGTTTTCCCAAACCGCTGAAACATTGATTAAGTTGACAGTAAAAAGTCTAAAATAAATGATATCAGATAATCACCTTGAATGTTTGCCTCTAATAGCATCCAAAATTATCCTCTCTATACATGATACTTTTCATACTGAGTTACTCAGACACGATTAACACACAAGGTGTTAAAACATCAAAGCAGATTTGAGGAGCTCCGCCCATTTTGATTCAATGACCTAGCTCTGTGGGTTCACTTATATATATTTATCTAGATATATATCTGACACTGGACAAAATATGCAGCTGCAGTACGACACTCTGTAATCGACAAAAAGTCGTAGACTGTCACCAAAATCTTAACCCTTTGAACACTAGTCGTCACTAGGGTTGAGGACGGTCACCAAATTTTCATTGCCTTTGATGTTCCCGACAAGCCGCGACTTCTTCAGAATATCGGCCACAAGGGCATGGAACACAAAAGGGGAACATCATAGTAACAGGATACATTTTAAATTTGTGCGTGGCCCCCTGTGGTAATATATCAAAAGAGAAATCATCAGTGTAGCCAGGCGGATTTTACTCGAAATCATGACACGTGTGTATACAAGGAATTGTGATTCTAACTGGAAAATATTGGCATGCACACTGTTTGATATACTGCTGATATACGTAATTGCTTTACTGCCAGCACTGGATGAATCTAGCCAAAGGCAATTTAAGTTGTATGGTAAGATAAAATCGGCGAGACGCTGGGCGCACCAGTTGGAAATTCTATGTGACATTTTTTATTTTTATGTGACTATGGCGCATGGCGCGTGGGTTTCCAGGTCACTGCGGATTAGTGTTGAGGTGGTTGTGGGCTGGAGTCACAAGCTCTGGTTGACATTTTTCCACTGTTTGGCTTTATGATGAACAGTACAGTGACCGGACCTGGGACCTCCCGCTTTTTTGACATTTAAGACAGTAACCCAGGCATTGGGTAAGGACATTCATCACCAGATGGGGTGGAAAAAGCCGTTTGCCGACAACACCATTATACTAGTGACCGGACCCAGGACTTACCCCTTACAAGGCGAGCGTTGAAGCATTGAGCAAAAAGTCTGGACATTAGGCTCAATATATATGTATACAGTCAAACTTGTAATAAGCGACCACCCAAGGGACGGCTCTAAAGTGGTCGCTGAATAAAATGGCCGCTGAATACAACATGATTGATTTGGGTTGTTATCTTTTTCGTCCTTAATCTGAATTGAATAACTTGACATAGTCCATACAGTTGAACTTACCCTTTTTACATTTTAATATCAATCGATTTTTTTATCCGTAATTGCATAAAAACGCCGATATATGTACGACATATATGTACGAATTTATCAATAGCACCATAAAAACGCTGATATACGATTCGCTATTTCAATGTCAAATTAACAGATAGCATGACTGTGCGTTAATTTGCCGAGAAATTGACATGATTCTTGAGGAATATGATCTTTGTTACTATTTAAAGATTTCGGTTCCTACTCTGTTAGCAGGTATTCCGTGAAAAATTGAGAGACGGAGCATGCGGGAAAGAACACAAACTTGGGCTAACTTCTATTTTTGTTCAGTTGTTGTTCTTGCTAACGTTTATTGTCCCGCATAAGCTTTATCAGATGCGTCATCCCGTTGTCTCAGGATTGGGACAATTGTCAGCCTCATGCCTATTGTTGAATGGACTTTTCTTTAAGTCTACGGTACCCGGTATTTCCAGGCGGTCACCCATCCAAGTACTAACCGGGCTCGACGTTGCTCAACTTTGGTGATCGGACGAGAACCGGTGTTTTCAACGTGATATGGCTCGTTATTATTCGGTATAGCCCGGACGTAAAAGGCGGGAATACGGTTTCTTTGTTTACAAGAGACCAACCAATAAAACACGGGATTTCCGACACACCCTCTCGAGAAATTCACATGTTTTGTTCACGTGACGTATGGGTGATTCTTCAAAAAAATAAAAATGGCTGTCGAACCAGCGTTGAAAGGAAGTCGCCATAAAAACAACAGAGGGTCTACAGAATCAAATTAATAGATGTCAAACCTTTAGATTCCTATTAGAATATTCATAGCAGCAGTGTTCTGCCTAGAAATCCAAAACTATGGGCCCCAGGGCCCACTGGACATGAAAAAAGGGGGCCATTTTTTAAAAGTGTGGGCCCCACATTTTTTGCCATGAAAATAATAGAAAACACAATAAAAATAACTTGTTTTCCAATTACGACATTCACCAGTGGTGTGCTCTTATTCTTAAATTGCTTTAGTCTAGACAGAGATTGTCATAGAATCTGACCCACCATTGTAAGCCAGCCGCGTATGATCTTTTGACCACCTATGCTGAAAAGTTCATCCCTTCTTTTTCTCGGCGGATATACTATTCGTGCGTTTCGAAGAGCCGTCAACTTTATCAGACTCGGCCGTCGGCTGGGGTGGAGAGGGGTTTCTGTTTTTGAGAATCAATTTACTACTTACGGTTGTATTCTGATCCGCAACAGCGTCATGCACGTTTTCTCTTTGGTATACTTAATATTATTTTGGTCTAATTCCTTAATTTTACTCCGCGTATTTCGAAAACTTTGAAAAAAGTCTATCAGTGTAGCTGCCTTACGTTTTTGGTCAGCCATCTTTCAACGAAACAAACGAGAAGGCATGAGAGATTATCAGCGATTGGACTACAGCGGATACTTCCGGTCGACGTATCCAATGAAATTAGTTGTTTTAAATGCTCTAATGGTACGGATAGACTAAAACATTGACCGTCAGTGCGGGGAAAAAAAATTCGCGATTTTTTTAAGCGCGCCCTCGGGCCCATTTACGGGAATTTTTCCGCGCCTTTTGTGATTTTTATGCGCCAATGGCGCAAGGGCGCGGCCTGGGCAGAACACTGTAGCATCAATCGATTTTGAAACAATTTACTTAAGTTCCGTGCTTGACGGAGTTTGTTGAAGTTTCCCGTAAAAAAGAACTTTCGATTTTGCGTACGTTTTCACACCTTTCATGAAATTGAGAAACACCGATCTTAATTGCGAATAAGTGTGAAATTATGTCAAATGTTTGGACATAATTGATCAATTATGACCTTTTAATCCGGAGGCGGTTGTTTAATAAAACGAAAAGTGTTGTTTGGGACGAAACAACACCGGTCGCTGGACGCGTTAGGCAAAAGTACGTTAAAGTCGTTGAATACACTCAATTTATATAGTAAAAACGATCCGGCGGGATTCAAACCGACCGCTTAACACAAAGGCCGCTTATTACACGTGGTCGCATCAGCAAGTTTGACTGTATATGTATATTTCACTACAACAGTTTCTCGCTAATTTCAGCAACGATGATCCCCCAAATCATGGAGTAACATCTCATTAGAATCGTCTCTGAGATTATTTTAATGTGTAGTAACACCAAAGGGTTTAATACGGCCGAAACAAAAAGCTGGCCGAAGGCCAGCTTTTGCGGAGGTCGCCTTTAGATAATGTGTATGCGTTGCGTGAATAAAACAAGGATAAAAAAAAAAAAAATTCATTATCTAATACTGCTTAAAAATTATCGCACAACGGGCGCCGCCATTGTTACTGAACATGATAAACTACTTCCGGATACCAAAGGAGTCTTAAAAAGAAGAGCTTTCTAGCACGGGGGGTAACTCTTATGAGCTCAAGATTCGGTATAAAACGCGGCCAGAAAACGGCGCTCTAACTCTCATACTTTGTTAGTAATATAAACTGCTTTTTTCTAATATTTCGACTTCTATGGACCTTTTCCAAAGAAAATCACATCAAAACACACTCATACTTTGTACGACCAAAACAAAAAGCTGGCAGCAGATTAGTGAATCGAGTTGACCTGCGGGCGATTCCAACATGGCCGCCATTGTTGTTCTCACGGCAACGGGCCATTTCGTACCCTCGCCTTTTCGCACCCTATTTTTTTTATCAGTTCGTACCCTCGAAAAATTAAGTTGCTGTTCCATACCTTATTTTTTATACTTTGTAGAATCAGGTTTCGGCCGTATATAGGTTTTACCTATAGTTATATTATAGAAATAAAGATATTAGTTTTTGAAATATTTCCCTGATCTGGAGCTCTGCTTTCTGTCTTTCTTTTTTACATGTTCTCAGCTTCTGAATTTTATCACTGGATGTAAAGTAGTTGAATCATAGTTAGTAGCAGTAAAAACGTGTGTCTTGTGGTAGAAAGGGTACCAGGCGCGAGCAAAAATACTTACGAGCATCTATGAGTCCAATAAATCCCTGAGTTTGTTTTGCATTGCGAGCTTTGAGCTGCTGAATGACACTTCTCTTCCACTGGCAAGACTGATGTTTCGCCATTTTAGATTTATCACTAATTTTCACATTGAGCCGCATCTGCGAATTAATTAGGGTGCAATGGCTATTGTTATTTGTATTTATTATGAAACAAGTATTAAGAAGCATTTATATTTTGTTAACTTCTTGTCTTTTGTATCGGTTTGAACAAGTTTATACAAAAATCGGTGTTAACATAAATACGTGTATTCGGTTGAATTTGTCAAACCGAAAGTACTTCCTGATCAACAAAAGAAAACTGTGTTGTGTGCAGCGCTTTGCGGTTAGTTGTCAGCGAGGCATATATCATTGTGAGTAAATATTTTTATTTTCCGCATGAATGCGGTATTGTGCGAATACTGAGTATTGATGTGCCTCACTTTAAAGTGTATCTGTAATTGAATTGGTTTAAGTTATCATCACTATAAATGTATCTACTGCCAGTACCACAGGTACTTGACACATACTTTATTATCTATTAAATTTTTTTTTTTTTTTTTACTATACTTCTATTATAGATACAAGGTAAACAGCGCAATTCAACAATATTATACTGAGCGTAGTGAAGCTACTACAGCTACGTATACAATAAATTTCAAGTTATAAAATTCATAAAATTCACATTTTTAGACCTGTATGTACATTGAATAGATTTTCCTTCGTAGGTTTTTTGTACTTCCGCCGGATCTACTTGCTACATTAATTTTCACAGACTGGTCGACCCTGCTCGCGTTTTATTTATGAACATGTTGAACAAAAATAGTCTCGTTAAAATTTTTGCTTCCGGTTACCCATACGTTGACCCGGAAGTTATTGTCTATCACTTACGACCTCTCAGCTATTTTTCACAAACTGGTCGACCCTGCTCGCGTTTTATTTATGAACATGTTGAACAAAAATAGTTTCGTTAAAATTTTTGCTTCCGGTTACCCATACGTTGACCCGGAAGTTATTGTCTATCACTTACGACCTCTCAGCTATTTTTCACAAACTGGTCGACCCTGCTCGCGTTTTATTTATGAACATGTTGAACAAATAAAGTTTGGTTAAAATTTTTGCTTCCGGTTACCCATAAGGTTGACCCGGATGTTATTGTCTAACACGTGCGAACATTCTGACTGACCTCTGAATCTATTTGAGATTTTTAAGTGCACAAGTGGTCTAGCTACTGTTTCCGTTTATCTCCAAATGAACATTATTTATTGCGAGAATCACACATCAAATTTAAATTAAACTTCGCTCGTTAAAACCATCCTACTGAAATTAGCAACACTGTCAAAACGTCCCGTTTGTTTATCCACGGACTAAGTCTGAGGTTTATCAGTCCAAAAATAGTTGCGATATTGATGACGTCATTTCCGCAGATTAGGAAAGTATCAATGCCACACACATTCGACTCTTTTTATTTCTATATGCTGTTTCTTACCTTGTAAAAGTTTCTATGTTTAGCTGCATGTGTTAATTACACATATGCTTTTAACACTGTTTTCGACGGTAACGGGTCAAATCGGCCAAACATCAAATTGGACCCCGAGTCAAAACGGCCCAAAACCAAATCGGACCGGATCGTCTAAGCAGAAAAAAATGATTATGCTTGGTTACAGTATATCACTTTTCAATCTTTACATGTGTTATTTGTGTTACTTAAGTTATACAATGACTTATAATAGCTACACTGTCTCTGAGTAATATTGAAACATATTGGTGACATGTGAAAATGCAGAATAGAAAACCAGGGCTGCCATAAGTTGACATGAAAAATCCTAAGATTTCCAAAATTGCATTTTTCAAGTGCGATTTCACGAATCGTACCTTTACCCCATAGCCTTTTTCTTGTTTTGTTGACATGCGACTACTTAAAGCAGGCAGTAAGCTTTACTTTCAGCCTGCTTTAAGCTACCATGAACTTGGAAAAAATCCGGAGATTTAGGAAAAATCCGGAGAAATGGCAGTCCTGGAAAACAAACCAAAACAATGCCGTATATGGGAATTGTTTTATATAACAGTAATGCAATACTATTCAGAAATTGTATAAGTTGTAATAAACTAATTTAACAAAATAAGTCATCAAGACTATGATAAAACCAAGAAAACACGACAGCAAATCACATCAAACGTGTATACAATACCATTTTGGATACTGGTCGGAGACAGATCTATAAGTTAAGTTCACCTCCTGATCTACAAAGATGTCATCTGCAAGAATTGACTGCTTCTATTGCTCAAAATTTATTTTGTGTTTTCACGTCAGAAAAAAAGTTTGGATCCCATTCAGAAACCGCATTACGTGTCTCATAAGGATCAAAACTGATTAACTGTCACAACAACATGTCAAACATCAATTAACACCTTTACTGCAATCAAACAATAAATAAAATCGCTTGTCAATAGCTACTTTTGTGGCACACTGTGCACTTGCGCGCATGGCTGATAAGGTATGTATTATTCAACGATATCTATGTCGTCAGCGTAAAGCGTCAGTAAAATACCCTGTCCCCATTTAAAACAAAACGCATAGCTTCAAGTAGTCCTATATCGTCAAATAGTTGAAAGTAAAGCAGAATCCTCCTTCAGTTAAGCAACAATCTAGCTGCCTTCAATACTGATAACAAACTTATTATGGGGAAAGGGTTCAAGGATAATATCAAAGTCTCAAATATACTGTATTGAAATAGACTATTACTTCACTATGACAATAATTTTTAAAAACCTTACAGATCACCAGTGTTTTACTTCATTTTTAACAAATTAAATAAAGTATGGTGGGTTACAATGTCATGAACATTCAAACATTCCGTCTACATGTATATAACGGTATTCAAATTCATTTATTTATTATACCAGATTTATATAGCGCTCTTTACACACAGGGATTATTTGTGCGTTCAAAAGCGCTTCACATGAAATTACATAAATGTACATCCAAAGCGAGAAAAGACATGAAAGTTGCTACCCATTAAAAGTACAAAAATACACATACATGTATGTACGTTAAAGAAAAGGCAGCAGGCCTGTGACTGGCGCCAAAGTCATGGACTTATTATTTCTATTGTGTTTACTGTATATATACCTCTACCGGTATAGATCTATATGGGATAGAAAGTAATTGACCTATAGACCCTATGCCTCTACCGTACCTGTCTGTAGACTATCTATTATAAGGTGTTTTTGTGTGTTTTTATTAACTGTTTGTAGATCTATGTCTCTACCAGTCTGTAATGTCTATACTATTAGACGAAGGAGGAAAATCTAGATGTGTAGTCACATATACAGTAAACAGACAGACACAGAAACAATAAGTCCATGACTCTGGTGCCAGTGCATAATTTTCCTGTCTTCGACTAATAAAGTATGGTGGTTAAGGTCGCTAACCAGTACCTACATCAATATTATACACATATTCAAGCATTAACAAAGAGTGGTGGGTGACAATAAAAGAAAAAAAATTCACAGACACTAAAAAAACAGTAAGCCAGCTATCTACCAGTCTGCAACTATGATGTCATAGACTTTTAGTCCAGGATATAAAGCTCTATCAACTACATTTGACTTGGATTTCAAGAAAAGAAAAGTAAGATGTTGTTAAGTTGAAGTTTGTAGTTCGAAGTTGACGTGTGTTTTCAAAGTTTGTATCAAGTTTTCTTTATTGTTTGATTTTTAATGGGAGTTATAATAGCTGGTATCCATTTGATCTAGTGCTATGCAACAACAAAACATTACAAATCATGTTTGGTTGTGTGGCTTAGTTGTAGAGTGTCTGCTTGCAGTGCGGAATGTTGTGGGTTCAATTCCCGACCAGTTCAAACCAAAGACTTGAAATTTGGTAGTTATGGCTTCCCTCCTTGGCACTCAGGATTTTGGGTTAGCATTGCAACTGGTTCATCAGTGTCTGGATAAAGTGACCGGCCGGGTACAGTTCCAATGGTGCAACTAAAAAGTGCACCTGCATGTAATACCTGAAAAGGGTGTGTAGCAATATAGATAAAACAAGTACAGTCCTCATGTGTGACATATGCCCCCAAAGTGTTTGACACCAAAATGCATTTTGGTGAATTTTTTTTTACAGACAATGTAATGGAGGTGTAACATAAAATTTGACTGTTAAAATGACCCAGGAGTCCATTCTTAACATTAAAAACAGAACGGTTTGCGACACTCCTCAATAGAGATATGCTCCGGGCAAGCTTTTTGTAAAATTGAGGTCAAAGGTCAGTGTCTGAGTGACCTTAAAATGCTTTGCAACACTCCGCCGTCCCAAGATGAATTAATACACCAAGTTTCGTATCCCTAGCTGGTAAGGTATAGGAGATATGCTCTGGACAAGATTTTTGTTAAATGGAGGTCAAGGTCACAGTGAACTGAAAGAGGTATGCGACACTTTGCCATCCCAAGATGTACAAATTTTGGAATCCCTAGCTGGTAGGGTATAGGAGGTATGCTACAGACAAGCTTTTTGTTAAATCAAGGTCCAAGGTCAAGTTCACATTGACCTGAAAGTGGAACACGACACTCCACCATCCAAAGATGTACTCACACATCAAATTTGGAATCCCTAGCTGGTAAGGTATAGGAGATATGCTTTGAACAAACTTTTTGTTAAATCCAGGTCAAGGTCACAGTGACCTGAAAGTGGTACACGACACTTCACCATCCCAAGATGTACTTACACACCAAATTTGGAATCCCTATCTGGTATGGTATAGGAGATATGCTCCGGACAATCATTTTTTTAATCGAGGTCAAAGGTCAAGGTCACAGTGAACTGAAAGAGGTACGCGACACTCCGCCATCCCAAGATGTACTCACACACCAAATTTGGAATCCTTAGTTGGTAAGGAGATATGCTCCGGACAAGCTTTTGTACACACACGTACCACACCACACGCACACACACACGCACGCACGGTGCGATTACTATATGCTCCCAAAGCCAAGCTGTGGGGATATAAAAACAAATTACATCATATCAGTTGGTTTGTTATCTTTTTTTAAATGCTTCATATAAAATTGCTGGTACTCATTTGATCTATTGCTATGCACAATGCCATTTGTTATTAAATCATGAAAATGCATCATAATATTTGGTTTATATACCCAATAAATATGCATTAATTTGTTCATCCACTGAAGAAAATTGTTCCATTTGATACAGTCCGAAATCTGTTCTATAAGAATTATTTTCTATACCCTGCAGGCATTAGATCCACAGAACAGAGAAGCCTGGAGACTGGGTGTTAGACACTCTAGCCACCTGCTGCCTACCCCTGTCCCTTGGACACCCCAGCAGTTGAAAAATAAACTCAGGATCAAGTCAAAGTCATGCAATCCTAGCAGATATTAATTTAAAGCAGATTGCAAGTAAAGCAGAATGCGCCGTAAGGCGCATTCTGCTTTACTTTCAACTTGCTTTAAATAATAATGGGGTAATGGGGTAATTTGTTAAAATGCTCCATTCTTTGCTTTCAACAGCTTCGCTCAGGTGAAGGCTGTGCCTTATTACATATTATTATTATTGTCACCTAGTCTTTACTATCGACTTAAGCTGATGCTAAAATAGACTCGATCGCCGATATTCTCTTGTGGTACCCTCGGGAAATGATTAATTTATCAATATCTACTTTTTATTTCATCAAATTCCGTCAAATAACGCCACAGTATGTGAATTATAACGAAAATAAGCATCAAATTTTTTTATGTCTTTTCACGGTACATAGCAACGAATGTACATGTAGGGGTGATCTGTTATTTGTCCACAATAAACGGCCTATGCCACTGGAACTTTCACCAAATATTATAAATCATCTTTAAATGAAATATAATCAGTTTTATATAATTTACATAGAATGCAAAATTAAAAGAAACTTTACCTGTTTAATTTTGACCAATGAGATCGCTCCGTTCATTCGATTCATTCCGGTATTCAAAATGGCATTGAAAATGAAATGAGTCTTTCACTTGTCAATTTCGTGCCAAATTACATGTATATTTCATATAGCTGATAGTGAAGAGGGTCATGTTCCGACACAAACGCATTTGCTCTAATGAAATTAGGTGAAAGTTCCAGCCGTAAAGGCCGTTAAATGTGCAAACAGACTAGATTACCCCTTATTTTGGGCAATAAATTCTGTACCGTGAGAACGACATAAAACTTTTTGATGCTTATTTTTGTTATAATTCACATACTGTGGCGTTATTTGACGGAATTTGATGAAATAAAAAGTAGATATTGATAAATTAATCATTTCCCGAGGGTACCACAAGAGAATATCGGCGATCGAGTCTATTTTAGCATCAGCTTAAGTCGATAGTAAAGACTAGGTGTTGAATTGCGCTGTTTACCTTGTATCTATAATAGAAGACTTAGTATAGTAAAAAAAAAAAAAAAAATTTTTTTTTTTTTTAAAAGGGGGGGGGGGGGTGTTAATAGATAGTAAAGTATGTGTCAAGTACCTGTGGCCAGTACTGCCAACCACTCTTGCAGCACTGCAGGGCTCCAGATAAAAGGAGTATTTCAAAAACTAAAATCTTAGTGTCTGCATTAACTCTTTAGAAAAAATGGACTAGACTCTTTTATAAGATTTTAATTTAAATCGTCTGCTAAAATTGTTGTCTGCAACTATTTTAAAATTATAATTTCTTTTCAAAACCGTGTCAGACTGTCAAAAAGTTTGGATCCTTATGTGATGCCACATTATGCAGCGCCTCATGATAATCCAAACTGTTTGCAAAGGTAAATCACTGTGGCACATATATATCCGCCGCTATCATGGTTAGAGTAAAGAACAGAAGCAGCAGATGACAAATTGTTACAGACGACAATGAATAGCATGCTAGCAGTGAAACAGTTTGGATCTTGATGAGAAGCAGCATTATGCAGATGAAAAAGTTAACAAAGAGTTAAAAGAGTAGATGGCATGATGTGAACCCTTATCCCATTACGCCATAAATATGCGTTTTTACGCAGTAATATATTAAATTTCTCCACTGAAGACAATTCCTCCACATTATACAGTTATGAAAATGTATCTCAAGAAATGTTTTCTATATTCTAGCAAATGATAAATTAAAGCAGGCTGGTGATAGCTTAAAGCAGACTGAAAGTAAAGCAGAATGCACCTGCTATAAGTTAATTGTCACCTGGCTTCAAAATTAGAAATAGGCTATAGGGTAAAGGGTTATACTGAAGTTAAAGCAACCCGGCAGCCTCGTTACTAAACTTTACCTAAATACTAGAAGATTGTAGCTTAAAGCAGGCTGGAAGTAAAGCAGAATGTGCAACAAAGGGGAATTCTGCTTTAAAGTTAAAGTGGGATGTAAGTAAAGCAGAATGTGCATTAAAGGCCCATTCTGCTTCACTTTCCGCCTGCTTAAAGATGTCATATTCTAGACTGTAGAAGATGTGTCTAATGATACATATTCATGACTGTATAAATTGAAACTATTTTCTTCAGGATATGAATGAATTACATGTATTATCTATGGGTTTCCATTAATTTTAGTCTAGTCCATTTCTGACTTTTAAGGGTTGTTTTTTTCAATGTGCGGCATCAAGACAAACAGTGAAGACCCTGATGAGAGGGCTGCTTTTGGAGCCCTCTGATCTGGGTCTTCACTGTTTGTATAGCACTAGTGTACTATTCACATGTATACTGTTTGAAAAGGACGCCTAATAGCGGGACTAGTGTTCAAAGGGTTCACTTATTGTGATTTTGTCCTCAGTGCAACAGTTGTCATCAACTTCTATTCTAAAAATAGATGTTTTAAAATTTCTTTTCAAAAAGAGTCAGAGTAACAAACAGTTTGGATCCAGATGAGATGCCGCACAATGCAGCATCTCATCTGGATCCAAACTGTTTGCAATTTTTTCGGTAATCATGTGTTTGCCGTTAGCTTGTGGAGAGTTAAGGGTAATGAGGGGATACCCCAGCTAGTTTTTTCCCTGTGTTTTGTAGTGGTTATAAATTGAAATATCTTGTGACATTACAATACAGTAACAAACAATTTATTTTCGATTGTATTTTTGCCTGTTTTAAACTTTAGTGTTATCTTAGTGTTTTATCCCTTTCTAAACTGGAAACCAGTATTATGTATAAATATGTTGCAAACAGTGTATACCCTGATCAGAGGACTCTTTAACCCATTACCCCATATCCTTTTACAAATTTTGAAGACAGGTGACCACTTAAAGCAGGTTGAAAGTAAAGCAGAATGCGCCTTAATTCGTATTCTGCTTTACTTTCAGCATGCTTTAAGCTACCATTCCCTACAAGATACAAATATTTCTTATGATATATATGATGTACATACTTATCACTGTTTAAAGAGAAAATATTTTCTTAATTGAAGGAATAAATCAAAGGCGGTAGTAGTCCAGTGGTTAACACGTTGGACTACGATGCCAAGGGTCGTGAGTTCGATCCCCCGCCGGACCAGCGGTCTGACTAGGGGATTTTTTCTGAATCCCCGATGATGTACAGGAATGTTCTTGAGCAAGACATGTACCGCGAATTGCTCCTCTCCACCCAGGGGTTAAAATGGGTACCTGTGAAGGGTCTGAGCGGTACTGCGGCTGCAATATGCGCCTTATGTTATCAGTGCTCAATAGTGTAGGCAAGATGGCTCAATGATCAGGGGGTAAATGTACAGTCGGCTGAGCGGTCATTCGGACTGAAAGTAGACTTTAACTGGTACTTTACTTTACTTTATGTGGCAATGGGTTTAAGGACCCTCTGATCAGGTTCTTCAATGTTTGTTTAGCATTTTATGTTTCTGAAATATTTTGTTAAAACACCATAAACCCTTATCATGCTATTAAGCCCGACTTGGCTTATATTTGCCAACAGATTGGATTCAAATTAGATGCTGAATAAGGCAGTTTCTGAGCTTATATTTGCGTACAGATAGGGTCCAAATTAGATGCTAAATAACGCGGTATCTGATTTGAAGCCTAACTGTTTGCCACTCATCTTCAACCTTTTGTTAGTTTGAAATGCTTAAAAACTAATTTTATTAAGATGATCATTTAAGCTACCATCTGTTAGAATATAGAAAATATTTTTTATGATACACAGTCATGCGGCTCATGCCTGTATAAAAAGAAAATATTTTCTTCAGTAGAGGAATAAATTAAAGGCATAAAAAGGCTTATTTATGGGGTAATTGGTCAAGTGCCTCTAAGAGCTGCTTTACTGTTGTTGTTTACTGTGTTATATTAACAGTTCCTTATTTCTCAAATGCAAATAGTTTAACATTAAAGGAAATGGCTATCATAAATTCATAAAACATGTGAGACAGTGTTGACAATATGCCTCTTTCGGAGTCTTTCCCCACTTATCGAATTGTTGACAGTCAAAATGTGTTTATAACCCTTTCTCTCAATTTAGGTTGCTGCTATAAATTATATTAATGTTTGAAACACATGGTTGCTTAACACATTTCAAGTAGCGAGAGCCTGTTTCTAGTTTTCAAGACAGGTGACCACTAAAAACAGGTTGAAAGTAAATCAGAATGGGCTTTAACCCATTAGCCCTAGCCTGTTTCTAGTTTTGAAAATAGATGACCACTTAACCCTTTCCCCCATAGAAGCGCCTTTTAGCACATTCAATTTATTCCTCCATTGATGAAAATAGTTCAAATTTACACGATCATGAACAAGTATTATAAGAAATAATTTCTATATCCTTGCAGATAATAGCTTAAAGCAGGCTGAAAGTAAAGCAGAATGCACCTAAGGTGCATTCTGCTTTACTTTCAACCTGCTTTAAGTGGTCACCTATATTCAAAACTAAAAACAGGCTATGGAGGAATGGGTTAAAGCAGGTTGACACATTCTTCTTTACATTCAGCCTGCTTTAAGCTGTCATCTATTAGGATATAGAAAATATTTCTTATGGTATAACTTTATGAAGGTATAACTTGGAACTATTTTCTTCAGCGGAGGAAATTAAATAAAAAGCATAAAAATGTGTATTTATGGGCTTATGGGTTAAGCTTCCATCTGTCATGGCAGATATTATTTATAAGTGGCATAATTGGTGTATATAAGCAGGGCTCCAGATAAGGGGGGTATTCCAAAAAATAAAATCTTTATTTGTGCTTTTAACCCTATGGTGTCACTACTCATTAGAATCGTCTCTTCGAGACGGTTCTAATGAGTAGTAACACCATAGGATTTGTTGCTGAAATAAGAGAGAAAATGCATGATTTGTTTGGTTTACTCCCTCTTATCTGGAGCCCTGTATAAGTGTTCAAAGAGTTAAAGGTACATGATTGTATTGTTGATAAAGTTGTTCAGTAGGAACAGAATGATACATGTACATGTTCACTGTTTTGGGGTTTTCCCCTCAAAGGAAGAAGAGGAAACCTGACACTGATATGGCGAGGAATACATCCCGTTTTTAACCCATTACATCATAAACATGCCTTTGATTTGTTCCTACACTGAAAAAAATAGTTCCACTTTATACATTCATGAATATGTATCATCAAATACAGTTTCTATATTCTATGCACTTCTTCGCAACAGATGAATTAACCGAATCCATCTTCCATTATCTCAACTCCTCATATATCCCTCATCTTTCATCGCCGCTATATGACCCAATTTGTGTTGCTGTGCCTTAAAACCCAACTCATCCATCCATCCATCTATTTAGCAGCCATGCATGGGTCAACACTGTTTGTTATTTCGCACTATGTTGCAAAAAATACCCTAAATAGATAAAATAGGCTAGACCTAATTGGAAACTTGAATAATCCATTTGAAGTTTCGGGGTTAACCCTTTCCCACATAGCCTGTTTCTAGTACTGAATACCACTTAAAGCAGGTTGAAAGTAAAGCAGAATGCGCTTTAGGCCTGCTTTAAGCTATCATCTGCTAGAATATAGAAAATATTTCTTTATGATACATAATTATGACTGTATAAATTGGAACTATTTTCTTCAGTGGAGGAATAAACTTATTGCGCTAAAAGGCGCTTCTATGTGGTAAAGGGTTAAACAGTGATTAACCTTTTTACATGCTGGGTAATTTTTATAATCTGCAGCAATTGTTGTCTGCTATTATTGTAAAAAACCAGAATGTTCAAAATTTCTTTTTAAAAGAGGGTCAAAGTCTCAAAATAGTTTGGATCCTGATGAGATGAAAGTTATAGAAAACTAATAATTCACTATCTATCCCCATTTAGATTTTAACTCTTATACCGGTAATATATGTATGTTCCTTAGTAAGAAAAGGTATATGAAGGCCACTGGGGGTTTCCCTCTCATCCGGGGGACCATTTTAAGTGAAGGTCACTTGTATTCAAGTTTTAACCTTCTGCATATTGCGTAGGTGTATATTGATGACTTTAGAAGTTTAAATATGTACTTCCTCTTTAACCCCTTACCCCATAAATTCAGTTTCTAATTTTGAATACAGATTACCACTTAAAGCAGGTTGAAAGTAAAGCAGAATGTGCCTTTAAAGCACATTCTGCTTTACTTTCAGCCTGCTTTAAGCTTCCCTCTGCTATGATGTAGATAATATTTCTTATGGCACATGTTTATGACTGTATAAATTCAGGGCTGCAATTTCTCCGGATTTTTCCTAAATCTTTGGATTTTTTCCCTAGCAGATGGTAGCTTAAAACAGGCTGAAAGTAAAGCAGAATGCGCCTTAAGGCGCATTCTGCTTTTCTTTCAACCTGTTTTAAGCAGTCATGTGTCATCAAAACAAGAAACAGGCTATGGGGTAAAGGTATGATTAGTAAAATTGCGTCTGAAAAAATGAAAATTTGAAATCTTAGAATTTTTATTATCAAATTATGGCAGCCTTGTAAATTGGAACTATTTTCTTCAGTTGAGGAATTAACTAAAAGGCGCTTCTATGTGGTAAAGGGAAGTTAACTAAACTTAAAGCAAATGCAATGCAATTAATCAAATTCATTTAAACAATTAACTAAAACCTGACTGGCAAACAGTTTGATCTGGTTGCAAACTATTTGCAAGAGACAAAGTCAATTTAGAAAAAGTTCCCTTATTGGGAAATAATAACATCTTCTCCACTGTATCCCGAGTAGGATGTTTTCATGAAATATGTGTCATTATTAACCCTTTCCCCCCATAGAAGCGCCTTTTAGCACATTAATTTTATTCCTTCACTGATGAAAATAGTTCCAATTTATACAGTCATAAATATGTATCATACAAAATATTTTCTATATTCTAGCAGATGATAGCTTAACGCAGGCTGAAAGTAAAGCAGAATGCGCTTAAGGCACTTTCTGCTTTACTTTCAACCTGCTTTAAGAGGACACCTATATCCAATACTAGAAACAGGCTATGTGGGAAAGGGTTAAAGCAGATATCTTAACCCTATACCCTTTACTCCAAATCCTGTTTCTAGTTTTTAAAATAGGTGATCACTTTCAGCAGGTTGAAAGTAAAGCAGAATGTACCTTAAGGCACATTCTGCTTTACTTTCAGCCTGCTTTAAGCTACCAAATGCTAATAGATTATAGAAACAATTTCTTATTATATTGTATTCATGACTGTTTATTTTGGAGCAATTTTCTTCAGTGGAGGAATAAATTAAAGGTGTAAAATTGTGTATCTATGGAGTAATAGGTTATAACCAGTATAATACTTAACATTTACCTCTTTGAATGTTTTGTAATGTTTTGTTTGTAACAATAATAATTTTTATCATAGATTTGCTTCTGTTCTAAAAATTCAGAGCGTCAAACAGTTTGATGAGATGCCTAATTATACAGCATCTCATCAGGATCCAAAGTGTTTCCAAGTTTATCATGACTTTGCTAGCCACATCTTGTCACTCCTGGATTAGCCAATGTATAGATCCATGTAGTATTTGCATATACATGCAGGGCTCCAGATAAGAGGGGTATTTCAAAAACTAAAATCTTTATTTCTGCTTTAAACCCTATCGTGTCACTACTCATTAGAATCGTCTCTTTGAGACAATTCTAATGAGTTGTGACACCAAAGGATTTGATTCTTAAAATGATAGATTTGTGCAGTTAACTCTCTCTTATCTGGAGCCCTGTACATGTAGCTAGGTTATCATGGTTACTACACTAGCATGCTAAGAGTTATTATTTGATACATGTTATGATGTATCTTCATGTAGCTACATCCCATATAAACCTTAGTTTGATCTTATCACAGCCGTTAAAATATTTTCGGTATAACACATCTGGTCCAACAATTGTGAAAATAATAGATTTACCAGTACTATAGATATAAATATAGATAGAGTTTGTAAATACATGTATGTAAAATAACCCATAGCCAGTCAGACCACTAAAAAGCAGATTAAAAGAATGAGCTTTATGTGTTTGGATCACAGTAAGAATCTGGATGAGACGATTCATCATGTGGCGGCTCATCTGGATCCAAACTGTTTGCAAAGGTCACTCTTGATTTTCCTGCAAGCATGCAAAATAATTAATTGACTCTCAGCATATGAAAGTGATGAAACCATGATTAACGTTTGCAAACAATTTGTATCCTGATTAGACAGTGTGCAAAGTTAGCATCTCATCAGGATCCAAACTATTTTACACTGATTCTGTTAGGAAAAGAAATACAGAAAAGAAGCAACTTATTGTCAATGAAAAAACTACCAAGCCTGCAAAGAGTTAAGGAAAGATTATTTACATCAACACGTACAGTGGAGAAAACGTTATCCTTTCCCAATAAACGCGTTTACGCTAAAACTATTATTGGCGGTGCAAACAGTTTGGAGCCAGATCAGACGCCGGGTTACCCAGCGTCTGATCAGGCTCCAAAATGTTTGCCACTCAGATTAAAATAAATGGTCAGGGGTGTCAATAATTTGTCATTGTCTAAGTTTTATTGATATGCGTTTGCGTACGTTTGCGTTTAAACGGGAAAGAATAACATTGTCTCCACTGTAGTATGATTCCATGGGGCTTTCCCAGTCATATGTTTGTGGATGAAGGCACATGACCTTAGCTGAAATATGAGAGCTTGAAGTTAATAAGTTAGTTTCAAACAGTTGTGTTTGGTTACATCTGACTCGTTACCCAATAAATGCACCAATAAATACACCTTTTTACACCTTTAATTAATTAATTATTCTTCACTGAAGAAAATATTTTCACTTTATGCAGACATGAATATGCATCTTAGGAAATATTTTATTTATCGTAGCAGATGTTAGCTTAACGATAACCCTTTACTCATGATAGCCTGTTTCTAGTATGTAACAAAGATAACCACTTAAAGCAGGTTGAAAGTAAAGCAGGATGTGCCTTAAGGCGCATTCTGCTTTACTTTCATCCTGCTTTCAGCTACCATTTACTAGGATGTAAAAAATACTTCTTATGAATCATATTCATGACTGAAAACTTTGGAACTTTTTTCTTCAGTTGAGGTATAAATTTGAAGGTGTAAAATTGTGTATCTATGATGTAATCTATGGAGTAATGGGTTAATATTCAGCAAGTAAAGGGTTAAAGAAAACAGTCAAGAATAGAACTATTGTTCCCCTGACTAAGGAGGAAGTAAAATGATTTTTTTAACCCTCACATCCTCAACAAGTTGTAGTCTTTAAAATAATAAGTGTTCATTTAAACAGACTGTGTCTTCTTAAAAAAAGAATATTTTTATTTGAAAATTACTTTTTTCTCCTTTCATATGGAAGTACTGTGAATAAGAGTTTCAACCAGTGTTGACCCAGATGAGATGCTGACTTTCCTGGCATCTCTCTCAGCCAAATCTTAGTTGTTTTCGAAAATCATTAATATTCACTATTATAACATGAGAAGGGTTTAGTTGTAGCGATTTTAGTACATTGTGTAGTATTATATATCACAATGTGTAAATCATCTAAATGTCTCATTGTTATAAAAACCCTTAATTTGCTCCACTAGTTATTAGTTCAAAATAATGGAGGTACTCACTACTGTGAATCAGAGTTTCAAACAGTGTTGACCCAGATGAGATGCTGACTTTCCTGGCATCTCAGCCAAATCTTAGTTGTTTTAGAAAATCATTTATATTCACTATTATAACATGAGAAGTGTTTAGTTGTAGCGATTTTAGTACATTGTGTAGTATTATATATCACAATGTGTAAATCATCTAAATGTCTCATTGTTAAAAACCCTTTGCTCCAGTAACGTACCATTAGTGCAAAATAACGCAATTAATATAAACCACCTATTTCTAACTGTTATATAGCTGGTGTGGGTACCTTTGTGTTTAACTCTTTCAACACCTGTTTAAAATATACTTGCATACAGTGTAGACCCAGATCAGAGGGCTCCTGATCAGGGTCTACACTGTTTGCTAATCTAGAGCTGTATTTATTCAAATATCCAGAATTCTAAGTAGACTGGTTCATGTTTTCACTAAAATGATCTACAAGGGAACAAAATAACCCACAAGAGTCACTGAGTGTTGAAAGAGTTTAAGTCCTCACTACCCAGACTCTTCAAATTTTCTACATTAGAGACAGTTAAAATAACGACTCTTGAGTGGTTAAAAAAAATAACTGTCCCCATATTACTGAAATACTGTTTAAAAGACAACTCCAAAAACTATCAAAATTATTACAAAAACAGCAGGCCCATGATCAGAAGGTTCCTTCAGGAGCCCTCTGATCTGGGTCTACTTTGTTTGCAAATGATGCATATACTTATTTCACCCACAGTAATTTAGCTTAGAGGTTTAGGCATGATAAATTGTTGTTACTTAACCCATTACTCCTTTATAGGTATGCCACATGCACCTCTTTTTAAGCATTGATAATATTATATTCATCCATTTTTTGGAGAAAAAAAAGTTTCACTTTTACACATTAAAGAGGCTCGCAACCGGATCAAGCATTAAAAATAGTAAATTGTAAATATATGTCAAATGCTGATATATAAATGGGTAAATTTAGTTTAGGATAATAAATTCTGTTAAAAAATGCATTTCCAAAAACAAAAAAAGAAGAGGCTCTGGTGGGATTCGAACCCGTGACCATCCATGCGGAGACAAAAATGAAAAATGAGGCATCGCCTTTACGCCCTTGGCTACGGACGCTCTCTATATATATGGTAGCGAATTAACGTACTTAAATGATAGCTATTAATAGAACATTATTCGGCTCGGGTTTATGTCTGACCCCGTGTAGAGAAGCAACAACAACAACTATACCGTTAGCTAACGCTATGGAAAAACGATGGAAAATATCTAAAAAACTAAGATTCGGTGACGATTCTTGAGACGTTTTTTGGACTGATCATATTTTTTTAATGTCAAAAGCCAAATAATGCCACAAATTTGCTTTTATTTGAGTATTTTATTTTATTTTGACAAGAACACCATCCGGTTGCGAGTCCCTTTAAATTACAAATATGCACAGTAAAAATATTGTCCTATATCCAAGCAAATTTAAGCTTAATGCAGGCTGGAAGTAAAGCAGAATGTGCCTTAAGGTGGTCACCTGTCTTTAAAACTTAAACTATGGGGTAAGGGCCCCCGGGTTAAAACGCTGGATTTAACTGGAACCTTATCTTAAAAGATTAGAACCATGTTCATTTCAAAGTTTAGATTGAGGATAAAAATAGGAGATTGTTTTCCTTAGTGGCACATGTTGTTGTCTTGGTTGCATTGAAACAACTGTTTTCACTGTGCATGCAGGGTAATATTGGACACCTGGAAAGATTGCATAAATCTACTTGTAGTGCTTTGGATTTAAAATATTTCAAACATCCATGGGCTGAGGCTGAATGAATCGGAGTCTCAGAAGGTATTATAAGGGGAGTATACAGTTGAAACCTGATCGATACTTTGAACTTACAGTTAAAATGTGACTTAGCCAGGTTTTTAACTTTGTCATACTGGAATGTTTGACTTAACCCATTACACCATAAACACTCCTTTTTAGGCCTTTTGATTTACTCCTCCACTAAATGAAATAAATTCAAATTCACATGTATTGTAAGAAATATTTTCCATATTATAGCAGATTGTTGATTAAAGCAGGCTGAAAGTAAAGCAGAATGTGCCTTCAGGCACATTCTGCTTTACTTTCAACCTGCTTTAAGTGATCACTTGTTTTCAGAACTTACAAATAGGCTAGAGGGTAATGGGTAAAGCGAGATCATGTTATCGGAATTAAACTTATAAAATAGTGGTAACAATTAATAATTGATTAAAGCGAGTTTGATGTATTGAGTTAAGCCTGTAATTAAATGCTTCAAGTCTCCATCAATTGCTGTGTTATGACTACTCTAAATTAATAGTAATAAGAATCATCTCTTCAAGACGATTCAAATGAGTAGTCACAACATAGGATTTGGTGGAGACACAAGGAGAAAATGTTGAAAATATTTAGTGTACTATTTCTTATCTAAAGTCCTTAATCCTTTCCTTCATAGCCAAATATACAAATCACTTATATCCTTTAAACTATGTTTAACCCTTTACTCCATAGCCTGTTTCTAGTTTTGAAGACATTTGACTACTTAAAGCAGGTTGAAAGTAAAGCAGAATGTGCCTCAAGGCACTGGCACATTCTGCTTTACTTTCAACCTGCTTGAGCTACCATGTGCTATAAAATATTTCTTATGATACTTATTGATGACTGTATATATGGATAGAAACTATTTTCTTTAGTGGAGAAATAAATTAAATACGTAAAATTAGGTATCTATGGAGTTATGGATTAAGGCAGGCATGCAACCAAGACCAAAGTAAAATAGAAGGCTAAAAGAATTCTTTTTATTGCAAACAGTTTGCAGCCAGATCATTCTGACGCCACAAATATAACCCTGTGTAGGATCAGGCTCTAAATCTGTTTTAACTCAGATTTAAATACTTCTTCAATATTCTTAAAAAGCTGTAATTTTCTACATTTGATTACATTGTATGTACATTTAGTTTCATTTAAACAAGAAATAGTAAAGTCTTCCGCAACAATCAAACCTGTATTAAGCAACCACTGACTGATTAGATGTAGATTGATCTTTTAAGACGCAGGTGACGGCTTAATGCAGGACAAAAGTCATGCAGAAGGCTCCTGTAGGAGCCTTCTGCATGACTTTTTTCCCTGCATTAAGTTGTGACATGTCATGAATATATCTACCAGCTTTTTAGTGGTTGGTTAACACAGGTTTGACTCTATCAGTGTTGAAAGGGTTTATATAGTGTTGGTTTATGGGCCCATCTTTTACAGCCATTTAGGGAAGAACTTGCCAACTCAATTGCAGTTTACAGTTTTTACAACAGAATTACAGCATTTTGACCGTTCTCAATTTCAGCTTGTATACAGTCAGTCTTGTATTATACAAGCACTCATTGAAGTTACAGAGTGTTGAGAACTCTTAAGGCAATTAAATGACTGTCGAATGTAGGAAAGAAATAATGCAGAAAGCTCTGCACTAAATTATATCCAGCGTTTTAACCCATTGTATGCGGGATACACTTTTAGGTGTACCTCTAGGCAAACAGTTTTGATCTCAGAGATCAAAACTGTTTGCAGCTTAGTCAATATTCTATCAGAAACTGGTAAAATATTTAGCAAATATTTGAGTTATACCAGCTGCAGACGACATTTTAAAATGGCAGCGAAATATTACCCAGCATGCAATGGGTTTAAAGCAACCCCAAGTATAAAATAGTGAGTGTTTGCTTCATACAATATTGACTGTACATTTAATTTTTGGTAGACTGTGCAATTTTATTTTATTTCATTTCAGGTTTTCATGCAAAGAGGGAAACAGTTGTGATGATGGTCTACTTCACTTTCCTTGGATTTACGACAAACTGAGAGTTTAACACGGCTGTCAATCACCAGCAAGGTAATATTATAACCATAGTATAGTAAAACATGTGTTCACTTCAGTATCTACTTTAAACCGTTACCCCGTACGTACGTAGACTGTTTCTAGTTTCGAAGATAGGTTACCATTTAAAGCAGGTTGAAAGTAAAGCAGATTACATTTTAAGATGCATTCTGCTTTACTTTTAGCCTTCTTTAACCTACCGTCTGCTAGAATATAGAAAATATTTGTTATCATACAAAACTCATATGTATAACTATTCAAATTGACAATTTATTTTCTTAAGTGGAGAGATACATTAAAGGTGTAAAAGGCGTATTTCTGGGGTAATGGGTTAAATTAGATGAATTTGCAGTCTTATGCATGACTTAAGATAAGATCAAGTACGCTCAAGTATTTCAAAAAATATTCTCCTTCATGTCTGCACTAAACCCACTGGTGTGACTACTCATCAGATTTGTCTTTTCGAGACAATTCTAATGACTAGTCACTCAATAGGATTTGATGCTTATTAAAGATTTACTTTTTTTCTATTAAGTCTGTGCTGACAACCAGCATTTGTATATGTCTTGATATTACTTGAGTCCATTTAAACTCCCCCTTGACTATATGACCGACTTTATTTCTATTCTATTATTGCATACACTCTCACCTCTATATCTAGAACTCGAAATACAGTTGAAACTCAATATTTTGAACTCTTGTTAGTTCGAACGTACCCATATTTCAAACTTAAAATGTGGCTCATAAACCTAATACAAATTTAAAATGTGACTTACCGGTGTAACAGCCAATTCTTTCCCACCTGCTAAAAGTTTCCCCGGGGAAAGACTAGCCAATTCTTCCCCTCCCCCCCCCCCCCCCCCCCCCCTAGTCAAAAGTTTCCCCAGGGAAAGAATTCAGAGGGGGAAAGTTTTGGCTAGCCAAATCTCCCCCCCTCTCAGTCAATCTGCGGAATTGTATCCTTTGACTATATATGGAGGGGGATAGTCAAAGCATACAATTCCGCACACTGTCCGATAGGGGGGAAAGAATTGGCTAGCCAAAACTTTCCCCCCTCCGAGATAGTCAAAGCATACAATTCTGCAGACTGACAGATAGGGGGGAAAGAATTGGCTAGCCAAAACTTTCCCCCATCCAAGATAGTCAAAGCATACAATTCCGCACACTGTCAGATTGGGGGAAAGAATTAGCTAGCTAAAAGTATCCCTTTTATGAAATTATAGGGGGGGGGGGGGGGGGAAGAATTAGCTAGCTAAAAGTATCCCTTTTATGAAATTATAGGGGGGGGGAAGAATTGGCTAGCCAATTCTTTCCCCGGGGAAGGTTTAATTGGCTAGCCAATTCTTTCCCCGGGGAAACTTTTGAGGGGGGAAAGAATTGACTGCTACACCGGTAAGCTAGTTCAAGATATCAAAGTTTGATTGTACATGTATATTTATGATTTTTGCAAACAGTTTTGAACCTCATGATATGGGAAGTAATATCCTTTAACAAGCCATACCCCATAAATATGCCTTTTTACGCCTTTAATTTGTTTCTCCACTGAGGAAAAAAGTTCTTATTTATGCAGTTATGAATATGTATGATAAGAACTATTTTATTTTAGTAGATGGTAGCTTAAAGCAGAATGCATTTTAAAGTGCATTCTGCTTTACTTTCAACCTGGATTTAAGTGGTCACCTATTTTCAAAACTAGAATCAGGCTATGTAGTATAATGGGTTAACCCTGGATCCAAGCTGTTTATAATACAACCCACAGCAAACGGAATGGTTAACCCTTTGATCCCTAGTCCCGCTTATAGGCGTTATTTTCAAACAGTGTACTTGTGAATAGTACACTTGTCCTGTGCAAACAGTGAAGACCCAGATCAGAGGGCTCCGAAAGGAGCCCTCTGATCAGGGTCTTCACTGTTTGTCATAATGCCAAACATGACAAAAACAACCCTTAAAAGTCAGAAATGGACTAGACTAAAATGGAAACTAGAATTTTCCATTTTAAGTTTCAGGGAGGAAAGAGTTAAGTAAACTTCAGATATGTAGAAAAACAGCATTTTTTAATGAAAATGATATTTAAAATGAGCTATGTATATTTTTAAAAAAAATACAAGATCTGATTTTATGACCATGGTTCAGTTACCACAGGGCCTTTGATGGTAAGGTTCACCTTAATGACATAGGAAAATTGTTATAAACAGTTTTAACCCTTTACTACAGAGCCTGTTTCTAGTTTTTAGGACAGCTGACTCATACTTAAAGATTCATTCTGCTTTACTTTCAGCAAGCTTTAAGCTACCATCTACTAGGATATAGGAAATATTTCTTATGATGCATATTCACGACTGTATAATTTGGAACTATTATCTTCAGTGGAGGAATAAAATTAAGGTGTCAAAGGCTCATTTATGGAGTATTGAAGACAAATGGTTGCTTATATAAAGCTAGGCTTAAAGTATAGCAGAATGCTCCCTAAGGAGTATTCTGCTTTACTTTAAGCCTGCTTTAAGTTAACTGTAACAGTTTCTGTCTGCTACAATAAAGAAAATACATTGTATTTTCAATGATGCATATGCATGACTATTTAAACTGTAACTATTTTCTTCAGTGGAGTAATGCAAAAAATGCATAATTTTAGAGTACAGTAATGTGTTAACACAAGGGTCACTTGTAACACAATGAAAAAATCTGAATATAAAATAAGTAGGCAAGCAATCATCGTAATCCTGCCTAGAGTATCATAACTTTTCTACCGGAGCTAAGTGAGTTCTGTCAATGTATACCTAAGACTCATGCATGCATGCAGTCTATCATGCCAGTATGTATGTACGTGATCCAAGAATGTATGGAATAGCAAGGCCAATGGCAGCTCCACAAGTTTTCAGGTAAACTGGAAAATATTGCATTGTTGATTGGTTTTGTTGTTTTGTGGTTATTTGTTTTGATATTATTCATAAAAATGTTCATTCTACCACAAGATATTGGAAGTATCACAAACATTAGAATCTGCAATAATTAAACTCCATGTTGTCAGAATTCAATAGAATTGTCTTCTTTGAGTCATTTCGAATCAGTCAATATTGCATAATGATTAATTTACTCTTTGCATGCTGGGTCTGCAACAATTGTTTTCTGCTACTGTTCTAAAAATAGAATTTTGTAAATCTCTTTTCGAAACAGGGTCAGAATGTTAAACAGTTTGGATCCTGATGAGATGGCGTGTTACGCGGCATCTCATTAGGACCCAAGCTGCAAAGGCAATTACTGTGTGGCACATATATCCGCCGCTAGCATGCAAAAAGTTAAGATACAATGAAAGAAATTTGTTGAAAATAGTCCAGCTTGTTAAAATTGTTAAAGTTGTTAGATAAAGAATGTAATTTTATGAAATTTATTTGTCTTTGTCATAACTGGTGTGGGCATGTATTTGATCCAGGAATGTATGAAGCACCAGTAAACATGACACTGCAGGAACCTGTACCAAGGGCATGCAGTGCTAGGTAACTGTGACATAATGCCTAGTTCATTGGTTTGTTGTGCTTGTTTGTTCTTAACCCATTACCCCCATAAATACGCCTTTTTACGCATTTAATTTATTCCTGCACTGAAGAAAATAGTTCCCCTTGATACAGTCATGCTAGTATGCCTAGTTTACCTCTAACTCAGCATCACAGACCCGTTTCATAAAACTGTGTATGACAAATTTTGTCGTAAGTCAGATTATAAAAGTCTCAATTATTATTTATTTCTCCATCTAATCCTGTCTTATGACATCTCTTTGGAAAGATGATTCCAAAGAGATGTCACAAGACAGGATTAGATAGAGAAATCAGAAATTGAATGTATTTTAAAGTTTTGACTAACAATCGTTTTTGTCGTACAAAGTTTTATGAAACGGGCCCCAGTAGGGCTTCAATGAATAAGTCATGAAAACTCCTAAGATTTCCAAATTTTCTATTTTTCAAGCACAATTACTTAAAGCAGGTTGAAAGTAAAGCAGAATGCGCCAAAAGGCACATTCTGCTTTACTTTAAGCCTGCTTAAAGCTACCATCTGCTAGGATAAAAATCCCAAGATTTCGAAAAACTCTGGAGAAATGGCAGCCCTGCAGCCATAGCCCCAATTAGATGCCACAGCCCTGCCCTGATATTTAATATGCCTTCAAACCACAATTCACTAATTGTATAAACACAGGTGATAGGTTATAGCAAAATGAAAATAAAGCAGAAAGCAACTAAAAAGAATTCTGCTTAAGTTTTATCTTGCATAAATTCACCTACATTCACCCTTTACTCCATAAATACATCTTTTAATGCCTTTAATATATTCCTACACTGAAGAAAACATTTCCCCTTTATACTGTCATGAATATGCACCATAAGAGTAAAGAAATAAATCCTATTTCCTATCAGATGGTAGATTAAAGCAGGCTGAAAGTAAAGCACAGTGTGCCTTAAAACTCATTCTGCTTTTCTTTCAACCTGCATTAAGTGGTCAGCTGTCTTCAAAACTACAAACAGGCTATGTGGTAATGGATTAAGTGGTCAATGGTTAAAATGATTTAGCCAGGGAAAATGACCAAATTTGGACAAATATAGACTGAGACGAATGCAAGGTCGATGATTGAAACTGAAAATAATAGATACGTTGACCACTTCAACGATAGGTACCGGTAGTAGTTTTATTTTATTGAATAATACTTAAGCAATCGCTTATAATCCTTAACAAAAAAAAATACAGTTTATTTAGCTTTTTAGCTCATCTGAGCTAGCTCAGGGGGAGCTTTTGCAATCCTTGAATGTCCGGCGTCCGTCGTGCGGCATGCGGCGTCAACAAATTTAGTGTTTACACTCTAGAGGCCACAATATTTATCAAATCTTTCTCAAACTTGCTCACATTGTATATTACCATAAGAGTTCAAATGAGTTCGATTATGGTTGAAATCTGACAAATAGGTCAAGAGTTATATACCTTTGAATTGCTGAAAATGTCATATTTAACAGTGTTTACACTCTAGAGGCCACACTTTTTATTGAATCTATCTCAAACTTGCTTAGATTGTTAAAAACTATAAGAATTCAGATAAGTACAATTATGGTTGAAATCAGACAAATAGATCAAGAGTTATCTACCTTTGAATTGCTGAAAATGCCATATTTAAGGGTGTTTACACTCTAGAGGCAACACTTCTTATCCAATCCATCTCAAACTTGCTCAGATTGTATATGGCCATAAGAGTTCAGATGAGTTCGATTATGGTTGAAATCAGACACATAGATCAAGAGTTATCTACCTTTGAATTGCTGAAAATACCATATTTAACAGTGTTTACATTCTAGAGGCCACAATTTTTATTCAATCTTTCTAAAACTTACTCAGATTGTATATGACTATAAGAGTTCAGATGAGTTTGATTATGGTTGTAATCGGACGAATAGGTCAAGAGTTATCTGCCCTTGAATTGCTGAAAATGCCATATTTAACAATGTTTACACTCTAGAGGCCACAATTTTTATCCAGTCTTTTTTCAAACTTGCTCAGATTGTATATGACTATAAGAGTTCGAATAAGTGCAAATGGTTGAAATCAAATCATTGTGGCAACAGTTATCTGCCCTTGATAGTTATCTGCCCTTGATATGCTTTGAAATGCTAGAAAAGGCTTCATTTTAGTATTGTTTAGGCTCTAGTTATCTTCCCTTGATGTACTATACTAGAATTATGAGGTTGTATTCCAAAATTGTTTACATTCTATACTACACATTTTAATGGATTTAGATTAAAACGTGTGAAACAGAAAGGTAAAGCTATCAGGCTTCAGTACAACAGGTGAGCGAAATCAGGGCTATCAGGCCCTCTTGTTAATATTTTTTTTCAATTCAATAGCTTTCTAGAAGTTGAAAGCTCTAACATTATCTAATATGACGCATTGTGCAAAATAAGCATTTTATTCCTAAAATGCTTTATAGGAATGGGAGGGTAGCAGGGCTTCCATAAGTTGACATGAAAAATCCTAAGATTTTTTCAAGTGCGATTTTACGAATCGTACCTTTACCCCCATAGTCTTTTCCTTAATTTGTTGACATGCGACTACTTAAAGCAGGCTGTAAGTAAAGCAGAATGCGCCTACTTTCAGCTTGCTTTAAGCTACCATGTACTGGGGAAAATTCCGGAGATTTAGGAAAAATCCGGAGAAATGGCAGCCCTGGGGTAGGGAGGGGCTATTTAAGGTAGGTTTGTGCAACTTGTTGCCAAATAATAAACAGTATATACCCTAATCACAGTCTCCTTTAGAAACCCTGTAATCTGGATCTACACTGTTGTTTATATAGGATAAAGGTACTCTTCACAGGTAAATTGTTTGTAAATGATGAGTATACTCATTGCTACTCAATGATTTAATGAAAGTTTATCTGAAATAACAGCTCATGTATTAGTGTTTTCTTCTGACATGGCCAAGTTATTTTTAGATTGGAAGAATCTTAAACTTTAAATGGGATGATTAATGGTACTGCTTGGTAATCCATACAGCCAGCTAGGGATACGGATAGCTGTATTTATTGTGTGTTATGTACAGTAAAAAGACATTATTCTTTCCCGTTTAAATGCAAAGGCAATGCACTGAATTGTAGAAAATTACTTTTAAAAATTACTTTTAAAAATTTCTAACTAGATCTATCTTTTTAATTTGAGTGGCAAACAGGTCTGATCTGGCTCCAACCTGTTTGCAATGGAAATTACAGTTTTAGCGGAAAAGCCTTTATTGGGAAAGAATAACATATCAGTAAAATTAGTGCACAGTCTCGTGCTGCACGAGGATCATGCTTATCTCAAGTAGTAAAGTGTAGAAATATATATATCTGATGTTATCCTGTTACCTATATATTTACCATTATAATCTATTCTGTTCTAAATATTAACTCTGCCATGTTAGAAAAATCGGATAATACTGTATCTATTTTTTAGCTCACCTGAGCCATAGGCTCAAGGTGAGCTATTGGGATGGCCCTGTGTCCGGCGTCCGTCGTCGTCCGTCGTGCGTAGTCCGTCATGCATCGTCCGTCGTCGTTAACAATTGCTTCAAATGACATCTCCTCATATACCGTTTGACAGATTTCAACAAAACTTTACAGAAATGTTCCTTGGGTCAAGCTCTTTCAAATTTGTTCAAAGAATTAAAAACAATGCAGAACTCTGGTTGCCATGGCAACCAAAGTGAAAAAATAAGGAAATCTTTAAAAATCTTCTTGTCAGAAACTGCAAGAGCCAGAGCTTAGATATTTGGCACACAGCATCATCTATAGGTCCTCTATCAAGTTTGTTCAAATTATGTCCCTAGGGTCAAAATTGGCCCCGCCCCGGGGGTCACAGTTTTACAAAGAGTTATACAGTGAAATTTTCAAATGTCTTCTTCTCTGAAACTAATATGGCTAGAGCATTGATACTCAGCATGGTGACACTTCTAGATATCCTTTACATATTTTGTTCAAATGGTTCCGGTCGGTTGCATAAGTAGGTCACAGGAGCTAAAAATAGATTTTTTCAATGAAAACTTTAAAAATCTTCTTGTCTGAAACTACAAGGGCCAGAGCTTAGATATTTGGCACATAGTATCATCTACTGGTCCTTTATCAAGTTTGTTCAAATTATGTCCCTGGGGTCAAAATTGGCCCCGCCCCGGGGGTCACAGTTTTACAAAGAGTTATATAGTGAAATTTTCAAACGTCTTCTTCTCTGAAACTAATATGGCCAGAGCTTTGATATTCATCATGGTGACACTTCTAGATGTCCTTTACGTATTTTGTTCAAATGGTTCCGGTCGGTTGCATAAGTAGGTCACAGGAGCTAAAAATAGTTTTTTTTTCAATGAAAACTTAAAAAATCTTCTTGTCTGAAACTACAAGGGCCAGAGCTTAGATATTTGGCACATAGCATCATCTACAGGTCCTCTATCAAGTTTGTTCAAATTATGTCCCTAGGGTCAAAATTGGCCCCGCTCCAGGGGTCACAGTTTTACATAGAGTTATATAGTGAAATTTTCAAACGTTTTCTTCTCTGAAACTAATACGGCCAGAGCTTTGATATTCATCATGGTGACACTTCTAGATGTCCTTTACGTATTTTGTTCAAATGGTTCCAGTCTGTTGCATAAATAGGTCACAGGAGCTAAAAAAAAAAAAATTCAATGGAAACTTAAAAAAATCTTCTTGTCCGAAACCACAGTACCCTGATCTTAGATATTTGGCACATAGCATCAGCTACAGGTCCTCTTTCAAGATTGTTCAAATTATGCCAATCGAGTAAAAAATGACTCTGTCCTGGACATAAATCTTTTTCTCCATTTTGTCAGTTATTCTCAGGTGAGCGAAATATGCCCCATGGGGCTCTAATCTCAAATGGGGAAGCTGATTTAAGCTCTTGTCCTAAATGAAAATCAGATTAGACATACAAGGTCACAAGACACTAAAAACACAATACCTATTCTCTTCCTTGTTAACTTAACTGTGTGTAGAGTGTATTCTTAACTCTTTGCATGCAGGGTAATATTTTAGTCTGCAACAATTATTACCGTCTGCTGATTTGATTTGATTTGTTTTGATTTTATGTCGCTTTCAACAGTATTTCAGTCATATCGCGACGTCCAGCTAATTATAGGTGGAGGAAGACCCCAGAAGTCCTTTATGCACTGTTTCAGGCACAAATCGGCAACTGGGTAGAACCACCGACCTTTCACAAGCCAGCGAGAAGGCTTCCCCATATGAAAAATCCGAACGACCCTACTGGGAATCGAACTCACAGCGGTGAGAAGCTTAGTGATGTAAGTCACAGTGACTATACCACTAGGCCACGGAGGCCCCTCCGTCTGCTGATATTCTAAGAATAGAATTTTCTAATTTTCTTTTTAAAACAAGATCAGAGTGTCAAACAGTTTGGATCCTGATGAGACGCTGCATTTCCCGGCATCTCATCTGGATCCAAACTGTTTGCAAAGATAATCACTGTTGCAGATTTATCCACCGCTAGCATGCAAGGGAGTTAATTAACTCATAATCGACCCTGAAACTTCACATAAATGGTTCCAGTTTCCAAAAAAGTCTAGTCTATTTTTTGACTAATAGGTGTTACTTTTTAGCTCACCTGTCACGTAGTGCCAAGGTGAGCTATTTTGATTGTCCTGTGTCCGTCGTCGTTCATCGTGCGTCGTTCGTCGTCAACAATTTCTTTGAACAACATCTCCTCTGAAACCACTGGATGGATTTTTACCAAACTTGGCAGGAATGATCCTTATATGGTCCTCTTTCAAAGTTGTTCAAACATTTCCGGTCCGTTACATATCTAGGTCACAGGAGCTAAAAATAGATTATTTCAATGAAAACTTAAAAAATCTTCTTGTCTGAAACCATAGTACCCTGAGCATAGATATTTGGCACAAAGCATTGTCTTCAGGTCCTCTATCAAGATTGTTCAAATTATGTCCCTGGGGTCAAAAATGACCCCACCCCGGGGTCGTAATTTTACATAGAGTTATATAGTGAAATCTTCAAACATCTTTTTCTCTAAAACTGATATGGCCAGAGCTTTGATATTTGGCATGGTGACACTTCTTGAAGCCTTGAACCAATGTTGTAAATATGGTTCCAGTCTGCTGCATATATAGGTCACAGGAGCTAAAAATAGATTTTTTCCAATTAAAACTTGAAAAAATCTTCTTGTCCGAAACCACAGTACCCTGAGCTTAGATATTTGGCACAAAGCATTGTCTTCAGGTCCTCTATCAAGATTGTTCAAATTATGTCCCTAGGGTAAAAAATGACCCCACCCCGGGGTCATAATTTTACATAGAGTTATATAGTGAAATCTTCAAACATGTATTTATCTGGAACTATTATGGCCAGAGCTTTGATATTTATCATGGTGACACTTCTGGAAGCCCTTAACCAATATTGATTATATGGTTCTGGTCCGTTGCATATCTAGGTCACAGGAGCTAAAACTAGATTTCTTCAATGAAAACTCAAAAAAATCTTCTTGTCTGGAACCACAGTACCCTGAGCTTAGATATTTGGCACAAAGCATCATCTTTAGGTCCTCTTTCAATGTTGTTCAAATTATGTCCCTGGGGTCAAAACTGCCAAGGCCCTAGGGGTTGCAGTTTTACATAGTGTTATATAGTGAAATCTTCTTCTCTGAAACTATTATGGCCAGAGCTTTGATATTAGGCATAGTGACACTTTTTGATGTGTTTTTTTACCAATATTGCTGAAATGGTTCAGGTCTGTTGCATATCTGGGTCACATTAGCTAAAAATAGATTTTTTTCAATGAAAAGTCTTCCTGTCTGAAACCATCCATGTACAAAATATTTGACAGAACACTTAATTGTCAAGTTCATCAGCAAGATTTTTGAAATTATGTCTCTGGGGTAAAAAATGATCTCACCCCAGGGGTTATGTGACCCTTGTGTTGGTTTGTCCAGGTGAGCGATATTTAGGCCCGCATGGGCCTCTTGTTACTATATATAATTGCAAAATGACAAACAGTGCAGAACCTGATCAGAGAGCTCTTGCAGGAGTCCTCTGATCTGGGTCTACACTGTTTGCATAGGACAAGTGTATTGTTGAAGATTTAATGAGGAGTACCGGTATATGAATTTGTTACTTGGGTTAAATGTGTAAACTGTTAAACCTTTTCTTTGCGGGAACACAGTTTCTCGCTTTTCAGGGGTGCTAGACCACATTTTGTTACTATAAATAGCAGTGCGGCAAACCTTGTTTGGTATGGTATCCTTCCGCCCGATTGGCTAAAAACAAGGGAAATGGACGTTACTCTTACAGAAATTCCCTAAAACTTAAATGGACCACAAACTACGTTTATAGAGAGAAATGAAACCGATAATTTTACAGTAGACTCTACAGTTGTCTGTGGCTTTCGACAATTCAATGATCCGATGTTTAAACCATAATTTATGTTGTTGTTGTTGATTGTTTCACTTGATCGAGTATACGCGTTAGGTCACGTTCTTATATGACGTCGTTGACGTCGGTTGTTGTTATGGCTTGAAAGTAGAACGCATATAAAGGAAGAAATGGACGTTTTGATAACTTTTACTATTCAAAATTGCTTGGATTCAATAAAAACGTTTGTATTTCTGAGTTGTGATCTAAAATGGGACGTTTTCTTCTTAAAACGTGTGTACAAATAAATGTTAAAGCCAAGCTGAAATAGCGCGACTTTTAAACAGCTGTTTGTTGCTATTGGATATGGAATGTGTGATTCGGATAAAAAGTAGGTCTTTACAATTCCTTTAATTAACTCGTTTTAACGGTAATTTTAAGCGAGAAAAATAATCAAGCACGGCTTTTGGTAAAGACGGGGGATTCTATACCCTCGGTTTGTCTGTTCCTGTCGGAAACTCGCTAAAGCTCGTTTCCGACTGGGAACAGACAAACCTCGGGTATAAAATTCCCCGTCTTTACCAAAAGCCGTGCTTGATTCTATTAATAATCATTCACAAACAGTGCAGATCCAGATTTATAAGTGGGATCTCCTGAAAGAGCCCTTTGATCACGGCTTGCACTGGTTGCCTTAATTTGAGACACTTTGGGAAAATTTTCTCAGAGGTAAAAATAGACTGGTAATTAGTTAGAAAATGGATGAGTTCATTTGGAAAGTCAGCAGTATTAACCCTTTCCCCCATAGAAGCGATTTTTAGCGTATTTAATTTATTCCTCCGCTGAAGAAAATAGTTCCAGTTTATACCCTCAAGAACAATTACCATTACAAGTATTTTATATAGCCTAGCAGATTTTAGCTTAAAGCTGGCTGAAAGTAAAGCAGAATGTTCATTAAGGCACATTCTGCTTTACTTTCAACCTGCTTTAAGTGGCCAGATGTCTTCAAAACTAGAAACAGGCTATGAGGTATAGGGTTAAGGGTTAAGGAAACAATGTCAGGAAAAATGTACAATAAACTTAAACCATTGAACCCTAGCAATAAGTATACTAGTCATTTACAAACTAAGTATGTGTGAAGAGTACACTTGTCCTATGCAAACACTGTAGACCCTGGTCAGAGGGCTGCACTGTTTGTCATGTTACAATATATTGCAGAAAGCAACCTGTAGTAGTCATAAATGTATTCCTCTGCTGAGAAATATCAATCAATCAAAATAGTTCCAATTTATACAATGGTGAATATGCTCCATAAGAACATGTTTAGTACTACATCCTGCAGATAGTAGCAAAGAAGGCTGATGAAAAGCAGATTGCAGCTTATGGCACATTCTGCTTTTTTTCAACTTGCTTTAAGTGGTTTACTGTCTTTAAAACTTGAAATAGGCTAAGTGGTAAAGGGTAAATCTGTAACATTGTCGCTTCATCTTCTTGAGTGAATACTGCTCTAGTGAGAATTCAGCAGTATTAATCTTATTCACTTTAAAAGGGAGATAACTCCTTTTATCATGTGATGAAATTTAACATCCTAGTTATCTACCTTTGAAAGATACATGGGATAAAACTTATTTTGGTATTGAACAGATGATTTTAGCACATAAAGGGTAAATGCTTATAGGAGTTTTAACCCATCACTTCATAAATAGGGCTCTTTTTCACGCCTTTAATTTATTGTTCCACTGAAGAAAATAGTCCCAAAATGTAGTCATGAACATGCATCATAAGAAATATTTTCTAAACCCTAGCATAATAATTATTGGTAGCTTAAGGTTACTGTGACATTCTGCTTTACATTCAGCCAGCTTTAAGCTACCATCTGATAGGATATAGGAAAGTTTTCTTGTAGTGCATATTCATAACTAGAATAAAATGCAGCTATTTTCTTTAGCAGAGTAACTTGACTAGTTCGGGTGAAAAAGACAGGAATTGCTTTTTCCGTAATGGCGGACGCTAATTTGCATATTTGAAAGCATTGTGTGCCACTAAGTACTTTTAAAATATCTTTATCACATTCTCTGATATTAAACCAATAAATATAGACACTTTTTGTATCTCTTTGTAGCGCTGTACAGGCCCGTAGGAAGCAAAATTGGATTGGGGGGGCACCCTCTATATTGGTCACTCAACATTGGGGGGGGCACCACCAATTTTTTGTCTTTTGACAACGTTTTTTTTTTTTTTTTTATTTGGTTGTGCGTTAAATTTTAGGTAAAAACAAGCGTTTATAGGCCTTTTTTAGTACAAATATATAAAAATTTGCTTGCTTACTATAATTGGCAAAATTATTGGGGGGGCATGGCCCCCCCCCCCCCCCCCCTTGCCCCCCCCTGTTCCTACGGGCCTGCTGTATAAAAGAGTTATTAAGAACATGTTTCAAGAATCCTAATAATTTGGTTGCCATTTTGTTTAAGCAAATTAGATAGTCAAAAACTCAAAATTTCGCTTGGGAACCGGGATTATAAGAATCGACCATGATTGTTGATGTGGGAGAAAATTCCTATCCCACATCAACGAAACGAATGGTGGATTTTTTTCTCCCATTTAAATCATTAAAACATGATATAAATAACGAAATAATTGCAGTTTCTGTGCACTTTTTTACGCCAAAACATGAGATTGTTTATAGGTAACGTCATAAGAAATGACGTCATTTAGTTACCCGCGTCATGCAGAGCTTGTGGTAAAGCGGGGCAAACAATAAAAGATGTCACATGGTATGGAGTATAGAGTCATTCCACATGGGGAATATCTCTATCTCACACGGACGAAAATGGGAGAAAATCAGATTCAGCATACTTGAATTATGTTAAATAGACCGGTTCCCAACTTTTACCCAAAAATGCCGTTCAACTTGTTTACAGAGCCCTTTTCCTGAAATCCAGCTAGTCTATAATAAGTTAAGTGTGTTAAACGATACGTTTATGCAGTAATGGATTAAAGATCTCAAAACTTTTTCATTGAATTTAGGATTTACTTTATTATTGGTATAGGCTAAGTGGGTGATTTAATTTTTGTCTAAAATGTGACATTAACTGACTCAGAGTATCTATTCAGGATTCTATTATTTTGATTTCAAAGTTTTCCAGGTAAATGGATATTCACTCAATTTGAAAAAGTTGCAAATAACTATTTAAACAATGATATTTTGACATTTATAGTAACTTTTCAGATGATAGCTTAAATCAGGTTAAAACTAAAGCAGGTTAAAAACTAAATCATTATGCTCCATAATAAAGGAGCATTCTGGTTTACTTTCCACCTGCTTAAAGAAGTGGTCACCTGACTTTGAGGAAATACTGTTGTTTTCTTTTTAAAATGTCTTAGTCATGATTAATATTAACTTTTAAAAAAAAATAAAACCCTGAATACCCAAACATGCATGATAGATTGTGTTTATCCTTTGTTTGATAAATCTTGTGGTTTAATAAAATTTTGTTTACACCGATAATAACAGGGCTCCAGATAAGGGGAGTATTTCAGAAATTAAAATTTCAAAGTTTGCAATAAATTCCATGGTATAACTACAAAGAGACAATCCTTTAGTATTAAATGAGTAGTCACAACATGGGAGTTAGTACAGACATGGAGATTTGTAGTTTACTCCCATTCATCTCTTTTGAACCCAGCAATAGCCATTGCTTTTCTTTGAAGCCTTGCAGTAACCGGCTGCGTGGCTTAGTGGTAGAGCGTCCGCTTGCAGTGCGGGAGGTTGTGGGTTCAATCCCCGGCCGGGTCAAACCAAAGACTTAAAAATTGGTAGTATTGGCTTCCCTCCTTGGCGCTCAGGATTTCGGGTTAGCATTACAACTGGTTCGTCGGTGTCAGGATAAAGTGACCGGCCGGGTACAGTCCCATTGGTGCACCTAAAAAGTGCCCCTGCTCGTAATACCCGAAAGGGGCGTGTAGCAGTATATAGAGAAAGAAAGAAAGAAAGAAAGAAAGAAAATAACTTTCTTTGAATCTAAGTACAACATTCTAGTTTTCTGTTTAAGCCCAAATCCTGCCTTTCTGTTTTAACACAATAACATAATGGCTTCATTTAAGTGCAACATTCTGGCTTTCTATTTGAGCCCATGATGGCATCATTAACCCATTACACCATAGCCTGTTTCTAGTGTTGAAGATAGGTGACTACTTAAAGCAGGTTGAAAGTAAAGCAGAATGCACCTTAAGGCGCATTCTGCTTTACGTTCAGCCTGCTTTAAGCTACATTCTGTTAGAATATAGAAAATATTTTGTATGCTACGTATTCATGACTGTATAAATTGGAACCATTTTCTTTAGTGGATGAATAATATAGAGGCGTTAAAATGCGCATTTATGGGGTAATGGGTTAAAGCCCAATGTTGTGACTTTCTGTTTTAGCCGACAAAAATCAAGCAGTGAGGGGTTTCCCATAGAACAGAACAAGAACAGAACAAATCTTTGAGGTGTTTCCCATAGAGATTTCTATTAATTGGGAAACTATTACAAACTTGTGGTTTGCACAAGTTATTGACCCACTTACACAAGTTGTGAATTTAATTGGTACTATGGCACTAGTAACAGGCTAACTGACAGGTGTTAAATGGAGTTAACAGAGGCTATTAGTTAAACCATTCCCCGTAATTTATTACTCCACTTAAGAAAATAATTCCAATTTATACATTAATAAATATGTATCATAAGAAGTATTTACTTTTATCCTATCAGATGGTAGTTAAAGCAGGCTCAAAGTAAAGCAGAATGTGCTTAAAAGCACATTTTGCTTTACTTTCAACCTGCTTTAAGTGGTCATCTAAAATCAATACTTGAAGCAGGATATGGAGTAAAGGGTTAAGCAGACTTAAGCTATAAACCTTTCTCCTGCTATTGAAAGCAGACCTAGATCAGCCAGCAGTATTCTGCTTTACTTATTACCTGCTTTAACCAAATACCCAATAAATACGCTTTTTTACGCCTCTAATATGTTCCTCTACTGAAGAAAAAAATCCAATTTATAGTGTTACAAATAAGAATCATAAGAAATATTTTCTACAGTCTACACACGATACTACGATTCTCGTTTCTACGAAATACCGGTCTACTACGAATAACAACGCAGGTCCCGGCCGATTTTGTTCTTTATCTAACGGTTAAAAGATGCATTATAACGAAAATGCGAAATAACGAAAAACACGTTATTACGATAAGGTTTCGTAGTCCCTTCAAAACAAAAACAGTAGTAAAAAGATGCATTTGTACGAATCGCACCTGTGGGGTTTTTCACACTTACGAAAGAGACATCCGTTGCTCGCGTCGGCTTAATTATCCATTGTTTACACACTCGGCTGCCCGATACGCTTTACCGCCCAACCTGTTATGATCAGCACACGGCAGTGTTTGTTTGTAGCAAGTTACACTGCTTAACTATATGTCGCAAATGATAAAAACATAATTTGATATAATTATGCATGTAATTATCTGAGATGTTTTCAATCACACCATATCGTGATTAGCAGACGAGCGTGTTTGTTTGTTGCAATTGTAAATAGAGTGAATAAAGTCAATGTCGCAAAGAATATAAAAATAAGCAACCGTTACACTGATAATCATATCTGCTTACTACGGCTATCATACGTTTATTAACAATATTACATCTGAAACTACGAAGACGATTCTGCAAGACAATTTTACGACGCTGTAAATTGATATCAGCATTCTGAGATTCAGAATTTTATCAATTTACAATTTCCTAGCAATCTAGTGAAGGACCCGGTCAGCCGGGGGATAACTGGATAGAAAAAATGTCGGCGACGGGGAAGAGGGGAGTCAACTCGGCGTCTGATCTGGATCAAAATTGTTTGTCACTCATTATCAACTTTTCTTTTGTTAAAAAAGACGACATATTTGAAGCATATGACAGCATCGTAAGGGTTAATAATAAGGCGCGTGCTAGTGTTGCTATCCATTGTGTTATGTTTGCTATGCGTTCTGTTATTTATTGCGTTTAATTTGTATGCATAAATTGTGTTTGTCTGAATAAAAATGTAAACATATTGGTTCGTTGCTTGTGTTTTAAATTGCCTCTTCTTACCAGTGGAGAAAACCTTTTTCTTTCCCGTTTACGCATTCGCGTAGCAGTAAAGTGTAGAAAATTACAGCTTTAAAAAAAATTACTTTCTCACGATTTATTTAAGCAAACATTTTGGAGCCTCATCAGACGCCGGGTTACCCGCCGTTTGATCTGTATGCAATGGAAATTATAGTTTTAGCAATGCTATTACACATGTCAATAGGACCTACATACGGCATACCAGACCTATGCATGGCAGATACATGTACGAAGAGGTAAGTGGAAATCCCATCGTATTCGGAAGATGCATTGCTACGAAAATGCAATACTACGAACAAATGGCGAGACCCGGTGCCGATTCGTAGTATCGCGTGTAGACTGTATATTCTAGCAGATAATAGCTTAAAGCAGGCTGAAATGTAAGCAGAATGCACCCTAAGGCGCATTCTGCTTTACTGTCACCTATTTTCAAAACTAGAAACAGGCTATGGGGTAATGGGTTAGCAAATGAACAATTCCAGTTTCCAATTAAGTCAAGTCCATGTTTGATTAACTAGGGCTGTTAATCACAATATACATGTACAGTTAAACCTGTCTAAACGGTCACCTCCAAACAACGGTCACCTGTCAACAACGGCCAGTCTGAATTCCTCCCGGCCAATTTCCTTCTTAATTGACCTCTGAGTAACAGTCTCCTGCCGTCTGCGGCCAACGGTCACTGAAACTGGCTGTTTTGACACCTCTTACCCCAAACAGCGGCCAGGCTAAGACACAGAGGGATCACCTGCCGAGCGTGGCCGGTGGCCACTAAATCGGCTGGTTTTGACACCCCTTACAGCAGCCAAATAACACAATTGAATGGGTGCAATTTCGCCAATGTCGGCCGCCATCTTTGTTATGGATGCGCATGATTTAATAATTGGGAGCCGTTCTATGGTGCTCAATGACAGTTTGCAACAGACTATTGTGTTTCAAAGAAGCCACATTATGATTAAAGAATTTTAAAAAAAATTGTTTGTTTTATATGTTGTCCAATTAATATTGAACATGTCCGTTGCTGCTCATGTTTGGATGATTGTTTATAACAACGTTGACCAGATTGAACAAATGATTGGGTGATTGTCTAAAATGGTCTCATCCAGATTAAAGATGCAATTGCATTGGTTCATGGTGATTAACCAATACAATACAATTGTTTTGTTTTGTTTTTGATGTAAGACACCTTGGCAGATACGAAATTGTGAAATAATAAATTAAGTCATTTCTAGTTTAATCATTGCGCTATACAAAGTTGTGACGGAAATGGACGGTATATTAACACTTCTAGTGTTTGTCTTGGTTGCGAAGTTAAGCAACGTTCTGCGCGGTCTAACTGGATGGGTGACCGGCAGGGTTAACCGTTGGCCCGATACACGTTACAAAGTCAAAAATAAATAGGAAAATTAACAATGCCGCCGAGGAAGTTTCCGACTGTGCTATAGATTCTAATATTCAACAACTGCTTTCATATCACTTCGACATTTATGTTCGGCAATGTCCATGTTTTAGTCAGAACCTCATTATCATAATTGGCGTCCTTTCCAAATAAACACCAGCAATAAATTCACGGTGTATTGTGAGTGTTTCCATTGAAATGATGAAAATCCCAGTACATTTAAGAATCTGAGCAACAAATTAATTATTCAGACAAGCAAATAATGAAAATATCGGCTTTAGAACAGTCTTTCATTCTTTTAAGCAAAATGATTACGAAGCTATTTGTCCTTTGAGTTACCCGCCCTTTTCCGTATTTTCTCGAAAGGGGCGATGAAACATTATTCAAATATCCCTATCTACCAATCAAAATGAGAAAATGCGATCACGTGACCAAAACCCTTCTGAGTTAGCTATCTACCGAGACATTTGATTTTAACACGGATATCCGTTCCAAAAATGATGATCGTGATATTTATTGAAACTTCAAAGACTCTGAATTCTTAAAGCCCTATATCAAGTTCTATATAGCAGTCCCCCCCCAATCACAGCTTGATACTTGGTGATTAGATCGCCCTTATCAGGGTATGTTTATTACAAACAAATTATCACAGCAGGGTACTAATTGATAGATGTAGACCAATATAGGGGCAAGTGATAGCTGTGCATTTAACCCTTAAGCTGTGGATCGTGAGTTGACTGTTATTTTTTCAAACAGTTTGGATCCAGATCTGATGCTGCATAATGTCGCATCTGATCTGTATCCAAACTGTATACCAGTTATCGCTCAGACTTTTTTAATTGAAATATGTACAAATCTAATTTAAATATTGTTTGCAGACGACAATTTAAAAGCAGAAGCTATTACTGCAGGGTAAGGGTTAAGAACACAGTGATATTGTCTGTAGATTAAAAATTGATGAAATTGATTTTATTTTATTAATCTGTAATTTTGGGTCTTATAATATAATACATAACAAAACAGTGGATTAGCAATCTAGCTTTAATAAATAACATCAAGCATAATACCAAGCAAGTCAAAACATTACATTTACAATCATCAACTATCAAACTACATTTAAAAAAGGCAAACTGCATAGATCCAGATCAAATTCTCAGTTACAAAGCACATGAGCTGGAGCCATACTAAAGACTTTAGGGCAAATAGTTATTAGCTAAATATTTGATATGTTTGATCAGCATGAATCTTTTTAATAACAATTCCAGTTTCTCAAAAAGTCTAGTCCATTGTAACTATAAAGAAAATGCTTTACTTTCTTGGCATTTTCTTGTGATTTAACCCATTACTCCATAAAAACACATTTGACACATTTTATGTATTAGATCTACTACTCTGAAGAGAAAACTTCCACTTTTTACTACATTAATATGCAAAATAATATATCCTAGCAGATTGTAGCAGAGATTAATCGGAATTTGCCTTCTGTTTCATTCTGCTTTACTTTCAACGTGCTGTATGTGGTCACATGTTGTTTACACACTACCCCATAAACACACCTTTTTACACATTTTCTTTAATTCATCCATTGAAGAAAATTTATCCATTTGATATTGTTATAAATGGGAAAATAAGATATATATCCTATATAATAGCAAATGGTAGCTTAAAGCAGAGTGAAAGTAAAGAAAAATGCCTTAACCCTATACCCCATAAATACCCTTTTTACGTCTGTAATTTATTTCTCCTTCGAGGAAAATAGCTCCAATTTATACAGTTATGAAAATGTATGAAAAGAAATATTTTCAATATTCTAGCAGATGGTAGCTTAAAGCAGGCTTTAAGTAAAGCAGAATGTGCCTTAAGGCACATTCTGCTCTACTTTCAACCTGCTTTAAGTGGCCACTTGTATTCAAACAAAGAATTAATCCTCTGCAAACATGGTCTAAATATATATATAACTCTGAATAAGAATTTTACGAGATATAGTATTTATCCTAGCAGACGGTTGCTTAAAGCAGGATGAAAGTAAAGCACATTCTGCTCTACTTTCAACCTGCTTTAAATGATCACCTGTATTCAAACAAAGCATTTTAAAGGGTTAATCTTCTAGAAAAAATTGTATACATATAACTTATACGACAGTTTTTAGTTGATAAAATATAGATGTTAAATAGTGTAGAAAAAGGTTTCATAACTTGATAATTTGACAATTAAAGCAAATGATCTAGATGCAAACTTTTGATTTTTGGTGAAGGCCTATTCTTATCTTTATATTTATGCAACAATATCACAGTGTTGAAATGGTTCAGCTAGATCCCTTATCTACCTATATTAATACCTAGTACCCTATCCCATGATGCCCTATGTGCCTCTGGGTAATATGATGTAACAGTTGTGTATTAAGCCTGTTGTGTGACCCTGGCACAATATACAATCCGATAGACATCCTGCTGAGCCAGAAATAGGTCTTTAAGCAATTTGCTGCAAATAAATATTTTTTGGTATTTAAATATAAAGGTATCAAATGTTTCTCTTTCATTACTTGCGTACTTGTACTATCCCTTGTAAATATAAAATACAGTACATGTAGTTGATGAAAACTTAGCCATTTTGCACACCTGCGAACAACAGCCAACTGTGAACAACGGCCAGGTTTGCTTGTTCCCACAGGTGGCTGTTGTTCACAGGTTTGACTGTACATGTATTGCAAATTTACAAACAGTGAAGATATTGGGCAGATGCTTGTGATCAGGATCTGTTTGCATAGAACAAATGTACTCTTCACTAGTGCACTGTTTGTAGATGATTATACGTATCACTAGGGCTCAATGAGTTAACCCATTACTGATTATACGTATCACTAGGGCTCAATGAGTTAACCCATTACCCCATGTCAACTTCATATTTTTAAAGACAAGTGACCACTTCAAGCAGGTAACTGAAAGGAAGGTGCATTCTGTTTTACTTCAGCCTGCTTTAAGCTACTATCTGCTAGAATATAGAAATTATTTCTTATGATATATAATTGTATCCATTACCGTATAAATTGGAACTATTTTCTTCAATGGAAAATGTGTGAAAAGGAGCTTCTATGGGGGTAAGGGTTAAGCAGTCACCTGTTGTATTCATCCTTGAAAACAAACAATGTTGAAAGGTGTTAAAGTGCATAATGTTAAAAAAATTTAAGCAGTATACAGTATGTACTTATTTCCACCATTTGTTTGATGGAAATATCAAAGTCAAGTTTGATCAGAAGATTTGTAGGTTAAATTCCTTTGAGCTGGAGATATATATTTTTATCACAAATCAATCTGAGTTTTCAGATGTTAGTGGCCGGTTTGAAAGAAACAAAGCGGTAACTGTCAGCCCCATCTGCCTGACTCCAATCAACCTGAGACTATGATTTAACAGGGCTCCAGATAAGAAGGAGTAAATTTGAACTAATCCAACATTTTCAAAATTATTTTTAGCACAAAATCCTATGGTGTAACTGTTACTACACATTAGAATCGTCTCTTCGAGATGATTCTAATGAGTAGTGATACCATAGGCTTTAGTGCAGAAATAAAGATTTTAGTTTTTGAAATACTCCCCTTATCTGCTACATCTGTTTGACTCCAATCAACCTGAGACGGTATGATTTAACAGGGCTCCAGATAAGAGGGAGTAAACTGAACAAATCCAACATTTTCTTACTTATTTCAGCACCAAATCCTATAGTGTGACTACTATTAGAATTGTCTCTTCGAGAGGATTCTTATGAGTAGTGACACCATAGGGTTTAATGCAGAAATAAAGATTTAATTTATTTGAAATACAGTAAAACCTCTCTATTATGTCCACTAAAATGAAGGCTAATCAGCTGTATAAAAGACAGGTGACAGCTTAAAGCAATGCAACAGTAAAACAGAAAGCTCCTAATTTACTCAAAAAACTAAAAAACTCCTTGCTTTAAGCAGTCACCTGTGGTAAACATATAATAATTTACACAATCTTGTGATCCTAATAGAGAGGTTTTATTGTATTCCCCTATAATCTGTGGAGCCGTGTATGAAAGACCAGAAAAAAGTCTCACCAACAGCGCTCCAGATAAGAGGGAATAAACTGAACAAAGCCAACATTTTCTAACCCAAATCCTATGGTGTCACAACTCATTAGAATCGTCTCTTCGAGACGATTCTAATGAGTAGTGACACCATAGGGTTAAATGCAGAAACAAAGATTTTAGTTTTTGAGATCCTCCGCTTATCTGTGGATCCCTGTATGAAGACCAGACAAAAAGTCTCACAATCTGATAGTCCATACCAGGTGTATGGAGATATATATAGGTCTCTATCTCTTGTGGAGATTGTTTTGTTTATTTTGCTTTGAGTTTTACTGTTTTGGAGTTTGATTTTTCTACAGAATGTTCTTTGTGCCACAGACTTGTTAATCTTAGAAACTTCATTTAACTCTTTCCTCCCTGAAACTTTAAATGGACAATTCCAGTTTCCATTGTAGTCTAGTCAATTTCTGACTTTTAAGGGTTGTTTTTGTCAATGTTTGGCATTGTGACAAACAGTGAAGACCCTGATCAGAGGGCTCCTTTCGGAGCCCTCTGATCAGGGTCTTCACTGTTTGCATAGGACAAGTGTACTGTTCACATGAACACTGTTTGAAAAGCACGCCTATATGCGGGACTAGGGTTCAAAGAGTTAATTGGACAGATGAGCCTGCTCTATGTGGGCAACCACAGTATAAATATCATTTGCAATGAGTTTGAACACCAATCAGAGGACCCTTTATCCCTTTTCTCCATAGATACCTATTTTTAGGCTTCAATTAATTCCTCCACTGGAAAAAAGTTCCATTTTGTACAGTAATGAATGTGCAACATAAGAAATATTTCCTGTATCCTAGCAGCTACATAGTAGCTTAAAGCAGGCTGAATGCGCATTCTGCTTTATGTTCAGCCTGCTTTAAGTGGTCTCCTGGTCTCAAAACAAGAAGCTGACGATGGAGTAATAATACCGGTAGTGGATATACTTTCTGCATTACTTTTATCCTGCATGCCAAAAAGTTAGATACTTCTATTTTGCATCATTAAGTAGTAGCTGAAGACATTATAATCCTTAATAGTGCATACCATATTATATTCCTATTTAAAGATCAACAAAAGAAAGATTACAACAACACTGAATTTAACTAAAGCTGTTGAAACCTTATGTAATTTTTCATCACAAATTTTGTCATCTTTTGTTTTTCTAAATTTAGAATTTTCAAAACATAATCTGTTAAAATTTATAAAGGTCTGTCTGAGTGTCAAACAGTTTGGATCCTGATGAGACACTTCATCATGCAGCATCTCATCTGGATCCAAACTATTTACAAAGGCCAGGACTCCATGTAAGAAGGAGTACTGAACAAATCCATTATTTTCTCTTTTATATGAGCATCTAATCCTATGGTATTACTACTAAATAGAATCGTCTCTTTGAGACGATTCTAATGAGTAGTGACGCCATAGGGTTTACTGCAGAAATAAAGATTTTAGTTTTTGAAATGCTCCTGTTATCTGGAGCTCTGAAAGGATATACTGAAAACCTGATTAAATTTTGGGACTTTGCGTCACCGCAAGGGGTGCTTGAGCAGTTATACTATAGGTTACTGGTCTTTGTAAATTGTGGTTAGTACAATAGTTCAAGCGGTCAGATAGTTTATAAGTGCTACTAACAAGTGTGTGTGTATTTCATATGAGTGTGCAGATTTTATGACTGATACATCTACTCAGTTTGTTATTGATTCTAAATGTGACAAGGATATTTGGGAATTTTAGGATAAAAATGATGGTGACAGTCTGTCAGATGATATAGATACACAGGGCTCCAGGTTATTTAAGAGAACAAATCCAATGTTACTCACTCATTTCAGCACCAAATCCTTTGGTGTAACTAACTCATTAAAATCGTCTCAAAGAGACAGTTCTATTGAGTAGTTACACCATAGGATTTAATGTAGAAATCAAGATTATTTTTTTTTAAAATACTCCCCTTATCTAGAGCCCTGGATACAATGTTGTGCAGATAGAAGTTTTATTTCAGGGGATGCGGGTGGGGATGGGGGTGTAGAGAAAGAAATGTGCAAAAAAAAATCTTTTTTGGGATTTGTCAAGTTGTCAAGATATCTTTTGTCTATATTTTTCCATGGGAATAACTTTTGTAATTCTAAGTAATATTGTCTTCTGCTACAATTGTCGTCTGCTACGTACTATTCTACATGTAATATCAGAATTTTCTAATGTTTTTATCCAAATAATAAGGTCTCGGGTGAAACAGGATCCTGATGGGACACCAATTAACTCTTTGCATGTTGGGTAATTTTTTGTCTGCAACCTTTGTCGTCTGCTGATGTTCTAGAAATAGATTTTTCGAAATTTCTTTTCAAAACATGGTCAGAGTGTCAAACAGTTTGGATCCTGATGAGATGCTGCGTTACGCGTGGTCTCATTTGGATCCAAACTGTTTGCAGAGGTATTCACTCTGGCAGGTAGTACCCACTGCTAGCGTGCAATTAAAGAGTTAAGTTACTCAGCATCTCATCTTGATCCAGACTGCCTCTAAAGATTAATAATTATAGTCATAGTCTAGCAACATGTGAGGCCAGAGTAGTCATGTATGTTTGAATGAAATATCAGGTTTTGAGGGCAGCTAGCTGGCAGTGTAATAGGGGCTGTTTTAACCCTTTCCCCTATAGAAGCACCTTTTTAGCATTTAATTTATTCCTTCACTGAAAAAAATAGTTCCAATTTATAAGTCGTGAATTTGTATTATAAGAAACATTTTCTATATTCTTGAAGATGGCAGCTTAAAGCAGGCTGAAAGTAAAGCAGAATGTGCCTTAAGGCACATTCTGCTTTACTTTCAACCTGCTTTAACCCATTACCCCATAGCTTATTTCTAGTATTGAAGAGAAGTGACAACTTAAAGCAGGTTGAAAGTAAAGCAGAATGTGCCTTAAGGCACATTCTGCTTTGCTTTCAGCCTGCTTTAAGCTACCATCTGCTACAATATCGAAAATATTTTTTATCATACATATTTTTGACTATATAAATGGACACTATTTCCTTTAGTGGAGGAATAAGTGAGAGGCGTAAAAAGGCGTATTTATGGGGTAACGGGTTAAGTGATCACCTAGCTGTCTTCAAAACTAGAAACAGGCTATGGGGTAAAGGATTATGCTGAAAACTCCTATGGTCCTTGGTCTATAAGGATTGAAATGCAACAGTATAGATTTCAAGAGTGGCTTAATTAGGCAGGCAAATGTATATATATATGCATGTATATAATTTCAAACCAGTAGTAGGCTTTATAAAATTGGTTTTTAACCATTTATTTCTTGTACTTGGCATGTTCGACCTTATTCAGGCTTGAATCAGGAATATAAACAATAAAGATTGTATGAAGAAAACAGAACTTCAATGATTTAAAGTGTTACGTAAATTAGTCATGTGACAAGAGCTTTGGATGTAAAACATAATATTATACAAAGCAATGATTCAAATACGTTATACAAGTTTTTAGTAGTAGTTTATTCATTCCTCCATTAATGGAGATCTATAACATATATACAATATAACAAATGAACAATTTAAACATATCTGCGAAATAGCATCTTGCCATGCAAACAGAGTTACTATCATAGATACCAGTATCTCAGTTCGATGTGTTACTGTACGAATAGTATACAAGGTCATTGCATGTATAGCAATGAATACATATATACATGTATACTCTGTTCCATATTCCAAGTTACAATTGATAATCACAATAGACACCCGTTTAACCACTCAATCCAGACGAAAGAAGAAGTTAAACATTATTCAGAGACAACAAATGAGGCAGGTAACCCCCTCCTCCACAAAAATCACCTCTTACTTAGGGCACAGGTGCCAGTCCAAAGCAAGATGAATATAAAGCAGATAAGCTCATAAAGGAGTTATCTGCTTTACAAACACTCGGACTCCGCTATAAATAGTGTCCTTTATGGATTTAAAATGAAATCTGCTGGAACTGAATGTTTTTCTGTTTTTCTTTTGGACATACAGTGGAGAATCTGTTATTCTTTCCCAATAAACGCGTTTACACTTAAACTATTATTTGCAGTGCAGTGTAACCCGGCGTCTGATCAGGCTCCAAACTTTTTGCCACCAAGATAAACATGAAATATCAGAATTGTCTAAAAGTTGTTCTTTTCTACGTTTTAGGGCTTTGCGTTTGCGTTTAAACGGGAAAGAATAACAGATTCTCCACTGTATATACTTGTTCAAAATATTGCTGGAAAATTTTCTTAATGGTTGTAACCAGACAACCAGAGTTATTATTCTATTAATCTTTTCTAATTCTGTAACTTTTCTTCATGCTTTTCAATATAATTCTTAATAGTTTTTTGAATCTGGGTTTTCTCACTCTTTGTTGAAAAGTTATGAATCATATGCCCCATTTAATCATATCTCTATAGACAGAGAGTTCACTTAACCCATACCCCCATAGCTTGTTTCTAATATTTTTAAGATAGGTCACCACTTAAAGCTTGTTGAAAGTAAAGCAGAATGTTCCTTAACTCTTTCCTCCCTGAAACTTTAAATGGACAATTCCAGTTTCCATTTTAGTCTGGTCCATTTCTGACTTTTAAAGGTTGTTTTTGTCAATGTTTGGCATAATCACAAACAGTGAAGACCCTGATCAGAGGGCTCCTTTCGGAGCCCTCTGATCTGGATCTTCACTGTTTGCACAAGACAAGTGTACTATTCACACGTACACTGTTTGAAAAGGACGCCTATATGCGGGACTAGGGTTCAAAGGGTTAAGGCACATTCTGAATTACCATTCTGAATTACTTTCAGCCTACTTTAAACTTCCATCTGGTAGGATACTATAGATATTTCTTTTGGTACATATGTTTATTACTGTATAAATTGGAATTATTTTCTCCAGTGGAGGTATGAATTAAATGCACTTAAAGACGTGCAAAGTTCTATGGGTAAAGGGTTAAGAAGTTCAGCTGGAGACGACATGGGATACATTAACATTCCCCCACCCTGGCTGTGTTTTTATGAGTCATGAACGTCACTTAAAGTACTTGTCTCAAATGATCCCAATCTATTGTAGCACACTTCAACAGAATTAACAGCAATGTAAATGCCAGGCCAAATGTAGAAAAAATAGATGAAAAGAACCAACTTGACCTAGGTCACAATTTTTGCAAAGATTCCTCCATAGCTTGTTTTCCGTATTATAGATAGATGTTTGCTTAAAATAGATTGAAAGTAAAGCAGAATGATCATTTATTTAGGAACATTCTGCTTTACTTTCAGAATGCTATAGGCTGCTTTAAGCTACCCTCTGTTAGAGTATGAGGAAAGGTTTCTTATGGTACAGATTCATGATTGTATAAACTGGAAGTATTTTCTTCAGTTGAGGAATAAATTAACCAAAATTATCCCATAGCCTGTTTCTAGTATTGAAGATAGGTGACCACTTAAAGCAGGTTTAAAGTAAAGCAAAATGTGCCTTAAGGCAATAATTTACTTGAATATAAGAAGTATTTCTTATGATACACATTTGTGACTATAAACTATAGGGAACTATATTCTTCAGTGGGAGAATAAATGAAATGTGTAAAAAGGCGTATTTAAGGGGTAATGGGTTAAGGTGTTGAAATATTTTTTATGGGGTTATGGGTTAGTAACGGTGGACTTCTTATTTGGAGGGATAGGTAAATGTATTGTGAGACCCTTTTATCTGAGTAAGGGTAAAAGGGGTAATAGAAAATAGCAATTTAGGTAAGATCAATGTCTAAATGGCTACAGGCTATAAATTTTCAATTTGATATGTCAACATTAAATCTTGCTCAAACTTAGACTAATATAAGACCCTCCATAGAACTTTGAGTAAAAGGTTTAAAGCACTCACAACGGTCTTGGAGAAAAATACTGAAATACATGTACTTGGTTTTTAGGGAATTTTGGGTTGCACTGCCACCAAGCCAGGAAAAAAGAGAAACCAGGGTATAAATAAACCATTACTCCTAAAATATGCCTTATTTATGCCTTTAATTTATTTCTCCACTGAAAAAAATAGTTCCAATTTATACTGCAGTCATGAACATGTACCATAAAATATTTCATATATCATAGTTGATGGTAGCTTAACCAATTACCCCATAAATACGCCTTTATACGTCTTTTATTTATTCCATCAAAGAAGAAAATAGTTATACAACCAAGAATATATACCAGAAGAAATATTATCTATATCCTTGCAGACAGTAGCTTAAAGCAGACTGGAAGTAAAGCAGAATGCTCCTTATAAGGTGTATTCTGCTTTACTTCAACCTGCCTTAAGTGGTCACCTGTCTTAAAAACTAGAGACAGGCTATGGGGTAGTGGGTTAAGCAGACATCAATATTTAACACTAACTGAAAATAGGCTTAGGGGATAGTTTATGGCAATAAATTTTTGAATAGAGTGAAATTGAGAGTTTGATAAGATCTTAAGAGTGTGAAGTGGCGGTCAGTCACTTGAAATGCTGGTATAAAATGACTATGATATCCTCTTAGGCTGCTCATGGTAACTTGACCGCATGTGATAGTAAAATTGGATCCATATCAGAAACAAGAAAATTGGCAGCTGATAAGAATTGGAACAATTTGTAACTTTGGTTGTAATTTTGCCTTATTTTGGAAATAATATTTATATACAATAAATTTAAATGTATTTTGGAATTTCAGTAGACATTATAGTTAGGGGCAGACAACATTTTTTGTGTCAAAACTTAAAGGCTTAAGTGGACATATGGTTCAAAATTTTATATCTTCCCACGGGTAATATATGCTGCAAAAATTGTTGTCAGCTAAATTTTCTTATTTAGTTTAATGTCATTGTTACTATTTAAAATGTTCAATACTGTCTCAATTTGATTGTCAAATTTTTTTGAATTTCCAGTTTAATTCAGTAACATCTCAATGGATCTGGATTCAAAACTCTGTTTGCTAATGCATGTCAACTGGTCTTTCAACTTTTTTGTGCCCTAAACTTTCAAGAGGACAATTTCAGTTTTCAATTTAGTCATTAATTTTGCTTTTGACTAATTAGTGGGGTTTTTGGTCATTTTATTGCAATCTGACAAACATTCACTCACTCACTCAGCAGCAGACCCTGATGAGAGGGCTCGATTAGAACCCTCTGATCAGGGTCTTCACTGTTTTGCGTAGTGTACTCTTCATAAGTAGAGAAATATACATGACTAGGGTTTGAAGAGTTACCAAGATAAGGGTAAACAGATTATTTGTGACAGATAAGTTTGTATATAAAGGTCTTTATAGATCAAAGGTGATGAGATCAAAGTGACCCTGTCTCACTCAAGTGCATATACAATGTATAAAGATAGGTACTGAGTAGTAACCTAGAAATGGACAATACATGCACAGTAAAACTTCTGGTAAAGCTACAGGATTTTGCATATAAAGACTGTTTTTGAAAACAGTGTAGACCCAGATCAGACAGTACCTGAAATTTAAGAGGTGTCTGATCAGGGTCTGCACTATTTTTATTTATGTCTTGACCTGCATTTCTACACTCATTTTAGGGGGATGTTTTATAGGATTATTCCGCAGAAGATATAGGTTTCAAGTCCTCTATCAATAGAAAATGCATTACATTATTAGTTTCAGCATCAGGACTGCCATTTCTCTGGATCTTTCTTGTTTCTCCATACCTGCATATTTCTGAATCTTTGGATTTTATTGGGGAAAAAAACCTCCAGTTTATTCTGTTATTCTGTGCATGGTTTTATAAAGTTGGTTGTAATTAATGGTGTGATACTTTGTTTTGAACATGATTTTTATTTAAACGACACATTCTGGGACATCCAAATAAAATGATTTGCAAAGGCACTACTCCTAAATTCGGGTTTGGAAAATTGAAAATTTTGAAATCATAAGGAATTTTTATGAGCATCTTAGGGTAGCCCTGCATGCAGCTTAATGTAGAAATTAAACTTTGCATTGCATTAATCAGTAACCTATTTTTTAGGCAATTTCAAATTATGTTCTGTCAATGAATGGACTCGAACCAGGAACCCCTTTGTAATACTAGTCCGGCGGGTACAACTAGACCAATAATTCTCCACCACACTATAGGTGTTTATATTTGTATATATATAGTGGTTATTTGGCTGTAGGGACAATGGCCAGTGGGTTGATGATATCATTGTTGTTGTTGGGAATTACAGAGACGAGGCATTGAACTATTGAACAGGCCCTATAACTAGCTGGATTACAGTAGAGCCTGTCTACAGCTGCCTTTCAATAGATGATGTATCTATAGTCTTACTTGCAGATCACAGCATAATCCTTTACCCCATAGCCGGTTTCTAATTTTGAAGACAGGTGACCACTTAAAGCAGGTTGAAAGTAAAGCAGAATGCGCCTTAAGGCGCATTCTGCTTTACTTCCAGCCTGCTTTAAGCTACCATCTACTAAGATATAGGAACTATTTCTTGTTGTATATTATATTCATGACTACTTAAATTGGAACTAATTTCTTTAGTGGAGGCAGAGCTACAGATAAGGGGGGTATTTCGAAAACAAAAATCTTTATTTTTGCTTTAAACCCTATGGTGTCACTACTCATTAGAATCGTCTCTTCGAGGCGATTCTATTGAGTAGTAACACCATAGGATTTGATGCTAAAATAAGTGAGAAAATGCTTGATTTGTGCAGTTTACTCCTGCTTATCTGGAGCCCTGAGTGGAGGAATAAATTACCAGCTTAAAAAGGTGTAATTATGGAGTAATGGGTTAAGCAGCAAGGTATTGGTTAAGATCTTCATGCTTCTGGAGGACCTAAGAATTGGACCAGATATCAGGTTATACTGTATTGGCAAAATACTTTCAATTTGTCCAATCTATGGTTAACAATAGGAATGGTCTGTGATCGTTATTTACTATTTAATAGTGATAGAATGTGCTCAAGAAGGATAACTATCTTACGAAGGTAAATAGAAAATTGTTTAATTTAATCCTATACTCTATAGATACACATTTTTTTGCATTTAAATTAGTTAAGTCCTTCATTGAAGCAAATAGTTCCAATTTATACAATGATGAATATTTATAATAAGAAATACATGTATTTCTATATTTTGGCAGATGTTAGCTTAAAGAAGACTGAAAAAGAAAAGCAGAATGCTCCTAAAGGTACATTCTGTTTACTTTCAACCTGTTAAAAATTTATCACCTGTCTTCAAAGCTAGATACAGACTATGGGGTAATGGGTTAAATACAGACTGAATCTTAAGCATCTTGCAATATTATTAACCCTTAGCCCGCCAGTCACGACTATAGCTCCATATGCAAACAGCTTGGATCCGGATGAGACGCCGAGTAACTCGGCGTCTCATCCGGATCCAAGCTGTTTGACACTCGGACAACATTTTCAGCAAATTTGAGCAACTTTGAAGCACTTTGAAACTTGAAGCAGACGAGAAATATAGCAGACGACAATTTATTTGGCGAGCTAAGGGTTAACTTGTGTCTTAGAGAATTCTATTGTCTAGGATGCCTATAATGTTAAGGCTCTTGCAGAGTATACTATTATGCTAATGAATGGCTCCATGAGTAACTCAGTGTCTCATCAGGAGCCACACTGTTTCACTCGCAGATGATATGTTTTTTAAAAGCCAATGCCTATAATTCATTTATTTGAATTGTTGCAGACGACAACTTTTGCAGACGTCAATTACATAGCAAGAGCAGGGTTAATAAAATGACGACAGGAAGCCTGGAAGTCTGTCTCATATGAGCTGAGTCAATGCTGAGTCATCAATAAAACCAGTGCTGCAGATATGAGAGAGTAAACTTAACAAATCCAACTTTTTTACGCCCAAATTTAGCACCAAATCCTATTGTGTTACTACTCATTAGGACAATTCTAATGAGTAGAGACACTATAGGGTTTAATACAGAAATAAAGATTTTACTTTATTGAAGTAAGCACTTCGGCTGGAGCTCTGAATAAGGGTCTAAGATGCTGCAGTGCTTAGCAATAATTTCTCATTCACTTTATACGCAGCAGCAGCAGCAGACTGCAAGAATAGGCCTATTGTCTACTGTCAAATTATAACATAAGAGCTGTAACTTGTTGAACTCTTTGCATGCTGGGTAATGTTCTCATAAATGATCTCTGAAGACAGACTGTTATATACTTTAATGCAGAATAGAAGCAATGCAGAAAGCTCCCAAATTGATTTGGATTTTGTTCTAAATTCTCATTTTCTTTTTCTTTTATATTGATATTGTTTTCAGCAAACAGTTGAGACTCTGCCCAGACGCCTCATTATGCAGTGTCTGATCTGAGTCTAGTACTCTGTTTGCTTGATGATATCCCTTTTATTGGATGCTAGGCACAAATAGGTTAACCCATTACCCCATAAATAGGCCTTTTTACCCCTTTAATTTATTCCTCTACTGAAGAAAATAGTTCCAATTTATACTGTTACAAATAAGATTCGTAAGAAATATTTTCCATATTCTAGCAGATAATAGCTTAAAGCAGGCTGAAAGTAAAGCAGAATGCGCCTCAAGGCGCATTCTGCTTTACTTTCAACCTGCTTTAAGTGGTCACCTGTCTTCAAAACTAGAAATAGGTTAAGGGGTAATGGGTTAATATCATCATGTAAAGTAACTTTTCAGTAACCAAGCACTCTTTAACCCTTTGAACCCTAGTCCCGCATATAGGCGTCATTTCAAACAGTGAACATGTGAATGATACACTTGTCTTGTGCAAACAGTGAAGGCCCAGATCAGAGGGCTCTGAAAGGAGCCCTCTGATCAGGGTCTTCACTGTTTGTCAGTTATGCCAAAATTGACAAAAACAACTCTTAAAAGCCAGAAATGGACTAGAAAAAAATCGAAACTGGAATTGTCCATTTAAAGTTTCAGGGAGGAAAGAGTTAAACTGGCAATTGCAAACAGTTTGCATCCTGATCAGATACCGTATAGTCCGTATTGTTTGATATTTGAAGAAAACCTGCTGAAATAGAAGAGGGCTTCTGCAGGAACTTCTGATCTGGGTCTTAATTCACTGCATTAAATACTGGATATTCTATATCCAACATGGAGAAAGTTTATTAACCCAAGGAAGTTATTTGATGTGGTTAGAATGAAAATCTTACAGAAAACCTCGGGCAATGAACCGTAAGCCGACAGAATAAACTGACTGAGGCAGAAAATTTAGTTTGACGCAGAAACTCCAATAAAATTTGGTTTAAGTGACAATTTCAGGTATTTCGACTCAATTTTAGGAGTTTTATTAGAAATTGTCCAATAAACGGAGTATGACAATAAAGGTTTGCAATAGGAGACAATTTGGACACATAATTGTGCAGTTAAAGCCAGTATATTTATCCTTTGTAGACAATGTAGACCCTGATCTAGGGGGTTCTTCTGGAACTCTCTGATCAGGGTCTAAACTGTTTGCCAATTTAGAGCACTTAATTTATTAACCCTTTCCCCAATAGAAGCGCCTTTATAGCACATTTAATTTTACTCCTCCAGTCTGAAGCAAATAGTTCCATTTTATACAGTCATACACATGTACCAAATGAAATATTTTCTATAACCTAGCAGATGGCTGCATAAAGAAGGCAGAAAGTAAAGCAAAATGTGCCTTAAGGCACATTCTGCTTTACTTTCAACCTGCTTGAAGTAGTCATCTATCTTCAAAACTAGAAACAGGCTATGGGGTAATTGGTTAAACTACCCAGAATTCAAAGTACACGTAGCCTGGTTCAAGTTTTGGTGACTATAAAAATGATCCAAATGGGAACCTAATAACCACAAGAGTTTCTTAGTATTGAAAGAGTTAGATAGTGTCAGGACACAGGGCTCCAGATAATTAAGGGGAGTATTTCAAAAACTAAAACTTTATTTCTGCTTTAAACCCTATGGTGTCACTACTCATTAGAATCGTCTCAAAGACGAGTAAATGAGTAGTAACATCATAGGAATTGGTGTTGAAAAAAGTGAGATAATGTTGGATTTGTGCAGTTTACTCCCTTTTATCTGAAGCCCTTGGACAATTTGCTCTCAATAGTCAATATCCAAGTTAACCGATTTACATCCAGTGTCCGATTCTTCCATGTTTATATATTGGATTAGTCCATTTTTCATCAAAGGGATGCCTGGTCAACATTTTCATTTTCATTTTGTTTTATATTGAAATTCCTATCAGCAAACAGTGTAGACTCTGATCAGACGCCGCATAATGCGGCGTCTGATCAAAGTCTACACTGTTTGCCTATGTCCCATAATTATATGGGATTGTGGGCACAAATGGGTTAATGTTCAGGGGCGCGTTTTACTAAACTACTTACGCAAAATTTTTGCATAACTCAAAATCGTTTAACTCTTATTTTTCGATCATAAACGTTTGCAAACAGCAAATAGCCAGATAAGAGGACGCGCTAAAAGCGCGTCCTCTGATCTGGCTATTTTCTGTTTGTAGCAAGTGATAATAAAAAATATAGCTTGCTTGCTTGATTTTGATTTTACGTCGCTTTCAACAGTATTTCAGTCATATCGCGACGTCCAGCTAATCACAGGTGGAGGAAGACCCCAGAAGTCCTTTATGCACTGTAACAGGCACAAATCGGCAACTGGGTAGAACCACCGACCTTCCGCAAGCCAGCTGGAAGGCTTCCCCACATGAAAAATCCGAACTACCCTACTGGGATTCGAACTTACAGCGGTGAGGAGCTTAGTGATGTAAGTCACAGTGACTATACCACTAGGCCACGGAGGCCCCTAATAAAAAATATAGATTAAAATTTAAAATGTTGACTTACGCAAAAAATTTGCGCAAGTAGTTTAGTAAAACGGGCCCCAGGTGCTTACAGTAGCCTCCTGTTGGGTTATCCTTCACTGCTTATTAGGTGCTGTGAAAAGGTGTGTGGACATTGTAATATAGATATTGTCAATCTGGTATTACTCCATTTCACCATAGATAAACAGTTTTACGCATTGAATTTATCCTTCCACTGAAGAAAATAGATCTAAATTAGTACAGTCAGGAATATGACTTGTATCATAAGAATTTTTTTTTTTATATATTCTAACAGATAGTGTAGCTTATATAGTACGCTGAAATTAAAGCTGAATGCCCCTTATTGGGAGTTTGAAGTTATTGATATTTGAGTGTATTTATCAGTTATCACTGTTGGAAGAGCGTGTGAATTAAAACATTAGTTATTGATTGATAAACAATTTATAACCAATAAACCCTTTTCTTTACCAAATTTTGATCGTCATCAAATTTCTTGTCTGCATAATCCCCTTTGCAGATTAAGATGGTTTTTTTTTTTTTCATTTTCACTCCAGAAACATTACTAGGAGTGTCATACAGTATTGATCCTGATTAGATGCTGAATTACTCAGTGTCTGATCAGGATCAAAACTGTTTGCATGTACAAATGAAATATGAGTTAACCCTTGTCATGCTGAATTGTTGTCTGCTTCAAAATTATTGTCTGCCAAAAAGAATCAGAGTTAGTTTTAATGTTTTTTGAAGTACAGTTGGATATTAGTGACAAACAGTTTGGATCCAGCTTTACGCGGTGTCTTATCTGGATCCAAACTGTTTGCAAATGTTAGCCAACTAAGCCACGCTTAGCATACCCGGTAATAAGGGTTTAGGCAATGTCACATGGAGTGGAAATAATTCAAATGGATGTGGTTTTACCGAAGATTTTTCACTGATTTCACAATTACTAGGGATACGTCAGACACAATTTGTGTGAAAATTGATGGAAATCACACACAGAGGCATGTTAGCCTGGCCTTGCTCCTTATGCAAACAAATCATTTCCTGCCTCCATTGATTGTCTAGCAATAATTCCTCAAACAATTTTAACTCTTTGCATGCACATGCAGCTGGGTAATTTTTCTGCAAAAGAGCGATTTTAAGCCATTGAGTCCTAATGACAATTAGTATACTAATTCTTTTAAAACAGTATAACAATAAAGAGTACACTTGTCCTACGGAAACCTTGTAGACCATGATCAGAGGGCTCCTGAATGAGCCCTCTGATCATTGTCTGCAGCGGAGCTGTTTGTCATCTTGCAATAAATTGTAAGAACAACCCTAAACTGTTGAAAATGGACTACACTTAATTAGGAAATGGAATGGTCCATTTGAAGATTAAGAGGTGATTGATTTAAACCTTTATCCCATAATCTGTTTCTAGTTTTGAAGTAGGTGATAACTTAAATATGGTTGAAAATAAAACAGAATGTGCCTTAAGGCCTGCTTTAAGGTAACCATCTGCTTAGATATAAACAATATTTCTTATGGTTAATGTTTACAACTGTATAAATTGGAGCTATTTTCTTCAGTGGAGGAATAAATCAACAGAGCTCTAGATAGGGGGGGGGGGGGTGTTATTTCAAAAACTAAAATATTCATTTCTGCATTAAACCATATGGTGTCACTAGTCATTAGAATCGTCTCTTTGAGACGATTCTAATGAGTAGCACCACCATAGGATTTGGAGCTGAATTGAGCGAGAAAATGTTTGATTTGTTCGGTTTACTCCCCTTTTAGCTGGAGCCCTGCATCAAATGTACTTCCAAGATGGAAAGGTTAATAGTAGGTCTATATTCAATTGCTTGGCTATTGTGTTCAGAATGCTGTCTGATAATGTTGTGTAATGGTAAATGTTGGAAGAAATCCAGGTTCACACTGTTTGCCAATACCCGTTTTATTAACCAATATTTTCCTGGTTATTTCCAGTAATTACATCACAGTACCTGCATTGTGCATGTTGAAAGCTCTAAGGGTTCTGTCAGCCTCAAGTCATACATCTGTTGAGAACCCGAACAAGTTCACTTTCATAGATATGCAGTAAAACCGCTCTATTATAACTGCTAAAAAGATGGCTTATTGACTCAATGATTGTATGAAAGACAGGTTAAGACCCCTGTTCCAGACCCTCTGCCCCCACCCTCCCTACCCTACCCTACCCCCTTGTTGGATCTGTGCAGGCTGTTAGTAGTCACCTGTCTTCAAAACTTGAACAGGCTATTGGATGAGGAATAAAATTAAAGCAGAAACCTCCCTGATGCACCATTCTACCATCTCTATCTCTTATTATAATGATGATGATAGTGGAAACAATTTTAGCCTTTTCACAAACTAACACCCATAGCATAACTAGTTGGCCATCCTTGCACAGAGTGTAGACTCCGATCTGAAGGTGCCCTGAGGCTCCTAGCTTTTATCAGGGTTTGTGCTATTTGTACTGGTTTTAAATATTATCTTAAAATGGTCCTTTTAACCCTTTCCCCCAATATAAGCACCGTTTAGGGTTTTTAGCTCGCCTGTACGTAGTACATGACGAGCTATTGCAATACCCCTGGTGTAGTCATCGTCGTCGTCGTCGTCGTGAACGGCGTAAACAATTTTAAGAAAATGTCTATAACTTCTATGTCCCTTGAGATATTGCTTTCATAGTTGGTATGTGTGTGTATATGGACAAGACCTTTCCATGCACAGAAAAGTTTTGACCCCTGTGACCTTGACCTTGAACTTAGAGCATGCGTTTAGGTTTCGAAATCTGCGTTTAGGTTTCGAAAAATGCCTTTAAACTTCTATGTCCCTTGAGGTATTGCTTCCATAGTTGGTATGTGTGTGTATATGGACAAGACCTTTCCATGCACAGAAAAATTTAGACCCCTGTGACCTTGACCTTGAATTTAGGGCCTGTGTTTAGGTTTCGAAATCTGCGTTTAGGTTTTGAAAAATGCCTTTAACTTCTATATCCATTAAGGTATTGCTTCCATAGTCGGTATGTATGTGTATATAGACATGACCTTTCCATGCACAGAAAAATGTAGACCCCTGTGACCTTGACCTTGAACTTAGGGCCTGCGTTTAGGTTTCGAAATCTGTGTTTGGGTTTCAAATTTTTTTTAGAAAAATGCCTTTAACTTCTATGTCCCTTGAGGTATTGCTAGTATGTATGTGTATATGGACAAGACCTTTCCATGCACAGAAAAATTTAGACCCCTGTGACCTTGACCTTGAACTTAGGGCCTGCGTTTAGGTTTCGAAATCTGCGTTTAGGTTTTGAAAAATGCCTTAAACTTATACAGTATGAGTATAACCTCCGTTATCCGACACCCCATGGTTCCATGTTTTAAGTCGGTTAAGAGAGGTTGTCGGTTAACGGAATTAGGCCTAAGTTCACAAGTTTACACACCCAAAGATTGTCGCTGCGAGGCAAATTTCTCGATGCCGATTGACTTAATAAATATGCTTTCATGACTGCAGCATATCCTTGTCAGGTTTTTCAAGTTTAAAATAGGAGTCCCCGACTCCGGTTCTACACGGTGTTTCCATTGTTCTTTCTACAGTAGGCATAAACGTGTATAGTCAGTTAAACACGCATACATGTAGATATTAAGGGGTCGACTAAAACACCGGCACATTCGTATTTATAGTTTATATACAAGTACAGTCTTCTCTCGTTATGTCGAACTAGCGGGACATTAACAAAAACTTCAAAACGTGGGAATGTTTTTATTTTCTCTCAATATAACTTGAGCATAGATTTTTACGCCTGCGATTATTACTATAGACTCGACCTATGCGTAGGACGCATTAGATATATATTTCGTACTTCTAATGTTGACAACTTGACGGTGAGGACGATTGGCAGATACCTGTCCAATTTGAACACGAAATAATGGTTAGCTATGTTTGGAAAGGATGGATGAGTTGGTCTTTTTGGCACTGTGACCCTGAATGAGTTGCTTACACGTGTTGGCTGAAGTTATCTTATTCACCCTCACATTATTCACTCATTGTTTAAACAATACATTTTGTCTTATACGGTCATCCAAGCAATATGTGTCATTATCACCTGCTCGTGTATAGTCGGTCAATGATCAAAGGTCGGCATACCGTCGGATAACGGGGTGTGAAAAACCTCTAATTTGCCTTTTTTGGTCCGTCAAGGTATGTCGGATAACGGTTAACAGAGGATCCGATCAAGGGAGAGTTAGGTTACATAAAATATATAGGGAAATTGCCGGGACCAAACAGCAGGGTCGGATAACAGAGGTTTCCGGTCAAGAGAGGTGTCGATCGACAGAGGTTATACTGTATATCCATTAAGGTATTGCTTCCATAGTTGGTATGTGTGTGTATATCGACATGACCTTTCCATGCACAGAAAAATTTAGACCCCTGTGACCTTGACCTTGACCTTAGGGCCTGTGTTTAGGTTTCGAAATCTGCGTTTAGGTTTCGAAAAATGCCTTTAACTTCTATGTCCTTTGAGGTATTGCTTTCATAGTTGGTATGTATGTGTATATGGACATGACCTTTCGATGCACAGAAACATTTAGACCCCTGTGACTTTGACCTTGAACTAAGAGCCTGTGTTTAGGTTTCGAAATCTGCGTTTAGGTTTCGAAAAATGCATTTAACTTCTATATCCTTTGAGGTATTGCTTTCATACTTGGTATGTGTGTGTATATGGATAACACCTTTCCATGCACAGATAAAGTTGGACCCTTGTGACCTTGACCTTGAACTTAGGGCCTGTGTTTAGGTTTTGAAAAATGCCTTTTACTTCTATGTCCCTTGAGGTATTGCTTTCATAGTTGGTTTATGTGTGTATAAGGACAAGACCTTTCCAGGCACTGCAAAATTTAGACCCCTGTGACCTTGACTTTGAACAATGTTTAGTTTTCGAAATCTGTGTTTTGGTTTCTCAAAATTTTTATTACTCCTATGTCCATTGAAATATTTTTTTCATATTCAGTTTGCATGTGTATATGGACGACATCTTTCCTTGCATGCAAAATGTTTGAGCCCTCTGACCTTGACCTTGAACTTAGGACCCGCGTTTAGGTTTCAAAGTCTGCGTTCAGGACCTATGCGTAGGACGCATTAGATATATATTTCGTACTTCTAATGTTGACAACTTGACGGTGAGGACGATTGGCAGATACCTGTCCAATTTGAACACGAAATAATGGTTAGCTATGTTTGGAAAGGATGGATGAGTTGGTCTTTTTGGCACTGTGACCCTGAATGAGTTGCTTACACGTGTTGGCTGAAGTTATCTTATTCACCCTCACATTATTCACTCATTGTTTAAACAATACATTTTGTCTTATACGGTCATCCAAGCAATATGTGTCATTATCACCTGCTCGTGTATAGTCGGTCAATGATCAAAGGTCGGCATACCGTCGGATAACGGGGTGTGAAAAACCTCTAATTTGCCTTTTTTGGTCCGTCAAGGTATGTCGGATAACGGTTAACAGAGGATCCGATCAAGGGAGAGTTAGGTTACATAAAATATATAGGGAAATTGCCGGGACCAAACAGCAGGGTCGGATAACAGAGGTTTCCGGTCAAGAGAGGTGTCGATCGACAGAGGTTATACTGTATATCCATTAAGGTATTGCTTCCATAGTTGGTATGTGTGTGTATATCGACATGACCTTTCCATGCACAGAAAAATTTAGACCCCTGTGACCTTGACCTTGACCTTAGGGCCTGTGTTTAGGTTTCGAAATCTGCGTTTAGGTTTCGAAAAATGCCTTTAACTTCTATGTCCTTTGAGGTATTGCTTTCATAGTTGGTATGTATGTGTATATGGACATGACCTTTCGATGCACAGAAACATTTAGACCCCTGTGACTTTGACCTTGAACTAAGAGCCTGTGTTTAGGTTTCGAAATCTGCGTTTAGGTTTCGAAAAATGCATTTAACTTCTATATCCTTTGAGGTATTGCTTTCATACTTGGTATGTGTGTGTATATGGATAACACCTTTCCATGCACAGATAAAGTTGGACCCTTGTGACCTTGACCTTGAACTTAGGGCCTGTGTTTAGGTTTTGAAAAATGCCTTTTACTTCTATGTCCCTTGAGGTATTGCTTTCATAGTTGGTTTATGTGTGTATAAGGACAAGACCTTTCCAGGCACTGCAAAATTTAGACCCCTGTGACCTTGACTTTGAACAATGTTTAGTTTTCGAAATCTGTGTTTTGGTTTCTCAAAATTTTTATTACTCCTATGTCCATTGAAATATTTTTTTCATATTCAGTTTGCATGTGTATATGGACGACATCTTTCCTTGCATGCAAAATGTTTGAGCCCTCTGACCTTGACCTTGAACTTAGGACCCGCGTTTAGGTTTCAAAGTCTGCGTTCAGGTTTCTCAAAATTTCTTTAACTCATATATCCATTAAGATATTTCTTTCATATTTGGCATGCATGTGTATATGGACACGACCTTTCCATGCATGCAAAAAAATTATCCCAGTGTTCTTGACCTTGAACTAAGGTCGCGAAAGGTTTTAGGTTTCGAAATCTGCGATTAGGTTTCAAAAATGCTTATAATTCCTATGTCCCTTGAGGTGTTATTTTCATATTTGATTTGCCAGTGTATATGGACAAGACCTTTCCATGCAGGCAAAAAGGTTGACCTCTGTGACCTTGAGTGTGCTTTTAAGTTTCTAAAGGTGCCGCTGGCGAGCTTTGTTGTCTCTCTGACAACTCTTGTTAAGATATTCATCCACTAAGTGAAATAGTTCCAATTTATCCAGTTATGCATATGTACCATAAGAAATATTTTCAAAATCCTAGCTGATGGTAGCATAAAGCAGGCTGAAAGTAAAGCAGAATGAGCCTTTGAGGCGCATTCTGCTTTACTTTCAACCTGCTTTAAGTGATCACATGGATTTAAAACTAAAAGTAGGCTTTGAGGTAAAGGGTTAAAGAGCTAAATGTTTAAAGGGTTAAACAGGTGGAAAAGTCTCTTTGAAAAATTCAGCATAATGTAAGGGTTTTAAGATCTAGAACTGAGCATGCATGAAGGACAGACAAAATGAGAACATAAGCTTTTAAGAATAAGGTCATGTGATACATAAAGAAAGGTATTTACCATAAGGCTACTCAAATGAAGACTTCATTGAAATAGTTCCAATTTAATCAGTAATGAATATTTATTATGTGGAATATTTTCTATATTGTAGCACATGATAGCTTAAAGCCGGCTGAAAGTAAAGCAGAATGCGCCCTTAGGCGCATTCTGCTTTACTTTCAACCTGCTTCAAGTAGTCACCTATATATCTTAAGTACTAGAAATAGGATATCAGGTAAAGGGTTAATGTTTGAATTATGGCGTACTGAAGCAGAAAGCTTTTGCCTTAATTTTGTCTTGTTTTAACCCCTTCACCATCATGATGTCATTGTAATGAACCCCTTCTGCACTGCCATGATTTCATCTGCTTGAAACAATTGTCATCTACTTTTATTCCTTAACCCTTTACCCAATAACCCATATATTACATTAAATATAGGTGATCACTTAAAGCAGGTTTAAAGTAAAGCAGAATGTGCCTTAAGGCACATTCTGCTTTACTTTCAGCCTGCTTTAAACTACCATCTGCTAGGCTATATAAAATTATTTGTAATTGTTCATGAGGGTATAAACTGGAACTATTTTCTTCAGCGGAGGAATAAATTTAATACGCTAAAAGTCGCTTCTATGGGGGAAAGGGTTAAATTGGAATTACATGTAGATATTTTGAGATACTGTAATAAATAGAGTAGATATTTTGACATAATAGATATTGAAATATCACTGTCAAACAGTTTGGAACTTGATCAGGCACTTATACAATAGTTTACATTGGAATAATAGAGTAAAACATATTTTATAAGCATTCCTATCCGAATGAGCATGATTTCTTTTGAAAATTGCTTATTTGACATTTTCTTCAAAATTATCATCTGCTGAAACTAAAATAAATTCTTTCCTCTCTATAGGTTCAAAATATCAAAATATAATCCAAGATGCAAAAAATATAGGCATATTCAAAAGATCTGGAGGAAACCTGTTTGCAAATGCCACTGAAATTGCCTTTGCTCTCTAGAAAGTAATTATTCAATTCAAATGCTTTAAATAGGCCACTGTTTCTCATTTTAAACATCTTCTATAATGACTTAAGATTTTGCTAGGGAATATTTGAAACATTCCATTGTGATAGAAAGTTTTAAATTGAGAAAATTGTTTCGGATATTGATGGTTTATTACTGCCAGAAAGAATCAGGTTGATTTGAAGAGATTGCATTTCTACAGAATTCTCTTAATTCTTTTCCTCTATCCCATTATAAATCCCATAGCTTGTTTCTAGATTTGAATACATCAATCATTGGAATTGTAAGATTGGCTACTAAGATATGGAAACTCCCCCCCCCCCCCCCCCCCCCCCCCCTGGAAATACTCTGCAGATTTATTTCAGAAGTTACATAAGAAAACAGTGCAGACTTTGATTTGACAGCTAGTCACCAGGTTTTCAGAAAGCATCAGTATTCTCAGTATACACTTAATTAGTACCATACTTGAGATGGTTTAAAAGTATGATAGAAATAGTTTACCTATCCTATTACTAGTTTTCAAGACACCACAGTGACCAATTAAAGCAGATTGAATGTAAAGCAGAATGTGCCTTAAGGCACATTCTGCTTTACTTTCAGCCTGCTTAAAGCTTAGTGTAACCATCTGCTAGAAAATAAAAAGTCTTTCTTATGGTACATGTATATATCCCGGAGGAATTAATTAAAAGGCATAAAAAGGTGTATTTATGGAAAAAAGGGTTTAAATTAACTATCTCTAACATTAAAGAGTTGTTTGATTATTACTATTCTCTAACATTGAAGAGTTGTGTCTTTACCATCCTCCAACATTGAAGAGTTGCCTTGAAGTCATAATGATGCAGTGTGGAGTCCTGGGGTATAGTTTAGATGGATATTCCAGACACCATATCCATCATTGGCTATTGATTTAGCAGGCTTCTCTTTGATTTATCCTATTCTGTTTTAGATTGGTTCATTGGCTTTCTGTAATTGTAACCTGGCTGCCAAAGTCATTATATAGTGGATGGTTTTGAATCAGATTTAGTTTTCCATCTTGGTCAGTCTTAGAGGTGAATTAGATTTTTTAGTTCTGAATAAGAGGAGATCCCTTGAAAGCTCCGCAAAAGCACACAAATAGGGAAAATTTGCAGAATCAGTTTAATTCAGTAAGTTAATAGGCAATTAATACTGAAAAGTGCAACATTGATCATGCCCCCAACAGCACCCACCGCTTCTGCATTGAAATCAATGCTCCCAAAGGACCAGAAAATAGATATAACAATCCAAAATAGAAACATAAAATTTATATAGCCAAAACACTGTAGACCTGAGTATCTGCTAACAACACTATAGATCTACAGTAAAACCACTGAATTACATAAATTATTTTGTGTTTAAGGCAGGTGGCTGCCTAAAGCAAAGTGAAGGTATAACAGAAAGCTCCAAATTATTAGCTGTCACCAGTCTTTTATATAATGGATTCGCCTTCTATTTAGTGGTCCTAATGGAGAGGTTTCCAGATATAATGCCAAGTATAATAAATCCTATTTTTGAAACCAGAACATGTATATTCTGCAAACAGTGTACCATCTTAACCTATAGGAGCCCTCTGACCAGGGTCTGCACTGTTGTTTTTAGCTCACCTGAGCCATAGGCTCAAGGTGAGCTATTGGGATGGCCCTGTGTCCGGCGTCCGTCGTCGTCCGGCGTCCGTCGTGCGTCATCCGCTGTGCGTCTTCCGTCTTCGTTAACAATTGCTTCAAATGACATCTCCTCATATACCGCTTGACAGATTTCAACCAAACTTTACACAAATGTTCCTTGGGTCAAGCTCTTTCAAATTTGTTCAAAGCATTAAAAACAATGCAGAACTCTGGTTGCCATGGCAACCAAAGTGAAAAAATAAGGAAATCTTTAAAAATCTTTTTGTCAGAAACTGCAAGAGCCAGAGCTTAGATATTTGGCACACAGCATCATCTATAGGTCCTCTATCAAGTTTGTTCAAATTATGTTCCTAGGGTCAAAATTGGCCCCGCCCCGGGGATCACAGTTTTACATAGAGTTATATTGTGAAATTTTCAAACGTCTTCTTCTCTGAAACTAATATGGCTAGAGCATTGATACTCAGCATGGTGACACTTCTAGATGTCCTTTACATATTTTGTTCAAATGGTTCCGGTCGGTTGCATAAGTAGGTCACAGGAGCTAAAAATAGATTTTTTCAATGAAAACTTTAAAAATCTTCTTGTCTGAAACTACAAGGGCCAGAGCTTAGATATTTGGCACATAGCATCATCTACTGGTCCTCTATCAAGTTTGTTCAAATTATGTCCCTGGGGTCAAAATTGGCCCTGCCCCGGGGGTCACAGTTTTACATAGAGTTATATAGTGAAATTTTCAAACGTCTTCTTCTCTGAAACTAATATGGCCAGAGCTTTGATATTCATCATGGTGACACTTCTAGATGTCCTTTACATATTTTCTTCAAATGGTTCCGGTCGGTTGCATAAGTAGGTCACAGGAGCTAAAAATAGTTTTTTTTTCAATGAAAACTTAAAAAATCTTCTTGTCTGAAACTACAAGGGCCAGAGCTTAGATATTTGGCACATAGCATCATCTACAGGTCCTCTATCAAGTTTGTTCAAATTATGTCCGTAGGGTAAAAATTGGCCCCGCCCCAGGGGTCACAGTTTTACATAGAGTTATATAGTGAAATTTTCAAACATTTTCTTCTCTGAAACTAATACGGCCAGAGCATTGATACTCAGCATGGTGACACTTCTAGATGTCCTTTACATATTTTGTTCAAATGGTTCTGGTCGGTTGCATAAGTAGGTCACAGGAGCTAAAAATAGATTTTTTCAATGAAAACTTTAAAAATCTTCTTGTCTGAAACTACAAGGGCCAAAGCTTAGATATTTGGCACATAGCATCATCTACTGGTCCTCTATCAAGTTTGTTCAAATTATGTCCCTGGGGTCAAAATTGGCCCTGCCCCGGGGGTCACAGTTTTACATAGAGTTATATAGTGAAATTTTCAAACGTCTTCTTCTCTGAAACTAATATGGCCAGAGCTTTGATATTCATCATGGTGACACTTCTAGATGTCCTTTACATATTTTCTTCAAATGGTTCCGGTCGGTTGCATAAGTAGGTCACAGGAGCTAAAAATAGTTTTTTTTTCAATGAAAACTTAAAAAATCTTCTTGTCTGAAACTACAAGGGCCAGAGCTTAGATATTTGGCACATAGCATCATCTACAGGTCGTCTATCAAGTTTGTTCAAATTATGTCCCTAGGGTAAAAATTTGCCCCGCCCCAGGGGTCACAGTTTTACATAGAGTTATATAGTGAAATTTTCAAACGTTTTCTTCTCTGAAACTAATAAGGCCAGAGCATTGATACTCAGCATGGTGACACTTCTAGATGTCCTTTACATATTTTGTTCAAATGGTTCTGGTCGGTTGCATAAGTAGGTCACAGGAGCTAAAAATAGATTTTTTCAATGAAAACTTTAAAAATCTTCGTGTCTGAAACTACAAGGGCCAGAGCTTAGATATTTGGCACATAGCATCATCTACTGGTCCTCTATCAAGTTTGTTCAAATTATGTCCCTGGGGTCAAAATTGGCCCTGCCCCAGGGGTCACAGTTTTACATAGAGTTATATAGTGAAATTTTCAAACGTCTTCTTCTCTGAAACTAATATGGCCAGAGCTTTGATATTCATCATGGTGACACTTCTAGATGTCCTTTACGTATTTTGTTCAAATGGATCCAGTCTGTTGCATAAGTAGGTCACAGGAGCTAAAAAAAAAAAAAATTCAATTGAAACTTTAAAAAATCTTTTTGTCTAAAACTCTTGTACCCTGATCTTAGATATTTGGCACATAGCATCATCTACAGGTCCTCTTTCAAGATTGTTCAAATTATGCCAATCGAGTAAAAAATGACTCTGTCCTGGACATAAATCTGTTTCTCCATTTTGTCAGTTATTCTCAGGTGAGCGAAATATGCCCTATGGGGCTCTTGTACTAAATTTACTTCTCTAAAGACATCCCTTGACCCTCTCTCCTTTAGAAGCGCTTTTTAGCTCACCTGAGCACAAAGTGCTCAAGGTAAGCTTTTGTGGTCGGTCTTTGTCCGGCGTCCGTTGTGCGTTGTGCGTCAACAATTTCTTCAAACATCTTCTTCTTCAAAACCGCTTGCCTGATTGCAACCAAACTTCACAGGAATGTTCCTTGGGTCAAGCTCTTTCAAAGTTGTTCAAAGAATTTGAAACAATGCAGAACTCTGGTTGCCATGGCAACCAAAGTGAAAAATTAAGGAAATCTTAAAAAATCTTCTTGTCAAAAACCACAAGGGCTAGAGCTTAGATATTTGGCACATAGTATCATCTATAGGTCCTCTATCAAGATTGTTCAAAGTTTGTCCCTGGGGTCAAAATTGGCCCCGCCCCGGGGGTCACCGTTTTACATAGAGTTATATAGTGAAATGTTCAAACATCTTCTTCTTCAAAACCACATGCCTGATTGCAACCAAACTTCACAGGAATGTTCCTTGGGTCAAGCTCTTTCAAAGTTGTTCAAAGAATTGGAAACAATGCAGAACTCTGGTTTCCATGGCAACCAAAGTGAAAAAATAAGGAAATCTTAAAAAAATCTTCTTGTCAAAAACCACAAGGGCTAGAGCTTAGATATTTGACACATAGTATCATCTATAGGTCCTCTATCAAGATTTTTCAAAGTTTGACCCTGGGGTCAAAATTGGCCCTCCCCCGGGGGCGTCACCGTTTTACATAGAGTTATATTGTGAAATGTTCGAATATCTTCTTCTTCAAAACCACATGCCTGATTGCAACCAAACTTCACAGGAATGTTCCTTGGGTCAAGCTCTTTCAAAGTTGTTCAAAGAATTGGAAACAATGCAGAAATCTGGTTTCCATGGCAACCAAAGTGAAAAAATAAGGAAATCTTAAAAAATCTTCTTGTCGAAAACCACAAGGGCTAGAGCTTAGATATTTGGCACATGGCATCATCTATTGGTCCTCTATCAAGATTGTTCAAAGTTTGACCCTGGGGTCAAAATTGGCCCATCCCGGGGGTCACCGTTTTACATAGAGTTATATAGTGAAATGTTCAAACATGTCTCTTCTACTTCAAAACCACATACCTGATTGCAACCAAACATCACAGGAATGTTCCTTGGGTCAAGCTCTTTCATAGTTGTTCAAAGAATTGGAAACAATGCAGAACTCTGGTTGCCATGGCAACCAAAGTGAAAAAATAAGGAAATCTTAAAAAATCTTCTTGTCAAAAACCACAAGGGCTAGAGCTTAGATATTTGGCACATAGTACCATCTATAGGTCCTCTATCAAGATTGTTCAAAGTTTGTCCCTGGGGTCAAAATTGGCCCCTCACCGGGGGGTCACCGTTTTACATAGAGTTATATAGTGAAATGTTCAAACATCTTCTACTTCAAAACCACATGCCTGATTGCAACCAAACTTCTCTTAGCATTGTCTACAGGTCCTCTATCAAATTTGTTCAAATTTTGCCACTGGGGTCAAAGTTGGCCCCGGCCCGGGTGTCGCCATTTTACATGGAGTTATTTAGTGAAATTTTCAACCATATTTTTCTTTGAAATCAATATGGCTAGAGCTTAGATATTTTGCATGATGTAATGTCTAGAGGTCTTTCACATATGTTGATGAATTGGTTCCGGTCTGTTGCATATCTGGGTCACCAGAGCTATAAACATAGATTTTTTTCAATGAAAACTTTAAAAATCTTCTTGTCTGAAATCATAGTACACTGAGCTTAGATATTTGGCACATAGCATCGTCTACAGGTCCTGTATCAAGAGCATTCATATTATGTCCCTGGGGTCAAAAGTGACCCCGCCCGTGGGTCAAAGTTTCACAAATCTTCTTTTCTGAAATCACTGACCCATCACCATGTACAGGTGAGCGATTAAGGGCCATTCTGGCCCTCTTGTTAGTGCATTCAATTTATTCCTGCACTGATGAAAAAGGTTCAAATATATAGTCATGAATATGTACCATAAGAAATATAGTTTCAAAACCAGAAAGGGACTATGGGGAAAAGGGTTAAACTAAACATAATTATTTGTCAAAAATTGAATAACCCATTACGAAAATTCAGCACAAAAAGGGTTAATGAAATTATGAAAATGAGCTGCACTGTTTGCAAAGGATAAATATATCTGATTCCAAGACAATAAGGGTTAACCTTTTACCCCATTAATATGCCTTTGTAAAGCTTTAGATTTATTCCTCCATTGAACAAAAATAGTTTTAATTTATAGTCATTTAACCCTTTACCCAATAGCCTGTTTCTAATTTTGAAAATAGGCGACTATTTAAAGCAGGTTGAAAGTAAAGCAGACTGCGCCTTAAGGCGCATTCTGCTTTACTTTCAGCCTTCTTTAAACTACCACCTTCTAGAATAAAGAAAATATTCCTTATGATACATATTCATAACTGTATAGATTGGAACTTTTTTCTTTAGCGGAGGAATAAACAGAATGCGCTAAAAGGCGCTTCTATTAGGGAAAGGGTTAATTAAATATGTATGAAAAAAAATTGTTTTCCTATATCCTAGCAGATGGTAGCTTAAAGCAAGTTGAAAGTAAGGCTTGGCTTTCCACCTAGTTTAACCCATTTTATGCGGGATACACTTTTAGATGTACCTCTAGGCAAACAGTTTTGATCTCAGATCAGGCCCCACATTGTAGGGCCTGATCTGAGATCAACCCTGTTTGCAGCTAAGTCAATATTCTATCAGAAACTGCTAAAATCTTTTGCAAATATTTGAGTTATACCCACTGCAGACGACATTTAAAAATGGCTGCCAAATGTTACCCAGCATGCAATGGGTTAAGTGGCCAACTATGGCTATCTCCAAAATCAGAAACAGACTATTGGGGTAAAGGGTTAAAGACTGTATGTAAAAGTTCACATGTGAAAGACCATTTGGAAATGGAGATTGGTTAATTGATCTTGATTGGAGCACTTGAGGTTTAACACTTAACTTGATCATTACTCCACAGACACGCATTTGTACCCTTTAATTTATTCCTCCAATGAAAAAAAGAGTTCAAATTTATACAGTCATGAATATGGATCATAAGAAGTAGTTTCTGTATTCTAGCAAATGGTAACGTAAAGCAGGCTGAAAGTAAATAAGAATATTCACCTTAATTAACCCTTTACCCCATAGCTTGTTTCTAGTTTTGAAGATAGGTGACCACTTAAAGCAGGTTGAAAGTAAAGCAGAATGTGCCTTAAGGCACATTCTGCTTTACATTCAGCCTGCTTTAAGCTATCAGCTGCTAGGATTTACAAAATATTTCTGGTTATTTATTTTCATGGCTGTTAAAATTGGAACTATTTTTTTACAGAGGATGAATAAATTCAATGCGCTAAAAGGAGCCTCTTTGGGGGAAAGGGTTAAGGTACATCTGCTTGAAGTGGTCACCTATCTTTAATACTTAGAACCAGGCTATGGAGTAAAGGGTTTAAACTGCAAAACTTATTGTGAATGATTATACAAAACACATGGGGAAATCTGCTAGACAGTTGGATGCTTTATAAATCTTTCAACACTGAGTAACTCTTGTGGGTTATTAGGTTCCCTTGTGGAACAGGACCTTGGTGTTCTTTCTTTCTTAGTAATATATACTGCTACACACCCCTTTTGGGTATTACGAGCAGGGGCACTTTTTAGGTGCACTTTTTAGGTGCACCATTGGGACTGTACCTGGCTGTGTTGAAAGCGTTTAACTCTTTGCATGCTAGTGACAAAAAGATTAGTTAACATTTGCAAATAGTTTGGATACAGATGAAACATAGCATTATGCCTTAATTGTCTCATCATTATCTAAACTGCTTTACACCCTAACCTGTATTTTAAAAAGAAATTAAAAAAAAATACTATTTTAGGATAAGTAGTAGATGACAATCGTTGCAGAGGTGAAAATTATCCAGCATTCAAAGAGTTCATGCTGGACAAAAGTAATGTGGAAAGCTTAACCCTTAGCCTGCCACTCACGATTATAGCTCCATATGCAAACAGCTTGGATCCGGATGAGACGCCGAGTAACTCGGCGTCTCATCCGGATCCAAGCTGTTTGACACTCGGACAACATTTTCAGCAATTTTGATCAACTTTGAAGCACTTTGAAACTTGAAGCAGACGAGAAAAATAGCAGACGACAATTTATTTGGCGGGCTAAGGGTTAATTGCATTTACACACTATTGTTCAAACTGATAAAAGCGTATTATTATCATTTTCACTATGGATCCAAACTGCTTTCAATTTAGAATTGGTATTCCCAGTGCTTAGGCATTGAGGCATTGATGGGTTTAAGATTGGAAGAAAATCTTTCTACCAGTGAGTAGTAGAGGGTAGTTACATTGTTGCTGCAGACTGCCGATTACCGATAAATATAGCTGATTTGCACTATGTTCACAGCCTGCCTTGGCTCTCGTAGAGTACTGACGCTGACTTAACATGCAATTGCAAACAGTTTAGATCCTGATCAGACGCTGAGTAACTTGGAATCTGATCGTGATCAAAACTGTTTGTCAGTTATCTTAAATCAAATATTTCTGGAAATATTCCTAGAAATGAGATGAGAGGTTATGAGATTTTCAAATTTGACATTTTTTTTAAACAACTGATATTTATTTAAGCATTGAAAGGGATAATCTATTTGGTAGGAAAATATTGAAAAAGCTGTGTTGATCATTTATTAAAACAGTATTGACACATTATGTGTGTGCGTGAGTTTATCATTTGATGTATTTGTTACTATAGTAACTGGAAGGGGTTGCAAGAGTGTTTAAATAACAAACAAGGATAATGATTAAAGGATAACAGTGCAGTGTTGATATGGGACTTTAAGATAGAGGTTGATCCTTATTGAAGGCAGACATGCTATTCTGTGGGATGGTGGAAAACTTACCTAGATGGCCCTGGGATAATAAAAGGTAAGTGTACCTGCAGTAACCCCCTGGGGTTCCATATAAGAGGAGTATTTCAAAAACTATAATCTTTATTTGTGCATTAAACCCTATGGTCTCACTATTCATTAGAATTGTCTCTTCGAGACGATTCTAATGAGAAGTAACACCATAGGATTTTGTGCGGAATGAGTGAGAAAATGCTGAATTTGTTTGGTTTACTCCTTATCTGGAGCCCTGAAAGTATAACCCATTGAACCCTAATAATGAGTAGTGACATCCTTTACAAACAGTGTACCTGTGAATAGTACACTTAATTGTCCTAAGCAAACAGTGTAGATCGAAACTAGATTTTAATTTTGAAATACATGTATATGATTGAAAATAACCCTATAATCAGGGCTCCTGATAAGAGGGAGTAGACTCAAGGTTTCCACATGTTCTCCTTTATGTCTGCTCTTAAAACCCTATGGTGTGACTATATATTAGAATCTCTTTAAGACAATTCTAATGAGAAGTCACACCATAGGGTTTGGTGCTGACATAAAGACTTTATAGTTTTTGAAATGCTCCCTTATCTGGAGCTTTGCTAATGTTTGTGCTTTCATGCATTTGTCATGCTCGGTATCTGATCAGGTTACAATCTGTTTAGCACTTCTGTCTGTCTGTCTAATATTTCTCTCTGGCTCTGTATCACTCTCTCTCTGTCTGTCTGTCTGTCTGTCTGTCTGTCTGTCTGTCTGTCTGTCTGTCTGTCTGTCTCTGTTATGCCTGGAAAATGTTGGTATCTGCAGCCATTATAGCAGATGAAGTGCGTTATCTAGACACTTTGACATTTGATACAATTTAATTGCTGAAATTAATATCTATATAACACTTTACTGTGCGGTCTGCAGACTTTTATTGACCTGAATGAGGTAGCTATGTTTTTTAGAAAATGTTAATGTATAATTGTATATATGTTAACCCATTACCCCATGCAAAGTCTGTTTCCAGTATTGAAGATAGTTGACCTGACTTAAAGCAGGTTTAAAGTAAAGCAGAATGTGCACATTCTGCTTTACTCGCATCTGCTTTAAGCTATCATCTGCTAGGATATAGAAACTATTTTTTATGGTATATATTCTTGACTGTGTGAATTTTAATTATTTTCTTATGTGAAGGAACAATAAAAGGCATAAAAAGGTGTATTTATGGGGTAATGATTTAAATCATTGAGTTCTAACGTCATGTGGCATCTCATCAGGAATCAACACTGATTCCAAAGGTTTATGATAATGATTTCACCCCTAGCTATAAGAGTTTGGACAATTTTACTGTAATACATTTTCTGTCTGAGGTTCAAGTGTACTTAAAGAAAGCACCTGTTGGCTGACATAAGTCAGTCTTAATTACCTCCTAATTTTCCTCTTCTTCCAGTGGTATTTGTTGATGTTTATAGTTGAATCATTTTGATCAGGAAAACAAGTCTAGTCAAATTAAGTTGAAAACAGTGTGAGTCCAGATTAGGCCTCATAATTACTATATGCAGAAAGCTCGAAAAGGAGCTTTCTGCATTACTTATGATTGTTCTTCAGAAAATAATTTTTATGGTACATATTCATGACTTTAAGTGTTTAGCACCTTGCACGCTTAATTTAACCCTTTCCCCCATAGAAGCGCCTTTTAGCGCATTGAATTTATTCATACATTGAAGAAAATAGTTCCAATTTTAACAACCATTAAAATGAATAGTAAGAATAGTAAGAAACATTCTGTAAATCCTAGCAGATTATAGCTTAAAGCAGGCTGACAGTAAAGCAGAATGTGCCTTAAGGCACATTCTGCTTTACTTTCAGCCTGCTTTAAGTGGTCACCTATCTTCAAAACTAGAAATAGGCTATGGGGTAAAGGGTTAAACACAAAACAGTATTACTTTTGTAAACAGTTTGGATTCAAATTGTTCAACATTCTGATCCTTTTCTAAAATTCTAAAGCAGTATGTTGCTTAAAACTTATAATTTGATGATGCTGTTAATCTGCTGGTTTCTCCTCAGAAAAGCACATCCTAAGTCATGCGTTTACTCCTACAGTCGAACTTTGATATCTCGAACTTGGTAATCTCGAACAAACCCGTAATTCAAAGTTAAAACGTGGCTAAGCCACGTTTTAACTTTGAAATACGGGTATGTTCGTCTTAGCCGAGCATGAAGTAATGTAATTCATGTATCGAAATATCGGATAGTTTGAGGTAAGCTAGTTCGAGATATCGAAGTTCGACTGTATGTTGCTAAAAATAACCAGCAATTGATCTGTGTAGTAAAATATTCAAAAAAATATCGAAGAAACTTTTTTTTTTACTTGAAGTGACTGATTATGGACTTCGATAGACCAATGAAACAGTATGGTTAGACTTAATAAATAGAAGGAAGAATAATGGGAAACTAATTCAATAAATTTGCATAAAGTTTCCATGTAGGGTTAATAAACTTGTTTATAACATAAACCAGAGAATATATTTGCATATAGTCTGATCGAAACTTGCTGAACCTATCTCTCCCATAGAGAAATTTATAAATACATGTACATTTCAGATGACAAAATCAAGGCACCAGATTTCAGTCCCCCAAAAATTGCAGCCCCTGTATAAAACCTACCTGAATCTAAACCACTTACAAATATCTTCCAAGTCTTTCTTGGCATGAAATAGAACACTTTGCATGCTCTAACAAGCATTTTTAATGTTTTCAGTATTTTCTCCTTTACTTTTAAATCAAACCCTTTGGTGTGACTGTAACTCTTTAGCATTGTCTCAAAGGGACGATTCTTATGTGGGGTCACACCAGAGCACCAGATAAGGGTAGTTTTTCAAAATCTAAAATCTTTATTTCTGAATTAAACCCTATGGTGTCACTACTCATTAGAATCGTCTCGAAGAGACGATTCTAATGAGTAGTAACACCATAGGATTTGGTGCTAAAAAGAGTGAGAAAATGTTGAATTTGTTGAAAAAACTACCTCTTATCTGGAGCCCTGGGTCACACTGTAGGGTTTTAGAGTAGGCATAAAGATTTTGGTTTTCAAAATAATTCCCAATGAACATTTTACCATTGCAATCAGTTTGGATTCAGATAAGACGCAAAGTAACTCAGGTTCCAAATTGTTTGATATCCTGACTCTAGTTTGAAAATAATTTTAGAAAGTTTTAAAATTGAGAACTGTGAGTATATATAGCACATAACAATTGTTTCTGACAACAATATTGAATTACTGCATCATTCCAAGAGTTTTACATCCTTGAAACAAGTGCATGGGAAATTTTGAACACTTCAAACACAGATAACATCAGACAATGGAAGAGGATTCTGAGTACCTCATCAATATTATAACCCCCTTCAATGCCTTAAAATATAACCTGCATACAAGGTTATATGCAAACAATTTGGATCTTGATCAGACGCTGCGTTATGCGGTGTCTGATCAGGATCAATACTGTTTGACATTCAATGAGATATTATTTTATTCAATTTACTTAGAATTAGAATTTGAGAAATAAAGGAAGACGACAATTGTTTAACCCTTAGCCCGCCAAATAAATTGTCGTCTGCTACATTTCTCGTCTGCTTCAAGTTTCAAAGTGCTTCAAAGTTGCTCAAAATTGCTGAAAATGTTGTCCGAGTGTCAAACAGCTTGGATCCGGATGAGACGCCGAGTTACTCGGCGTCTCATCCGGATCCAAGCTGTTTGCATATGGAGCTATAGTCGTGAGTGGCAGGCTAAGGGTTAAAATACAATTATGACATACATTTAAAGGGGATATAATTATGCTGTGCATGGTGCAACAAATACTCACAATCAAGTTATATGGAGTGATTTGCCTGCAGCTAAAATCATTATTGAAGTACTTTAATGGATTTAAATTGGCAAACATATATAATTTGCTTCAAATTTTACTTTCAAATTTGTGCAGGGTGACCATGCACCCTCAAAAGAAGCATGAGAACCGGTACCATATAAATTAACCCTTAGCCCGCCGAATAAATTGTCGTCTGCTATATTTCTCGTCTGCTTCAAGTTTCAAAGTGCTTCAAAGTTGCTCAACATTGCTGAAAATGTTGTCCGAGTGTCAAACAGCTTGGATCCGGATGAGACGCCGAGTTACTCTGCGTCTCATCCCGATCCAAGCTGTTTGCACATGGAGCTATAGTCGTGAGTGGCAGGCTAAGGGTTAAACATACCTACCCTCTTTAACTCTTTGCACGCTAGTGGCGGATATAGCTGCCACATTCATAACCTTTGCAAACAATTTGGATCCAGATGAGACTATGTGATGCGGCGTCTCATCAGGATGTTTGCCATTCTGACCCTGAATTTAAAAGAAATTTAGAAAAAATCTAATTTTAGAACAAAAACAGACAGCATGCAAAGAGTTAAGAAATGTCCCCTTCGAATATCTACCCCAAAATCATCCAAAAACAATGGAATTTTTTGGTTTTGCATCACCCACGGATGTGCTTAAATGGAGTTATAAGTTTTGTTTCTTCTCCTTGCAGAACCTTACTATACTTAGCAAAAATAGAAACTTTACATACTTAAGAGCCGGTTTAAGCAATGTTTAAATGACGTTTCATAAAATATGCGCATGTTTCATAATGGAGTAATCGATAAAGACCATATACAGCCACACTCTCGCTAATTTGTACCGCGCACGACGTAGCGCGCTTTCCACTTCTGGTATTTAACACTGACGGCGAGTTGACCTATTCAGGATTTATTACAAGTTTATTCAATGCAAAAGACACACGCAGCCTTTAGCTAAACACCGAAAAAACAAAATTGTAAACATTTTCTTTTCAAAACTGAGATGCCACAGCTTTCTGAAAATCACAGAAATCATGCCCATTGGCATGCTTACGGCGGGTGCGTCCGTAACTGATGTTGCGCGTCATTTTGGACGCATACGGTAGAAAATGCATATCCGGACTACTCGTAACAAGGTTACGGGATAAGTCCAGGATCGCCCAAGATCGTTGACGTCACGTAGAGACGACCGCACTCTTACGTTGACGTACCGACGTAACCGTTTCATCCCAGCAACGGTTACTGCTCGGCGCTTTAGGATCACTGCCGAGACAATAAGGAATCGTCTGTATCAATGTCACGGTCCTATTCGTTCCCGTAGACCATATTCTGGGCAGATCTTAAGTGCACACACAACACCAATAATAACGTTAACGTCATACCCTGGCCTTCGGTATAACCGGATCTGAAACCAATAGAGCATGTATGGGATAAACTTGTCGTCGTGGGCAGAACAATTACCAGATTGACACGACCAACGACCTCAGACATGCCCGATTACGAAAATGGCGTGTCATACAAGATAACGTCATTAGACGATACCTCGGACTGTTGCTTGGATTAGGCGTGACGGTAGTCATACACGCTACTGAATTGACTTTATGCAAAAAGTCACTTAAAATGAAACCGGAAAATGAATTAAACACATCTGGCGTATACCTTGTCATCTCTGAGAATTTTGAAATCGACCCCTATGCATTTGGACGTCAAATTACGACGTGACTTTTGATTTTGTTTCATCACCGCTGTCGAGAACTTGCGGACATTGATCCAAAGTTTTAAATAACAATAAGCTTTCTGCACAATTGTGTTTGTAGGCAGAATTATACGCATTAGAATCCCATGTAAAGTTTCTATTTTTGCTGAGTATAGTATCCAACTTTCGATTTTTCATTGTGAAAAGACAATCTGATTTGGTTGAATTTATTGCTATTTTCCTTGTTTCTCAGTACGTTTTTAATTCGATTTTTCTTTTTCAAAGGTTCTGACTCTATCTGTATAACCATGATTGCTAGAATTTCTTAATCAAGCAACCAATTTCAAACTTTGGATTAAGAATCAGTAAAATTCACACAGTTTCTGTTCATATATGAGGCCGTTTTCTGTTTTATGCACAGCAAATTTGACTCCTGAAAAGAGAGCTTACAGCTCTAATAGCGATGAAACCATGATAACCTTTGCAAACAGTTAGGATCCTACTGAAATGCTGCCTTATACATGTATAAGTGTGGTATCTCATCAGGATCCAAACTGCTTGAATCCTTGACCCTGTTTTAACCCTTTCCCCCATAGAAGCGCCTTTTAGCGCATTCAGTTTATTCTTGCCCTGAAGAAAATAATTCCAATTTATACATTCATAAATATGTATAATACAAAATATTTTCTATATTCTAGCAGATGATAGCTTAAAGCAGGCTGAAAGTAAAGCAGAATGCGCTTAAAGCGCATTCTGCTTTACTTTCAACCTGCTTTAAGTGGACACCTATATTCGATACTAGAGATATGCTATGTGGGAAAGGGTTAAAATGAAATTTTGAAAATTCTGTAATTAAAACAGTAGCATATGAACACTGTTGTTGAAGATGAAAAAGCAGAGCGTTAATTACTGTTTGGTACTAAAAGTGCAAACATTGAAAAGTCACTGTAATAGTCTCATTTGGTAGTAAGAATTTCTAAAGTGGTCATGTGGGTGTTATTTCAAGATGCTAGATCTTAAGAGGACATGGTTACCAGAGCACAGAAAGGCATCTCTTTTAGGAATAAGTAAATACCCTAAGAGAGCTTCAAATGTACAAATGAATGAATGAAGGGTGTTTTACTGCCCATTGACACAAAAAGGTCATTTAGAGCCGAATCAAATGTACAAAGGTTTAACTCTTTGAGCCCTAGTCCCGCATATAGGCGTGCTTTTCAAACAGTTTACATGTGAATAGTACACTTGTCATGTGCAAACAGTGAAGACCCAGATCAGAGGGCTCCAAAAGGAGCCCTCTGATCAGGGTCTTCACTGTTTGTCAGTAATGGCAAAATTGATAAAAACAACTCTTAAAAGTCAGAAATGGACTAGACAAAAATCGAAACTGGAATTGTCCATTTAAAGTTTTAGGGAGGAAAGAGTTAACACAGGGTTGGTATGGCAATCTGGATAGTATATCTCTTCATGTGACAAGCAATGTGATTTACATAAACAGTAAGTTAACCCATTTGCCCTTAGAACTTAACCCTTTCCCTTATAGAAGCGACTTTTAGCACATTCATTTTATTCATCCGCTGAGGAAAATAGTTCCAAATTATACCGTAATGAATATGTGTCATATTTAATACTTTCCTTATTCTAGCAGTTAATAGCTTAAAGCAGGCTGAACGTAAAGCAGAATGCGCCTTAGGGCGCATTCTGCTTTACTTTCAACCTGCTTTAAGTAGTCACATATCTTCAATACTAGAAACAATGCTATCAGGTAAAGGGTTAAATAGACAATATCAATTTTCAATTTAGTCCAAATCCATTTTCGCCTATTTAGTGTTGTTGTTTGCAATATATTTTTGCAAAATAAAAAACAGTGTAGACCCTGATCAGAGTCTACACTGTTTGCATAGGACAAGTGTACTCTTCTCAGGTAGACTGTTTGCAAATAACGAGTAAAGTGGTCGCTAGGGTTGAATGGGTTAGATTTCGGTTGATTTGTTTGATAATGTATCACATAGAACAAAGGGAATCAGATTTAACAAGAGAAGTCCTTAAAGAGTTTACGATCTTATCACAACAGTTGCTTATCATGTACTCTAGTATATGAAGTGCACTTGAAAACAATATACAAAGCTTCTGAACTATCAAGGCTGATACAGTCCAGCATGAACTCAGCAGCAATTTTTCATAACTATGCCTTTCTAATTTCCTTTAAGTTATTTCTCCACCTAAGAAAATTGTTCCACTTCATACAGTCCTGAATATAATTACCATAAGGATGGCCCGTAGCTTAAAGCAGACTGGAAGTAAAGCAGAATGCACTTAATGGCTCATTCTGCTTTACTTTCAACCTGCTTTAAGTTGTCACCTGTCAATAGGCTATATGTAGTATTGGGTCAATTTATGCAGAACAAAATGTGAAACAGATTAACCCATTACCCTGTAGCCTGTTTCTAGTTTTGAATACAGGTGACCACTTAAAGCAGGTTGAAAATAAAGCAGAATGTGCCCAAAGGCACATTCTGCTTTATTTTCAGCCTGCTTTAAGCTAGCTACCATCTGCTAGGATTTAGAAAAGATTTTGTGTGTTACACGTTTATGTCTGTAAACATCGGAACTATTTTCTTCAGCTGATAAATCAAATGCGCTAATTAAAAAGCGCTTCTATTAGGTAAGGGTTAAGCTGCAGACTAGGAGCTGTCTGTTTCACTTATAATCTTCATTAAGTTGTACCCTGCCTTAAAAACTGCTGCAGAAATTTAAGTATTTTCATTGTGCTTTAAATATAAAGGTGATCACTTTACGTAAGTTTTGAAACTGTACTTTATGAAGAAAAACTTCAATAATTTCCGGTTTCTGACTGTATATTTTGTTTAGGTTCTTGCAAGACCTTTGCTTACAATAGATTATAACCATAGGGAAAAGCAACTCCAAGTATAATAAATAATTCCAATGCTGAAAACCAAATATAATTAACTCTTATTTAGCATGCTATCAGTGAAACTATGATCACCTTCATAAACAGTTTGGATTACGCGGCGTCTCATCAGGATCCAAACTGTTTGACACTCTGACTCTTTTTTGAAAAGAAATTTAGACAATTTTAATTTTAGAATTGTGGCAGACGACAACTGTTGCAGATGGAAAAAATTATCCAGCATGCAAAGAGTTAAACTTGAAGCAATAATTAGTCTGTCATTATTGCCTAGACAATGGGAAACTGTCTGCCGATAAACGGCCCAATCTGTGTTTATTGGCTGTCCTTTCATGAGGCATCGAGGTGTTTAAACACAGGTAACTGCTTAGCGCAGGACATCAGTAAAGCAGAAAGCTCCTGTAGGAGCTTTCTGCTTTACTTCTGTCCAGCTTTAAACTGTCACAACTCCTGTTTGAATTACTGCAAATTCAGTTACTGGCTGAATATCTGACTGTGTTAGAATGGTAAAGGTCACAGAATTCCGTTGAACAATACTGACATTAATTTTATTTATTTATCTGTGAACCCTGTACCTGATAGCCTGTTTCTAGTTTTGAAGACATGTGATCACTTAAAGCAGGTTGAAAGTAAAGCAGAATGTGCCTTAAGGTGAATTCTGATGTACTGTCTGCCTGCTTGAAGCCTAGTAACCATCTGCTAGGATGTAGAAAATACTTTTTATAGTGCATATATTCATGACTGTATATAGTTTAAATGGAACTTTTGTCTTCTATGGGGGGAATGATTGAAAGGTGTATTTATGGAGTAATAGATTAACTATTTGTTGAAAATTTAAAGGTCACAGAATAACAAAGAACAGACCTGACATTAATTTTATTTATTTATTGGTTAGCTGTTTATCATACATCATTTATTGTTTAACTCGATCTTTTCTCCAATTAGGCGAAAGTGCTATTCACCTATATCCAGTTGTTTAAACTCATCCACCCCTGGATCTTTTAATGGACAAATCCAATTTGGAAATGAGTCTAGTCTATTTTTGACTATTTAGGATTCATTTCAACAATATTTCAAAATGACAAACAGTATAGACCCTGATCAGAGGGCTCCTTAAGGAGCCCTCTGATCAGGGTCTACACTGTTTGCATGGGATAAGTGTTATCCTCACAGGTACACTGTTTGTAAATGACAGTTAAGTATACTCGCCGCTAGAAAAGAATGTGTTAAGGAATGATATGTTTAAAGCAAGAGGAATGTAAAGCAGAGAGCTCAGTTTTTAGCTTTCTGCTTAACTTCAATTTTACTTTTAAGCTGTCACTTAATTCTTGTTCTAATTTGAAGACACATGACCACATACAGCTGATTGAAAGTAAAGCAGAATGTGCCTTAAGGTGCATTCTGCTTTATTCTCAGCCTCCTTTAACCCTTTCCCCAATAGAAGCGACTTTTAGCGTATTTAATTTATTCCTCCGCTGAAGAAAATAGTTCCAGTTTATACCCTCATGAACAATTACCATTACAAATATTTTATATAGCCTAGCAGATTAAGCTTTAATCTCTTAGGATATTTCTTATGATACATATTCATGACTGTATAAAAGGGGACTATTTTCTTCAGTGGAGGTATAAATTTTAGATGTAAAAAGGCATATTTATAGGGGAATTAGTTAAATAATGTTTTTGTCCTGATAAAGGTGAACTCTAGCAAACTTCAAACATGTTTGCTTTTTATGTTCCTCTGGTTTGAATCAAAATATTTAATGATTGTATTTCTAAGATAACCGTCTGTGTTAATTATATTAACCAGATTTTCCAATGGAAAAGCCTAGTTATTAGAGGGGTGATGCCTGAAGTGCAGGTGGGCATCAACTTCTGTCTGTCAATATGCTGTAAACTTTGCGTCTACAAAACTCTTTCAAGCATTTTAAGCCTTTTTCATGCTAAAATTTACATACAGACTACCCCACAATTGACAAATCAGCATTTTATATGGATTTTTGTGGCTGTTATTAAAAATATTTAGAATAATTGAAAGAATAATTTAGAAGACAGATGACCTGAATGTGCATTCTGCTTTACTTTCAACCTGCCTTATAAATAGACCTTAATTTAGCCAGGCTCAAGCATGCAAACACTACCGGTATAATGTTTCAAAATAGAAAACAACATTTTGTGGAATTTTTCATCAACAACATTTGGTTATTCTGGTTATTCTTAAGATCTATTTTGTAACTTCCATTTTCTTGTACATTATAAACATTCTCATTTTTTACAGTTATGCAGCCATTTTGTTTTTCTTCAATTTAAATATTATCCAAAAAAATTCAAATAATGTGCAGAACACGTGTCTATACCCCTTGATGCATAACATCTGTTGTTGTTCTTTTTTGCAGAATTATCACGTTTTCTTAGATGTAACTAAACTCTCTCAACTACATGGACCTGTTTAAAATATTCTCATTACATTTGCAAACAGTGTAGACCCAGATCAGAGGGCTCCTATAGAACTAGGTCCCCTTGTGGATCTTTTCAGCTACCAAAACATGAACCAGTCTACTTGGAATTCTCGGTACAGGTAGTTTAACAAATACTTCTTTAAATTAGCAAACAGTGTAGTCCAAATTCAGATGGCTCCTATAAAAGCCCTCTGATCTGCGGTTCTTCACTGTTAGCATGTGTGTTTGTATTTTAAACAGGGCCATGGTGTTGAAAGACAAGAGTTATTTAGTTAAAAAATAAGAATAAAATGGTTTCAATGTTTTTGCCTATGAAGGTTCATTGTATCACTATTCAGGAACGTCTGAGGAAATTCTTATCCTTGAACATAATGATGGTAAGGAATTTATGCAAAAAGTATTGAATGCAATATAATTGCCAATTTTAAGGTTTTTAGTTGCAACAGTTACACTTACTAAAAAAATAGTGCACAGTAAACTTGTCTGAAATCTGCATTTTGATAGAAACCTTGGCACAACTGAATGTTACCTCTTTGACCTTTGCATAGGTGCCATAAAGCACATTTACCTTAGCTTTCCCCTACATTATAACCCTTTACTCCATTATATTTAAAGGCATGCATTTCAAGCAATTATTTTCTCCTCTGAAAAGAATAGTTCAATTTTATACAGTAACTAATGTGCAAGATAAGAAATATTTACTACATTCTAGCAAATGATTCCATAGGGCTTAATGCAGAAATAAAGATTTTAAATGTTGAAATACTCTCCTCATCTGGAGCCCTGGGGCCCGTTTCATAAAACTTCGTACGACAAATGTTGTCGTAAGTCAAAACTTTAAAAAACATTTAATCTCTAATTTCTCTATCGAATCCTGTCTTGTGACACCTTTTTGGAATCGTCTTTTCAAGACGATTCCAAAAAGATGTCACAAGACAGGATTAGATGGAGAAATAAATACTTATTGAGAGTTTTATAATCTGACTTACGACAACATTTGTCGTACGAAGTTTTATGAAACGGGCCCCAGGTTATGGGATAAGGGGTTAAGATATTGTCCAGAAACAATTTCTTCAAAATTCATAATTACCTGTTAACATCAATTGTGTGGAAAGTGAATCTGATGTGAACTTTATTGAAAACTCTGAGGTGTGAGCCCCACTGTTCCTTTGTGCTGGTATCTTCCAAGTAGTTTTTGTACCACCCTGTTAGCCAGGTATCTTGGAGATTACAGTAAAAAATAATGTTTACAGCTGCTCAAAAATTATGATTATTTCAGTCTTATTTACCCCTTTCCCCCCCAAAGCCTGTTTCTAGTTTAAGACTTAATGCAGGTTGAAAGTAACGCAGAATTTAATGCATCTTAAGGCTACCATCTGCTAGGATATGAAAAATATTTCTTCTGGTGCATATTCATGATAGTACAAAGCCTAACTATTTTCTTCAGTGGAAGAATTGAAAGGCGCTGTACAAAGGTTTTTACTTGTTTTTCTATCTCTTTGTAAATGCATATCAACTCACCTGGGACCTTTGTCACTGGAAGACTTATCTAATGAAAAAACAGGACTTTTTAGAAGTAAGCTATTAGGCTAAGAAGTATTTTCCATATCCTTATGTAGGACTGGTGATGGCTTAACTCTTTCCTCCCTGAAACTTTAAATGGACAATTCCAGTTTCGATTTTTGTCTAGTCCATTTCTGGCTTTTAAGAGTTGTTTTTGTCAATTTTGGCATTACTAACAAACGGTGAAGACCCTGATCAGAGGACTCCTTTCAGAGCCCTCTGATCTGGGTCTTCACTGTTTGTATAGGACATGTGTACTATTCACATGTACACTGTTTGAAAAGCACGCCTATATGCGGGACTAGGTTTCAAAGAGTTAAAGCAGGCTGAAAGGAAAGCATAATACACCTTTAGGTGCCTTTTGCTTTATTAATTTCAACCTGCATTAAGTGGTTGTCTATAATCTTCAAGACTAGAAACAGGCTGATGGGGTAATGGGTTAATCCATGCCTTGCCCCATAGACTTTTGAGTTTAGAAGATAGTTGACCACTTAAAGCAGGTTGCAAGTAAAGACAAATGCACCTTAACCCTTTACCTGATAGCCTATTTCTAGTATTGAATTAAGATAGTTGATTACTTAAAGCAGGTTGAAAGTAAAGCAGAATGCGCCTTAAGGCGCATTCTGCTTTACTTTCAGCCTTCTTTAAGCTCTCATGTGCTAGAATATAGAAAATATTCCATATAATATATATTCATGACTGATTAAATTGGAACTATTTTCTTCAGCGGAGGAATAAATCATATTCGCTAAAAGTCGCTTCTATGGGGGAAAGGGTTAAGTGGTTGTCTATAATCTTCAAGACTAGAAACAGGCTAATGGGGTAAAGGGTTAATCCATGCCTTGCCCCATAGACTGTTTTGAGTTTAGAAGTTAGTTGACCACTTAAAGCAGGTTGCAAGTAAAGAAAAATGCGCCTTAAGACGCATTCTGATTTACTTTAAGCTACAATCTGCTAGAATACAGAAAATATTTTTAAGATTTATGTTCATGACTGTAAAAAGTGGGGAACTTTTTTCTTCAGTTGAGGAATGATTTAAAGGTGTAAAAAGTGTATTTATGTGGTAAAGGGTTAAGCCATAGAATGGTTAGAATGGCATTTGCAGGTTGAGTGTGAGTTTTTGTCAGTCTGAGCCACTTAAAGTGTCTGTCAATCTCCACTCATTGTTTACGTGCCTTACTCCAGAGTCACTTCAACCCAGACTGCTGAGGCTAGAATAATCAACTGCTTCCAAGCACATGTTCCAGATGTTCAACACAAAAAACCATACTGGAACAAAAACAACAGAAACTTTTTATATCAATCAATTACAGGTCACTGGTACAGTTAAACCTGGGTTGAGCAACCATGGATCCATTAATTATTTAAAACAGGTAGCTGTTAAATGCAATGGGCTAAATTGGAGGTCACTGGGTCAAGGTTGTTGTTATTGGTACTGAAAATAGAAAAATGGTTTCTGTTCAATAACTTCAGATTAGATAGGCCAATTCTGACTAAACCTTATTATAAGCAAGCTTACATTAAGATCTAGCTTGGGATTGCATTTTGGGGTCAAGGTTTAACTCTTTCCTCCCTGAAACTTAAAATGGACAATCTCAGTTTCCATTTTAGTCTAGTCCATTTCTGACTATTAAGGGTTGTTTTTTGTCAATGTTTAGCATTATGACAAACAGTGAAGACCCAGATCAGAGGGCTCCTTACGGAGCCCTCTGATCTGGGTATTCACTGTTTGCATAGGACAAGTGCACTTTTCACATGTAAACTGTTTGAATATGACGCCTATATGCGGGACTAGGGTCAAAAGGGTTAAGTAAATATTGCTGTTAAAATAATAAACCTATTTCCACTCAATAACTTCAAATCATATTAAATACAATTTTAATCAAACCGTGTATTAAGCAAGCTAATGTGAAGAAAACGTTTGGGATTGTATTTTTGGGTCAAGGTCAAAGTTGGGACAAGCCATAATAATAGGTATCATGAGCTTTACATTTAACAGAAATGTTAAAATTTATTTGAAAAATTAATGTTGTAAGGGTGAAAGAGTGAAGTAAGAATGGGTTTTTACAGGACTTGGATGGAAACCGGCTGTGCTTTAATGGCAGACATTAAACAGGCCAGTTACAGAATGGAAGTAGAACACGTTCCATATCAATCAATCATTGAAAACAAACACTTCTTTTGAACCAGAACATATTCCTGCTGTAGACTTTATATATAAGATAAAGATATTGATGTGTACTCAGATCAAAGGAAAATCAATTTGAATTCTAATATAAAACATTTAGCCTACTGCAGGACAAAGGTAATGCAGAAAGCTCCATCAGGAGCTTTCTACATTACTTGTATGCGACATAAAGCATTAATCTGTTAATTAAAGACACAATTTCTTTATTTGTCTGCTGTTCGCAGGTTTAACTGTTTTCCAGATTCTTATCATAAATCTTGAGTTTTAGATTTACAGATAGGTTCAAACAGATATCTGCCTGGGTTTGATGTTGGGAAGAGGATATATAGCTGAAATAAGCCCTCTGTCTTCTACTCTGCATGTATCATTTCCCATAAAGATTATACATCATTCTGCCACATGTATAATTTTTTTTATTTATTATGCATGCCGTTTTGATCAAGATCTGACATTAATCCCCTCACCCCTGAGACTTCAAATAGACAATTCTTATTTCCATTTTAGACTCATCCATGTTTTCATAATTATTTAGGGTTGATTTTAACAATATATTACAAAATAGAAAACAAAGTTGCCTTTGTAAGAATACAAATCTATTATAATACCCATATATAAGGTGTCACAGCAATACATTTGATGATAATAATTATGTAGTTGGCCCCCAGTGATGATGTTGAGGCATATCTCATTTGCATAGTTATTCAGCTAGTTATATACTGTAATGTTTCAGAAATGTTATAAAAGATTGGTGCTTTTACCAACACACACATTGTCTGTTATGTAATAAATAAGAATATTAGAGAAATGGATTTTTATAAGCCGCGCAATGAAGAATTTAAGCTGTAGATTTTAGCTGGGAGCAGCGTTAACAAGGCTTAACCTTATGAGCAAGTGATAGACTGTCAGCCAGTATTGGAATTAAATGTTATCTCAATATATCTTAACCCGTTACCCCATAGCTTGTTTCTTAAGTTTTGAAGACAATTAAGTGACCACTTAAAGCAGGTTGAAAGTAAAGCAGAATGCGCATTAAGGCGCATTCTACTTTACTTTCAGCCTGCTTTAAGCTCCCATTTGATAGGATATAGAAAATGTTTCTTATGGTGCATTTTCATGACTGTATCAATTGGAACTATTTTCTTTGGCGGATGAATAAAATAAATGTCTAAAAGTCGCTTCTATATTAAGGGAAATGGATAACTCTTCGCATGCTGGGTAATTTTTTTCGTCTGCAACATTTGTCGTCTGCTATTGTTATAAAAACAGAAATTTCTAAATTTCTTTTCAAAACAGGGTCAGAGTGTCAAATAGTTTGGCTCCTGATTAGACGTGGCATTATGCGGAGTCTCATCTGGATCTAAACTGATTGCAAAGGCAATCACTGTGGTGGATATATCCGCTGCTAGAATGCAAAGAGTTAAATGTTATCTCAATATTTCTTAAATGGCTTAGAGAGATTCATAGCAGATTCACCTGGTGTTATAAAATTAAATATTTGATACGACTGGTATCTTAAATCAGATTGATGGTACCACACAGAGAAAACAGTTATTGCTGGGGAATTCCCATAGCTGCTACTTAGAATTGTACTTCGTAAGAAATATTGTGTGAGAAAATACCAACATAGTTTCAATTGTTCAAGATTGAATTGAATTGAATTGAACATCAAATTTATCATTGGTCATAGATTCAAAAAATATACTAGGATATTTATTTCGTAATGTTCATAATTAACAAGACTGCCGTATAATTTCTTTCTTCAATGAAGAAAAAAAATCTGTTTATTATAGTAACAGTCAATAATATGCAGTATAATATTTGGGTCCGATAGAATAAATATTTTCTATATCCTAGCAGATGGTACCTTAAAGCAGACTTAAACAAAAGCAGAATGTACCTTAAGCAATTCTACTCTTCTTTCAGTCTGCTTTAAGCAACCATCCGTATTCCATACCGAAGATAATCTATGGGGGATAGAGATAACAGTCTCTCTGTTATAGATTATCTGTAGATCTTAAACAGCTCTCCATGTTTATTTGGATAATAGTTTCAGATATTTGTTTGTAAATCTTCCAGAGAACTGTCTATCTACTCCAGCAAAGATTATTATTGAGTTTATTTATGAAAGGGTTGCTACCTTCAAAGTCTATAATAAAGTACATAAACAAGGGAGGTTACTCTGAGGGCATCTTTGTTTACATGGATGGTTACCAGCTGTAAACAAAGAGTTACACAAAATAAAGACAAACTCCAGGGCACCGTTTCATAACCATCTACAGTGAGCAACTTCACGTGGAACTATAGTCCTGTCTATAGTCAATCGAAAGCACGGTGTATAAACCTGTATGCGTACTTTGAGCTTTGTACGGATACTTTGAGCTCTGTACTGGTTGTTTTTGAGCCTCGAAGCGACGCAACGGAGGAAAACAACAGGTATGTGACATGAGTTCCTATTTATTTTCCTCTCTTTAAATGAAAAGTCTTGTCGGTAAGCATAATTTTCAAATACCGGAGAGAATGATAAACCAATCGCGACCGTCTTTGGTACAATATATACATCTACATATCTATTTCGAGGCATGAATCAACTGGTGGCTCACTCGGAATTCCTATGGATGTCGTCAAAACATTGCATTTTATACAGCATCTATCCTTGTTTATACTGTTTTATCAAAACAAATATGCTTTCCAGAGTAAATCCAATTGATGCGATGTGATAGCTTTATTCGTTTTTTGAAAGTATGGTCGCAATTTGCATTTTTGATCAGAAGAATTGATGCTGTTTTGTACGGTCAGCTATTTCAAACACGGCTGACACTGTATCATCAGCTGCGAGCATATGTGTACCGTCAGCTCAAAATCAGAATTTTCTGTTTATGTGTTCTTCTGTTAAAAAATGCCTTAAATTTCAAATCATGAAGTCATTATAAAGAAAATGTACCAAACTATTATATACATTTATTAAAACACAGATATTGCGTATAAATAATCTTTTCCCACTTCATTCTATTTCGAACAGATATACATTGATCTACTGTCAAAAACCATCCATTATTCCGTAGACGACATTAAAGTGTTTTTCAAGAATATTTCTAATTCTGTGGTAATTTAAGTCGTTTGCAATTAAAAATATTAAAAATACCTCCTGGGGTGCACAATTTGTAAAACAATGAGTCCCTTGGGCAAAACATTTAGTTTTTCAGATTTAAATATTATATAATGGCCAAACTATTATGAGTCTTGACAAGTGAGTCTTTGGCAATTTTAATGAGTATAGGTCTCGGAACTCGCAGCTGTATTAATCACTGTAAATCTAAGATATTTTAAAAATCATTGGACCCATCTATTCTTGTCAGAGTTTGAATAGCCATATATGAAATATACCTATATTAATGGAAAGCGACTGGTGAATGAAAGTGCCTTGCACAATGTTAATAACTTTGAGTTAATATTTTGAGAGTTATCCCCCTTAAAAACATTTTCTATTGTTCTGCATAAAACCCATGTTTGACTGACATTGTTCAGGATTAATTTTCATTTATGAAAAGTTTTATCATTAAAAGTGTCTTGCACATAATTTACTGAAATGCACCAATACCATTCAGTCATTCCCAAGTGCAGCACTTTCTTTTCCGGTGGATAACCTCTGCTATACAGAAGCTCTCAATTTTGAAATTGAGAGATGTTATGTATACTGTAATTATCTCGGTTTAATGCCCAATAAACGAACTTCTAGAAGGGTAGAGGAGCCAGTTTGTTGGTTAATTCGTTCATCGGTCTGCCCTTGACACATATTTTTGATGCAACTTCTTTTACATTTCTTTACCGATTGACGTCAAACTTTGCATAATAGTGGGGATGAGACAGGGTTGGTTACTCTCCCCAACACTCTTCAGCATATTCCTAGAGAGAGAATTATGTCGGATGCTTTGGCATACCACGACGGAACGGTTAGCATCGGTGGGAGGACAATCACGAACTTGCGCTTTGCAGATGGCATAGATAGTATAGCAGGGAAGGAAGAGGAGCTATCCAATCTAGTTGAAAGCCTTGACAAGACATCTACCGAATTTGGCAACAAATCAGCGCAAAAAAAGACAAAACTGCTGACCAACAACATCATTGGTATCAGCACTGAAATCATGGTCAATGGGGAGAAGCTTGATTGCGTAGATAGTTTTAAGTACCTGCATGGGTGCGACAGTTTCTGACAAGGGGTCGAAATCCGAGATACTTGCAAGAGCTGCTCAGACCACAGCAGCACTCGCAAAGTAAAATTTATATGGAATGATCGAAATATAAGCCTCAGCTCGAAAATATGGTTGATGCGTTCACTTGTCATGTCCATATTCCTATATGCCAGCGAGACTTGGACCTTGAATGCAGACTTGGAGCGAAGAATTAGTTCGTTAGGGAGGTGTTTCAGAAAAACACTTTGCAAATCATACAAAAAACACATATCAAATGAAGTAGTTCGAAACAGGATCAAAGAAACCATGGGACCTCTCGAAGATTTATTAACAATTGTCAAGCAACGTAAAATGAGATGGTACGGGCATGTGACGAGATCAACAGGGCTTTCAAAGACAATATTACCAGGCACAATTCAGAGAGGAAGAAGGAGAGGCAGACAGAGCAAGCGATGGAAAGATAACATAACAGAGTGGACAGATTTAAGTCTAAAGGAAAGGGTGCGGATGGCAGAAAACAGAGGGGAATGGAGAAAGCTGGTTGTCAAGAAATAAATATATGGTGCCCCAACGGTCCGACATGACTACGGGAAAGGTGAAGGTGATTAATTATTAAATAGATATGTGGGTGTTATATTTTTCATACGAGTGGTTCCAAAAAGTACAAAGTTATTGTCCTTTATTGGACTTCTGTACTAAAAAGCGCAGTTAGGCGTTTGTTAGCCCTATAGTATTATGATAATTCTTAACTTTTGTTTTAGTTTTCAAGAAAAGACGGATGACTATTTTCTAGATGCCTGCACTCGTAAATGTTCTCTACAACCATTGGCAACAAGTCAAGTAATGTTTTAGTCGTACTACTATCATTTCTTACTTCTCCATGACTCTCCTCTTCCGAGTAATTTGCCTGTGGGTGTTTGCAAACTAAGTTTCGAAAGTTTTTCTTCTTTATCACCATCTCCGTAATTGTCTGCAGCCACGTGGAGCTTTATTCTTTTTTTGTATTTTACTGGACTTGGTGTTATTTATGGTTTTCTTGAAACTTTTACTGTTACTGTTTGGTTGTTTGGAATCACTTTTGGTTTTCTTTTTCGAATTCAGATGGATTAATTTAGCAGTTTTGTGTGTATTGTTTGCCCTGGTAATGTTCCAAATTAAGTATTTTTACCTAAAGAGTTTTTGCTTTATGGTTCTTGGCACAGTGACTGACGGCTGCAGAGAAAACGTCGAAAACTTGGTCGCAGTAATAACAGCTAAATCTAGCTTCGCATAAAAAGAAAGAAAACGCTCTTGAGCTGACCGTACACACGTTTTCATTCATTCTCACAGCTGACGATACATTTCCTCTAGAGCTGACTGTACAATTTGCATCGCATTGTTTACATGATTTCTGGCGTTTAAACTGCACATTCAAATATATCATTTCCATAGAATCGTATCAGTAGATATAAATTATATTTTGATAATAAAATGTGTTCTTTAAGATGTAGAAACTGTCGTTTAAATGGCAAAAACTACTGGGTCTTTATGACAACGCTATCGAAAACACGGTGAGCCTTCGCCAGTATCCGAGAATATTCAACAAGATAAATTCAAGACACCAACTCAATACGTTGAAAATTTCACACCTGCAACATATCTAAACATGTATGTCATAGGTTCAGCATTGAAATCAATGTTTGAATGTCTGCAGAATGGGATTTACTCACCCCTTAGCGGTCTCGCAAGTCCGCCATTGTGACATTTCTCGATTCAGTGCTCAGCAGCTACCAGTACGGAGCTCAAATAACACGTACAGGTTTATACACCGTGGAAAGAGAGGCCGGCGCATGTACATTAAGGTCGACAGAAGAATACTGTTTGTCGAACCAATGAAAACTTAGAATGGACCGTCTGCTGGTCTAAGTATCGGTGTTCTGTTGGAGCTATAGTCACATGTAGACGACTATAGACCGGACTTTAGTTCCACGTGATTTTGCTCAGCAAGAACATACATTAACCCATTACCCCATAGCCTGATTCTAGTTTTGAAGATAGGTGACTACTTAAACAGGTTGAAAATAAAGCAGAATGCTTTAAGGCGCATTTTGCTTTACTTTCAGCCTGCTTTAAGCTACCATCTGCTAAAATATAGAAAATGTTTCTTATCATGCATATTTATAACTGTTTAAATTAGAAATATTTTCTTTTGTAGAGAAATAAATTAAAGGCGTAAAAAGGTGTATTTATGGGGGAATGGGTTAAGAGGCCACTTAAAATATGATTAGTTGGTTTGACCATTTAACCCATTACCCGCTAGCCTGTGTCTAGTAGTTAAGATATGTGATCTATTAAAGCAGGTTGAAAGTAAAGCAGAATGCGCCCTATAAGGGGGCATTCTGCTTTAATTTCAGCCTGCTTTAAGTTAGTACTATCTGCTAGGATATAGAAACTTTTTCTTATGGTACATATTCATGACAGTTTAAAATGGAGCTATTTTCTTTGCTGGATGAATAAAATGAATGGGCTAAAAGAGTAGAGCGGGTGCGGGTATTACCAACCACTTAAGCAATTTTATATGATATGTCCATTAATATAAGCATGTGCATTCAATGTTAGCAACAGGGTATAAGGAACAACTGTAATAAGTATTTTCGAGCAACACTCCCCTACATAACGCTATATTTGACGGAGAATAAGTCAGTTTTGCAACTAGACCAAAATGCTTTAATTACCGACTACTGTCTGTAACACCGAACACATGTGTTTGTTTTTCCGAACACTTTGTATTTTATTTTAGAAATCATCCAAATCATACCTGAAAGTAGGCATTAAGCATTTTATTCCCACTAAATGGTTTAAACCCTACGTAGTTGCGATATCGTAACTGTAGACTGTGTCTTAGAGTGTCTACAGGTACGGAATCGCAGCTACCCCTATGTTGCAACAACGTTTATTCTTAATCAATTCGACTATTTACCAGTGCTGGGAGCAATTACGTAATAAACATTGCCCATTCCAAACCTTATTTTCCCACTGTATTAAACAGTCAGAGAACTGCCACATTAGGAGTAATCCATGAATACACGTGTCATGATTTCTGCCGAATATGAACAAATTAACACAGTATCAACTGGCGATATTTGAAAGTGTCTGGCTAATAGGTGTGTTCTGATCATTTCCCTGGTTATAATTACCACAAGGGCATTTGGCATTAAAAAGGAATTCAGTGCCGTAATGTAAAATTTCGTATAGTACAGTATATTTTTGTTTCATGTCCTTGTGGGATTTAGTTATGAACAGATGGTCTGATTACTTTTACACAAAAGGAACCTGGATGTCGGTCAGATCAAAGGATTTAGGAATAGCGAGACCGTCTTCAAGTTTAGTAAGAGTCCTCAGTTCAGCTGGAAATTTTGTTTACGATATACATCTGGATATATATATCTATAGCCAGAGCTAGAGTATTGAATACCAGGAACGTATATAGAGTTCCTGCGAATTATAAGTAAATGATGGAAATGGGCGGGGCCCCCTCAATTATGCTGTGATGTTTTTGTCACTTTGTGTGTAAAATGTGTCGGTGTTAATGTGTGTTTGCAAAGTATGTATAAAGTGAGGATACTAATTGGATGCTATAAGAAGCGAACATTCAAGGTGATTATTTGCAATTTCTTTTTACTGTCAGCTGAATCAAACTTTTAGCAGTATCGGTAGTTTAAAATAAAGATGCCGAAGATTTTTTGTGTATTCTTCAGAGTAGCACTGGCGTTTAGCATAGGTCTATCTGTCGACTCATTTATGTAAAGAAAAGAAAGGAAACTTATGTATCTGGTTATATAGAATCAACAAACACCTATATAACAACTTTAATTGTGTAGTTTAAGCTAATTAGATCATTTTAATAAATCCAATTTCAATGGCTATGTATGTAGTCGGTAATAGAAACATATATAAACATTACTGTTCCTATTACCGAATACCCAGATAACTCTGTTTAATTAATCCCGATTTGAAAGCAGAGTTGTCAAACATGAAGCAGTAACCGTTTATAACTTAAAAACAATGTTCTAATTATACAGGACAAAAATCATATGACGCTAGCATCTTATGACGTCACATGTTCGGAATTCGAAACTGCGTAACACTGTACCCTCCTCAACCCGTGATTTATGTTTATATGCATACTGTTGAAAATGTACACAGCGGCGGCTTCAAAGTATCACGGTCGTGTCAGAAAAAGATATGACGTTATAATTGTGACGTCATATTGTAGCTTATCCAGCTCTGAGAAGTGATACCGCATATATTTAAAAGTAGTCGGTGTTAGAAGCATGTTCGGCAATACCCGCACCCGCTCTACTATCTGCTAGGATATAGAAACTTTTTCTTATGGTACATATTCATGACAGTTTAAAATGGAGCTATTTTCTTTGGTGGATGAATAAAATGAATGGGCTAAAAGTCGCTTCTATAAGGGAAAGGGTTAAAGTAGCAGCACAATGCAGGACAAAAGCAATAGAGAAAGCTCTTTTATGATCTTTCTGCATTACTTTCTGTGTCCTGCATTAACCCATTACCACATAGCCTGTTTCTAGTTTTGAAGATATTTGACCACTTACAGTAGGTTGAAAGTAAAGCAGAATGCGCCTTAAGGCGCATTCGGCTTTACTTTCAGCCTGCTTTAAGCTATTATCTGCTAGAATATAGAAAATATTTCTTAGGATTTTTAATTGTGACAGTATAACTTGGAACTATTTTCTTCAGTAGAGGAATTAATTAAAGTTGTAAAAAGTCGTATTTATAGGGTTATGGGTTAAACAGCAGTTCTTTGAAGAAGCATATAGAGCCTTCTTAAGACAGAAGACTGCTGAATGTGTATATGACTTATATGAACAATAATCACTATATCTCTTTGCATGCTGGGTAATTTTTGTCGTCTGCAACCATTGATGTCTGCTACTGTTCTAAAAATCAGAATTTTTCAAAATTTCTTTTCAAAAAAAGGGTCAGAGTGTCAAACAGTTTGGATCCTGATGAGACGCCGCGTTTTGCGGCGTCTCATCTGGATCCATACTGTTTGCAAAGGTAATTACTGTGGCAGATATATCCGCCGCTAGCGTACAAAGAGTTAAAGCCAGCCGTACTGTACACCATTGCTAACTGGGTTCATAATGATATTGGTAATTTCACAGGTCACTGAAATCCTGTCATCTTGGATATCGCTTGTGATAAACAGTTTGGAATTCACTTATTTAATTAACCAATTAACTAAAATACATAAAAGTAATATACTGTCCCAAAACATGCAGCATTTTCTCTATATAGTGTACAATCTTGGCATATTTCATCTTATGACTTTTAATGCATTGACCTCTAAAACTTTAAATGGAAAATTCCAGTATCAAATTATAAGAGATAATTCCTCTTTGATTTTATGGCTCAATGCATGTAAAAAAAAATGCTTCAGTTAACTAAATAGGTTTAGAATATTTATGTGATAAAAAGAATCTCATATTCATGCTCATAACTTATCGTTTTTAATGAACTTGTTGACTAAAATTGATATCAGATGCTCACCAAGACTTGTGTCATATTATTTTTCAAATTGTTTATTAAAACTGATACCATTGATTTTAACAATATATTGCAAAATAACAAACAGTGCAGACTGCAGACCCAGGCCTGCTCAGTGGTTTCCTTAACCCTTTCCCCCCATAGAAGCACCTTTTAACGCATTTAATGTATTCCTCCACTGAAGAAAATATGTACAATTTATACAGTAATGAATATGCATCGTAAGTAAAATTTCGATATCCCAGCATGCAGATGGTAGCTTAACCCTTTCCCCCATAGAAGCGACTTTTAGCGTATTTAATTTATTCCTCCGCTTGAAGAAAATAGTTCCAGTTTATATCCTCATGAACAATTACCATCACAAATATTTATATAGCCTAGCAGATTTTAGCTTAAAGCAGGCTGAAAGTAAAGCAGAATGTGCCTTAAGGCACATTCTGCTTTACTTTCAACCTGCTTTAAGTGGTCACCTGTCTTCAAAACTAGAAACAGGCTATGAGGTAAAGGGTTAAAAGCAGGCTGAGAGTAGGGCAGAATGCGCCTTAACTCTTTGAACCCTAGTCCTGCATATAGGCGTGCTTTTCTAACAGTGTACATGTAAATAGTACACATGTCCTATGCAAACAGTGAAGACCCAGATTAGAGGGCTCCAAAAGGAGCCCTCTGATCAGGGTCTTCACTGTTTGTCACAATGCAAAACATTGACAAAAACAACCCTTAAAAGTCAGAAATAGACTAGTCTAAAATGGAAACTGGCATTGTCCATTTAAAGTTTCAGGGAGGAAAGAGTTAAGGTGCATTCTACTTCACTTTCAATCTACTTTAAGTGTGCTCTAAACTATAAACAGGTTAATTAGGTTAAAGGGATAAATGATCCTTATATATTAGAAATACAGGCCTATCACTTATAAAGTGTTTGAGTTGAGTCTGAGCCAAGGCTCAAATCTGACCAATCAAAATTAATGCTTGAGAATGATTTCAGACTTAACTCAAACACTTTATAAGCATGAACCTAAGTCTAACTGTTTCATTATGATCAGACTATTATCTGTATATTCCATCAGTCTCACTTCAAAGCCAACAATCTCATGATGCTGTCTCACATTTTTGTTATTTAGCTTACACCTCACAATTGATTTATCAGAACTCAAAGAAAATATTGTGCTTCTCTGGAAGTGAGTAAATTAGACAACATTCATTTCCATGACATTCTTCCTTGCAACATCATGGATTTGCCAGAGGTAACAGTTTTTTTTGATTTTCGAAACTTTCAATGCAGGCCTTCCTGAATGAGATTCAGCTATCTGAGAAACCTTACTGATTTACTTAACCCTTTCCCCCATAGAAGCGACTTTTACCGTATTTAATTTATTCCTCCGCTGAAGAAAATAGTTCCAGTTTATACCCTCATGAACAGTTACCATTACAAATATTTATATAGTCTAGCAGATTTTAGCTTAAAGCAGGTTGAAAGTAAAGCAGAATGTGCCTTAAGGCACATTCTGATTTACTTTAAACCTGCTTTAAGTGGTCACCTGTCTTCAAAACTAGAAACAGGCTATGAGGTAAAGGGTTAATGATTTACAGTCTAACTCAAACTTGTTTGACCCATTACCCCATAGCTTGTTTCTAGTACTAAAGACAGGTGATCACTTAAAGCAGGTTAAAAGTAAAGCTGAATATGCCATAAGGCACATTCTGCTTTACTTTAAGCCTGCTTTAAGCTGCCATCTACTAGAATATAGAAAATATTTCTTAGGGGGCATATTAATGACAGTATAAATTGGAGCTATTTTCTTCAGTGGATGAATAAATTAAAGGCGTAAAAAAGTGTATATGCCGGGTAATGGATTAAAACTTACCTTTATCTTTATATCTCTGCATGGTGCTAGCTTTAACCCATTCCCCCATATATACACCTTTTTACGTCTTTATTTTATTCATCCTCTGAGGAAAATAGTTCCATTTCATACAGTCATGATATATGTACCATGAGAAAATATTTTCTATATTCTAGCAGATATATAGTAGCTTACAGCAGGCTGAAATTTTAGTAAAGCAGAATATGCCTTACGGAGCATTCTGCTTTACTTTCATTCTGCTCTAAGTAGCAACTTGTTTTCAAAGCAAGAAACCGGCTATATGGGCTAATGGGTTAAAGTCAAGCAATACTCATCTTCCAATGTTAACCCTTAGCCTGCCACTCACGACTATAGCTCCATATGCAAACAGCTTGGATCTGGATGAGACGCCGAGTAACTCAGCGTCTCAACCGGATCCAAGCTGTTTGACACTCGGACAACATTTTCAGCAATTTTGAGCAACTTTGAAGCACTTTGAAACTTGAAGCAGACGAGAAATATAGCAGACGACAATTTATTTGGCGGGCTAAGGGTTAAAGCTTTATTGTAATGTAATAAATAAATGAGGTAAATAAATAAACGGCAATGTTCCATGATAGAAATACCTGACAAAAATGACTGTTTTATGTCATAGGTATGGAAAACAAATCTACTGCTTATAATTATATAACAAAAACTATACATCATGATCATGACAGTTATAAGAATACCAGAAGAAAGAGAAACCATTTCATTGCCGACATAATCTGCTGAACCCTTGTTTTCTAATCCTTATATTTATATGTGAAATCATATGTATTGTCATTTATGACTGTATCTATTTTGAAATAAAATACTGTTTAAACTAACCCTTTATCGTACTTTATAGCCAGTTGTTTCTCCTATTGAAGATAGGAAACCACTTAAACATTCGAGCTAACAAAAATGTGTATCACACTCGACTGTGGTACCAGGGGTCGGGAATTCGATCCCCTGCCGAACCAAGTCTTTCACATGAGACTTTATAAACCAATAGTTGTCTGATGTATCAGTGCTTTACACTAGGCATCCAAAAAAAAAAAAAAAACTCTGTCCATTATAAGAGTAGGACACCGCACCCTGGTTTTCTGTATCCGTTACCCTCTCTCTGGCTTGTCAAATTTGCAGAAAAAGACCTTCACAAGTACCCGTAATCAATCGAATAAAAATGTTGACTTGAATGTCAGACACTTCGCATCTGATCTGGATCAAAATTGTTTGCAATTTCTAGTGTACTATAAAAATCCTAAAAATGGGCAAACTCTGTATATACAACTGCCATATAACTTTCCTAAAATTTGATCTACTGTAATTGCTTGACCCCACATTAATATGTCCAAAAGGTTCAATTTACTGAGTGGCAAACAGTGTGGACCCTGATTAGACTGCTTCTGAGGGAGCAGTCTGATCAGGCGCGCTCCCCACTTTTTGCTCAGCTCAAATACATAATGATCTTTATCATACTGGTAAGTTTGGCAGTGTAAATTGGGGTTGATTTTACAAAAACTAATTATTCTCTTCTTTCCAGATTTCTGAGTTCACACATATACCTAATCTAAAGAAAAAACATAGCACACTTTTTAAGTTTCGCAATGTTTATGTTTTGTATCCTTTCATGAAACTATATATCTGCCAAAATGAATACAATGTAAAACAACAGTGCCAGAATGATATTGAATTGCTCACCTGAGGTAAATAGTAAATACTGATATGATGGTTTAAGTGCATGCTAACAGTAAAACCTCAAAAACTGTACCATATCATGCACTTAACCCATTACCCCATAAATATGCCTTTTAATGCCTCTTGGTTATCCCTCCAATGAAGAAAATAGTTCCAAATTATACAGTTTGTGAATATTTATTATTAGATATAATTTCTATATTCTAACAGATGGTAGCTTAAAGCAGGCTGAAAGTAAAGCAGAATGCACCTTAAGGTGCATTCTGCTTTACTTTCAACCTGCTTTAAGTGGTCACCTGTCTTAAAAACTAGGATCAGGCTATGGGGTAATTGGTTAATATGGAACCGATAGCTATATTATACCTATTGTCATATATTGAATCTAAGTTGTGGAAGGCTGCATCTTACTGTACTTTCATATTGCTTTAGCCCTTAAAACCCCAATATTAGCCTGTTTATAGTTTTGAAAATAGCTGACCACTTAAAGCAGGTTGAAAGTAAAGCAGAATGTGCCTTAGGCACATTCTGCTTTACTTCCAGCCTGCTTTAAGCTACCATCTGCTTGAATATAGAAAATATTTCTTATAATATATATTCATGACTGCATAAATTGTGAGGGTTTTTTTAGGGAAGGAATAAATGAAAGTCGTAAAAAGGCATTTTTATGGGGTAATAGATTAAAGTGCATTGTCTTTGAGGAAAATAATAGTGTGTGCAATGGCATTATTACAAGAGAAGGAGTTGACAGTATTGTCTGTATTTGTTTACTCTGTCTTCCAGAGAACATACTGTGAAATTACACATCTCATTTGAAAACGCATTACTAACTCTCAAGAGAGAAAGAGAGATGAAATAAGGAGAGACAAGAGAAGGAGAGACAAGAGAAGGAGAGAGAAGGAATTGACAGAGTATTGTCTGTATTTGTTTACTCTGTCTTCCAGAGAACATACTGTGAAATACATCTCATTTGAAAACTTGATCATTACTAACTCTCAAGAGAGAAAGAGAGATGAAATAAGGAGAGACAAGAGAAGGAGAAAGAAGGAGTTGACAGAAGATTGTCTGTATTTGTTTACTCTGTCTACCAGAGAACATACTGTGAAATACATCTCATTTGAAAACTCATTACCATCTCCAGACTTGTATGCAGCTGGGCACATCTGTCAAAACATCGTTTACACCAGCTCGAACCTGATGACTGATTCTTCAAATACTTTACCCCATACACTGTTTCTAATTTTGAAGACAGATGATCACTTAAAGTAGGCTGAAAGTACTTTCAGCCTGCATCTGTTGGGATATAGAAAATAGTTCTTAAGGTATATGTTTGTGACTGTATAAATTGGAATTATTTTCTATAGTGAATTCGAAGGAATACATTAAACGCGCTAAAAGGCGCTTCTATGGGGGAATGGTTAAACAGCCAATCAATGAGACAGACCTAGAAGACATTAAGTAGGATAGAAATAATGCTGCAGGAGCTTTCTGCATTATTTTAATCCTGCATTGAACAACCATATGTATTATATCAATACGGCACATTGGTCTTCTATTGAATTGTAGCTTAACCCTTTACCTCATAGCCTGTTTCTATTTTTGAAGATATGTGCTCACTTAAAGCAGGTTGAAAGTAAAGCAGAATGTGCCTTAAGGCACATTCTGCTTTACTTTCAGCCTGCTTTAAGCTATAATCTGCTAGGATTTAGAACAAATTTCTTATGGTTCATTTTCAAGATTGTATAAATTGAAACTATTTCCTTCAGTGTAGGAATAAATCAAATGTGCTCAAAGGTGCTTCTATGAAGGAAAGGGTTAACCCTTTTAACCCATAGCCTGTTCCTAAGTATTGAAGCTAGATGACTACTTAAAGCAGAATGCACCTTACCTACAAGTATTCTGTTGCTTTATAAGCAACTAAATGTCTTCAATATTGAAAATTGGGGGAATGGGGATGGACTGAAAGTGAAGCAGAATTAGTTTCTTTAGGATTTTACTGCTTTACTTTTATCCAGCTTTAATTTGGGGAGAATTTAGAAGTGATATCTTGGGTTGAGTAAAGGGTTGATCACTAGAAATCTACTATCCTGGACAAGGGTTATTAATTAAATACAAATTTGACAGTTGCGAAATAGATTTATGGTGTCAAAAGGTAAAGAATTTCTGGATCTTAACCCTTCACTTGCTGTTCAAGTCTTTTTAACCCATTACCCCATATAGCATGTTTCAAGTTTTGAAGACAGGTGACTACTTAAAGCAGGCTGAAAGTAAAACAGAATGTGCCTTAAGGCAAATTCTGCTTTACTTTCAACCTGCTTTAAAGACACTACCAGCTAAGATATAGAATATTAATGTACTTCTTTCCATAGAAGCCAACTTGTTTTAAAATGAATATTTTTAAAGAAGACAACTTGTTGTACAGTAGAAGGGTTAAACCCTTTGAACCTGAAGTTCATGAGGCTGGCAGTAATTACTCTGGCAGACCTTGGTGAATCAGGAAATTTAGAACAGATTGACTTTTAGTTTTAGTATTACAGTAAACCGCCTCTATTACGACCACTAAATAGAAGGCTATGTTAGTTTTATGATGACAGCTTAAAGCATGGTGAAAGTAAAACATAAAGCTCCCGAAGGAGCTTTCTGTTTTTACTTCACTCTTCTTTCCGCAACCACCTGCATAAAACATTATAATTAGGATCGACATATTTTAGTGGTCGTAATAGAGGGTTTTTACTGTATTTTGAATTCATATTCAAGAGGTGATACTATCATGAAGCAAACAGTAAATCCTATATTCAGTAGTCCTTTCATAAAGGAACTTAAAAAACACTAAATACAAATATCAGTGATTGCTTAACTCTTTCCTCCCTGAAACTTTAAATGGACGATTCCAGTTTCGATTTTTGTCTAGTCCATTTCTGGCTTTTAAGAGTTGTTTTTGTCAATTTTGGCATTACTGACAAACAGTGAAGACCCTGATCAGAGGGCTCCTTTCGGAGCCCTCTGATCTGGGCCTTCACTGTTTGCACAGGACAAGTGTACTATTCACATATACACTGTTTGAAAAGACGCCTATATGCGGGACTAGGGTTCAAAGGGTTAACCCATTACCCAATAGATACACCTTTATACGCATATAATTTTTTTCATACAGTCATGAATATGTATCATAAGAAATGTTTTCTATATCCTAGCTGATGGTACATGTAGTTTAAAGCAGACTGAGAGTGAAATATATTCTCCATTAGTCTATGGATATGCCTTTTTATGCCTCTTATTCATTCCTTTACTGAAGAAAAAAGTTCCACTTTATATATATGTCATGAATATGTACCATAAGAAATATTTTCTATATTCTAGAAGAAGGCCGGTAGTTTAAAGTGCATTCTGCTTTACTTTCAATCTGCTTTAAGTGATCAGATGTCCTCAAAACTAGAAAGAGGCTCTGGGGTTATACTTCAATACTAGAAATTACATATAGTTGCCTCTAGTCTATGTAATATATGCACTTAGCACATGGCTTGGAGCTCTCGGCCAATCAGATGCCTCAAAAACCTGTGAATATATCGTTTATTTCAACAAACCGTCATCTCAAGGCAATTTGACGTCACAATTCTAAAAACAGCTGAGGTCAGGGGTGAACTGCACACGCTTCATGACGTTATATTATGTACAGTGAGACCTAGACTTTAAAGACAATTACTAATGAATTGTGCTTACATATAGAGCTTCAATAAGCGTTATTTATGCTGGTGTTAAAGCATGCTAAATGTCTCAAACTTATCATTTGAAATAACCTTTCAATTTTAGTAAAATATTACAAACAAAATGACTTTTTCGTCTATACAGAAATCAGAAACGAATGGTTTTCTTGTTTTCCTCGAGCCCAAGCCAGTGCTAAATAGGTTAGACCATGGTTGCGCGCGAATAAACGACATAGTTCTCGGGGGCTACGCCCCCTCGAACTATATCGTTTATTCGCTTGCAACCATGGTCTAACCTATACATAATTTTGTTTTAGGTGTACATGTAGGGTTTTTCATCTATATCTTGTTTGATATGTGACCAAGATATCATTGTTTGCATACTGATTACAGTTTTAATGAGGAAGCTAAATTAATTATCTGGGCAGACTGGGTTTTAAACCATTTAATTGAGGGCAGTCAGGGTTTTTGTGTAAGGATTATTTGATGGTTTTAGAACCATTGTTCTAGAATTACAAAAGTTCTTGAACTCCTTTTGTAGAATTTATAAAGTAACTCTTGAAGCTCTAGAACAATTTTAGAAGTGGCTGTTCATGAATATTCTAAAATTCTTGAATGCTTTTCACAGTGGATGCGATCTATGATTGATTTCCAAAACTTCCCAGCTAAGGACTATCTAAAATGCTTAGTGTAAGAACAATTAACTAGAGGGGTTAAAAGTGTTTTTATGGAGTAATGGGTTAAGAGTTGACAGGATTAGATGACAAATTGGTGATTGTGTATGATCTAATTAAATCATGTAAGTAAATACCTGGTATTTGATACAGTCAAACTACGATATTTCGAACTTGCTTACCTCAAACTATCCCATATGTTGACACATGAACTTCATTATTTCATTCTCGGTTATGTCGAACATACACGTATTTCAAAGTTAAAACGTGGCTAAGCCAGGTTTTAACTTTGAAATACAGGTATGTTCGACTTAACCGAGTTCGAGAAATCGACCTTCGACTGTATATCGTTTTTATATCCACAAAATTTAACAGTCCCTTTTTAGTTTTGAAGATATTTGACCACTTAAAGCAGGTTGAAAGTAAAGAAGAATGCGCCTCAAGGCACAATCTGCTTCACTTTCAGCCTGCTTTAAGCTTCCATCTGCTAAGAAATGGAAAATATTTCTTATGGTACATATTCATGATTATAAATCGAAACCATTTTCTTCATTGGAGGAATAAAATAGATGCGTAAAAAGGTGTATTTATAGGGTAATGGGTTAAGGTCCATGTGATTCAGTGGAAGAATGATTAAATGTAGTTTTACTGTATCATACAGTGGAGTTTACAGGATAGTAATTAGGGAAATTAGCCTTAATTAGATATAAAAATGGTAGAAATCTCGCAAAGCCTTCTTTACAGATGATGAATGGCTTGAGTTGGAGATCTAACATTGTCTAATGTCTTATTAATCTAATAATGAATACATGAACATTCACTATAATGATGACCTATAAACGGTACTTTTGACTTCTAATTGGGCTCCAATTACCTCCTCAGAAAAAAATACAGTAACACCTCTCTATTATGACCACTAAATTGTGCTAATATTTAGATGTTTAAAACAGGTGACTGCTTAAAGCAGGATGACAGTAAAACAGAAAGCTCCTACTTTAAGGAGCTTTCTGTTTATACTGTCACCTTGCTTTAAGCTGTCACCTGTCTTTTATACAATCAAATAGCCTTCTTTTTTGTGGTTGTTATAGAGAGATTTTACTACATAAAATTATATATGCTAAAGCCTGACGTCTGAAACTCATAATTTCATATTCAACTCTTTGTACCACAGTGAAAATCCTCTATTTCTACCACAAAATTGTTTTTTTTATTTGATGCTTAAAGCAAGTGGATACTTAAAGCAATGTGAAAATAATAAGTATGAAAAAGCTACTTTAACCCTTTGAACCCTAGTCCCGCATACAGGCGTCCTTTTCAAACAGTATACATGTGAATAGTACCAAGTCCTATGCAAACAGTGAAGACCCAGATCAGAGGGCTCCGAAAGGAGCCCTCTGATCAGGGTCTTCACTGTTTGTCATAATGCCAAACATTGACAAAAACAACCCTTAAAAGTCAGAAATGGACTAGACTAAAATGGAAATTGGAATTGTCCATTTAAAGTTTCAGGGAGGAAAGAGTTAAGAGCTTTCTGTTTCAGATTGCCGAATTGTCTAGCTTTCATACAATAAATTTAGAGCCTTCTTTTAAATGGTCGTAATAAAGGGATTTTACTGGATTAGTAATTCTTTTTTAGCAACAATTTTACTGATCTTAAACTTGGAAAGGAATTTTCTTAGAAAATAATCACATTACTGACAGAGTGTTAAACATTTTGGATACTGTTTGGATGCAAAGTGACTTTGTGTCTCATCTGGAACTAAACTGTTTGCAAAGGTTACATCACAAGCAAAGACTCACAGTGGTGAAAACTTTTGCAACTATTTAAACCCATATAAGGGTTCAAATTTTAGTTATAAAGAGTTTGACTGTTGAGTTTGAGATTGTTCTCAAGCATTTGATTGGTCAGATTTTATCAAAATCTCAATTCTGACCAATCAAAAGCTTGAGAACGTCCTCAAACTCAACTCAAACTCTTCATGACCTTGGCACCAGGCCTAATTAAATGAATTTAAATGCTGCATTAAGCAGTCACCTGTCTTTTATATCACCAAGCATCTTCATTCATTGGTTGTTAAACACAAGTTTTGTGTATACAGGTAGAGACCTTGTGGGGGGAAAGCCTCACTGTATGTGCAGCTTGATAGCTCAATAGTAAGGGTGCTCACATATACAGTAAAACCTCTATATTACGACCACTAAATTATGTTAATTATTAGAGTGTTTAAGGTAGGTGACCGCTTAAAGCAAGGTGACAGTGAAACAGAAAGCTCCTTTAGGAGCTTTCTGTTTCACTGTCACCTTGCTTTAAGCTGTCACCTCTCTATTATACAATAAATTAGCCTTCGTTTTAGTGGTCATAATAGCGAGGTTTTACTGCAGTAAGCGAGTCTCAGTTGAGTCACATTTTCACTAATGTTACATTAGGTAATACAAAATTAATTAGAAAAATACATTTATCTATGTATAAATTATATATTTCAGGTATACGAAGCGACCGCCCCGGCTTCGGCAGGTCCACACCAGGATGTCGGGGGCGTTCTTCCACAAAGGCATCAGCCGGTTTGAGGCGGAGATGTTCCTTACAAAAGCCAAAGACGATGGCAGTTTTCTCGTGCGTGACAGCGAGTCCCTGACAGGGGCATATGTTCTATGTGTCTTGTAAGTAAATGTGTTTAATTCTTTAAATTAACCCATTACGGCATTACCCCATAGCCTGTTTCTAGTTTTGAAGACAGGTGCATGACTGCTTAAATCAGGTTGAAATTAAAGCAGAATGCACCTTAAGGCACATTCTGCTGTACTTTCAGCCTGTCACCTAAGCTACCATCTGCTAGAATTTAGAAAATATTTCTAATGGTGCATTTAAGATACTTTAAAAGAATTGTATTGCTTTTAAAATGAGTGCAGCTAAAACTTGATTGTGACACTGATATCTGCCCCTATAATTTATAAGAAATAAGACCTTATTGTTTTACTGTATGTTATAGTTGACTGAAGACAGTTTCACCCAATTCTCTTTCACACGCAGGCAAATGAAAGTATATATATTCTAGAATGGCAAAAACTAGAAACTGAATTGAACCTAGTTGTGCTAAAGGCCTGTATGCCAGTCATCACTGAGTCTTCTGTTCACTTACCATATACCCCTATTTAAATGCCCCCCTCCTCCTTAAAAAATCCTCCGGGGCGATGCAAAATCCTATAAGCTTAATACAATTACCCCATAAATGCACCTTTTTATGCTTTTAATTTATTCCCCAAATGAACAAAATAGTTCCAAATCATACCTTCATAAATGTATAACAAAATAAATATTTTCTATATTCTAGCAGATGTCAGCTTAAAGCAGGCTGAAATTAATGCATCTTCTGCTTTACTTTCAACCTGCTTTAAGTGGTCACCTATCTTCAAAACTTCAAAACTAGAAACAGGCTATTAGGTAATGGGTTAAAGCTCCTATAGGAGCATTCTGCTTTATTTTCAACCTGCTTTAAAAAAAAAACTCAAAACAGAAAACAGGTTACAGGGAAAAAGAATTAAAGTACAATAAATTTTGGCAGATTAGCTGCTGGGGGAGCATTTATTAGAAGGGACATGTTAAATTGGAGGCATATGTAACTGTAGTTCGTAGAAGTCTGAAAAACAAGTTATTTTCAAAGTTTCTTGTATCTGATTAATCCAATGCCATGCCTGATTCCTTTCCAATAAAGATTGCATCGGAAAGTCTGAAACCTTTAATGCGCTCGAAAACTTGCACACATCAATCGATGAAAATGTCGCCATTTTAAAAAAAATAAGTTAAGACTTTCATGTACTCACTTAACCCTTTCCCCCATAAATATACCTTTAATTTATTCCTCCACTATAAAAATAGTTCCAATTGATACATTAATAAATATATATCGTAATAAATATTTTCAATATTCTAGCAGATGGTAGCTTAAAGCCGATTTACTTTCAACCTGCTTTAAGTAGCCACTTAACATCAGAACTAGAAATGAGGTTGAAATGTGTAAAAAAAAGTGTAAAAAAAAAAAAAAAATATGGAGTAATAAGTTAAAATTGGATTGAATGCTCTTCACCTTGCAAGTCATGCGCAGATACTTACGTTGGCGTGCAGAAATTTCTTTGATTTCCAAACTGCTGTGGAGAGAAAATTGAGAGTGTCTCCATGGATACTGTTTATAACATATTTCAAAGCTTGAATAAGTGTGAATTTATAAAACTCACAATAAAGATAATCAGTTTATATGATGCACAGTTTCAGATGTCAAAATCTTAAGTGGCCCTAATAAAATTCCTCTGTTAGTTTACAACAAACAAGTATAAGGTTCAACCCTTTTCCAAATCTTCAAGCTAACAATGTTAGATCTTTGCAAGCTTGGTAATTTTTTCATCTTCCAAAATTGTCATCTGCAACTGTTCTAAAAATAGAAATTTCTATATTTCTTTCCAAAACAGGGTCAGAGTTATGCAGCGTCTCATCAGGATCCAAACTGTTTGCAAAAATAATCACGAATCTGCCGATAGTGTGCAAAGAGTTAAATCTTCAAAAGATAATCAGCTAATTAATGATGTTGGCTGTATTTTAGCCCAGAAATGCCTTGCATTCTGCTATACTTTCAGGCCGCTAAACATCTTTGGTTGAAAAAGTATATTGTATATATGGGCAATAAGAATTAACCCATTACCCCATAGCCTGTTTCTAAATTTGGAGACAAGTTATCACTTAAAGCAGGTTGATAGTATAGCAGAATGTTTTCCTTTCAGCCTGCTTTAAAGCGACTCGCAACCAGATGGTGCATTAAAAATAGTAATTTGTAAATATGTGTCAAACGCTTATATAAATGGTAAAGAATTAGTTTAGGATAAGAAATTCTGTTTAAAAAAATGTATTTCAATAAAAAAAAATATTGGTCTCTGGTGGGATTCGAACCCGGGGCCCGGCATTGGCGGACAGAAGGCAAAATAGGGGAAACCGCTTAGACCAATGGACCACGGAACTATCCGTTTCTCTCGGATCGATTTAACGTATTTCAATGTGTAGCAATCGAAAGTGCATACAACTTCGTAATTCGGCTCGTGTTTATGTCTGAGCCCGTGTAGAGAAGCAACAACAACAACTATACCGTCTACTAGTCGGTATAGAAAAACGATGGAAAATATCTAAAAATCTAAGATTCGGTGACGATTCTTGAGACTTTTTTTGGACTGATCATATTTTTTTAATGTCAGAAGCCAAATAATGCCACAAATTTGCTTTTATTTGAGTATTTTATTTTATTTTGACAAGTACACCATCCGGTTGCGAGTCCCTTTAAGCTACCATCTGCTAGAATATAACAAATACTATATCGTATGATACAAATTCATGCCTCTATAAATAGGAACTATTTTCTTCAGTGGAGGAATAAATTTAAGGCAATAGGCATTAAAAGGCATATTTATGGGGTAAGGGATTAAAGACTTTTCCTCAGTCCATTGATGGACAACCCCCCCCCCCCCCCCCCCCCCCCCCCATTGTCTGGATAGGTGTGAATTTAAACTGTCAAAGAATGCATCACATGCTTTACCAATCTCAATTTACTGGTGAGGCCCAGATTATACTCATGCCTTAGTGATTTTCAATGGTTATTTCTAACCAAACTTTCAAATATAAAGGTTTGGTCACACACGAGAAGCTTCAATGGTTCTTTGCTACCCACATGTCCATAAGATCCATGCTTTTTGCAAGGAAATTGTCTGGCAAGGCATTATGATCGAAAGGTCATCAGGAGATGTCTTTAAGCTACACAATTAGTCTCAGTGATTGGCAAAAGTTAGTTTGTAATGGACACAACTTTAATGTAGCAAAGACGCTATTGCTTTGCTTTTAAATTAATTTTCATTTAAACAGTACTATTTCCTAGCAGTGTTGTTATACAATTCCTTGCCTGTCAGATTTCAATAAAGATGTATGTAAGGTGTCCCAAGTTTCAAGAAGCAGAACAAATTTCACAAGTAGGCTGACAAAGCAGGTGTTCATTAGCGTGATTTATTACACAGTATCAACTGAAAGTGAGGTAAATCAGGGCAATAATAAAACATATTTCACATGTTACTGTACCAGGTAGTATGTTTACAGTCTAAACTGGTGATAAGGATCCATTCAAAAGAAGATTAACATGCAGTCTTGAAGATCCTTTGCAGTTTAACCCATTACCCCATAAATACGCATTTTGATGCCTTTAATTTATTCCTCCACTGAAGACAATAGTGGCCATTTATACACTCATAAATATGTATGATAAAAATACTTTCTATATTTTAGCAGATATCAGCTTAAAGCAGGCTGAAAGTGAAGCAGAATGCGCCTTAAGGCGCATTCTGCTTCACTTTCAACCTGTTTTAAGTGGTCACCTGTTTTCAAAACTAGAAATAGGCTATTGGATAATGGGTTAATACATGTATAGGTCAAAATAATGAGAAGGCTCATACGAGAGCTTTCGGTATAACATTTCCCCTGCATCAAGCAACAATCAGTATAAAAAATATCCATTAATTCTAAGCTTATAGGTTAAACTTTGTCTGTAACAAATTAAGCTGTAATCAGACTCTAAGGTTATAAAGCATTTGAAGTGAGTCTGAGTTTGTTCTCAGACATTTGATTGGTCAGGTGTGAGCCTAATTAATCAAATCTGACCAATCAAATGCTTGAGAACAACTTCAGACTAAACTCAAAGGCTTTATAACCTTGGTCCCAGGTACTTTTAAACCATTGGTACATATTACGCTGTGTTTTCCATTTAAAATTTTAAAAAATACCATTTTATGCTGACTTTAGGGATGTAGCTCGGCATTTGTAGTAAATATATGATAAACAGTGCAGACCATGAGTTGAGTAGCCCTCTGATAGGGACCTACACTGTCTGCTAAGGATTCATTTACTGTACCTGCTCAGCTTACAATTTGTAAGGGTTTGAAGCAGGTATTTGGAGGCAGGTGAAAGATATTGGACAGATGCTACCCAATCAATATTGTTTGTTAAACATTCTCTTAAACTAATTAACTATAAGCATTGATCAGTCTCATAAACTAATTCACCTCAAGCACTCTACTGCTGACTAACAGTATGGAAGAGGTCAAGAGTTATCTAGATCTATAATGTTTGCAATAAAATATTTAAAATTGGTAAAAATATTTTTCATTAAAAAATATGCAAAGTTTTTATGCAACAGCTAGGTTTCATAATTGATCGGCTTATAATTAATTATGCTCTATAAATCAGGGTGCCGTTTTATCAAGAGGTCGTATCTTAGCTGCGATCGAGGGAGGAAAGCTGCTGTGGCGGCCATTTTTTTCGGACATAGACTCTCTTAAGACTGGTCCGGACCGGTCGTAACTTTACGACCAACTGTTAAGATATCGCAGCTGCGATTTTTTTTGTTGATAAAACGGTTCCTGACCCTGCGACGGGTCGTACGATAAGATCTTAGTTGCGACAGTCGTACGACTGTTGATAAAACGGCTCCCAGGGCTCCAAAATCTTTATTTCTGCATTAAACCCTTTGAGAGGATTCTAATGAGTAGTTACACCATAGGATTTGGTGCTGAAATGAGTGAGAAAATGTTGGATTTGTTCGGAAAACTCCCTCTTATCTGCAGCCCTGTATATATATAAAAGGTTTGAACTCTTTGCATGCTAAATGACAAAACTATGACAACCTTTGCAAACGGATTAGATCCAGATTAGATGCCAAGTAAACTGCTGGTTCATCTAAATCTACATGTAACTTGTATATGACCCCAAGAGAAGTTTAACCCTTAGCCTGCCACTCACGACTATAGCTCCATATGCAAACAGCTTGGATCCGGATGAGACGCCGAGTAACTCGGCGTCTCATCCGGATCCAAGCTGTTTGACACTCCGACAACATTTTCAGCAATTTTGAGCAACTTTGAAGCACTTTGAAACTTGAAGCAGACGACAATTTATTTGGCGGGCTAAGGGTTAAGAACCGAAGCAGATAACAATGTTTATAGTAATTTAATCCATTAACTCAGAGCAATAGATTCATACCTTGGATATTTCGGCTTTGTCGCAAAGCCTTCATCAACATACTGAGAAGTAGTCAGTGGGTATCACGTGACTTTGAGTCGTCACGTGATACCAGGAGAGGGCTGTAAACTGCCGGCAACTCCAACCCCTCGTCTCTGTTGAGAGATGGTCGTCGCTGCTTTATGAGAATGGCTTCTTTCACTCTGGGCTTTATGTGCATGTCTTCTGACGATAGAACTTTAGTTTTCAGAGGATCTATGTGGTGTCCAGTGTTTCCACAATGTTCGTGGAGTGCTGAGTTGGCTCGAGACACATGCTTTTTCAGTCTTGTTTCTAGTGGTCTTCCTGTCTCACCAACATAATCATTTTTACAGTTTCACCGGGCAGAGAAACTGGTGACCGAAGACTCAGACAAAGCAAAGGAGAAAGACCATGTCAAAGGTGCACTTAGGGCAAACGGCTATCCAGAATGGATGTTTTCAATCCCAAATAAACACAACAAAAATGAAAAAAGAACACACCAGCAATCTAACCAAAGAAGACCAAATGTTGGCATCCCATACATCCGGGGAACTTCAGAAACACTTAATAGAATTTTCAAAAAGCATGGTGTGAACATGTACCACAAGCCAATCAATTCTATCCGCTCACAAGTCACACATGTGAAAGACAAGACAGAAATGCTAAAGAAATGCGGAGTGGTTTACTATGTTAAGTGTGAAAACTGTAAAAATGATTATGTTGGTGAGACAGGAAGACCACTAGAAACAAGACTGAAAGAGCATGTGTCTCGAGCCAACTCAGCACTCCACGAACATTGTGAAAACACTGGACACCACATAGATCCTCTGAAAACTAAAGTTCTATCGTCAGAAGACATGCACATAAAGCCCAGAGTGAAAGAAGCCATTCTCTTAAAGCAGGGACGACCATCTCTCAACAGAGACAAGGGGTTGGAGTTGCCGGCAGTTTACAGCCCTCTCCTGGTATCACGTGACGACTCAAAGTCACGTGATACCCACTGACTACTTCTCAGTGTGTTGATGAAGGCTTTGCGACAAAGCCGAAATATCCAAGGTATGAATCTATTGCTCTGAGTTAATGGATTAAATTACTATAAATGGACAATCCAGAGCAAGAGAACAATCTACATTGTTGCAGATAACAATGGATGCACTTTAAAAATAACTTGAAAGATTTGAAAGATTTAAAGACATTAGGATTGATATTGAGAGCAAAACAAATGTGGATGAGAAGAAAAGTTTAACCCTTTCCCACATAGCATATCTCTAGTACTGAATATAGGTGTCCTCTTAAAGCAGGTTGAAAGTAAAACAGAATGCGCTTTAAGCGCATTCTGCTTTACTTTCAGCCTGCTTTAAGCTATCATCTGCTAGAATATAGAACATATTTTGTATTATACATATTTATGAATGTATAAATTGGAACTATTTTCTTCAGGGCAAGAATAAACTGAATGCGCTAAAAGGCGCTTCTATGGGGGAAAGGGTTAAAGTATATTAGGTTTGCTACACACAGGTGTAACCCTTCAAACTTTCAAAGGCAGTTGTGGTGAGGTTTTGTTTTAATCCTTAGTCCGCCAAATAAATTGTCGTCTGCTATATTTCTCATCTGCTTCAAGTTTCAAAGTGCTTCAAAGTTGCTCAAAATTGCTGAAAATGTTGTCCGAGTGTCAAACAGCTTGGATCCGGATGAGACGCCGATGTTACTCGGCGTCTCATCCGGATTTAAGCTGTTTGCATATGGAGCTATAGTCGTGACTGGCAGGCTAAGGGTTAACCTATTACTCGATAGATATGCCTTTTTATGCCTTTAATTTATTTCTCCGTAAAAAAATTCCATTTGATACAGCCATGAATAATAGGTACCATACAAAGGAGTTACATGTTCTAGCAGATGATAGCTAGCTTCAAGAAGGCAGTCAATTTGTAACGCTGAACCTTTATGTCCTAGCTATAAATATAATCTCCAAACCTCTGATGAATGTTTCTATTGACAAGGAAAAAACAAACAGATAATTATTGTTATGCAAGATAACTCACATTGCCGTGGGGAACTTTTTGAAATGCAAGTTTTCCTGCTTTGTATGTAGATTAGAAGATGATGTATGAATGCACAAATTGGAGACTATGTACTTTAACCCATAACCCCATAGCCTGTTTCTAATGTTTTGAAGATATTTTCCCACTTAAAGCAGTTTGAAAGTAAAGCAGAATGCACCTTAAGGTGCATTCTACTTTACTTTCAGTCTGCATTAAGTTACCCTCTGCTAGAATAGAGAAAATGTTTAATTCTTATGAATCTTATTTGTAGCAGTATAAATTGGAACCATTTTTGATCCGCGATAGCGCAGCGTAGCGTAGCGTTTTCGCGGATTCATTAATACCAAATTCGCAAAGTAACACATTTCATACTGCAAAACTGACTACAGCCAAATCTAACAAGAAAATAGTGCTTGCTTTTAGAAGTGATCTATGCTTTGATAGCACTAAATGTGGGTTGAAGTAAGTTGTATCTCTTCTAATTAATTTAATATGAGATTTTTCAATGTTTTCCGGAAGGTCAGAATATGTCTTTTGCTTTATTTTTAAGAAAATGTTGAATAGTATTCATTCGCGAAAATCGCTGATGTCCGTTTTACGAAGCATACTCGGTCCTGTCCGTATAGCCAATAGTTTCGACCGACGAGTATAACGGGGAAAGCCGAGCAGCTGTTCGTATTACATTGCGAAAATCGCTGATGTCCGTTTTACGAAGCATACTCGGTCCTGTTCGTATAGCCAATAGTTTCGATCGACAAGCATACGGGGAAAGCCGATCAGTTATAACGGGAAACGTCTAATCTGGTTTCCGGTACTGTAGGATTATGTGCGTGTTAACCGGGAACCAGAACGAGATAGTTTACGTGGGTAAATAAAACATGCCATTTTGCTGAAGAGGAGATTAACCTTAGCAGAAAGAAAAACACGAAGAGGAGATTAGCAAATTGTTATTTGCTCAGAGAGATTGTCGACGGAATTACTTCAAAGTAAGTACGTAGATATTGGTCGTGTTCGAATCATTGAGTTTGTTGACAACGAAAAGTGGGCGGAGCAAATGCGCGAAGATTTACTGATGACATCGATTTTGGCCCGACTCAAATAGAAATTGTGGTCAACGAAAACTTTGTATTAGTGTTTTCTTCTGACATATCAGAGTTATTTAAAAGGGATGATCACCGTACTCGTTGATTTCCGTACAGTTAGCCAGGGATACGGAAAGCTGTAATTATTGTGCGTAATGTACAGTAGTCTTTATAGTAGAGAAGAATAAACGCAAACACAATCACTGACAATGCACTAAACTGTAGATGATTTATTTTATCTTTTTAATCTGGTTCAGGTTGGCAAACAGATTGGAGCCTAATCAGACGTCGGGTTACCCGGCGTCTGTTCTGGCTCCAACCTGTTTGCAATGGACATAATAGTTTTTAGCATTTTATAGGATTCTACGACGTTCTATATTCAGATTCAGATTCATAAACACGTTTATTGAGAATGAATAACATATCAGTAAAATTAGCGCAGCTGTCTCTTGCTGCACGAGGATCATGCTGAATATCTCAAGTTTGAAAGTGTGCAACTATATAGATCCGATGTTACCTTGCTTACCTTTTTACCATTATTAACTATATTGTTCTAAAAATAACTTTGACAGGTCAGAAACATCGAACAATACTTCCGGACGAAAGGAAATGAATAAAAGACCCTTTAAAAACAGTCGTAATGCCCCCAAATTTTATAAAGGCAGTGGCTAGACGTCCGGAACCGGACAGCTAGCCAACCGTCACAGGACGGGCTAGACGTCCGGAATAAATTTCTTTCAGGAAATATACTGCTTTATATATGTGGGTTAGTGCCTGGGTATATTTAAAACAAGTTGAAACAAAACTAAATGCATTTAATTTTCCATAAAACAACAGAGAGCAATAACAAATCACATTTATATAAAGGAATTAAATTACCTTCACTTAAGACCAACGTTCGCATCCGCCAGTTTAATTGGTAATAGACTGTTGCCCTGACTTTGTCGTTATTAGATTAGCACGCAGGACATTTTTGTTGATTTTATTGTAATTTATGCATGTAAATATCATACTGAATGTTAAAATTAGAGATTGAAGTTAAATATGCCGAAAGTATTTCAAATGGATGGACTACATATGATATCAATACGTTGATTATCGCCAAATCTAATTATCGCAGCCGGTATCTCCATGTCCATGTGGCTAGCAGCAAACTGTGAATGTATCGGAAATAACATTAACAAAGCCATGCAAAAAAATCCATTGTTATTAACAGTTAAGCATCGGCATAAAGTGGCATTTGGAGTTAAAGTTTGAGTAATACATGTATTTATGAAGGTCATTATATTTCGAAAAAAGGAAGACCTTTCCATTACCATAGTTCGCTGTGAAATTCTAAGTTGGAGATATATCTCTGACATTAAGGAAAACAATTAAAAAAGGGAAACATTCTGTCGTGGACGTCATGTACATTTTTTCGAACGTGTCAGTTTAGCGAAAGGTACAGGTATTCAATCATCAATTAAAAATGCCTGCGAGAGTGCGGTTTTCCTACTAAGGTGGGGACAAAATACGGCAACAACGACAATGGCGGATGCGATCGTAGCTCATAGTGACGGTAAATTAATGCCTTAAAGTGTGACTTGTTTCTGTTCTCGCCGATTTTCTGAAGTTCAAAATTGTATTTAAGGTTGTTTGCCATATATATCCAGGCACTAACTCACGTAAATTATGCAGTATATCAGGGGTGTAAAAATCTTTCAAAAGCTACTCGCCCTGTAGGACTAGTAGCTATTGAAATCCACTCGCCCTTCTGCAACTTTTGCTCGTCCGTGAATTTTCATATATAATTCATATGTACTAAAACTTTCACAATTTTCTTATTCGTTTATTTAAATTCGAAAATATCAACATATAGAAACGCACTGTTTAACTGTTTCAATTCTTGTGGGTCTTGTCATCGTTTCGACATCCCTGTTAATGCCGCTATTTTACTACGAAAACGACTGGAGATAGTTTTGTTAGGTTGTTTACATTTTGACAAGTAGCGGGAACTAACGGTGCTTCCGGTTTTTTCGGCATGTAAAATTTTGACTCGTTCAAATTAGGTACGAAATTGTCGAAGCTTTATATTAAGAAATGTTTGCAGTTTGACCGATGATTGAACAATAAAACACGTTATAACACTGTTATTCATACTTTAATTTTATAATTCGAATAAATATTTGAACCACCCCTCGATACTTTCAACACAAATAAACCTTTTGGGGCCGAAACTTTCGTACTTTGAAGGCCGAATAATATAAAGAAGAAACAAGCAGGTGCCCGTGAATCGGAACGCCTCCAAACTCGTTGTCGATAATAGTGAAATGCAAAACATTGTAGAAAATGTGTCGTTGATGTTGACACACGCGGAGAACTTCAGCCGTTTTAATTTGCACTCTAATTACACTGCCCAAAAGATCCACTCGCCCTTAAGGTCGAGTATATATTTGAAAGCACTCGCCCGACTTCAAAACCTACTCGCATTGGCGAGCGGGCAAGTGGAATTTGACACCCCTGTATATGCTCTGACGAAAATCTATTCCAGACGTCTAGTTTACCCTCACAGGGCAGGCTAGCCCTCCGGAACCGGACGGCTATAGCCACTTCCTTTTATAAACGCATATAATGCCATGCGGTCTGGATCCATTCGATTAATTGAGGTCTTCATGTTTGTTGTATATTACCATAAGAATTTAGCTGAGTTTAATTATGGTTGTAATCAGATCAATAGGTCAAGAGATATCTACCTTTAAATTGCTGAAAATGATATATTTAACACTGTGTTTTCACTCCAGAGGCCACAATATCTACTCAAGCTTTCTTAAACTTGCTCAGATTGTATATGAACATACAAGTTCAAATAAAGGTGATTATGGTCGAAATCAGACAAATAGGTCAAGAGTTATCTACCTTTGAATTGCTGAAAATGCGGTATCTAACAGCATTTACACGGTTTCAACTACAGTTTTGAACAGATTTTGATTATTCTTGCACACAATGTATATAGCTATAGGTTCTCAAAGGAGTGAAATTATTGTTTAAAACTTATTGTGACAATAGTTATCTGCCCTTGATATACTTTGAAATGCTAAAAAAGGCTTCATTTCAGTATTGTTTAGTGTCTAGTTATCAGCCCTTGATGTACTCTACTATACTAGAATTATGAGGTTGTATTCCAAAATGGTTTACATGCTATACTGCAAATTTGAATAGATCTAGATGAAAACGGGTGAAACAGAAAGGTAAAGCTATCAGGCTTCAGTACAAAAGGTGAGCGATATCAGGGCCTTCAGGCCCTCTTGTTCTATATTTAGAATCAATGTATTATAAATGGAATCTGTCTCAACCTTACTCACCATAATAAAATATCTGTCTTGTCCAACCATAATTGATTGTTTATCAAGGTGGCTTGCCTAAGGACTGCCTTTGGAGACCTCTGATCTGGAGCAACACTGTTTGCATAGTCATGTGTACCTTCAGAGGTGCACTGTTTGTAAACGACGAGTAAACAAATACTCATTACTAGTCCTGATTGGATGTAAATGAGTGTCTATCCATTTTTCCTAATTTGTTGATATTGCTTTGGTTAGCTCTGATTAGCTGTAACTTTTGTTTCATAACCCCATGAAAAAAATAATTCAGACCGCGCCTTGTCAGGACTACTTTCTCTTAGTCCAACAGTTACTGCTCTCCAAGAGCGCTGCATGAAGCAGGACGCCGAATGATGTCATTGACTTTACTACAAAACAATGTCGCGTTTTGGCGGAAAATATATATGGCGAAGGGACTACAACCTACGTTTTAAAGTGTTAAATAATGAACACTCGTGTCAGATTCTCTATTTAACCCTCTTAAATTCAGTAGTGATATTAAATTATGAGGAATAATTGGGAACATTTATTGTATTCATGGAGGTATGAAAAAAAAAACCTGGACACACTTTTGTATGAAACCGCTTCGCTTTCAATATATTTAAAAGAAGAATTTTTAGAAAACTCAAAACTATACACAGCAAAAATAGAAACTTTACATTGGATTCTAATGTGTATATTTCTGTCTACAAACACAATTTTTCAGAAGGCTTAAGTTAGTGTTATTCGAAACTTTGGATCAATGTCTGCAATTTCTCAACAATGGTGATGAAAAAAAATCCAAAAGCAACGTCGTCATTTGACGTCAAAATGCAAAGGGGTCGATTTTAAAATTATCAGAGATGTGAACGTGTACGCAAGATGTGTTTTATTCATTTTACTGTTTCATTTTAAGTGATCGACTTTTTTTGCATAAAGACAGTTTAGTCATAAGTTAAGATCTGCCCTGTATACGGTCTACTGGTACGGATAGGACGTAAGAGTGTGGTCGTCTCTATGTGACGTCAACGATCTCCGAGTCCGACGATCCCAGACATAACCCGTAGCTCTCAGTCTGTAACGAGTAGTTAGGATATGAATTGTCTATCTTATGCGTCCAAAATGACGCGCAACATCAGTTACTGACGCAACCAAAGTAAGCATGCCAAATGGCCTGATATATGTGATTTTTAGCTCACCTGAGCTAGCTCAGGGTGAGCTTTTGCAATCCTTGAATGTCCGTCGTCCGTCGTGCGGCGTCAACAATTTCAGTGTTTACACTCTAGAGACCACAATATTTATCCAATCTTTCTCAAACTTTCTCAGATGGTATATTGCCATAAGAGTTCAAATAAGTTCGATTATGGTTAAAATCGGACAAATAGGTCATGAGTTATCTACCTTTGATTTGCTGAAAATGCAATATTTTACAGTGTTTACACTCTAGAGGCCACAATATTTATCCAATCTTTCTAAAACTTGCCCAGATTATATATGACCATAAGAGTTCGGATGAGTACGATTTTGGTTGAAATCTGACCAAAAGATAAAGAGTTATCTACCTTTGAACTGCTGAAAATCCCATATTTAACAGTGTTTACATTCTAGAGTTCACAATTTTTATCCAACCTATCTCAAACTTGCTCAGATTGTATATAACCATAAGAGTTCAGATGAGTTTGATTATGGTTGTAATCAGACTAATAGGTGGAGAGTTATCTACCTTTGAAAATGACATATTTAAGGTGGTTCGACAGCGGGCGGGCCGCATTTCGAGTTCCGGAAATGCTGATGACTTTCACCTGATCTTTGCGGCACGTGCTTATAGTAGAAAATGTAGATAAAGAAAAGTTTGAACTGCTTCAGTGTCTTCTCTGTTAGCGCAGTTGATACGGTGATTGACTTGCAATCCGTATGTTCTAGGTTCGATTCCCACTCGCTTCAAAACTTTTTTTTTAACAAATTCTCCGATTTTAGTGACTAGTCAATCCATAACGCAGTGATCAAAGGACAGGCTATGTTAAGCCACGTAGTAATGAATAATATCAGATGCAAGTATAGTCATGTGACAGCTAAATTTGTGAGGATTATAGCCTATATGACAGATGGCAGCTTAACAAAGGACAAAGGTAATGCTAAAAGATAGATCCTAAAGGAGCTTTTATGCATTACTTTTGTTATGCATTAAACAGCCACTTGCCTTTAAAGATCTACAGGCTACCGTATTCAATGGTCCCTTATTAAAGGTTTGACTTAAGGTATTATTTAGAGCTGACGGCATTTTAAAGTTGAACTCAAGGGAGGTTACTCGTTTTGTGTTAACATTTTGTCAGAATTTCAGGAAAGCATGTATAAAATGCAAATTCCACTGTAGATTTTCATTAAATTTGTGTGACTAGTAGAATTAAGTTATATCTATCTAATAAGAGTAAAATTAGTGTATGTTAAACAGCTAGATTTTTTGTAATTTGAGATTTTCAGAATTTGACTTTTTTTAAATATTGATATTTCCAGAAAATATGTTATGAAATACTTTTGTTTGCCCACTATCTTATAGTCTATGTACAGTTTACTTGAATGTACAGAAATTATTGAGTTATATCATTTTATAAAGAAATTATTCCTGTTTATTAAAAAAGAAGCTTTTCTCGACAAAAGGTCCTCTCAGAAAAAAACGGCACTGTAACTTTTTTTTATATTAACGATTTTTCACTCTCCATATGGTATATTTCAATTTAATCAAGGTTTCAAAGAATTCTGACACAGAATAAGCTGACCCGCGAACCACCTTAAGGGTGTTTACACTCTAGAGGCCACAAATTTTATCCAATATTTCTCAAACTTACTCAGATTGTATATTACCATAAGACTCGGATGAGTTCAATTATGGTTGTAATCGGATCAATAGGTTGAGAGTTATCTACCTTTGAATTGCTGAAAATGATATACTTAACAGTGTTTACGCTCTAGAGGCCACAATATTTATCCAAGCTCTCTCAAACTTGCTCAGATTGTATATGACCATAAGAGTGCGAAAAAGGGTGATTATGGTTGAAATTGGACAAATAGATCAAGAGTTATCTACCTTTGAATTGCTGAAAATGCCATATTTTACAGCGTTTACACTATTACAACTACAGTTTTCAATGGATTTTGATTATACTTGTACACAAAGTATATAGCTATACGTTCTCGAAGGAGTGCAACTATTGTTGAAATCTAATCATTGTGGCAATAGTTACCTGCCCTTGATGTACTTTGAAATGCTAGAAAAAGGCTTCATTTCAGTATTGTTTAGGCTCTAGTTATCTCCCAGCAGGCACATAACGTTGTTTCAACGTTGATTTTCCGTCGTAACGTTGATCAACCTGATTTCAACCATGGACGACCATCCATCGGTAGCCAATTTACTGCCAACGTTGAATCAACGTTGAATCAACGTTTATAATGGTTGTAGATAAAAAATTAAAAAATACTGAAATTGAAATTTCTGATTAATTATATCGCAGTGTTTAATGTCTAACCACGTCGATTATGATTTATCGTTAAAATAAATTCAATTTAGAAAATCTAATGACAACGTTGAATCAACGTTGATAATGGTCGCTTAGCAGTTGATTTTCCGTCGCAACGTTGATCAACCCTTTTTCACCCTTGGACGACCATGGGTCGGTACCGAATTTATTGCCAACGTTGAATCAACGTTGAAAATGGTCGTGGGGAAAAAACAAATCGATGAAAATGAAAATTCTGATAAATTATATTGCAGTGGTTATGTCTCATCACGTAAACTATGATTTATCGTAAAAAAATAAATTCAATTTAAAAATCTACTGCCAAAGTTGAATCAACGTTGAATCAACGTTGAATCAACATTGTCAGATAATGGAAGTAGGTAAAAATTATTATTTCTTTTTTTGAATAAATAATCATAACAACTTCAACTTAACTATTAATTTGATACTTCATAGTTTAGATGCAAAAGAAATAAATTCTAAGTTCTTAATAGTAAGCACTGAACTTTACATTCAAGTTTACAATTAAAATGAATAAAATACAAAAAGCAAGAAAAGCAAACCAATTCAATGTAAAAATGTTTAATTATAGATACTCAGCGTACTAATAAATGAAGCAACCATATTTGATAAGCTGTAATCAAATATCTTCCAACGCCCATGCGTTGTCTACTCTACTATTAGTAGAGTAGAGCTCCTAAAACCTAAGTTGAAGGGAGCATTCGAAAATAAAACAATATCTGGAGAAAACAACGCACACAAAAACGGACAGCCCACTCGAAACAATGTTGTTTTGACGTTGAATCAACGTCATTTCAACGTTTAAACTTCAACCATTATCAACTTTGAGGTTCAACGTCAACACAACTTTCAAAATCAAATATAAATCGTACGTTGTTTCAACGTTGAAGTTCAACGTTGATTCAACGTTGGTGTGCCTGCTGGGCTGCCTTTGATGTACTCTCTTATACTAGAGTAGGTCGACAAATTTGACTGGATTTAGAATAAAACGGGTGAAATTCAAAGGTAAAGCTATCAGGCTTCATTACAAATGGTGAGCGATATCAGGGCCTTCAGGCCCTCTTGTCATAAAACTGTGGCATCTCATTTTTGAAACGCAGGTGTTTACAAGTTTGTTTTTTCGGTGTTTGGCTAAAGTCTGTGTGTGCCGTGCTGCATTAAATAAACTTTCAAAAAACCTGACTAGGTCAACTCGCCGTCAGTGTTAAATACTGGAAGTGGAAAGCGTGCTACGTTGTGCACAGTACAAATTAGCGAGAGTGTGGCTCTTTATGGTCTTTATCGATAACTCAATTGTGAAATGTGCGTATATTTTATGACACGTATAGTACCTCATTTAAACATCGCTTAAACCGGCTCTAAAGTATGTAAAGTTTCTATCTTTGTTAAGTTAAGTAAATTAAATGAAAACAAGATTTGTTTGCAAAACGCTATGCCCCCTTTAGCTTATGTGACAGGTCTCTTAAAAACCGTGACCTTTGTCTGACATTACCCAACTTGTACTCAAGCTCAAAAGCCTTCTCAGTTGAGTACACATGCAGGTACATGTAATCAACAAATTACAGAATAAAAATAATAGATCTATCTTAAAATATTCTCATCTTTCATGAAAGAATGAAATGCAATTCAACTGCCTTTTAAAGATGGAATTTGACACTGGCTACATTTCAAATTCTTTACCCCTGTGAATCGAGCAGTAGATCCATCTCGGTGCAAAATGTACCTTAAATTGAATTCTGCTTAATCATTTGATGTATACCCCTCTGTAACCAGGACTAAACAATACTTAATGATGGAACAAAAATAGCTGACAACTTACAGCACAGTGAAACAATTAAAAGCAGAAAACATATTTAAATGCTCTCTGCTTTACTTTCATCTTTCTTTAAGTGACCACCTGCCTTATACAATAAATGATTACTGTAGCCTCAGTTGTGGCTACAGAGTGGTTTACTGAATTGCAAAACCTCATCCTTGGCAACTCTCAAGACCTTCACTCTTTGATTTATATTGGTTGTTTATTGTGAAAACTTACACATATTTTTTAACTACATGTATTTCAACAGGGGAAATGGTAACATGGTATGGATGGATCCCATGGATGAGTCAGATTGTATGGCACCACAGCACTAAATGGGTCATTTAGCAGTAAGCACCGATGGATGATGAGGGATGAAGAGATGAAGATGATTTCAGGACAGCTGATTTCATCTAATCTCATTGATTGTGATGAAGGGCATGGTAACATCACACTAACATGGTACCAAATTCAACAGCCATACAATAAGGTAAATTATTGCTTCTTTCTTTAAAAAACTACATAAATTTAGAAAAAGTTAAAACTTATACACCAGTCAGCTGAGGTTAGCCTTTGTTAGCTGCTAGCTCAGGGTGAGCTTTTGCAATCCTTGAATGTCCGGCGTCCATCATCCATCGTGTGTCGTCCGTCATCCGTCGTCAACTATTTTAGTGTTTACACTCGAGAGGCCACAATATTTATCCAATCTTTCTCAAACTTGCTCAGATGGTATATTGCCATAAGAGTTCGGATGAGTTTGGTTATGGTTGGAATCGGACTAATAGATCATGAGTTATCTACCTTTGAACTGCTGAAAATGCCATATTTAACAGTGTTTACACTCTAGAGGCCACAGTTTTTATCAAATCTATCGTAAACTTGCTCAGATTGTATATGACCATAAGAGTTCGGATGAGTTCGATTTTTGTTGAAATCGGACAAATAGACCAAGAGTTAACGACCTTTGAATTGCTGAAAATGCAATATTTAACAGTGTTTACAGTCTAGAGGCCACAGTATTTATCCAATCTTTCTAAAACTTGCCCATATTGTATATGACTATAAGAGTCAAGATGAGTGCGATTTTGGTTGAAATCCGATGAATAGATCAAGAGTTATCTACCTTTGAATTGCTGAAAATGCCATATTTAACAGTGTTTACATTATAGAGTTCACAATTTTTATCCAATCTATCTCAAATTTTCTCAGATTGTAGATGACTATAAGAGTTCAGATGAGTTTGATTATGGTTGAAATCAGACGTATAGGACGAGAGTTATCTACCTTTGAATTGCTGAAAATGCCATATTTAACGATGTTTACACTCTTGATGCCACAAATTTTATCCAATCTTTCTCAAACGTACTCAGATTGTATTACCATAAGACTTCAGATGAGTTCAATTATTGTTGTAATCGGATCAATAGGTCAATAGTTATCTACCTTTGAATTGCTGAAAATGATATATTTGTGTTTATACTCTAGAGGCCACAATATTTATCCAAGCTCTCTCAAACTTGCCCAGATTGTATATGACCATAGAAGTTCGAAAAAGGGTGATTATGGTTGGAATCAGACAAATAGATCAAGAGATATGTATCTTTGAATTGCTGACAATGCCATATTTTACAGCGTTTACACTCTTGCAACTACAGTTTTCAATGGATTTTGATTATACTTGTACACAAAGGATGTAGCTATACGTTCTCGAAGGAGTGCAATTATTGTTGAAATGTAGTCATTGTGGCAATAGTTACCTGCCCTTGATATACTTTGAAATGCTAGAAAAAGGTTTCATTTCAGTATTGTTTAGGCTCTAGTTATATGCCTTTAATGTACTCTACTATACTACAGTAGGTCGACAAACTTGATTGGATTTAGAATAAAACGGGTGAAATTCAAAGGTAAAGCTATCAGGCTTCATTACAAATGGTGAGCGATATCAGGGCCTTCAGGCCCTCTTGTTGAAATTGCAACATGGTGAAAAAACATGCTACTCATCTGGAACAGTTTTGATACAGATAAGGCACCACTTATGCGGGGCCTGATTTCGATCTACTCTGTTTGACACTCAGATTCTGATTCTGTTAGGTAAAATAGATTTTTAATTTATCATACAATACTGAGCATGTAGCTATTTTGTGTAGACTATGTGTAATAGATAATACATGTTAAGGGCTGTACCTTCAAGTACTTGAACCAGATACAAACTACCTTGGCAAACAGTGTAGACCCACATGCAAAATATGAAGTATCTATAAAATGTAGTTGCAAAGTCTAGGCCTGTGTCAAGTTCATCCTATTTGACCTTTAGTTAACATCTACATGGCCTTGACATTTGTCTGTTTAACCAACGTTGTACTGTTCTCAAGAGATTCTTAACTTAAGTTAAGTGCACATGCCAAAATGAAGTCTCTATCACATGTAGTCACAAAGTTAAGGACTTATGGCCAATGTTACATTTTGCGTATTTGGCCTTTAAAAGCTGAGTCTCCTTAAAATGCAAAATAGTTTCGTATGTTATGTTATAATTTGGAGAGCCTACAAAGTACATTATATAGTAAATAATTGAAAGAAAACATTTAAAAGACAAGATAAAGGCAATGACTATGTGTTTGAAAATAATAAGACAGTAATGTGTACAGTCCTGACACTAACAGTATAATTATTTTCATTTCAGTCCATGAAATCCGATATATAATTACGAGTCAGGGCTCCACATAAGTTGGAGTAATGAGACCAAATGCAGCTTTTCTTCACGTCAGCACCAACGCCTATGGTGTTACCATTCATTAGAATTGTCTTGAAAACAGGATTCTAATAAGTAGTCACACCACTGGGTTTAATGTAGACATAAAGAATTTTACTTTTCAGTTATCTGAAACCCTGTATGAGTAGAACTACGTCAACATTAATTTATAATCATTCTATTTTAGAACTTTAACTCCATTGATTGAATACATATACCAGACATGCTGAAAAATTCATGGGAAAGTACAAATAAGCCACAACCATGCCTTATTGATCACATGTTTCCATAACGCCAAATAAAACTTAACATTGCCTCCAAAATTCAGCTTACGCTTTATAAAGAATAGTTGAAGAATCTTCAACATAATCTCCTGCTTTTGCACCAGTAACTTTGCTAAAGCAGGAACTTGTGAGAGACCACTAGTGTCATTTTGTGGAATAAAATCTGCTATTTGGTCAATATGTTAAGTGGTACAAAAATTATAAAAGAAAAAAACAACACAAAAGTCCTGAGATGTTTCAGGCCTGTAGAAAGCCTTATGCATATGATAACAATCAATTATGTTTGTACTATCTATTGCAGAATCATCATAGCCTGTGTGGTGTTTCATAACCAGTGCAATTTTTGGAATGTTTCCCTGCCTGAAGTGGTAAACAATGTAGGACGAGCAGTAAACATGACATCCAGCAGTTTCCTATACAAGATGGACTTTCATAAACAGAGTCAGAGACTATGATGCAAATTAAAACTGACTTTTTTCAAGGGCGAACAACATAATTATGTGCTGAATTTGAGTAATAAATATATGAACTGATTAGAGCGATGGATATGTTCAATTGGATGGAAATTCCATGTCAGCACCAAATCCTATGGTGTGGTTAAACTTATCTTTAGAATTGTCTCTTTGAACCAATTCTAATGAACAGTCGCACCATATGGTTTAATGCAGACATAAAGATTTAAGTTCTTGAAGTACTTCCCTTATGCGGAGCCCTGAATTTATGTTATTTATTTGAAAGAAAATTGTGCTGTGATTTTTAACTAATGATTTTAATATAGTTTCTCAAAAAGCTGTTAAATTGAAACGTAAGGTTAACAACTTTATAGTGTTCACTTTTGTTGGTATTTTTAACTGCTGTGTATTATCAGAACTGATGAAATAGGAAAAAAAGCAAATTAAATATAAATTACATATTTTTCCTGTTGTGTTTATAGATAATTCATAATATCTTGATACAGTATAAGTGCGAGTAAATAAAATCAGAATTGAAAGCCCGAGATAACCTTAATTTTAGCAAGATCATGTTTTATACGCCCACCTCTAAAGGTGGTTGTATATTGGCGCGGCCCTGTCTGTTCGTTTGTTCGTCCGTCAACATTTTGTTTGTCCGAAGATTTCTGGGAAAACTTTTGGAGGGATATTAATGAAACTTCACATAAATATTATATGCATCAAGATCTAAAGCTGAGTCGAATTTTTGTTACAGAATTATCTGCCCTTGATGTACTCAAATATGCTATAAAAAGCTTGTCCGGAGGTTTCTGGGGAAACTATTGGAGGGATATTAATGAAACTTCACACATGTGTTATGTGCATCAATATCAAAAGCTGAGTCAAGTTTGAGGTTCATTCAACTTTTCTTTACAGAGTAATTTGCCCTTGATGTACTCAAATATGCTATAAAGAGCTTGTCCAGAGTTTTCTTGGAAAACTATTTCAAGGATATTAATGAAGAGAGATTTTATGCATCAAGATCTGAAGCTGAGTAAAGTTTGAGATTTATTTGATATTTTATTACAGAGTTGTCTGTCCATGGTGTACTCAAATATGTTATAAAAGGCTTATTTGACAGTGTTAACACACTTAGCAACTACAGTTTTGAATGGATTTTGATTATGTTTGTCCATAGTATAATTATTGAAGTATAAGTTCATGAAAGGGTTAATTATTATTGAAATCTTATCATTGTGCCAAGAGTTATCTGCCCTTGGTGTATTCAGATATGCTAGAAAATGCTCTATTTCAGTATTGTTTATGCTCTCAGAGCTCTAAGTGTCTACAAATTAAACTGAAATTTGATAAAACTATATATTTCTTTGCCAGTGGGAGTATAATGTACCGTTTGCGGTGCTCTCGTTCTTTTTGTATGCGACATTTCACTCTCTGATGCTTATTTTGAATATCGATGCCAACAATAGTTTCATTTACAGTAAAGCGCATCTATTACAACCACTACATGAGGTCCAATTGTTGGTTTACAGGACAACTTGTCAAGTGGCTGCATTATGCAATATTATTTAGATAAAATTAAAGCAGAAAGCTCCTTAGATGCTTTCTGATTACTTTCGCATTGCTTTACCCCTTTCCTCCATAGCCAAAAGTGCAAATCTCCTATATCCAACAGTGAGTGAACTACATTATGTCAAAACACTGACTGCTTAAAGTAAGATGAAGTAACTTTTTGCAGGGAGCTCCTGCCAGAGCTTTTTGCTTAACTTTTATCTTGCTTTGAACTACCTCATGTGCATCACTGACATCTCATTACAATAAATTAAATTACTTATACTGCAACATAATGCAAGTTTTGCCCACACAGCATAAATCTATTTCGATTTCATTTTTATGCCCCGCACGACTTAGTCGGGGGCAAATCGTTTTTGATCTGTCTGTTTGTCTGTACACAACTTTGACCTTGGTCGTAACTTTTGAACAACAGTGAATAGAGACTTTATATCTGGCGTGTGTACTGACCTCAACAAGCTCTTGAGGTCAGTACAACTTGGGTCATGTCTGGCAAAGGTCAAGGTCATTTAGAGGTAAAATCGGGTGAAATGGGAGATAACCCATCCTATATTATTTCAAGTGAATAGGAAGGGAGATAACTCATCATAGCTGGCCATAACTCTTTGATCATGTGATCATTTCTTAATTTAGAAATAAATCCTCAATATGCCATTTGACTATAAAATAAAATGAAGTTGAAAATTGATTTTCAGTTCTGATTTTTTTTCTACCATCAATATTTTTCGGCTCTAAATGACCATTGGTGTCGATGGGCCATAAAACACTAATCAATCGATCAAAATCAATATAACATATGATCTTGTTCAGTATCAAACGGCAAGCTCATTCCAAACAAAACAGGCCACACTGAGACTTGTCATTCCTGAGTTATCGCCCTTGTTATATTTACATACATTTTGTAAAATTTAAATATCTTAAAACTATGAAAGGTAATAACTTCAAACCTTGCATTCTTGTTAAATATCAAATGATAACTAGTTACAACAAGACAGGTTACTGTTTATTTGAAACTTCCAATACTTGTTATGTATCAAATGGGCAACTAATTACAACAAGGCCGGCAAAGATAGTGTACTTGTTTATACTTACTGATTGCTTTAAGTGCACTTAATAGGTGTAAAATCTTCAATACGTTCAATTAAACTAGATCATTTCACTAATCGCGGATCTCTCAGTGCTTTCAGCACTTTGATTAAGTATTGTCTCACAGGGAGAGTTCAGCATTATTTATTAGCAATCTCCTTTCTCACTAAATATGCCTCTTGATGCCTCTATCCTTGAAATGACTTGTCATATTTCTATCCTGTTCTCTTAATATACCCCTTTACCCTTAGATAGCCCATTTGACCACTTAAAGTAGGTTGAAAGTAAAGCAGCTGCACCTGCTTTAAACTACCATCTGCTAGAATATAGAAGATGAAATATAATCATGACAGTACAAAGTGGAACTATTTTCTTCAGTGAAAGAATAAATAAAATGTGTTGAAATGCATATCTATGGAGTTAAGGGTTAATAATACACCATAAGAAACGTTTTGTATAAGATATATCCTAGGTTAAAGAAAATATTTCTTTTGGTGAATTGTCATGATTGTATAAAAGGGAACTATTTTCTTCTACGGAGAAGTAAACTAAAGTTGTAAAATGGTGTACAGCATAGCTTGAATCCAGATCGTATGCTGCCTAACGCGGCATCTGATATTCATATTTTTTGTCACTCGTTATTAAATTTTTAAGTATCTTTGAGAAAAACAGCGGACAAAAAATTTAAGCAGACGACATTGCAGCCGTGAATAGGTTAAACATAAAAGTCTTGTTTGGGGGATTCTTAGAGCGTCTATAGTTGCTGTAAGGAGGAAATCGTTGTTGGGAGGGCCGTTGTAGGAAGGAAGCACTGTATTTATGAAGTACAGTAAAATCTCGCTATTACAACCACTAAAACGAAGGCTAATTGAGTGTATAATAGACAGGTGGCAGCTTAAAGCAAGGTGAAAGTGAAACAGAAAGCTCCTAGGAGCTTTCTGTTTCACTGCCACCTTGCTTTAAGCGGTCACCTATCATAAACACCCTAATAATTGACAAAACTTAGTGGTCATAATAGAGAGGTTTTACTGTAATTGACTAAACAGTAGCTTGCCCTAACACAAGATAGATATAGGCGTTGCACTTTTGGCTAGGGTTTTGAAATGATTGACTGTACTTAAATCTGTAGTAGATGCTTAAGAAAGAATTTGCTGCACAATTATGCAGTAATTGGCTGGTACCAGGCTGATTGAACAGGAAAATTCTTGATCATAAACAGGAAACCGTCCTCATTCATCATGCTGGCTGGGACTGTTTTGTTTGCAGTGTTTGTGCCAAATTCTTTCATGTTTTCACTTGCAGTATCAGGCAGAATTCAAACATGCTGATAATGACTGGCAAGTCATGGTGATAAGGTCATTTCAGTGATTTCTGCTCCTTGTGGGTGGTACTGGCTCACTTCCTTCTTTTTGAGTGCATAACAGTTACTATAGTCAAAACAAACCATTATGTCTGCACAATGCAGCACAGTCTACTTTCTGTCTCGCCACTTCATGAGACTTCACCAAATGAGGTTATTAACCCAAACCCTAGTTATGCATCTACATGTCCTTAACCCATTACCCCATAAATACGACTTTTTACGTATTTCATTTATTCCTCTACTGAAGAAAATAGTTCCAATTTATACAATCATGAATATGTATAATAAGAAATATTTTCTATATTCTAGTTGGTGGTAGCTTAAAGCAGGCTGAAAGTAAAGCAGAATGTGCCTTAAGGCACATTCTGCTTTACTTTCAACCTGCTTTAAGGGGTAAACTATTATGTAATACTTAAAACAGGCTATGGGGTAATGGGTTAAGGGTGTATCAATGTCATGAATTTGGGAACTTTTCAAAGTATATGAAAACACTCTATGATGGTTTTGTATTGAAGAGCTATTTAAGATGAATGAAAAAATAGAAAAAGTGTACATTTTGGTGAACAACAGTTGGCGTAGAGGCCATGTAAAATTTACCCCACCCACTTCCTCTTATTTTGTCCTTTTCAAACAGCCAGCTTCAATAAAACCCATTTTAAATGAAAACAAATATGATAATTTGGTTTTGTGTTATTTATTTCCTATCTATGGTAGTATTTCTTCATACAAAAACTAATTTAAGAAAAAAAAGGCACCAAATGTGAAATTTATAAAGCTCTAAATATCATCGATATGGTACTTTTTTGTAAATTTTGTAAGGGGCGATAACTCTTTTTACTTTAATAACTCAAAATTTTCAACACTGACCTTTCAATTTCTTTTCATATTTTGAACTGCCTTAGTATGGACTTTCATCTTGTAGAATATAAGAAAAAGTTTAATACTAGAACTATTTCATTTTCAAACTTTTTTACTTTTTTTCATAAAATAAAAAATCTAATAAAATCATGCCCTATATAAAGCATATTTTTAGCTCACCTGAGCCGAAGGCTCAAGGTGAGCTGTTGTGATCGCCCGCCGTCCGTCGTCCGTCTGTCCGTCTGTCCGTCCGTTCAAATTTACTTCAAGCGACAACTCCTCTGAAACCGCGAGTCTGAGGAAAAAACTATTTAGCTCACGGTGTTCCTTTGATGCTTCTCTACAGAAATTGTTAAAATGAAACTTTAAAGTGGACTACTTATTGAAATTTATTAAAAAAAGTGAAAAACTTTAAACAAGTTTTTTGTAAAAAACCACTGTTCCCACACCTTAGATATTGCATGAATAGTATCTTCTACTAAATCACTTTCAAAATTGTAAAAAATCAAAACCCTAGGATCAAATTTGACTCAACCCTGGCCATATCAGTGCTTTTTGATGCAGGTCTGACAGTAAAAACTCTCTAATGATCCGTTTTATACAGACGCATTGTATCTTCCAGGCTAAGAAGCTACCCTTATACTAAATGCAACATTTTTGCAAACAGTTTGGATCCAGGTCAGATGCCACATAATGCTGCATCTAATCTGGATCTAAACTATTTGCCACTCATTTACATATTTTCTTATATTTAGAAAATATAAGTAATTATTTTTTACATATTTCACATACAAACATTTGGAGCAGACAACAGTTCAGCATAATAATAGTCATTTCTCTCTGAGACCGTCTCCAATTGCATAACTGACCCATAGCTAGCTCTGAACTCAGGTCACTGAGATACATAACAGAAATGAAAGTGATGTCTGCTATTTTATGCTCAAGCACAACTTAGTTCGAGGCATATTGCTTTTGGTCTGTCTGTTTGTTTGTTTGTGTTTTGTTTGTTTGTTTATCTTTCTGTCTATCAGTGCACAATTAATTCTTGGCCATAAACAGTATGGATCCAGGTCAGATGCCACATAATGCTGCTTCTAATCTGGATCCAAACTATTTGCCACTCATTTACATATAGTTTCTTATATTTAGAAAATGTAAATAATGATATTTATTAACCTATTAACCCATACATATTCTTTTTTATGTCTTTAATTTATTCTTCCACAGATGAAAATATTTCACTTTATACAGTCATTGTTGTCTTTAACAATTGCTTCAAATGACATCTCCTCATATACCGCTGAAAAGATTTCAACCAAACTTTACACGAATGTTCCTTGGGTCAAGTTCTTTCAAAATTGTTCAAAGAATTAAAAACAATGTAGAACTCTGGTTGCCATGGCAACCAAGTGAAAAAATAAGGAAATCTTAAAAAAAATTCTTGTCTGAAACTACAAGGGCCAGATCTTAGACATTTGTCACATAGCATCATCTACAGGTCCTCTATCAAACTACAAACTATGCCCCTGGGGTCAAAATTGGCCCCGCCCAGGGGGTCACAGTTTAACATAGAGTTATATAGTGAAATTTTCAAATGTCTTCTCCTCTGAAACTAATATGGCCAGAGCTTTGATATCTGGCTTGGTGACACTTTTAGATGTCCTATACCAATAAGGTTCAAATGGTTCTGGTCGATTGCATATCATCTACAGGTCCTCTATCAAGTTTGTACAAATTATGCCCCTGGGGTCAAAATTAGCCCCACTCCGGGGGTCACAGTTTTCATACGTCTTCTTTTCTGAAGCTAATATAGCCAGAGCTTTGATATTCGGCATGGTGTTACTTCTAGATGATGTCCTTTATCTATTTTGTTCAAATGGTTCCAGTCTGTTGCATATGTAGGTCACAGGAGCTAAAAATAGATTTTTTCAATGGAAACTTAAAAAAAATCTTCTTGTCTAGAACCCTAGTACCCTGATCTTAGATATTTGGAACATAGCATCATCTACAGGTCCTCTATCAAGATTGTTCAAATTATGCCCCTCGGGTAAAAAATGACCCCGTCCTGGACTTAAATCATTATCTCCATTTTGATGTACAGCTATTCTCAGGTGAGCGACATATGCCCCATGGGGCTCTTGTTGATATTCAAGGATCCAAATTGTTCAAACCTGGTGTCTGCTTTGTCTAAATTTGGTTTATATATGTGAACATACCACCATAGACATGAAATAAATAAACATTTTTGTTTTGTTTTGAAATAGATTTTACTGAAGCTTGTACATGTACTCTGAATGGGTAAAATTTGAAGAAAAAAATCCAAAATTGACATACCTTTTTCAAATCGCTGTAGCTCAAAAAGAAGGACACCACCATATATATTTTTTTTCATTTATTCATTCATCATAAATAGCTCTTCAAAAAAAACAATGATAGAAAAAAAGTTTAATACTTTGAAAAAAATGGCTCATGACATTGATACACCCTTAAGAAACAGTATATCTGCGAAGAGTACCCTTGTTTTCTGCAAACAGTGAAGACTCACTTGTCATCAAAACAAAACAAGACTTTTCTGACAGTTTGACATTTTGGACCTCTGTGACATTGATCTTACCCTCAGCCACTGCCTTTGAGTTTCGAAATCTGTGTTTAACTTTGGAAAAAATGCTTATTCCTATGTCACTTAAGGTATTGCTAAAATATTTGGTATGCATGTGTCAGTGGACAAGTCCTTTCCATGCATCCCTTGAGGTAATTTCTTTCATTTTGATATCCATGTGTATATGGACAAGACCTCTCCATGTATGCAAAAAGTTTGACCCCAATGACATTGACCTTGAACTTAGGGCCCATATTTAAGTTTTGAAATCTGACTGTTCAGGTTTCGAGAAATGCTTATTACTCCTATTTCCCTTGCTGTATTCCTTTCATATTTGATATGCATGTGTATATGGACAAGACCTGCCAATGTACAAAAAAGTGTTGACTCTTGTGACCTTGAACTTAGAACCCTGGTTTAGGTTTCAAAATCTGTGTTTAGGTTTTTGGAAAAATTGCTTATAACTCCTATGTCCATAGAGATATTGCTTTCATTTTTTGTATGCATGTGAATATGGACAAGAATGTTCCATGCACATAAAAATTTCGACCCTTGTGATCTTGACCTTGAACTTTGGGCCCACATTTAGATTTTGAAATCTGTTTTAGGTTTCGAAAAATACTTATAACGCATAATTTTGTCCCTAGAGGTAATACATGTATATCTTATGCTACAATTTCATTACAGTATAAATTGGAACTATTTTCTTCAGTGGAAGAATATATTGAATGCGTTAAAATATGTACCTGTGGAGTAATGGATTAAAGAAATCACAATTTGGTAGTAAAAGAATTTCAATACAGCTGTAAAATACTGCAACGTTTCCTGTAGCTGATACACCTGCAAAGTGTTTATTTTGTATTTAGACTGGTTTACAATTTGGTCTTTATTGTTGTTTTAGCCTGGTTCACAAGCTGCATTTTATTGCTTTTTGGACTGGTTCAGTGCTGTGTAAATAATCTGATTATCAGTCTGTCCAAATGAGTTAAGATATTTACACAATTGTAAAATTTCAGAAAGAAAATAAAACATTTGTATAATCTGATTACTTTTGAGCCTTCATTATGCTAATTTTGTTTCACAGTTTGTGAACAGTTTGGATCTAGATGAGATGCCATGTATGCTATTTGCTAGTGTTGATAATTGGTTGCAATATCAGGATCAAAGGTTTTAGAGACTTTTGAGTTGAGTCTGAGGTTGTTCTCAAGCATTTGATTGATCAGATTTGAGCTTTTGCTCAAATCTGACCAATCAAATACACATGCTTTAAAACAATCTGAAACTCAACACACATGCTTTATAATCATGTGCCAAGATTGTTCATTGGCTAAGTTAACTTAACTGTGATCATTGGTTTCTCTGAAACAATTGAGCATTGATTATGATGGATTATGCAATATAGCAATTTATTTTAGGATATATGCCATAATTTCTTGGTATTTTCCTCCCAATCAAGTTACTTGTGTGTCAAACCCAGTTTGAGTGACTTTCCTTTGCCAATTATTGTGTTTTAAATGGTAAAAGAGGCAGTAAATGGCTCTCGATTTCATGAAATATCATTGTAGGTCGGAATATAAAAACAAAAATATGTAAAAACAAGGTCTACTATTTGCAATTTTGTATCCTTCATCAGGGGCTCCAGATAAGAGGTAGTTATTTCAACAAATCAAACATTTTATCACTCATTTCAACACCAAATCCTATGGTGTTACTACTCATTAGAATCGTCTCGAAGAGACGATTCTAATGAGTAGTGACACCATAGGGTTTAAATCAAAATAAAGATTTTAAGTTTTGAAAAACTACCCTTATCTGTTGCTCTGCTTCATTTTGAATAAAGTAAGTATGTGATCAATCTGATGATTTAAAACAGATAAGATGTGGCAATGCCATGGAAACATGCAATATGCAGGCCTTGCTCAGCTCAACTCGGTATTTCCACAGATACACCTTTTTGCTCCTATAATTCTTTCCTCCACTAAAGGAAATAAAATTTTGTGAAATAATGAATATGCACCATAAGAAATACTCAATTCCAAGGTTCAACAGGATGATGAAATATTTGCTTGAAGGAATAAAACGAGAAAGGAAAGTTTGTTTTTTCTAAAATTAGTTTTTTAACTTGATTAATTGCCTACAACCTGTTCTATCGCCACGGGAACCCACCCCCATGTGTAGACTGGAACTGTCATGGCTGACACAATAACTACCGTTATCACTGGCGTAAAACTGATACAAACAGATTACGGATGTTACGGCCATTTTTCTATTTCACTCTCCTTGATATTTTTGGCAGCTAACAATCCTACAGAGATACTAGTCCTATTTCAGTTGATCAGTCACTGACTTAAATCTCACTAACTCATATTTTGACTCTTCGCATGCTACCAAAGAAACCATGATATTTAAATAATTACTGCAGGTGGATGCTTAAAGCAAGCCAAAAGTATAGGGCAGAAGCTCCTATAGTTTTCTGCTTTACTTTCAGATTGTGTTTAGCAATCACCTTTCTTTGACTATTTCTTCCCTGAAACTTTAATTGAGCAATTCCAGTGACTATTTCAGTTTTTAATTCATTTTTTGACTATTTAATAAAAAAATTTCACCATATTATTTAAAAATTACAAACAGTGCAGACCCTGATCAGAGGGCTCCTTTAGTAGCCATCTGATCTGAGTCTACACTGTTTGCATAGGAGTTTTTCTAGTATAAGGTACACTGTTAGTAAATGATGCAGTCGAAATTCAATACTTCAAACTCTCATTATTCCTTGTAACCAGTGTTTCATAATGTAAAATCAATCATGTTAAGTCGAACATACTCGTATGTCAAAGTTAAAACCTGGCTAAGCTAGGTTTTAACTTTGAAATATGGGTATATCGACTGTACTCATAATTTAAGGGATCAGTGGGTACAAAAGAAAGGGGTGTATCATGAGTCTGATATGAATCTTCCCCCAATCACTTGTCTCGTTCATGTCAAAGGCATGGGGAAGATGAGGAAATAATTCCTAGTGAAATGACAGCACGCTTCTGTTGATGAGATAAGATAGGGGAGGAGTTATCTACCTTGTCTCCAGTGGTGGGGCAGGTATCAGTGTTGAAGGGTATTCACCCTCAAACTACAGGGTACTCCAACCCCCACCCCACCGCTGGTTTTCTCCTTGATGCCCCCATCAAACCCTATAATGTTGTGACTACTCAGTAGTTACATTATAGGGTTTGGTGGAGGAAAGAGGATTTTAGTTTTGTAAATACTTTTTCTAGAGCTCTGAGACCCTGAACAGACAGTTTAACCCATTTGTGCCCATGATCCAATACATGGGACATAGGCAAACAGTGTAGACTCTGATCAGACCCTGCATAATGTGGTGTCTGATCAGAGTCTACACTGTTTGCTGACAGGAATTTCAATTTAAAAGCAAATAAAAATGATGCCTTGGATAAAAAATGGACTAATCCAATATATAAACATGGAAGAATCCACTGGGTATAAATGGGTTAACTTCTTTTGAATGTCTGGGTGATGTTTGTGTTCTTCAGGTTCCAAGGCACAGTTCATCAGTACAGAATGTTACCAGGACCTGATGGTAAACTACATGTACAGGTAGGTGATCATACTACTGTCACAGTCCTTCATAATCCCAGCCACCCAAGCCCCTCTTCCTCAACCAAATTTGCATCTACAGGTTGAAGGCATACTATACTTTTGTCATGCATTAAAAAATAATCTATTGTCATGCATTAAGAAATAATTATCATTAAAAAGCTGGTTTTTTATGTCTCCTGCATCTATAGATGCAGGAGGCATATATAATAATTGTCAGGCCTGTCTGTGCGTTCGTCCATCGGTGTGCTTGTACCAGGTTAACCTGAATTACTGTTTGTTCAACACTGTTTACTCGAATACTTGGATACTTATACAGTTGATGCCATGAACCATTCTTAGTCAACCAATGTCACCCAACCACATTTGACCTTGATCTTGACATAATTTGGACCATTTAATAGAATGGTTGGATACTTACACAGTTCTTTGCTTGGACTATTGCCAGTTCACCCATATCACCCAACCTCAGTTTGAGCTTGAGCTTGACCTAATATGTAATCAAGGATGCCACCAGTAGCATAAGTGTTTATTGAACGCAGTCTTGATTTGCCAACATACTAACCATTAATTACACTCACTTAAACATCTCTGCATCAGGCAATATGTTTTTCAGTGGATTACCGGGAAAAAGCAGTGGATTATCACTTGATAATCCCACTGCTTCAAGCAGAGGGATTATCATCCCACATGGTTCTTTTATGAATTTTTCCCGTAGGGCTCCCCAATTGTAGTCAATCATGTCTTACCGTTCAATTCTGGCAGCCCCATTTGTCGCGAACCACTCAAGGGAAGAACATGAATCCAAGATTGGAAGTACTGATGTGATTCTGATGACTTCTCATCAATAAATCAGTGACATCATTGTATGGGAAACTGTTTCGAAAATATGTTTGATATAAACTTGGGGCTCAACACAGGATATATAATATACTTTCCCTTTCAATTGTCAAACACTTTCCTTTAAAAAGTGGCTCAAAAGCATAAATAAATAGAATAACTGTATTTGTTCAGTGTAAAATTGAATTTAATCCATTTCGTGAACATCAGACTGTAATATTTTCACTCGCGGCTTCGCCACTCGTGAAAATATAGCGTCTGATGTTCACTCAATGGATTAAATTTCGATCTTACCCTGAAAAAACAGTTATCCTCTATATCATTTTTACTACAATATGTAAGTACTGAAGCAAATGACATTTTTTTTATTGTAGTCTGAGACTGGGACTATAATGCGAGGCTATGGTGACCTGACAGAGTTGATTGGTGACTATATTGCCAAGGGAGACCAGAATGGCCTGGCATGTGCTCTTGTACATCCAGTACCCCCACCAGAGTTATCTCCTGATGATATTACAGGTAATAGAATAAGTCACTGAAGAAAGCATTATCCTTTCTCATTTACCCTTTACCCTATTAATAGCCTGTTTCTAATTTTGAAGACAGGTTGTCGGGAACGCATAACACCGAGTGACGTTGTGGCACGATCCTTAAGACGTTGCATGTCCTTGCGTCATATACACAACCTTACATATAATAACATGTTTGAGAGTTAGAGTACAAGATGGAATAAACAAAGAAGACTGTAAATAAAGAAGTATAGAATTGGAGAAGTTTACCAGTTATCATTTTTCTGACACAGGTGATTACTTAAAACAGGCTAAAAGTAAAGCAGAATGCACCTTAAGTTGCATTCTGCTTTACTTTCAGCCTGCTTTAAGCAACCATCTACTTGCATAGAGAAAATATTTTTTATGATACATATTCATGACTGTATGAAATGGAACTATTTTTTTCAGCAGACGAGTGAACTGAATGCATAAGAAATGCATTTTTAACCCTTTCCCTCATAGAAGCGCATTTTAGCACAATCAATTTATTACTCCGCTGAAGAAAATAGTTCCAATTTAAACTGTCATGAACAATTAACATAAGAAATATTTTTATATAGCCTAACAGATGGTAGTTTAAAGCAGGCTGAAAGTAAAGCAGAATGTGCCTTAAGGCACATTCTGCTTTACTTTCAACCTGCTTTAAGTGATCACCTGTCTTTAATATTTTAAATAGGTTATTGGGTAAAGGGTTAAGGAGTAACCGGATAAACAGTGTGCTAAAACAATGATTTTCATTGCAAACATTGTGCAGCTAGATTGGACACTTGAAAAATCAATGTCTGATCAGCCTCTAAACTGTTTGCCACTCAGACAAAAACACAGTGTCAGAATTTTCAAAAAGCTGTCATTTTCTTACACATTATTGCATCATGTTTTAATTCAGCAACAAAGAATAAGGACTCCTAGCTAGGTAGTATTTCAAAAGCTAAAAGAACTAGTCTGCATCTAATGAAAGTATGAGATGTTGATACTGTAGATGATGATGACGATGATGATGATGGTGACTTTGAGCGGGTACCGGCTGTGTCTCCACCAATGGACAAGAAGAGCAATGGTATGAAGGAGAGGGTAGATCTACTGAGGAAGTTCTCACAACTCGACCTATCTCGGTAAGGCAAACAGCAGTTTGGAAATGACCGTTTAACCCATAACTCCATGGATTTAGTGCCTTCAATTCCTCAACTTAAGTAAATAGTACCACTTTATACAGTCAGGAATGTGTACAGCAGTTTTGAAATCATCCTTTAATCCTTTACCCTATAACCTATTTACAGTAAAACTCGGTTATTATGAATTCCAAGGGACTTGAGGATTTACTTCGCTCTAAACATTATTCGCTATATTGATAGTACAAAATTCGTTATAAATTACAGGTATTTCCCTGGTTTGCAACTGAACTTTATATTCAGTGCCATATTGAAATTCATTACCAAAATACATGTATGCGGTCACATTCTATATTCATACACTGGTTATTTTTTACCTTTTACTACCATTTAATCTTGGAATACAATTTAGGATCTATGTCACATCTTCAAGTGAAATAAAGGAAAAGAGAAATCAGCAGCGATTAAACTATTTGTTAGCCCATATGCGGTGTAGTCTCTTAAATTTCCAAGATACCAAACACGTAAATACACTTGTGTGTACGGTTTGATTAACACTTTAGCTGTTATATGCTCATTTCACTTGTGCTGTTATTAATATTAAGGAATTATCATTCCGTGTTAATATAACTGACCTCTAATTTCTAAATCATTGAGTTTCAGTTTACCAATCTCCTGCTTCAGCGGTTGAGAGTTATCAAATTTATTTATTCTTTTAAATATCCAATCAAACAAGTCGAAATAATCAGACCTGGTTATGTAAATGACACGACAATCGGATTACTTAATCTTTTTCGTCTACATGTAGGAAAGTGACATGATATTGGGCCAGTTTCTTACGCATATCTATAATTCTACACGGACAAAGATATACGTTTACTTGAGAACTGAAAGAAAATAACCGGTATGCATAGTTATAACACGTACAAGCTCAAATTATACTTTCAGGACAAATGGAGGTAACAAAGCATTATGATTAAACCATGTTAATTTTACGGTACCGTAATAATGGATCAATTCACAAGTCACCCAGATCTTATTGTGTGTGTTTAACATATATGCGTCAAGGTGTTTATCGCCCAAACTACATAAGTGACTGAAGACTGAAGCAAGATGAGACTTAGCTTTAACGAAGGTATTTTAAAGCGTTTTATGGATGAAGGTACTTGAAAAGCAGTTCGCCTTAAGCGAAAATTCGCTCTAACCAAATTTGTACTAAGCATTATATCCTGTACAGAATTAATAAAGAGATCGGCCGGGGAATGAAATTTATATAAGCCAAAATTCTCCTTATCAGAGTTCGTTATAGATAACTTTTACTGTATAGCTTTGATGACATGTGATCACTTAAAGCAGGTTAAAAGTAAAGCAGAATGTGCCTAAAGGCACATTCTGCTTTACTTTCAGCCTACTTTAAGCTAGTGTCTGCTAGGATCTAGAAAATATTTCTTCTGGTCCATAATTATTTATGTCTGTGTAAAATGGATTTATTTTCATTATTTGAGGAATAAATGAAGAGGCATATTTATTGGGTAAGGGGTTAATTAGATTCATTCAGTTATATAAAGCCATCTGTTTCTTGTCTTGCTTGGAAGAGTTTTAGGTTAGGATGAGTTATCTCCCTTAGAAATATATTTTACACTTTGTTGCTATGGATGATGTCTAGATTATTGGTCGTATTCGAATCATCGAGTTTGTGGTCAACGAAAAGTGGGCGGAGCAAATGCGCGAAGATTTACTGATGTCAACGATTTTGGCCCGACTCGAATAGAAATTGTAGTCAACGAAAACTTTGTACTTCCGGGCGAATGGAAATGAATCAAACACCCGTTAAAACAGTCGTAATGCTCCCAATTTTTATATACGCACATAATGCCATGTGATCTGGATCCAATCGATTAATTGAGAGGGTCTTTATGTTTGTTTTATCTAGAGACACTAATCACGTGGTATAAACGTGGTCACGTGACTAAATCAACGCTCGATTTTAGGGTTTGACAACATTTTGTCAACGGAAAACATCAAGTCGTGATTCGAATAGAACTTGTTGACAAATATTCCAACTAACGCGATAGTTGCCCTGATTCGAATACGACCATAGAGATCCAAAACTTGTTGTCTCCCTTTGATTAAGATATTATAATAATGAGGCAAGGATGAGTTGTCTCCCTTACTAATTCTCAACCTCTGCTGTAACAACATAAATTATAATAGTCACTTTCCATGAGTCAATTTTTTGGGGACGAGGCATTATATTTGTCTTACAGACAAAGCCATCCCTCAAGTTTTTGTTTGCTTGGTTTTTTTTTTAAATCCGAAGAGCAGTTGAATAGGAGTGACAAACATTTTGGATCCAGATCAGACATTGTGTGACTGATCTGAATCCAAACAGTTTGCAAATGTTAGCAATGATTCTTGGGCATACAGACGTAAAGGTTGCAACACTCCTGAAATTGGTGCAGACCTGTGTCAGACAGCTCCTTTAGATTCCACACTGTTTGCCAATCTCTTTGAGGCCGTTCGTGATTATTCAAGATATAGATTTTCTTTCATTTTGGTTAAACCTATTTAAATTTAGTAACGGATCAAATAAGTAACAAGGGAACTAACTGTATATGAGCTCAATGAGATAAATGTCATCAGTTTTGACTGTCTCCCTTTGTAAAAGAACACTCTAGGTCATAAACACATTTAACCCTTGCGACATAAATAATATTCATTATTAACAAACAGTGTACTTACAAGACGCTTGTCCTATGCAAACTGTGTAGACCCTGATCAGGGTTTGCACTGTTTGTCATTATGCAATTTATTGCTAAAATCAACCATAACTAGTGAAAAATGGACTAGACTAAATTGGAAATTGTTCATTAAAAGTTTCAGGGGTGAATGGGTTAATATAAATATCTCCCTTCTTTTGCCTATTTGAGTACTTCCTCATCTGTTTTTATTATGTTTGCAATATGATATCTTCGATAATTAACAATGGTACTTAAATTACTACTTTAAATAAATTATAGTTGAACCTCTGTACAAGGGTAATTCAATTATATAACATAACAGTCTCTAAAGACAGATTATTTCTTAATGCAGGACAATAGTAATGCAGAAAGCTCCTATAGGAGCTTTCTGCATTACTATTGTCCTGCATTTAGCTGCCACTTTCAGGAGCACTCTGTAGTTCAATTGTAATTTGATTTGAATGTCATGGCACACAATTTTGATTGTAGATAATAATATATTACCCTAACTATTATAAAAATCCTACACAAGGAAGTTGTTAGATTGTCTATTATGGCAACATGTTTTAACTTATTTGTCCCTTAAACTTTTAATATGATATTCCAGATTCAAATTAAGTCGTGGCCATTTTTCATTATCTTGACTTGAGATTCTTTTTAAAATATAAAATCAAATGACAAACTGTGCAGACCCTGATCAGAGGGCTCCTTTAGGACAAGTGTACTCATCACATGGACACTGTTAATGATGAGTATACTTGTCGCTAGGGTTCAATGTGTTACCCTCGTCCCTGCAATAACATCAACTTTCATCTGCCTTATTTCCCAAATATAGATTTTTGGAACACCCGGTATTTTGGCTTAACTCTTTGAACCCTAGTAGGCGTGCTTTTCAAACATTGTACATGTGAATAGTACACATGTCCTATACAAACAGTGAAGACCCAGATCAGAGGGCTCCGAAAGGAGCCCTCTGATAAGGGTCTTCACTGTTTGTCATAATGCCAAAAATGGACAAAAACAACCCTTAAAAGCCAGAAATGGACTAGACTTAAATCTAAACTGGAATTGTCCATTTAAAGTTTCAGGGAGGAAAGAGTTAATAAATATTGAAATGAGTGTAAAACAGTTTGGATCTTTATCAGACACCATGCTACATAGCATCTTATTATGAGGGTCCAAACTGTTTGCAAACTATTGTACTCAGGGTAAGGCAATGGAGGGATTAAATTACATCAACATAAATCAATTATGGAAAATTTATGCTTTAGTGCTGTATATGTTTTGAAGACAGGGAGGTTTCTTTTTTTTGCAGTCATTAATATGTACCGTAAGAAATATGTTCTATATCCTAGCAGATGATAGCTTTAATCAGGCTATACACTAACAGATGGTAGCTTAAAACAGGCTGAAGGTAAAGCAGAATGCACCTTAAGGTGCATTCTGCTTTACTTTCAACCTGGTTTAATTGGTTACCCTTCATCAAAACTAGAAACTGGGTATAAGATAATGGTTTATGGATGCAATGACAAATATGAAAATGTTGTATATACAGGTGTGACGGTGGATTTAACTCAGCACTAAGGGACTATGTAGAACATGGGTACCAGAAAGACTCGGTGTCTCTGAATGTTGGTGATTCTGTGATGCACGAGTTTACAAAGCTATTAGAAGTTGCAGCACAAGGATTAAAAAAGTAAGTTTTATTTTATCTGGCATTTGCATATATTTGGTGGTTTTGAAAACAGTGTATACCTTTATATAGAACAGAATACAATTTTTTTAAAGGTCAAGGTCACTATGGATGAGAACTTTGAGGAACCGTCTTATTTAGGTCTACACTGTTTTAAAAAGCCCACAATAGCAGGAGAAGGGTTATAACTACTGACTTGATAAACCAGTAACCATATATGGTCATGTCAGACAAAGGGTGACATGGTCTCACCAGGGGTTATATTTAAGTGTTTCACATACCAGGGCTGCCATAAGTTGACATGAAAAATCCTAAGATTTCCCAATTTGCATTTTTCAAGTGCGATTTTACGAATTGTACCTTTACCCCATAGCCTGTTTCTAGTTTTGTTGACATGCGACTTCTTAAAGCAGGCTGTAAGTAAAGCAGAATGCGCCTAAAGGCGCATTCTGCTTTACTTTCAGCCTGCTTTAAGCTACTGTGTACCAGAAAAAAATCCGAAGATTTAGGAAAAATCCTTTACTTTCAGCCTGCTTTAAGCTACTGTGTACCAGAAAAAAATCCGAAGATTTAGGAAAAATCCGAAGAAATGGCAGCCCTGATGCAGAGTGATAAGAGGGCTGTTTGAGAGACCTTTAATCTGAGTGTACATATAGCAGAGAGTTAGATGCTATTGTCAATACAGTTGATGGTAAAGTGGCATTGAATCTTTAGTAAGCAATCAAGCATGCAAAACTAGATGTACAGTGCTACCTCTCTATAACGACATCCATTGGGAGATGAAAAAGTGTGTTATTTGGAGGGAGTAGTAGTAGTCGTTATAGGGAGGGAAATTTGCTTACATTTGCAAACAGCTTTAATCAAGATGAGATGCAGGGTTATGCAGGGTCTGATCTGGATTCAAGCCGTTTGTCACTTGTCATTAAGTTTTTTTGTGTAAAAATGTCCAATAATTTTATGTAACTTTGAGAAAAACAGTAGACGACAACTTTAAGCAGACGATATTACAGCAGAAAAACCGTAAGACATAATTGTCCTGTTTAGGGAACTGTGACAAGGGTTGTTGTAAGGAGGGAATTGTTGTTAGAAGGGCCGTTGTAGGGAGGGAGCACTGTACAATATAAAGATAGTGATATATTCATTACAGAGCGTTAGATGTACCATATCATGATGGTTATATCCTATTTTGCAGAGAGTTAGATGCTTTTGTCAACACAGTAGATATTCTGGATGAGTTTCTGCGAATTGGAGACAAGAAACAGACACTGCGTGATTCCAAACACAGGGTAGGTTTTCCTGGTGTAGGTCTTGATTGGTGAACTCTTTTCTAGATAGGTTTCTTTTTCAGAATTTAAGATAGGTACCAGAAGTTGCCGAAAGTAAGTTGAAAGTACAGCAGAAAGCTCCTATAGGATCTTTCTGTTTTACTTTCAGCCTACTTTAAGTATAAGCAGCTCTCTGTTAGGATGTAGGAGTTGTTTTCGATGGCTGAAATATTATGTAAATGTAGATATATGACCTTACATTTTTAGGCATTTATAAAAATTCTGTATATGTCTAAAATACCAAGCTCCATATAAGCAGAGAAATTCCAAAATACATGAATTAAAATCCCCAACCCAGGTTTACCCTTTCATCAACAAATTAAACTCCTACTCTTACCATTTCATTCTGTCTACTAAACTTTGTTGCTAACTGAAGAAGTACTGATACAAGTGTTGATCAGTTTGGATCCTGATAAGATGCTGCTTTACATAGTGTGTAATTTAGATCCAAACTGTTTGCAAAGTCCACTTTGGGTCACCTATGTTGGTGAGAGGGTTAAATTTTACATACAAGGAGGGTTGTAATGTTGTGGCTACTCATTAGAATTGTCTCAAACAGACTATTTTAATGAGTAGTCACATGATTGGGTTTAGTAGAAACATAAATGAGAAAATATTGGGAGCTTTAAGGCCTTTCGCTACCGGAAGTCGGTCTTGCGGGCGAGCGGATATGCGTCTGGACGACACAGACTTTTTTCGTACGTGTTTATACTAGAAAATTTATATAAAGGAAATGTTGATATAAATTAGTATAATCCTTCATAGCGCAGTTAGTATAGTGGTTGACTATAGTGGTTGACTAGCAATCCAAAGGTCATAGGTTCGAGACCCATCCGATCCAAATATTTTTTTTAGTGTCCGATTTATTGACTTGTCAATCCATAACGCAGTAATCAAGAGACATGTTATGTTTAGTCTTCGTTGATTAGTACTAGTGATGTTTACGGTCCAAGTATATGTCCACTTACCTGTACGTTTTAGTTTAATGACTTACAAGTCAATTAAATCGGTAAACATGTAAACGATTTGATCGAACTATAAAGCCACACCTTGAAGCTTATCAATACGCTAACCTTTTCAAGATCGATATTGCCCATTATAATTATGTTCAAACAATATAATAAACCTTGTATGCAAGTCCATGAATAAATAATAATGCATTTTAATGACGAAGTTTTAATTCTAAGGTAGGTAACTGTATCTTAACAACAAATATCTCACATTTTAATAGGAAAATATGTTATGACAACAAATCCTGACTGTAATATTTCCTAATTTTTTCAGACTGACTAGTTCATCAACCATATATTTGAATAAAATGAAAACAAATATACATTGAATGAGTCAGTTTTTTGTAATTCAATTTTTTAGCATTTTGCAAAATTTAAATAGCTGATAACATCTTTCTGAACACCTTTATTCAAAATGTTTTTACCTTTTCTTGTAATGAATGTTGTGGACTACTTATTGGGCGAGAATTATAGTCATTAGCTTTATTCATTTTTAAGAAAAATAAAATCATCAAAATTCTAGGTTTTTGTCAGAAAAAAGACCTTTAAAGACAAACCACACGATAAATTTTGCCTATATTTACACACATTGTTTCTTAGGCTATTATCATTCTTCATGAAAATTTTCATAACAATCGTATGGAAACTACGCGCATATGCAAAGTACCTTAACTCCTTGCATGCTGGGTAATTTTTTCATCTGCAACAATTCTCGTCTGCTACTGTTCTATAAATAGAATTCTAAGTTTCTTTTCAAAATGGTCAGTGTATCAGACGGTGCATCAGCACTCAGCAGGCATCTCATCAGGATCCAAACTGTTATCATGATTTCACATCTAGCATGCTTAGAGTTCAGTTATATTGATCCTTTTTAAATCATTGGATGAAGAGTTTAGTATACTCATTGCATGCCATGCTGTTATTTATTTGCCTATTGTAAAAACACTTTGCCTTACTCCTGTTATTAACCCATTACCCCATAGCCTGTTTCTATTTCTGAAGACAGATGACCACTTGAAGCAGGTTAAAAGTAAAGCAGAATGCACCTTAAGGCGCATTCTGCTATACTTTCAGCCTGCTTAAAGCTTCTATCTACTAGGGTATAGAAACTATTTCTTGTGATACATTTTTATAACTATAAATTGGGACTTTTTTTCTTCGGTGAAGGAATAAAATAGAGGCGTAAAAAGCCGTATTCTTGGGGTAATGGGTTAACCTAGATTGAAGCCTTTTGAAAACAGTGTAGATCCAGATCAGACAGCTCCTGTTTATTTGTATTATCTTCTAATATCAGTCTGCAACCTAACCAGTGGGATATTTTTCATATTTTTATCTAACCCTTTACTCCATAGATATACATTTTAACATTATCAATTTATTCCTCCGCTGAAAAAAATTATTCAGATTTATACAGTCATAAACAATTATCATAAGAAACCATTTTCTGTTATTTAGCACATGGTAGCTTAAAGCAGGCTGAAAGTAAAGCAGAATGCACCGTAATTCTGCTTTACTTTAAAACCTGCTTTAAGTGTGCACCTGTGTTCCAAACTAGAAACAGCCTATGGGGTTATGGGTTAAAGACAGGTGACCCTTAAGGTACCATCTGCCAAGATGAAAACAATCTAATGGTGCACATTCATGACCGTAAAAAGTGTAACTATTCTCTTCTGTGGAGGAGTAATTAAATCAAAGACATAATAAATACTTATCTATTGGGTAACGGGTTTAAGTTGAAATATTTCAGATTGTTAAATATGAAGTACCAGTAACAATTTTTTTTTAAATTTGATTAGTTAGAGTGGAAGTTATCTTAAGGGGAAGTAGTTTTACAAAGGTTGACAGACAGAATTGTTTCATAGCAATTCAATATTTTTTGTATACAAAACAGGGTCAGATGCTGTATCATTTGTGTAGTTTTCCTTCCTTTTTGTTCTAATTTAAAAATTGAGGAAATTAATTGCAGCTCACAGGTCCAGGCTTACCCACACTGATGGAACAGTTGACGCGCGTGAGATGTGACATATTACATCTACAAACTAAGGTTAGTGAATCTCACAATATTGTGATTCTCATGATGGACTTGTTTGAAAAGTGATGGACATGTGTTATGTTGGAGTTAGAAAGGCTATAGATAGAATAGGAGAAGCTGTGATACGAGTCAGAAATGGCATGCCAATAAGATTACATGATTGCTTCAGGAGTGAAGAGGTAAAGAAACAATAAATTCAGAATTTAAATAAATCCTGTATTAACCCCTTACTCCATAGCCTGTTTATTCATTTTGAAAACAGGTGATCACTTAAAGCAAGTTAAAAGTAAGGCAGAATATGCCTTAAGGCATATTCTGCCTTACTTTCAACCTGCTTTAAGTGTTCCCCTATCTTCAAAACTAGATCAGATGCTGCATAATGTGATGTCTCTTTAGGATCCCAAACTGTCTGACACTCTAACCCTATTTTAACAGAATATTTTGGATTTTCTAACTTCTGAAAAGAATAGATGACATATTTTAATGTAGCATATAAAAATATAACTTAAAGTTAAGTTAAAGGAGTTGAAGTTCAGCGGTTATAGTTAAGATGTTTTGAAGTGGTATATTTCTTCTTATATGTTTGGAGACTGCATTACTTAGAGGGAGTGTGTTTATATTGAAGTACAGTCGAACTTCGATATGTTAAACTCGTTTAACTCAAACTATCAGATAGTTGGACATATGAACTGCATTATTTCATGCTCGGTTAAGTCGAACATACCCATATTTCAAAGTTAAAACATGGCTTAGCTGCGTTTTAACTTTGAAATACTGGTATGTTCGACAATACCCACTTCGAGATATCAAAGTTAGACTGTATATGGTGTATTATTTTGACAATAGGCAGTCACTGTAAAACCAGTAATTTATAGCTTTGCCTGTGTACATAAAAATATGTATTATACCAATTTAGTTTCCTGAAATAGATAACTAGCGTTTCATCAAGTGGGCTATTAAGTATCCTTTAAACATTTCTAAGAAAACAAATTCAAAGCACTGTTGAATAAGAATTTACACCATAGCCTATTCCTAGTTTTGAGGACAGATGACCACTTAAAACAGGTTGAAGTTAAGCAAAATTCTCTTTTGGAAGCATTCTATGTAGGAAATGATTTTTATGGTGCATATTTATGACTGTATAAAGTTGAACTATTGTCTTTAGTAGAGGCAGAAATTAAAGGCATATAAAGGCGTAGTTATGAAGTAATGATTTAAATAAAAAATGTTATTATGCAGAGCTCCAGGTAAGGGGAGTATTGCAAAAACATAAACCATTATTTCTGCAATTAAACACTATGGTGTCACTACTCATTAGAATCGTCTCGAAGAGACGATTCTAATTAGTAGTGACACCATAGGATTTGATGCTGAAATGAAAAAATGATAGAATTTGTTCATTTTTCTCCCTCTTATCTGGAGCTCTATTCAAGGCTATAAAAAATTTGAGTTGAGTGAAATATTATTCACAAGCATTCGATTGGTCAGATTTGAGCAAAAGCTCAGGTCTTACCAATCAAATACTTAAGAACGAAATTTGACTCAACTCAAACTCTTTATAACCTTGGGGCCTGGTTATGTGTGTTGCAGGCTCAGGAGACTATACAGTTTGCCTCGTTGCCATCGGAGTACGAGTACCTTGACAGTGTTCAAGGGGAGGGAATTGACAGCGGAGGACATCTCAACTCTGGCAGCTTCCTCAAGTCTGTGTACAGACCATGTATACCACAGTCAAAGTTTGAGGTAAACCACTTAACTCTTTCCTCCCTGAAATTTTAAATGGACAATTCCAGTTTCCATTTTAGTCTAGTCCATTTCTGACTTTTAAGGGTTGTTTTTGTCAATGTTTGGCATTATGACAAACAGTAAAGACCCAGATCAGAGGGCTCCTTACGGAGCCCTCTGATCTGGGTCTTTACTGTTTGCACAGGACAATTTAATATTCACATGCACATTGTTTGAAAAGTACGCCTATATACGGGTCAAGGGTTCAAAGGGTTAACTCATTACCCCATGGCATGTTTCTAGTTTTGAAGACAGGTGACCACTTAAAGCAGGTTGAAAGTAAAGAATGATGATTGAAAGTAAAGCAGAATGTGCCTCGTGGTGCATTCTGCTTTACTATCATGCAGCCTGCTATAAGCTACCATCTGCTAGGATATAGAAAATATTTTTAATTGTGAATATTCATGACTGTATAAAGTGGAATTAATTTCTTTAGCAATCATCTTACTGCAGAAGTCTCTGTGTTACCGTACTTCAGTTAGTTAACATTACCGGATGAGTGTTCTTTGAAACTTGGGTTGTTGCCCAAAAGTTTTTGAAAATGTTGATAACCCATTAAAGCGACTCGCAACCAGATGGTGCATTAAAAATAGTAATTTGTAAATATGTGTCAAACGCTTATATAAATGGTAAAGAATTAGTTTCGGATAAGAAATTCTGTTTAAAAAAATGTATTTCAATAAAAAAAAATATTGGTCTCTGGTGGGATTCGAACCCGGGGCCCGGCATTGGCGGACAGAAGGCAAAATAGGGGAAACCGCTTAGACCAATGGACCACGGAACTATCCGTATACCTCGGATCGATTTAACGTATTTCAATGTAAAGCGATCGAAAGTGCATACAACTTCGTAATTCGGCTCGTGTTTATGTCTGAGCCCGTGTAGAGAAGCAACAACAACAACTATACCGTCTACTAGTCGGTATAGAAAAACGATGGAAAATATCTAAAAATCTAAGATTCGGTGACGATTCTTGAGACTTTTTTTGGACTGATCATATTTTTTTAATGTCAGAAGCCAAATAATGCCACAAATTTGCTTTTATTTGAGTATTTTATTTTATTTTGACAAGAACACCATCCGGTTGCGAGTCCCTTTAATACTGAAGAAAATAGTTTCAATTTATACAGTCATGAATAAGTATTGTAAGATAATTTTTCTATATTCTAGCAGATTATAGCTTAAAACAGGCTGGAAGTAAAGCAGAATGTGCCTTAAGGCACATTCTGCTTTACTTTCAACCTGTTTTAAGTGATCACTTAATTTCAATACTAGAAAAAGGCTATGGGGTAATGGGTTAAGCAGAACCATGCAGAGATCATAATGGGTTCAAGTTAACTCTTTACCACATAGTCTGTTTCTAGTTTTGAAGACAGGTGACCACTTAAAGCAGGTTGAAAGTAAAACAGAATGCCTCTTAAGGTGCTATACTGTCAGCCAGCTTTAAGCTACTATATGTTAGGGTATAAAAAATATTTTGAATGGTGGAGATCCATGACTGTTTATGGTGAACTGTTTTCTTCATCGAAGGAATAAAAGTCATTAACCCTTTCCCCCATAGAAGCGCCTTTTAGCGCATTCAGTTTATTCTTGCCTTGAAGAAAAAAGTTCCAATTTATACATTCATAAATATGTATAATACAAAATATTTTCTATATTCTAGCAGATGATAGCTTAAAGCAGGCTGAAAGTAAAGCAGAATGTGCTTAAAGCGCATTCTGCTTTACTTTCAACCTGCTTTAAGTGGACACCTATATTCAATACTAGAGATATGCTATGTGGGAAAGGGTTAAAATGTATATCTATGGAGTAATGGGTTAAAGAGATTCAAAGAAGTTATATTTTCTTTTTCTTTTAGGTGAAGAAGTTGCGGCATGGCCGGACCACAAATTTACAGTTGACACTGGACATACAGACAGGCAAATACAGCATACTGAAACAGGCCAGCAAAGAGACATTGGACCAGAATGCCATATCACATGACAGAAGTAAGCCATCTGATTGGATAAAGACCATCCAATAATAAAAGTCATGTCTTTTAAACTATGAACCCCTTGTGAGGCGTATACACATCATTTCAAAACAGTTTAGCTGTGAAGAGTACACTTGTCTTATGCAAACAGTGTAAACTCAAATCAGAGGACTCCTTCAGGAGTCATATTTATTTCATTCAAGGAATCTATTAAACATGATTATAAATGAGCACAAATGTAAGATTGTATTTATTACATATACATCTTAAAAGTTGACATTGTTAATGGTAGTGTTATCAAGAACTAGAACTCCAGATAAGGGGAATGTTTCGAAAACTAGAATCATCATTTCTTTTTTTAATCCTAGGGTGTTACTACTCATTAGAATTGTCTCGAAGAGACAATTCTAATGAGTAGTAACACCATAGGATTTTGTGCTAAAATGATCGATTTTTTCAGTTTACTCCCTCTTATCCGGAGCCCTGGGGGCCTTTTCATAAAACTTCGTACGACAAATGATGTCGTAAGTCAGATTATGAAAGTCTCAATTATTATTTATTTCTCAACCTAATCCTGTCTTGTGACATCTCTTTGGAATCGTCTTTTCAAGATGATTCCAAAGAGATGTCACAAGATAGGATTAGAATGAGAAATCATAAACTAAATGTATCTGAAAGTTTTTACTTATGACCGTTTTTGTCATACAAAGTTTTATGTACATCATTTGGTATCCTGCTTCATACAATGAGGATTGGCAAACAGGGCTTGACCCAAGCCCAACAATGGATAATGAACTTATGTACGGCTTTAGCCCTATACTTCTTAGGGTATTGAAGATAGGTTACTTATAGCAGGTTATAAGTAGAGCAGATTGTGCCTTTAGGCACATTCTGCTTTACTTTTAGCCTGCTTTAAGCTTCCATCTGCTAGAATTTCTTATGATAAATATTCACGACTGTATAAATTGGAACTGTAATTTTCTTCAGTGGAGGAATAAATGTTTAAAGGTGTTAAAATGTGTATATATAGGGTAGTGAGTTAATGCACTGCTAGAGAGGAAAGGGGGGGGTGTGATAATCTCTTTTCAATGTTTTAGATTTTATTTTATTTTCCAGTTTTACATCTCATTAAATCCACCAAGGACAAATGCAGCCTAGATGTCATACTGGATGGCAAGAACAAGCAGACATATATTTTTGAAAATCCTCATGCACGGGAGAACTTCTGCCTGCAGATACGACAGATGAAGAACATGCACTCAACAGAGACAGAAATAGAACAGATCTCGCTATACATCGGAACATGGAACATGGGTCAGTATTGAAGGAAAACTTCCTAACACTTTCATTTTAACCCTTTAACCCGTAGCTTATTTCTAGTTATGAAGATAGGTGGCCACTTAAAGTAGGCTGAAAGTAAAGCAGAATGTGCCTTAAGGTTGAACCCTGGTGGAGCCCCTAGCAGGGTCTGTGATGATGTCATAATTTTATATATTTCGGGCTAACCCCTTTAGATCAATTTAGAAGAAAAAAAATATCTATTTTGACCTCAGACACCTTCCTACCTTGTTGCAGTTGTGGGGCTTAATTGTTTAGTGTATGTTTTTGTATTATTTGATAAAGTTTACCCATTCTGCCAAGAACTAAAGGGAAGGCAGATCAGTAGTTTTGATCCCATGGGCTGTTTTGCAGTGAGTGAGATTAGCCGAAATAATCTTCCTGAAATAGTCCCTCATTATCATTATCATCCTATCATTCTTCAGGGGCCCTTTTAATAAAACTTTGTACCACAAATGTTGTCGTAAGTCAGATTATAAAAGTCTCAATTATTATTTATTTCTCCATCAAATCCTGTCTTGTGACATCTTTTTGGAATCGTCTTAGAAAGACGATTCCAAAGAGATGTCACAAGACAGGATTAGATAAAGAAATCAGAAATTAAATGTATTTTAAAGTTTTGACTTACAACAACATTTATCGTACAAAGTTTTATGAAATGGGCCCCTGCGCTATAGATGACCTATTCTGTGATGCAGTGCCATAAAACCCAACTCTGTTCATCCATAATCCATTTAGAAAGTCATCGGTGTCAGGGTTAATCCATTACCCCATAGATACACCTTTTTACATCTTTAATTTATTCAACCACCTAAGAAAAACAATTCACTTGATACAATCATGAATATGTATCATAAGAAATATTTTCTATATCATTGCAGATTGTAGCTTAAAGCATGCTGAAAGTAAAGCAGAATGCCCCTTAACCCATTACCCCATAGCCTGTTTCTAGTTTTGAAGACAGATGACCCCTTAAAGCAGGTTGAAAGTAAAGCAGCATGTGCCTCAAGGCATATTCTGCTTTACTTTCAACCTGCTTTAAGTTTTCACCTGCTAGGATAAAGAAAATGTTTCTTATGGCATATAGTCATGACTGTATAACATTGAACTAATTTCTTCAGTGATGGAATAAATCAAAGGTGTATTGATGTTGTAATGGGTTAAGGGTCATTCTGCTTTACTTTTAACCTGCTTTAAGTGGTCATCTATATTCAATACTAGAAACAGGCTATGGGGTAATCATAATGGGTTTAATGTTTTTGCTCTTCACAGGTGATGCCAATCCTAACCAGAGTTTAAGTACTTGGCTGAAGTGTGTAGGAAAAGGTAAATGCCGTGACCGGGTGCTCGGAGTTATCCCCCATGATATATATGTGATAGGAACTCAAGAAAGCTCCATGACTGAGAAAGACTGGGTCAACACACTCAAAGCTGGGCTCAAAGGTAAGACTTAACCCTTTCCTTAATAGGAAAAAAATACCTATATCCAAGCCTGTTCAACCCATTTCCCAATTAGCCTGTTTCTGTTTTGAAGGTACATGTAGGTGACCACTTAAAGCAGGTTGAAAGTAAAGCAGAATGTGCCTTAAGGCACATTCTGCTTTACTTTCAGCTTGCTTTAAGCTGCCATCTTCTAGAATATACAAGATATTTCTTATGATACATATTCATAACTGTATAAAAATGGAACATTTTTCTTTAGTAGAGGAATAAATCAAATGTGTTAAAATGTGTATCTATGGAGTAATGGGTTAAGATAGAATACTGCTGAAAGCAAGATGAAATTAAGCAAGAAGCCTTCAAAGGTACTTGAGTTTGGAGGATTAGGTAGAGGCGCTTTATAGCTCTTCTGTAACTCAAATACAGTCATGTGAATGTATAATTTGTCACCTTACATAAGCTTGATGTAGCAATTTACCCATACTCTTATAAGTGCAACATACAAATCTGTATCTTTCCACTGAATCCTATGTTCTTGAAATGTGTACACTGTAAAGTGGGGTATATTTTACATTCTAACACACTTCGCAAACAAAGAAAAGACATATCTGTGTTTGAATTCTGAATAAAACACTCACATGCTGTAACGTTCTAACATGACGTCATATGGATTCGAAAATGCATATGCCAAGAAATGTAGGGCCGTTGCTTTGGTGCAAATTCAGGTTAAATTATGTGTTAGAAATGAAATAATAAATTAATACCAGTGTTTTATCTAGCAATCAAACACGGATAGTCGTTTAGATGCTTGTAATTAAACCACTCGGCCTAAAGGCCTCGTGATTAAATTACTGCGCATCTCAAACTCCTACCAGTGTTCAGTTGCACGATAAAACACTGGTATGCATTTATTATTTCTTAATTAGGGTTCACTGGGTTAAGATATTATATTTCATAAAATTGTTTATGAACTGAGTATATTTCCTCTGTGATATTTCAGCATGTGTGTTTATGAAATCAGTATATTTTCTGTGAGATAATTCAGCATGTGTGTTTTTGAAATCAGTATATTTCCTGTGAGATAATTCAGCATGTGTGTTTATGAAATCAGTATATTTCCTGTGAGATAATTCAGCATGTGTGTTTATGAAATCAGTATATTTCCTGTGAGATAATTCAGCATGTGTGTTTATGAAATCAGTATATTTCCTGTGAGATAATTCAGCATGTGTGTTTATGAAATCAGTATATTTCCTGTGAGATAATTCAGCATGTGTGTTTATGAAATCAGTATATTTCCTGTGAGATAATTCAGCATGTGTGTTTTATTTCCTGTGTGATATTTCAGCGTGTGTGATGATGGAGGTGGAGCTAGTGGAGGTGTGTACTCTGTGGGGAATCCGATTGGCTGTCCTAGCCAAGCCAGAGTTCAAGAACTGTATCAGTCGTGTTCAGAGTGCATCAGTCCGCACTGGCATTGCTAATGCTCTCGGTGAGTACATGGCATCACTTCAATTTGTCCATCTTTATTGTAATGTATGTTACAATGTTTTTGTAGGTGATACACTTTTCTTTATCCCTGCACTCAGCTCATTGTTTATCTCTTTTTTTTATTATTTGATTTTCAGGTAACAAAGGGGCTGTTGCTATCTCATTTTACTTCAATGGCACATCATTCTGCTTTATAAATACTCATCTCACATCAGGCCATGAAAGATGTAACAGGTAAGTGAAAACAGATAGCAAAATGTTATTCTTTTCCCACTTAACTTTGTCCATAATTCTGGAACTACATGCGATAGAGACTTCTTATTTGGCATGTGTATTCAACTCAAGAAGCTATTGAGCTCAGTACAAGTTATATGTCAGACAAAGTCAATATCATCTAGAGGTCATGGTCACATCAGAGGTCATAGTGTTTCACAAAAGCATCTTGTTACACCTTTATTCATTCTTCCACTGAAAAAAATAGTTCCAGCTGATGGTAGCTTAAAGCAGGCTGAAAGTTACAACTATCAAACCAACTTAATCCATTATCCCATAAAAACACCTTTTTATGCCTCTAATTTATTCCACTGATAATATTACATGTAGTTCAACTTAACACAGTCATGAATTTGTACCATAAAAAATATATTCTATATCCTAGTAGATAATAACTTAAAGCAGGCTGAAAGTAAAGCAGAATGTGCTTGAAATATATTATGAAAAAACAACTTATGTATAGGTGGACTAGACTTAATTGGGAACTGGAGTTGACCATGTGTCAACTAGTTAATTAAACACAATTTTAGGTCTTTGACTGACTAAATTGTTGTTTTACTAAATTGTTGTTGTTGTTTTGCAGACGGAACCAGAATTACCGAGACATTGTGAAACACTTGACGATGTCACTGGGTCAGAAACATCTGAATCACTTTGATGTGACTAACCAGTTCCACCATGTTTTCTGGCTAGGTGACTTGAACTACAGAGTCGAGGAAGACGTCCATGTAAGTTCCCTACATTAACCCTTTGAACCCTAGTCCCGCATATTGGCGTCCTTTGCAAACAGTGTACATTTGAATAGTACACTTGTCCTATGCAAACAGTGAAGACCCAGATCAGAGGGCTCCTAGGAGCCCTCTGATCAGGGTATTCACTGTTTGTCATGATGCCAAACATTGACAAAAACAACCCTTAAAAGCCAGAAATGGACAAGACTTAAATGGAGACTTGAATTTTCCATTTAAAGTTTCAGGGAGGAATGAGCTAACACATACAACCCTAGCAAACAACATAGATATCTTAACCCTTAGCCCGCCAAATAAATTGTTGTCTGCTATATTTCTCGTCTGCTTCAAGTTTCAAAGTGCTTCAAAGTTGCTCAAAATTGCTGAAAATGTTGTACGAGTGTCAAACAGCTTGGAACCGGATGAGACGCCGAGTTACTGAGCGTCTCATCCGGATCCAAGCTGTTTGCATATGGAGCTATAGTCGTGAGTGGCAGGCTAAGGGTTAAAATAACCTAGATTGGCTATAGGCCAATTAGCAATGGTCATTGAGATGCTATTTTGGTAAATATAGAGTGAAGGGTTAATTCATGCATAGTATCAACTCAAGTTTATTTTTGACAGAAATTGCTGCTCAAGGTGCAGGAGAATGACATTCCCTATCTGATGGACAGAGACCAGTTGAGGATGGTACAGAAAAAGAAAACGGCTTTCTGCGGGTTTCGTAAGTGTTTACTATATATCCCATTTCAAGGGTAATGCAAAATCCCAAATATTAGTCTTAACATATTTTATTTCAAAATAATACATATTTTATAATCACACATAAATATACATTAGGATGAGAACGAAAGCAAAGTTTGCTTATAAAATTCTTCTCCCAAATATTAAAGCAGGCTGAAAGTAGCAGAATGCTCCTTAAGGAGCATTCTGCTTTACTTTCAGTCTGCTTTAAAAACTGAAATCAAGCTATTTGGGAAAGGGTTAATGGTTTTGGGTGATGTTTATGCCCTGCATGACTTCGTCGGGGGCATATTTTTTCTGTCTGTCTGTTTGTTTGTCTGGCTATACACAACTTAAACCTTGGCCATAACTTTGGAACAACATGTGATAGAGACTCCATATTTGGCATGTGTCCTCTATTCTAGAAGGTCTTGAGCGAGCTCATTACAACTTCAGGGCTGCCGTTTCTCTGGATTTGTCTGATATCTTCAGAGATTTTTCCTAGCAGATGGTAGTTTAAATAAGGTTGAAAGTAAAGAAGAATCGCCTTATGGTGCATTCTGCTTTACTTTTAACGCTCTTTAAGTAAACAGGCTTGAAATTAGAAAATTGGGAAAACCTAGGATTTTTCATGTTCAAGTTATAGCAGCCCTGCAACTTTGGTTATGCGATAGCAGCTTCATTATTTCTCCAGTGTATTCAACTCAATGAGCTCTTGAGCTTCAGCCTGCTTTAAGAAACTATCTATCTTTAATACTGGAAACAAGCTATAGGAGATACGGTAAAGTAAAATTGTTATTTTTTTACAGAGGAAGCTGACATCACATTCTTGCCAACCTACAGACTGGAGAGGAACATGCCTGGCTACAAATATGCCTGGAAAAAAGTCAAGACAACAGGGGTACTTAACCCTTTAACTCTTTCCTCCCTGAAACTTTAAATTGACAATTACAGTTTACATTTTAGTCCAGTCTATTTCAGACTTTTAAGGGTTGTTTTTGTTAATGTTTGGCATTATGACAAACAGTGAAGACCCTGATCAGAGGGCTCCTTTCGGAGCCCTCTGATCTGGGTCTTCACTGTTTGCACAGGACAAGTGTGTAATTCAGATTTACACTGTTTGAAAAGGACACCTATATGCGGGACTATTGTTCAAAGGGTTAATCCATTCATCTTTTTACACCTTTTATTAGTTCACCTGGAGCTAAAGGCATGGGATGAGCTAATATGACCGCTCTTCATCGAGCATCTGGCATCCAGCCACATTTTCAAACAACGTCTCTTCTGAAACCACTGACACAGAGCCGATATCACTTTAACTTTGTCAAAAGCATTATTGACAAGGGGGAATGAAATGTTAATGTTCAAAGTTTCTGGCTAGAGTTATTCCCCTTGCTGTGGGACTAATTTTTCTAACATCTTTAAAAATATTCTTCTCAGAAATTGAAAAAGCCAGACCTTTGATATTTGGTATGTATCAGCATAACCTAATGGTTATTTACCAATATTGTTCAAATTATGACCCCGGGCCAAAAAATGGGTGTTTTCCTGGGGGGCGTTTTCCTGGTAAAGGATTCAGCCCTGCATGGCCCTTTTGTTTTAGATAGAAGCTTTAAGAGCCAACTGAAAGTAAAGCAGTCTCCTTTGAGACGATTGTAAAGAGGAGTCAAACCATAGGATTTGGTGCTACAACAAGCAAAACAATTTTGGATTTGTTCAGTTTACTTTCTCTTATTTTGTGCCCTGATAGTTAAAATGGTTGTACATGTATTAATAACACACTGTTCTTCTTCAGGAACGGATCAACGCCCCATCATGGTGTGACAGAGTCGTGTGGAAATCTTACCGGGGACTATTCCTGGAAAATGTGGCATATGGTATGTGGCATAGTACAATTTGCCTCTGAATTGGCAGTATACTGATTTTTTGTTTGTATATTTTTCAAATACGTTATTTTCTGGTCCAAAAATTAAAACTGTTTCCTTTGAAATGATTTTTGGAGGTTCAGTGGAGAAAACATTATCCTTTCCCATTTAAACGCAATGCAATTTCTTAAAAGGGGTAAAATGACAAATTTATGAAAGTTTTGGCCACTCATTTTAAACGGTTTGCACTTGAAATAATAGTTTTATCGTTAACACATTTATTGGGAATGAATAACGTTTTCTCATGTATGATTATGTTTTAAAGAATCCAAGAAATGTTCGATTACATGGTATATGTTGCTTACATTGACACAGAATAGGGAAAAGCTGTGCAGAGTTCTTGCTTGAAATGATTCCTAAAGTCTAATTGAGGATCTGCAACTTTCCTTTTTCACATTTAGAAAAGAGGTCACTACTTAAAGTTCTGAATGTAAAACAGAATGTTCCTAAAGGAGGCTTCTTCTTTACTTCAGCCTGCTTTAAGCTTCCACCTGTAAAGATTCTGGAATGCCTTTTATATTTCATGTTCAGTAACTTCCTAGCTGGAGACTTCTTGTATTATGTATGACTACACTGCATTTTGCAATATACAGTGCTCCCTCTCTACAGCGACACCCAATGGGAGACACTGAGTGTTTGTGTTGTTCGGAGGGAGTCGTTATAGGGAGGGAACATGAAGACTTGACTTAAATTTGCAAACAGCTTGATTCCAGATCAGATGCCACGTAACGTGGCATCTGATCTGGATTCAAGCTGGTTGTCACTTGTCACTATGTCTTTTTCTATCAAAATAACCAATATGTTGCTTTTAGAGAAAGACAGCAGAAAACAATTTTAAGCAGCTGATATTGCAGCCGTGAAAAGGTTTAACATAATTATCTTCTTTTTGGAATAGCGGCAAGCGTTATTGTAAGGAGGGAATCGTTGTTCAGAGGAACACACACAATACTTGTCTCTAATTGAGTGTCGTTGTAGAGAGGGAGCACTGTATTACATGATATTGTTGTTTGTTCTCAGGCTATTCTGACAATATATTTTGTTCTCAGGCTGTTCTGACAATATATTTTGTTCTCAGGCTGTTCTGACAATATATTTTGTTCTCAGGCTGTTCTGACAATATATTTTGTTTTCAGGCTGTTCTGACAATATACTCAGTAGTGATCACAGGCCAGTGTTCTCATCATTTAACGTGGGCATTTCCTCCGAGTTCATCCAGAGCAGAGACTCCCTCATAGAAAAGGCACTTTTCCAAATAATTTTCCATTCCATTGAAGCACAGGTAAAAACTTACTTTATCTTAGTCATTGATTCAGTAAAACTTCTCTGTTATGACTTCTACAACGAATGCTTATAGATTGTATGACAGACATGTGGCAGCTTTCTGATGGCGCTTTCTGTTTTACTTTCACCCACCTGCCTTAAATATCTAACAGTTAACATTATTACCTGACTCTCTATTTAAGTGTTTATTAAGCATTTTTGACTGTTTTTTGGTAAAGAATTCCCAGACTTATGCTAGGTGACTGTTGACCGGTCAACAGTTGACTGTTGCACGGCGCTGTTGCCTGCGCGAAAATTGTGCGCAAACATTTTCTGCATCGACACCGTCTTACATAGATCTAGCATTTTACAGTTTTTTCGGGCCATATTTCTCTCTCGAACAATACCCTAAAAAGGCTACATATAGATAATCTAGTATTAAGAATGACTAGACTCCGAATAAAGAATGTTAAACCACTTGCAGATCTAGCATCTTCCTTTTATTAAACAAATTATGAAGTTACATTCTAAATGACGTCATGTCATCATGAATTTATGACGTAATTGAAACTAAGTGTCAATCAATTTTAGTCAATAAGACAATGTTTACATTTCAAATTGTATTTGAAAAAATGAATATTTCAGAGAAACCTTTTCTAAATACAGTGGTTGCGCGTTCTGTTGTTGTAGTGAATTAAATAAAGATATGATAAATAAATAATCTCTAGAATTTATACAGTTGTTCAAATCATGTAGATCTAGATCTAGCTTTTCATTCAGCCATGTACAATTCAGGAATTAGATCTGTCTTAAATAGAGAGTCCGGTAATAAATCACTTGTTTCATATTTACTTCGGGAACATTCAAATCATTGTCCCTCGGTAGCAGGGAAGACCTTGAGAACTGTTGCCCTCGGCCATTGGCCTCGGGCAACAGTTCTCAAGGTCTTCCCTTCTACCTCGAGTCAATGATTTGACTGTTCCCTCAGTACCTATGAAACAAGTGTATACTATTCTGCTTTACTTTCAGCCTGCTTTAAGGTACAATCTGCTTGGGTATAGAAAATTCATGACTGTATAAAAGGAAACTATTTTCTTCAGTATAGGAATAAATTATATGCATTAAAATTTGTATCTAAGGAGTAATGGGTTAAGTGAACAGAACTTATAACACTGTCTATATTGTTTGTTTCAGGTGAAGACGTGTTGTAAACAGTACTTCGAGCTAGTTTTTCATTCCACATGTTTGCAAGGTAAGAAAAACCCCATTCCCAATGAACTAATATCACCCAACCACAATTTGACCTTGACCTAATTGCATTTGATATATTTGAAATGAGCTACAATGCTTTGATACTTACACAGTTGATGCCTTACACCATTATTAATCCACTGGCCTATATCACCCAACCTTGATTTTGACCTCAACTGTGACCTAATTTCGACTTAAAATATCTAAAATGGGTTATTTTTATGCCCCCAAAGCTAGGCTTTGGGCGCATATAGTAATCGCACCTTGTGTGGGTGGGTGGGTGTGTGGGTGAACAAAAGCTTGTCCGGAGCATATCTCCTATACCTTACCAACTACGGAATCCAAATTTGGTGTGTGAGTACATCTTGGGATGGGGGAGTGTCACGTACCACTTTCAGGTCACGGTGACCTTGACCTTAAACCTCAATTTTACAAAAAGCTTGTCCGGAGCATATCTCCTATACTTTACCAGCTAGGGACACCAAATTTGGTGTGTGAGTACATCTTGGGATGGCCGAGTGCCGGGTACCACTTTCAGGTCACTGTGACCTTGACCTTGAACTTTAACCTGGATTTAACAAAAAGCTTGTCCGGAGCATATCTCCTATACCTTACCAGCTAGGGACTACAAATTTGGTGTGTGAATATATCTTAGGATGGCCGAGTGTCGCCTACCACTTTCAGGTCACTGTGACCTTAACCTTTACCTTTAACCTCGATTTAACAAAAAGCTTGTCCGGAGCATATCTCCTTTACCTTACCAGCTAGGGACTCCAAATTTGGTGTGTGAGTACATCATGGGATGGAGGTCTGGTTCAATTTTCAGGTCACTGTGACCTTGACCTTTAATCTCGATTTAACAAAAAGCTTGTCCGGAGCATATTTCCTATACCTTACCAGCTAGGGACTGCAAATTTGGTGTGTGAGTACATCTTGGGATGATGGAGTGTCCCGTACCACTTTCAGGTCACTGTGACCTTGACCTTTGACCTTGATTTAACAAAAAGCTTGTCTGGAGCATATCTCCTATACCTTACCAGCTAGGGATTCCAAATTTGTTGTGTTAGTACATCTTGGGATGGTTGAGTGTCAGATATCACTTTCAAGTCACTGTGACCTTGACCTTTGACCTTGATTAAACCAAAATCTTGTCCGGAGCATATCTCCTATACCTTACAAGCTAGGGATTCCAAATTTGGTGTGTGAGTACATCTTAGGATGGCGTAGTGTCGCGTACCACTTTCAGGTCACTGTGACATTGACCTTTGACCTTGATTTAACAAAAAGCTTGTCTGGAGCATATCTCCTATACCTTACCAGCTAGGGATTCCAAATTTGGTGTGTGAGTACATCTTTGGATGGTAGAGTGTCGTGTACCACTTTCAAGTCACTGTGACCTTGACCACAATTTTTACAAAAAGCCTGTCAGAAGCATATCTCATATACCTTACCAGCCAAGGATTCCGAATTTGGTGTATGAGTACATCTTGGGATGGCGGAGTGTCACATACCACTTTCAGGTCACTGTGACCTAGAAATTTGACCTTGATTTAACCAATAGCTTGTCCAGAGCATATCTCCTATACATTACCAGCTACGGATACCTAACTTGATTTGTGAGTCGACAATGTCAGAAAAATCGTACAATAGAATGTTATCATTTGTTTTCAGAGGTGTATACAAGTAGGCCAAACTCAACTTTCCAAGAAGCCAGGACGGGGTTTTATACTGTGCCAGTCTGGTGTGCCAAAGATGTAGACATGGTAGGTCATAGCTGTTCTGCCATACAGGGCAGCCATGAGTTGATAAAAATATCCCAAGATTTCCAAATTTTCATTTTTTTACAATAGAGACTTTATGAATCATACCTTTACACCATAGGCTGTTTTCAGTTTTAAAGACATGTGACTACTTAAAGCAGGTTGAAGGTAAAGCAGAATATGCCTTAAGGTGCATTATGCTTTACTTTCAACCTGCTTTAAGCTACCACCTGCTAGGATAAAAATCTGAAGATTTTGGAAAAAACCTAGAGAAATGGCAGCCCTGGCCAAACTGTAAATAGGTCGCTTACAAACTGAGTAAAGTTCAGTAATCAGCCATATTGCATTAAAATTTGTAATACCTGTATTATGACCCTTTATTCCCTGAAATGTTGACAAGTTTGCTTTGTTTGATCTCATGACTCAAACAAATATTTGTCAATCATTTTAAAACGTAGTCACCATAACAATACATTTAGACAAAATAAAGTCAAGTTTGATAACACCAAAAATACACCTGTAACACAAGAATTATGGCTTTATATTCATTGAAATTTGCAAGACTGAGCGTACAGTGAAACCTCTCTAAACAGTACTCTTATAAAACGATATTTTCGGTTTCAAAACCAGTTAATAATAGGTTGCAGCCTAATGCAGGATAAAAGTAAGGCAGAACGCTCCGTTTGGGAGCTTTCTATCTTACCTTTATCCTGCATTAAGTAGTCACCTGTTTTCTGTAATCTACCTCCTTTTCCAGCAAGTGTTTGGAGAGGTGTTACTGTAGATTGTGTCACTTTGCCACTCTTGTTTCCACTTCAGATGAATCCACTGTTTGGGGACCAAGACTTCCTTGCTGACCAACACATTATGATTTCTGTGATATCTAAAGACAATGATAATGAATCCTATGGTACGCAAACAACTTTTGCCTTAACCCTTTGAACCCTAGTCCCGCATATAGGCTTCCTTTTCAAACAGTATACATGTGAAAAGTGCATTTGTCCTATGCAAACAGTGAATACCCAGATCAGAGTGCTCCTTGAGGAGCCCTCTGATCTGGGTCTTCACTGTTTGTCATAATGCAAAACATTGACAAAAACAACCCTTAAAAGTCAGAAATGAACTAGACTAAAATTGAAACTGGGATTTTCCATTTGAAGTTTCAGGGAGGAGGAATGAGTTAACCCAATGAATGCTAGCAGCAAATACGCTTGTCTTTTACAAACAGGGCACTTATAAATACTACACATGTCGTTTGCAAACAGTGTAGACTCAGATCAGATGGCTTCTAATGAAGCCCTCTGATCAGGGTCTGCACTGCTTGTCATTTGCAATTTATTGCAGAAAACAACCCTAAATAGTCAAAATTAGACTAGAATTAATTCTAAACGGGAATCACGTCTCCCTCATTTATAGGGCGACACTGTTTTTACCTGAGTTGTCTGTCTGTCCGTCCAGATGTCTGTCATAAACTTCTGGTGTGTGCATCTCTGAAACAACTGGAGCTAGAGTCCCCAAACTTGACACAATTTGAGAGCTGGGGTATAACTTGTATTTTAAAAAACAAACACTTGAGACTCAATGTAGTCATTTACCCGTAATCAGATGAGTCCATTTGAAAATTCTATGTACATTTATTGAATTTGTTACCACACGTATATGTTATAACATAATGAAATTAATTTGCACTGACTCTGCCGGAAGCTGGAAGTGAGCCTGATACCAACAGCTACCTTAGTTGTAATGAATTTAGAGTACATGTTTCTGTTGAACTAGGGAGATTTATGATGTTCCACAGATTCTGTCCTGTATCAGCATGATGATGATAATGATGATGATGATTTTAAAGTTGACTTTGTCCAATTCAATGCAATAACGAGGTTATAAGCTATTAAATGGCAGGTGTGCCTTTTCACCTTATAGGCCTGTAGGCCAATACCTCCCCTACTATGCCTAACTAAGGAAAAGGCACACCAGGCCCAGTAAACTCTTACCATGCTAGGGGTAGATAATTGTGCCACATTTATAACCTTTGTAAACAGTTTGGATCCAGATGAGACACAACATTATGTGGCGTCTCATCTGGTTCCAAACTGTTTGACACTGACCCTGTTTTGAAAAGAAATTTGAAAAAAAATCTATTTCAAGAACAATAGCAAACAACAATTGTTGCAGACGAAAAAATTACCCAGCATGCAGAGAGTTTATTACCTCTATATATAATAATGTGTTGTTTCAGGAGAGTGTGTATTGTCACTGAAGGACATGTTTTCAAGCCAGCCCCAGGAGTTTGAGTATACCTTACAGCACCAAGGGGAGGAAACTGGAATAATAAAGTAAGTATATCTTATAGCACTTAGGGGAGGAAACTGGAATAATGAAGTAAGTATATCTTACAGCAATTAGGGGAGGAAACTGGAATAATAAAGTAAGTATATCTTACAGCACCAAGGGGAGGAAACTGGAATAATAAAGAAAGTATACCTTACAGCACCAAGGGGAGGTAACTGGAATGATAAAGTAAGTATATTTTACAGCACTAAGGGGGGAAACTGGAATAATAAAGTATGTATACCTAACAGCACAAAGGGGAGGAAACTGGAATAACAAAGTAAGTATAACTTACAGCACTAAGGGGAGGAAACTGGAATATTAAAATAAGTATAACTTACAGCACTAAGGGGAGGTAACTGGAATAATAAAGTAAGTATACCTTACAGCACCAAGGGGAGAAAACTGGAATAATAAAGTAAGTATACCTTACAGCACCAAGGGGAGGAAACTAGAATAATAAAGTTAATATATCTTACAGCACCAAGGGGAGGTAACTGGAATAATAAAGTAAGTATACATTACAGCATCAAGGGGAGGTAACTGGAATAATGAAGTAAGTATATCTTACAGCACCAAGGGGAGGTAACTGGAATAATAAAGTAAGTATAACTTACAGCACTAAGGGGAAGTAACTGGAATAATAAAGTAAGTATACATTACAGCACCAAGGGGAGAACACTGGAATAATGAAGTATGTTACTATAAATAACTAGAACTTTCTACCCTAGAAACAGTTTGTCATACTGGTATTGCATTACATTTTTCTCACTGCAGGTCTGCTAATAGTGAGTATTAAAACTCAAATCTCAGCATCTTTTCTGTGATTCACTAAGATCTCTTATGTCTATACTTAACCTTTTATGTATGACTACTCATTATACTTCTAATGAGTATATTGGCAGTCCAGGGCTACCTTTTCTCCAGATTTTTTCTTCAGATTTTTTCTTCATTAAATCTTAGGATTTTTATGAGCAACTTATGGCAGCTCTGGCAGTCACACCATAGGGTTTTGTGCAGACATAAAGATTTTAGTTCTTGAAATATCCCCACCCTGTCTGAAGCCATGTCACTTTTATCATTTCAGGGGTAAAATGCATGTGTTATCCAAGCATCAGCTGTCATCTCACAGATCATCATCCAAGAAATCCTATAGTAAGTGAAGTCCTTGTATAGCAGAGAGGGTGTTATAATCTTTCCCAATAAATGTGCTAAAACAATAACGGCCATTGTAATGGTAACACAATGATTGGTATAGCTCAGTGGTAGAGCATGCGCTTGCAGTGCAGGAGGTTGCAGGTTCAATTAAGGTTGCTCAAATCTGACCAATCAAATGCTTGAGAATGATTTCAGTCTCAGCTCAAACGCTTTAAAACCTGGAACCAAGAGTTTATATTATTTGCTCAAAGTATGAAGAATGATACAAAAGTGAAACAGAAATTGAAAACGTCATTGTTTGTATGTCTGTTGCCAAGGTTACAATATCAGATGTTGTTTAACTTTTCTATAGGTCTCATTGCCTTTGACACTGATGAATATGACCCTGAAGTTTGTATGTCTGTTGCCAAGGTTACAATATCAGATGTTGTTTTACCTTTCTACAGGTCTCATTGCCTTTGACACTGATTATCACGACCCTAAAGTTTGTATGTCTGTTCACTAGGTTACAATATCAGCTGTTGTTCTATGTTCTATAGGTCTCATTGCATTTGACACTGATTATCACAACCCTGTAGTTTGTATGTCAGTTGCCAAGGTTACAATATATGACATTGTTTTACGTTTCTACAGGTCTCATTGCCATTGACACTGATTATTACCATCCTGAAGTTTGTATGTCTGTTGTCAAGGTTACAATATCAGATGTTGTTTTACCTTTCTATAGGTCTCATTGCCTTTGACACTGATTATTACCACCCTGAAGTTTGTATGTCTGTTGCCAAGGTTACAATATCAGTTGTTGTTTTACCTTTCTATAGGTCTCATTGCCTTTGACACTGATTATCACGACCCTAAAGTTTGTATGTCAGTTCACTAGGTTACAATATCAGCTGTTGTTCTATGTTCTATAGGTCTCATTGCCTTTGACACTGATTATCATGACCCTGTAGTTTGTATGTCTGTTGCCAAGGTTACAATATCAGACATTGTTTTACGTTTCTACAGGTCTCATTGCCTTTGACACTGATTATTACCACCCTGAAGTTTGTATGTCTGTTGTCAAGGTTACAATATCAGACGTTGTTTTATGTTTCTATAGGTCTCATTGCCTTTGACACGGATTATCACGACCCTGAAGTATTTGTGCCAGACAAGCCAGGAGCCAGCATGCAGCCTAACAAGGTCTCTTCTCTCACCAAGGCAAACACTGTGAAGACCAGACCTTCCCAGAACACCAAGCCCAAACTGAGGAATGTTTATAGCTCAATAGGGGAGTCCAGCCCCTCTGACTATGAGACAATAGAACCAAGATTTGAGGTAAAGTGTAGAAGGCATTATTCTTTTTCCCATTTATGCATAACCTGTTTCTTTGTCTTGAAGATAGGTGAAAACTTAAAGCAGTTTGAAAGTAAAGCAGAATGTGCCTTAAGGCACATTCTGTTTTACTTTCAGCCTGCTTTAAGATTATATCTTCTAAAATATATAAAAAAAACCTGACTGCTTTAAGTTACACCTGCCAGGATATAAAATATATTTCTTGTAGTGCATATTCTTGGAAATATTGAGGATACATTTAATTCTGAATGGCAAACAGCTTGGAACCCAATCAGACCCCAGGTTACCCGGTGTTTGACCGGCTCCAGATGATTGGCAATAGATATACATTGTTTTAACATGATCACTTAACTTCTCTCGTGCAATTTGGGTATAATTACATTTAAATGAGTGTAGCCACAGATCTGACAGCCTCTAGTACAACCACTAAAACAAAGACTGACGGATTGTATAAAAAACACGTGACAACATAAAGCAAGGTGACAGTGAAACAGTAAGCTCCTGAAGGAGCTTTCTGTTGTACTGTTACCTTACTTGAAGCAATCACTTGTCTAAAAACTTACTTGACACACTTAAGTGGTCATAAAAGAGATAATTTAATGTACTTACAATTTCATAAAATTGTTCACTACTTTCAGAACCAACTGTCTCCATCCAAACTAGAATCAAGGGCCCCTCAGCCATTACCCCCATCACCCAACTCTACTTCTGGTGCACCTGTACCGCCACGAAGACAGCCCACAATGGGGCAAGCGGGGCTCCTACAGGGTCCACAGAGAAGTATGACCAGACATGCTTCCTCTCCAGCCCCTTCAGGACCCCCACCACCAGTGCCACCAAAACGCCCAACTCTCAGTGGGGTAAGTACCGGGTATTGTGCTAAGTCTCTTTCTTGTTTGTATCCAAACTTTAAACATTTTCCAAGAAACAACTTAATCATTGCTTTGATAAGCCAAAAATAAAAAAAGAACTTTAACCCTTTGAACCTGAGTCAAACACGTAGGCTTTCTAAAGCAAACACTAAACCCTCTGATCAAGGTCTGCACTTTTTGTCATATTGTAATACATTGAACACAAAAACAACAACCTAGATAGTCCAAAATTGACTATATTAAATTGGAAACTGGAATTGTCCATTTGAAGCTTTAGGGAGGAATGTGTCAAGTATTTTCTCGCTAGATATAATAGCTCTCATTAGCTAATAAAATTAATTTTGTTCAGGAAAGAGTGCAGGCTCGTGTCAGACAAATGAAGACCCTGATCAGACTGCTCTTTCAGGAGCTGTTTGATCTGGGTGTACACCATTTTTAAAACACATTAATATATGCTAATTGGAGAAGAAGTATATAATACCGGTACAAGGAATTATATTAAATGATTTTAGGTTAACAACATTCCAGAATAGTAGGGAATTAAAATAGTTTAACCCATTACCCCTTAAAAACGCCTTTTTACGCCTCTTACTTATTCCTCCACTGAAGAAAAAAGTTCCAGTTTATACAGCAAAGAATATGTACCAAAAGAAATATTTTCCATATCCTAGAAGATAATAGCTTAAAGCAGGCTGAAAGTAAAGCAGAATGTGCCTTAAGGCACATTCTGCTTTACTTTCAACCTACTTTAAGTGGTCACCTGTTTTCGAAGCAAGAAATAGGCTAAGAGGTAATGGGTTAAATAGATAAACTGCTCTTTTCTAATATTTCGACCTCTAAGAGCCTTTTTCAAAGTAAATTAAGTCCAAACACACGTCACATTCTTGTTTAGAATTAAAAGTTGATATGCCATTCCTTATTTTCTAGGACCATACTTATCGCTACGAAGATCTCAAACGACCCACTACAGTTGAAGAGTGGCTGGCCCAGTTAAACCTGTCGTGTTATGAACAGAATTTCCTGACCAATGGCTGGGAGAGCCTACTGTATATAGGGGAGATGACTCTGCAAGATATGCATGATATAAACATCACCGTGGAGGATCACCAGAGAAAAATAATGGCCAGCATACGAGAGTTGAACAAAGTCTGACATGTCTCTCACACAATCACAGACAGAGTTATCATCTACACAGAGTTATTGTTCCTTTACACAATCACACAGTTATCTCTCTTTTACACAATCATCTATACAGAGTTATCTTTCATTATTCAAGTTCTTTTATCACTGCTAGAAAGGTATATTTACCCAGACAGTTTCGTGAACTGGTCTGTTCACTTGATCACTGGCGATTGAACTGTAGTCGATGGAGTATTACTTCCCTTTGCTACTACCGGAAGAACTTGAATAATGAAGTATAATACCTGCTAAATGAACCTATTTGCAAATCAAGAGTTATCTTTCCTTCACACAATCACTGACAGAGTTATCTTTCCTTCATACAATCATCTACACAGACTGTGACAGAGTTATCGTTCCTTCACATACAACAAAACCTCTCTATTAGGACCGCAAAATTGTGTTAATTATGAAATGTTTATGGCATGTTACTGCTAAAACAAGGTGCACGTAAACACAAAGCTTCTAAAGGAGCTTTCTGTTTTACATTCAACTTGCTTTAAGCTGTCACCTGTCTTTTATGCAGTCAACTAGCATTCTTTATGGTGGCTGAAATAGAGAGGTTTTCCTGTAATCATCAGAGTTATTGTTCCTTACATTCATTATTGTCCCTTACTTCCATGGCATCAACAGAGATTTTTTTACCTGCATGCTCATCACTTATCAATTTTAACAAACCAATTGACTAAAATAATATAACGCAAGCTTTGGAGACCATCATATTTATTTTAGTAGAAAAGTTTATTGATATTTGATAATAAATGAGCACGAATGTGAGATTCTATTTATCACATACAACATTCAAAAGGTTTCTTTAATTAATTGAAAGTGTAGTTTGTGTAGTCCCTCTGCCATATTATTTTTGCCAAATTCATGACATTGTCATCACAAATGATGTCATTTGGTGCCCAGCTTCATACAGTGCTTATGGACAAACAGGACTGGGCTGGAGCCCAAAAATTGGTACAGTGTCCCTCTGTACAACAACAACAACTGAGAGACAAAGATTGTTTGTAGGGAGTTGTTTTAGGGAGGGAAATTGGCTAACATTTGCAAACAGCTTGAATTCAAATCAGAAGTTGCTTAATGCAGTGTCTGATCTGGATTCAAGCTGTTTTTAACTCGTTATTATGGTTTTTTTCTGTCAAAATATCCAATATATGATTTTGAGAACAACAGCAGACGACATTTTTAAACAGATGATATTGCAGTCTTGAAAAGGTTGGACAGAATTGTCTTGTTTGGGGAACAGTGGCAAACATTGTTGTAAGGAGGGAATCTTTGCTCGGAGTGCTGTTGTAGAGAGGGAGCACTGTGATATACTTTATTTATTATGATTGAGTTTTGTTATTGAATTATTGTTATGTTTATACATTGGTATGACTTAAGTCACACCTGTTTTGAACCATCACTCCTTGGACTTAACGGAACCTGATGTAGCCTGTTTCTACAATTGAAGAAAGGTGACTACATAAAACAGGTTGAAAGTAAAACAGAACGGTGCATGTTATTTGGGATATACAGTATATGTCTGGGTTCCAGATAAGAAGGCGTAAACTGAACAAATCCATCATTTTGTCACTTATTTTATCACAAAATCCTATGGTGTTACTACTCATTAGAATCGTCTCTTCGAGACGATTCTAATGAGTAGTGACACCATAGGGTTTAATGGTAAAATAAATATTTTAGTTTTTGAAATACTCCCCTTATCTTAAGCCCTATATGTTTTCCGTAAAGAAATCTTATTCCATGCTTCATACCCAGCCTGATAAATAAATGATAGCAAATTGGCAAGTGGCATCTTAGAACAGGCTAAAGAAGCCTTCAGCATTATTTTTTATTCTGCATTAACCCATTACTTAACTCTTTCCTCCCTGAAACTTTAAGTGGACAATTCCAGTTTCCATTTTCATCTAGTCCATTTCTGACTTTTATGGGTTGTTTTTGTCAATATTTGGCATTATGACAAACAGTGAAGACCCTGATCAGAGGGCTCCTTTCGGAGCCCTCTGATCTGGATCTTCACTGTTTGCACAAGACAAGTGTACTATTCACATGTACACTGTTTGAAAAGAACACCTATATGCGGGACTAGGGTTCAAAGCGTTAATAAATATGTCTTTTGGCATGTTTATGTTTTTCCTCCAGTGCAGACAATAATTCCAATTTATACGGTCACAAGATGTATTTTCAGAAAATATAGGCTGAAAGTAAAGCAGAATGTGCTCTAAGTGGCATTCTGCTTTACTTTCAACCTGCATTAAGTGGTAAACTGTTTTCAAAAATAGAAGCAGTTCAAAGGGTAATTGGGTATTTTTTACTACCAAAAGTCTTCCATTGAGAGTTCACTTGATACAAGGTTGACTCTTTTGATTTTAATGTTTTAATTGAACAAATACTTTTTGATATACATGTACAGTAAATTCCCTCTATTATGGCCACTTAAAGTAGGTGTTTTGTATGAAGGGCAGGTGACAGCTTAAAGCAAGGTGAAAGCTTTCTTTTCTGTTTTACTTTCACATTGCTTTTAGGAACCTCCTGTTTTAAGCACCAAATAATTAACATTGTTAAGTGGTCGTATTAGACAAGTTTTACTTTATGTCATATGTTGATGTTAGTTTAACAGTTTTTTCTGACACATTTTGAATGACATTATGTGTATTGTTTTGTGTAACATTATTTTTATGCTGTTACAAAAACTGATAGTGAATTAGTTGCTCCATTAACTTGTTACCCCATACCTGTTTCTAAGCTTTGAAGATAGGTGACTAATTAAAGCAAGTTGAAAATAAAGCAGAATGCACCTTAAGGTGCATTCTACTTTATTTTCAGATTGCTTAAGCTATAATCTTCTAGGATATAGAAAATATTTCTTACAGTGCATATTCATCACTGTTAAAAGTAGAACTATTTTCTTCAGTGAAAGAATAAATTCAAGGGGTACATTGTATTTATGACGTAATGGGTTATGCACATGATTTTACATGCACGATTATGTATTTTTAAAGCATTTATTATGTTCTGCAAGAAATCCAGTACTTGTGCTTTATAGGTCATATGACCTACATGTACTTTGGTTTCCACGTAACCCTTTACTCTGTAGCCTGTTTTCTAAGTTTTGAAGACAGATGACCACTTAAAGCAAGTTGAAAGCAAAGCAGAATGTGCATTTAGGTACAATCTGGTTTACTTTCTGCCTGCTTCAAGCTGCACTCTGCTAGGATATAGAAATCATTTCTTATCCTTCATATTCATTGCTGTATAAATTAGAACTATTTTCTTTAGTGGTGAAATACATTAACCCTTTCCCACAAAGCCTGTTTCTAGTTTTGAATATTTGTGTCCACTTAAAGCAGGTTGAAAGTAAAGCAGAATGCGCCTTAAGCGCATTCTGCTTTACTTTCAGCCTGCTTTAAGCTAGTATCTGCTACAATATAGAAAATATTTCTTATAATATCTATTCATGACTGTATAAATTGGAACTATTTTCTTCGGTGGATGAATAAATTAAATGTGCTAAAAGGCGCTTCTATGGGGGAAAGGGTTAAAGACTTAAAAAGGAGTATCTATGGAATAAAGGAGTTAACATTCAAGTATTTGATTGGTCAGATTTGAGCCTTTTGCAGACTCAACTCAAATTCTGCATAACTTTGGACCAAAGCCTCTAGGTCATGGTCATTTATAGACTGTTTTGTTCTAAATGAGAACTTTGGTTAGAGAGACCGCTCTGGCAGCTGCCACTGTTTACCTTACATACAGTGGAGAAAACGTTATTCTTTCCCGTTTAAACGCAAACGAAACGCAAACGCAAATCACTAAAATGTAGAAAAGGGCAACTTTTTGACAATTTTGACTTTTCATTTTTATCTGAGTGGCAAACAGTTTGGAGCCTGATCAGACGCCGGGTTACCCAGCGTATGATCAGGCTCCAAACTGTTTGCACTAGAAATAATAGTTTGAGCGTAAATGCGTTTATTGGGAAAGAATAATGTTTTCTCCACTGTACATAGACAAAATGTACATGTTTGTTGAGGGTAATCATTTTTAATTATAACACAATAGTATACAATTAAATGCAATAGTTATGCCACTTTCTCTTAGCTACTTAAATATTTTATGTAATAAAAAGTGTAATAATAATTGTTTTTAACTGCAAAAATTATGCCACTTTCTCTTTTTTACAATACTTAACTATTTATGTGATAAATACTGTAATAATAATTATTTCAAATGCAGTAATTATGTCACTTTCTCTTTTACTCTGAAATATTTATGTAATAAAAGCTATAATAATGTAAATGTTGTCGTTTTATGCACAACCCTAGAGGACTGCAACAGGGCTGCCATAAGTTGACATGAAAAATCCTAAGTTGTTGTTGTTGTTGTTTCTGCTGAGGTTTATAGTCCAGCATAAGCTTCATCAGATGCGTCATCCCATTGTCTCAGGTTTGGGACAATGGTCAGCATCATGCCTATTGTTGAATGGACTTAGATCCTAAGATTTCCAAATTTGCATTTTTCAAGTGCGATTGTACGAATCGTACCTTCACCCCATCGCCTGTTTCTAGTTTTGTTGACACGTGACTACCTAAAGCAGGCTGAAAGTAAAGCAGAATGCGCCTTTAGGCGCATTCTGCTTTACTTTCAGTCTGCTTTAAGCTACCATGTTCTAGAAAAAAAAATCCGAAGATTTAGGAAAAATCCGGAGAAATGGCAGCCCTGCGTGCAACTGGCCAAAGTATAAACAAGATAAAATTTCTAACTCAGTAGCTGCAGTGTTCTTCATCGTCGTTATAGGGGTCGGAATTCGGACCCTTCTATGAAAATTATATATTTGTCTCCAAATTCTGAGTTGGTATCTTTGCAAAGAAAGCAGCTCAAAACTGATAAACTTGAGATTTTATTTGAGCAATTTGCAATGGTTACCGTATCAATTCTCGGAGACATTTTCATGCCCAAAATGAGAGGCATACAGTCCAGCCGTATGACTGTCAGGGCTGCCATTTCTCTGGATTTTTCCTAAGTCTTCGGATTTTATCCTAGCAGATGGTAGCTTTAAACAGGCTGAAAGTAAAGCAGAATGCGCCTTAAGGCGCATTCTGCTTTACTTTCAACCTGTTTTAAGCAGTCATGTGTCTTCAAAACAAGAAACAGACTATGGGGTAAAGGAACGATTAGTAAAATGCATCTGAAAAATTGAACTTTTTAAATCTTAGGATTTTTATTATCAACTTATTGCAGCCCTGGACTGTCTGTCTGACCTATATCGTGTCCGCTCTGTAACTTCTGGGTCCAAGTTTATAAAGTTTTTTGAGTTGAGTCTTAACTCGATCTCAAGCATTTGTTTGGTCAGATTTGAGCATATGCTTAGATTTGACCAATCAAATGCTTGAGAACAAACTCTGAGACTCACTGTTTGTAATAGTTCACTATATTGCAGGAAACAACCCTATATTGGTTGGGTTTAGCAGAGCATGCTTCATTAGGGGAAGAATAACTCTCCCCCCACTTCACTTGACAGGGGTTTATCATTTTGTTTGATCATCGGATGTTCACCAAACGTCTGCTCGTATATCTCCTACTTTAAATTGTCGTCTGCAAAAGATTGGCACTTTAAGTTTTCGTGTAATATTACTTTGAAGAGACATAAAGACTGGTATCGATCAGTTTGGATCTTGAGCAGACGCAGAGTTATCCGGCATCTGAACAGGAACTAAACCGTTTGCAAATTCCAGCCAGACATCGCTTGCCTTAGCATGAGACGGATTGCCAGAAGTCAAGGTTCTACAACAAACTATAGCAGACGAAACTCGATACTTCGAACTTGTTTACGTCAACCTATCCGTATTTCGTAAGTTGAATTTCAATAACAAGATCTCACTTAAGTCGAACCTATCCGTATTTCGAAGCTAAAATGTTGCTAAGCCACGTTCTACCTTTGAAATACGGGTAGGTTCAAATTAACTCTTTGAACCCTAGTCCCGCATATAGGCGTCCTTTTCAAACAGTGTACATGTGAATAGTATACATGTCCTATGCAAACAGTGAAGACCCAGATCAGAGGGCTCCGAAAGGAGCCCTCTGATCAGGGTCTTCACTGTTTGTCACAAGGCTAAACATTGACAAAAACAACCCTTAAAAGTCAGAAATGGACTAGACTAAAATGGAACCTGGAATTGTCCATTTAAAGTTTCAGGGAGGAAAGAGTTAATCGAGTTCGAATTATCGAGTTTTGACTGTACTATCGAGCAACCGACCTCATTCAGTCGATACAACCGCTTATGAATTCTATCCATGTTCAACGTGCCGTTTGCTGAATTTCTAAAACATTAATACCCTTGGCATTCACTTTAACAAAGATTGTATTGCTACCTTCCCACAACGATTTCCTCCTTACAACAACGCTGGCCGCTGTTCCCCAAACAAAGCAAGTATGTACAACATTTTCACGATTGCAATATCGTCTGCTTATGATTGTCGTCTGGGTTTTGTTTCAGTCACATATATCTAATGAACATTTTGACAGAAATGATATATAACAACGAGTGACAATGCAGATCAGACGCCGCGTGACTTGGCGTCTGGTCTGGATTCAAGCTGTTTGCAAATATAAGCCAATTTCCCTCCCTATAACAACTCCCTGTGAATAGCACACAATCGTTGTCTCCCACGGCTTGGTATTGTTCTAGAGAGGGAGAACTGTTTTCATTAATGTTCAGTTTTGTGCTACATTGTCTGGTTCTCGACCGTTTGCCATACCCCGGGTACAATTGTTAATTGCAAACAGTTTGGATCCAGATCAGACGTCGCGTAATGCGGTGTCTGATTAAATTGTTCGACAATGACTTTTATATTTGCGTAAGTCAAAATACCTAAAATTTAAATTATAGAAATAAAAGCAGACGACAATTGTTTAAAGGTGATGACGTCATGGCAGCGAAGGTCGGTCCTGACGTAGTGGAGTCGACTGCCTGTGTTTCTTTTCACACATTTATTGGCAACTGTCATCTATGTATTGTCTAACAGACATGCTGAATTGTCGTCTGCTTAAAATATATCGTCTGCGGAACAAATAGAAATTAATTGTATCTGTTTTACACAAAGCAAATACGAATGCAAGAGAAAATCAGTTGGGATCCGGATGAGACGCCGCGTTACGCGGCGTCTCATATTGATCCAAACTTTTTGCAAATACATACAATATCCAAGTCGCGCTTAGCACGAAACGGGCTAACAGACATTCTGCTTTTATCCGGTCCCGCACGTAAACCATTCGCACATGCTGGTTTGTCGTCTGTCTCAGCCATATCGTCTGCGAAAAAAAATAAATTAGTTTTATGCTTATTCAAACTGAAGAAAAGATGATACGAGTGACAAACAGTTTGGATCCAGATAATACGCCACGTAACGCGGCATCTGATCTAAATCCAAACTGCTTGCAAATGTTAGCCAAGTCGCGCTTAACACAAAAAAGTTTAATTTGTCGTCTGCTTTCATTTCCTAAATAATTTTGATAGAAGGATTTGATTTGATTTGATTTGTTTTGATTTAACGTCGCTTTCAGCAGTATTTCAGTCATATCGCGACGTCCAGCTAATTACAGGTGGAGAAGACCCCCAGAAGTCCTGAAAGCAGTGATTCAGGCACACATTGGCAACAGGGTAGAACCACTGACCTTCCGCAAGCCAGCTGGAAGGCTTCCCCACATGAAAAATCCGAAAAAGTTTAAATTTGTCGTCTGCTTTCATTTCCGAAATAATTTTGAATTTTGATAGAAGGAACATCGACAGGAGTGTCCGCTATTAGTTTGGACACGGAGTACTTAGATCTAAGTACTCCGTGGTTTGGATCATGGCTTGATTTGACATCGAGTCGCTTCCAGTGCGTGTGATCTGGATCCAAACTATGAGAATACGGAAGAGAAGACGGTAATATTTCCCAATATATTTTTTATCCACTTGTCTTTAACCATTACCATTCCTAGTTTGGGAACCAATATACGAGTTAGTATAATTTACTAATAGTGTTGATCATGGTCAGGGACTTTTCGTAGCCATCAGAGCAGAGTCTGCACTCAAAGTTTGATAAGCACCAAGAGTAACCCCCCCCCCCCCCCCCCCATATGTTCCAATGCATTGAACCTATTACTTTCTCACCACATAATTCCAACATTTTTGTTTGATTCCTTCCTAATTCGGAGACAGTATTGCCAATGGTTCACTTTACGGATACTGATAGCTTTACTCTTGTTTACCCGAGAAAAATATCAAAATGTGAAATTTCTAAGATTTTTCAAATTTTTTCAAACCCATTGAATTTTACACTGTTATGTTTTTAGAGCTGTTAAAATGAGTACAATTGAACATTGACAAAATTGGTTTTGCCAACGAATTACATCTCCAAGAACATAACAATAGATTTGAAAAGTTTGGTGAATTCTCAGAAATTTCACATTTTGATAATTTCCTCGAGCTTAGCCTACACGACAGACAGGAAGTAGACAAACAGAAGATTTTCCGACCTAGATCGTTCGTCCCTAATTTTCGGGGCATGTAATGGGAAACACAGGGTTTTTTTGTTTGTTTGTTTTTTGCCTAAATGGCCTCAAGTGAGTCAAACACAATTGTGTTGTTTCATCATTTATTTACAAGAACGAAGTGTTCATTAATCTAGAGCAGACTGCATACAAGACTACAAGTTACAGCGCTCCCTCTCTACAACGACACCCAATGGGAGACAAAATATGTTCGTTGTTCGGAGGGAGTCGTTACAGGGAGGGAATTTGGCTTACATTTGCAAACAGCTTAAATCCAGATCAGACGCCGCGTAACGCGGCGTCTGATCTGGATTCAAGCTGTTTGTCACTCGTAATTAAGTGTTTAACTCTGAAATGGTCAAATATGTAACTTTTAGAAAAACAGCAGACGACAACTTTAAGCAGACGATATTGTAGCAATAAAAGCGTTAGACATAATTGTCCAGTTTCGGGAACAGCGTCAAAAGTCGTTGTAAGGAGGGAACCGTTGTTGGGAGAGCCGTTGTAGAGAGGGAGAGCTGTACTTTACATAAGTTTGTTTCAAGAAATGTCATGAATCAAGTTTGAGATATACAACAGTAGATTAATGCGATGTTATCCGATCACCAGGATAAGGGTTAAATTATTGGTTTGCGTTTCTGTATAGATGGTGTGTTTTAGTTAAGTATTAGTTATAGTTCATTTGTTTGAAAATTATGCAATATACCCTGGAGCGACCGTAGGGAGCGAACAGGTTATGTTGTATAATTTTCAAACAAATGAACTATAACTGATTTACCGTTTGCCTCAAATATGGCACGTAGGCTAGTGTATGGCAGTTACCGTTCAACCTACTTTACCTAAACTAAGTTATCGCTCAACCCAAATTACCACTCGGCCTAGTTTGTCAGCCAATGAAAGGGCTTTATTTCGGAGGGCGGTGCTTTGTATTTTCGGAAGCCGGCGAGTTCACTTTTACACATGACGTCACACGAAAAACTAGAAAAAACGACCGGGAACCCTGTACGCGTGTAGGGCTCGCTGTAGACATTTCCATTTAGAAACAAAATCAGGCATGAGCTAGCGAGTCACCCAAATGGAATTTAAAAATAGATTAAATTGAGGACGATTTTTATTTGTGTTCCGACAGTAAAGTGTTGTAAACTGGCGTGAACGAGCTGCTGTGGACTGGTGTGACATGAAAATGCTTGATCAATTGATTTGCTAAAAATACCAAGCATTAAGCAGCACCTGATCAACAAAGACCCACTAATGGAGCCAAGCAATAATTGTTTTAAAGTCAGATTAGAAATAAACTCCACAGTTTATAGGGTTAAAACATCCTAAGTCAAGAGCATTCTTGGTTTTTAAATGACATTCATCTGGACTGTGTTGTTTAGTGCATTATACAATTAATGACAAATATGCCATGGCACCGAAGGGGTTGAAGACAGGTGGCTGTTTAACGCAAGAATTAAACGCTTATAGGAGCCTCTGTATTAATGCATTGATAAAAAGCAACCGTATTTTAGTTCAATATTGAAAATAAACACATTTCTTTCGAGACGTTTTACAGTCAAATATTTGTAAAACGATTACACAAAAGAAGACAATACCCACAGGTCGGCTGCTTAGTCCTTTCAACCCAACACTTATACAATGAACAATTCGAGTCTAGGCCATTTTTGTAATAGGAGATCTACGATGTGGTTCTACAATGTTTGCTGTGGACAAGTGTAACGGGTATATAAATGACGAGTGTACTCGTCACCTAGGGTTCAATAGGTTAATGCAGGACAGGATTAATGCGTTTCATATTAATTTCATTATGCACTAACTATAGTCTCCTGTCTACAGAAATATTTGATTTATTCGGGCCTCTTCATTGAAAGGCCGCAGTACATAGGTTATACTGTAATTTGCAGCTGAGCGGTTGTTGTATGACGTAATGATGCGCTATGCTCCTCCTTAGCACGCGGTGTCCTTGACCGGTTCATGACTTGTTTATTTCTCTGCCATACCCAAGTACAAAATTGAACGAATATGGGATATATTTTTCGGCGGAGCTGTCTGTTATCTATTTAGTCACACATTTCTATTTAGACAAACATTTGAACCAATCATATTTGATCAGAAATTTAGAATTATGAGCACCTGTTGAAACTGACTTGTCTGATTGGATAGTAGCCAGGGCTCCAGATAAGAGAATTATTTCAAAACTTAAAAACTTTATTTGTGCATTAAACCGTATGGTGTCCAACTCATATGAATTGTCTCTTCGAGACGATAAAAATGAGTGGTAACACCATAGGGTTTGGTGCTGAAATGAGTGAGAAAATGTTAGATTTGTTCAATTTACTCCCCTCTTATCTGGAGCCCTGAAACAGTAGCCTAGCTGTTTATGCACTGATGTGAGTGTAAAATTAGACACAGCCAGTGTGTAATACTGAGCTTCTATTTTAAGATATGCTAGCAGAATCTGATGTGTATTTATAGATAGACAGTGGCAGCTAGGTATTTTGTTTAATAATGGTTTACTTCCAATTTATTTTAATTGTTAACTATTAATTTTGTACAAATTTACCATACATTGATAGCAATATAATAAATGGCCTCAAGTGAGTTAAACACAATTGTGTTGTTTCATCATTTATTTACAAGAGTGAGGTGTTATAGACCTTGTAAAGCAGGGCAGACTGTTCTGTATGGGCCTGCACAGTTTATCTAGTTATAGTTTGTTTCAAGAAACTCCCCATGAATGAAGTTTGATATACAGAACAATATAATTTAATCTGAGGATCTCCTACCAGTAGCTAGGATATGTTTTGCATTTCTGTACATTTATAGTTTTTTAGTCAGAGTTATGCTATATCGTTGAATGTGTATTTTTTGCTTTTCAATCCAAGATATTACAATTCTTTGAAAACCTCCAATTTCGTACAATTTTGCACACCCATCAACAGCATGAATTTCACCAACCATTCCGCCGAATATCTTTTTTAAAGATATTTCTTGTTTCATTTCTCGCTGAAATGGAGCCCTTTCATTGGCTGGCAATCTAGGGCAAACGGTAACATTAAATATACTGTTTCCATTTTACTTTTATATTTTGTTTTACATCCAAGATATTAAAAATCTTTGAAATCCTCAATGTCATAAATGTTTACATATAGATCTACATCATTAACGCACTACGCTGAATATATTTTAAGTTTTTTTTTGTTTCTACATACTAGCAAATGGTAGCTTAAAGCAGACTGAAAGTAAAACAGAATGCGCCATAAGGCGCTTTCTGCTTAACTTTCAATCTGCTTTAAGTGGTCAAATATCTTCAAACTACAACAGACTATATTGGAAAGGGTTTATTTCAGGAATAACCTTTCTTTGTAGTGGGGTAGTAACAAGGGGTCTATATTTTATGTACAATGTAGTTTTTATGGAACTTAAATAGTAATATGGTAACAAGGGGTTGATATTTTAGGTAGTTTTCCTTGAACTATAATAGTGGCGTGGTAACAAGGGGTCTATAGTTCACGTAGTTTGGAACTATAATATAGGCGTGGTAAGAAGGGGTCTGTACTGTTTGTAGATTTCCTTGAACTATGATAGTGGCGTAATAACAAGAGGTATACCATTTACATAGTTTTCCTGGAACTATAATAGTGGCGTGGTAACAAGGGGTCTATAATTTACGTAGTTTTCCTAGAACTATAACAGTGGCATGGTAACGAAGGGTCTGTACTTTATGCTGTTTTAGTGGCGTGGTAACAAGGGGTCTATAGTTTACGTAGTTTTCCAGGAACAATAACAGTGACGTGGTAACAAGGGGTCTATAATTAACGTAGTTTTCCTTGAAGTATAACAGTGGCGTGGTAACAAGGGGTCTATAATTTACGTTGGTTTTCCTGGAACTATAGCAGTGGCGTGGTAACAAGGGGTCTTTAGTTTACGTAGTTTTCCTGGAACTATAACAGTGGCGTTGTAACGAGGGGTCTATAGTTTACGTAGTTTTCCTGGAAGTATAACAGTGGCGTGGTAACAAGGGGTCTTTAGTTTACGCAGTTTTCCTGGAACTATAACAATGACGTGGTAACAAGGGGTCTATTGTTTACGTAGTTTTCCTGAAACTATAACAGTGGCGTTGAAACAAGGGGTCTATAGTTTACGTAGTTTTCCTGGAACTATAACAGTGGCGTTGTAACAAGGGGTCTATATAGTTTACGTAGTTTTCCTGGAACTATAACATTGGCGTTGTAACAATGGGTCTATAGTTTACGTAGTTTTCCTAGAACAATAACAGTGGCGTGGTAACAAGGGGTCTATAGTTTACGTAGTTTTCCTGGAAGTATAACAGTGGCGTGGTAACAAGGGGTCTTTAGTTTACATAGTTTTCCTAGAAGTATAACAGTGGCGTGGTAACAAGGGGTCTATAGTCTACGCAGTTTTCCAGGAACAATAACAGTGACGTGGTAACAAGGGGTCTATAATTTACGTAGTTTTCCTGGAACTATAGTTGTGGCGTGGTAACAAGGGGTCTATAGTTTACGTAGTTTTCCTGGAACTATAACAGTGGCGTGGTAACAAGGGGTCTATAATTTACGTAGTTTTCCTGGAACTATAACAGTGGCGTGGTAAGAAGGGGTCTATAATTTATGTAGTTTTCCTGGAACTATAACAGTGGCGTGGTAACAAGGGTCTACAGTTTACGTATTTTTCCTGAAACTATAACATTGGCGTGGTAACAAGGGGTCTATAGTTTACGTAGTTTTCCTGGAAGTATAACAGTGGCGTGGTAAAAAGGGGTCTATAATTTACGTAGTTTTCCTGGAAGTATAACAGTGTCGTGGTAACAAGGGGTCTATAGTTTACGTAGTTTTCCTGGAACTATAACAGTGGCGTGGTAACAAGGGTTCTATAGTTTACGTAGTTTTCCTGGAACTATAACAGTGGCGTGGTAACAAGGGGTCTATAGTTTACGTAGTTTTCCTGGAACTATAACAGTGGCGTGGTAACAAGGAGTCTATAATTTACGTAGTTTTCCTGGAACTATAGTAGTGGCGTGGTAACAAGGAGTCTATAATTTACGTAGTTTTCCTGGAACTATAGTAGTGGCGTTGTAACAAGGGGTCTAATCTTTACGCAGTTTCCTTGAACTATCACAGTGGCGTGGTAACAAGGGGTCTATAGTTTAAGTAGTTTTCCTGGAACTATAACAGTGGCGTTGTAACAATGGGTCTATAGTTTACGTAGTTTTCCTGGAAGTATAACAGTGGCGTTGTAACAAGGGGTCTATAGTTTACGTAGTTTTCCTGGAACTATAACATTGGCGTTGTAACAATGGGTCTATAGTTTACGTAGTTTTCCTAGAACAATAACAGTGGCGTGGTAACAAGGGGTCTATAGTTTACGTAAATTTCCTGGAAGTATAACAGTGGCGTGGTAACAAGGGATCTTTAGTTAACATAGTTTTCCTAGAAGTATAACAGTGGCGTGGTAACAAGGGGTCTATAGTTTACGCAGTTTTCCAGGAACAATAACAGTGACGTGGTAACAAGGGGTCTATAATTTACGTAGTTTTCCTGGAACTATAGTTGTGGCGTGGTAACAAGGGGTCTATAGTTTACGTAGTTTTCCTGGAACTATAACAGTGGCGTGGTAACAAGGGGTCTATAATTTACGTAGTTTTCCTGGAACTATAACAGTGGCGTGGTAAGAAGGGGTCTATAATTTACGTAGTTTTCCTGGAACTATAACAGTGGGGTGGTAACAAGGGTCTACAGTTTACGTATTTTTCCTGTAACTATAACATTGGCGTGGTAACAAGGGGTCTATAGTTTACGTAGTTTTCCTGGAAGTATAACAGTGGCGTGGTAAAAAGGGGTCTATAATTTACGTAGTTTTCCTGGAAGTATAACAGTGTCGTGGTAACAAGGGGTCTATAGTTTACGTAGTTTTCCTTGAACTATAACAGTGGCGTGGTAACAAGGGTTCTATAGTTTACGTAGTTTTCCTGGAACTATAACAGTGGCGTGGTAACAATGGGTCTATAGTTTACGTAGTTTTCCTGGAACTATAACAGTGGCGTGGTAACAAGGAGTCTATAATTTACGTAGTTTTCCTGGAACTATAGTAGTGGCGTGGTAACAAGGAGTCTATAATTTACGTAGTTTTCCTGGAACTATAGTAGTGGCGTTGTAACAAGGGGTCTATACTTTACGCAGTTTCCTTGAACTATCACAGTGGCGTGGTAACAAGGGGTCTATAGTTTAAGTAGTTTTCCTGGAACTATAACAGTGGCGTGGTAACAAGGGGTCTATAGTTTACGTAGTTTTCCTGGAACTATAACAGTGTCGTTGTAACAAGGGATCTATAGTTTACGTAGTTTTCCTGGAGGTATAACAGTGGCGTGGTAACAAGGGGTCTATATTTTACGTAGTTTTCCTGGAACTATAGTAGTGGCGTGGTAACAAGGGGTCTATACTTTACGCAGTTTTCCTTGAACTATAGTAGTGGCGTGGTAACAAGGGGTCTATAGTTTACGTAGTTTTCCTAGAACTATAACAGTGGCGTAATAACAAGAGGTATACCATTTACATAGTTTTCCTGGAACTATAGCAGTGGCGTGATAACAAGGGGTCAATAATTTACGTAGTATTCCTGGAACTATAACAGTGGCGTGGTAACAAGGGGTCTATAGTTTATGTAGTTTTCTCTATACTTTACGTAGTTTTCCTGGAACTTTAACAGTGGCGTGGTAACAAGGGGTCTACATTTTAGGTATTTTTCCTTGAATTATAGTAGTGGCGTGGTAACAAGAGATCTATAGTTTACGTAGTTTTCCTGAAACTATAACAATGGTGTGGTAACAAGGGGTCTATGGTTTACGTAGTTTTCCTGTAACTATTACAATGGCGTGGTAACAAGAGGTCTATAATTTACGTAGCTTTCCTGGAACTATAACAGTGGCGTGGTAACAAGAGGTCTATAATTTACGTAGTTTTCCTGTAACTATAACAGTGGCGTTGTAACAAGGGGTCTATAGTTAACGTAGTTTTCCTGGAAGTATAACAGTGGCGTGGTAACAAGGGGTCTATAGTTTAAGTAGTTTTCCTGGAACTATAACAGTGGCGTGGTAACAAGGGGTCTATAGTTTACGTAGTTTTCCTGGAACTATAACAGTGGCGTTGAAACAAGGGATCTATAGTTTACGTAGTTTTCCTGGAAGTATAACAGTGGCGTGGTAACAAGGGGTCTATATTTTACGTAGTTTTCCTGGAACTATAGTAGTGGCGTGGTAACAAGGGGTCTATACTTTACGCAGTTTTCCTTGAACTATAGTAGTGGCGTGGTAACAAGGGGTCTATAGTTTACGTAGTTTTCCTGGAACTATAACAGTGGCGTAATAACAAGAGGTATACCATTTACATAGTTTTCCTGGAACTATAGCAATGGCGTGATAACAAGGGGTCTATAATTTACGTAGTTTTCCTGGAACTATAACAGTGGTGTGGTAACAAGGGATCTATAGTTTATGTAGTTTTCTCTATACTTTACGTAGTTTTCCTGGAACTTTAACAGTGGCGTGGTAACAAGGGGTCTACATTGTAGGTAATTTTCCTTGAATTATAGTAGTGGCGTGGTAACAAGAGATCTATAGTTTACGTAGTTTTCCTGAAATTATAACAATGGTGTGGTAACAAGGGGTCTATAGTTTACGTAGTTTTCCTGGAACTATTACAATGGCGTGGTAACAATAGGTCTATAATTTACGTAGTTTTCCTGGAACTATAACAGTGGCGTGGTAACAAGTTGTCTATAATTTACGTAGTTTTCCTGGAACTATAACAGTGGCGTTGTAACAAGGGGTCTATAGTTTACGTAGTTTTCCTGGAAGTATAACAGTGGCGTGGTAACAAGGGGTCTATAATTTACGTAGTTTTCCTGGAGCTATAATAGTGGCGTGGAAAGAAGGGGTCTTTAGTTTACGTAGTTTTTCTGGAAGTATAACAGTGGCGTGGTAACAAGGAATCTATAGTTTACGTAGTTTTCCTGAAGCTATAGTAGTAGCGTGGTAACAAGGGGTCAATAGTTTACGTAGTTTTCCTGAAGCTATAGTAATGGCGTGGTAACAAGGGATCTATAGTTTACGTAGTTTTCCTGGAGCTATAATAGTGACGTGGTAACAAGGGGTCTATAGTTAACGTAGTTTTCCTGGAGCTATAGTAGTGGCGTGGTAACAAGGGATCTATAGTTTACGCAGTTTTCCTGGAAGTTTGATAACTACACCCCTGGCACCTGTAACAGCACAGCGTGTGCATACGTAATTTCCTGATACCGACAACTTCCAATTTCTATCGATTTTTGTCCAAAACGAGAGTCTTCCGAGCGTTGTGCAGATTTTCTCCCGCTTACGCAAACCCTCACATCGATCAGAGAAGTCTTGCTAGACGGTTAATATCTCCAAACAAGGAGTTACTGCACGGTTTTTTCTCCGAAATGTCAGAGGACTATAGGCTAGTGTGAGAGGAATTCAGGAAGTGAATTGAGTGGAGATTTCATTTAGTGTGATATTACGAGAATATACCGCCTTTATTGATTGATCAATTAGCAAGGAGATATATGTGATCTTTACAAGAGGGTGGCTGCTTAAAGCAGGGTGACAATATAGTAAAACCTCTCCAATATGATTACCACTTAAAGCATATTAATTGAGGGTTTAAATACAAGCGATAGCTTAAGGCAAGATGAGAGGAAAGCAGAAAGCTCTTTCACGAGCTTTCTGTTTTACTTTCTTCTTGCTTTAAGCAGTATCCTACCTTAAGCTACCTTAAGCACCGAAACACCCAAAATACATCTAGTGTTAGTATTTTTACTTTCGTCCTCCTACTGGATCTTTCTGAATTTCTTTCATTCTATCTCAAAGAACAGTGATAAACATAGGCTGGGTGTCGCTTAATGGAGGACTAAAGTAATGCCATATACCCCTAATGGAGAATTTTGGAATTTCTTTAGCCTGTTTTGAGCTGCAACCTCTTTTAAAGAGCGGTATTTAACATAGGCTCGGTGTCGCTTATTGGAGGACGAAAGTAATGCAATACTCTCCTAATGGAGTTTTCTGAATTTCTTTGATTCTGCTTTGAGCTTCCATCCCGTCTTAAATCTTTTACTGCCAAAATATTCGTGGTGAATTTACCCTTTCACCACTACTTTGTCGTCTGCTTCAATATTTTCGTCTGTAAGATCAATTCAAAGTTAGTTTTCAGGTAGTATGATTTAACAAATTTTGACATGAGTTTCAAACAGTTTGGTTCCTGATCAGACGCCGCGTTGCGCGGCGTCTGATCAGGAGCCAAACTGTTTGCAAAGTGACATTTTGGCGCCATTGGTAGTGAAAGAGTTACAGATTGCTATTTCACATTTTGTGTTTGTCGCTCAAGAAATGATCGACAGATACAGGGCTCCAGATTAAAGAGGGAGTAAACTGCACAAATCCATAATTTTCTCACTTAATTTAGCATCAAATCCTATGGTGTTACTACTCATTAGAATCGTCTCTTTGAGACGATTCTGATGAGTAGTGACACCATAGGGTTTACTGATTGAAAACTTAACTATATAACTCTGTGTACAAATGAGCCTTGTGGCGGGGCCAATCTTTACCCCAGCAGAAAAAAAGATTTTAGTTTTTGAAATACTCCATTTATCTGGAGTTCTGCAGATAGCTTATTTCGACACTGGTCAGAGTAGCAAGATGGAATTTACCCATTGTAACGGTTGTCGGCGGCCTAGTGTATAATGTATATTGCCTTTAAATCGATTGCGAGAAAACATAACAAGTTTTTCTCATTGGGAAAATGTGTGACTATACTTATCGCTTTCACTGCCATGATGCCATCAATTTTAAGCAATTGCCGTCTGCTTTTATAATATTTCATTATTAAATTTTAGGTATTTTGACTTAAGAAATATTGGCATGAGTGTCAACGGGTTGGATCCTGATCAGACGCCGCGTTTCGTGGCGTCTGATCAGGATCCAAACTATTGGCATAAATACCTACTGTTGTGAAAGTAAGGCAGTGAATGGGGTTATGGATATGATGCTACTCGCGTACAGTGGAGAATACGGTATTCTTTCCTAATAAACGCGTTTGTATTTAAACAATCATTTCCATAGCATGTAGTTTGGAGTCAGATCAGATACCGGATCAGGTCCCAAACGGTTTTGTCACTTCGCTTTAAAAAATCGCTAACATTTTGATAATTTACTCCATATGCTGAATCTAGTATTGAAGATAGGTGACTATTTATAGCCATTTGAAAGTAAAGCAGAAATCGCCTTAACCCTTCACCTGATATCCTATTTCTAGTACTTAAGATAGGTGACTACTTAAAGCAGGTTGAAAGTAAAGCAGAATGCGCCATAGGGCGCATTCTGCTTTACATTCAGCCTGCTTTAAGCTGTTGTTCGTCCTTCGGAGTCGAAGATGACCATGACAATACAATACACTCAACATGTGGTCTATCTGTGGGTCCGGAGGTGACTGATGAGGCCAATCCGGGCCTTGAAGGATCGGTCACATGTTGGGCACGTGTGGTTGCTGTCTGTGTGTGTGGAGGGTGTAGATGTTGATGCTTTGGCCTTGCGCATGGCTCTCTTCTTTTTCACCATGGTAGTGCGTCTTTCTTCGGCTGTACGGGAACCAGTAAACACCTTGTTTCTCCAGGTAGATCGGTCCTCAGCAATTGTCTCCCAGGCGTTGATATCAAAGTTGAGGTCTTTGAGAGATGCTTTAAGGATGTCGGCCTGTCTTTTTGAGCATTATGAAATTTCCGAAAAATTTTACGAACTCATTTCCCGAAAAATGTTAAGAACTCATTATTGGTGAATGCATACAGTCATAAAATACTATTTTCCCGGGGAAAAAATGGATTTTTCGTTCCGGGAGGGACTTTTTAAGTTTTATGTCCAATTCGTAGTTTACAGCATACACCGTTTTCATAGGTAGGTGGCATTTTGTTACATCAAACTTCATTTCAATTTCTCAGAATATAAGCATGAAATTTTCATGGTAGTACAGTTTTAGTATAAATTATGGATAATTCAATAGATCAAGTGATATTTTTTTGAAAAAAAATTTTTTTGGTGAAAATACACCAAAATGTGAAAAAATGAGAAAAATGGATTTTTTTAATAAAATGATCTATATCTTTTTTAAAAGATCCGGGACCCTGTGTTATTATTTGCTATTTCACTAAAACTTTATGTTTGCAAGGCTAAAAACAACAAATAAAAAATTTGGTAATTAGTTTTCTACAATTTGTAGGGCAATTTTCACTGTGCCTTATTCTCCCATTATAAAAAAGTGGGTGGGGTAAATTTTACTCCTTTCCGGTGAAATCGAACATTTTTATTTTGGATCTTGACAAAACATTATTTTCAGGGTTTATTCTTACTATGATAATATAAATTAGGATACTTTTTGTACAAATAGTTTGTTTAAATTAAGATTGAAAAACCGTAGTACAAAAAAGTAGGAGTTTTTGAGAAGCTTCAATTTTAGGGGGGTAGCCTTGAAAAATCTCAAATTGTGAAAAAGAAAGGTCCGGTACCCCCACTTTTTTCACCAGTTTTGTCATAGAAACTAATTTTACTGTTTGTATGCAAAGTTTGAAGAATTTGGTAATTACTTTCCAAAGGTGCACCTACCCCCTTAAGGCTATCCTTGAAGCGCTTTTTCTGACCTCCGACTGACCGCTTGCCCTTGCACAACTCTCCATATAGCAACTGCTTGGGCAGTCGACTGTCTGGCATCCTGACTAGATGTCCCGCCCATCTTGCTTGGGCCCTAAGAAGGAGGGTGTATGCACTATGCATTCCTGCTCTGTCCAATACCTCTGTATCAGGGACTTTGTCCTGCCATCTGATGAGGAGAAGCTTGCGGAGACAACTTAAAAGGAAGTGTTTGATCTGCTCTGCATGTCTACTGTAGACTGTCCATGTCTCGCAAGCATAGAGTAGCGTAGTTAAGACAACTGCAGAGTAAACTTTCAGCTTGGTTTCCAGTGCGAGTCCTCGCCGCTCCCATACAGTTTGTCGGAGTCTCCCAAAGGCAGCGCTGGCTTTTGCAATTCTGTTGTTCACCTCAACATCGATGTTGGCTGCTCGAGACAGAGTGCTTCCTAGGTAGGTAAAGTTTTCTACCGCCTTGAGACTCTGTCCTTTCACAGTAATACGAGGCTCCTCGTAGGGTTTTCCTGGTGTGGGCTGGTACATTACTTCGGTCTTCTTTATGCTTATAGTGAGACCAAAGTTGTCGCATTCATCGGAGAAGCGATCCATATCCTTTTGCATCCCCAGTTCAGTATTGGCGTTGAGTGCGCAGTCGTCAGCGAAGAGTAGGTCTCTGACAACAGTCTCTTTCACCTTTGTAATGGCCTGAAGGCGTCTGAGGTTGAACAGCTTTCCGTCTGTCCTGTATCTGATGTTTATTCCACCATCACAACCGCCAAATGCATCTGTCAGCATGGCAGAAAACACCATGCTGAACAGGGTCGGGGCGAGAACGCAGCCTTGCTTGACACCATTCGTTACTGGAAAGGTCTCTGATTCACCACCGTCATCCAACACCTTTACCATCATGCCGTCGTGGAATTGCCTGATGATCGTGATGCACCTGTCAGGACATCCAAACTTCCTCATAATCTTCCATAGTCCTTCCCTGCTAACCGTGTCGAACGCCTTGGTCAGGTCAACAAAAGTCACAAAGAGGTCCTGATGCTGCTCCTGGCCTTTTTCTTGGATTTGGCGGGCTGCAAATATCATGTCTGCAGTCCCGCGTTCTGCACGGAAGCCACATTGGCTTTCTGGAAGAAGACCTTGTTCAAGATGTTGGAGTAGGCGATTCAGTAAAACCCGCGCTAGGATCTTTCCAGCAATGGACAGAAGAGCGATGCCGCGATGGTTGTCACATGACTGGCGATTTCCTTTTCTCTTGTAGATGTGAACTATGCTGGCGTCCTTGAGTTGCTGAGGAATCTGTCCTTCCTCCCAGATGGACTGAAATAGTTCAGTTAACTGTTGTAGCATACAAGGGCCGCCTGCTTTGTACACCTCAGCTGGAATTGCATCGGAGCCGGGTGCTTTGCCACATGACAGTTGGTTGATGGCCTTTTTGACTTCGACTGCAGTGGGTAGGGTGTCAAGGTCTACGTTTGTCTTGGCTTGTGGCAGTTGGGCAATGGCTTCATCATTTATGTCTGCAGGGCGGTTGAGGACACCGTTGAAGTGTTCGGCCCATCTCTCTAGAATGCGTTCCTTCTCTGTGATCAGTGTTGTCCCATCAGCGTTGAGTAGATGTGAGCAACCAGAGGACTTGGGTCCATAGACAGCCTTTATTGCGTCATAAAACCGTTTCGTATCCCGTCTGTCTGCAAATCCTTGGATTTCATCAGCCTTATTCCTGAGCCAATTGTCTTGCATCTCCCGAAGTCTGGTCTGTACAGTTCTCTTGGAGCAGTTGAAGGCATCTTTCTTGGCTTGAGATGACGAGTCGTTTTGATGTGCTCTGAACCGCTGGTGCTTTTCATGAAGCAACTCTTGTATTTCTTTGTCGTTCTCATCAAACCAGTCTTGGTGCTTATTGGTTGCTGGTCCGAGATGCTCAAAGGCAGTACAATAAACTGTCTCTCTAAGGGAGGTCCACCTCTCTTCAACGCTGGTCCCATCTTTGGGTGACAAATCTTGAAGTTTTACGCTGAGATCCTGGGCAAAGGCCTCTTCAACCTTGCTACTTTTCAGTTTGTTGACATTCAGCCGTTTTGCAGTCTTTTTGCCTCGGGGCCTCCTCATGGGTAGTATGCTGAGCCTCAGTTTGGACAGGATCAAGCGATGATCAGTCCAACAGTCCGCCCCACACATGGTTTTAGTCACTCTAACATCTGCTCTGTCCTTCTTTCGTGTGATAACATAGTCGATCAAGTGCCAATGTTTTGAGCTACCATGTGCTATAATATAGAAAATATTCCCTATAATACATATTCATTACTGATTAAATTGAAACTATTTTCTTCAGCGGATGAATAAATCATATCCGCTAAAAGGCGCTTCTAATGGGGAAAGGGTTAAGGCGCATTCTGCTATACTTTCGGCATGCTCTAAGCTACCGTCGTATCGTATGATAAATACTGACCACTGTATTGGAACTATTGTCTTCAGTAGTGAATAAATCAAATGCGTAAAAATGAGTATCTATGGAGAAAAGGGTTATCTTTCAATAGTTTGTAAAAACTAATGCTTGACACTTGTTTGCAAAAGCTACAATGGAGAAAACCTTATTCTTTCTCGTTAACCCTTTCCCCCATAGAAGCGACTTTTAGCGTATTTAATTTATTCCTCCGCTGAAGAAAATAGTTTCAGTTTATACCCTCAAGAACAATAACAATTACAAATATGTTATATAGCCTAGCAGATTTTAGCTTAAAGCAGGCTGAAAGTAAAGCAGAACGCGCCTTAGGGCACATTCTGCTTTACTCTCAACCTGCTTCAAGTGGTCACATATCTTCAATACTAGAAACAATGCTATCAGGTAAAGGGTTAAACGCAAACGAAACGCAAACGCTAATCGATTAAATATAGGGAAATACCATTTGTTGACATTTCTAATTATTTTTGTTAATCTGAGTGGCAAACAGCTTGGAGCCTGATCAGACGCCGGATTACCCGGCGTCTGATCTTGCTCCAAACTGTTTGCAATGGAAATAATAGTTTGAGCGTAAGCGCGTTTATTGGGAAAGAATAACGTTTTCTCCACTGTAATCACAATTTCGACTTTTTAGAAAGAAAATGTCTGGAAACGCCGAAACCAAAGACAGTCTACAACTTCCAAGCATTGTGAAGATCAAGTCAGCCATTCCAAATCACTTATTTGAGTCCAGCCTGTTGACATCATTGTACTATGTAGTTAAGGATGTCGTGTTTATTGGTGTACTGTATGGAGTGGTGAGCTGTCTAGAGTCAGTATTACCGGTCTGTACCATGTATGTCGTGTTTCCCTGCTACTGGTACTTACAAGGGACCTTGCTGATGGCGTTATTTGTGCTGGGTCACGACTGTGGACATGGCTCCTTCTCTAAGTACGAACTTGTCAACGATACCATTGGAACATTTCTTCATACCGTAGTGTTCACACCGTATTACCAGTGGAAGTTGTCTCACAAAAACCATCACAAGAATACGGGAAATATCGACAAAGACGAAGTGTTTTATCCTGTACGACAGAAATATAATAATGGAAGACAGTTTGTGTTTCTATTTGGGCTTGGATTAGGCTGGTTTGTATATCTTATTCGTGGATATCATCCAAGAACACTAAATCATTACAATGTTTTTGACAAAATGTTTTCTGACCACGTGGTCGGTTGTTCACTATCAATCGTGTCACAGATTGGCTGGATGTTTTGTTTATATCTATACACGTGCTCACAAGGAATTCTGGGATTGCTCAAGTACTATATAATGCCGGAGATTGTATTCGCTTCCTGGCTTCTCATAGTGACATTCCTACACCACATTGAGGAGGAAACACCCTGGTATTCAGGTGAAATATTAACACAACACATTATAATTTCCTTAATCCTTTTAACACAGGGTCAGAGTCAGGGCTGCAGTAAGTTGACATAAAAAATCCTAAGATTTCAAAATTTGCATTTTTCAAGTGCGATTTTACGAATCGTACCTTTTCCCCATCGCCTGTTTCTAGTTTTGCTGACACGTGGCTGCTTAAAGCAGGCTGAAAGTAAAGCAGAATGCGCCTTAAGGCGCATTCTGCTTTACTTTCAGCCTGCTTTAAGCTACCATGTACTAGAAAAAAAGTCCGAAGATCTAGGAAAAATCCGGAGAAATGTCTCCACTTACTACAGTTGAACCCATCCAAACCGGAACCTTTAAATACCGGAATTCTCTCTAAGCCGGACACAAAATTTGGTCCACCATATTTATACTTTCTTTATACATTCATGAATATATATCATCAGAAATAGTTTCTATATTCTAGAGGATGATAGCTTAAAGCAGGTTGAAAGTAAAGCAGAATGCGCCTTTATGTACATTCTGCTTTACGTTCAACCTGCTTTTAGTGGTCAGCTATCTTCCATATAAAAACAAGCTATGGGATAATGGGTTGAAAACACTCTTAACTGGAAACCCCTCTTAATCGGTAATTTATGGTGTGCCCACACATGCCCGAGTTAGAGAGGTTTCACTATAATACTCATTGGGATCGTTGCGAATCAACACTTATAACATAAGATAGAATCTTTACTTGCATCCCATCATTGTATATCTAAAATACTAGTACGTATTTATTATATACGTATACAACAAGTGAGAATGAGTAACAGCGATAGTGACAGAGAGAGTGATGAATATAGTGAGTCATAGAAAGTGATAGTGACAGAGATACTGACTGACAGAGGTAGTGACTGACGGAGAGAATGACGGAAGGTGATAGTGACTGACAGCGATAGTGACCGAGAGAGTAACAGCGAGAATGACACAGAGAGTGACGAAGATAGTGGCAGTCATGGAAAGAGAGACTGACTGACAGAGGTGGTGACTGACGGAGAGAATGACAGAAGATGAGAGTGACAGCGAAAGTGAGTGATAGTGATAGAGAGATTGACTCACATTGATAGTAAAGAGAGGACTGACAGAGATATGCAGAGAAAGTGACAGAGATAGTGAGTGAATGACTGACAGACAACGTTACAGAAAGAATGAGTGACTTTGAAATGGTCATAGCTCTAGGTCGCCATTTTCGAAGATTAGACACCTGATGAATCACATCAAAATTTATATTAGTTTTGCTGTTTTTGTATCTGTGTCGCTGGTTGACTGATTATTGTCCATTCTAAATGCGTGTACGTCCATATAGTTCATTGCAACCAAACTTGTTAAAATATTCAAGAAAAAACTTAATAGAAAGCGTGCTCGAAGCCTGTATCTTATACAATAATGATAGAGCTTTCATTTGTTTTTCAGACGTACACTGGAATTATGTCAAAGGTCAGCTGAGCTCTATAGACCGGAACTACGGCTGGGCCCATGACGTCATCCACAACATTGGTACCCACCAGGTGCACCATCTCTTCTCAAAGATACCCCATTATCACTTGGAGGAAGCTACAGCACACTTCAGGCGAAGTTTTCCGCATCTTATCCGAAAAAGAAACGATTCCATCGTGTCCTCTCTACTGCGCATGTTCAAGAAGTTTTCGTCCCAGTTTGTTATAAAGAATGACACACAAATACATGTATATACGTAGCAACAAGCAATGGCTGAAATTTTCAATTTTTGAAAGCATGATGCTTATAAAGCCTTTGAGTTAAGTTTGAGATCGTTCTCGTGCTTTTGATTAGTCAGATTTAAGCATTCTGCTTAAAGCTGACCAATGCAATGCCTGAGAACGATCACATTCGTCTCAAACGCTTTACAAGCATATGCCAATGCATAGAGCAAACTATTGGTACAGTGCTGTTAACGTATTATAAGTTGCCACCTTCATGATCAATATACCAAAGACATATTAAAAGCATTCTAATGAAAATACTATAACCACTCATTTGTAACTGGCAATGTTCAGTATGGACAATTAATAATTCGTTCCCCAAAATCTTAACTGAAAGCGTTTACAAAGTTGAAACAATTATGCCCATTGCAAATAGTTTGGAATCTGACCAGACGACGAGTTCCAAATTGCAATTGAATAAATGGAATTAATCGTTTTAGTACGGAATGTAAGCGCGTTCAATGGGAATGTACAGTCTTCTCAACTGTAGTACTCAGTACTCACGCGCTAAAGTATACGCGCCGTGAAAACTTTGGCAACTTATACGTTCACACCACTGTAAAAATAGCGTATACTCCAAACGCACCCTCTGGCAAAAACATTCTGTGAGTGCCAAGTAATTTGTCGTCTGCTTAATTGTCATCTATTGAGGCGTTTAAACAGGAATATAAGGTACAGTAAAACCTCACGATTACGACAACAAAATTGTGTTAATTATAAGGTGTTTACGACAGGTGACTGTTTGAAGCAAGGTGACAGTCACCTTGCTAAGTTGTCACCTGTTTGTTTTTTAAACAATTAATTAGCCTATGTTTTAGTGGTCGAAACAAATAGGTTTTACTGTATTTGGTTAACTTTTGGCGCACTAAGAAACACATTTCAAAATAAAATGTTTGTACGTGAGAAAAAGAACCCTAGGAGTCATAGCAAATAGCGAGCGGGCGCTTAAGAAAGCCTCAATTAGCTGTCTCAGGGCTGCCATTTCTCCGGATTTTTCCTTAATCTTCGTTTTTTTCTAGTACATGATAGCTTAAAGCAGGCTGAAAGTAAAGCAGAATGCGCCTTAAGGCACATTCTGCTTTACTTCCAGCCTGCTTTAAGTAGTCACATGCCAACAAAACTAGAAATAGGCTATTGGGTAAAGGTACAATTCGCAAAATCGCACTTGAAAAATGCAAATTTGGAAATCTTAGGATTTTTCATGTCAACTTATGGCAGCCCTGCTGTCTTGGTCTGTAGCTTACAAGGATGTAAACATTCGTAATTAACCTGATTGGCCAGGATCTGCACGGTTAGACACCGACAAAAACAACTATCTGCAGCATTTTATTTAGCAGTATTACAAACACTTTTTATTTGTGTAGACCAAATTCAGATGCAGAAACTGATATGAGGATGGTGCCTAGTTTACACACAATCATTTCTGCAGTGCAACAAAAGTTTCTCATAGTGCGTCTAATGTATGATTTTATTCAAGAAGCATTAAAGTAGACATCCCATATTGTTCGAAGGGGTACCGTCTTATCTGAGTATGCAACGATAACCCGGCGTCTTAACAGGCTCCAAGTCTTTTTGCAAAGGAAATACTTGTATTGGGAAAACATTAAGTCTTCAACAATATAAAAACGGCTATCGATGTAAAAGTAATATACCAAGTTAAGGCCTTTCGCTACCGGAAGTCGGTCTTGCGGGCGAGCGGATATGCGTCTGGACGACACAGACTTTTTTCGTACGTGTGTTTATACTAGAAAATTTATATAAAGGAAATGTTGATATAAATTAGTATAATCCTTCATAGCGCAGTTAGTATAGTGGTTGACTGTAGTGGTTGACTAGCAATCCAAAGGTCATAGGTTCGAGACCCATCCGATCCAAATATTTTTTTTAGTGTCCGATTTATTGACTTGTCAATCCATAACGCAGTAATCAAGAGACATGTTATGTTTAGTCTTCGTTGATTAGTACTAGTGATGTTTACGGTCCAAGTATATGTCCACTTACCTGTACGTTTTAGTTTAATGACTTACAAGTCAATTAAATCGGTATACATGTAAACGATTTGATCGAACTATAAAGCCACACCTTGAAGCTTATGATTGAAAAAGGTTAGCGTATTGATATTATCAATACGCTAACCTTTTTCAAGATCGATATTGCCCATTATAATTATGTTCAAACAATATAATAAACCTTGTATAAATAATAATGCATTTTAATGACAAAGTTTTAATTCTAAGGTAGGTAACTGTATCTAAACAACAAATATCCCACATTTTAATAAGAAAATATGTTATTACAACAAATCCTGACTGTAATATTTTCTAATTTTTTCAGACTGACTAGTTCATCTACCATTTATTTGAATAAAATGAAAACAAATATACATTGAATGAGTCAGTTTTTTGTAATTCAATTTTTTAGCATTTTGCAAAATTTAAATAGCTGATAACATCTTTCTGAACACCTTTATTCAAAATGTTTTAGCTTTTCTTGTAATGAATGTTGTGGACTACTTATTGGGCGAGAATTAGATCTATAGTCATTAGCTTTATTCATTTTTAAGAAAAATAAAATCATCAAAATTCTAGGTTTTTGTCTGAAAAAAGACCTTAAAGACAAACCACACGATACATTTTGCCTATATTTATACACATTGTTTCTTATGCTATTATCATTCTTCATGACAATTTTCATAACAATCGTATGGAAACTTCGCGCATATGCAAAGTACCTTAAAGTCTACTTTCAGTCCGAATGACCGCTCAGCCGACTGTACATTTACTCCCCTGATCATCGAGCAATCTTGCCTATGAGCACTGCTAACATATGGCGCAGTCAAATGCAGCCGCAGTACCGACTCAGACCCTTCACAGGTACCCATTTTAACCCCTGGGTGGAGAGGAGCAATTCGCGGTACATGTCTTGCTCAAGAACATTCCTGTACATCATCGGGGATTCAGAAAAATCCCCTAGTCAGACCGCTGGTCCGGCGGGAGATCGAACTCACGACCCCTGGTACCGTAGTCCAAGGTGTTAACCATTGGGCCACTACCGCCGATGTCCCACATCTGATCTGAATTCAAGCTATTTGTCACTCGTCATTCAAACATTACAATAGGGGCTCATTATTCATTTTATGTGTATAAATATTTTTTTAATCGTCTTACTGCTTTCACCCATACAAAAAGAGACACGTTATTCACTCAATGTGGATAAAGACCGTTTTTAAAACCTTTCTACTCCAAACAAAATATTCAACATGGCGTCCAAGAGCGTTAGGAGCATACCGACTCTTACAAATTGATTAAAAGTGATGACAATTGACTTCAAACATTATAAAATGGACGTATTATTCATTTTATGTGATTGAAATCTGTTTAATTCTTCTGCTGCGAACAAAATATTCAAGATGGTCCAAGACGGCCGCCATGCCACAAACTATCACTAATACACAAACTTATACAATTTTCGATGGTTTGACTGAAAGTAATGACAATTGAATTTGCAAATTACGAGAGAGAGAATGGTATACTATTATTTTATATGTGTCAATATTTTAATCCTGCTGCTGAAATTAATATATTCAAGATGGCTTTCAAGTTGGCCGCCATAAATCTAAAGTATCATAGAACATACTGCTACAGATTTTGATTACAGCTTCACTAACAGTGATGACAATGGACATTGATTATCACAATAGAGACATAGTATTCACTTCATAAGTATAATAACAGTTTAATCCTTTTACTGGATGAACATTATTACAGATGGCGTCAGTCCGAGATGGCCACCACGCCACAAACCTAAACTATCACTAACATATTATTACACTTGTTTTCTCATGGTTTGACGAAATATTATAACATTATGAACTTTGAATATTACAAAAAATTTATATGTGTATTAAAACTACATGTATTTAAACTATCTACTGCGAACAGATTCTTCAATATGACCTCCAATATGGCATCCACAAACCTAAAATATTACTGTTTTACTATTACAATTGTTTTCTTACGGTTTGATTCAAACTGATGCAAACTGACTTTTAACATGACAAAAGAAACATGTTAACTTACAGTATAGAAAGTTTTATTCATCTACTGCCAACAAAATTATTGTCTGCCAATTTCCGTCTTTGGTTCAAAATAGTTGTAATGTTGCCCGTGAGTAACATGGTTGAGATCCTCATGACATGCTTAGTTACTAAACGTCTCATCCACATCCAAGTTGTTTGCATATATATATTGTAAGAAACACGGATAAGGGTTCATACAAGTTTTGTGCACCAACAATATTGCTGAGAAAAAGGTCAAGGACAACTTGTACAGTCCACTCCAGACAGCTCAATGATGGCATACTGCTATTAGGTGACTTCAACGCATGAGTTGGAAGGAATAACAGTAACATAGCGAAATGAAACAGGCAACTTCATAGGTAACTGAGAAATGCTTATTAGACAAGGTAAAGACGATGAATTCATCGAAGGCGGTAGATCTACCCTCGTTTCACACAAGACTATCCAAAAGTTCAAATGGGTATCGCCTGACAGGAACAGCAAAAGTCAGATAGACAACATTATCGTTATCAACAACAGCAAGGTTTCTCTTTAAGATAATCGAGGGATAGACAAGCAGACGTATATTGACATATTATAAGGTATACAAAACACGAGGATAAAGTATTTTTCTGTAAAGAATATTTTTCTGACCAAGTTTGAATGTTTCTGTGTCTTTTGGGCCAAAATATATATACTTCTGTCACCTTTGATCAGCACCCAACTACGGTCACAAGTAGTCACTCTTTACGAACTACAGTGGAAAATATGGTATTCTTTCCCAACAAACGCGTTTATCCCTTTGAACCCTAGTCCCGAATATTGGCGTTCTTTGCAAACAGTGTACATGTGAATAGTATACGTGTCCTATGCAAACAGTGAAGACCCAGATCAGAGGGCTCCTAGGAGCCCTCTGATCAGGGTCTTCACTGTTTGTCAAAATGCCAAACATTGACAAAACAACCCTTAAAAGTCAGAAATATTCTAGACTTAAATGGAAACTGGAATTGTCCATTTAAAGTTTCAGGGAGGAAAGAGTTAAGCTTAAACCTTTATGTCCATTGCAAACAGTTTGGAGTCAGATCAGACGCCGGGTTACCCGGCGTCTGATCTGGTTCCAATCTGTTTGCCACTCAAATAAACCGAGTCGTCAAAAAGAGTTATCATTTTCTTTATTTTATTGCACTGCGTTTGAGTTTAAATTGGAAAGAAAAACGTATTCTCTATTGTTTATAAAATCACCATTACATGTACAACTGAGCTTTTAATTCTATAGGACTTTATACACACTTTATATGCAGTAGTCATGCTTAAGATAATGTAGTTTGATAGAGTATCGCTTTATATATGTGCAAAATTATTCACAGATTATTCACATTAATTCCAAGTTCAACACATTACTCCATAAATACACCTTTTATTTATTTAAATTTTATTCCTCAACTGAAGAAAAAATGTCCATTTCATACAGTCATGAATATGTACCATAAGAATTATTTCTATATTTTAGCAAACAACTCAAAGTAGACTGAATGTAATGAAGAAGACGCCCTAAGGGGCATTCTGCTTTACTTTCGACCTGCTTTAAAGACCACATATCTTCAAAACTAGCTCCAGACTATGGTGTAATGGGTTCAGCTGAATATTGCAGGGTTAGTGCACAAATACCTGTGGATTAGTGTCGACCAAGGTGAGACAATGCATTTTGGTTTTCATAGTTTGCTGGGGCCCGTTCCATAAAACTTCGTACGACAAAAACGATCGTTAGTCTAAACTTTAAAATACATTTTTCTGATTTCCCCATCTTGTCCTGTCTTGTGACATCTTTTTGGAATCGTCTTGAAAAGACGATTCCAAAAGGATGTCACAAGACATGATTAGATAGAGAAATAAATAATAATTGAGACTTTTATAATCTGACTTACGACAACTTTTGTCGTACGAAGTTTTATGAAACGGGCTCCAGATGTCATGTCGATAGGCCTAGGAATAAACGAGATTATGGAGCCGGGTTGTAGGATAAATATCGATTTGAATAACACTGGAATGGATGGTAGATGCAAAATAACAGACGCTATCGTGACGTCATCTTTAAACAAATATCGTCTGCTCTTATTTCTCAAATTCAGATCTTTGGTTAATTGGCTAAAATGATATCGAGTTGAGTGTCAATAGATTTGGCTCCTGACCAGACGCAGTGTTTCGCGGCGTCTGTTAAGAATCAAAACTTTTTGCAAATAAACACTGTACTCCGATGTTGCAAGGCCGTGAAGGGGTTAAGTACAGTGCTCTCCACAACAGCTCTCCGAACAATGATTCCCTCCTTACAACAACGATTGCTGCTGTTCCCTAAGCAAAACAATTACGTCTAACGTTTTCATTGCTTCAATATCGTTCGCTTTAAGTTGTTATATGCTGGGTTATTTCTCAATATTACATATGAGTGGCCATTTTGACAGAAGAAATATAATAACGAGTGGCTTACAGCTTGAATCCAGATCAGACGCCGCGTCTGATCTGGATTCAAGCTGTTTGCAAATATAAGACAAGTCTTTAATTTTCCCTCCCAAGTTTCGCTGAAACTAATAAGGCTAATAAGGTTGTTTTAGAACAACTCACTCCGGACAACACACACAATATTCGTCTCCCATTGGTTGTTGTAGAGAGGGAACTCTGTATTATCAATTCACAGGCTCCAATACCAATAGTGAATGTATCGGTCCGTTAGACGGCATTGTATAAATCTTGTTCTTAGTACAGATTCGATTTTATTGTAATATCAGTAATAAATACATGTACATGCATAATTATCTTTGCTGTTAGGCGTGCCGCAACACATGTTTTTTTCTCAGAATTTTATCTTTGTTATTGAAATAAACTTTTTATCACCTTGTTGGTTGTATTTCCTCTGTAATAAATACGAGAATCATAGTCTGTGAAACTACCGTATAACCCCGTTTAAGCACCCCTTTGGTGAACTGATACAATCAATAAAGTTTAGTAAGGGTTTCAGTGTATCTCTGCACACCAACGGCAAAGGTTTTATCTAAATGCAAACAAATGGGATCTGGATGAGATGCCGCGTACTGTGGCATCTCATTAGGATCTCATATTTTTGACACTCAGTTCCTTTTTTTAAAAGATTTATTTTTTAAATTCTAAATAGAGAAAAACAAGAGGACCGGAATAATCTGTAAACGCTCACCTGATCATTATGACATTAAGATTGGTCAAGTGATTTCAAAAAAGATTTGCAAAATTTCACTGATATTATTCAGTGCTCCCTCCCTACAACATCCATCCCAAAAACGAGTCCCTCCTTACAACGACCCTTGTCGCAGTTCCCTTAACGGGACAATTATGTCCATCCTATTCACGATTGCAATGGCTTCTGCTTAAAATTGTCGTCTGTCGTTTTGCTCAAAGTTACATAATGGACATTTTGCAAAAAAAACCTTAATGACGAGTAACAAATAGCTTGAACTCAGATCAGACACCGCATTACGCAGCGTCTGATCTGGATTCAAGCTGTTTGCAAATTCCCCTCCCTACAACGCAAACAGTTTTTGTCTTCCGTAAATGTCGTTGTAGGAAGGGAGCGCCGAATAACGAAATTGGCATCATCTACCGGCAGCCATGTTTTTTAAGCTCAGGAATTTATTTTTAGAAATCTGGTATAGTTTCACCCACAGGGACGCGACACGATTGATTTGATCAGTTGTATCCCTTGTCTCTATATATACATTCTGACTTTTTTTTCTCAAAAAATCGTGTCGCGTCCCTGTGGTTTCACCTATGAATATTTTTTTTATTATTACCTTTATATGGCGGAAGTGGTTTCAGATAAGAAGATCTTTTCATTGAAAATGTTTAAGTGCCGGTAAGATAGATATGCAACAGACCGGAATAACATCAACATCATTGGTATAGGACTTCTAGAATTTACACCATGCCAAATATATGGCTATATAAGATTCAGAGAAGATGTTTGAATATTTCACTATATAATTCTTAGTAAAACGGTGACCCACGGGGCCGGGCCAATTTTGACCCAAAGGGCTACAGTTGTGCAATCTTGAAAGAGGACCTATAGATGATGCTATGTGCAAAGTAAGCTCTGGCCATTGTGTTGTTTGAAAAGACGATTTTTAAGATTACATGCACTTTATTTTTTTCACTTTGGTTGCCATGGCAACTAGATTTCTGCATTGTTTCAAATTCTTTGAACAAGTTTGAAAGAGCTTGACCCAAGGAACATTCCGGTAAAGGTTAGCGGCAATCAGGCATGCTATTTTGAAGAAGATGTTTAAAGAAACTGTTGACACACAACCCTGGACATTGACTGACCACAAAAGCTCATATTGAGCACTTCGTGTTCAGGTGAGCTAGAAAGGACAAAACAACACTTTGCAACGTTCCACACTATAATGGAAGCTAAATTCTTTATTTAATACTTGTTTTAAAATACTATTGAATATATAGAACCAAAAATTGAAATTCTATTATACAAACTTAACCCATTAAGACCTAGTAACAGTTACACACATATACATTATAGTATTACATAATAATTATATGATATATACCTCTCTTTTACAACCACTGAAGTGTGTTACTAATCAGGTATTTACGACAGGTGACTGCTTAAAGTAAGGTGACAATAAAACAGGAGCTTTCTGTTTTATTGTTATCTTGTTTTACCCCGTCACCTGTCTTTTATACAATCAATTAGCATTTGTTTAACCCTTTACCTGATAGCATTGTTTCTAGTATTGAAGATATGTGACTACTGAAAGCAGGTTGAAAGTAAAGCAGAATGCGCCCTAAGGCGCATTCTGCTTTACTTTCAGCCAGCTTTAAGCTATTAACTGCTAGAATAAGGAAAGTATTAAATATGACACATATTCATTACGGTATAATTTGGAACTATTTTCTTCAGCGGATGAATAAAATGGATGTGCTAAAAGTCGCTTCTATAAGGGAAAGGGTTAAGTGGTTGTAATAAAGTGGTTTTACTGTATATGCTTTATTTAGAAATAGTGCACTAGATAAGACATTATATTTGTCCTATGCAAACAGTGTAGACCCTGTCAAGAAGGCTCTTATAGCAGCCCTCTGGTCAAGGTCTGCTCTTTTTTGTAATTTTGAACTATATTGTAAAACACAACTCAAGGTATGAACTAGACATTATAAGAAGCTTGAATTGTTCATTTGAAGTTTCAGTGTCAACTGAGTTCAATATAAAACATATTCAATTAATATTGCCCCTAAAAGTTATCTATCACAGTTTTAATTTGTATCACACTCTCAAACATTTAAACAATTAGGAAAAAAAGTTTAACCCATTACGCCATTTCTAGTTTTGAAGACAGGTGACTACTTAAAGCAGACTGAAAGTAAAGCACAATGTGCCGAAAGGCACTTTCTGCTTTACTTTCAGACTGCTTTAAGCTATCTGCTAGGATATAAAATACAGAATATTTATCATGGTGCATAATTATGTCTGTATAAAGTGGAACTATTTTCTGATATGGAGGAATAAACTGGAGACATAAAAAGGTATCTTTATGGAGTAATGGGTTTCTAATCCTTGGCACAGTGGTACACCATGGTTCAGGTCATCAGAATAATCCCTCAAATATGTTGTAGACATCTTGCTGTACTGGTGTATCAGTTCTGAAAAATAAAATTCAACATTTGTATACAAACTTCAGTAAAGAAAAACCTCTCTATTACGATCACTAAATTGTGTTGATTATTAGATGTTTACAACAGGTGACTCCTTAAAGCAAGGTGACAGTGAAACAGAAAGCTCCTAAAGGAGCTTTCTGTTTACTGTCACCTTGCTTTAAACTGTCACCTGTCTTTAATACATTCAATACATTTGTTTAAGTGTTGTGGTCATGATAGAGAGGTTTTACTGTAATGCAGATATTCTTTTGGTTTTTATTGTATCCTCATTATCTCATATCTTAGGAATGAAACAAATTGTGAATGGAATAACAAGAAAGAAAACCAAGATGACCACATTGGCAACATAACATAAGCTCAAACCAACGAAACATAATGGTCAATCGTTGACAGGGTTTCGTAAAGAAGTAGAGAAGAAAATCTGCTAGGATATAGAAAATATTTCTGACGGTACATTTTCATGACTATATAAAATGGAACTATTACTTTAATGGAGGAATAACTTAAAGGTGTATTTAGGCGTAAAAGGTTAATCAAAATTATCATTTTAAGGTATTAAGTTAAACATTTGAACTGTTAATGCTTTGGGAAAAGAAAGCTATAGAGAATCTTAGTGTCTACGAGAAAAGGTTAAAAATACATATAACATACTTATTCTTTGTAAAGAAAGAACTAAATCTTGACTTTTTGGTCACTTCTATTTCTCCTTGAACCTTTGGTGTTCCTAGTACATGACTTATTGGTTTCTTTTTCTGTTGTATGCCCGCACTGGGATCAGAACTTTTGGTCTCTTGCCTAATAGCATGAGCTCTATTGGAACTATTGCCAAGCATCACGGCTGGAAAAGTGTTACGAGATGTCTGAAGGTTTTTGCCGTATTCAGCACCATTGTCTTTATCAGTCTCAACTGTAGGCTGGGGACATAAGCTTCCAGAATGCTGTTGTTGCCCGGTGTGAGTTTTGGAACTCTGTTCTGCCTCAGCTAACAGTTCAGCCTCCTGGCTACTCCATGGTTCCCAGTCTATACTTGTGTTGAGCCTGGAATCAGTGGTTTGGTGTTCAGTATCAGACAACCATGCCAGCACCTGCAGAATAATCATCACACAACTGTTGCTTAAAGTTGAAACAGTATAACCTGTTTAAAAGTATCCATTAACAGACCATGATTATGCAGTTTTATCTAACTCATTACCCTTATAATCTGATTCTTATTTAGAACATCTCGATATAGGCCGGGTGACGAATACGAAATTCGTCGAATAATTATTCATGAATATGAATGCAAAAAACAAAACAAAAATGAGTCTATTTTGCTAATACAGTCAATCTGTTACATGTATAAACTTTAACCCTTGAAATTATGCCATAGACTATTTCTTATTCTTAAACACAGGTGACCACTTAAAGAAGATAGAAAGTAAAGTGTTTTACTTTCTGTCTGCTTTAAGCTACCATCTGCTAGGATATAGAAAATATTTTTTATGGTGTATATTCAAGACTGTTTAAAATGAAACATAAATTTAAGGTGCATCTATGGGGTAATGGGTTAATGCAGGATTAAAATAATGCAGAAAGCTTCTGAAGGAGCGTTCTGCTTTATTTTTACCCTGCATTGGCAGTAACTTTTTAAGAGGTCTCCATACTTAACTGCCAGTAGTTGCTTGATACAAGATTGACTGTAGACTAATATTAGCAAACAAATACAGTAACCCCTCTGTACCTATCATCAAATAATGTTAATTATTTGATCAGTTTAAGGCAGACCAGACTGCCTAAAATAAGGGGAAAGTTGAACAGAAAGCTCCTTGAGCTTTCTGTTTGACTTTCATCTTGTTGTTAAAGCTGCCACCTGTTGTTAATACCACCAATTAGCCTTCATTTTAGTGGTCATTTTACTGTACTATACAATACTATATGTTTGTTGTTAACCCCTGAAACTTTTAATGGACAATTCTAGTTTCAAAGTATACATGTAGTCAATTTTTGACTATTTAGGGTTGATTTTAACAATATATTTCAAAATTACAAACAGTTTAGACCCTGATAGCCCTCTGATCAGGGTTTACACTGTTTGCATGGGACAAGTGTAATCCTCACATGTACACTATTTGTAAATGATGAGTATACATGTACTCGTCGCTAGGGTTGAATGTATTAACTTGTTACCTGTCCATATTGATTTGTTTTATCAGACGAAGGTACATCAACTTTCTCATTTCCAGCCCTATGTAAGGTGTCTTGGATTGCACTCTGTGGTACAAACAGTGACATCTTATTGCAGCCATTGTGCGCCTCCATCTGTGACAAACCTAGCCTCCTTTTCTCCATCACTACTCCTTGACCATTTCTAGCTGGGTATTGCCAGTTCAGGCAGTCACTAGCAGTGGACTCCTGGGTTGCGCAATATGACTCCCATTTAGAGTTGTCACCTCCCTCCTGAAATATTTACAGTAAAATACCTCTATTACAACCGTTTAATTGTGTTAGTTATAAATAAGGTGTTGTAACAATAGGTTTAAAGAAAGGTGACAGAAAAACAGAAAGCTCCATTATGAGCTTTCTGTTTTACTGTCACCTTGCTTTAAGCTGTTACTTGTCTTTTATACAATCAATTAGCTGTCATTTTGTTTTTACTGTCACCTTGCTTTGGGCAGAAGGACAATTTCAAATTATACACCCCTAGCTGACTACATGAGACAGTAATAAAGATATTTTTGTGGATTTTTTTTAATGCGCAAAAACTGAAGTTTTCATTCACTACGAAATCATCTCTGATTGTTTTTTGTCTATAAGAAATATTTTCCCAGTAAAAGCGTGATTTAAGAAACACATTATGTCCGTTTTTATGCAGTAAGTTAAAGTATTTCAACTAAATATTGTAAATGATGTCATAATCATATCATAATGATGTCATATTTTTGTACCAAAGCATTGATCATTTTTGTTTACATTAAATTAAAAAAAATTGAGGCGGGGGGGGGGGGGGCATCCAAGTACATGTAGTTAACAACTTTACTTATGTGGCTATATGGCTGTTCCCTTAACTGTATAACTGATTTTGGATATCACACAAATGCATATCAATTATCTATATTCATCAGAACAGATCACAGAGAGAAAGTAGTTTGAATATAATAATGAAACTAGTTTGAATATAATAATGAAACTGAACAATTGATGTTTCATAGATGTATGAGTTACATTGGGTCTATTCATACATCCATAAAACATTCAAATGTGTAGTTTAATCACATACCACCCCTCTTACATCTTCAAGGTCCTGCAGTATGTTGTTCTCCTTACAATCATCCTCCATAACCTGGAAATCCATTTCATCAGCCTCTGGTCTGCCCAACCATTGTTTTCTATCACCAGAGAAGTTGTTATATCTGGAGTTTGTATTATCTGCAAACACTTGTCTTGAATCATTTTCACGTGATGTCCATTTGTTGCCTCTATTAAACATAAAATTCCTTGACAAATTTTTATCACCTGACAATGAATTGAAACCTGGTTTGGGAGCAGCATTTGAGTTATAGTGGACACTCTCATCAGTTTGATCTAATGCTGCATATTCCTCATCTTCAGAAAAGTCCTCAATGTCATATTGGCCATGTTCAGGCGAGCGTTTGGCACCAGGGTATGGTAATTTTGAAGAATGCTTGTTAATCTTGCCTTGTTGCTCTCTCAGAGGTTTGAAGTTGCCACGCACTCTCTTGACTATTGCAGAAGGTCTTCGCAGTGGGCTCAGTCTGTCTGGAGATCTAGTTGACCTAAAATAGTTCATACCATGTATCGCCATTTAACTTTTTACCCCATAGCCTGTTTCTAGTTTTAAAGATAGATTATCACTTAAAGCAAGCTGAAAGTAAAGCAGAATGCGCCTTAAGGTGCATTCTGCTTTACTTTTAGCCTGCTTTAAGCTATTATCTGCTAGAATATAGAATTTTTTTCTTATGATACATACTCATGACTTTATAGATTGGAACCATTTTCTTCAGTGGGTAAATAAATTAAAAGGTGTATTTATGGGTTAATGACTTAAATGCCCTCAGGGGGAATGAAAAATCCCAAAAGCTTAACGTAAGCTGAAAGTAAAGCATTTGCATTTTTAAGTTTCATTTTTGTTTTACAAATTTATGCAGTTAACACTTTCTTCTTAATAAACAAACTATTAAACCCCATCTATAAAATCATTAAAATGCCTTTCATGCTTTCGTCTTGTCCTGATAAAGAGATAAAACACATTTTCTATATCCTGACAGGTTTGCTGAACCTATTACTCCAAAAATATGCCTTTGTCTTCAAAATCAGAAACAAGAGCCGTATACGGCCCTAAATCGCTCACCTGGAACCGCTGATGTAAATGTAATATATCTTGGAAAGCTGAGAAATTATGACAATTTGATTGTGCCAATTGCTGATTAGATGATGCTGAGTGCCAAATAGCTAAGCTCAGGGTACTGTGGTTTCAGAGAAGATTTTTAAAGTTTTTATTGAAAAAATCTATTTTCGCTCCTGTGACCTAGATATGCAACGGACCGGAATCATTTGAACAATATTGGTAAAGTACCTCTAGAAGTTACACCATGCCAAATATCAAACCTTAGCTATATTAGTTTCAGAAAAGAAGAGGTTTGCAGATTTGACTATATAACTCTATGTAATTTTATGACCCCTGGGGCGGGTTCATTTTTTACCCCAGGGACATAATTTGAACAATCTTGATAGAAGACCTGAAGATGATGCTTTGTGCAAAATATCTAAGCTCAGGGTATTGTGGTTTCAGAGAAGAAGATTTTTTAAGTTTTTTTTTTTAAAAATCTATTTTTAGCTCCTGTGACCTAGATATGCAACAGACCGGAACCATTTGAACAATATTGGTAAAGTTTTTATTGAAAAGATCTATTTTTAGCTCCTCTGACCTAGATATGCATCGGATCGGAAATATTTGAACAACTTTAAAAGAGGACTATATAAGGATCATTCCTGCCAAGTTTGGTTAAAATCCATCCAGTAGTTTAGGAGGAGATGTCGTTTTAAAGAAATTGTTGACGACGAACGAACGGAAGAACGGACGACGACGGACACAGGACGATCAAAATAGCTCACCTTGGCACTTTGTGCCAGGTGAGCTAAAAAGGCTCTTGAGTAAGAGTTGAAAAGGCAATACCAATTACAGGATTTAATGGGCCTTAAAACTGTCAACTTTCACCTTGGAATGACATGAACTTTGCACTGTGCCAAATGTGTAGGATTTGATCAATGGACAATGGAGCATGTTAATCAAGTTTAATGATAAGCTAGCTGCTACCATCTAGTACAATAGAAGAAAAATATTTCTTATGGTACATATTCATCAAAGTATAAAATGAACTGATTTTTTTCAGTGGAGGAATAAATTAAAGGGGTCAAAACATGTATCTATGGAGTAATGGTTACTTAGTCTGTGTTTACAAACCTTGCTACTGCATGTGTTTTGTTTAGTTGGTCAGACATCTGGTTGTCCCAGTCCTCAGGAATCTCCTGTCTGTCCTGGGTGTTAACATAGGTATACCCAAAGTCTGTCTCCTGACAAAAATCTTCATCCCTGAAAATGATAGGAAAATACTCTAATCCGTAAAGACCCAGTGCTTGTATAGTATTTTGTTGTGTATGATCGAGTTCCTTCTCAAGCATTTGATTGGTCAGATGCTTGAGAACAATTTCAACTCAAACGCTTTATAAGCATAGACCATTGATTTATATAATGATACGAGTGTTTAATTAAATATTTACATATACTGCTTTTGCTCCTTTTGTCTTTCCACCAAATTAACTCTTAGAAATACAGTAAAACCTTTAAAAATTGGACACTTTTATAATATTGAAGTAAGGAAAAGAAATAGATCACAAAGACAGGAGACTTCTTAATGCAAGATAAAAGTAATCCTACATTACGTTTGCAGACATTCTAGTAAGCAGTATTAATGCGAGAAGAAAGGGAAAAAACCAATTTATAGAACAGTCACTATTCAATATGCTCCTGTATCAATAGATGCATAAACTTATTTTAGTGTATTTTATAATGATATGTAGAAGGAAATATCATTTTGTATCAACAGGGCTGCCATAAATTGATCATAAAAATCCTAAGATTTCAAATTTTCAGACGCAATTTTACTAATCGTACCTCTACCCCCATATTCTGTTTCTTGTTTAGAAAACACATGACAGCTTAAAACAGGTTGAAAGTAAAGCTGAATGCGCCTTAAGGCGCATTCTTCTTTACTTTCAGCCTGTTTTAAGCTACCATCTGCTAGGATAAAAATCCGAAGACTTAGGAAAAATCTGGAGAAATGGCAGCCCTGTATCAACTCAGCCCATCATGAGCTACCTACCACATCTGAGGCATGTCTCCTGTACCCCCTGCGATCCAACTATGTATTGGGTCTGCCAGACCCTGGTAATCTGCAGGTACATCAGCTGAACAGCGCTCAGACTGGAACATTGAACTCTCGTCTTTTGGTGAAAAGAAAATGTTAAATGTATTCATTGCACTAACACTGCATCAAATTCTGGACAATCTTGGTGATACACGTAAAATGTGTACATGTATTCTTATTTATGTTGAATTTCTCTAATTTGACCCTTGAATATTCAAATAGACAATTCAAGTTGTCATATATGGGGACAAATGATGCAGATCAACTGATCAGAGAGTTCCTATGGTAAAGTGTATTCTGTTCAGGTTCATTGTTTGTAAAGAATGACTACACATGTCACTAATAATATTTCTTTATTTCTGTCTCTTCTTTGTACATCAAAGCGACATTACAATTCATGCAAATTACAGTTTAACATGTATGTACAAAGTCATTCATTATTGAATTATAAGAGCCAATCACAGTTATTCATAATACATAGCATAATCATAGGAAAAATAATATAGTATATACAGAAGGTAAATGAACATATCACCTTTTAATGCTGCACACCAAACTCTTACAGTGTAAGCATTTAGTGTGTTAAAAAAATTACTACATTCTATGGGTTAACCCAATACCCTATATCTTGTTTATAATTTTATAGACAGGTGACCACTTAAAGCAGGTTGAAAGTAAATCAGAATGTGCCTACAGGTGCATTCTGCTTTACTTTCAGCCTGCTTTAAGCTACCATCTGCTAGCATATAGAAACTTTTTCTTATGAAAAAATTCATGACTGTATAAATTGAAACTATTTTCTTCAGTGGAGGAATAAATTAGGCATATTTATGGAGTACTGGGTTAATAAGAAATACCTGTGTGGTGAATTTTTCTGCACTTCTGATACATGTCCAACTCTGCCCAGTCTAGGCTGTTTTGTCGCTTGGTTTGAAACTGGGTCTGTCTGTTGGGTACATCGAATCTTTGTGTTGAAGGTTGCAGGACTGGGTCAGGATCCTCAGATAATGGCATTTTATTGGTGGTGTAGGCAAATCTAGTCAGGTCAATTACAGGCGGATCATTGGAGTTTATCTACAACATTTGTAATTATTTGATTTTTTACAATTGAAACTGAACAATATTATCTGTCATCATCTCAAAATGGATTTTTTGTGCATTCATGCAATTATGAAGTCTCTCTAATATTTAAGGGTGTATCAATGTCATTAATTTAAGAAATTTTCAAAGTATATGAAAACACTTTATGATGTTTTTGTATTGAAGAGCAATTTAAGATGAATGAAAAAATAGAAAAATTGTACATTTTGGTGAACAACAATTGGCTCCATGGCCATGTGAAATTTACCCCACCCACTTTCTCTTATTTTGTCCTTTTTAAACAGCCCGCTTCAATAAAATCCATTTTAAATGAAAACAAATATGATAATTTGGTTTTGTGTTATTTATTTTCTATCTATGGTAGTATTTCTTCATACAAAAACTAATTTAAGAAAAAACAGGCACCAAATGTGAAATTTATAAAGCTCTAAATATCATCGATATGGTACTTTTTTATAAATTTTGTAAGGGGAGATAACTCTTTTTACTTTAATAACTAAAAATTTTCAACGCTGACCTGCCTTAGCATTGGCTTTCATTTGGTAAAATATAAGAAAAAGTTTAATACTAGAACTATTTCATTTTCAAACTTTTTTACTTTTTTTTTCATAAAATAAAATATCTAATAAAATCATGCCCTATAAAAAGCATATTTTTGATATTCGAGGATCCATATTGTTCAAACCTAGTGCCTGCTTTGTCTAAATTTGGTTTCTATATGTAAACAAGAGCGTGTCCCAGTTACACAAATGCCCCCGATGATACAGGGAGGGGAATCCAGACTATCAAACGTAAAAGTTAGAGAGCTGAAACTGTAGTGGAGCGCCATTTTGAGGACTTCAAGGGCCATTACTCCAAAGGGCCTAGCATAAATTGGTGCCGCTGGTTATCCAAATTGGTCTCCATTTTATGTCAACAAACATTTTCAGAAAGTTTGGTGATGATCAGATGAAAAGCAATGTGTTTGTGAAACACAAATGCCCCCAGCCAGCAACATGTTCTGTAATGTAATGCTTATTTGCAAAAGTAGGTCAAAAGTCATGGTCGTAGGGTAAATGAAACATTGGCATGGTTGGAGAAGTCTTAACACAAGAAAAATATAAAGTATGGAAGCTCTAGGCCTACTGGTTCAAATGTTATAGGCGTATAAAGATTTATACAAATAAAGGTCAAAGGTCAAGGTCACAAGGGCAAAAACGTAGGTATGGTTGGAAAGGTCTTGACACAAGAAATATATAAACAAAATATGAAAGCCGTAGGCCTACTGGTGCAAATGTTATAGCCATTTAAAGATTTCAACAAAAGTATGTCAAATGTCAAGGTCACAAGGTCAAAAAGTTTTGTATGGTTAGAAAGGGAAAACACATGTCAAGTATAAAAGGCCAAGGTGCAAAAATGCAAAAGTTATATCCAAGGTTAAGGTTTTTGGTTAAAGTTTGATTAAATAGGTCAAAGATCGAGGTCAAGGTCACATGGTCAAAGATGTTGGTATGGTTGGAAAGGTCTTGACACAAGAAATATACATACAAAATATTAAAGCCCTGGGCCAACTGGTGCAAATGTTATAGCCATTTAAAGATTTTTACAAAAGTAGGTCAAATGTCAAGGTCACAAGGTCAAAAAGTTTATATGGTTGGAAAGGTCTTGCCATGAAGAATACACATGCCAAGTATAAAAGGCCCAGGTTCAAAAATGCAAAAGTTATAGCCAAATGTTAAGGTTTTTGGTTAAAGTTTGATTAAATAGGTCAAAGGTAAAGGTGAAGGTCGCAAGGTCAAAGATGTTGGTATGGTAGGAAAGGTCTTGACACAAAACATATACATACAAAATATTAAAGCCCTATGCTAACTGGTGCAAATGTTATAGCAATTTAAAAAATTTTACAAAAGAAGGTCAAATGTCAAGGTCAAGGTCAAAAAGTTTTGTATGGTTGGAAAGGTCTTGCCATGAGGAATACACATGCCAAGTATAAAATGCCCAGGTGCAAAAATGCAAAAGTTATAGCCAAGGTTAAGATTTTTGGTTAAAGTGTGATTAAATAGGTCAAAGGTAAAGGTGAAGGTCGCAAGGTCAAAGATGTTGGTATGGTTGTAAAGGTCTTGACACAAGAAATATACATACAAAATATGAAAACCCTGGGCCAACTGGTGCAAATGTTAAAGCCATTTAAAGATTTTTACAAAAGTAGGTCAAATGCCAAGGTCAAGGTCACAAGGTCAAAAAGTTTTATATGGTTGGCAAGGTCTTGCCATGAGGAATACACATGACAAGTATAAAAGGCCGAGGTTCAAAAATGCAAAAGTTATAGCCAAGGTTAAGGTTTTTGGTTAAAGTTTGATTAAATAGGTCAACCGTGAAGGTCAAGGTCACATGGTCAAAGATGTTGGTATAGTTGGAAAGGTCTTGACACAAGAAATATACATACAAAATATGAAAGCCCTGGGCCAACTGGTGCAAATGCTATAGCCATTTTAAGATTTTTTCAAAAGTAGGTCAAACGTCAAGGTCACAAGGTCAAAAAAGTTTGTATGGTTGGAAAGGTCTTGATACAGGAAAGACACATGCCAAGTATAAAAGGCCTAGGTACAAAAATGCAAGAGTTATAGCCAAGGTTAAGGTTTTTGGCACAGACAGACGGACGGACAAACCAACAGACATGACAAAAACTATATGCCCCCGAATCGTAGATTCTGGGGGCATCAAAATACCACCATAGACATGAAATAAATAATGAAAACCCAAATCACTATGTTTGTTTTGTTTTGAAATAGATTTTACTGAAGCTTGTACTCTGAATGGGTTAAATTTGAGAGAAAAAGTCCAAATTTGACATACCTTTTTCAAATCGCTGTAGCTCAAAATAAAGGACACCACCATATATATTTTTTTTCATTTTTTCATTCATCATAAATAGCTCTTCCAAAAAAACAATAATAGAAAAAAAGTTTGATACTTTGAAAAAATCGCTTATGGGTTGGATACACCCTTAAATATTAGTGCCAACATTATGAATACTGGCAGTCAGATTAGGAGGAGTTCACCCATTCCCCCATAAATACGTCTTTTTATGCCTGTAAGATATTCCTCCACTGAAGAAAATAGTTCCCTTTTATACAGTCAGGAATATGAATCATAAGAAATATTTTCTATATTCTAACAGATAATAGCCTAAAGCAGGCTGCCTTAAGACACATTCTGCTTTACTTTCAACCTGCTTTAAGGGATTATCTGTCTTCAATACTAGAAACAGGCTATGAGGTAATGGGTTAAACTGATAAAGTATGTACATGTACTACATATACATTTGTACATGTATATGGGTGGTCACTGACATATGAACAAACAAACAGATGGACAAGGATCAAACAGCATGTCCCCAACAAATCTTAGAAAATTTATGACAACGGTAACATTTGTTATAAGTTTTTAATTTCTCTCACTCAGTTTAAAGATTTCTCAATAAACCCACCCTTTGTCTTTTAGCCAAGGATGGTGTTTGGGGAAGAGATGAGGCCTTATTCTTCAGTTTGCTGAGAAAACTGGAGACATTTCTTGTAGCAGTGTTTGGGTGTTTGTCTGTTTGTGGTGTCTTGGAGGGTTTTCTCTTGGAGGATAGCCCGGTCTTACAGCACTCGTGGCCACAAGTGTCCTTGTTATGACAGGTATGTTGGCACGGTTTGCCTACCCAGGAGTTTAGAGTGTCTTGCACAGCCTGGGTGGAAGTCTATATACACAGAAAAAACATTGTTAACCCTTTACATCATAGCATTTATAGGTTATTTTCATTTTCCAAGAAGTCATTTTTCTCTCATTTTCGCCTATATGGGATAGGGATTTGCCTTATAGAGAATCAATCTATCCTCTTATTCTTTAGCCGTGAGGTCCAGCTTAACAACAAGCGCTGCATGAAGCGGGTCACTAAATGACGTACGTCATTTGTGATGACGATACTATAAACAACTCCAATAAATTGGTTGTAATTTGTTACAAATGATTTAAATTGGATAAAAAAAATTCAAAAATTCACTAAATTTATGTGGGATAGGAATATCTCAACTTCAGGTCAGGAAGTTCATGCAGGGACTCAGCTTGCCGAATCCCTGTGTGAATTTTCTGACCCTCGAGGAGAGACATTCCTATCCCACATAAACATTAATGATAGATTCTTATAATTCCAAGAACAACCAAAATTAAAATCTAATTCTTAACATACTCATGTATTTGAGATACCAACCTTTGGAGCAATGGAGGTAGTTGATATTCTGTTTCCTCCAAGGTAGATAGGTGTATAGGTACAGTCAACATCCAGACCAACTGAAAACACACATAACAATCAGATGGCAACATTAAACCCTTCACTTCTCCCAAATCATTGCCATAAGGTTATCAATTTTAAACAATTATTGTCTGCTTTTATTTCTCAAATTTAAATTTAAGGTATTTTGATGTATGAATTCAAACAGTTACGGCGTCTAATCAGAATCCAGTTATATACTTGACGTATGAAAAGGGTCTTAACTGTTTGTCATTTGCATTGTATATCTGTGACAAGAAATAAAATGAATTACTTTAATTAATTCCTCTACTGAAGAAATTAGTTCTAGTTTATACTGTCACAAATAAAATCATAAGAAATGTTTTCTATATTCTAACATAATAACTTAAAGCAGGCTGAAAGTAAAGCAGAATGTGCCTTAAGGCACATTCTGCTTTACTTCCAACCTGCTTTAAGTGGTCACATATCTTCAAAACTGAAACAGGCTATGGGGTAATGGGTTAAGCAGCCAAAGTGGAACTAAGATGTTGATTACTGAACCAGAACCAAAACTGCAATATGCCCATCTTTATTTGGTAAATGATGCATCCCAGCAATTTCACAGAATTCTGAATAGCTTTTGCAGAGAAATAGCCCAGACAAGAAAACATAAGGCTGCAGTTTGATGCTGTCACTGCCTTCATGGCTAACGGAAAAGCAGTGTCTTAGTTTAACATTGGCTCCGTCGTTGTGGCGAGACAAATATAGAGAAAAAACGAGCTGACTGAAAAAAAATTGGCAAGTTCAGTAAAATCTAACAACATTTTGAAAAGAAAATGTTTAACTGCGCTCAAAAAGTTAAAAGAAAATCTAAATAAGTAAATGTAAATTCAAACCTTTCTCAAGTTTTCTAGTTTTTGAGTCAAGTTATCACTTGAAACAGGCTGAAAGTAAAGCAGCTATACATACTTTCTGTCTGCCTTAAGCTTTTATCTTGAAAAACACTTAAAATGCTATTTTGAAATACTTTCCGTGTTTCATTTTCCTAACTTCTTAGTAAAGGAATAGCTAGAAATTCTAATAGGCATATTAATTGTGTAAAGGGTTAATAAAGCTGTTAACCCATTCCCCTATAAATATGCCTTTTTACGCCTTTGGTTTATCCCTTCACTGAAGAAAATAGGTCCACTATTGTACAGTTATGAATATGTTTCATAAGAAATATTTTCTATATTCTAGCAGATTATAGCTTAAAGCAGGCTGAAAGTAAAGCAGAATGTGCCTTAAGGCACATTCTGCTTTACTTTCAACCTGCTTTAAGTGGTCACCAATCTTCAAAACTAGAAACAGGCTATGGGGTAATGGGTTAAAGCAGAAACTCTACCAAACTCCTGGCTAATGTAATGGACATGTAACTCTGGTCCTTTGCCAGCCAGTCTGACCTCAAGCTTTCTGCACCAGGAGTTTTCTTTCTGCAGTAACTTATCCCTACAAGATTCAACATACAGGTAAATACAAGTGGGCAAGACAATATTACAACGAGAGCACCGCAAGCGGTACATTATACGCCCACTGGCAAAGAAATATATAGTTTTATCAAAATTTATTCTAATTTGTAGACACTTAGAGCTCTGATCGAGAGCATAAACAATACTGAAATAAAACCTTTTCTAGCATAGCTGAGTACACCAAGGGCAGATAACTCGACAAAATGATCCGATTTCAATAATAATCAACCCTTTCATGAACTTAATTATGCTTCTATAATTATATATACTGTTGGCAAACATAATCAAAATCCATTCAAAACTGTAGTTGCTATAAGTGTGTTAACACTGTCAAATAAGCCTTTTATAGCATATTTGAGAACACCAAGGGCAGATAACTCTGGAAGGAAATATCAAATGAATCTCAAACTTATCTCAGCTTCAGATCTTGCTGCATTAAACTTTCTGTGAAGTTTCATTAATATCCTCCAAGAAAACTCCGGACAAGCTTTTTATAGCATATTTGAGTACATCAAGGGCAGATAACTCTGTAATGAAAATTCAAATGAACCTCAAATTAGACTCAGCTTTATATCTTGATGAATACAACATTTGTGTGAAGTTTCATTAATATCCCTCCAATGGTTTTTCCAGAAAACTCTGGACAAGCTTTTTATAGCATATTTGAGTACATCAAGGGCAGATAACTCTTAAACGAAAATTCGAATAAACCTAAAACTCAACTCAGCTTTAGATCTTGATGCATATAACATTTGTTTTAAGTTTCATTAATATCCCTCCAATAGTTTCCCGGAAAAACTCCGGACAAACAAAATGTTGACGGACGGACGAACGGACGTTCTTAGGAGACGGTTGTTGTGGGTTTTTTTGCTATATAAACCCTAACCCTTCAGCTAACCCCACATGCGTGATTTTGAACCCCACAATACTCTCTTTCAACCCCACAATCACTAACTGGCCAGGTTAATGACCGAAACGGACCCCATAAGGTAGCTCCTGTAAGCCCGGACGGACGGACGGACAGGGCCACGCCAATATACGACCACCTCTAGAGGTGGGCGTATAAAAATCATCAAAAGTATAAAGATATCTATCCAATAATCTACATAATCAAACGTCACATTATACGCCCATTGGCAGCCTTTTATAGCATATGTGAGTATATTAAAGTTAGATAACTCGGAAACGCTAAATCAAATGAACTTAAAAATTGACTCAGTTTCAGAATTTGGTGTATATAACATAATATTATATGTGAAGTTTCATTAATATCCTTCAAACGGTTTGAAAAACTCCAGACAAGCCAAATGTAAAAGGTAAAACAAAATACATGTATCTCACATAAGTCTTTGTTTGTGGACGACATGGTTATCTGCATCTCCTATCAGTAGTGTACAAGTATGGTTGCTGGTGGTGGCAATATCTTGTAGATCTTCCTTGTTTGCGAGTTGGACAGTGATAACAATTTCTGCCATCCGTAAACTATATCTGGAGGACTAAAGTGAAAAGGGTCCTAGATAAGGGGAATATTTCAAAAACCAACATCTTTCTGTCTGCACCAAACTCTATGGAGTGACCAGTCTTTGTCCTAACCAACTTGCCTGATGCACAGGGCAAGCAGTTTCTGATTCAGGCAAGCAATATTTGCATCAGAATTTGGCACAATATAGTGAAAAAGGTATTATGTGTAAGCTTTGAGCAAGTGGTAAGAAAAAATTAAAGCAAAGTCAAGGTGTGACTATTCATTAGAATCATCTCTTTTAGACAAGTCTAATGAGTAGTTTCACTATGTGGTTCAGTGCAGACATAAAGAAGAAAATGTTGGAAATATTTGCTCTACCTTATCTCAGGAAACCTGAGTAAACGAAGAAAGTTTGAGTAGCTAACAGTTTCCAGAACGCCCTGACAGTTAGGTGTTCCCTAATCTAGATTTAAACCCGCTAGCAGAAGTTACCAATTTATGATAAAAGAGTTAATTTATCATACAAAAATTTAATTAACCCTTAGCCCGCCAAATAAATTGTCGTCTGCTATATTTCTCGTCTGCTTCAAGTTTCAAAGTGCTTCAAAGTTGCTCAAAATTGCTGAAAATGTTGTCCGAGTGTCAAACAGCTTGGATCCGGATGAGACGCTGAGTTACTCGGCGTCTCATCCAGATCCAAGCTGTTTGCATATGGAGCTATAGTCGTGAGTGGCAGGCTAAGGGTTAATTGTACAAAAGGAAGCCTTAAATTTTTCATAACTTATGCTATTTAATTTGACATGTTATGATTTTATGTTGCTTTACCAGCATTTCATAAATATTGTGACTTCCTGATATTTACAGGTGGAGGAAGACCCCAGATGCCCTCATGGTGCTCAAAGAGTTGTCAGCCACAGCGACTACCGTCATAATAACCAATCAGCCATAGAGGCACCAAAACGCTAAAAAATGCATTTTTATAAGAAGACATTTATTTAACTCACTATTGCCATCACTGTTAAAAATGATCTTGACATTAGGGTTTAACCCATTACTCTATAGCCTGTTGCTCATATTGAAGATAGGTAACCACTTAAGGCAGGTGGAAAGTAAAGCAGAATGCACTGGCTCATTCTGCTTTAATTTAAGCCTGCTTTAAGCTCTATCTGCTAATATATAGAAAATATTTCTTATGAGACATGTTTATGACTATAAATTGGAACTACAGTAAAACCTCGCTATTACGACCACTAAAATGAAGGCTTATTGATAGTATAGTAGACAGGTGACAGCTAAAAGCAAGGTGACAGTGAAACAGAAAGCTCCTAAAGGAGCTTTCTGTTTCACTGCCACATTGCTTTAAGCGGTCACCTATTGTAAACACCCTAATAATTAACAGAACTTAGTGGTCGTAATAGTGAGGTTTTACTGTATTTTCTTCAGTCGAGAAATAAATTCAATGCACTAGAACTAGAGTGCCCTTCTATTGGGGGAAAGGGTTAAAGGATTAGTGTTACCTGTTCAATCACTATCTCATACTTGGGAAGTTTGGCTACACTGCTTCTCACTTGGTTTCCAAAGGGAGGATGTCTGTTAACAATCTGCAGATACATAGCATATTGTTAACTTTAGATACAGCGGAGAAGACATTTTTTTTACAACCTGTTACCCAGTATAGACACCCCTTTGACAACAGGGGGCAGCTTAAAGCAAAATGAAAGTAAATCAGAGAGCTCCTTTAGGATCTGTCAGATTAATAACTTCCTTTGGCTATAAACAGTCAAATGCCTTAAACAAGGTAATACTAAAAGTAACTTTTGGCCATGGAAAAAATTTAAAGGGCTTATATTAAGAATCTAAACTTGCTTTTTATCATTATTCCTAATGCATCCATGCCAAGTTTACAGTATATTTCCCCCAGGGGTGGGGGATGCAAAATCCCCAAAACTTAAAGCAGGCTGAGAGTAAAGCTTTAATTTCAGATGATTTTAAGAAATAATCTGTCATCAATACTGAAAACAAGCAAAAAGGAAAGGGCTAAAGGGCAATAGTTTTTACTGAAATTCAATATTTAGATATGTTTTGGCAGATTGGAAGGAGGTGGTGGATTTAAAGGGGTGTATACTGTACATTTCTTTATCTGTTTGGCAGAAAGTGAACATTGCCAGTCAGTCTTCACCTCAACTTCTGATTAATTATTCAATGAGTTAATGGACTTCAGATGTAGTTAGTGCACTGGTCAATACCAACACCACTGACAATAGCCATTACACCAGTAATCCGACAACCAGACACCACTGGCATGGAAAAGAAGCTAAGAAATACAGTGCTCCCTCCCTACAACGACCCTCCCAACAATGACTCCCTTCTTACAACGATGTTTGCTGCTGTTACCCAAACAAGACAATTATGTCTTACGCTTTTGCTGCTGCAATATTGTCCGCTTAAAATTGTTGTCTGCTGTTTTTTCTCAAACTTACATATAAGTGGATATTTTGATAGAATAAATATAATGACGAGTGTCAAACAGCTTGATTCAGATCAGATGCACCAAAATTGTATTGAGCTCAAGAGCTACTTGCGTTGAGTACACATGCCAAGTGTAAAGTCTATATCATTTGAAGTTCCAAAGTTATGGCCAATGTTAAATTCAACCCATTTGACCTCCGAATGACCTTTGTCTGCCATGACAAAACTTGTACAGATTGAAAGAGCTTTTTGCAGTGAGTAGACATGCCAAACATGAACTGTCTATCACATGTTGTTTCAGAGTTTGGAAATGTCAAATTTGACCTGTAAATGACCTTGACCTTTGTCTGACATGACCTAAATTGTACTGAGCTCAAAAGTTTTTTGGGTTAAGTACATTTACACATGCCAAATGTCAAGTCTGTATCACATGCAATTCCAAAGTTTTGGCTAATGTAAAATTCAAACTATTTGATCTCTGAATGACCTCTAAATGACCTTGACCTTTGTCTGCCATGACAAAACTTATACTGAACTCAAGATCTTCTTGCGTTGAGTAGACATGCCAAATATGAAGTCTGTATCACGTACATGTTGTTTCAAGTTATTATTGTGGGAAAAGTAAAATTAACCCTATTTGACCTGTAAATAACCTTGACCCTTGTCTGACATGACCAAAGTTGTATTGAGTCTAAGAGCTTCTTGAGTTAAATGCATTTACCAAATACCAAGTCTATATCACATGCAGTTCAAAAGATATGGCCAATATTGAACCACCCTATTTTACTTCTGAATGACCTGTAAATGACTTGACCTTTGTTAGACATGACCCAAACTTTACTCCGCTAAAGATCTGTTTTAGGTGAGTAACATACCAAATATAAAGTCTGTATCACTTGTAGTTGTAAAAATATGGCCAACGTTAAGATTTCCGACAACAACAACGGCGAGGACGACAACAATGCAGACGCCGGAGTGATGACATTAGCTCGTAGTTTCTTCAAACCAGGCGAGATAAAAATGGACTAGAAAACATTGGAAACTGAAACTGTACATATGAAGTTTCAGGAAGGAAATAGTTAAACAGTTTATTCCAGCTCATGCATACTGGCTAGACTTTCATTTACAAGAAAGACTGAACCACAAGCTTTTCTGTTAAACTGCGCAGAACCTGGTGTGAAAATCCATACCTTCATTGTCTGCAACAACAATGAACTACTGACTCCAGAGGGCTGAACTAGGGGACACAACCCTTGATTTGTTATTTAAACCATACAAACCAGTTCAATTTCTCTTGGATTTGTCTGTTCTATCTTTTCAAATGTTGTGAGACCAGAGTTCACCATGGCTGTTGACAGGGTTGGACCTAAACAAATATTCTATCTAATAAGATACCATTTTTCCATTTCCTCTATTGCCAATAATATAACCCTTTATGGTAGATGACTACCTAAAATGAGATGATAGTGAAGCAGAATGCTTCTGTACACATTTTCTGCTTTTTTGTCCATCTTAATTTAAGTCGCCACCTGTCTTAAGTTAACTCTTAACCCATTTCTCCATAGTTGCACGCTTTTACACCTTTAATTCATTTCTAAACTGAAAATAATAGTTCCACTTTATACAGTCATGGTTTTCTATATCCTAGTAGATGATAGCTTAAATCAGGCTGAAAGAACTTTCTAAAAGCTGGTCATTTTTTAGAAGTGGCCCATACAAAATAATTCATAATTATTGATAATGATCCAATTCAATCATCTTCCTCATAATAATGAACATATGCCCTTAATATGAACCAAACATGTGAAGAACTGTTTGAGCTATTACTTCACATCAAGTGTTAATGGACAGACAGACAAAGAGATTGACAGACAGACAGAAATTGTGATAAAAACCTGCTTTAAGTCGTCACTTATTTTCAAAGCTACAAACATGCTATGGAGTAAAGGTATGTACCTTTACCAAATTAAAAAAAAAAAAAATCTAGCAAAGTGTCATCCTTATTCCTTCTTTAAAATACAACAGAACTCACCAATCCCTTCGAGCTGTCTACTGACATACTTGGAATCCTCCCACAGTTTGGCCTTGAAACATTTACACAGATGTAGTGCGCTCAATAAAGACTTGTAGTCACTTTTCTGTGACAGAAACTCTACCAGGCCTGAAACAAAATGTTTAGTTTTCTAATTGGACACTGGTTTGTTATAAGGTTATCATTAGAACTAATTATCATGCAGTAGGGAACATGTTATTCTTTCCTGTTTAAATACTATTTAGAATATAACCTAAATTTTTAACCAATCAAACTGCCTTTTGCACCCCATTAAGTATGGCACTTGATCATTCAGAATTTTTTTGCTTTTCAATGTTGCGTGTTGTCTGCACGCGGTATAGATAACTCCGCCTCATAGCAACTAGTTGTAAACACTACCATATTTGACAATCTTACAACCAGAATAAGCGAGGTTAGTCCTGTCCTGATGAAATTTAACACTTACATCTTGCTATTCTCATTCCAGCTCTGAAAATTCTGGATGTGTCTTGTAGCAAGGCAAACTCCTGAACCAACAGACAGCCAAACTGGGCCTGGATGAGGCTGTAGATACAAACACGAGATTAACTCATCCCCCCATAAATACACCTTTTTACACCTATAATTTATTCCTCTACTCAAGAAAATACTGTAGTCCCCTTTAAAACAGTCATGAATATGTATCTTAACTCTTTCCTCCCTGAAACTTTAAATGGACAATTCCAGTTTCCATTTTAGTCTAGTCCATTTCTGACTTTTAAGGGTTGTTTTTGTCTATGTTTGGCATTATCCCAAACAGTGAAGACCCTGATCAGAGGGCTCCTTTTGGAGCCCTCTGATCTGGGTCTTCACAGTTTGCACAGGACAAGTGTACTATTCACATGTACACTGTATGAAAAGTACGCCAATATGCGGGACTAGGGTTCAAAGGGTTAAGAAATATTTTCTATATCCTAGCAGATAATAGCTTAAAGCCAGCTGGAAGTAAAGCAGAATGCGCCTTAAGACACATTCTGCTTTACTTTCAGCCTGCTTTAAGTCATCAACTTTCTTTAAAACTAGAAACAGGCTATTGACTAAACTTATGAACATCATCAATGTCTAGCTTGGAGTTTTTCATGCAAATTCATGGTTTGTTTATAAATCCCTGATAGGTGTTATGATCATGGCATTTAAGGGTTAAAAATGAAAGTCTGCAATAGACTAGAGCTTAATAACTATGATTATTAAATAAGATGTGACTAGACATGCAAAAAACAAACTAATAAGAGTTATCTATTATATACAAGGTATAACGGATTTCCTCCAAAGAAGCGCCATTCAGCACGTCTACTTACCCCTACCCATTAACGAAAAAAAAAAGAATATTAATTAATGATGCTATACACATAAAATGGCAGTTTAAAGTAAAATGAAACCAAAGAAGAAACTTAATTCCTGTAGGAGCTTTCTGCTTTAATGTTCTTCTTGCTTTAAGCAGTAACATGCCTTGAACACAATTGGACATAGGTGAGTTTCTGCTTCCGTCATGGCTGAATCTGTTCAAGCTTTTAAAAAGAAAACAAAGCACAAAACACTTGCCAGTTGACTTTCATGTCAGTTGTCTTGATTTTACCAGTCATTGGATACCTGAAGGGAAAAAAACATCAGAAATTTCATACAGAAAATAACACCTCTTCCTACTTACTTTGCCAAATATGATTCAGTAAACTTTTTCCTATGTACATATATTTTGTCATGTTAACACAACAAAACCAAACTTCTTAGCCTGTTTTTCAAAGACACTGAAGATTGAAGGTAGATTCTCACACACTTCCTGCACGCCCCTATATCTATGTTTGAATTCTCAATAAAACACTCATGCGCTGTAACTTCTAATGTTACGTCATATTGCTTCGAAAATGCGTACACAAAGAAATGTAGCGCCGTTGCTTCGGTGCAAATGAGGTTAAGTTATATGTGAATCGAAATTATAAATTAAATACCAGTGTTTTATTTAAAAATCAAACACGGGTAGTTGTTGAGATGCTTGTAATTAAAGCACTCGGCCTATAGGCCTCGCGATTAAATTACTTCACATCTCAACTCCTGCCAGTATTCCATTGCACGATAAAACACTGGTATGAATTTATTATTTCTAAATTTAATATCTTTCGAATGCAGTCAGTAAGCAACCTTATAGATGCATCAACCGTTGAAGTCTTAATTCTTTGAATAGAATGTAGTAGCCCAGATATAGAACTATTGAAATAATCCTGACAAAACTTCTTAAACTTTTGTGACAGATGGTCTGACAGGTACTGAAAGAATTAAGGACTGAGGGAAGGACCTTTAATGGTACCAACATCTTCATGGCAAGGCATTAAGATGAATAAATACTGCTAATTGTTTTCCTACATAGTGCAAGATTAACAATGATTGATGTAAATGAATCTCAGCACATTGAAATTTAGCACAGAGTACACTCATTTTTTACAAACTGTACCAGTTATAAGTACATTTGTCAGGTACAAATCGTGTAGACCACAACAGGCATATTTATATGGGGAAAGGGTTACAACTTTGATGAGTGAATGAAGCCTGAGTTACCTGATAGTTATTCTGTTCTTGTCTTTGTTCAGGGTATTCAGAGCTCTTTTTTCATTGGTGCGCAGTGTGATGTCACTGAACTCCTGACAGTGACTCAGTAGAGTTAGCTGAAATAGTGATACCTTTAACTCAATAACCCTTTCAAGGCTACAACCAACAGTAGAGATTACTGACTACATATGCAAACAGTGTAGACCGTGATCACAGGGCTCCTATAGGAGCCCTCTGATCAGGGTCTATACTGTTTGATATTTTCATTGATTTTTGTTGACATACAAAAAATGCAACAGTAGACTGATTCAAAATACCTGTACTAGAAGAGTACAAGAGAAATTTAGGGTTGAAAGGGGTTAATAACCTATGACTCTATAAATATGTCTTTTCATGCCGCCACTGAAAAAAACAACAGTTCCACTTCATACAGTAATAATTAGTTGTACATTAAGAAACAGCATCTTCTGTAATGGTTGCAAACACTGGGTTCACAAGAAATGCACCGGTCTCAGGAGGCTGGTGGAAGATCCTGACTTCAGATGTTCCCGCTGCCTGGAAACCGCTCGCCCCATTGACTGCAGGGCACAGAGAGAAGTCCAAGTTGGTCAAGACAAGCTGGAGGTGGTTCTCTCCTTTTGCTACCTTGGGGACATGTTGTCTGCAGCAGGCGGCTGTGACCTCGCAACAACAGCTCGTGTTAAGTCTGCCTGGAAGAAATTTAAGGAGCTACTGCCTGTCCTCTCGTCACGCCACCTCTCATACAAGACACGTGGCCGCATCTACAGCATGTGCGTGCGAAGTGTTATGCTCCACGCCAGTGAAACCTGGCCTCTAACCAAGCCAAACTTCCAGCGCCTGCAGTGTAACGACAGGGCCTTGATCAGACAGATTTGCAATGTCAAGCCAGAAGATGTGACCACTGTCCGTTCATAGAGGACTTGGATCTCATCTTGAGGGAAAGACGGCTTCGATGGTATGGGCACGTTGAACGCTCCACTGGAGCTATTAAGTGCGCCAGAGATATGAAAGTTGCAGGAAAGCGTGGGCCTGGGAGGCCCAAGATGTCATGGAGGGAGCTGAATGTAAGAGACCGCCAAGAATGGGGACTCGCAGCAGTTGACCCACATGATAGAAAAGCCTGGAGATCCTGTGTAAGAACCGCCATGCGTGCAGCTAGCCAGTTACCTGGAAGGGAGCCCACTGTTGTGGACAATGCTCCCACCCCTGCACGTTAATCAAAAATCTGATGATGATGATGATGATGATCATAAAGAAATAGTTCTATGTCCTAGCAGATGGTAGCTTATAACAGGCTGAAAATTAAGCAGAAAGTGGTCGACTAGCTGTATTCAAAATGGGGAAACAGGTATGGAGAAATTGGTTAGGGTGCATTCTGCTTTACTTTCAGATACCTTTCAGCTACCATCTGTAAGGATAAAAGTATTTATTGTATGGTGCATGTTCATGACCGTATAAAGTGGAATTCTTTTCTTTTGTGAAAGAGTAAATTAAATTAAAAGGCATACTTATGGTGTAATGAGTTAAAGTGGCAAAGAACATAATCATTTTGTAACAAAAGAAGTAATGCTGGTACAGGGCTGCCATAAGTTGACATGAAAAATCCTAAGATTTCCAAATTTGCATTTTTCAAGTGCGATTTTACGAATCGTACCTTAACCCCATAGCCTATTTCTAGTTTTGTTGGCATGTGACTACTTAAAGCAGGTTGGAAGTAAAGCAGAATGCGCCTTAAGGCGCATTCTGCTTTACTTTCAGCCTGCTTTAAGCTACCATTTACTTGAAAAAAATCCGAAGATTTAGGAAAAATCCGGAGAAACGGCAGCCCTGCTGGTACCAATATATGTAACAAAAACATTATAATGAGAAACTCTACTTTACCAGTTCAGAGACACTCTCGGTTCCACCTATGTCATGGAAAAGTTCAGCTGTCTTGTATGAAATACAGTACCTAGCCATTAGCCTGCCAGTTTCTAAAATGCAAAAGTAAATTAATTAAAAATAGAAAACGCTATGAACCGGTATGTAATGAATATTTCCAATTCAAAGAAATATAATTTATAGTTATTCTATTTTGACATTTTGGCCAGTAGCCTTTTTAAAAAAGCTCAAACACTGATTTCACCATCTTTTCACAGTAGCTGTCTTATATATAATCATTATTCATATATATTCATTATTCATATACAGGGGTTACACTAAAGATTTTTTTCAGGAAGTCCCAACTTCCAGTATGATGAAAATGGAAGTCCTATCCAAAATTCCAGGAAGTCCCAATCTTTCGTGCGCGAAAATGCTGTAATATCTTGCCTTAAAAAAGCCTTTGATGTGTATGCATGACCCAAACTAAGTGCTAACATACTGATATTGCTTCTTAGATATGGTTATTTTTGCAATAACATGTATTTTTAGACTTCAATGTTTCTTCAGTGATTGGCTGCAGCTCAAACTCTTACGGTAATTCAGGTCTCATTGTACTTGAATCTTGTTAAAAGCGAGATTTGATACAGTTTATAATCCAAGTCTCACTTCAAAGTCAGCACAAGATATGTATACTATGCACTTATAATTTTGAAAAATTTACTGTACAGTAAAAACCTGAAATAAAACTGCTAAATTTGTACAAGTATATTTCTACAAATTATTAATAGTCAAATAGACACAGTAATTTCAACTCTTTGACAGCTTTTCTTGCTTTTGTAAATATTTCAGATCAAGATTAAATACTAGTTGATTAGTACCTGGGACCTGGCACCTAGCCAGGGTTATAATTGTAGTTACTACAATCAGAGCAAATTTCAAAAATTTGACAGAAGACTTTTTGATTATGCATATCATTATGTTAATTATTCAAAGGGATTGAAAGCAGTTAGATATCAATTTTCTTAAAGTATTTAGGTGTTAATATTATTAATTTCACAGTACAACATTAAACAACTTATCTGAGTAAATATTCTGAGAAAACGTTTCTTGTTTTAAAAAAAAATCCCTTTACACAGTGACACTGCATTTTAAATAATAGTTAAGAATTAAGTTTCATTTCAACTGGAAATGTTACAATCAACAAATCGGTCAGAAGAAAAAATGCAGAGCGTTTGGTACATATTTTGAGGCTTAATAATTTCTAAATACTTTAAATAGAATGAATAATTATCATCTAAAATCAGATTATCAATTGCTATCATTTCTTATCCGAAATATGGAATGTCAGAATTACTGCACAACCGTACTTACAAATCGGTGATCGATCTAAGTAGATAGTTAAATTTATCAGACATATTTTTTGTTTTTGAATGGGATATACTTATTTGACATTCATATTAATATAATCTAATCGTTCTGTAGTTAATATACTGAGGAAATAGCTTAGAAAGCTAAATTTTAAGTTTTCCTAATTGGAAACGTGCACCGAAAAATCGGTAAATTCTGTGGTTACAATAATACCGCTTCAACCGGATTTTTTCGTAGTTTCTTTATGAAGCTAAATCAAACTCAACAATATTATAAATAAATTGTTTATTTCTTGCAAAATCCGGATAATATCGCATAAATATATGGCTATACTTGGTCGCTAATATATGGATCAACATAATTATGGACCTCCGGCAAAATCCAATATGGCCGTCGCTTTGTTTATGCCTAGTGAAAGGTATTAATTCATCAATAATAGATGATTACCTAACCCAATTGACAGTTCTGCGACATTTCATTGACAGGTCAGAAATAATTATATAAAGCAATCAAATGATAGCTGTTGGTTATTAGCCTGATCTAGAGGCGGGGCTTAATTTGTTGTGTATTTCACTGAATGTCACTAGCGGGATGTATGGACCTCAATTTTGGACGTAATATACGCCCGTTAGTGCAACCCCTGCATATATCTGCGTGATTTGGAGGTGAAAAATTGTGATATTTGTTTCTTATTTGTTTTACTAGGCATTTTTCTTCTAAACTATGTCAATGTTTTATGTTCACATCCCAATATAGCTGTTCTGTTAAAACCTATTACTCCATGAATACTAGTATTAGGCTTTTAAAATTATTCCTCCACTGACGAAAATAGTTCCACGTAATTAAGTCATGAATGTGCACCATAAAATATATTTCTTTATCCTACCAGATGGTAGCTTGAAGTTGATCAGTGCATGACACATAGAGGCATACTTTATGAAACAGTGTACCTGTGAAGAATACACTTCTTTAATGCAAACAGTGAAGACTCAGATCTTAAATGAGCCCCTTATTCAGAGTCTACACAGTGCTTGTCAATTTGAAATATATGAATTACCTGTTGGTTTGACATCAAGTGTTTCTTGGTCCATAGCAATCAGGTTCAGCCCATGCAGCTGATTTAAACACTGCATACACATTTCTGAAACAATTAACCACTACAAACAGTTAGACATACAAATACATAGAAAACTAAGTTTGTAGTGTTTGCAATTAGTCAGTCCAATTCCCCCTGCATACAACACTCTGGTTAGCCAGTATTACTTCCCATGAAGGTATACACTTATTTGCAATGTAAATGCCTGAACTCATTAACCAATTACTCAACAAATATGACTTTTTACACCTCTATTCAGTTCATACACTAAAGAAAGTAGTTCTTCTTTAAACAGTCATGAATATGCACAAAATCAAATGTTTTTTAGCTCACCTGAGCTAGCTCAGGGTGAGCTTTTGCAATACTTGAATGTCCGGCGTCCGTCGTGCGTCGTCTGGCGTCAACAATTTTAGTGTTTACACTCTAGAGGCCACAATATTTATCCAATCTTTCTTAAACTTGCTCAGTTGTATATTACCATAAGAGTTCGGATGAGTTTGATTATGGTTGAAATCGCACTAATAGGTCAAAAGTTATGTACCTTTGAATTGCTGAAAATGCCATATTTAACAGTGTTTACACTCTAGAGGCCACATTATTTATCCAATCTTTCTCAAACATGCCCAGATTGTATATTACCCTAAGAGTTTGGATGAGTTCAATTATGGTTGAAATCAAACAGATTGATCAAGAGTTGTCTACCTTTGAATTGCTGAAAATGCCATATTTAACAGTGTTTACACTCTAGAGGCCACAATTTTTCTCCAATCTTTCTCAAACTTGCTCAGATTGTATATGACTATAAGAGTTCAAATGAGTTCAATTTTGATTGAAATCAGACAAATAGGTCGAGAGTTATCTACCTTTGAATTGCTGAAAATGCCATATTTAACAGTGTTTACACTTTAGAGGCCACAATTTTTATCCAATCCATCTCAAACTTGCTCAGATTGTATTTGGCTGTAAGAGTTCACATGAGTTCGATCATGGTTGAAATTGGACTGATAGGTTGAGAGTTATCTACCTTTGAATTGCTGAAAATGCCATATTTAACGGTGTTTACACTCTAGAGGCCACAATTTTTATCCAGTCTTTTTCAAACTTGCTCAGATTGTATCTGACCATAAGAGTTCGAATAAGTGTGATTATGGTTTAAATCCAACCAATAGTTCAAGAGTTGTCTGCCTTTGGATTGCTGAAAATGCCATATCTAACAGCGTTTACACTCTTGTAACTACAGTTTTCGATGGATTTTGATTATACTTGCAAACTAAGTATATAGCTATAAATTCTCAAAGGAGTGCAATTATTGTTGAAATCTAATCATTGTGGCAATAGTTATCTGCCCTTGATATACTTTGAAATGCTAGGAAAAGCTTCATTCAGTATTGTTTAGGCTCTAGTTATCTGCCCTTGATGTACTCTACTATACTAGAATTATGAGGTTGTATTCAACAATTGTTTACATACTATACTACACACTTAAATGGATTTAGAAAAAAATAGGGTGAAACAGAAAGGTAAAGCTATCAAGCTTCAGTACAACAGGTGAGCGATATCAGGGCCTTCAGGCCCTCTTGTTATCCTATCAGATGGTAGTTTAAAGCAGGCTGAAAGTAACAATTTCTGCTTCGCTTTGTTCTGCATTTAATTGCCACATGTAATATCAAAGTTTTTATGTCTTCTTTAGAATGACTACTCAACACAAACTTGACCATATTATTATTTACACCTTTATTATTTTCCACCGATTAATAGAATAGTTCTATATTCTAACAGGTGGTAGCTTAAAGCAGACAGACTGAAAGTAAAGCAGAATGTGTCTTAAAACACACCCTGCTTTACTTCCAAACTGCTTTAAGTGGTCACATGTCATCAAAACTAGAGAGAAACTCAATAAGTTTATTCTTTCGTTTCAATCCTTTTCCTAAGTATTGTATAATAACGTTAGCATGTATAATGGTAATCATATGTACTTCTGGAAATAAATATGTTTAAACTAAAACTAGAAACATGTTTTGTTTGGAGTATTTGTTAAGAAAGAGCAACCACTAGATATAAACATTTGCAAATGATATGAAACTTTTCCTGACCTTGAAGTCTTTTTTCTATCATGCTTCTTGAGAGACCTGCTGGCATACCTTGAATATACAACAGAAGAAACATCTGCATCTACACTGTTTTCAAAACATGACAATGTATACTAATAGCAGATGAATGGAAAAGAGTAGCCTTTGATATTCGTAAAATTTAACACATAACCCAATAAATACAAATTTTTACATCTTTAATGTACTCCACCTTTCAAGAAATTAGTTCCAATTTATACAGTTGTGAATACGTATCATAAGAAATATTTTCTATATGATAGCAGATGACAGCTTAAAGCAGGCTGAAAGTAAAGCAGAATGCGCCTTAAATGTGCATTCTGCTTTACTTTCAACATACTTTAAATGGCCACATGTTTTTAAAACTAGAAACAGGCTATGGGGTAATGTGTTTAACATGGCATCGTGTTTATACAATTTTATAACTCTTTATTCCCTAAATGCCTTTTATTTATTCTTACACTGAAGAACGTAGTTTCACTTTATCATGTCATGAATATCTACCAGTAGAAATAGTTTCTATATCCTTGCAGATTGTATTTTAAAGCAAGCTGAAAGCAAAATCCTTAAGGCACATTCTACTTTTAAAACTTTCAAGCTGCTTTATGTGATTACCTATCTTTAAAAGCAAAGTAAAGAGCTATGAATTCAGAGTACCGGGTACTGTTTTCCAAATTGATCTAGAATTGAAAGAGTGCAGACTTATGTCAGACAGCTCCTATAAGAAAACAGCGCAGATTTTGATTAGACAGCATATTTAACCCTTTCCCCAATAGAAGTGCCTTTTAGCGGATATGATTTATTCATCCGCTGAAGAAAATAGTTCCCATTTAATCAGTAATGAATATGTATTAAAGGGAATATTTTCTATATTATAGCACATGATAGCTTCAAGCAGGCTGAAAGTAAAGCAGGATGCGCCTAAGGGCGCATTCTGCTTTACTTTCAGCCTGCTTTAAGTAGTCACCTATCTTAAGTACTAGAAATAGGCTATCAGGTAAAGGGTTAATTAAGAGCTTTCTGATCAAAGTAAATACAGCAAAACCCCTATAGTATGGTCTTTGAACAGAAGGCTAACTGATTGTATATTAAAGACAGGTGGCAGCTTAGAGCAAGATAAAAGTAAAACAGAAAGCTCCCAAAGGAGCTTTCTGTTTTACTTGCATCTTGCTCTAAACAATCAAATGCTTAAACACTGAATAATCAACTAATCATAATTTTAGTGTTACGTGTGGTACATGTAATTATAGGGGGCTTTTATTAAAATGTGTCGGAAAATGTCAACATAAGCTTATTGCAGTTACTAAGAGAGAAGGATAAAGGATCATAAGATGTATAAAAGTGTTGTACCATAGTGTTTTGGATTTTTCATGACTCTGATGTAGAGGAATGTATACTTGAGCCACTCTACAGCTACAGACATATCTGAGATGGTGTGCAGTACTATCTCAGCATTGAGATGTTCTATCAGATACTTGTGTAGGCTACTCTCCAACAACTGAGTACCATTTAGTAGATTCTCATACTTCATCTACAAATTTCAATGTCAATACTTACAGTAAAACCTTTCTATTACTATTAATTAAAAGAAGGCTAAGTGATTGTATAAAAATCAGGTGACAGTAAAACAGAAAATTCCTAAAGGAGCTTTCTGTTTTGCCTCGATTTGCTTTGAACAGTCACCTGTCTTAAACACTTGTCTATTTTGGTATAAAAGTAGTACTATTACCATCTACATATTATTTCTTAGTTATTCCTCAACTGAAAAAAAGTTCCAATTTATACAGTCGTGAACATGCACTTAAAAAAAAGTATTCTATCATGGAGGTACCGGTTTCGGGGCGCTTAAGGTTCAAACTGATCATGGTGATGAGAAATCATAAAAGTCTATGAAAACAATTATTTCTACCTTTGTAATCAATTGTCTAGGTTAATTCCCTGTAAAAAATATTTCCAAAATATTCTATATTTAGCGCAATCGCCACCGTTTTAATGACATAGTCATTTTGTGCTGAGAACGTTTTGTGGTAATTATTTCAGTGAGGGTTGGTTTTATCGAAGTACAGGCTGGATCAAAAGTATGTGACCAATAAAAAACATTGTAAGAATCTCTCCTGTAAGGTTTCCCACCTATATAAATATTAATGATTAGGATTTTCTCCCCCTTGAATATATAATTGATAGGAAAAACAACAACAGTAAATTTTCAGTCATTCCTTTATGAATTATGTTGGCCTTTGTTCCAATTCAGTTCGGCAAGGAGTGGTAACTTAATTTTGACAAGTATACCCTGTAGGCTATTTTCGTCTTTTTTATTTCTTCAAAAGAGTCGCTTAAATAATGTAAATCAAATCACAATATCAAGCCATTCAAAAAATAATTTACCGAAAAACAGTTTCCGGTATATAACGAGAGCATACTTTTGTAAGTGTACTGTACATGGAACAAAATGGACCGGACCACTTTTGTCATGTGATTTTGGTGTAGCAGATAACAAAATATGCACACCACTACAAAATTATGAAAATCAATTGTAAAAACTGTTATTTTTAGAATATGGGTTCTCGGAGGGAAAATGGACATAAGGAAATTGGTTCAAATTGCTATGCTTTATTTCATACAGTAAATAAATCATCCGTTTGCATCGATTTTTTTGATTTTTTTGGGACAAAGATGACAGGAAAGGTTTACTTTGCTGATAGCAAAAAGTGATCACGTAATTGAGCTCTTCAAAAAGAAGATAGCGTTGTCACAGTTAAGTGCACCGAAATAGGTACCTCACTGAAACAGGTACACCGACGATACATCTAAGGTTATAGCAAATGGTAACTTCAAGCAGGCTGAAAATGAAGCAGAATGGTGCCTCAATGTGCATTCTGCTTTACTTTCTACCTGTTTTGAAAAGTGGTCAGACGTTTCCAAAACGAGAAACAGGCTTATTGGGTAAAGTGTTAACATTACTTATATCGTAGAGAGCAAGTAATTATATTAAACGTATCATCTCAGCACCGTAATGGTTTATAAATCACTCACTGTCAACCAGATAGTAACTTAAAGGGGAGTAACTGGTCCAATGCAAGTTTAAATTAGGTGCAGTAATCTCCCTTTGAAAGTAGACTCCAAGATGTGCTCAAAGGAAATAGCACCAACAAGGCCTGTGACAGTTATTCTTATTGGAAATATGACTTTGTGAGACATAATAAAACTTTACCAGTACACATATACAGTGGGAAACACATTATTCTTTCCCGTTTAAACAAAGCTAAAGAAGCAAAATGTTGAAAAAAACGGTGATTTGAAAATTGTGACAATTCATTATAATCCCAGTGGCGAACAGTTTACCCACAATTTGATCTGGCTTTAAACTGTTTACAATGAAAACAATTACTTTAGTATAAATGTGTTAACCCATTATCCAATATATACGAGGGTTGTTCAGAAAGTTCGTAGAATTTTGCTATAAAAATACGTATAGTCGTAGTTGGATGCAAACAATTAGATCAACATTAATTTCCAGATCTGTGCTACATATTCTGTGAAAATCGGCAATATACGCTTAAACACTTTTTTTCTATGCATCTTACAAATACATACATAGCGCATACCCGGAGCACGTCAACGTTGACGTGACGTCAAACGTTATATACGTCAAGCGAACGTCTCACTTTCCCAACATAATCACCCGCAATATCCACCTACTCGTTATGGCTTTCTAACTCATTTTACGCATGTTTCTGTATACAAGTCCTCACTGAATGTAGATACAAATTTCTGGGTCTGTTTGCTAAATTCAGCTGCTGAAACAAATGTAATTCCATGTAAGCTCCCCTTTAACTCTGTCAGCACTCTAAAACCCATGGGAGCCAATTCGGGGCCGTTTGGCGGGTGTTCTTACATATCAAACCATAGCAAGTTGATTTCTAACTGCGTTGAAGCTGTTCTACAGTCCGGTTCATTATCCTGATGTAGCATTACGCGCTCAAGATCCATGTGTAGTCGCTTCTCTCGTATCTCATCCGTAGTGTGCTTCTGTCCTAAAAATTGTCACCTTCGGCATCGTTTTGGCAGAGAAACATCTGAGAGCATCGAACTCGGTTCTTCTTTCCCTTGTCCGTGAACAACCTCGGCACCCAGCGTGCTCTAACGTTAGACATACCAAGTTCATCTATTAATAGTTCATGTACGGTAGAGCAAGAAACACCAATTTTATCAGGCATATATCTTACTGTTGTAACTCTGTCCGCATTTTCATTATCTTTTCACTTGTCCTGAATGGAAGCAGCTAAGATTGATAGTCGGTCGCTCCTAGGAGCGTCCTGGATCGATTATCTTCCATTCCTAAAAAGTGAGTGCCATTTATACAGGAATGCGAGACTCAACTTCTTGTCAAATTTTCCCGTGGATTTAATCATTTTAAGAGTTTTTGTCGGCGATTTACCTACAGTAACATAATTTTATTTACAACAGTTCGCAAGTCAACGTCACTGGTCGACGTCATTTCTTTTTAGTTCGCATTTCCGCTATCTGTAGACTAAATACTGTAAATTCTGTTCAAACGCTTACAATGTTTTGAAACTATGAGTAACTAACGTCATGACGTCACGTTACAATCAGACCTTTTCTTGCTTATCTAGCATCAACAGAATTGAGAGAAATCACGTTTGCGTTTTAAGAAAAAAGTTTAAAAAATTACAACTTTCGAGCTGCTCCGGGTCCCCGTTACTGCGTTGCTACGGTAACCTGTATATTCGGTAAACATTATCTATTTCATTTCTCTCTTACAAAATAGTTTAAAAGTAAGATGAGGTACTTACATACCAAATTTCAAATTGATCAAATAAAGCTAACCAAAGATATAACAATATTCTACGAACTTTCCGAACAACCCTCGTATGTCTTTTCACGCCTTTTAATTTATTCCACTACTAAGGAAATTAGTTCCATTTTATAAGGTAATGAATGTGCAACAATATCAGAAATATTTCTTATATCCCAGCTGATGGTGGCTTAATGCAGGTTGAAGGTAAAGAAGAATGCGCCTTAAGGCGCATTCTGCTTTACTTTCAACCTGTGTTAAATCTAGAAACAGGCTATGGCGTAATTTGGAAAGAAAAATGTCTTCTCCAATGTATCATTCTTCATTGTTTCTGTAATAAATATTCTATGATTGCATACCTTCGTCTGATTCTTTGTCATGATTACTGCTGTAGCACTTGTGTCAAACTGAGGTCTGCCAGCCCTGCCTATCATCTGTAGTACCTGTGTATCGGAGTACTCTTGGTGGACGCCCATGTGGTAGTACATTGTAGACTTAACTATCACCAGATGAGCGGGCAAGTTGACACCCATAGCCAAGGTACTGGTAGCCACTGTCAATATCAGATTTCACTACAGCTATCATGAACCTTTACCCCGATATAAGCGCCTTTTAGCGCATTTAATTCATTCCTCCACTGAAGGAAACAGTTCCAGTTTATACAGTGATGAATATGTATTATAAGACATATTTTCTATATTCTAGCAAATGGTAGCTTAAAGAAGGCTGAAAGTAAGGCCCATTCTGCTTTACTTTCAACCTGCTTTTAGTAATCAACTATCTTCAATTCTTGAAACAGGCTATGGAGTATAGCACCCATTTACCAATGGATATGCCCTTTTACGCCACTAATTCATGCCTGCATTGAATAAACTACTTCCACTTTATGCAGTCATGAATATGTACCATAAAAGATTCTTTCTGTATTCTGGCAGATGTTACCTTAAATCTAAAGCAGGTTGAGAGTTAAACACTGACTGCACCTTAAGTGGGGGAATAAACTAAAACAGTAAAAATGTTTTTTTAACTTGTAAATTTATAAGCAAAAGTTAACCTACCCAAAACAGGTAAATCACTGCTGGCAAACATCTGCTCGATATTTTTTCTGTCCTGAAGATCCATACCTGCATGATGATAACCTATGCCTCTTGTTACAAGATCTGGAAAAACAAGTCAAATAACACCAGTTTGTCCCTTTAAACCCTTTCCCCCATAGAAGCACCTCATTTAGGGCAATCAATTTATTCCTCAACTGAAGAAAAGAGTTCCAATTTATACAGTCATAAACATTTACCATTATAAATATTTTTTCTATCATTTAAGCTTAAAGCAAGTGCAGAAAGTAAAGCACCTAGCTGTCTTCCAAACTTGAAACAGGCTATGAAGGTATATACCCTCATAGCTGAAAGAACATTGAGTTGATTACCTACACATGCCAAATATGAAGTCTCTATTACATGTAGTTCCAAAGTTAGGCCAATATTAAATTCAGTTTTTTTTATATCTACATGACCTCTATATGATCTTGACCTTTATCAAACATTTCCCAAGTTGTACCCAGCTCCAATGTTTTCCTAAGTTGAATACATGCACATACCAAATATGAACTCTCTATCACATGTGTGTGGGCATAAAAAATACAAAAACTCGTACTACAATCAGACCTAAAATGTTGAACTTGAAGAAAGATTTATGGAATGTAAGTAGACATAGAAAACTGACAACAGTTTGGTTTAACCCTTTACCCCAAAGCCTGTTTCTAGTTTCACAGTTAGGTGACCACTTAAAGCAGGTTGAAAGTAAATCAGAATGGGCCTTCAGACGCATTCTGCTTTACTTTCAGCCTGCTGCTTGAAGCTACCACCTGCTAGAATAAAGGAAATATTTCTTCTGGTGCGTAGTATGGCTGTATATTTTGAAACTATTTTCTTCAATGGAGGAATAAATCAAAAGAGTTAAAGGGTGTATTTATAGGGTAATGGGTTAATACAAGTGAAACCATGAAATGCAATAGTTTACCTCTGAGTTTTGTGTCTTTGATGTGGAAGGAATGATTCTGTAACTGTTGCCTATGCTGACCACTATGTATGTAGGAGTGTTTCCCGTCCTTGGCCAAGATTTCAGCTCCTTGGATAGCACTCTTCCTGGTGGCACAGAACTGCAACAAACATGCAGGAACAGGGTTTTATTTCTGCCGATTTTATAGTCATAATTGTTTCTAATATTGTAGATTGGACCACTTAAGGTGTCATTATGCAGCATTAAACGTGAAAAATTGTATTTTTTGAAGATTCTAACACTGCTGAAAGTCTGTTCTAGAAATTGACAAAATCTTCAGACCCAAATGAAATGCTTTACACGGATATTTGACCAATAAATCACACTTCATAAACCCTGCATCCAGTCATGTGACTAGGTAAGACTTTGAGGCGTGGAGCTAAGAAAAATTGCTTATGAAAGCTGTGTTTTCTAATTGGTTAAAATAACAAAACATCTCATGTGAGGTCAACACTCTTATGTTTTTGAAGATCATAGAAAAAACAAGACTGCGCGTTCAATAAACGCTTATGCCCCCGGTGGCATCCTTGACAATATATATTGAATTTTTTCTAAGTCCAAACTAGGTCAAGGTCAAACTGAGCTTGGGTATTATTGGTGAGTTGGTAATGGTCCAAGGCAATAACTGTATAAGTATCAAAGCATTGTAGTAAACAGTGTTGATGCTAGACGAAACGGTAAAATCTAGTTAACCAGGAAATAGCCTATTTAAAATATTCTAAGTCCAAATTAGGTCTAAGTCAAAATCAAAGTTTGGTGATATTGGTGGATAGGGAATGGTCAAAGGCAACAACTGTATAAGTATCAAAGCATTGTAGTCAGATGTGTTGATGCTAGATGAAAACGGTAAATTCTAGTTAACCAGGAAATAGCCTATTCAAAATATTCTAAGGACAAATTAGGTCAAGGTCAAGGTCAAAATCAAAGTTTGGTGGTATTGGTGGATAGGGAATGGTCCAAGGCAACAACTGTATAAGTATCCAAGCATTTGGGTAAGCGGTGTTGATGCTAGACGAAACGGTAAATTCTACTTAACCTTGTTACGGACACACTGACGGACAATGCCTCCGCATCTGTCCCTGCCGGGGGCATAAAAAATTAGGTCAAAGGTCAATGTCAATTGGTAAAATATTTTGGTATGTCTGGATAGAACTTGTCAAGATGGACATACATACCGAAAATAAAGATGAAGATGAAAGATTAGGGCCATTGTTAATAGATTTTGGACGAGGATGACAACAATGACTAATACCAACGAGGACTCCATGAGAACAATAGCTTGTATTTTAAGACGTTTTTTTTTTTTTTAATGGGATCAAAGTTCAAAGGTCAAGGTCACCTGTGAGAGAGACAACAAAGCTCATCACTATGATCAGTGGCTCATTTTCGAAACTTTAAAGCAATCTGAAGTCAAAGTCACAGAGGTCCAACTTTTTGCGTTCATAGAAAGGACTTGTCAAATGCTGGCCCTAAGGTCAAGGTCACTGGCGCCACATTATGCTAGGTCTAACACTTAAAACTCTCATTTAAGTTTTAGACTTCATATCGCCCCCAGGGGACATTCAAAAGGGGTTATTTGGTAGTTTTCTTACCACTAGAGTTGGTTTATTTTCAGCATATGTATGTATGATACCAGTGAGCTTGTAGCTGAGAGTAATGTCAAACTGGAAATCAGACTTGTTCTCAGCAAAGTAGAAACCTAAAACCACCTTCCTCAGTCGCACTGGTCGTACACTGTCATCAAACCTTGAAATTTAAAATCACAAATTTACCCACAACCCTATAAATAGGTCTTTTTACGCCTCCAATTGATTCCTCCACTGATATAAATAGTTCCACTGTATACAGTTATGAATAAGCATCATAAGAAATACTTTCTATATCCTAAGAGTTTGTAGCGTAAAGCAGGCTGAAAATAAAGCAGAATGGGCCTTATGGCGCATTCTGCTTTACTGTCAGCTTGCTTTAAGTGAACACCTATCTTCAATACTAGAAATAGGCTGTGGATTAATGGGTTACTCCCTAACCCCATAAATACATCCTTTTACACATTTAGTTTAATCCTCCACTGAAAAGAACAGTTCCACTTTATAGTCATCAATATACTACTTAAGAAATATTTCCTACATGTTGGCAGATGATAGCTTAAAGCAGGCTCAAGGTAAAGCAGGTTGCACCTTTACTTTCAGCCTGCTTTAAGCAACCATATGTGTTTAATACTGAAACAAGCTATGGGCGAAAAAGGATACACTAGAAAATGTTTGTAAAACATTATACATACCCCTGCAAAACGCAAAGTATAACCAAAGCAACAATTTAGCTAAATCCAATCAAGATGTGATACAACCTCAGTAAAATGTTCTGTAATGATTGCTTTGAAATATTCAATCCACAAGTAAGTTGCTGAACTGTAATCTTGTAATAATCCATCACCCCCTAATTGCAATTTTTTTAGACCTTTGATTTTAGACCTTTGATTTATTCTGCCACTGAAGAAAATAGTTTCAATTTATACAGTCAAGAATAGGTACCATAAGACATATTTTCTATATCCTATCAGATGGTTGTTTAAAGCAGGCTGAAAGTAAAGCAGAGTGCATTCTTCTTTACCTGCTTTAAGTTGTCAACTATCTTCAATATCAGAAACGGGCTACCGGTATATAGGGTAATGGGTTAAGTAACATTTTGATAGATTAGACAAATAGACAGTCTTTTATACAGGCCGTTGTTTAATGAGCGATAGAGATAATGCTAAATACAGGAGCTCTCTGCATTAGTTCTGGTATGCATTAAGAAAATATTTTTCTGCAAAGATTTTCATGTTACTTCAGCCAGTGGTCCACCCTGGTCCCCAGAAGACTGGAGACTTTAAAAAACTAAAATATTTTATGTCTGCACCAAAATCTACAATGTTACTACAGTCGAACACCGTTACCTCGATATTGGATACGTCGATACTCCGCTTACGTCGATTTGTTCTGCCGGTCCCGGCGAATTCCTTCTTTATCTATATAAGAAATCTCTCATTTGCTCGATATGCTTACCTCGATATTATCGGTTACGTCGATGTAATTTTTTCAGACCCAGGGCAATTTTTCTCACCTTTACGTCGATAACTGCTTCACCGTGACTGCTTATTGCACATTCGGCAAACATTGAATGGAGGTGCGAAAATGGCTGTCGGCCACCGTGACTGATTGTAGCACCAAATGTGTGAACATGTCCGAAATTGCACCAATCTGCACGAAAGATAATCCCATCTTAATTGCACTGGATCAATATTATTAATGAATTCCCGAATAACTTTGGTTACGAAGTTTGCGTAAATATTTTCGATGACGATTCTGTCAAACCTGGGTCAATTATGGCCGCGCTGTTTAAATCAGACTACATAATTCTTTGTAGTGCATACTGAAGGTGCCGTACGGCGAATAAGTGTAGTGAGATCAAACAAAAGTTACATTTCATTTCTGATTTATTTTTTATTTAAGTCAGTTCAAACACGCCGCTTCTGTTTGAAACGCCGAAATAATTCGCCGGCGTTTCGAAGTCGGACACACCCTTTTGAAAGTTAAACATGTAAACAACTTAGGCTTCCAGAGCGTCACCGGAAGTGTAAACAGTTCACTGTGTTGGTGTGATGAAATGTGTATAATAAAAATTGTGTTAGCACCCATGCGCTGGATGTTTATGCTGATGAAATCAGGTAGATCTACCAAATGCATTGAAATACGAAAATTGTTTACTCGCTCCCGCATATCATATCTAATAGACGCGTAGATTCTCTACTTTTAAAAATACTGACCACTTTCATCAATTTGAAAATTATGAGTTGAAGATTTTGTCAGATTCTACTTGCCTACGCATTTATTTTCAATTACCAATCATATAACTGTCAATAAACACAAGGATCGAGTATAACGTTAAAACTTCGATATGACGATACAGATCTCAAATGAGCAACTCCCATTAGCTCGAACTTCGGATACGTCGATATTTTTTCACGGTCCGTTCAACTTCGAGGTAACGGTATTCGACTGTACTTACATGTAGTTAGAATCATCAAAATGAGATGACTCAAATTAGTGTCACACTACAAGGTTTAATGCAGAAATAAAGGAGAAAATGTAGAAACCTTAGCCTTAAGTTGTTTTTTTCTCAACATATGTATAAATACAGGAACAACTCTTTTTTGACTTGTCTTACACTTACTTGTAGTATAAGGCTGGATTACTCTTATTTCCCAACCACTCAGCAAGCTGATAAAAAGAAACGAAACAAAGTTTCAAAAGAAACTTTAAAGAAATAACAATAATTTGACTGTATATGTCTTGAAGCAGTAAGTTCAAACTTTATTTTACATTATTATGAAACAAGTTATAACCACTTAAACAAATCATTTGAGAAGGCTAAAATCATTGCCAGGCGGCATATCAGGCTATTTCTGTCGGAGGAAACCAGAGCACCCAGAGAAAACTTACATGTTGATCGGCTTACCAATGTACCCCCTCACATACTGCCCCGACTGTAGAACTGAGGACCACATTGGTGTAAAGCTGGTGCACTAACCACTGCGCTATCAAGACATTTGTCTGGTAATTCAATACAGAATGATCTGTGTACAACAGCTATATATGTACTACATTGACCCTTACTCCATTATAATGCCTTTTTATGCCTTAATTTTGTCATCCACTAATAAAAATAGTTTCACTTTATAAAGGCATGAATACCGTCTTTTGCCACGTATTGTGCACATCCGTGTATAGTATGCACCCTTATTTTCAGGGTTAAATGTCTGGAAAAAAACTTTGTAGTTTGTTCTCTTTCGCGCATGCTCCGTCTCCCATTTTTTTTAGGGAATACCTGCTCACATAGGAACCAATTTCCGAAAATCTTTAAATAGTAACAACGATCATATTCCTCAAGAATCATGTCAATTTCTCGGCAAATTAACGCACATGGTATCTGTTAATTTGACATTGAAATACCGAAGTGTATATCAGCGTTTTTATGGTGCTATCGATAAATCTGAATCTGAATGTATACGTCGTAGACACCAAAAATGGCTTTCACACGACGGATAAATTCGTACATACATGTATGTCGACGTATTTATGCAATTACGGATAAAAAATCGATTGAGATTAAAATGTAAAAAGGTTAAGTTCAACTGTATGAATTATATCTAGCTATTCAATTCAGATTAAGGACGAAAAGGATAACAACCCAAATCAATCATGTTGTATTCAGCGGCCGTTTTATTCAGCGACCACTTTTGAGCCGTCCCTTGGGTGGTCGTTTAATACAAGTTTGACTGTATTCTGATAGTCAGGGGTGAAATCCGCCCTTAGAAGTTCCAAAAAACAAGAGCACCGCAGTGCGGCAAAATACGCTCGTCATGGCCAGCGGCTGTCAAAGTCGTCCGGACTCAGGCCGACTGGAAAAAGTCGCCCGGAGTGTAGGCCCGACTGTTGATCTCAAAAAGACTATGCTGTAGTATTGCGATAGCTCAAGTACTATCCCGATGGTATTGCGATAGTCAAGAAACTATTGCAATACTATCACGATAGTTTTTCTACCAAATGTTTTCTCATAAACAAATGCTCTTTGGGCGTAATTACATACTTTGGATATATCACGGAATTTTGACAATAAAGGGGGCATAACTCTGCTAAAAATAGTTGCCAACATCTGAAATTTAACAGGAACCAAAATATTCACAGATGCCTTCCCTGTATGATGAGAAAGCTATATATGAAATTTGGTTACAATAGACAAAATGTAAGTAAAATTATTATCAGGAAACAATATATTGTTAAAAAAATTGTGTGAAGGGGCATAACTCTGAAAATACGGAGTCAAACCAAAAACCCGTAATATATATTAAGTCACTTCATTCATTGTATCACCGTATCAAATTTGAAATCAATTGAATAAAAAATAAAAAAGTTCTGTTTTTTTTTTTTTAAATGCCCATTTTTGACAATAAAGGGGCATAACTCTGCTAAAAATAGCCCCCAACGTCTGAAACGCGAACTCGTCCGAGCTATTGTGGTATGGAATATTTGTAGGAAGTTTAATCAAAATTGGTAAATAAATGAAGGTGAGAGAGCGCTAACAAGAAAAGTTAACGGACGGACGTACGGACGTTCTCACAGTTGGACATTTGTTGGGTATATTTTTTGTTTAAAAGTACCCAACAGTACACTAAAATACCCAACAATAACAATAGGGCAATCACGGAATGAATGGAATCTATTGTTCTCCCTACCCAGCAAAGGACCTTTCGTGCGCTCGGACGGACGTGCCACCGAATTGGGTTAGAGGGCCTTTTCTTTTGTTATTTTCTTTTGTTCGAATAACGGGCCACGGCCCCTAAGTGTATTGTTACGGAATAAACTCCATTGTCTTCTTTTGTTATGTTTACCGTTATCTGGCCCTCTAACCCACTTTAGTGGCGCGGACGGACGTACGGACGGACAGCGCAGGGTATACCATAATACGACCGTCGATGACGGGCGTATAATAAGATACACTATTGTTAAATTGGAATTTATGAAAAATTAAACTTTTCTTACATCTTCAATATTGGTTATAGTGGCTGATACAGCCAGGAACCTCAGGCCAAGAGTGTTGAGTGGTGGCTGGGTAGACTTTGACCTGGATCTTGCAGCTTGTATGGTCTTCATCCTACTGAGAACAGCCTCCACTGTAGCCCCTCTGGTGGGGTCGTTCAGTATATGGATCTACAACATACTGGCTAAAGAATACGTCCTTGGTTTTCTTTTTAACAATTTCTTAGGATGCAAAAGGCCAAAAATATTTTCAGTTTTAAAGCTACCTTGACACCTTAAGTAGTAACCAATCGTCAATATTAGAAATAATATGACTATAAAGCTGGCTGAAAAAACCCTGTACCTGTATTATTTAACAGTGTTTAAACTATTACCCAATAGATATGCCCTTTTATGTCCTAAATTCATTCTTATCTACTAGAGAAAATAGAGTCATGAATATGCAAACGAGGAATGTTTCCTATATCCTAGCAGATGGTAGCTAAAAAAAATCAGGCTGCATTATTATCTACCACCTGTTTTTAAAACTGAAAACAAGCCATACGGAAAAGGGTTAAAGTGCAGAAGTTTTAAATTCAACACTTTTCATTAGGTGTATAAAGCGTATTTATAAGAGGTGAGGTGTGGACTTAAACAAGCGTATACAGTAAGTATAACAAGCAAAGCTAATTGATTCATTCTGACGAGTCCAAACAAGGACGAAACTAGTCAATGATATGTGACACCAAATATTCCAGCCGGGTTTTAAGCAAGCTAATTGACAGACCTCATCAATAAGAAACAGACAGATGGCTTCCATCACAGTCCTGTTGTCTCTCCACTTTCTTGTCATACTATCCCACTTCTCCTGTGAAAAACAACAATAACAATAACACTTTTAACTTTACAACTTTTTCCTACATAAAATATGCCTAAACATAAAAGGATGTTGACCTTACTTTTAAGTATAGGGTCCATGGTTATAAACTGTTTGAGATGAACCTGAGATCATTCTCAAACCTGCTCAAATCTGACCAGTCAAAAGCTTGAGAATGATTACAGACTCATCTAAAACATTTGATAACCATGTGGCCAGATGTTGGTATTTTAACCCCAAAGTTCTCCCACTGAATATTCACATACAGTAAAACCTCTCTATTACGATCACTAAATTATTGTAATACAGGTAACTGCTTAAAGCAATGTGACAATAAAACAGAAAGCTCCTTTAGGAGCTTTCTGTTTTACTGTCAACTTGCTTTAAGCTGTCATCTGTCTTTTATACAACCAATTAGCCTCCGTTTTAGTGGTCGTAATAGAAGGATTTCACTGTATAAAAATCCACTCACAATGGACATAATTTTATCATCTTAACTATCACACTGACTCATAAAATGAAAACAAAAGTTTCAGCAGGAAAGATTGCAAACTCATATCAGACAGACCCATTAAGAAAATAGTGTGCAGACCCTGATCTATTTTCTTCAGTGGATGAATAAACTAGAGGCATAAAAAGGATTATTAATGGAGTAATGGGTTAATACTTACTGGAGTTGTGAGGATGATATTAACTTCTTGTAGTTCATAGAAGTCATCTGTATCCGTGTCCCCAGTCAGCTCCATAACCTTTAGGCCAAGAGGTTCAAACTTCCCTTTCCAATCAGTGAATTTTTCACTGCATAAAGCCTTTATTGGCGCCACTGTGAATTTAAAAACAAGGGCCGCATGTGGCCCTAAATCACTCACCTGAGGAACTATTGTGTAATACTCAATGCAAAATGTAAACTGTCATTGCATGTATGTGGACTGTTGCATGAAGACGTAACTCAGAATCCGTTTGTCTTTATTACTGTTTGAGGAAAAATGAAAAATATGGAAACTATATAAAAGTCCTAATAAAGGGTGTTAATATTATTGAATTCTGACAATGGTTACAGTTTCAGAGTAGAAGATTTTTAAAGGGTTTCCTGTATAAGTCTATGTAAAACTGATAAGCCAAGGACGGGGCATTTTTGACCCTGAGGTCATGATTTGAACAATCTTGGTAGAGGACCATAAGGCAAAACTACATGCCAAATATAAACGGTCTAGGCCATACAGTTTCAGAGAAGAAGAGTTTTAAAGGTTTTACTATATAACTCTATGTAAAACTGATAAGCCCTTGGGCGGGGCCATTTTTGACCCGGGGGTCACGATTTGAACAATCTTGGTAGAGGACTACAAGGCAAAGCTACATGCCAAATATAAAAGGTCTGGGCCTTACGGTTTCAGAGAAGAAGACTTTTAAAGGTTTTCCTATATAAGTCTATGTAAAATTGATAAGCCCTGGGGCGGGCCATTTTTGACCCAGGGATCATGATTTGAACAATCTTGGTAGAGGACCATAAGGCAAAACTACATGCCAAATATAAACAGTCTAGGCCATACAGTTTCAGAGAAGAAGAGTTTTAAAGGTTTTCCTATATAACTCTATGTAAAACTGATAAGCCCTGGGGTGGGGCCATTTTTGACCCGGGGGTCATGATTTGAACAATCTTGGTAGAGGACCAGAAGGCAAAGCTACGTGCCAAATATAAAAGGTCTAGGCCATACAGTTTCAGAGAAGATGAGTTTTAAAGGTTTTCCTATATAACTCTATGTAAAACTGATAAGCCCTTGGGCAGGGCCATTTTTGACCCGGGGGTCATTATTTGAACAATCTTGGTAAAGGTTCACAACATGATGCTACATATGAAATTTGGTTGTCCTAGGACAAATGGTTATTGACAAGAAGATTTTAGTTTTGACTTTGGTTGTCAATATTACGTAAATATGGAAAATGACCACGCCCTCTGGCCGCCATGTTTTTTGACGGATCAAAATTCTTTGAACAGTTTTGAAAGTATATAAATTGAGAAATATTTTGGTGAAAACCAAATTGAAATCGGACCAGTAGTTTTTGAGAAGAAGATTTTTTTAGATATTGTGCATGGTTGCCATGGCAACAAGACTGATAGCCCCACCCACTTTTTTTCAACAAATTTTAAAGCTCACAACTACAGTATGTATCTGACCAAGTTTGGTTAAAATTGGGCCATTGGTTTCAGAGAAGAAGTTATTTGAAACAAATTGTGAACAGACGACACGGACGTACGGCGACCGATCACAATAGCTCACCTTGAGCACTTTGTGCTCAGGTGAGCTAAAAAGTCATGTGCATTAACCAGAAGATATTTTTACGCCTTTAATGTATTCCTCCACTGTAGAAAAAAGTTCCATTTTATACATTATGAACATGCATCATAGCAATACTTGCTATATCCTAGCAGATACTAGCTTACGGTAGGCTGAAAATAAAGCAGAATCTTTTACATTGATTATTAAACAAAATATATAAACTTATACAGATAACTCTTGACAGCTAGAATGGCAGAGTATTTTGCCATTCCAAAGGGAGGAGGCAAACGAAGACAAGGAGAAACCCAGACCGAAGGAGGAACATTGACATACCATGATATGCCCCATCTGAAGACTGGCATATAACTAGAAACTGGCATAAATAAAGCGATAGTGTAGTTTCATAAAATAATTATTTAGAGGAATGGGTACAGGTGTATTTAGGTTTTTCCATGGATAAAAGACAGCATTATACCAGATAGAAGCTGTACTTACTGTATACAACCTTAAAGTTGAAGCAGTTCTGTGTTTGTGACTGTTGCAATAGTCTGATTATGGCCATCTCAAATACTGCTGTCTTCCCAGAGCCCGTGGGTGAACACAAGACCAAAGGTCTGTCTGTATACATTACCTACAAGGCATTTATAAAGCACTAAATCCTTTACCCAACATATTTGCCTTATACGCCTTGAATTTATTCCTCTATTGAAGAAAATAGTTGCAATTCATACAGGCCAAAAATCTATATGTTTGATAAAACATAGTTTCTAGTTTTAGCAGATATTATCTTCAAGCAGGCTTAAGGCGCATTATGCTTAAATTTACTTTCAACCTGCTTTAAGTGGTTACCTATCTTCACAACTTGAAACAAGCCATAGGGTAATGGGTTAATACTTTACCCAACAGATTTGCCTTTTTACGCCTTTATTTATTTCTCCATTGACTAAAATAGATCCCGGTCATTTAAAAAAGGCTTGAATATGCACCATAACAAATTTTTTCTATATCGTACCAGATGGTAGCTTAAAGACAGCTTAAAGTCGAACAGAATGTGCCTTAATGTACATTCTGCTTAAAGCTTACCACCTGTTTGAACCTATTCCTTTTTATACAGTCAAGTATATGTATCATAAGAAATATTTTCTATATCCTAGCAGATAATAGCTTAAAGCAGGCTGAACATTCTGCTTTACTTTCAACCAGCTTTAAGTGGCCACATTTCTTCAAAACTAGAAACACTGGCTATGGGGTAATGGGTAAAGTGGCCTGATGATCTGCCTTTAAAACTACTAACAGGGTATATGGTATTGGGTAAAGGATAGAGAAGGTTTAATGAACCCTCTTATACAAAGCAACTTCCTCTCCTTCACACTGCAACACATTTGGTGGCAAAAACTCTCTTGAGTCTAAGACCTGATTTTCACCAAACCTGGCGGAAATCAATGAAGATGACGACGAAGTGCAACTTTATTGTGTAAATGCAAGTATTCTGAAGATGAAACAGTCAATAATAAGTGTTAATTTTTGTGTTGTCAATGATCAGTCAAGAAAGTATGATTAAAAACCCCAACTATAATGGAGTTTTAAAATATTGTCAGCATTGAACATACTCACATCTTCAAAAACTTTGGACTGCACAATATTGAAGTAGGGAAACTTGAATATCTCTCTGTATCTCTCAGCTAAGTTCATGTTAAGGAACAGTAACTTTGTACAAAAATAATCTGAAAATTTACTAAATTAGGTATCTGTATCTTTGTTGCCTACAAAAGATAGATATATAGAGTATTATCAATTGAAGTAGAGAAGTGACTGTGTCTGTAGTACTAATACACATGTTTTATGTTCATCAGGGGCCCGTTTTACAAAACATGGAACGATAAAAACTGTCTTTAGTCAAAACTTTAAAATACATTTAATTTCTGATTTCTCCAAAATACATTTAATTTCTGATTTCTCCATCTAATCCTGTCTTGTGATACCTCTTTGGGATCATCTTTTCAAGAAGATTCCAAAGAGATGTCACAAGACAGGATTAGATGGAGAAATAAATAATAATTGAGAATTTTACAATCTGACTTACGACAATTATTTGTTGTACAATGTTTCGTAAAACGGACACACGTTACATGTATCTATTTTATTCAACACCAGCTGGCATCAATATTTTATTAGAATTGATTTGTAACAAAACCATCAGCTTTATCAAATATTATTATGTTCAATACTTACTTCATTTATACATAAAGTTTATTTTATGAGTTTTAATGAGGTGTGCCAGCTGTTTGCCAAAGACAATATTTAGATAGCCAAGGCCATTACGCATCTGTCTTAACCCTTTCTCCCATAGAACCACCTTCAGAGTATTTCTACGCTGAAGAAAACAGTTCTAATTTATACAGTCATGAATATGTATCATAACGAATATTTTCTTTACTCTAGCAGATGGTAGCTTAAAGCAGGTTGAAGGTAAAGCAGAATGCGCCTTAAGGTGCATTCTTCTTTACTTTCAACCTGCTTTAGGTATTCACCTATTTTCAGAACTAGAAACAGACTATGACGGGTAAAGGGATAAGTTCTTCCAATTTTCATAATAAAACATTTCTGTAGAATTTGAATTTGAGTCTAAAGTTAAGAAGTTGACACATGGTTTATTTTATAAATATATTTCACTATCTGTGACCTTGACCTATGACATCATAATCTTACAATTTGCATCAACATGATCCATGTAATAAATCGCTCACAGTATTCTAATATGTATATTATATTCAAAAGATCAATACCTTTGAAGAAAATTTGTTATTTCAATAATTCTAAAAGAAGATTTCACAATGACGCCCTATTAGGTGTACATATTTGATTTAGGATTTGAAACAACACAAGGATACATATTTCTCTAATAGACCGCAGTTTGAAGCCTCCCTTGCTACTGCATGGTACTAAAATATCAATCAAGAATATTAGTCAGTATTTCAGAGCTCCAGATAACGGGAGTATTTCAAAAACTAAAATCTATCTTTTTGCTTTAATCCCTATGGTGTCACTACTCATTAGAATCGTCTCTTTGAGACGATTCTAATGAGTAGTGATACCATAGGGTTTGGTGCTAAAATGAGTGAGAAAATGTTGGATTTGTTCAGTTTACTCTCCCTTATCTGGAGCCTTGGTATTTTCAAGACCTAATACAAGAAATAGATAAACATTGCAATACAATAAATCAGTTTATCAAAAGAACAAGATGTGTTTGTGAAAAGTTATGCCCCCTGATCATGACTTCTAAATGACATTGACCTGTATTGGACATGGCCCAACTTATACTGAGCTCAAGAACTTCTTGAACTGAATAACAGGTGCTAATATAAAATTTCTACCACATGTATTTACAGTTATCGTCGGTGTTGAAATGACCCAAATTGTGCTTCTTTAGTTGGGTAAACATGCCAAATATGAAGCCTCTAGCTATCACATGTTGTTCCAAAGAAATGCCATTGTAATGGCTAATGTTAAATTCAGCCTATTTGACCTTTAAATGACCTTGACCTTCATCAGACATGAATCAACTTGTGTTGAGCCCAAGAGTTGAGTACACACGCTATATATGAAGTCTATAATTATTATATATAGTTCCAAAGTTATGGCCAATAATTAAGGCTAAAGTTGTGGACAGACAGACATGACAAAAACAATATGCCCCAGCTAGGTTGTGTGGGGCATAACAAGGTCTACACAAGCAATCAACTAAGTATATGAATATATGGATGAAATATTCTACATAAATATTGATTATATAATATAATTTATAATCTATATAAGAAGTATTAGTTATAGTTCATTTTTTGAAAATAATGCAATATAACCTGGAGCGACTGTATGGAGCAAACAGGTTATGTTGTATAATTTTCAAACAAATGAACTATAACTGATTTACCGTTTGCCTCAAATATGGCATGTGAGCTAGTGTATTAGTGTATGGCAGTTATCGTTCAACCTACTTTGCCTATACTAAGTTATTGCTCAACCCAAATTTAACACAGTAACCGTTGACCTAGTTTGTCAACCATTGAAAGGGCTTTATTTCAGAGGGCGGTGCTTTGTACTTTCGGAAGCCGGCGAGTTCACTTTTACACATGACGTCACACTGTATTGCTTGCCTAATGAATTGATAAAAAGCAACAGTATTTTAGTACAATATTGAAATAAACTCATTCCTTTCGAGACGTTTTACAGTCAAATCTTTTAAAAATGATTACACAAAAGAATACAATACCCACAGGTCGGCTGCTTAACCCAGACAATCCAACACTTATACAATTATTTGAGTCTAGTCCATTTTTGCAATAGGAAATCTACGATGTGGTTCTACAATGTTTGCTGTGGACAAGTGTAACGGGTACATTATAAATGACAAGTGTACTTGTCACCTAGTGTTCAATGAGATAATGCAGGACATGAGTAATTCAAAGCGTTTCATATTAATTTCATTATTCACTATAACTATCATAAGTCTCCTGTCTACAGAAATATTTGATTTATTCAGGCCTCTTCATTGAAAGGCCGCAGTACATTGGTTATACTGTAATTCCCAGCTGAGCGGTTGCTGTATGACGTAATGATGCGCTACGCTCCTCCTAAGCATGCGATGTCCATCTTGTTTATTTCTCTGCCATACCCAGGTACAAAACTGAACAATATGCAATATATTTTTCAGTTTCTCGCTGAAATAGAGCCCTTTCATTGGCTGGCAATCTAGGGCAAAGGGTAATATGGGTTTTATCAACTTTACAGTCTTACAGTTTTGGTTAACACTGCTCCTGTTTCTGGAAAGAAATACTTACAAATGATAGCAGAAGGGGGCTTTGTTGTTGGCTTAGGACTTTTGCATACCAGTTTCTGCCTATTACTTCTGTTGCTCCATTGTCCCTTATAGCCAAACTTTTCAGGTACTTCTGTGTTCCTCCTTTTTCCTGACCCTATTCCTGCGGATTCTAGGATTTAAATGTTTGGTAAAGTGTGTTTTAACCCCTTACCCCACAATTAGGGATACATGTAGTAAATACTTCTTATGATACATAATGAGCCGTGCCATGAGAAAACCTGGCTTATTGCATTGCAAACAGAGTAGATCAAGCCCAGCCGCCGCATCTTTGACAACTGCTTGCATCTGAAGCATTTTATGTAGCTGTACTATATACAGTATTTGTAGACCAAACTCAGATCAGAGCCTAGGATGACAACGGTGCTTGGTCTGTACAATGCTGCAATGCAATAAGGCTGGTTTTGTCATGGAACAGCTCATATTCATTACTACATTAAATACCTTAATCTATATGTAATCAATAAGGGAAGGGCCAAAGAATACCCATGCATATTTTCAAATATACTCAAACTCTGAATTTCAACATGTGGAATACCATATACAGGGTCCAAGTTGTTTGCAAAGGTAATACTGTTATTCTGTAAACCAGATTAGCTGTTAACATGCATACTTCATCATTGAATTATTTGACTTAGCAGCCCCACAGCGGGGCAATTTAACACTTTTTTACAGGGGGTATATGGTATGTAAAATCCTAATTTACCTATCAGACCTGCAACAGCGTTGTCTGGTGAATTAGGAACCGGATTGACCAGAACAGTCATGTGATCATCCATCGGAAGTCTTTCCACTTGAGAGTTTCTGATTCTGTGAACCAGAGGAAACTGTGATCCAAGGTATATCGTGTCCCCATCACCTCTGTATCACAATATAAGAAAATGAGGTGCTTATCTATCATATAACCCATTACGGTGCATTACCTCATAAATACACCTTTTTACACCTCTAATTCATCCCTCCATGGAGGAAAATAGTTCAAATTTATACAGTTGTGAATAGTTAACATTAGAAATACTTTCTATATTCTAGCAGCTGATAGCTTAAAGCAGGCTGAAAGTATTTAAGCCGAATGCGCCTTACTTTCAACCTACTTTAAGTGGTCACCTGTCTTCAAAACTAGAAACATGCAATGGGGAAATGGGTTAACTATCCCCTTACTTGTGTTTTCTAGTTAACCAATTCTTCCATACCCTGTTTCTTGTTTTGGAGACAGTTAACTACTCATAGCAGGTTTAGAAGTAAAGCAAAATACACCTTAGTTGACCACTTAACTCATTACCCCATAGCCTCTTTCTAGTATTGAAGACAGGTAACAACTTAAGGCAGGCCTTAAAGCGCATTCTACTTTACTTTCAGCCTGCTTTAAGCTATGATCTGCTTGAATATAGTAAATATTTTTATGTAATATACATTTGTATTCCTAAATATGTTTAAAGTGGGACTATAAACTTCAGTGGATGAATAAATTGAAGGCGTAAAAAGGGCATATTTATGGGGTAATGGGTTAAAGCAGGTCGAAAGTAAAACTGATTGTGCCTTCTGCGAGGATATAGAAAGTGTTTCTTATTGACACTGAAATTTCAATAGGACAAATATACAATTTACATATATACATGTATACAATACAATATACTATTTCAAATGTGCAATAGATTTATAAGTAATAGTAACATTGCTTTACCTGTGACACTAATATAAACAGACTCCAGAGTAAGTTTTGAAAAACTTGAATCATTTTTACATGACTAAGCTGGTGACATAATGCTGCAATTCATCTGGATGGAAAAAATATTTAAATAGAAGCCTTATAAGGGATATAATGGAAATGGTATATGTGGTTTATTTGGCATCTGATAGCATTTTGAATCTAGCTCAGGTGCCAAATAACCTTTTTTGGTCAGGATCAAAAAAGTTAGCTAGAACTACTTTGTAACCTGTAATCAGGATTCTTCAGACAAAAAACTAAATTTGCAATATAATCAGTCTAGAGCGTTGCTTTGGATACAAATCAGATCTATAAGGGTCATCATGATCAAACAGAGGAAAAAAATGTGACATGTACAGAACTTGACAGTTGCATATTACTTGATTGTAACTTTACCCATTACAGCATAAATCTGCCTTTTTACCCCTCTAGTTCATTCATCCATTGAGAAACAAAAATAGTTCCAATTTACAAAATTATGAATACATGTATATACATGTACCTTAAGAAATATTTTCTATATTCTAGCGTATTTTTTACTAAAAGCAGGCTAAAGGTAAAGCAGAATACACCCTAAGGCGTATTCTGCTTTACTTTCAACCTGCTTTAAGTGGTCACTAATCTTCTAAACTAGAAACAGGCTATGGGGTAATGGGTTAACCTTATCAATTGATATATAGATTGGTTCAGTTTTGGATATTTCAGATGAAAAACTTTACTCATTTGCCCCTGAATCTAATACGAGACAATTCCAGTATCCAATTTACCCATTACCCCATAACCTGTTTCTAGTATTAAATAAAGGTGATTACTTAAAGCAGGTTGAAAGTAAAGCAGAATGCACCCTAAGGCGCATTCTGCTTTACTTTCAGCCTGCTAAAATTAAGGAAATATTCATATTCATGACTGTATAGATTGAAATTATTTAAATTTCTACCGCGGAGGATAAAACGGAATGCGCTAAAAGGCGCTTCTATAAGGTAAAGGGTTAGGTCTAGTCCATTTTTGGCTATTTAGGGTTTATTTTAACAATATATTGCAGAATGACAAACAGTGCAAACCCTGATCAGAGGGCTCCTGTATGAGCCCTCTGATCAGGATCTACAATGTTTGCATACGACCATTGTACTCTTTGCGGGTACATTTCTTGTTATTCAGATTAGACTCAGAGCTCTAGATAGGAGGAGTATTTCAAAACTAAAATCTTTTTTCTGCATTAAACCCTATGGTGTGACTACTGGGTACTCATTAGAATCGACTCTTGTTGACATGAGTGAGAAAATGTTGGATTTGTTCAGTTCTTTTCTGGAGCCCTAATATTACTCTTCCTAACCCAGATTTTGTACCTTTCTGATATACTGTTTATTGGGAGAGGATTCTTGTTCAAATCTGAAGTAAACCTCTTTGATGCTGGAACTTTGTTACCTGTTGAAGATAATAATGCAAGACAGTAATACCGTAATTAAAAGGATGGGTAGATGCGATAATGCATGTTTTACAATGCATCAATACTATTGGACATTGTTTTTATTACACTTTAATTTGTCCAAAATTTGCAAATTGAATGGCAAACAGTGTATACCCTGATCAGATTGAACCCTCAGGAGCTGTCTGATCAGGGTTTGTACTATTTGCTAAGGCCCTGTATGTCCCAATACTTAACCCATTACCCAATAAATAAGCCTTTAATCTATACCTCTACTAAAGAAAACAGTTCCATTTTAGATAAAGTCAAGAATATTTATCATAAGAAATATTTACTATACTCTAGAGCAGATAGTAGCTTAAAGCAGGCTGGAAATAAAGAAGAAAGTGCCTTAAGGCACATTCTGCTTTACTGTCAACCTGCTTTAAGTGATTACCTATCTTCAATACTAGAAACAGGTTATGGGCTAATGGGTTAAGAAGTCATTACATGATTCTTCAAAGAATGACTGCCTGTACAGCTAAATTTTGCAAAAAAAACATGAAGTGACACTTTAGCACAACAGACTTGCTGACATTGGTCAATTCTTATATAATAAGTCTTTGACTACCGTATACTCCCCTTTAAATGCACTTTCTAATAGAGACCCCTTTAAATATCTGCAAAAAATTATCAAAAACCACATTGTCATTGAACTTAAAAATGATAAACCTTATCTCTTCTTAAATATGATTATAAAAGAAAAATTAAAATGTTATTGCTTACCAGTTTCCACTTCATAAGGGCAAAGGGAAGGTAACTCTGGTTCAGAAAAGAAAGCACCTTCGCCATTCAGTAAGGCATCGATATCAGGAATCTGGCCCAACACTGGAGCTTCTGGTATGGAGCTATACAACTTTCCAGAGACTGCTTCAACATTATTTGTCCTGAAAATGTTACCATATACTCTTGTTTAAACCAATCTTCTCTAATAAACACCTCCTTCATACATATCTGCCAGAAATGATCGAAAAGCACTGAAATTGATTAAAACTGTTGAACTTTAACTCTAGTTTTTGTCTGCCACATTTTTTTCTTTCCATGATAACAAACTCTCATGGAGGCCACAATTTCGTTAACCTGTATTACGTCATTAACCCATTACCCATAGCCTTTTTTCTTGTATTGACTATTGATGACCACTTAACCCTTTCCCTCATATACTTTATTCCTCCACTAAAGCAAATAGTTCCAATTTTAAATCAGTCAGGAATATGTATTATGAGAAATATTTTTCATATTCTAGCAGATGGAACCTTAAACTCAATAAAACAATTATGCTCCCGCCTCCCAGTGGCATCATTGCAAATATATATAATCATTTCTAAGTCCAAATACGGTCAGTGTCAAATAAAGGTTGGGTGATATGGGTATGCAGTGTTTAGGCTAGGCCGTGTTTTTGCGCCATTGACACAGATTTTTTAAAAATGTCGCATGAAAAATAAAATTATTGGGTCATATTGGCGCATCGTTTATCGGCCCGAAAAAATGGCCAAAGTCCGCATCTCAGGTCCTTGTTTTAGCCCAATATTTCCTGACATTGATTCCAGACTCTTTAAAAAAGCAGAACCCAGATGATACTTAAGAACCAAGTTTTTACGAGTCTGTGTGGCGCTTCTGATGAAAACAGCAAAAGTCTATTCTTTCTTTTTTCGCTACTAGCGAATTGGCAGCAAAGAAACAAAAAACAAGTGACGAGCCCTCTAAAGATGCGCCTTCTTCATCATCCGGTGAGAATCTTAGAAAATTTCAACAGAAATCTATGTATCTTGGCTTACTTACGATGATAAAAGAAATAAAATGTTTTGTAAATTGTGCATCAACACAAGAAATCTAATGAATTTACAGGTTGGGAACAGACCATTTTCGCTCAAGTTTATTTTGACCCATGGATTTTGAAAATAACCCACTGTTTTGAGCGGTAATGGGTCAAAATGACCCATAAAGTTATGATTCTAGCCTAAACACTGGGTATGTATGGAATTAGACATAAGGCAACCACTCGGCACTCACAGTACAAGAATCCAACTTAAGCATTCTAGTATGCTGTGTTGACGTGAGGTGAAACAGTAAAATCTATTTAACCAAGAACAAGCCATTGATAATATTTTACTCCAAAAGAGGCTCTTTTGGAGTAAAAATATTATAAATGGACTGTTCTTGGTTAAATAGATTTTACTGTTTCACCTCACGTCAACACAGCATACTAGAATGCTTGGTAAAATTGAGGTTGGGTGAAATGGGAGGATTAGGAATGGTCCAAGGCAACAACTGTATATTATAAAGTATGTGGTGTTGATGATAGACGAAACGGTAAAATCTGTTTATCCTCGATATCAGATGCACTGACAGACGGACAGGACAATCACTATACATTGCTGGTGGCATAGAAATGATGCCTAGAAAACAGTTCCATAACAATGGTCGACTTGTACCAGGATAGAATAAGAAGTTGAAAATTGTAAAAAGTTAATACATTTATTAGATAAGCGACTCACAATATGGAATCTTATATAAAAAACTCACCTGCTCTGAGTTTGTGTCTGACCAGAGAAAATCTGACTAAAACTGAAGGCACATTTCTCCATGTTGTTTTCTCTTCCTGTATTTTAGATCTCCATTAAATGCTGTACTAGTGCATCTGTCAATAGAATAATAATTTGGCTAGAAATTAGAATCTGTCCAGTTCTTTTTGGTATTTTAGTAGAAATGAAGCCATCTCTTGTGGCATTATGGTGTAGCTTTAGTCTTGGAAGTGTGCATCAGATAAACCTGTGCACTCTCATATGGTGGCTGATTTGTGAAAGATCTACAGCTGATCTACTTTCCCAGTTGCCTGAAATGTATTCTGGGGAGATTCGATAATGCTACATCTGTATGTAAACAAACAAGAGCCGTATACGGCCCTAAATCGCTAACCTGGAGCCATTGATGTAAATGTAACATATCTTGGAATGCTGAGAAATTATGACAATATGATTGTGCAATTTGCTGATTGGATGATGCTGAGTGCCAAATAGCTAAGCTCAGGGTACTATGGTTTCAGACAAGATTTAAAAAAAAAAAAAATTAAAAATCTATATTTAGCTACTGGGACCTAGTTATGCAACGGACCGGAAACATTTGAAAAGTATTGGTAAAGTACCTCTAGAAGTTACACCATGCCAAATATCAAAGCTATAGCCGTTTCAGAGACGAAGAGGTGTGAAGATTTCACTATATAACTCTATGTAAATTTGTGACCCCGTGGCGGGGTCATTTTTGAGCCTAGGGACATAATTTGAACAATCTTGGTAGAGGACCTGAAGATGATGCGTTGTGCCAAATAGCTAAGCTCAGGGTACTGTGGTTTCAGAGAAGAAGATTTTTTAAGTTTTTATTGAAAAAATCTATTTTTAGCTCCTGTGACCTAGATATGCAATGGACCTGAACCATTTGAACAGTATTGGTATAATACCTCTAAAAGTTACACCATGCCAAATATCAAAGCTCTAGCCACATTACTCTCAGAGAAGAAGAGGTTTGAAAATTTCATTATATAACTCTATGTAAATTTATGACCCCTAGGTCGGGGTCATTTTTGACCCCACGTCACCCCAGGGACATAATTTGAACAATCTTAATAGAGGACCTGAAGATGATGCTTTGTGCAAAATATCTAAGATCAGGGTACTGTGGTTTCAGAGAAGAATTTTTTTTAAGGTTTTAATTGAAAAAATCTATTTTTAGCTCCTGTGACCTAGATATGCAACGGACCGAAAACATTTGAACATTATTGGTAAAGTACCTCTAGAAGTTACACCATGCCAAATATCAAAGCTCTTGCTATATTAGTTTCAGAGAAGAAGAGGTTTGAAAATTTCACTATATAACTCTATGTAAATTTGTGACCCTGGGGGCGGGGCCATTTTTTACCCCAGGGACATAATTTAAACAATCTTGATAGAGGACCTATAGATGATGCTTTGTGCAAAATATCTAAGCTCAGGGTACTTTGGTTTTAGAGAAGAAATTTTTTAAGTTTTAATTGAAACATTCTATTTTTAGCTCCTGTGACCTAGATATGCAACGGACCGGAAACATTTGAACAATTTTCAAAGAGGACCAGATAAGGATCATTTCTGCCAAGTTTGGTTAAAATCCATCCAGTTGTTTAGGAGGAGATGTCATTTAGAGAAATTGTTGACGACGGACGAACGGACGACGGACATAGCACGATCAAAATAGCTCACCTTGGCACTTTGTGCCAGGTGAGCTAAACACCAGCTGCTTGGCTCAGTAGCGTCTGCTTGCAGTGTGGGAGGTTTCAGTTTCAATCCCAGGCTGGATCAAACCAAAGACTTTAAAATTGGTAGTACCAGGCTTCCCTCCTTCACGCTCAGGATTTTGGGTTGGCATTACAACTTACTGGTTCGCCGTAATGTACCTTTGAAAAATGATTTCAAATAACACATTTTCCAATATAACTCTAAATGTTTATTACATGTAGCCAGTGTCTGGATATTGACCTTTCACATACAGTATAAATTTGACTCGATTGTGTACAAGCGCCTTGGCTGGAGGTCATAATTTGAACAATCTTGGTAGAGGACCATAAGACAAAGCTACATGTCAAATATTAATGATCTAGGCCATACAGTTTCAGAGAAGAAGAAATTTTAAAAGTTTTCCTATGAAAAACTAATAAGCACAAGGGCGCGGCCATTTTTGGCCCGGGGGTCATAATTTGAACAATCTTGGTAGAGGACCACAAGGCAAAGCTTTGTGCCAAGTATTAAAGATCTTGGCCTTACAGTTTCAGAGAAGAAGATTTTTAAAGGTTTTCCTATATAGGTCTATGTAAAACTGATAAGCCCCGGGCGTGGCCAATTTTGACCCGGAGGTCATAATTTGAACAATCTTGGTAGAGGACCATAAGACAAAGCTACATGTCAAATATTAATGATCTAGGCCATACTAGTACAGTTTCAGAGAAGAAGAGCTAAAAATTGGTAGTACTGCATGTCTTCCCTATTTTGGGTTAGAATAAACAGTGCTTTGTCAGTGTCAGGATAAAGTGACCAGGGCCCGGGTGCATGACACATAGTTAGAGCTTACCTGTATACTAAATCCCTCGCTGAGAGATAAATATCGATTTTTAACTACAAGATAAACTAACTGTGTTGCATGACACACCGCTAAATTCTAGTAACATACTAAAGTTTTAGTTGATAGTTAAATATTGATTTTAGTAGACAGGTAAGATAACTAGTGTTGCACGAGCGCAAAATTGACTAACTACAAGTTAAGTTTCACTGCTAAATTTAGAGGTACTCAGTGCAGCGATAAATCCTCTAGTAGCCAGTTAAGTCAGCTTACATAGCCGCGTTAAAGAAACATTTGAGATCCAGATCAGAAACTTAGCACCTCGGTGTCTTATCAAGGTCAAAATTGTTTTATTATTTTTTTTATTTTATTTCATTTTTCATTTTCTCTGTTTGAAATTTACATATTACTAAACGCCAACACAATGCAGTAAAATATTTTAATTGACAACGGAATATGATTTATATTAATCTGAGAGGCAAACAGTTTGGAGTTTGATCAGACGCCGGGTCACCCGTTATCTGATATGGCTCAAACATTGTAAGCAAAGAAAATAAAACAATTTAGCTTAAGCAGAATGGAAAGACACACGTATTGTCCACTGTATGGATGTAATACGCCATAAATATGTCAACCAATTCCACGCTTGAAACCTGTATTTTGGAAAAGCAGGTCCTGATCAGGGTCAAAACTGTTTTTACCGAGATCCTGTTTTCTGTAACATAAAGAAGTACGAACCAATTTCAGAATACAAATATGAATCTACAATACATAATAATAATTGGTACATTATCGCAGAAAGATCTGTTACATGTAGTAACAACGAAACAGTTTAGTGTGTGTTGCCATAATGTTTTCTTTTAGCCCTTTCGGCGCCAATTAATCGTGAGTGTTTATCCCTACCCCGTTTTATTGTCGTCTGCTTTAATATTCTTATTTGTAATATCGTTTTAAAGAAAGATCCAATGTAGAAATACTTAGGAAATGTCGATACGACTGTAAAACAGTTTGGACCCTAATCAGGCGTCACGTTACTCGGCGTCTGATCTGGATCCAAACTGTTTGCGAAGCCGACTTTATGCGACTCCGGTGGTGAAAGAGTTTTTAAAACATGTCTATCAAACAAGATTTTCCCATAAAGCTCATCCTTTAAAGAAGAATACACTAATAACTCTATAACGGATTAATCTTCAGAACTGAATATCGATACGATCATTTAGGATCTTGATCAACTACGGGTCAGAACAAAAATATTTAAAATGTACCAACCTTTTAGCGTTAGGTGTAATGCGTAGTAACAGCTTAGGAACCGTCTGTCCGCACGTCTGTCTTTCTGTTTGTCACTGTCTACCATCCAATTTTCTCTCCTCCCTCTCTCTCTCTCTTTCTCTCTCTCTCTTGTCTGCGATACGTCTGTATGTGTGTATGTATACATGTTTAAATACCTCTCTCTCACACACTCTCTCTCTCTCTCTCTCTCGCCCGTTTACCTCTCATTGTATCTCGCCCGGCTGTACTTTTTCCAAGGTTCAGTGTAAAATTTCCATGGAATATGAATAATTTACGTGGAATTTACATGGAATTCTAAAAGTTCCATGGTTATTCGTAACAATTTCCAAGGTTTTTGTTTAGTCACCAAAATTTCCATGGTTTATGCATGCTTATGAACAAAAAAAACCACGTAAATATCAAGAAAAAACCTTGGAAACTCTTAAAACCTTGGCAAAAGCTCGGAAAAATTGGACTTTGGCAAAAATAAACACGGAACAATCTCGGAAATAAGAACTTAACCATTTTTTAGCACGGAAAATCCTTGTAAAATAATAACTTAAACAATTTGCACCTCGTAAAAATTGTACTTAGACATTTTCCAGCACGGAAAAACCTTGGAAGTACAACTTAGTGAATTATTAATATGAGTAATATTTGCTACAATTGTAAGTTTCACAAAACAGTGAATATTATACACACCCAGGACACCAGCTCACAACAATCAGAGGTCAGAGATTTAAGTTGTCTGTTTATCTATACTTTAAAATGTGAATGTGGCAAAAATTAAAGACTCCAAACCAGTTCAGACTCCTGACAAAAGATTCATGGTAAGTTACATTTAAACTTACATAAATACAATTTTATCATGATCATAATATATTTTGGATATTTACATGATACAAACAAAAGCATGTGGTACCCCACCCACTAGTAGTTAACTATTCCTCGTATATATATACTTTTCCATGGTATTTTGTCGAAACCACGTAAAATGGTTCTAATATTTCCATGGTTTTTTCCTAAATATTTTACAAGGATTCCTCGTAAACTTTTCCGAGGATTTTTTGTTTCCGTGGTTTCCTTGGAAATTAAATATTTTACAAGGATTCCTCGTAAACTTTTCCGAGGTATTTTGTCAAACCATGTAAAAACCAAGGTCTTGTATTTTCTAAGGTTTTCTCGTCTTTTTTCCAAGGTTTTTGTAATATGACCGTCCGAATACTCCGTGGTTTTTTCCATGTTTTTCTTTCATAAAACCTAGGAAAAAGTACAGCCGGGCTGAGTCTCTGCCTGTCCGTATGTACATATATATCTACCTCTCTATCTCGTTCTCTCTCTCTCTCTCGTTCTCTCATTCTCCCAACCTCTCAAGTTTGATTCCTCTCTCATTCCTTTTTCTTTATGTCAAAATTCCCTGCCTGTCGTCTTTCTGTCCCTCTTTTTTACTGTTTTTTTTTAATCTGAATAGAATCTACTTTCATATGATAGTTTTGTTTCTACTCACCTTTTCAACCAACAATTTCGTCTGATTTTTACTGCATGGTTTAGATCTAATGAAACATGAGTGCCAAATAGTTTTGATCATGACCCGCTGCCATGTCTAGCTGTCATATCATGATCCAAAATGATTAAATTGTTCTTGATCTTGATCTTGATTTGATACAGTGTTACGTCTTTCGACAATTTCACACCGCGCATGCGTCATAATTTTGTTTACATATTTGTTTTTTTGATTTCATTTACAAAAGATAGAGTCGAATCTTTTTTGAAGTCGAAGGAAATGCTTTCCATGAGACCTTTGCCTAAGCAATCCCAATCTCTCACAGTTCTAGGGAAAAAACTAAATTTGTAACTATTTGTTCTAGCATAAATATGATTATAGTGATATTTATGCATGTTTTTGGTTCTACGTTTTGGGGATGATAGGTTTCCAGTTGGTATTTTTGCTTGTTCATTTAGACCTTTGAAAAACAATATTATCCTACTTCTTTTTCTTCTTTGCATTAGTGGTTCTAATTCAAGGTCGTCTAAAAGCTTGGTCATAGTACCTGGTTCATACACATAATTTGATGTAATGAATCTTACTGATTTCTTCTGAACTTGTTCTAATTTATCTTGTAAACCTGATTGATGTGGATCCCATGCCGTACTGGCATATTCTACTACTGGCCTAATAAGTGATTTGTATGCTGCAAGTTTAACATCTTGTGGACAAAAAGATAAATTTCTTCTAAGAAGACCTAGAGTTCTGTACGCCTTGTTACAGACTTCTTGAATATGTTTATTCCAGTCCAGTGTGTTTGTTATATTAACCCCTAAGTATTTTATGGATTCTAGAAATTCAAGTGTTACTCCATCCAAAGTATAACCTGAAGAAATTATGTTTTTCTTCCTACTTAACCTCATCATATTACATTTTACGGGTTGAAATCTCATTCCCCAGTTTCTAGCCCATTTTCCTAGGTTGTTTATATCAGTTTGTAAGAGAATACAATCATTATTGGTTTTAATTTCTCTGTAACATACACAATCATCGGCAAACAGTCTGATCTCGGATTCTACGCATTCAGCTATATCATTTATATGTATTAGAAATAATATGGGTCCTAACACTGTTCCCTGCGGGACACCTGACTTGACTTGCGCATCATCCGATTTCTTACCGTTTACCACAACTGTTTGTCTACGGTTGCTAAGAAAAGCATCAATCCATTTTAAAACTTGTTTAGAAACTCCATATTTATGCAGTTTAGATTTAAGTAATTCATGTGGAACTGTGTCGAAAGCTTTTTCGAAATCAAGAACAAAGACATCAACTTGTTGGTTGTTATCTAATGACTTTTGCCAATCATCTAAAACATTTATCAACTGAGTCTCACAGCTATGATGCTTACGAAAAGCATGTTGTCTATCAGAGATGATATTGTTTTCATCTAAGTGTTGCATAAGGTTAGAGCATACTACATGTTCTAGCAATTTACAACATATCGCGTAAGAGATACAGGGCGGTAATTACTTGGTATGGTTCTGTCATTTTTCTTAAAAAGTGGACATATATTTGCAAGACTCCAATCATGTGGTATAGAACCTGAATCCAGAGACTGTTGGAATAAGTGAGCTAAGATACTTGACAGTTCAAATGAAAGTTCTTTAAGTATTTTCGGATGTATTTCATCTGGTCCCATTGCTTTAGAAGTATTTAATCCAGCTAGCAATTTCTGAACACCTTTAGCAGATACAGAGATTTTGTCCATTCTCGGAATGTTTGGAATTTCATGGGGTATTGACTGATAGACTGTTTCAGTGAAAACACTGGTGAACTGATCATTTAATGCCTGTGCTTTCTCAAAGTCGCTTTCAGCTAAGTTGTTATCTTTTTTCTTTAAAGTAGGTATATTCTGCTTATCAGTTTTTTGTCCATTGATGTATTTCCAAAATGGCTTTGGATCTCCTTTAATGTCACCTATCATTGTATTTACATAATTATCATGGGCTGTTTTTACTTCATTTCTTATTTGTGATCTAAGCATCTTCCATTTTGCTCTTAGTTTACTGTTTTTAGTTTTCTTGTAGAGTGAGTGAGTTTTATTTCTACGTTTTATCATCTTTTGTATCGTTTTGGTAATCCATGGCAGAGACTGGTGGGTTTTTGATAGTTTAGATGGAATGTTTTTGGCAACAGATGATTCCAAAAATTTCTTCAGCAAATTCCAGTTTTCATCAACTGACCTACGATTTTGGTTTCCATTAAAATATTTCTCTTTCTGAAAGTCTGATGTTTCTGATCTCATGGCCTCATAATTTCCTTTAGAGAAAAGATAAACTTTTCTTTTATGAAGTTTCTTTCTAGGTGCAAAAACATTTAGTGTTGCAGATATTATTTCATGATCACTAATTTTATCAAATGATTCAACATCTGCAAATTGATTTGGAGTGTTGGTTATAATTAAATCTAGTGTATTTTGCTCCCTTGTAGGGAAATGAACAAGTTGCTCAGCACTATGTTCATGGAGGATGTCAACTAAGTTTTGTCCGTCGTTGTCTGTCAGATTATTTCCAGTTTCCTTGTTTAGAAGGGATTTCCAGTCAATTTTCCTATAATTTATATCACCTAACACATGTATACATGGTTGTTTTTTGAGGCTATGTAAAGACTTCAGTTTTTTAAACTGGTCTCCTAGTAATAGTGTATGTTCTTGTGGAGAGTCTGGGGCCCTGTACCAGGATGAGATGTAATGGGATTTGCCATTTATTGACAACTTTGCCCATACAGATTCCGACCCATCCTTGAAGCAGGTAACAGGAGATGCCTCCAGGTCTGATTTTACCAATAACATTGTGCCACCCCCACCCATAACTCTATCATTTCTGAAAATGTCATATCCTAATGAGTTTGGTATTAATTCATTATTTGTTACCGTGCTGTCTATCTTAGTTTCTTGAATGGCAACCACATCTGGCTTTTCTTCTTGTTAAAACTAAACTCAGCAATTAAGGTTTATGATTTGCTTGATGCGTCACAGATCCTAAATGTTGGAATTAAAGTGAACAAGAAAACGGGTTCGGATCACAAGTACTTTCAACATTAGATCCCCCCCCCCCCCCCCTTTTGGTTACCCCCCCCCCCCCCCCACCCCACCCCCACCCCATTTTCAATATACAAATGTATAAACACAATGGAGAACAAAGTATGAAGTGCATTTTAGCCGAAAAAGCTGATGTTCATTCATGTTCAATGCATGCACCAAATTTAACCCGACTTTAGCTTGCTACTAAGTGCACTAGCTACAAGGTAACTACCTACAAGGTAAAATGGACATGTGCACGCCAGTTAGTGGGTCGCTCTAGTTGACAGGTAACTAACGGACAGGTTGAATTTATCGGATAGTTTAGCGCGGAGATTTAGCGGTGTGTCATGCACCCGGGCCCAGCTGGACTTGACTCTTGAGGGTGGAAACACACTGACTTTTTTTCAGAAATATTCTGATCTGGCTTCAAATCATCTACTAAAACCTTAGAATTTGGCAAGTTTATTAGTTTAGACAGGTCTGTTATATTTTATTGTGTAATAAGACTTTCTTTTGGTAAAATAAGACAAGAAAACGCCAATTTTTCTTGAAATAATTCGTCTGCAGTGGTGACAGTTTTCCTTCACACTGGAGAGTATTGAAGAGTATGGCTAAAACGAGAGATATCGTCGAGTGGAAAGCCCGCGGTAAATATCAGCTATATGCGGCACCACGAGAATAACACCATGTAAAGCTTTAACAGAAAGACAAAATGTTCAAGTTTAGTATACATGTACTTCAATTGATACAGATTTTATGCACCTCCATCGTCTGTCTGTCTGTCCGTCCGTCCGTTCGTCTGTCCGTTCGCCCGCCTGCCTGCCTGCCTGTCTGCCCGCCTGGCGCCTGCCTGTCTATCTGTCTGTCTGTCTGCCTTCCTGCCTGACGGGTCTGGCAGATCAGTCTGTCCGTCTGTCTGTATATCTGTCTGCCTCTGTGTTTGTTTGTCTGTCTGTTTATTTGGTTGCCTGTATGTGAGTTTGTTTGTTTGTTTGTGTGTGTGTTTGTTTGCTTGTTTGTATGTTTGTCTGTCAGACAGACGTTTGTCTGTCAGTCTGTCGGCCTACCTGCCTGCCTTCCTGTCTGTCTGTATGTCTGCCTGCCTGTCTGCCTGTCTGTCTGTCTGTCTGTTTGTTTGTTTATTTGTTTGTTTGTCTGTCTGTCTGTCTGTCTGCTGCCTGTGTGTTTATTTGTCAGTCTGTCTGTCTGTCTGTCAGACAGACGTTTGTCTGTATGTCTGCATGTATGTCTGTCTGTATGCCTGTCTGTCTGCCTGCCTGTTTCTCTGTTCACAGACAGACACCATTGATGAATGGGCAGGACTGAAAGTTTTTGCCGAGATCTTAACATCAGTTCAACATCAGCAAAAGAAAAGGCATACAAATATCTCGTACGTCCCTCATACGTCTGTTCTGTCTGGGATCCTTATATTAAGGAAGACATAGAAAACTAGAACAAGTTCAAAGAAGGGCTGCCAGGTTTGTCATCAACCGTTTTAGGAACACGCCAAGAGCCAGTTATATGGACAAGTAAACTGGTGAAGACTGGCAGACCGAAGAACCGACACCCGTCTCACCATGTTGTACAAAATCACGCATGATACGATTGCAGTTCCAAGCTCGGACAGACACATTCCAACCCTCCGACACTCCAGAAACCCCACTTCCTCTCTTACCAAGCTCCATCCTGTGGAACTAAAACACGGCAACCATCCTTCTTTCCACGCTCAATTAAAAACTGAAATCAATTACCAAGAAAAACATAGAAACTGGAAGAAGCTGGATAGAAATTAGAAAGTCAACCATACGGTGCCCCAAGTATATTCCCAGAAATCACTTGTGCTCAGTACAACTTTAGTGATGCCAGACAAAGGTCAAGATTACTTAGAGGCCATTAAGATGTCAAATAAGGTTGAGTCTAATATTGGCCATAAGTTTGGAACTAACTGTGATAGAGACTTCATACTAAGCATGTGTACTCCGCTCAAGAAGCTCATTGAGCTCAGTAAAAGTTTAGATTATACCAGACAACAGTCAATCCATCATTTAGAAGTCATGATTCAGGGGGCATTGTATTTCAAAGACATACCTTGTTCGATATGTGTATTTATTCACTTACAGTAGAAATATACATGCCCCTGTTTACGTGTAAGCATACTTGGCAAGTTACATTAGAAACATGACACATATGTATGCATGTATCTACAGTAAAGAAAACGTTATTCTTTCCCAATAAACGCATAAACTTACGCTAAAACTAGTATTTTCAATCCAAACAGTTTGGAGCCAGGCGTCTGATCAGGCTTCAAACTGTTTTCCACTCAGATTAAAATAGATAGTCAGAATTGTCGAAAAGTTGTCATTTTATCCATTTTACTGCGATTCGTTTGCGTTTCGTTTGCGTTTAAAAACGGGAAAGAATAACGTTTTCTCCACTGTATATAGTACCATGCATATCCTCAAAAGGATCATGAATAAAAACACATATAGGGTTTTGACATTTGTATATTGGATACCACCGAATGGATAATGTATTTATTGATAACCGATCTGCAGTATGTATATCATTCAATATCCAAGTATATGTACATACATGCCCAAGATATCGTGAATCGGATACATAAAGTTTATGGTAAAACTAAGATAAAACAGGGTGTTTAAATTATCATTTAACACATCTATAACAATACGACAGCTTGCATTGAACTCAGAACTACATAAATACACATTTTACGCTCTTTAATTTATTCCACCAATGAAGAAATTATTTTCACTCTATACAGTCATGAATAATATATGTAATTATAACTATTTTCTATATTCTATGATATACTAGCTTAAATCAGACAGAAAGCGAAGCAGAATTCTTAATCTGCTTTATTTTCAACCTACTCTAAGAAGTCATGTACATTTCTAGAAAACCAGAAACAGGCTATGGGTTAAAGGGCAAACCATCACAACGCTGAATGTTTCATTAGATTGGAATATTTTCTAATAAAAGACAATTCTTAGTAATGCATATTAACCCCTTCACTGTCTTAGTAGTAATTTGAAAACAGTTTGGATCCTGATCAGACGCCGCGTTACGTGGCGTCTGAACAGGATCCAAACTGTTTGACACTCATTTCAATATTTATTCAGTCGAAATAGCAAAAAATAAAATTTAAGAAATAAAAGCAGACGACAATTGTTTCAACTTAATGACGTCACGGCAGTGAAGGGGTTAAAGACATCTCCTGATGACCTTTTGGTCATAACGCCTCGCCAGATTATTTACTGTCAATTTCCTTGCAAAAAGCATGAGTCTTGTGCATATGGAACCATTGAATCGTCTTATGTGAGACCGGACCTTTATATTTGATAGTTTGGTTAGAAATAACCATTGAAAATCACTAGAGCATGAGTATAATCTGGACCTCACCAGGTAAACTGAGATTGTGTTGCACATGCTTTACAGTTACATTGACACTTCCAGAACAATATGCTGGTGGTCCCTCAATGGACTGAGGAAAAGTCTTTAAACGTATACTGTATATTGTTCCGCAGACAGTGTCCTATTCGGGTCACACTATTAATCTTGCTCTTTCAACACGCCAACAAGCGGCAATGAATTGGAGACCTGTATTGTGTTTGCGTTACGTTTGAAAACAAGCCTTTCACCGCCAAAGTTGCACATGGTCGACTTTGCAAACAGTTTGAATCTTGATCAGACACCGCGTAACGCGACGTCTGATCAGGATCCAAACTGTTTGACACTCGTATAGATATTGTTTAAGTCATGCTATCTTAAATTAAACTTTGAAACGTTTTTGCAGATGACAATATTGAAGCAGACGACAATGTGGCGGTGAAGCGGGTAAAAACTCCCTATTAATTTGGCGCCGAGAGGTAAACCGGGAAAGAATAATGCCATGGTATTCTTCACTGTACGGAGAACCTATACCTCCGTTTTAGTATATATCTATAATGATTGTGATCTTCCAATAACGTAAAATATAATGTCTACACTATATTTATGAGTTCTGTAATTATGGATAGATAAACCTTATAAAGCAATTTAACAGCTAACTGTGTGCGACATATTGTAATTAACTCTATAGCCTGTTTATAGTTTTCAAGTAAAGACAGGTTGATCATGCCTTAAAGTGTATACTGCTTAACCTTTTTATACATGTACATGACGGATATATTCTTTTGATGCATATTCATGACTGTATAAATTGGAACTATTTCCTTCAGTAGAGGAATTTAAAGGCGTAAAATGCGTATTAATGAAGTTATGGGCCGTTCACATTCATGTAACCTCCAAACCCGAACTGTTCCGCCCTTAACCTAATCTACAGTACTCCCTCCCTACAACGGCCCTCCTTACAACGATTCCCTCATTACAACGACCCTTACAGCTGATCCTCAAACAAGACGATTATACCAAACTTTTTTTCACGACTGTAATATCGTCTGCTTAACATTGTCGTCTGATGTTTTTTCTTAAAGTAACATATTGGGTATTTAACGGAAAAACATAATGACGAGTAACAAACAGATTGAATCCAGATCAGACGTCGCGTTACGTGGCGTCTGATCTGGATTCATGCTGTTTCCAAATTTAAGCCAATTTCCCTTCCTATAACGACTTCCTTCGAACAACACACACAATCTTTGTCTCCCACTGGGCGTCATTGTAGAGAGGGAGTACTGTAAATGTATATCGTCTGCTTCGCAATTGCCTTCAAGGCTACAATTGTTTCTAAAGTTCTATTATAAAACCATTTAACCCCTTCACTGTCATTTTATTTCTCAAATTTTAAATTGATGTATAAATCTTTCTATGGAGGTCAAACAGATTGTTTTCTGCTAAAAAAAAAAGAAAGAAATGTTTACAATTTCACGTGGTATATTCTTAATCTTGGCTGTAATAAGAGACACACTTGCATAACAATACAAAGAAAGTGAAAAAATACGTTATGTATAATGGGAAGAAGACATATAAATATTGGATGGCAGTTTGCTATTCAAATTGTCACCCCGAGGCGAAGCACATTTTTTCTACGCATTTTTAAATTTACGTATTGTGGCGTTATTTGACGGAGTTTCATCAAATAAAAAGTAAATTTAAAAAAAAAATGTTTTAAGAGGGCACCACTTGTGAATTTCAGTGATCTAGTCGATTTTAGCAGCAGTTCAAGTTGATAGATTAGACCACCTGTTCAATTCCCGTTGTATATCTTTTCTCTATATATAGTAGATACGTTATAAAAACAATTTTCAAAATGTGTCAAGTACCTGTGAGCCTGATCAGACGCCGGATCACCCGGTGGCCGATTTGACTCGAAGCTGTTTTGACATACAAGTTTAACCCTTTACCTGATAGCCTATTTCAGGTATTGAAGATAGGTGACTACTTAAAGCAGGTTGAAAGTAAAGCAGAATGCGCCTTAAGGCGCATTCTGCTTTACTTTCAGCCTGATTTAAGCTACCATCTGCTAATATGTAGAAATTATATCTTATGGCACATGTTTATAACTGTTTAAATAGGAACTATTTTCTTCAGCGGAGGAATAAATTAAATACGCTAAAAGTCGCTTCTATGGGGGAAAGGGTTAAGCATTATTAAAGCACAAACGCCTTTATTGGGGGAAATAACGTCTCCTCACTACTGTAACGCAGATCGTTCCAACTGGATGAATACAATAGAGCATTAGTTCTACACGTTTGACTGGAGACTACAGCGGGATGAGCCATGCCGATATACAATGTAACAGGTATAGTATATAGGAGACATTGTCTGGGATGTAATCAATAAATCTCCAACTATTAGCTCAACGTTTAGCTTAATATGCTATGGACTACGACAACAAGTTGACGTCAGATACGAGGTTTGTTTGTTTGTTTTTAACGTGTGAGATCAAATGCAGTCTTCTTTAAAACATTTTGTTTGAAAATTGAAAACTTGATTGAATGAGTATATTATCCTTTTGATTGAGAAAAAAATCGATATATTGTGAAGCTCATTCATGACGGAACTGAATACATGTATAACAAAACAAAATATATTCCCGACCTCTTCTTAACGTAAAGTAAGGTGAACCTGGCTAAATTAACAATAGAGTAAAACACATGGGTAGTTATAGGTCGTTTGGTGGTTACATGTATAAAAACTAACGTTTTGCCAAATATCTCATTATCACACAAATATGAGAAAAGTTGTGAAAAGAAAGTTTCATTGCTCCCGTATACCATTGCGAAAATGAATTTTCCTAATTTTTAGAACTTACAAAAAAGTAATTATATTCTTTTCAAAAATGCCACCTTTTTAGCAGTTTCGTTGCTTTATTTTTGAAGGGAGGAGTGGAAGAGCCATACATATACCAAAACCGAAAATCACATGGTTTTGTTACTAAATTTACTTACAAGGGTCATTTCATCATCTATATAAGGGCAATGAGACTGGCATGTGAATTATACTTTTAATTATAGCACAATGTAGTAAAACCTCTCTATGACGACCACTTAATTAAATTCATTATAATGTGATTAAGACAGGCGATTACTTAATGCACATGGTGGAAGTATACCAAAAGACTTTAAGTTCATGTAGAATAATCGTGGCGTTTTTTTCACCTTGTTCTAAGCTGCAACCTGTCTTTTATATAGCCTATTAAATGACAAGGAAAATGCAGATTGTGAGAGTTAGGGGTCATCTCAAAGAAAATTGCAAAACGGACAATTTGAGGATAGATCATGCTACAGCATGTTTTAGAATAATAAAACTGTTAGAGTAAGACATTCTTATTTGAGAACAATGATATAAAGATATTTCAGTACAAATTATTGAAACATTCCATGAAATGAAGTTTTAATTTAAAAAAGGCCAATGTCAACATGAAAGCCTTAATTAGTGGAAAAAGAGCCTGAGGTGGAACGAATTATTTACGGCCAAGAAGCTGTATTTCTAATTAACTCTTAACCTGCCGATCGCAACCTGATTAAAAGTTGCCATCAGTTTGGATCGAGATCAGACGCCGCGTAATGCAGCGTCTGATCTGGATCCAAACTGTTTGCAAATACGTGTCAACCCGTTTGGATCGAAATCAAACGCCGCGTTACGCAGCATCTGATCTGGTCCAAACGGACTAACACTCATTTTATGTGGAAGTTTTGTTTCAACTTTAAAATGAGAAACTCATAAATTTATTATTTTTGCACACGCCTATTAGCAAGCAGAGAATATATTCGGCGGATTCAGGCTTAACCTAGCTGTTCATATAAGAACAGTAAAACCTATGTGTTGTAATATGTTGGTGTTTACTACAGGTGACTGCTTAAAGCGAGGTGACAGTAAAATAGAAAGCTCTTTTATGAGCTTTATGTTTTACTGTCACCTGCTTAAAGCTGTCACATGCCTTCGATACAATCAAATGTACTCGTTTTAGTGGTTGTTATAGAAGGGTTTACTGTTTTGATTCAAGTTTGACAGCTCAACATCCCTCAGCCTAGTTTTATGCAGTGGAGGCTGTTCCATTTATTGGACTTACACTACTCTTTAGATAGCTTAAATTACAATGGGGGTTCAATGGCAAGGGCATTATTTTGACCATTTAAAAATTTACAAAATATATTTTCTGTTTGGTATTGTCGGTCCAAAATTATGTGCAAAGTTTGGTGATATTTGATGTTGTAGTTAAAAAGATATTAATGAAAACGTTAGTTTTATAGCCACCAAACGACCTATAATTGAGAAAAAAAGTCAATATACATGTATTGTGAAGCTCTCTCATGACGGTACTGAATATTATAAAACAAAATGATTTCCCGATCTCTTGTGGGTAGTTACTCTGTGATATAACGAAATTTGGTTAAAACGAAGCCACTAGGACCTCGTTATAAGCGAGTTGCAAAATGACAAACGACAAAATGATAGTATGGCAATCAAAGGTCGGTTTCGTTGAGTTTCGATTCGAACTCAGATTTGTGATTAAGGTGCTGATAGAATTTGTGGTACACATTATAGACCTTGATCAAACGCCAAGCTGGTAGGCGTCTACTGTTGACAAATCAAGTCGGGTCTTCCTGTAAGATAATCACAATGAAAGTTAAAAAGGCTAATATAGTGTAGCTCACTTATAACGAACTCCAGGGGACCTTGCAAATTATTTCGTCTTGTCCAAAGTTAGTCTCATCTAAATAACAAATTTTCTATAAATGATTTTCATATAATGAACTTTTTATTCAACATATTTAAGAACAAAGATTTATTAGAAAGAAAGAAAGAAAGAAAGAAAGAAAGGTAAAGCGACACAGAAAATCTTGAATATTTATTTCATTTAACAAAATATAAATAAATGATAACAAAATATGATTGAAATAAGAAACTCCGTCTTTGTTGTTGAAAATCAAAGGTGATCACTGTTTTATAGTCTTTAAAAACTCTACTCTGTTCCCTATTTTATATTCATTGAAAACTCAACCTATTTTGCATATGTAATCAGTGAACTATTTTTGGACCATCGGCAAGCGTTGTTGTAAGGAGGAAATCGTTGTTCGGACGGTCGTTGTAGAGAGGGAGCCTGACTGTACAATTGTAGATAGTAAACAGCGTCTGTAATTGCAATTCTAAATATTGTTCTGTGTCTGCTTACACCTCGCTTTGAGTTACAGTGTTAATTTCCCATAAACCAATATGTAACATTTTGCATATTTTTACATCAATACAAAATATTTCCTGTCACTCTGTGACATTGCTGTTTGAGCTATGCGACATTCTTTTGCTATGCGACATCTTTGGAATGTCACTTAGGGACTTTGCCTCGGGTGACATTCTGTTTCTAAGGTTGACAATTGGAATTTCCCGAAAACTGCCATTTAATATTATATATTAGACGAAGCCGATGGTGACATTCTTGTTTGGGAGGGTTGAAAATTTGACTGTCACGCAAACTGCCATCTAATACATGTTGATTTGTTTGTACACCGAGCTTATCAACCATAGCTTTGGAATCGTCTCATTCGCGTTTTATCAAATCAGAAGTAAAACGCTCTTAATAATTAAGAAAGAAAATCAGAACAGAATTAGAGTTACTTGCTGCTATGTGACATTCCAAAGAATGTCACATAGCAAAAGAATGTCGCATAGCTTAGAAAGTAATTTCGTATAGTGACAGAGATTAAGAAACATTAGAGTTCCTCGGCCCTATGTGACATTACAAAGATTGTCACATATCAAAAGAATGTCGCATAGCTCATACAGGAATGTCATAGAGTGACAGTGAAGTTTCGATGTTAAAAATATGCAAAATGTTACATTTTGGTTTATGGGAATCTGAGTACATGGCGAGTTGGCGACCTACTGAACGTGAACTTGAGACCTATACAACTATTTTTTATAAACCTAGGTAGGGTCCTGATCAGCACTATATGCATTTATATTGATTTTTATTCAATAGAAGACCGATACAAAGACTTAACTTTTTGCCTGCTGATTGCGACTGTAGGCTACTTTTTGTTTGCAAACGCGGCGCCTGATCTGGATACAAACTGTTTAAACTCTCATCTTTACGTTTATTTACTTACACAATTTGTAAATCAAATTTTAACAAACTTTGCAGACGCAAATTCCAAAGCAGACGATTTCAAAGCAGGATAAGGGTTAAATATAAAGGTACATGTAATTGCTTAAAAAGTCGCCATTTTGCGCCTTTACTCGAAAAAGAGCTTTTCCCTAGAACATGTACAATGTTTATTTGCAAACAGTTTGGACCCTGATCAGATGCCGCGTTACTGAACAGGATACACATTTCAATATTTCTAGGTCAAAATACCAACAATTGAATTTTGAGAAATAAAAGCAGACGCCAATATTGCTTAAATTTGTTGACGTCATGGCAGTCGGATGAGGTTAATCATTCCGTTTAGTTTTAGCTTTCATTGCCAAGTTTAGCGTGTGCTTTTACCCCTTCTCGTCATATCGTCTACTACAATAGTGATGTCTGATTAAGATTTTAGGCAGTACACAGCCATGTATGTCTGACGAAATTTTGATTCGGGTATCAAAAGTTTAATATCTTGATGAAGTAAAGCGGCGTCTGGTCTAGATCACTCTGTGCAAAGTAGACTAAGTCGCCTATGGCAGTGAGGGGGTTAACCCCTTGACTGCCGTGACGTCATAAAGTTTTAACAATTGTCGTCTGCTGTTATTTCTCAAAATTAAATTTTGGCGATTTTGACTTAAGAAATATTGAAATGAATGTCAAACAATTTGTATCCTGATCAGACGCCGCTGAACGCGGCGTCTGATAAGGGTCCAAACTGTTTGCAAATAACAAGTGTACTCGGGGTAAGGCAGTGAAGGGGTTAAACAGTTCATAATCACCATATATAAATAATTAATTTTGATCACTTTAAGCTCTGATCGAAATTTAGTTATATAACAGTTGCAAAAATGGACCTGATATAACGAAATTCGGATATAACAAACGAAAGCATACGGTGAGCTTCACTGTATATGTAATTTGAGCATTTTGGCAGACGACAATGTTGATGCTGGGGTTTTTTTTTTAAAAATGTAAACGTATTCACTTCCGGTTCTAATCGATATACATGTATATGCATTAACACGGTATCAGACCAGGGTCCAAACTGTTTCTAGTTATCAGTCCTCTTGGATCAACGCAATGAAAGGGTTTCTCGTGAACAGACTTTACACATTGAGCCCTGGCGACGAGCATACTCATTATTTGCATACATGTACTTATAAATAGTACATTTGTCCTATATGCAAATAGTGTTTACCTTGATTCACTGGTTAGGAACTTGGTTACAGTGGGGCGAGGGTCCTCGCGACAGGTGGTATCGGAGTCCTGACTATACATGTTTCAGAGTCTCGTCGTGAAACAAAACTTGGCACGCTGAAGTGAGCACAAAAGAGGTAATTAAAGGTCATATTGACATAAACACTGTAAATCGTTATTGTCGCCATATAGTCCGATGTTTTTCTAAGCGTCGTGCATGCTTAATTCGTTCCATTTATGGAATTTACGCTTGAAATAGTTAATAAAACGACGCGGTAATCAAGGATTTTGTTCACAACGATCAATTCTTATAAATGACTGCATACTTTCGCCTGAAATTAATGTTTCTGGCAAGAGTAATACTTAAACTGCATCTTTGCAAGAGAATCACATTAAAAATATCGTATATCAATGAAATTTTCTGAATTTCAAGTGGTTAATAAGGTTACAGAGTCTAACAGAGAGTGTTACAGGTTCTCTGACGACAGGTAATACATGGTTACAGGTTGTTATCGACATTTTTGTTTTGTTTGAGAGAGAATGGATCTAAAAAGCATGTATTGCAAGAGGTCCTTTATCTTTTACAATGATTTAAGCTGTCACCTGTCTTTTATACAATCAATGTGCCTTCGTTTAAGCGGTTGTAAATGAGATTTACTGTAATTATTACATATTACTGCGTTCGGTTAGTGCCTACTTGATATTTTATTTTATGTAAAGAACCATCGTCGTATTTAATAATTTCGAAATAGTTAACACGATGCAAATATAATAAAAAGTACTCAATTTCAAAGATTCTGTTGCTGTATTTATTTCCCAAAATGAAAACCAGACTGTTAAAAATTAAATATCTCTAAAGCGATCACTGAAATAATCTAACGTGTAGAACAGCTCCAAAGGCAAAACATAGCCGGTACATGTAATAAAAAAGAACCTGCAAAATTATCGTATGGTTATCTCAGTCCATTACATAACTTGTCAACCAAAGCATAGTACTTAATGAAAAAACTGAAAGCCACCTTTAATTTAGACATTATGGTGTGCAAGGTAAATTCTTCCTAATAGGCAAGTCTCATATCTTGCCACAGGCGACCTCTGGTCTCGATTTGCACTATTTGTGCTCTTTTTGAATGCACATTTTCACAATAAGTTGCTCAATATTTTTAAGTTTAATTAATAGCTTTCTAACTATTTCTCAGACAAATAAATCATATGTGCAAAACGATCCGTCATGTATCAACTATAAGTTTAACCCGTTCACTGCTTTACCCTGACCGTATAAACACAGATAAACAGGTTAGATTCGAATGAGAAGCTGAATAATTATGTGTCTGAATCGGATCAAAGCTGTTTGACTATCTTAGAGATCCTTTTTCGAGATTGATCCTGGTGAGTCATCGAGAAAGTTGGCGCCGCACCAGGCTCTTAACTGTTTGCAAATACGACTGTTAGTCTATTAATTGTATAAAACAGAATGCGTTATAGATCTTCCACCGAGAATAGGATCGAACCGCACTCGAACCCGTGCATATTATCAAATTTGCGAAATTTAATAAGTAATTCAAATCTCAAGCGTGAGTAAATTTGCATTTTTCTGGTGTCGTCTAAACGACGGCCTAAATGAAAATGAGTTCCACAAACAAAGACCAGATTCTTTGGTCCATGTTTGTCTTCGACATGTTCATTGAGCGAGGCTTTGGTATTGAGTTCTGCTCCGCAAGTGTCACATTCAAAGGCACTCTTTTGCCACGAATGATAAACATGCCGATGTCTTGCCAGAGTTTTCCGATTATTAAACCGTCCGCTGTTTAATTAATAAAGCAGTTTGATTTTGTTGTGATACGCCATTACGTGTTAATTAAAGTCATAGACTGAACTGAAAGATTTATTGCACAAAGTGCAATTGACCTTTCTTTTCGATGAAAACTACCCCTGTGAAAAGTGTTCAGGAATTTTAGAATACCCATGAACGTTAAATAGAATAGTTCTAGGGTTTCAAAAAATACTTTACACATTCTACAAAAAGAGATCAAGAACTTCTTCAATTCTAGAACAAATGGTTCTAAAAACATCAAATTCCTAGAATTATTGCAGCATATTCATGAACTTTTAATGGCCACTTCTACTATTTTTCATTAATATTCAAGAACTCATTCTCGAATAGTTATATTCTTCACAAAGAATGTACTGATATTCTTTACAAAGAAACTGCTTTTTTTCATCTGCTTTTACGACATTTGCACGGGAGTCCGGCTGCTGGAAGTGCCGCATATATTGTTATTGCCGTTTACTTCAATATCCAGACTTATATCGCGTAAACTGGGGTCTTCTAAGGAGATCTCGCCCATTTCGAGATTCGTGAATACTCTGTAACACTGTTAAGAAGAACCTGTAACACTTATCAAACAGTCGCCAGGGACCTGTAACCTGTACATCACATTGATAAGTAACACCAAACTTATGATAACATTAAAAATCGGACATATTTCTTTAAAAAATGCTTCAATATTAGAAAAACACGAACAAATAGATAATCTTATTGTGTTAAATGCTGCAATTTCTCACGTTAATTCAATTTATAACAAAAATATGTGCATCTACATGTAGCCAGTGGGAATCACTTGCTTTTATTTCCTCTATTCACCTGAATTCTAACGCAGGCGACATTAAGTATCTTCTTAAATGGAAGTCGAAAGCTCTTACCGCGTTTTTTATCATGAATCCTTGTCAAGAGGCTGTGTAAACTCGCTGAACGAGTATGTTTTTACATGTACACGCGCGAAAAAGTCATGACTCTGAAACATTTTTCGAAATGACCCCTATACCACCTGTCGTGAGGACCCTCGCCCCACTGTAACCAAGTTCCTAACCAGTGTGATTAGAGGGCTCCTGAAGAAGACCTCTGGTCAGGGTATGCACTGGTTTCCATATTGCAATATATTGTTAAAATGAACCCTAGATATTTTAAACTAACCATACTTAATTGGAATTGTCCATTGAACGTTTCATGCGTGAATGAGTTAATAGACCCGAGTCTTCAATTTTACATGTGTTGCTCTATGTTCGATGCTTTCTATGGAATCTTCTCTTTTTTATTTCAGAACGTATCATTTCACAATAGTTTTTGTGTGGAGGCCGTAAAAACCTTTCCCCATATCCATACTTCATTCTCAGTGTTGGTATACTTTCAGGGGCCGTATTCTGAAACATTCTTAGTATTTAACTAAGACTTTTCTAAACTCTAACATTTTCAACTAAGATTATTTTTCTCTAACTTTTACTCTAAGAAAATACTTAAGTATTTAGTTAGTGAAAAAAAAACTAAGAGTAAAATATGGCCGTTGTCAGGGACTTCCCCGACTAAAATGACGTCACTCTTCTCGCATACTAACATGTGTGACTGTTTATTTGCGGTGTAGTTTGCGGGTTTGTTTTCTTCTCCCGTTTATAAAGCAGAAAGCATTGTCCCAGAATAAGTAGAATATAGAGGATCTTACATGAGTGCTCATTAATTATCATTTTTAATAAACGAGTTGACTAAAACAATATGACGCGAGCCTTGGCGAGCGTTATATTTGTTTTAGTCAACGAGTTTATTAAGAATGATAAATAATGAGCACGAATGTTAGATCCTATTTATCACATAAACACTTTAAAACCCTTTTAAGTGAACTGAATCCGTAGTTTTTTGTCTCTCCGCCATATGTATTTTCCACCAAAACTTGACGTTGTTTACAGTAACGCCATGGCAAATGACGTCATTTGGCGCCCAGCGCCACGCAGCGCTCGTAGACGAACAGGTAGGGCCGGAGCCCAAATATATTTCACTATAGTTTATTGAATGGCTTTATAACACTCCCAGAGTCGGTTTTATGTGATAAAGATAATTAATTGAATAAAAAGTGTTTATACATAAGCGTAAATACATAATTAGGTTCACAATTATAATTAACTAACAGGCCAAATTTCAACGAAGTCGCCGTAGCTCAATCGATAGCGACTCTGCCTGGCATGGCGGGGGTAGCCGGTTCGAGCCACACATGGTACGATCTTTTTTTTCTTAACAACCCCCTTCTTTTTTTTTTTAATTATCATTACTAGTTCCATAGATTCATTTCTTTAAATACAAATAACTGCTTTATCCTTCCACTGCCAAACTTTTGTGATAGTTTACTCCTTTAAATTTTCTTGTCGTCTGCTTCAATTTTGTTGTCTGCAATATCGTTTCAAAGCCTTAAATGTAAGGAAGTATAACTGAAAAGAATTCAATACGAGTGTCAAACAGTTTGGATCCTGATCAGACGCCGCGTTTCGCGAAACGCGGCGTCTGATCAAGGTGCAAAATGTTTGCAAACGTTCCTTTAGGCGAGAGTGAGTCTAATTCTCACAGTTTCATCGTCGTCTGCTTCAATTCTGTTGTCTGCAGTATATTTTTAAAGTTAATCGTATGACTGAAAAGAATTCAATACGAGTGCCAAATAGTTTGGATCCTGATAATAGATCCAATCTGTTTGCAAACGCGCATTTAGGCGCCAGAGTGAAAGGGTTAAAGCATGCTAGAATTGATGTAAAAGTCTCCAATTAGAGGTTTCCTTCTTATTTGCAGCCTGCTTTAAAAGAAACCCTCTTATTATGCTAAGCGCGACATGGATAAAAATTTGTTAACAGTTTGTATACAGTAAAGATCCAAACTTGTTTGCCAGTCATGTTTTTGATTATGTTGTTTTCTGCAGATGATGTGTTTGCAGCAGATGACAGTTCTGCATGACAATGGTTAAACATCAATCTGCAGGACACTTTTCTTAATGCTTTTCAAATATCAAGAAATAGTAGAAACATGAAAGTCATTACTAGAACTAGCAGGCTGACAATAAGAAGGAAAATTTCTAATTGGAGACTTTTACTTTTACTTAAATTTTAGCATGCTTTAACCCTTTCACTCTCAATGGCGCCTAAAAGCACGTTTGCAGTCAGTTTGGACCTTGATCAGACGCCGCGTAACGCGGCGTCTGATCAGGATCCAAACTATTTGGCACTCGTATTGAATTCTTATCAGTCACACTGCCTTACAATTTACTTTGAAACGATATTGCAGACAACAAAATTGAAGCAGACGACAATGAAACGGTGAAGAAGCAAACTATTACGAAAGTTTGGCATTGAAAGAATTAAGCAGTTATTTGTATTTAAAGAAACGAATCTATGGAAATAATGATGATTTTTTTATTTAAAAAAAAAAGAAGGGGGTTGTTAAGAAAAAGAAATCGTACCCTGTGTGACTCGAACCGGCTACCCCCGACATGCAAGTAAGACTCGCTATCGATTGAGCTACATTACTTCGTTGAATTTTGGCTTGTTAGTTAATTATAATTGTTAACCTAATTATGTATTTACGCTAGGTTTGGTACATACAGCGGTCATTTATTACTAAAAATATAAAATTTGAATAGATATCGATCTTTTCCACGTTTTCGCGATGAAGACCGTATGTAATAATGTCTTAAACAGTAATCCCAGTCCTTTGTAATGACGTTACCCCACCCAGACTTTGACCCAATTTCACGAAGCCACTCAAACACAAACGTCGGCTCAAAAACATCCGCTAAACGTATCTATAGGTCTATAAACGAATTTTATTCAATAAATTATCTATTCTACCTTTTATTACTGTTTAATAAACGTTCGTGTTCTAATCCTAGAAAATTCTAAAAAGTTAAGAGAGGGTCACAGTTTTCTAAAGTTTTGAGAAAATTCTATAGTAAATTTGGCGAGTTGAGAATTTTCTTAGTTTTTTTCATCTTTCTAAGAGGGAATCCCCAAATACTTAGTTGAAATGGCCGAAAACTAAGACTATATTGATTTTCTAAGAGTATATCGTTATACTTAGTTAAAAATGTCGAGTTTAGAATTATCTTAGTTTTTTTCACTTTCTAAGAGTATATCATCAAATACTTAGACTAAATTGCCGAAAACTAAGAGAATAGTGATTCACTTAGAGTAAAAGTTATCTAAGAGTGTTTCAGAATACGGGCCCTGGTCCTATGGGATCATCGATTGGCTAGGGTTTACAATTGGTCCTCCACCAAAAACTACATTTTACGTACATTACTTTAGAATGGTCTTTTTGGTATTTTCGTAGACATTAACTGGCCATATTTTGTGACTTTAACCTGGTTATTTGTTGTCACATTAATCTGGCCATGTCTTGTGACATTAACCGGGGATAGGGTAAGGATTAGGGTTAGGGTTGGTTGCCGACCATTTGTAAAAGTGCTTCCATCGATTTTCAACACATATATAAACAGTGCTCCCTCTCTAGAACGACACCCGATGGGGGCACAGATTGTGTGTGTTGTTCGGAGGGAGTCGTTTAAGAGAGGGGGAAATTAAGAATTGCCTTACATTTGCAAACAGCTTGAATCAAGATCAGATGCCGCGAAACCTGGCGTCTGATCTAGATTCAAGCTGTTTGTCACTCGTCATTATATGTATTCTATCAAAACATCCATTTATACGTAACTTTGAGAAAAACAGCAGACGACACATTTTGGCAGACGGTATTGCAGCCATGAAAATGACTTGTTTTGGGAAACAGCGGCAAGGGTCGTCGAAAGGACGGAGTCGTTGTTGGGAGGGTCGTTGTATGGAGGGGGCACTGTAGTTAAAAACTGAACACCGCTCAAGCCGATGAAAGTGGGTTGGAGAAATGTTGCATTTTCAGTATATCTCATGAGCAGTCTCAATTAACCCTTAGCCCGCCAAATAAATTGTCGTCTGCTATATTTCTCGTCTGCTTCAAGTTTCAAAGTGCTTCAAAGTTGCTCAAAATTGCTGAAATGTTGTCCGAGTGTCAAACAGCTTGGATCCGGATGAGACGCCGAGTTACTCGGCGTCTCATCCGGATCCAAGCTGTTTGCATATGGAGCTACAGTCGTGAGTGGCAGGCTAAGGGTTAACTGAGTCTGCAAGTGTTCATGTTTGCTTTGTATAAGTTGCTTTTAGGGGATGTCCCCTTATTCAAAGCTAAATGATGTCTCTTGTAACTGGTCTGATCAAGGTGGGACATGTTTGTAATATTCAACAGGATCAACATAAAAAAGAACTCACAGTAAAATATTTAACAGGTAAATTAGCAGCTGTGTCCCAAAGGACAATATATCAGTCCACGTTAATCGATTTACCTGATCAGTCATCCATGGTATTGATGCTGATGAGAGAGACGAAAACCTAGGTGACAAACCTTTTTTTGTTTTAAAAAAATCGATAAAATAATAATGATATTTTGCAAAGGTAATTAAAATTTGATTGTTATAATGAAACTAATGCTGGGGAATCGCATACATGCATTTCTATACTCTGCGACCATGCATAACAGTACATGAATTTTAACTTGGGGATCGCATACATGTATGTCTATACTCAGCGACCATGTATACCAGTACATAAAACTTATGCTGAGGAATCACATACGTGCATTTCTATACTCAGCGACCATGTATACCAGTACATGAAACTTATGCTGAGGAATCGCATACATGCATTTCTATACTCAGCGACCATGTATACCAGTACATAAAACTTATGCTGAGGAACCGCATACATGCATTTCCATACTCAGCGACCATGTATACCAGTACATGAAACTTATGCTGACGAATCGCATACATGCATTTCCATACTCAGCGACCATGTATACCAGTACATGAAACTTATGCTGACGAATCGCATACATGCATTTCCATACTCAGCGACCATGTATACCAGTACATGAAACTTATGCTGACGAATCGCATACATGCATTTCCATACTCAGCGACCATGTATACCAGTACATGAAACTTATGCTAAGGAACCGCATACATGCATTTCTATACTCAGCGACCATGTATACCAGTACATGAAACTTATGCTGAGGAATCGCATACGTGCATTTCTATACTCAGCGACCATGTATACCAGTACATGAAACTTATGCTGAGGAATCGCATACATGCATTTCTATCATCAGCGACCTTGTGTGCATAAGTCATTGCTGTCTAAATGCAGAGGCTCGTTCATATCCATGCGCAATTACATACGTACTTATTAAAGCAAAATTATAGTAAAGCAGAAAGCTTCTACCTGTATTCAACGTCATCAGTGGATATGAGCCGTACCATGAGAAAACCTGCCTAATTGCATTGCAACCTAGTACGAGGGTAGTTCAAAAAGTTTTGATACTGGATCAATAACTTCATTATTATAAGTGCAAAATGCATGTGTGGTATTAGATCATTTTAAAGATCCATTATGTGCCGACACGGTGGCATCATGCACGATAAGATCGCATTACTCGACCAGTCTCAACATGTATCTAAATGACCCCTCCTCGAGGACACTGGACCTTTTTTGTGTATATTTGAGTTAATTTTCTAAACACAATTTGATACTATAATTATTATTACGGATTTATTATTTTGAATAAGTTAATGAAATTTTCTGTCAAATACAATAAGACAAGTATGCAAACACTACACAGTTTTAAATGTTATTAGTACATAAAATATCAAAAATAGAGCTAATTCTAAACACGTACTGAAAATATAATAAACAATTGATCGCCTGTTATGTATAAAAGTAGTTGGGGAAACTACAAACTCTTTCTTTATTATTAAACTAGGCTATAATTGAAGCCATTGAAAAATGGTTTCATGTTTTAAAATCAGAATGTAGATATACTGATCTAGAACATTGTCATAGCGTTCGGAAAAACATGTCCACTTTCGTCATTAGCAAAATAAAAATTGTTGATTTTCAAAAAATGAGATTTTAGACAGTTAACCCTTTCAACAGAAATAAAATTGTATTTACATTAAATTTTAGACATAAACTGATATATTCCCCCAAAAAATCTGGAAATTGTACTATTTTAAGAAGTTATTACGTCAAAAAGTAATGTCTTAAAAGTGCTATGTTCCAGTGTCCTCGAGTAGGGGTAATTTAGGTTCATGCTGTGACTCATTCAGTTATGTGATATTATCGTGCATTATACCATCGTGTAGGCGAATAACTTCTCTTTAAAATGATATATCACACATGCATTTTGCACTCATTATATTGAAGTTATTGATCCAGTATCAAAACTATTTGAACACCCCTCGTACATACCAAGCAACATTGTAATCACATGCTCTGTATCTGAGTTTGGTCTGCACTACCATGCAAATAGCGTATGTAATACAGCTAAATATAATACTTTGATGATTGTGTGTGCCAAAAAAGAAGATCAAGGTCAGTCTGGCCTTGATCTACACTGTTTACAATGCAATAAGGCAGGTTTTGTCATGGCACGGCTCATATGGAATTCTGATACATATACTTTTGAGCGGAGTATGTGCAGATGTTATGTGACACTTATGCGGAGGAAAAGGATAAGTGCCCAATTAACGCAATTTTTGTTCTTTTCATAAGTCGAACTTCGTTATCTCACACTTGCTTAACGCGGTCTTACCCAATATTGCTACAGTTTGATTTTATCATTTCGGCCTCGCTTAAGTCGAACATATCCTTATTTCAAAGCGTGGAGTAAGGACTTACTCCGAGTTCAAAGTTAAAACTTTGCTATCCACGTTTTAAATTTATGAAATACAGATATGTTCGACTTAAGCGAGTTCAAGATTATCGAAGTTTGACTTATAAAGACAAGTGTTTAGTGGCAGTGAGATGAAAGACAATAAATCTTAGTTTGTAAGCTCTTATTACAATGCTAAATACATTTGTATGTAAGTTTCGCAATTAGAATAAATAAAATTTAAATACAGCAGTGTAACAAACTAAGCATTCTATCTGCTAAACGATCTTTTTCACAAAAGGCAATAAATCGATTGATGAAGGGACTTTTTTTAAGAGCTTCATGCATAAAAAGTCCTCCCCTAAATAATTTAGGTAGTCACGTCAGTCATCTAATATAGCCTCAGCCGTTTAAGAAACGTGATTTGTAAAAAACAAACTGTTTTGTGTTTTGCTATTGATCGCATGGAAGCCAATGAATAGTTACTAATCAGTTTCGATAGGTGTGAATTTAACTTTCAAAGCATGCAGCACATGCTATACCAGTCTCAATGTACCTGGTGAGGCCCAGATTATACTCATGCTCTAGTGATTTTCAATGGTTATTTCTAACCAAACTATCAAATATAAAGGTTGGGTCTCATACGAGAAGCTTCAATGGTTCTTTGCTACCGATATGTCCATAAGATCCATGATTTTTGCAAGGAAATTGTCTGGCAAGGCGTTATGATCGAAAGGTAGTCAGGAGATGTCTTTAATGGGGACAATATGTGAGCTGAAGTGACAGTGTCCCTTTTTTAGCCGATGTCACTGTCATTAGGTGTCACTGAAGCCATGAGATTTTTCGTTTGTGCCACATGATCTATTTTCTGATTTTTTCAGTTGTGTATATGGGTGTATATTTAGGGGGAAATAAATAGTAGCGCCTGTGTTAGAATAAAAAATGGCATGTTTTACCTTGGAGGTGACACAATTTACATTATGCACATTTTGACAGAAACAAAACTTAATGACGCGTGCCAAACAGCTTGAATCCAGATCAGGTCTGGTTGTTTTCGTAGATCGAACTCCATCTAGATAGTTAACTGACTCTGTCAGATAAAATCATTGAAGTTTGAAATGTTGAAATTTCATCATTAAGTAAAGCATGGCCATTTCTCGTATGTATCGATTTGAACAACAATGTAACATGTTAAATGTAACATAGCCATATACATTGTATAGCTAGAACAGGCGGGGGGAGGTTGTCATAAAGAAACGCAGATAGCCGCTGTTTATATGTTTATAAGGTAGATGTCAATTTTTTGCAATTTATCTCATTAATAAAGAAGAAATTTAGTCGGGAATCATGGTTTTCACTAATAGGAAGGCATAGATCGGTTAAGAACAAATTTGAAAAAAATCCGCCAAATGTTTGCTGTCAAAGTTCCAAAGATTAATTCGCGAATGAAAACTGCATATGCCCCGCTTCCCCTTTGAAACTTATCAACAAGTCCCGCCCTCTCGAAAAGTGGTGTTTATACGAAATGAACAGCATTTTTTTCAATGGAATTGAATGGGGCGATTGTAAATATTAGGCAATATCACTGATTTAAATATGTGAACTCAATTATTCAGAGAGTTAATATGTGAAAAGTGAAAACCAATAGTGATATCACAAAGTGTGATTAAAAATGTCAATAGCGATTTCACGTCAAATTACGTTGAAATCGCTATTGACAGTCAGTGAGTCGTAAGTAAGAAATTTACTTTGGATACTAATATTTCGATAGAATGTTAATAATGATCTCTTTACTACGTAATGAATCTTTATGAACATGTTCTCATATTGTCGAAAACAGTGACAATGTGGTAAAGAAAATAAAGACATCGCCCCTTCTTCAATATTGAACAGATGTAATGTTTACTTCCATAGTGTTATGTTGTTTGTCTGTCGACCTGTCTGTCCGTCCGTCCGAGCTCACGCGCCGGTACTTGTGTGACTAAAATACCTAGTCACATAAAAAAATATGAAACCTGGTCATCTATCGTGACATTAAAAATTGACCATCTCTTTTGACATTAACCTGGCTATTAGTCGGAATAAGGTTGTGGTTAGCTTCTAGATCATTTTGACCACCTAATAAGGATGCGTACACCAATTGGTTTAGCTACGCCCCTCATGTGTGCCGCCTAACGCGCATTTTTGCTTCCTACGGACCTGATGAAATGCACTCGTTGATCCGAGTCTACGCTGGTCACCAAGCCCCATAGACAACACCGTACACATGTGCGGGGCTATATTTAAGAAGATAAATGGAAGTTAAATAGAGTGAATATAGAAATAGTGTAGACATATGCGCTACCACAAACCACAAACCACAAACCACAATATAACATAAAATTTACAAACGACTGTCAATAGCAATTTCACGTTAAATTCGCTAGTGACAGTCGACTGTCATTAGCGAATTTACGTTGAAATCGCTATTGACAGTCGACTGTCAATAGCGATTTTAACGTAAAACCGCTATTGACAGTCAACTGTCAATAGCGAATTTAACATGAACTCGCTATTGACAGTCGACTGTCATTAGCGCCTTCCTTTAAATATGTGATCTCACTTATTCAGAGAGTTAATATGTGAAAAGTGAAAACCAATAGTGATATCACAAAGTGCGATTAAAAATGGAAACGGTGTCCCATAATAAAGCGTCAACTTTGGTATCTGTCTCAATTGCAGACGCGAGGATATGCAAAGTACCGCCTTACATGTACATGTACAACATTCCTACAAGAATGAAGCGAGATGCAACAGTACGGTATGTATTTCATGCGTGACATTTTTTCCTTAACTCTTTCCTCCCTGAAATTTTAAATTGACAATTCCAGTTTCCATTTAAGTCTAGTCCGTTTCTGACTTTAAAGGGTTGTTTTTGTCTATGTTTGGCATTATGACAAACAGTGAAGCCCCTGGGCAGAGGGCTCAAATGAGCCCTCTGATCTGGGTCTTCACTGTTTGAATAGGACAAATGTACTATTCAAATGTACACTGATTGCAAATGACGCCAATATGCGGGACTAGGGTTCAAAGGGTGTTGATGCAGCTTGGTTGTTCATACGTTTAAACCCTTTCCCTCTCAAAGACGTCATAAAGCGCATTTGCAAACAGTTTTGATCCTGATCAGACTCCACGTAGGGTGGTAATGCAGCTTAATTGGTTGCTCATAATTTTAATCCTTTCACTCTCAATGACGTCATAAAGCGCGTTTGTAAACGGTTTTCATCCTGATCCGACGCCGCGTGTCGCGGCGTCTGATAAGGATCAAAACGGTTTGCACTTGTTTTGAAATTACGTCTGCTTTACTGGCTTAAACCTTACTTTTAAACGGTACCAAGTTGCAGAAATCAATATTGAAGCAGACGAAAATATGGCGGTGAAGGGGTAAAACTTCACGATAAGTTTGATAAAATCCAGTCATATCCCCCCCCCCCCCCCCCAACCGGTGCGTCATCCACCGTTTTCTTACAATGTCATGTTTTTCTTATACTACTGGTCGGATTTTACCAAACTTGGCAGCAATGACCCTTTTATGATCCTATTTCAAAGTGATTTCAAGTAGTTCCAGTCCGTTGTACATATAGGTCACAGTTCTAAGCTTTGATATATTTTTTTCAATGAAAATTTCAAAAATCTTATTGTCTGAAGCCATTGTTCCGCATGGTCTTAGATCCATGGATTTAGAACACACTTGTAGCATCATCGACAGGTGAGGTCCCCTATCCAGATTATTCAAAGTTTGCCCCTGGGGTCAAAATAGTTAACTCTGACCTTCCAGGGGTCACGGTTTTACATATAGAGTTGTATACAAAGTGATCTCGTGATAGGTGACCCTCTACCATACATGGTCCTCAAAAGATTTCTTAGCTTAACAGGGCTGCCATAAGTTGACATGAAAATTCCTAAGGTTTCCAAATTTGCATTTTTCATGTGCGATTTTCCGAATCGTACCTTTACCCCATCGCCTGTTTCTAGTTTTATTGACGAGTGACTACTAAAAGCAGGCTGGAGGTGAAGCAGTATGCGCCTTAAGGCGCATTCTGCTTTACTTTCAGCCTGCTTTAAGCTGCCATGTTCTAGAAAAAAATCCGAAGATTTAGGGAAAATCCGGAGAAATGGCAGCCCTGCAGTCCTAATATTTAACATAACAATATATGGATAGGACGTTTAATATTCTATCCAAACATACACTTAAATTATGCTAAAACATCGTCTCTCTTGAACTGCAAACAGTTTGGAATCAGATCAGACGCCGAGTAACCCGGCGTCTAACCAGGATCCAAGCGATTTGCCATTCAAATTGGAAATAGAGCCTATAATCGTCAACATTTTAAATGTCTAGTTAACCCATTAACCCATAAAAACGCTTTTTACGCCTTTAATTTAGTTCTCCTCTGCAGTAAAAAGTCAAGTTCACTTTAAAAAGTTATGAATATGTTTGATAAACAAATATATTCCTCTATTCTAGCAGATGGTAGCTTAAAGCAGGCTGACAGTAAAGCAAAATGTGCCTTAAGGCACATTCTGCTTTACTTTCAACGAGCGGGTGAACCTAATTCCGAACAGCACCTTATACCGAACAAAAAATTCAAATGTCTATTGTTTATAAGTAGTGCGCTTTGACAGGCATTGTGACATCATTTCATGACGTCATAACAATTATATTTATTTTCAACGTCATCTTGAATACCATCAGTCAGTCAGTGGATTTGGTGTTTACCTCTTTTTCTCAAATCAACTGTTTGAAGTTAAAGGAAATTACGCGATTTTTATTTTATCGGTTTTTGTACATAAGGAATTTCGATGATTTATATACGTTTTGTACTGCATATTTTCGCATTTCTATACTTTATATACATGAACTATGTTGTTGGAAAAGTTTTGTTTAGACCAGTGACGTCACATGTAGGAGTTGAAGCATGTTCGGAATTAAGAACATAAATTTTGATGATGGATCTAATTCCGAACATTTTTTTATTTGTTCGAACACACTTGCTTTTGATAAGATTTAGATCGCCATCTAATCTCACTTTCTTTATGAATATATCTAGATCTAGTTCTACCATGTTTCAGAGAAATAATATATAGCCAAAGTGAATTCAAATTGGGGTTAATTTAAGTGATTTCAATTAGGGGTTCTAAGTGAAAAGCATAGCAACGTGTGTCAGTTAAGAAATTGTTCAACAATATGGTAGATCTAGATATATTTTCAACTCAGATCGATATGCTATTATAAAAAAGAACTTAACAGTAGATCTAGTATACGCTAAAATACATGTTTCTTTTGAATACGTATAGATCAATATCTATTTATTGCTGAACAAAAGGTTTTTGCTTTATAATGATATACGTATGATTGATCTGCTTAACTTTACCTCAAGCGGTTTGATACTATCATCAGGCGGATCATAAACATTGGGGTCAAGGTGACGATGTCAATGACATCATCGTCAATATGGTCAAGTAACACTACTCCATGTGACGTCAAAATGAATAATCCATTGATACTAGGACATGGCCCAAGATAAGAAGGAGTAAACAAAAGAAATTCAACATTTTCTCAATCATTTCAGCCCCATATCCTGTATAGTAGTATTAGATCTACTACTCGTTATAATCGTCTCTCGAAAAGGCGTTTCTGGTGAGTAGTGACACCATAAAATTAATGCAGAAATAAGGATTCTTTTTTGGAAACACTTCCCTTATCTAGATGAACAAATACTTGATGAATTAGAGACGTCAGACAGCGATGATGACATGCAAGTAGCACATTCACAATGCCTTAAGTGTGAAGAAAAGTACCAAGAGTACATATACGGTGTACAAACTGTTTTCGACGATTCCTATTGAAGTGCGAAGAGGGGGGAATTATCAGTGGAATAGATGAATTGCCATTCGAATGCAAGTATTGTTGAGGTCATAAGTACCTTGTTCAGTTAAATAAACACGTTAAACAAGGGTACAAGCCGATATACCAGACTGCGAACATAAACATGTTTTCATTAATGTTCCTTTCATTTACATGTACTTTACAATGCGCAATTACGTGCGTGTTTCCCTATTTGTAATCTGAGTTTGTGTTACTACCATTTCATAACAATGTCTTCGCAGACATCTGATAATGAAATCATTGTTAGAAGAAGAAGATTGGCCACTTTTATTTTAAAACCGAATCTTTGTTCGGAATAAGGAACCATTATGTTCGGAATTAAAACCATTGTTCGGAAAAAGGTCCACTTACCCCGCTTACTCAACTCACTATATCTGTTCTATTATTACATGTTTTAAGACCTCAAGCATAGCAAATGGACTTAGAGATGTTACCTGTTAGATGGTTTTACAAATGTGCTGAAATAATGGACGTATTACCAAACAGTAAAAAATCTTGCGTAGGTGTTCGGTAATTGGTGCACCCGCTCTACTTTAAGTGGTCACCTATCTTCAATACTAGAAAGAGGCTATGGGGTAATGGGTTAAGTTGCCAATGGGCCATATTCAGGCTAATAACTGGTGCATTGCATTTGCTTTCCGTTTGATCGAGGCATAATAACATCTTCATTTGAGCTCTACAACATAACTTTAATGTTTCTTTCTTAACCCCCCACCCCACCCCGTCTTTTTTGGCGGGGTGAACTTCAGAAGTCGGGTGCGGATGCGGGTTCCCCTTGTAGCCTAACAGAAATGGATCTAGTTTTGTCATGGAGAAATTACTGTGTCTTCTCCGTGGTTTTGTTAAGCAAAATGAAATACGTTTTCAGAGTATGACTTCTTTAGATGGTTGTTGCGTTATTTTGGCAGTTAACCGTTTTCTGGCTATCATTTGCAAACAATGAAAATGTTTAAAATAGAGAATCAGTTTGGACCCGTGTCGGTCGTGTGTTATCCAGAACGTCGCTCGGCTATTCCCGTGTATTTCCGTATAAAAACGAACGTCAACGAATCGCGTTGTAAATCTCGCTTATGCGGAGAAAATACGATACTTTCGATTTGGAAAATTTGTGTCAAGTGGAGAGAACGACTGTCAGTGTCACGGAACATATTTTATGTATGAGTTTAAGGGTTTAGGTTTCTGTGTTTGAAATGCTTTGAATTGGTACAGTGATCATTATAGCTGGGTGTACAATCGATTCTAAATGTATTGATTTACAGTATTTAACTGCTTTTGTCTGAATTCAAGATCCCGAGACCATCGTCTTTATAAATGTTTTTGTACTTGTCAAAGACAAGATCAAGTTGCGATATCAGAACTGTATTAATACTTTACTACGCCTGTTAGACCTTAGTCTTGAGTTAGAGAAACGTTATCGCATTGTTCATTAAACCAAGACTAGATCCAGACTGATAGATTCAGTTACAAAAAATGCTCAAAATACAACCTGAAAGGCTGAATACACAGCTACTTGACACATATTAACCCTTAGCCTGCCACTCAAGACTATAGCTCCATATACAAACAGCTTGGATCCGGATGAGACGCCGAGTAACTCGGCGTCTCATCCGGATCCGAGCTGTTTGACACTCGGACAACATTTTCAGCAATTTTGAGCAACTTTGAAGCACTTTGAAACTTGAAGCAGACGAGAAATATAGCAGACGACAATTTATTTGGCGGGCTAAGGGTTAAAAGTATATAGATCTATATTTACATTCGTCCCATTCAAATCCATTGAAAAAATGCTATAAACATTTCTTGTAAACTCTATTTTTCGAGAGAGCGGGACTTGTTGATAAGATTCGAGGCAGGGCATATACATTTTTCATTCGCAAATTAATCTTTGGAACTTGGATAGCAAACATTTGGCAGATTTTTAAAAAAAAATGTTCTTAACCAATATATGCCTTCCTTTTAGCGGAAACCATAATTCCCGATTAAAATTCTTCTTTATTAATGAAATAAATTGCAAGAAAATTGATATAGAATCTACCTCATAAACCAGCAGCTTTCTGCATTTCTTTATGATAAAAAAATTAATATATTTATCCTACTTTAAGAATGACGTCACTTCAAAATGACTTCAAACCAGCTTTTTCGCACAAATTGTCAAGTTGTTGATATTAAAATGTAAACAATGGAACTTATTTTTTTGCTTTTGAATGTACACAGCTTCAGTTATTCGGTCATCATGACTGTTCCTTATAGGGGACACATTATGCGTGTTATCAACCTCCAATATGGATTCATATTATTACATGTGCAGTATTAACAAGTTAATCTAATATTAGAAATTACAGCAAATATATTGTAAATATAAGAAATAAATTACAATATAAGAAATAAACTGATTTTTTTTCGCCGTTCAAGCTAGCGCGATTCATTGTATTCGCAGATAATTTTCTGTCGTTTATTTCGCTTCAACGCTGAAAAAAATCATTTCATTTCTTAAATATATATTTAAAGGTAGAATCTAATAGAGGTCTAGATCTAGTAAAAAAAAAAATATATTTTTTTTTTATTGTGATTAATAGATGTGTCAAGAACCTGTGGCTGAATATATACTTTACATCTGTATTCTCGCGGTAGGCCTAATTTTACTTGATGTTTAAACTTAAAATAAATGGTGTAATTAACAAAAAACTTACTTTTATTTTGACTCACTGAATTCCTCGCAGTATTTAGTTACTAATGTGTCAACTTATATGCGAGAAATGATCTGCATGTTTAAAACAATTTACAAAACATGGAACCTTCATTCTTCTGGGCAGTGGATATACTGGAAAGTTGTGTTTTCCTTACCACCAAAATACTTCCAATTTAAAAATTGTGCAGGTTTAAACATTGAGTAATACATATATAAATCCGTGATCTTAACAATGAACGATTTTTTATCAGATTGTGCAAAGTATGTCAATTGTGATTGACAGGAAATTGTGATGCCGAGTATACCTCTGAATACTCAAATGATCCTGAAACTCTTTGCGACTTTTAATCTTAATCTGAAATAAATAGATATTTGTCTGCTAGATTTAAACCCAATATTTATCTGTTACAAAATTAGCATGTTGTCATAGCTAGCTCAAAGTTGTTTATAAACCATGGATGAGACTTAAGTCTATCTATCTATCCTGTCTGCCTGACACACCCTCACAGGTATTTCTGGATGGATGGATTAATTGGGTTTTACGGCACTGTGTCACAAAATAGGTCATTAAGCACTGATCACTGATGAAGAATGATGACATGAGATGATAATGATTTCAGGAAGATGATTTCGGCTAATGTCATTTGTTGCACAGTAAGCCCATGGGATCAAAACCACCTAACCTGCCTTCCTTTTAATTCTTGGCAGTGGGGATTAACCCTTTGAACCCTAGTCCCGCATATAGGCGTCCTTTTCAAACAGTATACATGTGAATAGTACACTTGTCCTATGCAAACAGTGAAGACCCAGATCAGAGGGCTCCGAAAGGAGCCCTCTGATCAGGGTCTTCACTGTTTGTCATAATGCCAAACATTGACAAAAACAACCCTTAAAAGTCACAAATGGACTAGACTAAAATGGAAACTGGAATCGTCCATTTAAAGTTTTAGGGAGGAAAGAGTTAAGTTCCAGAACCATGCCCAGGTAGGAGGGTATCTAGGGGCTATTATCTGGGTCACACCGCAGGTAGTCAACATCCATGTAAATATAGGGCTCTAGATAAAAATGAGTTTTGAAATGACAATGCTAATAAGTAGTCACTCAATAGGGTTTAACTCATAACCTGTTAACAGTTTTCCAGTTTTGAAGACAGGTGACCACTTACAGCAGGTTGAAAGTAAAGCAGAATGTGTCTACAGGTGCATTTTGTTTCAGCTTAACTTAATCAGCATGCTTTCACCTACAAAGTTCTAGGATATAAAAAATATTTGTTTATGGCTCATATTCATGACTGTATAAATAGGAACTCTTTTTTTCAGTGGAGGAATAAATTAAATGCAAATCTATAAAGTTATGGGTTAATGCAAACATAAAGATTCTGTTTTTGTAACACTGTGTTAGTCCAAGTCTCAGCAGCGAGTGAGCTAATGTGGAGCTGTGTCACAGACACTTAAGATCTAAAGCTTTCCCACTTGCAGCACACATACCTTAATTTGCACAAGACCTTTCCATCCATTAGAAAATTTGACCCCTGTGAAACTCGCCTTGACCTCACCCTCTGAGTTTAAATTTCGAAATGATTTTTATATGCGCTCAATTTATGAAAACTGCTCACAGCTGATAGTATACCCTTTGACCTACATCTCTCATACTTGCAGCACAAGCTTTTTACCAAACTTGTATTTTGCTAGTGATCCAAAGAGATGTCACAAGACAGGTTTAGATGGAGAAATAAGTTCTAATTGAGAATTTTACAATCTCAGACTTACGACAATATTTGTTGTACATTTACTATGTTTCGTAAGACAGGCCCCAGGCCTAAACTGTTAGAAAGGTATCACAATTTCTCCTAAAGTGATGAACTTGCCATAATGTAGTAAATTTTATACTTTCAGACTCAGTATGTGTCCCCTCATCAAGCAGCCTACAGAGGGTACATAGCAATTCAAAACCATCTCACGTCAGGTATATTTAATTATCTACATATAATAAAGACATTTTCTCAGTCCTTTGATGGACTCCCCCGTCATTGTTCTTGATAGGCGAAAATATAACTGTAAAGCAGTAGTAAAGTATGCCCAGCCAATGTCACTTATCTCAAGTTGTCTAGAGAGGCCCTAACATACTCACACTCAATGGGTTTTAGCTCACCTGGCACAAAGTGCCAAGGTGAGCTTTTAGGATCGCTGGATGTCCGTCGTCCTTCTGTTCATTGTCCGTCCGGCCGTCCCTCCGTTCACAATTGGTTTGTTAACACTCTAGCGGCTACAAATTTCATCTGATCCTCATGAAACTTGATGACAGGTCACTAGGTCAAATCATCTAAAAGCCACATAGTCAGAATGTTTGCCTAATTGATAGCTAGATCAAGTTTGAATACGAGTCATGTCACGTCAAAAACTATGTTACTAGGTCAAATCATAGGAAAACACTCTAGAGGCTACCAATTTCATTGGATCTTAATGAAACTTGGTCAAAATGTTTGCCTTATTGATGTCTAGGTCAACTTTGAATGTGGGTCATGTCTGGTGTAAAACTAGGTCAAATCAAAGAAAAACAGTGTTAACCCTCTAGAGGCTACAAATCTCATTCGCTCTGAATGAAATATTGTCAGAATGTTCCCTGCATTAAATCTAGGTCAAAACTAAATGTGGATTGTGACTGGTCAAAAACTAGGTCACTAGGTCAAATCATAGACAAATCTTGTTAACATTCTAAAGGTTGGTAGTGGGTCATGTCCAGTCATAATCTAGGTCACTAAATGTCAAGTTTTACATGGTGTACCAGGTGAGCGATTTAGGGCCATGGTGGCCCTTGTTTCAATTGATTTTACTAACCAACTAACAAATATAAGGTATGGGCCTCATATTAAATGCTTCGATAGCCTATTTCTGGATTTCAAAATAGGTGACAACTTAAAGCAGGTTGAAAGTAAAGCAGAATGCACCTTCAGGCACATTCTGCTTTACTTTCAACCACTTTTATGTTAATATATAATGGGATATAGAAAATTTTCCTTATGTTATAGTTATACATACATTCATTACAATTTAAAATGGAAATATTTTCTTGAGTGAAGGAATGAATTAGCTGTGTAAAAAAGCATTTCTATGGGGTAATGGTTTAACTCTTTCCTCCCTGAAACTTTAAATGGACAATTCCAGTTTCCATTTTAGTCTAGTTCATTTCTGACTTTTAAGGGTTGTTTTTGTCAATGTTTGGCATTATGACAAACAGTGAAGACCCTGATCAGAGGGCTCCTTTCGGAGCCCTCTGATCTTGGTCTTCACTGTTTGCACAGGACAAGTGTTCTATTCACATGTACACTGTTTGAAAAGAACGCCTATATGCGGGACTAGGGTTCAAAGGGTTAATACAGTTTTTACTGCAGTGTAGCTTCAGGTTTTATTTTGTCCATGTTTCTACCTACAGGTATGACATTAAATGTGCTAGATGAGGAGGAGCCTACTGCATTAATTATTGCTACACTGGCTGGTAATCTGGACCAGGTACGGGCGTTGTTGGACTCAGGGGCTTACATCAACTACTGCTCAAGGTAAACTTACATGGTACGGTAATTCAGGGCCCCAGATAAGGGGAGTATTTCAGAAACTGAAATCAGAATGTTTGCACGTAACCCTATAGCATTATACTCATTAGAATCATTTTGAAGAGAGGATTCTAATGAATAGTCCCAAAATAGTGTTTGGTGCAGATATGAAGGAGAAAATGTTGGAAAACTTTAGTTTACTTCCTCTTATCTGGAGCCCCATAATTGAAGACATTCATGTACTTATAATATTCATATTTCTTTAAGCAAACACAAGGAGTAACCGGTTAAACAATGGTTTACTACAAAATCTCGGTACTGTCAGTGTTAATCTTATTTTTCAGAATCTCAGGTACTGCTCTTCATATTGCTTGCAGCCAGGGTTACTTGTCCATTGTGGATGCTCTTCTCCGTGGAGGTGCAGATACTTCCATTAAAGGACCATCCAATCAAACTTGCTTATCTTTAGCAGCAGCAAAGGGTCAACTAGAAGTGATAAAAATCCTTGCTCAACACAGTCTACATTTAAATGAAACAGACATAAATGGTATGTGTATATTTAGATGCAACTGACACAGCTGATATATTTACATTTAGATAAACTGATACAACTTGTATATGTACATTTAGATGAAACTGACATAAATGGTATGTGTACAGATGACACATCTGGTATGGTTACATTTAGATGCAACCAGGAACGTAGATTATAGGGATTTGAGTCTCGCGGAATCTCGCAAAATAACGTGTTACCCGATATCTTACTCGTACGCGTGTAGCCGCTATAAGCGGTTAAGCTTTTGGCTTGTTTTTTATAACAGTATAAACTTCTAACTCGAGCTAAATTGGGGGTTTATAACACGCAGCATTTACAGATAAAACATAAAATGGTGGCGTGAGGTATATATTTTTATTTTTTAATATGTTTGAAGTACATTTTTGTCCCTGCGAAGTTGGTCATATTTGCAAAAAATCCCTCGTACGCGTGTAGCCGCTATAAGCGGTTAAGCTTTTGGGTTGTATTTTATAACAGTATAAACTTCTAACTCGAGCTAAATTGGGGGTTTATTACACACAGCATTTACAGATAAAACATAAAATGGTGGCGTGAGGTATATATTTTTATTTTTTAATATGTTTGAAGTACATTTTTGTCCCTGCGAAGTTGGTCATATTTGCAAAAAATCCCTCGTTTTTGTTCGATTTAGTAGTTATAGGTACTTTTATTCTAGTTGTGGTGACCAAACTGCAGGCTCGATTGAAAAGATCACATAGTGTACTGATATATAAAAGAATAAAGGGTGGCATGAACTATTTGCATTCATCGTGTACTGTGTTTAAAAGAAGTTGTTGTCTTTGCAAAATGCCCATAATCATGCTGATTCAGTGTTTACAAAATGGCGGCATTTCCCGGTCCGCCTTATCGGTAATTTGTTATTATACGCGAAGAGTAGCTTATTTCGTGTTAAATTGATGTTGCTATTGAGATAATTACAAATTTTGTCTGCAATCATGTAGATCTATAATCATTTATTTTATGGTTGCATATCTAATCTGTGTAAATATGTTTTGCAGAATTTGAAAAATGAGCTGCGATGCCGTACAGAAGGAAAGGTGTGAAGCGTCCTATAGAACGTGTTAGAAAATTTATTGATGAGAAACGTTAATTACTTAATAATTTCACTGATAGCTAACCAGGTTAATATTAAACAAACACACCACAAGAGAATACCAATTATAATAATTACCGTATATTCGCAGCCATCTGTCGAGTTATGCGGCTTAAATATCGCAGCATAAGTTCCCGCGAATGCTGTCCTAATCTCCTATTCTGTATCAATATACAAAATAAATTGTAATCGTAACTTTAAACAGAAATCCAGATTCACAGAAATTCAATTTCAAGCCTGGTGAATTGACACTAAAACACAGGTCAGTGTTAATCTTTGGGAGAAATAACCTACACATCTCGCGGCTATCTAGAGCAGCTAATTTGTGTGTGTACTAACTGTTGACGCTTGCGCGTTTAAATTAGATTGTGAACACATTCATCTGGACAAATCATTTACAGTGACGTAACGGCCTAGCCGGTGTTAGGTATTCAAGTCTAGAGGTGTTGAAGATGGTTCATTGTGTAATTGTTCAATGACGGATTAATTAACTTGGGAGCTGTACACAAAGGGAACTATAGAAATTGATTATTTATGTACGTCTCTGGAGGAATGGAGAGATTCGGTATTTTAAGCTATTTAATAAGTGACAAATATTGTTTTACTTGGACACGCCGTACAGAACTGCACACATTAATTACTGAAATGAGCTTATCAGTCATCTAAAAATGTAGCGGCAAGAGGCTTACCTACCCAAAACGGCAACACCCGCTTATCTACCGCGGCGAAAGGGAAGACAGAGATAAATCGATAAACTACCCGATTAGATAGCAAGTAACCAGTCCCTATCTATAATATACGTTCCTGATGCAACTGACATAACTACTATGTGTACATTTAGATGAAATGGACAATAATTGTACAGTGCTCCCAATCTACAAACACAGAATTGGATACAAAGACTGTGTTTGTTGGTCAGAGGAAGTTGTTACAGGGAGAAAAAATGAATATCCATAAACTGCTGGGCATTCCTTATTTTAGAATTGTTAACATTGATCAGACACTGTGTAATGCTGCATCTGATCTGGGTTAACACTGTTTGTCACTTGTCTTTAAGAAAAATTAAACTTCTGTCAAAATGTGCAATACATACATTGTATAAACTTTGTGAAAAGATAGCAAAGAACAATTTTAAGAAGATGATATTGTAGCAGTGAAAGCGTTAGACATAGTAGGAGAATGGTTAATTGAAGTTAATGTTACTTATTAAACCTTACTGAATTATGTCCCTTGATTTGTATTTTCAGGGTTAACTCCCTTACATGCTGCAGTGAGTTATGGCCACACCCAAGCAGCCCTGTGTCTCATACAGTATGGAGCGTGTGTCCACAAGAAGGACAGCAAAGGCAACCTACCTCTTCACCATGCTGTGAAACAGAAAAATGTTAGAGTTTCCAAAGCTTTGATCAGAGCAGGTAGGATGTTGTAAGCCTCCTGTATCATCACTATATAAACTATTTTCTTCAGTGGAGGAATTAATAAGAGGCACATAAAAAGTTGCATTTATGGTATATAAGGATTAAAACTCTTTTACCTATTGCTCATAGAAATGACACTAAACCTGACACTGCTGAATTATGTCTCTCCCCTTTAGGTGTTGGTGTTGTGCTTTCTGTCTGTCCGTCCGTCGTCTGTCTGTCCGCACAACCGAAATGGGTTAGAGGGCCTTTTCTGGCCAGATAACAGTAAACATAACAAAAGAAGACAATAGAGTTCATTCCGTAACAATAGAATAAGGGGCCGTGGCCTGTTATTCAAACAAAAGAAAATAACAAAAGAAAAGGCCCTCTAACCCACTTCGGTGGCACGTCCGTCTGTCCATCCGTCTGTCCGTCTGTCTGTTAAAATTCTTGTGCAGCTAACACCTCCTACACTATTTCAGGGATTTACTTCAAACTTTTACACATGAACCAGCTATATGTGAGGATGGTCATGTGGTTTGGAATTTTGGCTGCAACAATTTTAACAGAAGTTATGGCCCTTTGTAGTTTTTCCTTATATAGAGTATATAGCGAAAAATTATTGTGCAGCTAACTTCTCCTACACTATTTGAGGGATTTACTTCAAACTTTTACACATGTACCAGCTATATGTGAGGATGGTCATGTGGTTTTACACTCTAGAGACCTCAATATTTATGGAATCTTCCTCAAACTTGCTCAGATTGTATATTACCATAAGAGTTCGGATGAGTTCATTTATGGTTGAAATCAGACCTATAGGTCAAGAGTTATTGACCTTTGAATTGTTGAAAATGCCATATTTAACAGTGTTTACGCTCTAGAGGCCACATTATTTATCCAATGTTTCTCAATCTTGCCCAGATTGTATATTACCAATAGAGTTTGGACGAGTTTAATTATGGTTGAAATCGGAGCAATAGATCAAGAGTTATCTACCTTTGAATTGCTGAAAATGCCATATTTAAGGCTGTTTACACTCTAGAGGCCACAACTTTTCTCCATTCTTTCTTAAACTTGCTCAGATTGTATATGACTATTAGAGTTCAGATGAGTTCGATTTTGGTTGAAATCAGACTAATAGGTCTAGAGTTATCTACCTTTGAATTGCTGAAAATGTCATATTTAAGGATGTTTACACTCTAGAGGCCACAATTTTTATCCAATCTATCTGAAACTTGCTCAGATTGTAAATGACCATAAGAGTTCAGATGAGTTCGATTATGGTTGAAATCAGACCAATAGATTGAGAGTAATCTACCTTTGAATTGCTGAAAATGCCATATTTAACAGTGTTTACACTCTAGGGGCCACAATTTTTATCCAATCTATCTCAAACTTGCTCAGATTATATATGACCATAAGAGTTCGAATAAGTGTGATTATGGTTGAAATCGGACAAATAGGTCAAGAGTTGTCTGCCCTTGAATTGCTGAAAATGCCATATCTAACAGCGTTTATACTGTTGCAACTATGTACAGTTATCAATGGATTTTGATTATACTTGCAGACAAAGAATATAGCTATAAGTTCTCAAAGGAGTGCAATTATTGTTGAAATCTAATTATTGTGGCAATAGTTATCTGCCCTTGATATACTTTGAAATGCTAGAAAAGACTTCATTTCAGTATTGTTTTCTGCCCTTGATGTACTCTACTGTACTAGAATTATGAGGTTGTATTCAAAAATTGTTTACATGCTATACTACAAATTTGAATGGATTTATATTAAAACCGGTGAAATAGAAAGGTTAAGCTATCTAGCTTCAGTACAACAGGTGAGCGATATCAGGGCCTTCAGGCCCTCTTGTCCTTATATAGAGTATATAGCGAAAAATTCTTGTGCAGCTAACTCCTCCTACACTATTTAAGGGATATACTTCAAACTTTTACACATGTACCAGCTATATGTGATGATGGTCATGTGGTTTGGAATTTTGACTCCAACAATTTTGAGTTATGACCCTTTGGAGTTTTTCATTATATGGATTATATAGCGAAAAAGTCTTGTGCAGCTAACTCCTCCTATACTATGTAAGAGTTTTCATTCAAACTTTTACATATGAACTAGCTATATGTGAGGATGGTCATGTAGATAGGCATATGGGCTGCAAAAATTATGACAGAAGTTGTCACACAGTAAGTATACAAACAATTTTAATCTGAAATAAATTGCTTACAAATTATAATGTCAGTATTTTGACATATTAATTTATTCCTCTTATAGGTGCCAGTGTGGAGGTTGCCAGGGGGTGAATGTATTCCTCTTATGGGTGCAGGGGCGGGGTACCGGGGGGAGACATGTGTTTTTCAAAAAAACAAGCTCTAGTTTTGAAAAGGATTCTCCCATTTTTCATAAATAAGCAGTTTATGTTAGAATAGAGGTTGTACCCTAAATGTTACAGAGTATGACACATATTGCCTTTTGGAGCCTCATGACCTTGGTCTACAGTGTTTGTAAAATATGTATATACAAGCTCCCTCCCTACAATGGCCCTCCCAACAATGACCTCCTTCTTACAACGACCCTTGTCACAGTTCCCTAAACAGGACAATTTTGTCTAATGCTTTTACTGCTGTAATATAGTCTGCTTTAAATGATCTTCTGCTGTTTTTCTCAAAGTTACAAATTTGACAGTTTGACAGTTCTAATAAAACTTAATGACAAGTGACAAACAGCTTGAATCCACACCAGACACCGCATTACACTGCGTCTAAACTGGATTAAAGCTGTTTGCCAATGTAAATAAATTTCCCTCCCAACAACGACTCTTCTGTTGGGTGTCAGAACTGTACTGTAAAGATTAAACAATTTGTTTGACAGGATCAAGCATGGACCTGATGAATAAAAAATGGGAAAGCCCTTTACACCTGGCGATATGTTCTGGCCACGTTCCCACTATATGGCTGCTGGCTGGGCTAGGTATGTATCGGTAGATTGATTGATGGATTGAGTTGGGTTTTACGGCACCGCGACACATGAAATGGTCATATAGGGCTGATGTATGGGTAGAACAAATTATGTTAAGATGTTTACCCTTTACCCTATTTAATATATACCCTTTTACATCTTTAATTTGATGCTTCACTGAGGAAAATAATTAGCACTTGATACAGTCATTAACCCTTTACCTCGATCATAGCCTGTTTCTAATTTTAAAGACAGGTGACCACTTAAAGCAGGTTGAAAGTAAAGCAGAATGTGCCTTAAGGCACATTCTGCTTTACTTTCAGCCTGCTTTAAGCTAAATTCTGCTATACTATATAAAATATTTGTAATGATAATTGTTCATGAGGGTATAAACTGGAACTATTTTATTTAGCGGAGGAATAAATTAAATACGCTAAAAGTCGCTTCTATGGGGAAAAGGGTTAATATGTACTGTAAGAAGTATTTTCTATATCTTGAAAGTAAAGCATAGGTGGTCATGCATCCTCATTATTAGAAACAGGCTATAAGGCATTAATAGGTTGAATCTTTCCCCCATAAATACACATCTATTGTGCCTGTAGAAATATTTTCTATACCCTAGCAGATGGTAGTTAAAAGCTTGCTGTAATTAAAAGATGAATGCTCCTGAAGGAGCATTCTGCTTTACTTTCAGCCTGCTTTAAGCAACCCTATGTCTTCAATACTAATACAAGCTAATGGGGCCTGGGTTAACCATTATCCCCCAATTCTCAATGCAAAACACCTATGTCCAACCAATAGAGCATTGATAATACTGTTAATTAAACTGTTTCACCCACAACTATCAGTCACATACAGTAAAACCTCTCTATTACAACCACTAAATTATGTTAATTATTAGGGTGTTTACGGTAGGTGACCGCTTAAAGCAAGGTGACAGTGAAACAGAAAGCTCCTTTAGGAGCTTTCTGTTTCACTGTCACCTTGCTTTAAGCTGTCACCTCTCTATTATACAATCAATTAGCCTTCGTTTTAGTGGTCGTAATAGCGAGGTTTTACTGTACATATATTATCTCTATTTTATGTAGAATTATACACATGTACAGAAAAATCCCTCTATCATTAAATTGTGATAATTAACAGTTGTTTAAGGCAGGTTACTGCTTAAAGCAAGGGGAATGTAAAACAAAAAGCTCCTTTAGGAGCTTTATGTTTTATGTTCACCTTGATTTAAGCTGTCACCTGTCTTTTATGCAGTCAATTAGCCTTCTTTTAACCCTCTCTCCCATAGAAGCGCCTTTTAGCACATTTAATTTATTCCTCCATTGTAGAAAATAGTTCCAATTTATACAGTAAAGGACATGAACCAAAAGGAATATTTTCTATATTCTAGCAGATGGTAGCTTAAAGGGTAACGGGTCAAATCGGCCCAAAACCAAATCGGACCCCGAGTCAAATCGGCCCAAAACCAAATCGGACCGGGTCAAATCGGACCGGGTCAACTCGGCCCATTTTTTTGTTTTAGTGTCGAAGCAGAAAAACGTATTATGCTTGGTTACAGTATATCACTTTTTGACCTTTACGTGTGTTATTTGCATTATTAAAGTAACATTGATACATATCAGTTACAAGTGAAAATGAAAATTTGAATTAAACCAAAACAATGTTGTACGAGAATTGATTTTTTATAACAATTATATTATTAATAATGCAATGCTATTTAAAAATGGTGTAAATTGCAATTTAACGAAATAAGTCAACGAGGCTAAAGTAAAACAACAAACACACGACAGCAAAACACATCAAACGTGTATACAATACCAATTTGGATACAGGTTGGAAACAGATCTATTAGTTACGTTTACCTGATCTCTAAATATGTCACATGCAAGTGTTATATGCTTTTATTTCTCAAAGTTTATTTTGTGTTTTCACATCAGAAAAAAGTTTTGATCCTAGTCAGAAACCGCATTACGTGTCTCATTAGAATCAAAACTGTTAGCAAATAACGACGTACCTGGAGTAAGACAGTGAAGTGATAACTGATTAACTGTCACAACAACATGTCAAACATCAATTAGCACCTTTATTGCAATCATACAATTAATGTAGTGGCTGCAATAACAACTTTGGCGACACAATGGGCACTTTCGCACATAGCTGATTGTAGCGTATGTATTATTTAATATTAGTGCCTACATATATCTTACTGATCTGCAGTATTAAAAGCAATTGACAACATTTAAAACAAAGCACAGTGTCTAATCAGGATCAAAACTGTCTTTGTAATTTTTTTTATGTGCGACGATAATTTCAAATATATCTGGATATTGCATTCCATATCTGATCAAAATCCAAACAATTTGAAACCCTTGTCAATATTTTCTTAATAAACTTAACCAATAAATAAAATTCAGTCAATAAGGACATGTCCACTATATATACAATATTGGGCCGATTTGACCCGCCATTATTGGGCCGATTTGACCCGGCATATTTTTGGGCCGATTTGACCCGGTCCGAATTGACCCGGGCCGATTTGGTTTTGGGCCGATTGACCCGGATTCGCTTAAAGCGGGCTGAAGTAAAGCAGAATGCCCCTTAGGGCGCATTCTGCTTTACTTTCAACCTGCTTTAGGTAGTCACCCCTCTTCAAAACTAGAAACAGGCTATGGGGTAAAGGGTTCAGTGGTTATACTAGAGGTTTTCCTGTATAGTGCTTCTTTGTATTTTCTTCAGGATGTGATGTGAATCAGTGTAAACCAGATGGGAGTGGAGTGCTGCATCAACTGGTGTGGATGTTTAACTCAACAGACACTACAGAGTTCAGGCTTATACTAGAGACCCTACTACTGAAGGGGCTAGACTTAAACACCATGGCTTACAACACGCTTGAGACCCCGCTCTACCAAGCTATAGGCTTGCGGAAGCATGACATAGCTGAAATCTTAATGGCCTATGGGGCAGATCCTAATCTTTCTTGTCCATTTGACCTCACTTGTTTGGAACTTGCATACAGGAACCAAAGGACTCAGACAATACATATGATTCTTCACTGTGGTGTAGACTGGAAGAGGGAGAGGTGGTTAAATCAATCAAGGGATCAAATTGTGGAATCCAAGATTCTGCATAGTGAAATTTTAAAATGGAAAAATAAGAAGGTGTCTCTTCAGAATTTGTGTCGTATCTGTATACGGAAACATTACCGTCATAAGTTATTTTCTAAATTAGAATCGTTACAAGGGCTTCCACTCTCAGCAAAGAATTTTATAATGCTGGCGGACATAAGTCAGAAGCCTGTCATGGAAAGCGTAATTGAAAATATCAGTAAATGGTACTCCGAGGCTGATGAGATTCTTGACCTAGGTAGAAACTCTCCAACGCAGAAAAACTCTGATTTACTAGAGGAAGTAGTGTATGACTGAGAAATGAATTGGGTTCAGAGAATTTGCAAAACAATTATACTTAACACATTCAACCCTAGCGACGAGTATACTCGTAATTTACAAACAGTGTACCTGTGAAGAGTACTCTTGCCATATGCAAACAGAGTAGACCCTGATCAGAGGGCTCCTCTGATCAGGGTCTACACTGTTTGTCATTTTGAAATTTATTGTTAAGATCAACCTTAAATAGTAAAAAATGGACTAGACTTATAGTGAAATTGGAATTTTCCATTGAAAGTTTCAGGGGTGAATGAGTTAATTTCGTATATACCAGTACATGTATATTATATATAGATGGAAACAGACCCAGGTACAAATTATGCAATGTTTTAGAGATAAGGGATTGTGTAATAACCTAAGTTGTATTTTATTGGATAATTTATTAACTTATTGCTTAGAATTTTATGTTGTTTATGGGAGTAAATTATTAACAAGGTTAATGTATTTCTGTTGTCTATTATTTTCTCTCTGGCTGGTCATCATTATTCATATCAGACTAAATCCTTTCTATGTGTAATCTATACTTCCTTTACAAACAGTGACAACCCTTATCCGAGGGCTCTGTAAAGCAGCTCTTTGATCTTGCTCATCCCTGCTTGTCATGGTTTAAACCCTTTACCCCATAGCCTGTATCTAGTTTGGAAGGCAGGTGACCACCTAAAACAGGTTGAAAGTAAAGCACAATGTGCAAAGGCACATTCAGCTTTTTATGCCCCCACTACGATCAGTTGAGGGGCAAACAATTTTACCCCCGTCTGTCCATACGTCTGTTCATCCGACCCACATACAGTACATACTTTGTCTGGTTAACTTCTCCTACAGTTTTCAGGCTACAACCTTAGAATTTGGCAGAGTGTTTGCTCATATACCATAGATGTACATGTGAACAGGGTTTTGATTTTCTATAATATTTTACAAAATTTCAGTCAGTTGAACTTAGTCAAGTTTTTACCGATGGGGACATCATATTTGTCTTCCAGACAAAGCCATCCCTCTAGTCTTTTAGCCTGCTTTAACTTACTATCTGCTAGGATACAGAAACTTTTTTCATGACTGTATAAATTGGAACTATTTCTTCAGTTGAGGAATAAGTTAAATGCATGAAAAGGCGATTCTGTTGGGGAAATTGTTGAATAAATTTGTATCAAATCTTTTGAATGTCAATGTTTACTGTTAAGTTGTTATTAGAATCTGGAAGTGTCCAATTTTAAACATCATAAGAGTTAGCCCTTACATTGTAATAATATCCATTTTTTTGCAAACAGTGTAGACCAAGATCACAATGCTCCTGAAAAATGCTTTGATCGGAGAATGAGTTAAAGGATTTCAGGGCATTTAATTCATTTCTTTGCTAAAAAAAATAGTTCCAATCTATACAGTAATGAATATGCATCATAACTAATACTCGCCATATTATAGTAGATGGGAGCTTAAAGCAGGCTGGAAGTAAAGCAGAATACGCATTCTGCTCTACTTTCATAACCTGCTTTAAGCGGTCACCTGTTTTCAAAAGTACAAAGAGGCTATGGGATAATACAGCATGTATATGGGGAATAGGTAAAGGCATTAAAAGGTGTTTTAATGGGGTAAAAGGATCAAAGGATTTACCCCTTCACTGCCTTATCCAAAGAGCAGTTGTTATTTGCAAACAGTTTGGGTCCAGAACAGATGTAACGGGGCGTCTGATCTGGATTAAAACTGTTGGCACTCACTACCATAATACTTTATTTAAGCATATGACATCATGGCAGCAAAAGAGTTATCTACCTGTTTCATACACAGTCCAACAACTATAGGTTTTCCTCCCCTGAGAATAAACTGGATTTTGTGTGCAAGGAGTGAAATCATGATAATCTTCTCTAACACTTCAGATACTGGGTCCCATTTCATCAAACTTTGTATGACAAATGTTGTCGTAAGTTAGATTATAAAAGTCTCAATTATTATTTCTCCATCTTATCCTGTTTTGTGACATCTCTTTGGAATCGTCTTGAAAAGACAATTCCAAAGAGATGTCACAAGACGGGATTAGATAGAGAAATCGGAAATTAAATGTATTTTAAAGTTTTGACTTTCAATTGTTTTTGTCACACTAAGTTTTATGAAACAGGCCCTTGATGAGATACAACATAATGTAGTATCTCATCAGGATCCAAACTGGTTGACCTGTTTTGAAACAAAATATAGAAAATTCCGATTTTTAGAACAGTAGCAGTTGACCATTGCTGCAGTTGAAAAATTACTAAGCATTCAAAGAGTTAAACCTCAAATTGACTTAATTGAGTTACTCTATGATTTTTTAAGAAAAATGGTTCAAATAGAAAACATAAAACAATCATAGCAATTAAATCTTTTATTGGTTTGACAATTTAAATCAACTTATCACAGACTAAGTATATAGAACATTTTCTAATTAACAAATGCATGCTAACTGTTACCATTTTGACAGGGATTTTTGGTTTCCAACAGTTTTTGACATTGAACTGGATTTTCTGTCTTTAATGACATTTACAATAGTAATGTTAAACCATTACTCCGTAAATGTGCCTTTGAATGTAATCTACCTTAATCTGGTACCCAATAGCCTGCTTCTAGTTTAAAGATACATTATCATTTAAAGCATGTTAAAAGTAAAGCAAAATGTGCCTTAATGTGCATTCTGCTTTACTTTCAACCTGATTTAAGCTACCAGCTGCTAGATCATAGTAAATAATTTTGTGGTACATATTCATTACTGTTTTAAGAGGGAACTATTTTCTTCTGTGGAGAAATAAATTAAAGGTGTGAAAAAGTTTATTAATGGTGTAATGGATTAAGCAGCAATCTACCTTAACTCTTTCCTCCCTGAAACTTTAAGTGGATAATTCCAGTTTCTATTTAAGTCTAGTCCATTTCTGACTTTTATGGGTTGTTTTTGTCAATGTTTGGCATTATGACAAACAGTGAAGACCCTGATCAGAGGGCTCCTAAGAGCCCTCTGATCTGGGTCTTCACTGTTTGCATAGGACACGTATACTATTCACATGTACACTGTTTGCAAAGGATGCCAATATGCGGGACTAGGGTTCAAAGGGTTAACTCTTACCATGCTAGCGGTGACTGCCATAGTGATGACCTCTGCAAACAGTTTGGATCCTGATGAGACACCGCTTAACACTTCGTCTCATCAGGATACAAACTGTTTGACCCTCTGATCCTGTTTGGAAAATATATTTTATAATAATTTATTTGAAGAAATGTCAGCAGACGACAATTGTTGGTGACGACAAAATCACCCAGCATGCAAAGATTTAAGTACAGTTAGCTATGGGTGATTTGTAAATATGACTATGCAGTTAAGGGTTAAATATGCTAGATAGTTCGCAGTGAAACTGTTGATAAAGGACACAGTATTATGACTCGATCAGGACAACAAATAAAGATCAATAACAATATCTAACCCTAAGCACTGAGTGTTCAGGTGAGCAAACAAAATAAAATGTAAATATAATCCATGTGACACAATCCCTTTACCCCATATCCTGTTTGTAGTATTGAAAGTAGGTGACTACTTAAAGCAGGTTGAAAGTAAAGCAGAATGCGCCCTAAGGCGCATTCTGCTTTACTTTCAGCCTGCTTTAAGGTACAACCTGCTAGAATTAAGAAAATATTCCTTCTGATACATATTCATGACTGTATTGATTGGAATTATTTTCTTCCGCGGAGGATTAAACGGAATGCGCTAAAAGGCGCTTCTATAAGGTAAAGGGTTAATAACAGTGTTTAAATATCACAGTAAACCTGAAATAGCTCATAAACCCTCATATAACATACATGTTTTAGTAATATCTATTTCTGATTCTCCAACTTGCTTAAGTCAATCTTGCTCCCCCATTTTAACCCATTACTCCATAGTCATGTTTTGAAGACAGGTGAGTACTTAAAGCAGGTTCAACACCTAGAATACTATTTCTTTCGGTAAAATGTACCTGTCATCTGTCTTCAAAACTAGAAACATGCCATAGAGTAAAGGGTTAACATATATTCCTGCAGAGTGACTCAAAAATCAGGGCTCCAGATAATGGGGTATTTCAAAAAATCTTTATTTCTGCATTAAACCCTATGGTTCGAGACGATTCTAATGAGTAATAACAACATAGGATTGGTACTGAAAAAAGTGAGAAAATGTTGGATTTGTTAAATTTACTCCATCTTATCTGGAGCCCTGGGCTCAAAGGACTTTGACATGTATTTGTGATCACAGCAATGCCTATTCCTCCTCTTCCTCCTCTCCGTCCTTCTGTTTCCCATAGAGAATGTCTGACAGTGTATCTTTACTACTCCTGAAATCCTTCAGACATTTTGGAGTGCAGGCCCTGAACATGAATGGTAGGTTTCTGATACCAAACAACTGTGTAACGGGTCTGATTATCCTCAATCCAGGGCCATACAGCGGCTTCTGACAGCAGTCACATCTAGACCGACTGAAACACAAGGAAAGCATGTCAATTAAATGTTTTTTGTTACGTATTTGGGGGACAGACTAAAATGTGGTCTGTTTGTCTGAATCTCTCTGAATTTATACATTACCCCTACCCTTTATATTAAAATAAATTCAATATCACAGAAATTTCATTTATGCTAAATTAATCCCATTTTAACCATTTCCTTCAAGAATTCTTGTTTCACACCATTAACCTCTCCTCATAATTCTATTATTTCCTGATAAATTTATGTAGGGGCTCCCATGCCAGTTTCAATGGGGTATATTCAGGATTTAGACTGTTTGTAAAGTTCTACAGTGCAGATTAATATCAGTTTCCAATAAAGTTCAGTCTAAAAATAAACTCAGGATCAAGTCAAGTCAATTGCAAATTGACAAACAATGCAGATCTTGATCAAAGTCCAGTCTCCAATTAAGTGAATTCCATTTTTTTACATTTAGAAGTGATTTTCACAATATATGGCTTAATAACAATTAAACAAACAGTGTAGACCCTGGTCACAGATCTCCTTTTATCTGGGTCTACACTTTTTGCATTTGACAAGTGCACACTCCCCAGGTACACTGTTTGTAAAGGACAAGTATACTCATTGCTAGGGCTTAAAGGGTTAACGAAAGAGTTACCTACCTTGCCATTAACCTTTGAACTCCCTCTGGTAGGTAACCTAAATGTTTTCCTAGCACTGACCTCTGTATAGCCACAAGAGACAGGTCAGCAAGTCGCTGAAACAGAAACAAAACAGTTTTAGAAACAATCACCAGGACTCTCAACCTGCCAATTACTCCATAAACACAATATTTTATGCCTCCAATTATTTCTACACTAAGAAACAAAACAGTTTAAGTAACAAGTTACTGAAACAGAAATAAAACAGTTTTAGTAACAAGTTGCTGAAACAGAAATAAAACAGTTTTAGAAACAATCACCAGGACTTTTAACCCACCAACTATTCCATAAATACACCTTTTTATGCCTCTAATTATTTCTACACTACGGAAAGTAATCCAAGCCTCGAAATTCCTGAACATAAACAACAGAAAGTATTTCTATCCTATGTAGTTATAAAGTTATGGCCAAGGTTTAAGTTGTGTACAGACAGACAGACAGACAATATGCCCCGACTAAGCCGTGCAGGGGCATAAAAATTCCAATGAATTAAGCCTTTATCCTAAAAACAATTCTAGCTCACAAAATGGTTGATTCATTGTTTTAGAGCAAACCACTGATCAATCCTGAATTTGCTTCCAATTCCAAATATTACAGTGCTCTCTCCCTACAATGGCCCTCCCAACAATGATTCCCTCCTTACAAAAAAACTTGCTGCTGTTCCAAAAACATGATAATGTATCCTAACTCTTTCACTGCTGCAATATCTAGTGCTTAAAATTGTTGTCTGCTTTTTTTCTAAAAGTTATATATTAGTGGACATTTTGACAGAAAAAATAAAATAATGAGTGACAAACAGCTTGAATCCAGATCAGACGCAACATGGCGTCTGATCTGGATTTAAGCTGTTTGCAAATGTAAGCTAAGTTTCCCTCCGTATAATAACTCCCTCCGTACAACACACACAATCTTTGTCTTCCATTGGGAAATGTTGTAGAGAGGGAACACTATAGTAGTCAGTATGCTCATTAGGTGCCGGGAAAGTGACTGGGAAAGTGGATTGGCACACTTACCTGGGGCTCATTGTGTGTGTTTTCCTGAACACTATAGTAGTCAGTATGCTCATTAGGTGCAGGGAAAGTGTTGGGAAAGTGGATTGGCACACTTACCTGGGGCTCATTGTGTGTGTTTTCCTGAACACTATAGTAGTCAGTATGCTCATTAGGTGCAGGGAAAGTGACTGGGAAAGTGGATTGGCACACCTACCTGGGGCTCATTGTGTGTGTTTTCCTGAACACTATAGTAGTCAGTATGCTCATTAGGTGCAGGGAAAGTGACTGGGAAAGTGGATTGGCACACCTACCTGGGGCTCATTGTGTGTGTTTTCCTGAACACTATAGTAGTCAGTATGCTCATTAGGTGCAGGGAAAGTGACTGGGAAAGTGGATTGGCACACTTACCTGGGGCTCATTGTGTGTGTTTTCCTGAACACTATAGTAGTCAGTATGCTCATTAGGTGGCGGGAAAGTGACTGGGAAAGTGGATCGGCACACCTACCTGGGGCTCATTGTGTGTGTTTTCCTGAACATTATAGTAGTCAGTATGCTCATTAGGTGCCGGGAAAGTTACTGGGAAAGTGGATTGGCGCACCTACCTAGGGCTCATTGTGTGTGTTTTCCTGAACACTATAGTAGTCAGTATGCTCATTAGGTGCAGGGAAAGTGACTGGGAAAGTGGATTGGCACACCTACCTGGGGCTCATTGTGTGTGTTTTCCTGAACACTATAGTAGTCAGTATGCTCATTAGGTGCAGGGAAAGTGACTGGGAAAGTGGATTGGCACACCTACCTAGGGCTCATTGTGTGTGTTTTCCTGAACACTATAGTAGTCAGTATGCTCATTAGGTGGCGGGAAAGTGACTGGGAAAGTGGATTGGCACACCTACCTTGGGCTCATTGTGTGTGTTTTCCTGAACACTATAGTAGTCAGTATGCTCATTAGGTGCAGGGAAAGTGACTGGGAAAGTGGATTGGCACACTTACCTGGGGCTCATTGTGTGTGTTTTCCTGAACACTATAGTAGTCAGTATGCTCATTAGGTGCAGGGAAAGTGACTGGGAAAGTGGATTGGCACACTTACCTGGGGCTCATTGTGTGTGTTTTCCTGCCAGAACAATGGATGCATGAAGTTGTTTTTCACATTAAGTCTGTCCAAGTCCAAACGCAGGGCACCAGAGGGCATGGCAGGGAGCTGGTTCCCTTCAAGATTGAGTTCTCTCAGAGTCCTGAATTACACAATTAAACTTTCAAGATAAGAAAAAATCCAGTAATATCGTATACTCCCGTTAAAATGCACACACAATTTGTGTACCTGTGAAGAGTACACTTGTCTTATGCAAACAATATAGACCCAGATCAGAGAGCTCCTGCAGAAGCAATCTGATCAGGGTCTACACTGTTTGCCATTTTGTAACTTATTGCAACAAACAACTGTTTGTTATCGGATACAGACATTTCTTAATTGGGAATTGGAATTCTCCATTTGAAGATTCAGGGGTGAATGTTTTATTTAACTTGTTTACTAACAATCAGAATAAATCAACATGCAGGTAAATCCCTATATGCACTTACTGTATGTAGAATATCTCATTATGTATAAAGAGAATCTTCTTGTGCATAAGATACATTCATAGTTCAACTTTTGTCAAATGAAAAGGAATGTATTGTCATTAACTCTTTGCAAGCTGTGGGTAACTTGTATAAAATTCAGTTTCATGAGCACTTTGGATACAGATCAAGCCCACACTTGTGGGACCTGATCAGAATCTAAACTGTGTGAAATTCTATTTATCTACATGTATTTTCAAAACTGCTGACATCAGGCCCATAAGGAGGTGAGTTGAGTCTGAGATCATCCTCAAGCATTTGCTTAAATCTGACCAATCAAATGCTTGAGAATGATCCTAGACGTAACTAAAACACTTCATAACCTCAGACCCAGTGTTGATTAAACACAAACATTGCTTAGTGTTCAAAGAGTGTATGAAAAGCAACTTTTCAAATGATAATTCATGTATAACAAGATATGTCATTTTGCACTCTTAATTGTAATATTCTTAAATAAACTGTTGAAAAAGAAGGAAGAGACATGAAAACAGAGGTCCTGTATGCACTTACTGTAGGTGGAAGATCTCATTATGTATGAAGGTGATCTTGTTGTAAGATACGTCCAGGTACTCCAGTCTTTCCATGGTAAACAGTCTGAAAAGTAGACAGACACTTACTGCAACCATTCTCCACATAATCACCATAAGTGGCTTCTGATTCAGGCAAGTGATATTTGTAACAGTTTGGCCTATTATAATGTAAAAGTAGTTTTTGTCAGTTTCGGGCAAGTGGTCTGTAAAGGTTACGCCAAACCACTACCCTATTCTGAAAAATACTCTTAACCCTTTACCCCATAACCTGTTTCTATTTTTGAAGACAGGTGATCACTTGAAAGAAAAGTAGAATGCACCATAAGGCACATCCTGCTTTATTTTCAGCTTGCTTCATTAGCTACAATCTGTGTTGCTTTTATATAAACTGTTGTTTTGAAATGTACAGTCTGGTTTCCTGGTGGTATGTGTGTCCAAAAATGTCAAAGTGTTATTGTCCTCTATCTCAATGGTAAACTAAATGTCTGGGTTAATGTCATTGATATGCTTGAGTTGGTTGATAAAGCCTGTAGTACACAGGCGAAAGCTCCCAAGGTAAAGCTTTCAATATACTTTGTGTGTGAAATTTACAAGTTTATAAATTTATCATAATGAACGATACCACACAGTTGAATTTTCCACAAGTACTTCCTTTATAAATTATTCTAACACAACTCACGCACACCCCTATATAAAAAAAGAAGGACACAACTGTGTTTAAATTCTCAATAAAACACGCAAGCGCTGTAACGGATGAAATGTGATGTTACTGACGTAATATGGCTTCGAAGATGCATGCGCCAAGAAATGAAGCGCCATTGCGTGGGTGAAAATCAGGTTAAATTGAAGTGTTAGAATAAAAAAAATAAATTAATAACAGAGTTTTATCTTGCAATTCAACATGGGTAGTCATTAAATTACTACGCATCTCAACTCCTACCCGTGTTCGATTGCACGATAAAACACTGGTATGAATTTATTATATCTTAATTATGCAAGTGAATTTCAGGATTTCCTAGCTGGGGACTACTTTTCATAGTGTATGAATAATGAAAAGTGCAAAAAGGGGGATTCATAGGGTAAAGGTTTAACAGGAAGCAGTACATTACCTTATGGGCAGAGACTCTAGCATACAAAAGGAGACGACCAGTGTTCGGAGTTTCTGCAACTTGTTGATGTCTGCTGGCAGGTCATGGAGCGGATTGTTCCTTAGTTTTAAAATCTCCAGCTGATGTATGTCCAAAACTGGTAGAGGGAACGTCTAACAAAACATAAACAAACAAAACTAACCCATTATCCCATAGCCTGATTCTAGTTTTGATGAAAGCTGGCTGTAAGTAAGCAGAATGTGCATTAAGGCACATTCTGCTTACTTACAGCCTGCTTTAAGCTAACAATTACTAGAATACATATAAAACAAGAACGGTGTCACAGTAAGTGACACATGCCCGAGGTGTTTTGTCACTACAATGTATTCATCAGGCTGTAAAATAAAATAATACAGCAGGCATTGCAGGCATTTGTTTCATGTACTTCTTCAAATTTTGTTTTTTTGTTCAATTGAAAAACAAACAGTCTGGTAAATCTAGAAACCTCTTATTCAAAATGCATCATCACCATAGCATCATGGGGTCATCTTGATGTCATGATGATTTCTTCGTCATCATAACAAAATTTGTCATATTGAGGACTATTTTCTAAAGAGAGAAATGATCACATAGTTATTAAAGGGCAATTTTGAATTAACCCTATTTGACCTCTAAATGACATTGACCTTTGTTGAATATGACCTAAGTTGTACCAAGCTCAAGAGCTTTTTGAGATGAGTATGCATACCAAAAGTTCTAAAGACAGACAGACAGCATACCAAAAGTTCTAAAGACAAACAGACAGACAGACCAAAAACAATATGTCCCCGACTAAGTTGTGTTTGGACATAAAAATATTTCCTATATTCTAGCAGATGGTAGCTTAACCCTTTCCTCCCTGAAACCTCAAATGGACAATTCTAGTTTTCAATGTAGTCCAGTCCATTTTTGACTTTTAAGGGTAGATTTTTACAATATATTTCAAAATTACAAACAGTGTAGACCCTGATCAGAGGGCTCCTTAAGGAGCCCTCTGATCAGGGTATACACTGTTGCATAGGACACGTGTACTCCTCACAGGTACACTGTTTTCAAATGACGCATATATGCGTGACTAGGGTTCAAAGAGTTAAAGCAGGCTGAACATAAAGAAGAATGTGCCAGGTGCATTCTGCTTTACTTTCAGCCTGCATTAAGCAATCATCTGTCTTCAATACTGAAAACGAGCTATGGGGTGGGGGGATAAAGTCTTTATTTATTGATTGTTTGTGAAAGGAACTCTAGTAGAGTTTCAGCAGACAATTATAGTTGTCCCTGAGACAGTTAAACCCCCTCTATTACGACCACTAATAACATGACTTAATTGATTGTTTAAAAGTAAGGTGACAGTAAAACAGAAAGCTCCTAAAGGAGCTTTCTGTTTCACTGTCACCTTGCTTTAACCCATTTACTCATAACCAATAAACAATTATCAATGCTTATCTCAATACTGTGGCCTTACTTTAAGCAGTCACCTGTCTTAAACACCTAATAATTCACACAATTTAGTGGTCGTATAAGAGAGGTTCTACTGTATAAGCCAACTTACAGTGAAGTCATTAAAAGACAGGTTCAAGTAGATGAGGTTTCTGGTCAGTGGAGATATGTCTGGCAGCTCTGATATAAAGTGGGCCTGTAAAAATGAAATAAAAATCAACTTTTAACCTTGAAAATGTAAACTAAGATCTATATTAATGACAATGTGAATTCCAATAACAGATCACAATGCAACATGTGTTTATAATGTAGTCTGTGCATGAAAGCTCCATTCTTAACACATTATCTCTATTAAACTTCCAATGGACAAGTCCAATTTGCAATAGAGGCTGGTCCATTTTCAATTATTTAGGGTTGGTTTTAATAACATTAAATTTTTTACAAAATGACAAACAATGACGACCCTGATCAGAGGGTTCATGCAGCCCTCTGATCAGGGACTTCACTGTTGGCATAGGACAAGTGTACTCTTCAAAGATGGTTATTTAAAGCAGACTGAAAGTAAAGCAGAATATTCCTTCAGAAGCATTCTGCTTTACTTTCAGCACACTTAAAGCTTTTGCATCAGCCCAGGTGAATGCATGAAGTAGACTGAAAGTAAAGAAGAAAGCTCATTTAGGAGCTTTCTGCTTTAATTTCATCCTGCTTTAAGCATCAATATGTCATTAAAAAGGAAAACAAGCTAGTGGTGGGTGGGGCAAGATTAAGAATGGTATCGGTACACTGGTAAATGTCTGTGACTTAGACTCCCTTACCTTTAGACTAAGGGCCTTGCCACCTTGTATGAGGGAGTCCAGAATGGCCATCTCAGACGGGGTAATCATGCCATCCTCCTGCATAGCTGTAAGAGAGAAACGTATCGCTCAACCAGAGCTCCAGACAAGAGGGACTAAACTAGACAATATCAACGTTTTCTCCTTTATATTCAAACCCTATGGTGAGACTACTCATTAGAATTGTCTCTTTGAGACAATTCTAATGAGTAGTCACACCATAGGTTTTTATGTTACTGTGGGCAAAACATTATTCTTTCCTGTTTGAAAAACAAACCCTACGATGTGACTATTCATTAGCTTTGTCTCTTCTGAGACAATTCTAAAGAGTACAGTGCTTCCTCTCCACAACAACACCCAATTTGAGTCAAAGATTGTGTGTGTTGTTCAGAGGGAATTATTATAGGGAGGGAAAATAATGACTTAGCGGCATCTGATCATGATTCAAGCTGTTTGTCACTCGTCATTATTTTGTCTTCTGTCCAAATATCCAATTATATCTGACTGAGAAAAAACAGCAGACAACAATTTTAAGCAGATGATATTTCAGAAGTGAAAGTGTTAGATATTCATTTTGTAATTGTTATGTTAGGAGAATATCAACAAGCATTGTTGTAAGGAGGGAATAGTTGTTCTGAGGGCCATTTTAGGGAGGGAGCACTGTAGTCATACTGAAGCCTAATCAGACATTTGGTTACCGGGTGTCTGCTCTGGTTTCAAACTGTTTACAATGGAAGTTATTGTTTTAGACCAACATGATTGTTGGGAACATTCAGCAGCCAATCCTTTATACAATATGAACCAGTCATGAGGGAAAGCATTTAACCCATTACCCCATAAATATGCCTTTTTAAGCCTTTAATAATATTCCTGCACTGAAGAAAATAGTTGCAATTTCTACAGTCATGAACATATACCATATTAAATTTCTATATACTAGCAGATTGTAACTTAAAGCAGGCTTAAAGTAAAGCAGAATGCGCATAAAGGCGGATTCTGCTTTACTTTCAACCTGCTTTAAGTGGGTCACCTATCTTCAAAACTAAAAACAGGCTATGGGGTAATGGGTTTAGTAAAATCAATTTTAACGGGCTATGGGGTAGAGGGTTAGGAAACAGCAAATACAAATCGATGAAAGAGACTTACTAAATGGAGACTGGCTCCTTCCAGAACCCTGGAAAAATTTAGACCTCGCTGAATGAAATACAGCATCTTTAGCTGGCAGCTCTGTTTCTCTGAAACAATAACAATAGCAGTTGTATACAGGAGAGATGACATTACTCATTACTACCCTATTTCAATTAACCCTTTCGGTGCCGAAGTTGCATAAAGTCGACTTTGCAAACAGTTTTGATCCAGATCAGATGACTGGTAATGTGGCAACTGATCAGGATCAAAACTTTTTGACACTCGTATTGATATTTCCCAAGTCATACTACCTTAAATCTTAATTTTGAAATATTCTTGCAGAAAACAATGTTGAAGCAGACAACAATATAGCATAGCAGGGGTAAAATACTCACAATTAATTTGGCGCCAAAAGGGTAAAACTAAATACAGTAAAACCTCTCTATAACGGCCACTAAAACGAGGACTAATTGGTTATTTAAATGACAGGTGACAGCTTAAAGCAAGGTGACAGTAAAACAGAAAGCTCCTACAGGAGCTTTCTGTTTTACTGTCACCATGCTTTAAGCAGTCACCTGTCAAAAACAACTAATAAATTAGCACACTTTAGTGGCCGTTATAGAGAGGTTTTACTGTATAAACACAATGCAGTTTACTGAACATTTTGAAGAAACTTGTCTGCGTGGAAAATAGCCGGGTTATAAACTACATTGTATTTGCAATGGGAATGATTGTTGTAGCATAGATGCGCTTACATGTACAATAAACCCTCTCTATTATGACCACTAAATTGTGTTCATTAGCAGGGGTATAAGGCAGAATACCTTCTCCACACAGTTAGCAATTGATTTGTAGAGGCCTCCTTGGCGGAGTTGTTATTTCCTTGAGTAAGCAATTATTTAGCCCCCTCACTGCAACAAACTCTCAAAATTTTCACATGAACTCCAAATAAGGAAATACTAACTTCTTTAGTTTTTTAAATGAACACTTTGTTGTAACCACTCATTAGAATCAACTTAGGAGTTTATTCTAATGAGTGGTCACAACATAGGATTTGGTAAAATGTTGGAAATGTTGAGTTAACCCACTCTTATATAGAGCTCTGTGTGATACAGTCTTATAACAAGCTGGCAATAAGTCAGTGGTTCTATAACTGGGGAAAATGGGGTAACATGTTTCTTGTTCACTGTTTGTAAAGGACAAGTACCTGTATATTCATCACTAGGGATCATAGCAGTAATCAGTTTATTAATCATTTAAGGCATGTGACAAAATAAAATAAACAACAAAATGTGTGGATAAGGGACTAAACATGTGCAGTGTACACTCAATCGTGATGTGCTCAGGGAAAATAGTGTTTAAGCTGAAACTTAAAATTAGGGCTAAAACTTTAACACCATCTTAATCCATGCAACTGTCTCTGTTGCTGAAGTAACAGCAATTAACCCTTTAATCCATAAATATGCCTTTTTACACCTTTAATACATTCTTCCATTGAAGAAAATAGCTCCACTTTATATGATCATGAATATGACCAAAAGAAAATAAATATTTCTTATGGTCTAGCAAATGGTAGCTTAACCCCAAAAATACACCTTGTATCACCTTTAATTTATTCCTCCTATGAAGAAAGTAGTTCAAATTTATACTGTTATGAATATGTATCATAATAGTTAGTTCCTATTTATTAGAAATAGGTAGCTTAAAGCAGGTTGAAAGTAAAGTAGAATGTACCTTAAGGCGCATTCTGCTTAACTTTTAACGTTGGTTACCTGTCTTCAAAACTAGAAATAGGCTATGGGGTAAAAGGTTAAGCAACTGTCTGTCTTCAATACTGATTTTTTTTTTATGGCAGAATGGTGTTTATCACTTAGTTTCAATTTTCCTGGAGGTGAGACGGAAAATAAAGACAATAGAAAACTCAAACCCTGAAGTGGACTTCTCATCTAGGTCTTCATTGCTTTCCATTCTGTTTATTTCAGTATTTATTGTGGTGAAATGTGAATGGGGAAAGTAAAGGTTCAAAATCCAGGGAGTTAAAAGAGGGATCAGGTCATGCACACAGATCACTTACTGAATAATCTCTTTCTCTCTTGTTTTCTCTTTTTTAACCTTTTTAACACTAGGCCTTAAAGAAAATATACTACACAGCTATAGAAAAGAACAAAACCTGACTGATATTTTCGAAATCATACCAGGGCTCCAGATAAGAGGGAGAAAACTGCACTAATCCAACATATTTTCACTTATTTTAGCATCAAATCCTATGGTGTTTCTACTCATTAGAATCATCTTGAAGAGACAATTCTAATGAGTAGTGACACCGTAGGGTTTAAAACAGAAATAAAGATTTTAGTTTTTGAAATACCTCTCTCATCTGGAGCCCTGTCATACAGTGAAAACAACATTATTTCATTCCCAATAAACATGCTAATGCTAAAATGGGTATTATTGCAAACAGTCTGGAGCAAACAGTCTTGATCCAGATCAGACACCAGGTAACTTGATGTCTGATCTGGCTCAAGACTGTTCACCACTCAAATTTAAAAACTGAGATATTTCAAATTCATGTCATGTTCTCTATTTTATTGTATTATGCTTGGGTTTCATTTGAGTTTAAATGGGAAAGAATATTTTCTTCTATAGTGAACATGATACACCATTCTGAAACATAATTTATACACTCACACTCGTTTTTAGCAAACACTGAAAGAAAGAAGCATTATTAAGTCTTTCTTAACCTAAGTGCCTTTAAGCCCATTCAGTTTATTCCTCCGCCAAAGAAAACAGTTCCAATTTATACAGTCAATCATATGTACCATAAGAAATATTTTTCTATTCTAATATGGTAGTTTAAAACAGGTTGAAAGTAAAGCAGAATGCACCTTCAGGTGAATTCTGCTTTACTTTCAACCTGCTTTAAGTAGTCACATATTTTCAAAACTAGAAAAAGGCTATGGGTGATGGTTTAACCCTTAATTCCATAGATACACATTTTTATGCCTTGAATTCATTGCTACACTGAAGAAAATACCACTATTTCATACAGTAATAAATATGCAACATACAGATAACTTCCAATATCCTATCAGATGGTAGCTTAAAGCAGGCTGAAAGTAAAGTAGAATGCGCCTTAAAGTTCATTCTAGTTTACTTTCAACCTGCTTTTTACAAGTGGTAAACTGTCTTCAAAACCAGAACAAGAGCCGCATGCGGCCCTAAATCGCTCACCTGGTACCCATGTTTACGGTCATAGTAATGGACCAGTATTGATAAAATTCCACTATAGGCCATCACCGGTAAATTAACCCCCAACCACAGGCAGCCATGTTGTTTGAACTAGGAAGATTCTTTGAAGAAAAATGGCAAAGGGTCACCCATTATTACTTTTTTTTAAAAATATTCTTAAATCAGACCAATAGTTTCAGAGAAAAAGTTTTTGAAAAATTTCTATACATAAATATAAGGAAAACTTGCCGCACCCACTGGCGGCCATGATTTTTAAGATATCAAAATTATTTTAAGAAATCTGGTAGAGGGTCACCCATGGATCATTTGTGTAAAATTATTTTCAATTTGGACCAGCAGTTTCCCAGAAGAAGATTTTTAAAGTTTTTACTATACAGTATCATAAGGAAAATGTGCCGCGGCCATGTTTTTTAAGATATCAAAATTATTTTAAGAAATCTTGTAGAGAGTCACCTATGGATCATTTGTGTACAATTATTTTCAATTTGGACCTGCAGTTTCACAGAAGAAGATTTGTGGCAACCACAATTTCAATTGGGTGACCTATAGTTGAAGAAATCTGAGAGAGTACCCTACAAGGATTAACAATTCTATGAAGTTTTAATGAAATTGACCCAGTAGTTTCCAAGAAGAAGATCTTTAAAGAAAAAGTTGACGACACAGGACGGACGATGACGACAGACACAGGGCGATCACAATAGCTCACCTTGGCACTTCGTGCCAGGTGAGCTAGAAAGGCTATGGAGTTTAATGACACATGATTGCTTTATTCTGGGCAACAACATTGTAGGAGCCCTTTACCAAATAATTACGCCTTTGTATGCCTTTAAGTTATTCCTCTACTGCAGAAAATAGTTCCAGTTTATAACAGTAATGAAAATGTAGCATAAGAAATATTTTCAATATTCTAGCAGCTAGTAGTTTAAAGCAGGCTGAAAGTAAAGCAGAATGGTTAACAACAAATTGTATGCACTGTATCCTCTGACTACATGTACCTTTTTTGACAAAAATCTATTTTAATGACCTTGACATTTCTGCAGCACTTCTGATTTACTTTCAGTCTGCTTTAAGTAACCACCAATATTCAATACAAGTTAAATGGGAAGTGTTTAAAATGCAAAAGCTTGTAGTAATATTTAGTGCTTTTTAATACTTTTTTTTCTCAGATATCATGGCTTTATGAGTGAAGCATTTACATGGGGTATATGCTATATACGAATATTCAGGAGAATGTTAAAATGTAGTAAGGGAAACAACTTACTGTCTGACTTGCTGGTGTTGGCTGGCTTTTTCAACAGTGTCATCCTCTACCAGGATAATCTCTGTATGTGGAGCTCCCCCAATCTGTACATACAGTAACAGGGCTCCATGTAAGTAGGAGTAAACTGAACAAATGCAACATTTTCACACAAATTTTAGCATCAAATCCTATGGTGTTACTACTCTTTAGAATCGCCTCGAAGAGACAATTCTAATGAGTAGTGACACCATAGGGTTTAGTGCAGAAATAAAGATTTTAGGTTTTGAAATACCCCCCCCCCCCCCCCCTCCCCTTATCTGAAACCCTGAGTAAGATTTCTTAATTTAGTAATGTAAACACATAGTGTGTCTTATATTAACCCACTCCCCCATAAATACGCCTTAATCATATTCCTCCATAGAAGAAAATAGTTCTACTTAAGCCATGATTATGCACAATAAGAAATGTTTTCTATATCCTAGTATATATGGTAGCTTAAGCAGACTGAAAGTAAAGCAGAATGTGCCTAAAGGAGCATTCTCCTTTACTTTCAATTTTCAAACTGCTTTTAGTGGTCATCTGCCTTAAAAACTAGAAACATGCTAATGGGGTATTGGGTTAAGACATGTATTGGTTTATAGCAGGATGAAAAATAATGCATTATGTTTATCCTGCATAAGGCGGTCTTTTGTTTATTGATATTTCCATGGTACTTTAAGTAGGATTTAAACAGGGCTGTAATTTTTCTCCGTTTTTCCGAAATCTTCAGATTTCTATCCTAGCAGCTGGTAGCTTTAACTCTTTCCTCCCTGAAACTTTAAATGGACAAATCAAGTTTCCATTAAAGTCTAGTCCATTTCTGACTTTTAATGCTTGTTTTTGTGAATGTTTGGCATTATGACAAACAGTGAAGACCCTGATCAGAGGGCTCCTAGGAGCCCTCTGATCTGGGTCTTCACTGTTTTCATAGGACAAGTGTACTATTCAAATGAACACTCTTTGCAAAGGACGTCAATATGCAGGACTAGGGTTCAAAGAGTTAAGCAGGCTGTAAGTAAGTCGAAAGTGCCTTAAGGCTCTTTCTGCTTTACTTTCAAACTGCTTCAAGTAATCACGCTTGAAAAACAGAAAATTTGGAAATCTTAGGATTTTCATTATGAACTTATGGCAGCTCTGTATATGTACATGTATTCAGTTGGTTAGAGAAGGCAACATCAGTATGTCTCAACCAAACCTTACATTACCGCGTTTCAGTATAATTGTCTCAAAGGGACAATTCTAATGAACAGTGGTTTGGGAATGTTTGGGGTCTTTAACCCATAACCCCATAAAAACGCCTTTTTACGCCTCTAATTTATTCCTCCACAGAAGAAAATAGTTCCACTTTATACAATCATAAATATGTTTCATAGGAAATATTTTTATCTTCTAGAAGATGGTAGCTTAAAGCAGGATGAAAGTAAAGCAGAATGCACCTTAAGGTGCATTCTGCTTTACTTTCAACCTGCTTTAATTGATCGCCTTTCTTCAATACTAGAAAAAGGCTATGGGGTAATGGGTTAAAGGACCTAGTGTACCCCTGTATTGGTAAATATTTTCATACCTGGTGACTAGGAGTATACTTTGGCAGTGGTCGAATGACAGACTTGACTTCTGTGTTCATTAGATTCCTGACATGTTGTTTAATCATGGCAGCCATTTCAATCAACAGCTGCTTCTGTGGTATCCTGGGCTCGGCTGCCGGTATGGCCTGGCCTGATCGATAAATTATTAAAATAATTAAACCCATTTGTGCCCAGTGGATTCTTCCATGCTTATATATTGGATTAGTCCATTTTTTATCTCTAAGGGGTGCCTGGTCTAAATTTTCATTTTCGTTTTTTTTAAATTGAAACTCCTATCAGCAAACAGTGTAAACTCTGATAGAACACTGCATAATGCAGCATCTGATCGGAGTCCACTATGTTTGTCTATGGCTCTTTTATAGGACGCTAGGCTCAAATGGGTTAACAACAAGAATGCTGTAGATCAATTAGATGTTCTGCCTCTTTGACAAAAGAATGATAAATATGGAGACTTTAACTCTTTGCATGCTGGGTAATTTTTTTGTTTGCAACACATGTCGTCTGCTTCTGTTCTAAAAACAGAATTTTCAAACAAAATTTTCAAACAGGGTTAGAGTGTCAAAACATTTGACTCCTGCGGAGACCCTGCTTTACGCGGCATCTCATCAGGATAAAAACTGTTAGCACAGATAATCACCACACTGTCGCTAGTGTGCAAAGAGTTATGGTATTGTTCTGTCAGAGGTTGCCAAAATATGTACATTCAGGGCTCCAGAAAAGATGGAGTAAACTGAACAAATCCAGAATTTACTCACTTATTTTAGCACCAAATCCTATGATGTTACTACTCACTAGAATCGTCTCAAAGAGACGATTCTAATGAGTAGTGACACTACAGGGTTTGATGCAGAAATAAAGATTTTAGTTTTTTAAATATCTCACTTATCTGGAGCTCTGACTGGGAAACAGCAGGTCAAGATCAAGGTCAAATTCACATTCTCTTTGTGGGTAGTAATTTGTGTTAACCCATTACCCCTTAAAAACGCCTTTTTACGCCTCTTACTTATTCCTCCACTGAAGAAAAAAGTTCCAGTTTATACAGCAAAGAATATGTACCAAAAGAAATATTTTCCATATCCTAGAAGATGGTAGCTTAAAGCAGGCTGAAAGTAAAGCAGAATGTGCCTTAAGGCACATTCTGCTTTACTTTCAACCTGCTTTAAGTGGTCACCTGTTTTCGAAGCAAGAAATAGGCTATGGGGTAATGGGTTAAGGTAACGTGATAGTTTTGATACTACAAGCGGATTTTTCTTATTTATCATCATGATTTATAATTTATTCCCCCATTTTATAGCTGAATGGTTTAAGTGGTACACATGTCACCACAAAATGTCTATTTTAAAAAAATATTTTATTTTTTTTACGATTTTATAAGACAAATTTAAAAAAAAATTCAAACAGCGATTTCAAAGCCGTCTTAATTTGTAACGCCTTTAAAATTGCCCATAATACACTTCATTAACATATCTAGGGATCAATGTCTCAGATTTTTAAAATTCCCCTTCCAACTATTTAATGTAACATCAAAGTTATTTTACTGTTTAAAGTCGATTTCTATAATGTAATGCTTTGCTGCGAACAGCTGGAGAACCTCATCAACATTCTGAGACACGGTTCCCTCGAGAAGATAATACCCTTTCATCTGCTTTAAACCGCATGAAAATCGGACCCCATCCGCGAACACAATGGTTGTTCAAACATGCCGTGTGTCTGATAATAAGGAGGTGCCGAAAACGTCAATTAACTGATAAAAGTGTCATTTTGACTGTCTGACACAGTGCGAATACCTACGGGGTTCAACTATGTCCTTTTTGTTTCAACCAATAAGAAGAAACATATTTCGTAAGCGATTTTCCTTAGCTCCACCCTTAATAAAATATACCAATCATAATTCAATAATGATTTTAACATGCGAAACCCATAAATCACGCAACAGCAGCTGGAGAACGCCTCTAGCTGGTCACATGGCTGGACTACGGAGTGCTTAATGAGGTGTGATTTATTGATCAGATAGCCGTGTAATGCGTTTGGTTTGGTTTGGGAGATTTTGGTAAAATGTAGAACAGAATTTCGGCTATCAAAATCGGAAAAAAGGTTAAAAACACAATTTATGCAGTTTTAAAGCTATCAAGACACCTTAAAGCTAGATAAAATGTTCAAATAGCCAATTTAAAATACTATTAGTCCAAATTATGTCAAGGTTAAATTGTGGTTGGATTATATTGTTGAGTTGGGAATCGTTAAAAGCAACATTAGTATTCTAGTAAGCTATTTTGATGCTAAAAAAAATGAAAAATAAAATTTGGCTAACCCTGTATGCACAGACAGACAGAACATTCACTTTATGCCTCCCCAATCTATAGATATCACTTATTCCATGAAGCTTAACCAATATTTTTGCAAATATGTTTAATAAACAAAATGATTGAATCATCAATATTTTCTTATTTTCATCACTTATTAAGACGTTAATTGATTCAATTTATAAAGCACAAGTCATGTAAAGCAGATAGCTTTACTTTCATAATGCTTTAATCTGTGACCTTTCTTTACACAATTGATCAGTAAAGGAGTCCATATGCACTTATATGAATTATCAATAATTCTATTTAGTTTGACTTGTTATGATTTAACAGTATTTCAGTCATATCGCAATGTCCTGCTAATTACACCTGGAGGAAGACCCCAGCTGGTATGAAAGATGAGAAAATGGTAAATGTATCAAAACGTGTTTATCAGAGTCAATGATTGTTGCGTTAAGCTCAAATCTGACCAATCAAATGCTTGAGAATGAACTCAGACTCAACTCAAACGCTGTATAAGCGCTGGGCCAGGACTCCAGATAAGAGGGAGTAAACTCAAGTTTTTTCAAAACATTATCTTCCCATGTCTGCTCCAAACCCTCTAGTTGGACCACTCATTAGAATTGTCTCTTAGAGATCATTCTAATGAGTAGTCACACCATAGGGTTTGGTGCTGACATAAAGATTTAGTTTTAGAAATACCCCCCCCCCCCCCATAGCCCTATTCTATGAAAGAACAGAGAATTAAAAGAGTTAACCTTCTGGAGTTAAATGCTGAAGATGTACTTCCTCTTGTATTTGTGGGTATATCGTCGCCTCTGCAATTAGCTTTGTTAACTTTTTGTAATTATGCTGTGAACAAATTGTCTCTCGCACTTTTCGAAGAGGTATTCCACGAATATCTGCAATATCGATCAGGAAATTCTCCAAAGTAAATGCTGGTGGATTAAAGAACCTAATGTCATCCACTATATCAATCGCATGGAAGATTTCTGGGTTTCGTTTTGGCTGTCTTGCTGGTAGTCCATCGGGTCCCCTCGGCTTGTAAGGTTTCACTAAAGATTTTCCATCCACATATGTACCTAAACTTGTGTGCTCTCTAAATAATGGATCGAGAACAAACTTCTTTTCATCTTTGCTAATGAAAGAGATTCTACTTTGTGGAATGGATGGATATGTAACTGTTCTGTAACATGATCTCCTGTGCATGGACTCTGATGGTGGTGGAGATACCAAACTTGGTACAACACTCGGTGTTGGTGAGTGTCTAATTGTTGTATCTCTTGATCTTGCCTGTGGAACGTCATCATCAAGTCCAAAATCAATGGATTCAAAATAATCTGTAAGCTTGGTGTTATTTGTTGGGGCATTTGGAGTAGGCGAGGTGGCCAGAGGAGGGAGAGGCTTGGGAGCCCTCGGCTTACGTAACAACTTCACCATAGTAGTCCTAGCCCATCCTGAAAAATATAACAAACATTATCATTACTATTATTATACCAGATTTATATTATCATTAACCCATTACTCCATAAATTTGCCTTTTTACGCCTCTAATTTATTCCTCCACTGAAGAAAACAATTTCCATTGATACAGTCATCAAAATGCACAATAGGTAATATTTTCTGAATCCTAGCAGTAGCTTAAAGCAGGCTGAAAGTAAACTTAAAAGGCACATATACAGCCTAATCATATGGCTTGACGGTACATTTATCAGTGAGAAAAAAATAGTTTATTACAATAGTAATGCTTCTTGGCGCTTTGTGTTTAGTTCTTGACGCTTCGTGTTGCTTCTTGACGCTAATAAGGGAGACCCAATTGAGTTGAAGTGAAATTGCAAAGCTATTTTTCCATAATATTCGTGGAATTTAGCATGGAACGATGTAGGATCAAGCAACCTAATACCGGTGTATATGTTATACCGGTGTAATCCGAAAAATCCAAATAGCAATGACGTCACTTCATTTACATACCGGAAATTAACATAGAGAACAGTAAAACTCCCGCGTCAACTGCCAAATCCATCAAAAGTGTCTATTATGAGCTTTTTCATGTAAATGTACACTTTTCTCGATAAAAGTTCACATTTGCAAAGAAATTCCAACACGTTTCTAACATTATCAAGTGTCCATTTTGTTTTTATGCCAGAAATTCTCTGTATACAAGTTCTGTCTGCTGCTGCGCATCTTACGAAACTGTTTCCGGTCATTGACTAAAATCGCAACATCTTGGACATTATTTTACATGAAGACATTTTTCTATAGGAATTTTCGGCTGATGCACCGGTAATACAGAAGAAATGATGTTTACCCTTTGGTGTGTATCGGCTGAAATTAGGTAAAAGATTAGAAAACTTTGATTACACTAAGACCACCGGTAATAGGAGACAGAAGCATAGAATATGGGTGCATGATACACAGATTCATGTTAATTTTTTGGCCTCTCTGTTTCAGCGGCAACGTTTTCTTGGGCGTATGAGCACTGAGTCAATTTTTTTAAAGACCGTCGCTGACTGTAGTCTATAGTATAGACGGATTAAAATCAAAGAGAAAGTGAAACCATCAAAAATGAGATTAAAAAACAGAAGTGCTGCATTCCATCAAATTCTATTTTACATGTTCAGTCAATAAAACAACATAAGAACTATCCTATTCAAATAACACACAATTAATAATGACACATGATTGCGTCTGTTATCATGCTTGCAGTAACTTACATTTTCAAGACCACAATGTTTACTATGTCAGCCATTTTGTTTTGTCGCCATAACAAGTGATCAATATCACTAGACGACTGCATTAATCTCGGGTTTAGGTAAAACGCTGGCCGGCCGTGGCTTACCTGGCTGGAATCATAATCTTAATATAAGAGGTTATTTAAAAGGGACTCGCAACCGGATGGTGTTCTTGTCAAAATAAAATAAAATACTCAAATAAAAGCAAATTTGTGGCATTATTTGGCTTCTTACATTAAAAAAATACGATCAGTCCAAAAAAAGTCTCAAGAATCGTCACCGAATCTTAGTTTTTTTTAAATATTTTCCATCGCTTTTCTATAGCGACTAGTAGACGGTATAGTTGTTGTTGTTGCTTCTCTACATGGGCTCAGACATAAACCCGAATTATGTACTATCAATCGCTACCAGTGAAGTACGTTAATTCGCTACCATATATATAGAGAGCGCCGGTAGCCGTGTGGGTAAAGGTGTTTTCTTATTTTTCATGTTTGTCTCCGCATGGATGGTCACGGGTTCGAATCCCACAGCGCCGAAACAGTAATTGTCAATATTGACAGAAGTTTCGTATTTCATAGACATAGACATAGACATAGAGCTTCTTCTTTCTTTTTTTGAAATGCATTTTTTAACAGAATTTATTATCCTAAACTAAATCTTACCCATTTATATAAGCATTTGACATATATTTACAAATTACTATTTTTAATGCTGAATCCGGTTGCGAGCCTCTTTAATGTAAGCAAAGAAGGAATGTATCTGTGTTTAATCTTTCAATATAAAATGCATGCACTGTATCAGCTTAACATGACATGATATGGCTTTGTAAATTTCTGCGTAAAAATGTAGTGTTGTTGCATCAGTGCAAATTGTGGTTAAATTGAGTGGTTAGAATTGAAAAAATAAATTAACATCAGTGTTTTATTGTGCATATGAGAACATGGGTGGGAGTTAAAATGCGTAGTAATTAAATCATTCCGCCTAAGGCATCAAGATATAATTACCAGCATTTAATTTACTATGCCTTTCAAGTTCAACTCCTACCCGTGTACTGTGATACACACAGAGGCAAAGAGAGACTAAGCCAGACACTGAAACAGAGCGATACAGAAACAGAGAGAGACAGAGTGCAAAAGAAGAGACACACACATACATTCAGAGAGAAGTATAGAGACAGAGAATAGACAATAAGAAGTCAGAGAGAGAGAGACAGATACAGGGCTGCCATTTCTCCTGATTTTTCCTAAATCTTCAGATTTTGTTCTGGTACATGGTAGCTTAAGGTGGTTCGACAGCGGGCGGCCCGCATCTTGAATTCCGGAAATGCTGATGACTTTCACCTGATCTTTTAGGCACGTGCTTACAGTAGAAAAAATACATTAAAAAAAGTTTGATAAGCTTCAGTGTCTTCTTTGTTAGTGCAGTTGGTAAAGTGATTGACTAGAAAACCAAAGGTTCCAGGTTCGATTCCCACTCGCTACAAATCTTTTTTTAAAAAATAAATTGTCCGAGGTTTATTGACTAGTCAATTCATAACGCAGTGACCAAAGGACAGGCTATGTTTAGTCACGTAATTATGAATAATATCAGATGCAAGTATTGTCAAGTGACAACTAAACTTTGTAAGGATTTATAGCCTATATGGCAGATGGCAGCTTAACACAGGACAAAAGTAATTCTAAAATATAGATCTTAAAAGAGCTTTTATGCATTACTTTTGTCACCTGTCTTTAAAGATCTACAGGCTACCGTATTCAATGGTCCCTTATTACAGGTTTGACTTCTGGTATTATTTAGAGCTAACGGCATTTTAAAGTTGAACTCAAGGGAGGTAACTCGTTTTTGGTAACATTTTGTCAGAACTTCTGGAAATCATGTATAAAATGTAAATTCCACTGTAGATTTTCATTAAATTTTTGTGACTAGTAGAATGAAGTTATATCTATCTAATTAGAGTAAAATTGATGTATGTTAAACAGGAAGATTTTTTGTAATTTGAGATTTAGTGACTTTTTTAGAATTTGACTTTTTTGAAATATTAATATTTCCAGAAAATATGTCATGAAATATTTTTGTTTGCACAATATCTTATAGTCTCTGAACAGTTTACTTGAATATACAGAAATTATTGAGTTATATAATTTTATAAAGAAAATATTCCTGTTCATTAAAAAAGGACCTTTTCTCGACAAATGGTCCTGTCAGAAAAAAACGGCACTGTAATTTTTTTTTATTTTAACGATTTTTCACTCTCCATACGGTATATTTCAATTAAATCAAGGTTTCAAAGAATTCTGACACGGAATAAGCTGACCCGCGAACCACCTTAAAGCAGCCTGAAAGTTAATCAGAATGTGTCTTAAGGCGCATTCTGCTTTACTTCAAGCCTGCTTTAAGTAGTCACATGTCAACAAAGCTAGAAACAGGATATGTGGTAAAGGTACAATTCGTAAAATCGCACTTGAAAAATGCAAATTTGGAAATCTTAGGACTTTTCATGTCAACTTATGGCAGCCCTGCAGATACAAAAACAGATGGACAGACAGACAAACAGGCAGATAGACACACAGAGAGCAAACAAGTGGTGTAGTGGCCGCTGTGGTGTAGTGGTTAGCATGCTGGACCGGCAATCCAGAGACCCGTGGTTCGATTCCCGGTCGCGGCGGCTGATTTTTCATTACGTCTTTTTCCGATATATATTTATATATATTTAAAAGAAAGAAACTCAGAACGAGTAAATTAAGTAAAAAAGGTTGAAGACATTCACTGGATTTTTTAAACTTTTATTTCCCAACGCGTTTCGTTTAATACTCATCTATATATATAGAGAGAGAGAGAGAGAGAGAGAAATAGAGAGAGAGAGAGAGAGAGGAAGAGAGAGAGAGAGTGACAGAGATACAGAGAGACGGACAGACAGACACACAAAACAAAAAAAGGAATCTTTAGGTCTCGATTTGTTGAGCATGGAGGAATTATTCCTCCATGGTTGTGGAACCATTAAAGTAAGAGGAAAAATGGAGACATTGGAAGGAATAAAAGAAAGACATGGAAGAGGAAGAAGAAATCGGTATTCTCATGAATATGTTAGTTTTGGCCGCATACCGACCAAAATATGTACTAAGCGGAAGTTGTTTTATCTTTACCCAGCCGGCAGGTCCGACTCTTATTCTGCAGTCGACTTCAATTTTGATTGTTTTTCATAAACTTTACAAAATGGCAACAGCTGTGGTTATTGGAGGAGGAATAAGTGGACTAACAGCTGCACATTTTCTTCATAAATCATCGCAATATTCAAAAGTATGTCAGATATAGATGTTTTCCTAACCATATGTTGTTGAATTTCACTGTATTCGGACAGGTCATATAATTCGGATCATTATGTAAACTTTGTAAAGGCAATTATTTAATTTATTATAAATCATTCAGATGACTTGGCATGCTGCAAACTTGTGTATATGACCCGCACCACCTATTCTGTTAACCCTCTCCTCCCTAAAAAATTTAATGGACAATTCCAGTTTCCATTTTAGTCAAGTCCACTTCTGACTTTTAAGGGTTGTTTTTGTCAATGGTCGTATTGGAATCATCGAGTTTGTTGTCAACAAAAAGTGGGCGGAGCAAACGCTCGAAGATTTACTGATGTCAACGATTTTGGCCCGACTCGAATAGAAATTGTCACAAGTCAACGAAAACTTTGTACTTCCGGACGAATGGAAATGAATCAAACACCCGTTAAAACAGTCGTAATGCTCCCAATTTTTATATACCGTACGCATATAATGCCATGTGATCTGGATCCATTCGATTAATTGAGAGAGTCTTTATGTTTGTTTTATCTAGTGACACTAATCACGTGGTATAAACGTGGTCACGTGACTAAATCAACGCTCGATTTTAGGGTTTGACAACATTTTGTCAACGGAAAACATCAAGTGGTGATTCGAATAGAACTTGTTGACAACTATTCCAACTAACGCGATAGTTGCCCTGATTCGAATACGACCAATGTTTGGCATTATGACAAACAGTGAAGACCCTCTGATCAGAGGGCTCCTTTCGGAGCCCTCTGATCTGGGCCTTCACTGTTTGCACAGGACAAGTGTACTTTTCATATGTACACTGTTTGAAAAGGACGCCTATATGCGGAACTAGGGTTCAAAGGGTTAATAAAGAACCACAGAAAATTTACCTGTGTATGGAGTTTTATGATACTTGATAGCTTTAATAGCAAGTTGAACTTGTTACAAGCAGAAAGCGTCCAAGCTTTATTTTTCTATCTATCTATCTTGGTATTCTGTGGCATGGTCCCTCTGTCGCACACCCGCATTGGTAATTTTGGGCAGCACGCGATTGAGACTGTACAAAGCAACGATGTTAAATCAAAATAGCAGGAAACAAGAGTAAAAACAGGATAAAAACTATAAACAGGCTAAATTTTAACATGCTGTTCAAACAGGCACATGCCTTTAGCACACACTTATTTCAACCCTTTTCTCCATAGCATGTTCTAAATTGTAGTATTGCAAAACAAGTGAACACTTGTAGCATGTTGAATGTTAAGCAGAATGTGTCTTTATGCCCATTCTGTTTTACTTCTAGTCTGTTTTAAGCTATCGACTGCTAGAGACTCAGAATAGAATCAATTTTTATGCTCCCCTTTAGGGGGGGGGCATATAGTCGCCGCTTTGTCCGTGTATCCGTCCTGAGCATTGCATTGTAAGTTGATGAAACTTGATACAGGATGAAAGAGGGAGTGCTTTACTCAAGAACCATAACTCTGCCATCTCCCAATATTGAATTAATTTATCTCCCTTTTTCTACATAAAAATTAAAAAAAATTAATTCTGCCGCACTGTAACTTGATGAAACTTGATACTGTGTTAGAGGATGACAAAAAGAAGCGTAGTACACAAGAATAACTCTGTCATCTCCAAATATTGAATTGCCTCCCTTTTTTCATAAAAAAACATTTTTGTCTGAAGCATATCTCCTGAAAGTTACATCATAAGTTGATAAAACTTGATACTGTGTTCACCTACTAAACATGCTATACCTTGGGGTTTTTCTTTGGGGGGAGCATCCATCTTTGGGAACGATATTCTTGTTTAAATTTTATGATACATATTCATTACTGTATAAGTTTGAGCTTTATTTCATTGGAAGAATAAATTAAATGAGTTAAAATGTGTATATATCTTTGGAGTAAAGGATTAACTCATGCTAGCAGCGGATAAACCCCATAGTGATTACCTTTGCAATCAGTTGGTAATGTGGGATCCAAACTGTTTGACACTCTGACCCTGTTTTAGAAAAAGATTTTGAAAAACCTATAAATTAGTAGCAGGCGACAATTACTTGAACTTTTGTTGCAGACAAAAATATTTACCTAGCATGCAAATAATTAACACATTCAATCCTAGCAACGATTATACTCATAATTTACAAACAGTGTATCTGTGAGGATTACACTTTATCTCATGCAAACAGTGTAGACCTCGAGCAGAGGGCACCTTAAGGAGCCCTCTGATCAGGGTATATAGACACTGTTTGTCATTTTAAATATATGATTAAAATCAACCCTAAATAGTCAAAAATGGACTAGACATATAAGTCACTTAATTATTTGAACATTGGAATTGTCCACTAAAAGTTCCAGAGTTTAATGCTATACAATAAGCTGTAGCGGGTGATTTGCTTGGATAACTATAGAAGCATTTGACTGACAGATTTGTTACTTATTCTCTTTAAGGTGTTTTTGCTTGAGTCATCGAAAAAAGTTGGAGGATGGATTCAAACAGAACGGACCAACAATGGTGCTTATTTGGAAGTGGGTCCACACAGTATACGACCTCGTGGCGCTCAAGGTCGGAGTACAGTTCTCCTTGCTGAGGAGTTGGGTCTTTCTGATGACATTTTGATGGTCACAAAGTCAAGTCAAGCTGCCCAAAAAAGATACATTTATGCTAATGGAAATCTCAATTTACTCCCGAACAAACTTAATTTATTCTCCTTGTTTAAGAAACACCCCCCTTTCTCTCAGTCATTAATTCAGATCATAAAAAAGGAGTTAAGGCAGCCTGCTGGAAGTGAAAGCGATGAAACTGTGTACGAATTTTTTAACAGAAGACTTGGCAATGATGTAGCTGAATACCTCGCTGATCCATTTTGTCGTGGGATATTTGCAGGGGATTGTAGGGAGATGAGTATGAAGTCTTGCTTTCCTGCAGTACATGAACTTGAACAGGCCAGTGGCTCTCTCATAAAGGGTGTAGCCAGTGGAGTATTGACAAAGAAGCCAATGCCAAAAGTTAAGCCAAGTCAGTTAGGAAAAAGACTAGTTGCTGAAAATTGTGTATCCTACTCCTTCACTGGAGGATTGCAGCAGTTCACTGACGCTCTGGAAAGTGCTTGCCAAAGCTCTAGTAATGTTCAAATTTTAAAAAACACACCTTGCTCAAAACTTGATATTGAAGGTAATAAAATGCTAGTATCAACCGTAAATGGTGATGTCATCAAAGCTGATCATGTGGTTTCCTCCATTTTTGCTCAGGACTTGGCTAAACTTTTACCCGAAAGTCTGACAAGTTTGTCAGAAAATCTGAACAAGATTACGGCAGTTGATGTTGTTGTAGTTGGCATTGAGCTAGAGGGAGATGTTGCTGTGCCTGTGGAAGGGTTTGGCCATTTGCTTCCATCCTCTGAGAATCCAGGAGTCCTTGGTGTGATCTACGATTCTTGCAGTTTTCCAACCCATGACAGCAGCACAAAGAAAGGCACAAGGTCAGTTAAACAAGACCCCAAGGTTATAAAACTTATGAGTTGAATCTGAGATTGCTCTTAAATATTTTTATTGGCCAGATTTGAGCTTTGGGTTAAATCCTATGAATCAAATGCTTGAGAACAAGCTCAGACTCGACTCAAATGCAAAATATAAGCTTGGAGCCAGGTTTATGGATAAGAAGGAGTTTTCTAACAGCTTTTCTTCTTTATGTCTGCATCAAAACCTATGGTGAGACTGAGACTATTTAAAATACACCCCTTATAGAGAGCCCTGTACACTGAAAGGATTTTCTAAACGTCCAGTCAGATTTAAAGGTGCTACTCTAAAAACTTGTTAATCCGTATGGCAAAAACTACATTTTCCATGAGATGAAGATGTTTTAAAAAAGGAAAAAAAGTTTCAATAAAATTGATCACGAATTATGGAAACTATGAATGAAATTGGAACCTAACCAAGAAATGAAAAGTCACAATGTCATGAAGTACATTTGCTACAAGCTTTCAACGTGCCATATGTAGCACTTAAATGATTAGTTTGAAAAAATACAATGTAAGTATTGATGGAATATTGTTCAAATGGCACTGAAAAAAAATACTGAGGCAACTCCTGGTCTGTTTTCTTACAATATGTAAAATACCAAAGTGACATTTACAGAATACTTAACAATGCCATCCTTAACGGCTTCCTGCGACATGCAATGTTAATGTATCAATAAAAAGTGAATTTTGAGCCGCCCAGTTAAAACTTTGCATTTAAACGATTGGCGCTGATGCCGTTAACGCAGTTACGTTACGTTATTTTGACATATTCGACGGTCCCGCCATACAAGAACAGTCACCGTAGACGTGTGGAAACATGCCAGCGAGTGTGTGATGACCAAAATGAAAGATTCGGTATACGTGAGTTTTTCATCTGTAGGCGCTAATGACGTTAGTCTCTACACTTCCAGTCGGACAAAATTTCCTTAAAATAAGCAGATATTGGCGAACAACATTTTGAATTGAGTTGCAGTTGGTGAAATAAGATATTGATGTTTAATATTGAGCTTATGTAAACGATTTTAGGGCACATAGGACGTAAAACGTCCATGACGTTAACGTGGTAGTTCAGGTTGGCTCTAAATACAACATTTCGAGTGCTCTTTTGATTCGTACAACCCGCCTTCTCGACATGTTAAATGTTTTTCTGTTAGGACGATTGATGGCCAACAAATAATCAAAAGCCGTGTTTACCAATGTCCCCATTCACGCTTCGCACATGCAAAATACCTTAATCGTCGAATTTGGAGGTGTGACGTAACGTAGAGAGAGACTCAAAGTTCAAGAATTCAGTTCAATACACATTCAACCTAGTATTTGAAATAAAACTGATTATGTCAGTGTGCCATTTCCTGTTTCAAAAAATATGAGTTTAAAAAGTGGACGGTTAGAAAATCCTCTCAGTGTATATGAGATAGCTTTGAGACATTTAGCTTTATTTAACCCTCTCCCTTGGAATATTAATATTTATGTAACTTCCAGTTATAATCGTGATTGATTGTTCGGCAGAAACAAGTTGAAAACTCTACCCAGTATAAACATAAGGACCAAGTACATTTTGTATTTCAAAGATCCTTACACCTTCACCAAACCTTAATTATGAATTGACTACTCATAATGGGGGGGGGGGGGGGGGGTATTTTGAGTTGTCTGTCAGTCCTTCTGCACATTTGTCTGTCTGATACAGTTTTTTGCCATAACTGTGGCAGCAATATTTTTAGCTCCCTGAGCCTTAGGCACAGGGTGAGCTATTGTGAAACTGATCCCATTCCGTCCGTCGTACGTCTTACGTCGTCAGTTCACATTTTCAAACAACATCTCCTCTGAAACCACTGACCCGATTTCAACCAAACTTAATCAGAACCTTTAGTGACAAGGGGGAACGAAATCTTGTTCAAAGTTTTTGGCTAGAGTTATTCCCCTTGCTGTGGGACTAGATTTTCTAACATGACCATATAGACAACTTTTAATGCATAACAAAATCTTTAAAAATCTTCTTCTCAGAAACCCAAAGGCCCAGACCTTTGATATTTGGTATTTATTATATGCCTTTGTATGATATCGAGCGTTTTCGCGTGTATCTGCCGAGTAAAATACAAGAGTCTGTATCAGCCACCTTGTATCAGCCACTTTGTATTTTACTCTGACCTCGCTTTCGATTTAACGTGACGTCATTTACGTACGTGTACAAGTGCCGCGTTATTCATTGTGGCAAACAAAAAATCTTGTTCTGCTTCAAGTAACTAATACATTTTGGCTATAAAATGATTTAAACTACTATTTAATTGTTTCTGGTGTGTATTCAATGCATATAATAAACACATCACCAGTTGGCAGTGTGCTACAGAGTGTTGCATTTAGCTCTCGACGTTTTTGGCGGAAACAACCGATCAGACTCGCGCCATGGCGCTCGTCAGATCGGCTATTTCCGCCAAAATCGTCTCGAGCTAAATACATCACTCTGTATCACACTGTCAACTGGTAATGTGTATGTATCATAACCTAATGATCTTCTATCAAGATTGTTCAAATTTTGACCCTGGGGCCAAAAATGGCCCAGCCCTAGGGCTTATCAGTTTTTCTTTGGAAAACCTTTGAAAACCTTCTTCTCTGAAACTGTTTGGCCTAGATCATTAATATTTGACATGTAGCTTTGCGTTATGGTCCTCTACCAAGATTGTTCAAATTATGACCCCTGGGTCAAAATTGGCCCCGCCCTGGGGCTTATCAGTTTTACATAGACTTATATTGGAAAACCTTTAAAAATCTTCTTCTCTGAAACGGTAAGGCCCAAATCTTTAATATTTGACACATAGCTTTGGCTTATGGTCCTCTACCAAGATTGGTAAAATTATGACCCCCGGGCCCTCAGGCTTATTAGTTTTTAGCTCACCTAAGCCAAAGACAGATTTCAACCAAACATTACAGGAATGTTCCTTGGGTCAAGCTCTTTCAAATTTGTTCAAAGAATTAAAAACAATGTAGAACTCTGGTTGCCATGGCAACCAAAGTGAAAAAATAATGAAATCTTAAAAAATCTTCTTGTCTGAAACTACAAGGGCCAGATCTTAGATATTTGGCACATAGCATCATCTTCAGGTCCTCTATCAAATTTGTTCAAATTATGCCCCTGGGTTCAAAATTGGCCCGCCCCGGGGGTCACAGTTTTACATAGAGTTATATATTGAAATTTTCAAACGTCTTCTCCTCTGAAACTAATATGGTCAGAGCTTTGATATTTGGCATGGTGACACTTCTTGATGTCTTTTACCTATTTTGTTCAAATGGTTCTGGTCGATTGCATATCTAGGTCACCGGAGCTAAAAACAGATTTTTTCAATGGAATCTTAAAAAATGTTCTTGTCTGAAACTACAAGGGCCAGAGCTTAGATATTTGGCACATAGCATCATCTACAGGTCCTCTATCAAGTTTGTTCAAATTATGCCCCTGGGGTCAAAATTGGCCCCGCCCCTGGGGGTCACAGTTTTACATAGAGTTATATAGTGAACTTTTCAAACATCTTCTCCTCTGAAACTAATATGGCCAGAGCTTTGATATTTGGCATGGTGACACTTCTAGATGTCCTATACTAATATTGTTCAAATGGTTCTGGTCGGTTGCATATCTAGGTCACAGGAGCTAAAAATAGATTTTTTTCAATGAAAACTTAAAAATCTTCTAGTCTGAAACTACAAGGGCCAGAGCTTAGCTATGTGGCAGTCATAGCATCACCTACAGGTCCTCTATCAAGTTTGTTAAAATTATGCCCCTGGGGTCAAAATTGGCCCGCCCTGGGGGTCACAGTTTTACATTATATAGTTATATAGTGTAAATCACTGATATTTGCAAACAGTTTGGATACAGATCAGATGCCACATTATGCTGCATCTAATCTGGATCCAAACTATTTGCCACTTATTTTTCTTTAATTTAGAAAATGTGTAGTATGATTTTTTTTTTACATAATTCACATTCAATGTTTGTATAGCAGACAGCAATTCAGCATTATTAGAGTTATGACCCCAGCTGCAGAACTGGCAGAACTGTATTACATAACTGAACTCAGGTCAGCTGAGGTACACTGTAACAACAACATATAGGGTTAAATGCCTAAAAAGGCATATCTATTGAGTAAAGGCCTAATGTTTTTGTTTTATAGGTTTACAGTGATGATGGGAGGAGCTTGGTACCGGGAGCTTGTCAATGAAGTCCCTGGTATGGACAAAGAGGGGTTAGGTAAACTGGCCCTGGACACCCTGTTACAACAGCTACAGATATCTGCCACACCACTGAGAGTCAATGTTCATGTATTGAAGAACTGTATTCCGCAGTACTTGGTTGGACATAGCGAGGTGCTAGAGAACATATTTGGTATAATAAGGGATAGCAAGTTGCCCCTCAGCTTGGTTGGCTCTTCCTATAAGGGACCCAGTGTGAACGATTGCCTCCACAATTCAAAACTTGAGATGGAAAGAATAACAGGCTGTTCCTTCTGAGTGTTTTCATATGATAATGATTCTTAGTATTTAGACAGAAAGGCTGGAGCCAACAGTGTACGCGTCCCTTAAAGAAACTGAAAACCAAATGGTGTCATAAGAAATAATTTTTAAATGTATGTCACACCCTGATATAAACAGGTAATTCTTAGTTTATGCTCAGAAACTCTCTTTAGAATGCATTTTGTTTTAGTTTGGTTGGATTTACAGGGACAGAAAACAAAAATTAAGTCAGAAGTCTTAACCACTGGGCTAACAATCCGTTCATTTATTGACGGTCAATTTAACTTCTTTACTGTACAGTGATGGAGAAGACATTTTTAGCTAACCTGAGCCAAAGGCTCAGGATGAGCTATTGTGATCCCATTCAGTCCGTCATCGGGTGTCTGGCGTCCGTCGTACATCGTCCGTCGTACGTTCACATTTTCAAACAACATCTCCTCTGAAACCACTGAACCAATTTCAACCAAACTTTGTCAGAAGCATCAGTGACAAGGGGGATCTAAATCTTGTTCAAAGATTTTGGCTAGAGTTATTCCCCTTGCTGTGGGACCAGATTTTCTAACATGACCCTATAGACAACTTTTAATGCATAAGAAAATCTTAAAAAATCTTCTTCTCAGAAACCCAAAGGCCCAGACCTTTGATATTTGGTATGTATCATAACCTAATGATCTTCTACCAAGTTTGTTCAAAGTTTGACCCTGGGGCCAAAAATGGCCCGCCCTGGGGCTTATCAGTTTTTCTTAGGATAACCTTTAAAAATCTTCTCCTCAGAAACTGTATGGCCTAGATCATTAATATTTGATATGTAGCTTTTCCATATGGTCCTCTACCAATATTGTTCAAATTATGACCCCCGGGTCAAAATTGGCCCCGCCCGGGGCTTATCAGTTTTACATAGACTTATATTGGAAAACCTTTAAAAATCTTCTTCTCTGAAACCGTAAGGCCCAGATCTTTAATATTTGACATATAGCTTTGCGACCCCCGGGCCAAAAATTGGCACGCCCTCGGGCCTTTTAGTTTTTCATAGGAAAACCTTTAAAAATCTTCTTCTCTGAAACCGTAAGGCCAAGATCATTTATATTTGACATGTAGCTTTGCCCTATGGTACTCTAACAAGATTGTTCAAATTATGACCCCCCGGATCAAAATTGGTCCCGCCCGGGGCTTATCAGTTTTACATAGACTTATATAGGAAAACCTTTAAAAATCATCTTCTCTGAAACTGTAAGGCCCAGATCTTTAATATTTGACATATAGCTTTGCTTTGTGGTCCTCTACCAAGATTGTTTAAATTATGACCCCCGGGCCAAAAATTGCCACGCCCTCGGGCCTTTTAGTTTTTCATAGGAAAACCTTTAAAAATCTTCTTCTCTGAAACTGTAAGGCCAAGATCATTTATATTTGACATGTAGCTTTGCCCTATGGTACTCTAACAAGATTGTTCAAATTATGACCCCAGGTCAAAATTGGACCCGCCCCGGGGCTTATCAAAGTTATCAGTTTTACATAGACTTATATAGGAAAACCTTTAAAAATCTTCTTCTCTGAAACTATAAGGCCAAGATCTTTAATATTTGGCACATAGCTTTGCCTTGTGGTCCTCTACTACGATTGTTCAAATTATGACCCCTGGGCCAAAAATGACCCCGCCCATGGGGTTATTAGTGATTCATAGGAAAACCTTTAAAAATCTTCTCTGAAACCATAATACCCAGATCATTTATATTTGACATGTAGCTTTGCCCTATGGTCTTCTACCAAGATTGTTCAAATTATGACCCCTGGATCAAATTTGGCCCAGCCCTTGGGCTTATCAGTTTTACAATGACTTCTATAGGAAAACCTTTAAAAATCTTCTTCTCTTAAACTGTTAGGCCCAGATCTTTAATATTTGACATATACGTAGCTTTGCTATGTGGTACTCTACCAGGTGTGTTCAAATTATGACCCCCTGACTAAAATTGGCCCCGCCCTGGGCTTGTCAGGGTTTTTTTACGGGAAAACCTTTAAAAATCTTCTTCTCTTAAATCGTAAGGCCCAGATCGTCAATATCTGAGATGAAGCTTCGCATTGTGGTCCTCTTCCGAGATCAAATTATGACACCTGGGTCATAGCTATATCAAAATGTTGTCTTGCCCAGTCAGCTTCTAATGTTCTCAGTTGAGCGAAATGTGGCCCTCTGGGCCGCTTGTTTGAGTATACTATTCTATCTTATCTTTTGCAAATACATGTACACCATGTGGTTTTCAGTCTCTTTAAGGAGCAGTTTGAACAGGTTTACACTGTTTGCCATTCATTTTGCATATTTTGGACAAACTTCTGTGTGACAAAAGCAAAATTTGTTCAAATTTGAGTATAATTACAGCAGTTATACGGGGTTTCATGATTTTTACGGTTCTTGTTTTAATCCTTTCCGTATAGAAGCGCCTCTATTAGGGCATTTTCTTAATTGTCGTAGGGTACCTTAAGGATGCCAGGTCATCTGCAGTGCCCCTACGGTCCTCCGGACTAAGGGATAGGTGAAGGTGAAGGTGAACATTAAGGATGAAGTACATCCATAAGCAAAATTGCAAAAGTATCTTAACAATATTATCATGTTATAATATATAATATATTGGAAGAATTTGTTTATGACAAATGAAAAATAAATAAACAAATAAATAAACAAATATTTATTTATATGTATACCTTGTTGTTCATTTATCTGCAATACGGCCATTTGGAAAAGATGTGTCAAGGACATTTTATCTCAACTAAGCACGTAGTGGTCAGTGAGCTATTGTGATCACGCTGTGTCATGTGTGGTGTGCGTCCATGAACCTTTTGTTTTTGAACACAATATGAGCCACATTTTTAGTCCAATCTTGATCAAACTTGGTCAGAATGACCATAATGACAAAATCTAAGCAAAGTTTGAATATGGGTCATGTGGGGTCAATGTACGTCACTGTGTCAAATCTTAGAAATTAGCTTGTGAACACTTTCGTTGCCACAATTTAAGCCCAATTTTTATCAAACTTGGTCAGAATGACCATCTTGACCAAATGTTGGTCAAGTCCAAATATGGGTTATGTGGGGGCAAAAAGTAGATCATAAGGTCAAATCTATGAAAAAAGCTTGTGAAGACTCTAGAAGCCACAATTTAGTCAAATCTTTATCAAACTTCTTCAGAATGACCATCTTTACAAAATCTAGGTAAGGGCAGAATATGATCATTTGGGCTAAAAAAAAAAGGTCGCTAAGTCAAATCAAAGAAAAAGCTTGTGAACACTCTAGTAGCCACAGTTTAAGCCCAATCTTGACCAAACTTGATCTGAGTGACCATGATAGGCAAAGTTCTAATACAGTCATGTTGGGTCAAAAAGTAGGTCACTAGGTCCAATCTTGGAAAAAACCTGTTAACACTAGTAGCCTCCATTTTAGCCTAATCTCTATCAAACTTTGTCAGAATGACCATCTTGACAAATCTAGGTAGAATATAGTCATGCTTTGTCGAAAAAGTAGGTCACTAGGTCAAATGAGAGTAAGGGGAATCAACTGTTGGCCTTATCAAGCCAATTAACACAGATGAGTGAGTGATCCAGGGCCATAATTGCTCTCCTGTTTCATTTTAAGTCCTCTTCAAATGGAGACTCTCAGGACTCCTGCAATGTAGGCTGAGCGAAGTCCTCATTGTCTGAAAAAAAGAAAGATTCTGAATTGTACCTGGCTGCCCTTTCCCCATGCAGCATGGAGTAAGTACATGTGACCCCGTGCATCATGCAGGCAGCAAAGTTTGCAGTTGTCCTAGCTAAGCATCAAAGCTAGGCCCAGTTTCTTCAACAGCACAAGAAGTTAGGTTTTTTGTGTACAAAGGTTCAGTAAAACCTCTCTATTACTACAACGAAAAGAAGGCTAATTGATTGTATTAAAGACAGGTGACAGCTTAAAGCAAGGTGACAGTAAAACAGAAAGCCCCTAAAGGAGCGTTCTGTATTACTGTCACCTTACTTTAAGCAGTCACCTGTCCTAAACCCCTAACAATTAACTCCATTTAGTGGTCGTAAAAGAGAGGTTTACTGTAGTAGGGGGAACTATTTAGATAATTATCCCCTGCAGAAAGGCAGAGGGATACTGTTTAAGGTCTGTCCGTCCGTCCGTCCGCACGCACGAAAGGTCCTTTGTTGGGTAGGGAGAACAATAGATTCCATTCATTTCGTGATTGCCCTATTGTTATTGTTGGTTTTTAGCTCAGGGTGAGCTATTGCAATCCTTGATTGTCCGTCGTGCGTCGTGCGGTGTCAACAATTTTAGTGTTTACACTCTAGAGACCACAATTTTTATCCAATCTTTCTCAAACTTGCTCAGATGGTATATTGCCATAAGAGTTCAGATGAGTTCGATTATGGTTGAAATCGGACAAATAGCTCATGAGTTATCTACCTTTGAACTGCTGAAAATGCCATATTTAACAGTGTTTACACTCTAGAGGCCACAGTATTTATCCAATCTTTCTAAAACCTGCCCAGATTGTATATGACCATAAGAGTTCGGAAGAGTTCGATTTTGGTTGAAATCTGACAAATAGATCAAGAGTTATCTACCTTTGAATTGCTGAAAATGCCATATTTAACGGTGTTTACACTCTAGAGGCCACAGTATTTATCCAATCTTTCTTAAACCTGCCCAGATTGTATATGACCATATAATAGTTCGGATGAGTTTGATTTTGGTTGAAATCGGACAAATAGATCAAGAGTAATCTACCTTTGAATTGCTGACAATGCCATTTTTAACGGTGTTTACACTCTAGAGTTCACAATTTTTATCAAATCTTTCTTAAACTTGCTCAGATTGTATATTACTATAAGAGTTCAGATGAGTTTGATTATGGTTGAAAGCAGACTTATAGGTCGAGAGTTATATACCTTTGAATTGCTGAAAATGCCATATTTAACGATGTTTACACTCTAGAGGCCACAAATTTTATCCAATCTTTCTCAAACTTACTCAGATTGTATATTACCAGAAGACTTCGGATGAGTTCAATTTTGGTTGTAATCGGATCAATAGGTCTAGAGTTATCTACCTTTGAATTGCTGAAAATGATATATTTAACAGTGTTTACGCTCTAGAGGCCACAATATTTATCCAAGCTCTCTTAAACTTGCCCATATTGTATATGACCATAAGAGTTGGAAAAAGGGTGATTATGGTTGGAATCAGACAAATAGATCAAGAGATATCTACCTTTGAATTGCTGAAAATGCCATATTTTACAGCGTTTACACTCTTGCAACTACAGTTTTCAATGGATTTTGATTATACTTGTACACAAAGGATGTAGCTATACGTTCTCGAAGGAGTGCAATTATTGTTGAAATGTAATCATTGTGGCAATAGTTACCTGCCCTTGATATACTTTGAAATGCTAGAAAAAGGCTTAATTTCAGTATTGTTTAGGCTCTAGTTATCTGCCTTTGATGTACTCTACTATACTACAGTAGGTCGACAAACTTGAATGGATTTAGAATAAAACGGGTGAAATTCAAAGGTAAAGCTATCAGGCTTCATTACAAATGGTGAGCGATATCAGGGCCTTCAGGCCCTCTTGTTTTTGTCTTGTTTTTGGGTACTTTTAAACAAAAGAAAAACCCAACAAGTGCCCAAATGTAAGGACGTCCGTGCGTGCGTCTGTCACGTTTTCCGTCTGCAACTGTATCTCCGAAACCGATGAACAGATTTGGATGAAACTTGGTATACTTATTTGTCATCATAGGAGCACCGTGGGAAATCAAATTTTATCCCCTGCCGAAAGGCAGAGGGATACTGTTTTAGGTCTGTCCGTCCGTGCGTGCGTCCGTCATGTTTTCCGTCCGCAACTGTATCTCCGAAACCGATAAACAGATTTGGATGAAACTTGGTATACTTATTTGTCATCATAGGAGCACCGTGGGAAATCAAAAAAATTTCAGAAAATTATAGGAATTTATGAGTTATCTGCCCTTTTTGTGTTAAAAATGCCATATTTAACAGTTTTTACACTCTAGCAACTACAGTATTCAACATATTTTGTTTATACTTGCACACAATGTCTATAAGTACAAGTTCTTGCAGGTGTGCAATTATTGTAAAAAAAGGATACTTGTGACAAGAGTTATCTGCCCTTGATGTACTTAGAAATGCTAGAAAATGCTTTATTTTGGTATTGTTTACATACTAGAGCCTATAAATATGCATGGATTTTTTAAAAAACTTTCTTGAATTATGTATGGCTATTAGTTTTCAAATGAATTTGATTATTGTTGAAAACGGAAAAATTAGTCGTGAGTTATCTGCCCTTGATAAGTAAAAAAAGCCATATTTAACTGTTTTTACTCTCTGGCAACTACAATTATGAATGGATTTAAATGATACTTGCACACGATGTCTATAAGTAAAAGTTCTTGAAGGTGTGCAATTATTGCCAAAAAAGGATACTTGTGGCAAGAGTTATCTGCCCTTGATGTACGTTGAAATGCTAGAAAATGCTTTATTTTAATATTGTTTACATCCTAGTATCTATAAACATGCATGGATTTTGATAAAAAAAATTCTTAAACTATGTATGGCTATTAGTTTTCAAATAATTGTTATCATTTTTGAAAAAGGAGAAACTAGTCAACAGTTATCTGCCCTTGATGAGTCAAAAAAAACATATTTAACAGTTTTTACCATCTAGAAACTAAAGTCTTTAATGGATTTTGATTTAACTTACACATGATGTATATGAATATAAGGGTTGCAATTATTGTCAAAATAGGATACTTTGTGGCAAGAGTTATCTGCCCTTTATGTACTTAGTAATGCTCAACATGGCTTTATTGTTTACATGCTATTGTGTACAAATGTGAATGGATTTTGAAAAAAAAATTAAATCATATATGGCTATTATTTATAGAATGAGTTCAATTATTATCGAAAATGTGCAAATTAGTCAAGAATACTCTGCCCTTGATGAGTTGAAAATGTGTTTACACTCTAGTAAATTCTACAGTTCTGAATTTTTTTTAATAATACTTGCACACAATTATAAGTTCTTGAAAGTGTTTAATTACTGTTGAATTTGAATCAAGAGTTACCTGCCCCTGTCATACTTAGATTTATAATGCTACAAACAGCTTTATTTTTTGTATTGTTTAGGCTTTAAAATGTACAAAATTGAATGGATTTTATAAAACTTTGTAAAAAGCTTTTGAATGTTGATCTTTAAAGACAGGTGATCACCATTTGCCCCTTCCTCCCACAATAAAGTTTGCCACTTTCTTCTGGACAATCGCTGCGGCAGGGGATATCAACTCTAAGGTGCTTGTTTGAACTGAATTTAGGTGTTACCTCCTAGTCCTAGTCCAGCCCAATTGTATCAGTAATCCCATTCTACAACAACACTCAATGGGAGATAAGGAGTGTGTGTTGTTCGGAGGGAGTTGTTATAGGGAGGGAAAATGACTTACATTAATTTTGCAAACAGCTTAAATCCAGATCAGATGCAGCATGACGCAACGTCTGATCTGGATTCAAGCTGTTTGTCACTCGTCATTGGGTTTTTTCTGTCAAAATGTCCAAGTATTTGACTGAGAAAAACAGCAGATGACAATTTTAAGCAGAATATATTGCAGCCATGAAATGCATAATTATTTTGTTTTGTGAACAGCGGCAAGCACTGTTGTAAGGAGGAAATCGTGCGTTGTTAAGAGGGACATCATAGGGAGGGAGCACTGTAACATAAATGCAAATGTGTATGTTGATTCAGTCACTTTGATGTCAGAGTCGGTTACATTACTGTGTAAGTGTTGAATTTGTAACTGGCAAAAAGCATTGTCCATGTACTTGGACATCCCTCTCAACCAGCTTGAAAGTGCACAGGGTTAAAATTTGCCTAGCTATCGCATCCATGACCATCCCACAGGTGGCCAGAACATAGCGTGGTGATTGTTGCCTAAAATGACGAAAAAAATATAATAGATCTACCCAATAAATGAGTATACATGTATCATAAGGACCAGAACATCTAGGGGTGTCCGATCTTCCTCAAACTTGCTCAGATTGTATATAAGAGTTCGAATGAGTTTGATTATGGTTGAATCAGACCAATAGGTCAAGAGTTATCTACCTTTGAATTGCTGAAAATGTCATATCTTACAGTGTTAACACAGAGGCCACAATTTTTATCCAATCTTTCTCAAACAGGCTCAGATTGTATATGACCATAAGCTCCCGGATGAGTTCGAAAATGGTTGAAATCGGACCATTTGGTCAAGAGTTATCTGTTCTTGATGTGTTGAAATTGCCATATCTAACAGTTTTTATACGCCCACCTCTAAAGGTGGTCGTATATTGGCGTGGCCCTGTCTGTTCCTCCGTGAGTATGTTTGTTCCTCCGTTCGTTCGTCCTTCAACAATTTGTTTGTCCCGAGTTTTCTCGGAAAACAATTGAAGTGATACTAATGAAACTTCACACATATGTTATATGCATAAAGATCTGAAGCTTAGTCGAGTTTGAGGATCATTCGATTTAGCGTTACAGAGTTATATGCCCTTGATGTACTCAAATATGCTATAAAAAGCTTGTCCGGAGTTTTCTCCTTAAACTATTAATGGGATATTAATGAAACTCCAATCAAATATTACATGTATATGCATAAAGATCTGCCCTTGATGTACTCAAATATGCTATAAAAAGCTTGTCCGAATTTTATTCGTAAAACTATTGAAGGGATACCAATGAAACTTCACACAAATGTTATATGCAGAAAGATCTAAAGCTGTGAAGAGTTTGAGGTTCATTAAAGTTTTTGTTACAGAGTTATCTGCCCTTGATGTACTCAAGTATGCTATAAAAAGCTTGTTGGGAGTTTTCTCGGAAAACTATTTAAAGGATATTCATGAAACTTCACACAAATATTATATGCATAAAGATGTGAAGTTCAGTCAAGTTTTAGATTTATTTCATATTTCATTTGTTATCTGCCCTTGATGTACTCAAATATGCTATAATGGGCTTATTTGACAAATTGGCAGTGTTAACACACTAAGCAACTACAGTTTTGAATGGATTTTGATTACATTTGTCCACAGTATAATCATAGAAGTATAAGTTTATGAAAAGGTTGATTATTATTGAAATCGTATCATTGTGTCAAGAGTTATCTGCCCTTTGTGTACTAAGATATGCTAGTAAATGCCTTTTTTTAGTATTGTTTATGCTCCCAGAGCTCTTAAATGTCTACAAATTAGAATAGATTTTGATAAAAATATATTTTTCATTGCCAGGGGGCGTTTAAGGTATCGTTTGCGGTGCTCTCGTTACACTCTAATAACTACAGTTTTCAATGGATTGTTCCTATTGCACACAATGTATATAGATATCAGTTCTCGAAGGAGTGCAATTATTGTTGAAATCTGACCATTGAATTTGTGGATAGAGTAAGCTGCCCTTTATATAGATCTATTTGAAATGCTAGAAAAGGCCTTATTTCAGTATTGTTTACGTTCTAGTTATCTGCTCTTGGTGTAATCAACTATACTAGAATAGGTCGTATTCTACAAATTTGAATGTATTTAGATTAATATGGTTGAAACTGAAGGGTAAAGCTATCAGGCTTCATTACAAAAGATGAGCGATATCAGGGCCTTCAATGCCATCTTGTTTTGTCATTTAGGCCACAAATACCCCATTAGTTCTGGCCCTCTGCGATCCCTCCCAACTAGGCTAAAAGCAGCGGGAACTTTAGCATGGCTGCCGTAAGTAGGTCTTAAAAAAAAAATCTATTTTTCAAGCGCTATTAAGGCACATTCTGCTTTAAGCTACCATCCGCTTAGTCCTAACCCGGCATATTTTACCCTCTATGTCCTATGCGTATCGAAAATGATAAACATTTCGGCTGTGAAATCATCAAAACGTTCGTTTTTTGTTACATCCTGTTTTATTTTCTGAGTAACACTCTCTAGTCTGTTGTTTGTGATATTTCATAACGTTTTTTATCAAAAGAACTGCAGTTGATATATCTTAGAAATAAACCGTATATATACCTTAAAACCAAGGTCGTTACGTTTCTCTCACCTTGTATTCCTAATTGCAGAAAGCTTCAGAGACAGAAACAAATTAGCGTCAAGAAGATATTCTCTATGTATATGCAGTACAGAGAAAGAAATTAGCGTCAAGAAGATTTTCTCTATGTACATGCAGTACAATCAGCGTCAAGAAGATTTTCTTTATGTACATGCAGTACAGAGAAAGAAATTAGCGTCAAGAAGATTTTCTTTATGTACATGCAGTACAGAGAAAGAAATCAGCGTCAAGAAGATTTTCTCTATGTATATGCAGTACAGAGAAAGAAATTAGCGTCAAGAAGATTTTCTCCATGTACATGCAGTACAATCAGCGCCAAGAAGATTTTCTTTATGAACATGCAGTACAGAGAAAGAAATTAGCGTCAAGAAGCTTTTCTCTATGTACATGCAGTACAGAGAAAGAAATTAGCGTCAAGAAGATTTTCTCTATGAACATGCAATACAGAGACAGAAATTAGCGTCAAGAAGATTTTCTCTATGCACATGAAACACAGAGAAAGAAATTAGCGTCAAGAAGATTTTCTCTATGAACATGCAATACAGAGACAGAAATTAGCGTCAAGAAGATTTTCTCTATGTACATGCAGTACAGAGAAAGAAATTAGCGTCAAGAAGATTTTCTCTATGAACATGCAGTACAATCAGCGTCAAGAAGATTTTCTTTATGTACATGCAGTACAGAGAAAGAAATTAGCGTCAAGAAGATTTTCTTTATGTACATGCAGTACAGAGAAAGAAATCAGCGTCAGGAAGATTTTCTCTATGTATATGCAGTACAGAGAAAGAAATTAGCGTCAAGAAGATTTTCTCTATGTACATGCAGTACAATCAGCGTCAAGAAGATTTTCTTTATGTACATGCAGTACAGAGAAAGAAATTAGCGTCAAGAAGATTTTCTCTATGAACATGCAATACAGAGACAGAAATTAGCGTCAAGAAGATTTTCTCTATGCACATGAAACACAGAGAAAGAAATTAGCGTCAAGAACGTGTCTTCAAAGCTTATGCGATCCCGCCTTGAACCAAAACCGCCAGCCAGATGCAAGTTACGGATAAGGGGTAAATCCAAAGAATCTGCCAGACAATTCCATGCTAGCTGATCAGGATTTACACCATCGCCGTATGGGCTACAAGAAGATCAGAAATCTAATACTAGTAAACCGTAACAAATATGTACAATAACGCATTTATGTACAGTCAAAATTCAATATTCCGAACTCGCCTAAGTCGAGTATATCTGTATTCCAAAGCCCACAAGTTGCTAAACACGTTTGAACCTTGAAACACGGACATGTTCGACCTAAACAATCTAGAAATAATGAAATCCAGAAACGCAAGAAAATTCGGGTTAAGCGAGTTTGGGATATCAAAATCCGTCTGTAGATCTAGTAGATCTAGATATACACCACACATTTTACACAACATCGGATACTCCATAATTAGATCTACAGATATATAAAAAGTTAAATAGATCTAGAATTTTCAGTCGGAATAATGATAAAACAACTCAATATTATTAATTAAAGCTTATTATACATCTTATATGGTTTTTTCCATTCTTGACGCTGTTTTTAAGCTTCTTGACGCTCCTAAAGCTTCTTGTCGCTAATTAGGGAGACCGCTCTAGTTGTGAACGACCAAGGGTATTGTAAGTACGCTCCCTGGGTTTGACGACTTAGACTTGATGTTACCGCGTAACTAATTTGTATCTTAAAACTCCCTTATAACTGCATTGAATTACTTCATACTTTCAAGTTTGAGACAACACCCCTTTGGACAACACCTTTCAATAAACCGTATATACCTTAAGCCAAGGTCGTAACGTTTCTCTCATATTCTCATCTAGTAATAATCTATAATAGGGGACAATGTTGTAATGTATTCTTAAAAGCAGATTTCAAGCCTTTTCCCCAAATTGTAATTTGGTGAAAGAATTTCCCCGAAATACCGTGCATATTATTCCTTCGAACTCTTATTTCACATGTCCAGAAGCTGTCTCCCAAACAAAAGCTCTGATTGAGAATATCCACTCTCTATTGACGTTACCCTGTATACTAGTAGGTCAATATTATAGGAGTCATTTGGTCAGCTATTGCTTTAGAAAATATTCTCAGTTCCAGATTAGACGTCTGAAGGGCCCGTTTCATAAAACTTCGTACGACAAGTCAACTGTTGTCATAAGTCAGATTATAAAAGTCGCAATTATTTATTTCTCCATCTAATCCTGTCTTGTGACTTCTCTTTGGAATCGTCTTGAAAAGAAAACAAAATATCAAAGCTTTAGGCCTCACGGTTTGGCACAAGCATATTTAAGAACCATTTAAGTGTAAAGAAAGGGAGAAAGTGGGGATAGTTGGATGGGAAATAGAATTACATGGTCCATGTGAGAGAAGAAATTAGTTTAGCAAAAACATAATTCATTTTTCACACATACAAAGGTAGGCTACTTAGCGGAAGCTGTTTTATCTTTACCCAGCCGGCAATTTCCCATTTTGCAGCCGATTTAAATTTACATTGTATTTCTTATAGTATACAAAATGGCAACAGCTGTAGTTATTGGAGGAGGAATAAGTGGACTAACAGCTGCACATTATCTTCATAAATCATCGCAATTTTCAAGAGTATGACAGTTATAGATGTTTTTCTCACCATGTGTTGTTGAAGTTTATGCTATTCGGATAGGTCATACAGTTCGGATCATTAGGACTAAAATTTAAATAAGTCATTCAGGAGATTGAGCATGCTATAAACCGGTGTATAATATGCGCATCATTTATTATTTTAGAAAAAAACACACCACTTATTATAACTGAACTGTGTATAGAATTGTGTGAGGCATAAATTTGATTTGATAGGCAGTGGCTATAGGCTATGGAACCAGTGTTACAGGACCGGTGCTTGTTAATATCCTATAATTAATAGTAAACAGTTTCCTATTTCTTACTCAGATGACCCGCACGGTATCAGAAATATGCCGCTACCCAGTACAATTAAACTCAAAAAAATGTATGGACATTTTTCAATGATATTTAGTCAATATTGTGGTAACATTGGAATTATAGATTTTTCTGTTGTCCGTCTGTCTTTCAGTCACCTATTTACAGTCCCGTAGGAAGCAAATTCCAAACAGGTATAAGGCGAACATAAATCTATGTAAAAAATTACTCCAAATGACCACAAATTATTAATCTAATTTTAGGCAGGTTGCCTTCCAGCTATTAAACACTAACATCTATCCTACCCACTCCTATTAGTGTACTCACTCTTCATTCCTAGGGGGGTCTGCGGCATGCTCCCCCTGGAAATTTTTTATTCCTAGATGGCCTCTGGTGCGTTCTGGGGGCGTTTTGCGCATTTAAAACAGGTAAAATACTAATAAAAATCTATGTAAATTTTCAACTTAAAATAACAAATTACATGTATTAATAATATAGGATATTTTTTTACATTGTCTTCCGGCTATTAGCCTAAAAGCCTACCCCTACCCCTCCTTATTAGTGTACACACTGTTACTAGAGGGTCCAGGGCATGCTCCCCGGGATGTTTTTAGCTCACCTGGCACGTAGTGCCAAGGTGAGCTTTTAAGATCGCTGGATGTCCGTCGTCCGTCGTCTGTCTGTCTGTCCGTCCGTCCACAATTGTTCGTTAACACTCTAGCAGGTTCAAATCTCATTCGATCTTGATGAAACTTGGTCACAATGTTTGCCTAAATAAAATCTAGGTCAAGTTCGAATGTGGGTCATGTCCGGTCAAAAACTAGGTCACTAGGTTAAATTATCGTAAAACCTTGTTAACACTCTAGAGGCTACAAATTTCATTGGATCATCATGAAACTTCATCAATATGATTGCCTTAATGAAATCTAGGCCAAGTTCGAATGTGGTTATGTCCGGTTAAAAACTAGGTCACTAGGTCAAATTATCGAAAAACCTTGTTAACACTCTAGAGACTACAAATTTCATTGGATCTTCATGAAACTTCATCAATGTGATTGCCTCAATGAAATCTAGGTCAAGTTTAAATGTGGGTCATGTCCGGTCAAAAACTAGGTCACTAGGTCAAATTGTCGAAAAACATTGTTAACACTCTAGAGGCTACAAATGTCATTGGATCTTCATGAAACTTCATCAATATGATTGCCTGAATGAAATCTAGGCCAAGTTCGAATGTGGGTCATGTCCGGTCAAAAACTAGGTCACTAGGTCAAATCTTCGAAAAAACTTGTTAACACTCTAGAGACTACAAATTTCATTGGATCTTCATGAAACTTCATCAAAATGTTTGCCTCAATGAAAAGTAGGTCAAGTTTAAATGTGGGTCATGTCCGGTCAAAAACTAGGTCACTAGGTCAAATTATCGAAAAACATTGTTAACACTCTAGAGGCTACAAATTTCATTGGATCTTCATAAAACTTCATCAATATGATTGCCTCAATGAAATCTAGGCCAAGTTTGAATGTGGGTCATGTCCGGTCAAAAACTAGGTCACTAGGTCAAATCATCCAAAAACTTCGTTAACACTCTAGAGACTACAAAATTCATTCAATCTTCATGAAACTTGAACAAAATGTGTGTCTCATTGAAATCAAGGTCAAGTTAGAATGAGGGTCATGCCCGGTCAAAAACTAGGTCACACGGTGTACATGGTTACATGGTTACCAGGTGAGCGATTTAGGGCCATAGTGGCCCTTGTTTATTTATAGATGGTCATTGGTGCATTCTGGGGGCGTTTTGCTCATTCAAAGCAGGTAAAATACTAACATAAATCTATGTAAAAAATCTGCAACCAATATTGGCAAAATTATTGGGGGGGCATGGCCCCCCGTGCCCCCCTGTTCCTACGGGCCTGTTTTATGCCCCCAGAATCTACGATTAGGGAATATAGTTTTTGTCCTGTTTGTTTGCTTGTCCGTCTGTCTGTGCCAAAAACCTTAACCTTGGCTATAACTCTTGCATTTTTGCACCTGGGCCTTTTATACTTTGCATATGTATTTCCTGTATCAAGACCTTTCCAACCATACACAACTTTTTGACCTCGTGGCCATGACATTTGACCTACTTTTGTTAATTTCTTTAAATGGCTATACATTTGCACCAGTAGGCCCAGGGCTTTATGTTTTGTTTGTATATTTCTTGTGTCAAGACCTTTCCAACCATATCAACATATTTGACCTTGTAACCTTGACCATAGACCTATTTAATCACCAAAAACCTTAACCTTGACTCTAATAATTATTGTGCATTTTAACACCTTGGCCTAGCATGCTTTGCATGTGTATTCCTCGTGTTTAGACCTTTCTCCAACCACACAAACCTTTTTACTTTGTGACCTTGACCTTGACATTTGACCAAGTTTTGTTAATTATTTTAAATAGCTATAACCTTTATGCCAGTAGGCACAGGTATTTCTTATTTTTCATGTATATTTCTTGTGTCAAGACCATAATGTCCAACCATACCAACATCTTTGACCATGTGACCTTGACCTTCAGTTAATCAAACTTTAACCAAAAACCTTAACTTATGTATTTTTGCAGGGCTGCCATTTCTCCGGATTTTTCCTAAATCTTAGGATTTTTTCGGCGGAGCTGACTGTTTTCTATTTAGACACACTTTAATATTTGGCCACACATTTCAACCAATAATATTTGATCAGAAATTTAGAATAAAGAGCACCTGTTGAAACTGAATAGTCTGATTGGATAGTAGCCAGGGCTCCAGATAAGGGAATTGTTTCAAAACTTAAAATCTTTATTTGTGCATTAAACCCTGTGGTGTCACTATACATATGAATTGTCTCTTCAAGACAATATGAATTGTCTCTTCAAGACAATCAAAATGAGTGGTAATACCATAGGGTTTGGTGCTAAAAGAGGTGAAAAAATGTGATTTGTTTAGTTTACTCACTCTTATCTGGAGCCCTGTAGGCTGGTTTATGTCCCATTACAGTTTTACATGATGTGGACTGTGGGTGTAAAATTTAGAGATACAGGCTGTCTGTTTACTACACTATAGGCCACAGAATTAACAAAATTATGCTATGATCTGAAATCTATTTATAGATATACAGAGGAAGCTAGGTGTTTCATAATTGTTTACAACCAATTTGTTTTAATTGTTAACTATTTGTACACATTTGCCATACATTAAAAGCAATATTTTATATATGAATAGCCTCAAGTGAGTTAAACACAATTGTGTTGTTTCATCATTATTTACAAGAGTGAAGTACAGTAGATTGTTGTATCTGTACATTTGTGTATGCTATAGTTTGTTTCAAGAAACTCTATGAATGGAACAATAGATTAATGTGAGGATCTCCTACCAGTAGCTAGGATATGAGTTAAATTATTGTTTTGTTTTGCATTTCTGTACATGATAGTTTTGCATTTTAAATAAAAGTTACTGTTTCAATTGAATACTTGTATTTTTTGCTTTTCAATCCAAGATATATATTCTTTGAAAACCTCAATTTAATTCAATTTTGCACACCCATCTATATAGCCTTAGTTCAACCACTCATTCCGCCGAATATCTTTTTTAAAGATATTTCTTGTTTCCTAGTACATGGTAGCTTAAAACAGACTGAAAGTAAAGCAGAATGCGCCTTAAGGCTTTAAAGGGACTCTCAACCGGATGGTGTACTTGTCAAAATAAAATAAAATACTCAAATAAAAGCAAATTTGTGGCATTATTTGGCTTCTGACATTAAAAAAATATGATCAGTTCAAAAAAATTCGCAAGAATCGGCACCGAATCTTAGTTTTTTAAGATATTTTCCATCGTTTTTCTATAGCGTTAGCTAACGGTATAGTTGTTGTTGTTGCTTCTTTACACGGGCTCAGACATAAACCCGAGACGAATAAAGTAGTAAAAGTACTATCGATCGCTACTAGTGAAGTACGTTAATTCGCTTCTATATATGTAGAGAGCGCTGGTAGCCGAGGTAGTATAGGAGCTTCCTCATTTTTTCACGTTTCTCTCCGCATGGAGGGTCACGGGTTCGAATCCCATCAGGGCTTCTTCTTTTTCTTTTTTTTGAAATGGATTTTTTAACAGAATTTATTATCCTAAACTAAATCTTACCCATTTATATAAGCATTTGACATATATTTACAAATTACTATTTTTAATGCTAAATCCGGTTGCGAGCCTCTTTAAGCATCCATGTGTCAACAAAACTAGAAACATGCGATGGGTAAAAGGTACGGTTCGTAAAATCACACTTGAAAAATGCAAACTTGGAAATCTTAGGATTTTTTTATGTCAACTTATGGCAGCCCTGTTTTTGCACCTGGGCCTTTTAGACTTGGCATGTGCCTTCCTCTTGTTGAGACCTTTCCAACCATACAAACATTTTGACCTTTTGACCTTGACATTGACATTACATTACAGAACATGATGCTGGCTGGGGACATTTGTGTTTCACAAACCAAACACATTGCTTTTCATCTGATCTTCACAAAACTTTCTGAAAATGTTTGTAGACATAAAATGGAGACCAAGCTCGATAACCAAATCATACTAGGCCATTTGGAGTTATGGCCTTAAATAAATTGAATTCCTCGAAAATGGCGCTTTTATGACGCTCCACAACAGTTTCCCCTCTCTTACTCATACAGTTTACATTCCCCGCCCTGACCATCGGGCATTGGTGTAACTGGGACACACTCTTGTTTGTTAGCTCACCTGAGCCAAAGGCTCAAGGTGAGCTATTGGGATGGCCCTGTGTCCGTCGTCGTCCGTCGTCGTTAACAATTACTTCAAATGACATCTCCTCCTATACCGCTGAACAGATTTCAACCAAACTTTACAGAAATGTTCCTTGGGTCAAGTTCTTTCAGATTTGTTCAAAGAATTAAAAACAATGCAGAACTCTGGTTGCCATGGCAACCAAAGTGAAAAAATAAGGAAATCTTAAAAAATCTTCTTGTAAAAAACTACAAGGGCCAGAGCTTAGATATTTGGCACATAGCATCACCTACAGGTCCTCTATCAAGTTTGTTCAAATTATGCCCCTGGGGTCAAAATTGGCCCCGCCCCTGGGGTCACAGTTTTACATAGAGTTATATACTGAAAATTTCAAATGTCTTCTTCTCTGACACTGATATGACCAGAGCTTTGATATTTGGCATGGTGACACTTCTAAATGTCCTTTACCTATTTTGTTCAAATGGTTCTGGTCGGTTGAATATATAGGTCATAATTCACATTCAATATATGTATAGCAGACAGCAATTCAGCATTATCAGAGTTAGACCCTATAGCCACATTTCCTACTGGCAGAGTTACATCAGGAGCCTTCTGTATTGCTTTTCACCTGAATGACTAAATACGTCTGTTTAATTCTGTTCTGTATTTTAATTTATGTATAGTGCTATGATCTTTTTCCAAAGTTTCAAGTATGGATTTAATTGATCTTAAGGCAGATTACCAGGATGCTTTCACTACTACACATGTTTATTAAATGTACATTTGTATATATCATCTTGTGTATGGGCCGGTGGCCTTAGTACAATAAATGTTGAACTGAACTGAACTGAACATAACTGAACTCAGGTCAGCTGAGGTTTACTATAACAGCAGCATATGGTGTAGACTAGCTACTAGTCTGATAAATATATTATTTTTGATAATGTATTCTGTTTTTCAATGGTTTGTCATTGTGACTTATTCCTGCCACAGAGTCCGGCACAGATTTATATATGATTCTGGCTAGGAACAGACAACCCAGTATGAATAAAAGGAAATAAGTATGAACTATAATATCATATGGACTGGTGCCAGTCTACATATGGTGTTGTCTGCTACATTTTTTATGCCCCTGCAGTTGGGGGCATATTGTTTTTGTCTGTCTGCTTTTTTTTGTCTGTTTGTCAATTTGTTTGTCTGTCAGTCCACAACTTTAATCTTAGCCATAACTTTGTTAAAGTTATAAACTTTATAACTTAGGTCATGTTCTGCAAGGTCAATGTCATTTTTGAGTTATTTCCCAGTGTCATATTTTCTTGTCTTTGAGATAACTCCAGTTCTACTGATGTTAACCCATTACCCCATACATATGCCTTTTTACGCATTTAATGTATTACTCCTCTAAAGAGAATAATTCCACTTTATACAGTCATAAAAATGTAAGATATAAGAAATGGTATCTTATAATATCTTAGTAGATGATAACTTAAAGCAGGTTGAAAGTAAAGCAGAATGGGCAATAAATAATCATATGGAAATACATGTAGCTTGATAAGAAGAAGTGTCATGGATAAGGGCCATAACTCTGCCAACAATATTTTTTTAAGTTATTCCAATTTGTCATGGGTTTTTTGTCTGGAAGATAATTCCATTTACAGCTATATTAAAATGTTGTCTTGTCTATTACGCTAAGGCACAATGACCTCAGGTGAGCGAATTAAGGGCCATGGCCCTCTTGTTTCCATAAAAACAGCTTTTTATACCCCCTCAAACGAAGTTTGGGGTGGTATACTGGAATCACAATGTCCGTCCGGTCGTCCGTTGGTCCTGCTTGTCCGGAGCATAACTTCCAAAGTATAAGAGCTATTGACTTCAAACTTCATATATAGTTCTATAGATCTCATTAACTAGGAGTGCAGTGCGCAAAATTGACCCCGCCCCGGGGCTTATCAGTTTTACATAGACTTATATAGGAAAACCTTTAAAAATCTTCTTCTCTGAAACTGTAAGGCCCAGATCTTTAATATTTGACATATAGCTTTGCCTTGTGGTCCTCTACCAAGATTGTTCAAATTATGACCCCCGGGCCAAAAATGGCCCCGCCCTCTGGCTTATCAGTTTTTCATAGGAAAACCTTTAAAAATCTTCTTCTCTGAAACTGTAAGGCCTAGATCATTTATATTTGACATGTAGCTTTGCCTTAAAGTCCTACTGTATGGCCTAGATCTTTAATATTTCACATATAGCTTTGCCTTGTGGTCCTCTACCAAGATTGTTCAAATTATGACCCCCGGCCAAAAATTGCCACGCCCTCGGGCCTATTAGTTTTTCATAGGAAAACCTTTAAAAATCTTCTTGTCTGAAACTGTAAGGCCAAGATCATTTATATTTGACATGTAGCTTTGCCCTATGGTACTCTACCAAGATTGTTCAAATTATGAACTGTTGATCAAATTTGGCCCCGCCCCGGGGCTTATCAGTTTTACATAGACTTATATAGGAAAACCTTTAAAAATCTTCTACTCTGAAATTGTAAGGCCCAGATCTTAATACATTTTTGTGTTTGACATATAGCTTTGCCTTGTGGTTCTCTACCAAGTGTGTTCAAATTATGACCCCCGGGCCAAAATTGGCCCCACCCAGGGGCTTATCAGTTTTTATAGGAAAACCTTTAAATATCTTCTTCTCTTAAACCGTAAGACCCAGATCATTAATATCTGACATGTAGCTTCGCATTGTGGTCCTCTACCAAGATCAAATTATGGCACCTGGGTCAAAGCTATATCAAAATGTTGTCTTGCCCAGTCAGATTCTATGGTACAGTGTCCTCAGGTGAGCGAAATGTGACCCTCTGGGTCTCTTGTTTATATTATACCAGGCTATAATTGAAGCCATCGAAGTAGGGTTTATGTTTTAAAATCAAGATGTATATATACTGAGCTAGAAAATGTTCATAGCGTTCTAAAGCATAATTTCATATTCTCAGTATGAGTCAGTAAATTGTCATAAGTAGCAAAAATAAGAAATGTTAGTTTTAAAAAATAGATTTTTTTAAAAAGGTATTTTAACCTTTCAATTGAAATGAAATTTTATTTATATTAAAATTCAGTTATATGCTGATACATTCAAGAACATAAATTATCTCTTGCTTAAACAAACGCTTTCTCGGTCATTTTACCGGTAAATCACGCGTCAGATTTCCCGTTGGGTGCCTTAATTGCGTAGATTACGTGACTAGATAGGTGGTTTATTCCGAAGCTGTCAGAGATAATTTACGACTTTTACCGTATTAAAATCGTTATTTTTATATGATTGGCTTTGTTAATTTGGGGCGGAGTTTAACGAAATGGTTGATGATAAGCTGGGTCATGTTATTTGTTGAAAAAGAAGGTCTTAGTTGAATACCGGGCAGTCACGAGAGCCTAATTGACACATCAGTCAGTTAATTGGAGTTTCCGGCATTACATAATTTGAAGCAAGCGGTATTTTTTAACACCCCTAACTTTCGCAGTTGGGGTTCGATTTTCGTGCGGTTTAAATCAGATGAAAGGGTATTATCTCCCCGAGGGAACTCTATCTCAGAAATTTTATAAGTAGCTCAAGTGGTCCGTTATAAAGCGTTACGTAATAGTGGTCGACTTTAAACCGTAAAAAAACTTTGATGTAACATATCAAAGGTTTGAAGCAGTATTTTGAAAATCTGAGACACGGATCCCTAGATATGTTTATAAAGAGTATTTTGGGCAATTTTAATCATGTTACAAAAAAAGATGGCTTTGATATCGTTGTTTGATTTTTTTTTTTTTAAATGTTCTTATAAAATCGTAAAAAATTAAAATATTTTTTTGTAAATTGGCATATTCTGATGAGATGTGTACCATTTTCACCCGTCAGCTATAAAATTGGGGGGAAAATCATCAATCACGACAATAAATTAGAAAAATCCGCTTGCAGTATCGATCCTAAACAGCTACCTTAAACATATGTGGGTAGATATTGGAATTGCAGTGTTGTCTACCACTTTCAGTCCAATTTAACCTTGACCTCTTTCATTAATAACTGGAAAACCTTGTTGGGAGCATTTCTCCTATACCGTATATCATCAACTACAGTGTTTTCTCTCTTCAAAGGCCCATTCCCAACAACCCGAATTCCCTCTTTACAAAGACCATTGCCACAGTTCCCTAAACAGGACAATTATGTCTAACGTGTTTACTGCTGCAATATCGTCTGCTTAAAATTGTCGTCTGCTGCTTTCCTCAAATTTACATAATGGACATTTTGACAGAAAACAAATTAATGAAGAGTGACATTTAATAACAGCTTCTGATCTGGATTCAAGCTATTTGCAAATATAAGCCAATTTCCTTCCCTATAACAACTCCCTCCGAACAACACACATAATAACTTTGTCTCTCGCTGGATGTCGTTGTAGAGGGGCAGCGCTGTATAACCAACACTGGTGTGTACAGACAGTACATACATCTTGAGATAGAAGATTATTGTCTTCCTCTTTCATGTCAATTTGACCTTGACCTTTAAACAACTTTGTCTAGGGCATATCTCTTTTACTATTTCATCCAGGATTATCAAACATTTTATTGGTGTATGGCTATACATTTGGACTGTAAAATGTCGTGAACCATTGACCTTGATTTTAGAACACCCTTGTCCAGAACATATACATGTTACGATCTCTTTTATTACATCATCCAGAATAATGCCAAACTGGATGTGTGTATAACTGTATATATATATATATAAACGGAAATGCAAAGGTCCGACAAAAGTCGGTCCGGTACAAGTTTAGATATATATCGAATTAAAAAAAGAGAAAGATTATGCCTTTGTTTAAAAAATATTTAATAAAAACATGACGCTCCTCTACTAAACTAGTTTCGCCTTTCGGCTCCTCAGTAGTCAATCTTAAAAAATCTTCTTGTCTGAAACTACAAGGGCCAGAGCTTAGATATTTGGCACATAGCATCGCCTACAGGTACTCTATCAAGTTTGTTCAAATTATGCCCCTGGGGTCAAAATTGGCCTCGCCCCGGGGGTCACAGTTTTACATAGAGTATGTTATATAGTGAAATTTTCAAACGTCTTCTTCTCTGAAACTAATATGGCCAGAGGTTTGATATTTGGCAAAGTGGCACTTCTAGATGTCCTATACCTAAATTGTTCAAATGGTTCTGGTATGTTGCATAACTAGGTCACAGGAGCTAAAAATAGATTTTTTTCAATGAAAACTTAAAAAATCTTCTGGTCTGAAACTACAAGGGCCAGAGCTTAGATTTTTGGCACATAGCATCGCCTACAGGTCCTCTATCCAGTTTGTTCAAATTATGCCCCTGGGGTCAAAATTGGTCTCGCCCCGGGGGTCACAGTTTTACATAGAGTTATATAGTGAAATTTTTAAACGTTTTCTTCTCTGAAACTTATATGGCCAGAGCTTTGATATTTGGCAAATTGACACTTCTAGATGTCCTATACCAAAATTGTACAAATGGTTCTGGTCCGTTACATAACTAGGTCACAGGAGCTAAAAATAGATTTTTTTCAATGAAAACTTAAAAAATCTTCTTGTCTAAAACTTATTACAAGGGCCAGAGCTTAGATATTTGGCACATATCATCGCCTACAGGTCCTCTATCAAGTTTGTTCAAATTATGCCCCTGGGGAATGTGTGGCAAAACTCAAAGCCTGGAAGGATGGGATGGAGAGCAAGGGGCTGAGAGTAAACATGAAAAAAACCAAATTCATGATAACAGGACCTGGCCTTGATGTCCTCCGTGATTCTGGTGCATTCCCCTGTGCTGTCTGTCGGAGCGGTGTTGGAGTGAATGCAATCATGTGCTCGCAGTGCACACTCTGGGTACACAAGAAGTGCAGTGGTATCCATGGGAGACTTGTTGCCAACCCCACTTACGTTTGCCCAAGGTGTCGTGGACAAGCACGCCCAATCGATGGCAGACCAGTCACACAAGTAGACATTGATGGTACCCTGTTAGACGTTGAAACCAGCTTCTGCTATCTTGGTGACATGTTGTGTGCTGCTGGTGGTTGCTCTCTTGCCATAGTAACCAGATGTTGTACTGCCTGGGGTAAATTCAGGAAGCTTCTGCCGATATTGACATCTAGGCACATATCCCTCACAAACCGTGGGAAAGTTTTTGAGACCTGTGTCCGCTCTGCACTTCTTCATGGAAGTGAAACATGGGCCCCGACAGCTCCAGACCTACAGAGCCTCCGCCGAAATGACAGAGCAATGATTCGTTGGATCTACGGCGCCAAACCCCATGAGAACATCCCGTTCGATGTTTTGTGTACCAGGCTGGGGAAACAGGAGGTGACAGCTGCCTTACGCTCTAGGCGTCTAAGATGGTATGGACATGTTGTTCGCTCCTCATCCTCAATAAAGTCCATCACCAATATGGAGGTTCAAAGTCCAAGAGTGCGCGGGAGACCAGAAAGACATGGTCTGATTGTGTGAAGGCAGACATGGATGTATGCAACCTTGGGGATGTTAACCCACTAGACAGAGCTGCTTGGAGATCTAGTATCAGACATACTAGCCGCCTGCTGCCTACCCCAGATGCTGGGAAACCCGCAGCAGATGACAAATGAAATCAGGATTAAAGTAAAAAAAAAAAAGGTCAAAATTGGCCCCGCCCGGGGGTCACAGTTTTACATAGAGTTATATAGAGAAAATTTCAAACGTCTTCTCTGACTCTAATATGGCCACACTTTTAAATGTACTTTACATATTTTGTTCAAATGGTTCCGGTCTGTTACATATCTAGGTCAGTCCTGGACATAAATCAATTTTTTTAGCTATTCTCAGGTGAGCAAATTATGCCCCATGGGGCTCTTGTATATATATATATATATCGAGTAGAGAAATAAAGTGTGACAACTTCTAACGTCCTTCCAAAGCACTGGATCAAAATTATTTGATGCAAAGAATAGGATTATTATAAAGTTATTTATTTAGCACTGTATGAATAAGTTTCTTTCTCTACTATATATATATGTATGTAAAAACGAAAATACGCCTTTACATGCTGCGTTATATATACATTTGTATATATATACATGTATGCTGGTATTGCAGAGTCTCATATTCTACTTTTAAGACTTTTTAACCTTAACCTACACTTTTAACCTAGCTTGATTAATGAAAAATATTGTTTGGAGCAATTTGACAGGGTACTATTGTAGGGCTATGCACCTTTAGTGATACTTCTAGTTTTATCCTAGCAGATGGTAGCTTATTTAAAATGAGTTCAGGGTAAAGCAGAATGCGCCTTTTAAGGTGCATTCTGGGTTAAGCAGACTGTACCTTTAAGGTGCATCCTGCATTACTTTTAATCTGCTCTAAGTGGTCACCTGTCTTCAAAACTAGATTCTAACACGACTCGCACACTAGTGACTACCCTATTTAAACAAAGCAGGACACATTAACTATGTTAGAATTCTCAATAAAACATGACCCCGCTGTAACGGGTAAAACTTGTGACGTTATCGACGCAATATATAGCTTCGAAAATGCATATGCCAAGAAATGAAGCACCATAATGCGTTGGTGCAAATTGTGGTTTTATTGAAGTTTTAGAATTGAAATAATAAATTTGTACCAGTGTTTTATCGTGCAATCAAATACGGGTATTATAAGTCATTGAGATGCTTGTAATCAAATCACTATGCATCTCAACCTCTACCCGTGTTCGATTGCACGATAAAACACTGGTATTAATTTATCATTTCTTAAAACAGGCTACGGGGTAATTTTATAAAGCACTCAAACGATGATTCTCTGATATTGATAAATACTTTTGGTTGCTTTAACAAGATGAGAGTAAGGCAGAAGATTCATAAAGGAGCTTTCTGCTTTACTTTCATGTTGTTATATTAAGCAATCTCCTGTCTGAGCCCATTCAACCCTAGCAACGAGTATAGTCGTCATTTACAAACAGTGTACCTGTGAGGATTACACTTCTCCTATGCAAATAGTGTAGACCCTGAGCAGAGGGCTCCTTATGGAGCCCTCTGATCAGGGTCTACACTGTTTGTCATGTTGAAATATATTGTTGAAATCATGATCCCAAATAGTCCAAAATAGACTAGAGGTAATTTGAAATTGGAATTGTCCATTATAAGTTTCATGGGTGAATGAGTTAAGCACACAATTTTCTTAACCCTTAGCCTGCCACTCACGACTATAGCTCCATATGCAAACAGCTTGGATTTGGATGAGACGCCGAGTAACTCGGCTTCTCATCCGGATCCAAGCTGTTTGACACAACATTTTCAGCAATTTTGAGCAACTTTGAAGCACTTTGAAACTTGAAGCAGACGAGAAATATAGCAGACGACAATTTATTTGGCGGGCTAAGGGTTAATGCTGTATCAGTTAACTGTAGGTGGTTTGCTTGGAGAGGTATGGAAGAATTTTACTGATATCATAAGATTTGTTACTTTTTTCTCTTTTAGGTGTTTTTGCTTGAATCATCTAAAAGGGTTGGAGGATGGATTCAAACAGAACGGACCAAGACTGGTGCTTATTTTGAAGTGGGTCCACACAGTATGAGACTTGGTGACGTTCAGGATTGGAGTGCATTACTCCTTGCTGAGGAGTTGGGTCTTTCTGATGACATTTTGATGGTCACAAAATCCAACCAGCCTGCCCAAAAAAGAGCCATAAAACTATATTTAAATGGTAAATTCAGGTTATCATTAGAAAAAATGAATCCAGTCTACCTTTTTAGGAGATTTCCCCCCTTCTCTCAGTCATTACTTAAGACCTTCAGAAGAGAGTACCTGCAGCCAGCTGGAGGTGAAAGCCATGAAACTGTATTTGAGTTTACACACAGAAGACTAGGCAAAGATATTGCTGAATATCTAGCTGATCCAGTTTGTCGTGGGTTGTTTGCAGGAGATTGTAGGAGACTGAGTATGGAGTCCTGCTTTCCTGTGGCATATGAACTTGAACATACCCATGGCTCTCTCACACAGGGTGTAGTGCATATAGCAAGAAATAGGTCAAAGAAAATAGTTAAGACAAGTCAGTTAGCACAAAGACTATTAACTGAAAAGTGTGTCCATTATTCCTTCACTGGAGGATTGCAGCAGCTCACTGACGCTCTGGAAAGTGCTTGCAATAGCTCTAGCAGTGTGCGAATCTTGAAAAACACAGCTTGCTCAAAACTTGATATTGAAGGTGATAAAATGCTAGTATCAACTGTAAATGGTGATGTCATCAAAGCTGATCATGTGGTTTCCTCCATTTTTGCTCAGGACTTGGCTAAACTTTTACCCGAAAGTCTGACAAGTTTGTCAGAAAATCTGAACAAGATTACGGCAGTTGATGTTGTTGTAGTTGGCATTGAGCTAGAGGGAGAGTTGCCTGTGGAAGGGTTTGGCCATGTGCTTCCATCCTCTGAGAATCCAGGAGTCCTTGGTGTGATCTATGATTCTTGCAGTTTTCCAACCCATGACAGCAGCACAAAGAAAGGCACAAGGTCAGTTATACTAGGCTCAAAGGTTATAAAACTTTTCAGTTGAGTCTAAGGTCGCTCTCAAGCATTGGTCCATTAGTCTTGTCGATTTCAGGACATTTCGCTACCTGGATTTTCGCCACCTTGTGGCTTTCGCACCTGGTCTTTTCGCTACCCAATTGTTTGCGCTACCCTGATTTATTTTTCACACCCCTTATTTACTAATTTGTAGGCGCCAATTGTACATATAATGGACTTTAATTAACTGATCTGGATCCAAACTAATGTATAGAAGAGGAAGAGGTGTTTTTATTTACTAATCTGGATCCACACTAACGGACAAGTATAAAAATCAAGAATTGACTAATTATTTGCAGAAACTTTACCAGTGCAGGTGAGGTGTTGCAATTGCAAACAGTTGTCAAATTTAACCGATTGTTGCCTTCTTGTAACACATATTCCACATGACAGACAGTTGTGTGACATCGTGAATTCAAAAGTGAATGTAAAGATGACCTCAAGTTTGCCATTTATATACGTTTTTTTTTTCAAAACGTACGATAAACATATATTATTGTTGTAGCTACATATCTGCAAAAAACAACTTCTGCAATCATGGATGTGCACGTTTGTCGGCACGATAATCACCTAATTAAAGCGAAGTGGCACCTTTTACAATTGACAACTGTTAATTTCATTTTTAACTACAAATTTCAGATCATTAAACTTCTTTAAATTCATAATTTACTTCATATATAGTATAACAGTATAGGAACATATCTTTCATATAGGGTAAATAAACCGATCAATATATATTGGGGGTAGCGAAAATGTACGGGTGGCGAAACGTCCAGGGTAAAAACCCGCTAGGTAGCGAATTGACAGGCGAGAACACAACAGGGTAGCGAAACGTCTAGTAACCGTCTTGTCTATGGACGGAATTTTGCCTGGAGTTTTAACTTTGCAATCTGTCAACAGAATTTATTTTTTAAATAATGCAGTATTGTTGATCACCATAATTATGAAGTTGCGCTTTTAAAGTCATCATTTCGTTCTTGAATTATCTCCCTTTTAATAAGTTTAACATATACGATATGAAAATTGTCCGCAGCTTTAATGTCATGCCTCAACAGAACACCCCAGTGTAATTTTAACCCTTTCCCCCATAGTTTGTTTCTAGTTTTGAGATAGATGACCACTTCATAACCCTTTCCCCCATAGCATATCTCTAGTATTGAATGTAGGTGTCCACTTAAAACAGGTTGAAAGTAAAGCAGAATGCGCTTTAAGCGCATTCTGCTTTACTTTCAGCCTGCTTTAAGCTATCATCTGCTAGAATATAGAAAATATTTTGTATTATACATATTTATGAATGTATAAATTGGAACTATTTTCTTCAGAGCAAGAATAAACTGAATGCGCTCAAAAGGCGCTTCTATGGGGGAAAGGGTTAAAGCAGGTTGAAAGTAAAGCAGAATATTCCTTCAGGCACATTGATTCAGCTTTAAGTTGATATCTGATAATACATGTGTATATAGAAAATAATTCTTATAGCACATGTTCATAACTGAATTAAAAGGAACTATTTTCTGTAGTGGATGAATAAATTAAAGGCGTATTTATGGGGGAATGGGTTAACTATATAAATTTTGTTCGGAACTCTTCTCAGTGCCATCCTTCAACGAAACATTTTTAAAAAAATATTTTTTACAGTATTTTGAACACCATCTGATTATGCCATCATTTGTATACTGAGCAAAAATAGAAACGTCCCACCCTACAACAGGGAAATTTTCTTGAAAGGTACAGTGATGCTCACTTATAACGAAATTCAGGGGACCTTGAAAATTATTTCGTCTTATCCAAACTTCGTCTTATCCAAACAACGAAATTTCTTAGTGAATAGTTTGCATATAATGGATTTTTTACTTATCATACTTTTAGTACAAAATTGATTAGAAGAAAGAAAGATAGAACGGCAGAGTAATTAAATCTGAAATATTTATTTTTAATTTTACCAAATATAATGAATGATAACAATATTAGATTGGCTATGACATAAGAAATGCCATTTTTCTTCATGAAAATTTAACCTGTTACCTTTTTGTATAAATAGAAAACTGAAACCTATTATGAATATTGAATAAGTAAACTTTATTAACATAAAAAGGTTGTTTTGGGTGATATAGACCTACTATGTTGATATAGCATCAGTGGCTGTTATCTATTTGCAGAATACGGGTGTCAAACAGCAAGAAGTCCGATCAGACACCCAGTTATTAAGCATCTGATCTGGATCCAAACAAATAAGGTGCCCAGTAAACTAATTAGTTCCAGTTGTTTGAATATCTTATCATTAGCATATATGCAAAACATGTTGGTTGGGTAATGTTTTGTTATCAGAGGTGATGAGCAGCTTAAAGCAATTAAGTACTGTCACCTTTGTAAGCCACTTGTCAAATTGTGATAATGACCTGTCAGATCAAATTTGGACCCCCGTAAAAAATGGACCCGCGGGTCCATTTTTGATAGCGAAATATGGACCCCCCCTGTAAATTTTGGACCCCCCCAAAAAGTTGGTAATGCTTCTCCCTAATGCAAAATATTGATAACTCCTATCTTGAGGTTGTTATGCCCATAAAAAAAATTAAATAAAAAAAAAAAAAAAAAAAAAAAATTGTTGGAGAGGGGGTCCAAATTTGAATGGCATCAAAATTGGACCCCCCCCCCCCCTCGCTTGGCAACACCCAACCTTAAGTCATTTGATTTTCACATCAACTTTAATTCTTTTCCATTAGTTGTTTTGTTTAAGGAATGTTTTACTCCTTTCCTTAAGTTACTATGCCCTGCAAATTATTTTGGTTGGAGGAAGGGGCAGGGGGGGGGGGGGGGGTCCAAATTTGATGGCGTAAAAAATGGACCCCCCCCCCCCCCCTTTTCAACACCCAACCATAAGTCATTTGATTTACACATCAACTTTAATTCTTTTCCATTAATTGTTAAGTTAAAGTGATGTTTTTCTCCTAATCTGAGGTTACTATGCCCTGCAAATTATTTCAATTGGAGAGGGGGTCCAAATTTGATGGCGTAAAAATTGGACCCCCCTCCCTCCCATTTCAGCACCCAACAATAAGTCATTTGATTTACACATCAATTTTAATTCTTTTCCATTATTTGTTTTGTTTAAGTAATGTTTTACTCCTTTCCTGAAGTTACTATGCCCTGCAAATTATTTTGGTTGGAGAAGGGGGGGGAGGTCCAAATTTGATGGCGTAAAAAATGGACCCCCCCCCCCTTTTCAACACCCAACCATAAGTCATTTGATTTACACATCAACTTTAATTCTTTTCCATTAATTGTTAAGTTAAAGTGATGTTTTTCTCCTAATCTGAGGTTACTATGCCCTGCAAATTATTTCAATTGGAGAGGGGGTCCAAATTTGATGGCGTAAAAATTGGACCCCCCTCCCTCCCATTTCAGCACCCAACAATAAGTCATTTGATTTACACATCAATTTTAATTATTTTCCATTATTTGTTTTGTTTAAGTAATGTTTTACTCCTTTCCTGAAGTTACTATGCCCTGCAAATTATTTTGGTTGGAGAAGGGGGGGGGGTCCAAATTTGATGGCGTAAAAAATGGACCCCCCCCCCCCCCCCCTTTTCAACACCCAACCATAAGTCATTTGATTTACACATCAACTTTAATTCTTTTCCATTACTTGTTAAGTTTAAGTGATGTTTTTCTCCTAATTTGAGGTTACTATGCCCTGCAAATTATTTCAATTGGAGAGGGGGGTCCAAATTTGATGGCGTAAAAATTGGACCCCCCTCCCTCCCATTTCAGCACCCAACAATAAGTCATTTGATTTACAATTCAATTTTAATTATTTTCCATTATTTGTTTTGTTTAAGTAATGTTTTACTCCTTTCCTGAAGTTACTATGCCCTGCCAATTATTTTGGTTGGAGAAGGGGGGGTGGTCCAAATTTGATGGCGTAAAAAATGGACCCCCCCCCCCCCCCCCCCCCCCCCTTTTCAACACCCAACCATAAGTCATTTGATTTACACATCAACTTTAATTCTTTTCCATTACGCCATCAAATTTGGACCCCCCTCTCCAATTGAAATAATTTGCAGGGCATAGTAACCTCAGATTAGGAGAAAAACATCACTTAAACTTAACAAGTAATGGAAAAGAATTAAAGTTGATGTGTAAATCAAATGACTTATGGTTGGGTGTTGAAAAGGGGGGGGGGGGGTCCATTTTTTACGCCATCAAATTTGGACCCCCCCCCCCCCCCTTCTCCAACCAAAATAATTTGCAGGGCATAGTAACTTCAGGAAAGGAGTAAAACATTACTTTAACAAAACAAATAATGGAAAATAATTAAAATTGATGTGTAAATCAAATGACTTATTGTTGGGTGCTGGAATGGGAGTGAGGGGGGTCCAATTTTTACGCCATCAAATTTGGACCCCCCTCTCTGACTGAAATCATTTGCAGAGAATAGTAACCTCAGGATAGGAGAAAAAACATCACTAAAATTTAAACAAGTAATGGAAAGGAATTAAAGATGATGTGTAAATCAAATGACTTATAGTTGGCTGTTGAAAAGGGAGGGGGGGGGGGTCCAATTTTTACGCCATCAAATTTGGACCCCCCCCCCCCCTTTCCAACCAAAATAATTTGCAGAGCATAGTAACTTCAGGAAAGGAGTAAAACATTACTTAAACAAAACAACTAATGGAAAAGAATGAAAATTGATGTGTAAATCAAATGACTTATGGTTGGGTGTTGAAAAGGGAGGGGGGTCCAATTTTTACGCCATCAAATTTGGACCCCCCTCTCCAATTGAAATAATTTGCAGGGCATAGTAACTTCAGGAAAGGAGTAAAACATTACTTAAACAAAACAAATAATGGAAAAGAATTAAAATTGATGTGTAAATCAAATGACTTATGGTTGGGTGTTGAAAAGGGGGGGGGGGGGGTCCATTTTTTACACCAAAAAATTTGGACCCCCCCCCCCCCCCCCCCCCCCCCTTCTCCAACCAAAATAATTTGCAGGGCATAGTAACTTCAGGAAAGGAGTAAAACATTACTTAAACAAAACAAATAATGGAAAATAATTAAAATTGATGTGTAAATCAAATGACTTATGGTTGGGTGTTGCCAAGGGAGAGGGGGGTCCAATTAAATTAAGGGCGTAAAAAGGCATATTTATTGGATACTGGGTTAAGCTACCATCTTCTAGGATACATAAAATATTTCTTATACAGTAAATGTTTGTGACTGTATAAAATGGAATTATTTTCTTCAATGTAAGAATACATTGTACAAAATGGAACTACTTTCTTCAGTGGAAGAATAAATTAAGGGCATAAAAAGGCATATTTAATGGGTAATTGGTTAAGCTACCATCTTCTAGGATACATAAAATATTTCCTATACAGTAAATGTTTGTGACTGTATAAAATGGAATTATTTTCTTCAATGTAAGAATACGTTGTACAAAATGGAACTACTTTCTTCAGTGGAAGAATAATTTAAGGGCGTAAATAGGCATTTTTATTGGGTAATGGGTTAAGCTACCATCTTCTAGGATACATAAAATATTTCCTATACAGTAAATGTTTGTGACTGTATAAAATGGAAATATTTTCTTCAATGTAGGAATACATGGTACAAAAAGGAACTACTTTCTTCAGTGGAAGAATAAATTCAGGGCGTAAAAAGGTATATTTATTGGGTAATTGGTAAAGCTACCATCTTCTAGGATACATGAAATATTTCCTATACAGTAAATGTTTGTGACTGAATAAATTGGGATTATTTTCTTCAGTGGAAGAATAAATTAAGGGCGTAAAAAGGCATATTTATTGAGTAATGGGTTAAAATATTCATTGGTTTCTTGTTTCTTAACTTTTTATTATGTGTTTTTATCATTCTAAATTTTTGCATGGGGGGGTCCATTTTTTACAGGGGGGGTCCAAATTTGATAGCGAAATATGGACCCGCGGGTCCATATTTCGCTATCAAATTTGGACCCGGGTCCATTTTTTATGGGGGTCCAATTTTGATATGACACCGGCATGTTGTATTAACAGAACCATTTTACATGTAGGGACCTACGAATCATGTTGTCTTATCCAGGTTTCATTATATCTAGTGATTCCAGTTCATCTTAAGCAAGTAGGAGTCCATTGAAATAAAGAAGGAAGCAGTCGGGGAATTATTTTTAGTTTGTATTAAGCAGTTTTTCATCTTATCCAAGTTCGTTATAAGTGAGCATCACGTTGATGGTAATAAAACCTATACAGAAAATGAAGTTTATTCATTTTTGAATCCATATCAGTTAACCTTATATTGCTGAGATAAAAACTTTTCGAGTGATGTAATGAAAACGTTGGTAGGGGTCAAAATAAAAAATCTGAATAAATGTTTGTTTTTCAAAAAATGTTTAGTTGATTACTGAATTCTCATAAAAAGTCCTAAGTTGTATTCAGTAATATTAATATTGTGTACGGCCACCGTTTGCACCAATATACGCTCATTTCTACGGCGTACCGTAACGTTTAGTACACTTTCCTCCTGTACATTGATAATAAATGACAAGTAGTTATATGCTCGTAGATAGGATTGAATGTGTTCTGTAAATATCTGTACAAATGTTTGAGGGCCACAAGGGAGATTAGTTGCTTGTGTGTTCTAATTGTGTTACCCTCTTGAAATAAAGTCTATTATTATTATTATTATTATTATTTAGTAAGAACGTCAGACATTCACTCGATCTTGCTGTGAGGTCTGTGTCAAATATTGAATGCTGATCTTAAATGTAATCAATGTGCGTAGTCTACCATCTGAATTGCTAAGTGTGAATCGAGATTCGTCAGTAAAAATAACATGGTACCAGCCAGTTTGCCTCCAATTCCAATGACGTCGTGACGACTTGTAACTTAGCACCACGGTGACGTGTCGTCCAAATTTGACCGGAATATGGGTCTCATGCTCTGATTGGCTTAGCGTTGGATTGCACGCGATTACAAAGGTCTGTGATGACTCACCGTGTTCACTAGCCGTTCCGGTGACTGGAAAATGACGTAGACGTCAGTGCGTTACCGTGCCGTAGTGGTCAGTTCTGACGGAGGAAAAACGGGATTACCAAGGCGAAAACGCTTGTGAACAGTCCCAGCCTGATGGTACTGTTTTGGTCTTTCAACAGCAGCCGAACCAGCGGGCGACGTCAATGACCGTCATTACCTGATTTCTTTCAACTTCAGACGAGCGTGGCATGATGCAAGGATTAAATTCATATGACGTTTTTCAATTTTTAGCTCACCTGGCACGAAGTGCCAAGGTGAGCTATTAGGATCGCTGGATGTCCGTCGTCCGTCGGTCTGTCCATCTGTCTGTCCACAATTGTTCGTTAACACTCTAGCTGCTACAAATTTCATTGGATTTTCATGAAACTTCATGACAATGTTTGTCTTGATGAAATCTAGGTCAAGTTCGAATGTGGGTCATGTCCGGTCAAAAACTAGGTCACTAGGTCAAATCATAGAAAAATCTTGTTAACACTCTAGAGACTACAAATTTCATTAGATCTTCATGAAACTTGATGACAATGTTTGTTTTGATGAAATCTAGGTCAAGTTTGAATGTGGGTCATGTCGGGTCAAAAACTAGGTCACTAGGTCAAATCTTCGAAAAAATCTTGTTAACACTTTAGAGACTACAAATTTTATTAGATCTTCATGAAACTTGATGACAATGGTTGTCTTGATGAAATCTAGGTTAAGTTCGAATGAGGGTCATGTCCGGTCAAAAACTTGGTCACTAGGTCAAATCATAGAAAAACCTTGTTAACACTCTAGAGGCTACAAATCTTATTTAATCTTAATAAAACTTGGCCAAAATGTTGGCCTCATTGATATCTAGGTCAAGTCTGAATGTGGGTCATGTCTGGTCAAATACTAGGTCACTAGGTCAAATCATAGAAAAACCTTGTTAACACTCTAGAGACTACAAAAATCTTTAGATCTTGATGAAACTTGATCAAAATGTTTGCCTCATTTATATCTAGGTCATGTTCCAATGGGGGTTATGTCTGGCTAAAAACAAGGTCACTAGGTCAAATCATAGAAAAACCTTGTTAACACTCTAGAGGCTTCAAATCGCATTAGATCTTCATGAAACTTGGTCACATTGTTTGACTTATTGATAATAGGTCAAGCTAAAATCGGGGTCATGTCTGGTCAAAAACTAGGTCACTATGTCAAATCATGAAAATACAGTGTTTACACTCTAGAAGCTACATTATCCATTTGATATTGATGAAACTTGGTCAAAATGTTTGCCTTAAGGCTACCGTTGAATATCGTTCATGTCGGGTCAAAATCTAGGTCACTATAGGTGAAGTTTTACATGGTGTACCAGGTGAGCGATATAGGGCCATAGTGGCCCTTGTTTTATTAGCGTGTGTCGTGTGTATTGTACGACGGTGACAGCATTACATTATTGAAACGTGTGTACCGTGCACATGCAAAACGTGCAAATCATGATTCCGTTACGTTAACGGGTTTTATCTGTGTTATTTTGTGAAAACTTAACACATGTGTAACTCAAATTAACCAGTATTTCACAAGTACATTCATTTGATGTATAACTTAAATAACGTCAGAGATATGTCCGTTCAAAACGTGGGACGTTTCTATTTTTGCTGAGTATATATTAATTATTTTGGGTATTTTGTTTTAACCCATTTTATGTGTGACACACTTTTAGGTGAACCTCTAGACAAACAGTTCTGATCTCAGATCAGGCCCCACATTCTAATCTGAGATCAAAACTGTTTGCAGCTCGGTCAATATTCTATCAGAAACTGCTAAAATCTTTTGCAAATATTTGAGTTATATATATACACGATATTTTAAAATGGCCGCCAAATATTACCCAGCATACAATGGGTTAAAGCGATAAACCTGTCTCTGTATAAATTGAGTTATTTGGGGTATAAATCGCCCGGTGTGATAGTTCTAGTTCATATTTGAGCAAAAGCTCAAATCTGACCAATAAGATGCTTGAAAATGATTTCAGACTCAACTCAAACTCTTTATAACCTTTGAATCAGGGCTACGGATAAAAGTGAGCTAGTACATCAAGTTTCCCAACATTTTCTATTTTATGTCTGCGCCAAACCCTATGGTTACAGAGACGTTTTATACGCCCGTCTTCAGACGGGACGTATTATGTCGTGGCGCTGTCTGTCCGTCCGTTAACTTTTTTCATGTCCGCTCTCATACTCAAACAAATTTAGTCCAATCCTTTTGAAACTTGGTCAGAACGTGTATAACCATAATATCTCGGTCAAGTTAGATAACCAGCAAGATCGCCCCTGACATTCAAGAGTTATGCCCCTTTTTTCATCAAAAACGGGCATTTTAGTCACTTTTTCATGTCCACTCTCTTACTCAAACAAATTTATTCCAATCCTTTTGAAACTTGGTCAGAACATGTATGACCATAATATCTCGTTCAAGTTTGATAACCAGCAAGATTGCCCCAGACATTCAAGAGTTATGCCCCTTTTTTCATCAAAAACGGGCATTTTAGTTTGTCCGCTCTCTAACTCAAACAAATTTATTCCAATCCTTTTGAAACTTTGTCAGCATGTGTCTTACCATAATGCCTCGGTTATGTTCCATAACCAGCAAGATTGCACTAGACATTTAAGAGTTATGCCCCATATTTTGTCAAAAACGGGCATTTTTTAGTTTGTCCGCTTCCCGACTCAAACAAATTTATTCCAATCCTTTTGAAACTTTGTCAGCATGTGTATGACCATTATGTCTAGGTGAAGTTCAATAACCAGCAAGATTGCCCAAGACATTCAAGAGTTATGCCCCTTTTATCGTCAAAAATGGGCATTTTTTAGTTTGTCCGCTCTCGTACTCAAACAAATTTATTCCAATCCTTTTGAAACTTGGTCAGCATATGACCCCTAACTTTCAAGGTTCTTCCCCTTTTTTCCACTTTACCTTGATAGGGTTTTAGTATGACTACATTCTAAGATCTATTTGACGGGCGTATAATGTGCCCGGCTTGCGGTGCTCTTGTTAAAATAGTCACACCTTTTATGTATTTGAGAAAACCATACAGAACTTTCTTTAACCCTTTCAACCCTACAGTCCTCTGTAGAGATTACTGATTACATATGCAAACAGTGTAGACCCTAATGAGAGGGCTCCTATAGGAGCCCTCTGATCAGGGTTTACACTGTTTGATATTTTCATTGATTTTTATTGTCATCTAAAAAATGTGACAGTAGACTGGTTCAAAAATGCCTGTAATAGAATAGTCCAAAATGATAATAAATACCCACAAGAGGTATTTAGGGTTGAAAGGGTTAACTCCCCTTCTTGAAAGTTCCTATTTATGTAACTGACTGCCCACTATAAACATCTACTATCTGAACTATTATACTGGCTAATAAATTATGGAAAATGTTTCCAAAGATCATGTAAGGAAACATTGCAGACACTGACCAGACAGCTGCTTTAAGAGCGCTGCCTGATTTGGCTCTAAATTATCTTAACCCTTTGAACCCTAGTCCCGCATATAGGCGTCCTTTTCAAACAGTGTACATGTGAATTGTACACTTGTCCTGTGCAAACAGTGAAGGCCCAGATCAGAGGGCTCCAAAAGGAGCCCTCTAATCAGGGTCTTCACTGTTTGACATAATGCCAAACATTGACAAAAACATTTAACCCGGCTGTAGATTTTCCAGGGTTTTTGTCATTTTTCCATGAAAAAAATTCCGTGGAGTATTCGGACTAAAATTCCGCACTTTTTCCGGGGTACCAGGGAAAAGATGCGGAAAAATGAATTGAAGTTCCACCGATTGAAAAGCGCGGAAAAAGTTGCAAATAACCCCGGAAAACCCTGGACATTTGTCCATGGTGGCCGGAAAGTTTTTCCATGGAATAGGTTCCAGGGAAGCATGGACATTTTTCCGTGGTTTTCCATGGAAAAAAATTCTAGCATACCCCGGGAAAATGGCTGAATTTTCCAGGGTTTTCCGTGCTAGGCCGAAAAAAATTCCATGGAAAAGCTGGATTTAATGCAGAAAATGGTTCTGAACTACCCCGGAAAACCCCATAGTACTAAAGCATTTTTCCATGGAAGGCCAGAATTTTTTCCCTGGATTTCCGGGGTACGGTTATGAAAAAAAGCCTCAGCGAGGGGCCGTCTGTGGCCGAGAGTTTTCTGTGGCTTTCAATAATGTGTAGGTTTGATTCCCGCCTTGATAGGCATCAGAAGTTTCCCGGCTGACTAAGGGTCAATGGTTAAACTAAGATGCTTGACTTGGAGCTTAGTGTAAATTCGGTGTCTGGAGTCTTCCTCCATTTATTATAAGACGGGCATAACAAAATAAATGAAATTAAGTTTGTGTGACATAAAACCCAACAAATTGCATTCACAAAATGACAAATAGCAGAAAACAATACAACTGATATTATTCACTCTATATAATAGGAATGAGCGAACTTTTATTTATATTCAATGTAGGTCAGTACTGACCTATGAACAACATGACAAAAATAATAAGTTTACAGGAACAGGAAAGATGATATTTACACTAATAAGCACATTTATAGGGTACTTCTGCATATTATTTGAATATATGACCAAGAAGTAAACTTGCCAGTTTAATTTTTTCTAAAGCAACAATGCATACTTTCAATCTATTTAAATACCGTATGTATCCGGTCAGAATTTGTCAGATAAATGCTAATTTATTATACTGCAAAAGTGCAAAGTAAATTCCTTACTTCTACTGAGCCGTAGACCTGACACAAAGTATCCTGTGAGCTGACAGGGTACATAGAAATGCAGCTGTTTCATTGGCTGACAGGCTCTTCAGTCTCGTGCATCCTCCGTTTTAAGTCCATTTCGGATAAGAACTAATCGGGGTGGGCTTTTTCAACAGTCACATTTTTTTCTTGAAAAAGTTTGATGCAACTGTCTATATACGAGTTTGCCTATTTCTCTTTTGAATGACAATGTCATAAACATATGACGTCACTTACGCTCAACTTCATGTTTTGACGCGATTTTGTTACTGTTTACTTTGAACGCTGTGCACGACAAATTCCGAAATATTTAATTTGAACAATTAAAACTTTGCAGTATAATAAATTTGTTATACAGATTCTTGCAGGATAATATCACAGAAAGCTCATATTAGAGCTCTCTGCAACACTACCGCAACCCACAGTGCAACCATTTGTCATTAGGTACCTCGTTCAACCAACACAAGTGTCCTGATTTCTGAGTTATAAGTAATATTGATGGAGACATGTCAGAGCCCCAAATAAAAGAAGACGGCATGCAAAGGATTATGTAACAGCTCAAAACCACATCAGACTGAGTGCCCCAGCCTCTAGTGCAGCACCATAATTTTTCAAAAGAAGGATCACCGCGGCCTTCAAATATAAGCAGCTCAGAAAGTATGAATGCCACGGTCCCAAAATACATACAAGAACAGTCAATATTCACTGACAAATAACATCAGCTATAAACACTTGAAACACTATATACACCAGAGCACATATGCACTTGCAACTTGCTGAAGTCTTGGCTGGAGAACGTGTCTCCTAGCTTATGAGATCCGGACTCAAGCCAAAACTGCCAGCTAGATACTAATGAAAACAAGAGGGCATGAAGGCCCCGATATCACTCACCTGTTGTAATAAATTGGAAATTAGCTCCTAAATAAGACTCCTCTATCATGAAAATTAAATTTCTTAAAATGTGAAAAAATGGAGACACTAATCAGATTCAGAGGGCTCTTGTAGAGACCTTTATCCGGGGTCAACACCAGTTACCACTGACAGTTTTACACAATTCAAGTCCTTCAACACATTATTGTTATTTGGAAGACTAAGTAATTTGCAGCTACAATAGTGTTGTGTTGAACCTAATCTGCATTAACGGCTTGTTACACCGCTCGGCTTCATCAGTTCTCTTAGTTTCTCTCTGACTTGAACTGCATTGACGCTGTGGTTTTCGCTCATGATTTCTGAAAATAAAAAGAGGTACAACTTCTGAGTGTTCAAACAAACAAGAGGGACTTGAAGGCCCTGATATTGCTCACCTGTTGTACAGAAGCCTGATAGCTTTACCTTTGAGTTTCACCCATTTTAATCTAAATTCATTCAAATTTGTAGACTATATTATAGTGTGTAAACAATATTGGAATACAAAATATTCTAGTAGAGTACATTTAGGGCAGATATCTAGAGTATTAACAATATTGAAAGAAAGCCTTTTCCAGGATTTCAAAGTACATGTATATAAAGGGCAGATAATTCTACTTATAGCTATATACATTGTGTGCAACTATAACCAAAATCCATAAAAACATGCAATTTAGTTTGATTTAATCATACTGTTAATTTCGATGTTACGTTATATTAATGTGCGTCGCAAGACACGGATTAAGGCAGTGTTCGATAGACAACTCGAGTGTGTAAATTTGATTGTTTAAAAATTGGAATTTTTGTGAAGCCCACCAAATTTAGTCAATATTTCCAGCACGCCAAAAATACCCGATATACGGTATTATTTCCATTGCAGAAAGGTTTGAGCCAGATCAGATGCTGGATAACCCGGCATCTGATCAGGCTCCTATCTGTTTGTCACTCAGATTAAATAGGTAGATGTAATTTTCTACTGTTTAATGCATTGCTGGAAAGAATAATGTCTTCTCTACTGTACACTATGCATAATAAATACATATATTTGTTATTCCATATCCCTACCTGGCTGTAAGGAAATCATTGAGCACTGTGAATGATCATCCCATTTTCAGTTTTAGAACGTTCCATTTTCCAATCTAAAAATAAATAGGTCAGGTCAGAAGAAAACACTAATACCTATACTAAAGGCAAAACCTCCATAGACAGCTATTGGTGATGCCAGATGGGTATGGGTCTGTATAGCTGTTTGATGCCTCAAGGTTTCCAGTTTGTCTGAGGTAGCTTTGTAGGGTGCCAGTTGGTTTTATGTGATGGGGGGCTGCCACACTCACTGACTTTGATGTGGTGAACCCAGATGGTCCGGGGCTGCGTCCTTCCTTCTGTATCATAAATTAAGTAAAGTATGTAAGAGTTCAAGCAAGATAATTTCTAAGTTCTTACATTGTTATTGGTATCTATAACACCGTGAAAAAATTGTCGGTAACTTTTTCTTTAGCTAAGAGGGGGGTAGGATCAAAATAACTTTTAATGAACTAAAGAACCACTGGTCAAAGACTTTCTAGTAATTTGAATTCATATTGTCAATCTCCCTAAAATCGCCGTAAACCTTGGATCGCCGCCATTTTGTTTTTTGTTTTGATGACGCGAGTTTTTCACGCACCTACGAGAATTTCACGTCATAGTTTACTACAAAGTTTACACATGCAAAGAAATAGTTGTACTGGACAAAATACGTTTTAAACAGGCAATTTGCATATAAAAGAGTATTTTATCCATATAAAGCTTTTTTTATTATTCCTTTATTTGTTCATAAAGCCGTTTTTAAAGCTGACGAATTGGTCCGTTTACTTTGTTTACATTTATGAATGTCACTAATTTTGACCTCTTATTGAAGACCCGCTATTCATATGACGTCATCTCCGGCGATTCAAGGTACATTTTAAACAAAGATTAGATGGCCGTGATTATATGGATGTTATTTGTAGAGATTATTTTGCATTGAACCTAACTTTATAGCTTACATTTATGATGAAAATGTAAGTAAAAGAACATACTTTCTGAAACAAGTCAGTGGAGTTTTATTGACATTTTTTTTTATTTTGCAATTCATGTTTGATATTAATTGCGGCGACCCATGGTTAGTCGAGGATACTTAACCCCCTCCAGCTTCTTTACACTTGTAAAATTTATACGGTCCACAATTGTTCACCAATTATTATAGATAGGGGCACTTATGATGAGGTGTATCAGGGACCTAACTTTATGCTGACATAGACCAACCAGTTGTAATGCAGGGCTCGAACTTCGCTCTTGCGAACTCGCAAAATGCGAGTGGAATTTTGAAAATGCGAGCTGAAAATTTCAGCACTTGAAAAAAATTGCGAGTGTTTATTTTCATGTTCAGACTTTCCAAAATGTAAGGTTATAATGGTAAAGACGAATACTGTCTAACCCTTCTAATCTTGCAGTAATTTAAATAATTATCGCTGTTCGCCCATCTTGTTCTTTTCATATCTCGGCTATTTATAACTTCGGGAAACCCAGCGCTTAACGCATGCGCATGATTGATAGCCCGGCTTCATACGTACCAATGCCGAATCAGCATTAGAAAAAGGGGAACCAGTCTATTAGCTAGTGACCGCAAACTGCGAATGTTGATGTAAATTAAACTAATTTACAACGTTTTCCAGTCGACTCGTCCTTCTAGGGTTTATAAACGGAAGGCTGACGAGACATTTAAGGAAGAACAGCCGAAAACAGACTGAAAGCTAGCCCAAACCAAGTTACGAAACTCACGAAGTAATTGGGTTTTATTGCTTTGTGCGAAAATGGGACGAACCACGGCGTCGCTAAAATCTGTCCTAAAATGGTAGAAAGAAATGCGCATCTTTCTCGAACATAATATTATGGACTATAGTGAAAGCGTTTTCGAAATATAGTGAACTGTCTGCTGACTGTCTTCACCAAAGATAAAAAAAAAATCATCCATAAACATCGAACTCTGAAAGTATAACACAAGCCTTTCGCCCCCTTGACAAAACGACCCAGTTACAAAGTTTCAGCTATAGTCTGTGTTTAATAATTAATTAATCTGCGAACCTTGCTGTTTTGAATGAAAATTGACTATATGGGATGGACTGCAAATAAAGAGTTATTTAGAGTTAAGAATAGTAAGTAACTGTACAGTTTATACACAAAAAGACACACACTAGTTATTATTTTTGAAACTTTATTTACATGAGTAATCTAGCACAGAATGAGATACAGAATGAAAGTTCAACAAAGTAATGTTTATGAACTTTATCTTATAATTTTGATCAAAATGATGTGAAACGTCAATTTGTAGATAATCGTATTGAAAAAGCAAGTTGGAACCTGGTTTTGCAAGTAGAAAATATGGGCACTTGCAAAAAAATGCAAGTGGGAAAAAATCTAAAGTTCAAGCCCTGTAATGTAATGCTAACCCAAAATCCTGAGCACCTAATAGGGAAGCCATTATCACCAATTTTTTATGTCTTTGTCTTGACTCAGCCAGGGACTGAACCTGTGACCTCCTGATCTGCAAGCAGATGCTTTTCCATTTAGCTATAGGTTTCATATTGTTGATTTTTGAAACATTGTGTTAAGACTTGCCACCAAGGAACAGACGGATCCTCCTGATTAGAGTCTGCATTTTATTTGTATTCAGGGCTCCAGATAAGAGGGAGTAAACTGAATAAATCCAACATTTTCTCACTCACTTTAGCCCAAATCCTATGATGTAACTACTCATTAGAATCGTCTCGAAAAGACGATTCTAATGAGTAGTAACACCATAGGGTTTAATTCAGAAATAAAGATTTTAGTTTTTGCAACATACTCCCCTTATCTGGAGCTCTGTTGTATTAGGATCTGTCTGAAACGAGTCCCCACTCTTTTCCCGGGGAAATTAAAAAAATTCCATTTTATTTGAAATAGATCTAGTTCTTCTTACCTCGTGTAAAGGTTACAGCTAGCAACCTCATTATCTCTTGATGGACTTCTGAACATGTTTCAACAGGTTATTTGCATCCTACCCTTTTCAATGATGTTTCAACAGGGTTTGGAACTACTTTATTGGTTGCTGCATGGACCCTGAAACAATACATACAGTATATGCCTTTTAAAAATAAAAAGGAAAAAAAGAGTGTAATTAATGTGTTTGAGAAGCTAAATAAAATCACAAATGTGATTACCACCCATTAAACTAAATGAAAGTATTTAAGACAAACAAACAAATACGGGCCAGCTTACAACAAACCGTTTAAACGTGTTTCCCTATCAAAATATATGTTGCAATCATTATTCTATAGTATAGTAGGCCGAGTTAGTTAAATTCCGATTTGACTGGGGGCGAATCGAACCACTTTGATATCGGACGTTAAAAGAGATTGCGGCTTTAGAAGTGAATTTCAGGTAAGGGAATTCGTAAATTAATATTTGTAACTTCGACTTGCGCATATTGATAAATGTAAAACATCTATATGCATTAAATGGAGTAAATGTAAATCTGACAAAAACATAAACAGTAAAACACGTTCAGTCTTGAGAGACGATATCTCAAATACACGAACATTTAATACACAATTTACCTTTAATCACAACACACAGCGTCCTGGACAGCGTGCATGAACCATACAGCTACACACAAGGCGTGATTTCCTCGGTAAAACAGCTATTTGTATTTTTATTACAACACAATTTACCGATTTTTCATTTGAAATTCAAACCGGATGTTGAAGCGGTAGGCCTAAAACACGAAATGGAAATATTTTGGCGAAATGGACGAAATGGAAATTTTGATGGCGAAATGGAAATTTATTTTTCGGAAATCAGATATAAAAGCATAGAATTAAGTTTTAATTCAAATTTTATTGTTTCTGTTTATATAGATAGATCTACTAGTTTTAGACAGGTGGCAGTAATTTAAAACCGATTTTTCACACTTGAGAGTAGATATATCTCTATATATGAAGAATATTTCCATTTCGCCACGGCGAAATGGAAATTTATGTTTTGGAAATCAGTTATATTAGTATATAACAAAGTTTTAAATCAAGATTGATTGTTTCAGTATATATTGAAACTAGTTTTAAGACGGGTTGCAATGACAAAAACCCGATTTTTAATACTTGAGGGTAGATATAGCTCTATATATGAAGAATATTTCCATTTCGCCATGGCGAAATGGAAATTTATTTTTCGGAAATCAGATATATGAACATAGAATAAAGTTTAAAATCATTTATTTTATTTCAGTATATATAGATACTATTTTTAAGACGGGTTGGAACGATTATAATCGATTTTTCATACTTGAGAGTAGAATTAGCTCTATATTATGAAGAATATTTCCATTCAGCCATGGCGAAATGGAATTTTATTTTGTAAGAAATCAGTTATATAAGAATCAATTAACTTTTTTAATCAAAATTACTATTTCATAATATATAGAAACTAGTTTGAAGACGGGTGGGAGTGATTTAAAATCGGTTTTTCATACTTGACAGTACATGTAGATATAGCTCTATATATGAAGATTTTTCCATTCCGTCATGGCGAAATGGAAATTTATTGGTAGGATTGGTTTATATTAGCATAGAATGAAGTTTTAAATCAAGATTTATTGTTTCAGTATCTATAGAAACTAGTTTTAAGACAGATAGAAGTGCCTTCAAATCGATTTTTCATATTTGAGTCTATATATAAGAATGGTATTTCCATTTCGCACTGGCGAAATGGAAATTTATTTAAGGGAATCAGTAATATTAGCAAAGATTAAAGTTTTAAATATTGTTTCTGTATATATAGGAATATAATTTTTGACAAATTTAAGGGATTCAAACTCGCTGTTCATACTTAAGAATAGATATATATATATATGGATCTATACCGTACATAGAAAGCTATTTCCATTGCGCATTGTTAAGGTAAACGGCGAAATGGAAATATTTCTTTTACAAAATAAGATTTTTAAACTCAGATTCAAGTTAGAAATCAATGTTTATTGTTTCAGTGCATAAAGAATATAGTTTTAAGGCAGTGAGAAGTGATTTACAATCAATATTTATAGTTGAGAAAAAAAATATCTCTATACAGTATATATGCGGCTTGAAGTTGAATTGTCAGCCTGAAGGAGAGGGAGAAACTTCCCTTAGTATTTTATAATGGAATAGTGAATACCCTACCTATACGTCTGTTTTAAAAAATGGCTGTTTTCGTCTTCCAGTTATGAAACGTATTGAATTGTTGTTCATTTCAAACCAAATTGACGTCTATTTATTTGCTTTTATTGGTTATAAAAGTACATGGCCTCTCCGGGTTGTATTTTCTACGGAGACTTTGTTTGATTGGTGTAAATAAATACCATATAACTCCTCTATTACGACCACTAAAAGGAAGGTCAGTGGCTTGTATGAATGACATGTTTCAGCTTAACGCAATACGAAATCAAAAGAGCAAGCTCCTAAAGGTTCCTACTTCCACCCTGCGTTAAGTAGCCAGCTGCCTCAAACAACTAGTTATGCATGACATAATTCATTGGTCGTAATATAGGGGGTTTACTGTATGTAATTGACATATGTGGTATCCGTTCTGCTTTTCTAAGGAGATAAGAGTAGGTGGCAAATATATATGACATGTATGAAATGAACAAATTTAACCCTTATTTTGCTGTAAAATCGTGTGCTTTGAAATTATCGTCTGTAAAATGTGTTGAATGTAGATTTATACATGTTTGAATTAAACAAATCAAAAGACGAGTATCAAGCAGCTTGGATCCAAAGAAGACGCCGAGTTACGTGACGTCTGATCTGGATCCAAACTTTTTGCAAAAACCAGCAAAGTCGCGATACAGCAGACAAAGGATTGAAATCGTCTCCACAGACATACTCATTTTGTGGTTGTACATTGAATACTAACGTGGCTGTATGAGAAAAATTCAAAATCTACTGTTTCCAGTTGAATGCCGCTTATAATAATGGCCTGTTTAACAGTTCATCACTAATGACACTTATACGACATGCACTCTGTATTTGAGGACGGATATAATAGGCTCTATGTTTCAACGTGTTAACTACAGGGCTGCCATTTCTCCGGATTTTTCCTAAATCTTCGAATTTTTTCTAGAACATGGTAGCTTAAAGCAGGCTGAAAGTAAATCATAAGGCGCATTCTGCTTTACTTCTAGCCTGCTTGAAGTAGTCACGTGTCAACAAAACAAGAAACAGGCTATGCGGTAAAGGTACGATGCGTAAATTCACAATTGAAAAATGCAAATTTCGAAATCTTAGGATTTTTCATGTCAACTTATGGCAGCCCTGTAACTACATTCTCTGCATTACTCCGAATACACTAGTAATTTGTATATAGTTTAGATCCTGATCAGACTCCGCGAAGTGCGTATACCGAGTAGGACAATTGCACTCCTTATGATTACACTGTATTGAAGAACAAGCTGTTTGACGCTGTTTGACGCTGTTTGCCACTGTTTGCCACTTGTTTTGAAACGGCATTGCAGACAGTAATATCGATGCAGACGACAATTTGGCAGAAAAAGTGTGTGTGGGGGGGGGGGGGAGGAAAAACCTCACGATAAATTTATCATGAAAGGGAGAAATAGTGTGGAAACTGATCAGATATCGTGATTCTGAGAATAGCCCTTCCACTCTCAAAAAAGTCATAAAGCCCAATTGCAAACAGATTTGATCCCGATCAAAACTGGCTGCCACTTGTTTTGAAATAACGTCAGATATACTGCCTTAATTCTAACTTTAAAACGATATTGTAGAAAGTAATATTGAAGCAGACGACAATTTGGCGGTAAAGGGGTTAAAAACCTCACGATAAATTTGATCATGAAAAGGAGAAACAGTGTGGATACTGCTCAGATACCTTGATTCTGAGAATAGCCCTTCCTCTCTCAAAAAAGTCATAAAGCACAATTGCAAACAGTTTTGATCCCGATCAAAACTGGCTGCCACTTGTTCTGAAATAACGTCAGATATACTGCCTTAATTCTAACTTTGAAACGATATTGTAGAAAGTAATATTGAAGCAGACGACAATTTGGCGGTAAAGGGGTTAAAAACCTCACGATAAATTCGATCATGAAAAGGAGAAATAGTGTGGATACTGCTCAGATACCGTGATTCTGAGAATAGCACTTCCGCTCTCAATAAAGTCATAAAGCACAATTGCAAACAGTTTTTATCCTGATCAAATGCCGCCTGACGCGGCGTTTGATCAGGATCAAAACATGTTTGGCACTTGTTTTGAAATAACGTCAGTTACACTGCCTTAATTCCAGCTTTGAAACGACATTGCAGACAGTAATATTGACGCAGACGAAAATTTGGCGGAGGAGTTAAAAACCTCACGATAAATTTGATCATGAAAGGGAGAAATAGTGTGGATACTGATCAGACACCGTGATTCTGAGAATAGCCCTTCCACTCTCAATAACGCCATAAAGCACATTTGCAAACAGTTTTGGTCCTGACCAGACTCAGGATCAAAACTGTTTGCCACTTGTTTTGATATAACGTCCACTCAATAACGCCATAAGGCACATTTGCAAATAGTTTTGATCCTGATCAGACGCCGCGTAACGCGGCATATGATCAGGATCAAAACTGTTTGCCACTTGATTTTGAAATAACGTCAGTTATACTGCCTTAATTCTAACTTTGAAATGACATTGCAGACAGTAATATTGACGCAGGCGAAAATTTGGCGGTAAAGGGGTTAAAAACCTCACGATAAATTTGATCATGAAAAGGAGAAATAGTGTGGATACTGATCAGACAACGTAATTCTGAGAATTCGAATCGTCTGGCATTAGTTTTCATCAAATAAAACCTAACCCTTCTGTTATTGGGGGTATATTGACGCTGTTTAAAACAGTACTGTATATGCCTTGTTCAGACAGCTCTTGGCGGTCTAATCGTTACGCAGAATAGTGGACACGCAGGTGGCCCACTTGCTCTCATTTTCGAGCATTAAAATAAGAAGGGCATTTTTACATAACTTGTAATAACTTTTTTTTCTGGACAGATATCGTTCCTGTGCAAACGGCCTGTGTTAGCTTAAACATTTTCCTTTATGATGAAATTTGTTTTGAAAAAATATTTTAATAAGATTTTGGTCCTTTTTTAAGTTTAAAAAGACACCTCTAAATCACATTAAACAAAGAGTAAAATGCTGAAAATAAGCCTCGACGCGGATAATATAACACGACCTTGTGCATTTATACAAATCGATATCAATTCTGTGCAAACGGGCTCGTATACTTGACTATTTTTTCTTTCTTTTGATATAAATTTAAGAATTGTAAGTTAATGTTAATTTGGTCCTTTTTCAAATTGAAAATAAAATTAATATGTTCAAAGAGTCGTCGGGAGTTTCCGTAAATACCGAGCGGTAAGAGCCGAACATTGACGGGCACGCAAGCTAGCGTAAGACAGTTTATCGATAATCTATCGGTGTCCACTATTCTGCCTAACGTAATATTTCCATTGCGCACTTTGAACTAAAGCGGCGGAATGTAAATATTTCATTCATTTCTCTTAGTTTTGATTGGAAAATTGTATTATTATCATAATATTATTGTGTTATAAAGAAAAACTCTACGTTATTTATGTGTACCAAAATGCGTATTATACCTCGATTTTCCATTGCGCGGTATAGTGTTTAATCATGCTACCTGAAGGTTAAAGGTGATAAAGTTAAAGGTATATCGATCCGTATATCCATTTGCCGCGTTGATTGACACGTGCCTTTGACACACTTATCAACAATGCAACCAATAAACTAATCAGACACGGCACGCGCTGACTGACGCAATGGAAATGTAACAAAATGTATGTTATTCTTAGAAGAAAAAGGCACAGTAAATATATTATAATTCCAAAAACGCATTTTAAGTGAAATATTAACTGATTTTTTTTAAGAATTAAAGGATAATCCTGTTAAGTAATTACTCGTTTGATGTTGATTGAAATACTGTTTTATTTTTCCACATGCACATTGCAATGTTAACGGTACATTTGATTCGCCGAAACGTTCTCATTAAATAACTAATGAGGAGCGCAACATTGTCATTAATGAAATAATTAGAAGTGATTTAGCGGGAAAATGCTTTAATCCATGGCGGTTGTTTGATCAGTTTTTATTTACAGGCGATAATTAGAGCCAACCCATATCAGAAATACCTATACACGGTAAGTATATAAGATGATGAATATATTTTCAAATTATTTCAACTTAATGAGTTGTCAATATGCCTCGTAAAGATCCGTGTATTGTGTGTTCCAAAAACTGTAAGGATGACTGTATCTACTGTTGTTGTCAAAGACAAATTATACTGCGTAGAGAAGATGAAGAAAGGGAAGCGGGAGTACACTCCGTTGTAACTAAACTTTACATGCAGCTTTCAGAAAACCAAGACGCCGAGAAATTTATTATATGCCTGTGACATACTCGCAGTGAGGGGGTTAAACACCGTTCGTTTTGCAATGTGATTTAATAATGTACATACATGTAGCTCTAGATATGGATAATGTGTTGTAGCTACTGATTAAAATTGTCTGGATCCATGAATACGTTGGAGAAGACGGTATAATTTTCCAATAAACGCGTTTACCACTGAGATACAGATAAATAGTCACACATTTTTTTTAAAAACTGTATTTTCATAATTTTAATGCGATTGTGTTTAGACGGAAAATAATAACGCATTCTCCAACGCTCGTTTAACTGTTCCGCAAAGTTCCAAAAGATAACGACAAAATCATACAGACTAGTTTAACATTTCATTATACAGTAAAACCTTTCAATTATGACCACATAAAAAGCGAAGTGATTGCAATCGCATGTGTTTTAGGCCAACCCATGTTGAAGTGGTCCGGAAATGAGCACACGTTTCTAGCAATTTCGACCCCATCGATTCGGCCTTTCACGTAAACCGGGAGTCATTCTTTCTAGAAACGAAGACTAAAAGTGGATTATATCTGAAACGATACATGTGCAATTTGCTTAAAACTCACATTTGTGTTAAACTTAAAACGTTATTTGAAGAGAATTCTAAAATAGTGTTCTGAAATGGCTTTTAGAGTATAGAGAGTGTATAGAGTTACAGACTTCAGAATCATTGTTTGTTGTTGTTTAATTTGGTTTACAAATAGATCTATGAAGTTTACAAAAAGCCTCATTGACAAATCAACTTAATTTGAATTAGATCATATGCTACATGGCAAGGCCATCACGATTGGCATTAAAAGGGCACATGTCTGCAATTGAAAAAACAAAGTTTTATAGATAAATATTTTCATACAATTCATCCATGAGTAACCCTGTATCACATTTCTGCACGGAATTATACAAAAGTTTATAATTCTGTGATTTCTGCAATAGATTTTTTTTAAATGGCCACCAGTGGGTGGGAAACTTTTCCTTATTGGCTATATAGTGAAAACTTTAAAAATCTTATTTTCTGAAACCACTGGTTTGATTTAAAAATCCATGGGTGACCCTGTGTCTCATGTTTGCAATAGATTTTTTAAAAATGGCCACCAGTGGCATGGAGAAAGGACAAATGGAGAAGTATCCGGCCTGCTCGCGATTTATCGTGTCGTTCAATCAGCGGCGCTCGCTGGCGGCTAGAAAACAACGTTTTTCCGAAAGTTTGGTGTTAATAGAAATGCTTTTAATGTTATCTTTTCGTTATAAATTTTAATACAGATGTTTTATTAGACCATGATCTCACGACTAGTACAGAATTTGAGGCGATAGCTTATAATTTGTTTGTTTAGTGAGTTTGTGAAAATGAGAGAGAAAACGTACAGTACTGTATTTTCCGTTTTTCCTACGAAAGTTTGGTGTTAATAGAAATGCTTTTAATGCTATCTTTTCGTTATAAATTTTAATACAGATGTTTTTTTAAACCATGATCTCACGACTAGTACAAAATTTGAGGCGATAGCTTATAAATTGTTAGTTTAGTGAGGTTTTGAAAATGAGAGAAAAACGTATTTTTTCGTTTACCTACGAAGTTTGGTGTTAATATAAATGCTTTTAATGTCATCTTATCGTTATAAATTTTAATACAGATGTTTTATTAGACCATTATCTTACGCGTAGTACAAAATTTGAGGCGATAGCTTATAAATTGATAGTTTCGTGAGGTTTTGAAAACGAGAGAAAAACGTATTTTTTCGTTTACCTACGAAGTTTGTGTGTGTCTATATTTCTCTGCCACTGTCTGTATTTATGTCTCTGTTTCTCTTTGTGACTGTCTCTCTGTCTGTCTGTTTTTCTCTTATCTCTGTCTGTCAGTCTCTCGCTTCTTCTTTTCTGTCTCCATCTTTCTGTATGAATGTCTGTCTGTCTCTCTGATGATCCTCATGCGGAGAAAAGGTAAAGTGTGTCATAAAGAGCTTAATTTGAAAAAGGGGTAAACTATATTTCAAGAGACATACTCTATGAATCCGACATTTTTGCAGCCTGGTCTGGATTACAACTGTTTGCAATTGCAATAGTCATCATGTTACTGGTATTCAGTAATGAGAGGGTTAATCCAGTCATCAACCAAACCAGGTGCATTGATGTTGTTTTTTTTTGTTTTTTTTTTTAATTCAATTCTATTATCTTTATTTTTTGTGATTTGTATAATATATAAACATCATGCGGTTACAGAAGTCAAGAACACATGTTCAAGTTACACGCACGGGTAGCATTGATCTTTTTCATTAAAGTAGCAACCCGCTGGTGTGACTGTCCATCTTCATAGATAATCGACATGTTCAAGAAGCATGGACTTCATGCTGGGACAGTTTTATGACGCTGATAATTGTCCTGCTAATTTGGTGCGGGTTCTGTATACGGTTACGTAATGTGTCACATTCCTTTGTGATGTGTAATATGGTAGACATTTTGTAAGTAAATAAAGCTAAGGACGAGTGTCAAACATTCTGGATCCAGATCAGACGCCGTGTTACGCGGCATCTGATCTTGATCCAAGTTGTTTGCAAAAAAAAAAGTAAAGTTGCGATCAGCAGGCAAATAGTTAAGCAGTCAGTAAAATAGATTGCTTAAGGCATTGGCTGCTTTATAATTTACTCCGTTATATAAGACATAAGTAAAGCAGAAAGAAACGGAGATCTCATGTTATCATGTTTGTCCTTTCTCCATGCCAGTGGGTGGGGTAGATTTTCCATATTTGGTTATATAGTGAAACTTAAAAAAAAAAATCTTTTCTGAAACCACTGGCAGTACGATTTAAAAATAATTTCACACATATGATCTATGGGTGACCCTATATAACATTTCTTCAAATATAGGCCATGCAGTTAAAATTGTGGTTTCCATGGCAACTAATTAAAAAATATCTTCTTGAAAACGATGAAACTATATTGTTTTGAATTGAAAACAATTTTAAACAGATGCTTTAATAGGACCAAATTAGAGGTGACATCTCTATCAAACTAAAAAAAATAAATTTCTAGTTAAAAAAAGTGTGCACCATGCAGTGGGTGGGGTAGATTTCCCTTACTTCATATAGATCTAGTGAAAACTTTTAAAAATAAATCTCGTTTGAAACCATGCTGCACTGGTCCGATTTAAAAATAATTTAAATAAAAACTCCATGTGGCATTTTACCCTCTATTAGAATTTTAGATCTCTTCAAATATCTGATTCTATTATAGGTCATCAATTAGTTGAAATTATGATTGCCGTGACAACCAATTGAAAGAAGCTTTAAAGATCTTCTTGTCAGAAACAACTGTTCCGATTTGAAAATAATTTTACAGAAATAATCCATGCACTGCTGACTTTATCTTAAAATAAATTTCCAATTGCAAGCTTTGGAAACATGGCTGCTAGTGGGTGGGGCAGAGTTTCCTTATATATAGCTATACAAAGCTAAAAGCTTTAAAAAACTGTTTGTCGATATTATATAAATAGAGACAGACCTTACTGTGTGGCAAACAGTGAGGACCCAGATCATATTTATTTGTGTTCTGAAGATAACTAGGTTCTGAATTATTTTTACTATTTCCAGCATCATAATTAGTATCAAATAGTTAGTGCAAACAGAGACACGCAGATTAGATAACATCTTGTTACAAAAAAAACCAGTCATAAGCTGGGTTTGTCCAGGAACGTAGATTAGTACGTTCCTGGTTTGTCTTAACAAACTGCAGTGCTGTAGGTCTAGCAGTTTCTTACAGAATGATCTATGTTAGAATATGCCTTAAACTGTTTTCTTTGGATGCAAATAAACTCATGTTAAAAAATATTTTTTGTTGTTTAAGTGTTGCATTCAGTTGGCTATGCTAAAAATTTCATCAGTGCAATTCGATAGAACAAAAAAAAAGTGAGGGCTTTATATTTTTCAGCCCATAGAAAAATGTCTAAGTTCTCATTTGGAGGCTTTTGCAGACCTTCAAATTTTCTAAGTCCTCATTTCCGCACTTTTCCGACGTACAAAATTTCTAAGTTCTCATTTCCGGGCTTTTTCCGGCCTCGAAAACTTCTAAGTTCTCTTTTCCGGGCTTTTTCCAGCATAAAAAAAAACTAAGTCCATTTTTCCCTGCTTTTTTCTGGGGTTTTCCAGCGTTTTTCCATGCTACGCCGGAAAACAGATTCCGCATTTTTTAATTTTCCGTGGAAAAGTTATGTGATTTGCCAAATTCCCTGGAAAAAGGCTCATTTTCCGTGGAAAACCATGGAATATTGTTAGATTTTCCGTGGACAGCAGGGAAAATCTACAGCCGGGCGTGACCCTTAAAATTCAGAAATGGACTAGACTAAAATGGAAACTGGAATTGTCCATTTAAAGTTTCAGGGAGGAAAGAGTTAAAAAGTAAGCAGACAGCAGGAGAAGGGTATAAGATCATGAGACATGATCAATTTAATCCCCAAAAATCCCAAGTCATGTTTGATGACCAGCTTCAAATCCCAAGTCATGTTTGATGACCAGCTTCAATTCATTGTAGCAAATATATGGACAAACTCTTCACAGAACGGGTCTTGCTTGTGCTTAATTTTTTGTGATTGCCCTGTGTCCGTTGTCTGTCCCTCATCAACTTAAGATCTTCTTGAGAACTACTGGGGCAATTTCATTTAAACTTAATAGGATTGTTTCTTGTAGAATATTCTGTCAGATCGGTCATCCAATTGAAATGTTGGTTCCACTTGGGAAAACTTAGAAAGTTTCGATCTTGTCTAAAACTACTCAGATGCTTTTACCTGTATAAATGTCTTGGCAAAAAATCTTTGAACCATCTCATGTGAGGCCAAATACCTTGTGTTTGATAGTTTGGTTAGTAAAACCCATTGAAAACCCCCTTGGTTGTGCGTATGTCAGGGCCTTTCTAGGCAATATGAGATTGCTGACATTGGTTGTGTACACTTTTCTCCTACTTACAGTTATTTTCATGCCTAGTGAGAAAGGGGGGGGGGGGGGGCAATCATTGAATAGACTTGGCTAATTAATGTCTTTAACCAGATTTTACTGTTTCGTCTAGTGTCAACACGACTGACTTCAATACTTTATTTGTGTTTTCTTCTGACTTGTCCCAGTTATTTTTAGATTGGAACATTCTAAACTTTTAAAAGGGATGAGTACCGTACTCGTTGATTTCAGTACAGCCAGCTAGAGATATGGAGAGCTGTATTTATTTGTGTAATGTATAGTAGAGAAGACATTTTTCTTTCCCATTTAAACGCAATGCACTAAACTGTTGAAATTTACTTTTAGAAATTTTAACTATATTTTCAATCTAAGTAGCAAACAGGTAACAAAATGGAGCCTGATCAGACGCCGGGTTACCCAACCTGTTTGCAATGGAAATAATAGTTTAAAAGTATATAAATGCGTTTATTGGGCAAAAATAAAATGTCAGTAAAGTTAGCGCAGCGGTCTCGTGCTGCACGAGGAACATACTTATCTCAAATAGGAAAGTGTACGATTATATATTTGATGTTACCTTTCTTTCCCTTTTACCATTATTAACTATTCTGTTCTAAAAATAACTTGGACAAGTCAGAAAAATAGGATAATAATACTTATAGCAAAAATAAAATATCAGTAAAGTTAGCGCAGCGGTCTCGTGCTGCACGAGGAACATACTTATCTCAAATAGGAAAGTGTACGATTATATATTTGATGTTACCTTTCTTTCCCTTTTACCATTATTAACTATTCTGTTCTAAAAATAACTCGTACAAGTCAGAAAAATCGGATAATAATACTTATATACATGACCGACTACAATACTTTACTACTTATATACAGGTGTTTCCTTGGACCTCTGTCAAAAATAATTAATTTAATCCACCAATGTTACCCTCCCTTGATTTTGACCTTGACCTTATTTCGATTCAGAATATAATTTGTCAAGGATGCCACTGGGGGCATAATCATTTATTGAATGCATTCTGGTTGTTTTACAGGTTTACAGTGATGATGGGAGGAGCTTGGTACCGGGAGCTGGTCAAGGAAGTCCCTGGTATGGACAAAGAGGGGTTAGGTAAACTGGCCCTGGACTCCCTGTTACAACAGCTACAGATCTCTGCCACACCACTGAGAGTCAATGTTCATGTATTGAAGAACTGTATTCCGCAGTACTTGGTTGGACATAGCGAGGTGCTAGAGAATATATTTGGTATAATAAAGGATAGGAAGTTACCCCTTAGCTTGGTTGGCTCTTCCTATAAGGGAAACAGAGTGAGTCACTGCATTCACAACTCTAAACTTGAGGTGGAAAGAATTACAGGCTGCTCCTTCTGAGTATTTTCATATTATAATGATTCTTAGTACATGTATTTAGACACAAGCCTGAGCCAACAGTGTAGACCTTGATCAGACTGCTCATTAAGAAGCAGTTTGATCAGGGTCTACACTGTTTGCCATTCATTTTGCATCTTTTGGAAATTACTGTGTGACTAAAGAAAATTGCTAAATTTGAGAATAATAATAACAGTTACACAGGATGACCTAAATTTTAGGATTTTTAGGGTACTTGTTTTAATCCTTTCCTCCCTGAAACTTTAAATGAACAATTCCAGTTTCGATTTTAGTCTAGTCTATTTTTGACTTCTAAGGGTTGTTTTTGTCAATGTTTGGTATTGTGACAAACAGTGAAGACCCAGATCAGAGGGCACCGAAAGGAGCCCTCTGATCTGGGTCTTCACTGTTTGCATACGACACATGTACTATTCACATGTACACTGTTTGAAAAGGACGCCTATATGCGGGACTAGGGTTCAAAGAGTTAATCCTTTTCCCCATAGAAGTGCCTTTTAGTGCATTCACTTCTTTCTTGAATATAGTCATTTTAAGGATGTATGCAACCATATGTGAAATTTTCAAGTATCTTCTTTTTTTGGAAGAGCTTGTGTATGATAAAAGAATGCATTAAAAAAAAATTATATGTACTATTTGTATTACGGCCATTTTGAAAAGGTGTGTTAAATTATGACTTTTTATATGCCCACCTTTAAAGGTGGTAGCCCTGTCCATTCATTCGTCTGTTAATTCATTAATCCGTATAACAGCATTTGGATTGTCTTGCGTTTTCTCAAAAAACTATTGGGTATTTATGAAACTTCACGTGAATGTTTTATGCATCAACTTCAGATCCGCAGATGAGTTATCATTTTGAGGTTCAGTCAATGCTAGTATAAAAGGCTTATTTTATTGTGTTTACACTCCTAGCAAGCAAACTATAATTTTGAATAGATTTTAATCATACTTGCTTACAATGTAAGTTATTGAAGAAGTTTGATTATTGTTGAAATTTGATCATTGTGTCAAGAGTAATCTTTCCTTGATGTACTCAAGATATGCTAGAAAAGGCATCATTTCAGTATTGTTACCCTCTAGTGTCTACAAATTTAAAAGCATTTTGGTTAAGCTTTGTAAAATTATATATGTTTAATGACTATAAGTTCTGAAACAAACTCAGCAATTTTCAAAATCGGATGAAATGGTCAAGAGTTATGTGCCCTTGGTGTATTTAAAATACAATATTTGATAGTGTTTACACTTTAACAACTACAGTTTTCAATGGATATTGATTATACATGTACTTTCCTACAATGTATATAAGGATATGTTCTTGAAGAAGTGCAGTCATTGTTGAAATCATGTCGTAGTGTAAAGTTATCTGCCCCTTGATTTACTCAGATATGCTAGAAATCTCTTCATGTTGGTATTGTTTACAATCTAGTGTCATCAAATTTGAATTGATTTGAATAAAACTTTGTAACCCTATATAATACATATGGCTGTAAGTTTTCAAACAAGTATGATTATGATTGAAATTTGGCTATTTAGTCAAGAGTTATCTGCCCTTGACTGAAAATGCCATATTTAACACTGTTTACATTCAAGTAACAACAGTTTTGAATGTATCTTGATAAAACTTGCACACAATGTATATACATGTATGTATAAGTTCTTGAAGAAGTGCAATTATCTGCCCTTGATTTACTCAGCTATAGTCTAGAATATGTTAAATATTGTTTGTATTAAGTCTACACATTTTAAGGTTTTAGATTTAGCTTGTCCTGATTATGGACATTAACCCTTTTTGAAAATACAAAACCTGTTTATCATTAACAAAACAACTTTTATTTCAGTAATTTGATTAACCCCTTTACCCATTAGCTTTAAAGTGTTTCTAGTTTTTTTACTATTTCAATAGATCCAATGAAACTTGGAAAAAACATTTTCCTTGGTGAAATCTAGGTCAAGTTTGAATAAGTTTAAAATCCTAAAACGGCCTTGAAGACACTGCTCATCTGTTTTACTGGAACCAGATAGTTTTACCTTAAAGTTTCACCCATAATTAGAACAAGCTAAATCTAAAGCCTTAAAATTTGTAGACTCAATACAATCAATACAGAAAATAAAGAATAACTAATGGACTTAAGTTTTAATCCCCACTCCTTTATTGCAAAATATGGTAATATTTCATCTGTTAATTATCAGTGTGTTTTCACATCCTATACTACAAATGTGCAGGGTTTTAATTTGCTTCAATTATTCTAGATAAGAGAGAGTAAACTACACTAATCCAGCCTTTTCTCACTTATTTTAATAGCAAATCCTATGGTGTTACTACTCATTAGAATCGTCTCTTCGAGACTATTCTAATGAGTAGTGACACCATAGGGTTTAAAGCAGAAATAAAGATTTTAATTTTTGAAATACTCCCCTTATCTGGAGCTCTGATTCTAAAAACGACAGGCAGGTGAACTTAGTAATGATTTTGCAAGTACAGATCATGCAACTGGAGAGCATCATGGTCACAACCACATTTTGTATGATGCAACTTATTCTTTAACCCATTACCCCATAGAAGCGCCTTTTAGCGCATTAAGTTTATTCCTTCACTGAAGAAAATAGTTCCAATTTATACAGTCATAAATATGTATCATACAAAATATTTTCTATATTCAAGCAGATGATAGCTTAAAGCAGACTGAAAGTAAAGCAGAATGCGCTTAAGGCGCATTCTGCTTTACTTTCAACCTGCTTTAAGTGGACACCTATATTCAATTCTAGAGACATGCTATGTGGGAAAGGGTTAAAAGAATCAAATCGCTCTAACTGAAGTCTTTTATTAATTGATCATGCACTTTTCAGGTTTAACCCTTTACTCCATAGCCTGTTTCTAGTTTCCCCGTAACCCTTTACCTTATAGAAGCGCCTTTTAGCGCATTCATTAATCCTCCGGGAAAGAAAATAAATCCAATCTATTGTCATGAAAATGTATCAGAAGGAATCGTTTCTTACTTCTAGCAGATGGTAACGTAAAGCAAGCTGAAAGTAAAGCAGAATGCGCCTTAGGGCACATTCTGCTTCACTTCCAACCTGCTTTAAGTAGTCACCTATTTTCAAAACTAGAAACAGGCTATGGGGTAAAGGGTTAAAGTAGGTTGACTGTAAAGCAGAATGTGCCTTTAGGTGCATTCTGCTTTTCTTCCAGTTCCTGTCTGCTTTAAGCTTTCATCTAATTTTTATTTTCTTCAGTGGAGGAATAAATTAAATGCATAAAAATTAGTATCAGCGGAGTAAAGAGTTTAAATAAAACACAAGTCACTAGAAGGTAAATGTTTAAATATGAAAGATGAATGTTTTTCTTACATGATAATTCACATGAATAATGTAGTTTTAACTATGAAAACAAATGCAGATCCTGATCAGAGGCCTTCTACAGGAGCCTTGTGATCTGGCTCTAAACTACTTACATAAGACATATACTCTGTACAGGTACACTGTTGGTAAAGGATTGGGAATATCATAATGCTCCACTGGGGTTGAATAGGTAACTCAACAACTCATTCTCCCTTAAAACAAACAAATTGACTATTTAAGGTTGCTTTTTATAATATATTATTAAATAGAATAAACAGTGCAGACCCTGATCAGAAGGCTCTTTTAGGATCCCTCAGAGCTGTCTTACAACAGAGTTTATTGGACTTGGATCTATAACATTTTGTACAGGACTTGTGTACTTTTAACAGGTTTAATGTTTGTAAATTATAAGTACAGCTTAGAATTAGAAGACCTTTTTTTCTCAATAAACACGTTTATAAAATGTGAAAACAATTATTTTCATTGCAAACAGTTTGGAGCCAGATCAGACGCCGGGTAACCCGGCATCTGATCTGGCTCCAAACTGTTCGCCACTCAGATTAAAATGAATCTTCAAATATTTCTAATAAAATTGGTGTTTTCTACATTTTATTTATCGTTTTTGTTTAACTCTTTGAACCGTAGTCCCGCATATAGGCGTGGTTTTCAAACAGTTTATATGTGAATAGAACACATGTCCTATGCAAACAGTGAAGACCCAGATCAGAGGGCTCCGAAAGGAGCCCTCTGATCAGGGTCTTCACTGTTTGTCATAATGCCTAACATTGACAAAAACAACCCTTAAAAGTCTAAAATGGACTAGACTAAAATGGAAACTGGAATTGTCCATTTAAAGTTTCAGGGAGGAAAGAGTTAAATGGGGAAGAATAACGTCTTCCAAACTGTATACATGTCACCAGATGATAATGGGTTGATGGCATCGATATCATTGGAAAAGAATTCCTCCAAATTTATGGTAAAACACAATCACATGTCTCTTCAGTGGATCAACAATCAAGTAGGAAAATGTCTGTTCATGTAGCTTGTTTCCTGGGTAAAATGTTTCACCGTCCTTGTCCTGAAACAAAGTCCCTAAGTCACAGTTATGTTGCACAAACATCAAAAAGAAAGATTCATTTCCAGCGTATAATCCATTACTCCATAGATATGCCTTTAAGTTATTCCTCCACTGAAGAAAATACATGTAGTTCCATTCTATACAGGCATGAATATGCAACATAAGTATATTGTTATCCTACCTAGTACATGTAGTTGGCCGCACAACCCATTACCCCATAGCTTGTTTCTAGTATGGAAGATAGCTGACCACTAAAGCAGGTTGAAAGTAAAGCAGAATGTGCCCTAAGTTAAGGCACATTCTTCTTTACTTTCGACTTGCTTTAAATTTCCATTTGCTAGAATATGGAAAATGCTTCTTATAATACATATTCCTGACTGAGAAAATAGGAACTGTTTTCTTTAGTTGGGGGGGGGGGGGGGGGTACATTTTATGTGCTAAAAGGTGCTTCTATGAGGGAACGGTTTACCTATTACCCCCATAGCCCGTTTGATGACTTGAAGATAGGTGACCACTTAAAGCAGATTGACCAATTAAAGCAGACACATTTTGCTTTACTTTCAGTCTGCTTTTAGCTACCATCTTCTAGTAAATAGAACATATTTCTTAGGATACATATTCATGATTATATAAATTAAAGCTGTTTTCTTCAACAGAGGAATAAAATAAAGGCATAATTATTGATTGAGTAATGGGTTAAAGTAAAGCAAAATGTGACTTAAGGTGCATTCTGTTTTATTCTTCTTTCAACCTGCTTTAACTTTAATATACACCCCTGAAACTTTCAATGAACATTTCCAATTTATCTAGTCCATTTAGAACAATTTAAGGGTTTATCTGCAATACATGTATATTTCAAAATGACAGTGCAGACCATTATCAGAGGACCAAGAGCCAAGTGTACTCTTTACTGGTACAGAGTTAGTAAATGATGAGTATACTTGTCACTAGGGTTGAAGGAGTTAAGTTGTCACTGTATTTAAAAAACAAGAATCAGGCTATGGAGTAAAGGGTTAACCCTTCTCCATTTAGCAGATATTACCACTTTTTTGAAAGCAGTGAAGAACCAGGTAAGACAGCTTTTAGTGCTGTCTGATCAGCGTCTACCCTGTTTTCTTGTAGGATTTCTTATAAAAAGTCTGCACTCTTTCTCGAGGAATAATGTCCTTATTTGATATAATTCATATCATAGAAATTCATAGTGGGCAAAGTTGAATATATAGCCCTAGAAGGGTTAACCTACTTTAACCCATTACCCCATAGCCTGTTACTAGTTTTGAAGACAAGTGACCACTTAAAGCAGGTTGATAGTAAAGCAGAATGCGCCTTAAGGTGCATTCTGCTTTACTTTCAGCCTGCTTGAAGCTATCATCTGCTTGAATATAGCAAATGTTTCTTATGTTATTTATCCATGGCTGTATAAGTTTGAACTATTTTCTTCAGTGGAGGAACAAATTAAAGGCCTAAAAAGGCATATTTATGGGGAAATGGGTTAACACTCTTACAAGCCATGGTTATACATATATAGACCTTGTTTTTAAGGCAGGTGGCTGATAAGTAAGATGAAAGTAAGACAGAAAACTCCTTTAAGACCTTTCTGTTTTACTTTCTCATTGCTTTAAGCTGACACTTGTTTTTCATATAATCAACTTTCATTCTTTTTACTGGTGGAAATAAGAAGGTTTTACCGTATTTGTATCTGTTACAAACAGTACATATAAAGAGTACTTACACATTTTTCAATGCCAACTGTGTAGACTCAGATCAGAGGGCTCCTGCAGTTTATTGCAGACTCTGAACACCCCTTATTAGTATTAAATGGACTGGACCTAATTGGAAACTTGAATGTCCATTAAACCTTTCAACGGTGTATGAGTAAATTTAGTCTCAGTCAAGTGCAGAATAAAAGTTTTAACTACAGAATTAAAGTTTTAACTTAAAAGTGTGTAGAATAAAAGTTTTAACTTAAAAGCGTTCAGTGTTCATTCAAAGATTCTTTTACTAATGAATTGATCATGACTGGTACAGTAAAACCTCTCTTTTCCCACCAATAAATTGTGTTAATTATTAGGTCTGCTTAAATACAAGGTGACAGTAAATCAGAAAGCACCTTGCTTTAACCCATTACCCCATAGCCTGTTTCTAGTAATTAAGATATGTGACATATTAAAGCAGGTTGAAAGAAAAGCAGAATGCGCCCTAGGGCGCATTCTGCTTTACTTTCAACTTGCTTTAAGTTACTATCTGCTAGGATATAGAAAATATTTATTATGGTATATATTCATGACAGTATAAAATGGAACTATTCTCTTTGGCGGATGAATAAAATGAATGTGCTAAAAGTCGCTTCTATAAGGGAAAGGGTAAAGCTGTCATCTGTCCTTTATACAAGCAAGTAGTCTTTTTTTTTGTGGCTGTAATAGAGTCGATTTACTGTACTTCAATATTGGCCTACCTGGGCACTTATTTTGAACACACTTGATGTGATTCCAAGCTGTTTTGTGTCTGCATTCTTTTGTACACTGAAATAAGAAAGAAACAAGATAAATGCTTATGCCCCCGGTGGCATCCTTGACAATATATTCTTTTCTAAGTCCAAATTAGGTCAAGGTCAGGGTCAAACTGAGCTTGGGTATTATTGGGGAGTTGGTAATGGTCCAAGGCAATAACTGCACTTAAAAAAAAGTTCAGTGTAAGAACAAATTAAATGTGCTAAAAGACATTTCTATTGGGTAAAGGGTTAAAGAGGGTGGTTGTGAGATACAATGTTCCCTCTCTACAACAACACCCAATGGGAGACACAGTTTGTGTATGTTGATCAGAGGGAGTCGTTATAGGGAGGGGAAATTAAGACCTGGGCCCGAGGTTATAAAACTTAAAACGAACTCTGTGCTCAAAACTCAGTTTTGATAATAGGCTCTAGTTTTTACAAAACACATTTGATTTGATTTTTGTAACCTCAGTTGGATACATTATTACAGTAATTTTATGTATGAAAATACTAGTTGTAAAATAAAATGTTTGCCGAAGTGTTATGAGCTGAGAAAAATTCTGAGTTTTGAGCACAGAGTTAGATTTAAGTTTTATAACCTCGGGGCCAGGCCCGGAGGTTATAAAACTTTAAATGAACTCTGTGCTCAAAACTCAGTTTTGATTACAGGCTCTAGTTTTTACAAAACACGCGTGAACTGATTTAAGTGACCTGATTTCGATGCAACTTTACAGCAGAATTATGTATGCAAAAACTAGTTATAAATAAAATATTTTCTGAAATGTTATGAGCTGAGCAAAATTCTGAGTTTTGAGCACAGAGTCCGTTTTAAGTTTTATAACCTTGGGCCTGGTTTACATCTGCAAACAGCTTTACTTGATCCAGATCAGATGTTGTGTACTGTGACGCCTGATATGAAATTAAGCTGTTTGTCACTCATCATATTTATTCTATCAAAATGTCCACTTATATGTAACTTTGAGAAAAAACAGCAGACAACAATTTTATGAAGATGAAATAGCAGCAGCAAAAGTGTTTAGGGAACAGCGGCAAGGGTCATTGTAAGGAGAAAGCTGTTGTTGGGATAGAACACTGTAGTACCTGATGAGATCTTTGTACAGTGTTTTTGTCATGTTAAGATAAGGGTCCACTTCGTCCTCATACTGGCAAATCTGGCCACCAAGACATATGTGCTTGAACAGCCTGAATAAGAACTGCTCCTTCTCTGAGTCATCATATAAACAGTAGTGATCAGATTCCTCCATGAGTAACATCTGTAAAGAGAAAGCATCAGTCAGGGCTGCCATAAGTTGATCATAAAAATCCTAAGATTGCAAATGTTCAATTTTTCAGACGCAATTTAACTAATCATACCTTTACCCCATAGCCTGTTCCTTGTTTTGAAGACACGTGGCTGCTTAAAACAGGTTGAAAGTAAAGCAGAATGCGCCTTAAGGCGCATTCTGCTTTACTTTCAGCCTGTTTTAAGCTATGATCTGCTAGGAAAAAAATCCGAATACTTAGGAAAAATCCGGAGAAATGGCAGCCCTGATCAGTTGTTTTGAACAGGAAAACTTATCCCATTGCACCTTAAAGACATCTTTGAGTTATTCCCCAACTTAAACTAGATCAATTTGATACAGTACTGAATGTGCCCCAGTAGAAATATTTTCTGTATCTTAGCAGATGGTTGCTTAAAGCAGGCACCATAAAGTACATTCTGCTTTACTTTCTATTTCAACCCATGTCATCTGTCTACAATACTAGAAACATATTATGGGGTATTGCTATCCATTGACTTTCAATGAAACTTCAAATGGACAATTTCCATTACAACCAAGCGGAACTATTGGATTGAGGAATACATTAAAGGCGTATTTATGGAGTAATGGGTTAATACCAGATTTTGCTTCACCATGACATAGGAGTCAGGCAATGTTCTCCTAACAGCCATGAAGGTCAATTGTTGTCTTAAACTGTTAGAAAAGGAAGTGGGAGTTATTTATTAGACTTTAGAGAAAGAAAGGTTTAAACAGGGATGTACAGCCTATTTCGTTTTCTCAGGGGTTCTCGTATTCTCGGGGTTTATGGAATAGGGATGCTTCTAAATATATCAACTGTTTTTCTCCGATAAACTTATATTAGAAAATGTGGTTTGGACCCATAAAACATCATTTGGATTTGAAATATCTTTTTTTATTTAAATTTTGCATGTAAAACCTGTTGCATATTGCCATTTACTTAATACTACTGCATAGTTAAATCTTGTAACAATAATAGGAGAGAACAGGCTACAGTATTTACCTTTCTAAGTTCATCTGACAATGTAAAATCCTCAACAAACTCATCAAAGCATTTGTGCAGTTTACCACTGTCTCTGACTACATTACCATACAGCCTGTCGAAGAGTGACATGGAGAGAATAGAACATGGCACTGTCTCAACTGTCACCTTATCTGCACAAATACCTGTAATTGAAATGATTATCATCGTATGCATGAAAGAATAGATTTATTTCAGTAAATGAAAGGGTTCCAGGACATGGAACAGAGGGGATCTTATGGCAAATTGAAACATTTAACCCTTCTCTTGCTCATCCCTTGCTCAATATTCATTATGTGACGACCACTAAAATGAAGACTAATTGATGGCATGAAAGACAGGTGGCAGCTTTAAACAAGTTGAAAGCAAAACAGAAACCTCCTAAAGGAGCTTTGTATCTTTCTTTCAACTTGCTTAAACAGGAGCTTTCTGTTTTTCAACTTGCTTTAAGCTGCCACCTGCCCAAATCAACTTATCACTAAAACTATTTCGAGATCGTAATGAAGAGATTTTACTGTATATGAAATTCTACCCATGTGCACTTATTAATGGATATATGTAACCTAAACTAGAATTTACTTTGGCTGATCATACAGAGTTATGTTGTTTCTGATAAGAATCCTAACTACATGCAAATAAATAGCCATTGTATAAGGGGTTTTATATTATACAGTGCCTGAGGCAGTGAAGGAGTATTATGATGTATTTTTGCATACAAAAGCATATTTTTGAAACCAGGTATTTGGTTCTTTTAGAAGCTAGACCAAAATAATGCAGCAGACAATAATTGATTCTTAGAAAAGATTTAAAACAGGTCTGCTTAAAAGATAAGATAAGATTTTTTTTTATTTTAAGTCGGCAAGACATACAATAGACAACATAAGCCATAAAGGCTTTTGAACCGACTATACAACATATGTATAATTTTAACAAAGATATAGCAGCTAAAAATAGACCATTCGATGCAAACAATGGGTTCTGGAAGAAAGAAAAACAAGGGCCACTATGGCCCTAAATCGCTCACCTGGTAACCATGTACACCGTGTGACCTAGTTTTTGACCGGGCATGACCCTCATTCTAACATGACCTTGATTTCAATGAGACAAACATATTGTTCAAGTTTCATGAAGATGCAATGAATTGTGTAGTCTCTAGAGTTTTAACGAGGTTTTTCGATGATTTGACCTAGTGACCAAGTTTTTGACAAGACATAAGCCACATTTGAACTTGACCTATATTTCATTGAGGAAAACTTTTTCATCAAGTTTTATGAAGATCAAATGAAATTTGTAGTCTCTAGAGTGTAAATAAGGTTTTTCGATGATTCGACCTAATGACCTAGTTTTTGGCTAGACATGACCCACATTTTAACTTGACCTAGATTTCATTGAGGCAAACATCTTGATGTAGTTTCATGAAGATCCAATGAAATTTGTAGTCTCTAGAGTGTTAACGAGGTTTTTCGAAGATTTGACCTAGTGACCTAGTTTTTGACCAGACATGACCCACATTCGAACTTGGACTAGATTTCATTGAGGCAATCATATTGATGAAGATCCAATGAAATGTGTAGCCTCTAGAGTGTTAACGAGGTTTTTCGATAATTTGACCTAGTGACCTAGTTTTTGACCGGACATGACCCACATTCGAACTTGACCTAGATTACATTAAGGCAAACATTTTGATGCAGTTTCATGAAGATCCAATAAAATTTGTAGTCTCTAGAGTGTTAACAAGGTTTTTCGAAGATTTGACCTAGTGACCTAGTTTTTGACTAGACATGACCCACATTCGAACTTGGCCTAGATTTCATTAAGGCAATCATATTGATGAAGTTTCATGAAGATCCAATGAAATTTGTAGCCTCTAGAGTGTTAACAAGGTTTTTCGATAATTTGACCTAGTGACCTAGTTTTTGACCGGACATGACCCACATTCGAACTTGGCCTAGATTACATTAAGGCAAACATTTTGACCAAGGTTCATGAAGATCCAATGAAATTTGTTGTCTCTAGAGTGTTAACAAGTTTTTTGAAGATTTGACCTAGTGACCTAGTTTTTGACCGGACATAACCCACATTCGAACTTGGCCTAGATTTCATTAAGGCAATCCTATTAATGAAGTTTCATGAAGATCCAATGAAATTTGTAGCCTCTAGAGTGTTAACAAGGTTTTTCGATAATTTGACCTAGTGACCTAGTTTTTGACCGGACATGACCCACATTCGAACTTGACCTAGATTTCATTTAGGCAAACATTGTGACCAAGTTTCATCAAGATCCAATGAGATTTGAACCTGCTAGAGTGTTAACGAACAATTGTGAACGGACGGACAGACATACGACGGACATCCAGCGATCCTAAAAGCTCACCTTGGCACTACGTGCCAGGTGAGCTAAAAAGGCTAATAATACAGAGTTATGCTGTTTCTGATAAGAATCCGAACTACATGCAAATAAATAGCCATTGTATAAGGGGTTTTATATTATACAGTGCCTGAGGCAGTGAAGGAGTATTATGATGTATTTTTGCATACAAACGCATATTTTTAAAACCAGGTATTTGGTTCTTTTAGAAGCTAGACCAAAATAATGCAGCAGACAAGAATTTTATGTTATCTATCTTTTTTAATGATTGCATTACATGGTGAATAGAAATAGTAACTGCTTAATTTTTTTAACCCATTTCCCCATATCCTGCTGCATATTCATAACTGTATAAAATGGATCTACCTATTACTTCAGTGGAGCAATAAAGGCATATGAAAAAGTCAATTTGGTTAAGAAGAGGCTATACAGTTTAAGTACAGTTTCAGTTACCTAGAGATACAAGGCCTGGTCCACTTGATGCTCCTATTTTAAGACTGGCTACAACATCTGCATTCTGCATTAAATCCTGAAAACAAAAACATGTGTATATGAGTAGTTATGAGTTAATATCAAAAGTTTTAATACATTTGCTTTAAATGGTTCCACAGAACAGTAAATGCTTCAAATACGGTGGCAGCATCCATACAAGAGACAGACACAGAATATACCATATCCATATCCTCATAAAAGGATATTTCAAATACACCAATATACGGCCAAGACTCACAATGAATGACACTTCAAATGGTGTTGCATATATTACCACTAAAGGGAGATAATTCATTATGATAACTGGGAGACCTTTTACAGCTGCAACACAGCCCTTAACTCTAATGCTGAATAAATTATTTTACAAATATAATGCACTTTTACCCATTATTCCATAGCCTTACTGTAACTTAGAAAGCAGGATGTGCCTTATGGCACATTATGCTTAACTTTCAGCCTGTTTTAAGCTACTATCTACTAGGATACGGAAAATATTTCTTACTGTACATATTCATGACTGTATATTTTAAGTGGATCTATTTTCTTCCATGGAGGAATAAATTAAGAGTCATAAAAACCCGCATTTATGGGGTAATGAGTTAATAAACATACACTGCAGCATAGACTGTACATATATTGAAACTATAATCTAGATTTTTTCAAGTCTCAATCTTATGTACTTGATGCATCAACTCGATTCATGTGACTGTCATATCATCTGCAATTATACAAGTTTGTTTGCTTCTTAAGAAACATGTATGTAATTTAATGCGAATTGATAAAATGATAAAATAGTTTGGATCTTAAGCAGATTCAACATTTACTCAGAATTTGATTTGTATATGCCAGTGATAAATAAAAGGGGTTGAACATACAAAAATATTTTTTCTACATTTCAGAAAGAAAATGATATTTTAATAAAACAGTACAGTAAAACATCACTATTTTGACCTGATGATTAAACAAAGGCTAATTGATTGTATAAGACAGTTGACAGCTTAAAGCAAGGTGACATTAAAACAGAAAGCTCCTAAATGAGCTTTCTATTTTACTGTCACCAATTAAGTTGCTGTTAGAAGTCACCAGATAGCTGTGGTAAACACCCAACACTTATCACAGTTTAGTGGTCATAATAGAGAGGTTTTACTGTATGTATAAAAATGATACTTCTAAAGAGATTCAGGTAGGCTAGTAAACTCTAAATTCTGATAAGTTTGTTCTTTACCAATTAGCTAATGTGAGTATTTTATAAATAATTTACCCTTTACCCCATATCCTGTTTCTAGTATTAAAGATTATATGACCACTTAATTCAGGTTGAAATTAAAGCAGTATTCCTCTGACCTCTGTACTTTCAGCCTGCTTTAGCTAAAATCTGCTAGAATATAGAAAATATGTTTATGGAACATATTTATGACTGTATAAAGTGGACATTTTTTCTCCAGAGTGTTAAATATACTTATCTATGGAGTAAAGTTGTTATGTTAAATCTTCGGCTGCAACTACGGTACATGTAACTCCTGTAACTGGGACTCAAAGATTTAATCATGATGAGGAGTCGCAGCAGTTTTATAAAGAAGAAAATGTTGTAATTTTTATCTCATTGTTGAGCCTACTTTCACATAATAAAATTTATAATTTAGCATGGTAAATTTTAGTCATTAAATTTACTTACCAGCACAAAATCATTTTTCTGGTACGGTTGAAATGGTTGATCAAATGTGAACATTTGGACACTCATATTATCAAACATGGACCTGCAACGTTAAATTAGGCACATTTTAGGTTACTGTGACTAAGGACAGACAGGTACAGATATCCCAGTACATGTATAAGCTAAATACAACTTTATTCAATTTCAGTACTCCAGATAAGAGGGAGTAAATGGAACAAATCCAAGATTTTCTCACTCATTTCAGCCCCTATCCCATGGTGTGACTTAACTCGTTATAATAGTCTTGAAGAGATTTAGATTTTAATGAGTAATCTGACACTATAGAGTTTTATTTAGAAACATATACAGGTAACATAAGCATATAGTCAATGATGATAGAAAAAGGTGTATACTCTGGTACGCGAATCTCATGGTATTCACTTTTAAGGCCTACGTCACACCGCTTCTGCAGACTCAAAATAAATCTTATCTTATCTTTACACATTGAACCCTAGCGATGAGCATACTTGTCATTAACAAATCATATACCTGTCAAGATTACACTTGTCTAATGCAAACAGTGTAGACTCTGATCAAAGAGCTCCTTAAGGAGTAATCTGATCAGGGTCTATCCTTGCTTCTTGTCAATTCGCCACTTTCTTGTCAATTCGCCACCTATGCAAAACTTAAATTCCGTCACGAGCAGGCTACCGAGGATGTCCAAAACTACAGAGGATATCCGAATACTAGGACAGTTTCACTCGGGAAGATTTCAAGCGCAGAAAATGCGAAAGAACAGATAAAATAACAATAATTCACAAAAAGTAACCAATCAAGAGACATGATGGTAATTTTAATTCTAGCTGGCCGTTGTTACTTTTTAGCTCACCTGGCACGAAGTGCCAAGGTGAGCTTTTAGGATCGCTGGATGTCCGTCGTCTGTCCGTCCGTTCACAATTGGTTGTGAACACTCTAGCAGCTACAAATTTCATCCGATCTTCATGAAACTTGATGACAATGTTTGTCTTGATGAAATATAGGTCAAGTTTGAATGTGGGTCATGTCCGGTCAAAAACTAGGTCACTAGGTCAAATTATAGAAAAACCTTGTGAACACTCTAGAGGCTACAAATCTCATTGGATCTTAATGAAACTTCATCAAAATGTTGACCTAATTGATATCTAGATCAAGTTCAAATATGGGTCATGTCCGGTCAAAAACTAGGTCACTAGGTCAAATCATAGAAAAACCTTGTGAACACGCTAGAGGCTACAAATCTCATTGGATTTTTATGCAACTTGGTCAGAATGTTTGCCTTATTGATATCTAGGTCAAGTTCGAATATGAGTCATGTCGGGTCAAAAACTAGGTCACTAGTTAAATTATAGAAAAATCTTGTGAACACTCTAGAGGCTACAAATCTCATTGGATCTTCATGAAACTTGATCAAAATGTTTGCCTAATTGATATCTAGGTCAAGTTTAAATATGGGTCATGTCCGGTCAAAAACTAGGTCACTAGGTCAAATCATAGAAAAACCTTGTGAACACTCTAGAGGCTACAAATCTCATTGGAATTTCATGCAACTTGGTCAGAATGTTTGCCTAATTGATATCTAGGTCAAGTTCAAATATGAGTCTTGTCGGGTCAAAAACTAGGTCACTAGGTCAAATCATAGGAAAACCTTGTTAACAATCTAGAAGCTATAAATCTCATCCGATCTTCATGACACTTTGTCAAAATGTTTTCCTCATTGATATCTAGGTCAAGTGTGAATGTGGGTCATGTCCGGTCAAAAACTAGGTCACTAGGTCAAATTATAGAAAGACCTTGTGATTACTCTAGAGGCTACAAATTTCATTGGATTTTAATGCAACTTGGTCTGAATGTTTGCCTAATTGATATCTAGGTCAAGTTCAAATATGGGTCATGTCTGGTCAAAAACTGGGTCACTACGTCAAATCAAAGAAAAACAGTGTTAACCCTCTAGAGGCTACAAATCTCATTAGATCTGAATGAAATATTGTCAGAATGTTTGCCTACATCGAATCTATGTCAAAATCAAACACGGATTTTGTCTGGTCAAAATCTAGGTCACTAGGTCAAATCATAGAAAATTCTTGTTTACACTCTAGAGGTTTATTGTGAGTCATGTCCAGTCGTAATCTATATCACTATAGGTCAAGTTATACATGGTGAACCAGGTGAGCGATTTAGGGCCATGGTGGCCCTTGTTTATTGTTAAGTTGTAAAAGTTATGATTTACTTTAAAAAATTAAATCTTTCATAATCATTAAAAATGTTCCAAGTTTCATGAAACAAACTATAACATACTGACAGAGCCTACATTGACCTTAAATTATCGAACCACCAATCAGAGGTGGCAAGAAAGCATCTCGGTGATCCAGAGCAATGACCTCGTTCGAAAACGGTGCAGTTATTACACTTTATATTTATTTCAAAAGTTTTATTTGTATATATTCGTGTTATTGAAGGTTCAGTTCAGAATTAGATCCGTGAACAAGTAAGAAATGTGACATCAGATAGGCGCATGTGCGAAAATATAGATAAGGGTGGCGAAAACACAGGTAACCAGGCTATACTGTTTTTCATCCTGAAATATATTGTTAAAATCAACCACAAATAATTAGACTTATTTTCAAATTGGATTTGTCAATTGGAAGTTTCAGGGGAGAATGAGTTAACACAGTCTACTATTACATAAACTAGATAATTACGGAATCAAAGGGAAAACACTAAAATGGATTCAGGCATTTCTGACAGATAGAACACAGGTGGTTGCTGTAGAAGGGGAAGAATCTGATACGGCAAGAGTTGCCTCAGGAGTCCCCCAAGGATCAGTGCTAGGACCCAGCTTATTCCTCTTCTACATCAACGACCTACCTGATAACCTGAGCTCCATAGTACGTCTGTTTGCCGATGATACAGTCGTATATCTAACTGTTAAAACCACAAAAGATTGCCAAACCCTACAAGAAGATCTGGACAAATTAGCAAAGTGGGAAGAAAAGTGGAGGATGGAGTTCCACCCCAACAAATGTTCAGTCCTTTCAATCTCAAAGAAAAAAACTCCCTTACAGTTTAGCTATACCCTGCACGGACATACACTACAACATGACAAAATGACAAAATACCTAGGATGCACTATCTCTGAGGATTTAGACTGGGCCAATCATATAAATAATGTAGCAAACAAAGCTAACAGAATGTTGGGTTTTCTTCAACGCAACTTACATATACCTTCTAAAGAAATAAAAGAAAAAGCATATCTAACACTTGTTAGACCGCAACTGGAATACGCAAGCACTGTTTGGGACCCTTATCGCAAAACGCAAATTAACAAAATCGAAAAAGTACAAAGAAGAGGAGCCAGGTACGTCCTCGGAAAGTACAGAAATCGATCAAGTGTTGGAGACATGTTGGCACAACTAAATTGGAAAGACCTACAAACAAGAAGGAAAGAAGCCAGACTAAATATGTTCTATGAAATAGTCCATAATCAAGTTAACATCATACCAGAAAATTACCTAAACAAACCCACACGTAGCACTAGATATGCCCAGTCACATACATACACAGTACAAACATCCACAATAGACTCCAGGAAATGGTCATTTTTTATACAAACCACTAAAGACTGGAACGCTCTACCACCTAGCACAGCAGATGCCCCGTCACTAGAGACATTCAAATCTCTCGTGACTGAGCAAATCTGACTTGCTTTTCTAAAAGGGGATTAGGAAGGGTAGGGGGGTAAGCGCAGATCTAAGAAACTGGCATAATACTCGGCATGACGAGGGTGGCCAGAAAAAGGAAGAAGAAGAAGAAGAAGCTTGTTTCAACATGTTCAGAACCAACAAGTGTAAATGGGCCATTACCTAAAAGGCAACACAAGGTCGGTCATATATAATGTGTTTTGTGTCAGCTAATTTGAAATGTTTTATTTGTTTATCTATCTATTTTTTACAAAATATTTTTATTGTTAAAAGATGTTGATTGAAGGAAAATCCCGAGATAGTGCCTACAAATTCGGATGTGAGGCAGTTCGTATCGTTACTTAACATGTGTTATCAGTGAACCTATCAAGTTCTCCCTATATTCGCTTTGAATAATTATAAAGTGTTCACATATAAAGCATCAAGAGTAACTAAGTAAACTGACTCACCCACTCTGTATATAAGTTGTCACGACTGGCCTAGACGTTTGTCTTGCTTGGCTGTCAGTAGAATACTCACCGTATTACCCGCCACTTGGTCAATATATAAACTGACCTCAGTGACCTCTGACATGCGCTCTCCATAAGGGAGGATACTCTAGATCAGAGGACACCAAATTCACAACACTCCCCCCATCTTTATCTTGAAAGTCTTGATCCTGGGGAGAGGTTTCCTTAAAACCACAAACGTTCCCGTAAGAACCCGAAAGTTCCCTTACAAACTCGAAAGTTCCCTTAAAAACCATAAACCCTGTTTCTTTAAGAACCCAAAAGTTCCCTTACAAACTCAAAAGTTCCCTTAACAACCAAAAACCCTGTTCCTTTAAGAACACCAAAGTTCCCTCAAAAACCAAAAACCCCGGTTCCTTTAAGAACCTAAAGTTCCCTAAAAAACCATCCCTTCTACCGGAGTCAGATATTTGACTCAATACCCATTGCACCAGACTAAAATCATGGCAATCAAGCTGAAAGCTCAGATTTACCAACTTTACCAAGCTAGGCGATCCAGACTGAAAGCCTAGATCAGGCTTGTCCCGCTGAAAGCTCAAGACTACCCCTGTTAAGCTTGGTTTGTCAAGCTAGACAATTCCGACTGAAAGCCAGGATCAGGCTCATCCCGCTGAAAGCTCAGGATTACCTCTGTCAAGCTTGACAACAGTCTAAAGGAACTTATCTCTAGACTGTCACTCAGGCCGTCTGAAAGACTGGCACCTGAATGGGCCACATTTCACATGCTCTACTCCAGGCTACTTCGCTGGCAACACTTGACCTTTCCTACAGCTGCCCCTTACTATGTGCTTTCCTTATGGTTGTATTACTCCTATGGGCTACTTTATAACCTTAAGTACCGTCCACAACCTGTGAACCTTGCCCCTTGATTGTCAACTCCGACACAGTAATAACAACCCCTTTATGGCAGACCTGTAGGCCTTATACCAGCTACATATGTTCTGAGCACAGTACTACCAGAACATTTGGTAGTGCAACCGCATTACTGTGCTTAGCCTGAGCATGTTTTATAGTCATGCACTGTTCCCCAATGCCCTGAGCAAGCTGACTCTTTGCATGCTCTATTGCAGTGAAATTACTAAGATCCAAACCATTCTTAGCAAAGACCCTTCTATACCTTTGTCTCTGTTCTTCATTCAAATGGTTTACTGTGGCACTTAACTGATCTTGTAAGCTTTCTAACACTGCTTTCTTGTCCGTCACAGTATCTTTCTGCTGCAACTCTATTGTAGCTTCTACTTGTGGAGCACAGTTTGAACAATTGACAACCTGTCCCTCATGAGCCACTGATGACCGACTAGAAGTCATATCGCTAGCATCTGAGTAACTGAAAGCCGCTCAGAACTAGCCAACTCCGTAGCATCTGAGTAACTGAAAGTTTGCTCAGAACTAGTCAAGTCCTCAGTATCTGAGTTACTGGAAGTCCATTCAGAACTGAACTTTAAAGCCTTAGCTACAATGTCTTCCTGCGTCACTATTCTGGCCAATCTGGGCTTTCCTTTCTTGAAGCTTGTGACAACTGGGATTCTCTCACCATTGACAATGAATGTATCCGTTTTCATGTCTAACATCACACCCAGATGATGCATTATATCATGCCCCAACAACATTTCATCCTTAATTGGTGCTATATGCATTCTTTCTTTAAATATCTGGGATCCCAGCTTCACCTTCAGTGGATTTACAATAAAGCCCTTCAAAATAGAATCATTATCAGCCATTTGCATCACCACATCTTTGACTTTACTGGGTTGTTGTTCAAGGTTCTCATAAATCCGAGTTGAAAGGATAGAGATCTCGGCACCAGAGTCAATCCTAGCCTTAACCACTTTCCCCCCAACTTTCAATTTGATGAAAGAAGACCCCGCACAAACGCGGTGAATCTTCGCTGCTTTATCGTGAGACAGAGCTTCCGGCGGACTGAAAGCCTCGATTTCCGTCTGCCCCACAGCAGTTTCTACATCTGATTTCTGATCAGTCACCGGACTGAAAGCCACACTGACTGAAGAAGAACCCTTAACAACACTTTTCAATTGATCACATGTAGCCATTTTAACCTCTGCTTCAGATTGCTCTTGTTTTCTTTTATTCTTTTTCTGGAACCAATTTTGGTACCTTATGCAATCTATTTTTATATGGCCTTTTTGTTTGCAGAAATAGCATACAACATGTTGACTGCAGGTTGCTGACCTAACAGACGGAGACATTTTCTGTATTTTCTCTGTTATGCTATTCATTCTTTTTGCCATTATCTGCTCAACTTGTTTGAGTCTGTTCTCTACCAGAGGTTCAACTTTATTTATACTTATGGCTACTTCATCGCTATCTGTTTCCCCACTAGTGGAAGTTTCCTGAAAATCAACCACTTGGGAAACATACTGGTGATGCTTAACTGCATTCAATGCGGACTGCATGCTCGTTGGACATTTTAGACTGGCAAATTTTGCAGCCTCTTTATTAGAGCAGCCCTGGCTGAATTTTGCAATGGCTTCCTTTTCTAAATAACCTTCAGGAAGATTGCGGAATGCAGTTGTTGCCAGAGATAGTACGCGATCTGCCCAATCTTCAAGTGCCTCATCCGGCTTCTGGCGCGCTTGCTGAAACTTAACTCTTGCTGTTTCAGTTAACTCTTTAGCTCCAAATCTCTTGTCCAACTTTCTCATCATCTTGCGATATGAGTACTTTTCACCTGTTTGAGCCATGATGGTGAAAAAGTCTAGAGCTTTTCCTTCCAAACACCAGTGCAAATAAACTTTGCTTTCTTTGTCGGTCCACTTTAATACTGCTCTATAACTTTCAAACTTTCGTTTCCAAGCCATCCAACAAGATTCTCCATTATATCTCAAATTCTTTGGGAGCCCTTTTGGTACTCCCCTGTCATGTTGATGGCGCTTGGAATTTCTATATTTCTTAGAGCCTTTATGTTTGGACCGACGACCATGGGATCTGGATCTTGACCTTGAACTTGACGTGTCAGAGACACAGTGTCTCGACAGTCTCCCATGTCTAGCTTTATGGTGTTTGGTACTCCTGCGCTTATGCCAGCGTTCCGGAGAACTTGAGCTAGAGCTCGAACTTGAGCTACGATAATAAGACTTATGAGATTTATGGCTCGGACTCCATCTTGATCGTGACCTTGACCTCGACTGTGACCTCGACTCCGAACGCGAACGCCCTGACCTATGAGGTCTATGCCGCTGCCTATGTCCCGACCTTGACTTTGACCTTGACTTTGATCTCGACTCAGAACTGGAGTCTGAGCTCACATGCCTAGCTCTACTTTTAGCAGATCTTCTGCTCTTTGACACTTGCTTCAGTTTACGTCTGCAACATGGTAAACTGTAATCAGAATCATCTTCATGTCTGAAAGACTGATGATAGGACTTAGCAGATCTTTTTGACACTTTCTTTTGTTTACCTCTGAAAGAGGATAAACTATCACCACTCTCTTCCTCATGCCTGGAAGACAGATGAGAATGACGAGCTGATGATTCTTCATGTCTGGAAGACGACAAATGGGGTGGGCTAGCATCTCCTTTGCATTTGCAAGACCGCAAATCAGAGATCCCTTTCTTGTACATGACTTCTTTCTTCTGTAAAGCTGACTGTAACTGTCTCTTTTCAGTCTCATAGTCACCCAGGGACAACTCACTTTTAATTTCATGAGACCGCATGACATGTTCTAAAACAACAGGTATACTGTTCTGCAATATTCTGCGTAAAGTTTCCTGAATTTCTAACTGCAGTTTATGCATATCTAATAAACCTGAACTAGGTGTGGAGGGGATAGGATCATTTATTGGTTGCGGAGACACCACTGCACCCAGTGGAACAGTAGTATCAACTTTAAAACTTGAAACCTGGGGAGGAAAGACATCAGTATGCGGAACTGAAAAGTCCACATACCTCAGTACGTCCTTAGTCAATTCCCCGGGCAAAACAATTGGCAATGTTTCTTTAGATAAGGGTCCAAAATATTGCCTAAACTGTATTATTCTATCAACCCCCTCCCTCCCTATTCCTGGTATAAACATAAGCTCATCCCTGGATGCTGTATTAATATTTACAGACATTTAATAGCTTTACAGAAAAAGACTTGGTCAGTTCAAAAACTATACAATGGCTTATGGTCTGGGCCTGAAAGACTACGCAAACCACCTCACCAGCATACGGTTTATGATCTGACTGCTTTATAGTCTGAAAGACTTGTGTGGTGATGGTTTATAGTCTGAAAGACTTGTATGTCACTATGTGTGTGTGTGGTGATGGTTTATAGTCTGAAAGACTTGTGTGGTGATGGTTTATAGTCTGAAAGACTTGTGTGGTGATGGTTTATAGTCTGAAATACTTTGATATAATGGCTTATGAACCGGATCTGAAAGACCTCACAGCACACCTCACCAAAATATCTTTTTGGAGTTTGCTAGAAAACCAAAATTTACGAATTACGTTTTTGCATCTGAAAGACCACAAAATTTAACGTAAGACGGACAGTCCGTGACCACAAAATGAAATACTTCAGATATGAAATATCATAAAATATTCAAATTATATATACAGAGTATCATACGAGTTATATACAATACAACAGGGTGAGCCGACTCAAGGTAAAACTGGCATAAGACAATTAACTCAATCCGTAAGCTATCCTAAGAAAAGACTGGCATAGAGCAACACGAAAACTCACTTCTTGATGTTCTCTAAGAGATAAACTGGCATAGGGCAATGAAAAATTACTTTTCAATCTCCCTAAGAACTAGACTGGCATAGGGCAATGAAAAATTACCTTTCAATCTCCCTAAGAAACTGACATAGAGCAAATTAACAAATTACTTTTTAATTTCTCTAAGAAATAACTGGCATAGGTAGCTAACGGGGTTTGTTAACTGTCCTAAGAGACTGACATAGGAAAATATGAATGAAATTTCAATCAAATTCCCTAAGACATTAATTAGCCAATGCTAATTAGGCGCACCTTGACCTTACGTTTACTTAAATGTTGAAGCAAAGAACAGAATAAATAAAAGCAGTGCTGCATTTAAATATCCCTTAATCAACCTGTCATGATACTTTATATGTTTTTCTTTTAACAAAGAAAGAATTCCCGCCACTGACACGAAAAAATAATTTTTTCCGAGAAATTGTTGCCGCGAAAATACGTGACAAACTGGCAAGGTAGCTTTACTTTACTTTTCCATTTTAAATCCTCGTCGCCAATAAAGTGTTCACATATAAAGCATCAAGAGTAACTAAGTAAACTGACTCACCCACTCTGTCCTCAAGCGATGGAAATTTTCTATCAGGAACGGCGTGGAACACGAATTTTTGCCTCTTGTCCTCCATTTTGGATCCGGGTAAACAGATTCGGATTTTTTTGCTTTTATCGGTGAGTCTTTATTCAATCCCAATTTAAGATAGAATGCGGGACTAATTACCGTCTTCTTTTCATGTGTAATGTCAAAATACAAACTTTTTTAATGAAAGTAACAAGACTATTAAGTTTGAATAAAAACTTACAGAATATTTAATTTGCAGTTCTAAGATGTCTGTATTTGTACCTTTTCATTTAGCCGCAAATTGGCATAAATGTTTTATTTTCGTAAACGTTTTAGACCACACCATTTACTTGACAAGGGAGGCAACCGTGGAAAATAGAAAATCTACTATGAAGACCGTTGCGATTGCACCTGCAGAAATCGATTAACGAGCATGCGCAGGTAAGTAGCACACGTGATATGCATTCAAAATTTAATTAGATCTATTGCAGAGCTATAAATGACATACTTGCCTTTTAGGTCTGACATGTTCCAACCTTTACTGAGCTAAAGAATGTCTTGACTAAGTTAACATGCCCAATAAATCCAGTCAGTTGTTCTGCTCTAGATCTAGATTTAATTAGACTCTAGATCTACACAAAGCTGCATACTTAATTCATGCTAGATCTAGCTCTACTAGATACATAGGGGGCATTGTTTAAGTAGATCTATATAAGTCTAAATATTAACTTTTGTGGAAGCAAGGAATCAATTAAGTTGTAAAAAGGCGTATATCTAGCTAGATCTATGGAATAGATATATCTAGATCTAGTTGGGTTAACAACTTAACAGTACGGATCCATGCGTTAACACTTAAACATCTCGGATTCAGATTCAGATCAGACAGTCAATGATTTATTTATTACTATCTATACTATGGTTTGCATGGTCTCTGAGACGAGACAGCCGAGTAGATTTCTCTGAACTAGTTCAAACTGTTTCACATCGATCCGGACAATCGATAACTCGAGAAATTCTGAACACCCCACTAGATCTATGAACATCGATTAATTTAGGATATTAACTAGATCTAGATCTAGATCTAGTAGGTCTATTTTAAATTGGCTTTAGGAACAAAGGACAGCTTTTCGCAGGAAAAGTGCAGAGAAAGTACAGACCTATGCCAGATAGATACTTCACAGTATGTAAACTCCGGTGTATACCTTCCGGAAGCTGCGATCAGCGAAGCGAGATATTTACCGATAGTTTATCTGACAGATTGACTTCGACCACTTTGACAAGTAAGTTTGCCATAACAGAACACGCTAGCTTATATTAAATACACAATCTACGATGGTGATACAGTTTAAAAACATTCCACATAGCTCTTCCTGCAATGATATGATAAATAAACGTTAAATCTTTGATTGATCATCGCTGCGTATCAAGGGAAAACGAACAGGTGCTTCAAAAAGTATCATAAATTCTGTCAATTGAAGCATTTCCGCACCATACATGATAGAAATGGCAAAATGAATGATATACCTACCTGAAAAGGATAATATTCCGTGGGAAAATGTGAATTTTACACGAAAACTTCGTTACAAATAAATCTGACCTAATCTCATTTACTGTATGACCAGCTGCAATACGACTGTATAAATAGCTGCGATTTATAATGGAAAAAAAACTGTATGACTAGCTGAGATCACTGAATCCGTTACAAAACCAGTTCATAGTGTTGAATTGTTATATATGTGAATTTATCAAATGAAGGCAACGAATATTCTTCAATATGCTCTTTATACATTACAAAACCGATTATTCTGACGAGTGTCAAATGTTTAGACGGTGGTCAGACACGATATCTTGGTTTAATAAGTACCGTTTTTCGAATCCCAATTTTCTATTGACATTGATACATTCAAACCCCTTAAACCCTTTACTCCTCATAACTTCCTATTTATGTATTAGCAAACAGAGACGGTTTCAACAGTTCTCTTATCAGGGCGTACGTTTTTGACTTAAAGAAACGTGTTGAAATAGTCCTATAGTCCTACATTGTCCAAAACAATATTTTTTTCATATGATTTTTAAAAATATATATGAGACGTGTCATGACAACATAAGCCTTTTAACATTGCAAAATTGTACAGACCAGGCACCGATGTCATGACAGGCTCTGTACATGAGCACAACCTCACCACCCGATTGAGTAGGTGGTGGGCATTGGCGTAGCTTCCTATTAGGCAAGTAGGCACGTGCCTACACTTTTTCCAGAAGTCCAAAAAATAAAAAAGGCTAAAAATGTAGAAAAAGCAATAAAATGGACGTCATGGGGGTTAGGGGTGAACCCCAATTGTTTTTAAATAGAATCATGTTAGTATTTTGCCTGTATCAAACGCGGGAAAAGACCTCAGAACGCATCTAGAGACTATCTAGGAATAATTTTTCCCCGGGGTGCATGCCCCCGGACCCACTAGTAAGAAAGTGTACCTTATTCATTGGTCTAGCCACTCCCTACCGCACGTCAATGTATAGCTGCCTTTATGCAAAACAATGCTACGGTGTGCACACTATCCTCATATTTGGAACAATTTAAAAGTAAAAAATAAATGATATAACATCGGAGTGGGTAGGTGTTAGAGATTAATGGAAGACGACCTGCCAATAATTACATTGTATTGACCTGGGGCCCGTTTCATAAAACTTCGCACGACAAATGTTGTCGTAAGTCAGATTATTAAAGTCACGATTTATATTTATTTCTCCATCTAATCCTCTATTGTGACATCTCTTTTGAATCGTCTTTTCAAGACGATCCCAAAGAGATATCACAAGACAGGATTAGATAGAGAAATGAGAAATTAAATGTACAATGTGTCTTAAAGTTCTGACTTACGATCGTTTTTGTCGTACGAAACGGGCCCCTGGAACAGACAATGTATGTTATTTTTAGCCGACTTTTACATAGATTTATGTCAGAATTGTACCTGTCTTGAACCAGAGACCATATATAACATATATGGTCCCTGCTTGAACGCGCGAAACGCCCTCAGAACAAACCAGAGGCCATCTAGGAATCAACCCCTAGTAACAGTGCGTTCCCTAAATTGGTATAGTTACTGGGACTTCCTACGGGCCTATAGTGTGCTCGATCAACTTGTCTCGACAAGAAAATTCCAAGTAGCGAGTTTGTTAATGAAAAACGTACATTATCAGACGCTATGATATGCTAATTGACGTGGGGGGGGGTTTTTTAAGAAAAGATGCAGACATCATCCGTTGCAAAAATGAAAGTTGTCTGGGTTTTTTAAGCGTTTTATTTCATTAATTTTTCATACAAATGTCTCCCCAGACCCTCATTAAATGCATATCCAGCAGGCGCGTAGCTACCTGGACGCAAAAAAAACCGCATCTGCGTACACATTGTCCTCAAAAATAGAAAAATTTAAAAGTCCAAAAATGCTATAAAAATCGTAGGGGGTAGGGGATAGAGATAAAAGGCTGGACGACAAGCTGTCAGGAAAAAAACATTATCCTAGAATCAATAATTTGTTATTCTGAGTCAAATTTTTACATAGTCTTTGAATGCGGGAAACGCCCTCAGAACGCACCAGAGACAATCTAGGATTAAAAATTTCCCGGGGGAGCATCCCCTGGACCCCTCTAGAGTAAGAGTGTTTAAACCAATCAGAGGGGGTAAAAATTATGTTATTGGGATTTTACATATACATTAAAAAAAGATGATGGTATTTTTCTGTTTAACCCGTTTTGATTGCTCAAAATGCCCTCAGAACTCACCAAAGCCCACCTAGGAATATTTTTTCCGGAGGAGCCTTCCGCATTCCCAGTAAGAGTGCGTTCGCCAATTGAATTAACTTTGCCCCTGACGTCGACATGTGCCCCCTCAATCACAATTTGCTTCCTACGGGGCTGCTTTATCATTTTATCAAAAACACCGTAAATGCAAATGGTTCTGTTGTAGATCTGAATGTTACTGATTGTCGGTTTGAAATTAGAATCCATGATTTCAGGAACGTACATTAGACATACATGTATATACGTTCCTGATGATTTTGTCGTCAATGTCGTTTGGTTTTTTTAATCAAATTTTTGCACAGATATATGTTATTTTATCACCTGTTTTGAATGCGGGAAACGCCCTCAGAACGCACCTGAGACCATCTAGGAATGAATTTCTCCCGGGGGAGCATGCCCCCGGACCCCCCTAGTATAGGAGTGCGTACACTTCCTAATTGGTCTAGTTACGCCCCTGTGGACCAGTGTTGTAGAACTCAAAATTTTCCCGGGGGAGCATGCCCCCCGGACCCCCTCGAAAATGTATGCCGCCAACTTGTAAACGATTAGTTACCTGCGTGCGGTTATTTGTTGTGTAGGACACTGGGCACCAGTCGGTTTATGGAAAATTACTGTCCGTCCCAAGTACTGACGGTAGTATCTAGTATACACAATCTCATTACGCAGGCCTTACCTAAATCTTTATTCATGCTTGAAGGTCCGGGCCAAATTATTACGTAAAGTGATACAAGTTCTTTTTTTATCAACTTTTTCATCAAATAGATTCTGATTAATGGGATACAACGCCAAACATAGACTAATTAAGATCTATGCGACCACCTGTTGTGTGACCAGTGGTGTATGTTTCAGGTGTGTTACCGTATTGCTAAGGTCTCGTTCATATAATGACATCTCAGGTATGCATACAATATCGGATTAAAATGAATCTTTGACATCCAAAACGTCTAAGGTAATCTAGAGCTTAATATCTTAATCGCAGCTAACATACAGTGAAATCACGGCTGGTTATACAGTGAATTTTTATAAACAAGCAGCTAGTCATACACCCTTTCAGTTTGTAGAAAACACATTATTTTGTGTTTTTTAGTTTATGTTTCAATAACAGACACCTCAGGTGCATTGATATATCCTCGCTGCGAGTGAAATGTAATAATGTGATGGCAGAAATTTACTATAGGTGTCACTGGAACAGTTTTAAATCACGCTTCCACGGCGCGACGGTAAGCGGTGCCAGTGATCAGAAGCTTATTTCAGAGAGATCTTGCTTCCGATTCGGAAGATATTTGGTGAACTGAAAATAATTTATCATGCAAGTGTACTGGACCATATATTACAATTGTTTGTATACAAAGGACTGTAAAATAAAGGTAAATCTTACCGGCTTCGATTGAGTGTGGCTTATTTCGCGACATTTTGTCGACTCGCTGATCGCAGCTTCCGGAAGGTATACACCGGAGTTTACATACTGTGTACTTGATATATACAGAGACATACTTTTTTGTAAGTCTCTGATATATATAAGAAAACAGCTAGAAGATACTCTGATGATGGCACCAGACAGTTGTCTGATCGTTGTCTATACTGTTTCAAAAATCGTCATAAGTTGAAGGATTAAGTGGAACTTAATTTCAAAGTTGTGCTGACATGGCTTTATTAAATGTCAATTTAACAAACACATGTTAATTCGACCTAAGTGAGATCGTGGCAGGGCTGCCATAAGTTGATCTTGAAAAATCCTAAGATTTCAATTTTTATTTTTTTTCAAGTGCGACTACTTAAAGCAAGTTGAAAATAAAAGCAGAATGTGCAAGGCACATTCTGCTTTACTTTCAGTCTGCTTTAAGCTAGCCTACCATCAGCTAAGATAAGAATCCAAAGATTTCGGGAAAATCCGGAGAAATGGTAGCCCTGTCGGATACTAAATGGTTTACCCTCAGAGCGCGACTTGACTATTGTTTGAAAATAGTTTGGACCCTGACCAGACGCCGAGTAACGCGCCGTCTGATCAAAACCCAACTGTTTGACACTCGTGTAGATGTTTCTCCAATTAAATCCATCGAATCTATCTTTTAAAAAAAAAAAAAAACAGACGACAATTTCGAAGCAGACATTTACAACAGAGACGGGGACATACGGCGTCTGCGTTATCTTGAATTATCAACGCAGGTGGTTATATTGGTTTATAAAATGCCTATTATCATAAACAGGTGCTATAGTAACAGTATCAAAACAGCAATATCAGCTGAACATGTACACACTTTCCTTGACATTTATAGAAATTTGGATTTTGTCTTATAAGTAGCTGTGGATTTGCATTACACTTTTCAAGAGCGAATTCACAAGAATATCTGTTCTCAAGTTGTATAAGCCACATAAAAAACCAGTTACCTTGCATATTACATTTCAACAAACAACGAACAGCCGATACAGTCTGATATTTGAGCCTTGACAGAGCGGAGAAGTTATCTCTGGTATTATTGTAAGTAGATTTCTACATATAAATTTACCTGAGTTTAGCGGAGAAATCTTAGCCTGGATGGGAGTAGGGATGAAACAGTGGAAATACCTTTAAGGTATTTCCACTGTTTCATCCCTACTCCCATCCAGGCTAAGATTTCTCTGAGTTTAGTCCTTTGCTGTATATGGAAAAACGATATAAAATTGTTGGTACACGTATGATGTCTTGGTAGCTATACATTCTTATGCATGTTAATTCAGTATGTATACGCACATACATTTCATTTGACACTGAAGTGCAACTAACACATGAGCCGTGTCATGACACAACCTGTCATATTGCAATGCAAACACATGCATCTGAAGCACTTTATGTAGCTGTATTATAATTATACTGCAGGTATTTGGCAGTGTAGACACAACTCAGATACAGAACCTGGATGACATCGTCGCTTGAAGATGTATACAATGTTGCAATGCGATAAGGCAGCTTTTTTCATGGCACGACTCATATGTATTTCTGCGTTTGTAAACTTGGTATTTCAAAAACTGTAGTAACCGCGTTTTAACGCTTCTCGTGGCAATGCAAAGTCCCAAAATTTAACTAAGGTTTCAGTGTTTGACTCTTTGCATGCCAAAACTTCGTAAAAGCGAAACAATACTGTATTAAATTAGTAGATATTACCCTTGCAAACAATTTGGATCCCGATGAGGCGCATGCTTAATGCAAACGAAAATTTACTCATGAAAGAGCTAAAGTGAAACTTAAGTATTTTTGGACTACATTTTGGCAGATTATAAGGGAATTTCGTTTAGACAGGGGTATATGGTAGATATCGACAAATAAAGCAAGAACGGCTTGACACTTGAATCAAATGATTTGATATGTCTTTCATTATTGCATTTAACCCATTTATGCCTGGATATTGCAATTGACTCTCCCTGTGTACTTGCTGGAAGATTTCATTGTATATAAGCCAGGGTGATCTAAGGACACTGTAATTTTTTCCTATACAACAGAATATTTCATTTTACGTGTACAATAGAAAGCAGTTCAGACCACCATCATGGTCTACACTGTTTGCCAATGGCCCCTTTAATAGGCACTGGACATGAATGGGTAAATACACAGTTTTACACTATTTTAGTATTTCATACAATATTCAACATTAGTGAATGTTGTACTGTGGCGACAGAAGAAAACGTTATTTTCCCCTAATAAACGCGTTTAGAAATTGAAAACCCTCACGGCCATATCAAACAAATTGGAGGCAGATTAGACGCCGCTGAACCAGATGTTGGAAACTCATCAGCTCTTTTAAAGTTCATGTACCGTAGAACGTCTCTATTACGACCACTAGTTTGAATTAAAAAAACAGATGGCAGCTTAAAGCAATGTGAAAGTGAAACAGAAAGCTCCTGTAGGAGCTTTCTGTTTCACTTTCACATTGCTTTAAACAGTCACCTGTCTTTAGCGACTAATATTTGACACAATTTAGTGGTCGTAATAGAGAGGTTCTACTTTACCATCATTTTCTTCAACGCTTTTAAAATACCCTCATTTTTATTGGCCCGCGTTTTCGTTTAGCTATGTTAAAATCGGGAAGAATAATGTCTAAGTGAGCAGTGGGTATCTATAGCCTATATACCTATTCAACCAGACAATCCCAGCTGGTGCATAATGGACTATTTAGGGTAGTTTTTACGATGCACCTCAAAGTGACAAACCGTGCAAACGCTGATCAAAGGGATCATTTAACCAGAGTCTGTTCTGTTTGCATAGGGTAAGTTTACTCTTCAGTCTTCACATACACGCTGTTTGTCACAGTATGCAGACCCATACTGAAGCTATTAGGGATACAGTTTCGCCAACTAGGCATACATTAGTGTTATTTGTTGCTCATCGTGGCTAAACAAGCTGGATTTTTTTCTGTTTTTTAATATAAGGAAATGTAAGTTATTTTGCATTATATTAGATCTAACAACAGGCGCTATCTTCCATTTTCATGCAAATCTTCGAAATCGGAAGATTTTTCGTGTAGAGCATTTATTGACTAAACTGTATGAATAATCGCAAATTTTATAAAAACAAAAAAACAAACAAAAAATGACTATGCATAATCACACATTCCTGATTTCACATCTGTAGTGATTTCAGGGAAACATGGACGAATGGCAGTGCTATAACTGCAGTTTTTCTTTATCGTCATTCGAAGAATTCACCAACCACGCTGTCTATAGTCATTCAAATAACGTTCTCAAAGTGAAAATGAAAACACACGTAGATCTAAGGCAACACATTCTTCTTCAAATAAAAAATCAGACTGTACCTTCTGCAATATCCGCAGAAAACAAGTTCATTTCCTGTATAAAGGAATAGGTAGAATATAAGATAAAAATTGCGTCATGCCCATGGAGATTTCAAAGATACATGTGCGTCACCAGACAAAATAAGAATCGTGTCCCAGATACACAGATGTCTCCGATGGCACAGAAAGGTGAATCCAGACTATCCTATGAAAATTTCATAGGATAGTCTGGATTCACCTTTCTGTGCCATCGGAGACATCTGGGACACGATTCTTATTTTCACTATTCGAGTTAGAGAGTGGAACTGTCGTGGATCGCTATAAAAGCGCAATTTTGAGGACTTCAAAGGCCATAACTAACTCCATAACTCCAGCGATGTCTGTGTACATTCAATTAGCCTTCGTTTTAGTGGTCGTATCGTACATGATTTTGTTTTATTTCAAAGGTAAAATGAAACCCACAATGTGATATAAATAAGAGGAAAAACCAAGCAACATGGACCGACGACATTCGTCCATCGAAACCTTACCACCGAAATCGGGAACTGCAGCAGTAACGTCCAAGTTCAAGGCCCCGGATGGCGGCTGGGGATGGGTGGTATGTTTTGCCTGTTTCATGACCCACCTGTTCATAGATGGCGTGACATATTCGTTTGGTGTCGTTTTTGTTGAATTACTAGACTACTACAAAGGAACCAATGCAGGAACAGCTTGGATAGTAGCATTGAGCACCAGTATGTGCTTTCTTAGTGGTAAGATTTTACCTAGATTATATAGCATTAAGTACACGTTTTTTTTACCTGGATTGTATCATTGAGTATCAGTATGTGCTTTAATTAAATTGTTTTCACCTGATTAATAGCATTGAATATTAATAGGTTTTAATGATCAGTCTTCTCTTAACTAATAGCACTGTATATCAGTATGTGATTTCTTGAATAGTAGCACTGAATGCATGTTAGTATATGCATTCTTAGTGGTAGGTTTTCTTTTCACTGAATATCAGTATATGCATTTTTGTGGTAAATTTTCTCTTGAATAATAGCACTGAATATCGGTATTTATTTTCTTACTTGTAGTTTTTTCTTGAGTAAACACCTTGAATATCAGTATGTGATCTCTTAGTGGTAAGTTTTTCTTGAGTAAACACCTTGAATATCAGTATGTGATCTCTTAGTTGTACGTTTTTTCTTGAGTAAGCACCTTGAATATCAGTATGTGATCTGTTTAGTGGTAAGTTTTCTCTTGAATAAACAGCACTGAATATCAGTGCATTCTTTGTGGTAAAATATTATTTTGACCGAAAGCTCTGAGTATCAGTACTTGTATGTGATTTTTAGTGGTAAGTAACTAAGTCTTCACATAAATGATAGCACTTGATTACAGTATGTTCTGGTGGTAAGTTTTACATGAACGTGTATTATATCACTGAATTACAGTATCTGCTTTCTAAGTGATAAGTTTTACTTGCATTTTAGAACTTAGTACAAGTTTTCACCTTTTCACTTGGATAATAGTACCAGTCATAATAATCAGTAAGAATATTCTTAGTGGTATGTTTCCATCTGGATGATATCTTAAAATATACATTTAAGGGTATATTTTAAAAACCAGGACGCTTTAAGTTATCAAACTGGTCAGCTGTTAATTGACATATTACTGCTGCATTCTGTGCGATATATTATTTACAACCAGCAGTTATGTAAAAGAAAAAAATCGTTTTACTCACCGAATGCTGATAAAACACTTACACCCAATGCGATGAGGCATCGCTCCTAATGTGTTGCGCACTACACAATGAGTATTGTACAGCGTCGTATGATCAGGATTCAACTTGTTTTCCACACATATTGATGTTTCTTCAGTCAAAATCACTAGAATTATGGTTCAATGGTAAACACAGATTATATGCGAGATAAAGAGAGCTTTTGAATTTAGTTGTGTCATCATGGCACATGGTATATAAACCGTTTCAGATAAGCCTGCGACCATTCTCATTCTGCTCAAATCTGACCAATCACAGGACTGCTATGACGTAACGTCAAAAGCTCATGCCCCCTATGAAATATGCTCACATGACCGTTCATTTTGTCTTTCAAAGCATGAAAAGATTTAGAACAATACTAATGTTATATATCAAAATGAACGCCCTAGATTGCTGAATGCCATGGTACATTCATATTTTAGAAATATACAAAATGCGATTAAAATGAGTCGTCATTACTAGTAATAATCAGTAAAAAATCCAATGTCCCATGTTACATTTGCATGCAGCTTTTTGTGAAGAAACGTGTGTGGTCCGTTCAAACTCGAGTAATTGCACACATTTCGCCTGCAGCGTTGACGGAACATTATACCCGGATATAATGCACACATTTATTTGAAAAATCTACATTAATGGAAGACAGATTGGGGGGAAATTCAAAGTAAGAGAATGTGTCCCATTCGCCAAAAAAAGTGTAAGCACTGTTTTTATCAAATATCTGGCATATAAATAGTTTATATTAGTTCATTAATTCTTGTTGACAAAATACACTTTTTGTCCTGTTTTGAAATATAGTGTCGTTTTACCAAAAACGCTTCAGAAATTTCTATAATCCGTGATATGGATTGTCCATTCAAATGTCCCAATGTAAGAAATCAACGTCATATTTACTTATTCCGAAAACTGGCGCTGTTTTATTCAAATAGTAATGAGTTTTAGCCAAAAAATAGTCAGATAGGAAAAATACACTTTTTCTTGCGATTATTTTGATATATAAATTATTGTACCTTTCAATTTACTAATTTTGTAATTTAACAAACAAATTGTCCCTAAGAAATGTCCCAGACGCTAGTTTATGACGTAACTTTGACGTTCGAATAATTAGACGTTTAAACATTTTTCGGGGTTGTGTTTGTTTGTTTGAGTTTGTTTATATTTAAAGGAAACTTGCAGATATAAAAAAGAAAACTCCGTGTAAATTAAAAATGAAACAAACTGGTACATTTGTAAAAGAAAAGACCACCGGCGTGTCTCTACAGAAGCAGAATGAACATCCGAAAGAACGCATGTGTAAAATAGGAATAACAACAGTTTTTATTGACTAGCCCTACAACTCTAGATCCAACTTCGAGTGAATTTCAAATAATAAAACGTAGCAAACTGTGTAAACAAAGATACGTTACCACATTGAAAATGCCGCAACTGATATTGGTATGCATGGGTCTAAAACATAGCACACAGGCGTACCCATGAATTGTAAACAATGTAGACCTTGATCAGACGCCGCATTTTCATACAGATGTTGACCTGAGACTGATTGTCATATTCTGTACTCTAAATACACGTAGATGGACTCATTTACTATATACACAACTGCTAACAGTCAACAAACCAAACTCTGCTTTCCTCGTTTATTTCTTCAAAGTCTCGACAGTCTCTTCATTTTTCAACTCCCCCAAAACATTGAATATGACAGGTGTACCTACTGGGGTCGTGGGGAAAACCAACCTACCAATATAGCCAATATTGATTTTTCATGGGGAAATTAATGTCATAATTGACGTCACAAGTATTTGTATATCTACGTCATCAGTGAAAATCCCACGATAAAAGGAACATATATAGGCCGTTCATTAGCCTGGTAGATCTAGTAGAACTGTATTCGACGTCATGTACGTAACGCCTTGGGGCATGAGCTTTTGACGTTACGTCTATATAATATACGTTGAATTTGATAAATCCTAAGATTTCCAAATTTTCTATTTTTCAAGCGCGATTACTTAAGTAGGTTGAAAGTAAAGCAAAATGCGCCTTCAATCGCATTTTGCTTTACTTTCAACCTGATTTAAGCTACCATCTGCTAGGATAAAATCCGAAGATTTAGGAAAATCCGGAGAAATGGCAGCCCTGTTATCAAAGCTTGAGAATGTTCTGAGACTTATTTCACACGATGGATAATCATGGACACATTGCACTACTGTTCTCCTTGTTGTAGGTCCAGTCGTTGCAGCCCTGACTAAGCAGTTTGGTTGCCGTATTATTGCAGCCGCTGGTACCCTGCTTACATCTCTTAGCCTGATACTCAGCATGTTCTCCCCAGACCTTTACTTTCTCTACTTCAGCTTTGGAATACTATTTGGTAGGTACAACTATTCGAGCGTCTGTTGTTACGCTCTGAAGTTTTAGTTGGTGTTTTTAGCTTTAATTTTCTTGTCCAAACCCACAGTACCCTGAGCTTAGATATTTGGTACAAAGCATCTTCAACAGGTCTTCTATCAAGCTTATTATAGGGTAAAATGACACAGTCCGGGGGTCACCGTTTTACGAAGATATATATATTCAAATCTTCAAACATCGTTTTCTCTGAAACTTTTATAGCCAGAGCTTTTAAATCTGGCATGTTGTAACTTTAAGAGGTGACTTAGAGATCTTTTTCAAATGTTGTTTTGTTGGTTTCTGTCTGTTACATATCTAAGTCAAAGGATTTAAATTGATTTTTAGATGAAATCTTCAAACTTCTTGTCTAAAACAACAATTACCGAAGTGAGCGATTTAAGGCCGCTCTTGTTAATTCATTTACCTCTGAAATAACCCATTCACCACCGAAACTTCAAATGTACAATTCCAAATTTATAACCTTTTATTAACTGACATTTGTTGAGAACCATTTAAGTTAAAAAAATCATATAATAGATAATGTAGTATATACCAACACATATAGAAACGTAGAAAATATATAGAAATTTGTAATTTATGGTACGTTTAATGAGAAGTGTAATGAGAATGTTATTAACCGTATAGCTGGTTTATGAAAAAGTAGGGTGAGTTATATTCTTCTGTTTTTATTTCTGCGCTTCTTTGAAAGCAGTGTAATAAAATTCTGCGGATTGAGTTCTCAAGATATTTGTAAAGGCTAATTTACCTATAAATGCTGGCAGTTGTGTATATGTATGTAGAAGAAAATACACAAACATTTCGATAGTTATGCTACCAAACTGTGGTCCTCTAAACAGCAGAACATCCTGGAAAAGTATATTTAAATTCCACGTAAAGATGCCTTATTAACTCTTATCATGCTGAAAAATACAAAAAAAATAGTTCTGATCTTCTTTAAACTTGAGAAAATATCAATATGTATGGCAAAACGCTTGGATCCAGATCAGACGCCGCGTAATGCGGCGTCTGATCTGGATTCAAGTTGTTTTGAAATATTAGCCAAGACTCGCTTAACAAGATAATGATTAATAAAAGAATATACATGTATTACGTTTATGTTTTATACCCCCGCAACCAATATAAACACCCAACACGCCAACGTTATTTTGTCTAACAGGTATTGGCTATGGCATGACGTTCCTACCTACCATAGTATGTGTGAGTGAGTATTTTGAGAAGCGACGAGCCCTTGCCACGGGTCTCGGGGTTTGTGGTTCCGGGATTGGCACGTTCATTTTCAGTCCGTTGACGGCCTTGTTGATAGAGTGGTACGCTTGGCGTGGTGCAATCCTCATCCAGTCCGGACTGATTTTAAACTGCCTCGCCTGTAGCTTGGTCTACAGACCGTTGGACATCAAAGGAAACATGAATCAAGATGAACGGGAAAAGTTTTTGATAAAATCTAGCCGCGACGAGCCGAAGAAAACCGCATGTTCCGAAATATTGATACCGGACCCATCTGAGAGTAAAACTGCAAATGAAACAACAAACCCAGAAAGCAATACTGTAACATGTATAGCAGAAGACGGTGTACCAGGAAAGTGCAATGTTAATGATGGTACTACAAATGCTGTTACTGAAAGAGTTAGTATTGAATTTGTGAAACACGAACACCGGCCAAAGTCGGACACATTATGCAGCAGTTTTCTCACAACCACATATGAAAGTTTCAAAGAATCATTTAGTCCACAGCAGTTTTAGAACAAGGCATTCACGTTATTTGCAATATCTACGTATTTCTACAGCTTAGGGTATTATATACCTTATGTTTATCTGCCAGTGAGGTCACGTGACGCAGGTAGGTTTACTTTTTACCATTTACTCAATACCAAAAACCCATTTAACGCCTTTAGTTTATTCCTCCGCTGAAAAAACCCACATTCCAATTTATACTGTCTTATACAACCAGTGGAGACCAATGTCAGAGTGTTTCTCACGAAGCGCTCTGATCAGGGTCTTCAATTTGTGGCATAATGCAAAGCATTGGCCAAGAACAAACAAAACAACAAAAACAAACAAACAAAGCAACACAATCAATTGTCAAAAATGGACTAGACTAAATTGGAAACTGTAATTGTACATTCATAGCCCGTCTACCCCAGCCACTGCCTTTAAACGCCTGCTTAAAATTTCCGTCCACCTTTATTAATAAAATACGGAATTTTTGCTTTTTTAAACAAAAGAAAAAATGATTTCAATGTCAAATAGTTTGAATCCTGACCAGACGCTGCGTAACGCGGTGTCTGATAAGGATTCAAACTGTTTGAAACTGTCGTTGTTGTCGGTCTTGGCAGTGAGAGGGTTTATTACTTATTTCTTCTTTTTTTTATTATTATAATTTATATGATTTTAAAATGCACTTTTAAAGTATTTTAATAGTAATTGATTATTATTTTTGAACCTCTATTTATACAGGTGTTGGCGACATTAATGCGGCATGGATATTGTCAGCAGTGGGCATTAGTAACACCGTAGGTCGTGTCGTGTTCGGTTTTCTCTCCGACCGGAAGTGGGTCAACAGACTGTACCTCTACAACACCGCTCTAGTTATTTGTGGTATAGGATCTTCTCTGGGACAATTCCTCAGCTCATTCACAAGTTTGCTCATATATGCATTAATGTTTGGCTTGTTCAGTGGTGAGTGGTTCTTAAAAGATAACCGTCTCCGGAAAATGGTTTTATTTAACGTGACTGAACATCATCGTTGTCCTATGAGATTGCAGTAATTTTTTAAATGTTCAAAAGCTTTGTGTGTCAGCACTAGCAAATGACTGAATATATCCTCCATGAGCTTTCTTGCAGTAAACAGCGAAATGCTCCAAGAGGTTCACATATATACCTCTTTGTCGAAGGCTTGTTGAGCGCGTATAATAGATTATGTAGTTCGAAAAAACGTCGCCGGTGTGGAGAAATTTGTCCGATTATCAAACTTCCGGTTTAAGGGAGTCAGGTTTTCTGAAGTTACACTATAAAGTAAATTCTCGAAAAAAAATGCACATAAAACGAAAGACTTGTGGTTTATGTATGCTACAGACGTATGTTTAAAGCAAGGTGCAAGTAAAGCAAATAGTGACTTCTTAAAACACGATGAAAATAATCTATTGAATGATTTTTCTGTTTTCCTGTATCAATGAGGCTTCCTTAAGCCCATGCCATACTCCTTGTTTCTAGTTTTGAAGGCAGATGGCAACTTAAAACAGATTAAGAGTTAAGCACAATGCGCTCTAAGGCGCATTCTGCTTTACTTTCAATATGTTTTAAGCTACCATCGATTGGAAAATACTTAAAATGCCTTTTGTGAAGTTCTGTGTTATACTTTCAGCATTTCGTAGCTAGGGACTATCTTTCTTAGTGTAGAAATAACTTGAGGTGTTAACCCCTTCACTGCCTTATCCCGAGTAGATCTACACTAGTAATTTGAAAACATTTTGGATCCTGATCAGACGCCGCGTCACGCGGCGTCTGATCAGGATATAAACTGTTTTACACTCATGTCAATATTTCATCAGTCAAAATGACTTAATATTTAATTTTAGAAATAATAGCAGACGACAATTGTTTAAAATTGATGACGGCATGGCAGTGAAAGGGTTCAATTATGCGTACTTATTGGGTAGTGGGCTAAATTATGTGCTGTATTGTAATGTCAAACTAGTCTCAAACTGATATCTCATTCAGTCATTTATTTTCGTATTCGTTTGCCAATTTTGTCTATTCTTTTCAGGAGTAACCATTTCACTTACATCGGTATTAATAACAGATATTGTTGGAATTGAAAACTTATCACATGCGTTTGGAATGGTCAATTTTGTAGCGGGTATCGGAATTCTGGTCGGCCCGCCTATAGGGGGTAAGTATTGATAATTTACTGTGGAGATGGCGATATGCCAAGTAAATTATTCCATGTTTTTCATATTGGATTCGTCGATTCTTAATGTAAGGGATACCTGGTCTAAATTTTCATATTCTTTTCTTATGTATTGAAATTATTATCCGCAAACAGTGTATTATGCGGCGCCTGATGAGAATATACACTGTTTTCCTATGCTCCTTTTATAGCAAGGCCAACAGTTTTGCGTCAAATCAGACACATGGTACTCCGGCGTCTGATCTGACTCCATTCTGCTTGCTAAATAAGTTATTTTTTGCAATTTTAACTTCTCAGTTGAAGCGTAAAGTATAACCCATTTGAGTTAAAATGTATAATTTGTCAAATTTGAATCGACTTACTTTTCAAGTCGGTGCCAGTTTGTCACTCTAAGCGTTTTGTTGGGTCATTTTTTTCTGTTGTGTAAGATTAACTAAGCGCAATTCGGCTGGGAGCGGTTATTATTTTTTTACATGTCAGAAATTACATGAAACTTGTCAAATTTAGTATTATTGTACTTTGAAAGGCCAAAATCATTCAGTGACGGAATAAATCGAATAATATGTCATTGCATGAGATAGGACTTGTTTATTCTGCTCGAGGAGAAATCACTGACCACTCGGCAAGCCTCGTGGTCAATTTCTCCTCTTGGCAATGGCATATTATTCTCTATGTTTCTGCACACAGTGACACACGTGTTAATTAATTGGAATGGAATAATTCTCCTCCACAGTACTTTTGGAATAAATCGTTAGAAATTTAAAAACTGAATGAATATATAAATATATTTAATTGAAAATATGAAATAAACAAATAGATTGAAGTTAAAAAATCATAAGCAAATGAGGAAGTTTAAATATTTTCATATGAAGTTTGTTTTTCTCTCTCTGTTGTACCTTAACCTCTTGGACAAGGTAAAAAATATGCCTATCGAAAACATTACTAGTTTTCGTCGTAGAAGACCGTTTTTTAAAAAGAAAAAATAACAACAACACTTTCTCTGTAATTATAATTTGTTTCTTTCAAGGATGGCTGTATGATATCAGTGGCAACTACAGCGGGTCGTTTGTGTTTGCGGGTGTCACTATTGCTTTCTCAGGGATCATTCTATTCACCATTCCATGTTTAGACAAAAAGTGGAACAAACGACGTTAAGAGTCCATCAAGAAATGACTCGGACGACACAGATCGACTTGCCTACATTTGGGATCGCAGAAAATTGTTCTTGTAGTAACGATTTCCTTTTTATGTCTACGCAACGATCAGTCGGGGGCATACTGTTTTACCCAAGTCTGAGTCCGTCCACATATACAGAACATACGTTGTCAGGCTACCCCCTCCGACAGTTTTTAAGATACAACCTTATATATTACCAGATTGTTTTCACATATACTTCTGATGTACACGTGGTCAGGATTTTCGTCTGATTATTTTTTTCACAGAAATACATTATTTTTGCATACATGTATAAGGTTTAAGGAATGGTACATACATTGTTCGTCTAACTGCTCCTACAGTTTTCAGGCTACACACTTTTAACCTTGGGGACATCGTTTTTGTCTTTCAGACAAAGACATCTCTGTAGTCAGATAACGTTTATATACACAGTTCACTCCCACAACTAACAACCATTCAAAGAGTGGACCTGTGCTAGAATGTTTACAAAGTATTCACCAGTGAGACATATACTGTAATACCTCTTTATTTAACCCAATAAATTGTGTTAATTATCAGGCGTTTAAGTCAGATCTGAATAAGGCAAGATGAATATAAAACAAAAAGCTCCGTTATGAACTTTCTGGTTTGCGTTCACCTTACTTTAAGCTGACATGTCTTAAATGCAGACAATTAGCCTTCTTTTTAGTGTTCGTAATTAAGCGGTGTTACAGTATGTGAAGAAAACATGTTTGTACAGTGCTCCCTCTCTATAACAACACCAAATGGGAGACAAATAGTGTATGTGATGTTCGGAGAGTCGTTCTAGGGAGGGAATATTAATACCCTTAGTGAACATTTGCAACAGTTCGAACCCATATCAGACGACGCTTAACGCGTCGTTCGATCTGGGTTAAAACTGTTTGTAACTCGTCTTCATGTCTTTTTCTGTCAAAACGTCAAATACGAAACTTTTGAGATAAACAGAAGACGACACGTATACGCAGGCGATATTTCAGCAGTGAAATCGTTAGTTATAAATATCTTGTTTGTGGGAACAGTTGCAATGATTGTTGTAAGGAGGGACTCGTTATGCGGAGGGTCGCTGTAGGGAGGGAGTACTATAAAAGATACACATGTTGTGCAGTGAGCTATCACATCTTAAAGGCTACAAATATATCTTTCTGATGTCGGTCGCTTATTACACAATGAACTCATTAATATTTTAGATCATTTTACATGGTACATGTGTACATATATATTTTATTAGATGTAAATGACGTTTATATAATTTTAGAAAACCTTTTGTCCACTTTATTTTCATGACTGGTCTTTTTTTAAAAGTTTCATTTCACAAAACTCGTTATGAAAAAAATGTTTTCAGTATTTTTACGTAAATATCGAAACTGGATATTTCGAACTCGCGTTAGTTCAAACATACCCATATTTCAAAGTTAAAACGTTGCTAAGTCACGTTTAACTTTGAAATATTGGTATGTTCGACTAAAGCGAGATCGACTTATCGAAATTCAACCACTTTAGTTTATTGTGTTAGTTTGAAATGTAACAAACTAATAGTAATATTTTTAAATAGATCTACTTTTTACTAAATCGCAATTCTTATATTTGTCAATGTTGTTAATCTACTTCTTGAGTTCTGTTTTTTTTTGGTATTTTTGTTTATAGTGAGTAAAATAATCAGATGTATTTTACAATGATTTTCAATTAGTCAAAACTCACTTTTAGTCATGCGTGATTTTCAAACTAGCTCAGCTACTTTTTAGGTAGGACTTGGTGAGCTATTATAATTCAGAGTAAAAATGTGTTTATGCTCAGCTTTGATTATGTCGAGTTGTTGTACAAGTTATCACGACATTATTTAAGAATCTTCATATCTTTACATTAATAAATACTAACTTGTTGCCACTTTCCGTAACTGATTTCGCATAAGTTTCGGAAAGTGGCGGGAATCGGCGTTCATGACCCGAACTGCACATGCGCAGATCGTGGTTCTGAAGTTGACCTGAACAATTTAGTATTTATTTATGTAGTGAAATGAAGAAATTCTTAAATAATGATGAATCATCTACAATCATGATGAACTATTTTAAGGAAGTAACCATGACACTTTTAACCCTTTACCTTATAGAAGCGCCTTTTAGCGAATATAATTTATTCCTCCGCTGAAGAAAATAGTTCTAATTTAATCAGTCATGAATATATTTTATAGGGAATATTTTCTGTATTCTAGTACATGAGGCGCATTCTGCTTTACTTTCAGCCTGGTTTAAATGGTCAACTATCTTCAATACTAGAAATAGGCTATCAGGTAAAGGGTTAAAATGATAAAAAAATAATATTTTTAGCAATCACTGTCATTATTAGGTACTTTGAAACATTCTATATTATCCTGCTATAGCATCTTATGTACAAAGCTCGGCAACGCAGTCATATGCAAACAGTTTTGATCCAAATCGGACGCCGCTGAACATTGACAACAGTGTAGACTTTGCAATGTTTGTTCGTCAGAGACGCTGCATCGGGTGAGGTTCTACATTGTTTGAAATTCACCAGCATCTGTATTAATGTGTTACTATGTTTCAAAGTGTATACAGTGATCATCTGGACAACAAGCGAAAGATAACGGACACGATTAATTTACACAGTTTTTCATTGAAAAAAGATCCATTTTGCTAATACGATCTCATGTTTGTGATATATGTTATATCCAGGGACTTTATACTATCATAGACATTTTACTCGCAGACGGCGATTGTCATTTTTGTATAATTACACTTATTGACAGATTTACGAGCGTATACTTACATGTATAAATATGGACATGTATGCTTTTACAAATAAGATGAAAGTAAAACATCTTTGTTATACATCTACCGTTATATACAATGAAGAAGACGCTATTCGTTCCCAATAAACGCATTATATTAGTACTAGTACATTGCAAATACTTTGGAGCCAGATCAGACGCCAGGTAACTCGTCCTCTGATAAGACTCGAGATTGTTCGCCACTCAGATTTTTTTTTTAAAAATCATAAGAATGTTCAGAAAGTTATAATTGATATAGTTTCTTGTTATATGTTTGTGTAAGGTATGCGTTTAAACGTGAAAGAGTGACGTCTTCTCCGCTGTGTGCAAGTGTGTAAATGTTAACCCCTTCATTGCCATGACGTCATCAATTTGAAACAATTGCCATCTCCTTTACCTTCACAAAATTGAAGTTTAAGTATTTTGTATTCTGAAATGTTTCGGAATAAGTGTCAAACAGTTTGGATCCTGATCAGACGCCGCATCACGCGGCATCTGATCAGGATCCAAAATGTTTGCAAACTACTTTTGTACTCGGGGTAAGGCAGTAAAAGGCTTAAATATGGGAAAATAATTGTTAGTGTTTCCAAGTTACCAATTTATATTTTCATTTTCTCAGTATGTACACTCACATACACAAGAGAATAATTCTATATTTTATATGAAAACCAGCGTATGAGTAGTAACACCATAGGATTTTATGCTGAAATAAGTGAGAAAATGCTGGATTTGTTCAGTTACTCCCCCTTATGTGGGACCGTGGAATAATAGTAACAATGGTCGTATTCGAATCAGGACAACTATCGCGTTTAGTTGGAATAGTTGTCAACGAGTTCTATTCGAATCACCACTTGATGTTTTCCGTTGACAAAATGTTGTCAACCCTGAAATCGAGCGTTGATTTAGTCACGTGACCGCGTGGTTAGTGTCACTAGATAAAACAAACATGAAGACCCTCTCAATTAATCGAATGGATCCAGATCACATGGCATTATATGCGTATATAAAAATTGGGAGAATACCGACTGTTTTAACGGGTGTTTGATTCATTTCCATTCGTCCGGAAGTACAAAGTTTTCGTTGACTACAATTTCTATTCGAGTCGGGCCATAATCTTTGACATCAGTAAATCTTCGCGCATTTACTCCGCACACATTTCGTTGACAACAAACTCGATGATTTGAATACGACCAATGATCGTGTATTGATTCCTTTGAACCTTTTTGACAAATCCACTCGTCTTTTCCAAACAGTGTTCCCGTGTACAGTACATGATTATGTCCATTGCAAATAGTCTTGACCCGTATAAGAGTTTTCCTGAAGGAACCATCTGACGAGGGTCTACATGTTTTGATATTTTGCAATATATTGTTTGAAAGAAATATATAAGGTAAAACTGGACTTGCTTTCATTAGATTCTGAAATTGCTTAGTTGATATATCATGGGTGAATGAGTTATATACGAATTCGTCGAGTAACAGTTAGATGTTTGCTATTTGTGATACAGTGGAGAATGTGTTATTCTTTCCCAATAAACGCGTTTACGCTAAAACTATTATTTGCAGTGCAAACAGTTTGGAGCCAGATCAGACGCCGGGTAACCCGGCGTCTGATCAGGCTCCAAACTGTTTGCCACCAAGATAAACAAGAATTATCATAATTGTCTAAAAGTTGTTCTTTTCTACGTTTTAGTGCTTTGCGTTTGCGTTTAAACGGGAAAGAATAACAGATTCTCCACTGTAGTTCTTAAACCATTTATGCCTGGATATTGCAATGAACTCTCCATTACGTCGTAAGTCAACTGACTTCTGATTTCTCTTGAAAACTAATCCTGACTTGTGACATCTCTTTGGAATCGTCTTTTCAAGACAAGCCCATAGAGATTTTACACGACATGATTAGATTGGAAAATAAATAACAATTGAGACTTTTATAATCTGACTTACCCCAGTGGTTGTTAATGGTTAATTTATAATTAATTATTGATTGCCGCTGACCGTACCAAGGCGGGCTCCTATGTTCACTTTGCTTTATGTTTGTCTTGCGTATTGTTTTCTGTTTGGCGTGTGGGATTGCGTGTGTGTGTGTGTGTTTGTTATGGTATGGCTGTGTGTGTGTTCTTCTTTAGAGATGGGTGTATTGTTTGTGTTGCGTTTCCTGCTTGAGTCTTCTTTCGTATTTACAACAACATTTGTCATACGAAGTTTTATGAAACGGGTCCAAGATAATTTCACATGCAACAGCAAACAATGCAGACTCTGATGAGACGCGGCGTAATGTGACATCTCATCAGGGTCTACACTGTTTGCCAACGTACCCTTTAATAGACACTTGGCTTAAACTAGTTAAACATAGTTTGGATCCAGAGGAAACAACGAGTACCTTGATGTCTCTCCTGGATCTAAACTGCTGCTACTGATATCATGAATGTTAGTTCTAAAAATCAGGACAATTTCAGGGCACAAAGGCTTAAATCGGTATCACATTGTGATCGACATATTTCTAGTATACTCAAACAAATAATTAAAGGGTCAGACCTTCTTTATTTCAACTACGCATTTTTTAAACCGTTAGTAGTCATCGTATAGTAAAATGGTTTTCAGATCCATGTTCCTCAACACCAGCAGTTTAAATTTTGAAAGAAAAAACTCAAATTAAAAGCAAAAAAGACTATTTGTACACCAAAATACCGACATGTCAAATGATGCCATATGATGCATCATGAACCTTTCAAGTATGCCGTGTGTGTTTACGAGGCGCAGTGAACTAAACCGATCTCACCCTGAAAAAAATCCATTGATTTTGAATGGTACTAGTGTAGGCCTACCTAACGAAATCTACAATTTTTGAGAATTCGATAGTGTGCTTCGAAAACTTGCCAGAATTCGGCTGTGTTCACGCCAATGCACACACATGTGTCGTACTGATCGAAAATACTTTCGACAAGATTAGTAAAATTTCCAAGTTGCAAAAATATCAACCCAGTCTGTTTTGGAGTAAAAAATATACTTTTTGAAATTTAAAATTTATTCAAAATATAGCGAAACTTCAGAGACTTTTTCCATTAATAGAACATATTCTAGAAAGAGGTTTCGATCAGCAAAGCCGATTTTATTTCATCATTGGCTGTTAGTATGCACAATACAGCGGTTTTAAAAAGCACTCAGTTGAAATAAAGAAGACATGGCATTTTAATTATTTTGTTGAGTATATATAATAAATTATTGTATTCGCAGACATTATCAGTTGAACGCAGGGCTGCCATAAGTTGACATGAAAAATCCTAAGATTTCCAAATTTGAATTTTTCAAATGCGATTTTACGAATCTTACCTTAACTCCCATAGTCTTTTCCTTAATTTGTTGACATGTGACTATTTAAAGCAGGCTGTAAGTAAAGCAGAATGCGCCTTAGGGCGCATTCTGCTTTACTTTCAGCTTGCTTTAAGCTACCATGTACTGGGGAAAAATCCGGAGATTTAGGAAAAATCCGGAGAAATGGCAGCCCTGTGAACGAAGTGACAAAAGTTTAAAATTGGAGTCTTGCCATCGATTTTTTTGCAAGTGCCATAAAATATTATGAATACATGATCGATCGTTGTTGTACTTTCCTTATCCATATTTATATAGCAGACACAGATAAATTAATTTAAATGAATTGTCACAAATTGTTTTAAGAGATTTAACCGAGTATAGGCAAGTCCTTCTATTGGCATACTTTTATGCACATATGAGTTTAGTTTCTTACCAAAATTAAACCTGATTATTATTGTTTCATTCTCCTACCAACGTGCATATTACTCGCGGGTTGGGAGGGGTGCTATTCTATCACTGCTCGTCCATGCATGCGTTCGTAAGTCTGTTTGTATACTCGATATTCCGTTCTTTCGTTCGCCCATCCTTATACATAGAGGATATTGAATGAGTGTGTTTTCAATATGTATGTTGCGGCGAGCCTTGGCGAGCAACATATCATTTGATCCAACGAGTTCAATAAATTCGTTGCTTAAAACACACAAATTTGATATTCTATTTATCACATAAACAACAACTGACACAAAATTCCGAACGTTTTTACTTTCACTTTTTCCTCAGCTATTAGGAAAACGAATCGTAACAAGTCGTTGGGACCGTCTGATTTCTTTCGTTATATCCAAATATCGTTACATTCAATTTCATTAAAAGCTGAATTGTATTGGAAAGGTTCTTTGTGGATATAGTAAAACTTATCAAGAATATTATTGTTTCTTACTAAGGGAATCCAATCACCTAGTTGTTTTCAAACATTCGAATGTTCTGCCAATGACTCAACCTTTTACTCCTTAGATATGCCTTTCTAGGCTTTTAATTCACTCCTCCATTGAATAAAATTGTTTCGTGTTTTACAGAGACGAATGTTACCTTGCTTTCAGCTGGGCACCTGCCTTTTATACAATTAAATAGTCTTCGTTTTAGTAGTCGTAAAAGAGAGGTTTAATTGTATACGAATTTTAGCGATTCTGCGTAATGAGTCTCAATACTATTTCAAAATTGACTTCCAGTTGTTTCCAAACATTTCGTTGTGTTGTAAATAAATTAATTACTGTTCATTCACGGATTAAGTCTGCTCGAAATGTATTATTCCTAAGAAACCTCTCGTCCAGTGAAAATTTCACCGTACCTTGTGATTTAGTCAATGAGTTTTTTCATCGGGTTACATATTTCATTGGGGTAAATGTGTTCCAAAAATACCAGATGAGCAACACGCAAAAAAGACAATGTACACCCACAATAACGCAAAAAAGCAATAAATGGAGAAAAGGACACTTTCTTGAAAATAATATTGATTTTGGTTTGCAAACAGTTTGGACTCTTATCAGACGCTTGATTATCCGGCACCTGATCTGGCTCGAAACTCTTTACAATATACATTATGGGTTTAAAACGAATTCGTAGGCCGGTATTTGAAAAAAATAACGTCTTCTCCAGCTAACACAGTTTGAATGCCTTCCAAACCTGTTCTACAGATGATTTCTGTTTTAGGTAAGCCACGTTTTAACATTTAAATACGGTTATGTTCGAACTAATGCGAGTTCGAAGTATCGAGTTTCGACTGTATAGAAGGTCATAGGGTGTGAAGACAGGATAGCCTGTTACTTTTTGTCTACGATGACTATTGTAAATTGCTGCATTTCACATTCATCACATTTGAGACATTTCTGATTAAACATATAGTTTAGTGACGTTACTAAGTGAATGTGTATAACAAGTTCGGGCGTAACTTTTCAAAACATAAATACTGTAGAACATCGATAATACGAACTCGCGTTAGTTCGAACCTACACATATAACAAAGTAAAAACGTGGCTTAGCCACGTTTTAACTTTCAAATACGGGTATTTTCGACTTAAGCGAGATCGAGTTATCGAAATGAAACTTAAGAAATACTGGTAAAATCGGTTTAAATGAGTTTGAAGTATAGAGTTTCGACTGTATACAACGCGCTCCAGGGATGTGCTTTCTTTGAGTGATGAATGACGACTTGTTCCTAATGACATGACAACACACATACTGGAAGTACAGCTAGCAGATTTTCCCATCGATCAGTCAAGACAACTGTCATTTACTTGATGGACTGGTCACATTTACCAATCACTCTGCTTTGTTGTCATTAATTATTTATATATGTTTAGAGTCATTATATATCTTCCTTACAACTCTGAATATGACACGCAAGGGGAAGGATCGAATCATATGTAGAGAAAATTTGTGGCTCAATCCCATTTCATTATACATGTACTATATATTTAAAAATTAAAATATGTTTAAACTTATCTGACAGACTCTATAACACTACCATACCCAAACACATTTAAACAGTTTGATCCAGAACAGACTTTATCCAAACAGCTCGAATCCTGTGTTACGCGGCGTCTAAGCAATGCCATATTTGTTTGGCATTTGTATCAATAATTGCTTTGTTAAATTTCAAACATTGTTTTCTAAGTTTGCTTAAAATTGCAGACTACAACTTTTCGCAGACCATATTTTCTCTGCGAAAGGGTTAAAAGAAGTTTCATATTCAGTAGAAAGCCGTTATATTGGTTACCATAGCAACACATGTAACACTTATACCGATAATGTGTCATGGATTTACCATGTTTCATGCATTTCCTGTCGTATTGGTATCAATGTAAAATCAAATTATAACAAAACATATCTTAAGTAATTTTTCTGGTTGCTATGGTAACAGTGTCTTTATTTTTCGCTTAGTTTGGAGGTTTTCAACTGGTATAATGTTATATTATAACTTTGTATTCTAAAAATGTCAACATTCATGCTCAATAATTGACGAAGAACGTGATTTTAGATGAGTATATTAAAACAGTTGCTTTTGCAACATGATCTTTATTTTCGGAACTTTAGTCAAACTTGTATTAAGCACTTTCTGCTAGGAGGAAGCGGATAGGAAATCATATGTGGCTGCTAAATACAGGCTTACCATAATGCAATAAACTACGGAACATTCTAAATTATTTCTATCCGGCATATAAACTACATGTATACAACATGTAAAGTGGAGAAGATGTTATTCTCTCCCATTAAACTCGTATACGCTAAAACTATTATTTCCATTGCAAACTGTTTGGAGCCAGATCAGACGCCGGATAATCAGGCTCCAAACCGTTTGCCAATCAGATTTTAAAATAAAAATAACAGATCTAAATGTGCAGCGATAAAAGTGTCATTTTTGTCCCACTTCCTTTCTTCAAAACGAAGGCCTCGTCATTTCCTTAGCTTTATTGGACGGCAAGATACACAAGCATACATGGTTGACCATATATATTCTGAACTGGCCAAATAGATAACAGAATAGATGGGTGATACTTAAAAATGCGAAGTCACCTTTTCAGCAAACGCATCATAAAGTATTAAGCAAAACATCGCTGATCGCGACTTGACTAATTCTTGTATCGAAAATTTGTTTGGGTCCAGTTAAGAAGTAGCCTTGCGCGGCGTCTGATCAGGATACACACTTTTTTTTTTCATTTATGTCAATGACTTACAGTGAAAATACCTGAAATTAAACGTCGATTAATGAAAGCCGACGACAGTTTCGAAGCATATAATTCAAGGTTAGAATCAAGGGAGCAAACTATTTGACGAATATGTAAATATATATCCATATGATATGTTATACATGTAGTATTCCTGCATAATAGTGTTTGAAAGATTGGACATATTTCTGGCAAAGTAAGTTTAAAGCATTAACTATTTCATTGTCAATGCTGCCAAAAGGCGACTTTTCAAACAGTTTGAATCCTGACCAGACACCGCGTTATGCGGCGTCTGGTCAGGATCAAAACTGTTTGATACACGCTTCTTTTTTCATAAAAAGCCCCCAACGTCTGGAAAAAAATAATGCAAATGACACTACCAATGCAGCCAATTAAACCTGACAATAAAAGAGTTAACCCTTTCCCTGATAGAAGCGACTTTTAGCACATGCATTTTATTCATCCGCTGAAGAAAATAGTTCCAATATAAAACGTACTGAATATGTGTTATATTTAATACTTTCCTTATTCTAGCTGGTAATAGCTTAAAGCAGGCTGAAAGTAAAGCAGAATGCGCCTTAGGGCGCATTCTGCTTTACTTTCAACCTGCTTTAAGTAGTCACCTATCTTCAATATTATAACTAGGCTATCAGGTAAAGGGTTAAAGAAAAAACTATACATTTATGAAAACCTAATATTTTATGTCTTAGTGTTCTAATATAATCGCCAGCTTAAAATAAGCATTTTTAAAAAGAGTTTGCCGTTTTAAAGAAACATTAAAACGAATACCGAACAATTGGACATTTTGAAGAATCATTGAAAAGAGCATCAAGCAGTTTGCCAATTTAAAACAACATTGAAACGAATATCAAACACTTTGACATTTTGAAGAAAAACTGACGCGATCTTCAATTAGTTTGCCATTTTGAAGAAAAACATTGAAACGAATTTTATAAAGTTTGTCTTTATGAAGAAACATTGAAACGAATATCAAACAGTTTAAATCATGATCGTGTAAGAAACTGTTTGTGAATGTTTTACGGGCAATCCATTGTCATTTAATGATGTATAGTATTGAATCATTTAATCATTTTTTTTCATCGGTCCCTTATTACATGTATTAATTGCAGTTGTTTTAACCCTTTTAGCACCAAGTTAATCGTGACGATTTTGCCAATTCGCTGCCTTATGATCTGCTTCAATATTGTTGTCTTCAAGATCGTTTCAAAGCTAGATTTAACGTAGTTAAACGTTAAAAATATCGATACGAGTGCCAAACAGTTTGTATCCTGATCAGACGCCGCGTTTGGCGGCGCCTGATCTTGATTAAAACAAAAATTTAGGTGACTTCGGTGTGAACGGGTTTAGTTGTTACTTAAGGTAAAATGGTCCATAGTGACGATGGCAGATACGAAAAAGAAGAAACAGAACAGACACTGTACAGGGAAAGAGGGCCAATTGAAGACATTGCTCCAAAGCATATCGCCCCTGATGGTGGTTGGGGCTGGATGGTCTGTTTCGCATGTTTCCTTATGAATGTTATCCAAGGCGGCCTTGTGTTTTCCCTGGGGATTGTGTTTGTAGAGCTGATCGATCATTTCCAGCAGACTAAGGCAAATACTTCCTGGATATTATCAATGAACTTCAGCGTTTGTTACCTCAGTGGTTTGTATTTAATATAATAATAATTTATATTGTATTTAGTATGAACACATTAACTAACGTCATCTCCGTTATGGGTAGTTGTGTTGAAAATATACATCATAGTAAACCTCTCTATAACGACCACCAATGTGTTAATTAGTAGGTGTTTTCTACAGGTATATTGTTTCATACAACCAATTGGCCTTCGTTTTAGTGGTATTAATAGAGAGATTAATGTATTATAAATCAGTGATAATTAACAAACTATATTACCCTACTTTGTCTGTGTTGATGTCTGTCGTTCTTTTTTTGTATCTTAATGTCCTCTCTCTGTCTCTCTATATGTATCGGTTTATGTCTCTCTGTCTGTCTGTCTGTCTGTATGTCTCTGTCTCTCTGTCTCTCGTCATCTTTTCTTTTCACCATTTCAGAACTACATAATATGAAATCAAATAAATACTGTACCCAAAACAGCGTTCAGTGGAGTATTATTTTTTTGCTTTTAAAATCAATAAAATGTAGAAAAACTTTTCACAAATTCTGACTCTTATCTTTAGCCTGAGTTGCAAACTGTTTTCATTCTGATCCGGCGTCTATTCTGGCCCCAAACTGTTTCCAATGGGAATTAATTTTTAGCAAAAAAGCACGTTTGGGGAATGATAACATTGTCTCCAATGTATGGACCTGTGTACTGATATTAAAACCTATATTAACCCTTTACCTCATAGCCTGTTTTAGTTTTGAATTCAGGGGACCACTTAAAGCAGGTTGAAAGTAAAGCAGAATGTGCCTTAAGGCACATTCTGCTTTACTTTCAGCCTTCTTTAAGCTAAAATCTGCTAGGCTATATAAAATATTTGTAATGGTAATTGTTCATGAGGGTATAAACTGGAACTATTTTCTTCAGCGGAGGAATAAATTAAATACGCTAAAAGTCGCTTCTATGGGGGAAATGGTTAAAAAATGTGTGTATTTTACAATATTGCAGGACCTCTTGTCGCCACCTTAACTGCTCAGTTCGGGAGTCGAGCCGTTGCTTTCGTCGGAACCCTTGTCAGTGTCTTTAGTTTGATCATCAGTATCTTCACCCCAAACCTGTACGTCCTGTACTTCAGTCTTGGACTTCTTTTTGGTATGCCACGCCTTCCCATCCAATGTCTTTTTGCAAATATGCCTAATGTTTAAAAACAAAAAGACTCTCTTAACTCAAATTGCTTAACAAAGGCACAGCTCAAGTTGAAGATATATTTCTGCTCATACGGGATTTCTGCTTTACGGTTTGCCCTGCATTATGCCCATCTTCTCCGTATTTCTCATTTAAAAACAACAAACTGGCATTGACCTTAATGTCAATCAGTCCTTAAATAGAGTATTTATTCTTTATTAGCGATTTTCATGCCCTAAAGAATCATTTTATAATATCAGAGAACATTTTCTAGCATAGAAATAAAATAATTCCTTTAATTTATATTAATTCATAATGCAAATGTTTAAACAGATTATGAACTTTCGTGATCACTTTTACTTCCTAGATTGTTTTTTCATATTGACAATAATTGCTTATTTCTGTCTTTTGACTTGAGACATTGCCGTGATGTTCTTAGGAAGACGGTTTTATTGTTTCCAATTTAACTGGGACAAATAACACCTTTACTATATACATGTATTTCGATTCTTCATTGTACATGAATCTGTTGCAAAGTAGCATCATCTTACAGTTAAAATTACTATTTTACCACATTATCGGGGTTCGTTTTGAAACTGAGAGCTTCTTGTCTTACTGTTTAAGCAAACCAGTGTCTATTAAAAGGGGCAACACTGTTTGCTATCGCATTTAAAATGTTTTGATGTATGGAAAACATTGCAGTATCCTTAGAATACCATTGTTTAGCATACTGAAATCTTCCAACAAGCACATATGTAGATTTCATTGCAAAAGCCAGACATAAACAGGTTAAACGAATAGTGTGCCTCTCAACAGAGAGTCTCGCCCGGTGTTAAATGAAAAATTGACCCTGCTTTAGAATCGACACAGGGTCGTTTGAAAGGCTGAGGATGAAATCATGCTCTTTACAAATTTGGAAATCCACCAATATGTCTTCTTTATCGTCGAGAATCAACCAATCGGATCATCATTCTACAGCGTCAGACTTTCACGTAACCCATGGTCTTAACTTGTGGCCTTCTAGTTGTTCTTTTCTTTGTTAACAAAAGCTTAAATAGACACATGTAGCGTTTTGCAAACATAGTTTTAAGCAGGAGATTGTTTATCTTGAAATAATTAAATCGTTTCCTGTTTTACAGGTTTTGGTAGTGGCATGATGTACTTATCAGGGATCGTCTGTGTGAGTGAATATTTCGACAAGCGCCGAGCGCTGGCAACCGGTATAACAGTTAGTGGTACTGGCTTAGGCACCTTCATATTTAGCCCTTTGGTAACCCTGTTACAGTACTGAACCTTATTAAATTAACAATTTTTGCGATTCGATGGCAATTCGATGGCAATTCGATGGCGATTCGCTTGCGATTCGATTAACGCGATTAATTATAGGCGATTCGATTCGCTTTGCGCTTCTATAATTTGCCAAAATCTGATTGGTTGAGAGAATTAGTTTCGTTTAATCTGATAAGCGATAGCTATTATACAGTGTACCGCTAAATCACATTGTTTAAGCCGCCATTTTTTTTTCTCTATCGGACCACGCACAAAAATACATAAACTTATTCTGTTTTCAGATGATAATCATATAATAATTTAACTGAATGATTAAAAAATCAGGAGTATAGATTTCTAGACTAGCAATTTTTAACAGGTTCAATATAGAAAAAGAATCTGATACAATTGAGAGTTGTGCCGCTGACACTGGTACAAATCGGAACTCGAATATGTACCGGTATAACTCGTACAAAGCTTCAAACTATGGATATAGATATACAAACAACTTAAATATCAAGTCTACAATATGTCATATAATACTGAACAAAGTTTAGCATATGGTGAAAGAAGATTTACCCTAAACAATGAAATATAGTAACAGCAGAAAATTCCCTTAAAGATGGTAGGCCGATTCTCGATAAAAATGCATTTAATGATTTATTGGTTAACCGATAACTTATTTGACACAAAATAACACTTTTTCTGAAGGAAATATATAGAAACAGCATATATATTCCAAGATGGTAGGCGTTATCTCTATAAAAATGCAATTATTGGCAATTTACATTGCAAAAAAAGCCCTATTTTCTGCTCAAATAGGTTTAAAACAAAAGCTGACAGACTTGAATATTATCAGGAACATAGATTAGATCTATAATCTACGTTCCTGCATTTGCATTACATGATTTTAAAAAATAGTCAAGCAGCAAAATATGTCGACATTCAGCTTCTTCGGTCGGAGAAATTAGCTTTCGCAGGAGCGAAATGTATTTCGAACGCTTTTTTAAACACCGAAAAGTTAACCCATCAATTATTTTGATACATAATACCACTTTTCTGAAGGAAATATATAGAAACAGCAGATAATTATTCCAAGATGGTAGGCGTTATCTCTATAAAAATGCAATTATTGGCAAATTAAATAGCCAAATCAGCTCTATTTTCTGCTCAAATAGGTTTAAAACAAAAGCTGACAGACTTGAATATTATGATAAACATGCATTAGCATTACATGATTTTAAAAAACAGTCAAGCGGCAAATTATGTCGACATTCAGCTTCTTCGGTCGGAGTAAATTAGCTTTCGCAGGAGTGAAATTTATTTCGAACGCTTTTTTAAACACCGAAAAGTTAACCGATCAATTATTTTGATACATAATACCACTTTTCTGAAGGAAATATATAGAAACAGCAGATAATTATTCCAAGATGGTAGGCGTTATCTCTATAAAAATGCAATTATTGGCAAATTAAATAGCCAAATCAGCTCTATTTTCTGCTCAAATAGGTTTAAAACAAAAGCTGACAGACTTGAATATTATGATAAACATGCATTAGCATTACATGTTTTTAAAAAATAGTCAAGCGGCAAATTATGTCGACAGTTAGCTTCTTCGGTCAGAATAAATTAACTTTCGCAGAAGCAAAATTTATTTCGAACGCTTTTTTATAAACCGAAAAGTTAACCAATCAATTATTTTCATACATAATAACACTTTTCTGTAGGAAATATATATAGAAACAGCAGATAATTATTCCAAGATGGTAGGCTGAATCTCTATAAAATGCAATAATCGCAATTTACATTGCAAAAAAAGCTCTATTTTCTGCTCAAATAGGTTTAAAACAAAAGCTGACAGACTTGAATATTATCAGGAACGTAGATTAGATCTATAATCTACGTTCATGCATTTGCATTACATGATTTTAAAAAATAGTCAAGCAGCAAAATATGTCGACATTCAGCTTCTTCGGTCGGAGTAAATTAGCTTTCGCAGGAGCGAAATTTATTTCGAACGCTTTTTTAAACACCGAAAAGTTAACCCATCAATTATTTTGATACATAATAACACTTTTCTGAAGGAAAACTAGAAACAGCAGATAATTATTCCAAGATGGTAGGCGTTATCTCTATAAAAATGCAATTATTGGCAAATTAAATAGCCAAATCAGCTCAATTTTCTGCTCAAATAGGTTTAAAAAAAAGCTGACAGACTTGAATATTATGATAAACATGCATTAACAATACATGATTTTAAAAAATAGTCAAGCGGCAAAATATGTCGACATTCAGCTTCTTTTGTCGGAGTAAATTAGCTTTCGCAGAAGCGAAATTTATTTCGAACGCTTTTTTATAAACCGAAAAGTTAACCGATCAATTATTTTGATACATAATAACACTTTTCTGAAGGAAATATATAGAAACAGCAGATAATTATTCCAAGATGGTAGGCGTAATCTCTATAAAAATGCAATTATTGGCAAATTAAATAGCCAAATCAGCTCAATTTTCTGCTCAAATAGGTTTAAAACAAAAGCTGACACAGTGACAGACTTGAATATTATGGAATACATGAATAAGCATTACATGATTTTAAAAAATAGTCAAGCGGCAAAGTATGTCGACATTCAGCTTCTTCGGTCGGAGTAAATTAGCTTTCGCAGGAGCGAAATTTATTTCGAACGCTTTTTTAAACACCGAAAAGTTAACCCATCAATTATTTTGATACATAATAACACTTTTCTGAAGGAAATATATAGAAACAGCAGATAATTATTCCAAGATGGTAGGCGTTATCTCTATAAAAATGCAATTATTGGCAAATTAAATAGCCAAATCAGCTCAATTATCTGCTCAAATAGGTTTAAAACAAAAGCTGACAGACTTGAATATTATGATAAACATGCATTATCATTACATGATTTTAAAAAATGGTCAAGCGGCAAAATATGTCGACATTCAGCTTCTTCGGTCGGAGTAAATTAGCTTTCGCAGAAGCGAAATTTATTTCGAACGCTTTTTTATAAACCGAAAAGTTAACCGATCAATTATTTTGATACATAATAACACTTTTCTGAAGGAAATATATAGCAACAGCAGATAATTATTCCAAGATGGTAGGCGTAATCTCTATAAAAATGCAATTATTGGCAAATTAAATAGCCAAATCAGCTCAATTTTCTGCTCAAATAGGTTTAAAACAAAAGCTGACACAGTGACAGACTTGAATATTATGGAATACATGAATTAGCATTACATGATTTTAAAAAATAGTCAAGCGGCAAAATATGTCGACATTCAGCTTCTTCGGTCGGAGTAAATTAGCTATCGCAGAAGCAAAATTTATTTCGAACGCTTTTTTATAAACCGAAAAGTTAACCGATCAATTATTTTGATACATAATAACACTTTTCTGAAGGAAATATATATAGAAACAGCAGATAATTATTCCAAGATGGTAGGCGTAATCTCTATAAAAATGCAATTATTGTCAATTTACATTGCAAAAAAAGCTCTATTTTCTGCTAAAATAGGTTTAAAACAAAAGCTGACAGACTTGAATATGATCAGGAACATAGATTAGATCTATAATCTACGTTCCTGCATTTGCATTACATGATTTTAAAAAATAGTCAAGCAGCAAAATATGTCGATATTCAGCTTCTTCGGTCGGAGTAAATTAGTTTTCGCAGGAGCGAAATTTATTTCGAACGCTTTTTTAAACACCGAAAAGTTAACCGATCAATTATTTTGATACATAATAACACTTTTCTGAAGGAAATATATATAGAAACAGCAGATAATTATTCCAAGATGGTAGGCGTAATCTCTATAAAAATGCAATTATTGTCAATTTACATTGCAAAAAAAGCTCTATTTTCTGCTCAAATAGGTTTAAAACAAAAGCTGACAGACTTGAATATGATCAGGAACATAGATTAGATCTATAATCTACGTTCCTGCATTTGCATTACATGATTTTAAAAAATAGTCAAGCAGCAAAATATGTCGATATTCAGCTTCTTCGGTCGGAGTAAATTAGTTTTCGCAGGAGCGAAATTTATTTCGAACGCTTTTTTTAACACCGAAAAGTTAACCGATCAATTATTTTGATACATAATAACACTTTTCTGAAGGAAATATATAGAAACAGCAGATAATTATTCCAAGATGGTAGGCGTTATCTCTATAAAAATGCAATTATTGGCAAATTAAATAGCCAAATCAGCTCTATTTTCTGCTCAAATAGGTTTAAAACAAAAGCTGACAGACTTGAATATTATGATAAACATGCATTAGCATTACATGATTTTAAAAAATATTCAAGCGGCAAAATATGTCGACATTCAGCTTCTTCGGTCGGAATAAATTAGCTTTCGCAGAAGCGAAATTTATTTCGAACGCTTTTTTAAACACCGAAAAGTTAACCGATCAATTATTTTGATACATAATAACACTTTTCTGAAGGAAATATATAGCAACAGCAGATAATTATTCCAAGATGGTAGGCGTGATCTCTTAAAAAATGCAATTATTGGCAAATTAAATAGCCAAATCAGCTCAATTTTCTGCTCAAATAGGTTTAAAACAAAAGCTGACACAGTGACAGACTTGAATATTATGGAATACATGAATTAGCATTACATGATTTTAAAAAATAGTCAAGCAGCAAAATATGTCGACATTCAGCTTCTTCGGTCGGAGTAAATTAGCTATCGCAGAAGCAAAATTTATTTCGAACGCTTTTTTATAAACCGAAAAGTTAACCGATCAATTATTTTGATACATAATAACACTTTTCTGAAGGAAATATATAGACAGCAGATAATTATTCCAAGATGGTAGGCGTAATCTCTATATAAAAAAAGAAGTTGTTGGCAATTTATAGTCTAATTGGCTTTATTTTCTGCTAAAATAGGTTGGAAACAAAAGCTGACAGTGGAAGTAGTGACAGTTGTTGTAGTGGTAGCAGCAGCAATGGTAGTAGCGAAGATGGTTGTGGTAGTAGTAGTGATAGTAGTAGTTTTAGTAGTAGTACTAGTAGTAGTTGTTGTTGTAGAAGCAGTAGTTGTAGTAATTGTTGTTGTAGTAGTAGTAGAAGTAGTAGTAGTAGTAGTAGTGGTAGTAGTTGTAGAAGAAATCAGCAGTCATATCAGTAGCAGTAGTACTAAGTAGCAGCATTCTTAATAGTAGCATTCATAGTAGTGGTAGTAGTAGTTATCGTTGTGGTTGTAGTTATTTTATCAGAAATTTGAGAATATATTTGTCGTGTAGGTGGTGGTAGTAGTTGTAGTAGCATTACTAGTAGTATCATTAGAAAAAGTAGTAGTAGTAGTAGTAGTAGTATCAGTAGTAGTAGTAATAATAGAAATAGTAGTAGTAATAGTTGTAGTTGTAAGTTTATTTCAACAGCACATGGCACAGTCTTTTAAGTTATAATCGTGCAGATCGACTCCTGACTAAGGTTTTTAGACAGTGTGGATCCTTGATTACGTACTTTTCATCTGATCAGGATTTTGCAAACAGCAAGAAATAACTGATATACCGATACATTAGAATGTTTGTAGTTTCCTTTACATGGCTTTTATTCTTTGAAACCAACCAAATCCAAGTGGGCCAATGTGATTAAAACTATTTGTGTATTGTGACAAAGAAAATGATTTTTTTAAATTCGTGGTTCTATGCAAAATTCACTAAATTCGGAGGATTTACATCCGCTTATGACTGCACTAATTGGTGACTCCATTTAAGTCGTATTTGGGTATGTGTAATAAACATTCAATCCGGAATGTCAACTCAGACCACCAGACACAGCGGGCGACCGTGTCTGTTTAAGGTTTTATGACCGTTTAAAGAACACTCTTCTGATTGCAGTATAAAACGTACATTGCTAAAAATTCCTTATTACAATAGAATAGAAGAGAATGGATGAATCCACTTTTCATTCAAAGAGTGCTGTTCTATGTTTTATATATTTGTTTTAGATTGATAGAAAATGCTGTTAGAAAACAGTGTAGACTCAGACCAGACGCGGCATTATACTGCATAATTATGATATGAGTCTGCACTGCTGGATTGTGTCCCATTTATTAAACGTTTGTACATCGTAATAATATGTCAAACAGTGATTGATCTGACCTGACGTAGAATCGTCATTACAACTTAAATTAACCCTAGCTGTGACCCATAGTGACGCGTAAAATTCAATGTATTTTGTACAGTGAACCTGTCAAGTTTACACTTATCATGTAGAAACACTATAGACCCAGAGCTGATGTCTCATAGAGGATCCGTTTGTTCAGAGTATTTTGTTTCATCTATTGTAAACTATTAATGTCATATTTAATTCGAAACTTGAATTGTTCACTTGAATTTTCAGGATTAATAAGCTATAATAAACTTGACGATGGATTTTACTACTACTTCTACTACTACATGTACTACATGTATTACTACTACTACTACTACTACTACTACTATTACCTCTTCTACATGTACTACAAATACAACTACTACAACAACTACTACTACTACTTCTACTACTACTACCACTACTACTACTACCACTACTTCTACTACTATAACTACTACTACGACCACCACCACTACTACTACTACGTCTACCACTTCTACTACTTCAATAATAAAACTATTACTTCTAACTATTTCTGTTACTACTGTTACTATTACCGCCTCCACTTTTTCCGCTACTGCTACTACCGTCTTCAAGATGATTTTGAAAAGTCGCATCATAGAGAATTCAGTCACATGATTTAAAGAGACTCGCAACCAGATTTAGCTTAAAAATAGTAATTTTTAAATATATATCGAAATCTTAGACGGGTAAGAATAAGTCTAGAACAAAAAATTCTGTTTAAAAATGCATTTCAATAATAAAAATATTTTGAGCTCTGGTGGGATTAGAACTCGGGACCCGGCGGGGACAGAGAGAGCAAAACACAACCCGTTAGCCCACTGGGCTATGCCGGACTGTACCCAAAGCGGTATCAATTTAACATATTTGTCTTCATAGCGCGGGAGAATACCTAAATAGGTTCGCGTTTATTTCTAACCCCGTGATCGATATATGTAACATTTTCTCTTCTGGGGAAATTTAAATGAATATATATATTACAATTTTGTAAGTTAGCACTCGGTCAATTATTTCTGTTGATGCTGATTGCATATTTTCGCTAATATTTTTCGTTAAATTTTATCGATTCCTTTTTTGTTACAACCGCTTCGGAAAAATCGCTTGAAACGATTTTTTAGCTTAATCGATTTTCAAAGCGCCCGATTCGATGGCAATTCGATGGCAATTCGATGGCGATTATCAATTTAATTTAATAAGGTTCAGTACTGTAATAGAGAGTTACACCTGGCGAGGTGCACTGCTAATTGAAGCTGGACTTCTCCTAAATTGTTTGGCATGCAGTTTGATCTTCAAACCTTTACCACAACGTCAAAACAAGAAAATACAAACTCCGGGAAGAAATGCTTTGCTAGATGGTATTAATGCGAATCCAACATTGCCACGCCTCGACAGTAAGGTTGAATGTAATGCTGCAACCGATGACAGGCGACCAGAAACTGAGAAACACGTCTTCAGTGTTTCTGGAACAGTCATCATGAATTCAAAAGAAAATCCCCAGAGGGTTTATAGTGATAAATATTGTATCGATTCGGATGAAACCAATAATCAGGTTTGCCTGAAATATAAATATAGTGGTTTATATATTGCGATATACAACAGTTTTCGTGATTCCATAAGTCCACAACAGTTCCACAATAAGACATTTGCATTGTTTACTATTTCATATTTTATAGTAAGGTTGGGATACTACACCCCTTATGTGTATCTTCCAGTAAAGGCACGTGATGCAGGTATGTGTAATGTTTGATATCATGTCGGTCAATGGGGGGCACAATGTTTTAAAATCTAGTAATAATAAAAAAAAAAAAATTGATTTAACTCATTCACCCATCACACGTCGAAGGAGCTTCAGGTTGACATTTGTTTATTTCTTATTTTAATCGGTGGTTGCTAACTTGATGTAGTTTTGCCACTCATCTTCAGCCATTCGTCAGTTTGAAACCCACCAAAACTAGTATTGATTTATTTTTCGCAGACGAGTCACGATATATTTAAGGCAGGCGACAATTTTAGAACTAAGGTGTACATGTATATTGTTAACCTTGTTCATGATTTCCTTTTCTCACAATGTTACTGTTTTTCAGGCCTAGGAGAAATCGAAACAGCTTGGATCATTTCAACGATTGGTATAACTGGAACGGTAGGGCGTGTGATGTTCGGCTTCCTCTCTGACCGGAAGTGGGTAAACAGACTGTTCCTGTACAGCACCGCTTTAGTTATTTGTGGCCTAGGAACTTCTCTTGGAACAGTCCTCAATTCCTTCTTAAGTTTACTGATACAATGTATATGCAGTGGTTTATGGTCTGTTTAGTGGTTAGTTTGTACTGATTTTTTCAAAATTAGTCACATTATTTCTTTTTGACATGCTACAATGATATTTTAGTCTCACACGGCGTAGAAAAAGAGTGCTTTAGATTAGATCAATACTTGACACATTCAAACCTATCGACGAGTACACTCGTCATTTACAAACAGTACACATGTTCTATACAGACAATGTAGTCCATTGTTAGAGAATTCCTACAGGGATCCTCTGAACAGGGGCTGCATTGTTTGTCAATACATTGTAAAACAATGATAATTAGTCAAAACAAAAATAAACTAGACTTAATTTGAAAATGGAATTGTCCATTTGCAGTTTTAGAGGTAAATGAATTAACAATGCTGTACGTTTCAACTTTTAGAGAAAAAAGTATGAACAAACGCATAAAATTCCAGATTTAATAGGTAAAGACACTATCATGAAAGTGGCACTTTTGACAGAATTTGAGCTTACGATTTCATAACGGCAGTGAACATAACTTTGGTTTTAATTAGGTATTTCATGGAGTTGTTTTGCGTTGCTGTTTTGAATTCTGCATACCTTACAGTCCGGAAGATCTCATTCTAACCCCTTCCCTGCAATGATGTCATCAATTTTAAACAATTGTCGTCTGTTTTGATTTCTTAAATTCAATATTTAGGTTTATTGAGTTAAGAAATATTGAATTGAGTGGTAAGCAGTTTGAGTCTCGATTAGACGTCGCGTTACGCGGCGTCTAATCAGGATTCAAACTGTTTGCAAATAACCGTTGTACTCGGGGTAAGGCAGTGAAGGGGTTAAGAACACGTTATACCAGCCTTCTCCCACATAGCGCATTTTGGCTTATGTCATTTATTCCTCCATTTAAGATAATAGTTCAAATTTATACAGTTATAAACATATGCCAAAAGAAACTGTTTCTATATATTAGCAGGTAGCAGCTTAAATCTGGTTGAAAACTAGAAGCAGGCTGTGAAGAAAAGGTTTTAAACTCAGAGTAAAAAAAACTGTTACATGTAGAAAAACATTCTATTGTTAAAAAGTGGAACTATTTTCTCTTTTCACGGACAGAATGTGATAATATTTTCAACTGTTTTAATCAATATTTCAGGAGCAATGGTAACGTTAGTAACAGTTTTAATAGCAGACATAGTTGGCATCGAGAACCTGTCACGTGCGTATGGTATGGCTAGCTTCGTATCAGGCATCGGAATACTAGTTGGGCCACCATTTGGAGGTAAATGTATCCCCGTCATTTATTTTCATGCGCGAGTCGAGAAGGGGTTGATGGTGGTCGGATTCCGGTCCCTCCAATCTTTGAAATCCTAAACAAAGGGAAAGAAGATAAAAAAAAAAGTTGGAACAAAGAAAATTCGTTAAGCATTCGCAAATGCAATGCACTGAATTACAGAAACAGAAGCTAGAAATTTCTTGAAAATGATGAAGAATATTTCCAATCTTTGGGTGGAAAATAGTCCGGAGTCTAATAAGCCGCCAGCATACCAGGCGTCAGATATTTTCAATATGTTTAATAGCGTTATTCATTTAATCTTATTCTTGTTTCAGGTTGACTATATTACAGTGAAACCCCTCTAAACCGGACATGCGTTGGGACAACCAAAACATCCGGTTATGAGGGGTTTCCGGTTTAGAGGGGTTTAAACCATAGCTTGTTTCTAGTATGGAAGGTAGCTGACCACTTAAAGCAGGTTGAAAGGAAAGCAGAATGCACCTTAAGGCATATTCTGCTTTAATTCCAACCTGCTTTAAGCTATCATCTGCTAGAATATCAAAAATATATCTGATGATATCGTTCATATGTTCAAGGAAAAAATCAAAGGCGAATAAAAAAGTGGGAAACACGGCCAAAGTTTTTTTCGGTTAAGAGAGAATTCCGGTATTTAGCGGTTCCGGTTTAGAGGGGTTTCACTGTATATCATTTAAAGGGACTCGCAACCGGGTGGTGTACTTGTGAAAATAAAATAAAATACTCAAATAAAAGCAAATTTGTGGCATTCTTTGGCTTCTGACATTAAAAAAATATGATCAGTCCAAAAAAAGTCTCAAGAATCGTCTAGGAATCTTAGATTTTTAGATATTTTCCATCGTTTTTCTATACCGACTAGTATACGGTATAGTTGTTGTTGTTGCTTCTCTACACGGGCTCAGGCATAAACACGAGCCGAATTACGAAGTTGTATGCACTTTCGATCGCTACACATTGAAATACGTTAAATCGATCCGAGATAAACGGATAGTTCCGTGGTCCATTGGTCTAAGCGGTTTCCCCTATTTTGCCTTCTGTCCGCCAATGCCGGGCCCCGGGTTCGAATCCCACCAGAGACCAATATTTTTTTTTATTGAAATACATTTTTTTAAACAGAATTTCCTATCCTAAACTAATTCTTTACCATTTATATAAGCGTTTGACACATATTTACAAATTACTATTTTTAATGCACCATCTGGTTGCGAGTCGCTTTAAGTGCTATGACAAGTATTCGTGACTTGTTGTTTCTGTTTGGCTTTTGCAGGCCATAATTAATGTACGACTCATACAGTGTAATTTCAGTTTGGCTGTGTGATATCAGTGAGAGCTATGACGGCGTGATATCTGTTTGGTTTTGCATATACATGTATTCACTAATGTAATACTAATACAGTGTAATGTTTACCTTAGCCTTTTCTTGTTTTAGATTGGCTATATGATATCAGTGAGAGCTATGACTAATACAGTGTAATGTTTACCTTAGCCTTTTCTTGTTTTAGGTTGGCTATATGATATCAGTGAGAGCTATGACTAATACAGTGTAATGTTTACCTTAGCCTTTTCTTGTTTTAGGCTGGCTATATGATATCAGTGAGAGCTATGACTAATACAGTGTAATGTTTACCTTAGCCTTTTCTTGTTTTAGGTTGGCTATATGATATCAGTGAGAGCTATGACTAATACAGTGTAATGTTTACCTTAGCCTTTTCTTGTTTTAGGCTGGCTATATGATATCAGTGAGAGCTATGACTAATACAGTGTAATGTTTACCTTAGCCTTTTCTTGTTTTAGGTTGGCTATATGATATCAGCGAGAGCTATGACGGCGTGATACAGGGCTCTGGTATATGTTTGATTTTGCATGTATTCACTAATGTAATACTAATACAGTAATATTTACCTAAACCTTTCTTGTTTCAGGTTGGCTGTATGATATTAGTGGGAGCTATGATGGGATATTCTTGACTTCTGGTATATGTTTGGCTTTTGCAGGAGCAATGCTTTACACGATTCCGTGTATAGATAAAAATTGGAATAAACGGTGAACAATACCAGTCCATGATTGTAAAGATTCGTTTACATACATGATTTAATCTACACGAACATTATTAGTTATCTCCGTTAACCATGAAGACGTCATAACTAGTCGGAAACATATACGTATATATATAACCTGCAAGAAACAAGAACTTTTAGCTTTAGTCGGGTTTACAACAAGTAACATTTACTACAGTAAAAACTCGATTCTACGAAATCGCGTTAGTTTTAAAATACCCATACTTCAAAGTTAAAACGTGGCTTAGCCACGTTTTAACTTTCAAATACGGGTATTTTCGACTTAAGCAAATTCAACATACGAAATACTGGTTAATTTGATTAAAGCGAGTTTGAAGTATCGAGTTTCGACTGTATACCAAAGCTCTTTTCCGACTATAGTGACAATTTATAAAACAAACAATCTGTGTAAATAAAATATAAACTTTCACATAAAAACAACCGAAAGTTATGTGTAAATAGGATCTTATTTGAGTGGTCATTATTTATCATTTTTAATAGAAGAGTTTACTAAAATAATATAACGAGAACATTATTTATATCTACATATGTATACTGATCCCCTTAAGATGATTTGGGATCGGTCCTCTCGGCTCAAAAGGATAACATATTTTTGCCATTGGTCCAATTGTTTCCATTTCTTTCCTATGCTGTTAGTGTGAAGCAACTGAACACCGAACAGTGCCCAGGGAAACACATAACTAAGACCGATGGCCCTGCATGGTGAGGGGGTTAAATCAGGCGATAAAGCATTACAGTGGACGTGTTTACTCCGAGTTACTTGTGTACGCGTCGTTTACAAACATTGTAGCAGTGAAGAGAACATTTTCCTGATGTAACAGTGGTGACACGGATAATCAGATTCTGCGATGTGTGTCATTTTGCAATTACATTGTTCCCTCTCTACGACGAAACCCAATGGGAGCCAAATAGTGTGTGTTATTCTGAGGGAGTCGTTATAGGGAGAGAAAATTAAGACTTGTTTTACATTTGCTAACGGCTTTGATCTAGATCAAACGCCGCGAAACGCGGCGTCTGATCTGTATTCAAGCTGTTTGTCATTTTCTTGCGGGGTGTTTAACACATGTAGTAGTTATTCTCCAACATATTGTTTTAAATGTTCATCTATTATAGAAGTTTAAATGTTTTTAGAATGGCTTGTTAAAAGATTCGGCAAATCTATAATTAAAATTTGCCCTGATTATGTTATAAAGTATATATCTTGCAGATATGATCTACATGTTAATAAGTCATTGACACGTTCGATATGCAGATAACACTATTCAAAACTTCGTTAATGTCATCTACCATATATAAGCAACTACAATGTACTCTGCTGTTTCCGTATACAAAGACTGTCCGACCTTCCGATCCTACGTGTTGGCATGTTGTAGGAAACACAGTTGTTTTGCTTTTGGCTTAATAGTTAAAAAAACGGACTATACTTTATTGGAAACTGAAATTGCTTCTATATTTTTCTAAGTGTCGTTCATATCCTATAAGATAACAGTGCAGACCCTGACCAGACAACTCCTTAAGAAGAAGTCTGATCTGTTTTTACACTGTTTTCAAAACGCCACAAGCCCATGGGGCGTAGCTAGCCCTGTATGCATGTGGATTCATAGTTGACCTAGGGGGTTCCGGGGGCATGCTCCCCCGGAAATTTTTGAAAAAAAGTGCATTCTGGTGCATTCTAGGCGTTACGAAGGGCCTCATTTAGAACTGGAAAAAGAGAGTTTGAGGTTCGAAATTCAACACTTAAAACAATTATTCAACAGACTTTACTCTGACCTAGTACTTAAAATGATATTCAGCCCTATTGACGACTAAAGGGTCTACTCTGCATTTACAACCAGTGACGAGTACGTGCACTAGTCCTTTGCAAACAGTGTAGACCCTGGTAAGTGGGCTCCATCAAGAGCCACCTGATCTGGATCTGGAGTGTTTGTCACTTTGCAATATATAGTGAGAATCAACCCTAACTGAAAGAATCAAATGTAAATAAATAAAACATTTATTCACGTAGTACTTAAATAACATACCCAACCATAGTGACGAATACACTTGTCATTTACAAACAGCGCATACCCTGGTCAAACTGAGAGGGTTCATTCAGGAGCTCTCTGATCAAGGTCTGCACTGTTAGTTATTTTGCAGTATATTTATTGAAACAATCCTTAATTACTGCAGACATTACTCTGACGTAGTACTTAACATACTCAACCATAGAGGCCAGCATAGTTTTCATGCACAACCAGTGACGAGTACGTACACTAGTCCTAGGCAACAGTATAGACCCTAGTCAGAGGGCTTCATATTTTTGCAGTTTACCTATAGAAACAATCCTAAATTTCAGGATCAAAATTCAACACTTAAAACAATTATTCATGCAGTAGACATTACTCTCACGTAGTACTTAACATGATAGTCAACCCTGGCGACGACTTTAATCTCCATTTATTTTACAACCAGTGATGAGTACGTACACTAGTTATTTGCAAACAATGTAGACCCTGGTCAGAATCATAAATCTTAATAAGGCCAATATGTGTTTCCCTAGTTGTTTTTTTTAATCGGACTATCGCCTAGCACCTTGGTTTTCTTTTTGTTTTCTGAACTATGTTGCATCTTTTTTTAAAAAACAGAAACATGTTTAATGCTTACTACATCTATTTGATTTGGGGTGTATGTTTACAATATAAGATATAGAAATACTCGCTTCAAAATATGAAACACTAGATCTACCTCACTTTTAGTCATTATTAAAACCCAGCGTCACACGAAAACGCATTACATTTCAATGTAAACATTTTTCGAAATGTAAAGTTTATGAGTTTAAAACTCGGAGAACAGCACTTTAAAATGAATGATGTCAAGCTGAAAAACGCTGTTTTTCTCGACAATTGAGGATCACTGCCTTGCAGGCGAATATTCCAACAGTATGGAGGTTGTTAGTGCAGACTCGCCCGTAAAAGTTTAGTAAACGGAAGAGTTTTGCTTCTAACCAGAAGTCGAAACTTTCTAAGTTTTATAACATTTCATTGATAATATTCGTTCCGTTGTTGGTTACTGCCTCATGTATATATAGGAAAACAATTACATACTAGATCTTGATCTCTTTCTAGAAGTACATTTTTTGCCAGAAGCATGTGGATTCAGCTGCGTAATCGCGTATAGGCAGCTACGCGCCTGGTTCAAGCAAAAGAAGGACTCACATATTAAGGCTGTGACTAGTTAACTCTTTCACCTTAAAATTATAGTCTACTTTTGTTTGTCAAACTTAGCATAAGGGCAATTTGGTCCAAGAAATATCGAAACGGATGCCAATCAGTGGGACTCGATACCGGACGCCGAGTAATATATATGAACCAACGTCAACCAGTTCTTTTCGAAGCTAAGAACAGTAATGGACAAACATCATTTTGCTCCACATGAAATTTGGAACGTCGATGAAACTGGGATTACTACCGTCCAGAAGCTACGGGTGTTCAGTCTAGAGGTCAAGTGTACCTTGCGCTACATGGTCACAATGAAACTTCCCAATACAATACTGTTAGAAAATTAACCGTCCATATTGCAAATGAAAACGCCACTGCTGAATTGTCAACTTCCAATGACGATAAAATCGTACAAACTCCCGTGAAGAACAGTTACTCTCCAGAAACTGTGAGGCCTTTGCCAAAAGCACAAACCAGAATAATGGACTCGAAAGTTCGCAAGAACCGAAAGTGTGCGATACTGACTGACACACCGGAGAAAGAAGCAATTGAACAAGAACAGCTACAGAAGGCAAGAAAATCTATGAGAACATCAAACAACAATAATAAGAAGAAACTTAAAGCGCCTCAAAAGAACAACAATAAGAAGAAGAAGAAGCTTAAAGCGCCTCAAAAGAACAACAATAATAAGAAGAACTTAAAGCGCCCAAAAAGAAGGGAACATGTGTAGAATCATCTGATGATGACGAATGGTATTGTCTAGTCTGCCTTGAGCCATACTCTAACTCGAAGCCCCGTGAGAAGTGGATTAAATGTCAAGTTGAATGCAATGAATGGTCACATGTGGAATGTGCAAATGTTTCAAAATGGCTTGTTTACGTGTGCCAGAATTGCGATTCAGATGTTGATGACTTTACTACTGACATGTATCAAGTAGCCCCGCACTATCTACCAACTAGCTCCAAGTACGGTGTTTGTTTATACACTTAACAGACTATCAAAATATTTTTTAAATATTCGTTAATTTTAGTTATATACATTAGATCTAGATTAGTTTTTGTTTAAATAAAGCACATTTAATTCTCTCGGAATTGTATCACTAATTTTCTATATTTTCCAAATTAGATGAAAAACACCTTAAAATGTAAAAAATGTACCAACTAGCCCCGGTCTCCCCATCTGATAATTCTTGCCGATCTTGAGTTCTTGGCGTTTCTACCTGTGTTGCTGTCAAAATGTCACACGTGGTTATGCAAAATTGTTTATAACCATAGATATCACCACGGAGTAGACACAGAGTCTACTCCGTGATATCACGTGAAATGATTTAGGTGTTCGATTTTTTGTTGTGTTCGAATAAAGGTGGTGAAGGGATATATTCCATGTTGTCACTTGATTAATTATATTCAGGCTAAATAGAATTAATCTAATCAAATAAGGGTTAACCCGGTTGGTTTTAAACTATATTTTCTACATCTAGATCTAGGCATATAGATCTAAATTGCAAAAACCCTTTCTTTCTTTCTTTCTTCCATTAATGTCGACCACTCATGAATGAGGATTTTGACACCCTGCCGGAGACTACAGTTACACAGACTGAGAGCACTGTAGATTCCTTCAAGCAGGCCATCTCCGTAGAGTAGTAAGCAAACCCTGTACATAGTTTTAACCGTGAAGCTATTTCAGCTGCCCTTTTTAATAGTTATGCCAGTTTTCCCTTTGGCTAAGTTTTTTGTTATTAGTATGTAGCATGGGTAGTAGCTTCTTTTAAAGCCTGTCTGATTGCTATATATGCAATGCGGTGTTCCAGTCGGGTATGGTTTTGGGGAAGAACGAATGTTTGAAGGTTTCTGTGCTAGGAGAGTATCTTTGGTATTGGAGGGGGTGACTTTGTCTGTTCTATGTGACCTATTGACAACTGGAGACAGGTAGGGGAGACTGGGGCTAGTTGTTACATTTTTTACATTTTGTGTGTTTTTCCAGCCATTTTAACAAACATAGAAAATCAGTTGTGCAATTCTGAGAGTATTACATGCGCTTTATTTAAACAAGGGTTAGTGTAGGACACAGAACTAAAGGTAACGAATATATCAACAGAGTTAAATAGGCTTTATAGTGTATCAACTAACCCCATGCTCGGGGCTAGTTGGTACATAGCATGGGGCTACTTGATACACGTCACTAGCTTACGTCATTTACGTCTGAATTGCAATTCTGACACACATAAACACACCATTCACTTAATTTTGAAATATTTGCAGATTCGACATGGGGCCTATTTACTGCAATCAACATATTTAATCCGTTTCTCACAGGGCTTCGAGTAAGAGTATGTGTTCAATGCTGACTAGGCAATACCGATCGTCGACATCAGAGGGTTCTACACGTGACGTTTTGCCTTCTTTTAAAGTTTTTATGCGCTTAAAGTTTCTTCTTCTTATTGTTGTTTAATGTTTGCTTGTAGTTCCTTTCATTCTACAGCTGTTCTTATTCAATTGCTTCTTTCTCCAGTGTGTCTGTCAGTATTGCCAACTTTGGCTTCTTGCGAATTTTTTAGTCCATTTTTCTAAGTTGTGTTTTTGCAAAGGTCTCAAAAGATCTTGACAATCACTTTTTAGATATTTTGACTCAAGAAAATGCGGAAGTGATACCACCTATTAGAAAAGGTTATATGACATATTCAAACTGGTGATATCACCTACTGGTTTTCTTAAGTGATATCACTTATTTGAATTAGTGATATCACTTATTCTAATAGGTTATGTCGCCTTTTTACGTTCTGAAAAAAGTGATATCACCTGTACTGAATGGGTGATATCACCTAATGAACAAATAATATAATCTACATGTATTTGAATAGGCTTGTGATATCACCAAGGTGCCGTTTTAGTTTTTATTCCCCTTTTGTGATATCGATAATTTGAATAGGTTATCTCACTTATTCGAATACTAGTATGTGATATGAGTTTTCTTGAGTGGTTTCACCTTTTCGTATAAGTAATATCACCTATTGTGATAAGTGATATTGATCAACTATTGGATTACGTGATATTATCTATTCGAATTAGTGATAGCACCTATTCGAGTTGATAGTAAATTCATTTATTTAATTAGGTGATATCACCTACATGTATTCGAATACGTGATATCGCCCATTAACTTTCTGATATAGTGATACTATCTGTTCGAATGAGTGATATCACCTTTTAAATGAGTAATGGTAGGCTTATATAACTAGGTGATATTACAAAGTGTAAATAAAAGTAAAACGATATCCCAATGGCATATAGATCTATCCCAGACAGATTTACTTCAAAACCTTTAATATTGTTTGATAGTAAGGTTGCTTTCGGTCGGCCCTATGTTTACCTTACAACTGACGGGATGTCATAGCCAACCTTAATGCTCTCATAACCACTTTCCTTAACATTATGGACTTAATGTCAAAGGGTCCATGTTTACAGGTATGGCAAGGGAACGAATGCTTTTACCCCTCCATTGACCGTTGTTGCTGCTAACATAATTGTACCGTGATCTGGTTATATATCAACTGATATACCTGCTGGTTTTCTTTTTATACATATGGGCCATCCTAAAACAAAAAATACCCAAAATGCATCCTATTTTCAACCTCACTCTTTTTAATTAAAGTATTGTGCATCTCTAGACATGCCTAGAAAGGTTATAATTTAATTAATTTTGACATATAATGATGTTATGGTTTGACGGGGCTAGTTGATACACTGTATCAACTAGCCCCAGTCCATGTGTATCAATTAGCCCCATGCCACCTTTCTATAAACGTGGACTCGTCTGTGTTATCTCGATGAAGACAGTTCCAAATTACGCTCATGCCATCGCTACTAACACGTCATATTTTAAATTGAACCTTACACATAACGTAAATTCACATAAGTAAACGCTTAGTTACAGATTACACAAAATACACCAAATTTACTTACGTTGATATAAATCGTACAGATGGACTTAACAAAAGCAGTTATTGTCATAGAGCGTTGGCGTTCACAGCAAAATCATCGCAATCATTTACTGTTTAAAATATTTAAGCGACAAGACGTCATTTGTGACGTCACTCATTAGTATGTATGTTGTACCATCTAGCCCCGTGTATCAACTAGCCCCAGTCTCCCCTACTTAGCCTTGTCGATGAAAACCTGATTGTAATTAATTTTGTAGAAGAAGGATAGACTTGACTACCCCGGTAAGAGGGCTAGCTCCTACAGGAGTCACCTGATCAGATTCTACACTGTTTGCAAGACAATTCATAGACAAATGTAGATATATTAATCTATTCTCAAGTAGATCTACACTGTTTGTTAATGACGAGTATATTCGTCACTAGGGTTAAATGTACTTGTGCAGCGGAAAAATTGGCTACAAGGGAGATAACCCGGTCGATTACTAATCCCGCGCCGAATGAAGGTGAGGTCAGAGGTAAATTTGGTGCGTACCGAAGCCTTCGGCGAAAAAAAATGGCTGGCGATCAGAAACAGTTTGAAGCGCTACTTTTGGCGCTTATGAACACAGATAACACTACGAGAACAGACACAGAGGTAAACGGACTTCAATGTTTCATGTTAGACCAAGAATAAGTCACGACATTTACATTTTTATGCATGTCTTTAACTTTCTTAGTTGCGAAACACTTACTTTTCATGCGAGAAACTCGGAGTTTTCCGTTAGGAGAGCGCGGTCCACGTGAAGAGGACATGCGATACGGGTGGGTGGGGAAACACATTTTATATGAAATAGAATTGACCCCACGTTTCATTATAGTGGGTTTTCAATCTATACCATAGGAAACTCAATATTCGCGCGACTTTCTTTTGATACCAAAGAATCTGATGGAGCCAATCGTTCGTTAAAGTAACGAAACGTTCACTAAACCGGCTAGGGACTATTCAATATTTGACTAGCAAAACCAAGAAGAAACATTAAAGCTACAAGATTTAAAGACTTGACAAAAACTGTCAAGGGTTTGAATGAACTTCCCGCACTGCAAGCGGACGCTCTACCACTGAGCTATACAGGTCGGTGGTTCCCTCGGGCCAGGCAAGGGAGTTTTAGCTGGAGGGCCAAGCAGTTGCAGGCAACTGGAAGCTCATGAAATTGTAAATGCATTATCAAGACCTAAAATTAATGTTCATTTTTGAGATGCTAACTGCTAAGTCACATTTTCGATTTAATTTATGATAGAAAAAAATGACTGACATACAGCAGTGAGTTTTGTAAAGAAATGGGTGGCCAACCAAAGTTTGCCAGTGATAACATCCATGCTGATTCCGTAGAGGCAGAGACTTTAAAAGCCAGAGATACACGACTCCCTTATTTTCCTTCTTTCCCCATATAACAGGTGTCCGTTGAGAGGCAGTGACGTATGTCGATGCGGTCACGTGACCAGCACAGGTAATGACAGCGTCGCGATAATGGGAAAAAATACACATATCGACCAGTTGACTTATAAATATTGACTTTCTTTCGTTTTTATACAATATTTTGTGATACTAATCGAGTGAAACCAAAATATGAGTTGTGGATTAAACCGAGAAAGTGTATTCCTGGCTCAAAGGAAGATACGTTGCTGCGTGGTTGCTGGTAAGTTCCAAAAAAATGAAGATCGATTCAATATCGTCTTGCCGTAAACGCTTAAAACTCCAGTATGAACATTCAAACATGGATAAGAATGAATTATCCATGTAGTTCAAACTAAGATACAGTTTTGGCAAAATATTCATGTCAATCTGTCCACGCATTTTGCTATCAATTAAATTTTATTGAGGCCACCAACTGGTGCTTCGATTGAAGATCGATGCAATATCGTCATGCCGTAAACGCTTAAACTTCAGTTTGAACATTCAAACATGAATAAGAATGGGTTGTCCATGTAGCTCATATTAAAATACAGTTATGGCAAAATTTTCATGTCAATTTGTCCACGCATTTTGCTATAAATTAAATTTTATTGAGGCCACCCACTGGTACTTCGATTGAAGATCGATGCAATATCGCCTTACCGTAAACGCTTAAACAGCAGTTTGAACATTCAAACATGAATAAGAATGGGTTGTCCATGTAGCTCATATTAAAATACAGTTATGGCGAAATTTTCATGTCAATTTGTCCACGCATTTTGCTATAAATTAAATTTTATTGAGGCCACCCACTGGTACTTCGATTGAAGATCGATGCAATATCGCCTTGCCGTAAACGCTTAAACAGCAGTTTGAACATTCAAACATGAATAAGAATGGGTTGTCTATGTAGCTCATATTAAGATACAGTTATGGTGAAATTTTCATGTCAATCTGTCCACGCATTTTGCTATAAATTAAATTTTATTGAGGCCACCCACTGGTACTTCGATTGAAGATCGATGCAATATCGCCTTGCCGTAAACGCTTAAACAGCAGTTTGAACATTCAAACATGAATAAGAATGGGTTGTCTATGTAGCTCATATTAAGATACAGTTATGGCAAAATTTTCATGTCAATTTGTCCACGCATTTTGCTATAAATTAAATTTTCATGAGGCCACCCATGGGTCCATTCACACCTTCGTGCAAACTGCCGTCACTTTTCATTGAATCGGCATTTTCCAAACACTAATTAACGTGTGTGCGGTGCGCAGAGGGGTTAATTGATGCTCGGACTTTATTCTTATTATTCTTTTGTGTTAAACCTCGAAAAAGAGGCTTCTTTAAGGAATGTTTGTATTGTAAAATAACTGTAGACCGTATTAACGCAGCAACTGATAAGTAATTCCAAATATCGACTTTTTTCCCGATCGTCGCTAAAGCTTATATAACTCGCGATGACCTCTTCTCGCGAAATCTCGCTCAACGGTCTCGTATGTATAAATCATTCGAGTCGTGTATCTCTGGCTTTTAAAGTCTCTGGTAGAGGCTTTCAAAACAGCCCTGCGAGATTATCACCAATAATTTGACGACTCTTCCTACCCGTCATGTAAAAGCCTTTTTAGGATTCTACGACATTGATACAGATACAGAATCTATTACCCTTTAGTCTGTTTCTAGTTTTGAAGATGTGACATCTTAAGCAGGGATCATTCTGGGCCGCGATTTCCGCGATATCGCAGCATCCCGCGCACCAATAAGTATAACAGCAAACCAATAAACGGACAGGACCGAGAGTTCCGAAATTTGTATATAAAATCAGAACACATCCGGTTCAGAATAAAACCTGTACCAGACCGCACATAGACTAATTGGTTAGCGGTTAGAATCTGGATGGGTGACCGGCAGGGATTACCGTCGGCCCGGTACACGTTATGTCCTCTGTCATTGGATCGTACTTTCTTTCGGAAAACAGGAATGTAATTTCCCTTCACTTGATTGAATAACTGCACAATGCACCAAAATACCGTTCATTTTATTCCTTAGTTATCGGCGTAACCGCGCCGATAATTTTTGTCACTAGTTTTCGCGAACTGACCCTCTACAGACGAAAATGAATCTGCCGATAACATATACGCTAATGGCGCGTGCGGTAACGTTTAAAACTATCATTTTATGGTATGGATTAAATCTTTTCACTAGATTTCGATAGGGAGAAGAAGAATAACAGTTCCATGTCATACAGTATAAATTTTATTTACACAAAATTCTCAAGCAGTAGATATAGCAGTAGTGCTTGTTGGAACAAACAGACTACCAATTAAAATTTCTCTCATCATCTACAAAAATCTCTCACTTTTTTTTGACAAATGAGAGAATTTCTCTCACTTGCATTCTGGGCCAGAATAATCCCTGCTTAAGCGGTTTGAAAGTAAAGCAGAATGTGTCTTAAGGCGCATTCTGCTTTACTTTCAGTCTGGTTTAAGCTACCAGCTGCTTAGAATATAGAAAGTATTTCTAATGATAAATATCAACAACTGAATAAATTGTCCAGACCAATTTTCTTCAGTGGAGGGATGAATTAGAGGCATAAAAAGGCCTATTTATGGGGTAAAGGGTTAAAGACATTTCCACAGTCTATTTCTATTTATTACTTCTACGCCATCAATTCTGATGATTATGAGAAGGGGCACTTTTTAGGTGCACCAATGGGACTGTACCCGGCCGGTCACTTTATCCTGACACCGACGAACCAGTCGTAATGCTAACCGGAAATCCTGAGCGCCAAGGAGGGAAGCCATTACTACCAATTTTCAAGTCTTTGGTTTGACCCGGCCGGGGATTGAACCCGCAACCTTCCGCACTGCAAGCGGACGCTCTACCTCTAAGCCACGCAGCAGTCCTTTGATGGACTCTTCCCCCCCCCCCTCCTTTGTTCTTGATAGGCGTGAAAGTAAATCTAAAGTAGGAGCTAAGTGTGTCCAGCCAATGTCACCAGTCTCAAGTTGTCTAGAAAGGCTCTGCATACTCACACTCAAGGGAATTTTCAATTCGTTTTACTAACCAAACTATCAAATATAAGGTGCCGGCCTCACAGGAGACGCTTCAATGATTCACAGTATTACAGGTATGCACTAAAACCATGATTTTAGTATAAAGGAGGGATTATCGAAAGTCTGCAGGAAATAGAACGATTGTTAACTTTCTTAAATATTCTCTAACAATTTTTATATATCCCATGACGATGTCCATGTACTTTCTATAGGTACGAACAAATTATACAGGAATTGAATCACACACAAAAGTGCATTAACAAATTGAAATGCATCATTTTTACCACATCAAATTTCTATTTAAAGATAACATTGTAAACTGGGTTTTTTAGTTCACCTGGCACGAAGTGCCAAGGTGAGCTTTTAGGATCGCTGGATGTCCGTCGTCCGTCCACAATTGGTTCGTTAACACTCTAGCAGCTACAAATATCATCCAATCTTCATGAAACTTGATCACAATGTTTGTCTAGTAGAAATCTAGGCCATGTTCGAATGTAGGTCATGTTGGGTCAAAAACTAGGTCACTAGGTCAAATCATTGAAAAACCTTGTTAACACTCTAGAGGCTACAAATCTCATTGGATCTTGATGAAACTTAGTCAGAATGTACGTCTCATTGATATCTAGGTCAAGTTCGAATATGGGTCATATGGGGTCAAAAACTAGGTCACTAGGTCAAATCATAGAAAAACCTTGTTAACACTCTAGAGGCTACAAATCTCATTTGATCTTGATGAAACTGGGTCAGAATGTTTGTCTCATTGATATCTAGGTCAAGTTCGAATATGGGTCATGTGCGGTCAAAAACTAGGTCACTAGGTCAAATCATAGAAAAACCTTGTTAACACTCTAGAGGCTACAAATCTCATTTGATCTTGATGAAACTTGGGCAGAATGTTTGCTTAATTGATACCAAGGTCAAGTTCGAATATGGGTTATGTCCGGTCAAAAACTAGGTCACTAGGTCAAATCATAGAAAAACCTTGTTAACACTCTTGAGGCTACAAATCTCATTGGACAGCGTTTTTTTTCACCCAATTGGGAACGGGTCCGGTACCCCTCAGATTGGGAATTTTTCAAGTCAAATTGGGAAAAACAAGTTTTGAAATGATGACAACGCAGAAATTGGGAATTTAAGTTACTAAACCGTTAGAACTGTTTATGATGGTAAACATGGTGTAAAAACTAAATCTACGCTGGGTGTGTTACTCACAGTATACTGTACATCTGTATTCTCGCGGTACTTAATGTTTAAATAAAAGGTGTAATTAAACAAAAATCTTACTTTAATTTTGGCACTCTTCCTGGCAATATTTAGTTATTAATGTGATAACTGCTAAACAAGAAATTTTGATCTGCATGTTTAAAACAATAAAAACTTGCTTATTTTTGTGCCAGTCTGCAAGTTTGTATACTTAACATCACATCACAATTCTCGCGGTATATAGGTCAAGATCTGTAGACGCAACAATACATGGATAGAGTTCACTAAATTTGTGTTAAAATTAAAGTTAACTGCAATATTAACAAACGGGAAGATTGAAAGACGATTTAACAACAAACTAACATTTTCAAATTGACTGTTTTCATTCATGCAGTGAAACCTTCATTTTTCTGGGCAGGGAATACGCCGGGAAGTTGTGTTTTACATTACCGCCAAAATTCTGCTAATTTTGCAGCTATAAACGCGGAACTATACATATAATTCCGTGTTCTAAACGATTTTTTATCTGATTGTGCAAAGTATGTCAACTGTGATTGACAGGAAAACATCCTGATAGGCCGGTTCAATTTTACCGCGAGAATAGTGATGCCGCGAGAATTGTGATGCAGAGTACGCTGTTGCGGCCGAGACAGAGTTGGTGACTTGGTAAAATCCAAAATCTTATCTTATCTATCTCTGAATACTGCCAATCAAGCTCGCGAGTGTTAAGGCAGTGATCTAGATTCAAGTTCTTCATTATCATCTTTCTCAAAACAATTCTGTAATACTTTGAATTATGGCTCATGATTGTTTTAATTGTAGGTTTTCTATTTTATAAATGATGGTAAACAGAGTCAGACTGGGTTTGTAAACTCTTACCAATTTCAGCGGATTTTGCGATCACGCAACATTAACCAGTCTCGATTAAGGGGCATGTATAAATCTTCGCCCGGACCGTTTCCGATATTCGGCCGTAATCACTGGTATTGTTTTATACATACTCCCAAAAATGTCAATGGAGTTGCGTAACTTTGTTTACATTTCATGAGACCACGGAATTATAAACTTCTGTATATTTCCTTGACGAGACATTCATTGTAGCAAAAGATAAGTTGAAATATGGATGGTTTGCTATGATTTAAAGGGAAAAAGTAATTTGACAATTGGGAAATATGTTTATTTTGATTGGGAACGGGTCCGATATTTGATTTCTTTTGATTGGGACGGGTCCGGTCGTCAAATTGGGACGGGTCCATCTCCAATTGGGAACGGGTCCGTTCCCCGGACCCGTTCAAAGAAGGAAAAAAAACGCTGTTGGATCATGATGACACTTGGTCAGCATGTTTGTCTGATTGATATCTAGGTCAAGTTTGAATATGGGTCATGTCCGGTCAAAAAATAGGTCACTAGGTCGAATCATAGAAAAACCTTGTTAACACTCTTGAGGCTCTAAATTTCATCTGATCTTTATGCACTTTGGTCAGAATGTTTGCTTAATTGATACCAAGGTCAAGTTCGAATATGGGTCATTTAGAGTAAAAAACTAGGTCACTAGGTCAAATCATAGGGGAAACTTGTTAACACTCTAGATGCTTCAACTCTCATTGGATTTTAATGAATTTTGCTCAACATGATTGCCTCATTGATATCTAGCTCAGTTAATTTTGAATGATGTCTGGTTGAAAACTAGGTCACTAGGTCAAATCAAAGAAAAACAGTGTTAACCTTTTTGAAGCTACAAATCTCACTAGATCTGCATGAAATATTGTCAGAATTTTTGCCTGTAGACATCAGATCTAGGTCAAAATCAAATATGGATTGTGTCCGTTCAAAAACTATGTCAAATCATAGGAAAATCTTGTTTACACTCTAGAGGTTGATTGTGGGTCATGGCCAGTCATAATCTAGGTCACTATAGGTCAAGTTTGCCATGGTGTACCAGGTGAGCGATTTAGGGCCATAGTGGCCCTTGTTTATACATCAAATATTGAAAAAGGTTGGTTTGTTGAAGAGAAGTTGCATAATTGAATAGCAAAATGTTAACTCATTTGGTCGCCAATATTGTTTTCATTGTTTTTGTCCACACACTATCTTTGAGGCTTGTTTGCGTGTGTTGGCCAACTATTCCGGCAAACAGCAAGATTTGTGCAACTTGTTCTGGGTAGTTGGCAGTAATGGACGTAAATTACATGTGTAAAACAAATCATTGGGGGTGCAGATTTTACATGAATATTTAGCTACAGAAAGGTTGAGTGCAGATATATTTGAAATCTGATCTGGAAATGTGCAGTGATACTGATAATTATAGAAATCGGATGAATGAGTCCTTGGTATGCACATTCTGTAAAACAATGAGTCCTTGAGACAAACATTGAGTCCTTGAGGTGAAAAATTAACCCAATATTCCATAACTTATTTCTAGTTTTGAAGACAGATGACCACTTAAAGGCCTTAATGCACATTCTGCTTTACTTTCAACCTGCTTGAACTTGAAGCTACTATTTGCTTATGAGCAATAGCTAGGTTAATTAAGGCCAGAAAAGCTATGGGTCCATGGGACCTCGCAACTTTTGAAATAATGCGTCCCTGTCATATTTAATCGGTATAGGATGCACAGTTAAAATTATCACTAGATGTGTTATAAATTAATTTGAAATAATATTTGTTATGTTTTGTTACAGAATGTATATGACAAGCTGTCAATAAACCAAAAAGTCCTGTACCTGGTTACTGCTTTAAGAAATGCAGAAAATGCTATTGAGGTAAGTCAGGTTCAAGAATACCTTAAAGAGTCTAGATGACATTATACAGGGCTGCCTGCAGATAAGGGAAGCATTTCAAAAATTAAATCTTTCTTTTTACTTTAAACCCTTTGTAGTCACTACTTTGAGACAATTCTAATCATGACTAATGAGTAGTGACACCATAGGATTTGGTGCTGAAGTGAGAAAATGTTGGTTTTGTTCAGTTTACTCCCCCTTATCTGGAGTCCTGATTATATGTTATTCACTTATTTAACATATATTTCCCATTAACACAGTCCCCATCTTGTCTGTAATTTGTTCCTCCAGTGAAGGAAATTGTTCCACTTTATACAACCATGAATATGAATTAAAAAAAATTTTTCTTCATAATTTGCTATTTTCTAGTAGATGGTAGTAAGCAACTGATTCTGTGTGAAAGTAAAGCAATGTGCACCTTAAGATGCACTCAGCATTACTTTAAACATATGGGGTAATGGTTTAATGATTTACAAAAATGGTGACGGGTGTGAGACAGCCCTTTTGAGGGAAAATAGACAGGTGTTAAAAGTGTTACTGAAGACAGGTAGCAACTTCACAGGGCCTTTAAAGAAGACTGAAATTAAAGTAATAGTTCAGACCACTGTCAAAATGCAGTAAATGTTTTATTTCTGTAAATAAGAGTCGTTCCTTAGTAAATGCGATCTCCTTCACAGAAAATAATCATTCATAGAAATAATTGAATAATACAGAGGAATTAGATTTATACAGAGGAAAATATATGAGCCGTGCCATAAGAAAACATCTCAAACAGTGTAGATCAAGACTTTGACTGGCGGCTTATCTTGAACTACACTGTTTGATACTGACATGCATGTATGTAGCTGTATAACATACACTGTACAATGCTACAATACAATTACGCAGGATTTTTGTCATGGCATGACCCAAATAGTTTTCAGAGATGGTTTGGGCAAAATTTCTGCCTACCAGAAGACCCCTACAGTGGAGAATCTGTTATTCTTTCCCGTTTAAACGCAAACGTACGCAAACGCAAAGCACTAAAACGTAGAAAAATACAACTTTTGGACAATTCTGATAATTCTTGTTTATCTTGGTGGCAAACAGTTTGGAGCCTGATCAGACGCCGGGTTACCCGGCGTCTGATCTGGCTCCAAACTGTTTGCACGGCAAATAATAGTTTTAGCGTAAACGCGTTTATTGGGAAAGAATAACAGATTCTCCACTGTAAAAGGCCATTTTCTGGCCATTTTGGGAAAAACTGCATTGTCTGATTGGGGAAATTTTAGGCGCGAAAAATCATGTTTTGGGAAGAATTTTTAATAATCACTATTGTTTGCATTCAAACATCGTTACTTTTTGACTAACTTTGCTAGAGTTGTTGATAAAATTTACATACATGTTATGTTTACACTTTCAGGTTCGGTCCTTATCAGCTGTTTTACTTCGTCGACTTTTCACCAATGATTTCTCTGAATGGTGGAAAACTGTTCCTCCTGATCTTCAATCCGGAGTGAAGACAGAGTTAATGAATGCAATAAAAGAAGAGAAAACTCCACCAATCAAGAGGAAGATTTGTGACGCTGCCTCAGAATTAGCTAGAAACTTAATTGGTAAGACATTATTCTTGTTCATCTCATGGTCTGAAAATTTGTCCACCTAATTTAGTATTTTCCGTTTTCATTTTCACAGCCTGCTTGCCCCACTCTGGCATACTTGTTCAATGCAAATAGTATAGACCCAGATTAGAGGTCTCCTACAGACTCTGTCTTATCATGACAGCACTGTTTGCCTCTCTGCAAAAACCAAACCCTAAATATTCAAAAGTGGACTAAACTCAATTGGCAACTAGAATTGTCCATTTTGTGTTGCAGGGGTCTGTGAGTTAACCCTTTAATCCATAGACTATTTCTATCATTGAAAATAGATAACCACTTAAAGCAGGTTGAAAGTAAAGTAGTATGAGCCTTATGGCACATTCTGTTTTACTTTAAACCTGCTTTAACCCTTTACCTGATAGCCTATTTATAGTATTGAAGATAGATGACCACTTAAAGCAGGTTGAAAGTAAAGCAGAATGCGCCTCAAGGCGCATTCTGCTTTACTTTCAGCCTGCTTTAAGCTTTCATGTGTTAGAATATAGAAAATATTCCCTATACTTTATATTCATAACTGATTAAATTGGAACTATTTTCTTTAGCGGAGGAATAAATCATATTCGCTAAAAGACGATTCTATTGGAGAAAGGGTTAAGCTACCATCTGCAAGAACATGAAAAAACATTTCTTACGAATCATAATATGTTACATATTCATGACTGTATACTATTAATTGGAACTATGTTTTCATTTGAGGAATATATCAAATGTGTAACAGTGCAAAATCGATGGAGTAAAAGGTTAGTAAGTGAGCTTGTTTTGTTTTACAGATGATGATAATACAATTACCTGGCCAGAGTTTCTCAAGTTCATGTTTGAATTGGCCAACTCTGATGATCCAGAACTTAAAGAAAGTGCTCTCCATATTTTCAGGTAAGAGTCTCTTCAGTCCTCCTATGTTTGTTGCTACTGAAGTCTTAGAATGATCCTAGTCATGTCAATAAACACTGTATGGGGGGGGGGAGTCGAATCTAACACAGGAACATTTGAACCGACCCCATTTCCTTCTAATTTATATGAAAAAATTCATATTATACGGACGTAAACAAACAAACCAAACCAACCACAATTATAATTCATTATTTCATGTAAAATTTGAAAAACTGCCATGGAACACCGTTTGATCTTGATAGTTCAAAATGACTTCAGTAAAACTTACTCTTATTTTCTAGATAAAACCTGGCCATGTTACATTTTAACTTTGAAGTGAGAAAAAATTTGACTGAAACAAGTTCAAATTATTGAAATTCATCTGAAGAAATCAACTAGACTTGAGCAAGTTGAGTTGAGGGTCAATGGTAAAAGACAACCTCAGTAATGTCATTGTTTCTATGTTACAGCACAGTTCCTGGTATATTCGGGAACCAGCAGGTTCAGTACTTGGAGGTAATCAAACAGATGCTGGCACAAAGCCTGGCAGACAGGAACCATCCGGCTGTGTTGTTTGAGGCAGTCAAGGCTACTACAGCGTTCCTCATTCTCAATGAGAAAGAGCCTTCATTAATCCACCACTTCAGAGACCTGTTGCCAGGAGTTATACAGGTATGATATAATGCTGCACAGTCTCAAGATGAGCATTTCACATTTCCAGCATATGTATACACTGTACTGTTGTAGATCATTTTGATCCAGACCCATAACAATTAACAGAGAAAATGGAGAACAGAAAGTTTAAAGACTAACGGCACTTAAAAAAATGGTAATTTGTGCGATTTTCAATAAAGTGCCAGATACAACTTTTATTTTTACAGGAGTTTGAATTAAATTATCTTTGTGAAGTTACCTGTGTCTTTCAAACATTCAGGTATCACAAGTTCATACTTAATTATTTTAAAACCATAGTTAACAATAAAATATAAAAGTGTGTAGGATTGAATTGGCTTTCAATATATATGGTATGAGTGCAGAATAGAACTCAGGAAAGAGTACATGTATTATAAACAAAACTTTGTTGTGGCTACTGGTTAGAATTGTAACAGCATAGAGTTTGGTGGAGACATAAACCATGGGATTTCAGTATGAAAGGTCGGGGGTAAACGCTGTCTCTGTGTAACTAAAGTATTGTTTATCAGAGAATAAAACCAGCTAACTCACAGAGGTTGTGTTTTCCAGGCTATTTCAGAGAGTGTAACGGCTATGGATGATGACAGTATCCTGAAGTGTCTTATAGAGCTGGCCGAGAGTGTACCCAAATTTTTACGCACACAAGTAGAGCAAGTGTTAAAATTCTGCCAGGAAGTAAGTGTCCTTCACTTTTCTGTTCCTATTAACCCTTTACCCCATAGCCTGTTAGTTTTGACTAGTTTTAAAAATATTTCTTTTGATACTGTTTATGATTATAAATTGGAACTATTTTCTTAAGTGAATGAAAATAATAAATGCACTAAAAGGCGGTTCTATGGAGAAAAGGGTTAACTCATTCATGCCTGAAACTTTAAAAGGACAATTTCAGTTTCAAATTAAGTATTGTCCATTATTGTCTATTTAGAATTGATTTTAACCCTTAGCCTGCCACTCACGACTATAGCTCCATATGCAAACAGCTTGGATCCGGATGAGACGCCGAGTAACTCGGCGTCTCATCCGGATCCAAGCTGTTTGACACTCGGACAACATCTTCAGCAATTTTGAGCAACTTTGAAGCATTTTGAAACTTGAAGCAGACGAGAAATATAGCAGACGACAAATTTATTTGGCGGGCTAAGGGTTAACAATATATTGCAACATAACAGACAGTGCAGACCCTGATTGGAGGGCTCCTATGCTCCTTATCAGGGTCTACACTGTTTGCATAGGGCATACTTTCCCTTCACATGTACACAGTTTGTAAATGACAAGTATCAGTGTACTCATTACTAGGGTTAAATGCGTTAAAATTAATTATCCTTTGAATACTGTAGAGAAGACTTGCAAACAATGTGAATCCAGATCAGGCTCCACAAAATGTTAAACTCTAAAACATTGAAGACTTCTGTCGAGTTTGACTGTCTTGTATTTATCTAGCTTTGCTTATCAATCTGAAGTAGCATTATATGTATTGCAGTGCTCCAGATAAGAGGGAGTAAACTGCACAAATCAAATATTTTCTCACTTATTTCAGCATCAAATCCTATGGTGTTACTACGCATTAGAATTGTCTCTTCGAGACGATTCTAATGAGTAGACTAGTAACAACATAGGGTTTAAAACAAATAAAGATTTTAGATTTTGAAATACCCACTTATCTAGAGCCCTGTTTTATTGTGTTTTAGATAATTTCGAACAGAAACTTGGAGGACACCTGGCGCCAGCTTGGCTTGGAGGCGATTGTTACTCTGGCAGAGACTGCACCAGGCATGGTTAGAAAATGTTCCAAGCTTATACCAGTGCTGGGTGAGTGTGTGTCACGGACAGCAAGCTCAAGGTCACGTGATGTACAGTAACACCTGTATAATATCAGGCCCCATATAAGAGTGTGTAAACCACTTTTGTCTGACACATAAATATGCAAACTAAAGAGTGCAATATTTGCCATAGTCGGCAAGGTCAAGATCGTTTGATATACAGTATTTAAGAGTGGGATTGTTTAATTATTTTTAAAGTGTCATTGAAAGTGCTCAGTGTTAACACATTTAACCCTAGTGACGAGAATACTCGTCATTTACAAACATTATACCTGTGAGGATTACACTTGTCCATGCAAACAGTGTAGACCCTAATCAGAGGGCTCCTTAAGGAGCTCTCTGATCAGGGTCCACACTGTTTGTCATTTTGAAATATATTGTTAGAATCAACCCTTAATAGTAAAAAATGGACTACTCATTTTGAAATTGGAATTGTCCATTAACCCTTTAACTTATAAGTGATAAACAATTATCAATGCTTATCTCAATACATGCTAGTGGATGAAAGTGTGTCAAATTGAGTTGGTATGAGAATATTGCTCAGTGTGTCAAGATGAGTCAGTATGGCCTAAGGGGTCAAAAGTTTCAGGGGTGAATGAGTTAATGTTTGTCTGCGCTATTTTTAGTACCTGAGAAATTAGCGATGATGTTGGACCTTTGTTTATGTTTGTCTGCGATATTTTCAGTACCCGAGATATTAGCGATGATGTTGGATTTGGAGGAGGAGGAAGACTGGTCCGTACAGGACGAGGTGGAGAATGAAGATGAAGACAGGTAAAACCACTGGCTTAGCCCCGTGCAACACATCTAGCCTGACCCCTATCACAGTAACAATACAGAGAAGTTAAAACCCTCTATTACCACCTAAAACACTATGTCTCAAGGTAATAAAGCTTTTGAATTGAGTCTGAGATCATTCTCAAGCATGTGATTAGTCAGATTTGATAACCTTGGACCCAGCTTAGCCCTACTCAAAATGACAATCTAGCCTGGCCCCCTCTCAATGTAATGATACACATTACACAGTATTGAATAAAACCATGTGCATGGCTCAGTGGTAGTGTCTGTTTGCAGAGGGGGAGGTTATGGGTTTAATCCCCGGTCGAGTCAAACCAAAAACTTAAAATATGTTAGTAATTGCTTCCCTTCTTGGCACTCAGGATTTCGGGTTTGCATTAATTGAGACTTGTCAGTGTCAGGATAAAGTGACCGGCCTGGTACAATCCCTGGTGCACCTCATAAGTACCCCTACTCATAATCATCAATTTTGATGGAGAGAAGTAATATTAACCCATTACCCCATAGCTTGGTGCTAGTTTTGAAAATAAATGGCCATTTAAAGCAGGTTGAAAGAAAAGCAGAATGTGCCTTAAGGCACATTCTGCTTTACTTTCAGCCTGTCTAAGCTACCATCTGTTAGAATATAGAAAATGGTTCTTATCAGACATATTCATAACTCTCTGAATTGGAACTTTTTTCCTCAGTGGAGGAATAAATTAAGAGGCTTAAAAAGGAGTATTTATGGGGTAATGGGTTAAGAAAGAAATGAAAAACCCTCTATTACCACCACGATGCTAATGATTAACAATAAAGGGTTTGGTGGAGGCATAAGCCATAAAGGAGCAAACATTGAAAATAAGTGGTTTACCAGGGCCCCGTTTCATAAAACATCGACAACATTGTCGTAAGTCAAAACTTTAAAATACATGTAATCTCTGATTTCTCTCTAATCCTGTCTTGTGAAATCTTTTTGGAATCGTCTTTCAAGACGATTCTAAAAAGATGTCACAAGACAGGATTAGATGGAGAAATAAATAATAATTGAGAATTTTATTATCTGACTTACGACAACATTTGTCGTACGAAGTTTTATAAAACGGTCCCCAGGGCTCCAGATAAGAGGGAGTGAACTAAACAAATCCAACATTTTTATGCTCCCCTTTAGGGGGGAGCATATAGTCGCCACTTTGTCCGTCCGTCTGTCCGTATACACCCTAGGATACTTATGTGGCTAAAATTCTTAGCCACATAATAGAAAAACATTAACCTGGCCGTCTCTTGTGACATTAACCTGGCCATTTCTTGTGACATTAACCTGGCCAGTTGTGGGACATAGGGTAAGGGGTAGGGTTAGCCTCCAGACCATTCTATTCCAAGTTAAAGCAAAAAGAAATTGTCTCTTGTGTGGCTAGCCACGCAAGAGAAAACAATAGAAAATAGCCACATAAGTTTCCTAGCGTAAGTACGTCCGTCACACTTTTTTGTCCGGAGCATATCTCTTGAACGGTACACCTTAGGTTGATGAAACTTGATACAGTGATAAGGAAGAGGTGCAGTACACTAGAACCGTAACTATCTCATCTCCCAATTTTGAATTATCTCCCTTTTTCTCATAAAAAAAAAATCAATTTTGTCCGGAGCATATCTCTGGACCGTTACACTGAAAGTTGATGAAACTTGTAACAGTGATAGAGGATGACTAAAGGAAGTGCAGTACACAAGAACGGTAACTCTGTCATCTCCAAATATTGAATTATCTCCCTTTTTCTAAAAATACAAAAAAAAATTGTCCAGAGTATATCTCTTGACTGCTACACCTTAAGTTAATGGAACTTGATACAGTGATAGGTGATGACATAAGGAGGTGCAGTACACAAGAACCATGACTCTATCATCTCCCAATATTTAATTATCTCCCCTTTTCTATTTAAAAAAATCAAATTTGTTCTGGAGCATATCTCCTGAGCATTGCATTGTAAGTTGATAAAACTTGATACAGTGATACGAGATGACAGAAAGAGTGCTGTACTCAAGAACCATAACTCTGCCTTTTCCCAATATTGAATTATCTCCCTTTTTCTACATAATTTTTAAAAAAAATCAAATTTTCTTCAAAGGTCAAGTTGGAATATGGGTCATGCCTGGTCAAAAACTAGGTCACTAGGTTAAATCATAGAACAATCTTGATAACACTCTTGAGGCTTTTGTCAGTTCAAAAACTAGGTCACTAGGTCAAATCATAGGAAAATCTTGTTTACACTCTAGAGGTTGATTGTGGGTCATGTCCAGTCATAATCTAGGTCACTATAGGTCAATTTTGCCATGGTGTACCAGGTGAGTGATTTAGGGCCATAGTGGCCCTTGTTGAAATACCCCCCTTATCTGGATCCCTGTTCAATTCCATGGAACTCTTGTCCCTTGTAGTAATGCAGTAGCTGGTGAGAGCGCCCTTGACAGGCTGGCCTGTGCCCTCAGCGGAAAGACAATGCTGCCCCATATACTGGCCAATGTACCACAGATGTTACAGAATACTGACTGGCGCTACAGACACGCTGCCCTCATGGCTGTGTCGGCCTGTGGAGAAGGATGCCATGCTCAGATGGAGGCCATGCTGGGAGAGATTTTAGACGGCATCTTGCCATTCCTTAAAGATCCAGTAAGTATCTAAACTTCGAAGAGTATGTGTATCTAGTACAGTAAGTACAACCACTAAGTTGTGTCAAAAACTAATCTTTTAAGAAAGGTGACTGCTTAAAGCAATGTGAAAGTGAAACAGAAAGCTCCTACAGGAGCTTTCTGTTTCACTTTCACATTGCTTTAAGCTGCCACCTGTCCTTTACGCGGACAATTATCCTTCCTTTTAGTGGTCGTAATAGAGAGGTTCTACTGTTCAACCCATTGGAACAAAGTTCATGTAGAGCTAAGATGTATTAACCCTTTCAACCTTACTGCTTTCTGTAGATATTGCTGATTACATATGCAAACAGTGTAGATCCTGATTAAAGAGCTCAAATAGGAGCCCTCTGATCAGGGTATGCACTGTTTGATATTTTCATTGGTTTTTGTTGTCATACCAAAAATGCAACAATACACTGGTTCAAAATACCTATACTAGAAGAGTCCGATAGGATTATTAATACCCACAAGAGAAATTTAGTGTTGAAAGGGTTAAATGTGTCATTGAAGTGAGAAAAGGGATATACATGAAAATTAGATATTTGCTAGATATTAAAGAAGGATTGATGAATACAGATAAGGCAATATAAAGTGGAAATATAAATACAGTTAAAAGTGTAAAAAAAAATGTTATTGTGTTACTTATTTTACTTCTGTTTTCTTTATTAGCATCCTCGTGTAAGATACGCAGCCTGCAATGCTATAGGACAGCTGTCTACAGACTTTGGTCCAATCTTTCAAAAGAAACTTCATGACAAGGTAAGTGTACAGCAGATCTACAGAGCTCCAGATGGAGTATTTCAAAATATAAAATCTTTATATCTGCATTAAACCCTATGGTGTCACTACTCATTAGAATTGTCTCCTTGAGACAATTCTAATGAGTGTAGGTAAGACCATATGATTTGGTGTTGAAATGAAAAATAGGTGATCACTTAAAGAATATTGAAAGTAGAGCAGAATGTGCCTTGACTTTCAGCCTGCTTAAAGCCTTAAAGCTTTCATCTGCTAAAATACAGAAAATATTTCTTATGATACATATTCATGACTGTATAAATTAGAACTGTTGTCTTCAGTGGGGGTGTAAATAATATGCTTAAAAATGTATCTATGGAATATTTTAAAGAGTTTAAAAAGTAAGTAAAAAGGTGTACAGTAGAACCTCTCTATTAAAACCGCTAAAATGAAGGCTTATTGATTGAAAAAAGACAGGTGACAGCTTAAAGCATGGTGACAGTGAAACAGAAAGCTCCTGAAGGAGCTTTCTGTTTCACTGTTACCTTGCTTAAGCACTCACCTGCCTTAAATACATGATATTTAGCAAATTTTAATGGTCGTAATAGGGAGGTTCTGCTGTATATATGGAGTTATGGGCCGATGTATGTTTGATATTTGGTTGTTATTCCAGGTGGTCACCCCACTGCTGGCGGTCATGGATGATGAGGCTAACCCCCGTGTTCAAACCCACAGTGCTGCTGCCCTAGTCAACTTCAGTGAGGACTGCCCTAAGGCCATTCTAGTGCTGTATATAGACCAGATCATGAACAAACTGGAAAAAGTCCTCTCCAACAAAATGAAGGAGGTAATTCTGGAGTAGATTACAGTGAAAATTTTACCTGTGCATCCCGAGTCCTATACTCATTAAATTTGCAAGCGACTCATTATTTAAAAAGTTGGGAGTCCCATGGACCCATAGCTTTTCTGGCCTTTATTAACCTATTACTCATAAGTAAATAGTAGCTTAAAGTAGGTTGAAAGTTAAACAGAATGTGCCCTAAGGCACATTCTGCTTTACTTTCAACCTGCTTTAAGTGGTCACCTGTCTTCAAAACTAGAAATAAGTTATGGGATATTGGGTTAACTTTTCACCTCAAGGACTCATTGTTTTACAGAATGTGCACACCGAGGACTCATTCATCTGATTTCTAAAATTATCATTGGACTCAATATCAATAAACCCATATGCTGAATTGTCGTCCACTCCAAATACTGTATATCATCTGTCAAAATCAGAATTAGTTATTTACTTTAACATACTGATGAAATGTAGAAGGTAGAACAATTTGGATCCAGATTAGACACTGCCTAATGCAGGTTCTTATCTGTATCCAAACTGTTTGCAAATGTAAGCCAAGTCGTGCTAAGCATGATTAGGGTTCATAGTGGTTTCTTTTTATGACGTGTGATAGAAATCATGATTCATTCCTACTATTCATTCCTCAGTCTTGTTCTGAGAAATGAGTCCAAAGAAAAGTTTACCTCCTTCCCAATAGATGGCTGCTTAACCATAAACACATAAATACCCCTTTTTAGTATGTCTTTAATTTATTCCTCAATTGAAGAAACAAGTTCCATTTTATAGTCATCAAATTATGTAAATTCAGATTTATTTAGATTAAAGAAACCTAAAGATGAATGTCAGACGGTTTTGAACTAGACCAATTTGTGAAAAACTGTTTAGCGGCGTCTGATTTGAAAGGCTCTGTAGATACTCATTTTTGATGCAATTAGTTTATTCCTGTTCTGAGGAAAAGAGTTCCAGTTTATACAGTAATGAATATGTATCATAAGTAACAATTTCTTCATTCCGGCAAATGCTAGCTTAAAGTGAGATAAAAGTAAGGCAGAATGTGCTTGAAGGTGCATTCTGTCTTATTTCCAACCTGCTTTAAGTGGTCACCATTACAAAACTAGAAACCGGCTAAGGTGTAATTGGTTAAGTAGTCATAGGGTTAAAACATGGCTGTTGTTGACAAAGATTAGATGTAAATGTCTGTCTCTCTGTGTTCCTATCTAGTTGATGGAGAAGGGTACCAAGATGGTGTTGGAGCAGGTAGTGACCACACTGGCTTCTGTAGCGGACACAGCTGAGGAGAAGTTTAGCCAATACTATGACAGGTGGGTGGTCATCTCGGTAGCTACAGTGGAAACATTAGTCTTTCCAATTAAATGAGATAGCATGAGAAAACCTGCCTTATTGCCTTTCATACAATGTAGATCAAGCCCAGCAGCCACTTCAAAGACACGGCGACTGACCTTGATATACACTGTTTGACACCCACATGCATCTTAAGCATTTTATGATGCTGTATAATATTCAGTATTTGGTAGTATAGACCTTACTCAGACTCCGAGACTGGGATGACAATGGTGCTTGGTCTCAACAATGTTGCACTGGGTGACTTCAGTAAGGCAGGTTTTGTCATGGCATTGCTCAAATGTGTTTAATAAAACATTTCCACTGCAAACAGTTTGGTGTCTGATCAGATGTGTGTTAACCTTGACAGAAGTAATGGTAGAAGTTCCTACTGGATTAATGTCCCAATGAGATACAAGTCTTTTGACCCATTTGTGCCTACGATCCCATCTATGGGACATAGGCAAACAGTGTAGACTCTGATCAGACACCGCATCATGCAGGAATTTCAATATTAAACAAAATGAAAATGAAAATTTTGACCAGACATCCCTTTGATAAAAACTGGACTAATCCACGGTCACGAAAGAAATTAATCAGACTAGAAAATAATTTTAGTATGGACTAATCCAATATGTAAACGTGGAAGAATCCACTGAGTATAAATGGGTTAAAGTTTGTTTTGCAATTTTTGTGGGTTAAATTTGCCATGATAACCTGAGAAACTGTAAGGTAGTCACTGGATTTGACTGCCGTTTGTTTCTATCAGGAAGAGTAATGATCTTTATAATCCAAAGATATTCACTTGATATCTTTGTATCGCTCAAGATAACATTTAATGCTCTGTTTGAAATGTTCTATATACATCTACTTAATAGCTTCAAACACATTCAAACTTGTTTGAAATGGCCTCACATTATAAGAGGAAGTATCTGTCTTAAATATGTATGTGACAGTTTAATGCAAGACAGAAGAATAACAAGGATCCTAAAGGAGATCTGTTTTACTCTTGTCCTTCATTAACCCTTTACCCCATAGAAGCGGCTTTTACCGTATTTAATTTATTTCTCCGCTGAAGAAAACAGATCCAGTTTATAACCTCATAAACAATTACATATTTTATATAGCCTAGCAGATTTTAGCTTAAAGCAGGCTGAAAGTAAAGCAGAATGTGCCTTAAGGCACATTCTGCTTTACTTTCAACCTGCTTTAAGTGGTCACCTGTCTTCAAAACTAGAAACAGGCTATGAGATAAAGGGTTAAGCAAGCATCTCATTCTGTCTTTACACTGTAGAGAGATGTATACTTCTTCGAGGGATTGCTGCTAAATCCTTTACTTTATAACCTGTTTCTAGATTTGAAGACAGGTGACCACTGAAAGCAGGTTGAAATTAAGCAGAATGTGCCTTAAAGCACATTCTGCTTTACTTTTAGTCAGCTTTATACTTTCATCTGCTAGGATACAGAAAATATTTCTTATGACACATATTCATAAAAAAAAAAAATCTTCAGTGTAGAAATTAATTTGTAACAAGGCATATTTATGGAGTAAAAGGTAACAAGGCATATTTATGGAGTAAAAGGTTACTTGTAAGTTAGTGTTACTTGCTGTTTGGCAAAATTATACTTAGATGTTATTTCAGGACAAATTGACATTGGGTTTTATAGCTATTTGTTGTACAATATTAGGCTTGAGAACCCCTGCCTACCCAAACACACCCCTGCTTGTGCACATACTTTAAAATAAAACAAAAATAAAAAGTTTCTTGCCTGGTGGATTATTGGCTTCCTGGCCTATGTTTGTGAAGCCACATCCTATACCAGGAAGATAGATGATCTTCCCTAATCCAGGCCATAGAACATGTATGGTACTGGTTCGCTTGGAGATGACACAGAAATGAGTGAAAATTCAAGGATGTACACAATTTTATATGCTTATTGAAATCAGGATATTTTGAGTGCATGTGTTATTTCAGACAGACCTGCAAGATTGATCTCCACTGATTTAACCCTTTCCTCCCTGAAACTATAAATGGACAATTCCAGTTTCCATTTTAGTCTAGTCCATTTCTGACTTTTAAGGGTTGTTTTTGTCAATGTTTGGCATTATAACAAACAGTGGAGACCCTGATCAGAGGGCTCCTTTCGGAGCCCTCTGATCTGGGTCTTCACTGTTTGCACTGGACAAGTGTACTGTTCACATGTACACTGTTTGAAAAGGACACCTATATGCGGGACTAGGGTTCAAAGGGTTAACCCATTACCTGATATAGCCTGTTTGTAGTTTTGGAGATGGGAGACCACAAAGAAGGTTGCAAATTAAGCAGTGGAGGAATAAATTATAAAAGCCTATAGAGTAATGAGCAAAGGTCATAGCCTGGTGGATTGTTGGCTTCTTTGCTATATTTGTGAAGCCACATCCAATACCAGGAAGATAGATGATCTTCCCTAATCCAGGCCATAGAACATGTATGGTGCTGGTTCGCTTGGAGATGACACAGAAATAAACCTACACTTGCTTGCACATGTAAATACTTTCAAATTGAAACAATAATACATGTATAGTGTTCATAGCCTGGTGAATTGTTGGCTTCCTTGCTATATTTGTGAAGCCAGGTCATATCCTAGGAAGATAGAAGATCTTCCCTAATCCATCCCATAGAATATGTATGGTGCTGGTTCGCTTGGAGATGACACAGAAATAAACCTACACTTGCTTGCACATGTATATACTTTCAAATTGAAACAAAAATACATGTACATGTATAGTGTTCATAGCCTGGTGAATTGTTGGCTTCCTTGCTATATTTGTGAAGCCAGGTCATATCCTAGGAAGATAGAAGATCTTCCCTAATACATCCCATAGAATATGTATGGTGCTGGTTCGCTTGGAGATGACACAGAAATAAACCTACACTTTCTTGCACATGTTTATACTTTCAAATTTATACTTTCAAATTGAAACAAAAATACATGTATAGTGTTCATAGCCTGGTGAATTGTTGGCTTCCTTGCTATATTTGTGAAGCCAGGTCATATCCTAGGAAGATAGAAGATCTTCCCTAATCCATCCCATAGAATATGTATGGTGCTGGTTCGCTTGGGGGATGACACAGAAATAAACCTACACTTGCTTGCACATGTATATACTTTCAAATTGAAACAAAAATACATGTATAGTGTTCATAGCCTGGTGAATTGTTGGCTTCCTTGCTATATTTGTGAAGCCAGGTCATATCCTAGGAAGATAGAAGATCTTCCCTAATCCAGGCCATAGAACATGTATGGTGCTGGTTCGCTTGGAGATGACACAGAAATAAGTAAGAATATACAATTTCAGGGCTACCTGTTTGTAATGATGAGACCACTTAAAGCAGGTTGAAAGTAAAGCAGAATGCGCCTAAAGGCTCATTCTGTTTTACTTTCAGCCTGCTTTAATTTACCATCTTCTCGGACATAGAAAATAATTCTTATGATACATATTCATGACTGTTTTGTCAACTTGATGAAGGTGGTCTGTATTGTTTAGATGCAGATGTAATAATTGGAACTGTTTTCTACAGTGCAGGAATAGATTAACCCTTAGCCTGCCACTCACGACTAAAGCTCCATATGCAAACAGCTTGGATCCGGATGAGACGCCGAGTAACTCGGTGTCTCATCCGGATCCAAGCTGTTTGACACTCGGACAACATTTTCAGCAATTTTGAGCAACTTTGAAGCTTTTTGAAACTTGAAGCAGACGAGAAATATAGCAGACGACAATTTATTTGGCGGGCTAAGGGTTAAACATATGGAAAGGCATATCTATAGAGTAATAATGTGTTTAAAAGGCATATTGCAGAGTAGCAGCTTTATTTCATTGTAGACTGTCAACCTGAGAAACTGTGAGGTAGTCACTGGATTTGACTGTCATTTGTTTCTATCAGGAAGAGTAATGATCTTTATAATCCAAAGATAATCACTTGATATCTTTGTATCGCTCAAGATAACATTTATTACTCTGTTTGAAATGTTGTTATACTCATTTACTTGACTGAAAACACATTCAAACTTATATATGAAATGGCCTCAAATTATTTGTTGAAGTGTTGGTCTTTAATATACAAATGACAGCTTAATGCAACATAGAAGACATTAAAGATCCAAATGGGGCTCTGCTTTACTACTGCCCTGCATTAAGCTACCTGTCATCAAAGAATTACTGTTGAATCCTTTACTCAATAGCCTGTTTCTAGCTTTGAAGACATGTGACAACTGAAGGAGGTTAGGGCACATTCTGCTTTACTTTCAGCCAGCTTTCAGCTTTTAACTGCAAGGATATAGATTTAAGAAAATATTTCTTGTGCATTATAATTGTGCTTGTATAAATTGGAACTATTTCTTCAGTGCAGAAATAAATAAAATTCTTAAAAAGGCATTTTTATGGAGTATTGGGTTAACACAAGTTAATGCTACTTTCCATTTGGTAAAATTATACTAAGATGTCATTTCAGGACAATTTGACATTGGGTTTTGTAGGTATTTGTCATACATAATTCTAGGTTTACAGACCAGTTTCTTCAAACCTAGACTATCTAAACCTACACTTGCTTGCACATGTATATACTTTCAAATTGAAACAAAAATACATGTATAGTGTTCATAGCCTGGTGAATTGTTGGCTTCCTTGCTATATTTATGGTGAAGCCAGGTCATATCCTAGGAAGATAGAAGATCTTCCCTAATCCAGGCCATAGAACATGTATGGTGCTGGTTCGCTTGGAGATGACACAGAAATAAACCTACACTTGCTTGCACATGTATATACAGTAAAACCTGTCTTAAGCGGCCAGTGAAGGGAAGCAGCCAAATTGGCTGCTTAAGACAGGTGACCGCTTAATCCAGGGGCAAGAAAAATGACTAAGTTATTTTGAAAACGGTCACGGTTTCGTTTCGCTATTCATTCCTATTTAAAAAGTCAACAACATATTAAAAGTCCTCAAACTCATACAGAAGTGTATGACCAGTACACTTTTTGATTATAGAAACATTGACACGAACATCAGTTACTCGGCGTCTGATCTCCATATCAACATGTGCTGGTAACATAATGTTCATTTTCAGAAAATGGAATACAGTAGAATCTATATGTTGTTTCATTACACTTACGTTTGTACACGTATTTTTCTGTGCCACGGAGGCAGAATCCATGTGCGCGTGTCTACGGATTTTCCGGAGCTCAGTTAAACTTTACAAATGTTGTCAAACGTACTTTCAAGTCAGCATTAGAGATTAAAAGTCAAATATCGGTCGACCATTTTGTTCAGTTCTGATTGTTGTCGAGGATATTAATTGCAGGATGGGAAATTTAACACCGGCTATTTTTACACTGGGGGAACACCCCAGCATCCTCGAATTACGCAAGTTTTGATTGGTGGATAGTATTCATTTGCATAATAACGCGAGATTTTCTCCGAAGTCACTAAATCTAATTTTAGTGATGTACATTACACATAAGAACGACGCGGGCCGTGTAATTGACGATTAATTAAAGAGTTTGATACCAGTAGCATATGCTGTGTTATTTAGGCGGTTATTAAGAGTGACACGTTCGACAGAAATCATAACACGTGTATTCAAGTTGCCTGACCGTTCATTACAGTGGGTTTGATATGGAAAATGTTGATTACGTAATCGCTAATCTCCCAGACAAACTTGTTGATAATAACACGCCCCGCCGAGCACGTAATTTGACAAGTTGAGGTTACAGACGGATCGACGCGTGGATTTGTTGAATGACACAGGTATTCAGGCATATCACACTTCAGCGGGCGGCCACTTGGCCGTTTAATACAGTGTGGAAACAGTGTTTGGGATGAATTTTTCTGGCCGCTGGCTGCGTTATACAGGTGACCGCTTAGTCAAGGGGCAATATAGAATGAATTCAATCGGGGGGAGATCGAACTGGCCGTTAAAGCCAGGTGACCGCTTATACCAGGTGACCGCTAGGACAGGTTTTACTGTACTTTCAAATTGAAACAAAAATACATGTATAGTGTTCAAAGCCTGGTGAATTGTTGGCTTCCTTGCTATATTTGTGAAGCCAGGTCATATCCCTAATCCATCCCATAGAATATGTATGGTGCTGGTTCGCTTGGAGATGACACAGAAATAAACCTACACTTGCTTGCACATGTATATACTTTCAAATTGAAGCAAAAATACATGTATAGTGTTCATAGCCTGGTGAATTGTTGGCTTCCTTGCTATATTTGTGAAGCCAGGTCATATCCTAGGAAGATAGAAGATCTTCCATAATCCAGGCCATAGAACATGTATGGTGCTGGTTCGCTTGAAGATGACACAAAAATGAGCAAGGATATACATTTTATATGCCCTTTGAAATCAGGACATTTTGATTGTACATGTATGGCAGTTTGCTTTATTAATGTCACTGAAATAATGTTTGACCGATTTTCATATTGCTTGATAGGATGCTTAGTTGCCTTAATATTTTGAATTAGTTGGTAAATCTCAACGTTTTAACTATCTTTGCTAGTGCTACAGGTAAATCATTGTCAGCACAACCCTATCGTTAACCTGAGAAACTGTAAGACAGTCCCTGGATTTGGCTGTCATTTGTTTATATCAGGAAAAGTAATGATCTTTATTATCCAAAGATATTCACTTGATATCTTTGTATCGCTCAAGATAACATATAATTCTTATGGGTAGAGGTTGTGAGTTACATATTGCAGACCAACAGTAATGCAACAGCACCATCAGGATCTTTCTGTATTACTTTTTTCCTACATTAACTCTTTGAACCCTAGTCACGCATATATGCTACATTTGCAAACTGCGTACCTGTGAGGAGTACACTTGTCCTATTCAAACAGTGTTGACCCTGATCAGAGGGCTCCTCAAGGAGCCTTCTGATCTGGGTCTACACTGTCATTTTGACATATATAATGTAAAAACCAAGCCTAAAAAGTCAAAAATCGACTAGACTAAATTGAAAACTAGAATTGTCCATTTTAGGTTTCAGGGAGGAAAGGGTTAAGCTGTTACCACTATTTAAGGCTTCGTATTTAAGGCTTCATATTCATCTTTGATTGCTTACTGTATAAATATGTACTGTTTTCAGACCTTAATCCACATATACATTCCATTTAGAAACAATTTACGATCAAAAGAATCTGTTGGGAACCCTGGTGGATTGCTGGCTTCCTCCCCTTTGTTTGTGAAGCCAGGTCCTATACCAGGAAGATAGACGACCTTCCCTAATCCAGGCCATAGAACATGTATGGTGCTGGTTCGCTTGGAGATGACACAGAAATAAACCTACACTTGCTTGCACATGTATATACTTTCAAATTGAAACAAAAATACACATATAGTGTTCATAGCCTGGTGAATTGCTGGCTTCCTTTATATATTTGTGAAGCCAGGTCATATCCTAGGAAGATAGAAGATCTTCCCTAATCCATCCCATAGAATATGTATGGTGCTGGTTCGCTTGGAGATGACACAGAAATAAACCTACACTTGCTTGCACATGTATATACTTTCAAATTGAAACAAAAATACATGTATAGTGTTCATAGCCTGGTGAATTGTTGGCTTCCTTGCTATATTTGTGAAGCCAGGTCATATCCTAGGAAGATAAAAGATCTTCCCTAATCCATCCCATAAAATATGTATGGTGCTGGTTCGCTTGGAGATGACACAGAAATAAACCTACACTTGCTTGCACATGTATATACTTTCAAATTGAAACAAAAATACATGTATAGTGTTCATAGCCTGGTGAATTGTTGGCTTCCTTGCTATATTTGTGAAGCCAGGTCATATCCTAGGAAGATAGAAGATCTTCCCTAATCCATCCCATAGAATATGTATGGTGCTGGTTCGCTTGGAGATGACACAGAAATAAACCTACACTTGCTTGCACATGTATATACTTTCAAATTGAAACAAAAATACACGTATAGTGATCATAGCCTGGTGAATTGTTGGCTTCCTTGCTATATTTGTGAAGCCAGGTCATATCCCTAATCCATCCCATAGAATATGTATGGTGCTGGTTCGCTTGGAGATGACACAGAAATAAACCTACACTTGCTTGCACATGTATATACTTTCAAATTGAAACAAAAATACATGTATAGTGTTCATAGCCTGGTGAATTGTTGGCTTCCTTGCTATATTTGTGAAGCCAGGTCATATCCTAGGAAGATAGAAGATCTTCCCTAATCCATCCCATAGAATATGTATGGTGCTGGTTCGCTTGGAGATGACACAGAAATAAACCTACACTTGCTTGCCCATGTATATACTTTCAATTTGAAACAAAAATACATGTATAGTGTTCATAGCCTGGTGAATTGTTGGCTTCCTTGCTATATTTATGGTGAAGCCAGGTCATATCCTAGGAAGATAGAAGATCTTCCCTAATCCATCCCATAGAATATGTATGGTGCTGGTTCGCTTGGAGATGACACAGAAATAAACCTACACTTGCTTGCACATGTATATACTTTCAAATTGAAACAAAAATACATGTATAGTGTTCATAGCCTGGTGAATTGTTGGCTTCCTTGCTATATTTGTGAAGCCAGGTCATATCCTAGGAAGATAGATCTTCCCTAATCCATCCCATAGAATATGTATGGTGCTGGTTCGCTTGGAGATGACACAGAAATAAACCTACACTTGCTTGCACATGTATATACTTTCAAATTGAAACAAAAATACATGTATAGTGTTCATAGCCTGGTGAATTGTTGGCTTCCTTGCTATATTTGTGAAGCCAGGTCATATCCTAGGAAGATACAAGATCTCCCCTTATCCAGGCCATAGAACATGTATGGTGCTGGTTCGCTTGGAGATGACACAGAAATAATAATGTTAACATTTCTCATGTTGAACCAGTTGTCTTAATAGAATAATAGAGGCTTGGATGCAGTCACTCTGGCTTTGGTGTTGGCATTACTTAACTATTCACTCCAAAGCCTACTTCTAGTTTTGAAAACAGGTTACTGATTAAAGCAAGTTAAAAATAAAACAAAATGCACCTGAAGGCTATGGTGTTAAGTATTACTTTTGCCCTGCATTAAGCTTTCTGCTGTCTTACTTTTTATTCTATAGCCTGTTTCTAGTTTAGAAGACAGGTGACCACTTAAGTAAAGCAGAATGTTTCAGCTTGCTTTAAGCTACCATCTTCTAGAAATAAGAAAATATTTTATGATACATATTCATGACTGTATAAATTGGAACTATTTTCTTCAATGGAGAAAGAATTTTTAGGCGTTAAAATGCATATCTCGGGGCTGCCATAAGTTGATTTTAAAAATTTCTAAGATTTCCAAGTTTTCTTTTTTTCAAGTGAGATTACTTAAAGCAGGCCTTAAGGCGCATTCTGCTTTACTTTCAATCTGCTTTAAACTGTGATCTGTTAGGATAAAAATCCGAAGATTTTAGAAAAATCTTGAGAAATGGCAGCCCTGATATCTAGGGAGTATAGGGTAAAATACTGTCAATAGTTTTAAGTGTTAAAGGTGTTGAGAGAACAGTTAGTGCAATGACCAAAAAAATTGATGCAACCTGAGAAACCTTAAGACAGTCACTGGATTTGACTGTCATTTGTTTCTATCAGGAAGAGTAATGATCTTTTATAATTCAAAGATATTCACTTGATATCTTTGTATCGCTGAAGATAACATTTAACGCTTTGTTTGAAATGTTTTATATACAGTCAATTTTCGAAATCTTTAACTCAGTAAGCCACATTTTAGGTATATGTTCAACCTAACCAAGCATGAAATAATACAAATCATCTGTTGAAATATTGAATAGTTTAATTTAAGAGAGTTTCATTTATCAAAGTTTGACTGTACAATTAATGAAGCAAAAATACTAGGCTTATGAATTCATGGTTGCCTTTTAGCATCTTTCATTTCCATTGGTAAACAGTGGAACTGTCATGCTGAATTCTCAGGGCTGCCATAAGTTGTCATAAAAAATCCTAAGCTTTCCAAATTTTTATTTTTCAAGTGCGATTTTATGAATCATACCTTTTCCCCATCGCCTGTTTCTAGTTTTGTTGACACATGGCGGCTTAAATCAGACTGAAAGTAAAGCAGAATGCGCCTCAAGGCGCATTCTGCTTTACTTTCAGCCTGCTTTAAGCTACAATGTACTAGAAAAAAAATCCGAAGATTTAGGAAAAATCCTTATAAATGGCAGCCCTGAAGGCTCCTACCATGAGATTTGTATGGTGGTCATATTATCTACTGATAATGTTACTATGTTACAGGTTCATGCCATGTCTGAAGTACATTGTACAGCATGCAGACAACACCAACTACAAGCTGCTGAGGGGGAAGACTATAGAATGTATCAGTCTCATAGGACTTGCTGTAGGCAGAGAGAAGGTATGCATCTCAGTACACTTATAAAGAGTTAAGTATCGTTTTCAAGCATTTCATTGGTCAGATCTGATCTTTTGCTCAAATCGGACCAATTAAATGCTTGAGAACAGTCTCATACTCAACTCAAACTCTTTATAACATTGCATGATTGGACCTGTGGCTCCAGAACAATAAGGGGAATATTTCAAAAGTAAAAATTCTTGTGTCTGCACAAACCCTATGGAGAAACTACTCATAAGAGTCGTCTAGAAGAGATGATTCTAATGAGTAGTCACAACATAGGATTTGGTATAGTTATGAAAGAGAAAATGTTTGAGAATCTTACCTTGTTAACAGAGCCCTATCATTTGACCATAAGGTTAAATTTTAGTTTGAGTCAACAGTTGTACATGATGTATACCCCACTGGGATACAGAGAGACCAGACGTCTCGGTGAACGTTCCTGTTGCTAGATAGTATCTGATACAACTGAACACTTCAAACTGGATTTCTCATTAACCCATTACCCTATAGCCTGTTTCTAGTTTTGAAGACAGGTTACCATTTAAAGCAGGTTATGGCAGATTCTGCTTTACTTTCAGCCTGCTTTAAGCTATCATCTGCTGGGATACAGAAAATATTCATGTAGCATGTTGTTGACTATAAAATGAAACTTTCTGCCAATTAAGGAATAAATTATATACGTAAAAATGTGTATCATTGGCGTAAAGCTTATAAAGGGTTAGTTGTAACTTATTGAATAATAAATAATGCTTGAGAAAGTGTCTGACACAGAACAGTTGTACATGATGTATACCCCACTGGGATACAGAGAGACCAGATGTCTCTGTGAACGTTCCTATTGCTAGATAGTATCTGATACAACTGAACACTTCACATTTACTGGCCATGTTGATAACTAGTAAACATTGTCAGTGAAAGTCTTGTTATGCCTCGAGGTGAAGCCGGGTACATATAGAAAATATTTCTTTTGTTTATATTTATGACTGTATAAAGTGAAACTATTTTCATCAGTGGAGGAATAAATTTAACCCATTACCCCATATCCTGTTTCTAGTTTTGAAGACATGTGACTACTTAAAGCAGGTTGAAAGTAAAACAGAATGAGCCTTAAGGTGCATTCTGCTTTACTTTCAACATGCTTTAAGCTTCCGTCTGCAATAAAAAGAAAATATTTCTTATATAAACATGTTCATTAATGTATAAATTGGAACTATTTTCTTCATTAGAGAAATAAATTAAGAGCGTAAAAAGGCGTATTTATGGGGGAATGGGTTAAAGTGTGAAAAGTTGAGTTTATAGAGTGATGTGTCAAGCAACTTCCTACAGTAGAAAGGGTTAAATTATAATAACTTGATTGCAGTTGTACATGATGTATACCCCACTGGGATACAGAGAGACTAGACGTCTCGGTGAACGTTCCTATTGCTAGATAGTATCTGATACAACTGCAAATGCCTTTGACTTTACTAAAGATTGTTTTTTATGGACCCCCCTCCAAATAATTTTACTAGATTTAAGAATTTTCACAAAGTTCCTTTAAGGTAGGGTCAGAGTGCCAAACAGTTTTGATTTTGATTAGAGGTTGCATTAAGCAGATCAAAGCTGTATGCAAAGGTAATACTCTCTTGTGGTTAGCGTGCAAAGATTTAAATAATGAAAGTTTTGGGACTATGCATGGCCCTTAGAGGTGTTTAAACTGGGTTGTACAGTTGTTGTGATTTTATTTCCAGTTCATGCAGGACTGTAGTGATGTGATGCAGCTTCTTCTGAAGACACAGACAGACATGAAAGATATAGCTGATGACGATCCTCAGGTAAAATATCTTTAAAGTCACTTAGCTCGAACTTAATCTATGTTATTTAAAAAACTTCATTATTTCAAATGAGGTAAATCAGATACACTTGATCCTTTTTATCTCGAACGTAACCTGTGTTACTTCAAAAACTTAATTAAATGAAGTAAAATATAGTCCACCCTGTTTTAAGCTGTGTACTTACTTTTAGGAAAGTTGATAGATTTGTTGAGTAGCTTTGCTATATGTAGTTGTTCTTCTTTAACCCTTTCCCCTATAGCCTGTTTCTAATTTTCTGCTTTACTTTCAGCCTGCTTTAAGCTATCATCTGCTAGGATATAGAAACTATTTCTTTGGTACATGTTCATAACTGGTTAAATTGGAACTATTTTCTTCAGAGTAGAAATAAATTAAATGTGCTAAAAGGAGCTTTTATGAGGGGAAAGGGTTAAGCTTGCCAATTTGCAAAACTTATCTTCATAAATACTAACAAAGTATTAATGCATTAGCCCATAGAACATTTCTTCTGATTGAAATCAGGTGAGCGCTAAAAGCAGGTGGAAAGTAAAGCAGAATGGGCCTTAAGACGCATTCTGCTTTACTTTTAGCCGTCTTTAAGCTACCATGTACTAGGATATAGGAAATATATATTTTGTTGCAAATTCATTTCTGTATATAATGGAACTACTTTATTCCGTTTAGGAATGAATTCAATGTGTTAAAAGGTTTATCAATGGAGTAATGGGTTATGTGTTTCTTGTTTTCCAGATTTCCTACATGATTGCTGCTTGGGCTCGCATGTGTAAGATTATGGGGAAAGATTTCGAGAAGTATTTACCTCTTGTCATGGGCCCGGTATTGAGAGCTGCTTCCCTGAAACCTGAAGTCACATTGCTAGACAGTAAGTGTCATTTACTGACCGTAATCCTATACCCCATAGCCTGTTTCTAGTTTTGAAAATAGGTGACTACTTAAAACAGGTTGAAAGCTTTACTTTCATCCTGCTTTAACCTACGATCTGCTTAGATACAGAAAATGTTTCTTTCGGTACATGTTTTTGACTATAAATTGGGACTGTTTTCTTCAGTGGAGGAATTAATTAAATATGCTAAAGGGTTCTTTTGTGGGGTAATGGGTTAACACAACTCTGTAGTCAGGGCTCCAGATTAGGGGAGTATTTCAAAATCTAACATCTTTATTTCGGCATTAAACCCTATTGTGTGACTACTCATTAGAATGGTCTCATAGTCACACCATAGGATTTTGTGCTGACATGTGTGAAAATGTTGGACTAGTTCATCCCTCTTAACTGGAGCCCTGTTACACTGTGTTTTCTTCTCAGCTTTTTCAGCCAAATTCTACTCTCTAGTATGTATTTGAATACATTTCTCAAATAAATGGACAATTGCAGCAGGATAAGATATAAAGTCGTTGCTAACATTTTATCTAAGAATAATGCGCAAAAGACTATAAGAGGTAGGAATAAAATGTTGATAAGTTTAAACACTTAACTGTTATGTGTTCTCTGACTTATGAAAGTTTTGTTTTGCTTGTACAGATGAGGACTTGAGTGATGTAGAGAATAACGCAGACTGGGAATTTGTCACTCTAGGAGATCAAGTAAGTTGACAATTTCTTAATTAACTTCTCTATTACAGCCACTAAATGATGTAAATTATTTGAAAGTGGCTGCTTAAAGCAAGATGAAAGTAAAACAGAAAGCTCCTTTACGAGCTTTCTGTTTTTATGTCACTTTGCTTTAAGCTGTCACCTGCACTTTATGCAATCAATTAGCATTCTTTTAGTAGTCGTAATAGAGAGGTTTAACTGTATGTGTAGGGTTACATCTAGGTGAATAGTTTAAAGTAGCGTAAACAAAGACTTTAACGAGCAACATTGACTGTAGGTTAGTGGTTATGTATTTGACTGTCAGTCAAGGAATCATGATTGAGTTTCATTCCCCGCAGGACCAGAAACTTTAAACAGGAATCCTATGTATCAGTGCTATACACTGGGCATATAAAAGAACCAGAGGGCACTATGAAAAATAAGTAGGACAATGACCTTGTTCCTTTGTATTTGCTCCACTTTCTCATACAGGTCGAATTAGCCCAAAGTTTGCAGACACGAATGCCTTTTTAACTTCGCCTTTTTACGCCTTTAATTTATTCCTCCACTGAAGGGGAAAAAAAGAAAACTTTATATCTGCATAAATATTTTCTGTTTTATGGAATATTTTCTATATCCAAGTAGATGGTAGCTTAAAGTAGGTAGAAAGTAAAGCAGAATGTGCCTTAAGGCACATTCTGCTTTACTTTCAACCTGCCTTAAGTGGTCACCAGTTTTCAAAACTAGAAACGGGCTATGGGTTATGGGTTAAAACAAAAATAATCTAACAAGTAATCAAAACGTATGATTTTGTGATAACATAAATGGGCATTATTTCCCTCTTTCATATCTAGCCACATGTACAAGTAGTTAAGAAATACAGTCATAGCAAACATTCAGATGAGATATTGGAATAGTAGATTTTATTCTTTTATTTGGTAGGTGGGGAATTCATACTTTTTAAAAGAAATACAGTAAAACCTCTCTTACGACCACTTAAAATAAGTCTTAATTGATTGTATGAAATACAGGTGACAGCTTAAAGCAAGGTGAAAGTAAGACAGAAACCTGCGACAGGAGCGTTCTGTTTTACTTTCAACTTGCTTTAAGCTGTCCTGTAGACGGTATTTTGGAGGACACCAAAATGAGCAATACAGAGGAAATTGCAGAATGTAGGCTAAACAAGGAAGTTTGGAGGTCCATGTCTACCCAGGACGTCGGCGGAAGCAGACGGCTTGACATGAGTGAGAGTGAGTGAAGCTGTCTTGTAGGAGCTTTCTGTTTTACTTTCACCTTGCTTTAAGCCGACACTGGTCTTTAACACCTAACAATTCTTAACACAATCCAGTAGTCTTATTGGAGAGGTTTTACTGAAGATTACCTTGAGGTATTTATATAGAGAATAATCTATTCCTTGAGATAATATGAAAAATATATCATGAGAATGGGTTGTTATCTGGTTAAAAAACAAGTCTGCAGGGCGAGTTCTTAACCAGATAACAACCCATTTGAGTGATATATTTTTCATTTCCATCCAAAGGAGTTGATTACTCTATTTATTATATACATTTTATTGACGTTTTTACATCTAGAAAACACAAAATTAGTTGTTTATGTGCGACGTCACAAAATTAATTGTTCACACGCAAAGTCAACAAAGGTATTGTGAAGTAATGTCACAAAAATGATATTGTCACAGCAAAAGTGACATCATCACTAGTGATGATATCAACTGTGATGCATATGAAATTTATCTGAGAATTCTTTATCAATCATTGATGGGTATATAAAATATATGTTTGTTGCAGCAAAGTTTTGGTATTCGTACTGCTGGGCTGGAGGAGAAGAATACAGCTTGTCAAATGTTGGTGTGTTATGCCCGCGAACTAAAGGAAGGCTTTGCTGCCTATACTACAGAGGTCGTCAATATTATGGTGCCGCTGCTCAAGTTTTATTTCCATGATGGTATCCTTAATGATGTTCGGTTCAACCTACTAAAGCCTTTTGTACCCATTGAGTAGTCACTTAATAGGGGTTTTGTTGAGAAATGAAAAAAGTATTGGGAATGTTCAGTTTACTCATTCTTTATCTGGTGCCCTAGCCCAAGGTTATAAAGCATTTGAGCTGAGCAGGGCTCCAGATAAGGGGGTATTTCAAAAAACTAAAATCTTTATTTCTGCTTTAAACCCTATGGTGTCACTACTCATTAGAATCGTCTCAAAGAGACGATTCTAATGAGTAGTAACACCATAGGATTCAATGCTAAAATATGTGAGAAAATGTGGGATTTGTGCAGTTTACTCCCTCTTATCTGGAGCCCTGGCGGAGTCTAAGATTGTTCTTAAGTAGTTGATTGGTTAGATATCAGAAATGATACATAACTTTGGGTCCGTTTCATGAAACTTCGTACCACAAAAACGGTCGTAAGTCAAAACTTAAAAAACCATTTACTTTCTGATTTCTCTAACCCTGTCTTGTTCAAGACGATTCCAAAGAGATGTCACAAGACAGGATTAGATGGAGATGTAAACAATAATTGAGACTTTAATAATCTGGCTTATGACAACATGTGTCGTACAAAGTTTTATGAAACAGGCCCCTAGTGCCCTGCTGGTGGTATCATAAGTGAGTGCACAATACAGTCGAACTTTGATATCTCGAACTCTGTTAAATTGAACATACCCGTATTTCAAAGTTAAAACGTGGCTTGGCCACATTTTAACTTTGAAATATGGGTATGTACCACCTAACCGAGCATGCGTCAATGTAGTTCATGTGTCGAACTATCAGATAGTTTGAGTTAACGAGTTCGAGATATCGAAGTTGGACTATAGTAGATTTCTGTTAGATTTTCCATTAACTGTGTACTAGAGGTGAGATCATCAGCTGCCGAGATATTTCCATACCTGATAGAATGTGCCAAGATCAACGGGCCGGAGTTTGTAGCAGAAATGTGGAAGTATATTTGTCCTAATCTATTAAAGGCCATTGAGTTTGAGCCAGAGTTGTCCGTCCTACCTGAGCATATGGGCTCAATGGCTAAGGTTAGTACATTTACCTCTCAATAGTGTACATCTTTGTACAGAACACTATTGGCAAAGACTTTGTTTCTTACCCATTTAAACGGAACAAAAAGCAGTACAGTCATATGAAGAAAAACAGGGCTCCAGATAAGGGGAGTATTTCAAAAATTAAAATCTTTATTTCTGCTTTAAACCCTATTGTGTCACTAATCATTAGAATCGTCTCAAAGAGACAATTCTAATGAGTAGTAACACCATAGGATTTGTGCTATAATAAGTTTATTCCCCCTTATCTGGAGCACTGAAAAAGGTAATTTTTTTCGGAAAATGTTTACTGTGTTTAATCTTAGTGGCAACAGTTCGGAACTTGCAGCCATTTTTTGGCTCTATCTGAATCTGCAGTATGACTGGTTTATTTATTGGGTGAATCAGTCTAAAAACTGATGTTTGTTAGGTCAAAGATGCTACATGGATGTTACAAACCTACAAACCTCCATCTTGTTTTATACACAGACAAACATCTTGGGTCTTAAGCAACCTGTGAATAGCTCGTCTTTGCAATAATACTGAAATATTGTTACAGTGACTTTTGAACCCTCCCCCCTCAGCATAAAAGCCATTGGACGCTTTTAACCCTTCCTTGGCATAAGGATCATAAATACATATTCACTGATACTGTTGACCACATGTGTCAGCTTAAAGCATGATGAAAACAAAACAGAAAGCTTCTACAGGAGCTTTGACTGAAAATGACTACCTGTGTCAATTGGCCATAAAATAACATTCAATCATTAATTCCTTAAGAAGCTTTCTGCTTTACTTTTATCTTGCTTTAAGCAGTATCCCGTCTTGAACTCAGTTTGATATCATATAGATTATTTGCTTATTTTGCTATGGAGGATAGGGTTAAGAAATGCAAAAGCCACAATGTCTGTTCTTCTATCTACAGTGTATAGAGATATTGGGCAAGGAGTATCTTACCGCAGAAGTTATACAACAAATAATACAGATCTTAGACAAACAGCTAAAACAACACTTTGAGAGACAGGACCAGAGAATGGGTGAGTAGCTGATGCACATATATTACAATCTTTGCATTAAGTTTTTCAGACCACTTGCCCAAACTGACAAAGGCTGCTTTTTTACTGTAATCTGGAAAAAATGATTCAAATTTCACTTATCACTTGCCCCAATCAGAAACCACTTGCCCCAGACTTTGGGCAAGTGGATAAGGGCTAAGACTGTACATGGACAATCCCTTACAACACTAGACATAGATCAGGTGTCATAGATATATCTTCAAATTCATCAAAGTTTCAGGTAAGGGGAGTATTTCAAAATTTTAAATCTTTATTTCTGCATAAAACCCTATGGTGTTACTACTCATTAGAATCGTCTCAGAGAGACGATTCTAATGAGTAGCAACACCATAGCATTAGATTTTTCCTGCTGAAATGCGTGAGAAGATGTTGGATTTGTTCAGTTTACTCCCTCTTATCTAGAGCCTTAGCTATGTTGAGATTATACAGTAATGTTTACTGAGTGCTTTTCATTCTGCTTTACTTTCAGTCTTTTCTGCTTTAAACTACCATCTTCTAGGATATAGAAATATTTATGATCATATTCATGACTGTATAAAGTGGAACTATTTTCATCATTTCAAGTGTAAAAAGGTGTATTTATGGAGTGACGAGTTAAGCAACATTGTGTAAGTTACTAGGGAAAAAATTATAATTTGATTGCAGTTGTACATGATGTATACCCCACTGGGATACAGAGAGACTAAGTGTCTCGGTGAACGTTCCTGTTGCTAGATAGTATCTGATACAACTGCAATTGCCATTAACGATCATTTTCCTAGAGATCCTTAACCCATTACCCCATACGTTTTCTAGATTTGAAGACAGGTAGCCACTTAAGATATTTCTTACAGTTCAAATTTATGAGTGTATTTAGGGAAACTATTTTCTTCAGTGGAGGAATAAATTAAGGTGTATTTATGGGGTAATGTGTTAATTAAGTTGGTCAAAGTGTGAAGGAGTATTGTTATTTTACATTGGGTATTTGAGAGACTCTGAAGGCTACAGAGGTTTGTTCTGTATGCAAGTCCTACCTATTGGTGTATTGATACGACCATGACAAGATAAAACCACACAACAAGTAGACTAAGGAAAGTTGAAATATCTTGTAGGCTATCACACACAGAACAGTTGTATATGATGTATACCCCACTGGGATACAGAGAGACTAGACGTCTCGGTGAACGTTCCTGTTGCTAGATAGTATCTGATACAACTGAACACTTTAAACTTGATTTCTTATTAACCCATTGCCCCATAGCCTGTTTCTAGTTTTGAATACAGGTTACCATTTTAAGCAAGTTATGGCAGATTCTGCTTTACTTTCAGCCTGCTTTAAGCTATCATCTGCTGGGATACAGAAAATATTTATGTGGCATACTGTTAACTATGAAATGAAACTTTCTGCCGATTGAGGAATAAATTGGATATGTAAAAATGTGTAAATAATGCTGGAGAAAGTGTCTGACATAGAACAGTTGTACATGATGTATACCCCACTGGGATACAGAGAGACCAGACGTCTCGGTGAACGTTCCTGTTGCTAGATAGTATCTGATACAACTGAACACTTCAAACTTGATTTCTCATTAACCTATTAACTAATAGCCTATTTCTAGTTTTGAAGACAGGTTACCATTTTAAGCAAGTTATGGCAGATTCTGCTTTACTTTCAGCCTGCTTTAAGCTATCATCTGCTGGGATACAGAAAATATTTATGTGGCATACTGTTAACTATGAAATGAAACTTTCTGCCGATTGAGGAATAAATTGGATACGTAAAAATGTGTAAATAATGCTGGAGAAAGTGTCTGACATAGAACAGTTGTAGATGATGTATACCCCACTGGGATACAGAGAGACCAGACGTCTCTGTGAACGTTCCTGTTGCTAGATAGTATCTGATACAACTGAACACTATTTATTCAATGATAACCCAAATTTAAGGTGAATTTGAATTAAAGTAAAAACCTGTACTGTTAATTTTCTAAGATTTAACAGAGCTCCAGATAAGGGGAGTATTTCAAAAACTAAATTTCTGGATTAAACCCTATGGTGTTACTACTCATTAGAATCGTCTCTTCGAGACGATTCTAATGAGTAGTCACACCATAGGATTTGGTGCTGAAATAAGTGAGAAAATATTTGATTTGTTCAGTTTTCTCCCTCTTATCTGGAGCCCTGTTTAACACTAGTGGCTGCTGCTTAAAATCAAGATGAAGGTAATGCAGAATACTACCATCTGCAAGATACACAAACACCATATAAGAACACCATCAGTTAACCTGTTAACTCTTTGAACCCGAGTTGCGCATATATGCATAATTTGCAAACAGTGAACCTGTGAGGAGTACACTTGTCCTATGCAAACAGTGTTGACCCTGATCAGAGGGTTCCTTAAGGAGCCCTCTGAAAAGGGTCTACACTGTTGTCTTTTTGACATATATTGTAAAAATTAATCCGAAAAAGTCAAAAATGGACTAGACTAAATTAAAATATAGAATTGTCCATTTGAGGTTTCAGGGAGGAAATGGTTAAGTGGTAGTGTTAGCAGAATTTTACTGCATAAATTGTTGCTAAATATACTGTGTTTGAATTTCAGAGAAAAGAAAAGATGAAGATTATGATGAAGAGACAGAAGAACAGTTATTAGAAGAGGTAATGGATACTGTTCTCTCTTTGGTTATACCCTATTACCACAATCAAACTTTACCCTTATAGTGCTGCAAACAGATTTAAAACATAACAGATGGCACAAGCATTGACTCTATGTACTTTTGGGGTGTTCAACTAGTGGTATATCTTAAACCATGCAAATGAGGTATACAACAAATATGACAATATGACATTACAATATGTTTGCCCCCAGTGGAATTGGGGGTTTTTTTTTGGGGGGGGGGGGGATAGAATAGCCCCAAACTGGAAAAGTGGTTAGTTTCCAGCAAAAGTGACTCATGCTTTCACTTCATACATACACATGGGCACTATATGACCAGTACTGTGTCTCAGTGCCATAAAACCAAAATCAATCAATCATTACAATTCGTTAAATATTCATCAATCCTTCACTTAGGTTTAATTTATAGATTTTTTTGTTTTGATTAAACATTTTATGATACATACTCCATTTGTGTATATGTGTAAGCAGGCTTTTTATGAATCATAATTCATTGTGCCCAGTGAAGGGGTTTTGCAGTATGACTCTGTCTCAGTCAGACTTTGATATCCAAACCTCGTTAAGTCAAACATATCCATATTTCCATATAACTTTGATATATGGATATGTCCGACTTAAGCAAGGCTGAAATAATGAAATTTAACAATAGAAATACGGAACAATTTGAGTTTAGATGTTGAGATATCGAAAAATTCGACTATGAGTATCTTTATGTTGTTTTGCATTACAGGATGATGAGGACGTGTACATACTTAGTAAAATATCTGACCTCGTTCACTCCATGTTTGGTATTTGTAAAGAAGAGTTTATCCCACATTTCGATACACTCCTTCCATATTTTGTAAAACTTGTGGTAAGTTTTCAACAGAGCTCAAGATAAGATGTGTATTTAAAAAAATCAGGGCTCCAGATAGGGGGGGTATTTAAAAAACTAAAACCTTTATTTCTCTTTTAAACCCTATGGTATCACTACTCATTAGAATCTGTCTCAAAGAAACTATTCTAATGAGTAGTAACACCATAAGATTTTGTCTGGAGTCCTGAAAAATAAAATCCTTATTATGCCAACAAACCCTATGTTATGACTACTCTTTTAGACTAGAATCGTCGCAAAGCGGAGATTCTAATGAGTAATCACAACATAGTGTTTGGTAGTGGCATAAAGAAGAGAAACAACCATTGGAATAACTGATTTACCCTCTATTTTCTTGAATTTTGTTTACAGTCTAGAATATTTTTGTTTGAAGAAATGTTCATGTTTGAATATTCTTCCATAACACTACAGTGACAGGTATAATGTAGTATTGTACTCTTAACTTTGTACATACAGCTCTGAGAAAGTCATGGTATTTGCAAATTGAGATTTCTTTGAAATGTCATGGAATTAAAAAAAAAAAAAAAAAGTGTTGAAACTGTATATCCAACTTTATTATCTTTCCTTGAAAGTTTGTATTTCAACTTATAAACAGATTATGCCATACATTTTCTTCTTGGTAAAAAGTTTTGTAAGATGCCTATGTATTATCAGTTGTATTTTTGCTGTTCATTTCAGTCACCAGAAAGGCCTTGGCCAGACCGACAGTGGGGGTTGTGTATATGGGATGATGTTTTAGAACAATTAGGGCCAGTAAGTTTTAACACATCAAGTGTTTCTGATTGTCTAGTTAAATTATAGATACCAAATGCTTCATTTTGAAGACATAAATAATGCTCGACCTAAACAGTTACCTGATAGTCTGTTTCTATTTTTGAAGGTGACATTTTAACCCTTTCCCCAATAGAAGCGCCTTTTAGCGGATATGATTTATTCATCAGCAATGAATATGTATTATAGGGAATATTTTCTATATTATAGCACATGATAGCTTAAAGCAGGCTGAAAGTAAAGCAGAATGCGCCCTAAGGCGCATTCTGCTTTACTTTCAACCTGCTTTAAGTAGCCACCTATCTTAAGTACTAGAAATAGGCTATCAGGTAAAGGGTTAAGTAGAATGAAAGTTAAGGAGAATGTGTCTGAAGGGGCTTTCTGCTTTATTTTCAGCCTGCTTTAAGCTACCATCTTTTTTCTTCATTTGAGGAAAAAGTTGAAAGCGTTTACTGCTTTGGTTAGGACAGTTCAGAATTAGTTTGGGTCAATTAATCTCTGGTTATCCAAGAAAAAACGGTTTAAAATTTTCAACAAACAAATGCATGTGTTTTATTTAAATGTGAAAAATGTATTTCAACGGTCAAATCTTTATGCTAAAATATTCAGCCTGATTCAGCTGTCATCCTTTCTTTAACTCGTTACTTCATAGCCTTTTTCTAAAATCTGAAATATTCTGCTTTACTATCAGTCTGCTTTAACCCATTTGTGCCCATGATCCCATATATGGGACATGGGCAAACAGTGTAGACGCTGATCAGACGCCGCATTATGCCGCATCTGATCAAGAGTCTACACTGTTTGCTGATAGGGTAAAACCATCCACCCTGTAGCGGAAAAATAAATTAAAAGTGTATTTATTAGGTAATGGGTTAAACAATTACTATGTACTCTTTTGAGGTTTTATATGTTCTTTATATTTTTGTAGGGTTCAGTTAAATACCAGGAATATTTCGTACCGAATTTACTCAGTTGCATCTGTGATAAGCAAGGGGAGGTGAGGCAGGCAGCGGTGTACGGTGTCGGGGTAATGGCAATGTTTGGTGGCGATGCCTATGTTTCATTATTTTCAGGTATAGTCTTATTTTGTGAAAGCCTTAACTGACCTCTTCACTGCTGTACCCTGAGTTTGGATCCTGCCATCATACACATTGTCTGATCAAAATTGTAAATGTTTGGCACTCATTTTAATTATCTTTCAAGTCAAAATTCCTCAGATTTAAAATTTAAAAAATTGAGGCATATGCAACTGTTAAAAGCAGATGCCGTCCTGGCAGTGAAGGGATTAATTTTTTTTCTTTATGTAATCGCCTATTGATACCTGTAGCATTCCTTTCTTTTCAGTCATGATACTTCTTGTCTCTTAGGGCTCTAGAGATAAGTGGATAAATTGAACATTCTCAAAATTTTCTCCTTTTTGTCTCCTCTAAATCCTATGTTGTGACCATGCATTAGAATCGTATATTTGAGAATCAAATGAGTAGATTACCTCATAATTGGGCACCAGTTGAATAAATAAGTATGGGGCATCGGATGAGAGATGTCCAGGTTCAGTCAGGATTTAAGTCTACCATCCGGCAATCAAACATTTAATATACATGTAATAGGTGGGCGGGCACTTTAAATATATGACCATTCAGCAACATTGCTCACTGATCTGTAGACACCGTCTGATCTCTAAAACTTTGGCAAACTGTACAAGCTCTGGTTTAATTGTGACTGAGGCATAATCAAATGTGAAATATTCAAAAGACATGTGTATTATAATAATTTCTAATTTGTCTAACAGAGGTGATGCCGCAGCTGTTGTCTGTGATACAGGATCCGGAATCAAGATCACCAGAAAATGTCAACCCTACTGAAAATGCCATATCAGCCGTAACCAAGATCTGTAAATACCATGGCGACCATGTGAACCTGTCAGAGGTGTTACCTGTGTGGTTGTCATGGTTACCTGTAACGGAAGATGAAGAGGAGGCAGTACACATATATGGCTACCTGTGTGATCTCATGGAAGTGTGAGTGTTTTGTAAATACAGTACTGCGTTGTGTCAGCGATAATTTTACCTCTGCATCCCGAGTCCTATACTTATTAAATTTGCCAGGGACTCATTATTAAATAAGTTGCGAGTCCCATGGACCCATACTTTTTCTGGTCTTTTCTAACCTATTAATAGCAATTCGAAGCTTAAAGCAGGTTGAAAGTAAAGCAGATTGTGCCTTAAGGCACAATCTGCTTTACTTTCAACCTGCTTTAAGTGGTCACCTGTCTTCAAAACTAGAAATAAGTTGTGGGATATTGGGTTAATTTTTCACGTCAAGGACTCAATGTTTGTCTCAAGGACTCATTGTTTTACAGAAAGTGCATCCCGAGGACTCATTCATCTGATTTCTAAAATTATCACTGTGTGTAGACTTGACTTTATTCATCAAGACACAACTAAAAAACTGTACTTGCTGTTCCAGCCTTATTTAGGTTTTTGTGGAGCCTCTTCTCGTTTTGTATTGTTATTTTTTCTATAGATGGGAATTTATTTTTGCAGGAACAATCTGATCATACTTGGTGAGAATAACCAGAACCTGCCTCTGTTGGTGAAAATTATTGCTGAGGCGTTACATCATGAGGTACTAGATAAAGAAGACGACGTGAAAAACAGGGTACTTGGAATCCTAAAACAGATTATAGTAAGTTTAAAACTATAGAAATAGTTTACCCTATACCCCCACTTATAGGCCTCGAAGGGCAATGCAAAATCCAAAAAGCTTCAATCAGGCTGAAAGAAAAACAGAATAAATATTTTGCTTTGCTTTCAATCTGCTTTAACCCTTTTCCCCATAGCTCATTTCTAATTTTGAAAATAAGCAACTACTTAAAGCAGGTTGAAAGTTAAGCAGAATGTGCCTTAAGGCACATTCTGCTTTACTTTCAGCCTGCTTTAAGCTTCCACCTGTTAGAATAAAGAAAATATTTCTTATGATACATGTTCATGACTGTATAAATTGGAACTATTTTCTTCAGGGGAGGAATAAACTGAATGCTCTAAAAGGCACTTCTATGATGGAAAGGGTTAAGCAACCATCTGTCTGAATACTGAGAAGTTAAATGGTGGAAAGTGTTGAAATGCAATAGTTTTTGGTTGGGAGGGTGGGTTGCATTTATTAAAGGGGGTTGTTAATTGTTAGTAAAAACCTCAGTGCTACAATACTGATTAAGTAAAGATCTATTTGCACTGCTATAAACGTTTGCACGCTAGTGGCGGAATAGTGGCTTTCTTTGCAAATAGTTTAGATCAAGATGAGACGCTGCATAATGCAGAGTCTCATCTGTATCCAAATTGTTTGACACTCTGAGCCTGTTTTGAAAAGAAATTTTGGGAAATACATTTGGAACAGTAAGAGATGACAATTGTTGCAGAAGAAAAAAATACCCAGCATGTAAAGTAGGGCTTGATCAATATACCGGTTAATCGGTTTTCATGCTTGTAATACAATACAGTTATCAATTTTGATAGGTTCAATACAATTCAATTATCTGCAATAATTTCTAAATATACATACTGGTAAACTTGTGTCTAGCATAAAATGGGTTAACCCTTTACCCAATAGCCTGTTTCTAGTTATGTAGCCATGTGAATACTTAAAGCAGGTTGAAAAGGAAAGCAGAATGCGCCTTAAGCATTCTGCTTTACTTTCAGCCTGCTTTAAGCTACCACCTACTTGGATATAGAAAATATTTGTTATAGTGGAGGAATGAATTAAAATGTGCTAAAATGTGATTATTTAAGGGTGAGGGTTAAAGACCAATACGTATCGCGTATCGTTTTGTCATATCAGAAAACATATGGTATCGAAAGTATCTAAGCAATACCCAGCATGTAAAGAGTTCAGTTCAGTATTGCTGGCCTTTGTCCGCAAACAGTTTCAATCCTCTGTTACAAATTTTCTATCTCTGGGACATCCAGTCAGCCCAAATTTGGCAGAAACGAAAGTAAATTAAAACAGACAAACATGAACTTCTTGATTTGACACTATTAAACCCATTACCCCATAGCCTGTTTCTAGTTTTGAATATAGGTGACCACTGAAAGCAGGTTGAAAGTAAAGCAGAATGTGCCTCAAGGCGCATTCTGCTTTACTTTCAGCCTGCTTTAAGCTACCATCTATTACAATATATAGAAAGTATTTCTGATAGTATTTAATAATAATTGTATAAAGCAGAACCAATATCTTCTTTGGGGGATTAACTAAAGGCATAAAAAGGTGTATTTATGGGGAAATTGGTTAACATTTCACTATCTTAGTTTCTCTTTTACTTCTATGCTGCAACAGAAGACATCTAACTCCCCAGAATTCTTGTAACTGGAGCTATGTTCTTGTTTTACTTTCAGGCCAACCCAGATATTTTACAAGCATGTATGGGAATATTGACAGAGGAGCAGAAAACGGCTGTGACTGAAAGCCTAGCTACTCCAGCACAATAGTGCCGCTTATGATTCCAATGGCTTACGTTTGTTATGTGCTAAAATAGTCTGGTTTACTGACCTGTCAGTCGTGAATAAACAAGCGGTCAAGGGGCAAGTCATATTTAGTCTTTCACTTGGTCAATAAGTAATGAGTCTCCACTGATACTTGACCATCCATACAATGATCAGGGCTCCAGATAAAGGGGAGTAAATTGAACAAATCTGACATTTTCTCACTCATTTGAGCAACAAATCATATGGTGTTACTACTCATTAGAATCGTCTCATTGAGACGATTCAAATGAGTTGTGACACCATAGGGTTTAAAGCGGAAGTAAAGATTTTAGTTTTTGAAAAGCCCTCTTATCTGCAGCCCTGAATGATGGACCAACAATGAACAAAGAACGTTGAAGCACCTAAGGATCTGATTAAATATTTATGTTGAAATGATATTAAGCTAAATAAATGGCATACAAGTCAGAGTACCAGATAAGGGTAGTTTTTCATACAAAAAAAATCTTTATTTCGGAATTAAACCCTATTGTGTCACTACTCATTAGAATCGTCTCTTCAAGACGATTCTAATGAGTAGTGACACCATAGGATTTGGTGCTGAAATGAGTGAGAAAATGTTTGATTTGTTGAAATAACTCCCTGGAGCCCTGATACAAGTGTTCTATCCCTATTAGTACAGTGACTCTTCAGGAATCTCCTCAAACTGAGGATCGCAGGTTCGAAACTTTTGAAAATTAACTCATATTGGTGTATGTATGCATTGACATTGTCAGGGAACATGATGAAAATAAACAGAAGCTTCTAAAGCATTGACCAATGTTAAAAACAGCTTGTCCTGTTACATCATGTTTAATATGACTGACAGGTTAATTAAACCAGACTATAATCCCCTGCAATAATAGTGCATAGTACAGTTATGTGCTGACAAGTCAAGTGCTAATACGGCCACTCAATAGAAGACGCCTTGATGGTGGCAGATGGAGTGGTCCCACTTGTTATATACGACCACAGTGAAAGACGCATTGATGGTGTTGAACAGTGTGTGACAGTTTAAGCATTTTCAATACTGAACTTCCGTATAGCAGGCCTTTGCAAACAGTTTGAATACAGACCAGGCCCCACTTAACCTGAGGCCTGATCTGTATCCAAACTGTTTGCCAATTGGATCTTGTTTTTATTGACATGATGAAGAAGGAACCAATTCCAGAAGATTAGTTGATGAAATATTCAATAGACAGTTCATTGTCAAAATCAGGCAGGGCTCCAGATAAGAGGGAGTAAATTGAACAAATCCACCATTTTCTTGCTCAAAATAGCACCAAATCCTATGGTGTTACTACTAATTAGACTCGTCTTGAAGAGATGATTCTAATGGGTAGTGACACCATAGGGTTTAATTGAGAAATAAAGATTTTAGTTTTTGAAATACCCCCCTTATCAGTAGCCCTGATCAGGGCTCAAGATAAGAATTGGTAAACTGGACATTTCCAACACTTTCTCCTAGTCTTCACAAAACACCCTGTTGTTACCACTCAATAAAATTGTCTTTTCCAGGTGATTCTAATGAGTTGTAACGATGTAGGATTTGGAGGAGACAAAGGAAGTAGTATTTGACAGGGTTGCCATAAGTTGATCTTGAAAAATCCTAAGATTTCCAAATTTTCTTCTTTCCAAGCGCGATTACTTAAAGCAGGTTGGAAGTAAAGCAGAATGCGCCTTAAGGCACAGCCTGCTTTAAGCTTCCATCATCTAAGACAAAAATCCGGAGACTTCGAAAAATCTGAAGAAATGGCAGCCTTGATTTGAAATACCCACCTTATCTGGAGCTCTGTCGCAGTAAATCAGAAAGGTCCCTGCATAATACTTATGTTGAGTTGTCCAGATTGCATGGAATTACTGTGTAACACATTGCCAAATATTGGAGGGTAACTGAAACTGAAGGAAATATTCCTCCCAAGGCAAGAATACAGAGTTCCAGATAAGGGGAGTACATGTATTTAGAAAATTAAAAACTTTATTTCTACATTAAACCCTATGGTGTTACTACTCATTAGAATTGTCTCTTCGAGACAATTCTAATGAGTAGTAGCACCATAGGGTCAAATGCAGAAATATAATTTTTAGTTTTTGAAAAACTCTTATCTAGTGCTCTGAGTGGAGATTAATTATTTCAAGTAACTTCATGTGAGAATGTTGGGGTGTAGAAGGTGATGGAGTGTTGTAGTCTTGCTGAACGCTTTTTTTGCTGTATTATTGACGATATAACCCTTAGCACGCGAGCGGCAAACTATATTAACCTTTGCAAACAGTTTGGATCCTGATTAGACGCTGCATAATGTGGCATCTCATCAGGGTCGATACTGTTTGACTCTCTGATACTGTTTTTGAAAAGAAATTTAGAAAATTCTTATTTCTAAAACAGTTGCGGACGATAACTTTTACAGACGAAAAAAAATTACCCAACGGGCAAAGAGTTAAAAAAATTGTTATCTGTTTTTACTGTGCTACCTCTGTGCAACATACCAGAATAACAGAAATGGGATCTTTAAAGGCAAGTTGCTTGTCTGATCTTGATCAGAAATGAATCAAATTCAAGTTGTCCAAACGGTTTAAAAGGTTATTTGAATGAGCTCGTCTTTTTGACAAATAGAAAGGGGTTGTGTGAGCTTTTATCAAAATTTAGCTCATTATAAACTATTTCCAATTGACGTTGTAGTCACTAGTACAAATGGCCTATATCTATTTGTTCAACATATATGATATAGTGAAAATATCCACATATTAAGATCATGCTAAAGACATCTTGTTTATTACTTGCTTGTTATGGAGTGATTTGGACATAAAATGTAACACTTGTTCATGTGCACATACACATACAGTCGAACTTCGATATCTCAAACTCGTTTATTTAGAACAATTTGATTTGATTTGTCGACACATGAATTGCATTATTTCATGCTTGGTTAAGTCAAACATACCCGCATTTCAAAGTTAAAACATGGCTTAGCCATGTTTTAACTTTGAAATACGGGTATGTTCGACCTAACCGAGTTCGAGATATCGAAGTTAGGCTGTACATTAAGTTTTTGTGTTTAACCAATTAATGACTATCATTCACACAAGTAGACATAAGTAAACAGTGTAGACCAAGATGACAAGCTGCTAATTGCGGCATCTCATCAGGGTCTGCACTGTTTACTATTCACATGACATGACACTATATCAACAATGAAATCTTCCATTAAACACATAATGGGAGAGTTCATTGCAATATCTAGGCTCAAATGGGTTAACTCTTTGAACCCTAGTCAGGCATATATGCTTTATTTGCAAAACACTTCTCCTATGCAAACAGTGTAGACACTGATCAGAGGGCTCTTTAAGGAGCCCTCTGATCAGGATCTACACTGTTTATCATTTTGACATATATTTAAAATTAACCCTAAAAAGTCAAAAATGGACTAGACTGAATTGAAAATAGAATTGTCCATTTGAGATTTCAGGAAGGAAAGGGTTATAGACTAAGAACTTAAGCTAGGGTCAATATCACTGGCCAATGCATGTCGGTGCATCACAGTGTGGTGACTATAATATTGAGCTATTAGACCAAGGCCAAGATTTTGCATTTAGGTTGGTTATAGACTAATAGTGTTTGCATTTAAGGTGAAACATGGCGTGGGGCATCTTAGTCTTGGACATGTTTCTAGTTATACCCGGCATCAAAACCCATTATACCATAGATACGCCTTTATTTTATTTTTCCTGAAAAAAGGTTCAAATACATAGCCATGAATATGTATGGTACCATAAGAAGTATTTCTTTATCCTAGCAGATGGTTGCTTAAAGCAGGCTGAAAGTAAAACAGAATGCGGAAATTGTAAAGATATTTTAGTGCCAACTTGTTGAATTATAGACAGTATCATGTACAACTTTGAGACTGTTACAATTGCATAATTATGTGATAATTCCTAGAGATCTAACTTTGAGGGCATGTTGTTTTGGTATGTTTGGCCGTCAACAACTTCAACTTTGGCCATGAAATTTGGTACTACATATGATACAGACTTAATATATGGCATGTGTACTCAACTTAAGAATCACTTGAGCTCAGTTCCAACTTGTTACATGTCTGACAAAATGCAGTCATTTAGAGGTCCAATAGACTGATCTCAACTCTGGCCATCAGTGGGCATTATGTTTCACAAACACATCTTGTTGATTTGTAAAATGGCAATTGATTATTTATTGCAGATTATCTGTATCTTAACCTATTACTCTATAGATACACACTTTTACGCATTACATTTATCCCTCCACTGAATGAAATACAGTTCAACTTATATATCTCGAACTCGCTTAACTCGAAATATCTGATATTTTGAAACATGAATTTGCCTTATTTCAAGCTCGGTTTAGGTGAACATACATGTGTTTCATTTAACTTTGATTTACGGGAATGATTGACTTAACCGAGTTTGAGATGTCAAAGTTCGACTGTAGGTTCAATTTATACAGTCTTGATTATGTACCATATGGAATATGTTCTATATCCTAGAAAGTGGTAACTTGAAGCTGGTTGAAAGTAAAGCAGAATGTGCCTTAAAAGGCACATTCTGCTTTACTTTCAACCAGCTTTAAGTGGTCACCTGTCTTTGAAACTAGAAACAGGCTATGGAGTGATGGGTTAATGAATCATTATAGAAGTTCTTGTGCTTACCTGTTCAGTGCTAAATTCTTAGAATTAAAATGTAAGATATTGTACCCAGTCCAATGCATTTTGCTTTGTAAAGGTATGTTTATAAGAGTAAAGTATGAGAAGGTTAGACCCCGATCAGCGGGTTCTTATAGTAGAGCTCTGACTGAGGGTTCATCCTAGGGATGAGTCTACTCGTCATTTACAAATTATGTAATTGTTTAAAGAGTGCATCTGTCCTACGCATTCTTTGTAGACCCTCATGTCTGGTTTCAGTTTGTCGTTTTGCAATCTATTGCAGAAAACAATCCTATTAAGGGTTTGTTTTTGCAAATACAGTCCAACTTCGATATCTCGAACTCGATTAACTCAAACTATCCGATAGTTCGACATATGAACTGCATTTTTCTCATGCTCGGTTAAGTCAAACATACCCATATTTCAAAGTTAAAACGTGGCTTAGCCACATTTTAACTTTGAAATACTGGTATGTTTGACAAAACCGACTTCGAGATATCGAAGTTCTACTGTATATTGCAAAATGGGAGTGTGTCAGCTGATCAGAGAACTGTTTGCAAAAGACAAGTGCATTCTTCACAGGTACACCAATCCTGTTTGTAAATGGCGTGTATAAGGGGTCACTAGGGGTCTATGGTTTAAAGATTGTCAATTTACCTAGGTTAAGTGACCACTGAATGAAGATGCATGTGGATCTTCTTATGACAGATGACTGCTTAATGCAGAGCACAAGTCGTAAATGCAGGGCAAAATTTGTGCAGAAGACTTCTGCATGACTATGCCCTGCATTAAGCTGCCACCTGTCATGAAGACAACAAATATATGGTCTTTTTAGTGATTGTTTAACACAGGTTTGATGTTCAGTACTCCAGATAAGAGGGAGTAAACTGAACGAATTCAACATTTTCTCAGTCATTTTACCACCAAATCCTATGATGTTACTACTCTGACGAAGAGACGATTCTAACGAGTAGTAACACCATAGGGTTTAAAGTAAAAAATAAAGATTTTAGTTTTTGAAATACTCCCCTTATCTGGAGCTCTTAATATTTTGTAATGATGTTACCAGATACTGGTAGGTTTGACTACTGTTTCCCAGTGTTCATGGATGCCTGTTTCATAAAACTTTGTACGACAAAAACAATCGTAAGTCAAAACTTTAAAATACATTTAATTTCTGATTTTTCTCTCTAATTGTGTCTTGTAATATATCTTTGGAATCGTCTTTTCATGGTGATTCCAAAGTGATGTTGCAAGACAGGATTAGATGGAGAAATAAAGAATAATTGAGACTTTTGGTAATATGACTTACGACCGTTTTTGTCGTACAAAGTTTTATGAAGGCTTGCTAATATTGTAAATAACCCCATGATGATAAGCATCAATGTGCTAATTATTCTGTTAAGCTTGCATGAAGTGCTGTGTTTGATTGGCATGGGGGAATAAATGGTTACCTACCAATTATTTTGTCTACGAGAATTGCTATTATCATGCTATTAAATTATCTTTAAAACCCATAAAAGTTGGTCTGTCTTCTATTCATATCTCCTGATTTTTTAGCTCACCTGGCACGAAGTGCCAAGGTGAGCTATTGTGATCGCCCTGTGTCCGTCGTCAAACTTTTTGTTCAAAGATCTTCTTGGAAACCACTGGGCCAATTTCATCAAAACTTCATAGGATTGTTCCTTGTAGGGTACTCTCTCAGATTTTTTCAAATATAGGTCATCCAATTGAAATTGTGGTTGCCTTGGCAACCAATTGAAAAAACTTTAAAAATCTTCTTGTCAAAAACTACTGGTCCGAATTGAAAATAATTTTACCCAAATGTGCCATTGGTGACCCTCTATCAGATTTATTAAAATAATTTTCCTATATTAAAAAATATGGCCGCTAGTGGGTGGGGCAGATTTTCCTTATATGGCTATATAGTGAAAACTTAAAAAATCTTCTTGTCTGAAACCACTGGTCAGATTTGAAAATAAATTCACACAAATGATTCATGGGTGACCCTCTACCAGATTTCTTAAAATAATTTTGATATCTAATTATTAGTTAGAGTTTATTTCAATGATTCTTAATGATTAAGAAGCCAACAAATGAGGGAGCCTGCGACCGAATTTGGCTTCTTAATTATTAAGAAGCGTTGAAATAAACTCTAACCATTTTAGTGTTTGACCCGCCCACATATGACGTCACTTCACTTCATTTACATATTTTTCTCCGCCGACAGATGTTTACACAGCCTGTTACATATATATTGTGTGTTTTATTACGCAGCAACATGGCACATGGCAATTTTGATTTAAGCGAATACAATTTGGAAGAAAATGGTAATCTTAAAAAACGATAGAAAATGAATAGTTATTGACGTCTAAATGCTTAATGCAGCACAAAATACAGGGCTCCAGATAAGGGGGTATTTCAAAAACTAAAATCTTTATTTCTGCTTAAAACCCTACGGTGTCACTAACGATTCTAATGAGTAGTAACACCATAGGATTTGATGCTAAAATAAGTGAGAAAATGTTGGATTTGTGAAGTTTACTCCCGCTTATCTGGAGCCCTGAAATAATGCAGAAAACTCATAAATGAGCTTTATGCATTATTTTGATCTTGCATTATGCAGACGCCTGTCTTTAGTGTTTTTGCCGTGATTGACAATGGTTTGTAGATGTTGGTTTTGTTAATTACGGTAAGAATTCTGTTTTAATTATATTGTGTTTTCTTTTTCTTATTCCCATGATTTTCACAATTTTCTTCCGACTCGCGAGCTACAAAATGTCATTAATTTTCTTGAAATTGAATTGTACATGTAGATATATCTATATGCACTGTGCTGTGTTATGAATTTCCCGTAAAGCTTAAAAGTCACGCCATGGGCGGAGCTGACCGAAATATTAACACATGCGCAATGCTTGCTAACGTCTAAATCCAAGTCTCGAACACTTCATAATTAAATTGCCAAATCTCGTTAAATCCCGTTGACTTAATAATTAAACCGAGCGAAAATTTGAATTTTGTGGCCTGCTGATTGGCTGAAAAAGTAGGCCAAACACTAAAAAAACATGGCCGCCAGTGGGTGGGGCACATTTTCCTTATGTTACTGTATAGTAAAAACTTTAAAAATCTTCTTCTGTGAAACTACTGGTCCAAATTGAAAATAATTGTACACAAATGATCCATGGGTGATTCTCTACTAGATTTCTTAAAATAATTTTGATATCTTAAAAAACATGGCCGCCAGTGGGTGGGGCACGCTTTCCTTATGATATACTGTATAGTTAAAACTATAAAAATCTTCTTCTGTGAAACTGCTGGTCCAAATTGAAAATAATTTTACACAAATGATCCATGGGTGACCCTCTACCAGATTTCTAAAAATAATTTTGATATCTTGAAAAACATGGCCGCCAGTGGGTGGGGCATGTTTTCCTTATGATACTGTTAATAATAGTTAAAACTTTAAAATCTTCTTCTGTGAAACTAATGGTCCAAATTGAAAATAATTTTACACAAATGATCCATGGGTGACCCTCTACCAGATTTCTTAAAGCGAATTTGATATCTTAAAAATCATGGCAGCCAGTGGGTTGGGCAAGTTTTCCTTATATTTTTGTATAGAAATTTTTCAAAAATCTTTTTCTCTGAAACTATTGGTCTGATTTAAGAATATTTTCTAAAAAAAGGTAATGATGGGTGACCCTTTGCCAGTTTTCTTCAAAGAATCTTCCTAGTTCAAACAACACGGTTTGCAGTGGGTGGGGGTTAATTTACCGGTGATGGCTTATATATAGTGGAATTTTATCACTACTGGTCCATTACCATGACCGTAAACATGGGTACCAGGTGAGCGATTTAGTGCCGCATGCGGCTCTTGTTTGCTCACCTAAGCATAGAGTGCTCAAGGTAAGCCATTGGGATCGCTGGATGTCCGTCGTCCACAATTGGTTTGTTAACACTCTAGCGGTCCAAGCCCTGAAGTTTACAGTGGGGGAAAGGTCAAATATTTAAAGGAAATGGGGGGGGGGGGGGGGGGTCATGTATTCACAAGCAAATCATCATGTTAACTATGCGTTTAGCAGGAATTATTTGTTAACCATTTTCCCCCAAAAATTTGTTTTTCAGTATTCAAGACGGAATGTAAAACAGAAGACATGACCACTTAGAGCAGGTTGAAAGGAAAGCATATTCATGTCTGTATAAAATGGAACTATTTTCTTTAGTGGAGGTATAAATTTAAGGCATAAATGGGCATATCTATTGGGTACAGGATTAAACGTTTCGAGATTAATGAATATATACAATATGCTATTGTATACAGGGTTATGATAAAACTGTGTACAAATATATAATATGGGTAAGTAGCAAAGAAAAAACGTACAAAAGACATGTATATCAATAAAATTTGTTTTATTTAAAAAATAGACAAAAAATCTATCACCAGTAATAGATCCCATCACAGCATACCAATATGAATATAATGAAACGATACATGATGAATCAAGGTATACAGCTTTTCTAATATGAATAAACTTTAAAATAAACTTAAATTATATAATTATCTATTACAGTAAAACCTCTATTGTGACCACTTAAATGAAGGCCAATTGATTTTATAAAACACGGGTGACAGCTTAAAGCAAGCCGACCATAAAACAGAAAGCTCCTGAAGGAGCTTTCTTCTTTTCTGTCACCTTGCTTTCAGCAGTCACCTGTCCTTAACACCGTATAATTAACACAATTTAGTGCTCATAATAGAGAGGTTTTACTGTATATGATCTCAGTCCATGTCAAAATGACTAATTGTAATATTGCAATACATTGACAAAAACAACCCAAAACAATCAGAATGGACCGGACTAAATGTGAAGGAATTAAAGAAAAAGGAGATTAATAACCATACATGGCAGCATAATGCTGAAAATCATGGCATAAAATGTACAGGGCATTTTCTATTAAGAGACTCAAATTTGCCGTATTTTAGCCTTTAAGACAAGTAGCAACTTAATGCAGAATGATATTTTCGAAAAGCTGTCATTTTCTACACTTATTACATTACATTAGTTTCATTAAAATTGGAAAAAAGACTTTTCCAAAATGTAGAAAATTAACTGAAAACAAGACTGTTTTCAATAAACAATTATGCCCCAGGTGGAATACTTGAGGTTGGGTCTTCTGTATATACATGTACGTTTGATTATGCCCCAGGTGGAATACTTGAGGTTGGGTCTACTGTATATACATGTATGTTTACTTAGGCCTGTTGGTTTGTTCATCTGAGAAGTAGATTTTGTACATGTGTCATAAGATAAGTTGTTGAATACAATTTATGAACTATACTTCCTGTTACAGTGAAACCTCCCTAAACATGACAATATTTCCCGTCTCTAAACCATATGGTAATGTGGCAGTTTTCTGCATTGCTTTTATCATGTATTAACCCATTACCCCATAGCTTGTTTCTAGTTTTGAAGATAGGTGAGACTTAAAGCAGGTTGAAAGTAAAGCAGAATGTGCCTTAAGGCACATGGCACATTCTGCTTTACTTCAGCCTGCTTTAAGCTATTATCTGCTAGGATATAGAAACTTTTTCTTATGATACATATTCATGCCTGTATAAAATGAAAGCATTTTCTTTGGTAGAGAAATAAATTAAAGGCGTATATATGGGGTAATGGTTTAAGTTGTCTCATATCTTTTGAAGTCTCACTTCTTCACCAAATAGTGTCTGGTTTAAGGAGGTTTTACTGTACAGTAAAACGCCTCTGTTATGTCCATTAACTGAGGAATGAGAAGATTTCAGAGAGTATGTAGATGACCGTTTTGAATCATTTGATATCTACATGTATCCAATGCTCAAACGATCATTATCATTGATTAGCTGACAGAGCCTAGGGGAAAAATCAATTTCACAAAGTTAATGTTTCAAACATAGATCTTTAAAACTTAAAGCATGTATCAATAACAAATATGGTTACTTATAAGGTTCTACAGTCGAGCTTCGATATCTCATACTCGGTTAAGTCGAACATACCTGTATTTCAAAGTCAAAACATGGCTAAGCCACATTTTAACTTTGAAATATGGGTATGTTCTACTTAACTGAGTATAAATAATGTAGTTCATGTGTCGACATATCGGTTAGTTCGAGTTAAGCGAGTTCAAGATATCGAAGTTCGACTGTATGTACATATCTAGAAATTTTGTTTACCGTGACAGCTTTAATCCTCCATTGGAAGATTTACATACTACTACATAGAGCCTTACAAGTAACCATTGAAACTATCCTGATGAACTTCTTTAAAGAACAAATATGGTGCATACATTATTTCCCCATTTCTTGGCATGCTAATTACAATACAGGCATCATAATCCATTTGTACATGAAGTACAGAGTCCTATTCAAACAATCCTTAGTCTATTACTTTTTGTATTTTTTCTAGAGTTACTTGCGTGTACTATTGCTGCTACTCTTTCATCTTGTGTTACATTTCTAGGGTTTTGTAAGGCTTCTTGTATTAGTGTACCAATATCTTTCAGTGCTCCAGATAATAAATATGCCTTTTTACACCATTAGTTTATTCCTCCATTAAAGAAAAATAGTTCCAATTTATAGTCATAAATATGAACAATAATTTTTTTTTTTATATTTTAGAAGATGTTAGCTTAAAGCAGGCTGAAAGTAAAGCAGAATGTGCCTTAAGGCACATTCTGTTTTACTTTCAACCTGCTTCAGGTGGTCACCTATTTTTAAAACTAGAAACTTGCTATGGAGTAAATGGTTAAACCATCTATTTCCAAAGGTTTCTCTATCAAACTCTTATGTTGTGACTACACATTATATTTGTCGCTTTGCGATATATATATATGTACATCAAAGAATTTGGCAGAGGCATCAGTAGCTGGTTCAATTACCCCTGTTTGTTGTTTAGGTTAGCAGTTTGTGCAGCATGCTGAGTACAGTAGAGAAATTGTTTTCTTTCCAAATAACCCCGGTATTGCTTAAACTAATATCTTCATTGCAAACAGTTTGAAGCCAGATCAGACGCTGGGTAACCCGGCGTCTAATCAGGCTACAAACTATTTGCCATTCAGATTAAAACTGGTAGTCTGAATCGCCAAAAATGTTGTCATTTTCTATATTTCATTGCAATGTGTTTGCGTTTGAATGAAAGAATTACGTTTTCTCCACTGTATTTCCAGACCAGTCCCAACTCGCAATCGATGGCCATCGGCAGCCATGGATTTCTTTACTGAACTCATCACATGATTTTAGTTTTTGAACTATTCACCTTTTCTGGAGCTCTGACATTGTTATCTTTCCTTTGTAACATCATCTTTACTTCGTTTTATTTCCTGCTCTATCATTGTTTCAATGGTTGTATCATTATAACAATTCTTGTATCTTTGTCACCTTTCTTGTTCAGTTGAAACACAGTTACAGTCAAGATCTATTCTACCAATGCTACAAGGCAAGGAAATACATCCAATCTTGTCTTAACCCATTACCCCATAACCTGTTTGTAGTTTTAAAGAAAATTGATCACTTAAAGCAGGTTGAAAGTAAAGCAGAATGCGCCTTATGGCACATTCTGCTTTACTTTCAGCCTGCTTTAAGCTATTATCTGCTTGAATATAGAAAAAAAAATTATGATTCTTATTTGAAGCAGTATAAATTGGAACTATTTTCTTCAGTGGATGAATAAAATAGAGGGGTCAAAAGGCGTATTTATGGGGTAATGGGTTAACCCACTACTCCATAGATACACCTTTATATGCCTTAGGTTTTTCCTGCACTAAAGAAAATAGTTTCACTTTGTGGTCATCACAAGGTAAGGTATGAAAATGCACCATTAGAAATACATTTTACAAAATTCAGCAGATGGTAGCTTAAAGCTTGTTGAAAGTAAAGCACTCTGGTTTAATTTCAACATGCTTCAACACCCTATACCCCATAACCAGTTTCTAGTTTTGAAGATGGAAAATTACTTAAAGGAGGTTGAGAGTAAAGCAGAATGGGCCTTAAGCTACATTCTGCTTTAATTTCAGCCTGCTTTAATTGACCATCCACTAGGATAAAGAAAATAATTCTTATAGTGCATATTCATGACTGTATAAAGTGGAACTATTTCCTTCAGTGGAGGTATACATTAAAGGCGTAAATATGGAGTAATGGAATAATACAAGTTTGACCAGGGAGACTACATATTGCACAAGAGGCGGAATGAGCATTACATAATATAGGGTGCATGTAAATAATATAAAGCAGGTGCCCTATTGTGATATAAACACACGGTGTAAATACCGAAATCAGCTACAATCTACATTATGAATGATTCTAACTAACAGGTCACATCTTATTTCTCAAAAAAAATCACTGTTCTTTGAATATTTCGAAACAATTAATTCAGTCCCTTATAATAACTGGAGCCCTTTTCATAACACTTTGTATGACAAATGCTGTTGTAAGTCTCAGATTATAAAAGTCTCAATCAATATTTATTTCTCCACCGAATCCTATTTTGTGACATCTCTTTGGAATCGACTTGGAAAGAGATGTCACAAGACAGGATTAGATAGAGAATCCAACGTAGCTCACCTGGAAAACTGGAAAAATATGATAAACAGAGCTCCAGATAAGGGGAGTACTTCAGTTTACTCCCTCTTATCTGGAGTGCTGATATAAAATTTATGTCAAAATGACAATAATCATGAAAACAACTACAAACCCTTAAGCATTGCTGAAGCTCCCCATGAATTTTGAACAGGTGAGCTAAAAAACAACAGGGTTGCCATAAGTTGATCATAAAAAACCCTAAGAATTCCAAATTGTCTATTTTTCAAGCGTGATTACTTAAATCAGGTTGAAAGTAAAGCAGAATGTGCCTTAAGGCACATTCTGCTTTACTTTTAACCTGCTTTAAGCTATCATAAGCTTGGAAAAAATCGTAAGATTTAGGAAAAATTCAGAGAAATGGCAGCCCTGAAAACAGAAATACACAGATGTATGGGATTAAATGATAACAAGTGATGCTATGCTACCTGATGCTTTGACCAGAAAACAACACATGAACACATACAATATTTGCTGAGGTTCACATATGACTCGAATACAACAAAACTAGCAAATCTCCATTACTTTCCAATCTGAACATGTATTCAAACAAAGGTTCAGCACAATCTCTCTTTTATGACCACTAAAACAAATGCTTATTGATTGTATAAAAGACAGGTAACAGCTTAAAGCAAGGTGGCAGTAAAACAGAAAGGTCCTAAAGGACCTTTCTGTTTAACTGTCACCTTGCTTTAAGCAGTCACCTGTTGTAAACATCTAATAATTTACACAATTTAGTGGTTGTAATAAAGAAGTTTTACTGTATTCCTCAATTGTACTGGAAGCTCAGAAATTTAACCCTTTACCCCATAGCCTGATTTTAGTTTTGAAAAAAGGTGACTGCTTAAAGCAGGTTGAAAGTAAAACAGAATGCGCCCTAAGGCGCATTGTGCTTTACTTTCAGCCTGCTTTAAGCTACCACCTGCTAAAATAAAAAAAAAATTCCTTCTGATACATATTCATGACTATGGATTGGAATTATTTTCTTCCGCGGAGGATTAAATGGAATGCGCTAAAAGGCGCTTCTATAAGGTAAAGGGTTAATGTGAGAAATTTCAAGTAATTTTAGTACAAACAATAGTCCTAATAACCTGCCAAGGTCAGACCAAATTTAAATGTTTGGGGTAAATGAGGAAAAAGCAAAATATAAAAAAATATGTTCCTTGTTGGAACAAAAATACTGTTCTACTGATATGAAAAAAATAAACAATCAAAAGCTAGTTTATATAAAATTATGTTTTAAAGATTAAACGAAAAGAATTAAATGTAAGACCCAGCTGAAAACAAATTACTTATCAAGTTAACAGGGGGAAAAACATAAATATAATACAAATGTACTATAACACATATATTTGAAGTTGAAACTCTTTCCGCTACTCATGTTCATTTACTGAAACAGGATCTGAGTAACAAACAGTTTAGATCCTGATCAGACCCCATGCCAAGTGGTGCCTGATCTGGAACCAAACTCTTCACGGAGGTATTTAATACATTTTTTCTTTTTTTAAGGGTTTAAGCTTTAATTTCTAAATAAATTTTCTATTGGTTTCCATCATCATTTTTTAAACATGTTGTTTAAGGCAGATGATGCTCTTCTTCTATGACTCTTGTTTTACATAATATCAATTTGAATAGTGTATCGATTACTAGTGACAAGCATACTTGCCCATTACAAACAGTGTACCTATGAAGAGTACACTTGTCCTATGCAAACAGTGTATACCCAGATCAGAGGGCTCCTCAAGGAGTCCTCTGATCAGGGTCTTCACTATTAGTCATTTTTTTGCAAAATATTGTTAAAAACAACCCTACACAGTCCGAAATGGACTAGATCAAATTGAAATCTGGAATTGTCCATTTAAAGTTTCAGGTGCGAATGAATTAATGTCTGATGGATAAAATCTTGGCACTTAAGAATTTGGTTTTGGTACACAAGTTTTACAACAAAATGTAAATAATAATAAACGTCACTAACACCTATTAAATTTACAGTAGAGTCACACCATTCCAATCATTCAAAATAACTACTCTTAATTGTGTTAAACTCATTACCTCATAGTCTGTTTCAAATTTTGAAGACAGGTGACCACTTTAAGCAGGTTGAAAGAAAAACAGGATGTGCCGTCAGGCACATTCTGATTTACTCTCAGCCTGCTTAAAGCTATCATCTGCTAGGACATAAAAAATATTTCCTGTGATACATAATCCTGGCTGTATAAATTGGAACTATTTTCTTCAGTGAAGAACAAATTCAATAGGTAAAAATGTCTATCTATGGAGTATAGGGTTAAGACAAGTAGCAATTCCTCACATGTGTCTGCTTAACCCTTTCTTTCCTTAAACTTCAAATACACAATTCCAGTTCTCAATTTAGTCAAGTCCATCATGGACTCTTAATGATCTTTTTGGCCTATGTCCTTAAGGAACCCTCTGATTAACTCTTTGAACCCTAGTCAAGCATATATGCGTCATTTGCAAACTGTACCTGTGATGAGTATACTTGTCCTATGCAAACAGTGTAGACCCTGATCTGGGTCTTCACTGTTTGTCATAATGCCAAAAATTGACAAAAACAACCCTTAAAAGTCAGAAATGGACTAGACTAAAATGGAAACTGGAATTATCCATTTGAAGTTTCAGGGAGGAAAGATTTAAGATCCTCACTGTTTGAATAGGACAATCCCATTCTCCACAGGTACACTGTTTGCAAAGGATGTGTATATGCATGACTAGGATTCAAAGAGTTAAAGCAGGCTTAAAGTAAAGCAGAAAACTCCTACAGGAGCTTTCTGAGTTACCTTCAACTTGCTTTAAGCAGCAACCTGTCTTAAATACTGAAAACAAGCTATGATGAAAAGAAACCCATAACCCCATAAATAAGCCTTTTTATGCCTTTAATGTATAACTCCACTGAAAATTATAATTCCACTTTATAGCTTGAAGCAGACTGAAAGTAAAGCTTTACTTTTAACCTACTTACACTCTTTCCTCCCTGAAACTTTAAATGAACAATTTCAGTTTCGATTTTTGTCCAGTCCATTTCTGGCTTTTAAGAGTTGTTTTTGTCATTTTTGGCATTACTGACAAACACTGAAGACCCTGAACAGAGGGTTCCTTTCGGAGCCCTCTGATCTGGGCCTTCACTGTTTGCACAGGACAAGAGTACTATTCACATGTACACTGTTTTAAAAGACGCCTATATGCGGGACTAGGGTTCAAAGGGTTAAGAGGACACTCGTCTTCAATACTACAAACAGGCTATGGAATAAAGGACTAAATACCAAAAGCAAGCTGTCTTTTGAATGATCAAAATAGTGTGGTTTCACTGTATATTAAAAAGCAAATAATACGAAATAAAAATATCACAGCAAGTAGCCCCCAAACCAAGACAGTCTGTACATGTATACATGTATATATGAGTATACATTCTACGTGAGATCATATTCCTTTTCTAAATCTTCATATGTGACAGTGCTTAGTTGTTTCTCGGCAAGTTTCTGGCCCATGTGTCGTAGCTGCATGAGGTAATCTGAGTGGAACATTCCGTCCGTGTAGTCCATGAAACGCCGATAGTCGTCCTGTAGTTCCTACAATGCAAAAGAGAAAATCTTGTAAAATGTTGTAATCAAGTAAAATCAACATGCACATTCGCATTAACCTTTTACTCAATAGAAAAACATTTCAACACATTTAATTGATTCCTCCACTGAAGAAAAAAGTTCCAATTTGTACAGTCAGGACTGTGCACCATACAAAATATTTTCAATATTTTAGCAGATGATAGCTTAAAGCAGGCACATTCTGCTTAACTTTCAACCTGCTTTAAGCAGTCACCTGTCTTCAATACTAAAAACAGTCAGTGCAGTAAACGGTTAAACACAAAGTTATCAAAATGCCTGTTACAGTCAGACATCGACAGAGCCAAAATGGACTTCCAGACGAAATCAGTGACGCCCTGGCTTGCTTAACCCATTACCCTATAAATACCCCTTTTATGTCTCTCATTTATTCATTTACTGAGGAAAATAGTTCCACTTTATACAGTCATGAATTTGTACCATTAGAAATATTTTCAATATCTTAGCAATAAATAGCTTAAAACAGGCTTAAAGTAAAGCAGAATGTACCTTATGGTGCATTCTGCTTTACTTTCAACCTGCTTAAGTAGTCACCGTTTTTCAACGCTAGAAACAGGCTATGGGATAATGGGTTAAATACGTGTGTGTGAAAACGTTTTGGTTTTGAGGACCAAAGGAACAAGACATCAACCGTTTGTAAAATTTGTTTTTATCCTATACAACTGCAACAACAACAATGGCAATGTCAGCCTACCTAGAGTGTAAACACAATGCTGTGGACAATGACAAAAGTGAACCCTCTTGGCTTTTTATAAATCTGAATAATCGAATCGAAGTAATTGAATTGCAAGCCAAAAATCCAGAATCAAATAAATATCAAAAAAGCTGAATCATTGCTTCTATATTGGCTAAACTACTTTACTTTATACCAATATACTCACTCTAAAATCATGCTCAATATGTTTTCTGTGGTCTACTTCTCTCAGCCATTTCTTCTCCAGGAGGTCATATCTAAAAATCATAGAAATATCAGAATAAACAGTAAGCCATAGCACCATAAGAAATATTACCTACTTCCTAGCAGATGGTAGCTTAAAGCAGGCTGAAAGTAAAGCAGAATGCTCCTAAGGAGCATTCTGCTTTACTTTAAGCCTGTTTTAAGTAACCATCTGTCTTCCATATTGAAAACATGCTATGCAGGAAATGGATAAATGCACATCTGATCTACAACCAAAATTTAAAAAAGGTCATGTAGGTCAAGGTCACCAAACCGCAATGCAATATGCTTTACTCATTATGGTGCATAAGCATGTGGAACTGTGTGACCTTAGCTGGAGTACTTAGCCCATAACCGAAATAAAATGAAAACACTTAGCCAACCAATTGAAATGTATGGACAAAAGTAACACGATATACAGTGTTCTGTAAAATATGGGTCTTTGTGCCATTACCACATAAAAACCCAATCTTGCAGTATGAAACAATCTAACAAAACTTCTGCTATTCGATTAATGATATGCCTTGGATTTTATCACAATGACCCATAGTTGATGAAAAATGCAGGACAAGTGTACTCCTCACAGGTTACATGTAGCATTTTTGATGACAACAAATAACAATGAATAAATGCAAATACTACGCCAAATAGTGCAAACCCTGATCAGAGGGCTCCAATAGGAGCCCTCTGATCAGGGTCTTCACTGTTTGCATATGCAATCAGTAATCTCTATAGAGGACTGTAGGGTTTAAAGGGTTAAGGCGTTAATATTGAGTGTATGACTTACCTTTGGTTACACCTGTTTATATCTTGTTCATGAAGCTTGGCCACTCTAGCCGCCTCCTCCCTGGCGGCCTCCTCACACTCACGCCGTGTCTTCTCTATTACGTTCCTCTCTCGGATTAAATATTTCTCCTATAGTGACAAATTGGACGAACAAATCATGTACAAGAGCTACAAAATGCATTCAAATTTTGTTAACTGTCACAGCAACACTTTGTTAAGAGCTATAAAGTTTAATTCTGTCAAAAAGTTCTGCTGACATTTGCTTAATTAAACCATTACCCCATAATTACGCCTTTTGGCACCTTTATTCCTACACTTAAGTAGATGGTTCCAATTTATACAGTCATGAATATGCAGCATAAGAAAATTTTTCTGTATTTTAGCAGATGGTAGCTTAACCCTTTGAACCCTAGTCCCGCATATAGGCGTCCTATCCAAATAGCGTACATGTGAATTGTACAGTTGTCCTATGCAAACAGTGAAGACCCAGATCAGAGGGCTCCGAAAGGAGCCCTCTGATCAGGGTCTTCACTGTTTGTCATAATGCCAAACATTGACAAAAACAACCCTTAAAAGTCAGAAATGGACTAGACAAAAATGGAAACTGGAATTGTCCATTTAAAGTTTCAGGCAGGAAAGAGTTAAAGCAGGCATCTCATCAGGATCTAAACTATTTGCAAAAGTTATCATGGTTTCACCACTAGCATGCTAAGAGCTAAACACTGTCAGAAAAATAATACATGTACTCAAGTGTCAATCAACACTGGCATTTGTTTAACCCATTACCCCATAAATACAGTACGCCTTTTTACGCCTTCAATTTATTCCTACACTGAAGAAAATAGTTCTAGTTTATACAGCCATAAATATTAAAAAAAAACAAAAAAAACATTTTCTATATTTTAGCAGATTTAACCTTAAAGCAGGCTTAAAATAAAAATTACTTTCAACCTGCTTTAAAATTAAGAAGTCACCTTTCTTCAATACTAGAAAGATGCTATGTTACTTTGTATTACCTTGGCAATTCTCAATGCCTCTGCTACGGCCTGATCTTTCTCTATGGAGAACTCGAGCCTCAGTTTATGTTTGAGTTCCTCACAGGCTAAGGCCACGGCCTCCTCCTTTATAGCCTCACATTCCTTCCACTGTCGGTTCAGAGCCTCTTCTTGCTGCTGCTGGAAATTCCTTGTCAATTCCCTCTCTCTCTCATCCTCTGCACGGTTTCTTTGTTCTTCTATTCTTCTTGTCAGCTTCTCATAATACTGTAAATATTACAACAGATCACTGATAATTGCTAACAGATTAGTAGTATTCAACAAATGATAAAAACAGAAATCATATTAACCAATTAACCAAAATAGTGCTGAGAACTGGATTAATCCTTCTATTGCATACAGTGTACCCCCAGATCAGAGGGCTCCTGAAGGAACCCCCTGAACAGGGTCTGCAATGCTTGTTATGCATGTACTTTAAACTATTTTGGGGATAAATTTCTAATCACCAATGTAAGTAAATCATTTACATGTATCAGAAAACAGATTAATCTATTGAAAAGGGCGCAAAGTAAGGGTTGACAATCCATTTTTTATTGATAATCAGTTGCCAACTTGGTATTTGACAATCAACAGCTATTACAGTGGAGAAGGCTTTATTCGTTCTCAAACAATGTGTTTATGCTGAAAGCTTCATGTCCATTACAAACAGTTTGGAGTCAAATCAGATGCTGGGTTACCCGACATCTGATCAGGCTTCAAACTGTTTGCAAATCAGATAAAGATAAATCGTGAGAATTGTCAAAAAGTTGTCATTTTAATTATTTAATTGCATATGTAGCATTAATTTGTGTTTTGTTTCTTTGTTTGTGCTTTGTCTTCTCCACTGTATATGGCTTGCTTTCCATCACCACTTAGTCCCAACACCAAGTACACTCACAGTGGTAACTTTAGAAATCAGATGAATGAGTCCTCTGAATGCACATTATGAGTCCTCGGGATGCACATTGTGTAAAACAAGGAGTCCTTGAGACAAACATTTCGAGTCCTCGAGGTGAAAAATTAACCCAACATCTCATAACTTATTTCTAGTTTTGATGACAGGTGACTACTTAAAGCAGGTTAAAAGTAAAGCAGAATGCGCCTGCTGTAAGCTACTATTTGCTTTTGAGTAACAGGTGAATAAAGGCCAGAAAAGCTATGGGTCCATGGAACTTGCAACATTTTAAATAATGAGTCCCTGGCAAATTCAATGAGTATAGGACTTAGGATGTACAGGTAAAATTACCACTGCACTCACATCTTTTTGGTTGCTAAGAGCTCTGTTTTTTTCATCCTCCTTGTCATCTCGCATACGTCTCAGTGCTGCCTTCAGCTCCCTGGTAGCTCGCTCCTCTGCATCATCTACTGCGTTCTGTAGTTCACGTTCATGTTCTTCCTGGAAATCTCCAGCCTTCGAGGAGACCATATGAGCCCCCAGATCTGCATGAAACAATATTATATGAGTATAAGGGATAAAGAACAAGAGCTCCAGATAAGAGGGAGTAAACTGATCAAATCCAATATTTTCTCACTCATTTTAGCATCAAATCCTATTGTGTTACTACACATTAGAATCGTCTCGAAGAGTGGTAACACTATAGGGTTTAAAGCAAACTAAAGATTTTAGTTTTCAAAATACTCCCCTTATCTAGTCAAACTTAATCAGGATATCAATTCTTTAAACCTTAATGATGAAACAGTATTAATTGCCTAAATGCAAAAAAGTTTGGATCCAGATGAGATGCTTCAGAAGCATCATCTCATCTGGATACAAACTGTTTGGCAATCTGACCATAATTTAAAATATTTTTTTGAAATTCTAACTTAATATTTAGATAAAAATAGACAACAAATATATGGTACCAGATAAAACAACATTCAATAGTTTTAGCTAAATTCAATGGTATTTTTCGTCACATTTTTTCTGAACAAATTCTGACCTTGCAGGATATCAGTGAATTAAATGATTAACAATTTCAGCTTAAAGTTTTCATATATGACATACCTTGAGATTCCTTTTCCTTTTTGACATTGGAACCAGATTTCTTACGCACATTTTCACTTGATTTGAAAGTTACACTTCTTTTAGACATGTTTCAGGCTAATTTCTACAGTTTTGCGGAGTAACTGTTTTCAGAATCCATATCAAAGATTTTCTGAAAGATCTGTTTGAACAATTTCAAATACCTTAATCAGAAAACATGCAATAGCGAGTAGTTTTAACCCATTCTATGTTGAATTTTTATATAGACCATTCAATTTTTGAAAATGACATGCAGTTTATGTTGATTTTATAGGGTGTTTCTAGAAAAAAAGGCTAAGTAGAAAAGCAAAATTTAAACAAACAGACGATGAAACAGTGCAGACTCTATTCAAAATGATTCAGTAAGCAGTCAAATGTTCTGGATCTACACTGTTTGTAAAATATGCATATTTGTCTACCTAATAGACAGGGCTAAAAGTGACTGACAGTATGCAGTTTTGTTTTTTATAATTTTGAATAAGAACAACTTTTACTTATAAAATATTATGAATTGAATTAAATATAAGAAATGAATAGCCATGTAACTTTACAAGACTATCATTGAGATGTAAATTTTGTTAAATTATCCTAGGTCAATGTTTGTTTAAGTTATATGTTGACATGGTCAACAAGAAGTTTGTTGTGACACGGGTATCTGTTTACTTTCAGTCAGTAGACATCATCTGAATACAGTCAAACTTTGACATCTCGAACATGGTTAAATCGAACATACCCGTATTTCAAAGTTAAAACGGGTTGATATGTGTATGTTCTACTTAATCGAACATGAAATAATGCAGTTCATGTGTTGAACTATCGGATTGTTCTAGTTAAGTGAGTTTGAGATATCCAAGTTTGACTGTACTGTGAAGATAACTGCAGCACTATGATGAAGATGACACTATTAACCAGTTACTCCATAAAACTTATGATAAATACTTTTATACACCTTTTTTTGCCTCTATTTCAATGATCAATCCTCCATCTAAATAGAGAAAATAGTTCCATTTTATATGATCGTGAATATGCACGGTAAGAAATATTTCCATTATTTCCATTATTTCCATATCATAGTAGTTTAAGACGGTAGCTTAAAGCAGGCTTAAAGTAATGCAAAATGTGTCTTATGGCATATTCTGCATAAATTTCTACCTGATTTAAACTGTCACCTGTCTTCAAAATTAGAAACAGGCTATGCGGCTGCTTTATTCTCAGTTTGCTTTAAACCTGCTAGGATATAGATTATATTTCTTGTGGTGCACAGTCATGGCCCTATAAATTAGAACTATTTTGTTCTGTAGGTGAATAAGATAAAGCGTTTAAAACACTAAAATAATCCACAGATATCTGACGAGATTCTGTCGTACTTCCAAATTGCATTGAACAACTGGATGAATGTGACAATTGTCACTGTAAAATCCTATCAAAACATTGACCTACCGCGGAGCTGTACTGCTGAAATTTCCATAACCAGTTTTAACGGCTAAGCACTATATTTATTTATGATAACACAGTTCAACCAAATTAACACCAAAGTAAACACAAGCAAATCCACTGTACCTCATGACCAGCAATCCAACACATTGTTTGATCATTCAATTACTCTGAAATCTTTCAATAGCTTGAAACCGTTATGAATTCGACAGCGTCACAAAGAGAGAGGGACCGAAATTAGCTGGGTTGAATGTTATCAGAACGAAACGGCTGATAACATTCATTCGTTGCGTGAAAATGTGGCGACTTACCTACGATATTTGTGTGTGTTAAACGCTGTGTTGACAGAGTAGTTTTGTTCAGCATACGCTCAAGATTCTCGTATGGATTCTTATTTCTTTTTGATAAAGCGCTGTACGTCATTGTTGCTTCTTTTCTTTAAATGTTTATCGTGCAAATTATCACAAACCGAGATAGGAAATTGAACCGGAAGTTTACATGTTGCCAAGTTTGGGTTGGAACAACTTTGGGAAAATATTAAACGAAACTAGCTAAGTTATCGATTCGGACCAATACTAAATCGCCTTATCGAGTTTCCAAACTGTCTGTACCAGACATTGCTGTAATCAACAGCAAAACATGATAATCCACATGTGTCTACGATAATCCCCAGTTGACATGAACATAAAATGATTAATGAGTTGATACATTAACTCATTTAGATCTACCCCTGAAACTTTAAATGAACAATTACAGTTTATAATTAAAACTTATCCACTTTCAGGGCTGCCATTTCTCCGGATTTTTCCTAAATCTCCGGATTTTTTCCAATTTCATGGTAGCTTAAAGCAGGCTGAAAGTAAAGCAGAATGCGCCTTTAAGGCGCATTCTGCTTTACTTCAAGCCTGCTTTAAGTTGTCACTTGTCAATAAAGCTAGAAACAGGCTATTTGGTAAAGGTACGATTCGTAAAATCGCACTTGAAAAATACAAAATTGGAAATCTTAGGATTTTTCATGTCAACTTATGGCAGCCCTGCACTTTTTAATAATTAGGGTGGGTTTTAACACAATATCTTACAAAGTGACAAACAGTGTAGACCTTGATCAGAGGGCTCCTTAAGTTAAGGACCCTCTGATCAGGGTCTACACTGTTTGCATAGGACAAGTGTACTCTTGATATGTATATGATTTGTTCATGACGAGTATACAGTTACTCGTCGCAAGGATTCAATGGGACCCCCTCAACACTTATGACGAGAATACTCGTCTTTTATCATTTAAATTTAATTATAAATAGTGTACATGTGGAAGGCCTGTAAACATATCCTACTACTCAAGACGCCCTTTGACAAGGATCTGCACTGTTTGTCATTTTGCAATTTTAGCGATATATCGTAAAAAAGCAACTGTAAATAGATCTTGTTAAAAACGAACACTACTTAATTGAAAAACTGGAATTGTCCATTTAACCACGAAATTATATTCAAAAAATAATTTACCGAAAAACAGTTTCCTGTATATAACGGTCGAGAGCATACTTTTGTAAGTGTACTGTACATGGAACAAAATGGACGGGACCACTTTTGTCATGTGATTTTGGTGTAGCAGATAACAAAATATGCACACCACTATAAAATTATGAAAATCAATTGTAAAAACTGTTATTTTAGAATATGGGTTTTCGGAGGGAAAATGGACATAAGGCAGCTGGTTCAAATTGCTATGCTTTATTTTATACAGTAAATAAATTATCTGTTTGCATCGAATTTTGGATTTTTTTTGGACAAAGATGACAGAAAAAGTTTACTGTGCTGATCACGTAAATGAGCTCTTCAAAAAGAAGATAGCGTTGTCACAGTTAAGTGCACTGAAATAGGTACCTCACTGAAACAGGTACACTGACGATACATGTGTATAATTCCGTGATTTAACCGTATTTAGCCACTCAGATTAAAAAAAAAATTACTTGAAGAAAAAAAAATGTTATTGTGAAGATATATCTTATCGTTCCTGGTCTAATTGAATTGTGTTATTTTGCGTTTAAATCATAAATGGGAAATAGGCCTAATAACGTCTCAGGTCTTCCATAAGTTGATCATAAAAATTCTAAGATTTCAAATTTTCAACTTTTCAGACACAATTTTACTAATCGTACCTTTCCCAAATAGATCTAGTCTGTTTCTTGTTTTGAAGACACATGACTGCTTAAAACATATTGAAAGTAAAACAGAATGCGCCTTAAGGCGCATTCTGCTTTACTTTCAGCCTGTTTTACGATCTGCTAGGATAAAAATCCGAATACTTAGGAAATTCCGGAGAAATGGCAGCCCTGACGTTTTCTTTATTGTATGAGGTTTTAGACTGATATAATTGCAGAAATTGACAAACGAATTTCTAGAAAAGAATAGCATAATGGGATAAAAAAGATAAATGAAATGGCTTGCTCAACCCTTACCATACTGAATTATCGTCTGCTTCAAATATATCGTATGTGAAAAAACACACTGAAACAGTCTATGTGTACAACACTATTACACAAAAAAGAAAACGAGAGCCAAACAGTTGGGAAACAGATAAGACGCCACGTCTGATCTGGGTCCAAACTGTTTGTAAACGTTAAAGTCAGACATAACATTATAAGGGTTATGCACTACTACATGTAGTTAAAATTAATTAATCCATTTATGCCAAGTGGATTCTTCCATGTTTATATATTGGATAAGTCAATTTTTTATCAAAGGGATGCCTGGTCTAAATTTTCATAATCGTTTTGTTTTAAATTGAAATTCCTATCAGCAAACAGTGTAGACTCTGATCAGAAGCCGCTTAATGCGGCGTCTGATCAGAGTCTATACTGTTTGCCTATGTCCCATATATGGGATCGTGGGCACAAATGGGTTAACCGCATAGAACATTGACCCTAATACTGAAGTACCCCTTGTGCTTTAAGATCATGATCTTGACACGTGTAACTTCTTGTCTGATCAGAAACAAAACTGCTTGACACTCGCTGTATCGAATTTGTAAATTCAGCACAAAAGAGCCTAGAATATAATTTTGACAAATAAAAACAGACGACAACTTTCAATCAGATGTAATTTGCTCTGATAGTGAAGGGATTACAGGATTTATACTAATACTGTATGGTCAAATACCATTACCCCCGGTATCTAAAGTCATATTTTCTGACATATTATCAGCTTTAAATATAATCCATTCAAAATTTCTACACGCTAGCTACTGTGGGAATTCATGCTCACTGATGCAAACAGTTTGTTTCCCGATGAGAGGCCGAGTAATTCGACGTCCTAATATTAAAAAATCGACATTCTGTCAACTCCGATCCAATTTACATATGAGGGTGCTTCATACAGTAATGTTACTTGATCAATATTATAACTTCAATATAATACGGGCAAAATGCATGTGTGATATATCATTATAAAGAGCAATTATTTGCCTACCCGATGGTGTAATGCACGAAAAGATCACATAACTCGATAAGTCACAACATGAACCTAAATGACCCCTACTCGAGGACACTAGAACATAGCACCTTTTCAGACATTATTTTTGGACGTAGCCCTGATTTTTCAACTGTCCCCATTTTAAAATGTTACCCATTCGACTAGAAAAAGTCTTCACCTTAGTGCAAAAATACTTTAAACCATAGCAATAACCTTTTATTAAGAAGTTTGACCCATGTTCAATTAGAACATGTCCCGCCTAACTATTACATGCCTCCCTAGTATTCTCGTCTTTGACCGTCTGCTACAAAACTCGTTAAACAAGACTCGATTAAAGACATCTCCTGGCGACCTTTCGATCATAACGCTTTACCATACAATTTCCTTGCAAAAAGCATGGGTCTTGTGCAATTGTGGACATGTCGGTAGCAAAGAACCATTGACGCATCTCATGTGAGACCCGACCTTTATATATATTTGATAGTTTGGTTAGAAATAACCTTTGAAAAGCACTAGAGAATGAGTATAATCTGGGTCTCACCAGGTAAACTGAGATTGGTATATCCACTGGGAGCTTGTGCTGCATGCTTTGACAGTTACATTGACACCTATCGAGAACAACGCGGGGGAGGACACTCCATCTATGGACTGAGGAAAAGTCTTTAACCTTTTTCTCTATACATGTAGTTTGTTTCTAGTTTTGAAGACAAATGACCATTTAAAGCAGGTTGGTATTAAAGCAGAATATGCACATCCTGATTAACTTTCAGTTTGCTTTTTATAAAAAAAAAAAAAAAAAAGACCAGAGAATCAGGCAGCTCGACGCTTTGCCTGACTCGATCCGAACAGTTTTCAAAAGTAATAAAACATTTGCCCGTACCGTGCAGAAGCTGAAGGTTAACCCATTTATACCCAGTGGATTCTTCAATGATTATATATGGGGTAAGTCCAATTTTTATCAAAGGGATGCCTAGTCAACATTTTCATTTTCTGCTTGTTTTATATTGAAATTCCTATCAGCAATCCGTGTCGACTCTGATCAGACGCCGCATAATGCGGCGTCTGATCAGACTCTACACTGTTTGCCTATGTCCCGTGTATGGGATCGTGGGCACAAATGGGTTAATAACGTTATTGTCTGGTTGAGTAGCAGCTTATCGCTTGAAAATGACAGTCCGTGTCTAACCTATAAATCGTTTGAAATTTATCAAATGCAGCACACCCTCTCTTTTACGACCACTAAAAGAAGTTTAATTGATTGAACAGTGGTAGGTAACAGTTTAAATCAAGGTGAAAGTAAACCAGAGAAACTTTCTAGTTTACTAGCTTCAGGGCTGCCATTTCTCCGGATTTTTCCTAAATCTTCGGATTTTATTTCTAGAACATGGTAGCTTAAAGCAGGTTGAAAGTAAAGCAGAATGCGCCATAAGGCGCATTCTGCTTTACTTCCAGCCTGCTTTAAGTAGTCACATGTCAACAAAACTAGAAACAGGCTATGGGGTAAAGGTACGATTAGTAAATTCGCACTTGAAAAATTCAAATTTGGAAATCTTAGGATTTTTCATGTCAACCTATGGTAGCCCTGATACTTTCATCTTGCATTAAGCAGCTACCTGTCTGAAGCACGTGTGATGAAAGCGTTAGAAATAATAGTTTCGGGAGCAGCGACATGAGTTGTAAGGAAGGAACCGTTCTTCAGAGGGCCGTTGAAGGGAGGAAAAGCTATATATCTAGACCTTTCGTAAATGTATAGTATACTACATGTACCATGTGGTTCTGGGGCATGCCAGCTTGGTCAACTAGCAGAAAAAAATGTGGACCACCGCCATAGCCTAAAATAATACATTACAAGGCTGCCAAAATGAGTAACAGTGATTCAATTGATGGATAACTCCATCATAAAATGATGCATTTGTACGTCAGTCCAAGTACTGAAAAGGTTAGAATCCAGAATAGTTGTAACTCTGCATGGTATTCTGGTGAGGGTTCAAAATTCTAGTTCTATACATCATATTTTAAGATCGGTGTAAACGATGGGTTGATCTGGCAACTTGTCTCCTTGGATCGCAATATAGTATAACTGAACTACTGTTAAAGGGACTTAAAACTCTATATCAAGAACAAAAAAAATGTCATTACGTAATCTGCTCTAAACAACTGTCGTCTGATCTATTTAAAAAAATATTTTTTTAGGTAAAGTTATATCGTGCCATGCAGTTCGGAATCTTAATGAGACGCCGCGTAGGGCGGCATCTAATCAGGATTTCGGACTGTTTACACAGGGCATGCGGTTTTTAGCATAAACGCGTTTATCGGGAAAGAATAATGTCTATAACATTGTATACATGTGAAAATATTTCCCAAAATAAGCAAATGAAGTGATTTTAATTGTTTGTTTTGATTAACGGCCGATTCTGACAGATTATTTGTAACGAAGTTGTTATCCATTTCTAGGTTCAGTGAGACACACATTGTGTGTGTTGTTCGAAGGGAGTCGTTATAGGGAGGGAAAATAAAGACTTGTCTTACATTTGCAAACAGCTTGAATCCAGATCAGACACCGCGTTACGCGGCATCTGATCTGGATTCAAGCTAGATAAAGAAGGGTCGAAAACGGGACCAAAGTTGTGCCCGGTTTAGAGAGAATTCCAGTATTTAGAGGTTCCGGTTTGGAGGGGTTGCGAAGTTATACTTGCCTCCTTTTTTAGATACCCTGAATAACTCTGCCAGGACATGGACCTTATGCTTAGCAAATGTTCTGAGAGGATGTTCCACTTTAGCACCGGCTATGTTCTTTGGCAATTTATCACTAATAATCCATGGAATCTCTTTGCAACTGCTTTTCATAGGAGCATCTTTTACATCTATTTTAACACGTTTATCTTTTACACGTTTGCCATAAATTGGATCTATAATAGTCACATGTGCCTTTTTAGATTTCTCATATTGTCTATCATTATTAGCATTGCCAGCAATATAACCATCCATTACATTAATAGCAACCGACTTTCCTCTATTAGCACTACTATGCGGTTTTCTATTTTTAGCACTACTGTCAGTAAAACCCTCCATTGCGTCAACTGCAATCGGTCTCCCTTTAGCACTGACTATCTGTAAAGCATCTTCAAGAGTTTTAGTTCTACTTAGTTCTGATTCGTAACATCTCATCCGGGTCTCTTTAGCACTTCTACTTCGCGGCTTCACTTCAGCACTACCATCTTTCTGTGCTACTTCAGCACTGCTACTAGCCCGGTACATCACTGAAAAACTGCCACTACCCCACAACACAAGATACAATACATTAAAAACTCGATTCTACGAACTCGCGTTAGTTCGAACATACCCATATTTCAAAGTTAAAACGTGGCTTTGCCACGTTTTAACTTTGAATTACGGGTATGTTCGACTTCAACGGGATCGACTTATCAAACTTCGACTAACGAAATACCGGTAAACTCGATTTAAACGAGTTCGTAGTATCGGATTTCAACTGTAGTTTGCTTTACCATCCACGATTTTATAGTTTAAACTTTTATTACCCCTGGTGTCACCACTCTAATTTTGAGATTTAATAAGCATGCCAGTTTACGATCGACAATGTTTACACGCCATAAGCGGTTATTAATACGAAAACATTGGCGATGGCTGGTCCGGATTTAATAGTATTTACAGACCTATATTTAATCCGAAACTTATCCAATCACAATGACCATTGAATAAAGTATTAGAAAATGAAACTTAAACCAGTCACTGACATGACGTCATCAATTTTAAACAATTTTCGTCTGCTTTTATTTCTCAAATTTCAATTTTTAGATATTTTGACTTAAGAAACATTGAAATGAATATCAAACAGTTTGGATTCTGATCAGACGCCGCGTTACGCGGCGTCTGATCAGAATCTAAACTGTTTGCTGATGACTATTTTACACGGGGTAAGGCAGTGAAGGGGTAAATCCTTGTGGTGCTCACCGCAAATAATTGACGGACATTTGTAATTAGTTTTGATCACGATAAGACGCCTAAAAAAAGTTTAAACATATCAGCAATGATGTTTCTTCATACAAAACTCACAAATATTGGTTATTTCCCCACAGGCGACAATTTTGAAGCAGACGGGGACAGTGTAGCATAATTAGGGATTTTGGCGGGACAGGTGTGTTCTAATAGATTTACTAGGATTATGGAATGGGGATTTATGTGCGGATCAAGCCATTTCTCTCACGGTATAGGGGGTGGGGTGACAGATCGAACCATAACTTCTCGACAGAAGCGCCATATGACACTTTACCTAATGGTGCTGAATACATAAATGCAGTGCAAACTGAAAGTCAAGCAAAACGTCAGACGTTAATGTGACCCGCAACTCAATGTCCTAATTACTAAGTAATGAAACTCGACAAAGTATTGATAATTCAATTCAATTGGCTCCGAGTATAATTTAAGATATGTGCGAAACTATTAGTAAAAACTCAAAAGAATAAGTGTGTTTTTATTTATTATTTTTCACTCGATTTTTCTTATTTAAGGAAGGGAAAGTTGTAGTGGAAAGATTAAGCCCTACCAATAAGTTCCTTATTCCCGGAGAGCACAGTTTTTGCCAAAATTTCAGAGGCTGACAGGGTTCGCCCAGGATCCGCGCATGTGGCATGGGGATTTCGCCGCGTCTCGTAATTAATTAATATAACTATCATAGATATGATTCACCGATCCACTCATATACTTCATGAAATACAGTCAAACTTGTATTAATCCTTTACCCCATAGCCTGTTTTTAGCATATCGATGACATTTATATTAAGCAATCATCGAGTGGAGAAACATGACTACAGACGAATGCATAAGGAATGGCAAAATTAAAATCTCAAAAGAAGTCTTACGCTTAACAGTTTTTGCTCTAACTCTTAGCGATGAAACCACGATTATCTTTGAAAACAGTGTGGAACAGTCTCTCATCAAATTTCAAACTGTTTGACACTTTGACCCTGTTTTGAAGAGATTTTTTTTAAAATCCTTTTTTTGAACACGTTACATTAGTGGCCAACAATTGTTGCAGACGACAACATTTCCAAACATGCAAAGAGTTAGCCGCCATTAGCTTAAGCTATAAAAACTATTATATTTTGAATTGCTGCTTAATCCAAGTTAAACTGTAACATTGATTCACATTATCAGGCGTGCAGTTATTTAGTTCACTTATATATAGCCATTTTGGCCGCTTGGCGGTGTGAAAGTTAATAATTCAATATGAAAAAAGACCGAGTTTTGTTTGTTTTATTGAGTATGGGTTTCATGGCACCGCGATACATAAACTGGTCATATGACGCCGATAGGCAGAGTTGGTCGTCAGTAAATCTCAAGATCGAGTGGGTATCATGTCAGTATTTATTTACGATAACTAGGATTATTTGAGCAGTAGATTAGTACCCTAATAAAACTCCGGCAATCTCAAGTGATCTCAAGAGAGCAACTCTTTCACTGCCAATGTCGTAACCCATGGCTTTTGGAAAAAGTTTGTACATACCCAGACCAGACGCCAAATAATTTGGCGTCTGATCAGGGTCCAAACTGTGTGATATTCGTATCAATATTCCGTCAATCAATATTTAAACAAAATTGAGGTTTACATAAAATTGCAGACGAAAATTCTTAAGCAGATGATAATATGGCGGTGAATAATTAAACTATATTGAGAGAGACATTTGCATACAGTCTGTTCAAGACGAACACACGTTACTGAATATTGCTTCTAAATGAGCCTCTCTATGTTGTTTCATACATGTATAGAAATGAATAACATGTCGGTCATAATAATGTCAAAAAGTTTTGATCTAGATCTGGCAATCTCGACGTCTGAACATGATCAGGATAAAAGTAAAGAAGAATGCGCCTTAAGGCGCATTCTGCTTTACTTTCAACCTGTTTTAAGCAGTCATGTGTCTTCAAAACAAGAAACAGACTATGGGGTAAATGTACGATTAGAAAAATTGCTTCTGAAAAATTGAAATCTGAGGATTTTTATTAACAACTTATGGCAGCCCTGTTTTTAATGTTTTCTAAAAACTGATAATACTATATTGCTTGCCGATCGTGACTTATCTATATAGTATTTGTAAACTGTTTGACACTCCTCTTTAGGTTTCTTCAGTTAAACATGTATAAATCTGAGTTTTACCAAATTTGAAGACGACAGACTTAAAGCAGACGACATTGCGGCTGAATAAGGATTTAACTTCTCTGCAGACGACACACTTAAAGCAGACGACATTGCGGCTGAATAAGGATTTAACTTCTCTGCAGACGACACTATTAACACGTCCAATGTCGCAACACATGTAGCATTTGTAAATTGTTTGAATCCAGATCAGACGCCGAGTAATTCGACGTCTGATCAAGATCCCAACGAGTTGATACAAAACAGGAATTCATTTTGACTTAAAACAGCAACTGATAATGTTTTAAAGATTTTTTAAATAGTAATTGTAAATTTATGTCCAACGCTTATATTAACAGGTAAATATTGTTGCTTACCAGCTGGTACGTGGTTGTAGGTTGTAGTCTTAACTGTTGTCTGTTAAATCTGGATCTAGATCGGTCCAGTTCACATAGATCTCAATACAATGGGCTATTTAATAAACGACAACAAAGTCTCTGTTTTCTGAATTCTATTGTAGATCTAGTTACTTCTATATCTAGTGTGTAGCATCTTCTATAAAACAGCCGCAACGTAATGCATATGTTATTAAATCTGGATGCCACGTATAGATCGAAGGAAATTCCCAAAATGGCCGAAGCTTAGGGTTTAAGGATAAACGTCAGTAACCTGGCTTGTAATAATTCAAATATGTAAAGTTATTTATCAAAATATTTGGCAACGTTGAATATATATGTATATTATTTACTAACTCGTAAGATAAGGCTTTGATATAAGTTCTATGCCGGTAGCGTCTGGCCTGGTCCAACCTCTATGCTTTTTAGAATCTAACTGCCTCTCGCTTCTTGGTAGCGAGTCCTTTTATACTCGAGGATAAGAATGTTACCATTTTGTGTAACAAAAGTGGTAACAAGTAAGTTGTTACCGCTTTTGGTCACAAAATGTGTTACTTGTTGCCTCTTTTTAAGTAACAATGGAGGTAACAAGTTACATGCTTTTGGTAACAAATCGAACCAAACGGTAAACTAACGGTTTTTTCCTAATCTGATAGTTTGAAAACTTCCAATATGTTAAAAATGCTATATGAACATGAAATAGCTATTAAATATGTAGAATTACCATTAAATAATGATTTAATGAAGAATTCATTTTTGGCATCATGAATGACAAGGAAACTGCTTAATAACGTTGTGTAAACAACCCACAATGCACTGCAAAAACATGGCTGACGGGTTGCTTCAGCTTCTCGTCAGCCTGGACAACAGTAGCGAATTAAAGTCTTTTCGGGAGATATGCGTTATTCTGCATGGCTGAAACTAAATTACAATTACCTGTGTACGTTTTCTGATGTTTAAATAAAATGGCTGTTGCCATATGATACCCAAATCAAACTCGCAAATAGAGATTGGTAAGGTCATTATATGTGCAACTCGTGGGCACCACAATATTAGTTTAGGATCAGAAATTCTACTTCAGCGTATAGCGATAGAAAATACGGTACTCGTTCCAGTTTATGCCTTCGCATGCGCAAACGATGCTAATTCATTTGAACGATTTCAATTGCGTCTAGTAGACGCAGTTGAACAAGTGATTGAAATATCTAAAATTTAAGACTGATGACTTTATTTGAGGATATTTTTAGACTGATTATATTTTTTTGATGAGAAGATGCATGATAATGCTACAAATATGCTTATTTTTAGTATTTTCTTTATTTGTATTGATATATAAACTGCTCTTTTCTAATTAAAATACGAGTAGTAGTATTTATTTGCACGACATTATTTTTAACGATAGACTTACGTCTTCTCCAATGTATTTGATATATGCAATTGAAATCATTATCGATCAACGTTAAGCCCATGTTATACACATGTAATGTTTTAATTTTTAGGACTATGCTGGTTCAATACCTTTTCAAGGACCGTGAAACCCCTCTAAACTGGACATGTGTGGATACAACATAAATTTCCGGTTTATAATGGTTTCCAGCTAAGAGGGGGGTTAAGCTATTGTCCCATGGCTTGTTTCTAGTATAGAAGATAGATAGCTACTTAAAGCATTGTGCTTTACTTTCAATCTGCTTTAAGCTATCATCTACTAGAATATAAACATTATTTCTGATGATACGAGTATAGGTAAAAATCAAAGGCATTGGTGTAATGGGTTTTGAAAAACAAGACGTGTTGGAAACGGGACCAACTTTTTTGTCCGGTTTAGAGAGAATTCCGGTATTTAGAGGTTCCGGTTTGGAGGGGTTCCACTGCATTCCAAGATCGCCGCAAGACACATCAACACACTCATTTAAAATACGGAATGCTTGTTTCATTGATACCACCTGGCTAAATGTCTGTCTGTACATTTTGGTTTAGATGTATTATCTAACAATTTTCAGAAGACGTTACCATGTTCTGAATTTCTTACTCGTTTAACCCATTACCCCATTCTGTTTCTAGTTTTGAAGGCAGGTGACTACTTAAAGCAGGTTTAAAATAAAGCAGAACACGTTTTAAGACGCATTCTGCTTTACTTTCAGCCTGCTATAAGCTACCATCTGCTGAAAAATGTATTATGATACTTATTAGTTACTGTCATGGTCATTTGGAACTATTTTGTTTAGTGAAGGAATGTATTAGAGGCGTAAAAAGGTATCTTTTATGGGGTAATCGGTTAAACGAATCTAAATGCAAATGCAATTTACAAAGGAATATAGAAAGAGACCGCTTTTTGGAAATATTGCCAATCAATTTTTATCTGAGTGTCATGTGCAGTTTCAAACCTGAGCTGAGAGTAGGTTCAATGGTTAGAAAGCGTTTGATTGGTCAAATCTGACCAATCAACATCTACAGATTGGTCTCAGACTCATTTTGAACGCTTTATAACAATGGGGCCAGTTTTAAAAGCAGCAAAATACCTTATTTATTTTAATGGTCGATCAAAACAAGTTTGACATGTTTATGTGACTGTGTTCGGAAGTTAAACGATAATTGATGTTCAGGTAATATATCTATAGACTTTAATTTAGACATATTTTATTCAATACAGTAAAACCTCTCTATAACAACCACTAAAGTGTGATACTTTATTAGGTGTTTTCGACAGGTGACTGCTTAAAGCATGGTGACAGTAAAACAGAAAGGTCCTTTAGGAGCTTTCTGTTTTACTGTTACCTTGCTTTAAGCTGTCACCTGTCATTTATACAATCAATTAGCCCACGTTTTAGAGGCCGTTATACAGAGGTTTTACTATTAATCTATAGATGTTTTAAAGATACACCAAAGGCGACGTAGAAAATCAATCGTCGGAAATAGCTAAATGTGCGACATTTCTAGACTCAAACTATATTCCTCTGGGGGTAAGGAAGTGGTCATCAAATGAGGAAAAGTTAAAATATAAAGTCAGTTCGACTCATCCACTGGAGAGGTAACTATTTCATATTTAAATCTGTTATTTGATTTTACATTAGCTATTAAAGATTTTATATTAGTAAGTCAATTTTAAACCCTTTCATGATCAAATTTATCGTGAGGTTTTTACCCCTTCACCGCCATATTGTCGTCTGCTTCAATATTTATGCCTTCAATATCGTTTCAAAGTAAGATGTTTAGGCAGTACAACTGACGTAATTTCGAAGCAATTAACAAACAGTTTTATTCTGATCAGACGCCGCGTTACGCACTCACTACTTTCATTGAAAACAGACACGTTTTATTGTCACCTTAACACTTTAGGCTACTTTGAATCTTAAAAGAATGCTGCTAACTGCTTGTCCGCTTTGTTTTATACATTTACCTATGCAGTCGAACTTCGATATCTCGAACTCGCTTGACTCGAAACATTCGATATTTCGAAACATGGATTTGTGACTGTCTTATTTCAATCTCAGTTTAGGTGAACAAACGCGTGTTTCAAAGTTATAACGCGGCTTAGCCGCGTTTTAACTTTGAAATACGAGTATGTTCCACTTAACCATTATCGAGATATCGAAGTTCGACTGTATATGTAAACGACGGTCCTGAAAATGTTCGGTCACAAATGGTATTTTCGTCGAACGATTATCATCTGTGATACGTTATTGAAAATAACTTTCGGTTGCGGATACAGTGATGTATACGAGCGTATATTGAGAACATCGCGTTGATTATTTGTCCAAAATAGAAGATAATTTGGATACAGTCATAGGTACAGGCCATAATTGCCCTCCGATCAGGGACTTCACTGTTTGTCATTTTGGAATGTATTACAAAAAACAACCCCAAATAGTTTAAAATGGACCAGCCTTTATTGCAAACTTGGATTGTCCATTGGAAGTTTCAGGGGACAATTAGTTAAAGGTAGTAGCCGGTTACTGGGAGGTGTAAAATTTTGCAGTAGCCAAACCAACTAAAACAGTAACTTACTGAAAAGAACAATCAATTAAAATTCGAAAAGTCTTTTGGATGCTTTCATTTTGCAATTAAAAATTTAATGGTAGAATATCGTTGTTTCATGGCATATTGATTAACAAAAAGACTGGCAAAATTGCATGGAATCTGGCCATACCGACATTGGCTGTTATTGTTTCAGATTGGACTGAACTTTGGTAGAAAACAGGGAACTGAAGGACAAAACGTCTATGAATTCCCGACAGCTACTGCTTGTGGGGTTTGTATTCCTGCTGGCCCTGGAAACTACATCCGGTCAATGGCAAAGAGGCGGACGAAACCGAGAACGAAACCGAGGACGCACCCGGCCCCGGATCCGGATTCGCCCTCGTCCCCAAGGAGGTCTGTATTGTAATATTAAGGATTTTCTTCAGCGGAGCTGAATTATATTTATTTGGACCAACATTTTTACATTTTCAGCTAATGATAAATGATCAGAAACCGACTAGATTTAACGATACCTCCTTACAGGCAAGGGGCCAAGCTGGTCTATGTACTCTAACAAGTTAACTGGAGATGAAATGTTAGTGCAAAATTGAGTGACACAGACTGTTACAGACACTATTGCGATGGATTCGTGTTTCTTTTTTTAAATCTAAAATAATCATGTGAAATATAGTTTGTTTTGAGTAGGGGTGTAACAGTATGGTGAAAATCGTTTTGCAATATATTGCAATACAGAAGCACCGTATTGCAATATATTGCAATATATTGTGGCAACTTGTACAAGAGAGTCCAAATTAACATAGACATTTGCTGTGAATGTTATAATTGTCACAACATTAAATTCAAATCAACAGGACATACCCTCTTGTATGTGCTCAAATGATATAAAGAATATTGCCATACGCAAAACCCGTATTGCAAATAGGTGTATTGCAATATAACAATATATTGCCGTATTGTAACACCCCTAGTTTTGAGTGAAGCTTGTTATGTAGAACAGTAGATTAATGTGAGAATCTCCAATCAGAAGGATAAGGTTGAAATTAATGTTTAGCATTTTTTTGTAGATAAAAGTTGTTTTAGTAGCTGTCCTATATTTAACATAAAAATAATGTAATTGTATGTTTTGCTTTTTTAACCAAGGTATTACAAATCTGTGAAAAACCTCAATTTCATACACTTTGCATACCCGTCTACAGCATTATATACATCAACCATGCACTCCCCTGAATATCTATTTTAAAGATATTTCTTCTATACTTTAAATAAAATGTAGCCAAAATTGTATATACTTTAAAAAGAAGAAACATCTTTAAAAATGACATTCAGGGGAGTGCGTGGTGGAAGTAATAAAATGATCATCAAGACGCCCTAGGATCGAAGGATCGAAACAATTTTATCGTCTGCTTTAACCCATTGTATGCTAGGTAATATTTGGCGGCCATTTTAAAATGTCGTCTCAGTGTTGTTATACTTTCTGGTCCTTTGGAATCATTGATTTCAGCGCATTTACAGTTGAAGGTTGAATTCCGCTTAAGCCGGTGCTAGGGGGCGTGAGCACTGTTGCACCTTTCAGTATTGCTCATGAACAGACTCAATTAAACCGAGTCTGCAATTTTCAGTATTTGCTTTGTTTTCTGTGCTTTCAAAGGATCTCCTCTTATTCAGATTTATATAATTCACAACAGCAGATGTTAAGTGCTTGTGTGGCGGCTGTAAAAAGTCGCCCCATACTTCATTCTCAGTGTTGTTATACTTTCTGGTCCTTTGGAATCATTGATTTCAGCGCATTTACAGTTGAAGGTTGAATTCCGCTTAAGCCGGTGCTAGGGGGCGTGAGCACTGTTGCACCTTTCAGTATTGCTCATGAACAGACTCAATTAAACCGAGTCTGCAATTTTCAGTATTTGCTTTGTTTTCTGTGCTTTCAAAGGATCTCCTCTTATTCAGATTTTTATAACTCAAATATTTGCAAAAGATTTTAGCAGTTTCTGATAGAATATTGAGTTAGCTGCAAACAGTTTTGATCTCAGATCAGGCCCCACAATGTGGGGCCTGATCTGAGATCAAAACTGTTTGCCTAGCGGTACACCTAAAAGTGTATCCCGCATAAAATGGTTTAAAATAGTTATTTCAAAGTAAGAGTAAAAGCAATTAGACCGAAGAAATACCGATACCAGTCACGGTCATAAAGCTAACATGTAACGCGGCGTTTGACCAGGAATTATTCCGCTAACGGAAAGTCGAGTTCCATTGCCTGTGGCGGTGGAAGTATTAATGAAAAGTAGAAGACCGTATCGAATGTACCAATATAACTACTTTTCATTGTGCATGTACATACATATACAAGGTTGTTTTTGAACTCCTGATAACATTTGCAAACAGCTAGGAGCTAAAAGAGACGCCAAGTAACTTCGAAATATACACTACATGTACTCTGATAAGATGACTCCTGTAGGATTAAACTAGTGGCATAGGACACGTGTATTCTTCACAGGAACACTGTTTGTAAAAGTCGCGTAAACGAGTCACTATGGATTAATAGATTAATTATTTTACAGGTGACAGGTGCGAGCCTGTCGTGAGATGGTCGTCGTGTGTTGATCAGCAGACGGTCGTAACCCAGACTGCAAGACGAGGCCGGAACCAGCAGTGCCCTGCTCTCGCAGACCCCCAGCAGGTGCCCTGTCTGTCGTCTGTTCAACTACGTGAGTATAGTTATACAGTGGAAAATATATCATATTACCCTTTCCAACATTATTAGTTTAAACATATTTATTTCCAGAAGTACATTTTATAACATTTATACATGCTAACGTAAATTAAAGGAAAAGGATTGAAACGAAAGAATAAACTTATTGAGTTTCTCTCCTTGCTTATTTGCTGAACAGTTAGTCTTATGTTCAGCATAATTCATGCTGTGTATATTATGTTAGTGTTGTTTGTGGACCATAATGAAAGTTGGTTGTTGATACTGTATCGTGCAAACCGAGTGACCCAGCAACAACAAAACCCGTCGGTGCAAAGCTTAAGCTTACACCAAGAGATGTTTGTTGTGCTATATAATTGACTCTACTTCCCAACATACAATGGTTTGGGAAGCCTCATTTGCATATACCAACGTACTACGTACGTTACATAACTCTCCCCTCCTAGAAGTCTCGTCCCGAGACTTGGACCCTGGGAGAACCGTGGGTAAGGCAACTCCGGTCTGGCAGTTGTCATTATCCCACCGCTGCCACCATTTGTAACGTGCAAACCGAGTGACCCAGCAACAACAAACCCCGTCGGTGCAAAGCTAAAGCTTACACCAAGAGATGTTTGTTGTGCTATATAATTGACTCTACTTCCCAACATACAACGGTTTGGGAAGCCTCATTTGCATATACCAACGTACTACGTACGTTACAATACCAAATATGCAATCCACATAAAATAAAGTTGTTATTATTATTTTTATTATTACTCTACAAATTTCTAACTGGTCATTTGAATCTGAGTGGCAACCATTATTAAGAGTCTGATCAGATGCTGGATTACCCAGGGTTGCCATAAGTTGATCATAAAAATCCTAAGATTTTCAAATTTTTCAGACGCAATTTTACTAATCGTACCTTTACCCTATACATGTAGTCTGTTTCTTGTTACACATGACTGCTTAAAACAGGCTGAAAGTAAAGCAGAATGCGCCTTAAGGAGCATTCTGCTTTACTTTCAACCTGTTTTAAGCTACCATATGCTAGGATAAAAATCCGAAGACTTAGGAAAAATCCGGAGAAATGGCAGCCCTGATTACCCGGTGTCGGGTCTGACTCCAAGCTGGGTTTCAATGGAAAACTTGTTTCAGCATAAAATCCTGAACGAGCTCAATACTTTTTAAAATGCATTTTCTTCATTAAATAAACTTAATTAATTAATTGATTTATTTATTCAATTCGCAACCCTATGTGGTAACATTTCGTTTTTACAAACATTTTATTGGAATGAAGATTGATAATTTTAATCGTGAAAAAGACACAATGTATATGCATCATGCATCGATTTGATGACCCACGTCCTAATAGTATTTGTTTCGGTTGATTTTCTCGTTACAGTAACAAGTGACTGCAGTTATATGGTGCAGTATGACTTCGTTCCCTGTACTCGCCGCCAGAACAGGTATAGAATCGAAGTCACCTCTGATGACTGCCCGGCCAATCAAGTTAGGTTTCGACCCAGGTGTACCAGGGGAATAGTTAGTGATGTTGACATCGTGACAAGAGCCCGGGAAGCGGGCAAAGACCCGGAGAATCAGAGACGATTTTCACAACAGAGACAGAGAGGTAGCACATGTAGTTGACCCTTTTCACTCCCAAATTTTCCGCGAGTTTTTTACCCCTTCACCGTTTCATGGTCGTCTGCCTCAATTTTGTTGTTTGCAAGATCGTTTCAAATTAAGATTCAATGTAGTATGACTCAAAACATATCGATACGATTGCCCAACAGTTTTGATCTTGATCAGACGCCGCGTTATGCGGCGTCTGATCGGAATCCAAACTGTTTGGCAACGCGCTTTTAAGCGTCATTGAGAGTGAAAGGGTAAACACATAAATATGTTTCTTTACGCTTTTGGTTTTTTCCTACATAGAAGAAATAGTTAAACTATATTCATTCATGAACATGTACCACAAAATATTTTCAATAAACTAGATCTAGCAGATGATAGCTCAAAACATGCGGAAAGTAAAGCAGACAGCTCCTCGTGAAACACTATGTTTTACTTTCAGTTCACTTTAAGCAACCACATGTCTTCAACAATGAAAATAACGTGGAATGGGTTACTCAAATATAATCAAACAGAAAGCATAATTATTAGAAGCCCCATTCAGGGGGATTCCTCAGTGCTGAGATTGAAAGAAGCCATTTTCTTAGAAGGAACTTTGGCTTATGGCGAAACGGTGAAAAAATGGGAGCAATTTTATACAACCAGTCAAAAATGAATTGTCTGCGCATGCTTGAAATTGGGTTTCATAAATTTTCGCAGCAACTGGACGAAAAAAAAATTCGGTTAGGAATAAAACTCGTACCGGAACTTATCACTTCGGATTGGAATAAAACTCATACCTAAACGTATCCCTTCACAATAGCAGATGATATTAAATGTTTGTGTTGCGTCTGTAATCTAAGGCGCCTACAACCACTAAAATAACGCAAATTGATTGTATGAAGGACAGGTGGCAGCTTAAAAGCAAAGATAAGGTAAAACAGAAACCTCTTACAGGAACTTTCTGTGTACGTGTTCTTTCACTTTTACAAAGCAGCATTGTCTTAAGCAGCCACCTATATAAAACACCAACACATTAACGCAAGTTATTGGTCGCGAATTTAGAGGTTTCATCGAACTTAAAATATCTTCTCAACTGCCTCAAGCATACTTTTTACCTATATTCTTCTTTTCTCCAACACAGCATACATGTAGTTTTTGTTTCCTATCATATATTCATGTACCTTTCATCAAAATTGCTCGACTTCCCTGGCTTCATTTATTTTTCAAAGAAGCCAACTTGTAGTTATTTTGTTCAACTGAGATTCCGGCCTGGGTATTTTGGACTTAGACGTTTTGGCCACTTTAGGTTTCGACCTGATTATTTTGCCTAGGAGGTTTTAGCCAACTGTGGTTTCGTCTTGGACATTTTGGACACCAGGGGCCTGTTTCATAAAACTTCTTACGACAAATGTTGTCGTAAGTCAGATTATAAAAGTACCATTTATATTTTATTTCTCAACCCAATCCTGTGTTGTAACATCTCTTTGGAATCGCATTGAAAAGACGATTCCAAAGAGATGTCACAAGGCAGGATTAGATAGGGAAATAAGAAATTAAATGTATTTTAAAGTTTTGACTTACGACCGTTTTTGTCGTACAAAGTTTAACGAAACGGGCCCAGACGTTTCTATTTGGATATTTTGGGTAGTACGTAGCGGCTAGCTTAAATATCAGCCATTTGACATATAATTCCATTTTTGTTGTTCTTTGGTTGAAATTTATATACATGTATAAAATAGCAATCGCTATCAAATGAAACATCTCTAAACCGGGCACCGTCGAAAATGATTTCTTTCGGTCTTTAACCAAGCCATGCTAAGTGTATGGACTCTTCCATGCTTTATGAAAATTGATGAGTCCATTTTGTTGTAATTAAGATCAGACGCCGCATTATGCGGCGTCTGATCAGAGTCTACACCGTTTGTGTGCCCCTTTTATGGGATGCTTAGTTCAACTGGATTAAACCATTATTCAACAGGCGACAGTTTGATACATGATAAAAGTAAGACAGAAAACACCTTTTTGAGAGAATTTTGTCTGTCTTTTAATTCTGTATTAAGCAGCCACGTGTCATTTTGATGTACTTGTGCCTTCTTTGCCATAGAATGTGCGTTTTAACCCATTCGTGATCAACTTTATCGTGAGTTTTTTACCCCTTCACCGCCATATTGTCGCCTACGTCAATAGAACTGCCTGCCAATATCGTTCCAAAGTTACATTAAAGGTAGTATAACTGACGTAATTTCAAAACAAGTGGCAAACAGTTTCGATCCTGATCAGACGTCGCGTTACGCGGCGTCTGATCAGGGTCAAAACTGTTTGCAAATGCAACAATAGAGATTGTTCTCTTGCTCTTGCCCTTGCCCCAAGGTACGAATCAATTGCTCTAAATTAATGGATTAGATTACTATACATAATGTTTGCAAAATGTGCTTTATGACGTCATTGAGAATGAAAGAGTTACGACGCACTTTGTTTTACAGGACGAAATAGGAACCCGGATGAACACTTTTCACAACAGCAAGAAGAGCCGGAAGATGATGACACACTGGACTTAAACATCGATGAATTGTTGGGCTTGCAGTCCTTGGACGATAACGAACCACTGGACTTTTCCTTAGGGGGCTGGCAAGGGGCCACTGCTCCCGAATACAGTAGCCCAGAACAAAAAGGCGGGCGCAGGAGACGACACAAGGGTCGCAAACCGGAAGTCCCAGAAGTCCAAGAATCATTCGACGATTTTTTACTTTTTATAAACGACATGGAACAAATGTGGGAAGAAGAAAAACAAGGGGGAAACCCAATATAAATAGGTATAAATAAACCGTCTGACTTAATTGGCCGCATTTAATCTTATACAGTGGGAATATGTTATTGTTTCTCGTTGAAAACGAAAGTAAACGCAAAGAAATTTAGTATAATGTAGAAAAATGGCAGCTTTTTTTAAAAATTTAACGAATTATTTCTATCTGAGTTACAAACAGTTTTGGGGTCTTATTCGAGTATTATGTTTGTGCAATGTTTGAATGCTGTTTTAGTCGGGCACGGCAGTGTTCGGAATACCTAAATGTAACCTGAATTCAACACGGCACTGGTATTTGTCACAATAAAAGTAAAGGCACCTAGTCTCGTCGTGATATATTTTGGACGTTTTCCCGCGGTAATGACGTGACGTCATGCAGTAATTCGTTATCTTTTTTTTTTAAATTTTCTAACGTTATTCCTATTTAGCCCTTAAATATCATATACTTTTTAATCATTTTGTTACCTGTCATTTCCCCATTATTCTGTCTTGTTTCGTGTAATGTATCTTGTGTGCCAGATGGTGGATCGGTAAATATGCGTTAGCTGATGTTTATAAGATCTATCAATTTTCTTGCAATTTATCTCATTAATAAAGAAGAATTTTAGTCGGTAATCATGCTTCCCGCTTATAGGAAGGAATACATCGGTTAAGAACTTATTTTTGAAAAATCCGTCAAATGTTTGCTGTCAAAGTTCTAAAGATTAATTCGCGAATGAAAAATACATATGCCCTGCCTCCTTTGCGAAACGTATCCACAAATCCTGCCTTCTTGAGCAATTGCATCTTTGCGAATTAAAAGGCATATTTTTCAATTGAATTGAATGGGGCGAATGTTAACCCTTAGCCCGCCAAATAAATTGTCGTCTGCTATATTTCTCGTCTGCTTCAAGTTTCAAAGTGCTTCAAAGTTGCTCAAAATTGCTGAAAATGTTGTCCGAGTGTCAAACAGCTTGGATCCGGATGAGACGCCGAGTTACTCGGCGTCTCATATGGATCCAAGCTGTTTGCATATGGAGCTATAGTCGTGAGTGGCAGGCTAAGGGTTAATACTTGTATAATCTACATACAGTCGGTAAATAGGCACACACATAGGCGCAGTCTGTGCATTTCTTCGATTTTGTGTTATGCATCCTAAATAATGAGCGATGTATGCATTCGCTTGGAACGATTGAAGGAAACCAGAAATGTCCATAGCTGCTAATATATTTATGTTCATCATACTTGATTACATCTGTCTTAATCCTTATCTTGCTGAATTGTCTTCTGCTTCAAATAGTCTTTTCGCGATTTTTATATTATTATACTTAATTTTATTATTTCTTATACTAAAGAAAAGTTGAATATGAGTGACAGACAGTTTGGATCCAGAACAGACACCGCGTTACGGGGCGTCTGATCTGAATCCAAACTGTACATGTATGCAAATGTAAGCCAGATCGCACTTAGCACGATAAGGGTTTAACGCCATTAGCAAGTATTCCATTGAGTTGACAAATGAGCTGATTTTACTGTAGCTGCATGTTTAATTAGAAGATGGCAGCTGGCTAAATTTGCAAATTTGCATAAACCAAAATTAATATGCAAATGGTGCTACAGTAGACTTATAGCCTACTAATTCAATATTAATATAAAGGATCGCTTCTACAGTGGCAAATATTAGGCTAAATAGCCCTTTTGTTGCAAGACGTCTACAGTCGATTTTGAAGACGTCCAACTCGGGGGGGGGGGGGGGGGGGGGGTCCTGGATCGAAACTTTTTGACATCGCTTCGATATTTCTTCAGTGATTTTGACTAAGATGGAGGAGGATATCCTCCATTTTGCCTCAAGTCAAGACAGATACTCAAATCTTGACCAATCAAAACCCAAATAACGAACTCAGACTCAACCCAAACGCTTTATAAACATGTACCCAGTTGAGTCTGAGATCGTTCTCAAGCATGGGATTGATCAAATTTAAGCAAAAGCTTTGAGAATCTTTCAGATTTGAGCAGAACGATCTCAGACTCAACTGAAATGCTTTAATCCTTGAAAGAATATCGTCTGAAGTCAAGACCCGAATGGTATAAACATTTTAGATTAGTCTGAGATCGTTTTCAAGCATTTGATTGGCCATGTTTGAGCAAAAAGCTCAAATCTGACCAATCAAATGCTTGAGAAAGATATTAACTTAACTCAAATATTCTTTAGAGTATTGGGCAAAGCTTGGAAACAAAGGTACTGACCATAGTGTTACAGCAGGGGATACTATGCCGATGAAAGAGATTAAAGCAGACAACAAATCTTACATTAAGACTATTGTGCCAAATGGACTGATCCATGCTTATATTTTGGATATGTCCATTTTTGATATAAGGAGTGCCTGGTCGAAATTTTCAGTTTTCGTTATTTTGATTTATATTAAAACTCCTGCGGCGTCAGATCAGAGTGTACACTGTTTGCTTATGTCCCATTGATAGGACGCTGACCACATGGTCAGTACTTTTGTTCCAAGCTAGATACACTTACATATAAACACTTACATACTGACAATATAAATTTATATACTGATTTTATTGACTAGATACACTTCCATACAAACACTAACATACTGACAACATAGATTTATATAGTGATTTTACTTGTTTTCACACAAAGAACGGAATCTAATGAGTAGTCGTACTATAGGATTTAGTAGAGGCAAATGTATTTCAGTATTTCATATACTCTCCTTATCTGGAGCGTTGACATCATATTTGTTATGCCCCAAATTGGCAATAGTTTAAATTTCAAATATGAATGAATCCTTCTCAAAATACTCGCAGATGTATACTCTCCGCAATTCACAGCCTATATCAACCCAGGAGAAGTTGAACGATGCATTGAGTTCCATGCAGTTTCTTGTGCCGTCCGGATCGGGAGGCCTTCCGGGAGCCCAGAATAAGTTATCATCAGGAATCGCACTGCCGTTGTCATATGTCCATACCATATGGTGTTTGCGTGCTTGTATCCATACGTTTTGATCAAATGCTAACCGAAAAAATATGAAAATAGAAGCCATGCAACAAGTTATGTGTAATTATAACATACATATAATATCAAGGCGTACATGTATTGAAAATAGTTGTTAAAGCTTACAGTTTGGACTTCAACCATCTAACTTTCAATGTCGCCCTAACAGTTTGGGTCCTGATCAGACGCCGCGTAACGCGGGGTCTGATCAGGACCCAAACTGTTTGACACTGTTTGACACTCTTATAGATATTGATTTTTTAAGACATACAAACTTAAATCTAACTTCGAAACGTGTCTTGCAGACAAAAATAATGAAGCAGACGACAATAAAGCGGTGAAGGGGTACAAATCTCCAGAATAATTTGATCATGAAAGGGTTAAGCAATCTGACAAAGAAATGACATTTCTACTATAAACGGAATATGAAAACTGAAGACATGCAACAAATTACGTTTCACTATACTGGATACAACCAGGCATAAATGGATTTTGAAAAGTAGTTAAAACTGACATAGTATACTTTAACCCATTCACTGCCAAGTTTTATCGTCTGGTTTAACTCTTTCCTCCCTGAAACTTTAAATGGACAATTCCAGTTTCCATTTTAGTCTAGTCCATTTATGACTTTTAAGGGTTGTTTTTGTCAATGTTTGGCATTGTGACAAACAGTGAAGACCCTGATCAGAGGGCTCCTTTCGGAGCCCTCTGATCTGGGTCTTCGCTGTTTGCATAAGACACGTGTACTTTTCACATGTACTCTATTTGAAAAGGACGCCTATAGGCGGGACTACGGTTCAAAGAGTTGAGCCTTTCATCGCCAAAATATCATCTGCAATATGTTTTAAAGTTACATTTAGGGAACTTTAAATCAAGACATATCAATACCGATATCAAACAGTCTGAGGCGGCGTCTGATCTTGATCCAAACTGTTTGCAACGTACGTCGCATTTTGTCGCCATTGGAAGTAAAAGAGTTAAGCATTTTGACCTAAAAATCGCAACATGAACTAGATTCGAACTTAGATCAAAATTGTTTGACACTTGTTATATTCTAACAGCATACCACAATGCTCCCTCCCTACAGCGGTCCTTCCAACACTATATATGCATAGGTCAGTACATGGTGGGGACATAAAATCATAAACACTTACCAATGCTGTTCAGATAGTCTCTAATGATCTCCTGTTTTAGCCCGGGGCATAAGGTCGATATTTTGCCAAAATACTTCAAATAATGATGCAAGCAAGGGACTTTCTACAATAAGTGTTTAGACATATCTTATCCTAAAAAACCCGTTAGCCACTTCAATTTCCCTGGCAGATTCAAGATGGCGGCCATTTTCAAAATGGCTGCCATTTCAAGTTTGCATAAGTTATGGCGTTATTGCCAGTCTAATGTTAATACAAAAAGGCACGCAAAACTAACACTTATGAGATATAAAATATAAATCATCCATTTTGGATAGCGGAATATTGCTAATTATTCAAGATGGCCGCCAAAAATTCAAAATGGCGGCCATTTTCACTCTGTTTTCATTGTTATAAGAGCACATGTATTTCTGAAGGATTATTCAACTACATTTCCACGTATTGTGTGTTCATTGTTCTGTCCTTTTACTATGTAAAGCTATTAAAGTATATACATTTGTTTTATGCATGATTCCGATACAATTTTATCGTTAAAAATTCTTGTAACACTAAGATCTTTCATTTTGTAACATTGCTTTTTTATCTAAAATAGACTTGTCGGATTGTGGGGAAATAACATTCCTTGAGGCATATTTAGGAAAAAATAACAAATCACCTTTTTGCCATAATGTAGGCGTGCTAAATCCATTTCTATTGTCTTTCACTCTCCCCCACGAGACTGAAAGCCCAAAAATGGTAAAAAACAAAATGGCCGCCAAAACACTTATTTTCGTTATTTCCGATCTTTCGGGGGATCAAATACACATAGTATTTACTTCTCCTAAACCACATTGCTGATTACAACCATACGTTACAGAAACATTCTTTGGGCTAATTTCTTTCAAAGGATTGATTCAATAAAGAGCTCTGATTGCCATGGCAACCGATGTGAAACACTGGGAAAATCTTTAAAATATTTTCTTGTAAAAATACCAGACACAGAGGTTAGATATTTGATATATTGTATTTACTAGCGGATCTCAATCAAGTTTATTCATATCATATTCTTGCATCTAAATTGTAATGGGGTAACAATACGCTGAAAGCCATATTACATTATATTGCAATATGCAGAAACTGTATTGCAACATATAGCAATAAACTAGCGTCCTTCAAAATGTGTGTTACTTTGGCATTTTCTTGAAATCTACATGTAAGATTTTTGTCTTAATACATCATTTTAAAGGCCAATTTCGTGCGGATTTGACAATTTATCATGCAAGTCAATATTCTTATTTTACACGGTCTAAATTTGGTGGAAATAACACAACACGAATGACACTGCAACCATGCATGTTATAGAATTTGAAACTACTATTGTGATGCATTGAAGGGACAAATATAGTTTTATATTTTAATGTGTCAACATTAATGTTGGTTTGTTGTAATGCGAACGTTTTCAAAACAAAGTTATCAAATTTAGTACAGTTTGTCGATGAATATTTTATTCATATACATTTTATAGGTGATAGATTAACAACTTAGTTATTGAGAAATATAAAATATTTTAGTGTGTTGAAATTGAAAAATAAATCACTTATTCGTAAACAAGTTGATATAACAATAAACAAATGTAAGATATTTTTTGCAGTTTTCAAGTTATATTATACTTTTAAATATAATCTTTAATCTTACAATAAAAGTAGGTGAAACACACATCTCAAAGTTATTAATGCTATTCAATTCAATGTATTAAGTGTTGGTGGCCTAAAACATAAGTAAAGTTCCAATAAGCTATTTCGACATTTAAAAGTGATATGGCACTTTTTCTAAGCTATATGATATAAAAATATTATTAAATTCTGTACCAAATATGACCAGTGCCTATGACTGTCAAACATTGATGCCAATTTTCCACAACGAAGAGAACTGTTGTTGTCAAGTTATTATGCATCGATGTATCCGCAAGAAAACGATGTCTCACACATGCTTATTATACATGTATGCAAAAGTAAAATAATTTTGGAATGACCCTCGTAAGTAAACAGGCCCTGCCTCGGAGTCAATAGCTTTACATAGACTTATCGCATATAGAAAAAAAATGCCTCACAAAATTCATAAAGCCCAAATATTTGATGTAAAGCAAAGCATAGTAGACCTCTACACAGTTTGTTAAAAGCATTGTAGTCCGGGGGTAGTAAATAATCCCACCAATAGGTCACTAGCTTTACATAGATTTAAAAAGGAAACTTAAAGAAATCTTATCTAAACCTTATAGCCAAAAGCTTCATTTTTTTAGTGCACTAGATATTTCGCCTAGAAGACCTCTATCAACTTTGTTAAAATCATAGCCCTGAGACCTATGTCATCTTGATGGTCGAGGTCAATCTTGTCACTTTCTAAAGCAATGACGTATGCGCACTCTTTGCTTGCTCATGGTGGGTGACTTGCGCTAGATTCTTCATCGTACTCTGTGCATAATCGGCTGACTTCGGGCCTGCCATAATTCAGTGTCTTTGAGCTGAAGGTCTTCTGTGATGCAAAGTGCACCCCTATTGCCTTTGATGATTGCATTCGCCTGTTCGTCAGCTTGGTCTATTACAAGGGTTGAGAATTGTCTCATTAAGGTAGTTGTGGTCTTAGTGTTACCAATAATTCATGCTCCTTATTCTTCTATTTATTTATCAATTCTTGGCTTTTAACTGGACCAGCATGGTTGAATCAACACTTAAGTTTCATCGCTACGTTTCCATTTCAGAAATTCATGAAACACTTCTGTTGATAGCTGCATGGTGCATTTTATTCACATATATGTTTCTCCTTTGAGCATAGTTTGTGTGACTAAACTGCTTAAACAAGAGGACCGTAACCCCCATATATCGCTCACCAGTGTCATGGATTTTGACACAATAGCCGCTGGCGCTGAGTCGCTATAACAATACCCAGCCGGAGACAAATATGTTGTATGATGTTAGGATGGAATTGTTATAGAAAGGTGTAAATTGTGCTGTATGGGCAAAAGTGGTAATCATTGTTGTAAGGAGGGGGTCGTTGTAAGGGGGGCTACTGTAGGGAGACATTAAAGCTTTAGGATGTTGACATTAATAATCTTTTAAGTATTCAAATAAAAGTCTATATAAACCAATAAAACTATAGATACTAAATTCTAAAACTAGCGCTATGATTTTAACAAAGTTGATAGATGTCTTCAAGGCGATACTCTACAATATAAAACGAAGTTAAAAGGTTTTTGATAAGATTTTATATAGTTTCCTATTTAAATATATGCAAAGTTAGTGACCCATGGGCGAGTAGATTTATTACTCCAGGGCTATAATGCTTTTAACAACTGGGTATAGGTCTACTTCGTTATACTTTACATCAAATACCTAACTTTGGGCTTATCCTAATATACGATATGTCTATGTAAGGCTGTTAATCCCGGCGCTGGACAAATTTCCTTATATTGCAATACAGTTTCTCCGTAATGCAATATATTGCAATATGGTTTTCAGCGTATTTTACACCACAATAATCTTGATGAAGGAATATGATATGAATAAACTTGATTGAGGCCTGCTTGGTATTACTATACATAAAATATCTAAGTTCCGAACTTTGTGGATAATTTTTTTTAAATTGTGCAATTTTTTTACTGTTGTCGCCATGGTAACCAGCGTTCTTTATTGAATCAATTCGTTAAAAGAGATTGGCCTTAAGAATGTCCATCTAGAGTTTCGTTGTAATCAGCCATGTGGTTTAGGAGAAGCAGATGTAATATGTGTCTTTGATTCCCGAAAGATTGTATATAATAACGAAAATAATTGTTTTGGCGGCCATTTTGTTGTTTTTGTTCATCATTGTTTGGCTGTTAGCTTCATGGGAGAATGTGACAGATAGTAGAAAAAGATTCAGCACACCTTAATAGTGGTAAAAAGGAGGTATGTCAACTTTCCTTAAAAAAGCCATTTCCCAAAAGTCCGGCAAGACTATTTTAGAAATAAATCAATGTTTCAAAATAAAATAATGTGAAGGAATTTCGTAAGTATCTTCGTGTTATATGGTAGTATGGACGTGGAAATCATTAAACAAATGTATAGACTTTAATAACTTGAAACAGCAGTATAAGAATAGAAAGTTTACACATGGCCCAAGGAAAAGTTGTTTAAAAATCCTTCAAAATTACATGTGGTTAAAGTACAATTGAAAAAAGTGAAAATGGCCGCCATTTTGAATTTTTGGTCACCATCTTGAATAATTAGTAATATTTCGTAATCCACAATTGATGATTTTCATTTTACATCTCATACTTGTTAGTTTTGTGTGACTTTTCGAACTGGCAAGAAAATAACCATTACAAAATAACTTATTCAAAATGGAAATGGCGGCCATTTGGAAAATGGCCGCCATCTTGAATCTGCCAGGGAAATTGAAGTGGCTAACGGCTTTTTTCGGTTGGCAATGGTCATGTTAGTAAACCTGCAAAGTGGTTTGCTTGCATCATGAAATGAAGTATTTTTCGACTTATGCCCCGGGCTATTTATCGTAGGTGTCGATTTTTACAAGAGCCCCGTAACTATCGCATACTCTGATTGCATGCAATATTCGGTGTGGCTTATTGGCCAGTCGCCATATCAGCTCTCCAACCTGGACTTATCTCGGAGGTGGACCTGAAATAAACAATTCTTGACCACTTAACTGCCATGATAGGAAGTATGAAACAAAACGAAAATGACAATTCAAACCAGACTCCTTAGATAAAAATGGAATTATCCAATATATCAGCATTGGAGAATCAATTTGGCATACATTGGTTTAATTGAAATGAGAGCACGCGTGCCATGTTTTGGCAGATATATTGTGAGACGGGTTTTGACGTCATAATGCCATTGAAATGGTAATTTAACCCTATACCCCATAGCCTATTTCTAGTTTTGAAGACTTGTAACCCTTTAAAGCAGGTTGAAGGTAAAGCAGAATGCCCATCAATGTACATTCTAATTTACATTCAGTCTTCTTTGGCTACAATATGCTAGGATATACAACATATTTCTTATGATACATTTTCTTGACAGTATAAATTGGAACTATTCATTTCAGGGAAGGTATAAATAAAGGTGTAAAAAGGCGTACTTATGGGGTAATGGGTTTCAGTTAGTACAGGGAAATCCCTATAAACTGGACATGTGTGGGAACAACAAAAAACTTCCGGTTTAGAGGGGTTTCCAGTTTAGAGCGGTTTAATTCATTACCAAATATGGCATGTTTCTAGTATGGTAGATAGCTGACCACTTAAAGCTGGTTGAAAGTAAAGTAGAATGCCTTTTAAGGCGCATTCAGTTTCACTTTCAATCTGCTTTAATCTATTAGCTGCTAGAATGTATAAAAAAATCTTCAGTGTTAAAATAAACCAAAGACGTAAAAATGTGTATTTATGGTGTATTGGGTAAAAATATAGATTCGTTGGAAACGGGATCAAAGTTTTTGTCCGGTTTAGAGAGAATTCCGATATTTAGAGGTTCCGATTTGGAGGGGTTCCACTATATTTCGTTGTACCTAGTCTACAGCGGAACTCCACGGGTGACCAGTTGCCAGTCTCGTCACACTTGATTGTCATGGCCCTGTTGCTGATGTGATTTGAATTGTTGGCGTTGCACGTGTATCGTCGAACTATACCTCTGGTTGTTCCACCAGGAAACAGCGTGGAACCACTCGCCATAGGTGGTTCTTTGCAATCATCTGAACAATGCGTTTGATAAAGATTAACATGATGGATGGATGTATGATTTTGGTTTGTTTTACGGCGCTGTGGCACAAACTAGGTCATGTAGCTTCGAAGAATGATGAGGGATGATGAGATGACATGGTTTCAGGAAGATGATTTCGGCTAATCTCATATGTTTTGAAGCAGCGCATGAGATCAAAACCACTGACTTGCCTTCCATTTAGATAATGACAGAGAGGAAAATCTCGGTAAAAAAACAGAGGCATTTCCTAAAACAATCAAGCCCCTGAACCACGACAAGGTAGGATGGTCTCTGAGGAAAGATTGACATGAAGAAGCTGGACTACGCTTATTAAATATTCTCAAAAATAAACTAAGAAACTACTAGAATTTTTAAGGCTTTGCGAAATTTGCCTTTTTCACAAGATTCATTACAAGAAATTAAAAAAAAAAATGGAATAAAGGTATTCAAGATGTTATTAAGTATTCAGATTTTACAAAATGCTATTTTCCCATAAGACGTGAATTACAAAAACAAAATGAATCGACTGATGCATTATATTTTTGCAATTCTATTCAACTACATGTATACAGTTGATGAAATAGTTTGTCTGACAAAACAGGAAACGTAATCGTTTGAATTTGTAATTAAAGATTTTCTCTAAAAGAAGGGGGGGGGGGGAGGGGAGGGGGGGAGGGGGGGGGGGGGCAGTTAGAAGTTCAGATACAGTTACTTCCCTTGAAAATGAAAAAAAATGTTATTAAAATGCATAATGAGTGATTCATTGACTCGCATTCAAAGTTGTTAATATTGTTTAAACATTATAATCTGCCATGTCGATCTTGGAAATGTTGAAAAACAGAATAAGAGTGATAAGCTTCAACATGTGGCTGATCTGAGTCCAATGTTTGTGTAATGTTTTAATGTTGATTTAGTCGGGCCTGGTAGTGGACTGCATACCGGTATATACTCTTATTTAAGTAATTAATACCGCATTGGTTATATCCAGATATGAACCAATAAGCTCACCGACTTTGATGGCGTAGAACTTTGTTCCTGTCTCGGTACCAAACGTCCATTGACTCGTCGCCGGCGTGCACCTACACCCACAACATTGGCCGGTGTCGGTGGAATAACTGACGCCTTTGCACATGGTCGATAAACCGGCACACAGGTACGCACAATGTACCTCACTCAGTGCCTGTGTTGTAAACTCTTGCTCCTGTGCTGGACACACAGCTTCTCCTGTGTCGCTTGTTTCTATCAGTTCGCTATGGTCGATTTGGAAGGCATACACTCCTCCAATTAACGCCAGTAGAATAAGCCCGCGAATAGTTGGCTTGTGTTCTATAAGTCTAGCGTTGTGTCACTTAATCAAAATACTCTTTAACCGATTTTGTTTAAGAATGAGGAGGCCTAATGAGATCGGAACAAAACCGGTTCTAAACGTACAGCGATCGGCCATTCTCGTCAACTGTCGATCTGTTCCGAACCATGCATGATTCGGAATGAGTCAACAGATGACGAGAATGGCCGATCGTTTCACGTAGAGTTCCGATATTGACCGATCTCATATCACACTAAAAATAATCTACACCATAGTAAAACAGGACCACAAAATCTATGTGCAGAATTAAACAATAACCATTAACCCTCCTCCGAATAACTTAAACTCTTTCACACAATAACACTACATTGGGTTTTTTAATGTTCCTGATTGCTGTAGCAAACCCAAATATGGTTAATCTGCTTGAGTTGTAAAGGCATCGACAATATATTTATACGGTTTTGGAACCAATGCATAATTATCAATTTACAGAAAACTGGTCATTACAGCACTTGTCTTTTATACCATTTCTGAAAAAGTCCCTAAAACATGAATAGATGCAGAAGAGAGAATGTTATTCTTGTCCACTAAACGCGTTTATGCTTAAATCATTTTCTCCAATAGAAGCGCCTTTTAGCGAATTTTAATTATTCCCCGAGTGAAGAAAATAGTTTCAATTTTGAGTCATAAAAATGAACCTTGGGCAATATTTTCTAAGTCCTAGTTGTTGATAGCTTAAAGCAGGCTGAAAGTAAAACAGAATGCGTCTACAGACGCATTCTGCTTTACTTTCAACCTGCTTTAAGTGGCCACCTTTTTTCAAAACTAGAAACAGACTATAGGATTTAACCGGAAAGATTTACACCCTCCCTCCCCACTGTTACTTTTACGACGGTGTGGAAGTCTTGGAGTCCAAGCCTGAAATGGCACAAATGGTAATTTGAATTCGGTTGAAAACTGCGTCTGGGTTTGATTGCGCATGTCACAAATGAAACCTTTAGTCGATTGTGCATAATGCGACCACGCTTATGGTGAATGCATTCGTCAAGGACACGGAGGAAAATAATCATTTATTTAAAAAGCGGCTTGCTGTATTTGTGTTCATGCTTTCAGATTCTATGTCTTTAGCACTATTACCAAATCTTCTAATGAGTTGGTACTGGATCGGGGTTTACTGTAGTTTCATGTTTAACCCATTTACCATTAGATACGCCATTTTACAACTTTTATATATTCATCATCTGAAGAAATTAGTTCCACTGTTAACAGACATGCATATGCGCCTTGAAATAATTTCTATATTCTCGTAGAAAATAGTGTAAAGCAGGTTGAAAGTAAAGTAGAATGTGCCTTAAGACGCATTCTGCTTTACTCTCAATCTGCATTAAGTGAGCATCCGTCTTCAAAACGAAGAAAAAAGCCTATATGGTACATAAAAAGGGATATAACCGAGTTGACAAATGACCAAAACTGCATAAATTAGATATGCAAATGTTGTGACAGAGATATTAATGTAATATTTAGGGATTGCGTTGAATTTTGCGTGAAGGACCAATTAACAGTGACAACTATTAAACTTTTCATTGGATATATACAATGCAAGACAACTATCAGGTAATGTCAACATTCTGCCCGTTAAACCCTATCGACGAGTATACTCGTCATGTACAAACATTATACCTTTAGAGAGCACACTTGTCCTATGAAAACACTGTAAATCCCGATCCGAGGGTTCCTAAAAGAGTTCTCTGATCAGGGGCTGCACTGTTTTTTATTCTTTGTTTTGCAATGTATGGATGATAACTGTGAAGCAGACGATATCTTAGCAGGTCAATGATAACGGACCTTTCTGTCTGACAGTTGTCTGCATCCATGCCAAGAGTTGTTTATTATTTAAATCGTGATGTCGAGACTGGCTGATGCCCCATATATAGTTCCAGATACGGTGAACGACGTTGAACCTCGATAAATCCTATCAAAACTAACCCGGGTCCATACTTATAAAAGCGTTTGAGTTGAGTCTGATATCGTCCTCAAGCAATTGATTGGTCAGATTTGAGCCTAGGCCCAAATCTGACCAATCAAATGCTTGAGAACGAACTCAGACACAACTCAAACGCTTTATAAGTGTTATCGCCAAATAAAACATGATTATTTTTACCATTTCACTGCCATAATGTGTCGTTTGCTTCAATATTGTTTTCTGCGAGATAATTTTAGAGTTAGATTTAAGGTAGTAAGGTAGTATGACATAAGAAATATCTATACGAGTGTCAAACAGTTTGAATCTTGATCAGACGCTGCGTTATCCGGCGTCTGATATTGATCCAAATTGTTTGCAAAGTTTAGTTCTATTGATTGCGACTTAGGCGATGAAAGTTTTCAAACGACGCTAAGCCATCTTTTTTACTATACGGATATTTTCTGCTTAAGGATGTATTAAACAAAGTATCTGAAACATTTTTTTAGATACAGTGGAGAATGTGTTATTCCTTCCCAATAAACGCGTTTACGCTAAAACTATTATTTCCAGTGCAAACAGTTTGGAGCCAGATCAGACGCCGGGTAACCCGGCGTCTGATCAGGCTCCAAACTGTTTGTCACCATGATAAACATGAAATATCAGAATTGTCCAAAAGTTGTTCTTTTCTACGTTTTAGTGCTTCACGTTTGCGTACGTTTGCGTTTAAACGGGAAACGGAATAACGTTTTCTCCACTGTAGTTGCTTTTTAAGACCTGTGTTAGATGAATGAAAAAAAGAATGATATTGCTGTACACTTTTTGTTTGCACAACCGCCGTTCTTAAATTTAAATATGTTTCTAATTTTAAAATAAAACAAAACAGCGTAACGCGGCGTCTGATCAGGATCCAAATTGTTTGACACTCATTTCAATATATTTCAAGTCAAAATACCTGAAATTTAAAATTTGAGAAATAAATAAAAGCAGACGAAAATTGTATTAAATTGATGACGCCATTGCAGTGAATGGTTAACGGGGAAAGTGGAACGGAGAAAGCGGAACGGGGAAATCTTTGCACTCATATGGAACAAGAAATATCTTTAAAAAAGATATTCAGCGGAATGGGTGGTGGAATTCATGCTGTTGATGGGTGTGCAAAATTGTATGAAATTGGAGGTTTTCAAAGAATTGTAATATCTTGGATTGAAAAGCAAAAAATACACATCCAAGGATATAGCATAACTCTGACTAAAAAACTATAAATGTACAGAAATGCAAAACAATAATATAACCCATATCCTAGCTACTGGTAGGAGATCCTCAGATTAAACTATATTGTTCTATATATCAAACTTCATTCATGGGGAGTTTCTTGAAACAAACTATAACTAGATAAACTGTGCATGCCCATACAGAACAGTCTGCTCTGATTTACAAGTTCTATAACACCTCACTCTTGTAAATAAATGATAAAACAACACAATTGTGTTTAACTCACTTGAGGCCATTTATTATATTGCTATCAATGTATGGTAAATTTGTACAAATAGCTAATAATTTAAATAAATTGGAAGTAAACCATTATTAAACAAAACACCTAGCTACCACTGTCTATCTATAAATAGACATCTGCTAGCATATCTTAAAATAGAAACATGATGTCATCAGCTCAGTATTACACATAATTTTACACTCACATCAGTGCATAAATAAACCAGCCAGGCTACAGTTTCAGGGCTCCAGATAAGAGGGGAGTAAATTGAACAAATCTTACATTTTCTCACTCGTTTCAGCACCAAACCCTATGGTGTTACCACTCATTTTTATCGTCTCGAAGAGACAATTCAAATGAGTTGGAAACCATAGGGTTTAATGCACAAATAAAGTTTTTAAGTTTTGAAATAATTTTCTTATCTGGAGCCCTGGCTACTATCCAATCAGACAATTCAGTTTCAACAGGTGCTCTTAATTCTAAATTTCTGATCAAATATGATTGGTTCAAATGTTTGTCTTAAATAGAAATGTGTGTCTAAATAGATAATTGACAGCTCCGCTGAAAAACGTGAAACAATTGGCAAAGAGTTTGATATTCAAACCCGTCGATATAAAAAAGTGTCGAAAATATTTACTTAAAATTGTGTTTATAATATTGCTCAACTTCGTTGATTGCTTTAACATTGTACCCTAGCGACGAGTTTACTCGTCATTAACAAATTTATATCTATGAAGAGTACAGTGTTCCCTCCCTACAACGGCCCTCCCAACAACGATTCCCTCCTTACAACGTCGTTTGTCGCAGTTCCCTAACAGGACAATTATGTCTAACGCTTTTACTGCTGTAATACCGTCTGCTTAAAGTTTTCGTCTGCTGTTTTTCTCAAAATTACATATTCGACATTTTGACAGAAAAATACTTAATGATGAGTGCTAAAACAGCTTGAATCCAGATCAGACGCCGCGTAACGCGGCTTCTGATCTGGATTCAAGCTGTTTGTAAATGTAAACCAATTTTCCCTCTCTATAACGACTCCCTCCGTACAACGCACACAATCAGTGTCTCCCATTGGTTGTCGTTGTAGAGAGGGAGCGCTGTACATTAAAGCCTTGCCCGATGCCAACAATTTAGACTCTGATTAGAAGGATCCTGTATATGGACCCTCTGATCAGGGTCTGCACTGTTTGCCATTTTGCAATTTATTTTAGAAAGTATACCCCGATAGTCATAAATGGACTAACCAGAAACTGGATATGTCCATTAAACGTGTCAGGTGTGACTTAAGTAAACAAAACAAGGACTTTTTATAAATGACATTGACCCAGTATCTTAAATCCTTCACTGCCATGCCGCCACCAATTTTTCATAATTGTCGTCTGCTTTTATTTATAAAAATTAAAATTTTAGGTATTTTGGCTAAAGAAATATTGAAATGAGTGTCAAACAGTTTGTATCCTGATCAGACGCCGTGTTACGCGGCGTTTGATCATGATCCAAACTGTTTGCAAACAAAACATGTAGATCTACTCGGGGTAAGGCAGTGAAGGGGCTAGGATAACAAAAGGTGACTGTTCATACTGAATGTCGACCTACTTTTGTTGTAACAACTGATTACATAAGACTATATACAGTGCGTTTGAACAGACTTTTCAGGTAAGATGGTGCCTATGATGTTCATTGTTAAAATAATTTGAATCAATAATTAAAATCATTGAACCGAATATACTGTCATAAAGCAACATGCTTTACTCTCATGTTGCTTTAACACTTTCACTGCCAAAGTCACCAAAAAGCGACTTTGCAAACAGTTTGGATCCTGATCAGACGCCGCGTAACAAAATTGTTGCAATGAACTACTGTACTTGGTGTAATGCAATTCATTTTCATTGTATTTCTATTGATATTCCTATCAGCAATCGTGTAGACTCTGATCGGAGTCTTCACGGTTTGTCCATGTCCCATATATGGGATCATGCACCAAATTGGTTATAACCAGATATATATTTATCTTTTACTTCAGATGGCGGAGGTATTCCGAATGAAGTCTGCTTCTGGTGGGGGACTTCAGTTAACAAAATATGAAGACGTCATTTTCAATATTGCTAAGGGAATACTCGTAGATCCAGCGAAGGGTGTCAAATTTGCAAGGGAGTTTAAGTACAAGTCAGGTGACATCCTTGTGTGTACCTATCCAAAATGTGGCTCTCATTGGATTCTTAATATGATTTGGAAGCTGATCTGTCTCGACGGTTCAAATCGAGGGGCAGACACAGCAGTGGAGTTCGCTCAAGCGGACATATACGACGCAATGCATAGTCCTCGAGTCATAATGTCTCATTTCAAACCAAGTCGCTTGCCTCTTGAACATTTGGACAATAAAGGCAAGATCATACTGTTGCTTCGCAATCCAAAGGACGACATGGTGTCAATGTTTCACCATTGGAGAGATGCGGTTCTGTTACAGAACACGCAGACTTGGGACGAATTCTTCGAGTCCTACATTACCGGGATAACGCCATGTGGGTCGTACTTCGATTATGTGCAGCAATGGGAACAATTCCTGAGAGATAAACCAACTGACCAACACGTTGAAGTATTCTATTACGAAGATTTAAAGTCCAATCTTAATTACAACATTGCCCGACTAAAAAGTTACCTGGGCTTCAACAGAGATCGGGATTATATAGAGAAGGTCTTGGAGGCAACAACGATGTCGGCACTGAGAAAGCAAGATGCAGCAGGAAAGAGGGAGACTTTTGCGGTAGTCAGGGACGAGAAAGGTGACTCGATCATCTACCGCAAAGGAGAAGTCGGTGACTGGAAAACATACTTGACTGTGGCACAGAGTGACACAGTCGATAGACTATTGAAAGACAGTCTTAAATATGGAATACTAAATATCAAGTGTGAAATTTGACCATAATGATCAAACTCGGTGCCATGATGTTTTTGTTTAACTTCTTGAAATACTAACCTTTTTCTGTCTAAGAGCAACGGTCTGCTTTCACTTTAGACATGGACATTGACCAATGGGTCGAAATGGCACGGACTGGTGTTCTGGTTTCTTTTACATTTATCTTGGACTGAAAACCTTGCTGCAAAATACACTCAACCGCTTTAAAAACGCAACAATCCAAGGTGTTCTGCGAAGGTACTCAAAATTTCATGACAATCGAACAATCCAAACACTCTTATTTTATCACTCGATGGCATAAACCCACGAACTGAAAATGCAAGTTACTGACTCTAGTACCGTGTATATCCACTATATGCATCAATACAGGCCTGATATCTACGACGCATGGAATGAAAGATGGGGATTGTGGTAGGTTTATCCACACCTTCTGGAGGACTCTTGTGAGATTCTGCACTGTGGCAGATGTGGTTGACGATGACGTACACGTCTCCCCAAAAGCACATTTAAGATTGTTGATGCAGTAAATGTACCGGTATATTAAGTCAAAATAGCGTGATGAGTAAAAAATAGCAAAGTCACAATTGTTTGTCAATAAATATTTCTTAATCGAATTGTGAAAAAGCGATACTGTTTTGCGGGAAACTTACCCATGACTTCCACGTTTCTGTATTGTGGTTCCTGTTGCTGTTTTATAGCAAACTCTCATGTGTGACGTTCTGATATTGACGTCCTGACGACGTTACGTTACTGTTGGCCTGCCTGGTAGTTGATGCTCACGAACATCGCCAGGAGTTTGCCATCGTTGAAGAAGTCAAATAATTATCGGCATATTACAATTTAATGCCCTTGATATGGCGCGAGCTGACAAAGCAGTCATCAGCAGGCCAATTGCGCGTTAGCTCTCATTTTTAAAAAGACGTGGCATGGACAAAACAGATGATTTTTTTTAACATGCTGTGTTTTTATTACTCCTGAGTCATACAAGAGTCCACTCGGTGTAAAAGTTTTGCTGAGTACTACGAGGAAAAATGTGCACGTGGAAATCATTGAATTTCATTGATTGCGTCAGAGACACTTATCGCTTGAATGATTTCACAACATATTGGCGCAAAGAACAAATTGATGCACATGCAAATTATGAAATCGTGTTACCTGTTTGCATACTTTTCAGGAACATGTTAAAAATAGGGTTTGAAAACGTTGCGTTTTTAATGCGGTTGAGTGTACTATTATACAATCTTAATCATTGCTATTACTATATCATCTTTTCTAAATCTATCGTTGATAATCTCTAAATTAAGCGTGTGGTGAACCAGTTTTCGGAAATTCTGTTTATAAATTAAACGATATACATGTCTCCGTGTTTATACAACGAACACTGTACCCTCAAACATCTTAACTTGCGACGAACATCTTTTTTAACCCTTTCACTCTCAATGGCGCGGTTGCAAACAGTTTGGGTCCTGATCAGGCGCCGAGTTATGACCCAAATGGTTTGACACTCTTATCGAAATTTGATAAGCCATGCAACCTTAAATCTAACATTGAACGTATCTTGCAAACTATACTGAAGCAGACGACAATAAAGCGGTGAATGGGTACTGAAAATCTCACGAATAATTTGATCATCCGCTGAAGAAAATAGTTCCAATTTATACAGTAATGAATATGTATTACTAAAAATATATTCTTTAATCTAGCATATGATAGCTTAACGCAGGCTGAAAGTAAAGCAGAATGCGCCTCAAGGCGCATTCTGCTTTACTTTCAACCTGCTTTAAGTGGTCACCTATCTTCAAAACTAGAAATGGGTTATCAGGTAAAGGGTTAAAGATATTTCTTGTTGGATCTCTGGATAACCACGAGCCATCACATCCCAAAATACCATTGATCCGCAACAGCTATACAATATAAAACAATACGGAAGTCAAACATCTAAATCTTATTTTATATACATACATTCGAAAGGCGATATCTCGATCTCACTTATGTTGTACTTATCTGTACTTACCGGTTTGTCTACAGTTTAGTTTCATTATTTCAAAATCATTTAAGTAGAATACATCCATATTTCAAAGTCAAAACGTAACTCGGAAACGTTTTATTTTTTAAATACGGACATGTTCGACTTAAGCGAGTTCGAGATATAGAAGATCGACTGTATTAATTTATTTGATAATCAATATTGAACACATAAACGTAAACACGAGATCAATGACATGGAAACGTAATTTTAAAGATCATGGTAAAGGGTTTCTTAAAGTATTAAAAGATCGTTTGAGACGAGACATCATTTAATTCAAAATAACCTGTTTCTCAGACTGCGCCTTTATGAAAATTATAAAAAAAGAAGAAGATTACACCACTTTTGTATCTTATTAACGAATGACCAGTGTTAAACTGGTAAATAGCTCCTCCTTATCAACCCTCACCACCGAATAAAGTCGAATTGGAAAACAGTTTGGATCCTGATCAGACGCCGCATAACGCGGCGTCTGATCAGAATCCCAACTGTTTGACACTCGTTTCGATCTTTCTAAAGTCATACTGCCTTTAATCTAACTTTGAAACGTTCTTGCAGACAATAATATTGAAGCAGACGACAATACGGCGGTGAGGGAGGAAAACCTCACGATTAATATAGCGCCGAAAGGGTTAAGCAGTGTTAATTTCACGTTTCAAAAATGGATGTGCGTAGGTTACTTTCATTAATTCCTCTCTTTGGGAGTTTATTTATAATTGCACGTTGTGAGGTTTTCTCCGCGATTGCCCACGTTCGGGAAGCTGTTACCATGGCAAAGGCGAATAACAGCGATCTGAAGGAACTTTTACAGGGATATATTGATGAGCAGCTTGCCCGAATGGAACGAGCAGAGAGGTAAGGGAGTAGTATAGAAAAAATGTATACCTACATGTAGAATAACTTTGATATACAGCTCTCCCTCTCTACAACGACACGCAAAGGGAGACACAAATGGTGTGTGTTGTTCGGAGGGAGTCGTTATGGGGAAAGACGTTTGTAAACAGCTTGAATCCAGATCAGACGACGCGTCACGCCATAACATTATTGTATTGACGTAGTGATGTGACAATGTTCAGTCGAACGTATCCGCATTTCAAAGTTTTCACGTTACTACGTTTAAACTTCGAAATAAGGCTAAGTTCGGCTAAGCGAGGTAGAAATAATGAAATACAATAGTAGAGGTATGGGGAATATTAAAATTAATCAACACATGAAAGTTCGACTTACAATGGCATAAACTTTGATATTTCCCATTCTGTCGAATCAATCAGCAAACACATAGAGTAATAGATCTACCTCTCTTTTACGCCCACTTCAGAAAATGCTAAATGATTGTGACAGATGACTTCTTAAAGCAATTAGGTGGCAGTAAAACAGAAAGTCCATGAAGGAATTTTCTGTTTTATTATTAGCTCGTTTTAAGCAGTCATATATATCGTAAACACCTCATGATTAACACAACTTTATGTTCGTAATATTTGGAATGGTTTTACTGTTCATGTTATGTAGCTTAACGAGTAAATGGGGACGTTTGGTAAAAATCTGCAGTTTTCAGTGGTCTCTCCAACCATATGATTTGCTTTAGATTTTCCAACTCAGGGAGTGTTTATAGGAAGTGAGATTGGCTTACATTTTCCAACAGCTTGAACGCCGTGTAACGCGGTGTCTGATCTGGATTCAAGCTGTTTGTCACTCGTTATTATGTTTCTATCAAAATGTTCAATATGTGAGTTTGAGTAAAACAGCAGTCGACAATTTTACAAGCAGACGATACCGCAGGCGTGGAAAGGTTGGACATAATTGTTTGTGTTTGGGGAACAACAGCAAGTGATTTTGTAAGGATTGAATCGTTGTTCAGATGTCCGTTTAAGGGAGGGAGCACTGTAGTTAACATAAGAATATTTCGAAGCAGACGCTTATTTAGCGTGGTACAGTTAATAAATGCACAGTGCTCCCTCCCTTCAACGGCCCTCCCAACAACGACTCCCACCTTTTAACAATTCTTTCCGCAGTTCCCTTTACAAAACAATTATTTCTAACGCTTTTACTGCTGCAATTTCGCCTGCTTTAAATTGTCGTCTGTTGTTTTTTCTCAAAGTTACATATTAGTGAACAAGATATATAATGAAGAGTGACACGCAGCTTGAATGGAGGTCAGACGCCGCGTCACGCGGCATCACATCTAGATTCAAGCCGTTTGCAATTGTAAGCCAACTTCCCTCCCTATAACAACTCCCTCTGAACAGCACACACAGTCCGTTTCTCCGATTGCCTGTTGTTTTAGAGAGGGAGCACTGTATACAATTATATTGATTTAGTAAACAGACGAACGTTTCGAAGCAGATGCTTATTTAGCGTGATACTGTTAATACATGTACAACAATACCTACACAAGATATGATGGAGGGTAGTGCAGATAGGAGTAGGCTTGGTTTAGGTAGGAGTAGGGTAGTGTAGATGGGATAGTGTAGGTAGGAGTACGGTAGATAGGGTAGGGGTAGGATAATGTACGAGGGTTGTTATTTAAGTTCATATACTTTTTTCACAAAAGCTTTAGTTTTCGTAGCTGAAAAATAAAACAAGCACCACTGGAAACGTTGTTCTTTTTCTGATTATAAGACATACTTTCATATCAGTACATAAAGGCTTGGACAGTGGTATCCCGAAATCTAGGGGGTGTGAGATTATAAGAATCCAACATGAGTGTTGATGTAGGATAGGAATTTCTGCCCCGAGGGTCAGAAAATTCATGCAGGGACGAGGCTTGCCGAGTAGGATAGGAATTTTCTGACCCGAGGGGGAGAAACTCCTATCCTACATCAACAAGACGAATGGTGGATTTTGTTTCTCCCATTTAGATCATTAAAACATGATACAAAATAACGAAATAAATGCAGCTTGTGTCTGTCCGGACAGATAAGGTTATCTCACACCCCCTAGATTTCGGGATACCTCTGTCCGAGAGGTGAGTGATTCCACATACGGAAAATCCCTATCCCACATAGGCGAAAATTGGAGAAATAGAGAATATTTGGTGACTAGCTTTGAATGAGAAATGTTATCTGGCGAGGCGGATGAATATATCTGGTGAGCCGCAGAAGCCGAGCCAGATAACATTTCTCATTCTAAGCTAGGAACCAAATATTCTATTTATCCTGGTCACAATAGTAAAATAAAGAAAAATGATTTTTTCAAAGCTAGAATCATTTTTGGTCTAGATAAGATTCTCACTAAAGAACTATGTTACTCTAGGAAAGCCCGCTATTATATAGATGGCGTCAGTGACGTCACACCCTAGTTACGTTGAAAAGAAATAAAAGAACCTTTAAAAATCTAGTGTTTTTCACTTAGGAAATCTAAAAGGTGGACAATTATAGAAGTATCTCAGCAAGCGACTGGTGGCGCGTACTCTATAACGCTTTGATTGCATCGAATAGTTCGAATAAACGTCGTTACACGTCGGATTCTGTTGAAAGAGTTTTAGAATACCTTTCCTAACAGCGGGAAAAATAAGCGTCTCGGTGGGAAAAAAAATAGTTCCGGCTACAGGTCATGTGACCAACTGACATAATAACATCGGTCATGTGACCAACTAGCATAATAAAGCAACGTTCATCTGTCACCCCTTTATCCGTCAGGAAAATAGGCACGTGACAGGAGAAAACCTTATCTGTCCGGACAGACAAGCCGAGCATTGTTTGTTATTGCCAAGGTCATGACGTTGTCATGACGTCGTCATGCACCCATTAGCGCATTAAAATATCCTCCTTGACATTACAGCCAAATTCTCGCTAACGAATGTAGATCTACTAACCAGATTCGTAAGCGAGAATTTGGCTGTAATGTCAAGGAGGATATTCAGTTCATAAAGGCTATATACTTAATAAATCAAGAGAGGTAACGGTTTTTGTTAATATATTAAGTTGTTGAAACTAGTGTACTTCTTTTTTTCAATATCCGTCCGCCATTCATGAGGCTAAAGCGAAAATACAACTCGCCACTGTATAGAAAGTTTAACGCGTTTTAAGGGTTGACGAGGTGAGAAAATAAATCTAACACCACAGTTAAGTGTCAGATAGATATCCCACCCTCGGAGCCTCGTGTTTCTAAAATATCTTCGAACCTCGGGTGGGATATCCTTATCTGACACTAACGGTGGTGTTAGATTCACTATGTTTTGTTTCTGGGAACAGCGGTAAGCATTATTGTAAGGATGATGGTGATCCTGTATTTCAGATTTATACAAGAGCTTCACGACCTCTCTGGAGACGAAATCAAAGATCCAACATTTAAAATAACTCATCCATTCAACGCCTACAGATTTATACGAAACCACTCGGATATATTCAATGCCACACTGGAAAAGGCTGTGACTGAAATATCATCCTTTGAAATCGGTAAGTTTAACCCGGAAATATTCACCTGACGTTGGTTATACCTCTCTTAACATAATTTTACACTTCGGTGAATTTCTAAATATAGCTTCGGAACACTTCAATTATCATTGATGTATACCGCATCATCTCACTATAATTTAGTCATGCATAAAGTTCAACGTCAAGGTAAATTTGACAATCATTTTCTGTCGTTCATTTCGCTTAAACGGCGAAAACAATTCAGTTCTTTTCTTATATTTACATTATATTTACTGTAATTTCTAATATTAAATGAACATTTTATTAGTATACGTGCATATTTAATCCACATAAGAGGTTGTTAACACGAATAATGTGTACCCTGAAAGGAACAACCATTACTCAGGGAACATGATTCGTGGAGAGCTTATTCATAAGCACCGCCTTCACTGCGAGGATATCTACTAGTCCCGTTACCGTAGAAAAAGTGCGTTTATACGAAATATCTATTTGTTCAATAGAATTGAATTTGGCGAATGTAATTATTCTTTTTTGGTTTTCAAAATTTATTTTAGACACAGTGGCCTTCTACGAGGCAAACATTCGGAAATTACTAGAGAGTCAAGTCAGCATTGCCGATCTTAATGGAACAGCAGCTGCTTTCAACCGACTTCAAACAACCTACAATATTACTACGCGCGAGTTTGCCAACGGCCTGTATATCGCAGAATCCGAATCAAAACTTACAGGTAAATCATTGCCGTACAGCGGGTGAGACGTTAATAGTAAAAGCAAACGAAATTCAATAATATATAGAAAATAATATTTTATTATCATTATGCCTATTCATTTTGATATGAGTGACAAACTGATCTTAACCCATTTGTGCCCTCGATCCCATATATGGGACATAGGCAAACAGTGTAGACTCTGATCAGAGACCGCATTATGCGGCGTCTGATCAGAGTTTACAAGTTGTGTGCTTATAGTAATTTCAATATAAAACAACATGAAAATGAAAACTTTGGCCAGGAATCCAATATTTAATCTTGGAAGAATCCACTGGGTATAAATGGGTTAAAGCAGTGTTTTCTAGTCATCAATATGATTGAATAAATACTCTATAAATACAATTGTTTACCCCTCTTGGTATTGATACATTTAGAAAAAATAGTTCCCATTAAGGAATTCCTGTAAAACGCAGGAGGCATTTCCAGCTTCTTTCTAGTTCGTAGCTGAAAAGAAGATAGATAGGAAAACAGAATGTTTCTTACGGAACATTGTGATTTAATTTCACATGCTTTAAGTGGTTACCTGTATTCAAAACTAGAAGAAATCAATGGGGTATCGAGTATGCAAAAACAGCATTACTTTCTCACATAACTACCCCTGGGGTAAAAAAACGCATATTGCTTAAAAAATAGCTTAAATCGCTGGTAACGTGAGAAAAAGAATCTGTCACTCGTCGATGTTTAAGACAAATTGATCTCAAACTCGTCTAGAATAGAAAAGTTATTAAGCTCGCCAAGGCTCGCTTAATACCATTTCAATTCTGGACTCGTTTGAGATCAGCTTGTCTTAAACATCGACGAGTGACAGATCCTATATAGTCTAGTATTCCCATTTAAGTTTTTGTCTTTCATTATTTTTCATTGTGCTATTACACGGCATTTACCCAGAAATAATTTATGTTGTCAATTCATTGTTCACCCTTGATTTTTTATGGAAAGTTCCAGTTTGCAATGTTTGTATCGGACAAGTGTACTCTTCATAGTCTCACTGTTTGTAAATGACGAGTATAATCGTCGGTAGGGTTGAATGCGATAACACATTATGTGGTTCAGTTAATTTTTCGGTAAGTATGTACAAATAACAGACAGTGATTTGAAATAAAATGATTGGAACCAAATATAAATATGTGTATTTGTCATCTTTAGTGTTTGAGGAATAAAATAAATGCATAAAATGACGTAAAATGTTACGGGTATACCAGATATTTTCACAATGCCAACTAGCCACGGAATTTAACATACATTTTAAAGTCTCGCATCCGCCAGACGGAATTGACGAGATAGCGCGAGGTTTCGATTATGTTTGTGTATAATTCCGGGTATTAACTTTACTAGCCGATGAGTGCAGAGATGTTGCAGCCATTCTATGCCTGATGGAGATTCCTGCTGTTGGCATTGATTGGATGAAAGAAGCAATTCTGCAGAAACTCGAGGAGAGAGGAGATGGTGCAACTATTGATGGTGTAAAGAGGGTAGTAGCTAACTCGGCATTTGAGGTACAGTACATTCACCCCTGAAATTTTTAATGAACAATTCCAATTTCAAAATAATTCTAGTCAATTTTCTACAATTTAGGATTGATTTTAATATATTTCAAAATGACAAACAGTGTAGACCCTGATCAGAGGGCTCCTTAAGGAGCCCTTTGATCAGGGTCTTCACTGCATAGGAAGAGTGTAATCCTCACAGGTCCACTGTTTTTAAATGACGAGTATACTCGTCGCTAGTGTTGAATCTGTTGAACTCATTTGCGCCAAGTGATTCTTCCATGCTTATATATTGGATAAGTCCAGTTGGGACGAAGCGCCCGGTGCCTGGTCTAAATTTTCATTTTCGCTTTGTTTTATATTGAAATTCCTATCAGCAAACAGTGTAGACTCTGATCTTATGCCGCATTATGCAGCGTCTGACCAGATTCTACACTATTTGCCTTATGTTGCTGAGCACAAATGGGTTAACTCATTCAACACTGAAGATTTTTATGAACAACAATATTTTCAAATTGAAACGAGTCCGTTTATTGAGATAAATGGTTTTTTGCAAGATTTTGCAAGATGACATGCAATGTAGACCTGGATAAGAATGTTCCTGGAGGATCCCTCTGAGCAGGTTCAGCACTGTTTGCATAAGTCAATTGAATTATTCTCTGTACACTGTTTGTAAAAGACGAGCATACTCGTCAATAGGACTGAATATGTTAATCTAATAATCGCTAGTAATGCGTTTATATACATCATTTACAAAAGTTACCTATCAGACATATAACAGTCCTATGCAAACATTGTGTTCCTGGATGGGATAGCTCCTACAGGAGTCCTCTTGTTACGTCCCAGGGCTCCAGATAAGGGGAGTATTTCAAAAACAAAAATCTTTATTTTTTCTGCTTTAAACCCTATGGTGTCACTACTCATAAGAATCGTCTCGAAGAGACGATTCTAATGAGCAGTAATACTATAGGATTTAGTTTTCAAATGAGTGGGAAAATGTTGGACAATTTTCTCCCCCGTATCTGGAGCCCTGCGTCCTGCATTGTTTGATATTTTCGATACAATGCATAAAGAAATTCAGTCAGAAGAAGCTACACATTTAATTTTAAACCTGTATCGTTAGTTTAAAGCTTAAAAGGTTTAAATAGCTGTATAAATATGCAGACAATCTATTCCATGAGTGGAAATCCGTTTCGAACCGGGTTACACAGTAAGGTGACGTCTGATATGGATCCAATTCATTTGACGCTTGTTTTTAAATTTCTTTATTTAAAATGCATACATCCTTATTGAATATTTTGCTGCCGACAGATTTCAAAGCAGACTAAACCATGGCAGGATAAGGGTTAAAACATTATTATGAGTTTATGATCCTGGGGCCCGTTTCAAAAAACTTCGTACAACAAATATTGTCGTAGTCAGATTATAAAATCTCAATTATTATTCATTTCTCCGACTAATCCTGTTTAGAATTGCCTTGAAAAAGTTAAATGTATTTTAAAGTTTAGACCTACGATCGTTTTTGTCTTACGACGTTTTATGAAACGGGCTCCAGTTTTATAAGAGATGTCATCCAACTTTGGACAGCACGTCCTGAATGCAAACTACAGTGCTCCCTCTTTACAACAACTCAAAATGGAAGACAAAGATGTATATGTTGTTCGGAGACAATTGTTTTAGGGAGGGAAATTGGCTTATACATGTATTTGCAAACAATTTGAATCTAGATCTGACTCGTCGTAACGCGGCGTCTGATCCGGAGTCAAGCTGTTTGTCACTCGTCATTTTTTCTGTCAAAATGTCCAATGTGTGACTTCGAGAAAAACAGCAGATGACAATTTGTATCATATTGAAAATTGGTTGTTGATACTAGATAAGTAATCCACATGAAATAAATTCGTTATTATTATTAGCGTTACTCTTTTACAAGTTCATTTATATTATTCTTACAGGGTGAGAATCCTTTTGCCGCCGTCAGGGCAATTAATTATAAGTCGCAGGCCAAACGTAAGTGACAATCTGTAAAGTTTAACCCATTACCCCATAAATACGCTTTTTTACTCCTTTATTTTATTCCTCCAATAAGGAAAATAGTTCCACATAATACAGTTATGAATATGTATCATAAGAAATATTTTCTTTATCCTAGTAGATGGTAGCTTGAAGCAGACTGAAAGTAAAGCAGAATGCGCCTTAAGGCGCATTCTGCTTTACTTTCAACCTGCTTTAAGTGGTCACCTATATTCAATACTAGAAACAGGCTATCAGGTAAAGGGTTAAACATACTTTATTCCATAGTCATGATTGGAATGGGATCGGGCCACAGGCTCTTTCAACATTAAAGACGGCCCTCGGCTCCCACTGCTACCAATACATGTACTAACACATACTATTTGAGTTACAATGTTAATTTACCATATACCAATATGAAACATTTTGCTTGTCTTTTACATCTATCTAAAATACTGTCACTCTATATGATATTCTTTTTGTCACACTATATGGTATTTTTTTCTCTTTTCTTCTTTCTTTTTTGTAATGATATAAACAATGTGACGTCGTAGACGTCGATGTCATTTCCCGCGTTACCTGCACGGTGGCTCTTAATTGGTATTCAAATTTATAAAATATGCCGAGACGATTCCACAGCCAGGGTTGATAAGCTCGGTGAAATAAAATAAATACTAGATGGCAGTTTGCGTGACATTCAAATTGTCAACGCTCGAAAAAAAGAACGTCAACCCGAGGCAAAGCCGATGGTGACATTCTGTTTCTCGGGTTGACAATTTGAGGGTCACGCAAACTGCCATCTAATGTTATTTGTATAACGTATCATTGCGATATAACAATGAATTTTATATAACAAGTGACATAAAGAAGGAGATGATATTTATAGGTGGTATTGTTAGCAGAAATAGAAGAAAAGGAAGAAAAAAAAAGAAGAATGAGAAACATTCAAACTAACTCTAACCTTTAGCTATTGCCATGTTGAAGATTGTGATCACATAACTATTACTATATACTACAGCGGCAAATATGATATTATTTCCAAATACACATGCTAGTAAAAAACGAAAGTAAGAAATAAAAGCAGACGATTGATTGTTTAAGATTGATGACGTCATGGCAGTGAAGGGGTCAACAATAAGTTTTTACAGATGGTGACAGACGAACTCGTATACTAGCGCGCCGCATTGCGGCTGACCACAAATACTTCCAGCAGATGGCGCATCCTAAAGATGTGGAACGTTCGAGGCTCCATGCTAAAACTATTGATAAAGGAGATCCAGATATTAACCGCCTCTGTTCTGGCCAGGCGAGAGAAAATAACAAAACAGAAAGTGAAAAATTGGTAAGTGTTCTGCAACAGTGGAAACAATTACAATGACGTTGATTTTATTTAAAAATTCAAGGCGTCCGGCCCATAATCCATTATTCAAAAAAGTTTAGTGTGACACGCCGTTAGCTTTTCTTCAAACAAAACACTCCAAAAACAACACCCATTTTAAGACGTTGTTCTGTCCAATTTAAACCAGGGGCGTGTCTGGACCAATTTTGAGTTTACGCACCGTGGCTAGGGAGGTCCGGGGGCATGCTCCCCGGGAAAAAAATTTCCGTTGGAAAGCCGGACGTGCATTTTGAGGGGTATTTAGAATACAAAAAAACCTTTCTAAAATGATAGTTAAACTACCGTTTTAGAAAGGTTTTTTATATTCTAAATACCCCTCACAATGCACATACGGCTGTTTGATGTAATAAAATTCATACATCATTTTTAGTTACATATCAAAACACAAAATATTAGAGCTATAAGAATATTCTTTGCTTGAATTAAACTGTTAAACTATTTTATTAACAGGATGTCCACACTTATAGTGAAGCAAAATTCCCTAACGTTTCCCTGAATTTTCCCTGACTAAAATCAAATTTCCCAGACTAACCATGTCCTTTCGGTTCTGACATGTGTTAATTAGCCTCCTCCTCCCCTCCGCCAGGAATGTATATATAAGTTCCTGTCTCCACCTTTTATATTACCAACTGCATTTGCATCACCCACTATTAATGTTTCACTTTTGTCTGTTTACTTTCCTTTGATTTTACCTTCTATTGTACTTCTTTTACATACATGCACATGCATTTTCAAAACTTATTTACACTTTTGAATGAGTGCTTGAAATGCATATCAAAATACAGAGAAAGATGTTTGCTCTCCTGACCTCCCCTTTGTATGAAGGAAAATACGATTGGGGCACACGTAGCTAAACAAAATTAGTGTATGCAACTTTGGACAATTTTACTCCTATATGGTCTCTTGTGCGTTTTTCACATCCAAACCAGGTAAATTACTACCATACATTTATGCAAGAATTCGACTACTAAACAACATGAACTGCATAATCTTTCTTTATTGTTTGATAGATTATTTTCTGGCCATTTTTCTCTAACCTCTACCCTCACCAATAAGTGTACACACTCTTACTAGGGGGGGGCATGCTCCCCTGGGTAATTTTGATTTCTAGACGGTCTCTGGTGCGTTCTGGGGGCGTTTCGCACATTCAAAACAGGTTCAATACTAACATAAATCATGGAGAAATTAGTGTCTGCTCCGAGCATAAATCTATGTCAAAATGCTGCAACCAATACTTAAAATTGTACGAAATACCTTAAATTGTTATGGGCAATTTTACCAGGTAAAATCTACATTCTCGTAAACTGAGTAGTGGACAACCGGAAACCTTATCAGAGGGTGAATGATGTGCATTGTGAATAGTTTGAAGTAGACTAAAGACATTTTTAAACATATTATTTATGCCTCACCCGGGTAAGGTGGTGATTTTTATTGCATTTTTAGCGTTTTTAAATTTTCGACTTTGTCAATTAACTTTACGCACGTGCGTGAGTGCGTAAGCCCAGACACGCCCCTGTAAACGCAAATAAAACGTAAACGAAACACAAACGCAAGACACTAAAACATTTACTCTTGATTTTAATCCGAGTCGCAACCAGTTTGGAGCCTGATCAGACGCAGGGATAACCGGCGACAGATCTGGCTCCAAACGGTTTTCAACGGAAATAATGTTTTTAGCGTAAATGCGGTTAGTGGGAAAGAATAACGTCTTCTCCACTGTAAAACTAATTCCCGTCTTTGTTGCATGTAGCTATTACGGGGAATAAGACGTTGTTCCTTTCTATTTAGACTCTAAACCGATGCCTGTTCCGAAACAGGCGGCGGTGTACTGCAGGACGAAAGTAATGCAGAGAGTTCAAATTGGAACTCGCTGTGTTGCTATTTCCCTGGAGCGAGAGGCAGTGTGTTTTTAAGAGGCTCGCAACCGGATTTAGCATTAAAAATAGTAATTTGTAAATATATGTCAAATTCTTATATAAATGGGTAAGATTTAGTTTAAGATGATAAATTCTGTTAAAAAATGCATTTCCAAAAAAAAAAAAGAAGAAGCTCTGGTGGGATTCGAACCCGTGACCCTCCATTGCGGAGACAAACATGAAAAATGAGGACACGCCTTTACCACCTCGACTACGGACACTCTCTATAAATATGGTAGAGAATTAACGTACTTCACTGGTAGCGATTAATACTACATTATTCGGCTCGGGTTTATGTCAGAGCCCGTGTAGAGAAGCAACAACAACAACTATACCGTCAGCTGACGCTATAGAACAACGATGGAATATATTTAAAAAAACTAAGATTCGGTGACGATTCTTGAGACATTTTTTTGGACTGATCATATTTTTTTAATGTCAGAAGCCAAATAATGCCACAAATTTGCTTTTATTTGAGTTTTTATTTTATTTTGACAAGTACACCATCCGGTTGCGAGTCCCTTTAAGACACTAACTATTCCCTGATTGGCAGTCGCTGTTGAGGGGTAGTACTGTACAATATCTATATTTCTGTTCTTGTTTAAGAGCATTGAGTTAGCATTACGTTCTATGTTATTATTAAACTACAATGTTATTCCTCTCGAGCGACTCAAAACCCTTGCATCTTTTGAAAAAGGCGGTGGTATACCGAAGAACGAAAGTAATGCAGAAAGTTCCGGTTGGAACTCTATGTATTGCTCTTGTCTTGCATAAGCTACTGTGTGTTTTCAAACTCCTAACACAGGTTGCTGAAGTCGCTGTTGAGGAGTATCACTGTATACAATTTATATTTCAGTTGTGTTGAAGAGCACTATGTCTCATGTATTATATTATCATAACATTGATACGGTATTATCCTCTTTAGCGACACTAAACCATGCCTTAATCGAGGCAGATCGTCGTTTACTGCATGATGAGAGTAGTGCAGAAAGCTCCTGTAGGATCTTTTTGTATTGCCCGTGTCTTGCATTGGACAGCCACTTGTTTCTAAGATCATTATTCACCATGCTTAATGGGTCGCTGTTGAGGGGTAGTACAGTATAACAGCTGTATTTCTGTTCCTGATTAAGAGCATTACGTTTTATGCAAAATATTACCCTATCATATTACAGTGCGGCACTGAACCCATATCTCATTTGAGACTGGTAGCGGTGTACTGTTGGGCGAACGTAGGCCAGCGAGCTCATGTATGAACTTTCTTTGCTACGTTTGTCTTGCAGTGACCATCCACATGTTTTTTTTAAATAGCACAATATTCTAGTGTGGACAAGTGTAATGCAGAGGGCTCCAGTATGAGCATTCTGGATTGCTTGTGTCTTGCAGCGGACAGCCACGAGTGTCTGAAAAACCTAAGTTCATCCTTCAGATAGGTCGCTGTGAAGGGGTGTTACTGTATAATATTTGTAATTCCGTTGTTGTTTACATGTAAGAGCATTAGGTTTTCATGCCTTACAGTATATTTTCATATTACTTTATTGTCCCTCTTGAGCTACCAGGCAACACTAGCGTAGTTGAATAGGTGGCTGTTCACTGTTGTACGAAAGTAATACAGAGGGCTCCTGTAGGAACTTCCTGCGTTGCTTTTGTTTTCCAGTGGGAAGTCATGAGATTCTGAGATTATATACCGTCCGAAATTGGGGGTAATACTGTACAAACGTTTGATTGTATGTGGTTTGGATACGTCCAGCCTCAGGTAATAAAATTTGTTATATTGGTATTTTATATCCAGATATGGATAAGATGGACAACAGAGTCTATACAAGGAAATTGTCATGTATATTATGTTAACAATCCATTGTATCATGTAACAAGAAACATGTTAATGTTAACGTTACTTAATAAAATGTTTGAATCTTGAATCTTGAATCTATTTAAACGCAAGTCAATAAAATGTGTCTAAAACTATTTTAGGAGATTCACGGCTAAGTTCAATCCGTGTGGCAAATACGGTAGTTTTGAGTCTAATCAGAAACCGGGATCCATGCTTACAAAGCTTAAAGGGACTCGCAACCGGATGGTGTACTTGTCAAAATAAAATAAAATACTCTAATAAAAGCAAATTTGTGGCATTATTTGGCTTCTGACATTAAAAAAATATGATCAGTCCAAAATAAAGTCTCAAGAATCGTCACCGAATCTTAGATTTTTAGATATTTTCCATCGTTTTTCTATACCGACTAGGAGACGGTATAGTTGTTGTTGTTGCTTCTCTACACGGGCTCAGACATAAACACGAGCCGAATTACGAAGTTGTATGCACTTTCGATCGCTACACATTGAAATACGTTAAATCGATCCGATATAAACGGATAGTTCAGTGGTCCATTGGTCTAAGCGGTTTCCCCTATTTTGCCTTCTGTCCGCCAATGCCGGGCCCCGGGTTCGAATCCCACCAGAGACCAATATTTTTTTTTAATTGAAATACATTTTTTTTAAACAGAATTTCTTATCCTAAACTATTTCTTTACCATTTATATAAGCGTTTGACACATATTTACAAATTACTATTTTTAATGCACCATCTGGTTGCGAGTCGCTTTAAGAGATGATCTGATATCGTTCTGAAGCATTTAATTGGTCAAATTTGAGCTTTTGCTAAACAAAAGCCCAAATCTGACCAATCAAATGCTTGAGAACGATCCCTGATTCAACTCAAACGCTTTATTTAACTATGGGACAAGATAAACTGGTCTCTGATCTGGCTCCAAACCATTTGCAACAGGAATAAATGGTTTTAGGAGAGCGCGAGTTTAAAAATTGATTACGTATTCGCTATTGTAATTGCAACCGATTAACTGAGATATCTAATTACTGGTTTATGTAACAGTTGACATGCCGTTACGACAATAGTGAATATCCCTAATATAAAGTAGTTCGTTTGATTGGTACTGATATCTGGAATTACTGGTTTATGTTACAGTCGACAAGCCGTTACGCCAATAGTTGACTTGCCGTTACGCCAATAGTAAACATTCCAAGTAATAATTCCTTTGTTGGATTGGTATTGGTATCTGGAATTACTGGTTTATGTTACAGTTGACATGCCGTTACGACAATAGAGAACATTCCTAATTTAAAGTAGTTTGTTTGATTGGTACTGATATCTGGAATAACTGGTTAATGTTACAGTTGACATGTCGTTGATTGGTGCTGATATCTGGAAGTATTGGTTAATGTTACAGTTGACATGTTACGACAATAATAAACATCCCTAATATAAAGTACTTTGTTTGATTGGTGCTGATATCTGGAGTTATTGTTTAATGTTACAGTTGACATGTCGTTACGACAATAGAGAACATTCTTAATATAAAGTCCTATGTTTGATTGTTACTGATATCTGGAATAACTAGTTTATGTTACAGTTGACAAGCCGTGACGACAACAATGAACACTCCTAATATAAATTCCTTTGTATAATTGGTACTGGTATCTGGAATAACTGGTTTATGTTACAGTTGACATGCCGTTACGACAATAATGAACACTCCTAATATAAATTCCTATGTATAATTGGTACTGATATCTGGAATAACTGGTTTATGTTACAGTTGACATTCCGTTACGACAATAATGAACACTCCTAATATAAATTCCTTTGTTTTATTGGTGCTGATATCTGGAATAACTGATTTATGTTACAGTTGTCATGCCATAACGACAATAGTGAACATACCTCATGTGTTTGTTTTTGTATTGATATCTAGCATCACTGGATTATGTTTAATTGGCATGCCGTTACCACAATAATAAACATTCCTATTATAAAGTTTTTTGTTTTATTGGTACTGATATCTCTAATTACTGGATAATGTTACAGTTGACATGCCGTTACGACAATAGTGAACAGTCCTAATATAAAGTAGTTTGCTTGATCGGTACATTTATCAGGAATTACTGGTTTATGTTACAGTTGAGAAACCGTTACGCCAATAGTGAACATCCATAATATAAAGTACTTTGTTTGTTTGGTGCTAATATCTGGAATAACTGGTTTATGTTACAGTTGACATTCCGTTACGACAATAATGAACATCCATAATATAACGTCCTTTGTTTGTTTGGTGCTGATATCTGGAAAAACTGGTTTATATTACAGCTGACATGCCGCTACGACAATAATTGTGGACACCCCTACCTGATACTGCAGCCAGTGAAATATGAACAACTAAGTGCAAAACCTTACGTAGTTGTTTACCACGACGTCTTTAGTGAACATGACATACGTACGATGAAAGGTTTAGCCAAAAACAAAGTAAAATTGACTTAACCTCTCGGTTAAAATTAGTATTTCACCCATTCATGATCAAATGTTTACTTCCTCATCGCCATATTCTCGCCTGCTTCAGTAGTTGTCTGCAATATCGTTGCATAGTTAAATTTAAGGCGGTAAGACTGGTGAAATTTCGAGATGAGTGTCAAAAAGTTTGGATCCTGATCAGACGTCGCGTCACGCGGCGTCTGATCAGGATACACACTGTTTGCAAACGCGAATTTGGCGTCTTTGGTAATGAAAGGGTTATGGTTATATCGGAAATCAAGACCCCGGATAAGGGGAGTATTTAAAAGAACAAAATCATAGGGTTTGGTTCAGACATAAAGGAGAAAACGTTTGAAATATTTAAGTTTACGGCCTCTTACATTGGAGAATCTGTTATTCTTTCCCGTTTAAACGCAAACGTACGCAAACGCAAAACACTAAAACGTAGAAAAGAACAATTCTGATAATTCATGTTTATCTTGGTGGCAAACAGTTTGGAGCCTGATCAGACTACGGGTTACCCGGCGTCTGAACTGGCTCCAAACTGTTTGTAATTGAAATAATAGTTTTAGCGTAAACGCGTTTATTGGGAAAGAATAACAGATTCTCCACTGTATCTGGATGAATCAACTTCCTTAACCCTTCTCTGTGGAAAAGCCTGTCAATCAATTTAATCATTCACTGAAGAAAATAACTACAATTTAGACATTCATAAACATGCACCATAACAAATATATGCTATATATTCTAGCATAAAAGTAAAGCTGAGTGCGCCTTAACACATTACCCAATAAATACGCCTTTTTACGCCTTTAATTAATTTCCTCTACTGAAGAAAAGAGTTCAAATTTATACTGTCACAAATAAAAATCATAAGAAATATTTTCTAAATTCTTACGGATAATAGCTTTAAGCAGACTGAAAGTAAAGCAAGCAGAATGCATCTTAAGGCACATTGTGCTTTATTTTCAACCTGCTTTAAGTGGTCATATCTTCAAAACTAGAATCAGCCTATGGAGTAAAGGGTTAAGGTGTCATGTGATCGGCCAAAATAGCGGACATTTGCTTTATTTGCAGTTGACGAGATCTACTACAGGTGATGGTCGAAGAAGAGGCTTCAATAACGTTGGTAGGATAAGTGCCAGGTACATTTTTTTTGCAATTCCATTATTCTCTTTCGCTGCAAACTTTTCCGTGATATGGTTCCCCTTCACCGTTCTATTGTCGCCTGCTTCATTTTTGTTGTTTGCAAGATCGTTTCAAAGTAAGATTTGAAATAATGCAGTATGACTTAAAACATATCGATGCGAGTGTCAAACAGTTTGGATCCTGACCAGACGCCGCGTTAAGCGGCGTCTGATCAGGATCCAAACTGTTTGCAAACGCGCATTCAGGCGTGATTGAGAGTGAAAGGGTTAAAAGTGTTAACTACGTCAATTCATCCGTTGATGCCACATTTGTTGTTATATGTCGTACGTACTTTGAGATCACCGTAAGGCATGCGACGAACGACACGACGCATGAACTGTTGACGAGAAACACGTAACGACGCACGGCAACGCGATACGGCGCACGAAAATGCAACACGACGCATGACAATGCGATATGACATACGTGTACGACATTTAAACACACATATTACTCTGTCGTCTACCCTAGCTAACTATTTGACCTCGACACTATATAACGTCGTCGTGTCGAACTGTCGTGTGTCGTGTGGTCACATTAGTTATAGAGTAGAAGATGTTTGAAGTCAGCACAATATTGGTTCATTGCCTACGCAATTGAAAATTTACCTTTTCAAATTACGATTCAGGATTCAAAAGTTTTATTGTAACTTAAACATATAATGTTTCTCGTTACATACATAATATATACACAAATATTACAACATGACAAGATATTGTTAGAATATAAACATGTTAAAAACATGTTACTGAATCACATAAACATATTTGTAATTTCATGATTTAACCTGTTCGAACGTGTTTGACACATTCATGAGGTTACGTTACGCTGCCAATTGTTAACGTATTTCATTTTGTGCTACATTGCTCCGATTTTAAACGCAATTTAAAATATATTTTCAAATAGCGCTATTTTTCAAATTGCGTGGTTATAGTTTAAACATATTTTATTTCCATATACATAAGGAAATGGGGTCGGGTCACAAGTTCTCTCAACATTAGATTCGACCCTTCCCCTTGCGTGGTTAGATGGTATTAATGGGTTAACCCTTCTTTTTCATCGTATTCTTGTTCAGCGCACCAATACGAACCAGCAATCATACAAAAAAGCTCGTTGACAAGGTGAAAGCAATCACATCATTGCAAGCCGGAAGCGAAGTTCTACAGGTAATATACATTTATTTGTTTTTAAGATCCTAATTCACCATATGAAGAGGACGTTATTCGTTACAATAAACTAGTTTGACCTGTTTGAAATACATGTACTAGTATTCAAAAGACACTGCAGTGTTGTCCAATATCAGAGGAGCCCTCTGATCAGGGTCTACACTAACTGCTAATTTAAAGTAGTATTTATTTAACTACCTAGAATTCCAATTAGAACAGTTTACATTCTGGTAGTGAAAGGGATTCACAAGGGAACTTAATAACCAACAAAAGTTAAAACAGTTAAACGGAACAAAACGCAAAATTACTAATAGAAAATGTAGAAAACAACTGGTTTTGACAGTCATAACGAACTATTATTTCTATTAGAGATTGGGGTGAGACATATTGGTATTGAGCTTTCTAAACCGTTCGTCCATCTGTCTATCCATCCCTGTGTCCGCCCCTCTAGCCGCCTGTCTGTTAAAGAACTTGTGCAGCTAACTGCTCCTACACTACCTCACAGGTACTTGACACATACTTTATTATCTATTAACCCCCCCCCCCCACCCCCTTAAAAAAAAAAAAATTTTTTTTTTTTTTTACTATACTTCTATTATAGATACAAGGTAAACAGCGCAATTCGACACCTAGTCTTTACTATCCACTTAAACTGATGCTAAAATAGACTCGATCGCCGATATTCTCTTGTGGTATCCTCGGGAAAGGATTAATTTATCAATATCTACTTTTTATTTCATCAAATTCCGTCAAATAACGCCACAGTACGTGAATTATAACGAAAATAAGCATAAAAAAGTTTTCTGTCGTTCTCTTGGTACAGAATTTATTGCCCAAAATAAGGGGTAATCTAGTCGGTTTGCACATTTAACGGCCTTTACGGCTGGAACTTTCACCTAATTTCATTAGAGCAAACGCGTTTGTGTCGGAACATGACCCTCTTCACTATCAGCTATATGAAATATACATGTAATTTGGCATGACATTGACAAGTGAAATACTCATTTCATTGTGAATGCCATTTTGAATACCGGAATGAATTGAATGAACGGAGCGATCTCATTGGTCAAAATTAAACAGGTAAAGTTTCTTTTAATTTTGCATTCTATGTAAATTATATAAAACTGATAATATTTCATTTAAAGATGATTTATAATATTTGGTGAAAGTTCCAGTGGCATAGGCCGTTTATTGTGGACAAATAACAGATCACCCCTACATGTACATTCGTTGCTATGTACCAAGAGAACGACAGAAAACTTTTTTATGCTTATTTTCGTTATAATTCACATACTGTGGCGTTATTTGACGGAATTTGTTGAAATAAAAAGTAGATATTGATAAATTAATCATTTCCCGAGGGTACCACAAGAGAATATCGGCGATCGAGTCTATTTTAGCATCAGCTTAAGTGGATAGTAAAGACTAGGTGTTGAATTGCGCTGTTTACCTTGTGGCTGCGACCCTTTTGACAAACGTTATGACCATTTGATTTGTTTTCATACACATAATATATTAGGGGGAACTTTGTGAAGATTACTTCTCTACACTATTGTATGGATTTGTGCTAAGCTTCCACATATATAAACTACTGTTGGGCTTTGAGATTTACGCTGCGAACTTTCTGACAAAAGTTATTTAAATAGTTATTGGTTACCTCCATTCGTGAAGATCTATAACACATATACAGAATGTGCAGCTAAACAATACATAATGATATATACACACTAGGACTTGATAGAATAAGTAATTAATCTGTAATACATCTATCAATTAACTTCATGTATACAAACTATTCACGAATTGTGTAAGCAGTCAAGTTGTGTTGGGCGACCACCGTGTGAATACGTCCAGCTATTTATTATACAGCGTTCCCTCTCTACAACGACACCCAATGGGAGACAAAAAATATGTGCGTTGTTCGGGGGAGTCGTTGTAGGGAGGGAAATTGGGTTACATTTGGAAATGCTTGATTCCAGATCAGACGCCGCGTTACGCGGCGTCTGATCTGGAGTCAAGCTGTTTGCCACTCGTCTTTATGTTTTTTTCTGTCAAAATGGCTCATATGTAAATTTGAGAAAAACAGCAGACGACAATTTTAAGTAGACTATATTGCAGCCGTGAAAAGGTTGGACATAATTATATTGCTTTGGGAACAGCGGCAATCGTCGTTATAAGGAGGGAGCCGTTGTTGGGAGGGCCGTTGTAGAGAGGGAACACTGTATTTTCCTACATGGAATATATGTGAAAAGGCTCGTACAGATAACATTTTTAAGTGATTTGCTCCAACTTACTTTTCGCAGATTAAAGAATAATATATAAAGGTGTTAACGTAGTTTGAAGTATTGACTGTGACCGTTATGACAAAAGTAATTGCCCTTTTAATATGTTTCCTATATGGAGGAATATATCAAGAAAACTCTTGTGCGGCTAACTTTTACACTTTTGGTTGAATTTACTCAGGACTATTACAGAATAATAACTTATTATGATGGTGGCAATGTGGTTTTCACTTTGGGATGTAGCCATTTTGAGAGAAGTTATGTCGCTTTGAATTTGCCCGAAATTATCATGGCCCTTTTGATATTTTCCTACATAGAATGTATCAGGAATCACCTTATGCAGCTCACTTCTACTATTTTCGAATGTTTTACTCCAGACGCATTCTGCTTAACTTCCAACCTGCTTTTAGCTACTATCTTATAAGATAAAAAAGTTGTTGTTGTTGTTGAATTTTCATGGGAAAGAACTGATTAAAGGCGTAAAAAGCGTATTTATGGGAGAAGGGTTAAAACAGGCAGATGACGTGATGGCAGTGAAAGGGTTAGTGCAGAGATGTCGTCCTAATATGTCGTCAAATCGACATACTAGTAATTTGTTTTTCATCTTCTTGAAATGATCGACACTTTCTAAATACAGATTACAAACTATGGAGTCGGGGGTTATTATAAGCCGCATTATGATGCCTTTGAGGTAAGTGATCCCAGCTTTATAAAATATATGTTCGTTTATTTCTTATCCACCTAGCGCTTTAAATGTGAGAAAATATCAATAGCTATATAGTTTGATGCAAACTGAGGAGATAGAGAGAGGGAGAGAGGCGAGAGAGACAGACAGAGACAATGACAGACAGACAGAGCCATCTGGAATCAGAGAGAGAGAGAGAGAGTTTTGAAAACAAATTACCACTTTAAGCAGGTTGAGAGTTAAACATATTAGCTTTATGTCTCATTCTACTTTACTTTAGCCTGCTTTAGGCTACATTCGGGAAAGATAGTGGAAAGATGTATATATTCCATGAGCAGGTCTTCCAACCTTGACACCAACAGCAGTCTTTTCCGTTGATTAACTATGGAATGCAAGCAATACATCTAGATCTACCGGTCTGCTATCTATTAGTATAAGATCTATAAGATATACATTCTTGATCTACAAGACCCCCAACCGGTTAGCAATGTCTAGTGTATGGGAATGGAATAAAGAAAAATAGATAGCTTGACGCTGGGCGTTTACCGGTCTGCCTATCTACTATTATAGTAATAGATAGCAGACCGGTAGATGCCTAGAGTCAACCCATATAGATTTTTTTTAAATTTCACTCCAATACTATAGACATTGCTAATCAGTTGGGAAACTATCTTTTAGATATAGATCTAGAATCTAGACCTAATTGATATTATACTTATTGATAGCAGACCGGTATAGCGGCATCGAGTCAACTCAGATACATTTTTTTTTAAATTGTAATTCCATTCCAATACAGTAGACATTGCTAACAGGTCGGAATAAATAGGATCTAGATCTAGAATATAATGGATCTAGATACTGACTACAGACTCCCCCTTCATATAATGGACATTACTGACTGGTAGATACAGTTAAAAACAAACAAAAACACCTTACTATAGTCTACAGACCTTTGGAGAGTTAGATTCTATAGTTCTATATACCTTCTTATCGGTAGAGGTATAGATAAAGTAAACGCATACACATAAAACGTCCATGACTCTGGTGCCAGTGGTCCTTTTGTTATTGTTTGCTGTATGCTTGTCATTTTATTCTGTCATTTTATGATTCTTTTCTCTATGTGTACCATTATGTTCTGTCAACGTGTGGTTGTTCTATGTATATAAATGACAAACATACAGAATACAATAATAAATTGACAGAATGTAATGACAAACCAAAAGAATACAATAATACCTTAACATAATACAATGGCACGTTGACAGAAAGGAAAGAAAAACATATATAATTTAATAGGAAATCGACAAACGGAACAGTATATATTTAAAAAGATTACAAAATGTAATGACAAACCAACAAAATACAATACCAAGTTGACAGAAATAATGACAAACTTCAAGAATACAATAACAAATTGAAAAAGAATAATGACATACCAACATAATAAGATAACACATTGAAAGAATATAATGACAAACCTGCAGAAATTGAATCCAATGACAGTTTGGCAGAACGTAATGACACACCTACAGAATACAATAGCAAATTGACAGAAATTAACGACTAATACACAGAATGCAATAGCAGAATGACAAAATGTAACGAAGAACCTACAGAATTAAATAGCAATTTGACAGAACTTAACGGCTAATATACAGAATGCAATAGCAGAATGACAAAACGTCACGAAGACTCTACAGAATACAATAACACATTGACAGAACGCAGTAACAAAACTACGTAATGCAATAGCACTTTGACAGAAGACGATGACAGCTATACATAATACAATTACAAAACGACAGAATGTAATGACAACGATGCAAAATAAAACTGCATATTGCAGAACATAATGATACACATATAGAATACAATAACATTTTGACAGAACGTCATGGCAATCATACTAAATACAATAACAAATTGACAGAACGTAATGCCAACTATACAGAATACAATAACAACTTGTCAGAATGCAACGACAAATTTACAAAATAGAAATGCATAAAAACCACATTATAATGCACAGCAGAGTACAATAACATTTTGTTCATAACGTAATAACAATCACATGGAATAAAAAAGCAAAAGAGTCACGTCATATATGACATAACGAGACAGTAACATTTGACGTTCCATAATTTACCGTGACAATAAGTTTTCCACTTTTAGATGCAATTATGTGTTTGTTTTTGTTTTCTTTCTTCAGAATTTGGAGAATAACCGGATTGCAACCTTCATGATTTATGTAAGTTAACACTTATCTAATAAATCCTTTTGCTGTGAAAGTTCGTATTCAGTATGTTTGCGGTCACTAACTATATTACTGTTACTATTTAAAATTGATTGAATATTTTGACGTCAATGGTTTATACTGAATTCCTTTCTTAACGGATTCTCACAAAACATCATACATGTTAACAAGCGCTGTCTGGTATAGGACATTCGCGTTTCGACATGCCACAGTCAAAAACCAATTCACTGTTGCTATAAATAGAGTTATAAATAGTTTATTCAATTATCACGCACCTTCACAGCCAGTTATAATCGTGATTGATTGCTCGGCAGAAACAAGTTGAAGTTGAAGTTCACACAATTATTCAGACGGATCACCTGTTATTAGTGACTTTCTTTTGTCTAAAGGTAGGTCACCATCACTATAAGTGCAAAAGCAATATAGATCTACAGCCGTATGTTATGGAAGAAACTACTTTATAAGAAATAAAGTATGTAGACCGAGATCACCTTGCATGGCGTGTATACGTCTATATTCCCTCGACAGCTTCGTTAACTAGATCCCTTTTAGTATATACAGAACCCAGCGAGAGTATGCCTTTTTAGAATATAACCTACAGGTTTAACCAATCAAACTTCCTTTTGCATCTGCATGCGCTATCATAGTTGTAAGCAATGCAATATTTGGCCATCTTACAACCAGAGTGTATTGTAAACCGCGCGTGAAGTGTTGTTTGCGCGCAAGAACGCTTTATCATGTGCTACTCAAAAGTTAGAATAAAACCTACATTTTGAACCAACCAAACTGCCTTTTGCACCCCATTAAGTACGGCACATAGTCATTAAAAATTATGTTGTGTTTCGACGTCGCGTGTTGTCTGCACGCGATATAGATAACTCCGCCTCGTAGCAACTAGTTGTAAAGACGATCTTACAACCAGAATACGGCATGTTTTTTACGATAACGTGGGGATGTTGTAGTCCTCGGCCAATCAAAATATAGTTTATATTCGAAGTTACCTCTAACGCGCCCCTTCTTAATCATTAAGAGTTAACTTAATATGTTTTAACTATAACATAGGTCATATTCTGAATTTGAACATATTAAGTGAAATAGTGGCTTGTCGCTCCGCCACTTCTTAGCCACTAAGATTTCAAAAAATGTGTTATAACTATAATTTAAAAGTGATCTCTTGATTATATTTCAGCTTAGTGATGTAGATATGGGTGGAGCAACAATTTTCCCTCGCATTGAGCTCAGTATCCTCCCGAAAAAGGTGAGCGTCAGAAAATATGGGTCTACTAGGGTAATTTTAAAGAATGCGCAGTGTACATATATGTTAACCATTGTCTGCTTATCACGACTTGTCGTGTTTTTCATTATAAGCCACTTGATCTGGGTCTACACTGTTTGCAAATGTAATGAGTATGTTTTTTAAACAGGTCCATGGTGTTGAAAGATTTAACCAGTTATGACACTGATAATGTTCAACACCGGTAACATTTCAAAGCAGAGTGAAACTAAAACAAGGCTCATAAACTAAGTTGTTTCATATTCAACACACTTTACGCAGTTACCTGTCACGTTATCCTAAATATAGATCTTTTTGGTTGTTAAACAACGACATATGACTATACTCGTTTTACTTTTAGGGTACAGCTGTGTTCTGGGAGAACACGTATAGAAATGTGACACAGATGGACTTCAGGTTACGTCACTCCGCATGTCCCGTACTCAAGGGAGATAAATGGGTAGGCACGTTCTGGATACGACAAGTCGGAAACGAATTCAATTGGCCCTGTACTTTGAACGAAGAAGACTAACTCTTTTAAATAGCGCCTGCGCTGTCATGACGTCATCATTTTTAAACAAATGTCAGAGCTGTCAGAATGTACAATTTAACATATCAATAGCAGGATTAGAAAAAAGTTTATGATATCATATTTGAGTTTTTCTTTTACCAGTTTATCTACGAGTTCACTAAGAACTGTTGTAAATTAGTTACAGTGAAGTTCACTTATAATGAAATGGGACACAGTGCTCCCTCCCTGGCCCGTTGAACAAGGATTGCCTTTTAACAACATTGCTTGCCACTGTTCCCCACACAAGATGTTTATGTATAACGCTTTCAAGGCTGCAATATAGTCTGCTTAAAATTGTAGTCTGCTGTTTTTTTCTCAAAGTCACATATTGGACATTTTGAAATAAACAAACATAATAAAGAGTGACAAACAGCTTGAATGCAGATCAGACGCCACGTAACACGGGGTCTGATCTGGATTCAAGCTGTTTGCAAATGTAAGCCAATTATTAATTTCCCCTCCCTGTACCACCCGAACCACACACGCAATATGTGTCTCCCCCTGAGTGTCATTGTAGAGAGAGAACGCTGTATAACAAAATATTGAATGTAACAAAACGAAATGTAATCACCATCTCTATTCAATCATGTATAGTAAAATGGACCTGAAAGACGGATTTTTTGTATGATAGAAGAAATCAGACGATCCCGAAGACTTCGTTATAAGTAAGCTCCCCTATATTTAACAAGACAGAAATTATAATGTAGCGATCGAATTTCATTCTCGACAGTTAGTATTCCGTTCCAAAGAATATCACATAGCAAAAGAATGTCGCATATCTCAGGCAGCAATGATATATAGTGACAGAGTTCAAGAGACATTATAGTTTATTGCCCCTGTATGACATTCCAAAGAATGTCGCATAACAAAAGAATGTCACATAGCTCAGACAGCAATGTCAAATAGTGACAGAGATCAAGAGACATAATAGTGTGTTGCCCCTATGTGACATTCCAAAAAATGTTGAAAAGCAAAAGAATGTCGCATAGCTCAGAAAGCAATGTCATATAGGGACATTGATTTTGTATAAGACTTTTTTCTTTGTTTGGTAGGTGTAAAAGACATGCATTATATTTCACTTTTGTCAATGGGAAATTAACATTGTAACTCAAAGCGAGGTGTAAAAAGCTGAAATACTACTTTTCAGACTATAATTAATAGTCTGGTTATAGCTGTCCTGACTGAAGTGTTTGCTGAACGGTAACAGAAGACACTTTTATCAACATACATTTAAATACACAACAATTCAGAATATCATCTTCTCGATCAAATTTCATACTTGACATTTAGTATTCCGTATCTGAGACTTTCTTCCACCAATTTATCCACGAGTTCACTCTGTGCGACTGTTAGATAGTTTTTCCAGTCGCCGACCTCTCCTTTGCGGTATATTAAAGAATCGCCTGTAGAATCCCTGGCCAGTGGAAATGTCTCCCTCTTGTCTGCTGCATCTTGTGCTCTTAAGGCTGATAATGTCGTCTCTTCCAAGACATTTTCTATGTAATCCTGGTCTCTGTTAAAACCAAGGAAATGATTAAGTCGGGCAATGTTGTACCTTGGGTTGGCCTTGAAATCTTCATAAAAGAATACTTCAACGTGTTGATCAGTCGGTTTCTCTCTCAGGAAATGTTCCCACTGTTTAACGTACTCAAAATAGGATCCGAATGGAACTAGCCCACTAGTGTAAGATTGGAAGAATTCTTCCCAGGTCTGCTTGTTTTGAAGTAGAACAGCATTTTTCCCGTGATGGTACATCGATACCATTGCATCTTTAGGATTTCGCAGCATCAGTACAAGCTTTCCTCTGTTCTTGAAATGGTCTGGTGGCAAACGACTAGGCTTGAAGTGGGTCATAATAATCCGAGGTGTGTCCATGGTGTCAAACACTTCCTCTTCAGCGAATTCCAACATTGCGTCTGCTGAGCGCTTGGATTTATCGAGAGTTTTCAGCTTCCATATCATATTTACAAGCCAATGGGTTCCACATTTTGGAAAGGAGCACATTATAATGTCCCCTGGCTTGTACGGAAATGTCTGGACATATTTAACGCCCCTTTCTGGATCTATGAAATCGGAGTTAGAAAAGATGACATCTTCGTACCGCTTTAACTCGAGACCATCCCCGGATGCCGAGTACATTCGAAACACTTCCGTCATCTGAAAAGAAAAAAAAGATTTTAAACATTATACATTGAATTCATGTGGAATTAACCCCTTCGCTTCCTTTCCAAGCGTGCAATGGTTATTTGCAAACAGTTTGAATCCTGATCAGAGGCTTAGCCACGTTTTAATTTGAAATACGGGTATGTTAGACTTACAAGGGATCGACATATCAAAATTCAACTGATGATATACAGGTACGGTCGATTTAAGAAAGTTTGAGGCATCGAGTTTCGACTTAAAATTCTAACAAATTTTGTTCAAGCCGCAGACATTGTACAGCTTTAAGAAGTTTTGGCTGTCGCTCATAAGTAACATACTCAATCCTCCATAACACTTTCTCCTTCAATCTATTTTGCTTTCATAATATCGTCTGCTTTAGAAGGTACTATCTACACTATCTTAACCCTTTCCCCTATAGAAGCGCATTTAAGCACATCAAATTTATTCCTACACTAAAGAAAATAGTTCCAATTTTTACGGTCATGAATATGTATCATAAAGAATATTTTCATTATTCTAGGAAGAAGAAGCTGAAAGCAGGCTGAAAGTAAAACAGAATGCGCCTTAAGGCGCATTCTGGTTTACTTTCAACCTGTTTTAAGTGATCATATATGTCTTCAATGTTAGAAACAGGCTATGGGGTAAAGGGTTAAATTTTGAGTTCTTTTACCATCGATACTAGTGCCAAACAGTTCGGACTCGGATCAGATGTCCAGTTAACTTATTCACCCCTGAAACTTTTAATAGACAATTCCATTGTTTAATCAGGATTAGTCCATTTTAGACTAATTATGGTTGTTTTTAGTCTTATATTGCTAAAATGGCAAACAATACAGACCCTGATCAGAGGGCTCCTTCGGCCCTCTGATCTGGGTCTACACTGTTTGCATAGGAGAAGTGCTCACAGGTACACTGTTTGTAAATGATGAGTATACTCATCTCTAGGGTTGAATGTGTTAATTAGAGTACTTACCCAGAATACTTACTTGACACTGCTATATTGAATTAATACCTCAATCCCCTAAATTGTTTTAGTCTAAAACAATAAATAAGCACTTAAATCAGATTGAAAGTAAAGCAAACTGCGCCTTTGAGCGTTTTCTGTTTTTACTTTCACTCTACTTTCCGCTAACATCTGTAAGTATATAGACAGTATTTCTTATGGTGATCGTTGTCATCTGTTTTATTGCAGCCTGCTTTAAACTACCATCTTTTAGGATATAGTAATAGTTCGCACCGTGCATGTTATGACAGTTTAAAGAGGAACATTTCCTTTAGTGGTTGACAAGTTTAAAGACGTAAAAATCTATTTGGTTGTGGTTTTACTAGATGCTTGCTTAGCGCAGTGTTTACTGTGCTTGTAAAGAAACAAAACAGAATGATATTCAGATTATTGGACCCCTTATTCTATTTGAAAGTATATATTAAATCTATATGTATTTACATAAAAAGACTGTTTACAATCAGCTGTCCATGTAAAATGCTTTACGTGTACTTTAACCAAATCAATTCTAGGGACAAGACTACTCGTGATCAACAACCCGTCTACCTGTACATAAGGAATACACGTATCATATGAAAACAATGTAGACCCTGATTAGAGGGCATCTGCAAGAGCTCTCTGATCAGGGTATTCACGATATGTTTGTAATGTCGCAATATATTGTTAAAATCTAACCCTAAACAGTAAAAGAAAAAAGACTAGACTTAATTGGAAATTGGAATTGTCCATTAAAAGTTTTAGAGGTGAATCATGAGTAAAAATAATTATATCTGTGATTTCTTACCTTTGAAATTAACTCCTCTCTCTCTCTCCGAATTTATTTCTCACTCTCTGACCAAATCAATAAAGATAGCTTAATTTTAGTTAGTTCAACTTATTTCCCTTCTGTGCTTCAACGTCTAGCCGAACGATGTCTCACTGATAACTAAATGTAAATAATATGTATGACCTATAAATCGGGGTTTACCCCTGTGACAGTACAGTGTCCTGTTTGAACCAGAGTCCCCATAAAAGGTCATAGTCAAACAATGTAAACTCTGATCAGACGCCGTATAATGCGGCGTCTGATCAGAGTCTACACTGTTTGCTGATAGGAATTTCAATATAAAACAAAAAGGAAATTGAAAATTTAGACCAGGCACCTCATATATAAAATAGATAATCCAATATACATGTATAAGCATAGAAGAATGCACTGGCCGTGGCGTAACGCTGCGTCTGCTCAGGATCCAAACTGTTTGACACTTGTATCGAAATTTCTTAAGTCACACTACCTTAAATCATAACTTCCGAGTGGTCTTGCAGACAATGATATTGAAGCAGACGACAATTTAGCAGTGAAGATGTAAATTTTTCACTATTATGTTGACCCTGAAAGGGTGAAACAAGGTTATTGCCACTACGGTTAAACCTGTTTTATTGCAATTGCAGTGAAGCTCACTTATTGTAACAAAATTTTATAAAACGAACTATTGAATATAACGAACAATATTTATACCAAGTAAATTCGATTTTATATAGATCTTAAACACCTCGGATATAATGAAAGAAATAGACGGTTCCGAGGACTTTGTTATAAGTGAGTTTCACTGTAGCTGCTCTTAATTTACATGAACTGTGGTCTAAATTTTAACCCAGGATGGCCTTCATCTAATTGTCTCATGTACAGTCACGTTTGTTTGTATTGCACCAGAGCAAGAGAGAGAAGACAACGTGTTCCGAGAGTTACCTACCTTGCGCAGTGGTGGATGGGTAGCTTTCTACATTCACATCAACCTATTTCCTAATAAATACGAAAGTTGTACGCCCTTAATTTATTCCTACACTTAGTATAAATGACGTTCAAAGTGTCCTTTGATGACACGAGTATTTCAAAATAACTTGCAGTGTATTTATCCTGTTTTAAAACAAAAATGAAATGTGGTTCTCACATGGATGTAAAACTGTACAGATTAATTGGTATTGGTAAACAGCCCAAATTAATGATTGACAAGAATAATCTGACAAAAGTGAAATATAAATTAAACATGCTATAGCATTTTGTAACCGCCATTGATGTCATATGCACAGACCAGCATGCTAAAATACGCTCAAATGACAGGCAGTTCGTAATCATGTTTCTTAAAAAAAGGACTAAGCAGCTCAATTTGCATATGCAGCGTGTATATTAGTTGGTGTCTAGGAAGTTTGATACGTTAACATGTAAAGAATACAACAGTTGTTTGTATTGTTTTTAAAGCCGCATTGTGTTTTTGAGAAACCTGCATAAAACGGTTGTTTGGGGTCCCATTTGAACTACGTGAGTAGTTATATCAGCACGCCAGCTGCCCCGATCGCTGTGCGCCCTGGGGATATGCTCAAAACCCCGTATAATCGGGATCGCACATCCCCAGGGACCGGAGAGGACCGCGACGGAACCGTCAGAGAATTGGGGGGGGGGGGGGGTGTGATAGGACACGAGTGGCCACGCTCGAGTGGAGGCGGCACCCTGGCAGACTTTCAGGATTCCGGTACCAATCGAGTTATGACCAGTTTTGACCTCTAGAGACCCTCCTGAGACTATTTAAACGGTCTGCGACTGTCTCCGGCACCCTCGCAGACTTCCAGGAGCCCCGGTACCAATCGAGTTATGACCAGTTATGACTTCTATGGACCCTCCCGAGTCCATTTAAACGGTCTGCGACTGTCTCCGACACATTCGCAGACTTTCAGGATTCCGGTGCCAATAAAGTTATGACCAGTTATGACCTCTAGGAACCCTCCCGAGTCTATTTAAACGGTCTGCGACTGTCTCCGGTACCCTAACAGACTTCCAGGATTCCGGTGCCAATCGAGTTATGACCAGTTATAACCTCTATGAACCCTCCCGAGTCCATTAAAACGGTATGCGACTGTCTCCGGCACATTCGCAGACTTCCAGGATTCCGGTGCCAATCGAGTTATGACCAGTTATAACCTCTATGAACCCTCCCGAGTCCATCAAGCCGGTCTGCGACTGTTTCTGGTACCCTCGCAGACTTTCAGGATCCGGTGCCAAATGAGTTATCGCTACATTACATCTCCCAGAACCCTCCTGAGTTAATAAAAATGGTCTGCGATTGTCTTCTACACACTCGAGTTAGGTCAGGGTTCAGTGAGTGCGACTGATAACTCCTTTAGTCTCGGTACTACGGCTTACGGACAAAACAGAGGCTCGAGGAGGCACGGGGGAGTGAAGAGGAGGTAAGGAGGAGTGAAGAGGAGGCAGTGAGGAGTGAAGAGGAGGCAGTGAGGAGTGAAGAGGAGGTAAGGAGGAGTAAAGAGGAGGCAGTGAGGAGTGAAGAGGAGGCAGTGAGGAGTGAAGAGGAGGCTGGGAGGAGTGATCAGGAGGCATTGAGGAGTGAAGAGGATGCACTGAGGAGTGAAGAGGAGGTAAGGAGGAGTGAAGAGGGGGTAAGGAGGAGTGAAGAAGAGGCATGGAGGAGGCATGGAGGATTGTAAGAGGTGACATGAAGGGGTGTGTTGGGAGACAGAATGGTTGGGTGGGGACAGTACATGAAAAATTCTCTTTTTATGGTAAATTACATTTTATTCACATGCTATATCTACAAATAGAATCATAAATGCACACATGTAATGTTTTAAGTATATCCACATAGTTGTAGTGTGTCTGTCTGCAACGCGTAAAGAGAGGCGAAGAAGAGGAAGGGAGGAGTGAAGGGGAGGTATCTAAATGGGCTATCTCTTACCACAGTAACTGGAGTTGTCCATACAATATCTCAGGGGTATGATAGGTATAGTTTGAGAGCTGCTCAAGAGGAGTATTGTAGTACTGTACATTGAGGTCAAGATTTGATGGTGTTGCCTGTCCCCACCCAACCATTCTGTCTCCCAACACACCCCTTCATGTCACCTCTTACAATCCTCCATGCCTCCTCCATGCCTCTTCTTCACTCCTCCTTACCCCCTCTTCACTCCTCCTTACCTCCTCTTCAAACTATACCTATCATACCCCTGAGATATTGTATGGACAACTCCAGTTACTGTGGTAAGAGATAGCCCATTTAGATACCTCCCCTTCACTCCTCCCTTCCTCTTCTTCGCCTCTCTTTACGCGTTGCAGACAGACACACTACAACTATGTGGATATACTTAAAACATTACATGTGTGCATTTATGATTCTATTTGTAGATATAGCATGTGAATAAAATGTAATATACCATAAAAAGAGTATTTTTCATGTACTGTCCCCACCCAACCATTCTGTCTCCCAACACACCCCTTCATGTCACCTCTTACAATCCTCCATGCCTCCTCCATGCCTCTTCTTCACTCCTCCTTACCCCCTCTTCACTCCTCCTTACCTCCTCTTCACTCCTCAGTGCATCCTCTTCACTCCTCAATGCCTCCTGATCACTCCTCCCAGCCTCCTCTTCACTCCTCACTGCCTCCTCTTCACTCCTCACTGCCTCCTCTTTACTCCTCCTTACCTCCTCTTTACTCCTCAATGCCTCCTCTTCACTCCTCACTGCCTCCTCTTCACTCCTCCTTACCTCCTCTTCACTCCTCCGTGCCTCCTCGAGCCTCTGTTTTGTCCGTAAGCCGTAGTACCGAGACTAAAGGAGTTATCAGTCGCACTCACTGAACCCTGACCTAACTCGAGTGTGTAGAAGACAATCGCAGACCATTTTTATTAACTCAGGAGGGTTCTGGGAGATGTAATGTAGCGATAACTCATTTGGTACCGGATCCTGAAAGTCTGCGAGGGTACCAGAAACAGTCGCAGACCGGCTTGATGGACTCGGGAGGGTTCATAGAGGTTATAACTGGTCATAACTCGATTGGCACCGGAATCCTGGAAGTCTGCGAATGTGCCGGAGACAGTCGCATACCGTTTTAATGGACTCGGGAGGGTTCATAGAGGTTATAACTGGTCATAACTCGATTGGCACCGGAATCCTGGAAGTCTGTTAGGGTACCGGAGACAGTCGCAGACCGTTTAAATAGACTCGGGAGGGTTCCTAGAGGTCATAACTGGTCATAACTTTATTGGCACCGGAATCCTGAAAGTCTGCGAATGTGTCGGAGACAGTCGCAGACCGTTTAAATGGACTCGGGAGGGTCCATAGAAGTCATAACTGGTCATAACTCGATTGGTACCGGGGCTCCTGGAAGTCTGCGAGGGTGCCGGAGACAGTCGCAGACCGTTTAAATAGTCTCAGGAGGGTCTCTAGAGGTCAAAACTGGTCATAACTCGATTGGTACCGGAATCCTGAAAGTCTGCCAGGGTGCCGCCTCCACTCGAGCGTAGCCACTCGTGTCCTATCACCCCCCCCCCCCCCCCAATTCTCTGACGGTTCCGTCGCGGTCCTCTCCGGTCCCTCGGGATGTGCGATCCCGATTATACGGGGTTTTGAGCATATCCCCAGGGCGCACAGCGATCGGGGCAGCTGGCGTGCTGATATAACTACTTACGTGGGACGTGATTCTTTCACAAAAACCGGTTTTATCTAAGAAATTCGCTTTTTAAATTTTATTTATAATATTTTGGTGCTGCACAAATTAAAGAGCCTCCCTTGTGAATGGAAAGAAGGACACCTCTGTAAATACAGGGCTCCAGATAACGGAAGTATTTCGAAAACTAAAATCTTTATTTCTGCTTTTAAACCCAATGGTGTCATACTCATTAAAATTGTCTCGAAGAGACGGTTTAATAAGTAGTAACACCATAACATTCGGTGCTGAAATGAGTGAGAAAATGTTAGATTAGTTCAGATTACTCTCGCTTACATCTATAGCTGGAGCACTAGACATGACCCTGTTAACCCTTATTCTGCTGCACAGACGTCTGCTTTGACATTGTCGTCTGCAAAATGTGTTCAGTTTAGATTTATGCATTGTTTTAATTAAACAAACATTAAGACGAGTGTCAAACAGTTTGGATGAGACGCCGCGATACGCGGCGTCTTTTTAGATTCAAATAGTTTGCAAACTCCTAAAAGTTACGACCAGTAGGCACAGGGTTAAACACTATGAGATCCAATAACAACATGTACATAATTATTCACTAGGGGTAAACGATAAAACAAACTACGGAGAATCTATACCTTGAGCTTGCTGAAAATGACTGTTTCAACCTTGTCCGCTCTCTAACTCAAACACTTCTTTTTGGATCTTCACCAAACTTACTACAAATGTTTATTAGTATAGAATCTAGGTCAGGTTCAATAACTAGCAAAATCACATAAGGCATGTCTGAGTTATTGCCCTTGAATAATTAAAAAATGAAATTTTTAGTCATTCAAGGGCAATAACTCCAACATGCCTTGTGCGATTTTGGTAGTTAAGATGACTGACCTAGATTTTATATTAATAAACATTTTCAACAAGTTTGGTGAATATCTGATATAAACTGTATGTGTTAGTTAGAAAGCAAAAAATGCTGAAACATTCATTTTTAATACTTAAAGGGCCAAAACTCAGACATGCCACATGCGATTTTTGTAATAATCAAACTAGACCTAAATCTTATATAATTAAATATTTTCAGCAAGTTTAGTGAATATCCGATAAAAACTGTGTGTGTTAGGGTGCAAAAATGACCGAAACAGTCATTTTTTATTAATAAAAAGGCAATAACTCAATTATACCTTATGCGATTTTAGTAGTAATCAAACTAAACCTTAATTTTATATCAATGAACATTTTCAGCAAGTTTGGTGAAGATCAAATAAAACGTATTTGTGTTAGAGAGCAAAACTTGCTGAAAACAGTCATTTTTAATACATAAAAGGAAAAAACTCAGATATGCCACATGCGATTTTAGTAATAATCAAACTATACCTAAATGTTATATGAATAAATATTTTCAGCATGTTTGGTGAATATCCGATGAAAGCTGTTTGTTTTAGAGTGCAAAAATGACTGAAAAGGTATTTTTTTATTAATTAACAGGCAATAACTCAAAAATACCTTATGCGATTTTAGTAGTAATCGAACTAAACCTTAATTTTATATTTGTGAAAGATCGGATAAAAATTAGTTGAGTTAGAGAGCGGACAAAAAAGTGTGATAGTCTAACTGACTGATGGATAGACGGGCGGAGATAGATACGGTTGCCCCAGTGAAGTTGTATTCGGCTGTATCACGTGATACTAAGCCGTGTGGAAATGTTTATGTCAGACGTTCTATTTTCGGTTTGAAATGATTTTAAATCGCCCTTTTTGGTGATTTAGGTCCTTTCATCATTTCATAGATCAGTTTGGCCCATAAGAATGTTCAAACATTATTATTAACCGTTATCGTATTTCAGGCATTGAGAAAAGGTTTGAAAACACAATGGGACTTTAATTTTAACAGTGCAAAAAGGTGTTGAGCGTTATTTAAAAAACCAATACATGTATCATATTAGAACGAATTTAAGGGTTCTTCATTAAAATACTCATAACTTTAAAACGAATGCATAGTCTTAAATGCAATTTTGACGAAATATGCAAAAATGATGTTTCTACAAAATTGCATTTTTTTTAATAGAATCTCTTTGCTGAAGAATATAATTATATACCTTTGAACTAGTGTTTCCGATTGTATTTTCCCGGGAACACCCTGTAGTATATACAATGACTCATAATTAGACTGATAAAACCGCCTGAAACTTAAACAAATCTGTTTCCGGGTGGGTTTTTTTAATTTCTAACATTACCTTATAATGACGCAATGCCATCAACATGAGATAATTCGACAACGAAACTAACTGTCAAATGAGTCTTTGATTTAAGTAGACAAGAACAATTCTAGATTACGTATTAATTGAATATGTTATCAGAGACGGTTTTTTAAAACACATTGATGTTGTTTTTCTATATTTTAGTTTCATATTGTTTTTTTCATCAATCAGTTAATAAATCCTAATAACAGTTATGATTAATCGTTTTTTTCTAAAAGCTGAGAAAAAAGAGAAAGTAAACACGTTCGGAGGTTTGTTTCATTTGTTGTTAATATTAAATTCATGTGTTATCACCATAGACTTTATTGACCTTGTTGGATAAAATGATATGTTTCCCGTCAATAAAGGCACACAACATATTATTTTATCCAACTGGTTCAATAGATGTAATATAGAATACAAACTTATTCAATGTCTTCTTTTTGTGTGATTGAGAATCGATTGTACTATTCAATATATATTCAATTGTACAGTCGATTCTCAATCACACATATATATAAAATAAGAACGGTTTCACAGTAAGAGGCAGATGTCCCCAAAGTGTTTTATGGCACTCAAATGCTTTTTGTTGTTCTATGTATACCTGTAATTTCATAAAAATGGTACGCGACACTCAGTGATCCAAAATCTACTTTCACACCAAAATCTGTAATTCTAACTGATGTTGTGCAGTAAATATGATTCGGGCACTCTTTTTCTTTAAGTGAGATAGAATTCAAGGTCATCGTGAACTAAAATTAGTATATGACACTATGAAATAGGTAGATGTACTCAAATATCAAATTTGGTATCTCTAGCTGATGTGGTGTAGGAAATGAGGTACAAAACAAGTTTTATCTATAAATGAGATCAATGGTCAATGGCCTTACTTGGTACATGGAAATGTTTGGCTTTTGTGAAACCATTTTAAATGACACTTTTTAGATCATGAGCTTTACATTGATTATTCTAAAAAAAATCGGAAACTAGGCTTTCTCATGGAGTGGGTTTAATGATATATAAATTATATATGTATAAGGTGAACTATTCTAAATTCATAGACATGATCTTGATAGCCCGCCTTACGGCGCATTCTGCTTTACTTTCAACCTGCTTTAAGTGGTCACCTATTTTCAAAACTAGACACAAGCTATTGGTTAATGGGTTAAAACGATGTTGATTGACCGAGACTTGATTATTGCTGTAGGGTGATTAATACATGGACAGTCTTTACATGCACCAGTCGTAATATGACCTCTATATGTCAGTGTGACTGTGACCTTGATCTGATATCCTTTATCTTCGGCATATGCTCGTCAGATTACCGCCACTACAGTTAAAACTGTCTTAATCCAAATGCAGTTAAGCTAACTTATAACGAACTTGGACTCAACAAATATGGTATCCCTAGCCGAGGTGGCATAAAAAACACGACCCGTCGACAATGGGCACTGACAAACGGGCTCACGATCAAAGACGTGCAAAATCAAATTATACTGTATTATATGCACCCAAGGCTAAGTTTGGGAGAAAAATACAATCCTTTATAGTCAAAAATGAACTACATGTACACGTAACTGGGAACTGAAATCGTCGTTTTGGATTTTCAGGGATGAATAAGGAAATTTATTAGAAACATTCAGCAACACAATTGTATTCAGAATAGGTCAAATGTACTCCAGGTCAAATGCTGTCTAGGTCAATTGTCTTACGGTCAAATGTACTACAGGTCAAATGTTCTTCAGGTCAAATGTCATATTTGATATTAATGAGTCCATGTTTTAGTCTTTCCTTCAGCATTTTGTCGATAGTTTCACTCTGTGCCACTGTCATATAGGTTTTCCACACACCAACCTGTCCTTTGCGGAATATAACAGAGTCGCCGTTGGCATCCCTCACCATTTCAAATGTTCCCCTTTTTCCTGCTGCATCTTGCTCCCTCAGTGCTGATAATGTCGTCTCTTCCAACACCTTTTCTATGTATTTTTGATCTCTGTTAAAACCCAAGAAATTATTCAGTCGGGCAATGTGGTATCTGGGGTTGGATTTAAAATCTTCGTAATAGAATATTTCCACGTGTTGATCGGTCGGCTTATCCTTTAGAAACTGATCCCATTGTTCCACGTAATCAAAATATGACCCAAATGGAAGCATTCCGTTAATGAACGAATCAAAGAATTCATCCCAGGTCTGTTTGTTGCTGAACATTAGTGCATCCTTAATATGGTGATAATATGACACCATTGCATCCTTTGGATTACGCAACATAAAAACCACCTTGCCTTTATTCTGGAAATGATCAGCTGGTAGACGGCTTGGTTTGAAGTGCGTCATTATAACCCGTGGCGTTGTCATGGTTTCAAATACTTCCGCCGGACCATATTCCAGGAGTGTGTCAACCGGTCGTGATGCGCTGTCGAGACTCTTCAGCTTCATGATCATATTCCCCATCCAGTGGGTCCCACTCTTCGGGTATGAGCACAACATGATGTCACCTGGTTTGTACTTAAAATCTCTGCCATAGTTAACGCCCCATTCTGGATCTATCATGTCAAGGTTAGGGAATATGACGTCATCGTATCGTCTCAACTCATGGCCTCCTCCGCTGGCTGAGTGCATCCGAAACACATCCGTCATCTGAATAATAATAACAAAAATAATAATTTATACCCAACTTAACTCTTGATAAACCTAAGTTGATGTGTAACAATTACATCACATACTTAAACAATTCCGTCAACTGTGTCGAAATAAACCAGGGCCATTTCGAATACAGAAAAAAGTATTTGTATCAGGCAGTTTTAACTGATCAGATGCCATGTTGCTAAACGTCTGATCTAGATCGGATTTTTTTTTATTTTTGAAAATGCCAGTACGCATGGATCGACAAAGTGAAATGGTTAAAATCCCAAAACAATATTGGAATATTATGCTTGCAAAAGAAAGCTGTATACAGTCAGTCCAAGAACGATACAAATACGGGAGACAGCACATAGTACCCCCTAGCCATCACTGCAAGAGACAGACACAGAACGTACCGTCCATATCATCAAGAGAGGATAGTTCAAACACGCCTATACATGTATACATCACAGGGCACCGACACGATTTCTTTATGAGAGAAAAAGTCGTCAGATGGTATATAAAGAGACTCTATATATACCTTCTGACGATTTTTTCTCTTAAAAAGCAATCGTGTCGGGGCCTAATGATGTATACTGCCTATTACAACGAATGACACCTTATATGGTTTGGAATGTGCATATTGTCACCAAAGATAGATATTTCTGAACAATTTAATATGATAACAACACTGATTCACTGAAGTGTCCTTTCTTCTTTGTGCAACTCTGTATATATTGTAATCAGACATTGATAAAGGGCCGACAGACCGTGGTCTAGAAGTAGACTGTCAATCCAGCCAATTAGGGCGAACTCTAGCGAACCTCTCAACGCGAACCTCTCGGCTCAGGGCGACGCAGGGAGGCGTGACCAGGCAGAGAAAGAGACAAAAACATGGAATGGTGAAGGCACCTGAGCCAACAGACTCGCGGCGAGAGGTTCTTTTGAGTTCGCGCTAATGAACGCAGGACAAGGGTCGTGAGTTCGATGACTCACTCGCTGGATCAAGTCCTTAAGACGTGACCTCAAACCGAGGGGTATCAGTGCAATAAACTAGGCAAGTTAGGTAAGTGACCCCTTAACCATTCAACTGACTACCCAAATTTCTAACCACGTCTAGATCCATATTGACTACATTGTACTTAGGGTTGATTTTTACAAAATATTGTAGATTGACATACATTGCAGACAAGAGCCCACGTTTATATTTGTGTAAAGACTGAACAACGAGTCACTAAGGGTTTTAAGTTCAAGAACAAGGGGGCTATTTCGACAAAGAGAATGGCATCGCCCGGGTTCCTCTGTATTCGCTTCCCCTCTCCGGGACATCAAATTAACCAAAGATTGGCAGAAACGGATGTAAGTTAAGGCAAATAAACATAAGTAGCAAACTTTCTTACCTTTAGGTATTTGTCCAAAACGTGTCGCCAACAAAGAAGTTTACACGTTTAAGAGTTGTCTGCTTCATGTACAGGTAGAAAAACTGTTTGTCACTTTATCTATGCATGATATCACAGCGTACAGTAGCACAATCATGCGTTAGTCATCATACCAATAAACGCGAGAATGCTTAACCCTTATGTCCATTGCAAACAGTTAGGAGCCTGATCAGACGCCGGGTAACCCGGCGTCTGATAAGGCTCCAAACTGTTTGCCACTCAGATTTAAATGAATACTTGAAATTGTCAAATAGTTGATATTTTGTAGATGTTACTGCATTTCGATTGCGTTTCAACGGGAAGGAATAACGTCCTCTCCACTGTACCCTTTAAATGTCAGCATATCATACGCTTGGTATTCATTGCATGTTTTAAGTTATTCACCCCTGAATCTCTTAATGGTCAACTCCAATCTCCGTTTAAGTCGAGTCCATTTTTACAAGTGAGGGTTGATTTTAACAATGTACTGCAAAATGGCAAACAGTACAGATCCTGATCTTGAAACGTGTCGAGCACAGAAAGGATTGACTGTTTGTCATCTTTTTTAACCTTTTTTAACCCTTTAATAACATGATAACGTCAAAATAGTATCTTCTGCAACATTTGTCGTCTGCTACTGTTCTAGGGATAGCATTTCAAAAATTATTTTCCAAATAAGGGCAAAATGTCAAATAGATGTAGATCCTCAGAAGATGTTGCTTAAAACGCGTCAGGGTCCAAGGTTATAAAGCTTTTCAGTTGAGTCTAAAGTCGTTCTCAAGCATTTGATTGGTCAGATTTGAACCTAGGCTCAAATCTGACCTATCAAATGCTTGAGAACACACTCAGACTCAGCTAAAACTCTTTATAACCTTGGACCCAAAATCATCTGGATCAAAGCTGTTTGGACAGGTAATCACGACTTTGCCGTTAGCGCGCAAAGAGTTAGTTTTCACGCATTCAATGAGTATACTCGTCATTTACAAACCTGCAAATAGTACACTTGTCCTATGCAAATATATGTAGTGTATACGCAGATCAGAGGGTTCCTTTAGGAGACCTCTGATCATGGTTGATTATTTTATCGGTATTAATCGGTATTTATCTATCGGTATTTATATTCAGACAACCTATCAGCGTTTCAAACAGGTTCGAACCTCTGGCAAAAGAAGGTTAAAATACGTTTAAAGGAAATCTAGGTCGTTTTGCACAAACGCATTTAGCCCATCATCCCATAAATAAACCTTTTTATGACTCTGATAATTTCTACACTAAGATAAGTAGTCCCCAACTAGATATTCCTGAACATAAAAAGAAGACATTCAACATTTAAGGCAGAATGACTGTCAAACTTTTGAAACGAGTGTCAAACAGTTTGGATCCCGCACGACCATTGTTGTTTGACGGTCTGTTATATCGTGTTTGTACTGTATGCATATTTTTTGGAAGTTTGATAAAAGAACTTGAGAGTACCGATTATGGTTTTAAACTGGTTTCAAACTGAAAACAACTGTTGTATGGAATGAAAAGATTAACAGTTAATATTCTGAAAACAGTATCTTTTTTTTTTTATAAGTGTTTTGATAGTAGGATTTGAAACTGTTTATATGAGATAACCATATTGTAAATAGTCTGAAAAAATGATTTGACCGAAACCCTATCATGAAACACTCGAACATTATATCAGTCATGTTAAGAAAATAGCTAAACATATGGCCTTTAACATTTCGTTTTAAAACAATCTCGAGGAAACTTTTTCAACAACCGCGGAATCGACAAACCGCGATGCCGCCGCATTTCAAAGCAGCAGGTCACTTTCCTTGTCCCGAAATCATTGGTTCATGAAAAAAAGTGAAATAAAAAGTTTCTACTGATTTAATGACCATCATAATTACTTCAGAATGTATGGTTTATTCACTAGATATTTTTAATTTTAAATCTTTTCACTTTTTCAGCTAATGCAGTTTTTAAAATTAACTGAATTTTGTTTGTGGCGAACTGATAATATTGAACGACATTGGGTGTTGTTTTCTTTAGCGTATGCCTACTGAATCAAAGTTTTGGAAACTCGACGCTGACTATAGACGAATTCAAACCATCAAAAACAGATCTACTCCTTTCGGGTGGGTATAGAAAAAGTGTGGAACATATCTAAAAATCTAAAATACCTAAAGATCATCGTGTTTTAGTTAACTCTACTAGTATGTAGCTCTTAGAGGGAACATTGTACAACCCAAAATACACTGTTGGCGGTGAAAAACAATCTCTTTTATGTAGCCTAGCACGAACAAATATATATATACAGAAGCATACGTTTAAAGTCCCATTGTGTTTTCAGACCTTTTCATAATGTCTGAAATACAATAACGGTTAATAATAATGTTTGAACATTCTAATGGGCCAAACTGATCTATGCAATGATGAAGACGGACCTAAATCACCAAAAAGGGCGATTTAAAATCATAACAAACCGAAAATAGAGCGTCTGCCATAAACCTTACCACACGGCTTAGTATCACGTGATACAACCGGAGTCAACATCACCGTGTGCAACCGCAATTACCTTCGACGGTCGATCCATCAGTCAGTTAGACTATCACACTTTTTTGTCCGCTCTCTAACTCGAATATCTTTTATACGATCTTCCACAAACTTGCTGAAAATGTTCATTGATATAAAATCAAGGTTTAGTTTGATTACTACTAAAATCGGATAAGCTGTTTTTGAGTTATTGCCTGTTAATTTATAAAAAATGACTGTTTCAGTCATTTTTGCACTCTAAAACATACAGTTTTTATCGGATATTCACCAAACATGCTGAAAATATTGATTCATATAAAATTCAGGTCTAGTTTGATTATTACTAAACTCGCATGTGGCATACCTTTAGTTTTTGCCCTTTATGTATTAAAAAATGACTGTTTTCAGCAAAGTTTGCTCTCTAACACAAATACGTTTTATTGGATCTTCACCAAATTTGCTGAAAATATTTATTGATATAATATCAAGGTTTAGTATGATTACTACTAAAAGCGCATAAGGTATATCTAAGTTATTGCCTGTTTATTAATGAAAAATGACGGTTTCAGTCACTTTTTGCACTCTAACACATACAGTTTTTATCGGATATTCATTAAACTTGCTGAAAATGTTTAAGTATATAAAATTTAGGTTTAGTTTGATTATTACAAAAATCGCATGTGGCATATCTGAGTTTTTGCCCTTTATGTATTAAAAAATGACTGTTTCAGCAATAACTCAGACATGCCTTATGCGATTTTGCTAGTTATTTAACCTGACCTAGATTCTATACTAATAAACATTTGTAGCAAGTTTGGTGAAGATCCAAAAAGAAATGTTTGAGTTAGAGAGCGGACAAGGCTGAAACAGTCATTTTCAGCAAGCTCAAGGTATAGATTCTCCGTAGTTTATTTGACCGTTTACCCACAGTGAGAGATATGTACACGTTGTTATTGAATCTCATAGTGTTTAACCCTGTGCCTACTTTACGGAGTTTACAAACTATTTGAATCTAAAAAGACGCCGCGTAACGTGGCGTCTCATCTGGATCCAAACTATATGACACTCGTCTTAAGGTTTGTTTAATTAAAACAATGCATAAATCTAAACTGAACACATTTTGCAGACGACAATGTCGAAGCAGACGTCTGTGCAGCAGAATAAGGGTTATCCAGATGTTCCAGCTAAACATGTAAGCGAGAGTAATCTGAACCAATCTAACATTTTCTCACTCATTTCAGCACCGAATGCCATGGTGTTACATGTACTACTGATTAAACCGTCTATTCGAGACACTTTTAATGAGTATGACACCATTGGGTTTAAAAGCAGAAATAAAGATTTAAGTTTTCGAAATACTTCCGTTATCTGGAGCCCTGTATTTACAGAGTTGTCCTTCTTTCCATTCACAAGGGATGCTTTTTAATTGGTGCTAGCACAAAAATATTATAAATAAAATTTAAAAAGCGAATTGCTTAGATAAAACCGGTTTTTGTGAAAGAATCACGTCCCACGTAGTTCAAATGGGACCCCAAACAACCGTTTTCTGCAGGTTTCTCAAAAGCACAATGCGGCTTTAATTGTATACCACCAAATTCATAACAAAACGAATTCGCGTTTAGTACCCAGGAAAACCCAAAACATAGTGGCTTAAACCATGACACGTTCACCTATCAGATACGACAATAATCTGTTTAAGTTCATATACATGTACTTATATATGTATCGTATTTCACCATCCGTTTTGCATGAAGTATTTTAAACCTAACTAGAGTAGTTTTTACAAAATATGGGAAATATACGCATATCCAACGAACGTGTTTGTAATACATGTCGGACAGTTGGGATCCAGATCGGTAGCAGAGATTCTCGATGCCTATTCAGGATACAAACTCTTTTTGCATAAAACTGATTTTAAATTATTTTGCAGACTACTGTTTTAAAACAGGGTATTAAGTACTACTCAAAATAAGGTATCAAACATTTATGTATATGAACAGAAGTGGATTATTCTATCTGGCATTGAAAATGGGGAGGCTCGTAAGTTCGTATTGTATAACACAATAAGAGACTATGCGTTTGCTTATTCCTGTTGACAGAATATTTTATTCGTAACATTGGTCTATAATTATTAATCAGAGCAAATGTTTTGTTGTTTGTTGATCACCTTATAACAAAATGGCGACCGGGCTTGGTAGTATCGGAAGGAGCAGTGTAGTAGGATCTGACTTTATATACGATAACATATGTACCCGGTGTCACAGTAGGAATGGCTCGCACATTGAGGCAGCATACTACTGTCCACAGTGTGATGTTTACTATTGCAAACCGTGTATACAACATGCGTGTGATCACGGAATTCTAGGTAGAGCCGAGATGAAGAGATGGGGTCACCCTACGGACCATAAGTAAGTATAGTCGAACTCCCGTAATTCCATAAACTTCAATCGAACTTAATCCGAACTTCCAGTTTTATATCAATAATTAGAACTATTTTAGATCAGTATTGTTTACCTGCTAGTGTCTACAACTTGAAATTTATTTGGATAGAACTTTGCAAAACTATATACGGATATAAGTTGTTGTATGAGTTCCATTACGGTTGAAATCAGGTTAATTGGTCAAGAAGTAGCTATCCTTGGTGTGTTGAAAAGTTCAGTGTTTACACCCTAGGAGCAAGTTATCAATGAATTTGATTATGATAGCACATAATGTGTATAAGTATAAGTTCTTATAGGAGAGCAATTATTTTTTAAACGATATCATTTCACCAAGATTTATAAGCCATTGATTTACTCGATTTTATTTATTTGAAGAAATATTGGTGTAATTGTCCAAGAATCATCTGCCAATGGTGTGTTGAAAATGCCATATTTAAGAGTTTTTACACTCTAGCAACTACATTTTGTATGGATATCGATTATATTATCACACAATGAATAGAAGAATAAGGAATTTAAACTTTTTACACTGGTCATATACTAATATTAGTTACATTCCAAGAAGTCGTGTGGGAGAAGACACAGTCAACCCTGTAGACCAGGAGTTGGAGGAAAAGATGTCAGACCAAGTGAGCGAGGAAAGTCAGTCAGATAAACCCAAAAAGGTATAATCTGTAAAAGTCTTTTAAATATAAAAATTGGACACTCTCTATTACTGCTGTGTAGCAACCGGAATTGCAATAAAAACCAGTTTTACAATACTTATTGCAAAACTGATTTTTATTGGAATTCCGGTTGACAGGTCAACCAGTTTTGCAATAACCGTTTATATTGCAATTCCGGTTGACAGGTCACTTAGTTTTGCAATAACCGTTTGTATTGCAATTCCGGTTGACAGGTCAACCAGTTTTGCAAAAACCGTTTATATTGCAATTCCGGTTGACAGGTCAGCCAGTTTTGCACTAACCGTTCATATTGCAATTCCGGTTGACAGGTCAACCAGTTTTGCACTAACCGTTCATATTGCAATTCCGGTTGACAGGTCAACAAGTTTTGCAATAACTGTTTATATTGCAATTCCGGTTGACAGGTCAACCAGTTTTGCAATAACCGTTTATATTGCAATTCCGGTTGACAGGTCAGCCAGTTTTGCACTAACCGTTTATATTGCAATTCCGGTTGACAGGTCAGCCAGTTTTGCACTAACCGTTCATATTGCAATTCCGGTTGACAGGTCAACCAGTTTTGCACTAACCGTTTATATTGCAATTCCGGTTGACAGGTCAACCAGTTTTGCACTAACCGTTCATATTGCAATTCCGGTTGACAGGTCAACCAGTTTTGCAATAACTGTTTATATTGCAATTCCGGTTGACAGGTCAACCAGTTTTGCAATAACCGTTTATATTGCAATTCCGGTTGACAGGTCAGCCAGTTTTGCACTAACCGTTTATATTGCAATTCCGGTTGCTGCACTGCTGTTTTTATCCTAAATTCAAACAATTTGCTTGTATCACACAGTTTAACGTCATTTTTACGTCAAATGGGCTCAAAAGCATAATACATGTAGATTCAAATGCTGATTAGCCGTTTTGGCTTTAAAATTACTGTAATTTGTCAAAAATGAGCAAAAGTAAACGGTGTAGGCCCTGATCAGGCTGTTCAATTAGGATCAGTCTTATCAGGGTCTACACAGTTTGCTCAGGCCAGTCTGTCCCAATCATTTGCATCATAGCGGTAACCCATAGATTCCTAGCGACGCGAAACGTGCATTTTACAAACAATGTATCTGCGAAGAGTACACCTGTCCTATGCATGAATACAAATCTCATCTTATTTTACCGCTGTTCGTAGTATTTCTATAGTGTCCATGCGTACAGCGGTAAAGATGTTTTACTATTCAAATAAACGCTTTAGTAAAAGCCGTTTGTTCACCGAAAACTACAGTCGAAGCTACATCAGACTCCAAAGTAGGTCGAAACTGGATACTCCGAACTCGCGTTAGTTCGAACATACCAACATTTCAAAGATAAAACGTGACGTAGCCACATTTTAAATTTGAAAGACGGGTATGTTCGACTTAAGCGAGATCGACTTATCAAAATGCATCTCATGAAATACTGGTGAGATCGATTAAACCCTTTACCCAATAAACCATTTGTAACATTAGATCTAAGGTGATCATTTAAAGCAGGTTGAAAGTAGAGCAGAATGTGCCTTAAGGCACATTCTGCTTTACTTTCAGCCTGTTTAAACTACCATTTAATAGGCTGTATAAAATATTTGTTATGGTAATTGTTCATGAGGGTATAAACTGGAACTATTTTCTTCAGCGGAGGAACAAAATTAATAGGCTAAAAGTCGCTTCTATGGGGGAAAGGGTTAAACGAGCTCGTAGTAACGAGTTTTGACCGTATTTGCTATTTTGATAAAAAAAAAAAAAAAAGATTCTAGTTAACATTTTCAAAAGATATCATTTTTTATGGTTTCAATCTTTGGAACCATCTATAGTGAGCATGAAGTTCAAAATTTTTACACAGTCATCCGCTCAAGAAAACATAACTCAATAGTTTTGTTAGTTATTATCAGTTCCTTATAAACGAGAACTCTATTATTTGAGAACTGTATAAAATGAAACAGTGAAACTGTTTGATATAAAAATGTCTAGTGAATAGTAAACATTACATTATTAAGAAAATTTGATAATTGAACAATTAGCATGAATAATTTCTGGACTAGGAAAGTGGCGTACTGTTTTGCATTGGGGCGGCACCGAGGGTTGCCGATTCCGCGACTGTTCCAAAAGGCTAAATGAAATCTAAATACCATATATCTAGATAATATCCAAATACGCCTGAAATGATATTCAAGTGTTTAAATCATTACAAAATAGGATTAAGGCTAAATCTTTTGTTTAGGCTCTTGGCAGTATTATTCAATGTTACAAGGTACATGCATCAGTAAACAGTTACAAAGCCTACTATCGAAGACATTAAAATAGAATAGTGTGTTCATAATTTTCACTATTGATCTCTTGATTTTCTTTTCATTCCATACTTCAGTTTTTCATTTTGAAACCATCATCAGTACGCTCAATTACTTAGATTCTCAAACTCACTTCATTGCAATTACGTTTGGCCTGCTTTAAACGGGAAAGGATAACTTCTCTGTCGCAATTACACCTGTAAGTGCTGTTAATGCATTGCGTGTATTTCATCAGCATGCTCTATTGGAGTAATTTGCGCAGTAAAGCTAAAGTATATCTTAAGTTTCTTAAAAAAATACGTCTCATCAGTCAGTGTTCAAAAACTTAACACGAAGAACTTTAATTAACTGAATGTATCACATAAACGTACTAAATATGCAGTGCAATATAAATCGTAGCACTGTGTGCATATAATATACTAATTTGTGAATCACCAAAATACTTTATTACAATGCCTTATTTTACTTATTTTGGTACTGCATTTATGATAAACCACAATAACAGATACAGCGAATCGTTTTCCTTTAACAGGCCAGGCAACTTCCTAACGCGAGTAAAGTACGAGTTACGGGCCCTGGTGTTGAGAATGGTTTGTTTTCGAATTTTGTCAGCAAGTTTAAAATTGAAACACATGGAGCTGGGCCTGGACAACTGACTGTGAATATAAGAGGTCCTAAAGGTAGGCTATACAGTATAATATAATACAATGCTATACGTGTACAACACTATTTAGTTTAATTATATTAAATATTCCGGTGTTATCGTCTGCTTTAACTATTTTACCGCCATATGATCATCTGCTCAACTTTGATTGTTTGCACTATTATTTGAAAATGTAGCTTGAAGAAGTGAATGAATACCGATACGAGTGTCAACATTTTTTGATACGGATCAGACGGCGAGTTATTCGGCTTTTTTCCTTTGTTTTAGAATTGTAATTTTTTTTTGTCGGGGTGTTAGGAGGAGGGGGTATACTCAAGAACGTAAAAGCAAAGTTGAAATGGCACAAAAATACTGTAACGGTATGAAAATGATTGATTGGGGTTGGCTTTACGATATCGCAACACATAAATTCGTCATATGACGCCGAAATATGAAAATGAATAAGTTGTACATTGAGAAAAGAAGTATAATCGTATTACAGTGCTCCCTCTCTACAACGACTTCCAATGGGAGAGACAGATTGTGTGTGTTGTTCGGAGAGAGTCGTTATAGGGAGGGAAAATTAACACTTGGCTTACATTTGCAAACAGCTTGAATCCAGATCAGACGCCGCGTTACGCGGCGTCTGATCTGGATTCTAGCTGTTTATCACTCTTCAATATACCTATTCTATCAAAATATCCACTTACATGTATATGTAACTTTAAGAAAAACAGCAGACGATAATTTTAAGCAGACAGTATTGCAGCCATGAAAAGGTTTGACATAAATGTCTTGTTTAGGGAAAAGCGACAATGGTCGTTGTAAGGAGGGAGTCGTTGTTGGGAGGGTCGTTGTTGGGAGGGAACGCTGTACCTTGCAAACAGTGTATATATTCGTCTCAGCAGCACGTGCAGTTGTTTGGTATCTTACTTCGTTGTCCGTATAATCATTGATCAGATACCAAGTCTGATGTGGCGACTTAACTTAGTCTACAATGTGTTATAGACCAGGAAATAAGCCTCTTATTTTTATGGCATTGCGCATATGAAATAGCAGTATATGAGTTGCTAATATCACTGAGTACAGCGCTCCCTCTCTACAACGATACCCAATGGGAGACCAAAATTTTGTTCGTTGTTCGGAGGGAGTCGTAATAGGGAGGGAAATTGCTTTACATTTGCAAACATCTTGAATCCAGATCAGACGCCGCGTGACGCGGCGTTTGATCTGGATTCAAGCTGTTTGTCATTCGTCATTAAGTTTTTTTTGTCAGAATGACCAACATGAAACTTTGAGAAAAACAGCAGAGGATAACTGTAAGCAGACGTTATTGCAGCAGCAAAAGCGTTAGACATAATTGTCCTGTTTAGGGAATTGCGACAAGGGTCGTTGTAAGAAGGGAATCGTTGTTAAGAGGGCCGTTGTAGGGAGTAAGCACTGTATTCGTACATGCTGGTATGTTGCTACTGTCAATGTATATCATTATATGTGTATAGACTGTCACTGTATATAATTGTATGTGGTACTACTTTCACTGTACATGTATAATATGTTGCTTCAGTTACTGTATACCATTATATTTGTTGCTAATGTCACTGTTTAGCATTATATGTGTTGCTATTGTCACTATATATCGTAGGTTAGTTTTTAGTTTAGTTAAAACAAATTTTTATTTCCATTTTTTTCTACAGGAAAATGGGTTGGGCTACAAGCTCTGCCAAATTGGAGCCGATCCTTCCCCTAAAAAAGTATACATGTATCGTTATATAATCTACGGGCATCATTATGTGCAAGTTTTGCGCCGTTCAGTCAAAAACTGAGGAAATGTCAGCATCTGTCCGCGTATTTTGAACACCCATCGTATGCCTTGCTACTATCACTGTTTATCATTATATCAGTTGCTAATATAACTGTATATCATTACACATGTTGCTACTGTTACTATTTATCATTATATGTGTTTCTTATATCATTGTTTATCGTTATATGTCTTGCTACTGTCGCTGTATATCATATGTGTTGCTATGTCACTGTATTTCATTGCATGTGTCGCTATTATCGATGTATATCATTGTATAAGTTGATTCTGTCACTGTATATTATTACATTAGTATATTAGTTGCTATGGTCACCCTATATCATTACATGTGTGGTCACAGTCACTGTGTATCATTATATTTGTTGCTAATGTCTCTGTATATCATTGCATGTGTTGTTTCTGTCGCTGTTTATCATTATATGTGATGTTTCTGTCACTGTTTATCATTATATGTGTTAGTACGGTAACTGTATATCAGTATATAGGAGGCACGCAACGGTTTCATATTTCTTAATATAAGGCTATTGGTAAGTTTTAAAGTATTTTTGAAGATGAAAAAAATTATTTTAGGGGAGAATGCATTAATATTATTACTTTGTGGCATGATTTAAATAAAATGCGCACTAAGATGATGACTTTTTGTAGTCGGATGGGTATAAGATTGGGGCAGTCTGGAAATCAGTGGTTCGGGCTAAATAAACTGGGAATCAGCATCATTTTACTGGTGGGTGCAGACACATGAAAAGTGTGCGAAGTCGACCTGGAATCGCTATTGTTTGGGCCAAAGATCCTAAAAGCAACAGGTTCAGTGAGTCTGAAAATACTTTTCACTAAGTGCCAACCCTAGGCGAACACTTTCGAATTTTTCGAAGAATATGTGGGTTTTGAGGCCTTTTTGTCATGGGTTTTCGCGACCATAACAAACTTTAAATTTGGCCACAGAGGAATCTGAACGTGTGCTTATGTGGATGGTTTATGCTGTTTTGTTATGCCTAGAGATGTATTTACTGATATAGGACTGGGTTTTGATTCTGGTTTGTGCGTGAAAGTTAGGAGAAGATAAATATAGATGTCAAGGAGACCACCGGTGCCGAGATTTCAGAAAAACCGTAGTGTGCCTCCATATGTTTCTTCTGTCACTGAATATCATTATATTATTGTGTCACTACTGTCAGTAATTACATATAATTATATGTGATGTTATTGTCACTGTATACCATTATATGTGTTGCTACTGTCATTCCATATCATAACAGATTGCTACTGCTTTTGTATCGTACTTACATGTATATCTGTCCGCTGACGCTATTACTGTATTATTTTCTATTTTAGGTCATTTTCAAGTTTGGATGTTCAGAGAAAATAGGTCTGAACGTAACATTTACTGTCGATATGATCCAACTTCTTGCGGCCAGTATATCATAAAAGTCGCATGGTCCGGCGAACATGTACCAGGGTCCCCGTTCCACGTCCATTTATGTGAGACGTCTGAAGAACTGAAGGGTTACCTCAGTTCGGATACTCCAACTTATGTATAGATACGTTCCGATACACCTCCAAGCTCATCCGCTTACCTAGCTGTGTGTCATGAACTATAGAAAATATGAAGACATTTAAAGCCTTCATTGCCATGACGTCATCAATTTTAAACAATTATCGTCTGATTTTATTTCTAAAATTTTACTTTTAGGTAGTTTGACTAACGAAATATTGAGATGAGTGTCAAACAGTTTTGCTCCTGATTAGACGCCGCGTTAAGCGGCGTCTGATCCCCAAACTGTTTGCAAGTACCACGCTATGAAATATTCTGTTAACATTATTAACAAGACAGGTATCTTGGGCTTTTAACTGTCCTGGCTTATATGAACAAGTTTCACTTATTTTTATACACTTGTGCGAGAAACTTTGTATGAACGTTCATTTGACCATGTTATTTCAAGAAAGCATGATGTTTTAAACCAAAAGAAATGCCATGATAATACAAATTTATTAATTTGATGATAAAAGGGACATTTCACCAATTCCCTGAAACGCCCATTGATTACGCGTAATCCCTAAAAATGTCAGAGATTACGCGTAATCCCTGATAATGCGTTATTTCTGTAACATATATATTAAAAGAGTGATCTTACCTCTGATTGGCTGATAGTCGATTCACTGTAGAGACTGTATTTGATGACCAACTTTGATGGTACTTGGTGTGTGGCTTTATACCAATAAGAGGCAGATCAAGGTTGAATATGGACTCTGATTTGCTGATATTTTATGTACTGTACATAATAGTCTATTGATTTTGACGATTCTTTCTTTTAAGCTTTATACCAATAAGGCACATGAACTGTTTTTCAATGTTTCTACTTTAGTGTTTAGACAGTGAATGGAGTAAGAACTGTTATCTCCAACAAAAGTTCTACTGCAAGGCCCTCTCTGGTTGTGTCAGAATTCGTACTAGTTTCTTCTGTTTAGAATGATAGGTAGTTCGACTTAAATTGATTGTATATGATTACCACAGAGTTTGTATCCTGATCAGATGTGACGCGGAGTCTGATCTGGTCCAAATTGTTATCTAGAAAATATGTTAATACTGTACATATAGCTTCGAGCTTGACACTGGAAGGATAAGTATGATCAAATTCGTGTTACGCGACCAGTCGGTAAGGAGTCATGGGAATCTCCAAGACTCTCTCTCTCTCTCTCTCTCTCTCCATATCTGACTGTCTGTCTCCCTCAATATGTGCGTCCGTATGTCTGTCTGTCTGTAAGTCTCTCTCTCTCTCGTGCTCTCTCTTTCTCTCGCTCTCTCTGTATGTCTGTCTGTGAGTGTGTGTATGTGCGCGTGTGTGTCTGTCTTATTTAAAATCCCGTCACAGCCTCTAGTGGCATAATGAAGGGGTACCATAATAAACCTAAAGGAATCTGTAGTAGTAGCAGTAAAACGTTTATGATGCGTTTATCACCCACATGATTTGCAAAAATTTTGTTGAGCCAGATCAGAAACCGATAAACTCAGCGTCTGCTCTAGTTCTAACGTGTTGATCATTTAAATTTCTGAAACGAAAAACTGTAAATATTTCCAAACCACTTTATATATTTACATTGCGTTTTCATAACGTTTTTCTTCACTGCCTTAAATTGTATGTGTTTTGTGTATAGGGGTTTAATAAAGCCGAGCAATGTTTGATTATTGTTTATTCTTGTGGATGATAATTATTGCAAACAGTTTACAGTTTGGATTCAGATGAGACGCCGAGTAACCCGACATCTCATCTGCATCAGTCATACCGTAAACGATTTCGCGGTCAGGCTGTATAACACTTACATAATTATGCAAACAGTTTGGATCCAGATTAGACGCTGCGTCTGATCTGGATCTTAATTGGTTGACATCCATGTCAATGTCCCTTAGATTTTAAAACTAAGGACAGAAATTCGAAGATTCCGTAGGTCCGGAGAATTAAGACAAATCCGAAGATTTCGGAAAATTCCGGCGAAATGGTAACCATGTGTTGGTCACTCTTGATATTTTGTGAAACAAAATACATGTATGTACAGATCAACTCAGAAAAAATGTTGAAGGCAACAATTACAAAACGCGCATAGTGTGACCATATAACCCATTGTGTACAGATCAACTGCTTTGTAACATAATGACATAGATGTTGAACATGATAAGACACAGTTTGGAAAAGTTAACATTATACATGTATATTGACAAAACAGCACGCGCATTTGACACGATAACATATTATATAGACAAGTTCACATTGCTCTTTAACAAGATGACACTACTTTTTAACATAATAGCATAGCTGTTTAACATGACAAAATATGCTGTAGACAAGAGCACATAGCCCTACGACATAATGGCATGGTCTTTTGAGATGACAAGTCTCTATTTGAACAAAACAAGAATAAATTCGACAACAGGAGACAGCTACTCATCCGTCTGTACGTCAACAATTGCAAACGACTTCTTCTCTGAAACAATTAACCCTAGTTTAACCAAGCTTGTCCAGGTACACACTGTTGGGTTGAGCTTCAAAAGTTGTTCAAAAATGTGGATGAAGCTAATGGCCTTGCTACCATGACATCCGTTTAGCTATACATGTAAAAGAAAAATATATGAATTTGGCCTATATACTAACCCATGTTTGTCTGGATATTGCAACCAATTTCTCCGGTGTTCTTGCTGAAAGATTTCATTACTAGTATACAAGGGTGTTCTATTTAAAAACACTGTCGTATATCTATTTGCCCATATACAACAGAACATTTAATATGAAAAAGTAAACAGTACATTGGACGTAGTCCAAGAGTATCTTAAATGTTCTTAAACCATGTTTTTCTTAACTTAAAAGTGAAAAGATAAGATGCTATTGGAATACGTCGGCAAGGTAGATTTCATTAGAGTCAGTGGGGTCACTGACCCCACTGACTCTAATGAAATCTACCCTGTTTACATATACCAATGTCCTTTGTAGATCACACTAAATGGGTTGTTAACCTTATAGTTTACTTCCGAATTTTAATAGTTTTAACTTTATTAATCGCCTTTGTTACTCTACATTTGAACCGGATACAATGTATTAAAACTATACAATGAACGGATGCAGTAAAACCTTTCTATTACGGCCGCTAAAGTGTATAACGTGTATACGGCTGTATAAAAGACACTGTTACCTTGCTTTTAACAGTCAACTGTCGTAAACACCTAATAATTGACGCACTTTAAATAGTGGCCGTTATAGAGAGGTTTATCTGTATCACCATAAAGATTTCAATAGTTTCTGGAAAAGTACAGTATGTCTTTAGTCCCCTCTTCCAGTATTTACCGGTAAAAATATATGACATAAAGACCTGGATTAAAATGATAAATTGTTTGAAATTCATTATTTTTGGATCATAATGATTTCAAGGTCGGCCAAGAAACGCATTTAATGATCCTTTACAGTACAGTGCTCCCTCCCTACAACGACCCTTCCTACAACGATGTTTGCCGCTGTTCCCTAACAAGAAAGTTATGACTAACGCTTCCACTGCTGCAATATCGTCTGCTTAAACCCTTTCCCTCATAGAAGCGACTTTTAGCGTATTTAATTTATTCCTCACCTGAAGAAAATAGTTCCAGTTTATACCCTCATGAACAATTGCCATTACAAATATTTTATATAGCCTAGCAGATTTTAGCTTGAAGCAGACTGAAAGTAAAGCAGAATGTGCCTTAAGGCACATTCTGCTTTACTTTCAGTCTGCTTTAAGTGGTCACCTGTATTCAAAACTGTAAACAGGCTATGAGGTAAAGGGTTAAAATTGCTGTTTTTCTAAAAGTTACATATTGGACATTTTGATAGAAGAAACATAATGAAGAGTGGCAAACAGCTTGAAATTCCTTGAATCCAGATCAGACGCCGTGTTACGTGGCGTCCGGTCTGGATTCCAGCTGTTTGCAAAAGTAAGCCAAGTTCCGTCCCTATAACAACTCCGTCCTTACACCGCTCACAGTACTTGCCTCCCGGGTGTTGTTTAAGAGAGGGAGGGCTGCATAACGTTTTGTTTTTATTTATTCTTATAATATAAACAGTTGTATTCGTAAGGAGGCGTGTAAGAAAACAAATTTATGTATAAGATGAATAGAAAAACAAGAACTTCGTCATAGTGGATCTAAGTGACGAACGCCCAAAAGGCGTTTATTGACACTGAAACGCATGTTTCTTTGTGTATGCAAACCAGTAAATAAAGGCCTACTTCCAGAAGTATTTCCAAAGGTAGACAATTCTTTACTAAACCTTATATTTCATATATTCAGTTATCACCCTTTAAAGAAAAAAGGGTTAACCTATCTATACCACCTTTGAAAATTAATTTTAGATTATACATGTACATTAACAAACAGTGAAGGCCCTGCTGAGATGTCGCAGTTTGCAGGGTCTCATCGGAGTCTGCACTGTTTATTAGTGCATATACATTTGTAAAATTATGTGATATATGGAAAAAATAATGTAGTGTTTAAGATCACCATTGTATAAATTAAAATAATGTATAATAAAACCTTCTAAGAACCCAATATCCGGGCATGAATGTACAGTACTCCCTCCCTACAACGGAACAATGAACAATTCCCTAATAAGACAATTATATGTCCCACCGTGCGGCGGCAATATCGACTGCGTAAAATTGTCGTCTGCTGTTTTTCTCAGTCATGTAAATAGGGGACATTTTGACAGAAAAAAACACATAATGACGAGTGATGCGTTACGCGGCGTCTGATGTGGAAACTAAAAACCAATATTTCTCCCTATAACAACTCCCTCCCAACAACGCACACAATCTTTGTCTCCCTTTGGGTGTAGTTGAAGAGAGGGAGCTGTACATGTTTTGTTAACAGTTTTGAGTTTGTTAACTGTTTGTCAGATACTAGTTCACCACAGTACTTACATTGCTCCCTCTCTAAAACAGCCCATCCAACAACGACTCCCTCCTTACAACGACTCTTTTCATAGTTGCCTAAATACGACAATTATGTTCAACCTATTCACGAATACAATGCCGTCTGCTTAAAATTGTCGTCTGCTGTTTTTATTAAAGTTACATAATGGACATTTTGAAAGAACAAACTTTATGGCGAGTAACAAACAGGTTGAATCCAGACCAGACGCAACGCGCGTCTGATCTGGATTCAAGCTGTTTGCAAATCCAAGCTGTTTGCAAATGTAAGCCAATTCCCACCCTATAAAGACTCCTTCCGAACAGCGCACATAATTTGAGTCTCCGATTGGGTGTCGTTGTAGAGAGGGAGCACTGGACTTTAAACCACCGAATACTAGTGAGGCGTATATATGTGTGACTGTCCTTCACAAACAGTGTGCCTGTGACGATAACACTTGTCCTATACAAACAGTGTGGATCCAGATCAGAGGGTTTCTGTAACCCTGAGCCATTTGTTCAGAGTCTGCACTGTTTGTAATTTAGTAATACAGCGCTCCCTCTCTACAACGACACCCAATGAAAGACACACATTGTGTGTGTTGTTCGGAGGAAGTCGTTATATAGCGAGGGACATAAAGACTTGTCTTACAATTGCAAACAGCTTAAATCCAGATCAGACGCCGCATAATGCGGCGTCTGATCTGGATTAAAGCTGTTTGTCACTCGTCATTATATTTAGTATATCAAAACAAGGGGTCGCTGTAAGGAGGGGTCGTTGTTGTGAGGGCCGTTGTTGTGAGGGCCGTTGTAGGGGAGGGAACACTCTTAATAGTTAAACAATGACTAGACGCTACTGGAGACTGGAATTTACATAATTTTGTGTTCAGTCTCTTAATTCATTATTTACTTCTGAAACTTAAATGGACGATTCCAGTGTCCTAGAAGGTCTGGTCCATATTTGAATAGTTAGGGTTAACTTTTACAATCATGGGCTACTTCAAAATGACAAACAGTGCAAATCCTGATCAGAGGGCCCTCTGGTCATAGTTTTCACTGTTTGCAGAGGACAAGTGTACACCTCACATATACACTGTTGGTAAATGACGACTGACGAGTATACTCGTCGCTAGAGTTGAATGAGTTAAATATTTACCTGTACTCTCGTGTACAGCCAATCAATATCTAACATTTAAAAGCACATTCGTACTTACCACTGGGGGCCAACTACGAATTATCATCGAAATATTTTGCTAATACGTCGTACAACTTATTTGTGTAATTTATAATTTTATTTAGATTTGTATTCCTACGAAATCAGTGTATATACTGGGAAATGTTTTGCTACGAAAACAAAGTTGCCTTCGTAGGAATACAAATCTGTAATAATACCCATATGAGTTGTCGTAGCAAAACATTTGATGATGATACCTAGTTGGTCCCCAGTGCTTACTTGTCATTTGTGCAAACACTCTAGACCCCGTTCAATTTATTCTATCTGATACTCTAGATGAAAATTAGTTAACAAAAACTAAAGGGAATCACAATAAGCTATTTTTACTTTCGTTTCAATCCTAAACTTTATTGTATGTTTGTTTCATGCATGAACATATTTGAAATAAAATACAATGTATATATTTAACAAAAATGTTAAATGAAATGTAGCCGAATATACGCAGACGAAAATAATACATTAACTTTGATGTTAACCCTTTGACAGCCGATCAAAACTTGACTTGTATTTGCATTTTGCGTAACGCGGCGTCTGATCTGGATCAAAGCTGTTAGACACTTGTATTTTAAAGGTTTCTTTAGTTTAAAAATCTATAACTCTAAATTTTACCAAATTTACAGACGATAATTTCAAAGCAGACGATAAATCGAAGGGTTAACATTGGCTTACTTCTAGATGACTGCACATTTTAAAATATATCCGGATATAAACCATAGCTAAAGTTATGATGGTTTTAACTTTCTCCTGCTTCCAGGCTTGAAACGTTGATATATATATATATATATAAGGTGGCGTATAGTTTAGCTACAGTTCAAATGCCGAGTCATTCGAGGTCCGTTTAGGATCTAAACTGCAAACACATGTGCATTTCAATGCAGTGAAACGGTTACATCGCGTCGCCCTGCAGTCCGTGACTATGAATACCAAGGGCGGATCTGGGATTTCTGTCAGGGATGGTCATAGGGGACGGACACTCAGACCATGCGTCCTCTCAGTCTGTGATGATAAAACACGACATGTAATGAGTTCATCCCATAACTCCATGAATTCATATTTTTCCGACTCTAATTATTTCTAGACTAAGAAACATTTACGTTTTTTAAATAACTTTGAATACTTAAGCTTAACTCGAGCTATCAAAGCTTGGCCATATAGATATTATATATTCTAACTATTTCACTGCCTTAATGAACAGAACAGAACAGAACAGAACTTTATTTTCTCGAATTCTACATAACATAGAATATATGAGGTACATCAAAAGGATATAAGTAATTACTGTCGCGTGGTAATAATGGGTTCATAATCCGCCTATTACGTTCACTTGCATACTATCGCCTTCTTTAAAATATCGTCTGCTTTCATTCCTAAAATATAGATATTATTTTCATGTTGACATAGATGTGTGACATTTATTTTCATTTGCAAACAATATGAATCCTGATGCCGCGTAAACGCGTCTATAATCAGAATCCAAATTGATTGCAAATTCCAGCGCAGACGGGCTCGGATGTGAATGTTTACCCTTAACGCGTCTCCGTAGTCTGTTTCTAGTATTTAAGATAGGTGACAACTTAACCCATTAACCCATAAATACGCCTTTTTACCCCTTTGAAATATTCATTCACTGAAGAAAATAGTTCCACAATCACATTATCCAGTCAAAAATATTTACCATAAGAAATTTTTCTATATTCTAGCAGTTGGTATAGCTATATCAGATAGCTTAAAGCAGGCTTAAGGTAAAGCAGAATGCGCCTCAAGGCGCATTCTGCTTTACTTTTAACCTGCTTTAAGAGGTCGCCCATCTTCAACTCTAGAAAACTGGCAACGGGGTAATGCTTGTTAAAGCAGGTTGAAAGAACGGCAGAATTAAGGCGCATTCAACTTTAGCTACCATCTGCTAGAATACGGAATCTTTTTCTTATGATAGGTATATTCATGACTGTATAAAGCCATGTGCAATGATTCTCCAAGGTACATTGTTAGTATGCTGGACGTGTATAGACCTCGAAGAGAGTTGCGGTCTGCGAGTAAATCAGTATCGCTGGTTTTGCCGAGAAGTCGTTTAGTGAAGTTTGGAGATAGAAGTTTCATGCATGCAGCCCCAAAGCTCTGGAACTCTCTACCATCAGACATCAGAGATGCGAGCTCAGTTGCAGTCTTCAAAAAACGTCTGAAAACACACTTCTTTAATATTTATTATTAGAACACATTAGGAAATGGATGACTGCTACCTCCGGGCCATGTTCTTGCTGTATATATTGTGGGTCTAAATGGGAGTTCTGGAATTGTACCGTTTGCCCATGCCTGTTCGGTGGATCTTGATGGTAGGGATTGCCCCTGATCTCTTTGAAACCGACTGGCTTGGGGTTTGCGGTATAATTCAAGGACAGCTTCTTATCTTGATGTTTTATAAAGTAAGGGTGTGATTTCAGCCATGGAACATGTAGGTCCCGCGGGTGTGGGGTGGAGAGGGTAGATGACTGCTACCCTAGGGCTGTGTTCATTCTGTATATATTATGGGTCTAATTTTTAGTTCTGGGGTTGTACTGTTGACCAATGCCTGTCTGGTGGATCTTTGATGGTAGGGATACAACTCTGATCTCTTTTGAAACCAGCTGGCGTGGTCTGTGGTACAATTCGTGGACAGCTTTCACCATTTTTAATAATGTTATTGATCTTCTATAGAGTTTTTAGTTATGGTCGCATGCTATTATTCCTAGTTATGTTACATTAGATGGCCTGCATTGGGCGCTCTGCTATTATTTCTATTGGTCGGCAATCTTTAGCCGGTTGGTTCATTGCTGATTGATGGGGTTAGTGTGATTGCCGTTTTGGGGGCTGTATTTTTGTATGTTTATTCTTATTTATTTTAGATCTAATTATAGTTATTTGTGTTTTGTCGATGGCCTGCATTGGGCGCTCTACCATTATTTATATCAGTCGGCAATACTTAGCCGGTCGGTTCATTGCTGATTGATGGGGGTAATGTGATCGCCGTTTTGGGGGACTGTCTTTTATATGTTTATTCATGTTTTATTTCAGATCTAATTGTAGTTATTTTGTCTTTTCACGATTTATAGGTACATAAGTGTTATTTCATGTAAAGCGCTTTTGAACGCACAATCCCTGTGTGAAAAGAGCGCTATATAAATCTGGTATAATAATAATAATAATAATAATAAAGTAGAACTATTTTTTTCAATGGAGGAATAACTTAAATGCATAAAATGAGTACATACGGAGTAATGGACTAAACAAGATATCTGGTCCAGCAAGAGAATGCACATGAATAGATCTGCCCTTGAATGTCTAAATTGTTTAGGCAGATGACAGTAATTATGGCCCGTGGCAATGTATGCTTAATTTGTTGTCTGTCGCGAGTCAATGTACGTGTTTAATCTTGCGAGCAAAATACTTTCTGATCACATAAACTCTTTCCGTTTATCTTCAGTACACAAAGTTATAAGTCCTTTTGCTAATTTTACGCTTCATTAATTGAGATCTTTTAATCTTAAAATATCCCTTCGAAAACGAAAGTACAGCGACTCGAGATCTATTGACCGATGTTGACCGAGCAGTTCGTTAGTCCGACGCACTCAACCGTAACCGATTATTTGTCCAATCTACCTGGCTCAAACGACTATTCCCCACCTGTATTAATTGTGTGCTTCTAAAAATAGCGCAATGTGTTTTCAAGGTAAACCGGTTTTGGCGTAACGGAGTGTCGGGCTTTGGAGAATGAGTGATCTCAGTAGTGTTTACACATTAGGACACTTGTCTAATTTTTGACACACCCTGTGAACCGTGAGGGCTACTGTGGCTTCAGTGTACAGCCACCATACAGGTGTTGAGAGGAATTATTTAGTGCTGGAGGTAAATATTGGATATATTACCTGGGTGTGTAGCCATAGGGTATAGAATATCGACCTGTCATAGACATTCTGACACAGGACAGGTGAGGCTGCTTGCTCTGGGACTGTTGTGCACAAGTTTCCACATTCATAAACCGGACTACTCTCTCGGACACTTCAAACACAGAATACCATGGCTGAAACCCATAACCTGGCGCGCTCCCTAAAGGGGCACGCCGCCCAATCGGGCGTTGACAAATGGGTCATGATCCAAGAGAACACTTTCAGGAACTGGGTGAACGAGCAGCTCCGGACTGCCAATGTTGAGGTGACCAATTTCGAGACGGACTTTGACAGCGGCGTGAAGCTGGTAGCCCTGATGGAGTCCCTACAAGACAAGAGGATCAAGACATTGAAGAACCCTAAGAATCACCATCAGCAGCTGGCCAATGTGACCCAGGCTCTGACAGCTATAGCCAATGATAACATCCGCCTGGTCAATATTGGTAAGCTTTCCAACACAATTTTTTTTAGTGGAGGATAAAATTTAAGGCATAAAAAGTGTATATATGGGGTAATGAGTTAACGGTCTTTATATTTAGAAATGATAACTTTAAACCATGCCCCCATAATTACGCATTTTCACACCTTTTAATTATATTCCTTCACCAGGAAAATGTGCCATAAGACATATTTTAGCAGATGACAGCTTAAAGCAGACTGAAAGTAAAGCAGAATGTGCCTACAGACGCATTCTGCTTATTTTCAACTTGCTTTGAGTAGTCACCTGTTTTCAAAACTAGAAACAGGCCAAAGGCCTAGGGTGATGGGTTAACAATCTTATAGCAATTGTTACTTTAAAGCAGGATGAAAGTAAAGCAGAAAGCTCTTTACTCATTCCCCTCCCGAAACCCTAATGGACAATTCAAGTTTTCAATAAATTCAACTATGGGTGAAATTTTAACAAAAATATTGCAAAATACAGTTTCCTCACTTTAGCATACTTAAACATTAGAATGGAGCTCTTGAAAGACAGGTGGGTGCTTAATGCAGAACAGAAGTAACCCATTTAGATCCTAAGGCAGTTTTCTGCATTACTTTTATCCTGCATTAATCTGTCACCTGTCTTGAACAAGCATAACAGTTTTAGTGATATTGAAGAGAGTTTTTGTTGTAACAAACAGTACAGACCCATGTCAGAGGGTTCATATATGAGCAGGGTCTACACTATTTGCATAGGACAAGTGCACTCCTCACAGGTATACTTCATGATAATGACTATCTATCTATCTGTTCATACTGCAACACCCTCATATGAGTATTACGTGCAGCTGCGCGTCTGTGCGAATTAGTTAAGAAAAAAGTAAAAGTAAGACAGAAGAAAATGTTGTAATATAGTTTAAAAGTCTTGTTATTTTTTAGCAAGAATAGAATGTACAGTTAAAAGAGGATAAAAACACTGCTGCTTAATTAATAGAAATGCTGCACACTGCCTACAGCCTGCTTGAACTGGTCAAGATCAGGCAATAGGACGATGTGCGCAGGTAACTTATTCCACAGTATGATGGTCGCCGGAAAAAAAGAAAATTTGTAGTAGTTAGCTGAGGTAAAAATCTGGCGAAAAGAGAGAGGATGCATATTGCGAGTCATTCGGGTAGGGTGCTGCAGGTATGAGGGTGCGGGGAGGGCAACTAGGCCGTGGACTATTTTGTACATAGTGACTAGTCGGCAGTCGGTCCGTCTGTCTTCAAGGGTCCGCCAGCCTAGCTTCTCCTGCATTCTTGTAACGCTGTCATAAGTCGAGTAGTTGTTGCTAGTCCACCTCACTGCTCTACGCTGGACCTTTTCCACCTGTTTGATGTTCTGTTGGGTGTACGGCGACCAGACAGATGAGGCATACTCGACTTGGGGTCTCACAAGAGTCTTGTATGCCATCTCACGAATGCCTGGGTGTGCCGTCTTTATATTTCGTCTTAGGAAGCCCAGGGTTCTGTTGGCTTGCTGGCTGATGTTCCTGATGTGACTGTTCCAGCTAAGATCTGAGCTAAGTGTCACACCAAGATACTTACCTTCTTTCACTGCCTCCAGGACTTGACCATGCAGGATGTACTGGGTCTTGATGGGGCTTGCGGACCTAGCGATATGCAAAACATTGCACTTGCTAGGGTTGAACCGCATGTCCCATCGGTGTTCCCAGTCCTGGAGTCTGTCAAGGTCAGCCTGGAGAGCAGCTCCGTCCTCTTCGCTGGATATGGTCAGGTAGACTGCAGTATCGTCTGCAAAGAGTCTTACCTGAGATGTTATACTTTCCGGCAGATCATTAATGTATATCAGAAAGAGGATCGGACCAAGGACAGAACCCTGGGGCACTCCAGACGTAACGGGGACTTGTGAGGATGAAGACCCATCGAGTACAACTGTCTGTGTCCTGTTGCTGAGAAAGGCCTCAATCCATTTGTTGGTCTTGCCGGTGATGCCGTACGCTGTAAGCTTATGCAGTAGCTTCTGGTGGTTCACAACATCAAAGGCTTTACTGAAGTCGAGCAGTATTAGGTCTGTCTGTAGCCCCTGTGAAAGCTTACTGGCAATGTCTTCCACAAGTTGGATTAGCTGCGTTTCACAGGAGCGTCTGTCTCTAAAGCCGTGCTGTAAGTCGTAGAGAATGTCATGAGCATTGAAGTGTCGCGACAGTTGCGATGCAACAATGTGTTCCATGGTCTTGCACATTATACAAGTCAGGGAAATGGGCCTGTAGTTAGCAGGGTCGCTCTTATCCCCTTTCTTGTATAATGGGCAGACCATGGCCGTCTTCCAGTCGTCTGGTACTACACCACTCTCATAGCTTTTCTGAAAAATGACTTTGACAATTGGGGCAATGGCATGGTGCAGGTTTTTAAGAACTGTCGGTTTAATTTTGTCTGGTCCAGCCGCTTTATTTGGCTTCAAACCTGCCAGTAACTTGGATATGCCACTGCACCCAAAGGTAATTTCAGGAATGTCGGGATATGATTGAATGTGTTCTTGTCCGTCAGTATCAATGGGCTTGGGTAATGTGAAAACGGACTGAAACTGACGATTCAGTGCGTCCGCCTTGTCTGTATTGTCGGTCAACAGTCTGTTTGTCGTTTTGTCGAGCAGAGGTGCAATACCATGAGAGTCTTGTCGTGCGTTTTTTATCAGTGAGTAGAGCTTTTTCGTGGAAAAACCAGTTTGGCTGCTTTTCTCGCTGTTCCCAGTGGACTGATCGGGTGATGGAGTGATGCCAAGGATGTCCTCAAGGTAGTTTCTGTACGAGTCTTTAATCTGCTTAGTGATACTGTGCTTTAAATTTAAAAATTTCTGCCTAACCTTGGGACTTTTTGACCTCTTATACTGTTGGAAAAGACTGTCTCGTTTCCTAATACATCTCCTAATGTGCTGTGTTATCCAAGGTAGACTAGCCTTTGAGGACATCTTGCGTTTCGGGATGAATTTGTGAATACCCTTTAAGAGATCAGATTTGAACAGGCACCAAATTTCATTAACTGTTTTATTTTCACTGCCCTTAAGGATACCATCCTTGGACACCTCCATATAAGCCTTAAACCCCTCCCAGTCTGCCTTCCTGTACAATGGGACACTTCTTGGTGGTGTTTTGTTGATCTTTGCCCTAGTACCTACCTCACATAAGACCGCATTGTGATCGCTGATGCCAGGCAATACTGCAACAGATGAAACAAGGGTGGGGTTATCTATCAGAAAGAGGTCCAAGAGGTTGTCATTTCTTGTAGGTTCCACTACCATTTGTACCAAGCTATAATCGTCCAACAGGTTCATGAAGTCCTCGTAAAGTTGTGTGTAAGAGCAGCCATTTTTTATAGTTGGCATATGGTCCGAGTTCCACGACAACTTGGGGTAATTGAAGTCACCTAGTATCCAAATGCTACCGTTTTGTTTGCTGGCCAAGTCTACAGACTTACTAAATTCTGCTGAGCTGAGGGCGTCTCCTTCATGTGGCCTGTAGTAGGATGCGACATATAGGGATTTGGATCCAACAAGTTCAATCCTTACCCATACAATCTCACACCCTGTTTGCAGGTGTCTTTGCTCGCTCGAGACTAGAGTGTCCTTGACTAATATAAAGACCCCACCCCCCTTTGTACCAGTATCACGGTCATTTCTGTATGGGGTGTAGCCCATGGACTTAGGGAAATATTCACTGTCCAAGTGTGCTGACGTCAACCATGATTCCGTGCCAACAACAATGTCTGGCTGGTGAGTGTCTAGGATGGCATAGAAATGTTCTTTCTTGTTTACAAGTGATTGACAATTTATGTTTAGAACTTTCAAACTGTTGAATTTTATAGATTTCTTCTGACTGGCTGTGTCACAAGTGGTTAAAGGGTTGAGGAGCATGCTTTTTGTATGGCACAAAAAGGCGTAAAGCTTTCCCTGCAAAGTATATTCCGGCCTCCAGATAAGGGGAGTTATCTGATCAAATCAAACATTTTTTCACTAGTACTGCACCAAAACCTATGGTGTCACTACTCATGAGAATCGTCTCTTTGAGAGGATTCTAATGAATAGTGACACCATAGGGTTTTAATGCAGAAATAAAGATTTTAGTTTTTGAAATACTCCCCTTAACTGGATACCTGTATAATCAATTCAATTTCTGAACTTTCTTGCCATTGTTTTTCTTTCAGTTACTGAAAGAAAGCAGAACTATAGTGTGCTTACATTGTCGTTAGCAAAATTTGTTTGACTGTAGTGTACTATATTGATCAAGATTGAACCCTGAAATTTATTACCACTACAAATTCTGCTTCTACACCTGCTGCTACTAAATACACTACTTCTATAGCAAAGACAACAACAATAATACCAACAACAACATTATCTACTACTACTACTACTGCTGCTGCTGCTACAACAACTACTACTGCTACTAATACTCCTGCTACTATTACTACACCACTAAACCTGCTTCTCCCTTCTACTCCTCCCCCACCTCCTTCTACTTCTCCCATTCTACTCCTCCCCCACCTACTCCCACTTCTCCCATTCTACTTCTCCTCCTTCTCCCATTCTACTTCTCCTCCTTCTACTTCTCCCTTCTACTCCTCCCCCACCTACTCCTACTTCTCCCATTCTACTTCTCCTCCTTCTACTTCTCCCATTCTACTTCTCCTCCTCCTACTTCTCCCTTCTACTCCTCCCCCACCTACTCCCACTTCATCCATTCTGCTTCTCCTCCTTCTGCTTCTCCCTTCTATACCTCTCCACCTACTCCTACTTCTCCCATTCTACTTCTCCTCCTTCTACTTCTCCCTTCTACTCCTCACCCACCTACTCCTACTTCTCCCATTCTACTTCTCCTCCTTCTCCCTTCTACTCCTCCCCCACATACTCTCACTTCTCCCATTTTACTTCTCCTCCTTCTACTTCTCCCTTCTACTCCTCCCCCACCTACTCCTACTTCTCCTCCTTCTCCCTTCTACTCCTCCCCCACATACTCTCACTTCTCCCATTCTACTTCTCCTCCTTCTACTTCTCCCTTCTACTCCTCCCCCACCTACTCCCACTTCTCCCATTCTACTTCTCCTCCTTCTACTTCTCCCTTCTACTCCTCCCCCCATCTACTCCCACTTCTCCCATTCTACTTCTCCTCCATATGCTTCTCCCTTCTACTCCTCCCCCATCTACTCCTACTTCTCCCTTCTACTTCTCCCCCACCTACTCCCACTTCTCCCATTCTACTTCTCCTCCTTCTACTTCTCCCTTCTACTCCTCCCCCACCTACTCCCACTTCTCCCATTCTACTTTTCCTCCTTCTACTTCTCCTCCTCCCCCACCTACTCCTACTTCTCCCATTCTACTTCTCCTCCTTCTACTTCTCCCTTCTACTCCTCCCCCACCTACTCCTACTTCTCCCACTCTACTTTTCCTCCTTCTACTTCTCCCTTCTACTCCTCCCCCACCTACTCCCACTTCTCCCATTCTACTTTTCCTCCTTCTACTTCTCCCTTCTACTCCTCCCCCACCTACTCCCACTTCTCCCATTCTACTTCTCCTCCTTCTCCCTTCTACTCCTCCCCCACCTACTCCTACTTCTCCCTTTCTACTTCTCCTCCTTCTCCCTTCTTACTCCTCCCCCTCCTACTCCTACTTCTCCCATTCTACTTCTCCTCCTTCTACATCTCCCTTCTACTCCTTCCCCACCTACTCCTACTTCTCCCATTCTACTTCTCCTCCTTCTATGTTTCCTCTCGCATCCTCCTCTGAATACTTCTCCCTTCCCTTCCCCTCCTCATTCAACCCCTGCTCCTATCCCCTTGCTTCTAATCCCAGCTTCTCCTTCGACAGCTTTCCCCATTTTCTTATCATTCTCTCCATCTCCTACTCCCTCTCCTACTTATCCTTCTCTACTCATTCTACTAATATCGTCCTTCTTCTCCTAATCCTTCTTCTACTCATCATTCTCTCCTATTCCTCCTTCAACTTATTCTTCTCTCCTCCTCCTACTTTCCTCCTCCTTCTACCTATCCTTCTACCTTTTGTGTTGTCCCCCTCCTACATCTTCTACTTATCATTCTCTCCTCCTTTTACTTATCCTTCTACTTATTCTCTTCAACCTCCTACTCCTAATTATCATTCCTACCTACTCCCTCTATATATTCTTATCTCCTTCCACTTATCCTTCTACTCCTTCTATTCTCCTCCTACTCCTCAATCTATTTCTACTTATCATTAATTCCTTCTTATCCTCCTACTCACCATTCTCTCCTTTCCTCCTACTACCCTTCTTATCCTTATACCCTTGGTTTATTCCTCCTCCTACTACCCCTTCTTATTCTACTTATTCTTCTCTCCTCCTCCTCCTACTTTTCTACTCACAGGGCTCCAGATAAGAGGGATTAAACTGAACAAATCCAACATTTTCTCACTCATTTCAGCACCATAACCTATGGTGTTACTACTCATTAGAATCGTCTCTTAGAGACGATTCTAATGAGTAGTGACACCATAGGGTTTTATGCAGAAATGAAGATTTTAGTTTTTGAAATAATCCCCTTATCTGGAGCCCTGTACTCATCCTTCCATTTTTCTTTCTCACCTTCTGGTCCTTCTATCCTCCTCCTACTCGTCCTCCTCCTTCTCCTCCTACATCTTCTCTCCCTACTTCCCATCCACACCCTTCTACTACTCCTCCTCCTAGAAGCAGGTTATGGAGTAATGGATTAAGGTTCATTGTTCCCACTCCTCTTTCCTCCTACACACAATAAGCTGCCAACTGTACTAACCCTTACATCACCAAGTTTAACTTAAGTTTTAACCCCTGAGCCGTTTTAAATATAAGTCTCATTGAAAACAGTTGGTTTAATACTGTGGTTTCAAAGTCAGATTTAACACCTTAAGCATGAAGAAGTATTGATACAAGTGTCAAACAGTTTTGATTCAGATCAGATTGTGAGCACATTGATGTCTGATCTAGATTCAAACTGTTTGCTAATTAGAGTTAACCCTTACAACTTTGAAATTTCAAATGTATTTTCCCAATTTGCTTTTGAATGACCAGTTCATATGGGCTCTTTCGGGATTTGTCCCTTTTGAAAGTTGACAGTGTAGACCAAGATCAGACTCTTTCAATAGCCCTCTGATCAGGATCTATACTGTTGTAAAGCATGTTTAAACTTGAACCCCAGGTTAACTGAGCATGTATTCTCTGGAAGCGCTGGTACTTTTGGAGAAAAAAATGTCATCTGACTGCAACAAAGCCCCCTTAGCCTGCCAATCACGACTATAGCTCCATATGCAAACAGCTTGGATCCGGATGAGACGCCGAGTAACTCGGCGTCTCATCCGGATCCAAGCTGTTTGACACTCGGACAATATTTTCAGCAATTTTGAGCAACTTTGAAGCACTTTGAAACTTGAAGCAGACGAGAAATATAGCAGACGACAATTTATTTGGCGGGCTAAGGGTTAAGGTTTTTTTCTGCTTGGATATTTTAACCATTATCTGTGAGTCCAACAGTTTTAACTCTAATGTGACAAAATTGTAACCGACAGTAAAACTGTATCATCAGAATTCAAACTGTTTGCAAATATGATCACAAAAAATGACCATGTATGGTGAAGTTTGAACTAGACATAATGTGCTCATGTTTACAATAAAGATTATGCCTTACTAACATAAGTCAAAAATTACACACAGAACATGTCATTAAAATTGCACCCAGTTTGTGCTACCAGTTTCTACTACTCCACTTAATCTAGTCCCTACTATTTCATTGTTCTACCATATCCTGATAAAACTGCATCCTAACAGGTGCTGAAAGCAGGCTGAATGTAAAGCAGAAAGCTCCTGCAGGAGCTTTCTGCTTTACATTCAGCCTGCTTTATGCATTCGCCAGTCATGATTTAGGAAACTTTTCCCAGCGGTGACCCGGTCATTTATTGGGACACAGTAAAGAAAAACGCATATATATGAGAAATATGTAAATATGGGAGTGGGTTAATCCTTCTACTCCTTAACTCCTTACCCCATACTGATGATACATACACCTTTTTACCTTTATTTTATTCCTCCGCCAAAGAAAAAAGACTAAGTTTCTATTCATACAGTCATGAATATGTACCATGAGAAATAGTTTCTATTTCCTAGAAGATGGTAGCTTAGCAGGCAGTAAGTAAAGCAGAATGTGCCTTAAGGCACATTTTGAAGTGCTTTACTTTCAACCTGCTTTAAGTGGTCACCTATCTTCAAAACTAGAAACAGGCCGCTATGGGTTAATGAGTTAAAACCCTAGCACTACTCACTTTCCAAATGGACTTCCATTTTCTAGATAATGACCAGTTTATATTGAAAATTAAGGCGTTTACTTCAGTACATACCCTGATAGAGTTCTTTCAGGAGTCCTCTGATCTGGATCTTCATGGTTTGCAAATGATGTATTTTTCTAATTTCTTGCACAGTATAGGTGAAGGGTAACAGTGTGAATGCTAAATATATAAGTATGTCCTATGCAAATAGTGTAGATCCTGATCAGAGGGATCCTTTCAGATATGTTTTGTTTGTCATACTTTAAAACATTGTGGGACACGCCCCTGAATAGTCAAGACTTAAAGTGGTTTTTAAAAAAATAAAAAACCACAAAGATTCCTTTTAAAAATTATGCATTTTTCGTGCTAGGGTGTGTTTCTGCTATTTGCATGCAATCTTACTCCGAATCTGATCAAGATCAAAGCCTTTGACACTTTAAGTTATCCCTTTATCCAAAAGTCTGATTCTAGTTTTAAAAAAAGTTGACCACTTAAAGCACGGTAAATGTATAGCAGAATGAGCCTTCTGACAGTATACTTTCATGACTTTATACAGTAGAACTTATTTTGTTCTGTGGAAGCTGTCAAAAGGCATATAGATGTTTGACAGAGGGATATTTTTCAATTGGAATTTCAGTTACTGTTCTTTCCATTCCTGATAGACAATTAACCCTGGTTACCCCATAAGTATGCCTTTTCGTGCCTCTAATTTATTCCTCCATAAAAGAAAATAGTTTCAATTTAAACAATGTACCATGAATTTGCACCTTGAGAAATATTTTCTATATCCCAAGGCAGATGGTAGATTAATTAAAGGAGGCTGAGAGTAAAGCAAAATGTGCCTTAACCCTTAGCCTGCCACTCACGACTATAGCCATATGCAAACAGCTTGGATCCGGATGAGACGCCGAGTAACTCGGCGTCTCATCCGGATCCAAGCTGTTTGACACTCGGACAACATTTTCAACAATTTTGAGCAACTTTGAAGCACTTTGAAACTTGAAGCAGACGAGAAATATAGCAGACGACATTTTATTTGGCGGGCTAAGGGTTAAGAGAGCGCATTCTACTTTACTGTCAACCTGCTTTAATCGGTCGCCAGTCTTCTATACTAGATAGGGTAATGGGTTAAGAGTATATTGACAGAGATCTAACCCTGACAAAATATTTCATCAACCTTTACAATGGTATGTACTTCAAACAGATTTTTCCATTCTTAAAATAAAACAACATTTATGCTTACTTTTGACAATGTGTCCTCACTATGTAAGAGTATGACTAAGAATGCAGATCTTGATCAGAGGGTCCTTTTCATAAGCCCTCTGATCAAGATCTACACTGTCTGTAAAGGATATATAAACGTGGCCCTTAACCCATTACCCTACAGCCCATTTCTAATTTTGAAGAACGGTGATTATTTAATGCAGGCTGAAAGTAAAGCAGAATGTACCATATGGCACATTCTGCTTTACTTTCAGCCTGCTTTAAGCTACCATCTACTAGGATATTGAAACAATGTGTTATGGTTTGTAATCATAACTATATAAATTGGAACTATTTTCTTTGGGGAATACATTAAAGGCGTAAAAAGGTGTATTTAAGGGGTAACCGGTTACGGTACATTAACCCTTTACCCTATAAATATGCCTTTTTACGCCTTTAATTGAATCATTCACTGAAGAAAATGGTTCCAATTTATAGTCATAAATATGTGTCATAAGTTTGTTTTTTTTATAGCAGATGGTAACTTAAAGCAGGCTGAAAGTGAAGCAGAATGTGCCTTAAGGCACATTCTGCTTCACTTTCAACCTGCTTTGAGTGGTCACCTGTCTTCAAAACTAGAAACATGCTATTCAAAGGTAAAGGGTTAAAGAATTCAAAGAAAAGCTAACAAATCTAAAGTGGCAATCATAATTGGAGAATTCACTTCTATTGATCAACCACAATAATATGTTAGGCAATTATTTGCACAACACCCCCTTGATGCTTTGGTTTCTTAAAATTGACCGAAGTAATATTGTTGACATAATAAGGCCCAAGATCAGTGACCAGGTCCCAGAAATCTTACACTTAAAGGTTCATCCTTAACCCTTTAACCCATACAGCCATTTCTAGTTTTGAAAATAGGCGACTACTTAAAGCAGGTTAAAAGAGGTTTCTGATACTTAAAGCAGGTTGAAAGTAAAGCAGAATGCACCTTAAGGCAAATTCTGCTTTACGTTCAGTCTGCTTTAAACTACCACCTGCTTGAATAAAAAAAATATCCCTTATAATACATATTCATGACTGTATAAATTGGAACCATTTTCTTCATTGGAGGAATAAACTGAATGCTCTTAAAGGCATTTCTATAGGGCAAAGGATTAAAGTGATCATTACTATTTTATTTGGCATTTACAAACAGTTTAGATCCATAGGATGCCAAGTTATTTGGTACTAAATGTGATATAGATCCAAAGTGTTTGCTACTTTTGTTCTATACTAGAAACACAGATTCAACGCAAACTATTAATCCAATTCACTCCATAGCCTGTTTCTACTTTTAACATTAACTCATAAGTGATAAACAATTATCAATGATTATCTCAATAGAAGCTAGTGAATTAAAGTGTGTCAAAATGAGTCAGTATGAGGCTATTGCGCAATGAGTCAATATGAGTCAGTATGGCTTAATTGGAAAGACAGGTCAGCACTTAAAGCAAGTTGCTTCAAGCTTAGTAACCCTTAACTCTTTGAACCCTAGTCCCGCATATAGGTGTGCTTTTCAAACAGTGTAGATGTGAATAGTACACATGTCCTATGCAAACAGTGAAGACCCAGATCAGAGGGCTCGGAAAGGAGCCCTCTGATCAGGGTCTTCGCTGTTTGTCACAATGCCAAACATTGACAAAAACAACCCTTTAAGGTCAGAAATGGACTAGACTAAATTGGAAACTGGAATTGTCCATTTAACGTTTCAGGGAGGAAAGGGTTAATTAGGATGTAGAAATTGATTAAAATATATATTTGAACTGTGCATTTATACAGCACATTCTGCTTAACTTTCAGCCTGCCTAATAAGCTTTCATATGCTAGGATAAAGAAAATATTTCTTACAGTGTAGATTTATGACTGAATAAAATGTAGTTATTTTCTTTATTGGAGGTATAGATTGAATGCGCTAAAAGGTGCTTATATTGGGGAAATGGTTAAGCAGATCACTAATTGTAAGCTAATGACATTTTATCTGGTATTCAGAGGTAGGTAAAGCATTGACAAAACTATGTTAAATACTATTAAACCTGTTTTAAATTGGTATTCAATCAAGTAGCATGGATCTTTCATATGACATGTAAATGCTCAATGCAGTATAAAAGTAAAGCAGAAAGCTCCTAAAGGAGCTTTCTGCTTTACTTTTTTCTGCATTAAGCTGTCACTGATCTTGGAGATTGTTAATCAATGATAATGTCGGTCCCTGCTCAATACTGGTTTGACTGTTATTGAAAATGCCACTCAAGTAGTCTGAGCTTTGAACAGCTTAACCCTTAGCCCGCCAAATAAATTGTCGTCTGCTATATTTCTCGTCTGCTTCAAGTTTCAAAGTGCTTCAAAGTTGCTCAAAATTGCTGAAAATGTTGTCCGAGTGTCAAACAGCTTGGATCCGGATGAGACGCCGAGTTACTCGGCGTCTCATCCGGATCCAAGCTGTTTGCATATGGAGCTATACTAGTCGTGAGTGGCAGGCTAAGGGTTAACCCTTTCCCATATAGCTTGTTTTCAGTATCACAGACATATTTGCTTAAATCAGGCTAAAAGTAAAGTAGAATGCTCCTGAAGGAGCATTCTGCTTAACATTCAGTATGCTTTAAGCTACCAGCCGACATCTGCTAAAATGTAGAAAATAGTTTGTATGATGCATATAAATGACTATATAGAAGAACTACTTTCTTTAGTGAAAGTGTAAATTAAAGGTGTAGAAAGGCCTATCTATTTGGTAATGGGTTAAGCCTTAAGAAGGTGCAACTAGGTAGTGACCTTGTTGTAATAATTATGTCATCTATATAAAAGATACTAAACCCTCAATGAAATTCCTTTTCATGCCTAGACCTATTTCTAATAGAAGTGTCCTTTCAATTCATAGAGACATCATTTCATGCCTTAACATATTCTTCAAAGAAATGTGGTTTCATACTTTAAACTCTTTCATCACCATGAACCTGTAAAAAATATACTCAATACATAAAATTTGCAAACAGTGTAGACCCAGACCAGAGGGCTCCTATAGGAGCCCTCTCATCTGGATCTACACTGTTTGTTTATTTAGACAAGTATTTCAAATGTTAAGCAGAATTCTAAGTAGACTGGTTCATGTTTCAGTTACTAAAATGATCCACAAGGGAACCTAAATACCCACAAGGGTGACTTAGTGTTGACAGAGTTAATCTGTCCTGTTAAATGAGCCATATAAAGAACTTTTTATACATCCTTTTGGGTAATTGATAACCCATTACTCAATAAAAACACCTTTTTATGCATTTGATTAATTCCTCCAGAATGCACCTGCTTTAATATCAACCTTCTTCAACTCTTTCAACACTAAGTAATTCTTGTTGCAGGGCTGCCATTTCTCCGGATTTTTCCTAAATCTTCGGATTTTTTTCTAGTACATGGTAGCTTAAAGCAGGCTGAAAGTAAAGCAGAATGCACCCTAAGGCGCATTCTGCTTTATTTCCAGGCTGCTTTAAGCAGCCACATGTCAACAAAACTAGAAACAGGCGATGGGGTAAATGTACGATTCGTAAAATCGCACTTAAAAAATGCAAATTTGGATATCTTAGGATTTTTCATGTCAACTTATGGCAGCCCTGTTGTTGGTTATTAAGTTTGATTTTAAGGTACTGTGACTGTGACACACTCCCCACCAAGAATACGGCAATCTCTATTCTTTGATGACCCTTTTCTACATAAAACAAAACTTTGATTGTCAGGTAGAGTATGTATAAATATTTGGCAGTGAATCAGGATTTGAAATAAACAACAAATGCCTTTCAGCAGTAGGTGTCCATGCTACAAGTTGACCTACAAGTATATAATGTAAGATCCTACATTGACAAATTGGTAGGTGTGCATGCTTCTAGTTGGCCTATATAATGTAAGATCATACATTGAGTCATTGACAAATGCAATAACAACAGCTTAAAACAGGCTTGTTCTCTTTCTCCATGTTCCACTAACTTAAAGTAGGTTAGAATGCACCTTAAGGTGCATTCTACTTTACTTTCAACCTGCTTTAAGCAACCATCTGCTAGAATATAAGAAATATTTCTTATGCTGCACATTGATTTCATTACTGTATAAAATAGAGTTTTTTGTCCAGCACAGGAATTAATTAAATGCGTAAAAGGGCATATCTCATGAAATATAGTATTAAAAAAGGATGGAAATAGAGAAATATAGTTGAAGTTTGGGTGCATCAGGAGAGGGAGAAAATAGACAGTACATTTATTTTACATTTGTATTGTCATAAGAGTTAGCCCTTTGGTGAATTTATGTTAAGCTTGATGGATTTTAGTTGTAATTAACTGGATTGACAGATTGTGACAAAGATTAATGTGATTTAATTGATACAAAAATAGAATATAAATCATTTACAAAACATAACTCTTAACATACTGTCAGCGCTGTGAGCTGTGGAATCATTATCACCTTTCCAAACAGTTTGGATCCTGATGAGATGCCATGGTTACCCCTTTACCTTATAGAAGCGCCTTTTAGCATATTCAGTTTAAACCTTTGCGGGTGAAATTAATTCCAATCAAAACAGTCGTGAATATGTATCAGAAGGAATATTTTCAGAATTCTAGCAGGTGGAAAGCAGAATGCACCCTAAGGCGCATTCTGCTTTATTTCCAGGCTGCTTTAAGCAGCCACATGTCAACAAAACTAGAAACAGGCGATGGGGTAAATGTACGATTCGTAAAATCGCACTTAAAAAATGCAAATTTGGATATCTTAGGATTTTTCATGTCAACTTATGGCAGCCCTGTTGTTGGTTATTAAGTTTGATTTTAAGGTACTGTGACTGTGACACACTCCCCACCAAGAATACGGCAATCTCTATTCTTTGATGACCCTTTTCTACATAAAACAAAACTTTGATTGTCAGGTAGAGTATGTATAAATATTTGGCAGTGAATCAGGATTTGAAATAAACAACAAATGCCTTTCAGCAGTAGGTGTCCATGCTACAAGTTGACCTACAAGTATATAATGTAAGATCCTACATTGACAAATTGGTAGGTGTGCATGCTTCTAGTTGGCCTATATAATGTAAGATCATACATTGAGTCATTGACAAATGCAATAACAACAGCTTAAAACAGGCTTGTTCTCTTTCTCCATGTTCCACTAACTTAAAGTAGTTTAGAATGCACCTTAAGGTGCATTCTACTTTACTTTCAACCTGCTTTAAGCAACCATCTGCTAGAATATAAGAAATATTTCTTATGCTGCACATTGATTTCATTACTGTATAAAATAGAGTTTTTTGTCCAGCACAGGAATTAATTAAATGCGTAAAAGGGCATATCTCATGAAATATAGTATTAAAAAAGGATGGAAATAGAGAAATATAGTTGAAGTTTGGGTGCATCAGGAGAGGGAGAAAATAGACAGTACATTTATTTTACATTTGTATTGTCATAAGAGTTAGCCCTTTGGTGAATTTATGTTAAGCTTGATGGATTTTAGTTGTAATTAACTGGATTGACAGATTGTGACAAAGATTAATGTGATTTAATTGATACAAAAATAGAATATAAATCATTTACAAAACATAACTCTTAACATACTGTCAGCGCTGTGAGCTGTGGAATCATTATCACCTTTCCAAGCAGTTTGGATCCTGATGAGATGCCATGGTTACCCCTTTACCTTATAGAAGCGCCTTTTAGCATATTCAGTTTAAACCTTTGCGGGTGAAATTAATTCCAATCAAAACAGTCGTGAATATGTATCAGAAGGAATATTTTCAGAATTCTAGCAGGTGGTAGCTTACAGAAGGCTGGAGAAAAGCAGAATGCCTTAGGGTGCATTCTGTTTTATTTTTTACCTGCTTTAAGTGTTCACCTATTTTCAAAGCTAGAAACTTGCTCTGGGGTAAAGGGTTAAGCAGGTTGAAAATTAAACATATTGCGCCATAAGGCACATTCTTGCTTTGCTTTCAGCCTGCTTTGAGCAACCATCTGCTAGGAAATAGGAAATATCTTTAATAGAACATACTCATGACTGTATAAAGTGGAACTAAAGAAGGTTGAAATTAAAGCTTTCTTTGAACCTGTTTTAAACTACCATCTAGTAGGATATAGAAAATATTTCTGATGGTGCATATTCATGACTGTATTAATTGGAACTATTTTCTTCAGCAGAGGAATGAATTAAAGACATAAAAGGTGTATTTCTGGGGTAATGGGTTAAGCAATCACCTGCCTCAAAAACACTGTAAGTAAGCCTTCAGTTGTAAGTTTTTACTAGTTGTGATGAGCTGGCATGTTGTGTTATAAAGAAATCACTTATCTTAAAATAAGACTGTATACAAAAATGTCACTCATAAACTTCATCCTTCGCTGATTTGATTCAAATTGATGATAAGTATTTGAAACTTGTGTATAAAGAAACCTGTCATTGTCAAGCTTTTCATAACCTCTTTCCATGCTTGCGGCGGATATGTCCCACAATGATTACCTTTGCAAACAGTAACGCAGTGTCTCATCAGGATCCAAACTGTTTTGAAAATCTATTTTTTGAACAGTAGCAGACGGAAATTGTTGCAGACGAATAAAATTACCCAGCATGCAAAGAGTTAATGGGCTTGTTGAATGTTTTGCCTATTGAACATGAAACAAAATACCATCTGCTCAAACTGTTTTCTGCTTTAGAAATTAGATTTTTTTTCTTCTCTTATTTAGTAGATAATATATCCTAGTGACAAAAAGCTCACGTCTTTATTAGATGCATTTGGCTTTGTTATAGCATCTAGTTTGGAGATGAAACTGTTTGCACAGGACTAAGTAATTTAAAGTAACTATTTAAATGTTTCTTGCAATTGAAGGGTATATATCTCTTTTGTATATACTAAATTACATAACTTTACCCTTTCATGCATAGCCAAAAGCAAAAGTCGTCTATAGTTTAACCCATTACTTTATGCCTTTAACTTATTCCCCCACTGAAGAAAAATTGTTCCACTTAATAGTCTTTAACATTCACCATTCTTTACTTTCAATCTCTGCTTGAAGTGGTCATCTGTTTTAGCTTGCCTGTACAAAGGTATATACCCCAATGTAGTCGGCATCGTTGGTAACATGTGAATGGCGTAAACAATTTTAAGAAAGTGTTCATAATTTCTATGTTCCTTGAGAGATTGCTTTCATATTTAGTATGCATGTATATTAGGACAAGAACATTCTTTGCACGCAAAATGTTTGACCCGAGTGACCTTTACCTTGAACTAAGAGCCCAAATATAGGTTTGAAAATCTGCCTTTAGGTTTCAAAATATGCTTATAACTCTTATGTTCCTTAAGGTATTGCTTTTATATTTAGTATGCATGTGTTTATGGCCAAGACTTTTCCATCCATGGCAACATTTTGAACCCTGTGACCTTGACCTCAGACTGTGCTTTGAAGTTTCAAAAAGGTGCAGCCAGTGAGCATTGTTGTCTCTCTGACAACTCTTTTTATATTTAGATACAGGCTATTGGGGAATAGCTTAAGCAAGTGCTTGATCAGGATCAATGACATTTTTCTTAACTCTCTCCAGGGGAATATTTATTGTGATTGGAGTTTAATTTATCAATTTTCAGTCGGGGATGGGGGACAGAGGGAGGTTTGATGCACTTTATGCAATTTTGTGTTGTCACCCGTCAGGAATTTTTGTGTCTGACATAAAATGGTAGTCCAATCCTATTTTAATGACTTCCTCCACTGAAATATTTTGAATGCCGTCATCAAGGTCAATACACTTAAAGCATGCACAGCAACCCATTTAACTCTTTCCTCCCTGAAACTTTAAATGGACAATTCCAGTTTCCATTTTAGTCTAGTCCATTTCTGACTTTTAAGGGTTGTTTTTGTCAATGTTTGACATTATGACAAACAGTGAAGACCCTGATCAGAGGGCTCCTTTTGGAGCCCTCTGATCTGGGCCTTCACTGTTTGCACAGGACAAGTGTACAATTCAGATGTACACTGTTTGAAAAGGACGCCTATATGCGGGACTAGGCTTCAAAGGGTTAATGTGAAATGTTTCATTTGCCCGGGCTGAAAGCAGGACTTCAGGTTTCAAAAAACTTTGTACGACAAAACGGTCATTTAGTCAAAACTTTAAAATACATATAATTTTTCTGATATCTCTATCTAATCCTGTCTTGTGACATCTCTTTGGAATCATCATTTCAAGACAGTTCCAAAGAGATGTCACAAGACAGTATAAGAGGGAGAAATGATTAATAATTAAGACTTTTATAATCTGACCCACAACAACATTTGTCGTACACAATTTTAACTCAAGTTTTCCAATGCCTTCACAAAGTTATCCAATGTTACTACAGTGCTACCTACCTACAACAGCCCTCTGAACAATGTGTCCCTCCTTACAACAACATTATCCACTGTTCCAAAGACAATTATTGTATGTCTTGCGCTTTCACTGCTGCAAAAACACTTAAAACTGTTGTCTGCTGTTTTTCTTACATAATGGACATTTTAACAGAAAAATATAGGTTACCCATAATGATAAGTGACAAACAGCTTGAATCAAGATCTGGATTCAAGCTGTTTGCAAATTTAAGCCTATTTAATCCCTCCTTTTAACAACTCCCTTCAAACAACACACACAGTCATTGTCTCCCATTGGGTTTTGTTGTAGAGAGGGAGCAATGTACTCATTAGATACATCTCTTTGAGACAATTCCAATGAGTAGTCCCACCATAGAGAAATGCTCTTTGAGAGTTAATGTGAACATTTATCAGAAAATGAGGATGACTTAATTTGAAAATTTAACAGTGTAAGGGTGGTACATTCTCTATACAAAGATAAAAGTGGGAAAAAAACTATTCACCAATTCGAAAACTGTGTCGCTGTCGCCTACTGAAAATAATACTTGCTAAAGTACTGAAACATTTTTTGCCTCCATTTCATTTACAGAAAGTTTAGCTGCATGCATGACTTACTGTTTTGATCATAATCAGATGCAGAGTTATTTAGCATCTGATATGGATCTCAATTGTGCAATCATGACCATTAGGTTAACACACTACAAGGATTAAAAAGCACAAGTGTATCTAAACTCTGAGCATGCTTTATAGCAGTGAAACCATGATAACATTTGCAAACAGTTTGGATCCTGATGAGACGCCATGTCACGCAAAGAGCAATTATGAAGATCAGCATTCTGTCTGGCTAACAGTCTCTCTTAACCCATTACCCCATAGCCTGTTTCTAGTATTGAACATAGGTGGCCACTTAAGCAGGTTGAAAGTAAAGCAGAATGTGCCTTACTTTCAACCAGCTTTAAGCTACCATCTTCTAGAAAAAATAAATTATTTCTTATAATATATATTCATTAATGTATAAATTAGAACTATTTTTCTTCAGTGTAGAAATGAATTAAATGCATTAAAATGGGTATTAATGGGATAATGGGTTAAAAGTGAAACCTGTTTCATAAAATAAATACACTGGCTAATAAAATGAGGAATGTTTTCTATAGAAAGAGTGCAGACACTTGTCAATCAGATCCTGCATTAAAGAAAATAGTTCCATTTTATACAGAATATGCACCATAAGAAATATTTTGGTAGCAAGCTGTGTCTCATCAGGGTCTGCCCTGTTTTCTAATTGCATATGACAATTGACATGTTCTGCTGTTTTGAAAAACATTACAGTGTCCATAGATCACCCTTATAATAATCTAAAATGAAATCTTCCAGCAAGCACATAGGGAGAGTTTATACCATAACTGGTTTAATCTTTTACCCCATAGCTGGTTTCTAGTTTTGAAGATAGATGACTCCTTAAAGCAGGTTTAAAGTAAAGCATAATATGCCTTAAGGCACATTCTGCTTTACTTTCAGCCTGCTTTAAACCACCATAGATATAGACAATATTTCTTTTGGTTCATGTGTATGTCTGTATAAAATGGAACTATTTTCTTCAGTGGCGGAATATTAAATGTAGTAAAAGGCGCTTCTATGGGGGAAAGGGTTAAGAAGGCACCTATCTAATACACTGGGTGATAAATTTACTGTGATGAAGATGAATAAAACAACCACAAACTAATCAAAGTGGTTTTTGTTCTGGTTTGCTTGACAAAATTAAAATGTATGTTAAAAGTTAATGACATACAATATCACCATACAAGGGCAATCAATTAACACCCTTCACCGCCTTTGCCCCAACATTACTGGCAAAATGACATTTACAAAGAGCTTGAATGCAGATCTAAAAAGAGCAACATGACATCTGATCAGGTTCCAATCTATATTTCAAACATCAGTGTTTCTCTTGATGAAATAAATGGATTATATTGTAAAAGGCAGACAACAAACTTGAATCAGACTATAAATGAAGACGGTTTCAAAGCAGTTTGTGAGTCTTACAACAGAAGGAACTTCTTTGCATGCTAGCGGCTAATTCTGCCACAGTGATTAACTTTACAAACAATTTGGATCCAGATGAGACGTAGCTAATGCGGGGTCTCATCAGGATCAAAACTGTTTGCTATTCTGACCCTGAATTTTAAAGAACTTTGAAAATTCTTATTTATGAACAATTGCAGATGACAATTGTTGCAGATGAATAAATTACCCAGCATGCAAAGAGTAAAATGTAACTTTCAACTCAGAGCATGCTGACATGAGATTGACCTTTTCCCAAATTGATTACTTAACCCTTTACTTAGAAGATATGCCTTTTTACGCATTTAACTTATTGCTCCACTGAAGGAAATAGTTCAAATTTATAGTCATAAATATGCAGTATAAGAAATATATTCTACTACCCCATAGCCTGATTCTAGTTTTGAAGACAAGTGATCACTTAAAGCAGGTTGAAAGTAAAGCAGAATGTGCCTTAAGGTGCATTCTGCTTTACTTTCATCCTGCTTTAAGCTACCACCTACTAGAATATAGAAACTATTAACTATGATGCATGTTCATATCTGTATAAATTTGAACTATTTTCTTGAGTTAAGGATTGAATAAAAGGCGTATATATGGGGTAATGGGTAAACAAGGAAAATTTACCCAGGAGAGAGTAAGGACTCATTTCAGACAGACTCTATAAGACTATTATAAGAGAAATAAATGTAAATAAATCATAATCAGAGAATGGAGTTCAGTTGAAAATTCAGCATTATATACTAAGTGTTAATTCAGGTTTTACTTGAATATCAAGTTGTACTTTATGTACTATAAAACCCATCTATTACAACCACTAAACTGTGTTGATTATCAGGTGTTTACTGCAGGTGACTGCTTTAAAAGCAATGTGACAGTAAAACAAAAAGCTCCTTCAGGAGCTTTCTGTTATACTGTCATCTTGCTTTTAAATTGTCACCTGTCTTTTATACAATTAGCTTTCGTTTTAAATGGTTGTAATAGAGGGGTTTTACTGTATACTGTTTTGTAAATGTTGCCCATATACTTGGGGTGTAACAAATTGTAGGCTTTGCGGTATACAGTACCCCCCTCTCTTATTTAACTCCCAAACTTTACCCCTCATTGTTGGTCTTTAAGATAAGTGACAGCTTTATGCAGGACAAGCAGTAGGTTAAGGCAGGACAAAAGTAATGCAGAAAGCTCCTTTAGGAGCTGTCTACATTACTTTTGTCCTGCATTAAACTTCAATCTGCCTATAAAGAATTCTCAGTCAGTATTACTGATATATTGTTCAAGGGAGGTAACACTGTATTATACTAAGTACTGCCTTCAGGGGAGGTGATATATTTTATATCACATGGCCTACTGTGTTGGTTAAAGTATCCACTCATGTGTCCTATCGTTTCTTTGTGTTACTAAATACCGAGTTGTGAAGGTGAATCTACAGCTATTCAAAAACTGCTGTTTTCAACTTGTGACCCGCTTTGATAAATAAATCACTTTTTTTCTTCATTCCAAAACCTTTAAGCAAAACATGTACAGTTGAAAACAAATATAAAATTCAGATAAGAAATTTTTATTTTATGACATCATACAACGATACTTGTCAACACAATTGGTTAGAGTTTCATGTTACATTGACCCATAACCCCATAGTCTGTTTCTAGTTTTGAGGATAGTTGAACACTTAAAGCAGGTTGAAAATAAAGCAGAATGGACCTGAAGGCCCATTCTGATTTACTTTTAGCCAGATTTAAGCTACCATCTGCTACAATTATATTTACTATTATAGAAAATTATTTCTTATGATACCATTTCCTTACTGTACATGTATTAATAGGAACTAATTTCTTTAGTAGAGAAATAAACTAAACGCGTAAAAATGTATACCTATGGAGTAATTGGTGTAGGTAGGAAAGCACAGTAAAAGTTGTTAAACCCCCTCAAAGAAACACTTAATTATTTTGTTGGCCGGATTGAAAATGCGGTCTATAGATTGGCGAATGCAGTCCGTCCGTCTGTCTGTCCGTCCGTCCTCACTTTGGTTGACCTTTTTGTTAGTGTCAGTTTTAGCCAAAGCTTAAGTCCTACAGCAACCAAATTTGGCATGTACAGTTATAGTGAGGTCATCATCACATGCTGTGGGTAACAAGGTCACTGTGACCTAGATTTCATGGTCCAATGACTTAGAGAATTCTTGGTTAACCTTTTCGTTTGCGTCTTGGTTTACCTTTTTGTTAGTGTCAGTTTTAGTCAAAGTTTAAGTCCTACAGCAACCAAATTTGGCATGTACAGTTGTAGTGAGGTCATCATCACATGCCATGGGTAACTAGGTCACTGTGACCTAGATTTCAAGGTCGAATGATTTAGAGAATTCTTGGTTAACCTTTTCGTTTGCGTCTTGGTTTACCTTTTTGTTAGTGTCAGTTTTAGTCAAATTTAAGTCCTACAGCAACCAAATTTGGCATGTGCAGTTGTAGTGAGGTCATCATCACATGCCATGGGTAACTATATTATATATACCGGTATATATATATACAAAGCAAAAGTGCAGACAATCCGGCCATACCGACATTGGCGGTTTCTCGTTAAATCCATAGCATGTTTGTAGTTTTGAAGAATGGAGACCACTTAAAGCAGGCTGAAAGTAAAGCAGAATGTGCCATAGTGCGTGTTCTGCTTTATTTTTGTTGGTAGTTTTTAAGAAATGAGGACATTTAAAGCAGACGGAAAGTAAAGCAAAATGTGCCATAATGCAGGTTCTGCTAGACTTTCAGCCTGCTTTAAGTTATCATCTGCTAGGATATAAAAAATATTTAGTATGGAACAATTATTGTTCATGACCTTGAAGAGTACACTTGTCCTATGCAAATTGTGACGACTCTGCAAGAAACTTTTGATCAGTGTCTGCGCAACTATACTGTAAAGGGTAAACACTGATTTTCTGTTCACAAGAAATTACCTTCTCAATGTACTCACACTGTCATCCCACTGTTTCTCTCCAGGTCCTGAAGACATTGTCAACGGCAACTTGAAGCTCATTCTGGGCCTAGTGTGGCACTTGATTCTGCGATACCAGATTGGCAAGAGCAAGTTCCCGACCAAGAAACTCATGATAGCGTGGCTCAAGGCTGTGATCCCAGAATGCAATATCAGCAACTTCACCTCCGACTGGAATGATGGCATAGCATTGCAGTAAGTCTATACAAGTCCTTGGAACTTCTTTAACTCTTTCCTCCCTGAAAACTCAAACTGACAATTCTAGTTTTCAATTTAGTCTAGTCCATTTTTGACATTTTAGGGTTGATATTTACAATATATACTCAAAGGCTTTGAAAAAGCACCACTCTTAAAATACTCTCGAAACTCTGCATCTCATCTGGATCCAAATTGTTTGACATTAATAATAATTTTCTAAATGAAAAGGGTAGGTAATTGAATTCTTTGAATAGATACATAAATACTTGTACATGTCTTTGTTTATCCAAATCCTCTTTAAGCTCCTTGCATGATATGTAATATGTGCTGAAATCGAATTTTAGAAAATTTCTTTTGAGAGTTTTAATTAATGCTCTAATATTACTTTCTATTTTCAGTGCCCTGATAGACTTCTGCAAGCCAGGATTGGCCTCTAATTGGAGACATTTAAGCAGGTCCGATGGGTGAGTACATACCGGTACTGTGTTCTTGACATTTTATAAATTACTCCATGGATATGCATTTTTACTCATTTAATTTATTCCTCCACTAAAGAAAATAGTTCCAATTTATATGACTATGAATATGCATCATAAGAAATATTTTCCATATTCTAGCAGATGATAGCTTAAAGCACAGTGAAAGTTAATGCAGAATATGCCTAAAGGTGCATTCTGATTTTTTTTTTCAACTTGCTTTAACAGCTGTGTCATGCCTTATTTATGTTTCCATATATTTGTTTCCAAATTAGAATCCCCCAAGGATTAAATTCTTGAGTGTTTATTATTAGTTTGTACCATTTTTTTTTCAGGCTCGATAATTGTCGGAATGCCATGACGCTCGCAAAGCAGCATTTTGATATTCCACTGGTTGTGCGGCCTGAGGATCTTTCAAGTTCTGATCTGGATGAGCTCTCCGGCATGACCTATCTGTCCTACTTTATGAAGCTGGACTCCCCGGGATATCATGCGACCCTACAACTGGTGCGCCGTCTCCTGCGACAAGGATCTGTTAGCAACTTCACTGTGAGTAGAGTCTTTCATAACCCTTTGAACCCTAGTCATGTATATGCACTTCCTTTGTAAACAGTGTACATGTTAGGAGTACACTTGGCTTTTTCTTAGTGGAGGAATAAATTAGAGGCAATTAGTGTATTTATGGAGTAATGGTTTAAGGGGCCGCTGTACAACCCATATGTTGTCTTAAGAATAGAGTTTTGCTTAATACAGAACTAGTGCAGCAAACTCCTTTTCATCCTGCAATTTAGTGATGGTTTGCTACAAGATTGACTGTATAATGAATCCTGCCTCTCAGTGAATAAAAGTAAACTTTAATATTTTATACATCAAACATAACATAATGGTAAAACATCAAAAGCATTGTGATTAAAGGGAATAGGTAAACACTCATTTTATAGGAGCTAAATGATTTTTTGTTTACTAATTGACCCCTACTGTTAAAGAATGAGTAAATACATCTTTTTTTTGTTGAAAACAGTGAAGACCAAGATCATAGGGCTACTGAAGGAGCCCTCTGATCAGGGTCTATACTTTTTGCCATAATTTTGAATTACTTTTGAACAAACCCTCCAAAAGTAAACTAATTGTTTATTAGAAAATGAAAGTTTTCATTTTGCAAAGGTTAGTAAGGGTTAGATAGATAGATATTGTATGAGCTATATCGTAACCTGTTACCCCATAGCCAGTGTCTAGTTTTAAAGATGGATAACCACGTAAAACAGGTTGAAAATAAAGCGGAATATGCCTTAACCCTTTCCTCCTTGAAACCTAAAATGGACAATTCTAGTTTTTAAGTAAGTCTAGTCGGTTTTTGACTTTTTAGGGTTGATTTTTACGATATAACTATGTCAAAATAACAAACAGTGTAGACCCTGATAAGAGGGCTCCTCAAAATGACAAACAGTGTAGACCCTGATAAGAGGGCTCCTTAAGGAGCCCTCTGATCAGGGTCTACACTGTTTGTATAGGACAAGTGTACAATCACAGGTACACTGTTTGCAAATGACGCTTATATGCGTGACTAGGGTTCAAAGAGTTAAGGCACATTTTGCTTTATTTTTAGCCTGCTTTAAGCTACAGTTTGCTAAGATATAGAAACTATTTCAGATGGTACATATTCATGACTGTATAAGTTGGAACTATATTCTTCTGTAGAGGAATAGATTAAAGGTGTTAAAAGGCATATTATAGGGTAATGGATTGAATTAAGCCTGGAAAAAAATGTGTGTGTGTAAAATGTATCATCTGAAACAGTTTGAAGAGTTGATTAACTTGAAATATCATCTCCAAATGTTTGGATCCCAATGAGATGATAGGAGGCTTCAATCTCATCTGGATACAGACTGTTTACAATCCTTATCTAGCTCATAATTCATAACAAAAGGTTTATAGATGGTAAAATCATTCAAATGGAAAGTACAGACAGCCATATCTCGAACTTGCTGAACTCAAACTTTTTCATATTCTTACAGTAAAATTTCATCATTTTGACCTAGTTTAACCCTTAACCCTTTCCTCCCTGAAACCTCAAATGGACAATTCTAGTTTTCAATTTAGTCTAGTTCATTTTTTACTTTTTGAGTTCACTTTCACAATATATACTCACGGAACTGTGCATTGGGAAAAGCATTATAAATAATAGGTATAACAAACCAGATATAAATTGACTGTGTTATAGTGTTACTTTAACCCTTTCCCCCATAGAAGCGACTTTTAGCGTATTTAATTTCTTCCTCCGCTAAAGAAAATAGTTCCAGTTTATACCCTCATGAACAATTACCATTACAAATATTTTATATAGCCTAGCAGATTTTAGCTTAAAGCAGGCTGAAAGTAAAGCAGAATGTGCCTTAAGGCACATTCTGCTTTGCTTTCAACCTGCTTTAAGTGGCCACCTGTCTTCAAAACTAGAAATAGGCTATGAGGTAATGGGTTAAACATCGATCTAACGTTTCCTATAAGAGCCATTAATGTTTGATGTCAATCATGATTGTACTGCGGTGCGTTTTTGTCATTAAGGGTCAAAACCCATGTCACACAATTAATAACGTATGTGTCCTTCGTTTGCATCAAAGCAAGCACGGCATCATCGTCGAGTGGACCTCGCCAACGCTAAGGAATGTCATCCCTTACCATGACTAAACAATCAGCCAGCTGTTCCAACGTCAATGGCTGGTTCAGTAGACGTCCCAAACGACGCCCAAGCTCATCCCAAACGTGCTCAGTTAGCATGAGATCGGATGAGACTGCGGGCCAGTCAATGACCTCGATGTTTTTGTTCTGTATGAAGACCGTGACAACGCACGCGAGCAACGTGTGGGTGAGCGCTATCATACTTTAAGACAATAAGGCGAGTTTGACGTCAGAACGGGACGTACAGTAGGACGTCACGAACGGATTCAAAATTAGCGTAATCGTTTCAGCACTGTCCTCCGACTGATTAGACGAACTCATCGAATGTTTCTAGCCGTAAAGTTTGAAGACCGAAAACGATCACGCACGTTAATAGCGATTTCCTTGGTCGCAGGTTCTTGCGAGCATTGCCAATTTGTCGATACGTTTCCAAAATGACGTTACGATGAAGACCAAATCGGCCAGCAACATCATTTTTTCTTCATTCCAACCTCTAATAAGCTGACTGAACGTAAACGCGCATTTTCAGACAGCCGTGACATAGCCGTCATGGTTGATAAAACAAATCTTACTTGTTTTTCCGATGATTTACTGCCAAAACAACCAGTGTACATTGAAAACGCGTTGCATGTACTGTACATATGAGTATTCTGACCAATTTATGCAAAAACAGACAAACGTTTTTTCACACGCAAAATTAACGTAAATTCCACGAATAAGGTAACCAATACTTTCTACACACTTTAATCAGCTGTATAAACCGTTTTTACGTGAGCTTATTGAAAACGTGTACATTTGAAATGAATTTTAACCATGCACAGTTTTTAAATTCCCTGAGTATATGTCAAAATGACAAACAGTGTAGACCCTGATCAGAGCCCTCTGATCAGGGTCTACACTGTTTGCATAGGACAAGTGTACTCCTCACAGGTACACTGTTTGCAAATGACGCATATATGCGTGACTAGGGAACAAAAAGTTTCATAGCCTCTTTCTAGTTTTGAAGACAGGTGTGGCGCGGGTGACCATTTGGCCTGCTTTAAGCTATGATCTGCTAGAAAATAGAGAATATTTCTTATGATACATATCCATGACTGTATGAATTTGAATTATTTTCTGCCGTGGAAGAATAAATTTAATGTGTAAAAATATGTATCTATGGAGTATCAAACATACCCTTATTTAAAAGTTAAAATGTGGCTTAAAAGGGTTTGAGGTATCAAAAGTTTGATAGTAAATTTAAAAATGAAAGGAAGAGGTAAATTAGTGGTTTTATGTTTTTGTAGAGACATGAATAATGAAATATTGACGTTACATGAGCAAGGAGAAACGGTTAACCCATTACCCCAAAAAACCTGCCTTTCTACACCTTTAATTTATTACTCCACTGAAAAAAATAGTTCCACATAATACAATCATGATTTATAAGAAATATGTTCTACAGTCTAGCAGATGGTAACTTAAAGCGGTTCTTAACCTACTTTAAGTGGTCATTTCTCCTCAAAACAAGAAACAGGTAAAGGGTTAACCCTTTACCTGATAGCATTGTTTCTAGTATTGAAGATATGTGACTACTTAAAGCAGGTTGAAAGTAAAGCAGAATGCGCCCTAAGGCGCATTCTGCTTTACTTTCAGCCTGCTTTAAGCTATTAACTGCTAGAATAAGGAAAGTATTTAATATGACACATATTAACTGTATAATTTGGAACTACCGGTATTTTCTTCAGCGGATGAATTAAATGAATGTGCTAAAAGTCGCTTCTATAAGGTAAAGGGTTAAAGCAGATTCTTAGAAATGTAGACATCAGCACCTTTCTACATCACTTTCTTTCATTCTGCATTAAACTTCTATCAGTCTGTAAGAATTTTAATGCTTTTTATTGGTGTTGATCGAGCTCCAGTCTAACTCTCTAGAGCCCACACTGGCTTAAATAATTAAACAGTTGAACTTGTGCTTAGTAGCCACTATTTGAAAAAGCCTAGTGTAAACCTCTAGACAGGTGACTGCTTAATATAGAATAAAAGTAAAGCAGAAAGCTCCTATAGGAGCTTTCTGCTTTACTTTTGTTCTACATTAAGCTGCCACCTGTCTGTTAGACCTATATTTGATGGTATTTCAAGCAACAATTTAACATAAGATTTACTGAATTTTCTGCTTAGTGGGGCGAATAATAGGGTTTAATGCAATAAGTGCTTAGTAAGCAAAATAGGGATTGTTTCCCTGTAATAACCTACAATACACTGAAATGAGAAAACAGATGATGAGAAGACTGAGATATTAGGGTAACAAATATTGAAATGAAAATTGATAGGTTGTTTGTTGCATTTGGTTGATTTTGATTACTTATACAGTAAACTCTCTCTATTTTGACTACTAAATGAGATTGAATTAGTTTCTTGTTGCAAGCTTATTTAACACTTTCCTAAGTAATCATCAGCCTATATCATCTAGGTATATCAAACTAACATCATGCTATATGGCAATCATTTATAAATAATAAATTCATACCAGTGTTTCATCGTGCAATAGAACACGGGTAGGAGTTGAGATGCATAGTAATTAAGTCACAAGGCCAAAGTATAATTGATTTTATACCAGTATCTCAACGACTACCCGTGTTCTATTGCATGATAAAACACTGGTAAATATTTATTATTTGGATTCTAATACCTCAATTTAACCACAATTTGCACCAACACAACCCATTACAATTCTTCGCATGAGGGAGGTGTTAGAATAAAGGCTGGTGGCTTAACTCTTTCCTCCCTGAAATTTTAAATGGACAATTCCAGTTTCCATCTTAGTCTAGTCCATCTCTGACTTTAAAGGGTTGTTTTTGTCAATGTTTGGCATTGTGACAAACAGTGAAGACCCTGATCAGAGGGCTCCTTTCGGAGCCCTCTGATCTGGGTCTTCACTGTTTGCATAGGACTAGTGTATAATTCACATCTACACTGTTTGAAAAGGACGCCTATATGCGGGACTAGGGTTCAAAGAGTTAACTTAGAGCAATATGAGACTCAGAGTAAAAAAGAAAACTCTTGTAGGAGCTGTGGGCTTTAGTTTCATAGTATAGGGAATGAAGGATAAAAACCAAGCAGTTATAACTTTGTATATTAACGCTTATGATTCTTTCTTCATGTTTAGTCTGACTGGAGCGACGGACGACTCCTGTGTAACCTCGTCAACTCTGTTGGAGGTCATGTGACTGGTTGGCCCACCTTGTCCGGTGATTCTATAGAGAACATGCAAGCTGGTAAGTAATATATTTCTTTTAAATAGCCCTTTACTCCATAGATACAAATTATAACACCTCTAATTTATTCCTTCCCTGAAGAAAATGGTTTCCATTCATAGTCAGGAATATGTATCAAAAGATTTGATTTGATTTGTTTTGATTTTACGTCTCTTTCAACAGTATTTCAGTGATATCACAACCTCCAGCTAAATTATAGGTGGAGGAAGACCCCAGAAGTTCTTTATGCACTGTTTCAGGCACAAAGCGGCAACTGGGTAGAACCACCGACCTGCTGCAAGCCCACATAAAAAATCCGAACCACCCTACTGGGATTCAAACTCACAGCGATGAGGTGTATCAAAAGAAATATTTTCTATATTCTAGTAGCTGATAACTTAAAGCAGGCTGAAAGTAAAGCAGAATGCACCTTAAGCAGCATTCTGCATTACTTTCAACCTGCTTTAGGTGGTCACTTGTTTTCAATACTTGAAACAGGCTATGGAGTAAAGGGTTTGTTGGATTTTCAATTTAAGGAACTGACAGTTTTCAAAATTTTATCGAAATTGACAAGGGAGAAAATAACATGTTATTTGGAATACTATAATTTACAGTTGTTTCCCTTGAAAGATTTAAAATGACAACATGGCAAGTTTTGCCTGAAGCAGCAGCGTATAATTGAGTCATTAACCCTTAACGTGTCCAAAATGAGTATAAACATCATTTGCCAATAGTGTAAACCCTGTTAAGAGGACTCTTCGCCAGCACTTTTTGCCATAATTTTAATTTTTTGGGGTCATACCTTTCAAAGTTCAATGTAAACTCCAGTAAATATTTAGAAGTCCATTTGGAATGTCAGAAATGTAAGGTTAAATTTTCCAACAAATTTTACTACAAAACTCAAAACTTCTTGCCTGAGCTTGAGGGTGAAAGGTCTCAACTGTTTGTCAGACAGGTTCTGTCAGTAAAGCTGTTAGTGACTATCATAGAAATGGCAGGTAAATTAAAGCAAGTTTTGTTTAACCTTTTCCTCCCTGAAACCGCATATGGACAATTCTAGTTTTCAATTAAGTCTAGTCTATGTTTGACATTTTAGGGTTGATTTTTACAATATATGTCAAAATGACAAACAGTGTAGACCCTGATCAGAGGGCTCCAGAAGGAGCCCTCTGATCAGGGTCTATACTGTTTGCATAGGACAAGTGTACTTCTTACAGGTACCATGCTTGTAAATGATGTATATATGTTGACTAGGGTTGAAAGGGTTACTAAGCCTTTATCCTTTGGCCTGTTTCTAGTTTTGGAGACAGGTGACCCCTTAAAGCAGATTGAAATAAAGCAGAATGCACATTCTGCTTTACTCTCAGCCTACTTTAAGCTACCAATGGTAAGACCTTATTGCCCAACCCAGGTTTTTATGGGGTGGGTTTTACTGGGCGGGTAATATCGTGCCAACCCTGCCTACCATCTGATAGGATACAGTAACTATTATGGTGCATGTTCATGATCGACTGTAATTAAGTGCAACCTTTTTCTTCAGTGGAGGAATAACTTAAAGACATAATGGAGACTCTATGGAGTAATGGGTTAAGTAAAGCAGAAAGCTCCTATAAGAATGATTAGCATTATTTTCATCCACCTTTTTATTTTAACATACAAAAGAAGGAAATTGTTAAAAAGAGAATTATATTGTTTTTAAAAAGCAATTCTTTCAGCAAGAGTTATGTACATTTTTTATCAACAGTCTAGTTTATCGAGCAATACATGTGGTACAAACACTCCATGAAGGATTGTTTTCAGCCTTTAACCCTTTCCCTTATAGAAGCGCCTTTTAGCACATCATATTTATTCCTACGCTAAATAAAATAGTTCCAATGTTTACGGTCATGAATATGTATCATAAAGAATATTTTCTTTATTCTAGCAAGTGGAAGCTTAAAGCAGGCCGAAAGTAAAGCAGAATGTGCCTTAAGGCACATTCTGCTTTACTTTCAACCTGCTTTAAGTAGTCACCTATTTTCAAAACTAGAAACAGGTTATGGGGTAATGGGTTAAAGTAGTAAACATTGTAAAAGCAAGATGAAAATGAAGCAGAAAGCTCCTGAAGGATGAAAGTAAAATACAGGATGAAAGTAAAGCAGAAAGCTCCTGTTGGAGCTTTCTGCTTTACTTTCATCCTGCTTTCAACTTCCACTTATTTTTTGCACATTTGTTAAACTTTGTGTAATTCATGTCAAAAGATAGATAGATAGATACTTTATTCATACATAAGGCCAGCGGCCCAACAGTACACAAGCATACAAAATAATGCAATAACTATTCAAAGTCAAAGTATAATGTCAATGTTAACGAGGGGAAAGTGAGACATAAAATGTGAAATATTCACTTATAGTGTTATCGTAAAAGAAATTTCGACACGAGGTCGTATTGTAATCAAAATCATTTTTTATCGTAGAAATATTTTCCTTTTCTTGGTTATATATGCCTAACAGACGTTCTCGTCTTTCGAGCACCGAACGAATTTAAGTATCCATTCCATGCACGGAAGACGACGACGTCAGTTACCATATCTCTCACAATATGTAGCTAATCACATATATATAGCAGTCACATCTTGTGTTTAGCGGCCATTCGTTATGTACAGAATCGTGTACACATCCATGGACAGTGGCTATTCTATGCAGACATTGGGCATGTCAAAAAATAAAGACCCTTTCTGAACTTCTCGACCCGCAACCAGCAGCCATAATATGTCCCAACAGCGCAATTCAATCGCATTTTAAGTGACCACTAAAGACAGAGGTGACTGAACATAGTTATAGGTATACACAACAGTTCTTTTATTATAGTGTGCATGATAAAGGGAGGTAATTGCGCACAATTATTGTATTAATCAAATGGATTGTATAACAATGTTTCTGGAACAAAACAATTTTTGAATATAATAAGAATACATTAATTTGATAATTTTTTCATCTTGATATTGAGTTGGTAGAGCAAATCTATAATTATTTAGATACACTTAACCAATTCGAGATCAAGATATCCTGTAAGTCTTCCGAAAATTTATAGCAATTAGCACAATAATAAACTTCCAAATTTCTCTTTGGGTACCATCATCCGATGCTCAAAAACAGTCACTTTAGACTATGCAATTAGGCTGCCTGCCGGCTGAAGGGAATGCTCCCCCGACCATGGGTAAGATCTCTAAGAGAGTACCCCGGGAAAGAGACGTAAAAACGAATAAAGCAAAGACTTCAAGCTATACTAAACGACCACACAACAGAATAGCAACTCGGGCGGCCGACCAATACAGAACTAAAATAATGCAGAAAGCTCTTTAATGAGCTCTCTGCTTCGTCCCAGCTCTACACAAGCGACCGCCTGCTCACCAATTAGTGGTCGCTTAATTAGCACAGGACTTCTCCGTAGTACTTTTTCACACATTATTTACATAAAAAGTGTCGCTTCTTAACTGGAAGCCTTTATGTACATACATAGATAAGTTTCTTAATTCGGATTCGTTTTCTGATTTAAAAAGATCAATAAATTTAAACATATTGGGATATCTCCAGTATGCTTGCTTTATGTAGCTTTTCCGTAAATCTTTATAAAGAGGACATTCCAACAGAAAGTGATATTCATCTTCAAGGATGTTACATAACTGGCATTTTCTGTCTTGGCGTGGCGTGGGCTTTGGTTTGTGCCAGCGTCCTGTTTCAATTTCAAGTTTATGTGATGAAACTCTTAATCGGGTTAATTCTTTCCTAAATTTAGTAATAGTAACTTTGTTAAGATATTCTTTAAAACCGAAATCTGAAAATAAACGATAGCTATCAGATTCTGCTCTTGACGAGTTTGAAATTTGATCATGCCACACTTGAATGAAATTATCAGTTAGTCTCTGTTTAAAGATATTGAGAAAAAGTTTAGGGTTCCCTACACCTTGGTGCAGCCAAACGTCATAAAACCCAAGTGATTCCAATACACTTTTCACTTTTGATAACCACGAGTGTTTATGGGGCCACTTTTGTAAATCATCTAGCATCATATTATATACACACTCAAAATATACTAAAGAAACTATGATTGTCAAATACTTACCACTGTATTGTCTTCTTCTGAACAATATTACCATTGCAATTTATAATTAAACAGTTTGGATCCAAGTGAAGCACAGCGTAAAGCGGCATTTCATCAGGATCCATACTGTTTGACATTCTGACCCTATCTTAAATGATATTAATTTTAAATATTTAAATGGGGGTATATGGTAATTGCAAAACTTTACTTTAGAGTTATTGTATTAAATTTTGTCAAATATAAAATTTATAGACTAAGGAAAAACAATAATTGTACACTTACCAGCATATTATTACTGTAAACTACTTTGTTTGTCCTGGCCTAGACCTTCATCTATGCTGCACAGCAAATAACTAATTATCCTTCTAGCCTGCAGTCACATTCAATGACGCATCCTTGTTCATGCAAATTGAGATTAACTATTTGCATTATGGGTAAACTTTTCATCTGCAGATAATAATTGTCATCTCCTACTTTTCTTAAAATAGAATTTTCTAAATTTATTTTCAAAACAAGATCAGCATGTCAAACAGTTTGGATCCTGATGAGACGCTGCATCATGAAAATGCACAAAAAGAAATATTTTCTTTATCCTAGCAGATGGTAGCTATAAATGCACATTAACAAAACTAATGTTTTCTATATTCTACCATATTTTTGCTTAAAGCAGGCTGAAAGTAAAGCAGAATATACATTCTGCTTTACTTTGAAAACTCCTTGCTGTTTTACAGTAAATAGTAAAAACAGCCCTACAAAGACAACAATGGAATAGACTGAAGAAGAAACTGGATTTGTCCATTTGATGTTTCAGGGAGGAGAAAATTGAATTTTTTTTTTCTTCTAATTTTCCGTCTCAACCCAGGATTTCTTCATAAGATGTCATCTTTAATTTCAGCCTTTATCTTGCTGTACCTGACCAAGTCTTAACCCTTTGCCTACTGATCGCGATTTCACTGTTTTTCGCAAACAGTTTTGGATCCAGATCTGATGCTGCGTAATTGACTGTTTGACACTCGTCTTAAGGTTTCTTTACTTAAAAAATGTATAAATCTAAATTTAACAAATTTTGCTGACAACAACTTCAAAGCAGACAGGATAAAGGTTAACTGAAAACTTCAAATTGTTGGTTTCCTATTCAGATGCCAAGACTCAAGATAAGAGGGAGTAAACTGAATAAATCCAACATTTTCTCCCTAATTTCAGCACCAAATCCTATGGTGTTACTACTCATTAGAAGAGACGATTCTATTGAGTAGTGACACCATAGGGTTAAATGCAGAAATAAAGATTTTGAATTTTTAAAAACTCCCCTTATCTGGAGCCCTGAGATGCTGAATAAACCTGCCTCTGATCAGATTCTAAACTGTTTTGATACTGTTTCTTCTGTCAAAATGTCAAAAATCTAAATTGGAGATATACAGGTAGATAGCAATGGTGAAAGGTTTAGTGAAGGGGTTATCTTTAGCTGAATTAGTTTTTCTTTCCTTATATTACATTTCAACTAAACTCTGCATGCTGGTGGGTTTTTTTTCATCTGTAAGAATTGTTGTTTAATAAATAGAAATTTTCTAAATTTCTTTTCGAAACAGAATCAATTTGTCAAACAATTTAGATCCTCAGATGAGACGCCGCAATATGCGGCGTCTCATCTGGATCCAAACTGTTTGCAAAAGTCATCAACATACATGATAAGCAATTAAAGGGTAGGGATGGGCTGCACCTTTGTTTTGTATTACATGCACGCAGATACAGGAGTATTAAATGCAGATTGAAGATCTAGTTACTATCCTGAATTGAAGCATCTAACATCTTGATGACTTGTGACTGGCTGCAAACTTGTAAAGTCATGTATATACAATTTTATCCCAATTTGACAATTCCAGTTTCCAATTAGGTCTAACTCAATTAGCTCACCTGTCACATAGTGCCAAGGTGTCCTGTGTCTGTCACCATAATTCAGGCACATAAATCAGTACTTGTGTGGCCAAAATAACAAGCCACATAAGTGAAAAACATTAACCTGGCCATCTCTTGCTGACATTTACTTGGCAATTTCTTGTGCCATTAATGGGAATAGGGTTGGGATTAGCTTCTAGATCACTATACGTTAAAAAAGATCAAACAAAGTAGCCACAGAAGACAAAGATAATGTTAGGATGTCCGTCCTTCCACCATCTCTCCGTCCGTTTGTAGACCTTTACTACTGTTTGGCTTTTACCAAACTTGGCATGTTTCAATACTGTAATAATTTTACCTCATGATATTTGTTTTCTACAGGAATCAATGGAGCTAAGGGTCTGGGTATTGAGCCACTACTGTCAGCCAAGGAGATGACGGACCCTGAGGTGGACCATATTGGTATCATGGCCTACGCAGCCTACTTCAACTCCTTCAAGCCTGTGAGGACGTCAGCAGAGAAAGTCCTACTGTCCTCTCTGCCCCAGAACGTGTCTGTTGGACAGCGGGTGAGTTCCCAAACAATTTTTTTTTTAATAAATCACTAATGTATCATCAATTTATCATCAATGTTTCACTGTTTAGTAGCAAATTGTAGTAGTCCATTGTTAGTACATTTAATGTATCACTATGTATGTTGGACAGCGGGTGAGTTACACCTCTCATTCTTTGTTTAACCCATATACCCCATAAATACGCCTTTTTACGACTCTATTTTATTCATTTCACTAAATAAAATAGCTCCAATTTATACTGTCATCCATATGTATCATAAGAAATATGTACTACAATCTAGCAGATGATAGCTTAAATCAGGCTGAAAGTAAAGAAAGAATGCACCTTAAGGTGCATTCTGCTTTACTTTCAGTCTGCTTTAAGTGGTTACCTATCTTCAAAACTAGAAACAGGATATGGGGTAATGGGTTAACCTATAGAACATTCATACTTGTAACCAGCCCTATTAACCCTTTACTCCATAGCCTATTTCTAGGTTTTGAAGACAGCTTAGTAGCCACTTGAAGCAGATTAAAAGTAAAGCAGAATATGCCTTAAGGCGTAGTCTGCTTTACTTTGAGTCTGTTTTAAACTACCATCTGTTAGGACCAAGAAAAAAACCTCTTTAGGGTAATATTTATGATGGTTTTAAATGGAACTATTTTGTTCTATGGAGGAATTTTTTAAAGATGTAAAAAGGCATATAAATGTAGTAAGGGGTAAAAGAGTAAGAGAAATATTGTCCTACATCCTGCCAGGTCACTGCTTTAAACAGGTGCAGTGTAAAGCAAATCTTGTTTTAACCCTTTACCTGATAGCCTATTTCTAGTACTTAAGATAGGTGACTACTTAAAGCAGGTTGAAAGTAAAGCAGAATGCGCCCTAAGGCGCATTCTGCTTTACTTTCAGCCTGCTTTAAGCTATCATGTGCTATAACATAGAAAATATTTCCTATAATACATATTCATTACTGATTAAATTGGAACTATATTCTTCAGCGGAAGAATAAATCATATCCACTAAAAGGCGCTTCTATTGGGGAAAGGGTTAAGCAGCCACGTGTCTTATACCAAAAGTGTTGCATATAGGAATGGGTTAGCATTTAGCATGCTAGACACTTTAACATGTAGCAAACTACTGACTAGAAAGATTCAAATAAAGTTTGCTCAAATCTTAGTTGTTTTCCCCACTAGCTAGTGTGGACTATACTGGAATCACTTTGCCCATTGGTCCATCTGTCAATCCAAAAATTATCCATAGCATAACTCCCATACTATGTCATGACCTTGACCTGATTCTGACCTATGACCCTGATAATTGAAAAACCTTGTTTGGAGCATAACTCCTAAACTATATTATGTACTATTACCAAATTTGGTGTTTGCATACATCTTGAGATGGAGAAGTGTTAAATACCACTTTTAGATGACTTTAACCTCTGACCTTTATTATTGAAAAAACATGTCTGGAGCATAACTCCTATACTATGCCATCTACAATAACCTAACCTAACATGTGAATACATCTTAAGAGTGCCAAGTGTTTTTTAAGGTCACTTTGAACTTGACCTTGACCTCTGACCTTGATTATTAAAAAACCTTGTCCTAAAATATTTTTCTGTGATTTGTCATGTTCAAACTGTTGTTAACTTGAATCAGATTAAACAAGAAATATCTTTAAAAAAGATATTCGGCGGAATGGGTGGTGAAGGTAATGATGTACATGGACTTGATTTTATCCAAGTTGCAATAAATAGGATGGTAAATCAGGATATTAAGCTTAATATTTATCTAATAAGACACGCGCAGTAATCTACGACCACATACATATAATCAAAGACTGAAGGTCTTGAGAGTTGCCAAGAATGAGTTTTTGCAATCATTAAACTACTGGATCTGAGGTTAATCATTAGTTTGTAAAGGCAGTTGGTCTCTCAAAGACTGAAGGTGAAAGTACAGCAGAGAGCATTTACACACGTTTATGCTTTTGATCGGGCTACATTTTGCTGCAAGTTGTCAGCTGTTTTTATTCCATCAATAAGTACTTTTTCAGAGATGGTTGTAGAGAGATTTACTTGAAAATTCTTGACAGATGGTACAGTTTGCACATGGATCTACTGCTTGGTTCACGTGGGGGGTGTCAAATTTCCACTTCCATCTTTATAAGCCAATTGAATTGCACTTACTTCTTCCTAGGATGTGACTGAAAGTGATGAGAATTTTTAAAGACAGATCTAGATCACGGAATTATACTTCCATGTCTAGATCTACGTGTATCATTTTTATTTTGTAATTTGTAGATACCATAAATTACTAAAATTCGTATGTGTGTGCTCTTTTGTTAGTTGTTTATACTTTAAATATGGTTTGATTGTTTACCTGATTTTGATTTGAGATTTTTGGAAAGCACCCCCGAAATATGCCGAATATGAATTGTTTGAAACGACCCCTCAAATGAGAAATTCATGTTGCCACCGGTAAATCACGGAATTATACAAAATGTGTATAATTTCTGTGGGTAAATACTTCAAGAATTCGTGTATGGAATTTGTCTTGTAGAGTTATAGTTCTATGTTCTGATTTATTATAAAAATATCTACAAAGTGTAGCAATGTACGTTTTAGGTATCTAGATACGTGTTGTTGGGTTTTCGCATTTAACCAAGAGATTGCGATCGCGTTAAAAAAATCACGGTTTGTTTACATTTGAGGTCACAGAGTTGCGCATGCGCTGGAGGAAAACGGTGTTAACACAAAAAATACCCATCATGCTCGAAATCTTTTCGACCGTCAAACGCCAGTTTTCTCGTAATCTCACTGAATTGTTACTGCTATTCTTTCTTTTTCATATACTTGGTACTAGATGAAAATTATGATTAATTCTGTTATGAACAATTTCGTTCTGATTTGCAGAACGCATCAAATCATTGCCGAACTTGAGACAATATGTCATATCTTAAAATAGAAACACTTTGTCATTCAAATCACTACCTAACGGTCGGGACACGTAAAATTTCTCGGTTATAACTCACTAGCAGTAGCGGAAAGTCGTGTTTACTACTGGTACCGCTACATAGCAAATCAGCCTATAACAGTCTGTGTCTCTTATTTTTACAAATTTGTAAAAGTCAGTAGTCAAGTCTAACCGCTACCCAATCAGACTATTCGATTTTAAGCACGTGTCCTTAAGCTTTCATTTCTGGTCATTCACGATTGGTTGGGCCATATAAGGTTTGAGGCTCAATGAGAAATCAGACCAGCTCCGCCGAAAAAAACTAAACTCCACATATATCTTTTAAAACTGTTTTGTTATATGTTTGGCATAGTCTTGTTTTTCTTGTAAGTCCCATCCTCTTTAGATCCATAGTGGCGTTCTTTATTTCATTTAACTTTATTATTAGGTTTGTTTTTCTTGAATTTGTTTTATCGTCTCTGAAAGTTCTAAGTACACAAAATTTGTTGAAGTTTATGTCTTATAGTAAAACTAGGAGACTTATACATATATGTATATGTCACATGTACTTTTGCATATACATATAAGTGTGTGACATATACATATATGTGAAAGACTTAAACATATATGTCATTCACATATACATGTATGTATATCCCTTATACTTATAGTTCACATATATGCATTTGGCATATGTTAATTTAGTAAGGGATTTCCTCAGGTGGATGATATAAGGTCCTCTTGTTGACCCTCTTTTTAGCATCTCATCGGGGTTTTCATTGTCTGCAAAGGGCTAATTTAGGATCGCCACTAGGCATACGTGATTATGTTTTATGTGTTTGTTAATCCATGTTTAAAAGTAATTTCTAACTACCTGAAGATTGTCACTTCAGTTATGGTTGAATAAGTTCAGCATATCCCGATCCTGTTCTACTGCATAGTCAACACTGATGAAATATGACTCCTTCACTATGGATATGCAATTTGATATTTTTAGTACTGGAATGTCGACCCAGAGTCTTGAATTACCTATCTGTCATATATAAACTACTGTGTATCAGGAAATCTTTGAACCATAACACTAAGAGTTAAGATAATGAAAACCTGGTAGTCAAGAGTGAAACTTAGCAAACTTGCTTTTAGATGTTAAGGCTGCATACGATGGTGATCCATCTGATATATTATAGTTTGTGTATTTAACCTGTTACCCCATAAATTTGCCTTTTTACACCTTTAATTAATTCCTACTACTGAAGAAAATCCACTTTATATAGTGATGAATATGCACCTTAACTCTTTCCTCCCTGAAACTTTAAATGAACAATTCCAGTTTCCATTTTAGTCTAGTCCATTTCTGACTTTTAAGGGTTGTTTTTGTCAATGTTTGGAATTATAACAAACAGTGAAGACCCTGATCAGAGGGCTCCTTTCGGAGCCCTCTGATCTGGGTCTTCACTGTTTGCATAGGACAAGTGTACTAGTCACATGTACACTGTTTGAAAAGGACGCCTATATGCGGGACTAGGGTTCAAAGGGTTATGGAATATGTCATATAGCCTAGCAGATGGTAGCTTAAAGCTGGCTGAAAGTAAAGAATGTATTGAGGTTCATTCTGCTTTTAATTTCAACATGCTTCATATGGTAAACTGCCTTTAAAACTAGAAACAGGCAATGAGATAATTATGTTCTTCTCTTCCTCTTTCTTTGTTCTTCCTTGTCCTCTGGTACTTTTCACCAGTACACAAAGGTTTATTTGCTTGACCATAAATTGAGCTGGTAGAAGAAGATTGAAAAGATCTTTTCAAGTTAATAGACTTTCACAAACAGCATAACCCTCTACCCCATAACCTGTTTCTAGTTTTGAAGACACTTAACCCATTGCCCCATAAATACGTTTTTACGCCTTTTATTTATTCATCAACTGAAGTAAATAGTTAATTTATATCTAGAATATGTGTCTTAAGATTTTTTTCTATATCCTAGCAGTAATAGCTTAAAGCATGCTGAAAGTAAAACAGAGTGCGCCTTAAGGCACATTCTGCTTTACTTTCAACCTGCTTTAAGTGGTCACTTGTTTTCCAAACTAGAAACAGGCAATGGGTAACAGGTTCAAATAGCAGAAAGCAACTTATTCATAGCGCCTGTAGTAGTGGGATGGGCAAGTGAGAATGAAACTGGACTGTTTATATTTAGCCTTATTGTGGTATAGTTTACACCAGTTTTCTTCCCTAATGTAACAGTAGCCTGTAACGCTGACAACTGACTACTGTGATGTCAACAGTTTCCAGTGTCAGTTATCTCTACCTGTCTGTTTCACATAACTGTCTAGGGTGGGGTAGGGCACGAGGCCAGTTTGGACTTTTAAAACTAAAAAAATGAGTTTCAAACCAGTAGTGCAGGCTTATGGAAAAAAGTCATTTCAGGATGCGAAAAAGTCGTTTCAGGATGAAAATAAGTCATTTAAGAGTGAGAAAAAGTTGTTTCACAGTGAGAAAAAGTCATTTCAGAGTAGTGAGAAAAAGTCATTTCACAGTGAGAAAAAGTCATTTCAGAAAGTTCAGAGAACTGTGTCTAGAAGGAGTTTAACATTCTCATTTCCTCCATCTAATGCAGCTGTGAATAATACGGTAGGCATTTAAGTCTATATATACTGTACTTGGCTCCAGATATGGGTCTACACTGGTTATTAAGGATTTACTATCTCAGCACTAAAATGGTTATTTAACTTAAAGCCTTTCAAATCTTTTTTCCCTTTTGTCTGAATAACAATTTACCGGGTACTCCATAACTATTTTGTAGTATTGAAGATAGGTGACCTCTTAAAGCAGGTGACCACTTAACCCATTACCCCATAAATACGCCTTTAATTTATTTCTCAACTGAGGAAAATAGTTCCAATTTGTATAGTCATTAACATGTATGATAAGAACTTTTCTATATTCTAGCAGATAGAAGCTTAAAGCAGGCTGAGAGTATAAAGCAGAATGTGCCTTTAAGTGGTCACCTATTTTCAAAACTAGAAACAGGCTATGGGGTAATGGGTTAAACCAGGTGACCACTAAAAACAGGCTAAAAGTAAAGCAGCATGCACCTCAAGGTGCACACTGCTTTACTTTCATCCTGCTTTAAGCTACTTTCTGCTAGGATATAAAAAATAATTCTTCATGAATGTCTAAATCGGAACTATTTTCTTCAGTGTAGGATTAAATTGAATGCGCTAAAAGGTGTTTCTATGGAGTAAAGGATTAGAAACCTATGTTGTGACTACTCATTAGAATTTTCTCTTTGCAATGATTCTAATGAGATGTCACAACAGAGGATTTGGTGTAGATTAAAGATTATAATTAACTCTTTGCATGCTGGGTATTGTTTTGTCTGCATGCATTTACAATTGCCATCTGCTTAAATATCAAGACTTTAAAAATGTCTTTTTAAATCAGGGTGAAAGTATCAAACAATTTGGATCCTGATGAGACGCCGCGTTATGCGGCATCTCATCAGGATTCAAACTGTTTGAAAAATTTGTCATGGTTTCACCCCTAGCAATAGTAAGAGTTAAGGAAATGCTGCCCAATTACCTGGAGTTGTATATACATGTATTTAACTTTACTCTGGATAAGCAGTGTTTACTAAATATAGTATTGCAATGTGTATCATTCAGGGCTGCCATTAATTTCTCCGGATTTTTCCTAAATCTTCAGATTTTTTTCCAGTACATGGTAGCTTAAAGCAGGTTGAAAGTAAAGCAGAATGCACCTTAAGGCACATTCTGCTTTACTTACAGCCTGCTTTAAGTAGTTGCATGTCAACAAAACAAGAAACAGGTTATGGGGTAAAGGTATGAGTCGTAAAATCGCACTTGAAAAATGCAAATTTGGAAATCTTAGGATTTAGCATGTCAACTTATGGCAGCCCTGATCATTTCTTCCTTGTATGTAAAAACTCAAAAATTATTGTTAAAAACAAATGTGTATACCGGTACATGTATTTAACTTTACTATGGATAAGCTGTGTTTACTAAATATGGTATTACAATGTATATCATTTCTTCTTCTTCTTCTTTAAAATTATTGTTAAAAACAAATGTAAACATCTATTAACCCTTTCCCCCATAGAAGCGCCTTTTAGCGCATTCAGTTTATTCTTGCCCTGAAGAAAATAGTTCCAATTTATACATTCATAAATATGTATAATACAAAATATTTTCTATATTCTAGCAGATGATAGCTTAAAGCAGGCTGAAAGTAAAGCAGAATGCGCTTAAAGCGCATTCTGCTTTACTTTCAACCTGCTTTAAGTGTACATCTATATTCAATATTAGAGATATGCTATGTGGGAAAGGGTTAAAATCATACATATAAAATCTCTTTGGCATGATATTGCTTAATTTTTTATCAATGATATCTAATAGTTAACTTAATTGTTCTCTCTTATAATATTAACCCTTTTATGTCCTTGGCAATCTGTAAGAAATATTTTCTATATCCTAGTAGCAGACTGAAAGTAAAGCAGCATGTGCCTTAAGGCACATACATATTTACTTTCAATTTGATTTAATTGGTCACTCGTCTACAAAACTAGAAACAGGCTATGGGATAAGGGACATTACTAGCTTCAGTTTATGCTATCTTTTCATTGATTGCCAATTAGGGCAAAATCTTCTCACTCTCAGACCCTTTAAGATTGGAACTCTTCTACAATATATAACCTGTATAACCTAAAAAGCTATGTACATTTTATGTTAGGCAGTGATTGACAGTTCTAACATGGAATTAATCACATTAAATATTATGTTTATTATGCCCCCACACCACCGGTGGTGGGGTGGCTATATAGGAATCACGTTGTCCGTCCGTCCTTCCGTATGTCCTTCGGTCGGTCCGTCCGTCCATTTGACAGAATTATGCCCCTTTTTTGATTGATTTTTTTGTCTCTTAATTGATAATTTTTTCTTTGAACATGCCATTTGCTTGAAAAGTATTCTTGATATTGTCTTCAAACTTAGTACACATTATAAGAGTTGTATTGTGAGACTATTCATAAAGTTTGACAACTCTTGCACAAAATTTGACTGAATTATGCCCCTTTATAACTTGAAATTTTGTTCCTTAATATGCATTTATTCTTTGGACATATGTCATTTTCTTGAAAACTATTTATGACATTGTCTTCAAACTTGGTACACATTATAAGTGTGATGTTTGTAGACTCTACTTGAAGTTACATAACTCTTGCCAACAAATGACAGAATTATGCCCCTTTTTAACTTAATTTTTTTTTCTATTTTCTTGGAACATGCCGTTTTCTTGAAAACTATTCATGATCTTGTCTTCAAACGTGGTACACATTATATGTGTTGTATTGTGAGACTTTTCTTTAAGTATGACAACTCTTGCATAAAATTTGACAGAATTGTGCCCCTTTTCAACTTGAAATTTATTTCCTTAGTATGCATGTATCATTCTTTCTACATGTCATTGTGGTGTTTGTGACAGGTCAGTTTGGAGTGGGGGTATTTATCACCTTTAGTGATAGCAGTTCTAGTTATGCTTGAACTTTGATATACATGTATATTTAAAAACATAATGTTGTCTTTAATTGTTTAGCAAATAATAATGTTGATAAAGCGTTTCTTTTAAACTCATTCACCCCATAACAATTTTAATGGACGCTTTCAATAAAGTCTAATGTATTTAGGGTTGATTTTAACGATGTATTGCCAAATGGCAAAGAGTGCATAGCCTGATCAGAGGGCTTCTTTAGGATATAGAAATTATTTCTTATGGTTCATATTCATGACTGTATAAAGTGGAACTATATTTTTTCAGTGGAGGAATAAATTGGAAGGTTATAAATTGGTATTTATGGAGTGTAATGGCCACTGGGTCAATACAAGTTTGACCACTTCATTGTTGCCAGGCTTGCAGTTTAAACTGTGCTTTTCTCCATTGAAAGCCTGAACATTAAAAGATTTGCTTATTATCATTGCATGTACAGTCAAACTTGAATGAAGATACATGGTTATCTGTAAAGACAGGTGACAGTTAACCCATTTCACCATAGCCTGTTTCTAGTTTTGAAGATAGGTGACCACTTAAAGCAGGTTGAAAGTATAGCAGAATGTGCCTTAAGGCACATTCTGCTTTACTTTAAGCCTGTTTTAAGCTACCATCTCCTTGAATATAGAACATTCTTTTTATCATACAAATTCATGACTGTATAAAGTGGAACTACTTTCTTTAGTGGAAGCATAATTTTCAGACAAAAATCGTATTTATGGAGTTATGGGTTAATGCAAGGCAAAGGTTATGCAGAAGGCTCTTAATGATATGCATTAGTTTTGTCCTGTATAAAGCTGCTACTTGCCATGAATACTACAAAATTATGTTGTCATTTTAGTGGTTGCTAAATCAACACAGGTTTGACTGTATATACTTGTAGATTTCAAACTTCAGTCTATAAACAGTTGAACCTTAATAACCCCAGCTTTTTACCTGTAAACAGCTGAACTTAGTATTTTTCACTACATCAGGGTACTACAGTATGTTGACTGTATCTTAATGCATTGCAATATTGCCATTCATGTCTTATTTTGTCATTTTCCCACTGCCATTCATGTCCTATTTCATTATTTTCCAGGCCAGTTTCTCCATCACCCTGGCAGATGATGATGTATCTGCTGGTGATATCAGGGCTGATGTTGATGGTCAAGACTCCCACCATAATGTCCACTTTAACTGGACAGACCGCACAGGCGAGGGCTACTTTACCCCCACAGAAACTGGGCTCCACAGGGTAAGTCATCAGTCTGTTATACTATATGACACCAAAAAGTCCTAAAAATTGGAATACTCTGTAAATAATGTTATAATCTTAAAATTTGAACAAAATGATTTAATCACACAGAAATTTGTCCAACAGGTGCAAACTGAATGGAAAATAGTGCAGACCTTGATCAGTCTGATCAGGGTCTACACTGTTTCATCATTCCTGTGTGTTCCAATACTTAGGGTCATCATATCTAGTTATTTTTTTACCAATTGCATGCAAAGTAATTTTCAAGTTGCATTTTGTCAGCTTCAGTGTTAGCTAATCTATTTTGAAAAATGTCATCACTCAGGTGTCTGAATCTTCGTTTTTGGCCTTGTAAAGAGTTAATTTATCATTGGCCATAACTCTGAAACAACACGTGATAGAGACTTAATATTTGGTGTGTGTATTCAATGCAAGAAGCTTATTAGCTCAGCACATGTTGGGTCATATCAGACAAAGGTCAGCTGGGCACAAGGAGGTCAAATAGGTCTGGTTTAACATTGGTTATAACTTTTGAACTGCATGTCATAGAAACTTTTGCATGTGTACTCGACTAAAGAAGGTCATCAGCTCAGTGTAACTTGGATTATGTCTAATGAAAGGTCAAGGTCATTTAGAGGTAAAATAGGGTTAATTCAACATTTCCCATAACTCTGATACAGCATGAGATAGAGACTTCAATATTTGGCATGTCTACTCAATGCAAGAAGCTCTTGAGCTCAGTACAAATGAAGTCATATCCAACAAAGTAGACCTCAGATTTTCTGTTTACTTTGGGAAGCAAGTCCTTTTGTTTAAAGAGAAAAAAATAACTTCAGTTTTGTAGAAGTTTTATCTGAGTGTCAAACAGTGGGGTCTCATCTGGATCAAAACTGTTTGAAAAATTAAGTTATCAACAATTATTTTTAAAAAAAAAACTCATTACCATATTGTCATTATATAAGGCTGACCATTCTACTGTGTTAAAATGTGTATGATTATGGAGTAATTGGTTAAACCACATGGTAGCCTGTATAGTCAGATTAAAGAATGAGATTTATTAAGATTCACCCCTCCCACTACATCATGACAAATATTAATTGTTATAAAATTTGAAGCATTGTTGTTGTAAACAGGTCATTTATCTACATCCATTTACAACTGACTCTTTGCATCGGGGGTAATTTTTTCATCCATTACAATTGTCATTTGTTACTGTTCTTAAAATATAATTTTCAAAATTTCTTTTTCAAACTGGGTCAGATATGTCAAACAGTTTGAATCCTGATTAGAGGCCGTGTCTGTGGCATTTCATTAGGAACCAAACTGTTCGTAAAGGTAATCATAATTTTGCCACAAGCTTGCAAAAAGTTTTTTAAAAAATGTTGTCATGGTTACTGAAGCATTTTATTACATGAATACAATGAACAGTGCTCCCTCTCTACAATGGTCCTGAGGACCCAACAACTACACCATCCTTATAACGACCCTTGTCGCAGTTCCCTAAGCAGGACACTTATGTCTAACGCTTTAACTGCTGCAATATTGTCTGCTTAAAACTGTTGTCTGCTTTTCATCTCAAAGTTACATATAAGTGGCCATTTTGATAGAAAAATTATAATGACGAATGACAAACAGCTTGAATCCAGATCAGACGCTGCATTACGTGGCGTCTGATCTGGATTCAAGCTAATTGCAAGTGTAATCCAAGGCTTAACTTTCCCTCCCTATAATGACTCCCTCCGAACAAGGTAAACTATCTGTGTCTCCCATTGGGTGTCCGTGTAGAGAGGGAGCACTGTAGTTGTAATATAACCACACCACATACATTACAGTAAGGAAGAATCAAGATTAGTATCTAGACACGTGACTGTCTCATTATACTCCCCTTATACACCTTATGTTCCGTTTACTCCCACTTATCTGTAGCCCTGCCCTGTAACGTGCAAACCCACTGTCTTAGCAACAACAAACTCTGTAGAAGCAAATGCTTAAGCTCACACTAAGGGGTGTTTGTTGCACTATATATATTAAATCACTTCCCAAAATTAAAATGACTTTGTCTTTATCCTACCGCTGCCACCATTTGCATATACCTAAGTTCCACGAACGTAACACACCTTTTCTTGCCAGTTTAACCCATTACCCCATAAATACACCTTTTTACACCTTTTATTTATTCTTCCATTGAAGAAAATATTTCCATTTTATACAGTTATGAATACGCACCATAAGAAATATTTTGTATATCCTAACAGATGGTAGCTTAAAGCAGGATGAAAGTAAAGCATTCTGCTTTACTTTCAACCTGCTTTAAGTGGTCACCTATTTTCAAAACTTGAAACAGGCTATGGGATAATGAGTTAATTATTTCTACACTAGTATATAGTCTCCACCTAGGAATCCTAATTATAAAGCAAAGAAGGCAATTCGAATATCTCTCCAGATGGTAGTTTAAAGCAGGTTGAAAGTAAAAAGTTTACTTCTTAAAAAGAATGCGCATCTATTGAATATTTGCTTCGTTAAATTACATTGTTAAACCCATAGTCCCATATCCTAGTCCTATTTTTGAAACCAGATTACCACTATAAAGCATTTTAAAAGTAAAGCAGAATGCACCTTAAGGAGCATTCTGCTTTACTTTCATCTTTCTTCAAGCTACCATCTGCTAAGATGTAGAAACTATCTTTTACGGAACATATTCATGGATGTATAAAGTGGGAAGTCTTCAAAACTAGATTGTTAATACATGTATGCCTAATTATATAGTTATCATATGTTATATACAGTTGTATGTTACATTTTCAGCTGAACATTTACTGTGAGGAACAGGTTATCAATGGCTGCCCTGCTGCTTTCAAAGTCCTGGCAGATCGCTCCAAAGTCACATTGACTACTGTAGAAAGTTGCTCTATTGGAACTCACACTGAACTGGAGGTAAGAGTTACTGCCCCTGATGGGGAAATTTGATCTACATTCTAAAGTGTACCTTGATTGATTATATTAAATTTATTTAAAAGTTTTCAATTTCGAAAATTAGTTACTTTAATATTTCTCTTCAAGTAAATTGCAAGTAGAATCTAAGAACTAACAGGGAAAGAAAAGAAAATTGAAAATTCTATTCTTATTAGAAATTGTTGCAGACACAAAAATTGCCCAGCATGCAAAGAGTTCAATGTTGAAGACTATTTTCAGGTGAACAGTGCCTCTGCAGGTGAGGGTGATGTGCAGGTGTTGGCGCGGTCTCCTAGTGGTCGCACACTCAACCTAACACCAGTCCCTAGACACGGGGGCAACTACTCATCCAGCTTCAACCCCACCGAAGTCGGTTAGTATTTTTGTCAAGACACAGGGCATTGTGGGCCATGTTTTACTGGTAAAATCCTGTCTCTGTCAGGGATTTTTTCTTTTCTTTTGTGAACCAAACGCTACAGTTCTCAGTTTTGAGTTTGACTTCTTATAAACTGTAACCATAGTAACATAATATTATCAAGTAGTTGCCCACAGATTGGTTTATTTGTGTATTTATAATTTTTTTATTCTTCCGAATTTTTTTTTTTTATAAAGTTCATAGCTTAACCCTTTGAACCCTAGTCACGCATATTGGCGTCCTTTGCAAACAGTGTACATGTGAATAGAACACTTGTCCTATGCAAACAGTGAAGACCCTGATCAGAGGGCTCCGAAAGGAGCCCTCTGATCAGGGTCTTCCCTGTTTGTCATAATGCCAAACATTCACAAAAACAACCCTTAAAAGTCAGAAATGGACTGGACTAAAATGGAAACTGGAATTGTCCATTTGAGGTTTCAGGGAGGAAAGAGTTAAGGCATGGTGTTAGTAAAATTAGAAAGTGACAGCTTAAGGCACATCCTTTTAGGATCTTTCTGATTTACTTTCATCATGCTGTCAGGTACTTAAACACTAAAACTTAGACTCTGTTTTGAGTGGTCATTATAGTAGGGTTTTACTGTAGCCAGCATTTTGTTTATTTGTATGAGCTGCATTTGAATGTTTTCAGGTGCATCCTCTGTAAAGGTATTGTAAAGGATGCCCCAAACCGTTACCTGCTCCGGCTCCCTATTTAGGTTTCTATCCATATACTGATGAAATGTACAAAGTTTCTACGTATATCTCAAAAGGCTTCATTGTCTTTCTGATAGAGTAAAATTTGTTCATGTTTTCTATAGGTATACAGTATTCCCTGTCTTGAGCGTCATTCAAAATACAGTAGAACCTCTCTGTTACAACCACTAAAAAGAAGGCTAATTGTCCGTATAATGGACAGGTTACAGCTTAAAGCAATGTGAAAGTGAAACAGAAAGCTCCTGTAGGAGCTTTCTGTTTCACTTTCACATTGCTTTAAGCAGGCACCTGTCTTAAACGGCTAAAAATTGACACAACTTAGTGGTCATAATAGAGGTTCTACTGTATATCTCATTTTCTATCCTTTAAGAAGAGATCATCTTAATACAGGTTGAAAGTATTGCAGTAAGGTAAAGGATCTATCTGCAATAGTTTTATCCTGCATAAAGCAACAATGATTGCAATTCTATGTCATTAACAGAGAGGTAACACTTTACAATTTTTTATCAGTGGCTTTTCAACAGAAGATACATTGATGATCTTTAACCAATTACCCAAGTCAATAGAAATATTTTCTATATCCTAGCAGATGGCAGCCTAAAGCAGGTTGAAAGTAAAGCAGAATGTGCCTCAAGGCATATTCTGCTTTACTTTTAACCTGCTTTAACTCTTTGAACCCTAGTCCCGCATATAGGCGTCCTTTTCAAACAGTATACCTGTGAAAAGTACACTTGTCCTATGCAAACAGTGAATACACAGATCAGACGGCTCCTTACGGAGCCCTCTGATCTGGGTCTTCTCTGTTTGTCATAATGCAAAACATTGACAAAAACAACCCTTAAAAGTCAGAAATGGACTAGACTAAAATGGAAACAGGGATTGTTCATTTGAAGTTTTAGGGAGGAAAGAGTTAAGTGTTCACCTATATTCAATACTTTAAGAAGAAGACTATGGGGTAATGGGTTAATGCAAAACAAAAGATCATGTTATACAGACAGTTCCTTGAAGCTTTCTGTATATGACTGTTTATAATCTTGTTTCGTGCAATATGATGGCTTGGGCAGGTAAAGGTAGGGTTTTGTTTATTCTGTTGGATTATTTGCTAGTTAAGTCTTCTATGCTATGACTTGTTGATTGGTTTGGTTTGAAAAGCCATTAAATATGTTTTATCTTACCCTTTAATCCATAGATACACATTTATATGATAACTCCTCCACTGAAGAAATTTGTTCCAATTTATACAGTCATGAATATGCATCATTAGAAATATTTTCTATATTCTTGCGCCCAGTTGCCGATTTGTGCCTGAAACAGTGCATAAAGGGCTTCTGGTGTCTTCCTCCACCTGTAATTAGCTGGACGTCGAGATATGACTGAAATACTGTTGAAAGCGACGTAAAATCAAAACGAATAAAAAATCAAACTATATTCTTGCAGAATTTCGATCATTCAGTTTAAAGCAAGCTGAAAGTAAAGCAGAATTTGCCTTCTTTGCTTTCAATCTGCTTTAAGCGGCCACCTATCATAATTTCTAGAAACAGACTATGGAGTAAAGGGTTCAGATATCTTTGTACAAGAAAAAGCTATGTATGATAGATGTAGAGATACCCATAAGTAACTCTTTGCATGCTCAGGTAATATTTTTGTCCACAACAACAATTATTGTTGTCTGCCATTGTTTTAAAAACACAGGATCAAACTGTCAATCAGTTTGGATCCTGATGAGATGTTGCGTTATGTGATGTCTCATCTGGGTCCAAACTGTTTGCAAAGGTAATCACTGTGGAACACATCTGCCGCTAGCATGCAAAGAGGTAATTTAAATGCTATTGTGCAAGGGCATGTTACATTTAACTCTTTGCAAGTTAGCGGCCTATATGTCCCTCAGTGATTACCTTTGCAAACAGTTTTGATCCTGATGAGACGCCGCATAATGCCGCATCTCATCAGGATCCAAACTGTTTGACACTCTGACCCTGTTTTAAAAATGAATTTTGGAAATTCTATTCTAAGAAAAGTTAGCAGACGTCAATTGTTGCAGGAGGTACAATTACCCAGCATGCAAAGAATTAATAAATACAATGGCTGTAATAAAAGATCTTAGATCTCCTCCCCAAATAAGGATGAGTTTCAATGTCATATTTTTGTTCCTGTACAGTTTTTGTGGAGATCGTTGTTTTTAATTGATGCATATCTCAAAGGAAGTTGAAGGCGACTTTTGGCTGTTCTAATTTTAGAAACTGGAAAACCAAGATATTGCAACCACCACTAGGTCTTATTTTCTATGTTAACCACATACATATGTTTTTTATTTATACCTCCTTTGAAGAAAATAGTTCCTTTTTATACAGTCATGAATATGCCACATAAAAAATATTTTCTATATTCTAGCAGATGGTAACTTTAATCATTCTGATAGAAATCCAAAATACACCTTTAAACAGGCATTCTGTTTTACTTTTCAACCTGCTTTAAGTGGCTATCTGTTTTCAAAAGTAAACACAAACAAGCTATGGGGTAAAGGGTTAAAGACATCTTGATTGAGCTTCATGTTTTACATGTACTATCAACCTACATTATGCAGTCATCTGCAGTCATGATCCTTTCAACTGACTTTAAAACTTGATTGACAGCCTGAAATTCGTGAAAGATGACTGTATAATTCAGGACAAAAATAATGCAGAAATCTCCTTTAGGACCTTTCTAATTGATGTTTTTCTTGCATCTGAGCTGCCACCTATATATTAAACTATGATGTATCCATATCCTTTTGGGGTTGTAGATGATCACTTGTACTCCAATTATTCACGGTGAGGGAACTTTAGATTTTCACAGGTATTGCTGTATAAGCAGCTGAAAGCTATTAAACCTTTACCCCATAGAAGCGACTTTTAGCATATTTGATTTATTCTTCCACTGAAGAAAATAGTTCCAAATAATACAGTTACAAATATGTATTAAGGGAAATATTTTCTATATGCTAGCAGATTGTGGCTTAAAGCAGGCTGAAAGTAAAGCAGAATGCGCCATAAGGCGCATTCTGCTTTACTTTCAACCTGCTTTAAGTAGTCACCTTTCTTCAATACTAGAAACAGGATATTGGGTAAAGGGTTAAAGCAATATAGAAGTGATAAACTTTGACTTGACCTTAGTATAAAGTGACCTTGACCTTTTTCTTGTAGGATCATGGGAGATCTCTGTGATGTATGATGATGAACATATCTCTGGCAGTCCTTATAACATCAATGTGTATGATCCGTCGGCAGTCAGGGTGTATGGACTGGAAGGTGGAGTTGTAGGCTCAGACCTCACATTTACAGGTAAGTTATAATATTAGCATGGAACACATCTCAGGTAGTCCTAATTAATGTTCCAGTAATATTGTGAGCAAACATTTTCCAGCAATTCTGTTAACAAATAATCTCCAGTAATATTGTGAGCAAACATTTTCCAGCAATTCTGTTAACAAATAATCTCCAGTAATATTGTGAGCAAACATTTTCCAGCAATTCTGTTAACAAATAATCTCCAGTAATATTGTGCGCAAACATTTTCCAGCAATTCTGTTAACAAATAATCTCCAGTAATATTGTGAACAAACATTTTCCAGCAATTGTGAGCAAACGTTTTCCAGCAATTCTGTTAACAACTATTCTCCAAGAATATTGTAAGGAAACGTTTTTCAGCAATTCTGTTAACAAATATTCTCCAGTTATATTGAAAGCAAATATTTTTCAGCAATTCTGTTAAGAAATATTACCCATTATTATTGTAAGCAAATATTTTCCTGGATATTCTCTTGTTATATTGTAAGTTAAGTGCATACATGAAGGAAAACCTGTTGGAAAACATGAGTTTACTGCCTCTTATCTGGAGCCCTGTTGTTGAGTCTGAGATTGTTCTCAAGCATTTGATTGCTTATATTTGTGCTTTGGACCCAGAGTCCCAGTGTTTTAAAGAGTTTTGGTTGAGTCTTAGATCAATCCCAAGCATTTGATTAGTCAGCTTTGAGGAAAAGCTTAAATCTGACCAATCAAATTCTTTGGAATGATCTCAGACTCAACTCTAACTATTTATAACCTTGAACCCTGGTAAGAATGCAGGAAATGTTTACTATGAGTCTCAATTAGGACATTTTAAAAACACGAAAACTCTTCTCGATGTGCGATAGCATGCCTCTAATGGTAAAGTATTAACACAAGTTTGACTAGTGGTATTTATATTGCAGCTGATGCTACCCAGGCTGGGAGGGGTAATGTGAATGTCAGAGTGGAACACGGGGGTCAATATGTGTCTAGCAGTATCTTCGAGGATCATAACGGGGTCTACAAGGTTGACTTCACACCCGAGGGTTCAGGCAGCTATCAGGTCTATGTCTTTTTCAACGACATGGAGGTCAGAGGTCAGTAGGAGATATATGGTGATTTTGTGAGCTTAACCCCTTACTCTATAGCTTGTATCTTGTTTTAAAGACTGGATGCCACTTAAAGCAGTTTGAAAGTCAAGCAGAATGTGCCTTTTCAGCTTTTTTTAAGCTATTTTAAGACTGTTTAAAGTGGAACTATTTTCTTCTGTGGAGGAATAAATTCAAGGCATAAAAAGGTGTATTTATCGTGTACTGAGTTAAACAATGGTTTTAATCATTAAAAAACTTGTTTTACTCCATCAGCATCAACTGATACAGGAGCATTAAGTGATTGACTGGTCCATCCATGTGTCAATTTGTACATTAACTAAACCCATTATTCTATAAAAACACATTTTTTACACCTTTAACCCTTTCCCTTATAGAAGCGACTTTTAGCACATTCATTTTATTCATCTGCTGAAGAAAATAGTTCCAAATTATACCGTAATGAATATGTGTCATATTCAATACTTTCCTTATTCTAGCAGTTAATAGCTTAAAGCAGGCTGAAAGTAAAGCAGAATGCGCCTTAGGGCGCATTCTACTTCACTTTCAACCTGCTTTAAGTAGTCACATATCTTCAATACTAGAAACAATGCTATCAGGTAAAGGGTTAAATCATAAACTGATTTCCAAGTTTTACTGGTGATACGTTAACCTGAGGTCCAATGTAACATTGAGCATTCAAAAGAACCAGAGAACTCTATCACAAAAGAGTAGGATGTACATCACCTTGGTTCCTCTGTATCCTCTTCGCTCTTTCTTGGACATCCAATTAGCCCAAAGCTGGCAGAAATGGATGTGAATTAAAACAAACAAACAAACAGGCAGAAAACAACATACATGTATTGCACAATGACAAACAGTGCATATCCTGATCAGTGTTATTGTGTACTCTTCACATGTAGACTGTTTATAAATGACAAGTATACTGGTCCCTAGGGTTGAATGTGTTAATTAACCCTTTGAACCCTAATCCCGCATATAGGCGTCCTTTTCAAACAGTATACATGTGAAAAGTGCACTTGTCTTATGCAAACAGTGAATACTCAGATCAGAGGGCTCCTTATGGAGCCCTCTGATCTGGGTCTTCACTGTTTGTCATAATGCAAAACATTGACAAAAACAACCCTAAAAAGTCAAAAATGGACTAGACTCAAATGGAAACTGGGATTGTCCATTTTAAGTTTCAGGGAGGAAAGAGTTAAGCCTTCATTGTTTCACTACTTGTTTCAGGTTCTCCATACAATGTTGAGATTGGTGATTCTAGCAATGTGACAGTTAGCGGTGACGGCCTCAGTCTGGTGTCGGTACATCATACAGCAAGCTTTGAGATCAACGGAGCTTCCAGTGGCAAGGTTGACGTGGAGGTCATCTGTGAGTATTTCAACTTAAAATTTCTAATATTTGAAACACCCTGCGTATCTGCTGTAGTTATCCTAAAAATTAAAAAAATGCTTTTATTATACAGTAATTTGTCCAAAAGTGCAAACTGATTTCAAACAGTGTAGACCCTGATCAGACTGCTCTTTCCGGAGCAGTCTGATCAGGATCTACACTGTTTGCTCAGGTATGTCTGTCGCAATACTTAGGACTTTTACAGTAGCTGTCATGTAGGGCGGAACAGGTATACTGTTTATATAAAACAGTTAGCAAGGAAATGAAACAGTCAGCAAGGAAAAGAAAAAGAGTTTGGTATAGTTGTTTGATTATTGGCTAATAAGGGAAGCCAAATATGTTCTGTGTAAGATCAACAATAAAGGATTTATTATTTATTTATGAGGTCTTTGTACTTAGTATCTGAAATTGTAAAAGTAATAGAGTTGTAAATGTGTTTTTCATGTCAAAAACAATAGCTCTAATAAGGAGTATTTTTATATATCTGGTCATAGCTTTTGTTTGATCTATTAATATTCCACAATTTTTTTCACATATTCATTTTTTCTCATTTTCTATTCATTAATCAATTCATTTATTCAACCATTAACTTATCAATTCATTACTCATCATTTGTTAATTCATTTATTCATGGATTTTATTAATTCATTCATTATTCATCATTCATTCATTCAACAATCTATTTATCAATTCATTACTCATCATTAATTTTGTCAATTCATTTATTAATTTATTCATTATTCATCATTCATTCATTCAACAATCTATTTATCAATTCATTACTCATCATTAATTTTGCTAATTCATTTATTAATTTATTCATTATTCATCATTCATTTATTCATTTTTTCAACCATTTATTTATTAATTCATTATTTATTAATTCATTTATTCAACCATTTATTTATTAATTCATTTATTCAACCATCTATTTATTAATTCATTTATTTATCAACTCATTGTACCTTCATTCATTTGCCAATCAATCTGACAATCTCGCTGCACTATATTATTAGTTGGGTAGAGATGGGAAAAATCTTCTCTTATATCAGCTTTGTTTAAAAAATCTGTTTCCCTTTCTTCATTATTTATATTTATTTAGCCCTAGATATCATTACAATAGATCATTTCATATCATATAGTTTCACAGAGGGATTTAGTTTCCAATGAATACAGTGCTACCTCTCTTAACCCTATACCACATAGTAAGCTTGTTTCTAACTTTAAAGACATTTAAAGCAAGTGGCCACCAAAAGCATGTTGAAAGTAAAACCGAATGTGCCTTAACTCTTTCCTCCCTAAAACTTTCAATGAATAATTCCAGTTTCCATCTAAGTCTAGTCCATTTATGACTTTTAGGGGTTGTTTTTGTCAATGTTTGGCATTATGACAAACAGTGAAGACCCTGATCAGAGGGCTCCTTTCGGAGCCCTCTGATCTGGGTCTTCACTGTTTGCACAGGACAAGTGTACTATTCACATGTACACTGTTTGAAAAGACGCCTATATGCGGGACTAGGGTTCAAAGGGTTAAGGCACATTCTATTTTACTTTCAGCCTGCTTTTAGCTACCATCTGCTAGGATATATCAGTTATTTTTTGTTGTTCATATTCATGACTGTATGATTGGAACCATTTTCTTTCCAGGAGAAATCAATTATAAGGGCAAAAATGCGTAATTATGGGTTTAGTGACATTCCAACAACTTAAAATAAATATTGGTAGATGACTGCTTGTAGCAGGACAACAGTAATGCAGAAAGCTCCTTTCTGCATTACTTTTAACCCTTAGCCCGCCAAATAAATTGTCGTCTGCTATATTTCTCGTCTGCTTCAAGTTTCAAAGTGCTTCAAAGTTGCTCAAAATTGCTGAAAATGTTGTCTGAGTGTCAAACAGCTTGGATCCGGATGAGACGCCGAGTTACTCGGCGTCTCATCCGGATCCAAGCTGTTTGCATATGGAGCTATAGTCGTGAGTGGCAGGCTAAGGGTTAACCTTCATTACCTGCCTAGAATGTCACTTTAGAGAGTGAGCATTGTAATGTGTACATTCTTTACGTTTCTTAATGTCTATGTAATCATTTGACTAAAGAAGAAGTATTCTTTTTTCCAGAGTTTTTGCATTAATGAAACAATAAAGGGGCTTTATGGCTTTTACTTCATTTTCTTATCTTCTCACAGATTTAGCATCATTTAAGCTTGAAAACAAGTTTGTAGTAAAACTCTGCTATTGCAATCACAAGATATTAGGCTTATTACATATGTTAATGACAGGTGGTTGCTTAATAAGCAGACAGGAGTATAGCAGAAAATTAGTGACATTTTAAGCTGCTGGAGCTGTCTGCCATTCTGCTTAGTACAGCCACTTGTCTTAACTCATTGAGTCTTAGCCATGGGGTATACTGGCCCTTTACTGATAGTGTACCTGTGAAGAGTACACTTAACCTATGCAAAAATTGTAGACCCGGATCAGAGGGCTCCCTAGGAGCCCTCTGATCAGGGTCTGCACTATTTGTCATTTTTCAACACATTGTAAAACTACCACCCTTAATAGTAAAAAAAGGGACAAGACTAAATTGAAAACTGGAATTGTCTATTTGAAGTTTAAGGCAGGAAAGAGATAAAAATGAAAATGAGTAGGGTGCTGTAGAGGAGTTTTATTGCCCTGTTTCTTAAAAAGATATATTCATATATCGTAGCTGCACAAGATTTATCATGTTTCCTTCTATAGTAGATAAGAAATTGCAAAGCTTTATATTTAGTTTATTAACTCAACAAAGAATGGGTTATAACCCTTCAGTATATCTGCTATAATGAATCTAAAATAATGGTGAGTTAATTGTTTCCCTTGAGTCTAGGTTTCATATAAAATAAGATGAATTGTCTCCCTTTGATATTTGAATCCTGAAGACACAAGTATGAGTAACCTCCCTTACTAAGAGTATATTCATGAGAGTAGAGGTCATGTGATCTAGCCTATACTAGCTAGTGTCCAGTAAACAAAGGTCGTGCTTAACACAGTCAGCTTGTTGAAGCTTTCGACATACACAATATTACAATAAAAGATGCCAAACCATCAATAAACACACATGTAAGCAGCTTATGGAAGCAACGCTGGCTTATTAACTCGTTGCATGCTGGGTAAATTTTCATCTGCAGCAATAATTTGTCATCTGCTACTCAGTTCTAAAATTAGAATTTTAAAAGTTTCTTTTCAAAATGGGGTCAGGGTGTCAAACAGTTTTGATCCTGATGAGACGCCGCGTCACGCGGCGTCTCATCAGGATCCAAACTGTTTGCAAAGGTTAATTCATATATTAGCTGTTAGGGTGCTATGAGTTAACATTGATGACCAGCAATATAAGAAACATGGCTAGTGGATGTTGCAAATAGTATAGTATAGACTGACATGGCTACAGGTATAAAGGAGAGTATTTCAAATGCTCAAATCCTTATGTCTCCAGCAAAGCCTATGCTGTGACCACTCCTTAGAATGGTCTCTTTGAGACAATACTTATGAGTGGTCACAGCATAGAGGAGCCAGGGTTACCCAGCATCTGATCGGACTCCAAACTGTATTCAAAGGATATTAATCTTTTATCAGAAATGCATTTATTTGGAAAGAATAACATCTTTTCCACTGAAACCCTGACTAGATATGTATTTATGACAAATAGTCAGATCTGCGTCTACACCGTTTGCAACATCTGAGAAAGCCTTGGCCACAGCTACTATATATCCAAGCTATGTGTACATAATGCATCAAATGCTTCAAGTGCATGCACACACTAACCTATATGTATGGCATGTTGATTATAAATATTCAGAGCTGCATGCTTAACCCATTACCCCATAGCCTGTACGGCTCTACATGACCATCTTCTGTCGATTGGTCCTGAAACGCCATTCATTCATTTCATAATCTGGTTCTTATTTTGAAGACAGATGACCACTTAAAGCAAGTTGAAAGTAAAGCAGAATGCGCCTGAAGGTGCATTCTGCTTTTCTTTCAGTCTGCTTAAGCTACCATCTGCTAGAATATTGGAAATATTTTTTTCTGGGACATATATCCACAACTGTATAAAGTGGAACTACTTTCTTTAGTGGAGGAATAAATGGAAGACAGAAAAAGGCATCTTTATGGAGTGATGGGTTAAAAAGCATGTTAAATACATAAGAGACAGTAGTAAAGCTGAATAGAATAATAAAGGAATAATTGAAACTGAATTTAGTAATTAGTTACCATTTAGGGTCGTGACTTATGAATGTGCTTGTAACTGAACAGGGGCTCATTTCATAAAACTTTGTACGACAAATGTTGTCTTAAGTCAGATAATAAAAGTCTCAATTTTTGTTTACTTCTTCATCTAATTCTGTCTTGTCACATTGTTTTGGAATCGTCTTGAAAAGATGATTCCAAAGAGACGTCTTAAGACAGGATTAGATAGAGAAATAAGAAATTAAATGTATTTTTGTTTTGACTTACGACTGTTTTTGTCGTACAAAGTTTAATAAAACGGGCCTCTGTTTCGCAAGTTTACAATTGACCTATTTTGTATATAACCTTTATGCAACATACATGTATGGTATTTTCCCAAATGTAGTGCATTAAACAATTACCCCGTGTAAAACCAGGATCTTCTAGTTGACTTGCAAAAGGTCTGTGCATTTTTCCAAGTTTCCGATGAATGGCAGCTTGGGTCATTCCTCCACCTGTAATTAGCTGGATGTTGACTGGATATGACTGAAATACTGTTAAAAAGATGTAAAACAATTACAAATCAAATCAAATTATTAAATCTATAATTGTTTTTATCTTCTTTTTTTCTCTTTTCTGTTAAACAGTCAAGTCTATGTTTAGCAACCTTTAAAAAATTGTTTCCTTGTTAGTATCCTAGTTAGATTTAAAATTAACTCTTTGCATGCTGGATAACTTTTTCGTCTGCAACATTTGTCGTCTACTATTATTTTCAAAATTTCTGTTCAAAAAAGGGTCAGAGTGTCAAACAGTTTGAATCCTAATGAGAAACCGGGTTACGGGGCGTCTCATCTGGATCCAAACTGTTTGCAAAGGTAATCACTGTGGCAGATATATCCGCTGCTAGCATGCAAAGAGTTAAATGTGACAAAAGTAATGGAGAAAACTCCTTCCATGAATTTTCTGGATTACACCTTTATTATTTTCTGCATTGACTCTTTAACCCATTATACCAAAGCTGGTTTCTAGTTTTGAAAATAGGTGACCATTTAAAGCAGGTTGAAAGGAAAGGAGAATTCAGCCTGCTTTAAGCTATCGTCTGCTAGAATATAGAAACTATTTCTTATGATACATATGTGTGACTGTATAAAGAGAAACTATTGTCTTCAGTAAAGGAATAAAATAAAGACGTAAAAAGGTGTATTTATGGAGTAACTGGTTAAACATGGCAATTCCATGTATACTCCTCACAAGGGTTCAGTAGGTTAACCCTTAGCCCGCCAAATAAATTGTCGTCTGCTATATTTCTCGTCTGCTTCAAGTTTCAAAGTGCTTCAAAGTTGCTCAAAATTGCTGAAAATGTTGTCGGAGTGTCAAACAGCTTGGATCCGGATGAGACGCCGAGTTACTCGGCGTCTCATCCGGATCCAAGCTGTTTGCATATGGAGCTATAGTCGTGAGTGGCAGGCTAAGGGTGAACCCCTTCCCCAATAGAAGCACATTCAGTTTATTCATCCACTGAAGAAAACAGTTCCAATTTATACGGTCATGAATATGTATAATAAGGAACATTGTCTTTATTCTCACAGGTGGTAGCTTAAAGCAAGCTGAAAGTAAAGCAGAATGCACCCTATATTAAAGGGGCATTCTGCTTTACTTTCAACCAGCTTTAAGCAAGTCACCTATTTTCAAAACTAGAAAAAGGCTATTGGGTAAAGGGTTAAACATTTCTTCATAGCAAGGTTGCTGAACTTAGGTTTGGACTATATTATTATTTTCCCATAAAAATTCTAAAATTTGGGACATTCTTACTGCTGTAGTTATCCTAAAATTTGAACAATTTGTTTTTACCATACAATTTGTTGTCCAAAAGATACAAACTGAATGGCAAACAGTGTAGACTGATTGGAATGCTTCCTGAGAAGCAGTCTGATCAGGGTTTATCCTATTTGCTCAGGCCTGTCTGTCCCAATAGTTAGAGTCATTACGGGTATTCTTTGCTTTTGGGTTTGGCACGAAGGTAGCTATCTGTTCTGGTTTCTGTCTTGACTGCTTGGTCTCTGAAGAGCAGGCTTTTGCCAACTTACATCTGGTTTCCTTGTAGCAAGCAACTGTCCCGGCTTCAAATGCAATCCACAGCCGTGGGTCTAAATCCCAGTTCGGGTACTTCATGTAGAGAAGCTTTCGAGCTGGCTTGCGGAAAGTCTGTGGTTCTACCTAGTTGCAGATTTGTGCCTGAAACAGTGCGTAAAGGGCTTCCGGGCTCTCCCTCCACCTGTAATTAGCGGGATGTTGCGATATTACTGAAATACTTTTGAAAGCGACTTGAAATCAAATATAATGAAATCAAATGGATAATTATTTTTGTCTGCAACAAAAATTGTCATTTGCTGCTTTTCTAAAATAATTTTTTTCACAGTTTCTTTTCAAAACTGTCTTAGAATGCAAACAGTTTGAATCCTGATAGGAAGCTGTGTTACACAGCATCTCATCAGGATCCAAACTCTTTGCCAAGTTTTCTTGCATCCCTAATAAATGGTTTTACAGCTAGCGCGCTCAGGCTTAATCAAAATAGTAAGCATAATGTAGTTCCAAAGTAATGAAGAAAGCTATTACATGAGCTTTCTGCTTTGCTATTTTCCTTCCTTTTAAAGAGTCCCATGCTTTTCCTTCTCATCTCTTCACACGTGTTCATAAACCAACATTAACAAAAACATATGCTTTGGATTTACCAGTCTTTGAATATTAGACAACTTGACTTTTAATGCTGGATAAAGATAATGCAGAAAGCTTACGGTTGTGGATATATCATTCACTATTTATGTAATTATTTATTATTATTAAGTTTTTTAAGAATCACACACTATCATCCATGAACATTTTGCTCCGTTAAATTTTCTTACTTTTTCTGTATTTATAACCATACTTTGTTGGATAGGATGAGGTTGATTATTTATCATTGATGAGTATACTCATCACTATGGTTGAATGAGTTACAAAAAACAAGTTGTTTGTTTAGTGGTCGTAATGGTACAGTGGAGAAAACGTTATTCTTTCCCAATAAACGCATTTACGCTAAAACTATTATTTGCAGTGCAAACAGTTTTGAGCCAGATCAGACGCCGAGTAACCCGGCGTCTGATCAGGCTCCAAACTGTTTGCCACCAAGATAAACATGAAATATCAGAACTGACCAAAAGTTCTTTTCTACGTTTTAGCGCTTTGCGTTTGCGTACATTTGCGTTTAAACGGGAAAGAATAACAGATTCTCCACTGTAAGTGGTACTGTATCATGATACAAAGACATGTCCATGAAACAGTTTCCAGACTTCCATGGTTCATTTCTTGTTCTACATATATCAGCCTACAATGTTGGTGCTATGAATGTCAACACTATTTGAGCTAAATTAGATAACTCGATAAAAATCTCAGAAAAAGCTTAAATAAATCATTGGAAGAAAAAGCTTAGATAGGTAATTGGAAGAAAAAGCTTATATAGGCAATCGGAAGACAAAGCTAAGATAGGTAATTGGAAGACAAAGCTAAGATAGGCAATTGGAAGAAAAAGCTTAGATATGTGATTGGAAGAAAAAGATAGGCAATTGGAAGAAAAAGCTAAGATAGGTAATTGGAAGAAAAAGCTAAGATATGCAATAGGAAGAAAACGCTTAGATAGGCAATTGGAAGAAAAGGCTAAGATAGGTAATTGGAAGAAAAAACTAAGATAGGTAATTGGAAGAAAAAGCTAAGATAGGCAATTGGAGGTCAAAGTTAAGAGATAATTGGATGAAAAGGCTAAGATAAGTAATTGGAAGGAAAAGCTAAGATAGATAATTGGATGAAAAGCTTTATTGGTACTTAGAAGAGAGAATAAAATGGTAATAGACTCAAACTCATGCCCATTATCCTAGCTGTTCTTCTTGGAGAAATGGTCTTATTGATTGTAGTGTAAAAAATGTTTTGTTTCTTCGGTTGTTATACATTTGTTTGTTTCAGTGTACTAAATTATTATAGCAGATATCAGACAGAAATAGGTGTCAAACAAAAACCCTACATAAATTAGTGTTTCATTGTATAGTGAAGAACATTATGCAATAACCTGTGTATAACAAATTGCATGTATATGTACAAATGAAATATTTTCATAAACAGTCAAACTTGTGTTAAAAGACCACTTGAAATAAGATGATACTGGAGTCTTTGCAGAAAAGTGTCAGTTTAATGCAGAATAAAAGCTGGCAAAAGGAGTCTATCATGTTTAGAGATTGCCATGCATCTTTTTTTGCGGTCATTTTATACAAGTTTGACTCCAAACTTTTAATCTGAATGTTTCTCATGCTAACGGCTTCCGACTACAAGACAATTAATAAATCTTTCAACAAGCATTTTATATGAATGCTATAAAAGTCTGCTCTTCAGCGATTTAACTTGCTAACCAACCGTTGTTTATGTTACTTGGGCGCGGACATTTTATCTCCGTGGCGTTTATTTCTGGATGGCATCTGGTGTTCAGTTACGTGTAGCGGAGAACTCACTAATCACCACCTATCTGAATATAGTGTTTTGTTTGTTTCTGCACAATTACAAAGGTGAGTCCATATATCCATTTATTTTCTAGTTCAAAGTTTCTGAGAGATTTTATTTCATTTACCCCTTACCCTATAGCCTGTGTCTGATTTGAAGGACAGGTTATCATTTAACACATTACCCCATAACCTGTTTTAGATTTGAAGACAGGTGACCACTTAAAACAGGTTGAAAGTAAAGCAGAATGTGCCTTATGGCACATTCTGCTTTACTTTCAATCTGCTTTAAGCTACTACCTACTAGGATATAGAAACTTTTTTCTATGATACATACGGTATTCATGACTGTATAAATTTTAACTATTTTCTTTGTGGAGAAATAAATTAAAGGCATAAAAATGGGTATTTATTGGGTATTGGGTTAAAGCAGGTTGAAAGTAAAGCAGAATGCCTACTTTAAGTGGTCATCTGTCCTCGAAACTAGAAACAGGCCATAGGGGAAAAGGTTATATGTTTATATATGTATAACTGCATAGCAATAAACAGTGCAAACACTGATAAGATACTATATCATTTGTTTGTGTTTAATCATGGTCTACAAGGGTTGCTGTTTTTTAAAAGCCAATTTTATTTTCAATTTTTCGAAAGCAAATTTTATCTTAAATCTATTTTTCAAAAGCCAATAAAAGAAATCACTATCTCACAGAAGCTTTGAACTACATTTTATGTTCTTTCTTTTAATACAACTAGATTACCTCTGAGAGGGAAAAAACACAATAATAAAATATTTATGAACATAGTATTTCAGAAAAACGGTTTTCATTGTCTCCAAAATCCATTTTCTTTTTAGAGTTTGCATTTATTGAATGTGAAATCATTTGCAATCCTAAGTTAAAATTTGTTATCCATGATTGTTCACTATCCTTAAAAAATAAAATGCCTGGTATTTTGTCGTCTACGACAATAGTTGTTGTCTGCTACTGTTCTAAAAATAGATTTTTCAAAATTTCTTGTCAAAACAGTTTGGATCCTAATGAGACACCATGTTATGTGGCGTCTCATCAGGATACAAACTGTTTTCAAAGGTTATCATGATTTGACCACTTCTGTGCTAAGATTTGAATACCAAGCAGTTTTGTGATTGGTGGAATTGAATGTGGGATAAACCAATGAGAACAAGGACATCACTGCTTGATCACAGATCATCTTATTGTCACAGCAATCACAGCATGCCAATAGTTTGTCCTTGGCTTATGAAGATTCTAATCTTTCTCTGTAAACATATTGACAGCTAGTACACTGTATTCCAATGTACATGTTGGAAGAGTTCATTGTCAATTTAATGTAAACATGGTACGAAATTCCCCAGATTTATATTTAGAACACAAAACTGTACAATATGATGATTTATTTGGTTTGCTTATTATTTAGTTAAAACTGAGCAGTCATAATGATAAGAAATGAATATCATGTGATCTTGTTAAGACTACATAATGTATCAGGTGATAGTGAAAGTGTAATAATTGCATCTGAAATTTGAACACCTAAAAAATGTACCTGAAAACTGAAGAAAAAAAAACTAAAACTTTGTTCAATTTGCTGGCCAAATTTTCAGGTTATTCAATATTCAGCAGGTTACCAAAACACTAAAAATGACATTGTCTTGGGTATTTAGCTCACCTGAGCAAAACTCAAGGTAAGCTGTTATTTTTACATAAGTTTCTAACAAAAAATAATGCAAACAAGACACTGATATATTTGCAACTACAAACTTAGGAATGCAAGTGTATTTCAGTTCAATAGACATATGGCATTTCAGGATTTTGAAGTGTATTTGTAAACTATAAGGTGTATTTATAATACAGCATTATACACAAGGAAACATGCTTTCACTGACCTATCAAATAAAGAAACATTGGCATCTTTCTAATGACAGGTAGCTGTTAAATGCAAGGCAAAAGTACTGTAAAATCTGTCTACAATCTTAGATAAAGGTAAATAAATTTTCAGACAGAGGTCTTTGATGTTTTGATGTTAGGTGACCACTTAAAGCAGGTTTAAAGTAAAGCAGAATGCGCCTTTAGGCACATTCTGCTTTATTTTTAGCCTGCTTTAAGCTACCACGTGCTAGAATAAAGGAACTATTTCTTCTGATGCATATTCATAGCTGAATAAATTGAAACTATTTTCTTCAGTGACTGAATAAAATAAAGGTGTAAAAAGGTATATTTATAGGGTATCTGGTTAAGCTGCCACTGGTCTTATATACAACAAATATATCGCCTTTTTAGTGGTTTCTTAACACAGGTTTTACAGTTTAGTCTCTGTCATCTGTTTTAGAAGACTGATATGTATCTTGTTTGATTGGTTAGTCAATGCAGGTTTATGTGTATCGGGTATGATAACTTTAGGGGCACATATTGGCATGAAGCATGTCTGCATTACATGTATATATTTATCTAAAGCATGGATATAACAATTAAACAATATATGAATGCATATATTTGGAATGAACCGAGCAGGGCTCCAGATAAGGGGAATATTTCAAAAAAATAAAAATCATTATTTCTGCATTAAACCCTATGGTGTCACTACTCATTAGAATCGTCTCGATGAGACGATTCTAATGAGTAGTAACACCATAGGATTTGGTGCTGAAATGAGTGAGATAATGATAGAATTGTTCAGTTTACTCCCTCTTATCTGGATTCCTTGAATTGAACGACTATAACTGTTTTTGTTCTGTATTCTGTTCTCTTCTGTTTTTATCTTTTCTCAACAAATTTCTGGTTTAACATATTTTTTTCAGTCTCTTTATTTTTAATCATGTATATATGCATGCAGTAACTAATGCAACTAAAACAGTCGTGGTTTGGCTCTTTGTCAAGACTTACCGGGAAGTTACCTATAAAAGTTGTCAAAAGTACTAAAACATGTTTAGTTTTTCTCTGACAAATCTGGAACCCTGAAACTATAATATCACGTTAATTATTTCAAATTGCACTGAATGTTACACATTTCAGAAATACTGACCATTGTTCTTACCAGCTCTCATCTCTTATCTGTCTTTGGACTATGTGATGTTGTTTTACTGAAATGTTATATAATGTTTATAGTTGCCGTAGCAACCAGTATGATTGACAATTTCAGCTCCATCTGGACAGAGAGTTCCTTGTCACTTGAACAAACTGTCAAATGGTTCCTACAACGCTCAGTTCATACCTTCATCTGTAGGTAAGCTGTTAGTTTGATACTGAGATACTTTATTTACACTTTTTTGGCTTGCCTGTACTAACTACAAGACAAACTATTGCTATACCCCAGCGTATTCTTAGACGTCGTCGTGAACGGCGTAAACAATTTTTAGCATGCAGGACTGTGTCCAAGAGCAAATGTTCTCACCCAGTCGTTGATGTCTGTGTTCCCATTCCCATATCCGTTCCCGTTATCATTTTCAAGAAAATGCTTATTATTTCTATGTCCCTTGAGGTATTGCTTTTATATTTGGTATGTGTGTGTATATGGACAAGACCTTTCCATGCACACAAAATGTGTGACCTTGTCCTTGAACTAAGGGCCTACGTTTAGGTTTTGAAATCTGTGTTTAGGTTTTGAAAAATGCCTATAACTCCTATGTTCATTGAGATATTTTATTTAATATTTGGCATGCATATGTATATGGACAATGCCTATTCATGCATACAATTTTTTTTAGCCTAGTGACCTTGACCTTGACTAAAGGGCTGGCGTTAAGGTTTCAAAATCTGTGTTTAGGTTTCGAAAAATGTTTATAACTCCTATGATCATTGAGATCTTGCTTTCATATTTGGTATGTGTGTTTATGGATAAGACCTTTCCATGCACACACAAAAGTTTGACCCCTGTGACCTTGACCGTGAACTAAGGGCCTGCGTTTAGGTTTCGAAATCTGCGTTTAGGTTTAAAAAAATGCCTATAACTCCTATGAGATATTCCTTTAATATTTGGCATGCATAATTATGTATATGGACAATACCTGTTCATGCATACAAAAAAATTCAGCCAAGTGACCTTGACCTTGAACTTAGGGCCGCGTTTAGATTTTTAAATCTGCGTTTCGGTTTCATTAAATGCTTATAACTCCTATGATCATTGAGATCTTGCTTTCATATTTGGTAAGTGTGTTTATGGATAAGACCTTTCCATGCACACACAAAAGTTTGACCCCTGTGACCTTGACCGTGAACTAAGGGCCTGCGTTTAGGTTTCGAAATCTGCGTTTAGGTTTAAAAAAATGCCTATAACTCCTATGAGATATTCCTTTAATATTTGGCATGCATAATTATGTATATGGACAATACCTGTTCATGCATACAAAAAAATTCAGCCAAGTGACCTTGACCTTGAACTTAGGGCCGCGTTTAGATTTTTAAATCTGCGTTTCGGTTTCATTAAATGCTTATAACTCCTATGTTCATTGAGATATTGCTTTCATATCTAGTATGCATGTGTATATGGACAAGACCTTACAAAGCAAACAAATATTTTTCTTGACCTTGAAGTAAGGGCCTACGTTTAGGTTTCAAAATCTGTGTTTAGATTTGTCAAAATGCCTTAAACTTCTATGTCCCTTAAGATATTGTTTTCATATTTGGTATGTGTGTGTATAAGGACAATACCTTTCCGTGCGCACAAAAAGTTTGACCCCTGTGACCTTGAACTTGAGGTTTAGGCCCACGTTTAGGCTTCTTAAAACACTTATAACTCCTATGTTCCTTGTGGTACTACTCTAATATTTGGTTTGCATATGTATATGGACAAGACCTTTCCATACACACAAAAAACTTGACCTCTGTGACCTTGAATTGAGCCCACTTTTCATTCTTTAAATGTGCAGAAGGCAAGCTTTGCTGTCTCTCTGACAACTCTCATTAGAAAATACCTACAACTTCTATGCCCCTTTAGGTATTGCCTTCATATCTGGTATTCATGTGTTTATGGATAAGACCTTTCCTTGAAAACAAAATTGACATCTGTAACCTTGACCTTGAACTGAGGGCCTGTGTTTACGTTTCAAAATCTGTGTTTAGGTTTTGAAAAACGTATCTAAATCCTATGTCCCTTCAGGTACTGCTTTCATATTTGGTATGCATATGTTTATGGAAAATACCTTTCCATGCATACAAAAAGTTTTATCCCTTTGACCTTGACCTTGAGCCTAAGGCCTGCCTTTAGGTTTAGATATCTGTGTTGAGGTTTAGAAACATGCAAATAACTCCTATGTCCATTAATGTATTGCTTTCATATTTGGCATGCATATGTATACGGACAAGACCTTTCCATCCATTTAAAAACATTCAGCCAAATTACCTTGACCTTGAACTTAGATCCACTGTTAGGTTTCGAAATCTGAGTTTAGGTTTCAAAACATGCTTATAACTCCTTTGTTCCTTGAGATATTGCATTCATACTTGGTATGCCTGGACAAGACATTTCCATGCACACAAAATTCTTTACTCCAGTGAACTTGACCTTGAAATTCAGGTCAGTATTTAGGTTTAAAAATCATATAGAGTTTCAGTTTTCAAAAAAGGCTTATAACTCCTATGTCACGTGAGATATTGCCAAATTTTGGTATTCATGTGTATATGGACAAGTTGTGCCATGCACACAAATCGTTTGACCCCAGTGATCCTGAGCTTGAATTAATTGCTGATGTATAAGTTTCAAAGTCTGTGTTAAGTGCCTATAATTTTTATGTCCCTTGAGGTACTAAATCCAGATTTAGTTTGGCTGTGTATGGATCTAGACCTTTTCATGTGTGCAAAAAGGTTGACCTCTTATGGTACTAAACTTGACCAGTAGAAGACACTAATGACTTTTAAGGTCAATAGGTCAAAGGTCATGGTCATTCATCATTGTAATATGTAGCAAATTACAAGTAATTTATTTGGGGGCATACTGGTACGTGTTTTGCAGTAGATTGTTTTGCTTTAAACCTTTACGCCATAGCCTGATTCTAGTTTGGAAGATAGGTCACTAATTAAAGCAGGTTAAAAGTGAAGCAGAATGTGCCTTAAGGTAAATTTTGCTTGACATTCAGCCTGCTTAAATTTAAGCTACCATCTGCTAGGATATAGAAAATATTTCCCCTGGTGCATAATTCAGAACTGTACAAAGTTTGACTATTTTCTTCAGTGGAAGATTAAATTAACCCATTTACCCCATAAAGATGCCTGTTTACGCCTAAAATGTATTCCTCCACTGAAGAAAATATTTCAAATTTAAATAGTCTAGAACATGTTTCATAACAAATATTTTCTATATTCTAGCAGATGATAACTTAAAGCAGGTTGAAAGTAAAGCAGAATGTGCCTTAAGGCGCATTCTGCTTTACTTTTAACCTGCTTGAAGCGGTCGCATATCTTCAAAATCAAAAATTGGGTAATGGGTTACAGGTGTAAAAATAACTTGTCTGTGGAGTAATAGGTTAAGGAGCAATGAGGTGCTTACATGGAGAAAAGGATCAAGACTTTAACACTTGACCCTATAGACTATATCTAGTACTACAAGTAGTTGACTACTTTAAACCAGATTGATTGCAAAGCAGAATGTGCCTTATGGTACATTCTACTTTATTTTCAGCCTGCTTTAAGATACCATCTCCTAGAATATATAAGATATTTCTTATGATACTTATTCATGATTGTATAAATTGGAACTTTTTCCCTCAGAGGAGAAATAAATTAAAGGCGAAAAAAGGTATAATTTATGGGGAAATGGGTTAAGATTTTGACTGTTTATGTCATTTTGTTTAGAAGAATGTTTAAACCCTTTACCTCATAGACTTTTTCTAGTTTTGAAGACAGGTAACCACTTAAATTAGGTCGAGAGTAAAATGTAGTATGAGCCTTAAGGCGCATTCTACTATACTTTCAACCTGATTTAAGCTACAATCTGCTAGGAGATAGAAAATATTTCATGTGGTATATGATCATGACTGTATAAATTGGAACTTTTTTTCTTCAGTGGAGAATTAACTTAAATGTGCTAAAAGGCGCTCTTATGGGGGAAGGGTTAACCCATTACCCCGTAAATACGCCTTTTAATGCTTTTAATAAATTCCTCTATTGAAGAAAATAGTTCCAATTCATACTGTTACAAATCAAAATTACAAGAAATATTTTCTATATTCTAGCAGATATAGCTTAAAGCAGACTGAAAGAAAAGCAGAATGCGCCTAAACCTGCTTTTTGTGGTCACATTTCTTCAAAATTAAAAACAGGCTTTGGGGTAATGGATTAATAAAGGCTTTAATTGTATATGGTATTTTGTTGCAGGAGACCATAAGGTGACAGTATTATATGGAGGCAAGCCAGTGGAGGGGTCCCCGTATACTGTACGGGTATACGACTCCAGTAAAGTTGTCATCTCTAACATGCCATCACACAGTATAACTGGAAACCCAGTAGTATTTGACAGTAAGTAACCTCTTTCACATCTCTAGCTAAAGTTTGATTGAATCTAGTACAGTTAACCCATTAACTCATAAGCGATAAACAAATATCAATGCTTATCTCAATACAAGCTAGTGGATTAAAGTGTGTCAAAATGAGTTAGCATGAGGCTGTTGCGCAATGAGTCAATATGAGTCGGTATGGCTTATGGGTTAAACCTCTCTATTATGACAGCTCAATTATATCAAATATTTGATTTGTAAGGCAGGTGACTGTTTAAAGCAAGGTGACAGTTACACAGAAAGCTCCTTTAGGAGCTTTCTGTTTAACTATCACATTGCTTTAAGCTGTCACCTGCCTTTTGAACTATCTATTAGCCTTTGTTTTAGTGGTAGTCTTAGACAGGTTTAACTGTATAGCAGAACTTCAAAAAGATCCACTTAAACCACATTTAAACTTTGAAATTGTGAATTTGTTGACTTAATGGATTTTGAAATAATGAAATTCAGCTGCAGAAGTACAGATGAGTTTGACTTATGCGAGTCATATTGAAGTTTTACTGTCACACCTTGGATATCAAAGAAACAAAGGGAAAACGTACTTACCTGAACGACGTTTAACCCGAAAGTTTATCTTGTTCTGAATCTTATACAATTCGGCACATTCTTATTGAATGTGCTGATTTGTACTTAATAAGAACTGTTTGAACTTGTTGAGATTTCCAAGATATTTGATTTTCTAAAAACAATTAATATTGATTCCAAATTGTAAAGTAATATAATGACATTTTAAACTTGATTTCATACCTTTTTTCTCCCATCAATATTATATCTTTAGGCTCTAAATGACCATCGGTGTTGATGGGCCGTAAAACACAAATCAATCAATCAATCAACTTACCTGAAATATAGATTGACTTGCCTTTTTGAATTGTAAATAACTTCTCTCTTCTCCAATTGTTTCTACTGTAACTGCAGTAATGATCCTAAAACTTGAACAAATTCCATTTTTCCATTTTTTTGTCCAAAAATGCAAACTGAATGGCAACCAGTGTATACCCTGCTCAGACTGCTACTTGGGAGCAGTCTAATCAGGGTCTACACTGTTTGTAAAAGCCTGTCTATCCCAATACTTGGTGTCATTAAGGTTACTTTTATCTATCTTAACTCTTTCCTCCCTGAAACTTTAAATGGACAATTCCAGTTTCCATTTTAGTCTAGTCCATTTCTGACTTTTAAGGGTTGTTTTTGTCAATGTTTGGCATTGTGACAAACAGTGAAGACCCTGATCAGAGGGCTCCTTTCGGTGCCCTCTGATCAGGGTCTTCACTGTTTGCATAGGACAAGTGTACTATTCACATGTACACTGTTTGAAAAGCACACCTATATGCGGGACCAGGGCACAAAGAGTTAAAACATTTGACCTGTCTGTCCCAATACTTAGGGTCATTATATGGTTACCTTTATCTACCTTAAAACTTTTGGTCTGTCTGTTCAAATACTTAGGGTCATTAAGGTTACTGTTCCAATACTTGGGTCTTTACTTTCATCTATGTCTGCCTTAAAACAGTTGGCCTTTCTGTCTCACACTTAGGGTCATTACAGTTGCTATTGTCTGTTTTAAAACATTTGACCTTTCTGTCCCAATACTTAGTGTAATTACAATTAACTTTTGCTGTCTTAAAACATTTGACCTTTCTGTCCCAATACTTAGTGTAATTACAATTAACTTTTGCTGTCTTAAAACATTTGACCTTTCTGTCCCAATACTTAGTGTAATTACAATTAACTTTTGCTGTCTTAAAACATTTGACCTTTCTGTCCCAATACTTAGTGTAATTACAATTAACTTTTGCTGTCTTAAAACATTTGACCTTTCTGTCCCAATACTTAGTGTAATTACAATTAACTTTTGCTGTCTTAAAACATTTGACCTTTTCTGTCCCAATACTTAGTGTAATTACAATTAACTTTTGCTGTCTTAAAACATTTGACCTTTCTGTCCCAATACTTAGTGTAATTACAATTAACTTTTGCTGTCTTAAAACATTTGACCTTTTCTGTCCCAATACTTAGTGTAATTACAATTAACTTTTGCTGTCTTAAAACATTTGACCTTTCTGTCCCAATACTTAGTGTAATTACAATTAACTTTTGCTGTCTTAAAACATTTGACCTTTTCTGTCCCAATACTTAGAGTAATTACAATTAACTTTTGCTGTCTTAAAACATTTGACCTTTTCTGTCCCAATACTTAGTGTAATTACAATTAACTTTTGCTGTCTTAAAACATTTGACCTTTTCTGTCCCAATACTAAGGAGCATTTCGGTTAACTGTATCTGCCTTAAATCATTTGGCCTGTATGTTTCACTTCTTAAAGTTACAATTACCATTGTCTGTCTTAAAACAGTTGACCTTTTCTGTCCCAATGAATAGGATCATTACTGTTTACTTTAACTGCCTTAAAACATTTGGTCTGTCTGTCCCAGATGTTAGGCTCATTATGGTCACCCTTTTCTGCCTTAAAACAATTTACCTGTATGTTCCGATACTTAGGGTCATTTATGGTTACCTTTGTCTACCTTGAAACAATTGGCCCATCTGTTCCAATACTGAGGAGCATTATGGTTACCTTTATCTGCATTAAAACTTTTGGCCTGTCTGTCCCAATACTAAGGGTCTTTACGGTTACCTTTACCTGCCTTAAAACATTTGGCCTGTTTGTTCTAATACTTAGCGTCATTATGGTTATCTTTATCTACCTTAAAACTTTTGGCAAGTTTCTGCTCCTTTACTTAGGGTCATTATGGTTACCTTTGTATGCCTTAAAATAATTTGCCTGTATGTTCCAATACTTAGGGTCATTTTGTTCATCTTTGTCTGCCTAAAACAGTTGGTCTGTCTGTTCTTATACTTGGGGTCATTACAATTATCTTTGTCTGCATTAAAACAATTGTCCTGTCTGTCCAAATAGTTGGGGTCATTACAGTTACCCTTATCTGCCTTACACAGTTGTCCTGTCTGTCCCAATACTTGGGGTCATGATGTTAATCTATGTCTGCCTTAAAACAGTTGACCTATCTGTCCAAATACTTGGGGTCATTACAGTTACCCTTATCTGCCTTAACACAGTTGTTCTGTCTGTCCCAATACTTGGGGTCATGATGTTAATCTATGTTTGACTTAAAACAGTTGACCTATCTATCCAAATACTTGGGGTCATTACAGTTACCCTTATCTGACTTAGAAAAGTTGACCTGTCTGTCCCAATACTTGGGGTAATTACGTTAATCTATGTCTGCCTTAAAACAGTTGGCCTGTCTGACCCAATACTTGGGGTCATTATGTTAATCTATATCTGCCTTAAAACAGTTGGCCTGTCCGACCCAATACTTACATTCATTATGTTTAATTTTGTCTGTCTTAAAACAATTAACCTGTAATCTTTTGTCTTCCTATAAACAGTTGATGCATCGAAGGCTGGCAGTGGCAACATAGAGATAATGATAAATGATGGTGAGATAGCCTGCAGTGTTCAGAACCATGGCAACTACAAGTTCACAGCCTCCTTCCTACCAGTGGGTACAGACGACCATAGGGTAGAGATGAAATTTAACTCCGAGCATGTCACAGGTACGCAACATATTAATAATAACTGTCACAATAGGATTTTTGTTAACCCATTACCTGATAGTCTGTTTCTATTTTTGAAAATAGCTGACCACTTAAAGCAGGTTGAAAGTAAAGCAGAATGCGCCTTAAGGCGCATTCTGCTTTACTTTCAGCCTGCTTTAAGCTATTATCTGCTTGAATATAGGAAATCTTTCTAATGATTCTTATTTGTAAGAGTATAAATAGGAACTTTTTTCTTCAGTAGATGAATAAATTACAGGCATAAAAAGGCATATGTATTGGGTAAATGGTTAAGGGAAGTGTTTTAACTCATTACCCAAAAGCTTGTTTCTAGTACTGAAGATAGGTGATCACTTAAAGCAGACTGAAAGTAAAGCAGAATGCGCCTTAAGGCGCATTCTGCTTTACTTTGAGCCTGCTTTATGTTATTTTCTGCTAGAATATAAGAAATAGTTCTAATGATATATATTCATGACTGTATAAATTGGAACTATTTTCTTGATTGGAGGAATAAATTAAAGGCTTAAAAAGGGGTATTTATAGGTAAAGGGGTTAAATACTACAGTCGTTAGGTCTCAACCAAACCTTCAGTTGTGATCACTCTTTCGGTGAAATCAGAGGGTTATAAGAGTTATCTGCACTTGATGTAATCCGCTTGTATGAAAACCAAAGTTGGGCTGAATTTGCGTTATTGGAAAAGGGGAAAGTAATCATGGTCTCAAAAGGTCTTGTTTCAACATAGGATTTCTGTTTTTAGCTTACCTGTGCTAAGTATAAGACAAACTTTTGCTATACCCTGGCGTAGTTGTCATCTGCGACAGCCTCTTCATGGTGAAGAACATTAATCATCAGGGCTCCAGATAAGAGGTAGTTTTTTCAACAAATCCCACATTTTTTCACTATTTTTAGCACCAAATCCTATGGTGTTACTACTTATTAGAATCGTCTCGAAGAGACGATTCTAATGAGTAGTGACACCATAGGGTTTAATTCAGAAATAAAGATTTTAGTTTTTGAAAAACTACCCTTATCTGGTGCTCTGAATCATTTCAAATTTCAAGGAAATGCTTATAACTTCTATGTCCCTTGAGATATTGCTTTCATGTTTGTGTATGCAAAGACACATATTGGACATTTTGACAGGGAAAAAACATAATGACTAGTGTCAAACAGCTTGATTCCAGATCAGAAGCTGCATTACACAGCATCTGATCTGGATTCAAACTGTTTGCAAATGTAAGCAAAGTCTTAAGTTTCCCTCCCTATAACAACTTCCTCCAAACAACACACACAACCTTTGTCTTCCATTGGGTGTTGTTGTATTGAGGGATCTCCTATTTCGCTTGAGATATTGCTTTCACATTTGGCATACATGTTTATGTTACAAGATCTTTCCATGCACGAAAAAAAGTTTGACCCCAGTGACCTTGACTTTGAGCTAAAGGTCCTCATTAAAGCTTCAAAATCTGTGTTTAGGTTTCGAAGTATAATTATAACTCAAGTTCCTTGAGATATTGATTTAATATTTGGTATGCATGTGAATATGGACACAACAATTCCATTCACACAAAACATTTGCCCCAGTGACCTTGTTAGGGCCCATGTTTAGGTTTAGAAATCTGAGTGTAGGATTAAAAAAAATACTTATCATGCCTTTATACCTTGAGGTGTTACTTTCATATTTGGTATGCATGTGTATATATATGGACAAGACCTTTCCATGCAAAAAATAAATTCGACCCATTGACTTTGAACTTGGGGTCTGCCTTTAGGTTTCTGAATCTGTTTAGATTTTGAAAAATGCTAATAACTCCTATGTCCCATGAGGTATTACTTTCATATTTGGTATGCAAGTGTATATGGACTAGACCTTTCCATGCCTATAAAAAGATTGACCTTTGACCTTGACATCAGACTTTGCTTTAAAAGTTTAGAAAAATGTGATGCCGGCAAGCTTTGTTGTCTCTCTGACAACTCTTGTTTAATTGTTTTCTTGCATTTTGTTATGATTTCAGGATCCCCGTGGCAAGTTTCAATTGTGGATCCCTCCAAGCTGACAGTGAATACTAGCGGGGAATTTGTTCACATCCACAAAACAGCCTGGTTCTCTGTTTGCCTCCACAAAATTGAGTCAAAGAAACTCAGTATAAGAGCCATAGGTAAAACTAGTCGTAAAACCAGTCTGTTTACTCCTATAGTCAGTACATTGTGTAAACTGTTTATGTTTTAACCCTGACCCCAATAGCTTGTATACATTGTTTAAGATAGGGGTTTGCTTGAACCAGGCTAAAAGTAAAGCAGAAAGCTCCCGCTTGGGAGCTTTCTGCTTTACTTTCAACTTTCAACTTGCTTTTAGCAGCAATTGGCCTGGATACAATTTTTCCAATAACTGTTTAAGATATCAGCTGCTTGGATAAAGAAAATATTTCTTGTGATACATCTTCATGACTGTATAATATGGAACTATTTTCTTCAATGAAAGAATAAAATAAAGGCGTAAAAAGGCAGATATGTATGGGAGGAAAGGGTTAAGCCATCATTTTCCTGTAGTCCGTACACATACAAACTGTAGATGTTTTAAACCATTGTTTTCCCCAAACTAGACCAGGCATATAGTTTTAGATAGATAAGTAGATAAATAATTTCTCTTTTCACTCTTTGAATATATCTTACTATTCTCGGAACAGTATAACCTGCTAATAAGACCACTTATAAGAAGACTTTTTGCATGTGCTGAAGACAGGTGGCTGTTTAACCCATTGAAATCTAGTGGTGTATATTTACATCGTTTACAGAGTACCGTTATGATGCTAACCCTTATCCTGTGGTAATATTGTCTGCTTAGAAATTGTAGTCTGCAAAAACATCTAAATCTTAGATTTATACATTTTTTAAGTGAAGAAACCTTAAGACGAGTGTCAAACAGTTTAGATCCAGATCAGGCGCCGCGTTACACGGCGTCTGATCTGGATCCAAACTGTTTGCAAAAATCAGTAAAGTCACGACCAGCAGGCAATGGGCTAGGTATTGCATGCAACAGACATGCCTGAGTTTGACATTGTCCATGATAGGTTTCGGGGTCAGTTAATGTGTTAACCCTTTCATCATCAAATTCATTATCTGCTTTAATACTTTTAATGTAAGGTCAAACTAGGGGCATTCTGCTTTACATTTTATCCTATTTTACACTTACATAGGATACATGAAAGCTAGCTTTTCTTTAGTGTATATTCATGACTGCATTAATAAATTAGCACTTCTTTATTGAGCGGAGAAATATATTAAAGGAGTAAAAGGGCATTATCTTTGGGGTAATGGGTGAAAGCAAGCATCTGTTTTTCACATAAAAAATCAGTCTTAATCCATTACCCCATAGCCTATTTCTAGTTTTGAAGACAAGTGGCCACTTAAAGCAGGTTGGAAGTAAAGCAGAATGCACCTTAAGGTGCATTCTGCTTTACTTTTAGCCTGCTTTAAGCTACTATCTCTCAGAATATAAAAAGTATTTCTTATTATACATATCCATAACTATACAAATTTGATCTATATTTTCAATGAAGCGATAAATCAAAGGCATTAAAAGTCGTATTTATGGGGTAATGGGTTCATTTGAGTGGTCAAAGCTGCAGAGTTTTACTGGTCTGTAGGTTTTGTGGTCTAGTTATATAAACACACTTCAGTTGTCACCATAATTATATCAGAGTAACATTTTCTCAGTAAATCACTTATTAGTCCTGGTCAATTTTATTTCTGACACCAGCATTTATGCATGACATCTGGCATTAAAGAAAGCACGGACAAACAGTGTAGTCTTAGATTAGACACCGCAAAATGTGGCATCCCGATAGACTTTGCATGGTTTGCTATCATTTCTATCCTTTTGAAATTACATGTAGAATGTATAAACTTTGGGACACTGTATTATGGGACGCTCTGTATTTTGGGACAGTCTGTATTTTGGGACACTCTGTATTAAGGGACACTCTGTATTTTTGACATTCTGGACACTGCTGTAATGATCCTTAAATTTGAACTGATTGCTTTTATCACATAGAATGTTGTCCAAAAGGTACAAACCAAATGACAAACAGTGAAGACCCTGATCAGACTGCTCCTTCAGGAGCAGTCTGATCAGAGTCTACACTGTTTGCTCAGGCTTGTCTGTCCCAATACTTAGGATCATATACATATTTCAGTCTAGGACTTATGAGCCTTTGAGGTTGTGATTAGTGAGTGGAAAACAGTATAGACCCAGATCAGACTGCTCCTGAAGGAGCAGTCTGATCAGTGTCTCCACTGTTTGCTCAGGCCTGTCTGTCCCAATACTTAGGTTCATTCTAGTAGAATTTATCCATCTAACAAGCATGCAGCCTTCTTTCCAGGTTTAAATAAGTACATACATGGTATAGCTGGGAGTGGCACAAGGAATCCGCCGATACTGCGTATAGGAACTCACCACACTTGACAATGTCGCAGGGATTTTAAAACAGTTTGGATCAAGATCAATAAATTTCATATTAAAAAGAGAGGTTATATTAGCAGTCTGTAATGGTGATGTAGTTGATGTAAGGGCAATATGATTAACTGTTCTTTCATTAAATATTTTTTTATGCCAATTAAATTTGTTCACAGAATTGCCTTTTTAGTTCGCCGGATAAAATTAATGCCCAGGAGAGCTTATGTTGTCACCCAAGTGTTAGTGTGACAGCTGCCATTTGCTTAAGCAGTTTCGACCTATAACTAATACTTGCAGCATACATACCTTGGTACACGAACTTACCATGCTTGTGAAAATTTTGATCCTTGTGACCTTGACCTCAGAATCTGCATTTAAGTTTGGAAATGTACTAATAGTTTTGAAAAGTGCTTAAAACTTCTATACTATTTGAACTACAGCTTTCATACCTGCAACACACATACCTACTGAGAAGACCTTTCTATCAGTTGGAAATGTTAACCCCCTTGACCTTGATCTCAAGACTGTGTTCTAATTCAAAATGTGTGTTATAGTTTTGAAAAGTGTTCACAACTACCATACCATTTGTCCTACAGCTTTCATACTTGCACATTCTTGGGACATCTTTCCATCCATGTAAACATTTTGAGCCCTGTGACCTTGACCTTGAGCTCTGCATTTGACTTTTGATATTGTGTATTTTAGTTTTGAAACTGCTCACAACTACTACTCCCTTTGACCTACAACTTTCATAGTTACATAATAAATACCCTGTGACAAGAACTCTCCATCCATCTTAAAATATTGACACCTGTTATCTTGACCTTGACCTCAGACTCTGCGTTTAAATTTAGAAATATGCAATTTAGTTTTGAGAAGTGATCACTACTGCTTTAGTGTTTGACCAACAGCTGTCATACTTGCTGCACACATCTTTGGACAAGTCCTCTCCATCTAAATTTTGAATTCTACGACCTTGACCTCAGGCTCTGCCTTTAAGTTTGGAAATGGGCTTTTAAGAGTTGAAAAGTGCTAGCAACTACTATACTCATTGACTTGCAGCACACATGCCTTTAGATGTGGAAATTTAACCCATGTGACATTGACCTCAGACTCTGCTTTTAAGCTCTTAAATGTGCCCCGCAGCAAGCTTTATTGTCTTCTTACAACTTTTGTCAGTGTAGACCGCTAACCTTGAATTAGAATGTGGGATATTATCAAACAATGCTGGCTTTCTAAGAGAGCCAGCGTTGCTTGATATTTTCCCAGCACAGAATAGATATTTTCCCAGCACAGAATAGATATTAGATAGAAATGTTTGGTCTCTCACAACATTCCACAAACAATGTGTTTAACAATGAGTTCTGTAGTGCTGGTATTGCCACTATCAGATAAGGGAAGTTATTTAAAAAAAATCAAATCTTTATTTCTGAATTAAACCCTATGGTGTCACTACTCATTAGAATCGTCTCAAAGAGACACCGTAGGAATTGGTGCTGAAATGAGAGAGAATGCTGGATTTGTTCAGTTTACGCCCACCACCATGTTGTATGTACATGTATTATATTTACTAATTGTTGTTGTAACTTCACACCCATTAGTTAATAAAAGCCTTTCAGTTCTGTTTTCCTGATCTTTGTTGTGTATTACTTCCTAGTTCTCAACACCTAAACCAACTGTTTTGCCAACCCCCTTGGTATTTCAGAGCTCCAGATAAGGGTAGTATTTCAAAAAACCAAAATCTTTATATTTTTGAATTAAACCCTATGGTGTCACTACTCATTAGAATCGTCTCTGTGAGACAATTCTAATGAGTAGTGACACCATAGGATTTGGTGTGAAAAGGAGAGAAAATGCTGGATTTGTTCATTTCCCTTCCTCTAACCAGGAGCTCTGCCTTATCCAATTGTTTGAAACCCCTTTGGTAATTTAACCCTTCTCCTGCTGGATAAAACTGCCCGCTTTGAACATCTGTTGTCTGAAATATTAAATTTACAGGGCTCCATATAAGGGGAGTATTTCAAAAACTAAATTACTTATGTCTGTACCAATCCCTATGGTGTCAAAGAGACGATTCAAATGAGTAGTGACACCATAAGAATTGGAGAAGACATAAGGAGAAAGTATTTGAAAACTTGAGTTAACTCCCTCCTATATGAAGCTGTCTGATTTGGGTCTAAACTATTTTCAAGAAGCATAGATACAGTCGAACTTCGATATCTTGAACTCAGTTAAATCGAACATACCCATATTTCAAAGTTAAAACATGGCTAAGCCACGTTTTAACTTTGAAATATGGGTATGTTTGACTGAACCGAGCATGAAATAATGCAGTTCATGTGTCGAAATATCGGATAGTTTGAGTTAAGTGAGGTCGAGATATCGAAGTTCGACTGTATATGCTTCTAGCAGGAGAAGCGTTTATTGTATACCTCATTAGTTCATTAGTTTTTTTTCTGATTGTTTACTTGTGTATTTGTTTGATTAGATTTCAAAATGTATTACTTCATTATGTATGTTGTTTTTTTCCATGAAGAACAGAGTTTCAGATCAGAGGAAGTTAGACTTCCACCAATAACCCCCTTTATTTCATCACAAGACCCTGTGTTGTGACTACTCATTAAAATATTTTATTCAATACATTTATAATGAGTAGTCATGCTATAGGGTTTGAACACAGGCTGAATTTTCTGATGTTTTGAAAATGACCACCCTCGTGGAGTGTCTGTCCAAATGTTGTTGTGAAATTTGATAAAGGAGACAAACAGTGCAGACCATGATCAAAGGGCTTGTTTGAAACCCTCTCAACAAGAGTTAAAGCTTTTAGTGCAAGATATACACCATGTAAACATATTTCGTGTACAGTCAAACTTGTGTTGTAGACTTTTTTAAACACATTTTTAAATGAGATAAATAATGAGAATTAACAACAGTATGTTATAGCTTAATGCCGGACAAAGGCAAAGCCAAAGCGTCTGTATTAAGCAGCGATCTGTCGTTACAGATTATAATGCTTTTTCCATGTTCAAACAAGTTTGACTGTGTTGTAGAAATTAGCAGAATTATTACGCCTTACTATTTCATATAATAGTAGAATTTTTATACATCACTATTTCACGTGATAGTAGAATTATTACGCTCACTATTTCATACAATAGTAGAATTATTACACCTCTCTATTTCATATGTTAGTAGAATTTTTACTCATCACTATTTCATATAGTAAATATATAGCAAATCATTTTGACACAATAATGCATGCTTCTTTTCTCTTTCATACTCTTGTTATTCACCTTTCACCAGTCATTTATTTTGTACAGCCTATTGAATTTTGAATTTATATAATTTTGCTTCATTACCATGAATAGTACCATGCAATTGATGTCATTCCTCAATGTAAATTGTTTGATGGTGGTTTTTTGCAATTATGCTTTATTTTATTAGTTGCATTTTAAGTTTGTTGTCTTGTTTATGTCTTGTATCCTATTTTATTTTAATTGTTGTTTTCAGTATAATTCCAATATGCAAATTTGGTTATAAATTAGAATGACCTCTGCTTTCATAGGGGTTTAGACTGTTTGACTGATATATGGTGGTTCCCTCTTTCAGCTCCCAGTGGGAACTCAATACATTGCAGACAGGAACAGGGTACCAATGAAATCAGGGTAGAATACATTCCAACTGAAGTAGGTAAGATTGTCAAAGGTCTTAAAGGCCTATTTCTTTCCTTCACACATGTCTGTTTGAGTGTTCAGTGTACGGCCAATCAAATCAATATAGGCTGAATAATATTGGTAAAGTGGAACATCTTTATTTCAAACTCTAAACCATTTACCCAATAGCCTGTTTCTACGTTTGAAGTCATGTCACTCACTTAAAGCAGGTTGAAAGTAAAGCAGAATGTGCCTTGAGGCACATTCTGCTTTACTTCAGCCTACTTTAAGCTACCATCCCCTAGGAGTTAGAAATGATTTCTTATGATAAATTTTTATGACTAAAAATTTGGAACTATTTTCTTCAGTGGAGGAATAAATAAAATGCATAAAAATTAGTAATTGGTTAAAGATTGATGTGTGCTGGTTTGTATACTGGAATCAATCTGACCATCAGCTTGTCTTCAAAATTTGTCAATTTTCAGGTGCTTGAGTTTTTGGATTCTATTCACTGTGATTTATGTTATGATCACATGGCCTATTATTGATGTGTTGTTTGTGTTATTTGTATAGGGGACCACACTATAGAGGTGAAGTATGCAGACAAGGAAGTCAATGGCAGTCCTTTTGTAGCCAAGGCTTACAACACAGCAGCCATTGAGGTCACACGGCCATCAGATGGCGTAGTTGGCCAGCCAATACACTTTGGAAGTAAGTAAATTCTCCTATCGTTGTATCCACCTATCAAAGTTACTTGAATGAGCAAAGAGTACCACATGTCTTAATAATATGTATTTAGGCTTTGCCTATGGACGGAAAAAAGCAAAATTGTATTAATGAAAACGGAGTAGATCTATCGCCAGTGTGTGATCAGCGCTCTTGTATCAGTTCGTTGTGTATTCCAGATCACACTCGAGGCTACGCCTCTCGTGACTGAGATCTGGATTACACAACCGACTCGAACTTTTATTATAAACCTAAATTGTTTGGGACAAGATCTATATGTTGTTACCCAATAATCAAATAGATATATAAGCACCCGTGTATACAATGTTAAAAGTTAAAACTCCTCCGTACAGCTATATTATCAGGGCTGCCATTTCTCCGGATTTTTCCTAAATCTCCGGATTTTTCCCCAGGTTATGGTAGCTTAAAGCAGGCTGAAAGTAAAGCAGAATGCGCCATAAGGCGCATTCTGCTTTACTTCCAGTCTGCTTTAAGTAGTCACATGCCAACAAAACTAGAAATCGGCTATGGGGTAAAGGTACGATTCGTAAAATCGCGCTTGAAAAATGCATATTTGAAAATCTTAGGATTTTTCATTTCAACTTATGGCAGCCCTGTATTATAATGCAATCTGAAACTATTTTTGGAAGTCATATGACCACCAATAATGACGTCATTATTTATATTGATGACGTATGGTAATCCGTTATTTTTATCGGTTCGATTGAGAAGTAGCTTTTTGCAAATAACGTTAATTTTTAGCGTTAAAGGGTATGAATTGAACTGTTTGAAAGTTTGTCATTTAGAGGAAATCATTACAAGTGAGTGTTGTGGGTTATTCATTCTTAAAATGGTTTAAAAATATCACCGAAATCGGGAATTCCGAAACGTCACGCACAAATCTTGGTAAAAGCCGTGACGTCATCATCCAAGATGTCAGCCCCCATGTTTTGTAGTTGCCTAGTTTTGAGGAAATTATTCACTCGCAAATCAAACACTTTTCAAAGTCTGTCAGTGATTAAATAGAATTGGAATACCTTTGATTTTATCATGCATTACTTAAGAACGGAAAAAAGGCAAGCCTTTTTTCCGTATAATGCTAGCAAAAACTTTCTATGTTGTCATAAGCACTAGCTAACTTATTCACACTCATTAAAACTTTAATGGACAATTTCAATTTCAAATGAAATATAGTGCATGTTTAGCTCTACTCCAGAAAATGAGTGGGGTTTATGGCCTGTACAGTCGGTGTCTTGACTGGGTATCAATAACTATAAGGTCTAGGTCTATGAAACTTGAATTATAGATGTTCCTTAATGAGTATAGCATTTTAAAATGTAGTTCAGTAACTTTGACCTTGACCTGTGTGGTCAAGGTTATGGTTTCACACGAAAGTCTGCTCTTGACTTAAATTCTGTTCTGGCCTAACTACTGCATGTACGGTCACAAAATTCATATGCTTATGTACTTTAATAAGAAGACTACGATGCAAAGCAGGTTGGTGACTTGACCTTTGATCTTGACCTCAAGAGTCAATGTTAAAGCTTTGCGTTAAAGTCTTTTCTGGACTAAGGACTGCACCTATGTTACAAAAACTTTATATTTTAATGTGCCTGAATGAGTAGACTCCATTGCATTGCAGTTTGGTGACCTTGACCTTACCTTGACCTCTAGGGTCAATGTTAAGGTTTTGCATTAAAGTCTGTTCTGGACTATCACTGCACCTATGGTCATGAAACTTCATATGCCTTAACCAGTAGATCTTGTCGCACTGCAATCTTGTGACCTTGACCTCTTGAATCATTTTAAGGTGTTGGGTTAAAGTCAGTTCAGGCCTAACCACTGCATATGCGGTCACAAAACTTCATAAACTGATGCACCTAAAAGAGAATACAGCGTTGCATCACAGTTTAATGACCTTCATTTTTTACCGTGACCACAATGTTAAGGTTTTGCAGTTTTGCAATGATGTCTCTTCTGGACTAACAACTGCACGTACTGTCACAAAACTTCATATGCTGATGCGCCTCAATGATTACTCTATTACATTACAGTTTAGTAACCATGGCTTTTGACCTTGACCTCAAGGTTTTATGTTAAAGTTTGTTCCAGGATAACTACTGAAACTATGGTCACGAAACTTTATATGCTGATGCACCTTAATGATATGTATTTTGTAGTTGATGTAACGAAGGCAGGAGAAGGTCAGCTGGAGATCATGGTGAACAGCGGTAACCTACCTAACACTGTGGAGTCTGACGTCAGTGGTGTGTATCGTATCAGCTTTGTACCCATAGAGGCTGGACAACAAACAGTTGACATCATCTTCAACAAGGAACATCATCCTAGTAAGTTGCCAACATATCATATAACACCTTTTAACCCTTTACTCCATAACATGTTTCTAATTTCAAGGACAGGTGACCACTTAAAGATGGTTGAAAGAAAAGCAGAATGCGCCTTGAAGCGCATTCTGCTTTACTTTCAGCCAGCTTTAAGCAGCCATCTTCATAGATAAAGAAAATATTTCTTATGTTGCTTATTCTTCAATAACTATTTATCTCGATGAATGAATGAACTAGCTGCATAGAAATGTGAATTTCATGGAGAAAAGGGTTAGGTGCCTAAGGGAGCGGTGCAAAAAAAAACAATTAAAAATTTAGTAAGTGTTTCCCTGTTGTACTTTTTGCACACTAATGGCTTAGCAGTATTACCTTTGCCAACAGTTTGGGTTCAGATGAGACCCTGCGTAATGCAATGTCTTATCAGGATACAAATTAATTGAAACCCTGACCCTATTTTAAAATAATTTTTTCACTTTCTAAGTTTAGAAAAAAAAGTAGACAACAAAATTAATGTAGCAGACAAAAAATTACCAAGCATTGAAAATTTGAAAAGTATTTATACATTAAGATTTGTTTGAACTCAAAAGAATACCATTTTCCATGCTGTATACATGTCATATTTGCATACTTTCAGATTCCCCATTCCTCTGTAATGCTGTAGATCTTTCTGTTGCGTCTGTACGAGATCTGGAATTGCAGCTGCCTGTCGACCAAGAAGCCTCCTTCTTTGTTAACACAGAGTCCTTCAACCAAGACCTCAGTGCCTCGGTGGATATCCTTTGTAAGTGTTCAAGGTCACTCCAATGTCATTGGTTACTAAAGGTTAAAAGTTTACATCAGTTTGTATTGTATGGTAATTAAGTCCTTCTTTTACAATCACACACTAGAAGGTGTGTTTGTAGTGTTAATAGCAAGCAGTTGTTGAACACAAGATGAAAGCAAAGTAGAAAGCTCCTGTAAGAGGTTTTTGCTTGGATTTCATTGTGTGTTGACCTATTAATCTCTAACAATGCGTCATTTACAAACAATGTACCTGTGAACAGTACACTTGTACTGTGCAAACAGTATTGACACAGTTCAGAGGGCTCTTTGTTGAACTTGACTTCATTGGTACATGTGTATTTCAAGTGTAAATGAGTTAAGCAATTACCCCATAGCCTGTTTCTAGTACTGAAGATCAATGATCACTTGAAGCAGGTTAAAAGTAAAGCAGAATGTGCCTTGTTGCACATTCTACTTTACTTTCAGCTTGCATTAAGCTACAATCTGCTCTGATATTGAAAATATTTCTTATGGTGCATATTCATGACTGTAAATTGGAACTATTTTCTTCAGTGGAGGAATAAATTAGAGGAATAAAAAGGGATATTTATGGATAAATGGGTTAAGCTGCCTTTAACATCAGCACTGAATCTTCAATTGAGTGGTTGTATTACAGGACTTTACCATTTGTCTGCATTTTGCACTAGCTTGACTATGTGTGTATGGGGAAGCAGGGCTGCAGATAAGGGGAGTATTTTAAAAACTAAAATCTTTATTTCTGCATTAAACCATGTGGTGTCACTACTCATTAGAATCTTCTCAAAGAGACCATTCTAATGAGTAGTAACACCATAGGATTTGGTGTTAAAATGTTGGATTTGTCCAGTTTACTCCTTCTTATCTGTAGCCCTGAATGGTGACGGGTTATAATGTGTGGTTCAGGCCATGTTGGTCTTATTTTGTTTGACAAATAAAATATCATATTACACTCATTAACAACTTTTAAAAAAATGAAGATCATTGACACAAGGGCTCCAGATAAGGGGAGTATCTCCAAAGCTTAAACTCTTATGGCAGCACTAAACCCTATGTTGTGACCACTCATTATAATTGTCTCTTCAAGATGATTCTAATGAGTGGTCACACCATAGGGTTTGGTGTTTACACAAAGGGGAAAACTGTTGAAAAACTTTTATTTACATCTGCTATCTGGAGCACTGTTTGAGACTAAAACATTCTTGCTTATTATTTAACAACTAATTATTATTTTATTAATAATAATGAAAATTTCTTTAATTGATAATTTTAATGTTAACCATTTCCTTCAGAGAATTGCCTTTGGGCACCTTTCCTATATCTCTACATGAACACCAAAAATGAATGTTCATTAACTAATGGATACAGGTGGCCACTTAAAGCAAGATGAAAGTAAAGCAGAGAGTTCCTGTTGGAGCTTTTTGTTTTTCTTTCATCTTGCTTTAAGCAGTTCCCTGCTTTAAACACAGTTTGTTAAAAGTTATTTTCATATTTGATAACAGATTATGGAGGAATGCATTAAAATTCTTTATAAATCATCTCTGTTTTGGGATATTACTTACAAATTATATTGCATTGTCAGCTTACTCATAAAACATATATCGCATGTGTATGTATATAATAATTTATAATAATGAATTTGAGTACAGAGGGAAATACAGTATTCTTTCCGGTTTATCCCATTACCCCATAGCCTGGTTCTAGTTCAGCCTGCATTTAGCTACCTGGGGCCCGTTTTACTAAACTACTTACACAAATCGTAAGTCAAAATCGTTTAACTCTTATTTTTCGATCATAAACGTTTGCAAACAGCAAATAGCCAGATCAGAGGACGCGCTAAAAGCGCGTCCTCTGATCTGGCTATTTGCTGTTTGTAGCAAGTGATACTAAAAGAAATAAATTAAACTTTAAAATTTTGACTTACGCAAATAATTTGCGTAAGTTGTTTAGTAAAACGGGCCCCAGCTGCTTAAAACTGACATTTTTACATGCTGGTTATTTACTGTTCGGAGTCTGATCAGATTCAGAGTTACTCTGCATCTGTTATGACTGTTTGCAATTGACATTACACTTTCATAGCACAAATGATTGTATTTTGAAAGGATACTATATGTACCCTATATATATTATGTATGTCAGTGGGAGTATTTGTTTGAATTGATACCATGTTATTAAAAGAAGAATGGCCTTGTTGTACGTGTTTTTAATTGGGACATTTTAGAGGTGATGTTAGAAGCATTGTGACTTTATGCATGTATGTCATGTTAGAACCATTAATACTGAAGGCATGGCATGCCGTGTTAGTTTGAACTTAAAACTTGATACTAGAAATGCTACTTGTAGATGAGATTTTAACTTAAAACTTGATACTAGAAATGCTACTTGTAGATGAGATTTTAACTTAAAACTTGATACTAGAAATGCTACTTGTAGATGAGATTTTAACTTAAAACTTGATACTAGAAATGCTACTTGTAGATAAGATTTGAACTTAAAACTTGATAATTAGAAACACAACTTGTAGATAAAGAAAACAAAATGCTGGCATTTATGCAGCTGTGGACAAAAGCGATTATTGATCGCAGTCTTGTTAGAAGCTGTATTGTCTTTGCATGATGGGTATTGTTTTTGGTGTGCAACAATTGTTGTCTGCTACTGTTCTTAAAATAGAATTTTCAGAATTTCTTTTCAAAGCAGGGTCAGGGTGTCAAACAGATTGGATCCTGATGAGACTTTGCATCACACGGCCTCTCATCAGGATCCCAACTGTTTGCAACGGTTATCATGGTTTCATTGTTTGCATGTTAAGAGTTAAGTAAGGGTTAGGATGTTTAAGTCTTGTGTTTGCCGAAAGCATGTTTAGACAATGATAAGCCTTGATGAAGAATGATGACGGTAATGGGAGTTTTATGCATGAAGGTGTACAGATGGCCTCTTTGGTAAGTTGAAATTTTGTCTTTTCTCAGAATCTATTAAAAAATCTAGTTAAAATCCTAAATTTTTCTAAACTTAAAACTTATTGTGTAATTTTTGCTGTAATTGTCTCTTGAAATGTTAACAAATTGCTTTTATCACACTTTGATTTTTCTCTATAACTGATAAGAAGCTTTTGCCAATAATTTCACTAGTAATTTTCAGTTGGTTTGAATGTCAAAGAAATAAGTTACAAAAATAAGTTTTTTCTTTATGTCAATGCAATTTTCAGTGTCTCAAATTTCATAGGCATTAAAACAAAGGTAATATGATAATCTTGAATTCAGTTTCATTGCTGTATTTATATCTCTAACATCCTGTATACCATGTTGTAGCGCCATCTGGGAGAGATGTTGCAGTCAAGTACAGAAAGGTCAAGATTGGAGAGGAAAAGATCATGTTTGTTCCTAAGGAAGTGGGTAAGAATTTTTATGAAGATGCAAGTGAAATAAAAATCTATGTTAGGAAGCTGTTAAAATAGATGTTTGTTTTGTCATCTAGATAGATTGCAGCTTATAAAGTAGAAAAATTGATGCAAGGGGTAAACATTTGAAATAGTTTACTATATTTTACTGTAAGAATAAAATGATGCATGCAATGAGTATATTCCATAACACATTCAACCCTAGCACCATGTATACTCCTCATATATAAAGAGTGTACCTGTCAAGAAAAGGCTTAATTATCTTGTGCAAACAGTGTAGACCCTGATCAGAGGGCTCCTGTTTGTCATAATGCAATATATTGTTAAACTCAACCGTAGATAGTCAAAAATAGACTAGAATAGTAAAAATTGTAAACTGGAGCTGTCCATTTTAAATCGCAGGTGTATATATTGGGTAATGGGTTAACTCTTTGAACCCTAGTCATGCAGATATGTGTCATTTGTAAACAGCGTACCTGTGAGGAGTACGCTTGTATTATGCAAACAGTGTTTACCCTGATAAAAGGGCTCCTTAAGGGTTTCAGGGAGTAAAGGGTTAAGTGTCACTTTCTGAATACATAGTGTAAGGTGCAAGCAAAGTGACCCAGCAACAACAAACCCAGTTGGAGCAAAGCTTAAGTTCACACCTAGACATGTTTGTTGCGCTATATGATTGACTCACTTCCCAACATAGAACGATTTGTGAAGCCTCATTTGCATATACCAAGGTACCACTTACATTACAATAGATACTATTCTCCAGGAAAACACAAGGTTGTGGTGTCATATTATGGTGTGCCCATTGACCAGTGTCCTCTCTTCTTCAAGACCTATGATGCTAAACAAGTCAGACTCTCCAAGATGCCACTGGGAATTCTCAACATACCCTTTAAATTCAGAGGTAAGCCTAGTTAACTCATTGAACCCTAGTGACGAGTATACTCGTCATGAAAAAATCATATACCTATTTAAAGTACACTTGTCCTATGTACAAATCATATACTTATCAGTACACTTGTCCTATGCAAACAGTGTAGATCCTGATCAGAGGGCTCCTTAAGGAGCCCTCTGATCAGGGTCTTCACTGTTTGTCATTTTGTAAAATATTGTTAAAAACCACCCTAATTATTCAAAAATGGACTGAATTTAATTGTAAACTTTAATCACAAGTCCATTTATAGTTTCAGGGATGAATGAGTTAATTCTGAATAATCATTTTATGATTTGTAATATAATTGTTTTCACTATAAATGTTTTTTTCAGTTAAAGTTGATACTGTTTTTATCATGGTAAAAGTTTGTAAATATAGTAAAACCTCCCTATATAATTACAACCACTAAAACAAAGGCTAGATTATTGTATAACAGACAGGTGGCGCTCACTTATGTATAAGTTTTTTCAAGACATGTGACAGCTTAAGCAAGGTGATTATTATCATCTTGCTTAAGCAGTCACATGTCATGAACAGCTAATAAGTAGCACAATTTACTGGCCGTAATAGAGAGATTTTACTGTAGTCATTGAAGGTCTAGAATCAATATGAATATTTGCAGTTAAGTTAAACTGTATTTCAAAATCACCATGGTAACAATTTGATTGTAGTTCTTGGCCAGTTGGCTGGAGATGGCAAGATGGAGGTTACCGTGGAAACCGAAAGGGAAAGAATTCCAAGTGAGCTCACACATATTGGAGATGGGACATTTGAGGTGACTTTTTTTGGCCGTGGAGAAAGGATGCACACTCTTAATATCCTGTTTGAGGGAGACCATATCCCAGGTAAGAACTATTTAGAAAACTCGATTCCCTTGTTTTTAGACAGGGAAAGCTAGTATTTCAAAAAGTAAAATCTTTGTGTCTGCACCAAACCCTATGTTGTGACTACTCATTAAAATCGTCTCGGAGAGAAGAATCTACTGAGTAGTCACACCCTAGGGTTTTGTGCAGACCTAAAGAAGAAAATGTTGAAAAACTTGAGTATACCGTGCTCCCTCCCAACAACAATTCCCTCCTTAAAGCGCTTGCTGCTGTTTCCCCATACAATACAATTATGTACAACCTATTCATGGCTGCAATGTCGTCTGCTGTTTTTCTCAAAGCTACATAATGGACTTTTTGACAGAAAAAACCTAAATGATGAGTGATAAACAGCTTGAATCCAGATCAGATTACGCAGCATCTGATCTGGATTCAAGCTGTTTGCAAATGTAAAACAATTTCCCTCCCTGTAATGACTCCCTCCGAACAATGCACACAATTTATGTCTCCCATTGGGTGTCGTTGTAGAGAGGGAGCACTGTATTTGGATTCCCTTTTATCTGGTACTCTAGAAGTACCATTTTAATATGTAACTCTGGTATGGAAACCTTATTTCTTGCAAAACTTCTTAAGGTACTTCGCATATGCGCGTAGTTTCCATACGATTGTTATGAAACTTTTCCTGAAGAATGATAATAGCCTAAGAAACAATGTGTGTAAATATAGGCAAAATTTATCGTGTGGTTTGTCTTTAAGGTCTTTTTCTGACAAAAACCTAGAATTTTGATGATTTTATTTTTCTTAAAAATGAATAAAGCTAATGACTATAATTCTTGCCCAATAAGTAGTCCACAACATTCATTACAAGAAAAGCTAAAAACATTTTGAATAAAGGTGTTCAGAAAGATGTTATCAGCTATTTAAATTTTGCAAAATGCTAAAAAATTGAATTACAAAAAACTGACTCATTCAATGTATATTTGTTTTTATTTTATTCAAATATATGGTTGATGAACTAGTCAGTCTGAAAAAATTAGAAAATATTACAGTCAGGATTTGTTGTAATAACATATTTTCTTATTAAAATGTGGGATATTTGTTGTTTAGATACAGTTACCTACCTTAGAATTAAAACTTTGTCATTAAAATGTATTATTATTTATTCATGGACTTGCATACAAGGTTTATTATATTGTTTGAACATAATTATAATGGGCAATATCGATCTTGAAAAGGTTAGCGTATTGATAAGCTTCAATGTGTGCCTTTATAGTTCGATCAAATCGTTTACATGTATACCGATTTAATTGACTTGTAAGTCATTAAACTAAAACGTACAGGTAAGTGGACATATACTTGGACCGTAAACATCACTAGTACTAATCAACGAAGACTAAACATAACATGTCTGTTGATTACTGCGTTATGGATTGACAAGTCAATAAATCGGACACTCAAAAAAAATATTTGGATCGGTTGGGTCTCGAACCTATGACCTTTGGATTGCTAGTCAACCACTATAGTCAACCACTATACTAACTGCGCTATGAAGGATTATACTAATTCGGATCAATATTTCCTTTATATAAATTTTCTAGTATAAACACGTACGAAAAACGTCTGTGTCGTCCAGACGCATATCCGCTCGCCCGCAAGACCGATTTCCGGTAGCGAAAGGCCTTAAATGTGTTCTTATTTTATACTCTCTGTTGACAGGTAGTCCATACAATATCAACTTTGCTGATGTTGACAAGATTAAGCTCCAAAAACCGACCAGTCTACTCCTACCCTGTGACAGACAGATTGGGCTCGAGTTGACCTCTGCCCCAAGTGCCATAGACGACCTTCACATCCACATAGATGGTATGTTGTTTATAACTTGGATGTAATATAAACAGTAAAATCTCTCTGTTATGATCACTAAAAACATGGCTATTGATTGTATGAAAGACAAATGACAGCTTAAAGCAAGAGGAAAGTAAAACAGAATGGGCCTTAACTCTTTGAACCCTAGTCACGCATAGATGCATCATTTTCAAACAGTGTACCTGTGAGGAGTACACTTCTCTTATGCAAACAATGTTGACCCTGATCAGAGGGCTCCTTAAGGAGCCCTCTGATCAGGGTCTACACTGTTTGTCATTTTGACATATATTGTAAATCCAACCCTAAAAAGTCAAAAATGGACTATACTAAATTGAAAACTAGAATTGTCCATTTGAGGTTTCAGGGAGGAAAGAGTTAAAGGAGCTCTCTGTTTTGCTTTCATCTTGTTTATAAGCATCATCCTACCTTTAACTCCTTTTAATTAACACAGTGAAGTGGTCTTAACAGAGAGGTTTGACTGTACAAGATGAGTTTATAATTATAAGGCCAATCAAGGGCTATAACTCTGGAAAGACAAATCTGAGGGTTACCTACTTTGGTGTACTGGGTTGCCTTTTTGATACCAAACAAGTTATTCAAGTTTCAATTGATACCTTCGATACCAGACAGTAAATAATGTTTTCTGGCTACAAGGAAGGAAGGAAAGTTAAACTAAGTTATTGCATTTATTTTTTAGGCGTAGACTGCTAGCAGTGTCAAACATTCAGATTTAGCTCCAAACTTAAGTTTTCATGCCCAGGCTATTTCTCAGCCTCCACTTGTCAAAAATTTCTGAAACATGCTAGTATGCATCAATATCAAGTGAAGATGTGTACATTATGTTTTGACTGGTGGATGTGGTCCAGTGGTAAGCACTTGACCACCAGAACAGGGGTCGTGAGTTCGATCCTCTGTTGTACCATGTCCTTTGGATGAGACTTATTAACCAAGGATCCATGTACCGGTGCTTTAAAGCTGACAGAAAAGGCACATTCTGCTTTAATTTGAACATGCTTTAAGTGAAAATTGGCTATGTGGGTAAAGGAATATTTACTCAATTCTTTTTGCTAAATGTGTTGTTGTATAACTGTAAATAGTGGTATCATTTCAGCACAATTATCTTTTTCCATATTCAGGACCAGTCTACAACAGTGTACCATACAAACTGTGTAACATTGCTGAGCGGCGTTATCGTTTGGACTGGATCCCTGTCAAACCAGGAACATATGATGTTGATGTGAAGTATGGTAACGTTATTCCAGTCTGGGGTAGTCCAATGAAAATCAAGATATTTGATTCCACTAAAGTTCGCTTACTGGACAAAGGCTACAAGCCGATGGTTGGAGAGCGACATCTTATGAAATGTAAGTCTCCATGGCAAATATTTTACACTAGGTTTTTATGCCCCAGCATGGATAGATTCAGAGGAATAGTAACTGTCCTATCCATCTGTCCATGTGTACGATTTTACAGTTTCTTCAAGTATTAACACCATTAACTAGAATGTTATGATTCTTATACAGTTATTGACTTGGACCATTCCCAATCCTCGAATACCACCCAACCTTGATTTGACCTTGACCTCGACCTTTTTTTGAACCAAGAATATTTTTAATTGACTATTTCTTGTTTAATTAGATTTAACCTTTTCTCTGGACATTAACACTGCTTACTAGAATGCTTGGATACTTAAACAGTTGTTGTCTTTGACCATTCCAAATACATTCATTTCACCCAACCTACATTTGACCATGACCTTGATCTAATTTGAAATAAGAAATGATTCCAAATAATTATTGGCAAGGATGAAATTGAGGGAACAAATTAAAAGTGTCAAAATATGTTTGTGTTTGGAGTAATGTGTTAGCAGGCTTAAGGCACATTCTGCTTTTACTTTCAACCTGCTTCCTGTGGTCACCTATCTTCAAAACAAGAAACAGGACACAAAGTTAAGGGATAGAGAATCAATTCAACATGTTATATTTTTCAGTTAAATGTGTTAAAATGTGTATCTATGGAGTAATGTGTTAAAGCAAGCTGAAAATAAAGCACATTCTGCTTTACTTTCAACCTGCTTTAAGTGGTTACCTATCTTAAATCAATAAATATGTTATGGAATAAAGGGATAAATCAAATGAAAATATTGTATTTTTCAGTTGATGTACGAGATGCAGGAGAAGGGGACCTCAATGTTGTGATCCTCTGCCAGGGACAGACAGTCTTGTCTCATATAGAGGGCAAGGATGACACCGTTGACATGTCCTTCATGCCTGAACACCCTAAACTGTATGAAGTCTTTGTCTCATACAATGGAGAACCTATACCAGGTAAGTCACTTGGGAAAATTCTGTTTTTTTGGGTACTGTATAAATCCTAAGTATTTTTTACTGCTGTATTTTCGTTGATAGTACAGTGTTCCCTCTCTACAACAACACCCGGTTAGAGACAAAAAATGTGTTTGTTGTTTGGAGGAAGTCATAATAGGGAGTGAAATTGATTTACATTTGCAAACAGCTTGAATCGAGATCAGACGTCGCATAACGCGGCGTCTGATCTAGATTCAAGCTGTTTGTCACTCATCATTAAGCTTTTTTTCTGTCAAAATGTTCAATATGTAAATTTGAGAAAAAACGCAGAAGACAACTTTAAGCAGACGTTATTACAGCGGTAAAAGCGTTAGATACAATTGTCTTGTTTAGGGAACTGCGGCAAAGGTCATTGTTTGGAGGGGGTCAATGTTGGGAGGGTCTTTGTAGGGAGGGAACGCTGTAACAACTATAGATGCACTTCTTTAAAACATAAGAAGTTAAACAGCAATTTCCTCATGCCTTTTCTTTTAATTAATCTTATGTTATGTATCAAAAGGGCTGGGGAATGACAGCTATTTTGTGTTTTCCAGGTTCCCCCTTCAATGTTGACCTAAGGAGAGATGAGCCGGACTCCAGGGCTTTAGCCCTGCTGAACACCAAGTACTTTATTGTAGAGGAACTCCAGTGGTACTTCCTGCACATGCTCAGTTGCATGCTGCCCATCGATCATGTGACCATGTTCATCACAGGTTGCTATGCAACTATGCATCATGATCATATAGAGGCTTGGTTTCAATGTGCAACCTTTGAGTGGAGTGACAAAATTAGTCAAATGGAATATTATATAGCATGTACAATCGAAATTGTATTCACTGGCTATTGTAAAGAAGATAATATTATGTTGGTAACCTTCAGGATAGGAGTGGGATGAATGCATGCAGGTCAAAAGTACATGTACATGTACCCTGAAGACCTTAAAAGTTAGGAACACCTGTAAAACTGCTGTAATTATCCTAAAACTTGACTAATTACTTTTATCACACAGTAATTTGTCCCAAAAGGTGTATACAGAATGGCATACAGTGTAGATCCTGACTGGGCTTCCCCCTCAGGAGCAGTCTTATCAGAGTCTTGCAGGCCTGTCTGTCCCAATACTTAGTCATTACAGTGATATAGAAAATTTCTATAGGTGCTTCCTGCGTATTTCATTTGTCCTCAATTAACCCTTTACACCATAGTCTGTTTTTAGTTTTGAAAAAAGGTGGCCACTGAAAGCAGGTTGTAAGTAAAGCAGAATGCGCCTGCATGAGGACGCATTCTGCTTTACTTTCAGGCTGCTTTAAACTATCATCTATCAGGATATAGAAAATATTTCTGTTGGAACATGTTTATGACCTTATAAATTGGAACTATTTTCTTGTGTGGAGGAATAAATCAAATGCGCTAAAAGGCGCTTCTATCAGGTAAAGGGTTAAACCGTCACTTGTCTCTAAGATTCCTGTGCTTCTTTACTTAGATATCCTGAACACAAGTTTGATTGTATTGTGAATCATGATCATCCAGAGGGCTGGAATGATGAATATTAAAAAAAACTGTCATTGTTAGACAGAAGCTTAGCTATATTGTACATGTTGCATGAATCAAGGCACATGGTGATAAAACAGATTTGAAGCCTGGATCTGCCATGCTTTATAGGCAGAGAAGATGATTATGTATGATAGCCTTTTAGACTACATGTATGGTATGCTGCATCATGATCATGCAGCTGGAGGCTTGAATCTGATAGAAATGAGAGACCTGTACACAGCATAATGATTCTACAGAATATACAGTAGAACCTCTCTATTACGACCACTAAGTTGTTTCAAATATTAGCCGTTTAAGACAGGTGACTGCTTAAAGCAATGTGAAATTGAAACAGAAAGCTCCTACAGGAGCTTTCTGTTTCACTTTCACATTGCTTTAAGCTGTCACCTGTCATTTATACAGACAATTAGTCTTCTTTTATTGGTCGTAATAGAGAGATTCTACTGTATATGCTTTACCAAGATAAAACTTTGTGAAGCATGTATCAATGCCTTGAATCATATGTTGAATCATATGTTGATTGGTGAGGATGAGTAGGGAAACATTATTCTTTCCCATTTAGAAAATTTATGCAAATGCTATGCAGTAAAATGTAGAAAATGATAGCTTATTGAAAATGTTTACAAACATTTTGGTACAAGATCAGATGTCAAGGTTTTTGGCATTTGGTCTGGCACTAAATTGTTTGTGATGGCCCATCAATATTTCAGCACAATTTAGATAGACTTATTTGGAAAGGATAATTTAAGGCCCTCCCAAATGTAATTATGTATTGGGACTTGAGAACTGTTTTTGCTACTGTGTACTCTGTGTTATATAACCAATATGTTATTGTATATATTATGTTTGCTGAAAATAAAGAGAGCATGAACATTTGTTTCTTATGAAAATCCTGTGTATCGCAAGCATGAGTTTGACTTGATGAAAAGATATACTGCTTGCTTGATGGTTGTTTGACAGTTTTTGTATCATTGTTGCTTTTTATTAGCACTTGACTTTACTGTACAATGAACAGTAAAGCCAAAAGGTTTCATACAAAATGGTTGTTTTCTTCAGTTCATATTGATATCATATGTGTGACTGACATGTTTGACATATTTGAGGTGAAGGGTTTTATTTGTTCTCTTTTACATGGCTTCTAACCTAATCTGCTTTAATGGAAATAGGGATAATCATTATATTAGCTTTGTTTGAAATGATGAGGTTCATTATTTGTGTACTGCACTACATGTATTTGGTAAGTAAAGAGTGAAACTTTTTATGATATGAAATAAGGAAACGTTAATTATTCTCCTAATACAGGACTTCCTGAAAGAAAACAGATGATAGTAAAGCAGAAATCTGTTTTGGAGCTGTTTCTGTTGTACTTTTATCTTAAACAAACTACCTGCTATTGTATTAGTGAGATTTACTACAAGCAATCATGTATACATCATGTTGTTGTAAAGTAGCCTATTTGGCTTTCAGTTCTCATTTTATATTTCATCCAAGATCATCTAAAGTTAATAGCATTGTCTATTGCATTATCGTTACTAAATGTCTTCACTATTTATCATTACCATCATTTTAACCAACCAAAGGATGCACCCTGATATTAGTTGTGCCATCAGAAAATGGGCTCCCTGGATATTGCAAACTGGATTGATTATCTTAACCCTTTGAACCCTAGTCCCGCATATAGGCGTTATTTTCAAACAATGAACATGTGAATCGTACTCTTGTCCTATGCAAACAGTGAAGACCCAGATCAGAGGGCTCCAAAAGGAGCCCTCTGATCAGGGTCTTCACTGTTTGTCAGTAATGCCAAAATTGACAAAAACAACCCTAAAAGTCAGAAATGGACCAGACAAAAATCGAAACTGGAATTGTCCATTTAAAGTTTCAGGGAGGAAAGAGTTAACACTTTCAGTTGCCTAACATTTTCTTGCCAGTTATGCAGATTCTGGTTGGATGCTGCATCCAAGAACCAATTTTCGTTTGACACAGCATGCATGTACATTGTACTAGTTTTATTGTTTTATCTGATTTGAGTCATAAAAAGTATGCTCCTTGTTAGATTATTCAAATGATTGTTTCCAAATCCAAACAACATTATAATTGGGTTATTTTTCTGTTCTCCCTTTGATTCATTCAATGAGGCATCAATGTGTTACAAACGAATTTCTAATTGTGGTCAAGATTGTTCACAGTATTTATTTGAGTGTTCACTTATTTTTGTACCATGTAGCACCGGGAGGAGAGAGGGTACATGCTGATGTGTACAGTATTTATAACTGTATTTATTTATTTGTTTGTTTATTTTTGTACCATGTAGCACCGGGTGGAGAGAGGGTACATGCTGAGGTATACAGTCAGGGAGATGGCAGCTACAGGGTCAACTGGAAACCAAGAGTCGCAGGTATGTGCACTATGTTCTGTCTTACAGAACTCTGTATAAGGGGGAGTATTTCAAAAATTAAAATCTTTATTGCTGTTTTAAACCATATGGTGTCACTACTCATTAGAATCGTTTTCTTGCCACAATTCTAATGAGTAGCATCACCTGAGGTTTGGTGATGAAATGAGTGAGAAAAATTGTTCAATTTACTCCCTTTTATCTGGAGCCTGAACTCTAATTATCTACATTACAAGTATCTAAACCAGTGTGTAACTGTTTGCAATGCAGCAATATTCGCCTAAGGCAATAAAGGTCCTAGAGGTTGCAATAGGTCTTGTATACCCATCATACTTATGGTTACTTACTCTGATCAGGTTGTACACTGTTTGCAAAGGATACATATTCTGGTTTCCCATACATGGAGGATTATTTAAAGCTAAAATGCTTTGCAATGATACATTAAGACTGTCCAAGAGATTGTTTTAGGCAACATTATTATGCAATAAGACTGTCCAAATGATAGCTTTATGCAATAATGCATGAAGACTGTCCAAGAGATTGACTTATGCAATAATGCATTAATAGAAATATAGAAACATTTATAAAGCGCAGAAAGTATGAGATTGCTGTATGCAATCATGCTCTAATCCAGACTGTCCAAGAGATTGCTTTCGGCAATAACACTTTTAGACTGTCCAAGAGATTGCTTTTTGCAGTCATGCTTTAAAACTGTTCAAGAGATTGCTTTAAGTTAAGTCTACTTACATTACAGGGCGCCATACCGTGGATATCCAGTATGCCGGGACACAGATACAGGGAAGCCCATTCTATGTGGACGTGTTTGATTTGGCCACTATCAGAATTGACAACTTCAGTCACGGCTTGGTTGGAGACATGGCCAAATTCTGTGGTAAGTATCCTTATCTGAGGTCTTTAGGAGGCCTGTTCACTTTATTTGTATGAGCCATGAAGTAGTTGCTTTTAGATGCTTGCAAAGATACTTTAGTTCCCTTCAAATTCTTTCTACAGAAAGCTCAAAGACAGAAGGCATTTGGACATTTTGCTTTATTTTGAACCTGATTTATGAATCAGGTTCAAAGTAAAGCAAAATGTCTAAATGTCTTCTAGTTTTGATATGTCTTCAAAACTAGAAACATGCTATTGGGTAACATGTTATAGGAGTTATCACAATTATAAGTTTAATTGTGTCAATCTATGGGACTTGCTAATATGGCTAAACTTACCCGTATGGAACTTTCTTCATTAAGCTACCACGTAAAGTCTACAATATTTGTTTTGATAACTTAAATTTACATATTAAGTTAAACTATACAACATTTCTATTGTTGAACTGCAGTGGCTATACTTTCTTATTGCACTTTGACTGCTTAGCCCATTGACATTGTTTACAAATACTGTACTGTGTATAGTTCTCTTTTCCTATATGCAAACAGTTTAAATGAGCCATCTGATCTGGGCCTACACTATTTGTAATTTTGAAATGTGTGATAAAAACAACCCTAAATGGTAAAAAATGGACTGAACTTAAATAGAAATTGGCACCGTCTATCTGAAGTTTTGGGGAGGAATGAGTTAAAACAGACTATCCTATTTTGCCATTGTGTTTTCCAGTTGACTTCAGTGCTGCGGGCACTTTGAACCAGGAAGTGCAGGTAGTTGGCCCCTCTGGCCATGATGTCAACATACAGACCTCTGATCTGGGCTTCATGTGGAAACAGTACGAGTACGAGCCTGAAGAGGCTGGCAAATACAACATCTATATCAGATATGGCGGCTTTGAGCTACCCGGTGAGTGTTTGTTTTCTTACACAGCTGTGGCCCGTTTCATAAAACTTCGTACGATAAATGTTGTCGTAAGTCAGATTATAAAAGTCTAAATTATTATTGATTCCTTCATCTAATCTGTCTTGTGACATCTATTTTGATGATGATGATGATGACAAAGTTTTATGAAACGGGCCCCTGAGCTCCAGATAAGGTGCATATTTCAATTATTAACTTTCTTAATTCTCCACCAAACCCTATGTTGTGACCACTCATTAGAATCGTCTCTTTGAGACAATTCTAATATGTGGTCACAACATAGGGTTTAGAGAAGGTTTAAAGCAGAAACTTTTTGAAATGTTAAGTTTATCCTCCCAAATATCTGGAGCCCTGTACATCAATTATTTTGTCCCTAACAGAGCCAACAAACACATATGAATAACTTTTTTCCAGGAGAAATTCATTCTGTCTGTCTATCTGTTTGTTTGCCTGTCTGCCTGCCTGCCTGCCTGCCTGCCTGCCTGCCTGTCTGTCTGTGTCTGTCTGTCTGTCTGTCTGTCTGTGTCTGTCTGTCTATCTGTTTGTCTGTCTGTCTGTCTGACTGCCTGCCTGCGTCTGTCTGTCTGTCTGTCTGTCTCTGTCTGTCTGTCTGTCTGTCTTCTGTCTGTCTGTCTGTCTGTCTGTCTGTCTGTTATGAATTGCTCATTGTATAAATTATGAAAGTTGTTGTAGGTAACATCTGTAATTTTGCAAAACAAAGTGTAACTCCCCAAAACGGGACTAAGGAAAGCCTGATTTTCCTGAAAGTTGGACATATTCTTTGGTTCAAAATAATACTTGCTCTCTAACCTACAAACAAAGAAATATGCAGTACTCATAGGACAGGGGACTGCTTAATACAGGACAAGAGTAATGCAGAAGCTCCTTATGGAGCAATCTGCATTACTATTACCTTTCATTAAGCACCTGTCTTACATAACTGACAATACAAATTTTGTTAAATGGCAGCCACCGCAATTGCTAAAGCTATGGACCATATTATGGGCTACTTTAAAGAAATGCAAATAGTCTGTGTTGATGGTTTTTGAAAACTGCTAATGCAGGCCCTGATCAGACAGCTCCTAAAGGAGCTGTCTGATCAGGGTCTGCAGTGTGTCTTGTAGGATCTGTCTGACATGAGTTTGCAATAAATCTTTGGGGATGTTTCGTTATTTTATCAATCAGTGTAATAGTTGAAATGATAGACGTTCATAATGGGCTTAGTTTTATATATAGGATCTAACATGAATGTTCATAATTTATTGAATTTATAAAACAAGTCTTTTTAGAAAACGTTTTCTAAAAGACCAATTTTATAAATCCAAAAATTATAAACACAAAGGTTAAATTCTATTCATAACATGACCTGGCAATGTTGTATTTACCTCCTTGATACTTATTTTAGCTTGCTTGCTTCCCTATATAAGGCGATGAATGTCGCGTAAATGGGCCGCCCAAAAGAGTAAAGATGCAAAAAGTTAATTCCGCTGTATTTAGAATAAATCAAGGGGGCAAAATTCCCTATGCATTTCCCATCTATAGCCACTTGATCGCTGACAGAAATGTTGTTTGATGTCATATTTGTTAACAAATTTTGACAGCGTGTAGGAATACACACATTTTAGTAAGACAACCTCTTTTGCATAGTAAACCACTACTTATATACGAAAAATAAACGATGAGTGTTACTCATTCACTGCTTGCACCTTAGGTTATCACCGTTATAAATGTAGAGTAAAACCTCTTTATTTGACCTTGCCCTCTTTAAGACTTAGAATATTAAACTAAATTTTACAGTTTTGCCTGACATCAACAGTCAATACTGGATACTTACCAGCTGTTGGCTTGGACCATGTCCAATTCACCTATATCACTCAACCTTGATTTGACCTTGACCTAATTTGGACTAAGAAATGATTCAGAATATATTGTCAAGGATTCCATTTGAGGCATAAGTGTTTATAGAATACAGTCAATAGAACTATGTCATCAATCCTTCACCACATAATATGTATTTCAAATTATTTGGTATCCTTAAATACACCTCAATGGTTTATTAACCCTTTCCCTCATAGAAGTGCCTTTTAGCACATTTAATTTATTCCTCAACTGATGAAAATAGTTCCAATTTATAGTCTTGAAAATGAACCATAAGAAAACTTTTCTAAATCCTAGCAGATGATAGCTTAAAGCAGGCTGAAAGTAAAGCAGAATGTGCCTTCAGGCACATTCTGCTTTACTTTCAACCTGCTTTAAGTGGTCACATGTCTTCAAAACTAGAAACCGGCTATGTGGTAAAGGGTTAAATGCAGCCTTGTTTGGATTACATCAAGCTTACTGAAGCATGAGCCTTGATCAAATACATTATAACCTTCCAAATGCCAGTTACCATTGACCCAATACTATTAGTCCTTGCCATTGAATTGCCACTATTAATTCTTTACCTTTACAAAGTTGAACTTTGACTCTTTCAATTTTGACTATTTATAAGAAACCTCATTCTGCAATTTTAAGTTTGGTTACAGTTTAACCCATTTTCCCATGCCTTTAAATAAGTCCACCACTAAAGAACATTGTTCAAATTTATACAGCCATGAATAATCCCTAGAAGAAACATTTCCTTTATCCCTACAGGTGGTAGCTTAAAGCAGGCTGAAAGTAAAGCAGAATGTGTCTTAAGGTGCTTTACTTTAACCTGCTTTACATGGCAATCATACTTCAAAACTAGAAACAGGCTATTGGGTTAACTCTTTCCTCCCTGAAACTTTAAATGGACAATTCCATTTTAGTTTAGTCTATTTCAGACTTGTAAGGGTTGTTTTTGTCAATGTTTGGCATTATGACAAACAGTGATGACCCTGATCAGAGGGCTCCTTTCGGAGCCCTCTGATCTGGGTCTTCACTGTTTGCACAGGACAAGTGTACTATTCACATGTACACTGTTTGAAAAGGATGCCTATATGCGGGACTAGGGTTCAAAGGGTTAATAAAGAAAGAAGATTTCTGCATTACTTTTGTCCTGAATTAAAACATGAAACAGACACCTGTTAGAAAAGATTTGCATTCTTCTTCTTCAAGAAAGGACACTTATGTCAGGTTTAACTGTACATTTAAATTTAGAATCTCAAGGTTATGTCATAATCCAGTTTTGTAAATCAGCAGATTAGTGTAATGGCACATGGCTTGTGCAAACATCCAATATCCAGATAGACCACTGAGTGAAATGACATGTAATCAGGATCCAAACTAGTTAATACTTGTTTCAATATTTCTAAAGTCAATGGAGCCTCTGTGGCCGAGTGGTTATAATTACTGGACTGATATTCACTAAGCTCCTCACTGCTGTAGGTTTGTATCTTGTCTTGGCACTTCGGCTTTTTCATGTGGGGAAGTCTTCCAGCTGGCTTGCTGAAGGTTGATGGTTCTACCTAGTTGCCTATTTGTGCCTGAAACAGTGCATAAGACTTCTAGGGTCTTCCTCCATCTGTAATTATCTGGACGTCGCAATACGACTGAAATGTAAAATTTTAACAAATCCAAACTGTATTAATTAGAACTTTCTTCAGTGGTGGATTAAATTACATGTGTTAAAATATGTTTCTATGGAGTAAAGGGTTAACAGAATGACAAACAGGGCATATTATGATCAAAGGCCACTGATCTGTCTCTACATTGTTTGCACATAACCAAATAATCTTGTCCCAGCACTGTAATGGTAACAAGCCAATTTACAATAAGACATTAACTTGGTACGTATTAAAAGAAATTAAGGCAACCTGTCAGAACTGATTAAATATTTTACTGCAGTTCTTGTGCAAAGATCTGTTAATTATTCTTTTCATGCTAGCATTATAATGGTGATTAGCTTTACAAACAATTTGGATCCAGATGAGACGCTGCATAATGCAGCGTCTCATCAGGACCCAAACTGTTTGAATTTTATCCTTTTTTTTTTTTAAATCATTTTTTTTTTGAAAAATTTGAAATTCAGAACAGTATTAGACAACAATCGTTGCAGACTACAAAATTACTTAGCCTTCAAAGAGCTGAGTCATTGTGCAAGGCGGGTTGTTTAGCCTTAATATTTCCTCGTACCATGCTATTTGTGGACATATTTGCCAGTGATTACCTTTGCAAACAGTTTTGATACTGATGAGATGTAAAAGGGTGTCTCATCAGAATCCAAACTGTTTGCCGTTCTGACCCTGAATTTTAAAGAAATTTTGTAAAATTCTAAATTTAGAACAGTAGCAGACAACAATGACAAAAAAATTACCCAGCATGCAAAGAGTTAATATTTCCTGTAGCTTACATGCATTTCCTTATAGAACTTCTGATAATACCTAATATAATAAGGACACTCACCCTATGAAGTTGGAACACTGAAATCAAGGAATTAAACCGTAATCACATAACTTGTTTCTAATTTTGGAAACAAGTTACAGCTTAGACCTTTACTCTATACCCTGCTATCAAGTTTTGAAGACAGATAAACACTAACGGCAGGTTGAAGGTAAAGCAGAATGCGTAATCAAGGGTGCATTCTGTTTCAATTACAGCCTGCTTTAAGTTGCCAGGAAATAGAAAGTATTTCTTGTGCTTCATTTTCATTGCTGTATAATATCTAAACTATTTTCTCCAATGAATGAGTTAATAATGCATTAAAAGGTGTATTTATTGAGTAATGGGTCAAATAGCTTAACTCAAAATTATCAGTGTCCTGTGCATGCATTTCAAATTAATCTGTAGCATATCTTGTCATGTTTGAATTTAGGACATTTTTGAAAACAGTTTAAATCCTGATCACGTACGTCTTGATCCATACTGTTTGAAATAAATATTACTTAACAGAAATAGAAAATAAACTCTACTAGAGATGGCTTGTAGCAAGTTTCATCGGACAAAAACTTCAAAATGTCCTAAAGATTAATAAACAGAGTCAATAGATATGCCAGCCGTTTGCAATACAGCATTGAATGTCTTCTGAAGAAATCTCACGCTTGACTTGCTCTGATCTTTTACCATGCTAGTGGTTAAATCATGATACCCTTTGAAAACAGTTTCAACCCTGATGAGACACCGCATAATGCGGTATCTCATCAGGGTTGAAACTGTTTGACACACTGACCCTGTTTTGAAAAGAAATTTTGAAAAAATTATTTTTAGAACAGTAGCAGACGACAGTACTGTTGCTGCAGACGAAAATGAATAACCCAGCATGCAAAGAGTTAATCATTAAAGTGCTTTAATATCATCTGATTTAAAACTGATGTCTGCAATGGTTTTCAAACTTTTTGAAATGTCTTTTAAACTGAAGAAAACTTAATTAAGAGAGTTATGCAGTTTAGACCTCAAGTGATCACATTAAAATCTAGGCATTTAAGCGGGATCCAAACTGTTCGCATATTCCATTAAACTTGGGCTTAGCAGGGGACGGTTTTAATTCCATTAGTCTTTATTCTGTTGCAAAATGTTTTAGACATTGTTTCCATATTTGATCTTGATAAAAAAGCTACAGATATCATACTATCAAGATACACAATCAAGCAGCTATTCTTTAGAGAAGCATGGATGTTTTTAAAGACTATTGAATTCTTAATGCAAGATAAAAGTAATGCAGAAATCTCCTATAGGAGATTTCTGCTTTACTTTTATGCTGCATTAAGTCTGTATCCTTCTGTAAACTTATCTTGCTTTAAATTGCTTCCTGTACTAAAAAGTCAAATTTTGAGTGGCCGTTTAACTACTGTTTCCCTTTAGTTGACTTTTATACGACTTGGATCGTTAGAGTGGGATAAAGAATTCAACAATGTTAAAGTGGATCAGGCAGGCTAAGGATTGTTACTTTAACTTTTTGCATGCTCAGTAATTTTTTTCGTCTGCAACAATTGCCGTCTGCTACTGTTCTAAAATTAGCGTTTTTAAAATTTCTTTTAAATTCAGGCTAAGAATGGCAAACAGTTTGGATCCTGATGAGACGCTGTGTTATGCGGCGTCTCATCTGGATCCAAACTGTTTGTAAAGGTAATCACTGTGACAGATATATCCACTGCTAGCATGCAAAGAGTTGAAGCTTTCATTCATAAGCTTGTTTGCCTTGGGTATGGTCCTGTGAGTGTTGAGGTCCATATTTAAATATTGGGTAGGAGTGAAAAGCAGAAATAGAAGACGGGACTGGGATTCTATTGTCAGGCGGAAAATGTGTGAAGCTCCATGTGTGTGGTGGGGGGTTGGTGTGGCAAACGTTTTGAACTTTGTTTGCTCTCAAGGTAGTTTTGAACGGTGACAGGTGACATTAGTCATTGGTGGAACTTTCAAGTGGGATTTTTCTATAGTGTTCGGATATAAATTTAATGTGCATGAAGAAGTGAAAGGAAAATGCTTCAAGAGTGACACTAGGTAATTGACATAGTGAAGAGTTACGAGTTAAGGATGACATCTTTCCCTTTTTAACATAATTATAATACCCTCTCACTGAGTATACATGTTCATTACAAACGGTGTGTCCGTGAAGAGTACACTTGTATTATGCAACCAGTGCAGACCCAGATCAGAGGGCTCCTTTAAAGGAGCCCTCTGGTCAGGGTCTTTACGGTTTACCATTTTGTAATAAATTGCAAGAAACAACCCTAAATATTAAAAAAATGGACTGGACTTTATTTAAAACTGGAACTTTTCATTTAAAGTATCAGGGGTGAATGAGTTGAGGAAGTTAAAGAAAAGATGATAGAAGGATGGGAGTGGTTGAAAGTTGAAGTCGAGTTGGATATACATGTATGTGAATTGAGACTGACGGTAATGAGGAACGGGTGAATTGAATCATTATAAAATCATGAACTGAGAGTAATAAAGAAATTTGAATTTGAGCATGTTGAGACCCAATCGTGACAGTTTATTCTGTTAGCTATATTGAATAATATCTAATGTTTGAGCCACTGGAACTGACAATACCTGATCAATAAATAAGTCAAACTAGAACAATAAAACCTCTCTTTTATGACCACTAAGTTGTGTTAAATGTGAGGTAATAAAAGACAGGTGACTGCTTAAAGTAAGGTGACAGTAAAACAGAAAGCTACTTAAGGTGCCTCCTGTTCAACTGTCACCTTGCTTTAAGCTGTCACCTGTCTTTTATACGATCAATTTGCCTTCCTTTTAGCGGTCGTAATAGAGAGATTTTACTGTTCTAACAATTAAACTTCTTTGAGCCTCTGGAACAGACAATACCTGATCAATAAAATTCAAGCTCTTACATATAGCAGCCACTGGATGAAAAAATATGGTGATCTCTAAAGACAGGTAGCTACGTAATGCAGAACAAAAGTAATGTAGAAAGCTCCTTTAGGAGCTTTCTGCATTACATAATGTGCTACATTAAGCTGCTGCATTTTATGTAAGACTATAGTACAGTGCAGTGGTTGTTTGATGTAAGTCTATCTGTATTGAAGCTTTTAAAACACAGCTTTGTGTTACAAGTTAATCAATTCCAAAATTAAATTCATTTTAAAATCGTAACCTAAAGTTTACCTAAATTAGAATTTCAGTATGAATTGACACCAAAGCAAGCTGTATCACAGTTGAAGTTGTGTTTAAGAGACAATTATAGAGAAGCGGTACATTTTATTTGTAGTTTTTAGGTCAAACGGATAGCTCAATGCAGAATAAAAATAATGCAGAAAGCTCCTATATGTCTCCTTTAACCCATTATCACATGGCCTATTTCTAGTTTTGAAGACAGATGGTCACTTAACGCAGGTTGAAAGTAAAGCAGAATGCACCTTATGGTGCATTCTGCTTTACTATCAGCCTGCTTTAAGCTACCGTCTGTTAGGATATAGAAAAAAACTATTTTGGTGCGTATTCATTAATGTATAAAGAGGAACTATTTTCTTTAGAGGAGGAATAAATTTAAGGCATAAAAAGGCGTATTCAAGGGGTAATGGGATAATTTAAGGAGCTTTCTGCATTGTATTGTCCTGCATTGAGCATGCAGCTGTCTGTAGAGAATATGCTTCTTCATGGAATAGACTGGCTTTCTAAAGATTGACTGTACATTTAAATTAACAATCTCAAGGTTATGTCATAATCCTATTTTGGAAATAGATTAATGTAATAGTTGTTGGCCTGTGGTAAACCGTTACCCATTTATGCCTGGATATTGCTATGAACTCTGCCTATTTTGCATGCTGAAATACTTCATTATAGCTACATAATGTTGAACTGAAGACACTGTAATGTTTGTACATACAGTAGATCATTTTAATGTTAAATAGTAAACAGTGAAAACAGTTTGGATCTATTGCATCCGATTTAGTTACCCAGTAAACAATTTTTCTCACATATTACCAAAGGTTTGCTCAGATGATAGTGTATCAGCTGCAGATTTGATCAGGGGCCACAACACACCAAAATTGATATAAGTTTGATGTACGGGTAGAAGCCCCTTGCTTATGCTCGACATTGATAGGCAAGCGCAACAAAATAGTGTTGGTCAACCCGATGTCAATTTGAATGTGACTGGGTATGGTATCATGCCATTTTTCTACAGCATGCTATTACAGTGTTGCAGCACTGTAAATAGTACAGTATTGAAGACACAGCCTGTTTCTAGTTTAACTCTTTCCGCCCTGAAACTTCAAATGGACAAACCCAGTTTCCATTTAAGTCTAGTCCATTTCTGACTTTTAAGGGTTGTTTTTGTCAATGTTTGGCCATATGACAAACAGTGAAGTCCCTGATCAGAGGGCTCCGAAAGGAGCCCTCTGATCTGGATCTTCACTGTTTGCATAGGACAAGTGTACTATGTGTAGGATATAGAAACTATTTCTTATGGTTCATCTTTATGACTGTATAAACTGGAACTATTTTCCTCACTGGAGGAATAAATCAAAGGCATAAAAATGTGCATTTATGGAGTAAAGGGTTAAAGCAGGCTAAAAGTAAAGCAAAATGCTCCTTAAGAACCTTCTGTTTTACTTTTAGCCTGCTTTAAGCTGCCATAATTATGCTAGTATATAGGAAATTTTTTATGGTGCATGTGCATGACTGTTTAAAGAGGAACCTTTTTCTATATAGAGTGAAACTAATACGAGGTGTAAAAAGGCATATTTATAGGGTAATGGGTTAACAAACCCCCTCTCAATATAAATTATATAATTATTCAAATGATATAGCTGTCTTATTATATTTTAATTTGCCATATCCGTTACAAAGAAAACCGTTGTGCATTTTCTTGTTGCCTTGTAACGTGATGCATTAAAGTGTATTTTGTCAGCCTTTCAAATGAGATTAGTTTGGGGCAGTGTTCATTCATTTGAATGATATCTTTCAGTGGAATTTTAAAAAGAAATGTAAAGAGCCGAGTGCTTTGAAAACTGAATGAGTAATCTTGACTCCCAAATTTCATACATGTAAATCCATAACCCGTTTGCCTGTTTCTTCCTTTTGAAGAAATGTGGCCACTGAAAGCAGGGGTTGAAAGTACAGCAGAATGTGCCCTAAGGCACATTCTGCTTTACTTCCAGCCTGCTTTAACCCGTTACCCCATATATATGCCTTTTAATGTCTTTTATTTATTCCTCCACAGAAGAATATAGTTCCAATTTATAGTCATGATAAGTAAAATAGCTTCTATATCTAAGCAAATTGTAGCTTAAAGCAGGCTGAAAGTAAAGCAAAATGGCATTCTGCTTTACTTTCAGCCTGCTTAAAGTTATAATCTGTCTTCAAAACTAAAAAACTCTCTAGGGTAATGGGTTAAGCTATCATCTGCTGAATATAAAAACTATTTCTTATGATGCACTATCATTACTGTACATATAATGGCCTTACTTTCTACATTGGAAGTTCTAAAATCAGAATTTGAAAAAAAATCAAACCAGCGTCAGAGTGTCAAACAGTAATGTGACGTCTTATCATGGACTCACCACTAGTATGCTAAGAGTTAAAAGTATCCAAAGCGTAGGACCTAATCAGGATCTTAGCTGTGTGTCCGTCTAATTTTGATTCTTCAAATGCAAAGAAGGTCGAGCCAATTTACATATTCCTCCAGTATATTTATTTTCTACTTTAAATATGAACCTTGAACATAGTTTGGTGACCTACAAATCAAGTTATGTTTGCATAAGATATTGGATAGCAGGAGCGAAACACTTTATACTGGGCAGCCTTTTCAAATCAGTAATGCCATACTTTTATTAAGGTTATATGTCGCTCCAGATACAAAGAGTATTTAAGATACTAAAACCCTCGAGTCTCTTCTAGGTTGTGACTACACTTCAGAGTCATCTCCAAGAGAGATTCTAATGAGCAGTCAAAATTTGGATTTACTACAAGTTTAGAATGAGTGACATCCAAGCTCAACAACACTTATTAGAAATATTTTCTATATCCTAGCAGATGGTAGCTTAAAGCAGGCTGAAAGTAAAGCAAAATGCGCCTTTAGGTACATTCTACTTTACTTTCAGCCTTCTTTAAGTGGTCACCTTTTGTCAGAGCAGCTATAAACAGACTATGAGCTAAAGGGGTGAAGAAAGTTATGAACATTTCAATACTCTAATTTCTCTGTTTGAATTGCTTTGCTTTGCTGTGCTTTAACCTATTCCCCCATAAATACACCTTTTGTGCCTCTAATGTATTCCTCCATGGAAGGAAATACTTCCACTTTCTACATTCATTATTATGCACCATAAGAAATACACTCTATGTTCTAGCATGTGGTTACTTAAAGCAGGTTGAAAGTAGAGCAGAATGCACCTTAAGCGGTCACCTATCTATGCTTTAAGTGGTCACCTATCTTCAATATTAGAAACAGGCAATAGACTAAAGGGTAAATGAAAGTTTGTCTGTATGTAAAAGGTTAAGATCTGTATTTGTCAATATTTGCTTTTGATTTTTTTTGTCAAAAGGACTGGCTTCAGTAGGATTAAAAACTCAAATGAAATATGTAATAGGTTGGTCTTTCTACTGTTTGAAGAATGAGATGAATTGGCCCTTTTCAGTCTGTTCATATATACTCATGAAGCTCATTCAATGGGAAGCCTTAAAGCGACTCGCAACCAGATGGTGCATTAAAAATAGTAATTTGTAAATATGTGTCAAACGCTTATATAAATGGTAAAGAATTAGTTTATGATAAGAAATTCTGTTTAAAAAAATGTATTTCAATAAAAAAAAATATTGGTCTCTGGTGGGATTCGAACCCGGGGCCCGGCATTGGCGGACAGAAGGCAAAATAGGGGAAACCGCTTAGACCAATGGACCACGGAACTATCCGTTTATCTCGGATCGATTTAACGTATTTCAATGTATAGCGATCGGAAGTGCATACAACTTCGTAATTCGGCTCGTGTTTATGTCTGACCCCGTGTAGAGAAGCAACAACAACAACTATACCGTTAGCTAACGCTATGGAAAAACGATGGAAAATATCTAAAAAACTAAGATTCGGTGACGATTCTTGAGACGTTTTTTGGACTGATCATATTTTTTTAATGTCAAAAGCCAAATAATGCCACAAATTTGCTTTTATTTGAGTATTTTATTTTATTTTGACAAGAACACCATCCGGTTGCGAGTCCCTTTAACTGCATGCTTATCTGTTTTACACTCTGATCTAATTTGAAAGAAATTTGAGTAAATTCTAATTTTAGAAGTGAAGTAGATGACCGTTGTTGCAGTAGACAATATTCACCTTAACCCTTTACGCCATATCTGCTTGTAGTTTTGAAGACAGGCAAGCTCTTATTTAACACATTGCACCATAAAGTAGCCTTTTTACACCTTCAATTTGTTCATCCATTGAAGAAAATAATTCTACAGGAAATATGCTCTTTATTCTTGCAGATTATAGCTTAAAGCAGGATGAAGTAAAGCAGAATGCACCTGAAGGTGCATTCTGCTTTTCTCTTAACCTGCTTTAAGTAGTCACCTATCTTCAAAACTAGAAATAGACTATGGGGTAAAGGGTTAAGCCGGTTGAAATTACATACATGTAGAATAATGCATCTTAACCCTTTGCCTGCTGGTCACGATTTTACTGATTTTTGCAAACAGTTTGGACCCAGATCAGACGCCGCGTAACGCGGCGTCTGATCTGGATCCAAACTGTTTGACACTCGTCTTTAATTTTCTCTACTTAAAAAATGCATAAATCTAGATTTAACAAATTTTGCAGACGACAATTTCAAAGCAGACGACATTGCCGCAGGATAAGGGTTAAGCTACCATCAGCTAGGATAAAGAAAATATTTGTTATGATTCATATCCATGACTGTATAACTGATTTTTACAGGCAATGAATAAAATTAATTAAAGGCGTAAAAAGGCGAATTTTTTGGATTATTTTGTTATAGAGCTGAGCAGGATGTGAAACAACACATAAACCAGAAACCAAACAGATAAGAAATTTTAGTAGAAATAATTTCCTGTCAATTATACAAATGTGAAAAGAAACAAAATCAGAAACAAAGCTTTTCATTGACACCACCCCACATTAATCTAGATTTGAATAGGTGCATAGAAAAATGAGCATTTTCCTTGTTAGCTAATGAAGGGCTGCAGTTTCTCTGAATTTTTTCCGAAATCTTCAAATTTTTATCCTAGCAGATTGTAGCTTAAAGCATATTACCTTACTTTACTTTCAACCTACTTGAAGTAATCATGCTTGAAAAATAGAAAATTTGCAAATCTTAGGATTTTTCAAAATCAACTTATGGCAGCCCTGCAAATGCAATCGGGAAGTATGTTTTCCTTGATCAACACTATGACAGCCTCTCTGTTGCCCTGCTTACTCTTCATGAATATTCATTAGCTCTTTCAATGCCTGTACTTAAAATCTCCGCAATCTGTTTGGATCCAGTACAGACCCCACCAGTTTTGGGGGGTCAAACTCAGGATTTTAACTATCATGCAGATCCTGTTTGTGTAAATTTAGAGATTGCATAGCAAATTTCTTATTTTCAGCAGATGACAATTTTGGCAGATGACAAATTTTGGCAGACAACAAATTTTTCAATGTAAAATCTTTACCCGCAACCGACGAAATCGTGATTACATGTGCAAACAGTTTGGATTCAGATGAGACGCCCCGTAAAGCGGTGTCTCATCTGGATCCAAACTGTTTTTCTATCTGAATAGTAGCAGATGACAATTGTTGCAGACAGAGAAAAATACCCAGCATGCAGAGTTGGTGTATAACCATTCACGAATAATTAATATGGCAAAAACTTTGTTAACCAGTCTATCACTCATGAGCATGCACTTTTAACTCTTTGCATGCTGGGTAATTTTGTCTTCAATAAAGATGTCTTGAGGTATTCTTTCCTTATGTAATTTATTGCTTTATTCAGAAATGCATTCTGGTGACATAGATTTATCTCTTAACCAGCTAAGCGCAACTTCGACTTGAACTTGCAAACAATTTGGATCCAGATCAGCTATTGAGAAACTCTAGGTCTGAACAGAGTTTTACATTGTTTAGCCCTATATCATCAGGTTACTTCAGTTTTAGTTAACGAAACATTTAAATTGAAAATTCAGATGAGAAATTTTGAGCAAACGATAATTATTATGGCAGTAAAAGGGTACTGAACATCCTGGTAGTATTTTTGTCACCATAGAAACCATCTGTATGAAAAGTAAATTTGTTTAAAACTTTGTGGGTGCTGATGACTCAAATATCCAAAATTTACTACCCACTGCCTGCATTCATATGAATCAGCTCTACCAGCTGTATTCACTTCCTTTTGTATCCCTCACACCCCCCCCCCCCCCCCCCCCCCCCCCACACACAGCTTGTTTTCAGTATTAGTATTAAAGTAAGATGATTTTAACTCATTACGAAATAGCCACTTTATAGTTTTGAAGACAGGTGACCACTTAAAGCAGGTTGAAAGTAAAGCAGAATGCATCTTAAGATGCATTCTGCTTTACTTTCAGCCTGCTTTAAGCTACTATCTACAAGCATCTAGAAAATATTTCTTATGCTGAATATTCATGACTATATTCAGTGGAATTATTTTCTTCCATAGAAGAATAAATTAGAGACATAAAAAGGTGTATTTGTGGGGTAATGGGTTAAGGACCATTCTGCTTTACTTTCAACCTACTTCCAGCTGCTATCTGCTTGGATATGACAAACTTTTCATAGTGCACATTAATGACTGTATATTGTTGAACTATTGTTTTTAGTGGAGAAATACATTAGAGGCATATAAAGGTGTATTTAATGGGTATAATGGAATAATGCCTTGCTCCAGCATCAGTTGTCGCTTTCTCTTATAGCACCATGGAAAATATTGTCATCAATATGGTCACACACCGCTGCATCATTACTGAGTCGTAAATATTTTTATTGATTGTCAATTGATTTTAAAGGAGTCACTCGCAGGATTGCAATTATTAAGAGACCAGCTAAAATGCCAACATCATTCAGTATTATGATTAAAATACCAACATAAGTACAGGATTTAAATACTAGTTTAGATTCAGGATGTTAAGATACCAACATAAGTACGGGATAAAAATACCAATTCAGATACAGGATATTATTAATATACCAACATAAGTACAGGATTTAAATACCAATTCAGATACAGGATATTATGGTACCAACATAAGTACAGGATTTAAATACCAATTTAGGTACAGGATATTAAGATACCAACATAAGTACAGGATTTAAATACCAATTCAGATACAGGATATTATGGTACCAACATAAGTACAGGATTTAAATACCAATTTAGGTACAGGATATTATGGTACCAACATAAGTACAGGATTTAAATACCAATTTAGGTACAGGATATTAAGATACCAACATAAGTACAGGATTTAAATACCAATTCAGATACAGGATATTATGGTATCAACATAAGTACAGGATTTAAATACCAATTTAGGTACAGGATATTAAGATACCAAAATTAGAACAGGATTTAAATACTAATTCAGATACAGGATATTAAGATACCAACATAAGTACAGGATTCAAATACCAATTTTGATACAGGATATTAAGATACCAACATAAGTACAGGATTTAAATACCAATTTAGATACAGGATATTAAGATACCAACATAAATACGGGATTTAAATACCAATTTAGATACAGGATATTATTAATATACCAGCATTAGTACAGGATTTAAATACCAATTTAGATACAGGATATTAAGATACCAACATAAGTACAGGATTTAAATACCAATTTAGATACAGGATATTATTAATATACCAGCATTAGTACAGGATATTACCATTATTGAGTTGTAGGATTTAGATTCAAACATAAAGTATTTAGCCACATGTTCAGGATTAGAATACCAACATAAGAACAGGATATTAAAATATCTAAATTACCTTTCTGGATATAGCCGTATTAAGTTGGTGGAACGAACAAGAATAAAAGATATAACCATATTCAGTTCAGGAATAAAAATACCAGTATGAATACAGGGTATAACGGTTACCATTATTTCAGGAAATAGAATACCAACATAAATACAGGATACAACCCTATTCAGTTCAGGAATTAAAATACTTACATGATACAGGATATAACCATACCCAGTTCAGGAATAAAGAGGGGGGGGCTTAGTTTTTCAGAAGTGTCAGGTTTTAAATGTTTGACTTTTAGAGAATTTTGGGTTTTGGCTGTTAAGATTTTCAGTGTTGGATGTTGAGATATATCGTGAAAATTTTAGATATTGTCATAGTTAACCAATTACACAACAAATATGCCTTTTTATGCCTTTGATTTATTCCTACATTGAACAAAATAGTTCTACTTTATACAGTCTTGAACATATACCATAGGAAATATTCTCGTTTCTCTTGTAGATAATAGCTTAAAGCAGGCTGAAAGTAAAGCAGAATGCGCCTGCTTTAAGTGGTCACCTATCTTCAATACTAGAAACACGCTATGGAGTAATGGGTTAACCCATTCAACCCTAGGGACGAGTATGCTCTTCCTTTACAAGAGTACACTGGTGTTCTATGCAAACACTGTAGACCCTGTAGGAGCCCTTAAACATAAGGGTCTACACTGCTTGTAATTGTTCAATATTTGTAAAACAATCCCCTAAAACACCAAAATTTGACCAAACGAAAGATGCATGAGTATTAAAGTGATTTCTGGGTTCCTAGTTTGAGCTGAGCAGACAATATTACTGGCCCATCAAGTGTAAAGAAAGTATGTAGAATGTGACACCCAGCAATGATATGGGGATACAATGTTTTCATAGGATTTAATGGATATTAATTATTGAATTATTATAAGGGATTTACTGACATGTTAAAATGACACTCAGTAAATATAGATATTGATGTGGATTTGACTACAGTGAAACCTAGTATAAATGCGGGCTCCAGTAAAGAGGGGCTAAACTGAACAAATCTGACCTTTTCTCGCTCATTTCAGCATCAAAGAGACGATTCTAATAGGTAGTAACACCATGGGGTTTTATGCAGAAATAAAGATTTTAGATTCTACCCCATTACCTGTTTCTAGTTTTGAAGAATTTAGATGACCACTTAAAGCAGGTTGATAGTTAAGGAAAATGTGCCTTAAGGCACATTCTGCTTTACTTTCAGCCTGCTTTAAGCTATCATCTGCTAGGATATAAAACTGAAACTGAACTGATATACAAAAAAATTATATGTTACATATTCATGATTGTATAGATAGGAACAATTTTCTTTATTGGTGGAAGAAATTGAATGCACTGAAAGGAGCTTCTATGGGGTAAAGGGTTCAGCTACCATTCTGTTAGAATATAGAAAATATTTCTTATGAAATGATTTTGTGACTGTATAGATTGGAACTATTTTCTTCAACAGAGGAATAAATAACAGGTGTAAAAGGGTAATGGGTTACTCAAGTTTGACTGTAATAATATCCTTCCAGGACAATTTTGTCACATATTTCTCTATGATGTCTGATACTATTTACTGTGTATAATCTCTGTATTTGGATGTATTGGAGATTATCGGGCTGCACGTGTTCACAAGGACTGAACCACATTTTGTATATCATTTACCATTATTTATTCATCTTGAAATACTGATTGCCTTGGCTGTAAATCAATATTGCCATCCAACCGTTTTATTTCAAATGACCTAATTATTTATACAGATTTTAAACTATTTTATGCATTTGTAGAACAGCCATGTTCATAAGTACATACAAGTGCATTCTTTAAGACAGTTGGCAGCTTAATCCTTTCCCCAATGGAGGCGCCTTTTAGCACATTCAGATTTTTCCTCTGCTGAAGAAAATAGTTCCAATTTATACAGTCATGAATATGTATCTTAAGGAATAATTTCATTATTCTAGCTTAAAGCAGGGTGAAAGTAAAGCAGAATGTACCTTAAGGCGCATTCTGCTTTACTTTCAACCTGCTTTCTGTAAAAAGTGGAAATATTTTTTTCACAGGAGGAATTAATTAGGGGCATAAGAATGTGTATCTTAAAGCATATTCTGAATTACTTTCAACCTGGTTTAAGGGGTCATCTGTCTTCAAAACTAAAACGAGCTATAGGGTAAAGGGTTAATTTTCCTTATAGATAGTCAATATAGGGAATGTTTCTGAATCCTAATGCTTAACCCATTACCAAATAAATACACCTTTTTACGTCTTTAACTTATTCTTCACATCAAAAACATAGTTCTAATGTATATAGTCATTCATATGCACACGAATTAATAAGCACCGGATCTGAAACCACCTATAAACCCATGCATTTCCCCAATAATGGTGTCATTCATTCGCCGATCGATACCTGTCCGCCGACTCGCGGTTAATCGATCGATAAACACGTCTAAAGCGCGCGCGTTCGCCTGGGACGGCTACCTATTGTTAATTAAAAGTCCGTTAAAACTTTAATTGTCCTCCGATTTCCAAAATATAGGGCTCATATGAGAGCTAAGATATTCAGCTTTTATTTGTGAAAATAATAGCGTTCTATATTGAGCGAGTAATTGTTAAAGAGTATAAACCTAATGAACCAGCAGGCATTTGACTGCAGATTCTCGCACAAGAAAGGGTTACCTACCGTTATAAAAAAGCCTATAGACAAATCATTTTTCGTCCGATTTTTACAGTCAATGTCTTAAAAAAAAGCAGAAATCTGTATCTTTAAACTGTATAAACACCATGAATTCATATTATAAAAAAATAGAGCAGTCGCGAGTTATATATGAGCCTAAGCAAATAATGCAGACCGGACACGATTATTGCAGTAGAAAGAGGATGGACAGTTTTCTCGTAACAAAGAACTGATGAAATAATTTTTCTTCAGTTTTGACACGTATGAATAATTAATTATCACACTAGAAAATAAAATAGTTTCTATAATTTAGCAGATGGAAGCTAAAGCAGGCTAAAAGTAAAGCAGAATGTTCAGAGTAAGCATCTAACAACACAGGGTTCCAGATAAGGGGGTGTAATGTAATCTAATCCAACATTTTTAAGCTAATGCTGCAAAAAATCCTATGGCGTTACTACTCATTAGAACCGTCTCTTCGAGACAAATCTGAGTAGTGACACCAAAGGGTTTGGTGCAGAAATGAAGATTTTAGTTTTTGATAATATGTTTTCTCAGCATTTTGTGAATGCATGTTTCCTTTAACCCATTACATTTTTTTTTTTTTTAAATTGGTTATTCCTTACAGCAGATTGAAAGTAAAGCAGAATGCTCCTTAAGGCATATTCTGCTTTACTTTCAGTCTGTTTTAAGCTACCATCTGCTAGGTGTAGAAAATATTTCTTGTGAGACATAAAGCGGCCTGTCAATTAAAAAGTATCAATGACTGAAAAGCTTATGCATTTTCTGAGCTTGTAGTCTTCAGTCGCTTGTTAGAGTCTAAGTCTAAAGTGATTACACTTAGACCAGTGTTTTATGATGGTGGTTGACTGATTGCATAATCTTACATCATGGGAGGGTGACTTCCTGTCTTAGCCCCCAAAACCATATGTCCCCTTCCCTTAGAGGAGATTTCCAATAAACAATATCTCCTGTCACCACTAATTGGACAGATAAAGGGATTAAAATGCCTGCTAGCCTTTAGAAGATGTATACAACTAGACGTTTGAACTGGTCTTCAGTAGATATAAGTATGAGGGCCTTTCCTCCCTCAAATGGACAATTCTCGTTTTGAATTTAGTCAAGTCCATTTTGACTTTTTGGGATAGGATATTGTCATAACAAGCAAACCTTTTTCAGTGAAAATAATACAAAATCTGATGATTTTGAATGAATTTGAGACAACACATAACAGATTTAAAAATGTCTGCAATGCTCGAAAATTGAAAAAAAAGTACTACATTCAAAACATGAAAAAGATAAGAAATATCCATTCAATCCTCACCAAAATTTTAAAAAAAATGCATCAACATGTTCTTATTACAAAAAAACCATTCTGAAGTAAATATTACAAATAGGTTTCAGTTCTATAAAATGGGCGCTACCACACCCTACATATTAAAGAATTCTTTACAACACATGAAAAATCATCGTTTTCACGCGTTAAACTCACCAAGAAAGACACAACCAATCCTCACCAAATTTCAAAAACAAAAGCATCAGTATCTTTTGAAGTATTTGTATTAATTTCAATAAAAATGGACAACAAGAAATACCTTTCTATAAAATGGGGCGGCAGCCGCATTATGTATACAAATAGAAATCCGCCATTTTTGTTCCGCTCGATGCAAACGACGGTTTTCTGACCATATAATTTCCTTCTTATTTAACCGGTGAAAACAGCGCGTATACTTATATAAACGACACAGATGAAAAAGGGGATACTTACCGAATCTGATAGCATAAATATTTTAAATATTTAATGCCTTAAAACACGTCTATTTAATTAAAATTTGCAGAAATAGCGCTTCAGTCTCGTTTTTCGTTGGCGCGCTGATCGGCAGCTGTCCGGTCTGCGTTATTTGCTTAGGCTCATATATAACTCGCGACTGCTCTGGTTTAAAATAATATGAATTCATGGTTTTGAAACAGTTTAAAGATACAGATTTCTGCTTTTATTTAAGATATTGACTGTAAAAATCGGATGAAAAATAATTTGTCTATAGGCTTTTTTATAACGGTAGGTAACCCTTTCTTGTTCGAGAATCTGCGGTCAAATGCGTGCTGGTTCATTAGTTTTATACTCTTTAACCTGTCGTTAACAATTACTCGCTCAATATAGAACGTTATTATTTTCACAAATAAAAGCTGAATATCTTAGCTCTCATTTGAGCCCTATATTTTGGAAATCGGAGGAAAATTAAAGTTTTAACGGAATTTTAATTAACTATAGGTAGCCGTCCCAGGCGAACGCGCGCGCTTTAGACGTGTTCATCGATCGATTAACCGCGAGTCGGCGGACAGGTATCGATCGGCGAATGAACGACACCATTATTGGGGAAATATGTGGTTTCAGATCCGGTGCTTATTAATTCGTGATATGCATTAAAAGAAATATTTTTTTTATCCTAGCAGATGGTAGTTTAAAGCAGGTTGAAAGTAAAGCAGAATGTGCCTTAAGGCACATTCTGCTTTATTTTCAACCTGCTTTAAGTAATCCCCTATTTTCAAAACTAGAAACAGACTATAGGATAGTGGGTCAAAGTAAAGCTTTCTGCTTTACTTTCAGTCTGCATTAATGAACCATCAATCTTTAACACTGAAAATAACTTGTGAGGGTAAGGATAAAAAACACAGAAAAACACCAAAAAACAATACTAGCAATAATTAACAAATATATCATAAAAAATATAGGAGTGCATTTATTTCTCACCCACATACATTAATTGGCATATGTGATTAACCGGGTCATAACACATTAAGTGGGAAGATCTACAAACAATTAGGCTATATATAGATTGTCTAATTAATTAGATCAATTAGGCGTACAATTAGTGATAATTACAGTGCATGGATAGTGCCTGTCACCTCTGTATAGCCAGTTTATAATGTTTTCATATGCACAGTGTTCATGTTGATTGGATGGTGTACTTGTTTGTTTGTTTGTAGAAACTTGGATACATTTTGGAACATTGTGCAGTGTTTTAAGCCTTACTATGCATGAATAAAATTAAATACATCATTTGCAAACAGTGTAGATAAGTTTGGAACATGTGCAAGCTCTACTACATGTGGACTCAAATATAAATTATTAATTTTACAAACAGTGAAGACCCCGTTCAGTAATGCTAGCACGATTCATGGAATTTGTCAATCATTTTCTGTCGTTTATTTCGCTTAAACGCAAAAAAAAAATTCATTTCATTTCTTAAAAAAAGTCCTAAATAGTCAAAAATGGATTAGACTATATCGGAGAGTGGAATTTCTATTTCAAGTCTCAGTGGCAAATTATTTTAAACATTGAGATCTGTTTCATGTTGGTACAGATTTACAAACAGGTCATTTCACCTGACATAAAGACAATATTTGTCTTTCTATCACTTCAGAAGGACAATGAAACTAAACGGCTAGTTCTGCAAATATTGGCTTAACCCTTATACGCTCACTAAATGATATGATATCTATTTCAAAACTGTTGTCTGTTAGAATTCAAGAATTAAGTATTCACTTTGAAAAGTTCTACATGACAGACTGTTTCTGATCATAATGCCAAGTTATTGGGTATGTAAATTCAGAATACCCAAACTGTTGACAGAACTATTAGAGTAGAAGGTCACTTGTTTCACCATATTCAAAGGGTTTAAACTCTTTGCATACCGGTAATTTTTTTGTCTGCAAAATTTGTCGTCTGCTGCTGCTCTAAAAATTCAATTTTCAAAATGTTCTTTTCAAAACAGCCAGTCAGAGTGTCAAACGGTTTGGATCCTGATGAGACGCCGCATAATGCGGCGTCTCATCAGGATCCAAACTGTTTGCAAAGGTTGATATGATTCCGCTGCTAGCTTGCTAAGAATTAAGTGCCGTTATAGAACTTGGTGCATTCTTGTAAATGTTGACCTTAGCCCTTTTCATGCAGTAGTGTATGTTGATAATTTGTACAAACAGTTTGAATTGAGACGCCTGAAGAAATCAAAATCTCATCCAGATTCAACCCATTACTCCATAGCCTGGTTTTAGTTTTGAAGACAAGTTACTATTTAAGGCATGTTTAAATGCCTCCCCCATTCAGATTTTACCGTTCATCTCTAGCATCAACACCACCTACTCAAATACTTAATTAGACCTTGACCTTGACCTAATTTGGACTTCCAAATTGGCTATTTCTTTGTTAACTAGATCTTATGGTTTTGTCTAGCATCAGCACAACTTAATACAATACTTAGATACTAGTTGTTGCCTTAGACTACTACCAAACCATCCATAGTATCCAACCTTGACCTAATTTTGGACCCAGAAAAGATTCAGAATATATTGTCAAGGATGGTGACTTTGGGCATATTAGCCTTTTTTTTAACACAGTTTTGTTTATACATGTAAATTATTTCAAAATAATTCTGATCAGATGCCAAATTACTCGGCATCTGATCTGGCTCCAAAATATTTTCTGATATTGTCAAATTTGATTTGGTTTGATAAGGGTCAACATTATAAATGTGTCAATTAGATTCCATAAATTTTTCCTTTAATTCCTGAGTGTAAACATTTGTCGTCAGTGTTTTGTTTAGTCAAGTCATAAATTAACATCGAGTATGTTAATTGTGCCAGTCTTATCATAAATAATGTTGACCAAGTTAACCATTACCTGCTATGGGGGAAACCCCACAGAAGCGACTTTTAGCTTATTTCAAATTGTTTATTTATACAATCTTTACAATATTTAATGTATTCCTTGCTCTCAGAGTTTATACCCTCATGAACAATTACCATTACAAATATTTTATATAGCCTAGCAGATTTAGGCCGAAAGTAAAGCAGAATGTGTCTTAAGGCACATTCTGCTTTACTTTCAACCTGCTTTAAGTGGTCACCTGTCTTCAAAACTATAAACAGGCTATGAGGTAAAGGGTTAAGAAACAGAAAAATAGAATGAGCAAAAATTGTTGAAACTGTATAGAGCATCCACTCCAAAGACGATTTATATTATCAATCTTAAAGAAAAGTATTGATCAGTGGAATGCAGGGTAAAAGTAAAACAGAAAGCTCCTATAGGAGCTTTCTATTTACTTTTATCCTGCAGTAACCTTTGTCCAGCATTAAGCAGTCACCTGTAATCTTGAAGCTCCTATAGGAGCTTTCTATTTACTTTTATCCTGCAGTAACCTTTGTCCAGCATTAAGCAGTCACCTGTAATCTTGAAGCTCCTATAGGAGCTTTCTATTTACTTTTATCCTGCAGTAACCTTTGTCCAGCATTAAGCAGTCACCTGTAATCTTGAAGCTCCTATAGGAGCTTTCTATTTACTTTTATCCTGCAGTAACCTTTGTCCAGCATTAAGCAGTCACCTGTAATCTTGAAGCTCCTATAGGAGCTTTCTATTTACTTTTATCCTGCAGTAACCTTTGTCCAGCATTAAGCAGTCACCTGTAATCTTGAAGCTCCTATAGGAGCTTTCTATTTACTTTTATCCTGCAGTAACCTTTGTCCAGCATTAAGCAGTCACCTGTAATCTTGAAGCTCCTATAGGAGCTTTCTATTTACTTTTATCCTGCAGTAACCTTTGTCCAGCATTAAGCAGTCACCTGTAATCTTGAAGCTCCTATAGGAGCTTTCTGTTTTACTTTTATCCTGCAGTAACCTTTGTCCAGCATTAAGCAGTCACCTGTAATCTTGAAGCTCCTATAGGAGCTTTCTGTTTTACTTTTATCCTGCATTAACCTTTGTCCAGCATTAAGCAGTCACCTGTAATCTTGAAGCTCCTATAGGAACTTTCTGTTTTACTTTTATCCTGCAGTAACCTTTGTCCAGCATTAAGCAGTCACCTGTAATCTTGAAGCTCCTATAGGAGCTTTCTGTTTTACTTTTATCCTGCATTAACCTTTGTCCAGCATTAAGCAGTCACCTGTAATCTTGAAGCTCCTATAGGAACTTTCTGTTTTACTTTTATCCTGCAGTAACCTTTGTCCAGCATTAAGCAGTCACCTGTAATCTTGAAGCTCCTATAGGAGCTTTCTGTTTTACTTTTATCCTGCATTAACCTTTGTCCAGCATTAAGCAGTCACCTGTAATCTTGAAGCTCCTATAGAAACTTTCTGTTTTACTTTTATCCTGCATTAACCTTTGTCCAGCATTAAGCAGTCACCTGTAATCTTGAAGCTCCTATAGGAGCTTTCTGTTTTACTTTTATCCTGCATTAACCTTTGTCCAGCATTAAGCAGTCACCTGTAATCTTGAAGCTCCTATAGGAACTTTCTGTTTTACTTTTATCCTGCAGTAACCTTTGTCCAGCATTAAGCAGTCACCTGTAATCTTGAAGCTCCTATAGGAGCTTTCTGTTTTACTTTTATCCTGCATTAACCTTTGTCCAGCATTAAGCAGTCACCTGTAATCTTGAAGCTCCTATAGGAACTTTCTGTTTTACTTTTATCCTGCAGTAACCTTTGTCCAGCATTAAGCAGTCACCTGTAATCTTGAAGCTCCTATAGGAGCTTTCTGTTTTACTTTTATCCTGCATTAACCTTTGTCCAGCATTAAGCAGTCACCTGTAATCTTGAAGCTCCTATAGAAACTTTCTGTTTTACTTTTATCCTGCATTAACCTTTGTCCAGCATTAAGCAGTCACCTGTAATCTTGAAGCTCCTATAGGAGCTTTCTGTTTTACTTTAATCCTGCAGTAACCTTTGTCCAGCATTAAGCAGTCACCTGTAATCTTGAAGCTCCTATAGGAGCTTTCTGTTTTACTTTTATCCTTCAGTAACCTTTGTCCAGCATTAAGCAGTCACCTGTAATCTTGCTTCTTTACAAAATAAATGACTAACACAAGTTTGCTTATACACAATTTATGCTTTAACCATTACTCCAGAAATATGCCTTTAATTTATTCCTCCTGACTGAGGAAAATAGTTCCACTTTATACAGTCATGAATATGCACCATACACAAAAAATTTCTATATCCTAGCAGATAGTATCGTAAAGAAATATTATAATGAGTGTCAAACCGCTTTGATCCTCCTCAGACTTAGCATTATGAGGCATCTGATCAAGATCCAAACATTTTTCGAAAACAGGTAACTATTGAACTCAGAGTAAAGCAGTGGAAAGGTTGATAAAAAGATGACAGGCTTTTTTCTGGTGCATCCACGGGTCCGGTAAACAGACCCATTCCCAATGAGAAATTGTAAAACTAATTCCCAATTTAAAAAAAAATCCAAATAAATTTTTGATACAAGTTGTTCCTAATAGTTAAAAACATAACAAAACAAATGTGTAAAACTAGCTATCAGATCTTTTTCTATAATTTAGCATAAATACGTGAAATTTATTCCAAAAAGTCTTCCCAAATTGTTTGTTATTTCGCACAAAAAATTCCCAAATGAAATCAGACTGCATGCAGTTTTCCCAAAATGGCTAGAAAAATGCCAGGATGAAACAAAAATCTTTTTGTTCATATAAGACTTCTCTGAGTGAACTCTTATCTATAGACCTATGATTGGTGTCCAGTTTTGGCAGTTAAACTTAAAGGTCTCCCCAGACTTATCATGTGTCGGCTCCCAGCCCAGTTTGATTTATCTAAGGGTCATATGTGTCCTTAATTGGAAACCTCAGATAGCTAATCAGTATATTGGTTCTAGTCCAGTTTGCTTGTACTTGGGGACGAAATAAAGTCTCATGATAAAGCTGTTTATGACACAGTAAAACTTCTATGGCTAATGGTTGTTTGTTGGTCTTGTCAGGGCTCCAGATAAGAGGGAGTAAACTTAACAAATCCAACTTTTATCAAATCCTATGATGTGACTACTCATTAGAATCGTCTCTTCCATACGATTTTAATGAGCAGTACTGACACCATAAGGTTTCATGCAAAAATGAAGATTTTAGTTTTTGAAATACTCCCCTTATCTGGAGCCCTAAGACACAGTAAAACTTCTATGGCAATGTTTGTTAGTCTTGCGATAGTGGATAGAATGGTTAACCGTTACTCTTCACTTTCTGATTTGGTATTGGACTTAGAGAGGTGTTTCCCAGTGTTAAAATCACATAGCTTATTGCGGGGATATGTGGACCTATTGAGGATTATTTCATGTGATTTTAATGGCCTAGATCTATATTAACTTTTTTGAAGGCTGAATAATATTATCATCTGCAACAATTTGTTGTCTGCTTCTGTTCCAATATTTACTTTCAAAGTTGTGTCAGAGTGACAAATAGTTCGAATCTAGGTGATATATGCTGAATATAAATCGGCATCTCATCTGGATCTCAACTGTTTGCAAAGGTAGCCAATTTGTTAGCATACAAGGGACTAACACATTCAACCCTATATAGTGACAAGTATACTCATCATTAATTAATAAACTGTGTACCTGTGAAGAATGAATTATGTCCTGTGCAGACAGTGTAGGAGCCCTCTGATCAGGGTCTGCACTGTTTGTCATTTTGCAATATATTGTAAAATCAGCCTTAAATAGTAAAAAATGGACTAGACTTAAATGACAATTGGAATCCTCCATTTAAAGTTTAGGGGGTGAATAAAATAATTCTTACCATGCAAACGGCGATAATGCCCCACAGTGATTACCTTTGCAAACATTTTGGATCTAGATGAGATGCCGCTTTACCGTGGCATCTCATCAGGATCCAAACTGTTTGACACCCTGACACTGTTTTGAAAAGAAATTTAGAAAACTCAATTTTTAGAACAGTTGCAGACAACAATTTTTGCAGACGAAAATTTTTTACCCAGCATGCAAATAGTTAAAGATGTTCTTTCTGCAGTGTATTATGGGATATGGATGAGGAATTTCCTCTTTGTGGAGACGATATGGATTTTCTTTAGTGCAACATGTAGAGTTTACCTATATTGTGTAGAGGCAGTGGGCTCGCTGCTGTGAAATCTTTAAATGAATGAAGATGAATACGCATGTAGTAAACCCATTACCCCATAAATACACCTTTTTACACCTTTAATGTATTCCACCATTGAAAAAAATACAGTTTCAATTTATACAGTCATAAATATGTTTGATAAAAATTATTTTCTATGCTTGAGTAAATGTTAGCTTAAAGCAGGCTGAAAGTAAAGTAGAATGCGCCTTAATGGTTACATGTCATCAAAACTAGAAACTGGCTATGGAGTAAAGGGTTAAAACACATAGTCTTACATAGATTTAACTGTTTAATGCAGAACTAGTAGAGCTCTTTGCATGACTTTTATCCTTCATTAAGTGGTCACCGGTACATTTTCTACGAATGGCAGCTGAAAGTGGTCAACTCTTAGTAGAGCGGGTCAGCCATGTTGTCTTGGCCGTTGCAAATAGTTCTGATTCTGATCAGATGCTGAGATCATATCTGAATACACTAAGGATCAAGAAATATTTAATTTCAAAGTCAAAGCAAACTGCATTTATAAATGACAACTTTTAATCAGTAATAACTCTTTGCATGCTGGGTAATTTTCTTCGTCTGCAACACTTGTCTTCTGCTACTGTTCTAAAAATAGATTTTCAAATTTTCTTTTCAAAATGATTTTTCTAAGTTCAAAATTTCAAACAGTTAAGATCCTGATGAGACGCCGCGTAACGCGGCGTCTCATCAGGATCTTAACTGTTTGCGAAAGGTTATCATATTGGGTTCACAGCTAGCATGCTAAGAGTTAAATGGGTTAGTACGTACTGTGACATAAAGAAACCTCTTCTCTATAGAGTTATGTATGGGAATATAGACTTTGACAATGAGAGAGCGAGAGTGACTGAAAGAAATATTCAATACTTATTGGTGCTTTACTAAAGAATTAAGTAAAAACTGACAAGGAAAGATGTCATCAGTAACTGAGGTTAAATTTGAAATTAAGCCAAAAGTGGGGAAGACGTTAACAAAGTCACCTTCAAGTTTGACAAGACCTAAAACAGCATCTCTGAACGGAGGTCAACAGACAGGAGGTCAAACTGAGAAACTAAAGAATAGTGCTTCGGTGGAGAGTAAAACAAAAGTAACAAATGAAGCGGTTAAAGGTGTATCTGAAACAGTGAGAACTGAGAAACTGGTGAAAACTACTTCAAAAGAAAGCAAAACAAAAGTAACAAATGAAGCAGTTAAAGGTGTATCTGAAACAGTGAGAACTGAGAAACTGGTGAAAACTACTTCAAATGAAAGCAAAACAAAAGTAACAAATGAAGCAGTGAAAGCTTTAATTGAGAAGGTTAAAGCTGAGAAACTGTTGAAAAATAAAGCTGAGGAAAGCAAAGCAAAAGCTACAAATGAAGCGGTTAAAGTTGTACCTGAAACAGTAAAGACAGTGAAATTGGTAAAAGGTACAACTGGGGAAAGTAAATCAAAAACCACAAATGAAGCCATTAAAGGTGAATATGAAAAGGAAGACACAGCTAAAAAGAAGTTAAATTCTTTACAAATTGACAAAGCTAAAGGCGGTAACAAAGAAATAACTATAAGTGTTGCCAAAAATAACAGTGAACCAGGTAGTGGTTCTACAAAGGTAAAAGCGAGTAGTTCCTCACCTGATGGTTTAGGAAGACCCACATTGAAGAATAAGAATGATGTGAAAAGTGAGAGTCAAACAATGACAGTTACAAGCAATACACCCGAGGTACAAACTGTGGTTAAAGAGAAGAAAATCAGTAACATTGAAAGAGAGAAAATGATGAATCTAGACTTCAAACAGCAGCTAGTAGAGGGGGTACTTGCCCGGGAGAAGAAAGCACTGCTCTCAATGGAGCAAGAAAAGAAAATGGACTTTGAGAGTGAAACGGCGTCCATGATAAGTGAGCAGCCTACACCTGTACATTCCAACCTGGAACTTGACAAGGTACAGGAGAAAGAGGCTGAGTTTGAAGCTGGAAATATGATTGATGAACTACAGAAATTTCTGAAGAAACGCTTTGGCCCTATCTTAAATAACACTGCCAGTTTGGAATCTGATAGCACTAATAAGGTTGAAAAGTCAGTAGATCTGTCAACTGAAAAGGCTGATGCTGCAGTGAACAGTTCTGTTGAAGTAGCAACAGTACCTGATGTTCCTAGAACTGGACCTAAGCCACCCATACCCGGCGCTGTACCGATCCTACCTCACCCAATATTTTTCAAAACTTCAATTAAAAAAGACCCTGGTTCAAAGTTACATGATGATTTAGTGAAAGAGTTGAGAACTGTGATGCAAAAGAGAGAGACTGGTAATGGTGAAAAGGGTGATAAAGAGAAGTCAGAAACAGGTGAACATGTTAGAGATGAGACTAAAATTCCTAAGAGGAGAATAAGTGCTAAAGGTAACAAAGTGCTGGGCAATAAAGCATTACTGGCTAATTTAGAAAGTCAGCTAAACAGAACATTACATAAACATAAAGTGTTTAACAGACAAAGGTTAAAAGTACTAGGCCTAGAGACAGTCGAAATAGGTCAGGAGGCTGGAGACAAATCAGAAAAAGAGAATCAGACAGAGGAATCTAAAGATTCTGTAGTAAAACCAGCTGATGTTACTAAGGATTCACAGGTATCAGAGACTGTTGGAGACGCTGAACTCATGCACAAAGCCCAACTATCACCAGTTCATCTTGATATTAAAGCTAAAACTGAAGCAAGTACTGTAAATACTAGTGCCATAAAGAGTAAGCCAGGTGCCTTGACAATACAGCCTGGAGTAGCTAATAGTGTTGACTCAGATGATAGTGAGTTACATGTTTCTCCTAGTGAGATAGATAAACTGTTTGTGTATGCCTTTGAGCATGCCGAGGGATGGAGTGAGGGGGTGGTGTGTAGTGTGGAACAAAGAAAGTCCACACAAGACTCATCAGGAAAACCAAGGAACTATCTCACCTGTATTAATATTGTAGCTGAGAAATCAGTGGAAGAAGGAGATGAAGGTAATCAAACATTCTCAACCCATTGCTCCAGAAATACACCCTTTCCATGTAACAAATACTGATGATGCATGTTTACGCTTTACATTTATTCCCCCACTGAAGAAAATTATAAGTTCCAATTTATACAGTCATGAATATACATCATAGGAAATATTTTCTATATCCTAGCAGATGGTATCTTAAAGCAGGCTGGAAGTGAAATAGAATGTAGAAACCCATTTTATGTGGGATACACTATTATAGGCAAACAGTTTTAATCTCAGATCGGATTGAGGCCCCATATTGTGGGGCCTGATCTGAGATCAAAACTGTTTGCAATTAGTTTAGTATTCAATCAGAAACCGCTAAAATCTTTTGCAAACATTTGAGTTATACCTGCTGCAGATGACATTTTAGAATGGCCGCCAAATATTACCCAGCATACAATGGGTTAAGAGGTCACCTGGCTCCAAAACTAGAGATAGGCTATTGGATATAGGGTTCCTACTGAATACATGTACATTATGTATTTGTGACGGAAATGGACGGTTTGTAAACTGTTTCTTGGTCACTCGGTTTGCACGTTACATATTCATATATAAAATTCCATCCGCTATGAATAGTTTTCATCTGAACTCTTACATTGACTAATGAAATGAGACAAATTTTAGTCAGGAAAGACAGCAGACTCATATCCGACATTCTACAAGAAACCAATGCTGACCCTGGTCAGGAGCTGTCTGATCTGAGTCTACACTGTTTTCAAAAAGCAGTATGTGAAAGAGCTTTCTGCTTTACCGTCTTCTTTTTTTAACCAGTCGCCTGCCTTTATATACCTTTACTGGAGGCTATGGACGGAAGTGTTCACTCATTAAACCTTAAAGCTATGAGTACACTTGTCCTTTAACAAACATTGTACATGTGAGGAGTACACTTGTCCTATGCTTACATTGTAGACCCAGATAAAAATGCTTTTAAACTCCTAAAGGAGCCCACTGGTCAGGGTCTAAACTGTTTGTCATTTTGAAAATACATTTTAAAAACTACTCTTTATAGTCGAAAATTGGCTAGACTTTATTAGAAACTAGAATTCCCCATAAACCCTTTCCTCCTTAAAACCTCTAATGGACACTTCTAGCTTCCAATTTAGTCTAGTCCATTTTTGACTTTTTACGGTTGATTTTTGACAAGATATGTCTAAATGACAAATATTGTAGACCCTGATCAGAGGGCTCCTTCTCTGATCAGGGTTTACACTGTTAGCATAGGACAGGTGTACTCCTTACAGGTACGCTGTTTACAAATGATGCATATATGCTTGACTAGGGTTCAAAGAGTTAAAGGTATCAGGGATGTATGAGTTAATAGAGAGATGTTTTGTTTATGATTTCAGGCTGCCCGTTTGTACAGGAGATAGAGGATGGAGGTTTACCGACGGCCAGTGGAGGAGGACTGTTCATGGCAGAGGAGGACAGACCCGCCCACTTCAATGTCGATGTGGGTCGTAGGAAGGGAGACCTCAGGGTATCAGTTAGTGGTAAGTCTCAAAATATAATCAAGCCTTATACACCATTTAAAAATAAAATTAAAAAAGGTTACCCTGTGTAACGGCTGAAATTACGGTGCTCCCTCTCTACACCAACACCCAATGGGAGTCGCATATTGTGCGTATTGTTCAGAGGGAGTTGTTATAGAGAGTGAAAACTAAGATGGGGCTTACATTTGCAGACAGCTTGAATCCAGATCTAAGCATTCTTCACAGTGTACTTGTAAAGAGAACACTAAGTCTTGTTCTATGCAAACAGTGTAGACCCTGGAGATTATTATTTAAGCCACTTTATACTGAAATCACACATGTTTGACCAAATAACCCTTTTTATGTATGACATGCTAAATGAGTGTAATACATAGAGGATCTAACATGAGTGCTCATTAATTATCATTTTTAATAAAAGAGTTGACTAAAACATTATGACGCGAGCCTTGGCGAGCGTTATATTTGTTTTAGTCAACGAGTTTATTAAGAATGATAAATAATGAGCACGAATGTTAGATCCTATTTATCACATAAACATTTTAAAACCCTTTTAAGTGAACTGAATCCGTAGTTTTTTGTCTCTCCGCCATATGTATTTTCCGCCAAAACTTGACATTGTTTACAGTAACGCCATGGCAAATGACGTCATTTGGCGCCCAGCGCCATGCAGCACTCATAGACGAACAGGTAGGGCCGGAGCCCAAATATTGATATTTCACTATAGTTTATTGAATGGCTTTATAACACTCCCAGAGTCGGTTTTTAGCTCACCTGAGCCTTCGGCTCAGGATGAGCTATTGTGATACCATTCCGTCCGTCGTCCGTCATCCGTTCACATTTTCAAACAACATCTCCACAGAAACCACTGAACCGATTTCAACCAAACTTTGTCAGAAGCATCAGTGACAAGGGGGAACGAAATTTTGTTCAAATATTTTGGCTAGAGTTATTCCCCTTGCTATGGGACCAGATTTTCTAACATGACCCTATAGACAACTTTTAATGCATAAGAAAATCTTAAACAATCTTCTCAGAAACCAAAAGGCCCAGACCTTTGATATTAGGTATGTATCATTACCTAATGATCTTCTACCAAGATTGTTCAAAGTTTGACCCTGGGGCCAAAAATGGCCCCGCCCTGGGCTTATCAGTTTTACTTAGGAAAACCTTTAAAAATCTTCTCCTCAGAAACTGTATGGCCTAGATCATTAATATTTGACATGTAGCTTTGCCATATGGTCCTCTTCCAAGATTGTTCAAATTATAACACCTGGGTCAAAATTGGCCCCACCCCTGGGCTTATCAGTTTTACATAGACTTATATAGGAAAACCTTTAAAAAACTTCTTCTCTTAAACTGTATGGCCTAGATCTTTAATATTTGACATATAGCTTTGCCTTGTGGTCCTCTACCAAGATTGTTCAAATTATGACCCCCGGGCCAAAAATTGCCACGCCCTCGGGCCAATTAGTTTTTCATAGGAAAACCTTTAAAAATCTTCTTCTCTGAAACCGTAAGGCCAAGATCATTTATATTTGACATGTAGCTTTGCCCTATGGTACTCTACCAAGATTGTTCAAATTATGAACCGTTGATCAAAAATGGCCCGCCCCTGGGCTTATCAGTTTTACATAGACTTATATAGGAAAAACTTTAAAAATCTTCTACTCTGAAATTGTAATGCCCAGATTCTTAATATTTGACATATAGCTTTGCCTTGTGGTTCTCTACCAAGTGTGTTCAAATTATGACCCCCGGGCCAAAATTGGCCCCAGCCAGGGGCTTATCAGTTTTTAGCTCACCTGAGCCAAATGCTCAAGGTGAGCTATTTGGATGGCCCTGTGTCCGGCGTCGTGCGTCGTCCGGCGTCGTTAACAATTGCTTCAAATGACATCTCCTCCTATACCGCTTGACAGAATTCAACCAAACTTTACAGAAATGTTCCTTGGGTCAAGCTCTTTCAAATTTGTTAAAAGAATTAAAAACAATGCAGAACTCCAAAGTGAAAAAATAAGGAAATCTTAAAAAATCTTCTAGTGAAAAACTGGATGGGCCAGAGCTTACATATTTGGCACATAGCATCAGCTACTGGGCCTCTATCAAGTTTGTTCAAATTATGCCCCTGGGGTCAAAATTGGCCCCACCCCAGGGGTCACAGATTTACAAAGAGTTATATAGTGAAATTTTCAAACTTCTTCTTCTCTGAAACTAATGTGGCCAGAGCATTGATATTTGGCATGGTGACATTTCTAGATGTTCTATACCAAAATTGTTCAAATGGTTCTGGTCAGTTGCATAACTAGGTCACAGGAGCTAAAAATAGATTTTTTTCATTGAAAACTTAAAAAATCTTCTTGTCTGAAACTACAAGGGCCAGAGCTTAGATATTTGGCACATATCATCGCCTACAGGTCCTCTATCAAGTTTGTTCAAATTATGCACCTGGGGTCAAAATTGGCCCGCCCCTGGGGTCACAGTTTTACATAGAGTTATATATAGAAAATTTCAAACGTCTTCTTCTCTGACACTAATATGGCCAGAGCTTTTATATTCGGTATGGTGACACTTTTAAATATACTTTACATAATTTGTTCAAATTGTTCCGGTCTGTTGCATATCTAGGTCAGTCCTGGACCTAAATTATTATCTACATTTTTTCAGCTATTTTCTCAGGTGAGCGAAATATGCCCCATGGGGCTCTTGTTATAGGAAAACCTTTAAAAATCTTCTTCTCTTAAACCGTAAGGCCCAGATCATTAATATCTGACATGTAGCTTCGCATTGTGGTCCTCTACGAAGATCAAATTATGGCACCTGGGTCATAGCTATATCAAAATGTTGTCTTGCCCAGTCAGATTCTATGGTACAGTGTCCTCAGGTGAGCGAAATGTGACCCTCTGGGTCTCTTGTATGTGATAAATTACACTTATTTTAATGCTATTTTAAGGGCCTTACATTATACCATGAGGGTATGTGTGTAATATATATATAACGCTAATGTCAATATTTTTTTCAGGGCCTAACTCTATTGCCAAGTGCAGTGTAGACCCCCAGTCTGATGGCTCCTACACTGTCACATACATTCCTGTCGAGACCGGTATCTTTGACATCAATGTGATATGGAACGGCAACGACGTACCAGGTAGGGCAGGGGAGAGAACAAATCTTTTACGAAATTCTATGATTCTATTGGTAATACAGTATAACCTCTGTCGATCGACACCTCTCTTGACCGGAAACCTCTGTTATCCGACCCTGCTGTTTGGTCCCGGCAGTTTCCCTATATATTTTATGTAACCTAACTCTCTCTTGATCGGATCCTCTGTTAACCGTTATCCGACATACCTTGACGGACCAAAAAAGGCAAATTAGAGGTTTTTCACACCCCGTTATCCGACGGTATGCTGACCTTTGATCATTGACCGACTATACACGCGCAGGTGATAATGACACATATTGCTCGGATGGCCGTGTAAGACAAAATGTATGTTTCAACAATGAGTGAATAATGTGAGGGTTGATAAGATAACTTCAGCCAACACGTGTAAGCAACCCATTCAGGGTCGCAGTGCCGAAAAGACCAACTCATCCATCCTCTCCAACAATAGCTAACCATTATTTCGTGATCAAATTGGACAGGTATCTGCCAATCGTCCTCACCGTAAAGTTGTCAACATTAGAAGTACGAAATATATATCTAATGCGCCCTCCGCAAAGGTCGAGTCAATAGTAATAATCACAGGCATAAAAATGTATGCTCAAGTTATATTGGGAGAAAATAAAAACATTCTCGCGTTTTGAAGTTTTTGTTAATTTCCCGCTAGTTCGACATAACGAGAGAAGATTGTACTTGTATAAAAATGTAAATACGAATGTGCCAGTGTTTTAGTCGATCCCTTAATATCTATATTGTGCGTGTTAACTTCTGATTGTACACTGATTATACACGTTTATGCCTACTGTAGAAAGAACGATGGAAAAACCATGTAGATCCGGAGCTGGGGACTCCTATTTTAAACTGGAAGAACCTGACAAGGATATGCTGCAGTCATGCAAGCATATTTAATAAGTCAATCGGCATCTAGAAATTCGCCTCACAGAGACAATCTTTGGGTGTGTAAACTTGTGAACTTAGGCCGAATTCCGTTAACCGACAACCTCTCTTAACCGACTTACAAACATGGAACCATGGGGTGTCGGATAACGGAGGTTATACTGTATAAAGAACAATCATGTTTAGAAGATAGATCACAAAATCTCACCAGGGTCTCAAGAGATAAAAAATTATAATTCTATGATAACATTCAATCTTCTATTTAACCCTGTATTAAGTATTTAAGATAGGTAACCACTTAAAGCAGGTGATAAGTAAAGCAGGATGTGTCTTAAGGCACATTCTGCTTTACTACAAGCCTGCTTCAAGCTATCATCTGTTAGAATATAGAATTTTTTTCTAATGATACAATTTATTACTCATCAGTGTATAAAATGGAACTACTTTCTTCAGTGGAAGATAAAAAATTAAAAGCGTAAAATGGCGCATTTATGGGGTAAAGGGTTAAAACAAAAAATATAGGTACCATAGTCTATAGAACAGTAGGCAGCTTAACCCTTTTACCCTAAGCTTGCTTTCAATGAAGACAGAGGAGTGAATAACCCATTACCCCATAAGTATGCCTTTTTTAGCTCACCTGGCACGAAGTGCCAAGGTGAGCTTTTAGGATCGCTGGATGTCCGTCGTCCGTCGTCTGTCTGTCCGTCCGTCCACAATTGGTTGTGAACACTCTAGCCGCTACAAATTTCATCCGATCTTCATGAAACTTGATGACAATGTTTGTCTTGATAAAATCTAGGCCAAGTTCGAATGTAGGTCATGTCTGGTCAAAAACTAGGTCACTAGGTCAAATCATAGAAAAACCTTGTGAACACTCTAGAGGCTACAAATCTCATTGGATCTTAATGAAACTTGGTCAGAATGTTTGCCTCATTGATATCTAGGTCAAGTTCGAATGTGGGTCATGTCCGGTCAAAAACTAGGTCACTAGGTCAAATCATAGAAAAACCTTGTGAACACTCTAGAGGCTACAAATCGCATTGGATCTTGATGAAACTTTATCAGAATGTTTGTTTCATTGATATCTAGGTCAAGTTTGAATATGGGTCATGTCCGGTCAAAAACTAGGTCACTAGGTCAAATCATAGAAAAACCCTGTGAACACTCTTGAGGCTACAAATCTCATTGGATCTTGATGAAACTTGGTCAGAATGTTTGTCCCATTGATATCTAGGTCAAGTTCGAATGTGGGTCATGTCCGGTCTAAAACTAGGTCACTAGGTCAAATCATAGAAAAACCTTGTTAACACTCTAGAGGCTTCAAATCTCATTGGATCTTGGTGAAATTTGGTCAGAATGTTTGTAGCATTGATATCTAGGTCGAGTTTGAATATGGGTCATGTCCAGTCAAAAACTAGGTCACTAGGTCAAATCATTGGAAAATCTTGTTTACACTCTAGAGGTTAATTGTGGATATACATGTCCAGTCATAATCTAGGTCACTATAGGTCAAGTTTGCCAATGTGTACCAGGTGAGTGATTTAGGGCCATAGTGGCCCTTGTTTATTTTATTGATTCACTGCAGAAATACTCCCTTTTAATACAGTCATGATTATGCACCACAAGAAATATTTTCTATAGCCTAGCAGAATGGTAGCTTAAATCAAGGTGAAGATAAATCAGAATGCGCCTTTAGGCACATTCTGCTTTACTTTCGACCAGCTTAATGTGGTCATCTGTCTTCAAAATCAGAAAAGGGCTATTGGGCAATGGGTTTAAGCAGACTGAGAGTAAAGCTGAAAGCTCCTTAAGAATCTGTTTGCATTACTTTAATCCTGCATTGTCTGCTCTTCAATCTGCTTCATAGGTTACGTAACACCAATTTGACAGTATATTATTTATGTTACAGGGAGTCCATACCACCCAAAGGTGTTGGATGCCAGGAAGGTGAAGGTCATTGGTGGTTGGCAACATTTCATGGATGCCAGCGAGAGAGTGAGTCTCATGGTAGGAGAGAAGAAATACCTACCTTTCGATGTGTCAGAAGCTGGACCTGGTGAGTTCTCTCCCTTTGTGAAGTGTTGACATTCATGTTTTTTATGCTCTCCTGAATTGGAACAAGGGGTTCACTGTATAAGTCACAGGGCCATGTCGGTGACATGTGTTTTTATGCCCCCGGCATCGACAGATGCGGGAGCATATAGTAATCGTCCTGTCCGTCAGTCCGTCCGTCCGTCCGTCCTTCCGTCCGTCCGTCCGTCCGTCCGTAACCAGGTTAAGTAGATTTTACCGTTTCGTCTAGCACCAACACCACTTACTCCAATGCTTGGATACTTATACAGTTGTTGCCTTGGACCATTCCCTATCCACCAATATCACCCAACCTTGATTTTGACCTTGACCTTGACCTAATTTGGACTTAGAATATTTTGAATGGGCTATTTCTTGGTTAACTAGATTTTACCGTTTCGTCTAGCATCAACACTACTTACTACAATGCTTCAATACTCATACAGTTATTGCCTTGGACCATTACCAACCCACCAGTAATACCCAAGCTCAGTTTGACCTTGACCTTGACCTAATTTGGACTTAAAAAAGATTCAGAATATATTGTCAAGGATGCCACCGGGGGCATAAGCGTTTATTGAACGCGCAGTCTTGTTTATACCTCCAAATCTATAGATGCGGAGATGTATCAGAATTGCATATTCAGTTATTGCATTGGACCATTCCAATTCCACCAATCATTATCACCCAACCATAATTTGATCTTTACATTGACCTAATTCAGATTTTAGAATAAATTAAATTGGCTATTTCTGGGTTAACAGTAAATTTTACTGTTTCAACTAGCATCAACACTACCTTCTACAATACTTTGATACTTATACAGTTGTTCCCTTTGACCATAATCAATCCATCCATATCACCCAACCTTAACTTTGACCTTGACTGACCTTGATTTAATTTGGACATGGAATATTGACAATGTTCCTTGGTAGAATATGGTTGGAAACAGTTTGGACCATTACAAATTCACACACATCACCTAAACTCAATTTGACCTTGACCTGATTTGGACTTTAAAAGATTCAGAAAATAATTATTGTCAAGGATACCACCTGGGCATAAGGGTTTAAAGATGTCTTGTTGTTATTCTCAGGTACTTTGAGGGCTGAAGTGAAGGGACCATCTCACTCAGTGGACGCTGACATCGACAACCACATTGCAGGACGTTCTACAGTCGAGTTCATACCTGTTGAAGAAGGTACAGTGATGCTCACTTATAACGAAATCCAGGGGACCTTGCAAATAATTATCCAAATTTCATCTTATCCATATATAACGAAATTTCTTTGTGAATAGTTTGCATATGACGAAATTTTTATTCACCATACTTTAAATACAAAACTGATTACCGGTAGGAAGAAAGAAATGTAGAAAAGCATAGAAATTAAATCTTAAATATTTGTTTTTTTAATTGTTCCAAATAGAAATAAATGATTACAAAATATGATTGGCTTTGACATAAGAAATTCCATTTCTCTTCTTGAAAGTTTCGCCATAGGGCTTAATGAAGAAATAAAGATTTCAGTTTTTGAAAATTATACTCCCCGTATCTAGAGCTATGAAAAGTTCTCTCTTTTCTCAGGTAACCACTATATTCACCTGTTTTGGTCGGACATTCCGCTGGTGAGTTCTCCATTCCTCGGCTACGCAGTGAAACACCAGGCTGATCCCAGTAAGCTCATCCTGACCGGTAAAGGACTGAAGGAGGCTGTAGTAAGAGAGGAGGCGGAGTTTATGATTGATGGTTCACAAGCTGGACAAGGTACAGTCATTGTTTAAGTCAAACTAACTGTATTTCTACAGTATCATTTCAATATTTTAACTCATTCAACTCTGGGAGTTTTAACCCATTTTCCCATAAATACACCCTTTTACCCCTTTAATTAATTTCTCTTCTAAAGAAAATAGTTCCAATTTATACTGTCATGAATTTAAATCATGAGAAATATTTTCTATATTGTAGTAGATAATAGCTTAAAGCAGGCTAAAAGTAATGCAGAATGCACCTTAAGGCACATTCTGCTTTACTTTCATCCTGCTTAAGTAGTCACATATCTTCAAAACTAGAAAGAGGCTATGGGGTAATGGGATAATGGACAATTCAAGTTTCAAATTATTGCAGAAGTTCAGTGGTTCGACCCAGTAACCAATTTGTGCCTAAAACAGTGTATAAAGGGCTTCTTGGGTCTTCCTCCACCTTCACCTTAAGGAGCCCTCTGATCAGGGTCTACACTGTTGTATGGAACAAGTGTAATCTTTACAAGAACACTGTAAATGAACAGTATACTCGTCGCTAGGGTTGAATGTGTTAACTATTCATCAATCTCAGCTTACCATGTTCATCTATCATCTGAGTTATTACAATGGATGATAAAATAAGGAAAAACATCCTCATGTAATAGCGTAGTCTAGGGTCAGACAAATCCTATAAGAAAACAATGCTGACCCTAATCTTTCAGTTGTCTAATCTGGACCAAAAATCCAAAATGTAGATTATTTGCAAGAAAAGAGTTTATTTTGAACAATTAATTTGTAGGTCAACCTGAGGTAGTGTTGAGTGGAGTCAGGGCAGAGGTCAATGTCAAGGTCACGCCTATTGGCAATGGCAAATTCCGTTGCTGTTACATTCCCATGGTTCCCGGGGCCTACTTGTTACATATCACATGGAATGGGCGCCAGCTTCGAGGTTCTCCATACAAAGTGAATGTGATTGGCGCTTTCTACCCCAACAAGGTGGTTGTGTCGGGCGATGGACTGAGGGGTGGTATCTTTGGCCGAGAAATGGACATCAGGATTGACACAAGGAAAGCTGGCCCAGGTACAAGGTTCTTCCTGATTAGGCCCCAAGGTTATAAGAGTTTGAGTTTGAGTTTAAGTCGTTCTCAGGCATTTGATTGGTCAGATTTGAGCCTAGGCTCAAATCAGACCAATCAAATGCTTGAGAATGATCTAAACTAAAACTTTTTATAACCTTCAAGCCAGGCCCTATGCTTATAAAGCTTTTGAGATCAGTCTGAGATGATTGCTACCAAAAGCATGAGAAAGATCTCAGACTCAACTCAAAATGCTTTATAAGCATGGACCCTGATGTTGCATTCCTAATACATTTGGGTCCAAGGTTATAAAGAGTTCTTCTTCTAAGACATGATTCGTTTTAACGTCTCGTCCGATATTTTGTTAAGACTAAACCATAGCAGGGGAACGTTTATAGAGAGTGTTTAGCTTAAGCACAAATCTGACCAGTATCAAATGCTTGAGAATTATCTCAAAATCAACTCAAACTCTATATAACCAGAAAAACCCAGGCCGTATGCTTAAAGGCATTTTAGATCAGTCTGAGATTGTTTTCAAGCTTTTGATGGGTCAGATTTGACAAACCAAACAGCAGTTGCATAGCCATTGCACAATCTTGTTTGGGAAGCAGCATAAACATGTAAAATACTGCACTGTACAGACCCCAAGGGTATAAAGAGTTTGAATTGTGTAGGAGCATTTGATTTGACTTTTGCTCTGTCGAAATCTGGCCAATCAAATGCTAGAGAATGATCTCAGACTCAACTCAAACTCTTGAAAACCTTTGATTAAGATTTGCCACAGCCTACCACCAGAGAACTTTACTGTGACAGTAAACAATGTACATGTACAAGCATATACTTTGCAGCCTGTAGCCAGTTAGCCACAAACTTTTCAAACTCTGATTGCATGGGAAATTGTAGGTCAATTAATGGTATGAAGTCTATGGCAAAATTAATGTGAACTATACATAACATTTATTTGGAAAGTTTCTTTAGGAGCTTTCAGTATTATTATGTACCCGCTTGACTTAGTCGGGGACATATTGCTTTTGGTTTGTCTGTGCATGAATCTGTCTGTTTGTCAACAACTTTAACCTTGACCATTACTTTATAACTACATGTGATAGAGACTTCGTATTTGGCATGTGTACTCACTCAAACAACTCTCAAGTCCAACAAAATTGGGTCTTGTCCAACAAAGGTCAAGGTCATTTAGAGGTCAAATAGACTGAATTTAACATTAGCCATTACTTATATTGACTTCATATTTTGCATGCATGTTTATTCAACTCAAGAAGCCTCTGTGCTCAGTACAAGTAGGATTATATCACACAAATGTCAAGGTCATTTAGAGGTCATGGTTATGTCAGGGTGTAAACACATCTTGTTTTCATTCTGCATTAAGCAGTACTATGCTTTAACCCCATAGCCTGTTTCTAGTTTTTAATACATGTGACCTCTTAAAACAGGTTGAAAGTAAAGCAGAATGCGCCTTAAGGCGCATTCTGCTTTACTTTCAGCCTGTTTTAAGCTATCATCTACTAGGATATAGAAAACATTTATTATCATACTAATTCTTCACTGTATAAATTGGAAATGATTTCTTCAGTGGAGGAATAAATAAGAGGCGTGAAAATGCGTATTTTTTGGGTAATGGGTTACAAGATCCTTATAATTATTCCTTACAGGTTGTCCTCTTTCTGTATCCTAGTATTAAATTACATACAGCCGTATATATTTATGCTGTTGTCCATTTAGGTGAGCTGACGGCGTACTGTGTGGGACCCCACCAGGTGGCGTTCTGTGAGCTGGTGGACAATAGGGACGGCACGTTCAGACTGGGCTGTAAGGCCCAGGAGCCAGGCAGACATGTACTACAGGTGAAATATGGCGGAGAACATGTGCAAGGTAAAGTAATATTCTCTGACTTAACCCCAGACAATATAGTTTGGTTTCAGTATTTGAATTCAGATACAGTCCAAACTCGTTAATCCAAACTCGCTTAAACCGAAATTCTCGTTAAACCAAATTTTTCTCCCGGTCCCGATTTTTCCCCTTCTTATTTTATATAAATCAACTCCGCTTTATCCAAATTTCGTGTATCCGAATTTTCCGTTTATCTGAAGTATTAATCTGGTCCCTTTGAAAAGACTAACCCTCAAATTGACATGCTTAATCCGAAGTGCAATTTTCACACCTCGATCGGGTGTCAGACTGGTCATAATAACCTGAGACCATACCCTCGCCAAACACTCGCGAAAACTAATTACACCGCCTAAAGACTGTACACAATGTTTGCAGTATTGGCCAATTAAACACATTTGTATCCAATAGTAACTGTAGAGATCTTTAAAAACACAAGCGGAATGTGTTGACATACGTTGCTCAAATGTTTGTAACCATATTCTTCTTTGCGATATTTGCGAGATCGCTACTTCACTTTGAACGTTGTGTGTACATGTACGTATGTAAATCGTTTACAAATGCGAAAAAAGTATTATCGCCGTTTTTCGAAGTTTCAAGCTTTTGTTACGATTTAATATTTATGACATAAATGTATTAGATAAATTATAATGTATATCAAGATTTGTGTTATCAAAACCGTTGTCGTAAAACGTGCCGCTTTGTTTATGTATGCATTGTGTAATGTCTTTATGAATACACATATGGGTACCGACGCGTATACATGTCCGTAAGTAGCAGAGAGTAAACAGAGGTTTGTGTTTAGTTGGTTTCATTCACTGGATTATGGGATTAAACAAAGTTATCAAATTTAAAGCACATCATTATTATTGCACAAGTATTAAACCAAAACAAAAAAATTAACTTTTCCTACGTATCTGCATTAACTGAAAAGAAATATTACGGGAAGGACACCCTATCAAAAAACGATGAGCGGAGATGACAAAGTTGAAACAAGATGACTGTAATCGATCCAATCGCTTAATTCGTACTCCCGTTAATCCCAATTATTTTTCTTGATCCCATGAAATTCGGATTAACGAGTGTGGACTGTAGATGCTTAAATCAAAACAGATTCCATAGGATTATTCTGCATTAGAGTACTCTACTTTCAGTCTGTTTTAAGGAACCATCTGCTAAGCTATAGAAAATTATGATTCATACCAGTAGTCATGACTGTAAGTTGGACTATTTTCTTCAGTAGAGTGAAATAAATAGAAGGCATATCTGTTGAGTAGTAGTCATAAACACATTGAACTCTTAGTGAGGCATCTAATGTGGCCTTAACAATGTTCCTTTGAAGAGTACAACTGCCATATGTTAACAGTGTAGAACCCGATCAGAAGACTCCTACTTGATCACTCTTTTCAGGATTGGCACTGTTTATACAGTGTTTGATATACAGTGCTCCCTCCCTAAGATTCCCTCCTTAAAACGACGTTTACCGCAGTTCCCACAACAATTATGTTGAACGCTTTTACTGCTGCAATATCCTCTGCTGAAAATTGCTGTCTGTTGTTTCTTCTAAAGTTACATAATGGACATTTTTAGTGAATCCAGATCAGACGCGGTGTTACGTGGCATCTAATCTGGATTCAAGCTGTTTGCAAATATAGCAAATTCCCCTCCCTATATGATTCCCTCCAAACAGCGTACACAATGTTTGTCTGCCATTGGATGTTGTTGTAGAGAGGGAGCACTGTATAGTAATAATTCAGCTTTAATAATTCACTTTTACATGACAACTAGTCACTTTGAGTTATTTATAAGCTCATGATGCATATCTAGTGATCAAATATTTTCTGTTTACAGGCAGTCCATTCGTTTTCAAGGTCACATCTCAGCCAGATGCCAGTAAGGTGAGAGTTACGGGCCCTGGTGTGGAGCATGGTATCCTAGCAACATTTATCAGCCGGTTCTCTGTACAGACTACAGGGGCTGGTGCTGGTCAACTGACTGTCAGAATCAGAGGACCTAAAGGTTAGTGCACATACATCTTGTTCACCTAGAAACTATGAAACTAAGTCAAGTCCATTTTTATGCCCGCAGCAAAGAATGCTTTCATACTTATACAGCTGTTCCCCGAGACCATTCCCTATCCTCCCATATCTCCCAACCTCAATTTGACCTTGACCTCTATTTTAAATGGTCCATTTCCTGGTTAACTAGATTTTACTGTTTCGTCTGATATCAACATGCACCTCTTACTAGAATACTGGATACTTATTCAGTTGTTACCTAGGACCATATTCCAAGTACACCCATATCACCCAACTTTGAAATGATTTTGACCTTAACCTAATGTGGACTTAGAAATTATTCTGAATAATCAATATATTGACAAGGATGCCACTGGCAGCATAAGCGTTTATTGAACAGTTTTGTTAAGCTCACCCGTTCATAGAACAGAAGAGCCTCACCTCTGCTATACACTCGGCTTTAGTCAGGGCTCCAGATAAGAGAGAGTAAACTGAACAAATCCAACATTTTCTCACTCATTCAGTACCAAATCCTATGGTGTTACTACTCATTAGAATCGTCTCAAAGAGGCGATTCTAATGAGTAGTAACACCATAGGGATTAATGCAGAAATAAAAAATTTGAATTTTGTAATACTCCCCTGATCTGGAACCCTGCTTTAGTGTGATGTAGGGCATGAGCATGGGTTAATTGAACCAAAGTTAGAGTTTTAAAGCTTAATAGTTGTGCTGGTATGGTGAAATATTGTATGAACCTTTATTAGGGGCACCCATGAATGCTTTCTGTAAAAAAAAATTTACGCCTTTACTCCATAGCCTGTTTGCTGGTTTTGAATGTAGGTGACCACTTCAAGCAGGTCGGAAGTAAAGCAGAATGGGTCTTAACTCTTTGAACCCTAGTCATGCATATATGCGTAATTTACAGTGTACCTATGAGGAGTACGTTTGTCCTATGCAAACATTGTAGACCTTGATCAGAGGGCTCCTTAAGGAGCCCTCTGATCAGGGTCTATACTGTTTGTCATTTTGAAATATATTGTAAAAGTCAATCCTAAAAAGTCAAAAATGCATTAGACGAAATTGAAAACTAAAATTGTCCATTTGAGGTTTCAGGGAAGAAATGGTTAAGGCGCATTCTGCTTTACTTTCAGCCTGTAATAAGTATCTATGAAATAATGGATTAATCAGAGTTAGTATAAATAGCATTGGTGATATGCATAATTTACTGATCTTGTACAAGTTACTATGCTCCCTCTCTACAATGACATCAAATGGGAGACAAAAAATGTGTGGGTTGTTCAGAGGGAATCATTATAGGGAGGGAAATTGGTTTACATTTGCAAACAGCTTGGATCCAGATCAGATGCAGACTGATCTGGATTCAAGCTGTTTGTCACTCTTTAAGTTTGTTTCTGTCAAAATATTCAATAAAAAATTATGTAAATTTAAGAAAAACAGCAAACAACTTTCAGCAGATGATATTACAGCAGTAAAAGAGTTGGACATAATGGTTTTGTTTAGGGAACTGTGGCAAGGGTCATTGTTGGGAGGGAGTCATTGTTTGGAGGGCCATTGTAGGGAGGGAACACTGTACAAGCTATTTATTGTACTTGTTTGATCTTGTATAGATTGATTTTATTGACCTGGCAGGGCGGAGTTTCGATACGGACCTTTGCATTTCAACTTTAGGGCTGGCAGCACACTCTTTTATTATCAGAATTTACTGTTGTCGTCTGCCGGTTTTTCTTCAACATTATATTTTAATGGACATTTTGACAGAAGGAAGATAATGAACAATGACAAACAGCTTGAATCCAGATCAGACGCGGCGTTACGTGGCGTCTGATCTGGATTCAAGCTGTTTGCAAATGTTAACCAAGTCTTTATTTCTCTCCCTCCAACAATTCCCTACAAACAACACACACACTCTTTGTCTTCCATTGGGTGTTATTGTAGAGAGGGAGCACTGTATATACCAACTGCAGGTGGATATTGGCGCATGCATAAATTGTGTTTCTTCAAATTAAAAGTATCGGACAATAACAATATAGTCTGTAACTATACCTATCAACCCTAATATCAAAAGTAAATTAGTTTATCTTTGCCAAAGTTTAGCTCTGCCTTGCCAGTTGAATAAAATCGGCCTATAGAAGCTATTTATTGTGTTTGTTTGTTAATTTCAGGTGGCTTCCAAGTTGAGATGTACAGAGAGAGTCAGCGAGAGAGAACCATTCTATGTCGCTATGACCCTACCGAGTGTGGCTTGTACATCATCAGTGTGAGATGGTCTGGTAACGATGTGCCTGGTTCCCCATTCCATGTACACATCTGTGACACATCTGATGAACTAGAGCAAGTGCTCAATGATGTCTCCTACTCACTGGGTACCAGTCATAGTCACTCACAGGGCGGTTCCCTGAGTTTCCCGAGCGGTACCCTACAGCATCAAGGTGGCACACTGACTACTCATCATGTTGGTCCCCAGCCTGTGCCTGGTAGAATGGTTTACAGTCAGTGGAGGGAACAAATCTAGACTGGTTACAAGACATTTCTAGATATAAGCAAATAAAGACATTAATTAACAGTTCTAAGTCAAATTAGACTGGTTATAAAGATATAATATACATCAGTTTAAAGTCTGTGTTGCAGTATTGTCAAAGAACAAAGGATAAAATCAGTTTGTAAAATATAAGACTGGTCTCCTTGAGGCTAATGGATGAAAGAGATTAGTTTATAGTTGAAACAATAATATATAGTTTGGTAGTTAAGGTACTGATATGCATCAACTCTTTATTCTGGAAAGTACCGATCGACCAGCAAGTTATCACTGAGGTCAAATGCAAGGTATCTCCACAGCTGAAAGTATCAAAAGAACTCTCCCGTATTTTAAGAATGACCAATTTACATTGACAAAGAGGTGTGTTTCCTTTAAATTATTTATATTATGCCAAACAGGGCAGATTCTGTTTTCATTTTACTTTATGCAGCCAACTGCCTTTAAAATGACAGGATTGGTCATAGTGGCAGGATTTTACTGTACTTTATCAAATATGAAAGCTACCTTATGAACAGATATGAACTATGAAGATTGCTTTATCAAGTGAAGGGATATTTGAAATATGAAGGCTGTCTTATTATGAACAGATATAATGTATGAAATATGAAGGCTACCTTATGAACAGATATGATTTATGAAATATGAAGGCTACCTTATGAACAGATATGATTTACGAAATATGAAGGCTACCATATGAACAGATACTTGTATAATGTATAAAATATGAAGGCTACCTTATGATCAGATATATTGTATAAAATATGAAGGCTACCATATGATGAACAGATGTAATGTATAAAATATGAAGGCTACCATATTACGAACATAGATTCAATTGCCAAATTTCATATTTACTACATGTACTTGATATCATCTATTTTTAAATTGATATATTTATATACTGTGTAGCAGCTTTGTAGCTTGAAACTGTTACTGCTTACTAGGTAGACTTGGTTTTTTCACACAAAGATGCAAGTTTCTACCTCCCGGTACTTATTTAATCAGACATGCATCATAGCTGTGTAGGCAATGATGCTTAAGACAGGTAACTACTTAAAGCATGATTAAAGTAAAGCAAAAAGCTCCTGGAAGAGCTTTCTGTTTCATTTTCATTCTGCTTTATACTGCCACCAGTCTTTCACACCATTTATGATTATTTCAAATGGTTGCAAGCACATGACTTTCAGCATACATTAAACTTAATCTGAATTGTATTCTTCTTCTGTTTGTTTAGATTGTCTAGATCATGTTCTAACCTCTTGAATACTTTATGAATCTCTCATCTGTAGTTTATCATAGGATTTCATTTAGTCTCCAGTGATTCCTAGATTATTATTACTAAATCAAATTAAAACTTCACTGTATCACAGTTCTGGATTCAAGTCCAGGCAATAGTTTACCTACTATCATGTGTAATGAGTATTGAGTAAACAGTGTTAACCCTTTACCCAATAGAAGCGCCTTTTAGCGAATATGATTTATTCCTCCACTGAAGAAAATAGTTCCCATTTAATCAGTCATGAATATATATTAAAGAAAATATTTAGTTATATTCTAGCACAATATAGCTTAAAGCAGGCTGAAAGTAAAGCAGAATGTGCTTTACTTTCAACCTGCTTTAAGAAGTCGCCTATCTTCAATACTAGAAATGCACTATCAGGTAAAGGGTTAAAACAGTTTTTGTTTTCTTCACTTACAAGACACTTAGAAAGCCTGATCACAATACTCCATTGCTGATGCTGTCAAATTTTGGATTAATTGTCTACTCAATAGAAAGTTGTTGTTTAATCTTAACCCATTACCCCATAAATATGCCTTTCAGTTATCCTTCCACTGCAACAAATAGTTCCCAATTTATACAGACATCAATAAGCAGTAGGGATTATTTTCTTCAGTGTAGGAATAAATTAAAAAGCGTAAAAATGTGTATCTATGGGATAATGGGTTAAGTTGCCATCCATAATTTTATGAATGGTCCTTCAAGTTCCTTGGGGGGTTTGTTTGTTAAAAATGCAATTGTTTCTGGCCGAGTATTATGGATTGTTTGTTTATAAGATAATTATATTATATATATGTAAGGGCTCCAGATAACAGGGAGTCAACTGAACAAATTCAACATTTTCTCACCAATTTTTGCACTAAACCCTATGGTGTTACTACTCATTAGAATCGTCTCTTCAAGACGATTCTAATGAATAGTGACACCATAGGGTTTAAAGCAGAAATGAAGATTTTAGTTTTTGAAATACTCCCCCTATCTGGAGCCCTGTATGTTACATATCATTGTCAACTACTCATGCGTTACCATGCATATGGTGTGTTGTATAAAGATTCATGGTTAACAGGGACACAAGCTCATAGAAATAGTCTGTATACATATCCAAACTCACTATATACCAAAGCAATATTACTAGCTAAATAAATTACAATTTTTGAAAAATGGTTTGTTTGTTTTAATTTCTTCCTACAAAAAGCTTCAAACTACTGATATTATCTTTACTCATTACCCCATAGCCGATTTCTAGTTTTGAAGACGAGAACCTACTTAAAACAGTTTACAGCTTAAGCAGAATGCGCCTTAAGGCATATCTGCTTTACTTTCAGCTTGCTTTAAGCTACCATCTGCTACAATACAGAATATATTTCTTATCATACATATTCATAGCTATAAATTGGAACTTATTTTCCCCAGTTGAGAAATAAATAAAAGACGTAAAAAGGTGTATTTATGGGGTAATGGGTTAACAAGATAATCCATCACCTGGTTTTAGTTTTGAAGCCAGGTTACCAACAGATTGAAAGGCTTGATTTCAACAGTACATTTCAAAATGTCAGGGTCTACAACTTTTGCGAAGGATGAGTGTACTTTACATATACTCATCATTAACAATTATCTGTGTACCTGTGAAGAGTACACTTGTCCTATGCAAACAGTGTATGCCCTGTTCAGAGGGCTTCTATAGGAGCCCTCTGAACAGGGCCTACACTGATTGTCATTTTGCAATATATATTAAAATCAACTTTAACCCATAAATACACCTTTAATTTATTCCTCCACTGAAGAAAACGATTACAATTTATAAAGTCATGAGTATTTATCATAAGAAATAATTTCTATACTCTAGCAGGCTGAAAGTAAAGCAGAATGGGCCTTAAGGCACATTCTGCTTTACTTTCAACCTGCTTTAAGTAGTCACCTATCTTTAATACTAGTAAGGAGTAATGGGTTAAATAGTAAAAGGACTGGATTTAATTGGAAACTTTATAACTGCAATACTTCAACAGGTCTGATATTGACACGTTCAACCCTAGCGAGGAGTATACTCATACTCATTCACAATCTGTGTACCTGTGAAGAGTACTCTTGTCTTATGCAAACAGTGAAGACCCTAATCAGAGGGCTCCTACAGGAGCCCTCTGATCAGGGTCTACGCTTATTGTCACTTTTGCAATATACATGTATTGTTAAATAGTTAAAGGACTAGATTTAATTGGAAACTGAAATTGTCAATTTAAAGTTGAATAAAAGGTGAATGAATTAGTTACAACCAATCTTCTTTTCAGAACCTTTCATATTATCACATTCAACTCTAGCGACGAGTATACTCGTCATTTACAGTGTACCTGTGAGGATTACACTTGTACCTATGGAAACTGTGTAGACCCTGATCAGGGTCTACATTGTCATTTTGTAATCTATTGTTAGATTTAACCCTAAAGAGTCAAAAATGGTCTAGACTTATTTTGAAATTGGAATTGTCCATTTAAAGTTTTAGGGGTGACTGAGTTGAACAAGTATCACCAGCAACAAATATACTACAGTCGAACTTCGATATCTCGAACTCGCTTAATTCGATTTGTCGACACATGAATATCATTGCATAGCCGTATTTCAAAGTTAAAACGTGCCTCAGTCATGTTTTAACTTTGAAATACGGGTATGTTCGCCTTACCGAGTTCGAGATATTGAAGTTCAACTGTACTAAGTTTGCTAAGCACCAAGGATATACTTCCGTGACCTTCATAGGTACCTTATCACTTTCTCACTGTATAACTTCCAACATCCTAGTTCAATTCTATCCATACTTGAGAAATTATTGCCAAAAGGTTCATTTTACAGGTTCTGTAAGCGGAAATTATGAAGTGTGAAAATGTGAAGTTTCACACAAATTTTGAAATTCATTTAATTCTACATTTAAATGTTCTACAAGAAATTTGTTGGTAAAAACTGCTTAGCTTTTCAATGTTCAATTGTACCAATTATTGAAGCATGTTCGTGAATTCAAAAACTAAATTTGTAACTTTTGCAGATTTTCTGTGAAAAAGCAATATTTTATCTTTTTTACCAATGCATATGCATGGGACATTTACATGTGTAAGTCGCATTAGAATGGACCTCTAGCTACAACTCCAGCAAATTTTATTGAAATTGAACAAAACTGGAAAGCTATTAAGTGAGAAGGTTATACCTTTGGTGAATAGCAAACTTCTAGTAGTATATTATATACTACAGTTTAGAGTTTAATCATCAGGGGTCTGTTTCATAAAACTTAGTACGACAAAAACGGTGGCAAGTCAAAACTTGAGACTACATTTGTGTCTATCTATTTCTCTATCAAATCCTATCTTGTGATGATTTTAAAGACGATTCTAAAGATATGACACAACACAGGATTAGATCGAAAAATTAAAAATAATTTGAAACTTTTATAATCTAACGACAACATTTGTCGTACAAAGTTTTATGAAACAGGCCCCAGAGCATTAAATATGTTGGACATTGTGTCACATCTGGGTCCAACTATTTTCAAAAGGTATCACATCTGTTAAAACCATTAACTGAGACGATGGGTTAAATATAGACAAAAAAACCTGGTTATATCTAGAGTCAGTTATTTATTTATTTGCAACTTAACACAGCAGTTTTAAAAGAGAATATTTCTCATTCAAGCAAACAAAATATGTATAACAATGCAATACGGTCAAACTAGTTGATAACAATAATTAACTCATTGCATCATGGGTAGTTTTTTCTTCTGCAGGAAAAATTGAAACTTAGGTAGTGTGCAAGACAGCAAATTAACCCTTAGCCCGCCAAATAAATTGTCGTCTGCTATATTTCTCATCTGCTTCAAGTTTCAAAGTTGCTCAAAATTGCTGAAAATGTTGTCCGAGTGTCAAACAGCTTGGATCCGGATGAGACGCCGAGTTACTCCAAGCTGTTTGCATATGGAGCTATAGTCGTGAGTGGCAGACTAAGGGTTGATTATTTCATTTCCTCATATTATGAGGAACTAAAATAATTAATTTGCTGTCTTGCAAACTTATGATAATTAACACATGTTCAAGAAAACATTTCCTACAACCAGACAGCTAGCTGCCTAAAGCAGGCTTAAAGTAAAGCAGAAATCTCGTACATGAAATATTTGCTTAACTGCTGCTTGCTTTAAGCAGCCACCTATGTTGAATACGGTACTGAATACAAACTAAGAATGTAAACGTTTACTATAATTGGGCAGTAAATGGGTTAAACAGTCGAACTTCTATATCTCGAACTCATTTAACTATCCGATAGTTCCACATATGAACCGCATTACATCATATACTCGGTTAAGTCGAATATACCCATATTTTAAAGTTAAAACGTGGCTTAGCCACATTTAACTTTGAAATACGGGTATGTTCGACAAAAATGACTTCGAGATATCGAAGTTCGACTGCACTTACTTAATTTTTTAACCTTTTCACTTCAAAGGCGAACAACACTGACATTTGCAAACACTTTGGATCCAAACTCATATCAATGTTTCCTAAGTCAAAGACGTACAAAATAAAAAATTTATAAATACAAGCAGACAAAAATATATGCTGACGATATGGCAGTGATTTTGTTAGACGATGGGTATTTCCATCATTGCAGTTAAAGGTTTAATTGAAATTAGAACACTGATATCCAGCAGAATGCAAACACTATGAGTATACTCATCATTAACAGTGTACCTGTGAAGAATGAACTTCTATGCAAATAGTGTATGCCCTGATCAGAGGGCTCCTGGTCAGAAAATTAACATTCATATTTATGATAAGGATCTTTAATATTCTACACTTAATTTCATCTAGTTGATTAATAATAAAGCTTATAACATGACAAAACTCAAACAAGTACATGTATATCTACATATTGCACAGACATATGCTCTTCCAACACAACCAGTGGCATTATAAGGCGCTCTAGAAAAGAGGGGCAACTCGAAAATAAAATCTTTGTGTTAACTAACTCTTTGAACCCAAACTCACACATAAATTATATGCTTCATTTTCAAACAATGTACCTGTGAGGAATACACTTGTCCTATGCAAACAGTATAGACCCTGACCTTAAGGAACCCTCTGATCAGAGTCTACACTGGTTGTCATTTTGACATATATTGTGAAAAACAACCCTAAAATGTCAAATTGAAAACTAGAATTGTCCTTTTGAGGATTCAGGGAGGAAAGGGTTAACATTAAACCATACTGTGTGACTCTTCATTAGAAATGTCACTTTCAGACAATTCTAATGGGTAGTCACATAATAGGGTTTGGTGCCGAAATAAGTGAGAAAACAATGTCCTCAGAGCTCCAGATAATGAGGGCATTTCAAAAACTAATCTTTATTTAACCCATTACCCTATGAATACACCTTTTCACAGCTTTATTTATTCCTCCACAGAGGGATATACTTCAATTTAATGGTCATAAATATGTATCATGAGAAATATTTTCTATAATCCTAGCAGATAGTGTGCTGAATAGCATATAGTAGCTTAAGCCTTAAAGCAGACTGAAAGTTAAGCAGAATAAATGTGCCTTAAAGGGACTCGCAACCGGATGGTGTACTTGTCAAAATAAAATAAAATACTCAAATAAAAGCAAATTTGTGGCATTATTTGGCTTCTGACATTAAAAAAATATGATCAGTCCAAAAAAAGTCTCAAGAATCGTCACCGAATCTTAGATTTTTAGATATTTTCCATCGTTTTTCTATACCGACTAGTAGACGGTATAGTTGTTGTTGTTGCTTCTCTACACGGGCTTAGACATTAACACGAGCCGAATTACGAAGTTGTATGCACTTTCGATAGCTACACATTGAAATACGTTAAATCGATCCGAGATAAACGGATAGTTCCGTGGTCCATTGGTCTAAGCGGTTTCCCCTATTTTGCCTTCTGTCCGCCAATGCCGGGGCCCCGGGTTCGAATCCCACCAGAGACCAATATTTTTTTTTATTGAAATACATTTTTTTTAAACAGAATTTCTTATCCTAAACTAATTCTTTACCATTTATATAAGCGTTTGACACATATTTACAAATTACTATTTTTAATGCACCATCTGGTTGCGAGTCGCTTTAAGGCACATTCTGCTTACTTTCAACCTGCTTAAAGTGATCACTTGTCTTAAAACCAAGAAACAGGCATGGGGTAATGTGTTAAGAATTAAATCCTATGGTGTCTCTTCAAGACAATTTCTAATGAATAGTAACACCATAGGATTTGGTGCTGAAATGAGTGGAGCCCAGCTACCTCTAATCAATACACAATAGCCCTACATGATAAACTGTAAAATCTGAGTTCAACTATCACTCCTTGAAGCAGGGGTATTTTTCTTGAACTGCTAAATGCAGAACAAAGTAATGCAGAAAGTTCCAATAGGAGCTACCTGCATTACTTTTCTTCTGCATTAAGCTCTCACTTGTTGGTTTTTAACTCTTTGAACCCTAGTCCCGCATATAGGCGTGCTTTTCAAACAGTGTACATGTGAATAGTACACATGTCCTATACAAACAGTGAAGACCCAGATCAGAGGGCTCCGAAAGGAGCCCTCTGATCAGGGTCTTCACTGTTTGTCACAATGCCAAACATTGACAAAAACAACCCTTTAAAGTCAGAAATGGACTAGACTTAGATGGAAACTGGAATTGTCCATTTAAAGTTTCAGGGAGGAAAGAGTTAAAATGGCCATTCACACACATTTTACTGGATATTTCCACTTATTTACAGCAAAACAAACAGAAGTCTGATCGACAGATGCTTACATATTTTCTACAAACAGAAACATATAGTTTTTTCTAGACTACTAACTCATTTTTCGTAATCTAACCAATTCATCACTTTTAGAATGACAATAAGGATAAACTTTTCATTTAGACTTGTTTTCAATTGCATTAATTATGAATATAAGCACTTGAGAATTAGTTCATTTCTAAATGCTTGTTTGTGAAACACTATGCCCCTTTATGTGCCCGAGACCTCTAAATAACCTTGACCTTTGTGGGACAGGACTTAATTTGTACTGAGCTGAACCGGCTTCTTCATATGCAAAATATGAAGATTCTACCACATGTAGGTTCGAAGTTATGGCCAATGTTAAATTCAGCTGATTTGGCCTGTCGGACACTACCCAAGTTGTACTGCACTTAAGCGCTAAAGTTGGATACACATGACAGATATGAAGCCTCCAAAGTTATGACCAAGGTCAAAGTTATGGACAAATAGACAGAGCAAAAACGATAAGTCCAGACTAAGGTGTGCAGGCGCATAAAGCGAATCAAATAGCTTTAACCCTTTCCCCCATAGAACCGTCTTTTTGCACATTTAATTTATTCCTCCACTGAAGAAAATAGTTTGGATTTATACAGTCAAGAATATGCACCATTAGAAATATTTTCTGTATTCTAGCAGATAATATCTTAAAGTAGGCTGAAAGTAAAGCAGAATGCGCCTTAAGGCGCATTCTGCTTTACTTTCAACCTGCTCTAAGTGGTCACCTGTCTTCAAAACTAGAAACAGGATATGGGGTAATGGGTTAATGTAATTGAAGAATTTCTCATATCACCACATAAATAAATACTAACTTGTTGACATTTTAAATAATGTTGAATCACCTATGATGATCTCATTTAAGGATAGCTTTAAAGTTGATGTCAATAAACATACTATTTCATTCAAATTTAAGAAAATTGGTAACTAAGATCTACAACCTTTCAATGCAAAAGGCAACTACACTGAAACTTGCAAACATTTTATATATAGTTCAGATAATTAGCAGCTCCCTTTTCTGAACTGAATCCTAATATTTGTCACCAAAACCTACCGTAATGATCCTAAGTTTTGGGACAAACAGGCCTTACCTTAGCAACAGTGAGGATCCTGATCAGACTGCTCCTCCAGTAGCAGTCTGATCGGGGTCTACATTGTTTGCAATTCAGTTTGCACTTTTTGGACAAATCATTGTGTGATAAAAGCAAATCTTAGGATAATTACAGCATTTACACAGTGTCTGAATCTTTAGAATTTTTACAGTATACTCAATACTTATAGGAAGCCACAGAAAACATTTCATACATCCTCACAGGTGGCTACTCAAAGCAGGTAAAAAATAAAGCCTGGGGGAAAGGGTTAAAGAAGATTTGTGCTTTATTTTTTCTTCTATGGGGCCCATAGAAGCGAATTTTAGCATATTTAATTTATTCCTCCGCTGAAGAAAACAGTTCCAGTTCATACCCTCATTAACAATTACCATTACAAATATTTTATATAGCCTAGCAGATTTTAGCTTAAAGCAGGCTGAAAGAAAAGCAGAATGTGCCTTGAGGCACATTCTGCTTTACTTTCAACCTGCTTTAAGTGGTCACCTGTCTTCAAAACTATAAACAGGCTTACTTTTAGCAAGCTTTAAGCAGCCACCCTTTACTTCATAGCCTGTTTCTAGTTTTGAAGACAAGTGACCACTTCAAGCAAGTTGAAAGTAAAGCAATATGTGCCTTAAGGCTCATTCTGCTTTACTCGCAGTCTGCTTTAAGCTACCATAAGCTAGAATATAGAAATTATTTCTTAAGATTTTCTCATGACTGTATAAACTTGAACTGTTTTCTTCAGTGAAGCAATAAATTAAATGCGTAAAAATGTGTATCTGTTGAGTCAAGGATTAAAAACCGCTATGAGGAGACTGTAAAAGGGATGTTTACATCTAGACATTTTTACGTAATCAGTCCTTCTTCTATGTAAAACCCACAGTAGGCTGAGTTCTATCATTTGTATCCGCTGTCTAGAAGCCGAAGGCTGAGTTGTTTGCGCTAGCGGTGTTGAAGGTTTGCGAGATACCGGCCATCTGGGTAGAACCAAGTGATGCCTGGCTACTACTGCTTCTAATGAACACTTTAATGAATTCCGATATCCCGTTGATGTGGTAAACATCGAGGAGTTGTAAAATATCCTTCTTCTTGTCCTGAAACAAACAATGCTACATGTATACCTATCACCTGAGATCCGATAAAGGGAAGAATTTCAAAAAACTAAAATCTTTATTTCTGTATTAACCCCTATGGTGTCACTACTCGAGGAGTTACACCATAGGATTTCAGAAACTGTGGTGATTTGTTCAGATAACCCACTTTATCTGTAGCCCTGACTAATACCAAGGGTGGTAAATACTGTTTACATTCTAACCATAGCTTGAACAGATTAACCAGGGCTCCAGATAAGGGGAGTATTTCAAAAACTAAATCTTTACTTCTCCTTTTAACGCTTTGGTGTCACTACTCATTAGAATCTTCTCTTCAAGAAGTAACACCACAGGATTTGGTGCTAAAATGAGTGAGAAAATGGTGGATTTCTTTTAATAGTTTACTTCCCCTTATCTGGAGCCCTGGATTAATCTATTTTTTGTTAACAGTGCATATTGACACTTTGTGAAAACAGTGTAGATCCGGATCAAGCAGCTCCTGAAGAAGCTGTATGATCATGATCTGCACTGTTTTCTTATAGGGTCTGTCTGGCACGAGTCCTTATTCTTTCTTGCAAAAGGTGTATTTTTGGAGTAATAGGTTAAACCTTTCCAACAGCTTAAAGTAGATTGAAATAAAGCATCTACCTGTCATGTGATAGAATAACTATATGCTATAGAATAAGTTATGATGGAGCTAAATTGCTCACTGGGCCAGTAGTTTACGAAAAGATATCTAAAGATTTCACTAATGTTAAACTGTCCTACCCACTGACAGCCATGTTTTTACCCAGCCAAACAATTTTAACTAATTTGGTTGAAGATCTTCCAGGGATCATATATGGCAAATCACTTTCAAATTGGACCAGTTCTTTCAGACATGACAACCTTTTAACTCATTCCTCCCTGAAACTTGAAATGAACAATTCCAGTTGCCATTTTAGTCTAGTCCATTTCTGACTTTTAAGGGTTGTTTTTGTCATTGTTTGGCATTATGACAAACAGTGAAGACCCTGATCAGAGGGCTCCTTTTGGAGCACTCTGATCTGGGTCTTCACTATTTGCACAGAACAAGTGTACTTTTCACATGTACACTGTTTGAAAAGGATGTCAATATGCGGGACAAGGGTTCAATGGGTTAAAGTTTTCACTAAAAGCAAATAAGGAACACCTACATCAACCACTGGAATTTTTTGTATCAATTTGATAAAAGTCACTAAATTATCATTTTTGTCAAAATCATAACAAAAGAAAAGAAAGGATACCTACTTTAAAGTGTGTGAAGTCTACACTTTCATCCATTTGAATCTGAAATATAAGGCAAGGAAGAACATTGTATCAATGCATAGCTTATTTGAGTCCTAGTGATGAATATATTCATTCATTCTTTACAATCAGGGTACCTGTGAAGAGTTTGCTTGTCCAATACCACCAGTGTAGACCCTGATTTTGGTCTGCACTGTTTGTCCTTTTACAATAAACTGTACAAAAAATCAAATGATTTGGGAAGAAGTTTTGGAAATGATTTCACTTATAAATTTAGACTAAATGACCAAAAACAAAAACTGTTAGCCAGTTTTCTCCACCATTTGGTTGGTCCTTTTGATGTGATTTTGACTTAACAGGAACAACCTGTAACAAAAACTTCAATATTAGGAATATTTTTAATAGAATTTATAATTATTTTGACAAAATTTCTCATTGGGAATGGGTCCTTTTACCAGACCTGTAGATGCATTAGAAGAAGGCCTGTGACATGACCTATGTAAACTTTATATATCCAAACAAGGATATGTTTGGTTGGTCTAGCAATTGCATATTTTGAGCAATAGAGCTTATTCTAAAACTTAACATTGGAACTTAATCTGCAGTATGACACCAACGGTAAAGCATAATCTTAGATTCACTTACAAGCCATTTTCACAGCATGACAAATATAACACATCGTTACAGGTAATGTAGAAATGTATATTGCAGCAGATTTAATATGACTTTGGATTGTCTTTATTTCAGATCACTATTCAACACCTATACAGTAAAACCTCTCTGTTACAACTACTAAATTGTGTTAATTATTGGATGTAAAAAGACAAGTGACTGCTTTAAGAAAAGTGAAAGTAAAACTTTCACTTTGCTTTAAGATGTCACCTGTCTTTCATACAACCAATTAGCCTTCCTTTAGTGGTCGTAATAGGGGGGTTTTATTGTATAAGATCTTACCTGTTTCACATAGATCATGGAGAAAGCTAAGAATGCAGGATGCCTGAACACAGACAGACTTTCATTCATGTTCTTACTGATCAGCTGTTTGTCAACCTCTGCTGGGTTGAAGTAGAAGATTGACTGCTTGTCTGAAAATAAAAAAAACAAGCACCTTAGAGCTGATATCCCCTGCCGCAGTGATTGTCCAGAAGAAAGTGGCAAACTTTATTGTGGGAGGAAGGGGCAAATGGTGATCACCTGTCTTTAAAGATCAACATTCAAAAGCTTTTTACAAAGTTTTATAAAATCCATTCAATTTTGTACATTTTAAAGCCTAAACAATACAAAAAATAAAGCCGTTTGTAGCATTATAAATCTAAGTATGACAGGGGCAGGTAACTCTTGATTCAAATTCAACAGTAATTAAACGCTTTCAAGAACTTATAATTGTGTGCAAGTATTATTAAAAAAAATTCAGAACTGTAGAATTTACTAGAGTGTAAACACATTTTCAACTCATCAAGGGCAGAGTATTCTTGACTAATTTGCACATTTTCGATAATAATTGAACTCATTCTATAAATAATAGCCATATATGATTTAATTTTTTTTTCAAAATCCATTCACATTTGTACACAATAGCATGTAAACAATAAAGCCATGTTGAGCATTACTAAGTACATAAAGGGCAGATAACTCTTGCCACAAAGTATCCTATTTTGACAATAATTGCTACCCTTATGTTTATATACATCATGTGTAAGTTAAATCAAAATCCATTAAAGACTGTAGTTTCTAGATGGTAAAAACTGTTAAATATGGTTTTTTTTACTCATCAAGGGCAGATAACTGTTGACTAGCTTCTCCGTTTTCAAAAATGATAACAATTATTTGAAAACTAATAGCCATACATAGTTTAAGAATTTGTTTTATCAAAATTCATGCATATTTATAGATACTAGGATGTAAACAATTTTAAAATAAAGCATTTTCTATCATTTCAAAGTACATCAAGGGCAGATAACTATTGCCACAAGTATCCTTTTTTGACAATAATTGCACACCTTCAAGAACTTTTACTTATAGACATCGTGTGCAAGTATCATTTAAATCCATTCATAATTGTAGTTGCCAGAGAGTAAAAACAGTTAAATATGGCTTTTTTTACTTATCAAGGGCAGATAACTCATGACTAATTTCTCCGTTTTCAACAATAATCAAATTCATTTGAAAACTAATAGCCATACATAAATCAAGAAAGTTTTTTCAAAAATCCATGCATATTTATAGGCTCTAGTATGTAAACAATACCAAAATAAAGCATTTTCTAGCATTTTCTAAGTACATCAAGGGCAGATAACTCTTGTCACAAGTATCCTTTTTTTACAATAATTGCACACCTGCAAGAACTTGTACTTATAGACAATGTGTGCAAGTATAAACAAAATATGTTGAATACTGTAGTTGCTAGAGTGTAAAAACTGTTAAATATGGCATTTTTAACACAAAAAGGGCAGATAACTCATAAATTCCTAAAATTTTCTGAAAAAATTTTGATTTCCCACGGTGCTCCTATGATGACAAATAAGTATACCAAGTTTAATCAAAATCTGTCTATAGGTTTCGGAGGTACAGTTGCGGACGGAAAACGTGACGGACGCACGGACGGCATTTTTAACACAAAAAGGGCAGATAACTCATAAATTCCTAAAATTTTCTGAAAAAAATTTGATTTCCCACGGTGCTCTTATGATGACAAATAAGTATACCAAGTTTAATCCAAATCTGTTAATAGGTTTCGGAGATACAGTTGCGGACGGAAAACGCACGCACGCACACACACACGCACGCACGCACGCACGCACACACGCACGCACGCACGCACGGACAGCCGGACGGACAGACCTAAAACAGTATCCCTCTGCCTTTCGGCAGGGGATAATAAAACAATTATATGTACAGCCCGGCTTCGGTAACTCAAAATGTGTAAGTACAACATATCCGTATATTAAATTACAGCCAAACTTCAGCATCTCAAACCCGCTTAAGTAAACAATATCTGTATTTTAAAGTTCAAATGAAGCTTTGCCCCATTTGAACTTTGAAATAAGGTTATGTTTGAAATAAGGTTATGTTCAACTTAAGCCAGTCTAAAATGATGAAATTCATTTGTAGAACTACAAATGAATTCGAATTAAGTAAGTTCTAGATACTTAGGTTCGGCTGTATGCCACATACATTTCCTAAATCAGAACACTTGAAAGTTAAGACCATTTTTACTTTATCTAAAACTAGAGATGTGACTGTGTCTGCAAGACATATATGAAGCCCCTAAGTTGCATGCAGATTGAAAGAAAAGAAGAAATGTTTGTATTTAATGAGTATGCCATCCCCAAAAGAAAGCATTAATGTTTATATCGTTTAACTATGTAATTACAAGTTCATCTACCACTGTCTAGCTTTACTTTTGAGTCGAGTTGTCCCTTAACATTAGTTTGACCTATTTACACTAATATTTTTTGGCCATATTTATTCACCCGTCAATATAAATCTTGCTTAACCAATTACTCCATTGGTACACCTTTTTATGCCTCTAATCTATTCCTCCACTGACGAAATTTCAACTTGATACAATCTGATATTAATAATCACCATAAGAAATATTTTTTTATATCCTAGCATATGGTAGCTTAAAGCAGGCTGAAAGTAAAGCAGAATGCTCCTTAATGAGCATTTTGCTTTACTTTCAGTCTGCTTTAAGTAATCACCTGTCTTAAATACTAAACACAAGATCTTGGGGTAAGAGGGTTAACAGATCTGGGTCAAAGGTTATAAAGAGTTTTGAGTCTGAGAAAGTTCTCAAGCATCTGATTGGTCAGATTTGAGCAAAAGCTCAAATCTGACCAATCAATGCTTGAGAATGATCTCAGACTCAACTCATGGATTTCTTGTCATACCTGATGTGGTGTAAGCCTTGAACCTCCAGAGTGTATTACAGAAGTCCAGAATTATCTGGTTACACACACTGGCGACGCCCACATCTTCCCTATGTAATGTGTCTAATTCTCTAGCCTTTTGTAGGGCCTTCAATGACGTGAAGTTCTCTTTATATCTGTAAAGAAAAGAGGTATACACATAGAAATAAACAATTTAACATGAACTCGGTCTGCCCTGTTTGCAAATGCATTTACTCTGTTCGTACACAAAAAAGTTGTTCACCAAAATGTTGGGGAAACAGACATAAAACAGAACAAACAGACAGATTTTACCATACTGTTGCTAGCGATACTTACCTACATATAACTTTACACAGTCTGGACACTGTGACTGGGTGGGGACTGATCAGCAAACGTTCAAACAGCCGTGGCTCTACCAGTACTACAAATGGCACTCTGTACCTCTTGTGTATTGAACTGACCTGAGAATAAGGAATACACATCAAGTGTTACAAGTGTTTAACAAGTGTTTAACAAGTGTTTAACCAATTTAACCCATTATCCCATAAAGGCACCTTTGAAAGCCTTTAGTTTATTCCTCAACTGAAGAAAATAGTTCCAATTTAATATACCATTACAAATAAGAGTCATAGGAAATATTTTCTATATTCTAGCATATGTTAGCTTAAAGCAGGCTGAAAGTAAAGCAGAATGCATCTTAAGGCGCATTCTGCTTTACTTTCAACCTGCTTTAAGTGATCATGTGTCTTCAAAACTAGAAACAAGCTATGGGGTAATGGGTTAAGCCTAGTGTCAATTAAAGGGGACATTGGCAAACAGTGAAGACCATGATTGATGAGATCCCTTGTTGGGCAGCGTCTCATCAGGGTCTGGTCTATTTTCTATTGCATGCAAAATGTTCTGCAGTATGAAAAAACATTGCAGTGTTCTTAGATCAACATTCTTTATATCTATAATGAAATATTCCAGCAAGCACATAGGGAGAGTTCATTTCAATACCCAGATATAAATGGATAAACTAGAACTGTGTTTGTAAACACATATACTCTGCAGTATGCTTGATCATAAATAAAACATTTTTAACATTTAACCCATTACCCCATAACCTGTTCCTAGACTTGTAGACTGGTTAAGTCTGGTTTCCACTTAAAGCTGGATGAAAGTAAAGCAGAATGCACCTTAGGGCTCATTCTGCTTCACTTTCAGCCTGCTTTAAGCAGCAATATACTAGAATATAGATAATATTTCTGATGGCAAATATTCACCATTGTATATATTGGATTTATTTTCTACAGTGAAAGAATAAATTAGAGGCGCTAAAAGGTGTATTTATGGTGTAATGGGTTAAGCAATATCCTGCTGTAAACACAGTTAGATATTAGATATAGATGATTTACACTTAAGATAAGATAAGATAAGCTTTATTTTGAGTCGGCAAGACACTTATGTCTATGGAGAAAACTGTTAAAAAGCTATAACATTATGGTGTATACCAGTTCTAGGAAATCAAGGGCACAGAACTCCAACAAGGCATGTTGTTTCTCATCCACATTGGCGACAAGTATCAACTTGCTGACAAACTTAGCAAGCCTTACAACAGAGTCTATCTCATCTACTTCCTGGGGGAACGTTGGAAACAAACACAGGCTGAAATAAAAACAACACATGTTATCCCATTAGCCTATAAATCGCCTCTCTACACCTTTGATTGATCCCTCCATTGATGAAATAATTCCACTTTATACAGTCATGAACATGTATCATAAGAAATATTTTCTAAATCCTAGTAGACTGTAGTTTTAAAGCAGGCTGAAATTTAAGCAGAATGCACTTTAAGGCGCATTCTGCTTTACTTTAACCCTACATATTTCAAAAGTAGAAACACGCTATGAGGTAACGGGTTATACACATTCTACTTATCCAGACTCAGCTGGCATTTGCAAGAGATATTAATCCATTACCCCATAAATACGCCTTTTTACATCTCTGATTTATTCCTCCCTTGAAGAAAATAGTTCCAATTTATACAATTATGAATACTTTTCATCAGATATATTTCATACTTTCTAGTAGATGGTAGCTTAAAGCAGGCTGAAAGTAAAGCAGAATGTGCCTTAAGGCACATTCTGCTTTACTTTCAACCTGCTTTAAATGGTCATCCATTTTCAAAACTAGAAACAGGCTATGGGGTAATGGGTTAAATGGCTTGGCTGTTTGTTATGATTTTAATTCACTTTAAATCAAACATTAAACCCCTAGTGTTTAGTGCACTCCTCATTTACAAAGTGTATATGTAATGAGTACAGTTGACCTATGCAAATAGTGTAGACCCAGAGCAGAGGGATCCTGAAGGAGCCCTTTGATCAGGATCTGCAGTTTGTTATTTTTGTAATTGATTATAGAAACAAGCCTAAAGAGTAAAGAAGAACACAGAATGTGGATGCCAACAGTCATCTGTTTTTAAAGATCAGTGAAAATTCTGTCAATCAGGTCAAAGATTTAGGTCATTTGGTAAAATATTTAGGTATGGCTGGATAAGACTTGTCAAGATGAACATGCATACCAAAATTGAAGGTTGTAGATGAAAAATTGAAGAAGTAATGCCCTAGGTTTAGATTTTGAATGGAGACAACAAAGAAGTCTGAGTGACGACAAAAGCTTGTTTGTTTGAACGACCAAGATTAAATTCAGCCTATATGATGTCTAAATGACCCTGATCTTTGTCACACATGACCCATGTTGTAATGAGCTTTATAATAGTTCTTGAGTTGAATATATGAAGTATGGAAAGAAAGACAGACAAACAGACAGGCAAACACCATATGCCCCTGACTATGTCAGCCAAAGGCATTAAAATGTCTCACTTCAGGTAATTATCAAATAATAATCGCTACTCACCAAGAATCACTTGTGCCAATTTCCTGATGTCTTGGCCATTCATTGGCTACATGATTCCGTAATAACTCTGTCAAACACATGAGAACTTTACACTGAAATAGACATGATTCCATAATAACTCTGTCAAACACATGAGAACTTTACACTGAAATAGTAGACATGATTCTATGATTACTTAAACACATGATAACTTTTGATATAGCAGGCATCATGCTATGATTACTCAGTCAAACACGTAAGTTTACACTGTAAAAAATAGTAGACATGAATCCGTAATAACTCAGACTTTTAAACATGTGATAACCTTACAATAACATAGCAGAACACAATTCCATTATTATGCATAATAACTAAGCCAAACACATGATTATTTTAAACTGAAATAGCAGACATGTTTCCACAATCATACTGTCATTCAGGTAAGTTTCTAATTGCATCAGGACAAGCTATTTGCTCTAAGTACTTTCTGATTGGACAAGCTAAACATACATGGTTTATGACAACTCCCTGTCCCGAACCATCATTCCACTGAAAACAAGTTGGAGCCAGATCAGGCACTGGGTAATCTGGTGTCTGATGAGACTCTAAACTGTTTGCCACTCAGATCAAAATAAATGACCAATGTTTCCAGAAACCAGTCATTTTCTGTAAACCGTTATTTGAATTTGATATTAAACAGTTGCTATGGTATCTTCTTACCTTAAAGTACACAGGTGACATAAAATATAACTTCTTTAATGGCTCCAAAACAGCTTTGTACAACACTGAAACAGACAAAAGATGTATTAGTATATAGTACAATATATCCCTGTTTAAATGCAAAATCCCAAAACTTTAACCAGTGTTTCTGCGTTAAACCCATTACTCAATTATGCCTTTTTACGTCGCTGAAGAAAATGGTTCCAATTTATAAAGTCATGAATATGTACGAAAGGAAATGTCTGATATTTTGAACAGATGGTAGCTTACAGCAGATTGAAAGTAAACCTGCTTTAAGTGATCACCTGTCTTCAAAGCTAGAAACAGTCTACAGGGTAATGGCTCTAATGGATAATACCATCACCCAAAAGATACAATGGTTTCTACAACCTAATAGATGGTAGCTTAAAGCAGGCTGAAAGTAAAGCACAATGCTCCATAAGGATCATTGTGCTTTACTTTCAGGCAGCTAGAAGCAACCATCAGTCTTCAATAATGCAAACAATCTATGTGGCGAAAGAGTAAAAGTGCAATAGCATTTAGTTAAATTCAGAGCTCTTATATCAGATAAATGGGGGCTTGGAATTTATAATGAGAGAGAGTGTATAAACGGGAGTAAACTGCCTTACTTACATGTAAATGAGTACATGTGACACCTGGCTATAAGCTTGAATATAAGAGAAGCATGATCCCTGCCATTCCAGGTCGACAAGTACTGGGACAACACTGGGTCAATGGATGGAATACCCTCCTGGAAATGTACAATAACAACATGGATGATAGGTTTGCAGTATGATCAATATTATATATGACTAGATATAGTCAATGGGCCCTTCCATTTCATGTATGTTAGAAGAGCACATTGCCATGTAAACAGCTATTCAGTAAAACCTGTATTACACTTTATCCCATACATAGATGTCAGTAATGAAGACAGATGGTTGCTAAAAGCAGGCTGATAGTAAAGCAGAATGCTTTCGGAGCATTCTATTTAGTTTCTGCCTGCTTTAAGCTACCATCTGCTACTATGCAAGAAATATTTCTTATGGTACATATTCATTTTTTTTCTTTAGTGGAGGAATAAATCAAATGGAGAATTCTATGGTGTAAAGGGTTAAGCAGTCATTCAATGAAAAAGCATTGACATGTCATAAAATAGGTAACTACTAAACGCAGGACTAATGTAATGCAGGAAGCTTCAAAAGGAAGTTCTTGCCCTGCTTTTGTCCTGCATTAACTCATTACCCCATAAATACGCCTTTTTACTACTTTGATTTATTCCTTGACTGAAGAAAATTTACAGTCATGAATACGTGTGATAAGAAATAATTTTTATTTTCTAGAAGATGGTAGCTTAAAGCAGGCTGAAAGTAAAGCAGAATGTGCCTTAAGGCACATTCTTCTTTACGTTCAACCCGCTTTGAGAAGTCACCTATATTCCATACTAGAAACAGGCTATGAGGTAATGGGTTAAGCTGACATTCTTCTGTAAGATTTTTTATTCCATCTTATTTGAGAGGCTGTTTAAAAGAGGTTTTACTTTAATTATTATTGAAACTGTAGTATATGGTACTATGGAGACTTCCCCGATAAAAGGGTTAATTATAAACACAACATAATGCATCTTCAATTCAAATCGCTCCTATTGCATGATTGACTCTATTGCCAAAACAAAACAAAATGTGCTTGTGAAACAATACCGGTATGCCATCTGATGTGATCATGACCTCTAAATGACCTTGACCTCCGACCTGACCCAACTTGTAATGAGCTCAATGGGCTTCTAGAGTTGAGTATACTTGACTAATATGAAGTATCTGTCATATGTAGTTCCAAAGTTATGGCCAGTGTTCAATGCAACATGAAGTCTCAAACAAGCATTTACAGTGTAGTTCCAAAGTTATGGCCAAGATTAAAGTATTAGACAGACAGACATAATATGCCCCAGACTATGTCGTGCATAAGGGCATTAAAAACTCACCTGTAAGTAGTCTGATACATTCCTAATGGCTTCCAAGAAGTGTCTGGTCCTGTCCTTTGTTTTCTCTTCAAATGAGTCAACCAACACTGAAAACAGATACATTCTTCGATATCTCAAACTCGGTTAAGTCAACCATACCTGTCTTCAAAAGGTAAAACGTGGCTCAGCCACGTTTTAACTTTGAACAAGAGCCCCATGGGGCATATTTCGCTCACCTGAGAAAATAGCTGAAAAAATGGCGATAATAATTTAGGTCCAGGACTGACCTAGATATGCAACAGACCCGAACAATTTGAACAAATTATGTAAAGTATATTTAAAAGTGTCACCATACCGAATATAAAAGCTCTGGCCATATTAGTGTCAGAGAAGAAGACGTTTCAAATTTTCTCTATGTAACTCTATGTAAAACTGTGACCCCAGGAGTGGGGCCAATTTTGACCCCAGGTGCATAATTTGAACAAACTTGATAGAGGACCTGTAGGCGATGGTATGTGCCAAATATCTAAGCTCTGGCCCTTGTAGTTTCAGAAAAGAAGATTTTTTAAGTTTTCATTGAAAAAAATATATTTTTAGCTCCTGTGACCTAGTTATGCAACCAACCAGAACCATTTGAACAATTTTGGTTTAGAACATCTAGAAGTGTCACCATACCAAATATCAAAGCTCTGGCCATATTAGTTTCAGAGAAGAAGACGTTTGAAAATTTCACTATATAACTCTATGTAAAACTGTGACCCCCGGGGCGGGGCTAATTTCGACCCCAGGGGCATAATTTGAACAAACTAAATAGAGGACCTGTAGGCGATGATATGTGCCAAATATCTAAGCTCAGGCCCTTGTAGTTTCAGACAAGAAGATTTTTTAAGTTTTCAATGAAAATAAATCTATTTTTAGCTCCTGTGACCTAGTTATGCAACTGACCAGAACCATTTGAACAAATTTCGTATAGGACATCTAGAAGTGTCACTATGCCAAATATCAATGCTCTGGCCACATTAGTTTCAGAGAAGAAGACGTTTGAAAATTTCACTATATAACTCTATTTAAATCTGTGACCCCCGGGGCGGGGCCAATTTTGACCCCAGGGGCATAATTTGAACAAACTTGATAGAGGACCAGTAGATAATGCTATGTGCCAAATATGTAAGCTCTGGCCCTTCCAGTTTTTGACAAGAAGATTTTTTAAGATTTCCTTATTTTTTCACTTTGGTTGCCATGGCAAACAGAGTTCTGCATTGTTTTTAATTCTTTGAACAAATTTGAAAGAGCTTGACCCAAGGAACATTTCTGTAAAGTTTGGTTGAATTCTGTCAAGCGGTATAGGAGGAGATGTCATTTGAAGCAATTGTTAACGACGACGCACGACGCCGGACGCCGGACACAGGGCCATCCCAATAGCTCACCTTGAGCCTTTGGCTCAGGTGAGCTAAAAACTGGTATGTTCGACTGAACCGAGCCTGAAATATTGTAGGTTATGTGTCGATAAGTCGGATAGTTCGAGCTAGCGAGTCGAGATAACAAAGTTTGGCTGTATATCCAGTTAATAGAATAATCTATCTCAAACGCTTATAACTTTGGACCCTGCTCATGTGATTACAAAAGATTCCCAGTGCCCCAGATAAGAAATTGTTAAATAGGGTACTTCACTCCTCTCTTTCAAATTAATAGAGTGAAATGAAAAATAATAGAGTACCTGCTGGTTTTCGTAACTCGCGTCGCTAAAATAAGCTGTTTCAAAGTGAAAAATGTGGTTTCTTTAAGTATTAATTAGCATCCATTAATCTAAAAGGTATGCTGTTTTTATATATAGAAAAGACATAACTATACTGAACTTCTGTCTTCATGTAGTGCTGGTCTTGTAAAAATCAACTGAAGATATAAACCAATGATTTATATTAACTATTTGGTATACATGGTCGCTGCATAAACACACACTGTGATTTGTAACTGATGTTTAACAGTTGAAACTGTAGCTAGTCTAACAGTTTAATACAAGCAGTTATATAACAATTAATTTTTCAATTGTCAGCATTCGTCAGTCCTTGCTGCATCATTTAGGTTCCCTTCTACACATTGTTAAACTTAAATTAAGTGCAGTTTAGTGAGTTTACACATTATCGTTGATTTCCACGTACATGTATATCTAACCAGGGGGGACACGTCTAAAATGTCTCATCTTGCAAGGGAACGCTGTACGTAATGTTTAACTCTGAATCTAGTCTGATCGGGATTCTGATTTATCAACTGACGATTGAACTACAATCAATTAATAACACTTAGCTTTACTATACTGGCTGGGGAAGTCTTCGATTCAGATTGAAAATAACATAAAAAAAGATGGTTTTATAAACCAGAATGAATGTTTTACTTACCATTTCGATCGCGGTGCGACGTTTTAACAGAAACCGCGAAAACAAGTGACAATTAGTCTAATTGACCAAGTTATCGAGACGCTTATGGAGATAAAGAACAGCAAGCATCTAGCAATGGATTGGTAAAATTATCAAAAACAAGCAATTGGAATACTTCAGCTATTTCCGCATTGCCCCTCGGAAAAATGTGTTGGAAATCAGCCGAGAGGTAACAATTTTCGAAGAAAATGAAACTAAAAGCCGTTGGCGAAATCGGCTTAGATTGTAATTGTACACATCTACGGTAATATGTTTAGCGTATTGTATAAAAGGCTTGCGTAATTGATATGCACTGAATTGATTTTCAAAGCGTATTTGGCCATTTTTAATGCGTAAAATACGCCGATACGCAGCTTATCTGGGGCACTGGATTCCCCCATATTTTCACAGGCATGTAAAAAATAGATGGGTTCCTCAGAATATCTGTGTCACTTGCCACCAAAGCATCAGTATAACATTCTCTTTCCATAAAAGAAATTTCATTTCAAATTCTTCAATAAAACAGAAGAAATATGCATGAAAAGGGAAATAACTCTCACAATATTGATACAAGAGTTATAACCCTTGTGCAATACACTTCCACTTGTCAAGCTCTTTCCATAAATGGAAGTTTCATCTTAAACGCTTCAGTAAAACAGGAATTATGAGATGTGACACAAAAAGCATGACGAACAGACATATGGATGGGCGGACATCCCTTAGTGTCACCTCTGCCTACAGCAGGTGACACAAAAAGTATGAGGTAGAGCCCCGTCCCGTCTAACCTACTGACCTTCCCTAAATGTCTCTGCTATCCAGAACTGAAGTCTTGTTGCTGCTACTGGGTCCTTGGTGAAGGATAAGAAGTGTAATAGTGTCTCGGACCGTAACACTGCACCCATCTGACTAGGAAACTGAAGTAAACAGGAGAAAATAAAAACAACGCTTATAAAACTTATGAGTTGAGTCTGAGCACATTTCTCAAGCATTTCATTGGTCAGATTTGAGCATATGCTCAAATCTGACCAATCAAATGCTTGAGAAAGATTTTCAGACGCGGATCAAACGCTTTATAAGCATGGAACCAGCTTTAATAACATATTTATAACTAAATATTTCCCATCCTGACAATCTTGATTTCAGAAGCTAATTTTGATTGTTTTAATGTGACTAAACCCATTACCCCATAGTGTGTTTTTAGTTGTCTTACCTCAATTGACTCCATGTTTTTCAGTAAATCTTTGAAAGTTTTTATCTGTACAAATGGTATTCTCTCTAGGCCTAGCTTGAACTCCAAGCTGTTGTATTCTGATTTGGTGGCTTGTGAATGTATCCTTGGTATGGGATATATCTTCCTTCGTTTGCGATATGACTGCAGAGAAAAGAATATTTATCAAATGTGAAAACCTATTTTAATAACCCCTATCAAATCATTTACAAACCAGTTCTCATTCCCATTCTCAGTGATGAAAAATATTGAATTGGCAATACCAAACTATGTGGAAGTCTTTTAATACAATGGAGCAGAATGTTTTCTTCCTTGTTGAAAAGAAAATGCAAGCACAATTCTTAAATGTAGCAACAAAACTCTGTTCCATAAATGCTTTTGCCCATTTAAAACATTTCTATGTCCAAATTAGGTTCAGGTCAAAATTAAGGTTAGGTGAACTGGTAATGATCCAATGCAACAAATGTATAAGCAGCACTGATGCTAAACAAAAAAGTTAACCCCAGAAAAAGAGACAAACTTGAAATATTCTCCAAACAAGACTGCGCGTTCGATAAACGCTTATGCCCCCCGTGGCATCCTTGACAATATATTTTAAATCTTTTCTAAGTCCAAATTAGGTCAAGGTCAAGGTCAAACTGAGCTTGGTGAGTTGGTAATGGTCCAAGGCAACAACTGTATAAGTATCAAAGAATTGTAGTTAACAGTGTTGATGCTAGATGAAACGGTAAAATCTAGTTAACCGAGAAAGAGCCCATTTAAAATATTCTAAGTTCAAAATAGGTCAAGGTCATGGTTAAAATCAAAGTCTGGTGATGTAAGTGGATAGGGAATGGTCCAAGGCAACAACTGTATAAGTATCAAAGCATTGTAGTCAGTTGTGTTGATGCTAGACGAAACGGTAAAATCTAGTTAACCAAGAAATAGCCTGTTTAAAATATTCTAAGTCCAAACTAGGTCAAGGTCAAGGTCAAAATCAAAGTTTGGTGATATTTTGTAGGGTAGGGAATGGTCCAAGGCAACAACTGTATAAGTATCCAAGCATTTGGGTAAGGGGTGTTGATGCTAGACGAAACGGTAAAATCTACTTAACCTTGTTACGGACGGACTGACGGACGTGCCACCGAAATGGGTTAGAGGGCCTTTTCTTTTGTTATTTTCTTTTGTTTGAATAACGGGCCACGGCCCCTTATTCTATTGTTACGGAATGAACTCTATTGTCTTCTTTTGTTATGTTTACCGTTATCTGGCCAGAAAAGGCCCTCTAACCCATTTCGGTTGTGCGGACGGACGTTCTCACAGTTGGACATTTGTTGGGTATATTTTTTGTTTAAAAGTACCCAACAGTACACTAATATACCCAACAATAACAATAGGGCAATCACGGAATGAATGGAATCTATTGTTCTCCCTACCCAACAAAGGACTTTTCATGCGCTCGGACGGACTGACTGACGGACAGGACGATTACTATATGCCTCCGCATCTATCGATGCCGGGGGCATAAAAAGATCAAGGTCAAATTGAGAGTGAGTGATATTGGTGAATTAGGAATGGTCCAAGGCAAAAACTGTACAAGTATCCATGTATTCCAGTAAGTTGTGTTGATGCAATAAGAAACAGTCAAATCTTGTTATAGATCGATTTTATTGACCTGGCTGGGCGGGGTTTCGATACAGACCTTTGCAATTCAACTTTGGGGCCGACAGCACGCCCTTTTATTATCAAAATTTACCATTGTCGTCTGCTGGTTTTTTCTCAACATTACATATCAATGGACAGAAGGAAGATAATGAAGAATGACAAAGAGCTTGAATCCAGATCAGACGCCGCATTACACGGCGTCTGATCTGGATTCAAGCTGTTTTCAAATGTTAACCAAGTCTTAAATTCTCTTTCTATAACAATTCCCTACAAACAACACACCCAATCTTTGTCTTCCATTGGATGTTGTTGTAGAGAGGGAGCACTATATATACCAATTTCACGTGGCTATTGGTGCACGCATAAATTGTGTTTTTTCAAGTGAAAAGTGTGGCACAATAAAGATAAATTACCGGACTATACCTATCAACCCTAAAATCAAAACTGAATTTGTTAATCTTTCCCAAAGGTTAGCTCCGCCCTGCCAGTTGATCAAAACCGGTCTATAACCTCATACAAATGAACAGAAGAACAAACAGGACAATTTCTATATGCCTTCTGCATCAAAAATAGCCCTGGCCACAAAAAGTCACAACCTAGATATTCCAGCTTTACTTTCTACAGCTTCTTATAAGTCACTTTTCTTTAACACAATAGTCCATAGTTCTAAACACCTTTTTTGGCCTTTAATTCATTCCCTATCACTGAAGTTTTACTTTATATTTTCACTTTATACAGTCATGAATATGGACCATAACTTGGTCCATAAGAAATATTTTCTATATCCAAGCAGATAGTACCTTAAAGCAGGATAAGAGTAAAGCAGAATGGGCCTGAAGGCAAATTCTGCTTTACTTTCAACCTGCTTTAAGTGGTCATAGGTCTGTTTTCAAAACTAGAAACAGGTGATGGTGGTATGGGTTAACATGTGCATATTACAGCTGGACACGGAACTATGGACAGGTGCAGTATAACTTGACTGGAGAGGCAAGGGTCCAAGATCAATTTTAGATCAAAAGCTCAACTCTGAGAAACAGGTGAAGGTGGTATGGGTTAACATGTGCATATTACAGCTGGACACGGAACTATGGACAGGTGCAGTATAACTTGACTGGGGAGGCAAGGGTCCAAGATCAATTTTAGATCAAAAGCTCAACTCTGACCAATCAAATGCTTGAAAACGATCTCAGCCTCAGCTCAAACATTTATAAACTTGGGTAATGTATTGCCTATTGGTATTGTCCAAGAGTTTGAATGTACAGTCGAGACTGTCTTAGCGACCTCTTGTGTTCAGCGACGGTTTGTCTTTAACGACTCTTTTAGATCCCCCAAATGCGTTTTACACTGAAAAGGCTCTGTTTATAATGACTCCCTGCGAAATCCGTACAACGACCATGATTTTGAACTCCCGAAACGACGTTTTGGACTTCTACAGCGACTTTCGCAACTTTCGTAATGGCCGCCATAAAAAAGCACATTATGTTTCGTAACGCTACGTTGTGTAAACTGCCACTTAAACATATATGGGTAGGTACTACGCTGGTAGAATGGTCAATCTACTGGCAATGATTAGCTGTCAATCAAACTAAGCTCCGCCTTCATTTACTCAAACACTAGAAAATCATACATCAGCTGCTACTGAAAAAGTCGCCTATCGTCTGACCTAATTACACGAGACCGAGTGTTTACACAGTGAGACTGCTTCTACGACATATGTTTTCTTGATTACGCGATTATACGCATTAGTTATGAAATTTTGCTGGTTTATTTGCGTGAGTTATGTTCGCTGACATTCTTTACTGAGAGAATAGCTAGCGTTTACTGTTTACACATTTAGCTTGAAACCTTCCGACGAAGAAAAACGTTTGAATGATGGAGTTGTTATAATTGCAGATCGAGGCGCGATTTTTTATATGCAATCAAACTTCAAAGGCATACAAACAAGTGTGTACTGGCAATTATTATAATCCGTTAACGGTGATTACGAGTCAACACACAAAGCTTACTAAGTAGTGATAAGTGGGGTGTGTAATATGGATGGCCAGTGGTATCGTTCTGCGGAAACAATCATGATGAAGAAAGCAAACGTAAAAATTACATTCTGATGTCTGTTTATGGCAATGAACACAAATCAAATGCAGTTTATCACAATCTATTCACGTTTTTCTTTTTTAACACATATTCATACTTGCAATGACTACCTGTATAGTAATACACTGTAACCCTTCTTTCCATTTTGAATCAATAACTACAGGGGAAAACTTGGAATTTGTGTATAGCGACCGTTTGTGTACAGTGACCTTTTTTCCATTCTCCCTCAGAAGGTCACTGAAGACAGTCTCGACTGTATTATATTTCTTGCATGGTACTTAGTACTACTTACAGGTAACAGATCTCCTACTGTGTCTGTGGGGTTAAGTCGCTCAGTCAGTGCTGTGTGCCAGGACATTTCTGGCTGTGGACCCTGTCCATTCTGTTCATGCACTCCTCGTACAACTGAGCTCCACTTTCTGTCAAACGTAGGAAAGAAAGACTGTAAATAAAGAAAATATGATATGTAGCTAAACATCACATGACATATCAATTTACTCTTTCTTTTCAATTTTTGTTCTCTTTAAATAACACTTTCCTAATACTCTTCATTTGTTCGTGCTGAGTCAAATAAATTCTATTACAGTAACAGAATATCTGTTTTAACCCTTTTCCCCTCAGTAGCTTGTTTCAACAGTATAAAATCGATACTTAGAAGTTGCTCAAGTCAAACCTACAAGTATTTCAAAGTTAAAATGAGGCTTTATGAACTATGGATATGTTGGAATTCAGGGAGATCTGAGTTATCTACATTTAACCCAAGAAATACAAATAATTTCGACTTAAGCAAGTTCGAAACATCAGGTTTTCACTGCACATAGTGTTAAAGACAGGTGACCACTTAAGCAGGTTGAAAGTAAAACAGAATGTGCCTTAAGGCACATTGTGCTTTACTTTTAACCTGCTTTAAGCTACCACTTGCAAGGATATATAAAATATTTTATGGTGCATAAACCTGAGCGTATGAAGAGATAACTATTTTCTTCAGGGGAGGAATAGATTAAAGGCATAAAAAGTGTATTATCATGTACAATGTAATGGGTTTAGGAAAATATGTAAGAACTGTGAAAAAGTACTAGTATGGGGTAAAAAGATGCATGGTTTCACATACCTTGTATGTTCTAGGAACTACCACCTGTATCAGCTTGGGGAAGTAATGTTTATAGATGGACAACAGGCCTATCAGGTGGGGCTTTGGACCCTGAAATACAGAAGTCGTACATTAACGAAAATGTCATATGGGACATTAAGTAAATTGTGCATTAATAACAATGTAAAGAATAAATATACAGCAAGTTACAACATCATCTGAATAATAACAGGGATGACATGGAACAGTCAAATATCCGAATCCTCAACCGAAAATACAAATATATGCAGTCAAACTGGTAGTCAGCTACATAAAGAAGTTCCCCTGATGGCTGTATTATAAAGTGACAAAATAGATGGGTTCCTGGGAACATGTGTGTCAAATGTCAGCTAGCATCAGTTGAATATTATCTTTCTATTAAAAAAAATCATTTTAAAATCTTCAGTACAACAGGAGAAATCTGCATGAAAAGGAAATGTTGAAAAGGTAAATAACTCTCACCATATTGGTACAAGAGTTATGACCCTTGTGCAACACACTTCCACTTGTCAAGCTCTTTCCATAAATGAAGTTTTAAATATGTATCGTAATAAATATTTTCTATATTCAAGAAGATTATAGCTTAATGCAGGCTGAAAGTAAAGCAGAATGCACATTCAGCTTTACTTTCAACCTGCTTTAAGATGTCCCCAATCTCCAAAACTAGAAACAGACTATTGAGTAAAGGGTTAAGTAATAGCAGCACACAGTTTTGGGATCACTTACCATATCTTTCTGGTACTGTATGAGAAAACGAACTCTGAAGAGTCGTACATCCTCCTTCCTAGTTAGCAAATATAACAGATGACAAATGTATGGCATCTGGAAATAAAGCAAAAACAATTGCCACACCCATTGAAGTAGCATCAATACATGTATATCTAAAGACAGGTAACAGATTAATGCAGAAAAAACTAATGCAGAGAGACCATACAGGATTAACACAGCACATTACCACTAGACCACAGGCAGCCCTTTTATCATGTATGAGGCCAACAATCAGTGTCTCAGGAACATCTAGCTTGTAGGCACTTACTAAACAGTGAAGACCCTTGTAGATGTTTTGTGTAACCAATTTTAAAAGGTGCAATCAATGACAGTCCTAACATAACACATGTTTTTCTCACAAGCTCATCCTGGTTTAATGGTATGCCCATGTTTAAATTTTCTAACATAAGTACAATAATTTAACTTTTTTAACCAGTCATGTTATTTGTCATTATCCCCATTATTCTGTCTTGTTTCATGTAATGTTTGTTCTGTGCCAGATGGTGGGTCGCTGAATATGCATTGTGTGTGTGATAAATTCTCTGCTGTACGCAAGTTGTTGTGGGGTGTTAAGATTCTTGTAAAAGCTACCAGAAAAGTAATTTGTTCTACCTAGTATGAGACAACGGTTGGTTGTTGTGATGCACAGGAATTGACCCAGGGTTCCCACAGGCTTTAATTTTTGAGGGTGCATGTACCCTCTAGGGCTTATTGGGGCTAATTTTTGGGGGTGCAGACAAATTTCAGAGGGTGCATATGAAACGTTTTTCTGTTTCTTCTATTACAAAGTTAGTTGCGATACCGGTAACTGTATTGCGGATTTAGACAGTGGTCTAGAGGTGCAGCTGCAGCTATTACAAAGTAACAATCCGTTATTCAAACAATGGATACGCACCAGGAATGATCTTTGGAAATTTGTAGTTCCGCCGATAATTTTTTATTTCATTTGTTTCAATGTGTACTGTTCATATCCCTCACAATCAGGCTGTCAGTTGAGACTTAGCCGACATATTTGCAGACTACACGAATGCGTAGGCTTGTGCTTAGACTGTGTCTCATTAAATCAGGCATTTTCCCCAACATTGTTAATAGACGGGATAAAATTCATCTGATAACCCCCGTTTTTCGACTGTGTTGTCGGATTTCGCAAAAAAAATGGCGTCGCTGTTTTGAAATCGAAAGTGACCAGAAATAGACCAATGACCGGACTTTTTTTTTTTTAAATCATTTGTCAGCATTTTTCAAACAGGTCTTCCTCTAAAAAAGTATTGAATTCTTATAAAAACAAAAATTATCCAAAAAAAATAGCGACTTTATTAGACAGAGACGGGAAATCCCACAATCTATTTTAAACCGCTAAATCATCGGATTCGTGATGCTGGTGAACCAGGTGCTTAACGTATTAAGAATGATAAGAATTGTCAAGCGCCTGACAGACACTATAAGGAAAATGAAAACAAATCCAAAGTGACTCGTCGGACTTTGACGTTTAACTTGTATTTTGTAGTTTGTTAATAAAAATGGTCTTCTTACATCCGATCTTGGCATTATCTGCAACATAAGTCTGTGCATGCATGCACGTTCAGAGCATTGATTTTATGCGTGATTTTTTAAAAATTATACGTGAATCACGTACATCTGTGCGTGAATGGGAACTCTGTGACCAGCACAACTCTCAACTATTGTCTAATACTGTGTAACAACAGTAGAACATAGATTTTTTTCTAAATTAGATCACTTGAAACAACCTACCAGGGTTCTGTAGTGTAAGAAGTAGAAGAGTATTCCATAGAGAGAGTGAATTCTGTCCATCTTGTCTATGTAGTCATACACTACAAGGATCCATCTCACCAACAAACACTGAAAATACAAATAACATACATCATTATGTCTCATCTAAACACAAATGATGTGATGAATAAATTTATTAGAAATAGAGAATCATATGAACTGTATTTTGGGGAAATTCCTTCCAAAAAATTGGAAGGGAAAGAGACTTTTTGCAATATTGGAAGACACCCAATATGGGCCCCTTTTAAAGAATGAAAACGGCCCTGATAAATAACAAGGACCACTATGGCCCTAAATCGCTCACCTGGTTCACCATGGCAAACTTGACCTATAGTGACCTAGATTATGACTGGACATGACCCACAATCAACCGTTAGAGTGTAAACAAGAGTTTCCTATGATTTGACCTAGTGACCTAGTTTTTGACTGGACATGACCCACATTCAAACTTGACCTAGATATTAAAGAGGCAAACAATCTGACCAAGTTCCATTAAGATCCATTGAGATTTGTAGCCTCTAGAGTGTTAACGAGGTTTTTCTATGATTTGACCTAGTGACCTAGTTTTTGACCGGACATGACCCACATTCGAACTTGACCTAAATATCAATGAGGCAAACATTCTGACCAAGTTTCATTAAGATCCATTGAGATTTGTAGCTTCTAGAGTGTTAACAAGGTTTTTCTATGATTTGACCTAGTGACCTAGTTTTTGACTGGACATGACCCACATTCAAACTTGAACTAGATATCAATAAGGCAAACATTCTGACCAAGTTTCATTAAGATCCAATCAGATTTGTAGCCTCTAGAGTGTTAACAAGGTTTTTCTATGATTTGACCTAGTGACCTAGTTTTTGACCGGACATGACCCACATTCAAACTAGACCTAGATATCAATGAGGCAAACATTCTGAACAAGTTTCATTAAGATCCATTGAGATGTGTAGCCTCCAGAGTGTTAACGAGGTTTTTCTATGATTTGACCTAGTGACCTAGTTTTTGACTGGACATGACCCACATTCGAACTTGACCTAGATATCAATGAGGCAAATGTTCTGACCAAGTTTCATTAAGATCCATTGAGATTTGTAGCTTCTAGAGTGTTAACAAGGTTTTTCTATGATTTGACCTAGTGACCTAGTTTTTGACCGGATATGACCCACATTCGAACTTGACCTAGATATCAATGCATTCTGACCAAGTTTCATTAAGATCCATTGAGATTTGTAGCCTCTAGAGTGTTAACAAGGTTTTTCTATGATTTGACCTAGTGACCTAGTTTTTGACCGGACATGACCCACATTCGAACTTGACCTAGATTTTATCAAGACAAACATTGTCATGAAGTTTCATGAAGATCGGATGAAATTTGTAGGGGCAAGAGTGTTAACGAACAATTGTGAACGGACAGACGACGGACATTCAGCGATCCTTAAAGCTCACCTTGGCACTTCGTGCCAGGTGAGCTAATAAAGATAGGACAGAAAACAGGTAACTCTTAAATAACTTTCTACTTTAAATTGCACATTTGGAGGAAATGGTTAAAGCATATAGGAGAACCTGTTGACAATGTTTAATTTACTTCCCCTTATCTGATCAATGCCCTATGTGTGCCTTACAACTTACAATATGAGTAATACATTAAAACCTCTCTATTATGAACACAAATCACCTTCTAATTAACACGATAAGTGGTTGTAATAGAAAGGTTTTGCTGCACACAAACTACCTGCATATTTATGGAAGGTTTCCTTGTACACAGCCATGATATTGCCTTCAGAATTGCTGTGTCAGGTACAACTGTAGCCGGAATCAATGCCTTGATGATACGTCTGCTCACTGTCTCAACTGAAAACCATGGGAAACAAGCATAAAACGATTAAACATTTGCATTCTTAGAATTTTAGTCTGGCTTAAATGATCATCATCAACAACAACATAATTTCTTTCCTATTTAACAATATCCAAGTCCTTGAGCATTTAGTACTGTACCTATCTACAAAAAATCATATTTTCAAATACACGTAAAACAATACTTTTTCTGCATCTTGACAGTTAAAAGGTGGTTGTTAATGAAGACTGATAGTAAAGCTGAAGGTTCTTCAGAAACTTTCTCTACTTTCAGCCGGCTTGAACCCATTACCCCATAGCCTGTTTCTAGTACTGAAACAGATGACCACTTAAAGCAGTTTGAAAGTAGTGCAGAATGTGCATTGAGGCGCATTCTGCATTACTTTCACCCTACTTTAAGCTACTATCTCCTTTTCTTACAGTAATACATATCCATAGCTGTATAAAGTAAAACCATTTTCTCCAGTGGAGGAATAAATTAAATGTTTAAAAGGCCTATTTATGGGTTTATTGCCAATTTGGTTAAGCAAAACATTGCACTAAAGCTATGGACTGTCAGAAGGAAAGATAAAGGATTAAATTTAACTTTCATATTCTCAGAATTTACATGCTTCTCGTTTTGCATCTCATCTAGATCCAAAGCTCAAAAACTGTTTGAAACTCAGTCTGATATTTTCTGATAGGAAATGCAGATAAATCAAGTCTGAGAAAAGTTTCACAAAAATTTGCAACTAGTCAACTACTATTAGTATTACAGTGTGCTAAAAAGATAAATTAATTACATTGTATGCCACATGCTACCACATCTATTAGGCTAGTGATGTGATCTGGTGAGAGACCAGTGGTACTTGAAGTCTGCTCAATCTCTTCTAAGGCCCTCAACAGTTCTTCATTCCCTTTAAACTTGAGCCTTGTGTTCGCTGTAATGAAATCAGAAGAAACGGTAAGATAATGATGCAGCTTGTTAGTAAAATTTTACTGCACAAAACATAAGATATAAAAGGCTTTAAAGCTCTGGCCTGACTCTAATTAATGAACTTTTATCTTAAGATGTCACCTCCACCAATAATATTTTAAAACAATACTTCATTTTACTTGAGTCTAGGCAGAGCTTGAAGCTGTCAATCAGTGTATTCCTGATTTTCTCCCCTGACTGATTGTTTCAATTTTGGGTCGAAATTTCCACTTGTCCTGCATGCTTTTTTCTCATCTTTGTGAAATTGTCTAATGTGCAGGAGTTGTGTGGTTTGTTTTCAGTTTTTGTTTCTACATCTATCTACATCTACATTGATACTATCAACAGTCAATTTCTGACTACCGGGTATACTGATAAGTCGGGACATTTAGTTTAAAATGTTAAAAACCAGGTGGTTATGTTACATGATTCAATAAAAGTGATAAAACCTTATAAAAACAAGAGTGCTGCATTAGAACATGTATATGAGATTGGAGTCCAGAAGTAAAGCATGACAGACTTTCACTGGCCTTGACGCTGTTTGGCAGGGCATTCCAATATCTGATAGATCGCGGAAAGAAGCTGTTCAACTTCACTGTCTTTTATGCAGGTCCGACAAGTGGGAAATTTCAGATTTTTTTATCTCTTTGTTTTCTTTTCTTATTACAGAATTAATTCTCACTATCAATATTGATGATTATGAGATTGAGAAGGTCACGTATGTGGTGCACCAGCGACTGTACCGGCCGGTCACTTTATCCTGACACCACGAACATGTCATATTCTACGTCTACGTTGATACATTGCTCTGTCAGACTTGACAATTATGCAATGGTGCGCAAATAAGAAAAAGAAAAAGACAAAAGGAAACGATAGTAAAAGTTAGAAGAGACTCTGACAAGAGTAACGGTGCAGGATAGATAAACTAAAAGAGAGAAGAAAAAGAAAAAGTTTTGTCCGGTTACTTTTCGACCATCAGAGCATGACCAATTCAGCTTGCGTGGCGCTACATGGGCACTAGACTCGCTGACACAGCTCAAGCCCCTCATTTGATACTACAGCGCTCCCTCCCAACAACGACGCTTGGCACAGCTCCCCAAACAAACCATTAATGTACAACCTTTTCTCGGCTGCAATGTCGTCTGCTTGAAATTATTGTCTGCTGTTTTTCTTAAAGTTACAAAATTGACATTTTGACAAAAAACCTTTAATGACGAGTGACAAACATTTTGAATCCAGATCAGACGCCGCGTTACGCGGCGTCTGATCAGGATTCAAAATGTTTGTTAATGTAAGCCTATTTCCCTCTCTACAACGACTCCCTCCGAACAACGCACACAATTTGTGTCTCCCAATGGGTGTCGTTGAAGAGAGGGAAAGCTGTACTTCGTAACCGGAACGGAAAAGTCCCCTCGAAAGGTAGGCTTGAGATCCCACTCTTGAAAGATACCAAAGAGTGGGCCTCAGCCACCGTGGCTGGAAGTGAGTTCCATACTGGGATACTGTGGGGGAAAAAGTGTTCTTGAAGCAGTTTGTTGATGCTTGGTACGGCAGGAACCTGGTACTATGGGCTGACCATGGTAGCGTCTTTGCTGGCTTGAGGTATGGTGAAGAGTCAATATCAACCAGGGGGTTTACAATCTTATATAGCATGGTGAGCTGCAATTTCAGACGCCGAGTTTCGAGACTGTCCCACTGTAGGCTAGCGAGCATGTCTGTGACGCTGCTGGTATTGTGAAACCTGTTGGTAATGAAATGCGCCGCTCTTCTTTGAACCATCTCGACTTTAGACATGAGTGTCTTCTGGTGAGGGTTCCAGATGGTGCAGCAACAGTCAAGATTCGAGCGGACCAGGGAGATGTAGGCACTGGTTTTCGTCTCTTTGCTGGTACTATGTAGATTCCGTCTCACAAATCCTAGCATGTTGTTTGCCTTCTTTGTGATCCGGTCGATATGCGTCTTCCAGCCAAGGTCAGCTTGTAGGTCTACACCAAGGTACTTAGTAGTTTGGTCGGTTGATAGAGTGATGCCTTTCAAAATGTAGTTGGAAAGGAGAGGAGATCTTGAACGGCGCACACGAAGAACGCTGCACTTGTTGGGGTGGAAATCCATGCCCAACTTCCTTTCCCAAAAAGCAAGACAGTCCAGATCTTATTGGAGAGTCATCTGATCATCTTGCGACTTGATCTGGCGGTGCAGGATACAGTCGTCTGCAAACAAGCGAGTCTGTGAGAGAAGGCCATCAGGGAGGTCGTTAATGAATAGGAGAAACAGCAAGGGTCCTAGGACTGATCCCTGTGGGACTCCACTCACAACGGGTGCCATTTCCGACGACTGGCCCTGGACGAGTACTTTCTGTGTTCTGTCGTGGAGAAAAGATGAAATCCATTTTAGCGTATGGCCTCGTATTCCATTGTGGTTGATCTTTTTGAACACAAATGTAATTGTTGGTGTGGTACACGGTCAAAAGCCTTACTGAAATCGAGGATAATCATGTCTGTTTGTATGCCTTTGTCGAGGGATGATGCCAGTTCGTGTACAAGGGTGAGGAGCTGAATCTGAATCAATACGTTGTAGAATCCTATTAAGGCTTTAACACGACGGTGAGAAGTGATGCCAATATTATTGATGATGATCTCGTAGGGCTGTCTTAAAAGCCTCTACGGAATCAGCATACACTATGCTGTCTGGCAGTTTGTTCCACTGAATCATGGTGTCTACAAAGAATGAGTGTTTAGTGTTTATATTGAGGGGTTTTGCTATTTGGAACTACAAGTGCTCTTGTGTTGTTGCATACTTGGTTTTCTATTATATTGTTTGTCCTGAAGTCTTTAAATTTGGTAGCTTTGATGTTTCTCCTTGGTTTTGCCGGTTTTGTGAATGTGGATGTTGGCAAGGCTGGTACCAATCCCTCTACCAACTTATACATGAGTATTAGGCGGAGACTTAGTCTCCGGTCTTCAAGGGTCTCCAGTTCATGTTGTTCTCTCATTTTTGTGACAGCTCCTGTCTCTCTGTCCTTGTAATTCTTTTTAATGAATCTGACAGCCCGGTTTTGGATTTTCTCTAGTTTGTCTATGTCCCCCTTGAGGTAAGGATTCCATATTGTTGCGCCATACTCCATGATTGATCTTACTACTGAAATGTATGCCGTTTTTCTGCATTTTTCTGGAACACTTGACTTCTAAGGTTCCTCCTCAGGAATCCTAGAGTGAAGTTTGCTTTTTAACATACGTTACTTATGTGTTTCACAGCTCCTCCTCGCCCTGAACTGTTCGAGATGGCGGAGTGTATGGCTTACGATGATATGTTCCAAGAACTTGCAACAGAGACTGGTGAGTGAAACGGGTCTATAGTTGGCAGGATCCTTCTTGAAGATGGCAGTGACATATGCGCGTCTCCAATCATCTGGTACAGTGCCCTCACCCAGAGATCGCTGGAAAATGATTGTAAGAATGGGCGCTAGCTCCACTGCACACTCCTTCAGTTCGAGATGGCGGAGTGTATGGCTTACTATGATATGTTCCAAGAACTTGCAACAGAGACTGGTGAGTGAAACGGGTCTATAGTTGGCAGGATCCTTCTTGAAGATGGCAGTGACATAGCGTCTCCCCATGGCATTTTTAGCACGGCGCCGCGCCGTGCCCCTTTTTTACCCCGCCATATTGCCCTTTATTAGCGCCGAACTGCCCTATTTTCATGTTGGTGACTGTTTTGCCCCTTTGATCACCCGGCTGGCTTGACACGCGCCGATAAGACCATGACAAGATACTCGGTAAATTGCTTGATAGATCGCTAATTGACCCCTTACTGGGGCGATATGCATTGAACCATATCGTAAGCGTTCGCATCATCACACGAATTGCGATAACGAACCAATGGAATGCTGAGAACTAAGGAAGTAAACCAATCAAAAAGAAGGATTTGTAATGTAAAAGTCCGCTAATATGACGCGTAATTCAGTTTCCCAAAATGTCTCGGGCGATTTCTCCTTCATTGCACCTGCTATTTATTACCAAAACTACCGTAATTTACTGTATCTTTCAACTTTACACGATGAGAACGACAATCCAGATGTTATTGTTTCTACTGCGCATAATTTTAGCACATCCTACAATCTGAACGCCTCGCTTATCATCCTTATGATGAAGCGTAGCAATTACGTTTTCGCGACTACACCCATAAATAACCGTAACCCATTCTTTAATTAATAGATTTTCGGATAGTGTCGGAAGAGACCGATAATTTTCAAACAAATGCTTCCAATAGTCCACCGTTAATTTCAATAGTCGATTTTCAAGTCTATTTTTAGCTCATTCCCTGTCATTTACAGTCACTGGAAGTAGCCCTGCCGACATGTCTAGACCAAATGAACTAGAGATGAAAACTTCCGACGTCCAATCAACTCCAAATCGATCTTATTTATCTATTTCAGTGAAACCGTTACGTTACTGTTTTACTGAAAATGGTCGGTTGAAAAAAGAATGTTTGATTTTCCCTAAACATCGCGGGGCTGGTATCTTCACAGTTAGCGGAAATAATTTTGTTGGAAAGATTAAACGTGTATACGTACATTTTGTCATCAGTTTTCGCGAATATACGCTAGCAACTTTTTTCAACAGAAATGATATTCCACTTAAAGTAATGTGACCCCAACCACCAAGAGAGAAACATAGGAACAGAAATACGAATGATGATTCGATTTCATGATAAACAAGACTGCGTTCAATAAACGCTTATGCCCCCATTGGCATCCTTGACAATATATTCTGAATCTTTTCTAAGTCCAAATTAGGTCAAGGTCAAACTGAGGTTGGGTATTACTGGTGGGTTGGTAATGGTCCAAGGCAATAACTGTATAAGTATAGAAGCATTGTAGTAAGTAGTGTTGATGCTAGACGAAACGGTAAAATCTAGTTAACCAAGAAAAAGCCCATTCAAAATATTCTAAGTCCAAATTAGGTCAAGGTCAAGATCACGGTTGGGTGATATTGGTGGATAGGGAATGGTCCAAGGCAACAACTGTATAAGTATCCAAGCATTGGAGCAAGCGGTGTTGATGCTAGACGAAACGGTAAAATCTAGTTAACCAAGAAATAGCCCATTCAAAATATTCTAAGTCCAAATTAGGTCAAGGTCAAAATCAAGGTTGGGTATTGTTGGTGGCTAGGGAATGGTCCAAGGCAACAACTGTATAAGTATCCAAGCATTTGAATAAGCGGTTTTGATGCTAGATGAAACGGTAAAATCTACTTAACCTGGTTACGGACGGACGGACGGAAGATTACTATATGCTCCCGCATCTGTCGATGCCGGGGGCATAAAAAGAAGGTTTATTAAGAATGTTTGCCGTGTTTCTATGTGATAGGACAATTGATTTTTTTCCACCAATTTCCTCGCCGTCGGCTTGCGTGAAGCGGGAAGAATAACAGGTATAATGCCTGTTAAAACTTGAGTTATTAAGTCTGAAGATTGAAGGGGAAAACAAATGACATTCAGAATTATGGTACAAACAAGACTGCGCGTTCAAATGGTTGCCCTGCACACTGGCTGAATCTGCTGGGACAGTTTACTACTCCTGACCAGGTGATAAAGCAAGTTGTAGAAGTCAAGAAATACTTCAGAAATCGCCATACACCTGGTTCAATTGGCCAGGGTGGTCTTTTCAATCAAACAGAGTGGTCGATTCAATCCATCGCAAGTGGTCATTTCAGTCAACCACAAGCGGTCAGTTCAATCAATAAATATAATCAGTTCAATCGACCAGGGTGGTCTTTTCAGATTTGAACAAGACTGCGCGTTCAATAAACGCTTATGCCCCCGGTGGCATCCTTGACAATATATTCTGAATATTTTCTAAGTCCAAATTAGGTCAAGGTCAAACTGAGGTTGGGTATTACTGGTGGGTTGGTAATGGTCCAAGGCAATAACTGTATAAGTATAGAAGCATTGTAGTAAGTAGTGTTGATGCTAGACGAAACGGTAAAATCTAGTTAACCAAGAAATAGCCCATTCAAAATATTCTAAGTCCAAATTAGGTCAAGGTCAAAATCAAGGTTGGGTGATAATGGTGGATAGGGAATGGTCCAAGGCAACAACTGTATAAGTATCTAAGCATTTGAATAAGCGGTGTTGATGCTAGACGAAACGGTAAAATCTACTTAACCTGGTTACGGACGGATGGACAGGACGATTACTATATGCTCCCGCATCTGTCGATGCCGGGGGCATAAAAATCCACTTTGTGCTTTCTATACCCCCTAAATACACTTGAAATAGCTTCCTGTGTATCTGTAATACATAATTTCACTATAATTAAACCCTTTTAAAGCTTTAAGAGCTTTATTTTAACCAAAAAAAAGAGTATTGACCGGTATTGACCACTTCAGGGAGTATTGACCACCCCGGTTTTTACCGGCCAACCCTGCGTTCAATAAACGCTTATGCCCCCAGTGGCATCCTTGACAATATAAAGTCCAAATTAGGTCAAGGTCAAACTGAGCTTGGGTATTACTGGTGGGTTGGTAATGGTCCAAGGCAATAACTGTATAAGTATAGAAGCATTGTAGTAAGTAGTGTAGATGCTAGACGAAACGGTAAAATCTAGTTAACCAAGAAATAGCGCATTCAAAATATTCTAAGTCCAAATTAGGTCAAGGTCAAAATCAAGGTTGGCCGATATTGGTGGATAGGGAATGGTCCAAGGCAACAACCACATAAGTATCCAAGCATTGGAGTAAGCGGTGTTGATGCCAGACGAAACGGTAAAATCTAGTTAACCAAGAAATAGCAAAATATTCGAAGTCCAAATTAGGTCAAGGTAATGGTCAAAATCAAGGTTGAGTATTATTGGTGGCTAGGGAATGGTCCAAGGCAACAACTGTATCAGTATCTAAGCATTTGAATAAGCAGTGTTGATGCTAGACGAAACGGTAAAATCTACTTAACCTGGTTACGGACGGACAGGACGATTACTATATGCTCCCGCATCTGTCGATGCCGGGGGCATAAAAAGGGCTACATATCTGGACATGGGAAAACACAGTACAGACCAAGATTAGAGGGCTCTTGAAAAAGCCATCTGATCTTATTCTGCACTGTCTGCAATTTTCATTTTTATCAAATTATTAATGCTCATTTTATGCTCAGAAATTTTGGAGCTACATGACATAGACTTTACAGTGTTGTGCCTAGGCCGCGGCATTGCGGGAATCCCGCATTTTTTTTACGATTGTCCCTTAAAAATTCGCCTTGCGCGGGCGTATGGGCGCGCCGTAAAAAATCGCATTTTCGGCAATTTCTACTAGTTTCTGCTCCATTCCGACTCAATTCCGGAGAAAAGAGAGATCACAAAGGGAGATTAATCTTAGTATTGAAAATAGACTGTGCGCGTATAATATACGTGAAGTATATTGGCATATAGAATAAGTATGTAAACCAGTCTGGTTCCGCTTTGTGATAATGGCGTCGGAACGATGCGCTTGACGGATTTTCTTTCCGATTAAAATAGACAACTAGCAGACGATGCTTCGTTTAAACAAAGTGTTGAGGATACTCCTTCAACATCATCTGAACCAAGACACTCGCTTCAACATGTTTAAAAAAGACAAAAATCAAATTGCCCGTCGTGTAAACAGCGACTCTACGATACGAGAACAGCGACTGTCTCCCGATCGGAGAATCTTCCCTAGCTGTACAGTCTTACAGAGACAGTCATGACAGTTAAAGACCGTAAGCTGTAAAAACAGTATTTTAATTAAAAGGTAGGTATATCGTGTTTTAAAGGTTTTTTTAGTGTGTCCCCCAAAAATTTCAAATGTCCCCCAAAAATTTTGACAGCGCGCCACCGTGTCCCCCAAAAATTTGGACCTAGGCACAACACTGCTTTATGTTTGGTATTTGTACTCAAGTCAAGATGTTTTCATTCGGACTCCTAAATTTTCAAAGTTAGGAGTCCGGTGGACTCCTTGTTTTGAAAAGTTAGTGTCAAACCCTGGACTAGAATTGAACCAACACTTCAAGTGGACGCTCTACCACTGAGCTCTATCGTCTACCTTTGAAGTCTGGAGTGGACCTGTGTCCTTCCCATCAATTGCTGAGGCCCACTCTTTGGCATCCTTTAAGAGTGGGCTGTCCAACCTTAAATTCTAGGGACCTCTGAGTCCAGTTACAAAGTAAAACCAAATGAAGATCTTGAGCTGTGTCAGCGGGGTCTCGAACCCTGGTACCGCCACGGAAGCTGGAGTGGTCAAGGTCTGATGGTTTGAAACGTAACTGGGAAATCTTTTTCTTCTTCTACCTAAAGTTTACCTTTCTTCATACTGTAGCACCGATTTTCTTGAATGGCTCTTTTCTTACTTTCCTATCTTTTTCTCTTTATTACCTTCTTTTCTTGCGCACCGTAGTATAAGTGTCAATACTGTTTAAACTAATTTGACAGGACTACGTAAAAAGATGTAGATAGATGTAGGTAACCCCCCCCCCCCCCCCCCCACACACACACCACCACTAGTCCAAACATTTAGACGTATCTACATGCCCCTATTTACCAGTCAACTTTCATTAATCTGATATTTTCATTTTACATTTGTCATGCATGTAACGTCTAAACGGGATCCCATCAGTTGTATGTAGCAAATATTTGTTCACACCAATATTTGTTTTGCGCTACGTAACCATGCTGTAACAATAAAAAATACAATTATATACAATATTCTTCCGTTACCTTTCTTAATTTTGTTCACTTCAACTCTGTATCCAATAATATGCATACGCATGCCTATCGTTTGAACTTTCGGCCATCATTGTTGTTGATTGTTGTTGTTGTTTATATACATGTACATGGTTATATCCATAATACGGATTAGGAGGAAAAAAAGATATAAATTTAGACGAAATTTTTACATTTTTTTCTTTTATATGAATTTACCTTGATTAAGATTCTTCTTCTTCCAAATAATTAGCTGGGATCTAATAAGCCCGTTATTCTTTAAATTTCTAAAAAGAACATTTTTGATAATGTAACCCGCTCAAGAACACTCTTTTTGAAATTCTGACATGACATAAAAAAAATTGTCCCCGGCCTCCACCTATTTATTGCAACCTTGTGGCTTTCGCGGCTGGTATTTTCGCTACCAAGTTTTATTTTTCACAACTCTTAAATATGTAGGCGCCAAACTCCCACGTAATGGATTTTTATTTACTGATCTGGATCCAAACTAACGTAAAGAAATGGAAGAATTTTTATTGACTAATCTGAATAAATACTAACGGACAGGTATAAAAACAAATTTTGACAAAATATTTGCAACATTCACCACGCGTCCATATACATTGTAAGATGCTATTAATCTGGATCCAAACCATTCGAATCATCATATTTAAAAGTGATTTTTTATGAATCTGGATCAAAACTAACGGACAGAAATCATCTCAATTTTGACGAAATATTTACACACTCTCCACGCGTTCACATCAGATATTTTTATTCCTTAATCTTGATCTAAACCAATGGAATCACCATATAAGTGATTTAAGTCAATAATTTGGATCCAACATGATTTTGACTAAATATTTGTCAGACGCCACGCCTCAACGTGAGAGATTTCTATATTTATTAATTTGGTTCCAACCCCATGGAATCTCCATAAAAGAGAATGTTATTTTTTTACTCTTTTCTACAATGCGGAAAATGATTTACTGATTGGATTTTGCGGAAGCTGATCTGTATAACACAAAAAAACGTAATTGAAAAATTGTAGTAGCGCCTTTAAAAATTAGCAACTGCTAATTTCATTTTCAACTGCATCTTTCAGATCATTAAACTTTTTAATTTTATCATTTTAAATTCTTGTACATGACGCTAAATTTAAAGTACATATGATAATGACAAAAATGGGGGTAGCGAAACGTCCAGTAACCGTCTGTCTTTATGTTATGTTTTTTTTTTATTACTTTGCATGTTCAGCATGTCTTCGTCTAAAAAGAGCCCCATACAGTCACCGTGGGTTTTGTGAAATTTTATAGCGCTATCGAAATTCCGAAGGGCAGGGCTCTGAATTGAAAAACCTGACGTGCAGAAGCCTTACTCCCACTGGAGTTCCTGTTCGAGGTGCAAGAGACGGAAGAAAGGACGCGTCCCTAGGGCTGAGTCTTAGGGGTGCGTCCTTGGGGCGAGCAGGCTCTGAAAACTGCCTATATACCGCCATGTTTTCTGTTCCAATTCCCGTTGGATTTGACAGAAAACTCTGGCTTCGACTGCTTAGAAGGATATCACTTCTTCTTGGAAAAAGAAATGAATTATATTAATTATCAGGGTATACATTGTCGCTGTTCGAAAGCGGCACTTGAAAATCAGGGACAGGAGGACGCTTAAAAGCAGGATCCTTGCAACCTGAATTCCTGGCAATCATCAGTGATCTTATAGGTGATCGTACTTGTCAGAGAAAAAACATCTGACACTCGACCACCAAAGAGCGTGCTTGTCGTTATTTTAAGGTGCCGTCAATAGACGGTTCTTTGCCGGCGCAAGCAGAAAGCATTTCAGTCCTCCTGCATTTCAGCTAAATAAGCTGAAGCATTGCCTTTTTTTCGAATCACCTTTTCCCACAGCGTAAGAACTTCTATTCTCTGCTGACACCCAAGTATCCACACTCAAGTCACGTGAAACTTCACAGGGACTTTTGCGTGTACACTTGCAACATGAAAGGCAGGTTGGGTCCCGAACGGTCGGCTGTGCTACGTCTCCAGAAGTAAACTATTCTGTGAGCTAGGCTCACTCCCCGGCGAAACTCAGCGATGCCGAGAGGAAAGGAAAACATGGGGAGAACGACGAGCTCGTTGTCTAACACGAGACGGCATGTCTGAAAAGCCCGAGAACGAGCTATCAGACAACAAGCTCGAATCTGAGGAATCAGAGTTCAACCGGAGACCCAAAAGGGTGGTTGCCCGAAAGGGGGTGGGGTAGAGACTCGCCACCTGGCACAGTTGCGATGCGAACCTCTAAAGAGTCTAGGAGAGGCAAGACGTGCTTGTCTGTCGAGTCGAAAAGATTAGCAGATTTTTTTTCTGTTTCAGGGCTTTAATTCGAGCACGATTTCAGGGATCTTACCTTTAACCCAGTCCCTTCGCTGCCAAATCATATAGAATACTAACATTATTATGCAATCTGTTTGGATCCGGATCAGACGTCTCGTAACGCACGTCTGATCTGGATCTAAACTGTTTGTCACCCATATCAATGATTCGTAAGTGAAAACAACGCATACAATTCCAAATTTTAAGAATGTTAACACCAGAAATCCGAGAAAAAAATTAAGTCCGTAAAAAAATAATGAAGTCGTAGGTCCGGAGAAATTAAGAAAACTCTGCTGCTACCCGTCAGTTTCTTCATTTCTTTCATTTCTTGATTTCTTTAACCTTTTCTAGAAGATTTACTTTCAATGTGGACATAAATGTTATAAGTGGCTTACATTTATAAATACGAGCCACGACATATTTGGGAAACAAATTACGTTGATGAGGATTGCGTAATTACGCTTAATATAGAATGCAAATATTTCGTCTACATTTTCGATCCGTAAAATCATAGCAGCCGCGCGTGCCGGCAATGGGCGTGACCACAAATGAATAACCAATGGTTTTTCAGTCGTGGTGTGACGTAGGCAGCCATAATGGAGTAACTTTGAAAAAGTTCGACATGCAAGGAATAAATGTTGGATTTCTTGAGGAAAGAGGTAATTGTTTTCCATATTAGACATATGTATCGGTAGAAAAATATTTAGTTAATCGAAGAAGCGTTCTCTTTTCGCCATAGCACATGGGTTGTATTTATAGGACCTCGTCAAACACACGACAAAGATTCTTGTCGCGATTTGCTAAAGACAACATAAGGGAAACCGATAAGACCTGACGTACCAGAAAATGTAAAAATGTGAAAAAGCTACGTCAGGTCTTATTTATAGGACTAACACCACCACCACCCGTTACTTTCGGCTTGCAGACAATTCAATTCATCCTTAGGCTAGTAGCAACATTTTGTAAAGTTTTGAACAAGTTTTCTCTTACTGAAACGTTGTTTTAGCAGACCGGGTTGACCGGCTAGCTGCGATTAATCCGGACACCCGGTCTCGGATACGAGAGTGGACCGTGGTAGTTACCTACTTCGCGTTTGACTTACTGCGAACTATAACAGATATATTTTGCGATCTCAATACCTTTGACAAAAAATTGGACAGCATCATTGATTGGTTTCACAGATCGTTTTCTTTTCACGCTTGACATTTCCTCATTTGTTGTTTTTCCGCGTTTAGTTTAAAAACAAAATCTCGCGAGATTTCGTTATTGCTCTATTCGTTTCAAATACTGTTCGTACCGAGACGTTTCGTCCCTATTACATGTTAGGAATATAGTTGTTTTTAAATAAAACGTAAGAAAGGAACCAGTTCATACGGGATTTTTGTGATAAAAAGAGTATGGTTGATATTTTATTCTTTCTCAATAACTCTTTTGTGCTAGAAAAAAGCTTATACGCGTCGAAAACTGTTTGGTACCAGACCAGACGCCGGATAACAGGCTCCAAACTGTTTGCCACTCAAATTGAAATGAGTCACCAACATTTCGAAAAATGTGTCATTTTTTTCTACATTTGATTACACTGCCTTTCTAAAGGTCCGTTTAACCCATTGCCCCATAGCCTGTTTTTAATTTTCAAGATATGTTACCACTTTAAAAGCAGGTTGAAAGAAAAACAGATGATGCGCCTTTAGACGCATTCTGCTCAACTTTCAGCCTGCAATAAGCTATAATCTATTAGGATGTTAAATATATTTATCAGGTTGCATATTTATGACTATGATAAATTGGAACTGTTTCTTCAGTGGAGGAATAAATTATAAAGGCGTAACAATTATTATTTATGGGAGTAATTGGTTAAACGGGAAATGATAACGGGCTCACTATTGTATCACATTCTACATCAGTTATCTGAAGCTATCAGTGTGATGGCTTTGACTATCTATCATGACAAACCTTATATTTGTTAACAGTTTGGATCCAGATCAGACAACGAGTCACTCGACATCTGACCTGGACCCAAACTGTTTGATATTCGGCTTTCGGCTAATTCAGATTAAATGCCAAAAGCTTAATGTGTCCTAAAACTTGGTGGACGACACTATCAAAGCAATGATATTGCTGCATGAACAAGGCCGGGTTTAGGCCGTGACCTATTGAACTAAAACATTTGTAATTGTATTCACACACTGATCAAAATACCAAGCCTTACTAATCAGGTTAATGTCACGCAACATTTAAGTTTATGCCTGGATATTGCAATGAACTCTCCCCATACATGCCCTTGCTGGAATATTTCATTGTAGATATACAAGGGTAATCTAAAGACACTGCAGTGTTTGTCCTTACAGCAATATTTTTCATATGATATATAGCAAACAATGCAGATTCCGACGAGATGCGGCGTCTCATCAGGATCTGCACTGTTTGTCAATGTCCACTTAAGTAGACACTAGGGTTAGGTGGATTAAAGAGTGAAAACACAATTTAGCATAAAACTTGAAATTGGACGTCAGGTTCTCACTAGATATAAACACTGTTTGACACTCTGGCCCTCTTTTAAAAAGACAATTTGAAAATTCTATATTTTAAACAGTAGCAGACATCAATTGTTGCAGACGAAAAAAAACCCACAGCATTTAAAGAGTTTAAAAAGATACGTTCCGCCAACTTCGTATTCAACTTTTGCTGATGATACTTGAAAGTGTACTTAACTATAACGCATGCCGATACGCCATTTGCAAAATGCGTACCTGTGTAATACACTTGTGCTATGCAAACAATGTAGACCCTGATTAGAGGGTCCCGTCAGGGCCCCTCTGATCAGGGTCTACACTGTTTGTCATTTTTACATATATTGCGAAAATCAACCCTAAAAATGTCACGAATGGACTAGACAAAATTGAAAACTAGAATTAGCCATTTGAACTTTCAGGGAGGAAAGGATTGAGATACCCGTTTCGAACACGGTCGAGGCCAACTGTTCTGATTCATGCCCGACCTAAACTTTATATCTGATTTACAAACACTGTCCATTATCTTTTCACGTGCGATACCATTCTAGCTCCTTCATGGCAGTTCTACCCGGATGTTAACCCCTTCATTGCAATGACGTCATCTGCTTTAGAAAATTGCCGTCTGCTTTTATTTCTCAAATTTCAATCTTAGATAAATTGACTTATGTACAGATAAAGTATCGTAACGATTGTAAAACAGTTTGGTTCCTGATCAGATGCCGCATTCCGCGGCGTCTGATCAGGATCTAAACTGTTTGCAAAAACTCCAGTGTGTTCAGGATAAGGCTGTGAATGGGGTAAATGAGTGCCTTTATACAGTACATACATTTTGATTATTACATAGACTTTTGTCATTGATACAAAGAAGCACGCTTATAAAGAAGTTCTCTGGACCGTTTGATTTGGTTCGTTATTCCAAACTTCGTTATATCAGGTCCATTTTATTATACAGTATAGAGTATAGACCAGTAATAAGAGTTGGAGAATATATTTTGCTTCGTTATATCCAATATTTCGTTATATCCAGTATCATTTTAACCGAACTTGTCAGTCTGTATTCTTCTTTCTGTAATCAGCTGAACATCGGTGGTATGTTTAAAACTCCACCCACTTTAAACTAAAATCTTATATTACATTGAAAAAAAAAAACAGATATTCTCCAGTGCTGACTCATGTCGAACAAATTCTATGAGAAAACGGCGCGGACCCTGATCAGACAGAGTCTGAGCTGGGCGTCAATAATGTCTGCGTTAATAGCATGCGATCGGTTAAAGAGAATATTCATTCAGGGTTGGTATAAACTTATTATTATGGTTGCCTGGGTCCAAAGTTATATAAAGCGTTTGAGTTGAGTCTGAGATCGCTCTCAAGCAATTGATTCGTCAGATTTCAGCAAAAACTCACAGCTGACTAACCAAATACTACTAAAACGTTTTAAAACATTGAGACCAAGCGCTCATAAACACCGTAAACATAGGTTCTGGAAATAAATTTTTTTTTATTATTTGTTTCGTGGTTTGTTTTGTGATTGTTGTTGTGGTGGTTGTTTTTGTTGAACATTGGTGTTGTTATGGTTTTGTGGTATTTAAAAAAAAAAAAACAACAAAAAAACGAAAATCTACACACAACTCCCCCCCAAAAAAATCAATAAAAAACATGTTTGGCAACAACTAGATTCGAGTCCATGTTCCGAGGAATGATGACTCTATTTCAACAAATTAAAAAGTATGTTTGCATATTAGCTGTATGTATATAATTCTATATATATATGATTATGTGGATCAGTTTTAAATAGCAAACCTGTAAACATGATATGCTTTTTATTCCTTTATGGTACTTTGCTCCTAACGCTCGAAATTGGGTCAATGAGTGAAGTGCTTAATGTCTTTAAACCCTTTCTCGCATGCTTACACTTTGTCGCCTGCTTTGATCTCGCAATGTTAGATTTAATCCAGTCACTACCAAATTTATTCGTGAGATTTTACCCCTTCATCGTTTCACTGTCGTCTGCTTCATTTGTGTTGTCTGAAATGTCGTAATTAAGGCAGTATGCCTGAAGAAATTTCAAAACGAGTCAGTCAAACAGTTTGGGTCTTGATCAGGATCCAAACTGTTTGCAATCGAACAATCGAGCTTTTAAGCGTCGCTGAGAGTGAAATGGTTTAGGCACATTGAACAAGCCACTGTCAACACGAGTATCGAACAGATTGAAAACATGAACAGACCATAGGGACATTGGCCACAAAAAAGTATCATAAATTATATAGATTAAATATAATATAAAGATTTACACATGTATACATATAGTATTATACACACTACATTTTTGCAAATACATGTATTGGCCAAGTCGTGATCATTACTACATGGGTAAAACATGGGTTGCAAATGAAATTTGGAAAATGACATTTTAAAAATGCCACCGATTTTCAAACTGTTTACTACTCAGATTAACATGAATAGTCAGAATTGTGGAAACGTTTTGTTTTTTTTACATTTTAATGCTATGCGTTTGCGTTTCGTTTGCGTTTAAACTGGAAAGAATAACTCAATTGTAACTCTGGTCTAAAGGGTAAGTGTTATGACTGTTGATGTAACTGGTGACTTGTACACTTAATAGTCATGCGATATTGATATTGACACTGTCCAGCACTAAGTATATAAACTTTGCACACTATATAAAATGTGATCAAAGTGTTATTTTCATGATAGTGTTATTTTATCGTTGGCAAATGTTTATGCCAGTGTTACTGTTGGGGATTCATGCAGAGGGACAGTACTTTTTAACGTTTTGCTGTTAATGGTTTCGAGGTAGGCCTTATATTTTCGAAAATTTTCGAAACTGCTAATTTTCATGTTATCATGATACAATGTTTTTATCCCTTTTATGATCAAATTTATCACGAGGTTTTTACCCCTTCACCGCCACATTGTCGTCTGCTCCAATATTGTTGTCTGCTATATCGTTTCAAAGTTAGATTTAACGCAGTATGACTGATGTAATTTCAAAACAAGTGGCAAACAGTTTTAATCCTGAACAGACGCCGCGTCAAAAATGTCTGCAAATGAGACTCGGTTTTCATTTGTCTGACTGATGCCTTCTTATTTAAATTTACAGTGTTTCCAGTAAATAGTTTTAAATCTAGTGTTGAGGCCAATGTCAAGAGAAATGTTGAACGAACGAACCCGTACTTTAACCCATTACTCCTTAAACCACCTTTAATTTATTCTTTCACTGAAGAAAATAGTTTCACTTTATCACGTGACAGTCATGAATATTTATATATATAAGAAATATTTTGATATCCTAGCAATTGGTAGCTTAAATCAGGCTGATAGTAAAGCGGAATATGCATTAAGGCGAAATCTACTTTACTTTCAACCAGTTTTAAGTCGTCACCACTCTTCAAAACTAGAAAAAAGCTATATATGGAGTAATGGGTTTAATGGGAGTATCTGACTGCCTACCGCAACTTGAAATTTAGTATTCGCAAACATTTAACACCGAGATAAAACGCCGAGTAACCAGGCGCCTGATCACGACCTAAACTGTATGTTTGACAGTGAAATAAATGATTTTCTTCAGATTGCCAAAAGTTCTAATTTTGAAAAGCAGAGCAGAAACGTATTTAGAGTAGCCGAAACATTGCAGAGGCCGAGATGTGAAGTTTTCCTACACTAGAGACACAATATACACTATCTTAACCCATTCACCTCTGACACTTTTAATAGACAATTCCAATTTACAATGAAATTTAGTCCATTTTTGAATAATTATGGAGGTTTCTTAACAACATTTTACAAAATGACAAACATTGTAGACCCTGGTCAGAGGACTCATTAAGAATCCCTCTTATCAGGGTCTGCACTGTTTGCATAGGACATGTGTACTCTTAATAGGTATAATTATGATTTGTTCATGACGAGTTCACTCGTCGCTAGGGTTCAATGTGTTAAGTTGTGCAAACAGACAAGGGCGTTTATTCCGTTGTGATCGTTCACTGTCGACTTATCGTCTGCAAAAAAAACTTAGAAATCATTTTAATATATTTTTGTCTAGACATAAAACCACTGCAAATATATCAACGGTTAAAATCCTGATCAGAAGCACGTTTACTTGGCGTTTGAAGTGGACGCAAACTGTTTGCAAAAGTATAAAAGTATGATATATACATTTGTATAGTCGGGCAAGGGCTTAGCTATCTCAGTCACTGGCTATTTGATAAATATTGTCCATAAACGAGTTTAGTTTAATCTATTTTAGCGCATTTACGTTACAGTTTCAATATAAACACAGAAATCCTAAAAGTCCGTGCTACATTAACTCTATGAACCCTGAAACGTTAAATAGATAAGTTAACCCTTTCATGATCAACATTTATCGTTAGGTTTTTACCCCTTTGCCGTTTTATTGTCGTCTGCTTCAAATTGGTGTCTGCAATACCGTTTAAAAATTAAATTTAAGACAGTATGACTGAAGAAATTTAAAAAAGAATGTCAGACGGTTTTATTGTTGTCTGCAATATCGTTTACAAGTTAAATATAATGCAGTATGACTGAAGAAATTTAAAAAATAATGTCAAACAGTTTGGATCCTGATCAGACACCGCGTGACACGGCGTCTGATCAGGATCCAAACTGTTTGCAAACGCGCCTTTTGGTGTCATTGAGAATGAAAGAGTTAAGATTCCAAATTTCCGATTGGTGAAATTATATTTTTTCGATTACGGTTATTTGGCAAAATGTTCGGTGATGTGTTGGTTAAATATAGACTAAATAACATTAGCATCTTGTTTAACTTTTCTCCTGCTATCAGTATATATTGACACTTTTGAAAACAGTAGAGACCATGATCAGACAGTTCCTGAAGGAGCTGTCTGATCAGGGCCGCCACTGTTTCCTTATAGGGTATGTCTTGCACGAGTCTGTACACTTTCTTTTGGGAATTATTTCCTTATCTTTTTAGCAAATATAATTGTTTAGATGATAAATGTTCAAAGTGGGCGAATGGTTTATACAGTGCTCACTCACTACAACGGCCACTCGAACAACAATTCCCTCCTTACAACAACGCTTGCTGCTGTTCAGCAAACAAGACAGTTATAAGTATTACTCTTTCACTGCTACAATATCGTATGCTTAAAATTGTCGTTTGCTGTTTTTCTCAGAGTTACATATTTGACATTTCGACAGAAAGAAAAAAACATATTGAAGGAGGACGTGACAAATAGCTTGAATCCAGACCAGACGCCGCGTTACACGGCGTCTGATCTGGATTCAAACTGTTTGCAAAGGTAATTCAATTTCCCTCCCCATAACAACCCTCTCCAAACAGCACACTACTCTTTGTCTCCCATTGGATGTTGTTGTAGCGAGGGGCACTGTTTAAGCTGCCACCTATCTTTAATAATTAAAAGTAGTATTTCTTTCAATTGTCGTAATAGAGAAGTTTTACTGTATTATGAACTACCGGTATAACGACGAGTATAATCATCATTTACAAACAACTTACCTTTTTATAGCACCTTTGTGTTATGCAAACAGTGCATGCCAAGATCAGAAGGCTCTTATAGGAGTCAGAAATCTGATCAGAGTCTGCACTGTTTGTCATTTCGCCATAAATTGTAAAAACAACTCTATATAGTAAAACATGAACTAGATTAAAAGGGAAACTGTCATTATCTAACTGACATTTCAGGGGTTATTGAGGTAAATATGTTGAACAGGTGGTGAGATAATACAAATAATGTTATCATTTCAACTCATCAAGGACACATATACGCTCCCCACTACAAACTCCACTGTCTTATTATCAAGTTAACCCTTTACTCCTTAGCTTGTTTCTAGTATTGAATATAGGTGACCTCTTAAAGCTGGTTGAAAGTAAAACAGAATGCGCTTTAAGGCGCATTCTGTTTTACTTTCAGCCTGCTTTAAGTTTACATCTGCTAGAATATTGAAAATGTTTCTTATGATACATATTCATGACTGTATAAATTGGAACTGTATTTTCTTCAGTGGAGGAATACATTAAATGTGCTAAAAGGCGCTTCTATGGAGTAAAGGGTTAATAGACAATGCTTTTCACATTATAGCAGTATCTAGGACATATCCTGACCAGACTCAACTAAGAAAAATGATGTCTGTTCTGTTATATGTATAAAGTACCAAGTCTCGATAAATCAACTATCATTACATTTGACAGCTTATCCATCCGTACTCGAAAATGTACGGCTATTTCAAGGACATCCATTTTAACTTTGAAATACGAATAAGTTAAAAGAGAGAGTCTATAATCGACTACAGTTTGCATGTTCTTATTGCAAATAATTTTTATTTTATGTTCAGTCCTATCGTCGCTTAGACTGACTAAATATTGGGCTCGCTCATGACTAATGCCTTTGCTTTATTTCCAGAACACAACGTCAGTTCAAATGCACGTTGTTGTACAATGTCCCTCCCTGCAACGGCCCTCCCAACAACTATTCCCTCCTTACAACAACGCTTGTCGCTGTTACCCCATACAATACAATTGTGTTCAAACTATCAACGGCTACAATGCCGTCTGCCTAAATTCAAGCTGTTTGCAAATGTAAGAAAAATCCCTCCGAACAACGCACATAATTTATGTCACCCATTGGGTGTCGTTTCCTACAGAGAGGGAGCACTCTACTTCCAATTCGTACACCGAAGATATTATTCTTTCCCAAATGAACACATCTACGTGTATGATGTCCAATGCAAAGGTTTGGGACCGCCAGGTAAAACCCCAAACTGTTTGTCACTTAGATAAAAGTTAATCCGTCAACATTTTCAAGAAGTTGTAATACGAGGATTTTTCAAAAAGGAATGTTTCTTGAGTAATAACTTCGATATAATACGTGCAAAATGCATGTGTGATATATCATTTTAAAGAACAATTATTTGCCTACACGATGGAATAATGCACGATAAGATCACATAATTCAATAAGTCACAACATAACCCTAAATGACCCTTACTAGAAGACACTAGAACATTGCACTTTTCAGATATTATTTTTGGACGTAACATCATCTAAAAAGTGCAATTTCTAAAATATATTTGGAAATATATCAGTTTATGCCAGAGTTTTAATGCAAATAAAATTTCATTACAACTGAAAGGGTTAACTCTTTTAAAACTCCCTTTTTAAACTAGCATTGCAATTTTTGCTAATGACAAAGGTCGACATGTATTTTCGAACGCTAGAAAAAATTCTAGATCAATATATCTACATTTTGGTTTTAAAACAAAAACTCTACTTCGATTGCTTCAATTATTATATCCTGGATCTATAAAATGAGTATGCGCTTTCACCAACTACTTTTATACATAACAGTAGATTCTTTTTTACGATGGTTTCAATACAAGTTTAGTATTAGCTATATATTTTTTATTTATATAATAATACCATTTAAAACTAGGTAGTGTGTGCATAATTGTTTGATGTTATTTGACAGAAAGTTCCTTAAACTGATTCGCAATAGTAAAGCCTCAGTATCAAATTTTGTTCCAAATATTACCTCAAAAATACATTAAAAAGTCCAGTGCCCTGGAGTAGGGTTTCAGTTAGGTCCATGTTGACCTATCAAGTTAAGTGATCTAATCGTGCATTTGAGTGATCAAATCGTTCATTATACCATCGTGTAGGCAAATAATTGCTCTTTAAAATGATGTATCACACATGCATATTGCACGTTTTATATCGAAGTTATTGATCAAGTAACATTACTTTTTGAAGCACCCTCGTATATTACTTGTTATTGCTTTGAGTTTCCGTTTACATGACTTGTAGTTTCGTTTAACCCATTTGCGCCCATTGGATTCTTCCATGCTTATATAACGGATAAGTCCATTTTTTAACTAAGGGGTGTCCGGTCTCAAATATTTTTATTTTGTTTTATATTAAAATTCCTATCAGCAAACAGTGTAGACTCTGATCAGACGCTGGTCTGGTCAGCGTCTATATTGTAGAGGGCATTAAGAGATATTGGGATGGGAATTCTTACCAGTTCTCTTCCCTATGTTAATTTCCTCGTTTATTATTCTGTAGGATAACCGGTTGCCATGGCAATAACGTTTTGTGGTTTGAATTAAATAGTGTCGTTTTCTAATGTACACTAACTTTATTCAAACACACATTTTCATGTTTTTTTTTATTAAGGGCCAGTTTTTGACTCTTGTGAACTTAATACTTAATAACTTAATACCAACAGATAAAACATGGACGAGGAAGCCAATGGCAACGACAACGATACCAAACAAACCAAACAACTTCCGGTAGACAGAGGCTGGGCATGGGTAATTCTAGCAGGTATAGCATTTTGTAACATCTTCAGTGCTACCATAAGCTGCTCATACAAATCCTAAGATTTCCCAAATTTCAAGCGCGAGTTTAGGAGAATTTGTACTTTTAATCCTTTCGCTGCTAGGCTCTTTAACACTAACACGATTATTCAAACAGTTTGGATCTAGATCAGACTTTTTTATTGACATGCATTTTTGAGTTATATAATATTTAAAGACATTATTTAATGCCCATTCATGAACACACACCCTCGCCAAATTGTTCTCTTTCTCAGGTAATTGCACGTGAACACATGGATTTGGTGTTTAAGTCTTTGTATTATATTCACCAGGGACCCTGTCTTACGAAACGTCGTACGACGCAAATGATCGCAAGTCAAAACTTTAAAATACATATAATTTCTCAATCTAACCCTGTCTTGTATTATCTCTTTGGAATCGTCTTTTCAAGACGATTCCAAAGTGATGTCACAAGACAGGATTAGATGGAGAAATATATACATAATAATTGAGACTTTTATAATTTGACTTACGACAAAATTTGTCGACGAAGTTTTTTGAAACGGGCCACAGGCGCATACTTTTTAGCATTCTACATATGATTTACTAACCATACCTTCCTATAGTTCCGTTTCGTTGGAGAACTACTTTTGTATAGCCTGTATATTATATTTTACATGCATACTCTTTGAATCTGACAACTGTTTTGTTAATTTCTGATACAATTTTTAATAATACAGACTCAAGAATTGTGAATCTTCCATTTTGCGTTTGACTTCTATTATTGTATTGACATGTATTTTTGGAGTTATATTTAAAGACAATATTTAATGCCCATTCATGAACACACACACTCCCTAAATTCTTCCCTTCAGATGGGAATTTTCAGGTAATTGCACGTGAACACGTGGATTGGTGTTTAAGTCGTTGTATTATATTTACCAGGGACCCGTCTTACGAAACGTCGTAGGACGAAAATGGTCGTAATTTAAAACGTTTAAATACAAGTACATATAATATCTGTTATCTCTATCTAATCCTGTCTTGTGTTATCTCTATGGAATCGTCTTTTCAATACAATTTAAAAAAGATATCACAAGACAGGATTCGGATGGATAATTAAATGATAATTGATAGTTTTAGAATCTGACTTACGACAATATTTGTTGTACGACGTTTCGTAAGAGAAATATTCTGCAAAACTATAACATACCATATGATTATGTTGACTCTCCTAATAAGCGGCCTGGCTGAATCAGTTTCTGGTGAATGGTACGTTTAAAACGTTTGGGATTGTGTTCATCGAGATCCAAGAGAAGTATGGGGCAAGCGCCTCCAAAACATCGCTCATCGCTGCCTTCAATCTCATTGGCTTTGGTTTATGCAGTAAGTATTACAAAATATATAAGCCGTGCCATGACAAAACCAGCCTTATTGCATTGCAACGTACAGACCAAGTGCTTACTGTTGTTATCCCAGGCTCTGTATCTGAGTTTGATACACACTGCCAAATACCGTATATATTGCAGCTACATAAAATGCTTTAGATGTACGGGGATGTCAAACAATTTAGATCAAGGCCTGTTGTCGCGTCTTTGACGCGGCGGCTGGCCTTGGTCTACACTGTTTGCAGTGCAATAAGTCATGTTTTCTCATGACACGGCTCATATGTTTCATCTATGAGAATTTGATATTGCAAATAATGCAGACCCTGCTCAGTAACCGTGTTGGAAATCCCATTATTTGATTTAGGATGTCCAAAGTCTTGATTCATTCTAACAATATAATCAACTCCCCCATACTAGTAAATCGTTTTCAGTATTGAAAGCAGATGATTCCTTAAAGCAAGCGAAAATACTCCGAGCCTGCTGAAAGCTTCCATTTATTAGAATATACAGAACAGAACAAAACAAATATTTCATTCCAACAATTTGCACATAGTACCTCGTTGCATGTACATTACAATAATATATATAATTCATACAAAGTCTTATGACGTGTTTTTGTATATCTAGGTTTTAATAATTAGTATTTCAAGTTACAGATACAAATAATCTTATACATCGTTAATTAAAGTATTACGGAAGACGAAAGCGTCCTAGATATACTTTGCCAAATTAAAAAAAAACAGTTTTATTACTGGTTTGCATTAATTCTGTGAATTTTTAACATACTTGGTCGAACATAAAAATATTTCTTAATGTATACCTTTCTTACTCTTTGAATTTAGAGCAAATTAAATTAAAATGATAATCGTCTTTAATATAGGAATCATTATTATGGTGCATTGCCATTAATGTGTAAAGTTGAAACACGTGTATTTTCTTCAGTGAAGTCATACAGAAACTAAATATTTCCTATACATATATCCTAATAGATAGTAACGTAAAGCAGGCCAAAAGTAAAACAGACTGCTCCTTAAGGTGCATTCTGCTCTACTTTCAACCTCCTTTTAGTGGTCGCCTGTCTTCAAAACTAGACTCGGGGTTTGGGTAAAAGTTAATAGTTTTATTAATTACCATAACATATAATCGCATTTAAAACCTCAAAATTTATTTTGTAATAAAAAGTATCTTAAAGTCAAAATATTGTCGATCAATTACCATAGCAATATTTGACAATGTTACTGGAAAGTAATGTCCATGCATTTTAATACAAATACACCAATTGCAGTGACCCCGGTGACCCGACGTATGGACAGACTCAAAACTGTTTCTCACTTAAATTAAAAAGAATCTTCTGGAAATGTTTTCATTCTATTACAATGCGTTTGTGTTTAGTTTCGTTTAAATGGAATAGAATAACGTCTTCTCCACTGTATTCCGTTGCAGCTATTTTTGTACAGACAATTGGGTTAAAGTACTTCAGCACACGGCAGACTGTCATGACTGGCTCGGTCATCATGTGCATTGCCTATGTGTTGTCTGCCTTCTCTCCAGTTGTAGAACTCCTCATGTTGTTCCAGGGATTTCTACCAGGTATTTATGACGTCACTTCCGCTCCACTTACACTTGTTAACACTGTTGGATATCACGATTTGATTGTCATTTATGCTTTGCTATGGCGATGAACGCATCCGCTTTACTTTCTCGAAATATTCATTATACAACGTTGCATAAAAGTACAATTCGACAATGTTCACAGAGTGAAGCTATTTAAAAAAAGATCTACAATGTTTCGAGAAACAGTTTACAATGAATGCAAAAAGTATTTTAAACAGTCATAATCTTATGTTGCTGTATATTCTTTTGAGCTACGGTCTTTTAATACATGTGTTCAAATTAGGATTATTTCTTCATATTTTGTCCTATTCAAAGTAAACTTCAAATGTAAACAAACATTGTAATTTGTTTTTGCATCATTTATTCAACGTCCATGGTATTTTGTCCCATTTTCAGTACACGTGTCAGTAAAATATACTTAAAATACAAACAAAAATTGTAAAAAAAAATAATTGGAATAATTATTTTACGTCCATTGAGTTTTGTCCCAATCTAAGTTCACGTGTCAATTAAATATACTTCAAATGCAAATAAACATTGTAATTTGTTTCTGCATTATATATTCTACATCCCTGGTAGTATTTTTACATAAAGGACTAAATAAGACAGCACAGGTAACAAATATGAAGAAAATTGAATACGTTATAGGCGTTTTATGACTAATAGGAAAGGGTATGAATTGGCGTTTCTGTGACGATATTACATCTGTACTTAAGTCAAATTACCTAAAATTAAATTTAATGAAAATGACCAATTATTGATCAAAGCAGTTGACTTCATGACAGTGAAGGATTAATAGACTATACTGACTTGTTTTTCAGGGGCCGCGACTGGCTTTATATTTGGACCTACTAGTTCTCTAGTTGGGCAGTATTTCCATAAGAAGAGAGGCATGGCAATGTGTATATACACGGCTGGTGGAGGCGTTGGTACCCTGGTATTCTCATTAATCTTGCGGACCATGTTGGACGTCTACAGTCTGTCTGGTACATTGTTGTTAACAGGAGCCATCTGTTTACATGGCATGATTTCTGGTGCACTGCAGAGACCTTTGACCTTTTACACAAGTCACGTGACTCAAACTGTATGCTTGAAAGACGATGAAGTGAATCTCCATGAGACGACAAACGAAACAAATAAACCACTCAAAATATCTAAAGACGTGAAAAACGTGAAGACGGCAAATGACGCTAAATTATCACCACTGTTAATTCGTGCCATTGCTAAACGTAATAGTAGACTGAGGACATATTCACAAACTAGTCAAGGAAGCATGGCTGCTAAACTCTCATCTGCCGTGAACAGAAGCCAGTTTTGGCGATATGCAAGCACTGAATTTTCGGCGTCTATTCTGGAAATAGACAAGCATAGCGACATAGTGCAAACCGACGAAACAGAACATAGTTCGTATTCCTGTTCCAAGTTACTACACAAAATCAAAACAATTCTTAACTCGGTTCTTTTCTTCGAAGGTATGAAAAGACCTACATTTTTTGTGAACCTTATTTCTGGTTGCTTAATTGGTATTGGATGTGGATTAACAATAGTGTTTCTACCAGCACATGCTAAAGACATAGGTCTCTCAGGCAAGCAAGGCAGTTTGTTAATCGCAATTGCCAGCATATGTGATATTATCATAACTCCTCTCTGGGGAATTATCGCCGACAAACATTGGATACAATGCAAGAATCTAGTGGCGCTCGCAGCGACCATAATGGGAATGACAACGTTCTTTCTGCCGTTTTACGTGTCTTTCTCATCAATGCTATTTTACACGATCGTGTACGGTTTGTTCGGCAGAGTTTGGTTCTCCATGATGGCCTTGGTGCTGGTAGATCTGTTCGGTCTTGAAAATCTCAACAGTGCAATTGGGATTCAGCTGCTATGTCAGACTGTGATTAATGCGATATTTGCCACATTATTAGGTAAGCCAAGTCATATACTAGTATAGATATATATATCGCGTGGCTTTCACGAGTTATCTCGATTAACTCGTTATCCCATGAACTTCCAAGGGACAATTCCCGTTTGAAATAAAGGCTGGTCCATTTTAGACTCTTTAGGAGTTGGTTTTATGTAAAAAAAAAAAAATCAAAATGACAAACAGTGGTTTCCCTGATCAGAGGGCTCCTAAAGGAGCCCTCTGATCAGGGACTTCACCGTTAGCATAGGACAATTGTACTCTTCACAGGTAGACATTTGGTAAAGGACGCATATATGCGTCAGTAGGGCTCAATGAGTTAAACCGCACACTACATGAGTGCATGCATGTGCACGAATGTATATTGGCGGTTTTATCAAGATCACGAGTGAAACCAGTGCAATATATTACTTGTAACATGGCCATTATATAGGTCAAGATGTGAAACTACTGTAATTCTGCGGAACTTGGTCAAACTATTGAGCGCTTTGGTCATTCAGTTCGAAATCTAATTAAAAAGACCAATCAATTACAGGAACGTTGCCGCTTTAAGGTCAAAGGGATGAGACTATTGTTATTCTGTAGAGATTTGCCTCAATATCGAGCGCTTAGGTCATCGACGGTAAATCCCCCAAAAAGAGAGAAATCAACGTGTCTATTCATTGACCGTCCAATCAGATAACTTTTAAGTATATCTAACGTTATAATTTGGTGCTTTCCCCTTTTCATAAAACTTCGTACGACAAATGTTGTAGTAAGTCAGATTATAAAAGTCTTAATTATTATTCATTTTCAATCTAATCAAGTCTTGTGACATATCTTTAGAATTGCCTTGACAAGACAGGATTAGATATAGACATCAGAAACAAATGTAATTTTAGAAATTGACTTATACGAAGTTTTATGAAACGGGCCACAGGTGCGCATATGAGTTCGGACTGTAAAGTTTGGCATCTCACCTGAATCAAAGCTGTTTGTAAAAATTATCCCCATACAATCATTAAAATATTGTCCATATCAATCATTAAAACTGAAATTATTTCGGCATTTTTGATATCGTTACAATAGCCTCTAGTTATCATTGCAGGTATAATGCGGGATACGTTTGGCTCATACCTTCCAGGTTACCACCTCCTGTCCGCCGTATTGATAGCCGGTTCCATCGGTATGCTTTCATTTCGTTTTCTGGAAAAGTGTGAGGACAAAGGAATACAAGAAAAACGTGAAATTGAAGTTTAGAATGAATAGTACTGCTTCTCTATTTCCAATTAAAATAGCACATTATTTAAGAGACTGGTAACAAGATTTGGCCAGAAAATATATGAGCCGTGCCATAAGAAAACCTGTCTTATTTAAGCGCAAACAGTGTAGATCAATGTCTTGATCTACACCGTTTGACATCTTCAAGCATCTAAAGCACTTTATGTTCATGTAGCTGCATTATATATGGTATTTGGCAGTGAAGATCAAACTAAGATGCAGAGCTGGAATGACATTGGTGATTGGTCTGTACAAAGTTACAATGCAATTAGGCAGGTTTTGTCATTGCACGGCTCATATATATATACAGTGGAGAATCTGTTATTCTTTCCCAATAAACGCGTTTACGCTAAAACTATTATTTGCAGTGCAAACAGTTTGGAGCCAGATCAGACGCCGGGTAACCCGGCGTCTGATCAGGCTCCAAACTGTTTGCCACCAAGATAAACATGAAATATCAGAATTGTCCAAAAGTTGTTCTTTTCTACGTTTTAGCGCTTTGCGTTTGCGTACGTTTGCGTTTAAACGGGAAAGAATAACAGATTCTCCACTGTATCGTGAAAGTGTTAATTTGGTACACAGTTTGTTCCACATAAATTCATGTTATTGCTCTTCTTTATTGAAGCATGGATTAATAATAGAACTGGGAAAAGCGTTGATAGAAGGGTACATGTATTGATGTGCGATTAACATTTCAAAATCAACGCATTGATATTTCTTAGGCTAAGTTTTATGTCAGGACTTAAAATAAAATGATTTTTACACAATTATTTCATATTGTTTCTAAAAAGTCAATTTGTCATCTAGTATACTGGTATAGTCTCTTAACTTGATGTGTTGCACATGTATGTTGTTTAATGCTGTGTATACCATGTTCATTTATAAACAATAAGTTCACATAAAACTACACTTTTAACAAAGATTCATACAATTTTCAGTTGGGATTTTTTTTCGAAACAAAATAAATGCCACATAATATCAATAGGACAAACCTCTCGTAAGTTAAGAAATAATATGGTTTGATGTTATTTGCGTTTTCTTTGTCAGGAGAAGACAACTTTGGCCCGTTTTATGAAACGTCGTACGACAAAAATGGTCGTAGGTCGGATTCTAAAAGTATCAATCATTATTTATTTCTCCATCTTATCCTGTCTTGTGACATCTCTTTGGAATTGTTTTGAAAAACGACTCCATAGAGATGCTACAAGACATGAATAGATAGAGAAATCAGGCTAGGGTTTAAAATTGGTCCGCTACCAAAAAGTAGGGTTATGGTTAGAGAAAACTATAGAATCTGTCCGCATGTCTTTTTGGTATTTTCGTAGAAAATAACTGGACATTTATCCAGAGATCTCTTGTGACATAAACCAGGCCATCTATTGTGACATTAATCTGGCTATTTCTTGTGACATAAAACTGGCCATAAAAATGGCAATTTTGGTTGCAGACCAATTGTTAAAGTGCTCCAGAAATCAGAAATTAAATCTTCATGTAATATATTTTATGGTTTTGACTTACGACCGATTTTGTCGTACGAAGTTTTACGGAAACGGGCCCGTAGTGACTGAAGGTACGATCTTTGCAAATCAGGAAGCTCCTACATGTGCAATCTGTTTTATTTTCATTTTTAATTTAAGCAGCCACCAACTTAAATACCGACAGCAATCCTTCTGTTGGGTGATCAAAATATCTGGGGCTCGTCTTACGAAACGTCGTACGACAAGTAGTGTCGTCGGTCAAATTCTAAAATTCTCAATTTTATTTATTTCTCCATCTAATCCTGTCTTGTGACATCTATTTGGAATCGTCTTTAAAGGACAATTCCAAAGAGATTTTACAAGACAATGTTAGACGGAGAAATCAGAAATTAGATGTATTTTAAAGTTTTGACTTACGACCGTTTTTGTCGTACGATATTTCATAAGACGGACCCCTGGACTTTACCGTATTTGGCATGTGTGTCAGGTGTTTTGGTTGTGACAGGCCGTGTCCTTTTATAATACTGTAAAACCTCGGTTAACCCCCTACATTGTATTATTTATTAGGTGTTTAAAGGCAGGTGACTGCGTAGAGCCCCATGTAGGGGCTTACTGTTTTCCTTCCACATTGTTTAAGTCTGCCATCAGTCTTTCATATTAATGATATAACCAATTAGCCTTCTTTATAGTGCTCGTAATAGAGAGGGTTTTCTGTATATAGTGAAGAAGGCGTTATTCTTTTCCATTACCTAAACGTAAAACACTTATGTTCGTTGCAAACAGTTTGAATTAAGATTAGACGTCTAATCAGGCACTAAACAGTTTGCTAATGAAATTAAAAACAAATATGACATTACCAAAAATGTTACACATTTAACCCCTTCACTGCCGTGACGTCATCAATTTTAAACAATTGTCGTCTGCTTTTATTCTTTAAATTTGAAATTTTGCTATTTTGACTGAAGAAATATTGAAATAAGTCTCAAACAGTTTGGATCCTGATCAGACGCCGCGTAACGCGGCGTCTGATCAGGATCCAAACTGTTTGCGAAAAACTGTTGTGCTCGTGGAAAGGCAGTGAAGGGGTTAATTGCACTGCATTTGCGTTAACGCCGTTCCGTTTTAACCCTTAGCCTGCCACTCACGACTATAGCTCCATATGCAAACAGCTTGGATCCGGATGAGACGCCGAGTAACTCGGCGTCTCATCCGTATCCAAGCTGTTTGACACTCGGAAAACATTTTCAGCAATTTTGAGCAACTTTGAAGCACTTTGAAACTTGAAGCAGACGAGAAATATAGCAGACGACAATTTATTTGGCGGGCTAAGGGTTAACGGAAATGAATACCACCTTCTCCATTGCATACAATGCTCCCTCTCAACAATAACATCCAAGGGGAGAAAATACCGTGTGTTGTTCGGAGGGAGTTGTTATAGAGAGGGGAAATTAAGAATTTGCTTACATTTGCAAACAGCTTGAATCAAGATCAGACGCCGCGTAAGGCAAAATGATAGTCTAGTCATGTATGTCAAATTGTTGAGTTTCTTTGTTCATAATCTTGTAGACCCCCTGTTTGCACATAATATACATGTACTCTTTGTAGATACACCTTTTGCAAAGAACTCATTTAAACGATTAACAAGGGATGAATGGCTTAAAGAAATTGGAATAAAACTTAGCCCGAGTACTTGACATTTAAATCGGCGTCTGATCGATCATGATCCAAACTATTTAGACTCTTATCGATGGATCTGTAATCAAATGGCCAAAACAAGTGTAAACGCAGACATGGTTTTTTTCTGTGTTTTTTGTTTACTTAATGTTACGTGTATTTTAGTAAGTACATGTAGGTATGTTTGAAATTCTTTTATGTTAGTTTAGCAGTTGAAATGCCGGAAATAGTATGCGTTAGAGAGCTTCATGCACGCTAAGTTTACAAGGATTATTACACATTTAAGATCGTATCTTAGAAACACATATAGTATGGTATTACATGTACATGTATTTTGTTGTTTTTTCTCTTAGTGGACATTGTCATAACCAGATGTCACCAATATGCAAAATGGTTAGCCCTATAAGACGGAGAAGAAGTTTTTGTTTTTAAATACATGTAAACACATTATGCTTGGTCTCTCCTCGAATAAGTAACAAACCTGTTTATGTCTGAAAGCCAAACTTTGTTCATGTCCGAGAAATCGACGTTTGAAAGCTAGTCGATCAAAGAGACACTTACAACAAAAGAACCAAACTGTTATCAGAATGAGGTTCTTTCACTGCTTACCACAGAGACAATATAAATGTTCATCAACTCACCCACCCCTGCATGTTTAATACATGTAAACAATTCCAGTTTCCCGTTTAGTCTATACCATTTAAAAACATATATTCATGTTTAGGGTTGTTTTCTATTATAGACAATTGCAAAATGGCAAACAGGGCTACCCGGATTAGATGGGTCTACACTGTTTGCATAAGACAGATGTACTCTTTATTGGTACAATGTTTGTAAAGGACGAGTGTATTTGTTGCTAGGGTTTAATGTGTTAATGTTTTTCAACCCTACTGTTGACTGTGTAGCGTTGTTATGTCTGACGGCACAAAGCTGGTCTCTGATGGTTTGATTCTCTGTAGCGTTCTCTTGACAAACCGTCTGAACTGGGGATTGAACAGGCAGAATATATACGGGTTAGCAAAGCTGTTGACATACGATAGTCTAAGAGCCAATTGTGTGACTACCCCTAGCTCCAGCTTGCTGACACTCGTGTAGGAACGTATTCCTATCTTAATGGTGAAATACGGCAGAAAACATAAACAGAATACGAAGGAAACGAAAAGCATCATGAGCGTTATCGACCTTTCTGTCTTTCTCAGTTTTTTCGACTTGAAGTTCTTTTTCAACGTCGCTTGTTTAACGTCTTTTGATTCATGACTTTTCTCCGTATGAGTTTCATTTCTATGGCGTTTGAGTTTTTCTGCTCCATTGATGTCATTTCCAGACACATTGTTAACTGTTTGTGTTTCACTATGGTTTGATATTGAGGTTTCTTGGTGTGCCTCTTTGTTGTTAACTGTAACAGCCACGAGGCCACTGTTCTTCATTGTCCATATTATTCTACCGTATGTGAAGCACAGCGAAGCCAATATGATCACGAACATGAGGGCGTCAATACTGTGGAACAAGGTCACGCTGACATTGTACGCGGGATCATCTGTTGTTGTGCAATAATGACCGAGGACCACCGATTGGTTTTTCCCTCTGTTTCGAATGGGAAATTCAATAATGTCAAAGTTGAAAAAATCTCGAACAGAAAATAGAAAGGAGTAAACCATTATCACAATAACTACCTTTCTTGCACTAACAAAACTCAGCTGTTTCTTGAAATGACAGCACACGTGTCTATATCTGTCTATAGAAATTATCAATAAGATCAGCCCTGACGCCTGAATCGCCCAATGTCCGAGGAAATGCATGCTTTTGCAGGCTGTGGCGTTGGTGTATTTCACATTCATGCCCATTTCTGCCATATTGGGTATCATCAGTACACATACGACCAGGTCGATGCATGCCAGGGCGGAGATCAGATAGACAGTGGGCGTTTTCCTAGCGACAAAACCATAGAAACAGATTGTGAACGCATTGCCGACGATTCCCAGTACACATACAATAGCTAAAAGGACAATGACAGGTAATAAGGTGGACAATATCTCCTGGTGGAATTTATTGACAGCCTCGTCTATATCGTTGTCGTCCATTTTCTGGATGATTGCAATAGCTGTCTGAAGTAAACAAATTGATAAGTAGATAGATAGATAGATATGATTTTATTCTTCCTTCAGACTAACAAGTCCATGAGGCATGTACTACATGTACAGGCAAACAGAGGCATACTCGTATATTTACAATCGCCCCATTCAATTCCATAGACAAAAACGGTGTTCATTTCGTATAAACACCACTTTTCGATAGGGCGGGACATGTGGTAAAGTTTCGAAGGGGAGGCGGGGCATATGCAGTTTTCATTCGCGAATTAATCTTTGGAACTTGGGAAGCAAACATTTGGCGGATATTTTCAAAATTTGTTCTTAACCGATCTATGTCATCCTATTAGTGAAAACCATGATTCCCGACTAATATTCTTTTTTATTAATGAAATTAATTGCAAGAAAATGGACATACCTTATAAGCAGCGTCTATCTGCGTTTCTTTATGACAAAAACCCCGATATATTTATCCTACTTTAAAATGACGTCACTTCCAATGACGTCAAAAATTGGCATTTTTGCGCCATACTGTCAAGTTGTTGACTCAGAATGTAAACAATGGGACTTATTTTTCTGCTTTGGAATGTACACAGCTTCAGTAAATCGGTCATGGCTGTTCCTTAAAGGGTACACAGTATTCGTGTTATCTACCACTAATATGGATTAAACATACATGCGTACTAACAAAATCTTTATTTAATGTTAGAAATTACAGCAAATATATTGTAAATATAAGAAATGAACTGATTTATTTCGGCGTTCAAGCGAAATGAACGATAGAAAATTATCGACAAATTGACATGAATCCGATATTTTCTGTCGTTCATTTCGTTTGAACGCCGAAAAAAATCAGTTCATTTCTTAAGTAATATATAAATTATTATACAAACAAACAGTTATAAATAAATGACAATAAAGATGCATTTCGAGGAGAGGATGTTAGTAAAGAAAAAAATAAAATTATGATTTTACTAGTGATATTGACTTTAATCAGAAATGATAGCATTATCACCATTATCATAACTTAATTTTCTTAAATCAAATACCTATTATATTTGTGTTAGAAAATAGTGATGTTATACGGTTAAAGTCTATCGTATACTAGTAACATTTAAAACAACTATTGGCACTCTAAGTTAAACAAAAACATTCATTTGCATCGAAAACATTTACATCCCAGCACAACAGACTAGACGTAGACTGAACTACTCCAAATAAGCAGTTCAATCTGGTACACCCCTTTTGCATCTATGTACATGTACATGTAATTATGAAGAGTATATTGACTATACAATGTAATTATATATTCCCTATACATATATTCATTTCATTTAGTGATACTGTTACCGTTTTTTCAACGTTTCGGACCCAATTGATATTGCAGAAGGCCGAGATTATCCGTTTGTGCAGGCGTAATGTTCGGGCTTCTCCAAAGTTGACAGTAATGTTTACGTTCAAAAGTTCTAAGATTGGACCACGTGTACAGTTAAAATTGTGTAAAGCAGTCACACAAAAAGTTGAGGAAAAAGAACAATGTATCAAAAATGTGGTTATTAACCCATGTTTGGCCACGACCCGCATAGGCAAACATTATGCGTCGTCTGATCAGAGTCTACACTATTTGCTGATAGGAATTTAAAACAAAATGAAAATGAAAATTTTGACCAGGCATCCCTTCGATAAAAAATGGACTAATCCAATATAAAACAAGAGCGTGTCCCAGTTACACGAATGCCCCCGATGATACAGGGAGGGGAATCCAGACTATCAATCGTAAACGTTAGAGAGCTGAAACTGTAGTGGAGCGCCATTTTGAGGACTTCAAGGGCCATTACTCCAAAGGGCCTAGCATAAATTGGTGCCGCTGGTTATCCAAATTGGTCTCCATTTTATGTCAACAAACATTTTCAGAAAGTTTGGTGCAGATCAGATGAAAAGCAATGTGTTTGTGAAACACAAATGCCCCCAGCCAGCGTCATGTTCTGTAATGTAATGCTTATTTGCAAAAGTAGGTCAAAAGTCATGGTCGCATGGTAAATGAAACATTGGCATGGTTGAACAAGTCTTAACACAAGAAACATACAATGTACATGTACATACAAAGTATGGAAGCTCTAGGCCTACTGGTTCAAATGTTATAGGCATATAAAGATTTATACAAAAGTCGGTCAAAGGTCAAGGTCACAAGGGCAAAAGCGTAGGTATGGTTGGAAAGGTTTGACACAAGAAATATATGAATAAATTATGAAAGCCGTAGGCCTACTGGGGCAAATGTTATAGCCATTTAAAGATTTTAACAAAGTAGGTCAAATGTCAAGGTCACAATGTCAAAAAGTTTTGTATGGTTGGAAAGGTCTCGCCACAGGGAAGACACCTGCCAAGTATAAAAGGCCCAGGTGCAAAAATGCATTAGTTATAGCCAAGGTTAAGGTTTTTGGTTAAAGTTTGATTAAATAGGTCAAAGGTCGAGGTCAAGGTCACATGGTCATGGACTTTGGTATAGTTGGAAAGGTCTTTACCCAAGAAATATGCATACAAAATATGAAAGCCCTGGGCCAACTGGTGCAAATTATATAGCCATTTAAAGATTTTTACAAAAGTAGGTCAAATGTCAAGGTCAAGGTCACAAGGTCAAAAAGTTTTATATGGTTGGAAAGGTCTTGCCATGAGGAATACACATGCCAAGTATAAAAGGCCCAGGTTTAAAAATGCAAAAGTTATAGCCAAGGTTAAGGTTTTTGGTTAAAGTTTGATTAAATAGGTCAAAGGTCAAGGTCAAGGTCACATGGTCAAAGATGTTGGTATGGTTGGAAAGGTCTTGACAAAAGAAATATGCATACAAAATATGAAAGCCCTGGGCCTACTGGTGCAAATGTTATAGCAATTTAAAGATTTTTACAAAAGTAGGTCAAATGTCAAGGTCAAGGTTACAAGGTCAAAAAGTTTTATATGGTTGGAAAGGTCTTGCCATGAGGAATACACATGCCAAGTAGAAAAGGCCCAGGTTTAAAAATGCAAAAGTTATAGCCAAGGTTAAGGTTTTTGGTTAAAGTTTGATTAAATAGGTCAAAGGTCAAGGTCAAGGTCACATGGTCAAATATATTGGTATGGTTGGAAAGGTCTTGACAAAAATAATATACATACAAAATATGAAAGCCCTGGGCCTACTGGTGCAAATGTTATAGCCATTTAAAGATTTTTACAAAAGTAGGTCAAATGTCAAGGTCAAGGTCACAAGGTCAAAAAGTTTTATATGGTTGGAAAGGTCTTGCCATGAGGAATACACATGCCAAGTATAAAAGGCCCAGGTTTAAAAATGCAAAAGTAATAGCCAAGGTTAAGGTTTTTGGTTAAAGTTTGATTAAATAGGTCAAAGGTCAAGGTCACATGGTCAAAGATGTTGGTATGGTTGGAAAGGTCTTGACAAAAGAAATATGCATACAAAATATGAAAGCCCTGGGCCTACTGGTGCAAATGTTATAGCCATTTAAAGATTTTTACAAAAGTAGGTCAAATGTCAAGGTCAAGGTTACAAGTTCAAAAAGTTTTATATGGTTGGAAAGGTCTTGCCATGAGGAATACACATGCCAAGTAGAAAAGGCCCAGGTTTAAAAATGCAAAAGTTATAGCCAATGTTAAGGTTTTTGGTTAAAGTTTGATTAAATAGGTCAAAGGTCAAGGTCAAGGTCACATGGTCAAATATGTTGGTATGGTTGGAAAGGTCTTGACAAAAGAAATATACATACAAAATATGAAAGCCCTGGGCCTACTGGTGCAAATGTTATAGCCATTTAAAGATTTTTACAAAAGTAGGTCAAATGTCAAGGTCAAGGTCACAAGGTCAAAAAGGTTTGTATGGATGGAAAGGTCTTGATACAGGGAAGACACATGCCGAGTATAAAAGGTCCAGGTACAAAAATGCAAGAGTTATAGCCAATGTTAAGGTTTTTGGCACAGACAGACGGACGGACGGACGGACGGACAAACCAACAGACATGACAAAAACTATATGCCCCCGAATCGTAGATTTTGGGGGCATAAAAACATGGAAGAATCTACTGGGTATAAATGGGTTAAATGCACGACAAAGGTGATGCAGAGGGCTCTCTTTTGTACGTTTTGCACTGATTTTGCTTTTCGTATTCTACATTAACCCATTTATACTCATCCTGATCTTAATAGCAAAATACGTTACAGCGCTCCCTCTCTACAAAGACACCCAATTGGAGGAAAAATATATGTGTTGTCGGAAGGAGTCGTTATACATGTAGGGATGGAAATAGGCTTACATTTGCAAACAGTTAAAATACAGATAAGACGCCGCGTCACGCGGCGTCTAATTCGGAATCAAACTGTTTGTCAGTCCTCAATATATATATTCTAGCAAACTGTCAACTTATATGTATACATCTTTGAGAAAAAAAGCAGATGACAATTTTAAGCGGACGGTATTGCAGCAGCAAAGACGTAATACGTAATTGTCCTGTTTAGGGAAATGTGGCAAGGGTTGTTGTAAAAAGGGATTCATTGTTGGGGGCGGTTGTTATCAAACTCGTCGTTTTAGAAAACGATAAAAACTCGGCAAAGCCTAAATCCAATAAATTACGAACACTCGTGTTTTATCCTATATTTATTTTCATGATGATACTAATAATATCATAATTATCACTAGTATTGTTAATTATGATGATCATAATAGAATGATTACTGTAATAATAATAATGACAGTAATAATAAAACATGTAATAATAATAATAATGACACTACTACTACTATTCTGATTTGTTTTTCATAACTCTGAGCTGTTATTTACCTGGTGTAATTTTCGGAGATCTCTCATCTCCTTCGTCAGCACTACTGGCTAGTAGGGCTGTTTTGGCGGGTCACGTGACGTAGGCACTACTACTACTACTTCTATTACTACTACTGTATTAATACATGTAATGATAATAATAATGAAACAACAACTACTACTGCTTATAATGATAATAATAATATTACATTGATATAATAATAATAATAATAATAAATAGCAATAACAAAACTATTAATAATGATAATAATATTGAGTAACATTTAATGTACATGTACCTGTAAAATATAATTCCACCACTTTACTGCGATGCCCAGATATTCTCACTAATTTACTTTCCTGCAGTTGTTTAGTCCTTACATGTTTTTATTGTTTACATAAAGAAAGTACACACACCAGTGAAGTGGCCAAAAACAATCGTCTAAAATATGATCATGGCTTTAGAGTACATGGTGTTGTTTACTTGGCTTTTAAATCAACACTAGAAATAACAAATTACAGTAAAACCTCCAGATATCGAAATAACTAGCTACAGTCGAACACATATTTCTACAGTTAACCCTTTCCCCCACAGAAGAGCCTTTTAACGAATATAATTTATTCCTCCGCTGAAGAAAATACTCGTAGTTCCAATTTAACCAGTCATGAATATATAGTATAGGGAATATATTTGTATTTTCTATATACTAGCACATGGAAGCTTAACGCAGGCTGAAAGTAAAGAAGAATGTGCCTTAAGGCACATTCTGCTTTACTTTCAACCTGCTTTAAATAGTCACCTATCTTCAATACTACAAATTGGCTATCAGGTTAAATGTCAATAAATTGAGCTTGCACAAATCGAACATGACGCATTTCAAAGTTAAGCCACATTTTAACTTCCGAATAAGAGTAAGTTCGACTTGACCCTTTACCTGATAGCCTATTTCTAGTACTTAAGATAGGTGATTTCTTAAAGCAGGTTGAAAGTAAAGCAGAATGCGCCTGAGGGCGCATTCTGCTTTACGTTCAGCATGCTTTAAGCTATCATGTGCTATAATATAGAAAATATTCCCTATAATACATATTCATTACTGATTAAATTGGAACTATTTTCTTCAGCGGATGAATATATCATATCCGCTAAAAGGCGCTTCTATTGGGGAAAGGGTTAATGCATCCACTGTCTTACCCCGAATACAAAAGTTAATTGACAACAGTTTACGCGACGTCTGATCAGGATCAAAATTGTTTGACACTAATTTCAATATTTCATAGTCAAAATACCTAAACATAATTTTTGAGAGATAAAAGCAGACGACAATTGTTTAAAATTGATAACGTCATGGCAGAGAAGGTGTTCAGCCAGCTCGATTTATAATAAATTAGATCTACATGTACATGATTTATCCCTTTTACTGTAATGTTCAACCTGAGAGCAATTTGCAATCAAATTTGATCCAGATCAGACGTAGAGTAACTCTGCATCTGATTAGGATCTAAACTATTGATACACAGGTACTCGGCACATATATCTAGATATATTACCCCACACAAAATACAATTTTACTAGACTTCTATTATAAAGACTTTTTTTTTTTAATTGTACATGTAATAGATCTAGATCTATGTGTCAAGTACCTGTGTATTGATACTTTATATTTAGTTTCTTGCACTATACAAAATACTTAACAAAATTTCCGAACAAACGCAGAGAACAGACACGAGTTTACCCCTTCACTGCCATGAGTTTGACGTCATCAGTTTTAAATTATTGTTGTCTGTTTATATCTATTTCTCAAATTTAAATTTTTGATGTTTTGACCTAAGAAATATTGAAATGAGTGTCAAACAATTGGGATACGCGGTGTGATCCAAACTGTTTTCAAAAAACTATTGTAGATCTACTCGGGGTAAGGCAGTAAAGGGGTTAATGGCAGGAGAAGAGAAGAGAAAAGCTAAGATAGTACATATTTCATTGTTAACTTATTGAAGCCTAGCGACGAGTACACTCGTCCTTAGAAACTATTGTTAATGTGAAGAGTAAACTAGTTCTATATATGTAAAGAGTGTAAAAAGTGCAAAGGAGCCCTCTGAACCGAGTACGTCACTGTTTTGCCATTGTGTAATAAATACAGTGGAGAATCTGTTATTCTTTCCCAATAAACGCGTTTACGCTAAATCTATTATTTCCATTGCAAACAGTTTGGAGCCAGATCAGACGCCGGGTAACCCGGCGTCTGATCAGGCTCCAAACAGTTTGCCACCAAGATAAACAAGAATTATCAGAATTGTCTAAAAGTTGTTCTTTTCTACGTTTTAGTGCTTTGCGTTTGCGTACGTTTGCGTTTAATCGGGAAAGAATAACAGATTCTCCACTGTAGAAATAAAAAAATTAAAAAATTAACAACAATCCTAACTAAAAAATGGAATATACGGTTTTGGAAACTGGTATTGACTACTTGAAGATTCAGGGGAGTATGGGGTAAGCGACACTAATTTAATACGTAAACGTCATCATATCACCATATATTATTGCTTTATGAAGGCAACTGCTAACTATACAATAAAAGGGAGAGTAGAAATATTCTAAAGGAGGTTTCTGCTTTCAATTTATCCTGCTGCCTACTGATTTAACCAATTTGTGTCAAGCGTCCAATAAAAGTTACATATGCGAACAGTGCAGACTCTGATCAGTGGCCGCATATGCGGCATCTAATCAGAGTCAACACTGTTTGCTGTTAGGAACTTCAATATAAAACAAAACGAACATTTTTTAAACCAGGCACCCCTTACATAAAAATGGACGAACCCAATCTTCAAACATGACAGCATCCACGTGGCATAAATAGGTAAAGAGCCGTATTTTGAACGACCGCCCAAATTTGACTGTTCATCAGTTTCCTCATCTCAATGCCATTTGCATTGAATTAAGTAGCTCAGAACAATAGGAAGTTAATAAGGCAGAAAACAATATTTTGTTTGTTTACCAAAATATCACCAAAAAGTATGGTAAGAACTTACTTACAGTTTTCCCATCTCTTCTTTTGTCGTCCTATTTGCTCCATTAACTAGAACTTTTCATACACAATTCCAATTTGAAAATAAGTCTAGTCAATTTTTGAATATTTAGGGTTGATTTTAAAAATTTATTTCAAAATGACAAACAGTGTAGACCCAGACCAGAGCAATATGGCTCCTTCTGATCAGGGTCTACACTGTTTTGGGACTAGTGTAATCCTAACAGGTGCATTGTTTGTAAATGACGAGTATACTCGTCGCTAGGGTTGAATATGTTAACTTTATCCTAGGGTAGTGTCTATGTGAGCTTGATGAGAGGGGGGCAAATTCATATTCATATCATAAACACAAGGCGAGACAAGACACAATTTATTTAGATTCGGCAAAACAGAGAACATCTCAACTTCCTTTTCTTTACTGTATTGAGAAGCTCTTCATAAAGGCTGATCAGTGCCCGACCCTGACTGCGGACATCTTCATTAGTTATGTGGTCATTATAGAAGATGTTAAGAATCATTCCGAATGTAGCATATCACCTCTAGAGATTGGATTTTACTCTCTCCCCGTCTTACTTTGAAATACAAAATGTACATCTTATTTCTGATGTGTCCATCTGATCCTGTCCTGTGATAATAAATTATCTCGTTGGAATCGTCTTTTAAAGAAGATTCCAAAGAGATGCTAGGATTAGATGGAGAAATATATAATAATCATGAATTTTAGAAGATCTATCTGACTTACGACAGTAATTGTGGTACGGCGTTTCGTAAGACGGACCCCAGTTCTGCTGTCAGCGTCGATGTCTCGAACGCATGGTACCACGAGAGCGCATATTTATAAGTGGGCTAAGTGAGATGCTGGGGCCTGTTTCATAAAACTTCTTACGACAAATGTTGTCGTAAGTCAGATTATAAAAGTCTCAATTAATATTAATTTCTCTATCTAATTCTGTCTTGTGAAATCTCTTTGGAATCGTCTTGAAAAGACGATTCCAAAGAGATGTCACAAGACAGGATTAGATAGAGAAATCAGAAATTCAACATATTTTTAAGATTTCACTTACGACCGTTTTTGTCATACGAAGTTTTATGAAACGGGTCCAGTTCTGCTGTCAGCGTCTATGTCTCGAAAGCATACAGAAATATTGAGATAACAAGTGAGCGCATATTTATAAGTGGACTAAGTGAGATGCTGGGGCCTATACAAACACGTTAATTTCCAGAAAAAGGATTTAATTCAAAAGCAAAAACCAACACATTTCACAGAAAACGAGTCAGAAGCAGGGTTGGGATTCAAACCCGTGCGGTTATTGTAAATCAAATTTACAAAAGTTAAAGCTCTATCTAATATTCAATCCCTTTTTAATGATCTTGGGGAAAAGTGGCGGTGCCTTTATACAGGGGAAATCTGAAAGGGGGAAATTTACACACCGAATTCAAACAACTTTTAAGTAAAACATTGTTTTTATTTATAGTGGAGATAGGGTGGTTGTGTGTATGTGGGGGAGGGGTTGTATTCTTTTCGCTTTGAAAATGAGGCTAAAAATTCCGCCTCCAAAATGGCATGAAATGGGGATGTCTCTTAAGCTAGCAAATGTTAAACGGTTATGTATTTTATCCTATTTGTTAGGCAATATTGTTGTTGTTGATGTTGTTGTGGATTATGTTCCTCTGCTGTCGTCGGAACACTCCTGAACTGGATGTATTTTCTATTCCGGTGATGCCATAATGGTAATTTCGTTAATTATTTTATGATGCAATACTTTCCATTATTAAATATAAACATACCCTGTCTATGTAAATGGGTATGTCGTGTTAAGGTTTAGTAAATGTAAGTTATGAATCTTACGAAAGTTCAAATTCCGTACGACAAATATTGTCGTGGTCAGATTCTTTAATTCTCAATTACTATTTATTTCTCCATCTAATCTTTGTCTTGTGGCATCTCTTTGGAATCGCTTTGAAAACACGATTACAAAGAGATGTCATAATTACAGGATTAGATGGAGAAATCAGAAATAAGTTGTATGTTAAAGTTTTGAATTACGACCGTTTTTGTCGTACGACGTTTCGTTGGCCTATACATTCTTATACTTCAGGTTAACTACCCAGGGGCTCGTTTGCGAAACGCCGTGAGTCAAACATTCAAAATAATCTAACTTCTGATTTCTACATATAATCGTGTTTTGAGACATCTCTTTGGAATCGTCTTGAAAAGAAGATTCCAAACAGATGTCACAAGACAGGATTAGATGGAGAAACAAATAATTATTGACAATTTAATAATCTGACTTACGACAATATAATCGTAGGTACGTGATGCTTCGTAAGACGGGCCTCTGGTTCTTTCAGTGTTTAAGTTCTCACAGTAGGTCTGCGACCATCTCTCGATATCTTCCTCCTGCATTCGGCTAAGAGTGATGCGACGGTGTATACTAATAAGTGTGCAGTGTAAGACCAGCTGTGTCATGAAGTTCCTATTTTGAAAATAAATGCTGTGGGCGCTAATCGGTAGACCGTCTTACAAAACCTCTTACGACAAATATTGTCATAAGTCATATGCTAAAATTCTAAACTATTATTTATTTCACCTTTTAATCCTGTCTTGTGAAATCTTGAATAATTCCCAAGACACTTAAGGCCCCAGAACCATGGCACGACAAGGAAGGGGTGTTCTTAGGGATGTAATAATTGGTACAATTCAACATTGAAAGGCAAAACATTGTATTCATTGACGAATAACATCTATAAGAATATTTCAATGTCGAATTCAATAGATTTGAAAAGTTTGGTGATTTTTCAGAAATTTCACATTTTGATAATTTCCTCGGCCCTAGACAAGTGTAAAAGTTATCAGAATTCGTAAAGTGAACCTTTGGCAATAGTATCTCCAAATTTGGATGGATCGAACAAAACTGTTTGAAGTTCTGCGGTGAAAAAGTGATAGGTTCAAAGCAATCGTACCTATGGAGTCCGAGAGGTTTTACTTTTGGTGCTTAGCAAACTTTGAGTAGTATACAATGTATATATATTTTTAAATATACGTGTACATTTATTTACAAGAACCTTATCTCTTCCCTCTACATATGTATATCAAAAGTTTTCATTTCTTCTACATCTGTTCCATCAGTGCGCCGTCTATCTGCGTTTCCACAAACATGTTTTGCAAATGAAAACAGACAACGTTCATCTATAACATCTGGTGGTTTGGTGAAGACACTGACTATACTTCCTACTACAAGGGTTGTCACCATTCCTACACACGAGTATGCGATTATCGAAACAGAATAGAACTCTTCCAAAGCTGACAGCCCATATTGATGACCCGAACCAGTGTCCTTATAAGAAGAATTGTTTCCTGAATAATAGGTTGAATTTTCGAATGCATTGGTGTTGTTAAACCATGCATCTGAATAAGTCAATGAGGAATTGTTAGCCGAGCAGTTATCCATAGGCCCAGGTGGTAAAGTTGAGTCGAGCGGAATATCTGACAGCATTCTTCCGAGAGATATCCACAATGTTATAGCTGCTCCGGTTAAACCACCTACCACCATTCCTTTACTTGTTGACCTCCTAAACATTGTCGACAAAATGAAGATTGCTACCGTAGGTCCTTCCATACACCCCATACATGCCATAAATATACTTTCTACGCTGCCCGGAATCTTAGAAACGACAAAAGTGAAGGCCATGCCGATGAATCCGTAAATAATGACAACCACTTTAGACACCAAAATGGCTCTTTTATCAGATATATTTTGAAATTGAACTTTTATCACATCTTCGTATGTGATGGCTGATAAGCTATTTAAGCATGATGACAGTGTGCTAAGAACAGCGCTTGAAAGAGAGGCAATAAACAAACCAGGCATTCCTGGGGTATCCTGGAAGAGTTCCAATATTGTAACAGGCATGAGGCCGTTAATATTTCCTAGTTGACCAGACGCTATCAAATCACAACCTTTTGTTGAATAATATGCAAAAACTGACACGCCTTGAAGCACCGTCAGTAACCAAACTATTGAATATATTGGTCCAGATATTATATACAACCACCTTCCAGATCTCACAGTGGGTGTAGAGTTAATGCGTTGAATTCCTGCCTGTGCATATGCAGAGTATAAGAATATACAAAATGATCCCGATGAAACATTCCAGAAATTGTAGCGAGTTGTTATCCTAAATTCGAAATCATTCATATTTATCCGACTTTTCGCAATGTCAAAAATATTTCTTATACCACCCATTATCGCTGATGTTTTAATATGGACAGCGAGCACTCCAGTGACCATAATCAATATTTGAAATACATCTGCCCAGATAACTCCCTTGATGCCCCCAATGGATGTGTACACAGCGGTAACAGTTGAATATATGAGAACAGTGGCCCACGGAGGTATACCTATCGCAATTTCTAGGGCAACGCATGTTCCATAAGTGACAGTGGCCGCATAAAATACAATGTAAATAACTGCTCCACACATTACCATATACTTCACCACATTATTTTGGTAACGAATTTCAAAATATTTATAGACACTGGTCAATTGTAGAGAGTGAAACACTGGCACGGCTGTTAGTCCAGTAAATACATAGGATAAAATAATTCCAACAATAACGTAACAAAATATTGTCCCATATTGATATACCTCCACAGGTCCCCCAAGTATCATGAGTGATGACTGGAATGTTATTACATAAGACAGTGCAGCTGGAAGAATCCGGATCTTACGCCCAGCCAAGAAATAATCATCCGGTGTTTCTCTATTTCTGTCTCGTATTGCAAACACCAACCCTATGGTAAATGATATTCCAATAGTCCCGAAAAACACTAAATAGTCTAGTTCCGAAAATACACCCATACTGATAATTGTGTGTATCACTCCAAACTAACAGTATTCAATTGTCGCCCCATGCGTATCTCAGGCAATAAAGATACAAACCATTTAAATAATCACATACGTCTACAGTGTGACCATACAAAATGCGACCACAGCAAGCCATATAATATAGGATACAACGGCAAGCCATATCACGGGAAACATCGTATCGTTGTTCAAACAATGTCTGACTTTTGACGAGATGGTAATGCTATGGGATAAATATATGTCAAAGAAAGGTATATTCATTGTCAAAATATGGAGACAAAGTAAAGAACAGATTCCGAACAGTGCGATTCTTACCGTACTTATTTCTTTCATTTACATGTGGTGCTTGAATTGTTTTAAAAACGAAACTGACTTTTCATCCTACTCAGATATCTGTCGACCGTGACCATTATATAAGTATCAGATGGCAGTTTACGTGACATTCAAACTGTCAACCCGAGAAACAGAATGTCAGCCCGATGCAAAGCCAATGGTAACATTCTTGTTTTCTAGGGTTTACAATGTGAATGTCACGCAAACTGCCATCTAATATTTATTTTATTACACCGAGCCTATCAACACTTGCCGTGGACTCGTCTCAGTCGTATTGTATACAATAAGTTGGGCATAACAATTTTGAGCCGCCGTGCACATAACGCGGGAACGACGTCGAAATGTTTCATTTTGGTCTATGAGAAATTAACATTGTAATTCAAAGCGAAGTGTAATAATATTAAATGGTTTATGTCCTTAAACTAGCTCGCATATTCCAATATCACGTGTGTATGTCCCGCGACTGTCATTGGGTGGGTACTGTTTTACCCCTGTCTGTCCATTTGTCCGTCCGTCCGATATACCGTACATACTTTGTCCGGCTTACTTCTCCTACGGTTTTCAAGCTACAATCTTATAACTTTCTTATATTTCTTATAGAACATATAACTGTATAAATTGGACCTATTTTCTAATTAGAGGCATGAAAGGACTTTTTAATGGGGTAATGGTCTCTTGAATAAAATTAATATGGAGAGAGATGAAAAAGAGAAACAGACACAGAAAGACAAGAGGCAGCTATACAGAGACAGTGACAGAGAGAGTCAGATAAAGAGAGAGAGACAGACATATAGGCAGACAGACAGACAGACAGACAAAGACAGACACAAATCCAGATACATGTATATAAGTAGAGAGAGAGACAGAGAAAGTAATGCAAAAGAGACAGACAGACAGAGAGAAGGGGGTTATACGGAGAGAGACAGAGAGAGACAAATGACAGAGAAGAACGAAAGAGAGATTCCTAAGCTGTTACGTCTAATTACCCATAAGGACAAAGAGGCAGTGCTGTTGGTTTTTTCTACAAACTAAACCAAGTGTTGGTTTTCAATAGCGGGTGCCGTTAAAATTGTTTTATTACAATTTATTGTGTTTGTGTACATTATATATGGCATGCAACACCCGCATGCATTAATTATATAATAGAAATTGAATGCAATAAAACCACATGTGACATTCAAATCATTATGCACAAATTTTATCAATATACAATGTATATATGATTTGAATAAGATAATTTTACAACTATCTGAAATTACATTATTTCGGTGTCGTCACATTACTGCTATCGTGGCGACACTATTCTTCGTTCGACATTAATTAAGTGGTATTTGTATTACGTCATCATTGTAATTCAATACAAAGGTTTTTTTTCGAAACGCTTGCGAGGTATTCGAGAATACAAATTGGAATTATGCTTGCTTGCTTGTTCGCTGGGATGCTTGCTTGCTTTTATGCTTGCTTGCGTGTTCGCTGGTATGCTTGCTTGCTTGCTTGCTTGCGAGAGCTTATCAACGTATACTGAATCTGTCATACCAGAGAGAGAGAGCGTGAGAGAGAGAGAGAGTGTGTGTGTGTGTGTGCGAGAGAGAGAGAGCGTATCAACTTATACTGAATCTGTCATACCAGTCTACCAAACTGGTTTACCACTACCCCGCATGCAAGGGATGTTACTCACAAGGGGACATTACTATATGTTTATCGGTAGGGCCCTATTAGATAATCACGTAAATGCAAAATTAATGTGAAACGTATTTCATTTTTCAAACTATAAAATAATTTATAATGAGTCCTAGAAATCAGTATAAATCAAGTCAGATCAGATTAAATCGTATTATCTTAAGAATATAGATTAAACTTAAAAAGTAATAATATAATACACAAGAGAGTTTGTACAACCAGGTCATCTAACGTTTGAATACATTTTTTATCCTGATTCTGTCGATTATTGGAAGTTCGGATCAATTGAAACAACTACTGAGTCTAAAAGTTATTACAAGTTATGTAAAGGTGCCCTTCTTATTTTAATGCGCGAAAATGAGAGCTAGTAGGCCACCTGGATGTCCAATAGTCTGCGTAACGGGTAAAGGTTCGAAATTCAACACTTAAAACAATAATTCAACAGACTTTACTCTGACGTAGTACTTAACATGATCCTCAACCCTATTGACGAATAATGGATCTACTCTTCATTTACAACCCCAGACGAGTACGTACACTAGTCCTTTGCAAACAGTGAAGACCCTAGTCAGTGGGCTCCATCAAGCGCCATCTGATATTAGTCTGCAATGCTTGTCAGTTTGCAATGTATTGTAAGAATCAACCCTAAATGGTAAGATCAAACTTCAATGAATAAAACATTTATTGACGTACTACTTAAATAACATACCCAACCATAGTAACGAATACACTTGTCATTTACAAACATTCACTAGTACGAACACTACTGTAGTCCTTTACAAACAGTGTATACGTCGTACCCTGGTCAAACTGAGAGGGTTCATTCAGGAGTTCTCTGATCAAGGTCTGCACTGTTTGTTATTTTGCAATAAACTTAATGAAACAACCCTTAAATACTGCACACACTACTCTGACGTAGTACTTAACATATCATCCATAGCGACGAGTATAGTTTTCATGTACAACCAGTGACGAGTACGTACACTACTCCGAGGCAACAGTATAGACCCTGGTCAGAGGACTTCATTATTTTGCAGTTTGTCTGTAGAAACAACCCTAAATTTCAGGATCAAAGTTCAACACTTAAAACAATTATTCAGTAGACATTACACTGACGTAGTACTTAACATGATACTCAACCCTAGCGACGAGTTTATTCTCTTCATTTATTTTATAACCAGTGATGAGTATGTACACTAGTCCTTTGCAAACAGTGTATACCCTGGTCAGAGGGCTCCACCAAGAATCGCCTGATCTGGGTTTGCTGTGTTTGTCCTTTTGAAGTATATTATTATAATCATACTTAAATAAGGAAAATGACCGCTAATATAAGGCTTAATGATTGTATGAAAGACATGTGGCAGCTTTAAGCAATTGCCACAGTGTGTAGGTTTATCATGACTTGTACAGCCTTGATGTACAAGCGCGCTTTTATGGCGATGTGGTAGAGTGCATGACTGTGAACCTGGCGACCCGGGTTCAAACCCGGGTCGGCGCGGGTGCTTCTTTATAAGAGCACCTGGTTACATTTGGCGCCCAACGTGGTTTCTGTGACTGTATATGCTCCGAGTTCGACCCCAAGTCGTGCTCATACCCATATAGAAATTCGGGACGAATTTCAAGTTGTCGGGGGAGTATGTCACAGTGTGTAGGTTTATCATGACTTGTACGACCTTGCTGTACAAGCGCGCTTTTATGGCGATGTGGTAGAGTGCATGACTGTGAACCTGGCGACCCGGTTCAAACCCGGGTCGGCGCGGGTGCTTCTTTATAAGAGCACTTGGTTAAACAATGTAAAAGTAAAACAGAAATATCCTAAGGGAGCTTTCTGTTTTACGTTCACATTGCTTTAAAGCGACTCGCAACCGGATGGTGTACTTGTCAAAATAAAATAAAATACTCAAATAAAAGCAAATTTGTGGCATTATTTGGCTTCTGACATTAAAAATATGATCAGTCCAAAAAAAGTCTCAAGAATCGTCACCGAATCTTAGTTATTTTAGATATTTTCCATCGTTTTTCTATAGCGTTAGCTAACGGTATAGTTGTTGTTATTGCTTCTCTACACGGGCTCTGACATAAACCGGAGCCGAATAATGTAGTATTAAGCGCTTACAGTGAAGTACGTTAATTCGCTACCGTATATATAGAGAGCGTCCGTGGTCGAGGCGGTAAAGGCGCGTCCTCATTTTTCTTGCTTGTCTCCGCAATGGAGGGTCACGGGTTCGAATCCCACCAGAGCTTCTTCCTTTTTTTTTTTGGAAATGCATTTTTTTAACAGAATTTATTATCCTAAACTAAATCTTACCCATTTATATAATCATTTGACATATATTTACAAATTACCATTTTTAATGCTAAATCCGGTTGCGAGCCTCTTTAAGCAAGCACATGCTTTAAACACAAAAAATTAACTTTATCTAGTGGTCACGGAAAAGTTTTGCGTCTAACCAAGTTGAAACTTTGCGTATAGGCAGCTACGCGCCTGAACATGATTGCCGGAACCTCCGGTTAGCATTACCAAACTGTAGTAAACGACTATATTCGTTTCTCGGCAATATTTAGGAATGACTTGTCTATATTGACTTCTATATTTTCTAGACAGTTGTCCAGGTTTCAGGCAAAATGTATTAATCTGGTGGCAAATCCATGAACAACATAGTAAAGAACACAGTTTTCCTCGTAGCATAGGTTATGTTTCGTTAAAATCGGCTGGAAAATAAAATACTTACAGTTGTTTCAAATGTTGAGTCGAGGCCTTATGTTGTCATTTTGGCTGCCAGTGGTACCGAAATATGACGTCACATACCACGTGGTATGGTCACACTGGCCTAAGTCTTTAAACATATACGTTTGATAAGTTTTATTCACAATAGTTTCATTACGATTTAAAGCACATCAGCAAAATACATCAACAAATATGCACGTGACTGACAGTATACCGGTAGGTCAAGTTATAAAATACATACATAATATGTAGTACGACAATACACAAGTGCGGGTCGAGAAGGTACCTACATGTATTTCACAATGATGCGTACCATTTGCCTTTGACTATGTACTGCATGATTTGTATGCTTGTGTACTGTTGGGCCTCTGGCCTTATGTATGAATAAAATATCTAAAAAAATATATACAATGTATTTATATTTAGATGGGCAATAAGCAGAGATTCTTGTCAGTTGCATGTTTAGAAAATACTGGAACGAATATGTCCTTTTGCTAGTAGCCTAAACGCAAAGTTTGTAAATTTCGATTTAAAATATACTCAAATACCGTGACAATCTGGGTTCATGCTTACAAAGCGTTTGAGTTGGGTCGGAGTGCGTTCTCAAGCATTTGAATGGTCATATTTAGCCTAGGCTCAAATCTGACCAATCAAAATCTTGACAACACACCTAGACTCAACTCGAACGCTTTATAAGTGCTGGGCCAGAACACAAACAAAAAAGAGGCGCCTAACTCATAAATAAACATACTCCTCCAAGTATGTTTCTATATTAGAAAATCGTTAAATCATGTATGCACTGATGCTGGATACATATTCATCAAATAAAAAGAGCACATGTGTGCAACGTCTTTATCAACATGTATCGCACGTACATGTAAATTTTATATGTGCCATTGTTGTTGTTCGACTCTCGCAAACCTGGATGTGGAACCAATGCGCATAATTATGTATACAACAGTATCTACTATCATAATGTATACACTCATATATCATATGTACCAGTTATCCTTTACAAATACATTAAATGTATTCAACACGTTTTAGTTATGTCTCCTCGAAGTATGGAAGGAGGCATATATAACTATAGTACGTTCAATTGCATATATTTACATTCGCCCTGCACAGTCCTTATATAAAGACTTTGTTAAAATATAGCTGCATTTTCCCATGAATGTTCATGTCAAGATAGTAGAACGCCATCTTGTTTCAGTGTACATGTGGAAAGTTTATGTTGCAATGAAACGACATTGCAGACAACAATAGTTAAGTAGACGACACTATTGCGATAATGGCGTTGAAAGGGTAAAACTCTTTCGACAAATTTGATGATGAAAGCTAAGGGACTCGCAACCGGATGGTGTACTTGTCAAAATAAAATAAAATACTCAAATAAAAGCAAATTTGTGGCATTATTTGGCTTCTGACATTAAAAAAATATGATCAGTCCAAAAAAAGTTTCAAGAATCGTCACCGAATCTTAGTTTTTTTTAGATATTTTCCATCGTTTTTCTATAGCGTCAGCTGACGGTATAGTTGTTGTTGTTGCTTCTCTACACGGGCTCAGACATAAACCCGAGTCGAATAAAGTAATATCGATCGCCACCAGTGAAGTACGTTAATTCGCTACCATATATATATCTAGAGAGCTGGTAGCCGAGGTGGTAAAGGCGCTTCCTCATTTTTCATGTTTGTCTCCGCATGGAGGGTCACGGGTTCGAATCCCACCAGAGCTTCTTCTTTCTTTTTTTTGAAATGCATTTTTTTAACAGAATTTATTATCCTAAACTAAATATTACCCATTTATATAAGCATTTGACATATATTTACAAATTACTATTTTTAATGCTAAATCCGGTTGCGAGCCTCTTTAACACAGGTATTACTGTTAATGAAAATATATACATGTACATATCACAACAATACTGAAACAATCATTATCATACGATATATCTCACAATTCTGCAAAGAAGTATGAGATACAGTGGAGAATCTGTTATTCTTTCCCGTTTAAACGCAAACGTACGCAAACGCAAAGCACTAAAACGTAGAAAAGAACAACTTTTGGACAATTCCGATAATTCTTGTTTATCTTGGAGGCAAACAGTTTGGAGCCTGATCAGACGCCGGGTTACCCGGCGTCTGATCTGGCTCCAAACTGTTTGCAGTGAAAATAATAGTTTTAGCGTAAACGCGTTTATTGGGAAAGAATAACAGATTCTCCACTGTAACTGATTAACCCCTTCACTGCCGTGACATCATCAATTTTAAACAATTGTGGTCTGCTTTTATCTCTTAAATTTAAATTTTTGCTATTTTGCCTGAAGAGATATTGAAACGAGTGTCAAACAGTTTGGATCGTGATCAGACGCCGCGTTACGCGGCGTCTGATCACGATCCAAACTATTTGCAAAAAAAACTGTTGTGCTCGGGGTAGGGCAGTGAAGGGGTTAACGGTAAAACTACTTTCACATTGAAAATATATTTTCTTCAGCGTACATATTAAACCTTTGAAAAAAGGAATATGGTTACCCTCTATAAACCAGACATTGTTAAATGTTGGATAAAAAATAAATGCAGAAAGCTGTATGAGTTTTCAATATTTGCATTCGTCCCAGTCAATTCCATTGAACGAAATGATGTTTAATTCGTACAGACGCAATTTATAAGGGGCGGGACTTGTGGATATATTGTGCAGAAGAGGCGGTGTTTATGGATCTGCTCTCCGTGAATCATTTTGTTGTGTTGCTTTAGTTTTGCAGTTACAGTGGCTGTTCCTTTCAAGGTACACATTATTCGTGTGAACAACCTCTAATTTGGATTAAACATACATGCATATAGGAGCTATCTACATTACTCCAGTCCCGCATTAAGCTGAAAACTTTAAGAAAATCAACCAAATATTATGATTTTAAGTGTCCTCCAAACACTGGCTTTGCTTTTTACGAAGCTATAGACATCGAAGAACAACAATGAAACACTTCCTAATATATAACTCATAATACTGGAAATATACGTGTATTGACTTAAGTGTACATGCCCAAATATTTAGATACGGAACAAATGTATCTCTATAAACCAGTCATTATTTAATGTTATTTCATGTAGGAACTTTCTGCATTACTTCTGTCCCGCATTAAGATGATACCTTTATAAATTGCAAACGTTTAATGTTGCACTTCTGCCCCCGAGTTTAACTGATACTTGTCAGCTATATATTCTCCCTTTAAGCGACTCGCAACCAGATGGTGTATTTGTAAAAAGTAAAAGAGAATACTCAAAATAAAACCAAATGTGTAGCATTATCGTGCATCTGGCATTAGAAAAATATGATCAGTCTAAAACACCCTCAAGAAAAGTCTTCAATTCTTTTTTTTTTTTTTAATATTTTCCATCGCTTTATCCTATATTCATTCTATAGCATCGAAAGACGCAACAGTAATTGATCACGGGCTCTGACATAAACCCGGGACGAGTTATGTACTCTCCATCGCTACACAGTAAAGTACGTTAAATCTACCCCAGTGATATAAATAGCTCGGATGCCCCCGCATGCTGGGTCCCGGGTTCGAATCCCACCAGCGCTCAATATTTTTTTTATTGAAATGCATTTTTTAAACAGAATTTCTTATCCTTAACTAATTCTTATCCATTTATATAAGCGTTTGACATATATTTACAAACTGCTATTTTAATGTTAAATCTGGTTGCGAGCCTCTTTAAGTAGTCGTTTCACACGTGTTTTACTTTCGCATTGGAAATATATTTATTACAACTTACATATTCAACACTTCAAAAAGGAACATAGTTTTCTCTATAGACTGGTTATTGTTTAATGCTGAATGAACTATTGAACAAGCTTGATCATTACGGTATAACAGGCAAAACAAATAGATGGATTGACCGTTTTCTTTCTGGCAGACAACATCGCGTAAAAGTGCAAAGGAGAAACATCTGACAATGTACAGTCATGGGACATAATTATTCGCCACCCTACGAAATTTTGGCATTTTTTCCACACATTTTTTACATTACTTGTGATGCCACACCAGTGTCGAACAAAATATTACACAACAGTGTAGGGCAGTTTAAAAGTTAGGGTGTAAACTTTTCAAATATAGATCTATTCTCTGCTGTTCGGACCAGTACATCTGTTGCTAGGCAACTTTAAAATATAAATGAAAAAAACCGACTCGTTCCATTAAACTGGTTGCCATGGTAATAAATGGGACAAATAACTAGAACTGAAGAACGTTTTTATTTCAAAACATATTCTCCCGCACAATAGTGCGCTTTCAAAAGGAAAATAAAGAAGGTTAAAGAAATGGTTAATGTTCAAGTTTACTGGCATGCGATAAATGCTAAAATTAACATGGGAGTCTATGGGAAATAAAGTTTACCGATTAAATTTTAGAACTGTGTGACTAACCATGAAGTTACAGAGCTTTAGAATGACAATTTCTTATTTTACTATTAATCGCATATGTAAGGTGTTCGTTAATCCGGTGTAGTTTTACATAATTTTTATCTAGTGTTACCATGGCAACCATATTATGTGAACATGGTTCAAATTTTACACGTATATTCTAAAATTACCTAGCAACAAGAACCAAAGAACCACATGTTCAATTCGAGACTAGAAAACATTTTACGGTTCTTTGCTCAAACTCTTAAAACCAAACAGAACTACAATGCATGTTGTCTAGAGTTTTAATTCTAATAAACAGTTGAGAAATACTGATAAAAATAAGCACCTTTTTCGCAGGGTGGCGAATAATTATGTCCACTGACTGTACCAGTAGCGTCCGGAGTTCCTCAGGGATAAGTGTTAGGGCCGAGTTTGTTTCCTTTTTACATCAACAGCGTGATAAATACTTTAACATCTAAAGTAAGGTTATTCGCAGATGATACTATTGCCTATCTCACTGTTTCATCTAATTCAGAATTTCAGACTGTGATAATCTCCTGTAAAATCTAGATAAAGTGACCCTCTGGGAAAAACCATGGCTCATGAAATTTCATCCTGATAAGTGCAACGTGGTGTCATTACATCAGATCTGAAGTGAACCTCTCATATAGATGCTATATGTGGTTAAGCAAATGAAACTATCAGCTTTCAAAAAGGAATTTAAATATAAGCAGCAGGACTATTAAAGAGAATGCCTACAAGTCACATGTGAGACCTTCTCTTGATATACACGTGCTGCTTTGGACCCGTGTCTAAAAAACAGAAATTGATAAACTTGACAAAGTTCAAAGACGGGATGTCAGTTACGTTGCAAATACATGTAGATACCATAACAACTCATCTGTGATAGACATGCTCAAACTCCTGGAGTGGCAACCCCTAGACGAGAGGAGAATGATTCTATTCTATTCTATTCTGTTCTGTTCTGTTCTGTTCTGCCCTGCCCTGCCCTGCCCTGCCCTGCCCTGCCCTGAACAATCATCCAGTGGAACACTTTTCCCACTGTAACAGTCAGGCGGCTTCAAGCCTTTTTGCGTTCAAGGCTCGCCTGACAGTATTATTTATAGGTCTTAACCAGCAAATTCTGTGGATACTTTTAACCCTTTACTCCATAGCATGTTTCTAGTATTGAAGATTTAAAGTAGGTAGAAGGTGAATCAGAATGTGCCTTAAGGTGCATTCTGTCTTGCTTTCTCTCTGTTTTGAGCTATCATATGCCGGAATATAAAAAATATTTTTCTTGGTACATATTCATGATTTCACGGATAGAAAATTTGTTTTCTTTTTTGGAGGAGAACATTAAATACGTAAAAAACAGGGACATTCAATAACGTCCCTAGTGAAAATGAGTGTCTATGGAGTGAAGGGTTAATGTACACTGTAGATCTGTATGAAACTAGTGGTAAGAGTTTTCTCTCAATCTCTTTTGATGTTGACATGATCTCTAGTATGTATTTGTCTTTCGTCTGATTTTTGAAAATGTAATGGTAGAACTTTTTAAGTAAGAAGCAATTGGTAGAGGAAGAATGGTCCTGTAGATCTGTATATCAGTTTCTGCATTTCTACCTTCCCGCATTAATCTGATAGCTTTGTAAGAAATGCAGCTAAATATATTATCCTTTTAATTGATTGTTTAACACATTGATTTTTGTATGCGGTAATATATCCATTCAACTATATTGTAAGAAAAAGTGTTCAGGTCCCGGGCCATTTATGCAGAGGACATGTTGTCAGTAGAGTCAGTGTTTTAGACTATGACTAGGCTGTACTTTCGGTTACATTTTGTTGTTATCGCTCAATCGCTTCACCTGTGTAACGAAGGGCGCCAACGATTCCACTTGTTTTCTGTGACTTTTATTCAGATTATCATGGCTTTTAAAGAATAGTAGCATGACAATCATTATAAAAAAGATGCTAACAAACAAGTATGTCACTACATTTGTGTTATTTTAACAGATTACAGTTCAGTTAAATTCGAACTTTCAGGTCTGTTCTTGTTGTTTTGGTTCTTCAAGTGGGTGGGGCATACGCTTGTGTAGATAACTAAGAGTTAAAGATAAGATCACCTTTAAGATTTGTATGATCAGATTTCTGTTCGCATTCGCAGAAGCCCTTTGTATATGGATATATGTTTGCAAACGAGTATGAAGCCTTGAAGTTGTTTTGTCAAAATTGGCATTCTTCTTGTTCCTGGGTTCCTAATGTTGTACAGGGCCCACGCTGGAACATTTCTCTATTTACAATCTTTGCGATTTTTTCTTCATCAAACAGATTAAAGACTGCGTGGCTCGGTGGTAGAGCATCCGCTTGCAGTGGTGTAGGTTGTGGGTTCAATCCACAGCAAACCATAGACTTAAAAATGGCAGGGCTGCCATTTCTCCGGATATTTCCTAAATCTTCGGATTTTTTCTAGTACATGGTAGCTTAAAGAGCAGAATGCGACTGAAGGCGCATTCTGCTTTACTTCCAGTCTGCTTTAAGTAGTCACGTGTCAACAAAACCAGAAACAGGTGATGGGGTGAAGGTACGATTCATAAAATCGTACTTGAAAAATGCAAATTTGGACATCTTAGGATTTTTCATGTCAACTTATGGCAGCCCTGAAATGGGTAGAAATGGCTTCCCTCCTTGGGGCATCAGATTTTGGGTTAGGGTTACAACTGATTTGTCGGAGTCGGGATAAAGTGACCGTCTGGGACAGTCCCTGTTGCACCTTATAAGTGCCCCTGCTAGAAATCTGCGTATGGAACCATGTTTCATCTACAGTTTGCTACTGCTTACTAAGTCTAAAAGTTACTGTCATACACTACTAGGCTTTTAACCCATTACCCCATAGCTTGTTTCTGCTTTTGAAAAGAGGCGACCACTTAAAGAAGGTTGAAAGAAAAGCAGAATGCGTCTGAAAGCACATTCTGCTTTACTTTCAGCCTGCTTTAAGCGACAATTTGCTAGAAAAAAGAAAACATTTCTTATGATACAGTCATCATAATTCATATACATTCATGCCTGTTTAAATTGGAACCATTTTCTTCAGTGGAGGAATAAATGAAAGGCGTTAAATGGCGTATTTATGGGGTAATGAGTTAAAGGATTGTTAAAGTGATTTATTTCATGCTTTCCGGTAGTTAACTTTGAAATAATATTTAATAGTGGATAATCACTTGATAATCCCACTGTTTATCGACGTGGATGCTTCTATTCTGAGTTTTCCCGTAGGGCTCCCCAAGAATCGTACTCGTAGTCAATCATGTGCTATCGTGTAATTCCGACAGCCCGATTTGTCGAGAACAACTGAACAGAAGCATACAAATCCTAGATTGAAAGAAATAATGTAATACCAGAGCTGTAGATAAGTTTTTCTTAGAATAGGGTATTTACCCCACTAGTTTTAAGTTAATTGCTTTTTTCGTTTTATTATTGAGTAACAATTTTTTTTTACCCCATTGATATTTGGTTAATTGCGTAAAAAGCAACTCATAGTGATTTTCTGAACTCTTATAGATTGTTTAAGTGTTTAGACAGTTAAAAAGAAAAGCTTTGGTAGCTTTCTGCTTAACTTTCAATCTTCTTTAGCAATCCCCAGCTTAAACTATGAAGTTTAAACTACAGCTTGTCACCTAGACACAGAACTATATGGATCTTCCAAATGTTTTTTTTATTTGACAAGGATCGCGTTTCTTTTGAGTATTACTGAGAGGGCAAACCCGGTCTAAAATTTGCTTTACTGTTCACGTCCGTTTCGCTACGAAAGAGAATATCTTTCAAAAGATAGTCAACGGGAGAACGACAACTTTTCTCACTATTTTTCACCACGGGACTTGAGAGATGTAGCAAGTAATGTGTTTATTTTCGTCGACCTCGCGGCATCTTGAAAACAGAAAGCGGAAACAGAATTTTTATGTAAGATTGGTTCACAATTTAATATCACAAGAAGAGCCAAAATGAGCGAAATGGACTGCCTACGATCTTATATGTAGCACGGAACGCTGCGAAGAATATGATTTTATACCAGTGAGTCTAACAATACACAAAGTAATAACACGCACTGACCGATGACGTAATTCATAGGCTGTCTGTTTACAAGAAAGAAAGTTAAGTAAAGGCGTACAAACGTTTGCTTTTCATTAGGCACTGAACTTTAAAGGATTTGCTTTGACTGATTTTTATTTGCTTTGTTTATTACGCTGACAGATTATAAAAAATGCTTTCTGGTCAATTTTTTTTGCGTAAATACGCAAATACGCAGCTTATCAACAGCTCTGTAATACCAATGACGTCAAATCAATGAATCAGTGACATCATGGTACGGCAAACTGTCAAGATAAAGGTGTTCGATATAAGCTTAGGGCTACGCACGGTGTAAAATTTGCACTTTACAGGGTTCGAATTTAAGCTCGCATACTCGCAAAATGCGAGTGGAATTTGTAAATTGCAAGTGATTTTTCCACGAACTCGCAAAAAAATGCGAGTACGGTTTTTCGGAAGCTAAACACAGTATAACGTCTGTAAGACTATGCTCGGTTTATTCCGTAACATTTCGAGCGGCGGAAATTGACGAGTAGACAAGCGAATACTTTTCGTAAGCCAATCATAGCTTCTCGGCCAGTTTCAGCTAAAAATAGATTTTTTCAATGAAAACTTAAAAAAAATCTTCTTGTCTAAAACCCTAGTATCCTGATCTTAGATATTTGGCACATAGCATCATATACAGGGCCTCTATCAAGATTGTTCAAATTATGCCCCTCATATAAAAAATGACCCCATCCTGGACATAAGTCATTATCTCCATTTTGTCTGATTCTCAGGTGAGCGAAATATGCCCCATGGGGCTCTTGTTTTGTCTGTAAGAATGACATAATGACGGACTTTCCCAATTCTCCCAATTCTCATTGGCTAATGAAACGCGCACTTTGCTACTTCGGAGTTCCGATGTGTAAACAATTCTTATCACATTCACAGACTCAACAACAACCGAAATCGTTCTTCAAAGACAAGGCCATTTAAAAGACTCGCACGAGTACAAGTATACTTCTAATTCTACTGTGACATACTGTTTATTAACAACAGCCCTGAAATATACCAGTGAAAAAAACCGTTTGTAACGTAGACGTATATATCGGCGATCGAAACGGTAAACATGACCTAATTTTCGATTGCGGTCTGCATAGTGCATACAGCATGCATTGTCCCCAATATCATAAAATGTAAGAAAAATACCCCTTTGTTATGTACATGTAGATATGAAAATCAAGATCTTATCCCTTGTCAGCTGTAACCACAAATGTACAGTATGAAATACACAAAATGTAGGTAGATCGTACTTGATTTCTACACAAGTCTGTGTCCGGTTAAAAGTTAAAAATATATGTTCAGAATGACAGTTTAACTTTCGCGAGTAGTTTTTGCATTTTGCGAGTAAGTTCAAAAGTCACTCGCAAAAAAATGCAAGTGTAATTTTTAGCTAAATTCTAACCCTGCTTTAGCTTTAAATTGACAAACTACATGTATTTAGTTTAAAAAGTCGCTTAAAAGCTTGAAATAAATAGAATAAATGTATTTTTAGCTCACCTGGCACGAAGTGCCAAGGTGAGCTTTTAGGATCGCTGGATGTCCGTCGTCCGTCGTCTGTCTGTCCGTCCGTCCACAATTGGTTGTGAACACTCTAGCGGCTACAAATTTCATCCGATCTTCATGAAACTTGATGACAATGTTTGGCTTGATGAAATCTAGGCCAAGTTCGAATGTGGGTCATGTCGGGTCAAAAACTAGGTCACTAGGTCAAATCATAGAAAAACCTTGTGAACACTCTAGAGGCTACAAATCTCATTGGATCTTAATGAAACTTGGTCAGAATGTTTGCCTCATTGATATCTAGGTTCGAATGTGGGTCATGTCCGGTCAAAAACTAGGTCACTAGGTCAAATCATAGAAACACCTTGTGAACACTCTAGAGGCTACAAATCTTGATGAAACTTTATCAGAATGTTTGTTTCATTGATATCTAGGTCAAGTTTGAATATGGGTCATGTCCGGTCAAAAACTAGGTCACTAGGTCAAATCATAGAAAAACCTTGTGAACACTCTTGAGGCTACAAATCTCATTTGATCTTGATGAAACTTGGTCAGAATGTTTGTCTCATTGATATCTAGGTCAAGTTCGAATGTGGGTCATGTCCGGTCAAAAACTAGGTCACTAGGTCAAATCATAGAAAAACCTTGTTAACACTCTAGAGGCTTCAAATCTCATTGGATCTTGGTGAAATTTGGTCAGAATGTTTGTCGCATAGATATCTAGGTCAAGTTTGAATATGGGTCATGTTCGGTCAAAAACTAGGTCACTAGGTCAAATCATTGGAAAATCTTGTTTACACTCTAGAGGTTGATTGTGGGTATACATGTCCAGTCATAATCTAGGTCACTATAGGTCAAGTTTGCCAATGTGTACCAGGTGAGCGATTTAGGGCCATAGTGTCCCTTGTTTAAGTGAAAGATCAAAATTGAATTCATTCGTGAACATCAGACTTTCGCCACTCTTGAAATTATAACATCTGATGCTCGCTCTTAAACTGAAAATACAGTTATCCTCTATGTGATCAAACTTGTCAAGTAGTTTAGGCCGCTAAAATTAGGCGGGGCCGCAATGCCAAACCCATTTCTGGCTGGGTAATTTTGGTCTTTATTGTTTAGTACAACAGAAGTCTCTTACATATTAATCCTATGGGTTATTAGGGTTTTGCACCAAATTGCTTACCCAAAAAAAGTGAGCGAATGCTCTACCAAGTACCAACTGATCCGTCTGGATCACTTACACAATTCTCTCTACCGGCGGTAGTAGCCCTATGGTTAACACATTGGACTACGGTACCAGGGGTCGTGAGTTCGATCCCCCGCCGGACCAGCGGTCTGATTAGGGGATTTTTTCTGAATCCTCGATGATGTACAGGAATGTTCTTGAGCAAGACATGTACCGTGAATTGCTCCTCTCTACCCAGGGGTTAAAATGGGTACCTGTGAAGGGTCTGAGTCGGTACTGCGGCTGCATTTGACTGCACCATATGTTAGCAGTGCTCAATATTGTAGGCAAGATGGCTCAATGATCAGGGGAGTATATGTACAATCGGCTGAGCGGTCATTCGAACTGAAAGTAGACTTTAACTTGGTATATTACTTTTATTACTCTCACCATATAACCATTAACTTGATCCGGCTTGTAAGAGAGTTAAAGACTCTCTGTGTGAAATTGGGAGAATTGTGAATTGTAATTATAAATTTTGTAATGTTAATTAAATGTGTGCATTAAGATTAATTTACTTTTTCTTACAGCTTACAGTGGAGGTTGTAACTATCATATTTGGGTGAACTGTTACAACACAACACAATGTCGTTGAAGCCTGTGTTGAAAGTGAAAGTAGATGAGCTGTTCCTCCGATGGATCAGCGAGTCGGATACTCAGCAGATGCTGAGGGAGAATCTGAAGCACTTGCTACAGGGGGAGCCACTCTCTGCTACATATCCAAGTGCCTCTGGTAGATCGGGTAAAGGACAATCAAGAATGCGGCCGAGCTCTCCGCCATTATCTTCCAGCAAACTGCCGAGTCCAAGGAGCCCTAGACGGCCGTTGACAACAAAGAACAATCACAGAGGTCATAATGGCAATTCAAAGGTAAGATTATGTTTTATGATAACCCTTCCCGACCAAGCAAAAAGTCAACCCACTACCTCATGAAAGACCTTTAGGCCTTTAATTTTTCCTCAGTTGAAGAAAACTTACAATTAAGAAAGTCATGAATTTGTATATATATAATAAAAAATCTATTTTCTAGCAAAAGGGGGGTTAAAGCAGGTTTAAAGTAAAGCACAATTTGCCTTACAGCACATTCTGCTTTACTTTCAACCTGCTGCAAATGGTCACATATTTTCAATACTAAAAACAGGCTATGCGGTATTGGGTTAAGCAGTCATTTGAAAGAAGTTAAATAGCATAGTTATTAGATCATTCAGGTGGCAGAAAACAGTCCCTTAGGGGCTATCTGCATTAGGCAGAAATGTGTTAATAGAGCCCTTAAAAAAATGTTGTTCCGATTACTCACTTTCATTGATGTCTGGTCGTTTGTATATCATCTTACCATATCACAGCTATGAATAAGCTGACAGACATTTCCTAGCATGTTGATTGTACTTAACCCATTACACCCCATAGTCTGTTCCTAGTTTTGAAGATATGTGACTACTTAAAGCAGGTTGAAAGTAAAGCAGAATGCGTCTTTAGGCGCATTCTGCTTTACTTTCAGACTGCTTTAAGATTTTACCTCCTAGTATACTGAAAATATTTCTTTTGATTCTTATTTGTGACAGTATAAATTGCTAAATTTTCTTCAGTGGAGAAATAAATTAAAGGCGTAAAACAGCATATTTATGGGGTAATGGGTTAAGCAAATCCTCTGGATGGATGACTCTTATAACTGATGCTGATTGGCTAGATGGGTAAATCTACAGTGGAACCGGACATAAATTCTCCTTTTAGAGGGGTTTCCAGTTTCAACTTTTATCCTGTGCATCAGTGACTGCATTTTGGATAATGAGTGAAATGGTAAAGGGAGATAACTGGAGAAGTAAACACATATACTTTTATGGCAAATGGCCTCCCTTGAATATCTTGTTTCATATTCTTCAACTTTTTTGCCGCAAAGTTCAATGTTTTATAATTGTTGATAACTGTTAATAACAGTTTAGATCCTCATCAGCTAAATCCTTCTGCAGCTCAATATTCATATATGAAACTATGCCATAGTCTGATCTGGGTCTACACTGTTTTCTAAAAGCGTTAATATTCGCTAGTCTAATAGCGGGAGAAAGGTTATAGTAGGATGGCAGTATTTGATCTCAGCCTTTAAATCTTTACCTGCTGGGTATTTATTTTGTCTGCGTCAGGATCCAAACTGTTCACAAAGGTTTTCATGGTGCCAGGCCTTGCCGTTATAGCCTGTTAAGAGTCAACAAACAGGGAGTCACTAGAACATGTATGAGTAAAAGGTTAAACAGTTTTAAAGCCAGCAGTGGAAACAATATACAACAGTTTGAATATTCTTAAAAATTAACAATAGAATAATAGAGGAGTAGAACCAACGACCAAGGCAGATCGGGTTTACAAATTTTATTAACCAAACGGTTTCGAATCTCACCGAGTCTTCATCAGTGGTAAATTTTTTTTAACCCCTTACCCCATAAATAGGCATTTTTGCTCCTCTAATTTATTCCTCCATTGAAGCAAATAATTCAAATTGATATATAAATTAATCATGAATATGTATCATAAGATATATTTTCTATGTTCTAGTAGATGGTAACTTAAAGCAGGCTGAAAGTAAGGCAGAAGGCACATTCTGCTTTACTTTCAGCCTTCTTTAAGTTACTATCTTCAGGCGCATTCTACTTTACTTTCAACCTGCTTTGAGTGATCATGTGTCTTCAGAAACTAGAACAGGCTATGGGGAAAAGGAGTCGAATAGTTATTCCATCTAATATTCAATTGAATTTCTGTGCACCTTTGGTCTGCTATGTTCAGAGCCAGAAATGAGACCAGAAAAAACTGCCCTGAAAATCCCAAGTTTTGCTTCTGCCTACCCATAAACTTATTTTTACAGGTGCATCGATAATTTGCAGAAGCAATGTCGAATAGGTACCTTTACCCATTACCCCATAAATACACCTTTTTATCCCCTGCCGAAAGGCAGAGGGATACTGTTTTAGGTCTGTCCGTCCGGCTGTCCGTGCGTGCGTGCGTCACGTTTTCCGTCCGCAACTGTATCTCCGAAACCGATAAACAGATTTGGATGAAACTTGGTATACTTATTTGTCATCATAGGAGCACCGTGGGAAATCAATTTTTTTTTCAGAAAATTTTAGGAATTTATGAGTTATCTGCCCTTTTTGTGTTAAAAATGTCCGTCCGTGCGTCCGTCACGTTTTCCGTCCGCAACTGTATCTCCGAAACCGATAAACAGATTTGGATGAAACTTGGTATACTTATTTGTCATCATAGGAGCACCGTGGGAAATCGATTTTTTTTTCAGAAAATTATAGGAATTTATGAGTTATCTGCCCTTTTTGTGTTAAAAATACCATATTTAACAGTTTTTACACTCTAGCAACTACAGTATTCAACATATTTTGTTTATACTTGCACACAATGTCTATAAGTACAAGTTCTTGCAGGTATGCAATTATTGTAAAAAAAGGATACTTGTGACAAGAGTTATCTGCCCTTGAAGTACTTAAAAATGCTTTATTTTGATATTTTTTACATACTAGAGCCTATAAATATGCATGGATTTTGAAAAAACTTTCTTGAATTATGTATGGCTATTAGTTTTCAAATGAATTTGATTATTGTTGAAAACAGAGAAATGAGTCATGAGTTATCTGCCCTTGATAAGTAAAAAATGCCATATTTAACTGTTTTTACTCTCTGGCAACTACAATTATGAATGGATTTAAATGATACTTGCACACAATGTCTATAAGTAAAAGTTCTTGTAGGTGTGCTATTATTGTCAAAAAAGGATACTTGTGGCAAGAGTTATCTGCCCTTGATGTAATTAGAAATGCTAGAAAATGCTTTATTTTAATATTGTTTACATCCTAGTATCTATAAATATGCATGGATTTTGATAAAAAAAATCTTAAACTATGTATGGCAATTAGTTTTCAAATAATTGTTATCATTTTTGAAAACGGAGAAACTAGTCAACAGTTATCTGCCCTTGATGAGTCGAAAAACCATATTTAACAGTTTTTACCATCTAGAAACTACAGTCTTTTATGGATTTTGATTTAACTTACACACGATGTATATAAATATAAGGGTTGCAATTATTGTCAAAAAAGGATACTTTGTGGCAAGAGTTATCTGCCCTTTATGTACTTAGTAATGCTCAACATGGCTTTATTGTTTACATGCTATTGTGTACAAATGTGAATGGATTTTGAAAAAAAAAAATTAAATCATATATTGCTATTATTTATAGAATGAGTTCAATTATTGTCGAAAATGTGCAAATTAGTCAAGAATACTCTACCCTTGAAGAGTTGAAAATGTGTTTACACTCTAGTAAATTCTACAGCTCTGAATTTTTTTTAATAATACTTGCACACAATTATAAGTTCTTGAAAGTGTTTAATTACTGTTGAATTTGAATCAAGAGTTACCTGCCCCTGTCATACTTAGATTTATAATGCTACAAACGGCTTTATTTTTTGTATTGTTTAGGCTTTAACATGTACAAAATTGAATGGATTTTATAAAACTTTGTAAAAAGCTTTTGAATGTTGATCTTTAAAGACACTTAAGACAGGTGATCACCATTTGCCCCTTCCTCCCACATTAAAGTTTGCCACTTTCTTCTGGACAATTGCTGCGGCAGGGGATATCAGCTCTAAGGTGCTTGTTAATACTCTTATTTTATTCATCCATTAAAGAAAGCTGTTCCAATTTATACAGTCATAAATATGTATCATTAGAAATATTTTCTATATTCTAGCAGATGATTGCTTAAAGCAGGCTGAAAGAAAAACGGAATGCTACTTAACCAATTACCCCATAATTACGCCTTTTTACGCTTTAAAATTATTCCTCCACTGAAGAAAAAAAATTCAATTTGTCATGAATATGTATAATAAGAAATATTTTCTATATTCAAGCAGATGGTAGCTTAAAGCAGGCTGAAAGTAAAGCAGAATGTGCCTTAAGGCACATTCTGCTTTACTTTCAACCTGCTTTAAGTGGTCAACCATCGTCAATACTAGATATAGGTAATGGGGTAATGGTTTAAGGCTTTCAACCTGCTTTATGTAGTCGCCTGTCTTCAAAACTAGAAACAGGCTGTGGTTAAAGGGTTAACTCTAAGGATGCTCAATATGAAACCATGATAACCTACGCATTATGTGCTGTTTCATCAGGATCCAAGCCGTTTGAAACACTGACCCTGTTTTGAAAAGAAATTATGAAAATTCTAATTTTTAGAACAGTAGCAGACGACAATTGTTGCAGACCAAAAAATATTACCCAGTATGCAAAGAGTTAAAATTATAGGTGTATTAATGAGCCTGTAAAGTTTGATAAGAAATTAATGGAGTCAGTTTAATGGCTGTTACAGGCCAGTGATCTCTGGGTTTATAGGTGTAGATGTGAGGGTGCAGAGATGTACTCAGTGATCTTATGCCACTGCTCGCTCTTCTCATGATGAATAAGTTGGTTTTCTTAACCCATTACTCCATATATACAGGGCACCTGATAAGGGGAGTATCTTAAAATCTAAAATTTTTATTTCTGCATTAAACCCTATGGTGTCACTACTCATTAGAATCGTCACTTTGAGACGATTCTAATGAGTAGTAACACCATAGGGTTTTGTGCTGAAATTAGTGAGAAAATGATGGAATTGTTCAGTTAACTCCCACTCTTTTTTATAGTGATGAATATGTGCCATCAGAAATGATTTCTATATCCAACTTAGTTGACGGTAGCTTAAAGCAGACTGAAAGTAAAGCATAATGTCAGTTACCTGTGATAACGATATGCTTTTATAGGCTGCTGGTACTGTCTTTAGAGAGTCTCATGTTTGTTTAGAGAGTGGAAACTAAACACAAGTTTGACTGTATCAGGGACCTACCAGCAGCCTATGAAGGCATATGGTTAGCACAGGTAACTGACATGATACCTGTCATCACTAATGAAGGGATGGGCCGGAACAGTAGCTATGAAATGTGACAGGACTAACAAGACATGATAAACTGACCACTATAAGTTAACAAGGCTGAAACTCATTTCAATTTTAACCTTAACCTACTACCCTATAGATATATGTACATTTTCTCTTTCAACCTGCTTTAAGTTGTCACCTTTCTCCAAAAGTAGAACAATTTATGGAGTAAGGGGTTATGAAGTATGGAGTAAGGGGTTATGAAGGAAGGAAAATGTGACAGATGACTGCTTAATGCAGAAAGTGTGCCGTTGTCTTGAAAATTCACATGCATCTTCTGTTCATAGAAAATAAATCATGAATAGCATTTAAAGTACTGTTCCAGATAGAAGCTTAACCCATTACCCCAAGCTTGTTTCTAGTATGAAAGATAGCTGACCACTTAACGCAGGTTTAAAGTAAAGCAGAATGCTCTAAGCTATTGCATTTGTGGTGTATTGGGTTAAAACAAGCTGAGAGTAAAGGAAAAGTAATATCCTGTCATCAAAATTAAAAACAGACTAAGGAGTCAAGGGCTAACACAAGTTTTACTATACAAGTCATGATGTTAACCCTTTCCCCAGTAGAAGCGCCTTTTAGCACATTTAACCCTTTACCACATAGCCTGTTTCTAGTTTTGGAGACAGGTGATAACATAAAGCAGGTTGAAAGTAAAGCAGAATGTGCCTTAAGGCACATTCTGCTTTACAGTCAGCCTGCTTTAACTCTTTCCTCCCTAAAATTTCAAATGGACAATCCCAGTTTCCATTTTTAATTTTTAGGCTAGTCCATTTCTGACTGTAAAGGGTTGTTTTTGTCAATTTTTTGCATTTTGACAAACAGTGAAGACCCAGATCAGAGGGCTCCGTAAGGAGCCCTCTGATCTTGGTATTCACTGTTTGCATAGGACAAGTGAACTTTTCACATGTATACTGTTTGAAAAGGACGCCTATATGCGGGACTAGGGCTCAAAGGGTTAAGCTATCATCTGCTAGGATTTAGAAAAAAATTCTGATGGTTTATTTTCAAGACTGTATAAATTGGAACTATTTTCTTTAGTGTATGAATAAATCAAATGTGCTAAAAGGCGCTTCTATGAGGGAAAGGGTTAATTTATTCATTCACGGATGAAAGTAGTTGCAATTTATACATTCATGTATAGGTATTATAAAACAGACTAAGGACTCGGAGTAAAGGGCTAACACAAATTTGATTGTACAAATCGTTATGTTAATGAAGTTATATATTTGTGACATTTCCATCTCATTAGTGAGCTGCCATCAAGGTCTCTCCTGTTTCCCGGCCTGCTGTGTGATTTTGACATTGACATGTCCGTCATGTGTCAAATCAGCTATTAATAAAAGTCACACTTGTGTTAACCCTTTACCTGATAGCCTATTTCTAGTACTTAATATAGGTGACTACTTAAAGCAGGTTGAAAGTAAAGCAGATTGCGCCTTATGGCGCATTCTGCTTTACTTTCAGCCTGCTTTAAGCTATCATGTGCTGTAATATAGAAAAATATTCCCTATAATACATATTCATTACTGATTAAATTGGAACTATTTTCTTCAGCGGATGAATAAATCATATCCGCTGAAAGGCGCCTCTATTGGGGAAAGGGTTAAACAACCATTCAGTTTAAATACAATTATCACATAAAACCGACTCTGGGAGTGTTATAAAGCCATTCAATAAACTATAGTGAAATATCAATATTTGGGCTCCGGCCCTACCTGTTCCTCCACGAGCGCTGCATGGCGCTGGGCGCCAAATGACGTCATTTGCCATGGCGTTACTGTAAACAACGTCAAGTTTTGGCGGAAAATACATATGGCGGAGAGACAAAAAACTACGGATTCAGTTCACTTAAAAGGGTTTTAAAATGTTTATGTGATAAATAGGATCTAACATTCGTGCTCATTATTTATCATTCTTAATAAACTCGTTGACTAAAACAAATATAACGCTCGCCAAGGCTCGCATCATATTGTTTTAGTCAACTCGTTTATTAAAAATGATAATTAATGAGCACTCATGTTAGATCCTCTATATATAATTCTCAACACAAGTGATTGCTGAATGCAGATCAGTAGTATGGTAATGCAGAAAGCTCCTGTAGGACCTGTTTGCTTTACTGTTCTGCATTAAATTGTCATTTATCTTTACGACTGCTCATACATCTTAACCCTTTCCTCCATAGAAGCGCCTTTTAGCACATGTAATTTATTGCGTACACCAAAGTAAATAGTTCAAATTTATAGTCATAAACCTGTACCATAAGACATATTTTCTATATCATAGCAGATGGTATCTTAAAGCAGACTGAAAGTAAAGCAGAATGTGCCTAAAGGCACATTCTGCTTTACTTTAGCCTGCTTTAAGTAGTCCCCTATCTTCCATACTTGATTCAGGCTGGGGAGTAAAGGGTTTATGTCAATGGTCGTTGAATGCTAGTTTGCCTGTATATATTGAATATTCAACAAGCAAGTGAAATTATTTTTATAATTGTTGACATGTAAAGGCACAATGTATGATTCTATACTAACTTGTTTCATACAACTAAATGAATAGATTCTTGTGCTGTGGAGGTACAGTGTTGGTAGTTTCCATATTTGTTTTTATAAATGGAACTATGATCTACTATCAGGATAATGGAATTTTCATTTATTCACAGGTATAAGCCATAGGACACCTTTTCTCCCTTCCTCTACATAAGCATTACAGATGAATTTAATTGATGTTGGTCAATGCAGGTTGCAGTTTAAAGCAATATTAAACTTATAATTAAAGTAAAGCAGATAGCTCTCAAAAGGAGTTTTCTACTTTACATTCATTTTGCTTTAAGCAGTATTGTAATCATACCTTAACCCTATAGGTTAAACCCAATAACCTGCTTTTAAAGATAGGTGAGCTCTTAAAGTAGGTTGAAATTAAAGCAGAATGGGCCTTAAGGCATATTCTGCTTTACTTTCAAGTTTCAACCTACTTTAGTCTTTCTTCTGCTGGAATATAGAGAATATATACTTTTAGTACATGTTCATTGCTGTATAAATTTAAACTTTTATTCAGTTGAGGAATAAATTCAATGCATAAAAAGCCATATTTATTGAGTAATGGGTTAAACAGTTTGTTTATTATAGGTAATTAGCATTCTTGGAAAAGGTTGAACTTGACTTTATATACTATATATACTGACATATGCAATAGTTTTCTTGTGGTTGGGGAAATTGACAAATGACGACTGTCATTGTGTTAGGCTGTAGGTTGGTAATTGCCCTTGCTCCAGTTCTGCAATCAGTTATATACTGTATGTTTGCCAAGTAGTGTGCACATTGCCGGCATCAGAGACTCTTGGCAGTGATATGTCTGACGATCAGCTGGAACACATAGTTATCTGGGACAATATGTAAACAAACATGGGTTTCTTAGCTAATGACAGCATCCAACTTGACCTATTTCTGCATTTCATTTGCACATGTTGCCATAGTAAGTGTAACACTGTATAGGGCTGTTTAACTCTCCCCTTCCCCATTTCTGATTTTCAGTATTGATAATTGCTTATAGCAGGCTGAAACTTAAGCATTCTGCTTTACTTTCAGTTTCAGCCTGCTTTAAGCTAAAATATGCAAAAACGAAATATTTTTTTATGGTACCATACACTATAAAGTGGAACTCAGATGAGGAATAAAAATTAAAGGTGTAAAAATGTATATTTATTGCAAACAGTGTAAACTGGAACTGTCTTAAATAATGTAAAACGTCTGAAAACCTCTGCACAGGCATGACTGTATCAATAACAAATAATAACTTCATAACCCATGAAAATACCATGAAATGACTGTAACACAGTCTAACAAAGCTAGCTGCCATGTTACTATAGACTATACAGTGATGGGTAGATAGAAAGATAGATAGGTAACTTTTAGTAGAACTCCGGGAACTAGACAAAGGTATAGTCAAACCTCTCCATTACATCCCCTAAAAAGAATGCTAATTGATTTTAAAAAGGACTGGTGACAGCTTAAAGCAAGGTGACAATAAAACTAAAAGCTCCTAAAGGAGCTTTCTGTTTTACTGTCACCTTGCTTTAAGTGGTCACCTGTCTTAATCACCTATCAACACACTTTAGTGGTCGTAATAGGGAGGTTTTACTGTACAGTCAAATATGAGTTACCTCTTAGCATTCTAGTGGTGAAACCATGATTATCTTTGCAAACAGTATGGATCCTGTTGAGACGCCTGTAGGAGCTTTCTGCTTTACTTTTATCCTTCATTAAGCTGTATTGGCTGTGAATTAATCATAAATTTTATTGACTGTGGAATAAATCATATTTTGAGAGGCAGCCTAACCCCTTTTCATCAGTTGGTGTATATTCTACCTAGTGAGTTTACCTGTAGGCTAGGGCTTGGAACTTTGCCTGCAAAATCTTAGACAATTATCTCTCACCTTGCACTCAATAGAGGAACGGTAAAGACTTCTGGCATAGCTTCCATATGTAATCTTTGTGTGTGCCAGAAGAGAGTTTTTTCTCCGTCTTTCTGTCTGTTACAAGAGTGTAGACTGTTTGTGTTTGAAGATAGAAATAGTCTTTCTCAATTTCCCGGAAGTTACAGAAAGATTACTTTTATATATGTCAGTGAATAATTCTACAGCAAGAACTTGACTGGAGATATGTGAAGTGTATAGAAAAGTGGTGGTGTTATATGAGAGGAAGCTGACTGTCAGTATAAGTATGCTACCTGGAGAGTTCTTAAGTTGTCCTGTTACATTGTAGGGTCTACATATGGTTTAGGCTAAAGATATAATATTTGGCCTATTGTATGAGGTAAAGCCCAGATTTGATGGAGATTGACAGTGTTTCTTGTAATGCTCATTGTGATGAAGGAGATTTGTATTAATATGTTGGTTTATCTTATGCTATAGGTGATGTGTATTGATATATTAAGGTGCTGTTTTAATTATCATATGGTGCTGTTTTTGTTCTGTTGTCTCTAGGTTATTATTGAAATGGTGCTGGTGCCTGTGGTTTTAGATATAAAGCCTAGTTTATAACCCATTACTCCATATAGATGCACTGTTACTTTATTTCTCCACTGTAGAACGTAGAAAAGTTCCAATTAATAGTCATATACATGTACATTTATAAGTATGTACCCTAAGAACAGTTTCTATATTCTATACTAGTACTCTAGCAGATGGTAGCTTAAAACAGGCTGGAAATAAAGCAGAATGTACCATAAGGCACATTGTGCTTTACTTTCAACCTGCTTTAAGTAGTCAAATATTTGCAAAACTAGAAACAGGCTATAAAGTAAAGGGTTAACCCCCTTCCCTTTGAAATTCCTAGACAATTGAGAAAATCATCTATGGTACATTCAACTATGTTATTGGCATTAGATAATGCTTAAAGCAAGATGAAAATAAAGCAGAAAGCTCCTTTCATTTTGTTTAAAGCTAGCACATGTATGCAATACTGTAATTGGATGTTAAATTGTTAATCTTATGTAGAGTAAGATTGAGTTGTGGAGGAAAGGATTTTACCCTTTAGCCTGTTTCTAGCAGCAAGACCGTTGTCACTGAAAGCGAGTTGAAAGTAAAGCAGAATGGGCTTACATATTTCATAGGATTTGGTGATAAAAGGAGTGAGTAAATGTTAGATTTGTTTAGTTTACTCCCTCTAACCGGGGGCTTTCTATACGTTTCTTTAGTGTAGAAGTGAGATTGGACCTCTTTGCATCCTCTGGCATAAAAATTTGAATTTACCTGCTTGCAGAACATTCATAGGGCTGAGGACGTAAAATAGATTATTTTGCAATGAAAAACAGTCTTGGCATGGCTAATAAATTACTGTTGATGGCTTGTTCCTGATAACATGATGATGCCAATGGAATTTGAAGAAAAATCTTTTTCATCAATCAGGCTGGAATATATATCTGGCTGGGCTTATCAGCTGTAGGCTCACACTAACTGTTGTAAACATTGAACATGTTTCTAGTAGAGTTGAGTAGCTAGTCATGGCTACAGATAAGAATGAGAATGAGTTATTTACTATAAGACCTTTCAGACTTTTAAGGCATTCAACTTATTCTTTCACTGAAGAAAACAGTTCTAATTTCTACAGTTATGAATATGTATCATAAGAAATGTTTTCTAAATTGAACAGATGGTAGCTGAAAGCAGGCTGAAAGTAAAGCAGAATGTGTCAGACACCTATAGTACTCATTACAGAATCATGTATTTGAGATAATTATAATAAGTAGCAACACCATAGGATTTGGTGCTGAAATGAGTGAGAAAATGTTGGATATGTGCAGTTTACTCCCTCCTTACTTGAACCCTGTAAATGTTGCCTAAATTGATCACAAAAGGATCCCATGGTTTACAAAATTATAGAGTTGTTTGTTATTTGAGTGATGCCAATGATGGGTGGTAAAGTGAAAGGGGTGGGGTGTTCACAAGTACCTGTGACTTCACCCTTATAGTGCTAAAATTGTATATATACATGTGCATAAGTTGTTAACAGTGTTACTGTAGACCCAGATCAGAGGGGTTGGCTGTACACCATTATTGTACCTTACAATGCTTAAATTGTATAGACATGCAGGGCTCCAGATAAGAGTAGTTTTTCAAAATTTAAAATCTTTATTTCTGAATTAAACCCTATGGTGTCACTACTCATTAGAATCGTCTCGAAGAGACGCTTCTAATGAGTAGTAACACCATAGGATTTGGTGCTGAATAAGTGAGAAAATGTTTGATTTATTGAAATAACTACCTCTTATCTGGAGCCCTGGACATGTACATCATTTGAAAACAGTGTAGACCAAGATCAGATGGGTGGGTTGTACACTAGTATTGTTCCTGGGACTGTACCAATTCTAGAATTGTATACACATGTACATGTACATCATTTGCAAGCAGTGTAGACCCGTCCCTGGTCAGAGAGGTATGCTGTACACCAGTATTGTACCTGTGACTTCACCCTTACAGTGCTAGTAAAATAGTATATATACATGAACATCATTTGCAAACAGTATAGACCCAGATCAGAGCCCTCTGATCCTGGTCTATACTGTTTGTCATTCTTTCAAACATGGGTGCAAAATCCCCTTTCATGATAAAATGGATTTTACTGTATACAACGACTGGAAGAGTCTATTTCTAATGTGGGGGGGATGGGGGGTATTAATGCTGCGTGCAATGTTCCCACACCTTTACAATCATTCAGTTGATTGGGCCCGATGTGACAGCCATTACAGTTGGTGACAAGATTGTATAGAAAGGGTATAATTTGCCAAATTTCTCCTGTTTGATTCAATGGGTTTTATTGGTGATGGTGTTGAGAGCTTTGTCATTAACTCTATGCATGCTGGGTAATTTTTTCGTTGGCAATAATTGTCGTCTGCTACTGTTGTAAAAGTAGAAATGTCAAAATTTGTTTTCAAAATAGGACCAGAGAATCGAACAGTTTTGATCTAGATGAAACACTGTGTCATGCAGCGTCTTATCAGGATCCAAACTGTTAGCAAAGGTTATCATCTGGTTTTCGCCAGCATTCAAGGAGTTAAACAGTAGGCTTTCACCTGGTCATTCTCTAAACATTATTGTTTTCTGAGTTCTCCAGTATCACTGTATCGGACTGAGATTTGCTATTTGTGAATTTTTTCAGGCATAACTTTTGAACAGCTTGTTGAACAGATCATGAATATGAGCATGAAGCAATTCTGGATTCTTGGTACTTTGCATCCATATTCTGATCTTCTTCATATACACTATTGACAAAATAGCAGGTAAACCCATAACGCCCAGGGCTCCACATTAACATTTATTTCCACTAGCCCAGTCGGGCTAGCAGTTGCAAAAACTACTAGCGGCTCCAGATAAGAGGGAGTAAAATGAACAAATCCAAATTTTCTCACTCATTTTAACACCAAATCCTATGGTGTTACTACTCATTAGAATCGTCTCTAAGAGACGATTCTAATGAGTAGTGACACCATAGGGTTTTATGCAGAAATAAAGATTTTAGTTTCTAAAATACCCCCCTTATCTGGAGCTCTGTAGCCCTGACCAAATTTCCACTAGTCCTGACTTGTGTCATAAATCCCAAACAAGTTAGATCTATACTCTACCAGATACTACATTGTTTGCTAGTGTTATAGGCCTACTGTAATCAGCAAACAATGTTTAAACAGTTTTACACGTTTTAACGTTTTTGCTGTCTGAGAACTAGAATTAGGAGTTTGTTTCATGAATTTGATTGACTATTTTATACATTTATATTCAGTGTTTTCCTAAACGCAGAATTCTTGCGATTTTACGCGTAAAACTGAGCTTAGGACCCGTATTCATCATAAGCCTGCGTCGCCATGTCTAACATATTGAGCCATACCGATTTGACAAAAATGCTCTTTTTCGTAGATCTAGATTTCTATTTTTTGTGTATCGCGGTTACAAAATCAAATTAACAGATACCTTGTTCATAAATTCGCCCAGAAACAAAAAGGACATAACTTTGGCTACATTACACGATTCCCGAGGATGTGTTTCTTGTTGCAATTTAAAGATTTTAGGAAAATCCGTTCTAAAATTAGCAGTATGGGTGATGTCAGGCATGCGTGAAATTGACAAATAAATCTAACTCTTTTCTAATATTTCAATCACTTCGGGCCAAAGTATCATGTCAAAAAGACCCAAAATACACATCAATATTTTTAACATGCATTCAGCTATAAAATCAAAGCGTTTTTGTTCAATCGTTATTTCTCGGCAAAGCTCGTAAAAGGCGGGAAACAGATTCTTTGTTCCCAGACTTGATGTCTAAATTTATCAACCAATGAAACGCGGCATTTCGACACACCCTCAAAGAGAAAGTTGCATGTTTCGCACGCGTGATTTTTTAGCAAAACAAATATGGCGCGCCATAAAACTGAGAGGAACTTCAGAAATAAAACAAATATGAGGGAAAGAATACTGTAGAAGCTAGAAAAGGCATACGAAGGCAATACAATTACGTGATGATAGTTTAACGAAATAAGATTATTTTACACCATGTAGAGTTGAAAGGAAAATCCCGAGACTGGTATCGAGATTCGTATCTTATTTGGTTTGGAGCGTAGAAAAAGATGCTGAGCAAATGTTATCAGTCTACTATCGATGACGTCAGAGGTTAGGTTCCCCTAGCGCATGCGTATTGTGTGGAAATTGTAACTATAAACAATCAGCGGTTTCATTCACACGAATGTACGTTTACAAGGGTTCACAGCCTTTACTAATTATCATGAATTGAATTTGTGCATTTAATTTTTTTTTGTCAGAATGCATACGACCAGTCGGGCTACAGCCAGAAATTTCTATCCGTCCGGACCGAACTTCAACCAGTAAATGTCTGTCGGACGTGCCTTAATGTCGAGCTCTGACACCATAGCCTGTTAGAAAAGTAAAATGGAACGCTCCTTCTGTTTCATTTGACTTGTCGTATTTAGTTTCTGATTGTAAAAATTTTAGTGTCTTCTTTTACTAGTGTAAAATTTAATTTCTAACCCTCTAAAGATCTGAAGGGCTCACAAGAATGCTTGAACAGCGCAATTAATCATGGCAGTAATTCAGGTATGAGAAAAATATAATGGAGCCTTAAGAATAAATAAAAGGTGACAAGGTCTCCAAATACCCCAGACTGGAGTGTCCAAGGACTCTGGATAAGACAGAATAAGTAAATGTTTACAATTGCTACCAAATCTTGGTGTGTGCAGACACTCGAAACAAAAATGAAATTACAGTTATATGATAAAGGTTGCTATGCAGGACAATAGTAATGCAGAAAGCTCCTGTAGGAGTTTTCTGCGTTACTCTTGTCCTGCATTAAAGCAGTATTCTGTTAAGTGATTGTCATGTTAAGTGGCCGCAGTACAACGGTTTAACTGGAATCTTTATGTCCTTTCTCAGACTTATGTCTCTTCATAGGATTTTTTGGGGCCTTAAGGATTTGACTACTTGAAATATTCTCATTGTCTGGCGCAGTTTGTCCATATATTAGGTAATGTTTGTTTGGCTGCTGCTGTTAGAAAGTTGACCAGTTCTGTTCATTATGCCATAGCCTGTTTCTAGTTTTGACAGGTGACCATTTAAAACAGGCTGGAGTAGTGACACCAGGGTTTAATTAATGTACTAATGAAGATTTTAGAAATTTTGAAATTCTTCCCTTTTCTGGAAATCTGTAAAGGATTGAAATAAAAATATTAAACTTGGTTACTCAGCACAATTACAGCTCAGTCCATTTGATCAGAGAGTATCAATAATAATGAGTTTATCCAAGGCCGATTAGTTTCTGACATAGACCAGTGGGTTAAGCCTAGTTGGTCAAGGAGTTTCTTGATCCGTATTGGTATTCCTGGTTAAACTGACCACTCCAGGTGTGAGAAATCATATTAAAAAAGTTTAGTTGCACCTCCTTGGTGCCTTGTTGTAGTGTCTAAACCATTACTCCATATATATGCCCTTTTATGCTTTCCCTTAACCTATTACCCCATAACCTATTTCTAGTTTTGAAGACAGGTGATCACTTAAAGCAGATTGAAAGTAAAGCAGAATGCGCCTAAAGGCGCATTCTGCTTTACTTTCAACCTGCTTTAAGCCATTATCTGCTAGAATATAGAAAATGTTTCTTATTGTTTTATTTATAACAGTATGAATGAAAACTATTTTCTTCAGTAGAGGAATACATTAAAGGTGTAAAAAGGTGTATTTATGGGGTAATCGGTTAAGCTACCATCTACTAGAATAAAGAAAATATTTCTAATAATATTCATGACTGTATCAATTGGAACTATTTTTCTTCAGGGTATGAATAAATCAAATGGGTAAACATGAGTATCTATGGTGTAAAGGGTTAAGTTGCATCTCCTTGGTGCCTTGTGGTAGTGTCTAACCCATTACTCCATAGATATGCCTTTTGATGGCTTCCTTTAATGTATTCCTCCACTGTATAAAATAAGTCCACTTTATACAGCCATGAATATGTACCATAAAGCAATATTTCCTACACCCTTGCAGATGGAAGCTTAAAGCAGGCTGAAAGTTGAGCAGAATGGGCTTAAGGCTCATTCTGCTTTACTTTCAAACCTGCTTTAATTAGTCACCTATCTTCAAAACTAGAAATAGGTCATAGGGTAAAGGGTTAAGGTAAATATCGTAATGGGATTAGCACTATATCTATAAATATCCATTCAACCACAAACAATATTTTCTTCTCTAAGTATCTGGGCATGAATGAATTTTGCTGTGACTTTAAATTCTAAATTTTTCCAAATTTGAATGACAAAGAATTACTTACTAGCAGAATTCATACCTTTGAATGAATCTCAAGGGGCTTGAATATGAGAGAAATATATTTACACGGATCATTTATATTGCCATCAAATCTAATGTCGTTGAGTATTCATTGGAATAATCTGCTGACAAAAATGGGCACTGTTCAGTTTGTGGTCCCATGATCCTTTTAATATTGTTGGATTTTTAATGTGTCACCTGCTTTTGAACTGTCGACTGCTTTATTCTGAAAGTGTCATATTTTGCTTTCCCTTTACAAAATTAACTCATTACACCATAAATATGCTTTTAATATATTCCTTCACTCTAGCTGCCTGCTGCCTACCCCTGTAGGGACACCCGCAGCAGTTGAAAAATAAACTCAGGATTTAGTTAGTAGTTTAGCTGAAATAGTTCCACTTTATACAGTCATGAATTTGTATCATAACTTATGATTCAAAAGAAATATTTTCTATATCCCAGTAGATAATAGCTTAAAGCAGGCTGAAAGTAAAGGAGAATGCACCTTAAAGCACATTCTGTTTTAATTTCAGCCTACTTTAACCCTTTCTCCTATAGAAGCGCCTTTTAGCGCATTCAGTTTATACCTCTGCTGAAGAAAAAAGGTTCCAAATTATACAGTCATGAATATGCATTATATTTTTAATTTATAAGGAGCATTTACTTTATTCTAGCAGGTAGTAGCTTAAAGGGACTCGCAACCGGATGGTGTACTTGTCAAAATAAAATAAAATACTCAAATAAAAGCAAATTTGTGGCATTATTTGGCTTCTGACATTAAAAAAATATGATCAGTCCAAAAAAAGTCTCAAGAATCGTCACCGAATCTTAGATTTTTAGATATTTTCCATCGTTTTTCTATACCGACTAGTAGACGGTATAGTTGTTGTTGTTGCTTCTCTACACGGGCTCAGACATAAACACGAGCCGAATTACGAAGTTGTATGCACTTTCGATCGCTACACATTGAAATACGTTAAATCGATCCGAGATAAACTGATAGTTCCGTGGTCCATTGATCTAAGCGGTTTCCCCTATTTTGCCTTCTGTCCGCCAATGCCGGGCTCCGGGTTCGAATCCCACCAGAGACCAATATTTTTTTTTATTGAAATACATTTTTTTCAAACAGAATTTCTTATCCTAAACTAATTCTTTACCATTTATATAAGCGTTTGACACATATTTACAAATTACTATTTTTAATGCACCATCTGGTTGCGAGTCGCTTTAAAGCAGGCTGACAGTAAAGCAGAATGCGCCTTAAGGCACATTCTGCTTTACTTTTAACCTGCTTAATGTTGTCACCTTTTTTCAAAACTAGAAACAGGCTATGGGGTAAAGGGCTAAGTGCTCACCTGTTTAAAAACAGGCTATTGAGTAAAGGGTTAATGCCGTATACACTAGACAGTAGTTCTGATCCTGTTTCTAGAGCCTCAGATAAGGTGAGTATTTCAAAAACTAAAATGTTTATTTCCGTTTTAAACCTTATGGTGTCACTACTCATTAGAATCGTCTTTATGAGCCAATTCTAATGAGTAGTAACTCCATAGGATTTAGTGCTAAACTGAGTGAAAAAATGTTGGATTTGATCAGTTTACTACCTCTTTCATACTGTTTGCAAAGGGTAGAGAATCCATCAGACATCTCCAACATTTGAATGGTTAAAAGGTTAACATTTAAAAAGTTAAATTGCTACAATTAATAAAGGAGACAGCTGTTACATATGTGTTGTGCAGGTGCTATTTATGTTGATCATTTTTTCCTTGTCATTAGAATCATATTACATGCCATGTTATGTTATGTTGCTGAGCCCTTTAACCCATTCCCCCATAGCTTGTTTTCAGTATTAACCCCCATAGCCTGATTTTAGTTTTGAAAAAAGGTGACTGCTTAAAGCAGGTTGAAAGTAAAGCAGAATGCGCCGTAAGGCGCATATACTGCTTTACTTTCAGCCTGCTTTAAGCTACCACCTGCTAGAATAAAAAAATATTCCTTCTGATACATTTTCATGACTGTGTAGCTGAAATCTGTATTAAAGAATGATAAGTATGGTTAACTTATATTCATGTGACTGCTTACTGAAAGCTTGATTGTAGTGAAGACACTAAATTGTAATGAACCTAGATCTGAGTACCGGTATTTATTATTCTTAGCATAATTTGTTATTACAAGTACTCTTTGTTGGAATTGGGTTGCCATAAAACAGACTTAATACAAACAGTGAAATAGAAAAGTCCAACTTTATGAGTCTTGTATTGAGTGAACCTTGAGTGGAAAAGAGTCCATATCTCTACAGGTGGCAGTTTAATGCAGGACAAAAGTAATGCAGAAAGCTCCTTGAAGGTTGTGTGATAGAGATGTGACTGTATGACCTAGTTACCATCAGTGATTGATGGCTGGTCATGCCTACTCTGTAGTTGTGCACTATTTAGCCTGTACCTGTATTGTTCCCTCAAGCTAGGCTGACTTACCTGTAAATTCTGCTAGGGTAGGGGATGGGGTTGGGGGAGCAGGGAGGGTGCAGTAGGAATGGTTTTGGAGTGGGGATGTGGGTGGGAATAGGATGGGAAAATCACTGAAAGACATTTTTAATATGTAATGATTTTAGAACATCATGCAGTAAGAATAATCTTTGAGAAAAGGTTGACTTGGACCTTTTCAAAACTGGATTGTTAACCCTTTACTCCATAGATACATATTTTTATGCCTTTGATTTATTCCTCCACTGAAGAAAATGGTTCCATTTTATACAGTCATGAACATGTATCAAAAGAGTTTTTTCTATAATTCTAGCAGAATGGAAGCTTAAAGCAGACTGAAAGTAAAGTAGAATGTAACTTAAGGCACATTTTTCTTTACTTTCAAAGTTTCAACTTGCTTTAAGTGATCCTTTATGTTCGATACTAGAGATAGGCTATGGGGTTAAGGGTTAATAGATGAGATCAAGAATCCATTTACTATTGTGACAATATATCCAGGCCAGGTCACGACAGTAAATAAGCGAACTGGGTCTTGCTTACCTGTGAATGTATGTATGGTCAGCTGGCCGAGGCCCAATGGGAGTGACCTTTTAGGGTAATTAGCATGCTTTACTTCATGTCACAGCATAAACAAGAATGAAATGTGAGATAAAAATGTGCCCAGATTTTAATACATACTGTTATAACATTGGACTGTAACCTCACTGTGTCCCTGCTTGTGAAAGGACTAAGATTCTGTTTGAGTAGTTAATAACTTTTCATTGATGTGTCTTGTGTGGATTATTGCTGTTACGTAGGGTAAATCTACTGTTTGAAGAATCAGGGTTATTTTGTTAACAAGTGACTGCTTAAAGCAGGAAAAAAGTAATGGTGAAGCTTCTTCTGGAGAAATATATTAGAGGCGTAAAAACGTATTGATTGAGTAATGGGTTAAAGTGTATGATAATTGTTAAAAAGACATGTCCAGTATATGGCAAAAGTTAACGTTTACCATGCTAGCGGCAGATGTATGCGCCACAGTGATTACCTTTGCAAACAGTTTGGATCCTGATGAGACGCCGCATAACACAGTGTCTCATCAGGATCCAAACTGTTTGACACCCTGACCCCGTTTTGACACGAAATTTAGCCAAAATAAATCTATTTTAAGAACCTTAACTGTTGCAGATGACAGTAAATACCCAGCATGCAAAGAGTTAAAAACTTTTGATTCATTGAAATATATATAGAGGCAGAAAACGTCCAGCTTTCTCAAAGGTTACAAAGTATTCTTAAATTATGCATTGACACTTGCAGTGGTTTGTGACTTTGGCTTAAATTGTTGGATGTAATTGGGTAAACTATTTCACAGATTGACTCAAAAGATATATAGGGATGATGGCACATTGTAAGTGGCTCAATTTCAAGTAATTTGCACTGCATTATAACAGTCACTTGGGGAATCTTCAAAGTCACTATCACTCTTCATGAAAGTACCGGTAGTTGACTGATTTTGCGGCTGACTACAAGTCCTGTACCTCTTAAACCTCATCCTGCGGTGATATTAGTCTGCCTCGAAATTGTTGTCAGCAAAAATTATAAAATTAAGATTTATACATTATTTAGGTAAAGAAACCTAAAGTCGAGTGTCAAACAGTTTGATCCAGATCAGACAAAGTGTTATGCAGTGTCTGATCTGGATCTAAACTGTTTGCAACAATCAGGAAAGTCGGGATGAACAGGCAAAGGGTCAAACCTTTCCCTGCTGGAAGCTTATGTTGAAACTGTTCGAAAACAGTGTAGACCCAGATCAGACATGTCTGATCAGGGTCTACATTGTTTTCTTATAGTATCTGTCTGACATGAGTTTGCACTCTTTGCTTTGGAAATTTTCCTTATTCTATTTAATGTTATATTTCATAATTCATGATAGATGTTTAACAGTGGGCAGAGTTTTATATATGAATATTCAGAGGGAGAAGGATAAACTGTAACAGCCTACTTACAGGGGATGGCTGAGTGCATATGGCAGTAATATAGCCCTTTTAGCCTAGTGTCATCTAAAGTAGAGCTTTCTGCATTACTTTTGCTGTACATTTAATTAGCTTAAATCTCAATCTTTCTTTCCTACATAGGGTAAATTCTACTTTTACTTGTGTTATGCATGAAATTGTACTTTCTGAATAATGACCAAAGTTTACATTGACATACAGACACTACATACCTTCAGGCGCCCTTTGATCTGGGTCTACACAGTTTGCAAAGTAATCATTTTACATTTGCATTTGCTTTTGAATTGATCTCTTGCATCTTTTCTCAATATGTATATATGCCATCTCTGCCTTAGGGATTTCAAAGTTTTGACTATAATTTTGGACTATAATTTTCATTGCTTCAGGAAGGGAAGTTTGATAAATTGTTTGACTTTGGGCAATGAAGAGCACTTTTATGTGTGTGATAGAAGACCTTGGTGATGTTGTTGATCTCTTGCTATGTGCTTTAATCCTTTAATTCCCCCATACAAGCCCCTTACAGCACATTTAATTTATTCCTCCACTGAAGAAAATAGTTCCAATTTGTAGTCATGAACATTTACCCAAAGGAATATTTTCTACATCCTTGCAGATTGTAGCTTAAAGCAGGTTGAAAGTAAAGCAGACTGCTTTCAACCTGCTTTAAGCTACTTTCTGAGACTAGATACTGGTAATACCCCAGCTTCCGTATTTTATGTTCAGGACTTTCCTATGTGGGGACTCAAAATTTTCCTTAGCCTAGGAATAATTAGAGGCATAAAAAGGCATGTTTATGGAGTAATGGGTTAAAGCTGTTTAGTTCTATTGATGGAGGGTAGTGTTGTTGTAGTATTTAGCTCAAATGTCGGTGTTGAAGGGATTCAACAGGATGAAGTTGTTAGTAAGATACTCGCATATCACAGTGCATAAGCTGTTTAACATTAGTCAGGTTCGTAAATAAAACATTGGGTCTAATCTGTTACAGCAATAGGTAGCATCTGCTGCATTAACCCATTGCCCCATAAATATGCCTTTTACGCCTTTGATTTATTCCTACACTGAAGAAAATAGTGCCAAATAAAGAGTCAAGAAAATGTACCATAAGAAATATTTTCTATATCCTTGCAGATACTAGCTTAAAGCAGGCTGAAAGTAAAGCAGAATGCGCATTGATGCGCATTCTGCGTTACTTTCAACATGCTTCCACAGGTCACATGTTTTCAAAACTAGAAATGGGATATTGGATAAAGGGTTATGGGCTATTAGGTAAAGGGTTAACGGTCTGAGAGAGGACATAGGACTTTATTTACATTTTCCATATTGTCTGTAGATACCTTAATTTACCATTCTCTTTTAACCCATTACCCAATAGCCTGTTTCTAGTATTTAAGATATGTGCCCATGTTAAGCAGGTTGAAAGTAAAGCAGAATGTGCCTCAATGCACATTCTACTTTACTTTCAGCCTGCTTCAAGCTATCATTTGCTAGAGTATAGAAAATGTTTCTTATAATGATACATATTCATGATTGTACAAAGTAGAACTATATTTTTCTTCAGTAGATGAATAAATGGAGTAAAAAGGTATATTTAGTGGGTAATGGAATAAACCATTTTTGAACTTTCATATATGACCATTTAAAACAGGTCAAAAGTAAAACAGAATGTCTGCCTGCTTTAAGCTACCATCTGCCAGGATATAGAAAATATTTCTCATGATAGTTTAGTGGAATATCTTTCCTGTTTATGTTCAGGACTTCCGGCATTTCTGCAGAGTATATGTACAGTCGGCTGAGCGGTCATTCGGACTGAAAGTAGACTTTAACTTGGTATATTACTTTTTATGATACATATTCATGAATGTAGAAACTGGAACTATTTTCTGCAGTGAAGGAATAAATTAAAAGTTGTAAAAAGATGTATCAATGGGTTAATGGGTTAAACTGGTTTGAATCACAGGAAATCTATTGGGATAGGTATAGAGGCAGGTAAGGATTCAGCAAGCCTCATGTAGCTCTAGTTTGGCCTTAGGTCAGATACGTTGTGTAAATTTCTCCGCCAATCTACCTATCTCTCTCTCTACACAGGTGGATCTTGTTAGTAGCAGGTAATCAGTTTGCCGTAAACTCTTTGCATGCTGGGTAATTTTTTTCTGCAATAATTGTTGCCTGTTATTGTTCTAAAAATAGATTTTTCTTAATTTCTTTTCAAAACAGTGTCAGAGTGACAAACAGATAGGCTCCTGATGAGATGCCACGTTAGGCGGCGTCTCATCAGGATCCAAACTGTTTGCAAAGGTAATCACCGTGGCACGTGAAGTCCCTGCTAGCATGGTAAGAGTTAAGGTACAAAGGTGTATACTCCTTGTCTATAGGAGCAAACGAGAAACTTCTGGTTGCCATGGCAACTGTTTGGCACAAAATGTTATCTTTTTATTTTCATTTAGTGGGTCTGATAACATAGGGTGAACATAGTTTACAGGGTAGAAAGTGCATCTAGGTGTTTTAAACTGATAACCGGTATTGTTTCTGTTGAAAAACAAGATAATGTCATTTCTTTGAAGAAGGATGTTCAAAAGAAAAATGGTGGGCAGTATTTAGACAAGTTTGAGCTTAATGAATGTAATGCCCAGGTGAGGGAAGGTGCTTGTGTTGGGGGTAGGGTGGGGGAGGGGAGTTGCAAATCCCCTGTTGATGAAATTTGTGTTTAACCCTTTACTTCATAGCCTGTTTCCAATTTTTTAGAGACAGGTGACCACTTAGAGCAGGTTGAAAGTAAGGCAGAATGAGCCCAAAGCCTTAAGTTTAGTGGAATATCTTTCCTGTTTTATGTTCAGGACTTCCGGCATTTCTGCAGAACAAAGGACTTTAAGGGGTTTTACAAGGTTCAACTGTACCTATCAGCTGATTGGCTAAGCCGTACCTTTAAACCATTTTACTGCCTCTTGGATATCTCCTTTCAATATAACAAAATTGTCTACCAATGTAAGTCGGGACTTTTATGCAAAATAATTGAAAATACAAACACTGTAAATTTGAATGAATTACTAGTGAAAGTCTTTAGATCTGGATCTATATTGTCTGCAATTGCTTGTAACCTGGGTTTTTCCCATATTTAAAGGGGTAAAATGGTAGCCACTTGACATGTTGTAGGTGCTACCGTTTTGCAAGTGGTGTCATTCATCAACTTGCTCCTTACCCCTCTTGAACCCATTCTGGATATATATCCTGAGTCAACTTGCCCTTTCATCGTTAACCCTTACCCATAGCCTGTTTCTGGACAGGTGACCATTTAAAGCAGGTTGAAAGTAAAACAGAATGCTCCTTTAGGAGCATTCTGCTTTACTTGCAGCCTGCTTTAAGCTACCAATATAGAAAGTGTTTCTCACTACTGTATACATTGTATTTTCTTCTTTGGAGAAGTTTATATAATGTTTAAAAAGCTGTATCTATGGAGTTAAACAATTACCACCACTCCGGAGAAAGGCTTATTTTAGGCTTTAACCCAAACCCTGCCTCTATTGAATGGTTACCTAAGGTGTATATATATAGATATTTTGTCCCCAAGTATCTTTTGTAAGGTGATCAATATATTAGTTACATTCATTTGTCGTATAAAAGAAACTGAATGTCTACTAAACAGACATACATACACATACTCCAAATAGAAAGTAATTTAACCCTTTATTCCATAGCCTGTTTCTAGTATTGAAGATAGGTGACCGCTTAAAACAGGTTGAAAGTAAAGCCTATTTCTAGTTTTGAAGATAGATGACTACTTAAAGCAGGTTGAAAGTAAAGCAGAATGTGCATAACAGCACATTCTGCTTTACTTTCAGCCTGCTTTAAGCTTTAATCTGCTAGAATATAGAAAATATTTTGTGATGTACATGTTCATGACTATATAAATTGGAACTATTTCCTTCAGTGGAGGCTTAACCAAATGCGCTAAAAGGGGGAAAGGGTTAAGAGTTATACAAGGTCAAGCGTTCACTTTTAGAAAGTGCCTGCTGCCAAGCATAAATTGAGGAAATGTTTCTGTTTTCAAGTTGTATTAGTGTTATAGGTCCTGGGTTCTCAATAAAGTCTTAACCCTGGACTTGCTAATCACGTAGGGATGACTTTTGTAAACATTTTGGATCCAGATGAGATGCCAAGTAACTTGGCATCTCATCTGGATCCAAAATGTTTGACATTCAAACTGTACACCCACAGTAATAATGCAAGCTAGGAAAAATCATTTTCAGAAATAATTTTTAAAGAAGACACCTTGTTTATATAGAACTGTATTTTTAGGAAAGAAAACTTGTTTTAGCAAGCGTAGGGTTAAGTGGGTGGGGAAGTTTTAGGGGAAGTTTTGTGCCAAATGAACAAGGTTTCTATTCTCAGTGATGGGATGTTTATTGAATTAGTGCTTGAGGCGGTGCCCGCATGAGAAAATGTGTCTAGTTATTGCCAACACTGTAAACTCATTTCAATAAGCGCTTTTAAATGCAAGCAATGTCAATCTTCTCATTTGAACAACAGTTTGATGGAATCAAAAGAGATGCTGACCGGATTAAATTACTCCATATGCTAGAATTTAGAAACTATTTCTTAGGTTTGGTTTGGTTTGTTTGTTAATGTTCGTTTCTGCAGTCTATGGGCCAATTGGATGCTTCAGAAATCATCTTTTACTTTGGATACATTTTCATGCCTTATTATTTGGAACTATTTTCTAAATTTAGTGGAGAAATTAAATAAATGCATAAAAAGGTGTATCTATTGAGTAAAGGGATATTATCAGGAGCATCCTGCTTTATATGTAGTGTGCTTTAAGCAACCATTTTGCTAGGATATAATAAATATTTTCTGTTGTTGTATAATAATGACTGTTTAACATGGAACTATTTTCTATAGTGCAGGAGTGAGTTAAAGGCATAAAAAGGCATATCTATGGTGGTAATGATTTAATACCAGTTTGACTATCTGAGGGCCTTTTTCTCGAGTCATTTTCACTGTTAGTTTAATTTGAGAAGGAATCAGTTTGCAGCATTTGAAAACAAGGATACGTACCCCACTCATGTGATGTATTTTTGACTTGCTCTTGCATGTTTATATATGACTAGCCCAACACTTGAGACATGAAATAGTCCAGCTCATGAGAAAACCAATGCCAAGAGCATAAACAAAATAATCAACTTTCAGGACTCTATGGTTATGGATTTAAGGGCTTTTCAATTCAAGTTTTAAAATCTTTCCTAAGTCTTAAAGTTCTTGAATGATTTAGGCTAAAATACAGTAGAGAGCTTATGAAGTAGCTTTCCTTTATGTCAGTCTGCTTTAGGCATCCCTTTTGTCAGTATGCAAGGGTCTTTGCGCAAGTCTGATTGGCTGTTTATCCCGAGAACGTCTGTGCCTCATATGATTCTGCAGTTTGCTGACTGTGCTTTCTTAGTAAGCTACATGGACTCTCTGGTCACTCAAATATACGGTTTGAGTAAAAAGATAAAACAGATAAAACAAAGAAAAAAACATGTCATTGGTTGTAACTGATAGGCTTGGGCATATTAAGATGTAGGAAACCTGTTAAGTGTTTTATTTTGCTATCTTGCGTGTGTGATTGCGATACTACTCTTCAATCTTTGCATGTTAGCGGCAGAAATGTCCCACAGTGACGTAACCATTGCAAACAGTTTGGATCCTGTTGAGACGCTGCGTAACGCAGCGTCTCAACAGGATCCAAACTGTTTGACACTCTGACCCTGTTTTGAAAAGAAATTTAGAAAATTATATTTTTTAGATCAGTAGCAGACGACAATTGTTGCAGATGAAAAGATTTCTCAGCATGCAAAGAGTTGAATAAAACACTACAGTGCATGTCATAGGAAATGCGCAATTATATACTTCAATTTCATACAATTGAATAAACAGCATCATTTAAATGTGCATTTACGTAATAATGTGTTTTGACTCGAAAACAATATTTCATAAATTCATTATTCAATGAATAAGTTTTAAGCATACATGGCAGAGTAGAAATTGAGGAATGTAGAAGACTTTGTGCAAAGCGTTCCATAAATGTCACATTGGCAAACAATCCTAAGATTTCCAAATTTTCAATTTTTCAAGCGCGGTTACTTAAAGTAGGATGAAAGTAAAGCAGAATGCATCTAGCGCTGTTACTTAAAGCAAGATTTAAGTAAAGCAGAATGCACCTTAAGGCACATTCTGCTTTACTTTCAGCCTGCTTTAAGCTACCACCTTCTAGGATAAAAATCTGAAAATTTCTGAAAAATCCAGAAAAATAGCAACCCTGTTGTTGCTGTTTTATCTCTCAAAATGCACAAAATCTGAATTTGAGAAATTAAAGCAAACTGAGTTTTAACCCATGTCTAATTTAAAGCAAGGTTAAAGTCAAGCAAAATGTTTCTTAAGACACATTTTGATTTATGTAAAGCCTGCTTTAAGCTACCATCTGCTAGGATATAGAAAATACAAAATAGTGTTGATGACTGTAATACTATGATAGTGTTAACTTATGGAACTGTTTTCTTCAGTTAAGGAATAAATTAAGGCGTAAAACTGTATTCATGGGGTAATGGGTTAACTCTTTATAAATGCAGCAAAAGTCAACTAATAACATTCTTAGAGTCTAAATAGTTTACAATTAGAATTCCTTTCACAGCTGAAAATGATGTCATACATGAATACCAATTTATTTCAAGGCTTTCAGGACTGAAAATAGCATGTAGATTTATATATAGGCCGTAGAATGATTCAGTATAAAACACTGCGTGGGAGAAGTCCCACATACTTCTGATGCCTTGTAACATAAGACACTCAACTGCAATCAGCAATGCCTAAGCATCTCTGATACTAACACAATCTGTGTAGACTCAGATTTCCAACCCCATTGACCCATTACCCCATAAAAAACGTGTTTTTTTTACAGCTTTTGTTTATTCATCCAATGAAGAAATTAGTTCCACCTTATACACTTATGAATGTATATCATAAAACATACTTTCTATTTTCTATCAGATTGTAGCTTAAAGCAGGCTGAAAGTAAAGCATTTTGAAGACACTTGACCACTTAACTCTTTCCTCCCTGAAACTTTAAATGGACAATTCCAGTTTCCATTTTAGTCTAGTCCATTTCTGACTTTTAAGGGTTGTTTTTATCAATGTTTGGCATTATGACAAACAGTGAAGACCCTGATCAGAGGGCTCCTTTTGGAGCCCTCTGATCTGGGTATTCACTGTTTGCATAGGACAAGTGTACTATTCACATGTTCACTGTTTGAAAATGACGCCTATATGCGGGACTAGGGTTCAAAGGGTTAAAGCAGGTTGAATGTAAAACAGAACTGAAAACAAGCTTGGGGTGGGGATGTTTAAAGCCTGCTTTAACCCATTACCCCATTAATAAGCCTTTTCACGCTTCTAATATATTACTCCATTAAAGCAAATAGTTCCAATTTATACAGTCATGAATATGTATCAAATTAAGAAATATTTTCTTTATTCTTGCAAATAATAGCTTAAAGCAGGGTGAAAGTAATTTAAAAAGCAGAATGTGCCTTAAGGCGCATTCTGATTTACTTTCAGTCTTCTTTAAATGGTAACCTGTCTTCAAATCTAGAAACAATCTATGCGGTAATGGGTTAAGCAACCATTTATTATCAGATCTGAAGACAATTAAGCTATAGGGAAGGGGTTAATACAAGGACCCTTTTTCTTTTGAAACAAAATCTAGTCTCATTCTGAAATGACCTGCTTGTTAAAATGGATACGAAAATGAAATAAACCAAAGCAGAACAAAACAGTTTTCATGCTTGTTGAAAATAAGGGCATATACTGTGGTCACATTAATAAGACATCAAATAAAATACCTGTAGGGCTTTAAACTTTGGTTATATACCTTTATTAACATTGAACTGATCTTCTCATATATACCTCTTGTTAATCATTTCCTCATATTAACCCCTTTCCCCGTGTCTTGCTTTCAATATTGTAGATAGATGGTTGCTTAAAGAAGACTGAAAGTAAATCCGAATGCTCCTTAATACTAGTTACTTTCCGCCTGCTGTATGCTTATAAGAAATATATCTGATATCTGTATAAAATTGGAAGTAAAAAATTAAAGGTATAAAAAGGCATATTTTTGGAGTAATACATTAAAGCACTTCTACATCTATATACTCCTTTACAAAAATGACTTAGGTTGTCTTAACCCCATCATGATAAATCCTTAAAATGATGATAAAAGTAAATCGGAAAGTCCTTTACTTTAATCCATTACATTTATGTCTTTAATTTATTAATTTAATAGTCCCTCTTCATACAGTCTTGAATATGTACCATAAGAAATATCTTTTATATCCTAGCAGATTGTAGCTTAAAGGAGGTTGAAAGTAAAGCAGATTGTGCCTAAAGGCACATTCTGCTTTACTTTCAACCAGCTTTAAGTGGTCACTGGTCTTCAAAATAAATAACAGGCTATTGATAATGGAGTAATACTAAATAGGTTAAACTCAGAAACACTTTTATATGTATCAGTTTGACATAGGTGATAAAATTTTGCATTGATGAGTATAAAGGCAATGGTTGAACAGTTCGGAGACAATACTTATCCTGACCTGACAGCATAGTGGGAGGGAATATCGAAGTAAACTTTTCCAGTTCAGAAAGTGTGTTTGGTGCAGTGTGTAACGTATATATAGGCAATAATCGAAAAGACGGGATTACGTGCACCTCGGTGTTACCTGTAGATCAGATTAGCTCATGTTTTCATTTCGGCCATTTAGTAAAATCACAGTAGTGTGTCTCATGACAAAATACAAATTAAATTGGGTGATAACGGTCGACTTGGAGTGTTTGTTTAGGTGTAAGCCAAGTAAGGTAAACAAGGGGACCAAGGAATTTGGAGTATGTCACATGACTAAGGGGCGCTCTACTGTTTGGGTATGTGAAGGGCTTTTTTTACGCTAGAGTAAGCCGAGATACAGTCAAGTTAATATAAAGCTACAGTTTGAAAGAAGTATAGAGATTTAAAAAAAAAAATTAAAAAATGGAGACTGCTTAATGCAGGATAAAAGTAATGCAGAAAGTTTCTTGTTTAAAAGAAGTATAGAGATTGTTTTTACAAATTGTAGACTGCTTAATGCAGGATAAAAGTAATGCAGAAAGTTTCTTGTTTAAAAGAAGTATAGAGATTGTTTTTACAAATTGTAGACTGCTTAATGCAGGATAAATGTAATGCAGAAAGCTCCTAAAGGAGCTTTCTGCATTACTTTTATCCTGAATTAAGCTGACAACAATCCTGATTTAAAAAGTTTCTCATATATTTGTTATGAAAAGCAGGAATAATAAAGATTTAACTCTTTACATGCTAGTGGTGAAACTCTTTGTTCATAATTTTTGCAAATAGTTTGGATCCTAATGAGATGCTAAGTAACATGGATTCTCATCAGGATCCAAACTTTTTGACTCCCTGACCCTATTTTGAAAATAAATTTGGAAAAATCTACGGTAGAATACAATAACTGTTGCAGATGAAAAAATTACCGAGCATGCAAAGTATGTGTTGACTGTATGTCAGTGTGATGATAATAATTTAATCTCGGGCTATAACTGTATTGAGTCCCATTGTGTTTAGGTAGCGCGGATTAGGTACTTGTCATTGAGGGGGTGTTATAGTATACGATAAGTTTGCGGTTTAATTTTTTGTGTGCCTGCTTGGAAGTGTTTGGAGTCATATGGTGTATCAAGGGGTATGTTGTAGTGTTGAGGAGCTGTGCGTCTGATTATGATCAAACTTGGTATAGTCATGTATGGAGATTTATTTATTTGGAAGTATTGTGGAATTATCATCAAATCTCGGATCTGCATAACTTCTTGTGGATTAATTACCTGGATAAACGTGGTTTTGAATCTTTATTCTGCAATATTGTCATAGTTATCATAATTTGTTTTAGTTAAAAAGATATAAAAATTGTGAATAAAATCACAATAAATAAATGAATAAATAAAAAATTCATGTGTCAAAATGTTTGGGTTCTTGTCAGATGTGTACTAGTCAGATGTTTGATCCTAGTCCAAATTATTTGCAAATTCCTGTTAAAATTGTACCTGGCACTGGGTTATGGTTAAATTTGTCTTGATCAAATCCAGGAAGATTTTTATCACGGTCTTTACATTTTTGGGATTTTTCAAATTTGTAAAGTGCACATAGTGGATTTCTTCAGATTTACAGAATATGGTAAATCCTGTGTACATACGCAACTCAAGAGAAATTGAATATTGTCTTATATAATGTTGGCAGCTTAATGCAGGACAAAAAGTAATGCAGAAAACTCCAATGGGAGCTTTCTGCTTTACTTTTGTCCTGCAATAAGCAGTCAGTTACAGTAAATTATTAATTTGCCTGTAGAGAAAGCCATTGTCCCTTCATAATAATAAATTGCTGTCTTATTTTAAGGAGATGTCTTAGTGCAGGACAGAGATAAACAGTTTAAGCTCAAATAGGAGTTTTTTGCACTATTTGTGTCCCTTTTTAAGCAGTAATCTGTCATCAGAGGTCATATTTCTTATTGAGTTGCCACTGTATTTGTAGGAAATTTTACAGAAATTGAGAAGAAAAAAGTGCTTGAGACTCAAAGTGAATAATTTCATGATTAACTGTGAACAAGTGATGAAATGATGGAAACAGAATGATACATGAATATGTGTTCAAAAACTAAGTATGGAGCTAAAATGATTCTTGTGAATTGATGTACACGACGCATTAAAATGATGAAAATGTTGACTAAAGAGGAAGTTGTGTTTGAGGCGCCGCCATTGACGCTGCCAGTGAGCGCCATGAAGAATGGTGTCAAGATGGCGTCAGTCAGGAGTAACCTAAACAACAACAACAACTTTATCCAGAAAGTAACTGAAGCTGTTACTCCGAATGGATCCTGTATCAAATATGTGTGTTCACGAGTGACTCAATACTATAATAGTCGGATAGAGTTAAAATGGCGGCGATCGTTACATCATTGTCAGACATGCGAGTACGGAGAGAAAGACGGTATGTGTGGTGCTATACATTACGGGATGTGCACGCCCGCTGTGCCCAAGGCTGTGGGCCCAAAGCCCAGCAGTCCGACCAGTGGCAGCAGTGGGGTTCAAACTCATGGATCTAGTCTCAAGTCCCCAGGAAAGAATGTCACTACCTCATTTCCTTCTAGTCATTCTACTGTTTATCTACAGGTAATGCTGCTTTACTATCTATAAAGTTACATAAAGCATGCTTTTGTAATTATATTGGTCCATTTAGTATCATAAGGACATGTCACATCTTTACCCCTTCCACCCCATGAGCAACACAAACTGGGCATGTAAAAGAACCTTCTAAATTAAGGCATTGTCAATGTTACTCTGTATCTACCCAAAGTTGGCAAAAGCGGACTTAAACAGAAACAAAAACAATGTTTATTCACTGAGGTAATTGTACAGAAGTGTTGGCTTAAAGCAAGATAAATGTAAAGCAGAAAGCTTCAAAGGAGCTTTCTACTTTACGCAGTATCCGGCCATCCAGTTTGCACCTTTTCTAACAAATTGCAGTGTGATTTTAATGCATTTGTTCAAATTTTATGATCAATTACACTGGGTGTCCCAATATTAAGGACTTTAACTGTACCATTAATTCATGAGCAATCTGTAGGTCTGGTGCTTACCAATGTTTCTTTCAGTTTAAAGTACAAACTCGTTAATATTATCATACCCCTGTGTCTGGTTCTTGGTGTTTACCAAGGTAAATTAGGTCTTGAACTCACCTGAGACACTCACCCTTATGCTGTAACTAGGGTACTGTCCTGAATCTTTTTTTGGTAAGGATAGTCATATGCCTAGTTGGAAATACCGTTATACCGTAAAAATCCTAATAATTAGGCAACCGTAATTATGCAAATAATGCAACTGCTGTATATTTATCACAAATTAATTGTTTTTATCCTGCATAATTTGACCAAAAGGTGCTTAGTGAATGGCAAACAGTGAAGACACTGACCAGACTGCTCCTGAGCAGTCTGATCAGGGTCTACACTGTTTGCCCTGGCCTGTCAGTCCCAATACTTAGGGACGGTCATTACGTATTTGCACTCTCAACAAATCAGTATCATTCAAAGATTTGATAGTGAAAATTTTACGTCAGTAGGGGTGACGCAGTTGACACATTAGGTTAATTCGATAGTACAGTAAAATAATCATATAATTATTAATTGATAAAGAAATGATCATGTCCAATCTCTAAGAAAAGTTTGAATTTAATGAACTTAATGCTGGAAAAAATAAATGCATAAAGCTCCTTAAGGAGCTTTTTGCATTTTGTTTGTCCAGCATTAAGTAGCCACATGTCTTCAGATATGTGTTTATTAGTTGCTTAATGAAGGTTTGACTGTTACCTTGTGGGAGGGGACAGAGAGAGTTGGCATGTAAGTGGTAATGGTGGCTGGACAATGGTGGTTGTCAGGCTGACAGGAGGGGTAAGATTTCTCCCCTGTCACTGCCGATAATGGCTTCTTGATCATGAGGGTATAATGACTTGTTTGTTCACTACCCTTGCCTGGATTGATTTCTCCTTGGCATGTTGTTACAAAAACCTGTATGTTTTGATTTAAGAAAGGTTTGAATGCATGAAACCTATGAATCAGAGAAAAGAGATGGGGAAAAAGTTATAAGCTGAACCTTTTCAATTGACTCTTTAGATGATCAGCTTACCATGTTTCTAGGGGTTCATTCCTCAAAGTGAAAAACACAGTACATACTGTAATGAGAGGGTTGCTTTTGGAGCCCTCTGATCTGGGTCTACAATGTTATTAAACATTATGAATTCTGACCAAACGTTAATTGGCTTCCCCTCAGGATTCAAGCTGTTTTCAACTTAACCCTTTACCCCATAACCTGTTTCTAGTTTTGAAAACAGGATCACTTAAAGCAGGTTGAAAGTAAAGAAATATATGCACCTTATGGTGCATTCTGGTTTACTTACAGGATGCTTAAAGCCCTTAAGCTACCATCTGTTAGGATATAGAAACTTTTTCTTATGGTGCATATTAATGGCTGTATTGTAAAAGAAAGAAGAGAAACTATAACTTCAGTGGAAAATAAATTAGAGGCATATAAAGGCGTATTTATGGAGTAATGGGTTAATCAAACCTAGTTTGGCATGAACGTTTGTTTAGGCCTTCATCTCTTTATGGTAATTTGAAACTCAGGTTTAATCATTTGTCTGCATTTGGACAGTATGTCTGAAAGGGCTATGTTGACCTCATATGATTTGTTTCTGTGTTAGTGACTGCTTAAAACAGGCTGAAAGTAAAGCAGGAAGCCGTGCTTTACTTCAAGCCTGCTTGTCAGAAAGGAGTCATTTCTGATGGCTCATTAATATTTAAGGACTGGTTTTATGACCCATCATATGGCAAATAATTGACATCAGATTTACAGTAGAACCCCACTATTCCAACCATTCTAATGAAGACATTTTGATTACCCAAAGAGATACAATTGTTATGCCTTTAATTGATTCTTCCATTAAAAATATAGTTCCACTTGTACTGCTATGAATATGCACCATAAGAATTAGTCTTTAAGTCACCTGTCTTCAAAAGTAGGCTCTTGGGTAATGGGTTAAAGCAGGTTGAAAGAAAAGCAGAATGCGCCTTAATTCTTTCCTCCCTGAAACTTTAAATAGACAATTCCAGTTTCCATTTAAGTCTAGTCCATTTCTGACTTTTAAGGGTTGTTTTTGTCAATGTTTGGCAGCCCTCTGATCTGGGTCTTCACTGTTTGCATAGGACAAGTGTACTATTCACATGTTTACTGTTTGCAATGGACGCCAATATGCGGACCTAGGGTTCAAAGGGTTAAGGCACATTCTGCTTTACTTTCAGCCTGATTTAAGCTACCATATTATGATAGAATAAAGAAATCATTTCTTTTGATGCTTAATCATGACTTAATAAATTGGGACTATTTTCTACAGCAGAGGAATAAATTGAATTTGCTAAAAAGGGGCATCTATGAGGGGAAGGGTTAAAACTGGATGAAAGCCACTGTAGTGTTTGAGTGGCTGCAATATCTGGTCTGATCGACTGTACACGCCTATTGAAACAGGCCCAAGGATACTGAACATGCTCAATTTCATTCCCAATTCAGTGATTTAATTTTTGGCCTTGATGCAGTTTATTGCCTAATTGAGGGCAATATAAGGGCTGATCACTTGTAACCACAGGAATTTGTATAGCGGAGCCACATGTACAAACAGAAAGCAATGACAAATTCCATACATGTAAACTATCAATATTGAAATTATTGGATGCTTAGTAAGTTACTAACAGCATTGTTTAAACCACAAGCAATTATGTTTCCCACAGTTGAATGCTTTGAAGCTGTGTATTACATTGGCCATTCATTGATTAACCCATTACCCCATAGCCTGTTTCTAGTTTTGAAGAGAAGTGACCACTTAAAGCAGGTTGAAAGTAAAGCAGAATGCGCCTTACGGCACATTCTGCTTTACTTTCAGCCTGCTTTAAGCCATTCTGTGTTGGGATATAGAAATTATTTCTTGTGACTATAAAGTTGCACTATTTGTTTGAGTGGAATAATTTATTAAAGGCGTCAAAAGGCCTATTTATGGGGTAATGGGTTAAGCAAGAAGGTCTCCAAGTTGAAGACTTCTGCAGTTTAACCCTTTCCTCCATAGATACACATTTTTAGGCCTACAAATTATTCCTCTAATGAAGAAAATAGTTCCAATTTATACAGTTGTGAATATGTATCATAAAGAATATTTTCTGCATTCTAGCAAATGGTATCTTAAAGTAGGCTGAAGTAAAATTAAAGATGCATCCATTTGTGGGGTAGGGCGGGATGTCGTTTTAACTGTTTTACAAGATGTCTCAGCCTAGTATTATAGTGACCTATTAACCAAAGTTGAGTGAAATACAGTGGACTGCCAGAGGGACATTTCATTGTTTAATGGACCATTTTTAATACAGTCAGGTCCTGCTAAATTGAGCTTGCTGAAGTTGAGAATACCCATATTTCAAAGTTGATACATAGGTAAGCTCTGTTTTAACTTTTATATATATGTGTATTTGACTAAAGCCAGCTCTAGCTATTTGCAATTCAACAGTATACACTTGTTTCATAGGTACTGAGGGAACAGTCAAATCATTGACCCGAGGTAGCAGGGAAGACCTTGAGAACTGTTGCCCGAGGCCAACGGCCGAGGGCAACAGTTCTCAAGGTCTTCCCTGCTACCGAGGGACAATGATTTGAATGTTCCCGAAGTAAATATGAAACAAGTGATTTATTACCGGACTCTCTATTTAAGACAGATCTAGTTCCTGAATTGTACATGGCTGAATGAAAAGCTAGATCTAGATCTACATGATTTGAACAACTGTATAAATTCTAGAGATTATTTATTTATCATATCTTTATTTAATTCACTACAACAACTGAATGCACAACCACTGTATTTAGAAAAGGTTTCTCTGAAATATTCATTTTTTCAAATACGATTTGAAATGTAAACATTTTCTTATTGATTAAAATTGATTAACACTTAGTTTCAATTACGTCATAAATTCATGATGACATGACGTCATTTAGAATGTAACGTCATAATTTGTTTAATAAAAGGAAGATGCTAGATCTGCAAGTGGTTTAATATTCTTTATTCGGAGTCTAGTCACTCTTAATACTAGATTATCTATATGTAGCCTTTTTAGGGTATTGTTCGACAGAGAAATATGGCCCGAAAAAACCGTAAAATGCTAGATCTATGTAAGACGGTTCCGAATCGATGCATAAAAATGTTTGCGCACCATTTTCGCGCAGGCAACAGTGCCGTGCAACAGTCAACAGTTACTGTTGACCGGTCAACAGTCACCTAGCATACGTCTGGGAATTCTTTACCAAAAAACAGTCAAAACTGCTTAATAAACACTTAAATAGAGAGTCAGGTAATAATAGAATATGTGCAAGTTTGACATAGTGAGCCTAAGCATTCTAGATAAGTCTGAATTAGGGGTTTAACTTTAAGTGGTTACCTATCTAAAGGCTATCTTCAGTACTGGAAAAAGGCAATGGCTATGTACCATCTGCTAGAATAAAGAAAAATCTTTTTATTATATACATGTTGAATATTTATGACTTTATAAAGTTGAACAATTTTCTTTAGTGAAGGAATGAAATAAAAGCATAAAAAGGCATGTATATAGGGTAAATTAATGGGCTATCTGTAATCTGTTCTTTCCCATTTTTCTTCTCTTTCCTGTTTAACCCTTTACCCCATAGCCGGCGCATTCTGCTTTACTTTCAGCCTGTTTTAAGCAATCATCTGCTAGAAAATTGAAAATATTTCTGATCATACTTACTCATGAATGTAAAATATTGAATTATTTTCTTCAGGGGAGAAATAAAATAGAGGCGTAAAAAGGCGTATTTATGGGATATTGGGATAAGAACCATAGGAAACTAGGTCTTCATTCTGACCACCCTCTGTCATCGGCCTAAGCTGGTCACTGATATTGATAATAAACAGATTTGATAAATGTGGGGAGATGAAATCTCTCGGTGATCCTATCTGCTTAGCGAGGGAATAGTAAAGTGTTATATAATGAGAATTGGTGACATTAACCCTATACTGTCATACCTATGTTCACAGTATTGTAAATACTATGAATTGGCAGACTTTTGATTGGAAGTCGTTGCTTAATGTAGTACAAAAGTAATGCAGAAAGCTCCCAGAGGGAGCTTTCTGCATTACTTTTGTCTTGCATTAAGAATTATCCTTTATCACACACTGCTTTATTAAATGGTCATTCTGCATAATATGTGTACAGTGTAACTGTACTTTAAATTTAAATTTCTTGTCCACCAGCATAGCAAAACCAATTTATTGCACATTCTTAACCCTTTACCCTGTTTCAAGTTTTTCAGACGGTGACTACATAAAGCAGGTTGAAAGTAAAGCAGAATGTACACTTTCAGCCTGCTTTTAGCTATCTTCTGCTAGGATATAGAACATATTTATTTACATGATACATATTTATGACTGCTGAACATGGAACTATTTTCTTCAGTTGAAAATATAATTTAAAGGTGTAAAAATGCATAATATTTTATCTATGGTGTAATGGGTTAATATTTGACATTAGTGCAGTTAGATCATATCTCTGAAGAAATGGGTAATGAAAATTGTTTATAAATACAAGTACAAAATGTGGATAGGAGTAAAGGTAGTTTTATCAAGTTAAAGGTGTTCTGGGTCAGGTATGTGCAGGGTACACTGTTTCTGATGTAATAAGGTCATAAGAGACAAGTTCATGGTTGCATAATGACATTGAAACTTGGTTGGTCACCTTAACCTTTGCCCTGCCCACCCTTTACCCCATAGCCTGCTTCTGGTATTGAAGATAGGCCACAGCATAAAGCAGGTTGAAAGTAAAGTAGAATGTACCTTAAGGCAAATTCTGCTTTACTTTCATACTGATAGGATATAGAAAATATTACTTATGCTGAATTTTCTTGACTATCAATTCGAATTGCTTTGTGTTTAATGGAGGAAAAAAATTATATGCATAAAAAGGTGTACTATTACAAATTAATGGATAATGGGCGAGAAGACAATCCTACCAAACGTTTACTTCTATCAGCACTCATGTTTAACCCTTAGCCTGCCACTCACGACTATAGCTCCATATGCAAACAGCTTGGATCCGGATGAGACGCCGAGTAACTCGGTGTCTCATCCGGATCCAGGCTGTTTGACACTCCGACAACATTTTCAGCAATTTTGAGCAACTTAGAAGCACTTTGAAACTTGAAGCAGACGAGAAATATAGCAGACGACAATTTATTTGGCGGGCAAAGGGTTAATTCTCTCTCAAAGTTTAACCCTCTCCTCCATAGAAATGCTTAATCCATTACCCCATAAATATGACTTTACGCCTCAAGTTATTCCTCCACTTTAGAAAATAGTTCCTATTTATATTGCCATGAATATGCTTTAAGAAATATTTTCTATATTCTAGCAGATAATAACTTGAAGCAGGCTGAAAGTAAAGCAGAATGTGCCAGAGCTTTCTGCTTCACTTTTAGCTTGCTTTAATATGGCAGCTTTCTTATAAACACAGTTGAATGAACATGTAGATGACTTGTTTTTCTGGCTATGGAAGAAAGGTTCAGGTAATTGTACATCTGAAATGAGTTGTGCTGATTATGATTAACCCTTTGAACCCTAATCCCGCATATAGGCGTCCTTTTCAAACAGTGTACATGTGAATAGTACACTTGTCCTATGCAAACAGTGAAGACCCTGATCAGAGGGCTCCAAAAGGAGCCCTCTGATCAGGGTCTTCACTGTTTGTCATAATGCCAAACATTGACAAAAACAACCCTTAAAAGTCATAAATGGACTAGACTTAGATGGAAACTGGAATTATTCATTGAAAGTTTTAGGGAGGAAAGAGTTAAGATACTGTTAGACTGGACAGTGGTTCGCCAAAAGGGTTTTCTATGTGGCAAAAGCTCACTGGCTAGTGTTAATTTATTTTTGCAATCTTGTCTTCAAAGGAGTAACTGATCAGTTTACTGATGAAGTAGACACATCTCGTATTGAAATGCTCTTATTTCTTCCTTATTTGCCAGTGGCAAAGCTAAGCATTTTCTCAGAAGTCTAGATTTTCACTGAAAAGAAGGATCAAATAATGATTATTATTCAGTAACACCTAAGAAGAAAATGAATCAGACAGTATTCTTACAAAAAAGTCTCAGTTTAACTTTTCCCACCTATGACTTGGTTTCAATATTGAAGACATATAATGGTTGCTTAAAGCTGGCTGATAGTAAAGCAGAATGTGTCAGACACATTCTACTTTATATTTTAGCCTACCCTAAAGTACCATTTGCTATTTCTTAAGGTGCATGTTCACGAGTATAAAGTGGGCTAATACAGGACAAAAGCATTGTAAAAAGCATATTTCCGACTTTTCTGCGCGTAAATAGACCGGCATTAACCCTTAGCCTGCCACGCACGACTATAGCTCCATATGCAAACAGCTTGGAAACGGATGAGACGCCAAGTAACTCGGCGTCTCATCCGGATCCAAGCTGTTTGACACTCGGATAACATTTTCAGCAATTTTGAGCAACTTTAAAGCACTTTGAAACTTGAAGCAGACGAGAAATATAGCAGACGACAATTTATTTGGCTGGCTAAGGGTTAAGCAGCAAGATAATTTTCTTCACTGAATGACCACTAAACTCTGGTTATACTGGGACATATTAATTTTTCACAATTTTTAGAATTTTCAATTGATAAGCTGTGCAGTTTCAGGATGTAGGGTTCTTAGAATTTCATAGCTAAGTGCATTTAGAGCTTCTAAGTACATTTGTATATGCACAACTTAACCCTTTCCTCAATAGCTAAAATGTGAAAATTCAATTTTATCAAACGGTGTTTAAACCTACATGTACAATAAAAAAAAGTTTGAAAAATTGAGCTTACCCCCTCTTATCTGGGGCCCCTGAATTAGAGTTTGAAAGTGACTGTAAGTCTATATTCATCCATTTTATTTTGGTTGGTATCTTTATATAGTCGTGGCATCTTGTTTACTGTATGGTAAGATTTATTGCGGGAGATAATTGGTTTGTTCAATAAACACTTGGTCAATGTCAAAGATGAGAAAGTGATCTTACCAGTTCATGGTCACCTTGTACTTGCTGGTTAAACCTTTACCCCATTACACCTTTAATTTATTCCTTAACCCATTACCCCATAAATTCATCTTTTTTATACCTTTAATTTATTCCTTAACTCTGAACCCTAGTCCCGCATATAGGCGTGCTTTTCAAACAGTGTACATGTGAACAGTACACTTGTCCTATGCAAACAGTGAAGACCCAGATCAGAGGGCTCCAAAAGGAGCCCTCTGATCAGGGTCTTCACTGTTTGTCATAATGCCAAAAATGGACCAAAACAACCCTTAAAAGTCAGAAATGGACTAGACTAAAATGGAAACTGGAATTGTCCATTTAAAGTTTCAGGGAGGAAAGAGTTAACTGAATTATACTCTGCTTGATATGTTCCAGAACAAATTCTTTTTTTTCCTAGTAGATTAAAGCTTAAAGCAGGCTGAAAGTAAAGCAAACTGCACCTTAAGGTGCATTCTGCTTTACTTTCAACCTGCTTTAAGTAATCATCTGTCTTAAAAACTAAAAATAGACTATGGGGACATGGATTAATAAAAATGGTTTCAATTTAAACAGTCATGAATATCAACCATAAGAAATGTATTCTACATTCTAGCAGATGAAAGCTTTAAGCAGGTTGAAAGTAAAGCAGAATGCATCGTAAGGTGCATTCTTCTTTACTTTTAACCTGCTTTAATAGGTGACCTGTCTCTAAAACTAGAAACAAGCTATGGGGTAATGGGTTAAATATACAGATCTCCACCCAGCCTGTTTTCTTTAAGGAAAGCTTCATATGGTTATTTGACCCATTATAATTATCCATAGCCTGATCCTAGTTATGAAGATTGGTGACGACTTAAAGCAGGTTGAAAGTAAAGCACATTTTGCTTTACTTGCAACTTGCTTTAAGTGTTCGCCTTTCTTCAAAGTTTTGAAATAGGCTATGGAGTAATGGGTTAAATATCATCAAAATCAAAACTAAATATTTAAAGATGGGCTAATCTTAATTGAAAATCTGAAATTGTCCATTTGAAGTTTGAAGGATCAATAGATTAAACAAATGTGGTCATACTATATTGTATTAATACTATAAAACATTCCTGTGTATCAGAGATTCTATTTCCTCTTTATGTTTATTTTTCAATGTCAAAGTTTATCTGACTTATATATGATAAGTTATAGGTTAATAAACAAAATGTCAATATGGACAACTACCAGAGATTCTTGAAACACGAGTTTTATACCTACCCCCCTCTATAAAACATTTCCTACTTTTCCTAATCTATTAACAGCCTGTTTCCAGTTTTGAAGACAGGTGATTACATAAAGCAGGTTTAAAGTAAAGCAGAATGTGCACTTAGGCACATTTACTTTACTTTCAACCTGCTTTAAGTTACCATCTGCTAGGATATATAAACTATTTATTATGATACATATTCATGTCTGTATAAGTATTTTATTCTTTAGAGTGACAATGCATATCTTTGGAGTAAAGAGCTAAGGAGCATTCATTTACTTTACAGAAACTGCTTTAAAAGTGATCATCTGTTTTCAAAATCAGAAACAGACTATGGGGTTAAGGTCTAAAGGAATATGAAGTTTAACTCTTTGCATGCTGGGTATTTTTTTTCCCATCAGCAACATTTATCGTCTGCTATTGTTCTAAAAACAGATTTTTCCAAATTTCTTTTCAAAACATGGTCAGAGTGTCAAACTGTTTGAATCCTATTGAGACGCCGCGTTACGCGGCGTCTCATCTGGATTGAAACTGTTTGCAAAGGCAATCACTGTGGTGGATATATCCGCCGCTAGCATGCAAAGAGTTAAGAGGTACTGATGACTTACAGCAGCTCTCTGTGTGTGGTACACATGTGCAAGTCATTGTCTGTAGACATGGCTAGTTGTATTTTAACTTGTTGCACACCAGCCATGGATACATGTGCCAAAGGGATTACCTGTGCAAACAGTTTGGATCCTGATGAGATGCCGCGTTTGACACTCTGACCCTGTTTTGAAAAGAAATTTTGAAAATTCTGTTTTTAGAACAGTAGCAGACGACAATTGATTACCCAGCATGCAAAGAGTTAACTCATTGCAGACTAGCAATGAAAATGTGACTTCTTTTGCAAACAGTTCAGATCAAGATGAGATGCCGCGTTGTACAGTGTCTCATCAGGGGTCCGTTTCATAAAACTTCGTAAGACAAATGTTGTCGTAAGTCAGATTATAAAACTCTCAATTATTATTATCCCCTGCCGAAAGGCAGAGGGATACTGTTTTAGGTCTGTCCGTCCGGCTGTGATACTGTTTGCCGTCCGGCCGTCCGTGCGTGCGTGCGTCACGTTTTCCGTCCGCAACTGTATCTCCGAAACCTATAAACAGATTTGGATTAAACTTGGTATACTTATTTGTCATCATAGGAGCACCGTGGGAAATCAATTTTTTTCAGAAAATTTTAGGAATTTATGAGTTATCTGCCCTTTTTGTGTTAAAAATGCCGTCCGTCCATCCGTCCGTCCGTCACGTTTTCCGTCCGCAACTGTATCTCCGAAACCTATAAACAGATTTGGATTAAACTTGGAATACTTATTTGTCATCATAGGAGCACCGTGGGAAATAAAAAAAAATTCAGAAAATTTTAGGAATTTATGAGTTATCTGCCCTTTTTGTGTTAAAAATGCCATATTTAACAGTTTTTACACTCTAGCAACTACAGTATTCAACATATTTTGTTTATACTTGCACACATTGTCTATAAGTACAAGTTCTTGCAGGTGTGCAATTATTGTAAGAAAAGGATACTTGTGACAAGAGTTATCTGCCCTTGATGTACTTAGAAATGCTAGAAAATGCTTTATTTTGGTATTGTTTACATACTAGAGCCTATAAATATGCATGGATTTTTTAAAAAACTTTCTTGAATTATGTATGGCTATTAGTTTTCAAATGAATTTGATTATTGTTGAAAACGGAGAAATTAGTCATGAGTTATCTGCCCTTGATAAGTAAAAAAAGCCATATTTAACTGTTTTTACTCTCTGGCAACTACAATTATGAATGGATTTAAATAATACTTGCACACGATGTCTATAAGTAAAAGTTCTTGAAGGCGTGCAATTATTGTCAAAAAAGGATACTTGTGGCAATAGTTATCTGCCCTTGATGTACTTTGAAATGATAGAAAATGCTTTATACATCCTAGTATCTTTAAATATGCATGAATTTTGATAAAACAAATTCTTAAACTATGTATGGCTATTAGTTTTCAAATAATTGTTATCATTTTTGAAAACGGAGAAACTAGTCAACAGTTATCTGCCCTTGATGAGTCAAAAAAACCATATTTAACAGTTTTTACCATCTAGAAACTAGTCTTTAATGGATTTTGATTTAACTTACACATGATGTATATAAATATAAGGGTAGCAATTATTGTCAAAATAGGATACTTTGTGGCAAGAGTTATCTGCCCTTTATGTACTTAGTAATGCTCAACATGGCTTTATTGTTTACATGCTATTGTGTACAAATGTGAATGGATTTTGAAAAAAAAATTAAATCATATATGGCTATTATTTATAGAATGAGTTCAATTAGTGCAAATTAGTCAAGAATACTGTGCCCTTGATGAGTTGAAAATGTGTTTACACTCTAGTAAATTCTACAGTTCTGAATTTTTTTTAATAATACTTGCACACAATTATAAGTTCTTGAAAGTGTTTAATTACTGTTGAATTTGAATCAAGAGTTACCTGCCCCTGTCATACTTAGATTTATAATGCTACAAACGGCTTTATTTTTTGTATTGTTTAGGCTTTAAAATGTACAAAATTGAATGGATTTTATAAAACTTTGTAAAAAGCTTTTGAATGTTGATCTTTAAAGACAGGTGATCACCATTTGCCCCTTCCTCCCACAATAAAGTTTGCCACTTTCTTCTGGACAATCGCTGCGGCAGGGGATATCAGCTCTAAGGTGCTTGTTTATTTCTCCATCTATTCCTGTCTTGTGACATCTTTTTGGAATCGTTTTGAAAAGACGATTCCAAAAAGATGTCACAAGACAGGATTAGATAGAGAAATCAGAGAATAAATGTATTTTAAAGTTTTGACTTACGACAACATTTATCGTAAGATGTTTTATGAAACGGGACCCTGGATCCTAACTGTTTGATACACGGACTGATTCAAAAAGAAATATTTAAAAATTCTGTTTTCGAACAGTTGCAGATGAAAATTGTAGGATGTATGGAAAGTGTTTAATGGCTCATATATCAGGATATGGTAGATGCATCTAAAGGCATTACCGTGCTCCCTTCCTACAATAATTCCCTCCTTCTCACAAAACTTGCCCGCTGTTCCCCAACAAGACAATTATGTCTAACACTTTCACTGCTGCAATATCGTCTGCTTTAAATTGTTGTCTGCTGTTTTTCCCAAAGTTACATTTTAGTGGATATTTTGACAAAGTTTTATAACTATAATGATGAGTGACAAACAGCTTGAATCCAGATCAGACACTGGGTAACAAGGCGTCTGATCTGGATTCAAGCTGTTTGCAACAGTTTTACTGTAAGTCATGTCTTAGTTTTCCCTCCCTATAACAACTCCCTACAAACAAGGTACACAATCTAGGTCGCCCATTAGGTGTTGTTGTAGAGTGGGAGCACTGTATAGATATTGTAGATGCATAAAAGGGTATAACTACAAAGAATCATACTGTAGTATTGAGAATCTTTGGTCTGTCACTTATTAACCCATTACCCCATAAATATGCCTTTTATGCCTTTAATTAATTCATCCACTGAAGAAAATTGTTTCAATTTATACTGTCACAAAAAGAAATCATAGGAAATATTTCTATAATCTAGCAGAGAATAGCTTAACTCTTTCCCCCCTGAAACTTTAAATAGACAATTCCAGTTTCAATTTAAGTCTAGTCCATTTCTGACTTTTTACGGGGTTTTTGGTCAATGTTTGGCATAATGACAAACAGTGAAGACCCTGATCAGAGGGCTCCTTAAGGAGCCCTCTGATCTGGGTATTCACTGTTTGCATAGGACAAGTGTACTATTCACATGTTAGCTGTTTGCAAAGGACGCCAATATGCGGGACTAGGGTTCAAAGGGTTAAAACAGGCTGAAAGTAAAGCAGAAGGCGCCTTAGGGCGCCATCTGCTTTACTTTCAACCTGCTTTAAGTGGTCACTTATCTTCAAAACTAGAAACAGGCTATGGGGTAATGGGTTACTCATTAATGCTTGGATTTTGGCCCCTTATGCTATGCATATGTGTCCTTTACTAACATTGTACCTGTAAAAAGTTCTCTTGTCCTATGAAGTAAAGACCCAGAATAAGAACAGAGGGTTCTTCTGATATCCTTCTTGTTTGTCATGTTCCTTGTAATGAAAGAATGTATAATGTTTTATGGACTAGATTTACGAAAAATTGGAATCATCATTTTGAAGTTTCGGGGATCAGTGAGCTTTTGGGAACAGCTCATTTTGATTTCATAGAGTAATCAGTGATAATTTTAGCTGTGCATCCTAAGTCCTATACTCATTAAAGTTGCCAGGGATTTCATTATTTAAAAGGTTAAGAGTCCCATGGACCCATAGCTTTTCTGGCCTTTATTAACCTATCACTCATAAGCAAATAGTAGCTTAACTCTTTCCTCCCTGAAACTTTAAATGGACAATTCCAGTTTCCATTTTAGTCTAGTCCATTTCTGACTTTTAAGGAATGTTTTTGTCAATGTTTCGCATTGTGACAAAAAGTGAAGACCCTGATCAGAGGGCTCCTTTCGGAGCCCTCTGATCTGGGTCTTCACTGTTTGCACAGGACAAGTGTACTATTCACATGTACACTGTTTGAAAAGGACGCCTATAGGCGGGACTAGGGTTCAAAGGGTTAAAGTAGGTTGAAAGTAAAGCAGAATGTGCTTTAAGGCACATTCTGCTTTACTTTCAACCTGCTTCAAGTGGTCACCTGTCTTCAAAACTAGAAATAAGTTATTGTGTTAATTTGTGACCTCAAGGACTCAATGTTTGTCTAAAGGACTTGTTGTTTTACAGAATGTGCATACCAAGGACTCATTCATCTGATTTCTAAAATTATCAAGGAACTGTATTCTGGCAAAGCATCTCTTTAAATTTCTGACCAGGTTTTATTGTGTCACCTGCTGTAAGCAGAGGTGACACTGAGGAATTACTTTTCCGGCGTCTGTCCATCCATTTGTCCGTCCGTCCGTCTATCTGTCCGGCACGCTTTTTGTGTCACCCTTCATAACTCCTGTTCTATGGAAGCTTTTAACATGAAATTTCGTTTATGGAACGGGCTTGACAAGTGGAAGTGTATTGTCCAAGGGTCATAACTCTTGCATCAATACTGTTAGAGTTATTTCCCTTTCCAATATTTTCTTTTCATGCAGATTTCTTCTGTTTTACTGAAGATTTTGAAATAAAAAATAAATTATGGAAAAATAATGTTTGACTGATGCTTACTGGCAGGTGACACGTATTCCGAGGAACACTGATCTATTTTCATATTTTTCATGCTGACTTTTTTTTCCATTTCAGGCAATCTCAAATGGAGCTGTTACAAAAGACAAGGAAATTATTCCTAGAGACAAAGACAGTAATGAAAAAGAACAGGAAAAAGAAAACACAAACTTAAATATAAATATTCAAAATAACAATTTGACTCAAAATGTGAGTAAAGATAAGACTACAATTAAAGAGAATAGAACTAAAAGAAAAGATGTGGCTAAGCAGTTAAAGGCTTCAAGTGAATTTCAAAATGCGAATATACCAAAGTTTCATTTTCCGCATGGTCAGCCTCCGGAGAAGGATACTACAGAAGATGTGTTATTACGAGTCTCGCAAGAGTTCTCCAAGTTTGAAGGAGGGAAAGTATTCCGACATCAAACAGGTGTGATAGCTAAGGTAAGAACTAATCTGCTCTTTGCATGCTGGGTAATTTTTTCGTCTTAATTGTCGTCTGCAACTGTTTAAAAAAAAGATTTTTCTAAAAAAAATATTCAAAAATTGAATCAGTGTCGGTGTCAAACAGTTTGGATCCTGTTGAGACCCTGAGTCTCATCAGGCTCAAAACTTTTTGCAAAAAATTAATATTGTTCCAGTGCTTGTGTGCCAAGAATATTTACATTTGTCCAATTCCTTTTCACTAAAGCCAAAAAAAGACAATTATTTTGTATAAATGTTGTTTTAGGAGGAGGCAGTGCTTATAGCTCTGCCAGCCATATTTGATGTTCTGACCTCTTATTAGAAACTTCTTCTCAAGACAATTCTAACGTGAAGTGACAACATTTAAAAAAGTGTATTTATGAGGTAATAGGTTAAGATTTTAGGGAAGGAGTTCTGAACTGATTGTTAATGTAACTATAGACATTTCAAGTGCTGTTAGCTAGACTGCGTTTAACCTTTTACCCTAAAGCCTGTTTCTTGCTTTGAAGACAGGTGACCACTTAAGGGGTAGGTTGAAAGTAAAACAGACTGTGCCATAAGGCACATTCTGCTTTACTTTCACCTTGCTTTAAGCATTTATCTGCTAGAATATAGAAACTATTTCTTACAGTACATATTCATGACATTATGAGGTGGAAATATTCTCTTCAGAGGAGGAATAAATTAAATGAGCTAAAAGGCACTTCTATTGGGGGGAAAGGGTTAAGGGGCATTCTGCTTCACTTTCAACATGCTTTAAGTGGCCACCTTTCTTCAAAACTAGACCGGTTGACATAGTCAAGGGGTAAAACGCTCCATTATGACGTCAGGGTTCATGAGTTTGATCCCCCGCCAGACATAGTCCTTCAGATGAGACTTTATAATCCGAGGTCCAATGTATCAGTGCTTTACACTGGGCATCTAAAAGAACCAGAGAACTATGTCGATAATAAGAGTAGGGCATCGTGCCCGGGTTCTCTGTATCCGCTCCCCTCTCTCTGGGGTGTCTAATTAGCCCATAAATGGCAGAAACTGTAATTAACAAACAAAACAAATTCTTCAAAACTAGAAATAGTCTATGGAGTAAAGGGTTAAGATTTTCAGTGAAGGAGCTCTGATATTGACTGTTGATGTAACTATAGACATTTCAAGTGCTCTATAGCTAGACTGTGTATATATCTTGTTTATATCTTGTAGGCATGTGGGTTACCTTTGTACTGGAAGTGTCCACTGTTTATAGCATCAGGCGGTCTTAAGGAAGGCTTCATGACATATCAGATGTTTTCTTCTATGTGGAAAAGGTGAGTTAAAAAGAGGAATCACTTCAGGAAATTGGTATTAAATGCATTCATCCCCTGAAACTTTTAATAGACAATTCCAGTTTCAAATTAGTCTAGTCCCATTTTGACTATATAGGATTAGTTCTATATATTTCAAAATGACATGCAGTACAGACCCTGATCAGAGGGCTCTTACAGGAGCCCTCTGATCAAGGTCTTCACTGTTTGCATAGGAAAATGTACTCTTCAGTCACAGACACACTGTTTGTTAATGACAATAATTATACTCTTCACTATGGTTGAATGTGTTATACGCACAACAAACTAAAAGCAACAAAGTTTGAAAGCACACTAGATGCCACAGTTTTTGTCAATCTTCATCAAACATACTCTAAATGTTAATCTTAGCAAATCTAAGTTAAGTTTTAAACATGGGTCACATGGGATGAAAAAGTAGAGCACTACTAGGTCAACTCATAGAAAAACCTTGTCAACACACTAGAGACCACAGTGTTTGGTCAATCTTCATCAAACTTATTCCAAATATTGTTCTATGCAAAATCAAGGTCAAGGTCGAAAATAGGGAATTTAAGTAGGTCAAATCATAGAAAAGGCTTCAAAACACACTACAAGGCACAGTATTTCCTCAATCTTCCTAAATCAAATTTGCTCAGAATTGTCATCTAGAGAAGTTTGAACATGGGTCATTTTGGGTCATAAATAAGGTAAAGTCATAGAAAAACCCTTGTGAATACACTTCAAGCTACAGTTTACCCTGGCTCCAAGGTTATGAAGTGTCTGAGTTGAGTCTGGTATTGTTCTCAAGCATTTGATTGGTCAGATTTTAGCCTCGAGCTTGAGAACTACTCCAGACTCAACTCAAAAGCTTTATAACCTGAGCCTTATCTTGATCATACTTTTTATGTCCTCTGCATTTATAGATGCTGGAGGCATACAATGATTATCCTGTCTGTCTGTGCCTACATTCGTACAAGGTGAACCAGATTTTACCATTTTGTCTAGCATCATGGTTTACTACCACTTGAATGCTTGGATACAGTTGTTGCCATGGACGACTCCCAATCTACCCATATCACTCAACATCAATTTGACCTTGACCTCTTTTGTACCTAGAATTTTATCCTCTCTCCTGACATCAACGCCGCTTACTACAATGCTCGGATACTAGTACAGTTGTTACCTTGGACCATTCCTTATCCACCAATATCACCTAACCTTAGTTTGACCTTGACCTAGGACATTGATGCTCACATAGGATTTTAGTTTTTGAAATACCCAGGGCTCCAGATAAGGGGGAGTAAACTGAACAAATCCAACATTTTCTCAATCATGCCATCACCAATCCTTGGTGTTACTACTCATTAGAATCGTCTCATAGAGACAAGTGTAATAAGTAGTGACACCATAGGGTTTAATGAAGAAATAAAGATTTTAGTTTTTGGAATACTCCCCTTATCTGGATAACTGATACCAAGTGCTAAAGTTGAATTATACTACTGAAATTGTTCTACATAGTCTAATAGTTCCTAGAGATGTTTCACTGCTCTATTGTTCTTCTCTCTGTGTTTCAGGTTAAGCCAGTTGTGTTTTGAGAGGGCAGCAATGTTTGTAACTCTTCTTGCCAAGCCGGGGACCAACTTCCTGGAGGAGGATGACATAGTTCCTTTAATACAGGTAACCAGCCATAGTATATTTTACTACTTCTCATTTGTGTACCTCGGAATGTTTTATTATTTTAACTCATTCCCCATAGCTTGTTTATGGTATTAGATACAGATGGTTGCTTGAGGCAGGTTGAAGGTAAAGCAGGATGCACCCTAAAGCCCGTTCTGCTTTGTTTTTAGCCTGCTTAAATTTAAGCTACAGTCTGATAGAATATAGAAAATATTTCTTATGGTACACATTCATTACTACTAAATGGAACTACTTTCTTCAATGGAAGAATAAGTTTAAAGACGTAAAAGATGTATTGATGGAGTAATGGGTCAACCCTTTATACACAACATTTAAATGTTTTCCGAAATAGATGCTGACATAAATCCCCTCTTCTCTGGATTTATGATATGAGTGAAAAACAGTTTTTTTATGCATATAATTTATTAATCCATTGAAGAAAGTGATCTTCCTTTTATACAGTCATGTATATGTTTCATAAGAAATATTTTTATATCCTATAAGATAATTGCTTAAAGCAGGCTGAAAGTAAAGCAGAATGCGCCTTGAGAACTTAGAAACAGGCTATGGGGTAATGGGTTAAAACAGTTCTAGAAAATTTATTTTCACTTTAAAAATTGATTAACTCTTCCCAACACTAAGTGACTCTTTTGGTTTATTAGATTCCCTTGTTGACCTTTTTTAGTTACCAAAATATGTACCAGTCTACTTGGAATTCTGGGTAGCTTAACAAATACATGTACTGCTCTAAATTAGCAAACAGTGTAGACCCTGATCAGAGGGCTCCTATAGGAGCCCTCAGATCAGGTTCGATACTGTTTGCAAATGTAATGAGTATATTTTAAACAGGACCATGGTGTTGAAAGAGTTAATATATTTCAGAATAAGTGCCAAAGGAAAACTAAAAGTGCCATTTAGAGCTACTATCCTGTCATGATACATGCAGATTCTCTGATTATTGTAAGCCTAAGTGGAGAAAACGGCTGCACATTTTGATTTTGAAATATGAATAATTCAGGGCTCCAGATAAGGGGAGTATTTCAGAAACTTAAATCTCTATTTCTTCTTTAAACCTTATGGTGTCACTACTCTGGGAAGAGATGATTCTAATGAGTAGTGACACCATAGGATTGGGTGATAAAATGAGTGAGAAAATGGTGGATTTGTTCAGTTTACTCCCCCTTTTTTGGAACCCTGAATATGTTCGACTAAAGCAAGCTTGTTATTAAATTTCAACTGAAGGAGTAAATTAACCCATTACCCTGTACCCTGTTTCTTGTGACCACTTAAAGCAGATTGAAAGTAAAGCAGAATGTGCCTTAAGGTGCATTCTGGTTTGCTTTCAGTCTTCTTTAAGCTACGTTCTGCAAGGATATAATCAAAGATTATTCTTATTGTGCATATTGGTTTATGGTCTTAACGTACTAATGCCGCAACGTACCAGTCTCAATGTACCATTTTTTCTAGACTGAATGTACCACTATATAGAATTACAGAAAACAGTTTCATTTTAATTTTTTATCCCCAATCTAATTTGATTGAATTATAATATTTGTAGTTAAAAAAATGTTCAAGAAGCAAGTAATTCTACGAAGATTAATACGATGATAAAAGAGGATAAAACAACACCGCCTAATATCAACACACACAACAGCGGATAATACTCCCATAAGAACATTGTATGTAAAAAATCATTTATTTCATCCAAGTTACATATATAAAGTCACAGGTACTTGACACATACTTTATTATCTATTAACACCCCCCCCCCCCCCCCTTTTTTTAAAAAAAAGGGGCATAACTCTTGAATGTCTGGGTCAATCTTGCTGGTTATCGAACTTGACCGAGATATTATGGTCATACACGTTCTGACAAAGTTTCAAAAGGATTAGACTAAATTTGTTTGAGTTAGAGAGCGGACATGAAAAAGTTAACGGACGGACAGACGGACGGACAGCGCCACGACACAATACGTCCCGTCTGAAGACGGGCGTATAAAAAGTAGATATTGATAAATGAATCATTTCCCGAGGGTACCACAAGAGAATATCGGCGATCTACTTTATTTTAGCATCAGCTTAAGTCGATAGCAAAGACTAGGTGTTGAATTGCGCTGTTTACCTTGTATCTATAATAGAATTATAGTAAAAAAAAAAAAAAAAAAAAAAAAAATTTTTTTTAAAAAGGGGGGGTGTGTTAATAGATAATAAAGTATGTGTCAAGTACCTGTGTATAAAGTACTATTTTACATTTTTCATCAATTAATGATGGTCTATTTTGGTTGTAATATAGATTTTATAAAATGGTACGTTCAGACTGAAAATGGTACATTGAGGCAATGGTACGTTAATGAAATGGGAATTTAAGACTAGCTACCTGCATATTCATGACTGTATAAATTCAATAATTTGGAACTTGTAAAACACCATTCATTTGCCTGTAGTTGTTTATACTAACCCAGTACACATTTATTTTGTTACTTTGCTTTCAGGACGTTGTAGACACTCATCCAGGTCTTACGTTTTTACTAGAAGCTCCAGAGTTTCATTCTAGATATGTAAATACGGTAAGTAGTTCCAAATGTAGAAATTAAATTCACAGTAACAGTTGAGCTGCATTGTCGTAAAAAAGAATCCTAAATAGTCAAAAATGGACTAGGCTTTACTTGAAACTGGAATTGTTCGCTTGATGTTTCAGGAGTGAAGAGTTAATAAGTTAATCCATTCCCCCATAAATACGCCTTTTTACGCCTATAATTTATTCCTCCACTGAAGAAAATAGTACTGTTTTGTACAGTTATGAATATGTACCATAAGAAATATTTTCTATATCTTAGCAGATAATAGCTTAAAGCAGGCCGAAAGTAAAGTAAAATGTGCCTTAAGGCGCATTTCGCTTTCTTTTCAACCTGCGTTAAGTTGTCATCTTTTTAGCTCACCTGGCACGAAGTGCCAAGGTGAGCTTTTAGGATCACTGGATGTCCGTCGTCTGTCCGTCTGTCTGTTCACAATTGTTCGTTAACACTCTACCGGCTACAAATCTCATTGGATCTTCATGAAACTTGATCACAATGTTTGTCTAGTGGAAATCTAGGTCGAGTTCGAATGTGGGTCATGTTGGGTCAAAAACTAGGTCACTAGGTCAAACCATAGAAAAACCTTGTTAACACTCTAGAGGCTACAAATCTCATTGGATCTTAATGAAACTTGGTCAGAATGTTTGTCTTATTGATATCTAGGTCAAGTTCGAATGTGGGTCATGTCGGGTCAAAAACTAGGTCACTAGGTCAAATCATAGAAAAAAATCTTGTTAACACTCTAGAGGCTACACATCTTATTGGATCTTTATGAAACATGGTAAGAATGTTTGTCTCATTGATATCTAAGTCAAGTTTGAATATGGGTCATGTCCGGTCAAAAACTAGGTCACTAGGTCAAATCATAGAAAAACCTTGTTAACACTCTAGAGGCTACAAATCTCATTGGATCTTGATGAAACTTGGTCAGAATGTTTGTCTCATTGATATCTAGGACAAGTTCGAATATGGGTCATGTCCGGTCAAAAACTAGGTCACGAGGTTAAATCATAGAAAAATCTTGTTTACACTCTAAAGGTTGATTGTGGGTCATGTCCAGTCATAATCTAGGTCACTATAGGTCAAGTTTGCCATGGTGTACCAGGTGAGCGATTTAGGGCCATAGTGGCCCTTGTTTTAAAGCTAGAAACAGGCCTTGGAATAAAGGGTTAAAGTAGGTTTAAGCTACCATCTGCTAGAATATAGAAATATGTCTTACAAAACATATTCATGACTGTATAAAGTGGAACTATTTTGTTCAGTAGAGGAATAAATAAAAGGTGTATTAATGAGGTAATGGGTTAAGTGGTTGCAGTAGAATGGGTTGTACTATATTGTAAGGAGCAGTGTAGTAAATGATGTTGACATAAACAACCAATTAAGACCACCCTGTCAAACATACTAAGAAGTAGGTCAGAGTGTACCATGCCAAATTTCCATTTCCCAAGTTCTACAGTCAAACCAATGTTCAACAGATACTCTTTGAAGAGGCATGGGGGATCTTTTTACCCATTACCCTATAAATACGCCTTTTTACGCCTAGATTTTATTCCTCCACTGAAGAAAATAATTCAACTTTATACACTTATAAATATGTACCAGAAGAATGAGTTTCTATATCCTAATAGATAGTAGCTTAAAGCAGGCTGAAAGTAAAGCAGAATGCGCCTTAAGGTGCATTCTGCTTTTCTTTTAGCCTGCTTTAAACTACAATCTGCTAGAATATAGAAACTACAACCATTCTCTTCAGTTGAGGAATAAATTAAATGTGAAAAATGTGTATTTATGGAGTAAAGGGTTAAGACAAGTTTTACTATATGTGATGTTGACTGATGATGCCCTTGATTTGTTGGGTGTGTGTGTGTGTGTGTGTTGTTGTTGTTACTTTATCTTAGTGTTGTCACTCTATCTCTGTGTTTTCACATATTTACTTCCTTGTTTTGTCAATAACGGAGATCAGGATCTGGTCAAAAGTTCAACTGCCATGTCTTACCTCTGAAACCTGGGAACCGTCTTCCAGTTACATGGCTGGCTCTCAGCCATATTCACTTGATATGAGACTGGGAACCGAACTTTAAGATTTATAATGCTATAAAGAATATGTAAATGTTAAATGATAATATACTTTAAGGCGCATTCTGCTTTATTTTCAACCTGCTTTAAGCTATTATCTGTTAAGAGTATAGAAAATATTTCTTGTGGTACATATTCATGAGTGTATAAATTAATTATTTTACTTCATTGGAGGAAAATATTAAAGGCGTAAAAGGCATATTTATTGGTTTAATAAGGGTTAAGCGACAACTCGGTGAAGTAGCAAGCATACTTCTTAAAACAAGTGTCTGCTTAATGCAGCGTAGAATTGATGCAGAAAGATCCTTTAGGAGCTTTCTGCATTATTTTTATCTAGCATTAACCCTTTGAACCCTAGACGTCCTTTTCAAACAGTATACATGTGAAAAGTGCACTTGTCCTATGCAAACAGTGAAAACCCAGATCAGAGGGCTCCTTATGGAGCCCTCTGATCTGGGTCTTCACTGCTTGTCATAATGCAAAACATTGACAAACAGCCCTTAAAAGTCAGAAATAGACTTGACTTAAATTCAAACTGGAATTGTCCATTTAAAGTTTCAGGGAGGAAAGAGTTAAAACAAGTGTCTGCTTAATGAAGAGTAGAAATAATGCAGAAAGATCCTATAGGAGCTTTCTGCATTATATTTATCTAGCATTAAGCAGCCACATGTACTAAATGCTGCAATGCTTCACATACTGTATGTCACGTAATTTTTGATTCACTGTAAATCGTATTACAGATGATTTTCCTGTTTATATTTTCAGGTTATAGCTAGGATATTTTATTGTGTAAATAGGTCATGGACGGGGAAGGTTACTATACCAGAGCTTAGGAAATCAAATTTTTTACAGGTAAGTGTTGGCACTGGGGTAATTCCTACAGGACAGGTTAGAAAAAATAATTGTGGCTTGATTAGGACTGTAACCAAGGGGCTCTGGCATACCCTAGTGGCACTCTTACCGGGCTCCAATTAAAAGGGAGTAAACTGAACAAATGTAACATTTTCTCACTCATTTCAGCATCAAATCTTATGGTGTGACTACTCGTTAGAATTGTCTCAAAGAGACGATTCTAATGAATAGTGACACCGTTAGGTTTAATGCAGAAATAAAGATTTTAGTTTTTGAAATACTCCCCTTATCTTGAGCTATGTCTTTACAGTGTAGAAGACGTTGCATTTTCCCAATGAAAGGGCATTTGCTGAAGTAATTATTAAAAAAATGCAACCAGTATGAAGCCAGACCAGGCACTGGGTAACCTGTTTGTTAACCCTCTACCCCATAGTCTGTTTTCAGTTTTGAAAATAGGTGACCATGTAAAGCACTTAATCCTGCAATGATTAGTCAGGCCATACTGTAATACCCCTGTCGGACAGTTAGTCTGTTTCCTTGTCAACATATAAGAGTGCATACTTTGTCCATACAGTTGTAATTTTGAATTTAAAACTTTTAGATTTACAGAGTGTTTCTGCATATACCACAGGTATGCTTCAATTTTTCAAAGAATTACTAGCAAGTGAATATACAGGGCTCCCTCTATAAACTACACCCTATGAGAGACAAAAATTTTGTGCCTTGCTCAGAGGGAGTCATTATAGGGAGGGAAATTGTCCTACATTTGCAAACAGCTTGAATCCAGATCAGACGCCGCTTTACGCGGCGTCTGATCTGGATTCAAGCCGTTTGTCACTCATCTTTACGTTTTTTCTGTCAAAATGTCCATTATGTAATTTTGAGAAAAATAGCAGACGAAATTTTAAGCAGACAATATTGCAGCAATATAAGCGTTAGACAAGTTTTTCCTGTTTAGGGAACTTAGGCAAGGGTCGTTGTAAGGAGGGAGTTGTATCGAGTGAGCGCTGTAGTAGTTGTTTTATCAGCTTATTAGGTGAACACACTGAGGTGGCATCATATGTGTCTTAAACACACATTCACATTGATTGTAGTGGAGGTGCCGTATAGAAATGTCTTTGTCTGTCTGTTGCAAATACATTAATGTATTAAAGGGAGATAATTAGATAACTCATATGTATGCAGTAAACAACTCTTATACAGTCCACTTCCCCAATCTGTCTGATTGGGGTAGTGGACTGTATAAGATTGGTTTACTGCATACACATGAGTTATCTTATTATCATTCATTGTTGTAAAGAATGGAACCATTTTCTTCAGTGGAGGAATTAATTAAATGTGTAAAGGTGTATCTATGGAGTAAGAGTTAACCCTTTAAACCCTAGTCCTGAATATAGGCGTCCTTTTCAAACAATAAACATGTGAAGAGTGCACTTGTCCTATGCAAACAGTGAAAACCCAGATCAGAGGGCTCCTTATGGAGCCCTCTGATCTGGGTCTTCACTGTTTGTCATAATGCAAAACATTGACGAAATCAACCCTAAAATTAGGCTCTAAATGACCTTTTTGTGTCGATGGGCCGTAAAACAACATTCATTCATTCAACCCTAAAAAGTCAGAAATGGACTAGACTTAAATGGAAACAAGGATTTTCCATTTGTAGTTTCAGGGAGGAAAGAGTTAAGGTACAGTCGAATACCGTTACCTCGAAGTTCAACGGTCCGTGAAAAAATATCGACGTATCCGAAGTTCGAGCTAATGAGAGTTTCTCATTTGAGATCTGTATCGTCATATTGAAGATGCGGTATACTCGATCCTAGTGTTTATCGACAGTTAAATGATTGGTAATTGAAAATAAATGCGTAGGCAAGTAGAATCTGACATAATCTTCAACTCTCTGACATAGTTTTCAACTTGATGAAGGTGGTCAGTATTTTTAAAAGTAGAGAATCTACGCGTCTATTAGATATGATATGCGGCAGCGAGTAAACAATTTTCGTCTTTTAATACACAAAATGGAAACACAAACAGCGACACAAAATAATAGAAGAGATGACAGAGACAATACACGGCTAATATTTAGAAAATATTTGGTAGATCTACCTGATTTCATCAACATAAACATCCAGCGCATGAGTGCTAACACATTTTTATAACATAAAATTAGGTCTACACATTTCATCACACAAACACAGTGAACTGTTTACGCTTCCGGTGACGCTAAACCTTAGGAAGCGTAAGTTGTTTACATGTTTAATTTTCAAAAGGGTATGTCCGATTTCGAAACGCCGGCGAATTATTTCGGCGTTTCAAACAGAAGCGGCGTGTTTGAACTGACTAAGATAAAAATAAATCAGAAATGAAATGTAACTTTTGTTTGATCTCACTACACTTATACGCTGTACGGCACTTTCAGTCTGCATTACAAAGAATTCTGTAGTCTGATTTAAACAGCGCATCCATAATTGACTCAGGTTTGACAGAAGCGTCATCGAAAATATGTACGCAAACTTCGTAACCAAAGTTATTCGGGAAATCATTAATAATATTGATACAGTGCAATTAATATAAGATGGGATTATCTTTCGTGCAGATTGGTGCAATTTCGGACATGTTCACACATTTGGTGCTACAATCAGTCACGGTGGCCGAGAGCCATTTTCGCACCTCCATTCAATGTTTGCCGAATGTGCGATATGCGGTCACGGTGAAGCAGATATCGACGTAAGGGTGAGAAAAATTGCTATGGTTCTGAAAAATTACATCGACGTAACCGATAATATCGACGAAACAATATCGAGCAAATGAGGGATTTACTATATAGATAAAGAAGGAATTCGCTGGGACCGGCGAAAAATATCGACGTAAGCGGAGTATAAAATATCGAGGTAACCGTATTCGACTGTACTTTATTATATACCTATCGATGATTTATAGAGATTTCTCAGTTAGATCAATTTGATATCGTCACAGTTGATATCATCACTTAGTCTAGTGATGATATCACTTTTGGTGACCTCATGTCATAATAATTGTTGTGACGTCGCCGCGCGTAACTAATCAATTTTGTGTGTTTTTCTGATAAGCGTCATTAATATATATATAATAAATAGAATAATCAATTCGTTTGAATAGATATGAAAAATATATCACAAGACTGCGGACTCGTTTTTTAACCAGATAACAAGCCATTCTTGTGATATATTTCTCATATCAATCCAAAGAAATTGATTATCCTCTGTGTATTACATGTGTGTTTGTTGGGTGTTTTTTCAGGTTTTACAAGTGTTAGAGGAGGAAGATGACATCAATCAAATAATGGACTTCTTTTCATATGAGCATTTTTATGTGATATATTGTAAATTCTGGGAGCTGGATAGAGACCACGACTTGTACATAGATAGAACAGATCTAGGCAGACACAATGAACATGGTAAGTCAAGACATCTCTATGTGAAAGGCAGAAGAACATTATAGTATATATCTGGAACATTCAAAGGCAATCATAGTAGATGTATAAATTTTCCATAAATAAGCATGTAAGCTCTTTCTGCCAAAGAAGCGCCTTTTAGCGCATTTGATTTATTCCTCCACGAAAAAAGTTATAATTTATACAATCATAAACAAAAAGAAATATTTTCTTTATCCTTGCAGATGATAGCTTAAAGCAGACTGAAAGTAAAAGCAGAATGCGCCGTAAGGCACAATCTGCTTTACTTTCAACCTACTTGAAGTGGTCACAGTCATATTTACAAAAATAGGAACAGGCTATGTGATCTGTTTGACACCACTGCAACTGAGACTATTTGCATTAACCTTTCTCCTACTGAATATAAATGGTGTCAGAATGGTTTCCTCATAATATTGACCTCTGAAATAGTTCAGGTAATTAACATTCATTAGTGGGCGGAGTTTTATTTATACACATATGAATATTCTGCAGGGAGGGGGTTAAGTTGCTACCTATTTCTCTTTGGAATGATTGCTTGACTCAGGGTTGTTTGTTCATTGTTAACTCTTTGAATGCTGGGTAAGTTTTTCTTTAGCAACAGTTGTCTGCTTTTGTTCTAAAAATAGAATTTTATTAATTTCTTTTCAGAACAGGGTCAGAATGGCAAATGGTTTGGATCCTGATGAGACACATCATTATGCGGCATCTCATCTGGATCCAAACTGCTTGCAGAAGTCATGGTTTCGTGGCTAGCATGCTAATTGTTAATGCAATCAGATTATGAAGTAACTTGTTTGATGTATGCAATCAGTTTATGAAGTTATTTGTTTGATGTATTTCAGCAATCTCATCACGTATGATAGACAGAGTGTTCTCAGGAGCAGTCACCAGGTGAGTAAACTGTCAAATCCTTAGCATAATTGAATAACAATTGAGTCTGAATTACTCAAAACACACTTTATGGATAAGACTGATTTGAAATACATGTACCCCGAATCTTAATAATTCAACCTTAACAGTAAAGTGTACTCATCATAGGTATAATGTTTGTATTTAGGATGCATGTAATTATGCGAGACAAGGGCTCAAAATGTTAACCAGCCACTTTTTATCAAAGATTTGAATGTTGCTAGAACCGATGGCTATAAGATTTTATTGTATGTCATGTTATAATTTTCCAGGGGTAAGACTTTCCAAGATGGCAAGATGAGCTACCCGGAGTTTGTCTGGTTTTTACTCTCAGAAGAAGACAAGAAACATCCCACTAGGTAAGTCTGAGCCTCTGATGAAAAACCAGTGCTCCAGATAAGGGGAGTATTTAGAAACTAAAATCTTTATTTCTACATAGAAACCACATGGTTTCACTACTCATTAGAATAGTCTATTCGAGTCAATTTTAATTAATAGTTACGCCACAGGATTTGGTGATAGAATAAGCGAGAAAATGTTAGATTTATTCAATTTACTCTCTCTTATCTGGAGCCTTGGCTTTTTCCCACTGAATATGCTTAATATCATCTGAGCTATAACATTGGCTAATGAATGAAGGAAATAAGAAAAATATTTCCCTCAGGAAAGAGTGTAGATTCCTTTATGAAAATGGTGCAGACCCTGATCAGACGGCTCCTTCATTATTTGTCTGATAGTTAATATGCACTTATTGTCAGAAAAGAGTTGAATTTACTCGTTATTTGAAACCCCAGTTTTTGAAAACTTATTTCTGTCATTTTTTGCTGTATTCTTGAAGTAAAGTCACCATTACCGTATTTTGGGAATAATTGGACGTCGTTAATAATTGGCCTAATTGGCCACCAGTTACAAAAGGCCAAAATTAAACAATCCAAAATATCCTAATGACCAAAATATTTCAGCAGATATCATCTTTCGCCAGCGATATTGACTCGACCCAAACATACGCATTCCGATACCTGTATACCGTGTATTCACACCTTTGTAAGTTGCCAACGGGTACAATACCCATGTATACTTTGTGCTGAGTAAATCGTGATTCGCAAACACAATACCCTGCATGATTTACCTTTATTCTTTACTTACCTTGATTCAATAGTTGTTTTGTGTGAGCAGATATCCTAAGCCATTATTTACACAAGCGTTAAATCGTCCGATACTTACTTGTTTATATGTACATGTAACCGTCAATGATCGAACACTGTGGAACAGTATAATGGCTGGTCAAAATAAATCAATTCTTAACTTTTTTAAACCAAAGGAAAAAGATGTTTTATTGGAATTAGATTCGAGCGAGAGTGATTGTCATGTCAAAGCACTGTGTAATGAGGAGCTACACAAGGTTTATGCTGAAAAAAAGACCCCAAAACGGGGTAAATACAATGTCATGTCGCCTGATGTGCGGGCTAAAGTTGGCAAATTTGCGGCGGAAAATGGGACCCCGAAAACTTTGGAACATTTCAAAAGTCTGGACCTTAAACGCACATCTGTTAGAAATCTACGCGTAGCCTATCTGAAAGAGAAATCTAAAAAAAGAAAACTTTTTGATTCTGAGACTTGTGAAGTAGAGGAGCTCCCTTGTGCTAAACGTGGCAAAAGACTGATGCTAGGCGATATTGATGCTAAAGTGCAAAGTCTGTTACACGAAATTCGTGTAAAAGGTGGAATTATTAATTCCAACATCGTGAAAGCTGTTGCGCGGGGGGCCATTTTAGCTGAAGACAGGTCTCTTCTGTACGAAAATGGGGGCAACATTAAGTTAACAAAAGACTGGGCTCATTCCTTGCTAAAACGGATGAATATGGTCAAACGTAGAGGCAATACAACTGCAAAACCCGTTGCAATTGACTTTGAGAAAACTAAAAGCAAGTTTCTACAGGATATAACAGACTTGGTACAAAAGCATAAAATCCCACCCCAACTCATTATAAATTGGGATCACACTGGAATCCACCTGGTTCCTGTTAGCAAATGGACGATGGCAGTTAAAGGAAGCGACCGGGTTGAAATCTGTGGCCTTGATGATAAACGAGAAATCACAGGTAAATAGTTTTATTCAGCTCTCGTTTTTTATCACGTAACAGAGTTTGTTTGTTTGCATTAATACAACCTAACATCACATTTTGCCATGTTTATCACACGCATCACATGTTTATGACACATTTTCAGCTTAGGATAAATTTATGGTCGACTCAGAACAATAAGATTGTACGTAGCTATAAAATGCATAGCCACATACAACCTTATAGCACTGAGGACACGAAACGCATATTTGACATCAAATTTTTGTATTTTTCATTTGTTTTACAGGTGTGATGGCAGGGAGCTTGGCAGGGGATACGCTACCACCCCAGGTTATCTACCAGGGCAAAACTGATCAATGCCACCCTAAGTTTAATTTTCCGGAAAAATGGCATATTACCCACACACCGAACCACTGGGCAAATACAGAGACTTCCTTTCAATACTTACAGAAAATTGTACGCCCGTATGTGACTGATAAGATAGACGAATTAGATTTGCCACTTGCTCAAAAGTCATTAATGTTGCTAGATTACTTCAGTGCTCAGCTTGGACAGGAATTTAGAGACAAAATGTTGTCAATGAATATGGTTTACGTATACATTCCGCCGAATTGCACGTCACGGCTTCAGCCGATGGACCTCAGCGTTCAAAAAACCGTTAAAGACCAAATGCGTTCACAGTTTGAAAACCACTTTGCAGAAGTGGTCTCGAAGCAGCTCGAAAATGACGAAGACGTCAAGTTCGACCTCGCTCTCTCAGTAATGAAACCGTTATGTGCAAAATGGTTAGTTCGTACAATTGGTCACTTGCAACAGAATCCAGACATTGTTTTTAATGGTTTTAAAGCCGCCGGGATTGCAGATTCGTTGGGTTTCCCCACCCGTACCAGCGCATGTCAACCTTAAAATTAGTGGTGTACGTTTAGTTTTGTTGCACGTGTCAGACTGTCCCAACTACTGTCAGCTGAAGCTGTGACGTGCATATTTCACCGGCTAAGCTACCATATTTAAAACACTCCAGGAGTTAATTTATTTGTTTTACTTTTAAATGAATGTCATACATTTTTATCCTTTTATTTTTTAAATTATAGTAAATATTGCATGAAATTCGTCCTGAAATCGTTTTATAGTGTTCACGATAATGTGCATGATTTAATCGTAAATGTATAATAAAAAATGTAAAATAAACTTCGGTCTTTCTGATTTTATTACGGTATACTAGGCATAGAAAAATACTTTGATTATTTCTGGGTTTATTTTTCTGAAATTTCACACTGTTTTTTTTTTTTTTTTTTAAATATAAAAAGTGAACTCGGAACGATTCAAATTGTTTATTCTTACCCGATATACCGTATCCTCGCTATCCCTGGAATTAGACCTGATCTGATTTAGCGTATTGTAGTATTTCCGGTTTAGAAGCCGTCATCAACTAAAGGTATTTCAGACACGATTTTGATGGATATAGGTGTTTATTTTTGGTCCCTTGGATCCCAGAATGGCCAAAATTCAACGAACCAAAAAAAAACACGATCTTTTTGCCCAAAATATCACTACGCCAATTATTCCCAAAGTACGGTATGATGAAGGCCCCTCCCTATAAACTTTCGAATTGAGTCTGAGATTATTCTGAAGCTTTTAATGGTCAGATTTGAGCAGAATGGTCGAATCTGGCCAATCAAAAGCTTAAGATATGATATCAGACTCATCTCAAACTAAGCATTGGACAGATTAGAGAACTGAGAGATGTCCCAAAGAGAGTGAGCTGATGTTGACCAGGGCCACAAGACATTGTAGGATACATCAATATATATGGCTGTTAGTGGACGTAAAAACTTCTAAGTAACAACACAACAACAACAACTGTTTCTTCTGTTTATTGTTTGACTTGTGTATTTCAGTGTTGAGTACTGGTTCCGCTGTATGGACCTAGACGGGGATGGTGTGATATCTATGTACGAGATGGAGTATTTCTATGAAGAACAAATGCAGAAAATGGAAGCTTTGGGCATTGAGAGATTACCATTTGAGGACTGTCTCTGTCAGGTACCTAACCCGAGCTGTGAGGAGAACCAATATACAGTCGAACTTCGATATCTTGAATTAATTTAACTCGAACTATCCAATAGTTCGACATATGAACTGCATTATTTCATGCTTGGTTAAGTTGAACATACCAATATTTCAAAGTTAAAACTTGGCCTAGCCACATTTTAACTTTGAAATATGGGTATGTTCGACAAAACCGACTTTGAGACATCGAAGTTCGACTATGTATCCCTTGAAAACAGTGAAGACCCAGATCAGAGGGCTCCTGAAGGAGCCCTCTGATCTGGGTCTGCACTGCTTTGATTTCATTTTAGATACATGCATGATTGTAAAATATTCCTGAAATCAACATAAAATTGTAATTTTTTCCATTTGAAAATTCAGCATTTGAGAATGAATGCTTTATAGCCTGTTTCTAGTTTAGAAGACAGGTGACCACTTAAAGCAGGTTGGAAGTAAAGCAGAATGTGTCTTAATGAACATTTTGCTTTACTTTCAGCATGCTTTAGCTGCCATCTGCTAGGATATAGAAAACATTTGTTAGGGTGCATTTTCATGACTGTATAAGGGGGAACTATTTTTTGTGGGGGAACAAATTAAAAGGTGTAAAAATTTATTTGAACGATGACTTAAAAACTTACCACTTAAAACTACTAGAGAATCTTCTTTGATCTTTTTCTATTTAAGACTCTTTCTATTTCAGATGCTGGATTTAGTTCAACCTAATGTGCCATTGAAGATAACACTAAAGGATCTCAAACGTTGTAAAATGACCAACATATTCTACGACACTTTTATGAATCTCGACAAATTCCTTGAACATGAGCAAAGAGATCCGTTTGCCAATCTCAGGGTAAGTTGAAGAGCATACTCATCATTAACAAACAGTGTCTCTGTTAAGAGTACACTTGTCCAATGCAAATAGTGTAGACCCAGATCAGAGGGCTCCTGCAGGAGCCCTCTGATCAGGGTCTTCACTGTTTGTGATTTCACAATATATTGCGTAAAACAACCCTAAATAATCTAAATTGGACAAGAATTAATTAGAAATAGGAAAAGGTAAATGATTGCTGAGTGGCTGCCATAGACAAGTCTGACTGTATTGGAGGTCCACTAGAACCTCTGTATCTCAAACTCGATTGAAGCAAACTTACCCATCAAGTCAAGAACGATGCAATATGTCATCAATATACAGTCCAAACTCGTTTATCCAAACTCGCTTAAACCGAAATTCTCGTTAAACCAAATTTTTCTCCCGGTCCCGATTTCTTCCGCTATTAATCTTATATAAATCAACTCCGCTTAATCCAAATTCCGTTTATCCAAATTTTCCATTAATCCGAAGTATAAATCTGGTCCCCGTGTTAAGATTTACCTTGAAAATGACATGTTTAATTCAAACTCCGGTTTTCACACCTTGGTCGAGTGTCAGATCGACCGTAATCACTCGCTATCACACATACGCCAAACACTCGCGAAAACTAATTACCCTCCCGGCTAGTGTGTAAACACTGTTTGCATAATCGGCAAACTTTAACGAAATAATTTCCATTAATTACTCGTTACGGCTTTTGCAAACACAAGCGAATTAATTGGCACACATTGCTCAAATATTATTTAAATATCGAGCAAAACAGACTAAAATTATCATTCACGATGTCTACTACAGACAATTCACATGTTAATGGAGTCGCCGAGCAATCTGGTGAAGGACCCAGTCCTGGTACTGGGGGGATAATCAGATCGGCAAATGCTCCAGCAGCTGAGCAATCCAGCGAAGGACCCGGGTTAAATCCTGGGGGGATAGCTGGATCAGTTGCCGTGAAACCAAGACAGGGGAAGAAAAGGAAACATGAGCCAAAATCTTTTGAGACGAAATACGAAGCCATTATTGCCGTGGAAAAGGGGCAAAAATCAAAGAAACAGATAGCAGCTGATTTTGATATCCCACCTTCAACTTTATCCAGCTGGATAAAGAGCAGCAAAGAAATAAAGCATGCTGTCGAATCGGGGGAAATGGGACCTCAAAGGAAAAGATGCCGATCAGGGAAACATCCAGAACTAGAGGGCGCTCTGCTCAAGTGGTTCGCCAATGCCCGATCGCAAAATGTAACCCTATCTGGAGACATTTTGAGAGAGAAAGCCCGAGAGTTTGCCAAAAAACTCGGCATCCCAGAAACAGAATTTGAGTGCTCTAGCGGGTGGCTTGAGCGTTTCAAGACCAGACATGGGATAGTCTTCAGAGAGTTTGCGGCGAATCTAGCAGTGTTAAGAAAGATCAGGCCTTTGAACAGTGGCAGAGCAGACTCTCCACAATACTGAAAGAGTATGAGCCAGAAAACATTTACAACGCAGATGAAACTGGTCTCTTCTATCGCATGTTACCAGAAAAAACTCTCGAATTCAAAGCCAAAGACTGTCATGGTGGCAAACAAAGTAAAGAGCGTGTTACTGCTCTTGTCTGCGCAAACATGACTGGGACAGATAAACTTGGTCTATTTATCATCGGCAAGTCACAGAAGCCCCGCTGCTTTAAAAATGTAAAGTCATTGCCTACAGAATATAAAGCAAACAAAAAGGCATGGATGACGGGCGAGTTATTCAAAGAATGGCTTCTTAAGCTAGACAGAACGATGGCTCGAAAAAAGAAGCAGATTGTGCTCATAATCGACAACTGCCCTGCACACCCAGACGTTCAGAGCCTGCAGAATGTCAAACTTGTATTTCTGCCTCCTAATACGACCAGTTTGACTCAGCCAATGGACCAGGGTGTGATCCAAAACCTTAAGACACACTACAGAAAGCTCATCCGTCAAAAGCAGATCCGTGCCATTGATCAAGAGCAGACTTTTGCCATCTCTTTGCTTGACGGAATGAGGCTGCTTAAGGACGCCTGGGACTGTGTTACACAGACAACCATAGCCAACTGTTTTCGCCATGCTGGGTTTAAGCAGACGGTTGATACTGTGATACAGGCGGAAGACGATCCATATGACAATATCCCGCTAATCAGATTGGCTTCTCTGTTCAAGGGGGTGTCTATGGAAGAGTACATCGCTGCAGACGACAACCTACCAACCAGGGAAGAACTATCTGACGATTCCATCATCGAAGGCATCTTGGCTCGAGAAAACAACGAAGACAGTGACGAAGAAGACGTGTCAGTGCCACAGCCGTCGTATTCACTCGAAGGAGCTATGAAGTCTGCCGATTATCTCAGAGGTTTCTTTGAAACCATCGACGGGCACGATAAAGTGAAAAACGTGTGTTTAAGTGGTTTACACAGTGCTCTTATGAACATTCACCTTCAGAAGATTTGCTCCAAGCAAACAGACATTACTAGGTTTTTTAAGGACTTGTCAGAGAATAGAAGTTGAAATTGTGAAATGTGCTAATGTGTCAAATCGTCATTGTGTATCACTGACGAATCAAGTCGTAAAATTCTTCTACACATGTAACTGCCATTTCATTGTGTACGTTGTTTAATTTTAGCAATAAGAAATTATTCAGTGTACACAATGAAACGACATTTATATAAAAACATACATTGTATTTATAACGTTTCTATATGTGTTGTAATTGTTCATTGTTCACTTGTGATTTGTGTTCAACTGTTGTCGTAAAATGTATAGATTTGTTTACGTTATTTACATGAATAAAATGAGTAAACGAAGCGGTGTGTTGAGTTCTGCTTTCATTGCCTTCACAAAGAACTAAAGAATTACAAAACGTTAAAAGCAATTCGTAAGTGCTGGAACATGATAAAGTATACAAAATATAATCTGTTATCATATTCCAGTACATGCGAACTGTTTTTAACGTTCTGTTAAGTTATATGCTGGAGTTACGAAAGCCGTTTGGAGAATCGGAAATATGACGCAAATTATCGTAAGTGACAATTTCGGTTTATCCAAACTCTCATTAATCCGAATTAATTTCGAAGGTCCCTTGGAGTTCGGATTAACGAGAGTGGACTGTACATGTACATTATTATAAATGTACATGTTTGTGGTCACCTGACTTCCATTAACCCATTACCCAATAGCCTGTTTCTAAAATTGAAAATAGGTGACTACTTAAAGCAGGTTGAAAGTAAAGCAGAACGTGCCTTAAGGCACATTCTGCTTTACTTTCAGTCTGCTTTAGGCTACTATCTGCTAGAATATAGAATAGATTTCTTTCTATACATATTCATAACTGTATAAATTAAAGCTAGTTTCTTAAGTGGAGGAATAAATGAAGGGTTAAAAAGGCATATTTATGGGGGAATGAGTTAAAAGGTGGAATAGCCACTTATTGGATAATAGGTTAAGCGAGTTTTGAGTTATCAAGGTTCAAATGCATATTGATATGTGTTATACACATACATGTATTTATTTTCTGTGACAGGACTTGGAGAGTGATGTACCAGAGCCTACAGACTGGGAGAAATATGCAGCAGAGGAGTATGAGATATTGGTGGCAGAGGAAGGCGCTAATGAGCAGGAGGAAATGTAAGTACCAAACAGGCGAATAATGATAAGAGAGAAAAAGAGTAAGGAATATACACACAACGCATATTTACCCATAATCAATCATAGAACAAAGTAATATAACATGAAACCAGACAAAACAATGGGAAAGTGACAGCTAACATGATTGGTTAAAACAGTATATGGTCTCTATAGGCTATATGAATAATGTTAGAAATTAAGTGTCCATGATAGGTAGAAATTGTAGTGAAATTGACATGACTATAGATAGTAGCAAGGTTTATGTGCATGTTAAAGTAAACAGTCTAGTGACAGAAGCACCAGAGGAGTACAGGAACTATTTGTTCCATCCCTTGTTCTGAAACTCATTGAACTCTAGGGATGAGTATACACATCCTTTACAACCAGTGTACTTTTGTAGAGTACATATCTTGTTGTTGTTGTTTTTTAGCTCACCTGAACTAGCTCAGGGTGAGCTTTTGCAATCCTTGATTGTCCGGCGTCAACAGTTTTAGTGTTTACACTCTAGAGGCCACAAATTTTATCCAATCTTTCTTAAACTTGCTCAGATGGTATATTGCCATAAGATCTCAGATGAGTTCGATTATGGTTGAAATCAGACAAATAGGTCATGAGTTATCTACCTTTGAACTGCTGAAAATGCATATTTAACAGTGTTTACACTCTAGGGGCCACAGTATTTATCCAATCTTTCTCAAACTTGTCCAGATTGTATATGACCATAAGAGTTCGAAAGAGTTCAATTTTGGTTGAAATCGGACAAATAGATCAAGAGTTATCTACCTTTGAATTGCTGAAAATGCCATATTTAATAGTGTTTACATTATAGAGTTCACAATTTTTATCCAATCTATCTCAAACTTGCTCAGATTGTATATGACTATAAGGATTCAGATGAGTTTGATTATGGTTGAAATCAGATTTATAGGTTGAGAGATATCTACCTTTGAATTGCTGATAATGCCATATTTAACGATGTTTACACTCTAGAGGCCACAAATTTTATCCAATCTTTCTCAAACTTACTCAGATTGTATATTACCATAAGAATTCAGATGAGATCAATTATGGTTGTAATCTGATCAATAGGTCAAGAGTTATCTACCTTTGAATTGCTGAAAATGATATATTTAACAGTGTTTACGCTCTTGAGACCACAATATTTATCCAAGCTCTCTAAAACTTGCCCAGATTGTATATGACCATAAGAGTTCGAAACTGGGTGATTATGGTTGGAATCGGACAAATAGATCAAGAGATATATCTACCTTTGAATTGCTGAAAATGCCATATTTTACAGCGTTTACACTCTTACAACTACAGTTTTCAATGGATTTTGATTATACTTGTACACAAAGGATGTAGCTATACGTTCTCGAAGGAGTGCAATTATTGTTGAAATGTAATCATTGTGGCAATAGTTACCTGCCCTTGATGTACTTTGAGATGCTAGAAAAAGGCTTCATTTCAGAAGTTTAGGCTCTAGTTATCTACCTTTGATGTACTCTACTATGCTAGAGCAGGTCGACAAAACTTGAATGGATTTAGAATAAAAAGGGTGAAATTCAAAGGTAAAGCTATCAGGCTTCATTACAAATGGTGAGCGATATCAGGGCCTTCAGGCCCTCTTGTTTATAAATTTCAAGGTCAGGAAAAAGGGAATTTTGAAATTGGTCAGGGAAAAGTTGGGTAATAGTCAGGAACTTTTGGTCTGCAATTTTTGTGGGAACACTGGAAAAATTATTACCTAAAAGTAAAAGCTGGAAAAGTCATTCATTTCTATGAGGTATCGGTAAAGGTGTGAAACAGTTGGGAAATTTTATTGTACCTAGTGTATCAAGTCTGTTACAATATTTTATTTATTCATTAACTATCCAAGTTTGATTTGTGGCTAAAACTTGGATTTGTGGCTAAACACAATTCAAATAGAACAATAGTGTGCATTTAATTGCAAGCTGTCTTAAAAAAAAGTCAATGCTTAACCCTTTGCCCCATAGCCTGTTTCTAGTTTTGAAGTGAGAGACCTGTTAAAGAAGGTTGAAAGTAAAGCAGAATGTGCCTTCAGGCACATTCTGCTTTACTTTCAGCCTACTTTAAGCTACCATTTGCTAGGATATAGAAATTTTTTCTTATATTACATGTTTAAGATTATAAATTCGAACTGTTTATTTCCGTGGATGAATAAATTAAATGCGCTAAAATGGGCTTCTATGGGGGAAAGGGTTAATCTTTTGAATGGTCATGAGACATTTGGTATAGGTTAGACTGTTTTTATGTAATTATTGCTTCTATTGTGTAGTATTGTATGAGGCATATATATTCTTCACAGGTCTGATGGCTTGAGCTGTTAGCTGCAGAATGCTTATAACACTGCTAGGCTGTAGTTAGTATGTTGACAATCCAGTATGATCACAAATATACCTGTATTGTTTGATAATCTATATTCTTAATTTTTCACTTTATTTTTTTGCATGCAGCAAGGGACAATATATATATGGCTGGTAATTTCATTTTGGTTTCATTTTTCCCTGTGAAAAGTTCAATTTTTATTTTCCTTGTTTATTATTGCACTAATGTGGTATGAATTGTCCTTCCTCCATGTCCATTCCAGTGTTTTGTTTTCCTTACTCATAACCTATAAATAGAAATTCATGAATTACCCGGTATTGTGGGATCCCCCAAAACAGTTTGTAATCCTTCCATTTGTTTATGCAAAAAAAAGCACCTTAGCCCATTCCCCCATAGCTTGTTTTCAATATTGAAGACAGATCGCTGAATGGTTTCACTTTATACAGGCAGGAATATGCAACAGAAATATTTTTTCTATATCCTAGCAAATGGTAGCTTAAAGCAGGCTGAGAGTAAAGCAGAATGTGCCTTAAGGCACATTCTGCTTTACTTTCAACCTGCTTAAAGTGGTCACCTTTCTTCACAGCTAGAAGCTGGCTTTGCCATAAAGGAGAATTTTGCTTTACTTTCAGTTTGCTTTAAGCAACCATTTGTCTTCAATACTGAAAACAGGCTATGGAGGAATGGGTTAACCCTTTACTCCATAGCCTGTGTCTAGTATTGAAGATAAGTGATCACTTAAAAGCAGCATGGGGGTAAAGCAGAATCTGCTTTACTTTCAGCCTGCTTTAAGCTAAAATTTACTAGAATATAGAAAATATTTACCGGTATCATGATACATATTCATGACTGTGTAATTGAAACTATTTTCTGCAGTTGAGGGATGCATTAACGGCCAGAAAATGTGTATCTATGGAGTAATGGGTTAAATGACATGACTATTTATTTGATCTGTTTCTGAGTAGATGTTTTTACAGTATGAAACTACTTTTGAAGAGCTGCATGTGTTTTTGACTGGACATGTACAGGTTTTCCATATTAATTTGCCATAGTTTCTTTTCCTTATGGCATGATGATGATATGATTGAAAGTTTGTGAAATGAATGTTTGTATGGTGGTAAAAGTTTGTGATATGAATATTTGCATGGTGGTATAAAGCACCCAATCCCCCCCCCCCCCCCCAAAAAAAAAAAAAACCCATAGAAAATCCAGTTTTGAAGACATGTGACCACTTAAAGCAGGTTGAAAATAAAGCAGAATGTGCCTTCAGACACATTCTGCTTTACTTTCAGTCTGGCTGCTTTTAAGCTACCATCTGCTAGAATATTTCTTTATGACATATAATCATGACTGCATGTATTTGAACTATTTTCTGTAGTGGAGGAATAAATCAAAGTTGTATAAGTGTGTATCTAAGGAGTATTAAAATAGGTTTTGTAAATACCCAGAATGCAAAGTGAGGAGTAGCAGACCACATCTGTTGCAGATGAGAAAAATTACCCAGTAAGTGTTGATGACAGTGATATATATGACTGTATGAATTAGAACTATTTTCTGTAGTGGAGGAATAAATTAAAGTCTAAGGAGTAAAAGGGTTATGTAAATACCAAGCATGCAAAGTGATGATGACAGAGTAGTCAAACATGATTTCACTATTTTCCAGAACTGTCTGATACTAGTCAAGGTAAATGTGACTGACCTAGGTACCACCTAATTCTCAATTAGTCATGTGACTTTTATTTAACAATTAACACCTTGAATCCTAGCAAAGAGTATGCAGTGTACTTGTAAAGAGTTCACTTGTACAATGCAAACAGTGTAGGTCCAGTATGCTTGTCATTTACTTGCAGTGTTTTCTATCTAAAGTTTCAGGGGTTAATGACTTAACATACTGTCCCAAGTTCAGAAGTGGTTGTTTGTCTCTGCGTAATTGTCAATAGAAGTACTTGTATAGCTCTGACGCCATTTCTGATTTGTCTGTGAATTCATCTGTGTTTTGCTGCAACAAAGAAATTAATCCATTATCCCATAGCCTGTTTCTAGTTTTAATGAAAGGTGATCACTTAAAAACAAGTTGAAAGTAAAGCAGAATGTGCCTTAAGGCGCATTCTGCTTTACTTTCATCCTGTTTTAAGCTACCATCTACTAGGATATAGAAAATATTTCTTATCATACTTATTTATAACTATTAATATTTTCTTCAGTGCAGGAATAAATTAGAGGCCTAAAAAGGTGTATTTATGTCGTAACGAGTTAAAGCAAGACTAAGGTATTGCTTTAACAGTTTCCAGTTGTGACCACGGCAGACATTTGGATTTAACGCAATCAACCCTAGCAACAAATATGCTTATCATTAACAAACAGTGTACCTGTAAATAGTACACTTGTCCTATGCAAACAGTATGCCTCCTAAATAGTCTAAAATGGACTAGACTTAATTGGAAATTGAAACTTTCCATTAAAAGTTTCAGGGGTAATGAGTTAAGTTTTACATTTTTACACGATTTCTTGACCATGCAATAGTTTAGTTTTGCTTTCGCTTCTTCATCACAGCCATACGATATCACAGGGAGAGATTGATGTCTTAAGACAGCTTATGCTGCTATTTGTGCGCACAGTCTGAGACGGAAAGCCAGATTGTGTTTTACAAACATTTTAAGAAAAAATAGTGAATCTTACAAACATTTTAAGAAAAAATAGTGAATCTTTTTCTCAACAAAAATCCTTTTTGGTTAACTAATATTTATGTGTTTATATCAGCACCTGAAATACCTTTACAATTATAGTTTATGCCAAATCTGGTTTTCAGTCTCTTTAAGTAATTATGCCCAGTACTTTTCTATAGCAACACAATCATCTAGGCTGAAATGCATGCTATGAATGAGTGTTTGTCTATTTATTAGTACAGTAGATGACATTGCATGGTTAGAATTTACATTCTTAACCCATTACCCCATAGCCTGTTTCTAGTTTTGAAAACAGACACTCACTTAAAGTAGGTTGAAAGTAAAGCAGAATGTGCCTTAAGGCACATTCTGCTTTACTTTCAGCCTGCTTTAAGCTACCATCTTATATACTTATATAATATAGAAATTATTTCTTCTGTTACATATTCATGACTGTATAAATTAGAACTTTTTCCTCAGTGGAGGAATAATTTAAAGGCGTAAAAAGGTGTATGGGGTAATGGGTTAACTGATTTTTTGTAGTAGTTCATTTAGTACTACATTATTTGGACAAAGTGTTTGCATTATAATGTCCCACAAACCCCATCAAGGGGTGTGTATAATTGTCATAAACAAACAGAGTACCCCTATAAGCTACCATCTGCTAGGATATAGAAACTAGTTTTTACGGTGCATATTCATGATTAGTGGCATATTTATAGTAATGGCTTATGGAGATTTCTGCATTACTTTTACCTTGCATTAACCCTTAGCCCGCCAAATAAATTGTCGTCTGCTATATTTCTTGTCTGCTTCAAGTTTCAAAGTGCTTCAAAGTTGCTCAAAATTGCTGAAAATGTTGTCCGAGTGTCAAACAGCTTGGATCCGGATGAGACGCCGAGTTACTTGGCGTCTCATCCGGATCCAAGCTGTTTGCATATGGAGCTATAGTCGTGACTGGCAGGCTAAGGGTTAAGCTGCTACCTTTATAAAAGTATGTTAATCCATCATGTTTGAAGTGGCAGCAGGTTTTACTGTAGTGATGGAAAAATGATTTAATAACCAATAATTAATACCTATCGTCTTCAAATGAGGAAATTGGCAAACTGTGTAGACTCGGATGAGACGCCCCATTAGGCAGCGTCTCATCAGGGTCTGCACTATCTGGGATTACGTATGAAATGTTCTGCTGTATGGACATACAGTAGTGTCTTTAGAACACCCTTATGTATCTATAATGAATATTTCATTAACACTTTCATGATCAAATTTATTGTGAGGTTTTACCCCTTCACGCCATATTGTCATCTGCCCCAATATTGTTGTCTGCAATATTGTTTCAAAGTTAGATTTAACTCTTTGAACCCTAGTCCCGCTAATTGGCATCATTTTGCAAACAGTGTACATGTGAATAGTACACTTGTCCTGTGCAAACAGTGAAGACCCAGATCAGAGGGCTCCTAGGAGCCCTCTGATCAGGGTCTTCACTGTTTGTCATAATGCCAAACATTGACAAAAACAACCCTTAAAAGTCCGAAATGGACTAGACTTAAATGGAAACTGGAATTTTCCATTTAAAGTTTCAGGGAGGAAAGAGTTAAGGCAGTATATAACTGACGTTATTTAAAACATGTGGCAAACAGTTTTGATTCTGATCAGATGTCGCGTTATGCGGTGTATGATCAGGATCAAAACTGTTTGCAAATGCACTTTATGATGTCATTGAGAGTGAAAGGGATCATAAGCACATAGAGAGAGTCCATTGCAATATGAAGGCATAAGTGGGTTAATGTGCTACTAATCTACCGGTATGTATATTCTTCCTCCTGTGTTTCAGACACTATGAAGATGATTTTGAACCCGATGATGATGACGTATTGCCTGATGATATTGCCTTAGCAGGTGGTGAGCCCCGCCCCACAGATCCCATACAGCGCTCAAGTCTCGGCAATGGTCAGAAGAACAAGCACGGTATTAACGATGACATGTATGACTTCAGCCAGAGCGGATCTACATACTGAATGTTGCTGATAGCAAATGTGTGACAGGGGAATACCAGTGTTAACTCGTTACCCTGTTGCTTGTTTCTGGCTTTAAGACAGGTGACCACTTAAAGCAGGTGAAAGTAAAGCAGAATGCTTTACTTTCAACCTGTTTTAAGTGGTCACCTATCTTCAAGATAAGAAACGGGCTATGGGGTAATGGGTTAACCCATTTCATTTAGGATAATGGTTAGGAACATATGCAAATAATTTTGTATCCGAATCGGACCATACACAATATATGGCCTGTTTCAGACTCATATGTGTCAATAACATCTTGTGAAAGAAGGGAAGCGTTCAAACCATTTAACCCACCAGTTAGCTGTTTCTAACATTTTAGAATTAGATACTAGTCAGCTAATTCGAACAGACATAACTTTTTTCATTGCATACAGTGATCGTCATTATCACCATGAAAATAAACAGTATTACAGACTTTGGCTTTTCATTACAACAATATCACAATCAATCAATCGATCAATCAATCGAGGAAACATTTATCTCATCAAAGTTGCCAATCTCAGACATGTTGTTATAGTTGTGTTCAAATGATTTTGGCATTATCAGGGCTCTTAGTTAAGAGTGAGTAAACTGAAGAGTTCCAAAATTCTCTCCTTTGTGCCTCCTTAAGGAGCTGTCTGATTTGGGTCTACACTGTTTTAAAAAAACAAACATCAATATATGCTTATATCAGGGCAAGGGTTAAATGGAGAAATGGAGGAGAAAAATGTTTCTGAAATGTTTTTAAACCCTTTACCCCATAGCCTGTTTCTAGTATTGAAGATAGGTGACCACTTAAAGCAGATTGAAGGTAAAGCAGAATGCACCTTTAAGCACATTCTGCTTTACTTTCAGCCTGCTTTAATTAAGCTACAATCTGCTAGAATATAGAAAGTATTTCTTATATTACATATTCATAACTGTATACATTGGAACTATTTTCTTCAGTGGAGGAATAAATTTGATACACTAAGACTAAGAGGCACTTTTATGGGGGAAACCGTTGAATAAAAGTTTACATTCTTGTCACCTGAAACCCTAAATTTGACTTCAATAATATCATGGTTCATTATTGACTTATTTAAGAATTCTCATTTTGAGACTTTGGTTGTGGGAAACAAGATGTTTTGTTCAACCATCAGTGTGTTACATAATTAGGCAGAAACTGTGCATTATTCATAATTAGCATGAAACTGTGCATTATTTATAATTAGAATGAAACTGTGCATTATTCATAAAGCGCTATGCATTTCAAAAGCAACACAAGAAGTATCACTGAGTTCTACCTCGGCTTTCTGATTTCAAAGTGAAAGTGGGTGTTGTCATGTCCGTGGTAAACCTTAACCTTGTCCCTCATAGCTTGTTTTCAGTATTGAAGAGAGATGGTTGCTGAAAACATTCTGCTTTACTTTCTGTCTGCTTTAAGCCACCATGACTATTCATGACTGTAAAAATTGGCATTCTGCTCTACTTTCAACCTGCTTCAAGTAATCACTGGTGCCTTGTTGCTAAAACTAGAAACAGGCTATGAGGTAACAGGACAAAATCTGTTTTGATAATTGAGTGTGTGCTGTTTGTTACTTTAGAGAATAAACTACTATGTAGCTGTTATAGATAAATTCAAACATGATTGTATAATACAGAAAAGTAAATGTTATTTCACAGATTTCTATTGTCACAAATGGGTACCTAAAATGAGTCTAGAGTGATCAAGAGTTGACTGTATCGTAGTGGCATTGAATTGTGAGCTGCCGACTCTAAAAGCTCTATTCCCATAATGCGACTTATTTTAACCCTTTACCCCATATCATGTTTCTAGTTTTGAAAACAAGTGACCACTTAAAGCAGGTTGAAAGTAAAGCAGAATGTGCCTTAAGGCACATTCTGCTTTACTTTCAACCTGCTTTAAGCTTTCATCTGCTAGGATTTATAAAATATTACTTACTTACATGTTCATGACTGTATAAGTTGGAAATATTTTCTTTAATGGATGAATGAATTAAAGGGGTAAAAAAGGTGTATTTATGAATGAATGGGTTAAGGCAGATTTGTTGCGAGACTTTTTATTTTGATATGTTAAGTATAGTGCATGTTTGCAAAAGACTATGTTTTCTCTGTTTATGTATACTTGGTATGTAAATAATTTGTCTTTTATTTATTATAATTGTTCACAACAAATCTGTGATGTAGACATTTTATGTTTTTTGCTGTCAAAAGAAATCATGGAATCCAATAATGACTTACGTTGCTCTAGATAAGTGGAGTATTTTAGATGTTTTCATGGAATACTGTGTTTATACTGCATGTACAGTAAAACCTCGCTATTACGACCACTAAAACGAAGGCTAATTGAGTGTATAATAGACAGGTGACAGCTTAAAGCAAGGTTACAGTGAAACAGAAAGCTCCAATAGGAGCTTTCTGTTTCACTGTCACCTTGCTTTAAGCGGTCACCTATCGTAAACACCCTAATAATTAACATAATTTAGTGGTCGTAATAGCGAGGTTTTACTGTACTTGTTAAATTGTCTTGCAGAAAAAATAAAGGTTTGAATGCTATGATGGGAAAAGGTTTAACCCATTATCCCACAGCCTGTTAAACCTATTATTAAACCTATTATTAAAGTTGATCACATAAAGCAGGTTGAAAGTAAAGCAGAATACGCCTTAAGGCGCATTCTGCTTTACTTTCAGCCTGCTTTAAGCTTCCATCTGCTAAGATACAAGAAATATTTTTATGCTGCATAATTATACAAGACTGTATGAATTTGGACTATTTTCTTCTGTGGAAGAGTAAAATAAAGGTGAAATTATGGGGTCATGGGTTAATGTTTTAGGCTGCCTTTGAATCTTCTGTTGAATGATCTGTTAACACAGTTGTCATTGTTACTGTTACAATGCAGTATAGGTATGGAGTTGATAAAACTTATGTTTGTGTTCATGCTAATTTTATTTAATTGTTAGCTCTACTTGATGCCATTGAATGCTGTAATCATTAAGTATGAATTAGGAAGAATGTTATTGTAGATTCAGATCTCTTTATAGATCTGATTAGGAACTGGATGTCTATGAACAAAACAAAACCCATCGAAAAACTTTTTAATTAAGAAAAGACAAGCTGTTAAAATAAGCAGAGATCTCTGTACAGATGTTTTTGCTTAACTCTTTCAACGCTAGGTAACTCTTGTGGGGTATTTGGTTCCCTTGTGGATCATTTTAGGAACCAAAACATAACCCTAAAGTCTATTTGGAATTCAGGGTAATTTGATAAACACTGCTCTAAAGTAGCAAGCAGTGTAGAACCAGATCAGAGGGTTCCTATAGGATCCCTCTGATCTGGGTCTACACTGTGTGCCAATTTAGAGCAGTATTAATTAATTTACCAAGAATTCCAAGCAGACTGGTTCATGTTCTGGTAACTAAAATGATCCACAAGGGAACTAAATAACCCACACGAGTTACTTTGTGTTGAAAAGAGTTAAAAGGAAAATAATGACCTGCATTGTGAATATCTGCATAAACAGTTAAATGTTAACATGCCTAAACCTTAACACATTCAACCCTAGGGATGAGTATATCCGTCATTTACAAACAGTGTACTTAAGAGGATTACACTTGCCCCGTGCAAACAGTGTAGACCTTGACCAGAGGGCTCCTTCAGAAGCCCTCTGGTCAGGGTCTACACTGTTTGTCATTATGAAATATATTGTTAGAATTAACCCTAAGTTGTCCAAAATTTTGAGTTATTTTGAAATTGAAACTATTCATTAAAAGTTTCAGGGGTGAATTAGCTAAGAAATAAATAAACCATACCCACAATTATAGCCAAAAAAGTAGTATTTATTTCAAAGTTTACTTTATCTTCATTTATTGTATCATGGATGGACCAGTTTCGGTGCATTGAGTGTGATGATCACAAATCATTAGTTCATGAAAACAATATTACGTATTCAAACCTTGTAATAGATCTTTTGAATTAATTCAGTGTGAATTCTTTTCAAATAATTTCCATATTTGTGTTGCCGTTACTTTCATTTTTATTGCAAAACCATCTTCAATTTTGTGATGATAGATGTTTACTTTGCTGATTGCACAAAGTGTTGAAGTCATTGAGCTCTTAAAAAGAAAGATATCATTGTCAAGTTAGAGTGCACCAAAACAGGCTCACCGATGATAGACAATACATATGTATAGAAGATATTAGTGCACAACTATTCAAAATCTATTTATAAACAGTAAAACTGTGCACAGCCAAATGTAAAGATGACAGTTAAATACAGGACAAAAGTATTGAGGGGAAAAGCTCATATTGGAGCTTTCAGCACACCTTTCCTCCAGAATTAACCCATTACTCCATAGTTTCTATTATTGAAGATAAGTGATTGCATAAAGCAGGTTGAAAGTAAAGCAGAATGTGCCTTAATGCACATTCTACTTTTCAGCTTACTTTAAGCTACCATCTGCTAGGATATAGAAAATATTTTTTATTATACATATGCATGACTTTAAATTAGAACTATTTTCTTCCATGGAGGAATAAATTTAAAGGTGCAAAAACGCATATCTATGGATTAAAAGGTTCAACAGTATTCAGTTGTCATGTTTCTTGACTTAGTTGCCAATTGTTTTACTATACTAATATCTGATTTACATGTGTTTAACCAATTCAACCTTAGCTACGAGTATACTCATCTTTTACCTGTGAAGAGTACACAAGTCTTGTTCTATGCAAATAGTGTAGACTGTGATCATAGGGCATAGAATCTTTACATGTGGATATGAGCCAGTAGTGTAGACCCAGATGTGATGCTAAATATTTGTGTCATCTCATTTGGATAGACTTTTAACCCTTAGTCACGAATATTTATGGTACTACCATTAGAATTATTTTCTATATTCTAGCATAATGGTAGCTTAAAGCAGGCCGAAAGTTAAGCAGAATGGGACATAAACCACATTTTGATATTCTATCAACCCGCTTTAAGTGATCACCTGTCTTCAAAGTTAGAAACAAGCTATGGAGTAAAGGGTCCAGAGCTCCAGATAAGGGGGGTATTTCAAAAACTAAAATCTTTATTTCTGCTTAAAACCCTATGGTGTCACTACTCATTAGAATCGTCTCAAAGAGACGATTCTAATGAGTAGTAACACCATAGGATTTGATGCCAAAATAAGTGAGAAAATGTTGGATTTGTGCAGTTTACTCCCTCTTATCTGGAGCCCTGTAAGGGTTAAAACACCATTCATTGATTCCCATCTTGGTCTGCACTGTTAACAACAATAGACATAATCTGTCAGTCTGCAAGGCTCCAGATAAGAGGGAGCAAAATGAAAAAATCTGACATTATTTCACTCATATCAGCACCAAATCCTATAGTGCAACTACTCATTAGAATCCTTTTGAAGAGAGGATTCTAATGAGTAGTGACACCATAGGCTTTAATGCAAAAATAAGATTTTAGTTTTTCATTTTGTAATACTCTCCTTATCTGGAGCGCTGAGTTTATTCATGATAATTAACCATTTCTATAGATATTGTGAGCTCTTGTAACAGTTTATATAGGAATTATAAACAGAATGGACATTATTTTAGCAACAGTTTGTACAACATGATTGGATAAGCTTGTCTGGTGAATGAATGCCAAAAAGAAAAGATAACCTCGCATTTCTTGAGCATTTGCAAAAAGAATGGGACAATTGCTTACCCCAAACTGTTGCAGCCTAGAGTGTGATTGTAAAAACTGAATTACGGTTAACACATTCAAGCCTATGAGGAGTCAACTCCTCAATTACAAACCTGTGAAGAGTACACTTACCCTAGGCAAACAGTGTAGATCCTGATCAGAGGGCTCCTGCAGGAGCCCTCTGATCAGGGTCTGTACTGATTGTCATTTGGCCATGTATTGTAACAATCATACCAAACTCTTTGCATGCTGGGGATTTTTTCATCTGTTATTTATTTTTATATAATTTCATAAATTTCTTTTAAAAACAGGTTCTAAGTAACAGTTTGGATCCTGATCAAATGCTGTGTTACGCGGAATCTTGTCTGGATCCAAACTGTTCGCAATGATAATCACTGTGGGATGTATCTGATGCTAGCATGCAAAGAGTTGAATAGTAGAAAATTGTATTTGGAAATGGAATTATCCATTTAAAGTTACAGTGGGTGAATGATTTACATACAGGTACATGTATAATCTAGCTGCCTACCAGAAACATTTTTATCACTTAAGCATGAAACTGCCGAGTATGTATGTCAGCATTCATATACAAGTTAAACCATTACTCCATAGATACTCATTTCAACGCATTTAATTTATTCCTCCACTGAATTTATTCATCAACATTCATTGATATGTATCATAAGAAATATTTTCTATATTCTAGCAGATGGTAGCTAAAAGCAGGCTGAAAGTAAAGCAGAACCTGCTTTAAGTGGACACCTATATTAAACACTAGAGACATGCTATGTGGGAATGGGTTAAGGCACATTCTGCTTTACTTTCAACCTGTCATTCGTCTTCAAAACTAGAAACAGGCTATGGAGTGTAGGGTTAAACTACGCCGGTATGTATGATGGTGTGAGGTCAGCTTTGTCTGCTTTAGTAGTGCTCATCAATGTCGTAATCTGTACTATAATTGTTATTACACAGCAACTTGTGAATGATGACCCAAAATACAAATGTAAAGTTACCAAGTGTTGGGTTTTTCTTTTGTCTTCCAGAAGGTCCAGATCATGTCAACTTTTAACCTAAAGCTTTATAGCAAATAGTTTCGCCGCATTAGATGTAGTACCAGTTGGATCATGCCCAACAATGGTCAAGGTCATTTAAAGGTCAAAAAGGCTGAAATGAGCATTGGCCATAATTTTGAGCTGCGAGTCCAATGGGGGACTTGCAGCAGTTGACCCACATGATAGAAAAGCTTGGAGATCCTGTGTAAGAACCGCCATGCGTGCAGCTAGCCATTTACCTGGAAGGGAGTCCACTATTGTGGACAATGCTCCCACCCCTGCGCGTTAATAAAAACTGATGATGATGATGGTAATGATTTGGAACTACATGTGATACAGCCTGTTTGTAAAACACTATGTCCCCTGATGTGACCATGACCTTGACATTTGTCTGACAAGACTTAACTTGTGCTAAGCTCAAGAGCTTCTTCAGTGGAGTACAGAACAAAGACAAGGGAATTTCGGCTTTACCCTCAGCTGCCTTTAAGATACCCTCATAGGATTACTGGTAACTATTATTTCAATACATGACATGTCATCACGAATAAAATATGAATGACACACAGTAGAAATAGGCTTACCTTGAACATTTTGTTTCCTAAAGTCCAGGGGCCCGTTTCATAAAACTTCGTACGACAAATGTTGTCGTAAGTCAAATTATAAAATTCTCAATTAATATTTATTTCTCCATCCAATCCTGTCTTGTGACATCTCTTTGGAATCGTCTTGAAAAGACGATTCTAAAGAGATGTCACAAGACAGGATTAGATACAGAAATTAGAAATTTAATGTAATTTAAAGTTTTGACTTACAATCGTTTTTGTCGTACAAAGTTTTATGAAATGGGGCCCCAGCTACTTACTGTAACTTCCCTAAGTATTGGGACAGTCGGGTCTGATTAAACAGTGTGGACCCTGATCAGATGGCCTCCTCAGGAGCAGTCTGATCAGTCTACACTGTTTCCCATTCAGTTTGCACATTACTGTGATAAAAGCGAGGATAATTGCAGCACTTAGAAAGCACATGTTTACCGATATTTAAATCTTTATTCATCAATTAAATAAATGCAATACACAGAAACTGTTTTAACCCTTTACTTATTAGGTACTAATACATGTATATGCCTTTGATATATTCTTCGGCTGAAGAAAATAGTTCCAATTAAGGCACCTTCTGCTTTACTTTGAACCTGCTTTTAGTGGTCATTTATCTTCAACACTAGACAACAAGTTATGGGGTAATGGGTAAAACTAAACAAGAAAAGTGTCACAATATGACAAATGCCCCTAAAGAAAATCGCAGTAAAGCAGGCAGACATTTATTCAATTGATTGGTATGCTAAACTCCCACATCCCTAGATGTATCCACACACCAAAGTTTGTCTCACTTAATATAGGTTGTATGCTCCAGAAAAGGTCTTTCTACAATTAAGGTCTGAGGTCAAGTTTGATACACTCCAAAATGTATCCACACACCAATTTTGGCATTCCTACACAAAGTAATATAGAAGATATACTCCAGACACTGTTTACATGGATGGACAGACTGACAGAAAAACAGCTCGATTACTATATGCCACCAAAGCCTGCTTTGATGGCATAAAAACAATATTATCATAATCAGGGGTCCAGATAAAAATGTGTTAACTCATTCACCCCTGGCACTTTTAATGGAAGATTCCGTTGTCCAAATGAGTCTAGTACATTTTTGTCTATTTAGAGTTGATTTTAACAATATCTTGCAAATTGACAAACAGCGCAGACTGATCAGAGGGCTCCTGCGCTGTTTGCATAGGAGTCCAGATAGGAGGCCACTTTTGAAGAAACGTACGACAAAAATGGTCGTAAGTCAAACCTTTAAAATATATCTATTTCTTATTTCTCCATCTTATCCTATTTTGTGGCGTCTCTTTGGAATTGTCTTTTCAAGACGATTCCAAAGAGATCTCACAAGACAGAATAAGATGAAGAGATGAATTATGATTGAGAATTTTATAATCTGACTTTAAACGACAATATTTGTCGTACGACATTTTGTAAAACAGGTCCAAGAGAAGTACATGTATTTTGAAAAGTAAAATTTTCATGCCTGCTAAACCTATGGTGTGACTACTCATTAGAATCCATTCTTATAAGTAGTTGCACCACAGGATTTGGTTTAAAAGTATCTTGAGCTCTGTTCAATAAGTTGATGTTTGAAACATTCTCTTTATCTTAGGCTCTGCATAATATAACAATATCCTAAGTACCAGGACAGACCAGTTAGAGAAAACAGTGTAGACCCTGATCAGACTGCTCCATCAGGAGCAGTCTGATCAGGGTCTACACTATTTGCCATTCAGTTGCACCTTATGGACAAAACACTGTGGAATAAATGCAAAGAAATTGATAATTTTTTTAATAATTGCAGCAGTTGCACAGGGTGGCCCAATGTTTAAGGATTTAATGGCACTCTACATGTATAACAATATTCTAGCTATCAGTACGACTAGTTCTCATGCTATGCCACCACTTCAAAACTCTCCCTCTATAATTCTCCCACACGGTTCTACCGTAGGCTGCATACAGGAGACCAAATAGCACCCCTCCTAAATGTCCAGCATGGTCCAGTAGTCTCCATCTCATTACCAATCCTAGAACATCTATAGCCATCACACCAATTATAGCATTGTACGCCGAAAATGAGTGCGGAATTATCTGATCTACAAACGCTATACTTAGTCTTGAATCTGGTAAATTGTAACACACATAGGCTATTAATGTTAAAACACCACCTGAGGCTCCAATAGACGGAATCATCCTTCCAGAGACGACTTTGAAAATTGAACTAGCTAGCGATGAAACTGTCATTCCGCTTACGTACAGCGCCATCAACTGTTCCTTGTTCATTATCATTAAAAGGGGGTCCACGAATGACCACAGCACATACATGTTGGCAAACAGATGGAACCCAGCTTGATGACTGAAGCCTGACAGGGTGGAACCGAAAACTGAATAGGCTGAAATGAAAAACACACAAACATTGTTTTAACTTCTGCCTGGTTATCAAACTGGACAAAGACAATATACCTGTATGCAAGTTAACCTGTGTCCAAGGCTATAAGGAGTCTGAGATCTTTCTCAAACATTTGATTGGTCAGATTTGAGAGAGGGTCCAGGTTATACAGAGTTTAAGTTGAGTCTGAGATCATTTGAGTCGAGTCTGTGAGATTGATTGGTCAGATTTGAGCCTAGGCTCAAATCTGACCAATTAAAATGTTTGAGAATGACTCCAGACTCAACTCAAAAGCTTTATAACCTTGGACCCAAGTTTAGTTTGGTAGGATCACGGAATTATACAACAAGAGTCGCAACTCAGCAAAGTTGAATAGGGAAGCGTCTGAGCTCTCGCAATGGTTGAATTTTGCGAGATCATGTGTCACGTGACAACATTTTCACTTTTTGCCTCGTTGTCAGCCATTTCTGGGACTCAAGTGTATTTATTGACATTGTGGTGGATTTAAACAAGTTGGTGGACATTCCTATCAATTCACGGGAGTATAAACCCATGAACCATGCTTCTATACAGACATTATTCATATTGACTACTGATATACATGATCTTATCAAGTCTCGCGAAGTCTAGTTTGCGCCGCACGAGATTCACAATATAGAGCGAGGTTTCGATTCCATGAATGTATGATTTCGTGGTTGGATAATATACGAGTTATTGTGTGGCGAAGAAATAATCCCAGATGAACGGCCAGACAATGCATTGACATAATACAATGAGCTATAAATAGAAAAACTTCACTGGAGCTACTTTTGGGTATAACATATTGACATATTTGTGTTAGTTCAGGCAATTCTAGACATGAGTGTACATTCAGTTCATTTCTGTGCTCATGGTTAGTCCTTTAGTCCATATATACACATTTTTCACCTTTCTTTATTTCTTCACTGTAAGAAATACTTCCCCATTTATACAGTCATGAATATGTACATATATCCTTAGAAATACTGATTGATTTGGGTTTTACAGCACACTACCACACAATAGTCGCAATATAGCACCGATGTGTATGTACACGTACAATGTATGTCTTGAATGCATGAGTAATTTTTTGGTCATTCGAGATATTTTCTTTATTCTAGCATATGGTTGCTAAAAGCAGGCTGAAAGTAAAGCAGAATGCGCCTTCAGGCGCATTCTGCTTTACTTTCAACCTGCTTTAACCCATTACCCCATAGACTGTTTCTAGTTTTAAAGACAGGTGACTACATAAAGCAGGTTGAAAGTAAAGCAGAATGCGCCTTTCTGCTTTACTTTCAGTATGCTTTAAGCCATCATCTACTAAAATATATTAACTATTTTCTTTGATACAATTTCATGACTATACGAATTTGAACTATTTTCTTCAGTGGAGAACTAAATTAAAGGTGTATTTATGGGGTAATGGTCTAAGTGGTCACCGATCCACGGGGGGCCAACTACGTTTTATCATCAAAGTGTATTGCTATGACAACCTATATGGGTATTATAAGAGATTTGTATTGCTACGAAGTCAGTGTATATAGTGAGAAATGTTTGTCTACAAAAAGCAAAGTTGCCTTCGTAGCAATACAAATCTGTTATAATACCCATATAAGTTGTTGTATACATTTCATCGTAATACCTAGTTGGCCCCCAGTGCCATCTTCAATACTAGAAACAGGCATTGGGGTAAGAGTTATTCTGTTTCTTCTGGCTTACCTTTAGTAGGCATACACATGAAATATCTGTTCATAATGTTGCTGAGGGCTGGTACCCTCCACAGACCAAAGATCAGTGTGTTTGCTGCTATGATACCAATAATCATCCGCTTACCAGGACTGAACTGATTCCACATACCATTCAACTGAAACAAAAAAAATTACAGTAACCATTAGCCAGTAGCCATGACCAAGGTTGTTCTGAGCTCAAGAGCTGTATAATATGTTGTTTCAGAGTTATGGAAAATGTTGAATTAACACTATTTGACCTCTAAATGACCTTGACCTTTGTCTGACATGACCCAAGTTGTATTGAGCTCAAGAGCTTCTTTAATGGAATACACATGCTAATTATAAAGTTTCTATCACTTGCAATGTCAAAGTTATAATATGGCTAATATTAAACCCACCCTATTTTACCTCTTAATGACCTCTAAATGACCTTGACCTTTGTTGGACATGACTCAAATTTTACTGTGCTCAAGATCTGTTTGAAGTTAGTACACATACCAAATGGACTAGACCTTGACTGGAACTGGAAATGCCAATTTAAGGTTTCTGGGTCAATGTGTTTATGTTTTCCTGAGCTGCTAGTCATAAACAAGGCAGTAGTCCTAGAGCATACCCCATTAATACATCTTTTTTAGCTCACCTGAGCCGAAGGCTCAAGGTGAGCTGTTGTGATCGCCCGCCGTCTGTCGTCCGTCTGTCTGTCCGAGCGCACGAAAGGGCCTTTGTTGGGTAGGGAGAACAATAGATTCCATTCATTCCGTGATTGCCCTATTGTTATTGTTGGGTATTTTGTGTACTGTTGGGTACTTTTAAACAAAAAAAATACCCAACAAATGTCCAACTGTGAGAACGTTCGTCTGTCCGTCCGTTCAAATTTACTTCAAGCGACAACTCCTCTGAAACCGCGAGTCTGAGGAAAAAACTAATTTGCTCACGGTGTTCCTTGGATGCTTCTCTACAGAAATCGTTAAAATGAAACTTTAAAGTGGACTACTTATTGAAATTTATTAAAAAAAGTGAAAAACTTTAAACAAGTTTTTTGTAAAAAACCACTGTTCCCACACCTTAGATATTGCATGAATAGTATCTTCTACTAAATCACTTTCAAAATTGTAAAAAATCAAAACCCTAGGGTCAAATTTGACTCAACCCTGGCCATATCAGTGCTTTTTGATGCAGGTCTGACAGTAAAAACTCTCTAATGATCCGTTTTTATACAGACCCATTGTATCTTCCAGGCTAAGAAGCTACCCTTATACTAAATGTAACATTTTTGCAAACAGTTTGGATCCAGGTCAGATGCCACATAATGCTGCATCTAATCTGGATCTAAACTTTTTGCCACTCATTTACATAATTTCTTATATTTAGAAAATATAAGTTATTATTTTTTACATATTTTACATACAAACATTTGGAGCAGACAACAGTTCAGCATGATAATAGTCATTTCTCTCTGAGACCGTCTCCAATTGCATAACTGACCCATAGCTAGCTCTGAACTCAGGTCACTGAGGTACATAACAGAAATGAAAGTGATGTCTGCTATTTTATGCTCAAGCACAACTTAGTTCGAGGCATATTACTTTTGGTCTGTCTGTTTGTTTGTTTGTGTTTTGTTTGTTTGTTTATCTTTCTGTCTATCAGTCCACAATTAATTCTTGTCCATAAACAGTATGGATCCAGGTCAGATGCCACATAATGCTGCATCTAATCTGGATCCAAACTATTTGCACTCATTTACATATAGTTTCTTATATTTAGAAAATGTAAATAATGATATTTATTAACCTATTAACCCATACATATTCCTTTTTATGTCTTTAATTTATTCTTCCACAGAAGAAAATATTTCACTTTATACAGTCATTGTTGTCTTTAACAATTGCTTCAAATGACATCTCCTCATATACCGCTGAAAAGATTTCAACCAAACTTTACACGAATGTTCCTTGGGTCAAGTTCTTTCAAAATTGTTCAAAGAATTAAAAACAATGTAGAACTCTGGTTGCCATGGCAACCAAGTGAAAAAATAAGGAAATCTTAAAAATCTTCTTGTCTGAAACTACAAGGGCCAGATCTTAGACATTTGTCACATAGCATCATCTACAGGTCCTCTATCAAACTACAAACTATGCCCCTGGGGTCAAAATTGGCCCCGCCCGGGGGGTCACAGTTTAACATAGAGTTATATAGTGAAATTTTCAAACGTCTTCTCCTCTGAAACTAATATGGCCAGAGCTTTGATATCTGGCATGGTGACACTTTTAGATGTCCTATACCAATAAGGTTCAAATGGTTCTGGTCGATTGCATATCATCTACAGGTCCTCTATCAAGTTTGTACAAATTATGCCCCTGGGGTCAAAATTAGCCCCACTCCGGGGGTCACAGTTTTCATACGTCTTCTTTTCTGAAGCTAATATAGCCAGAGCTTTGATATTCGGCATGGTGTTACTTCTAGATGTCCTTTATCTATTTTGTTCAAATGGTTCCAGTCTGTTGCATAATTATGTAGGTCACAGGAGCTAAAAATAGATTTTTTCAATGGAAACTTAAAAAAAATCTTCTTGTCTAGAACCCTAGTACCCTGATCTTAGATATTTGGAACGTAGCATCATCTACAGGTCCTCTATCAAGAATGTTCAAATTATGCCCCTCGGGTAAAAAATGACCCCGTCCTGGACATAAATCATTATCTCCATTTTGATGTACAGCTATTCTCAGGTGAGCGACATATGCCCCATGGGGCTCTTGTTTAGTTTCATAATTTTTTTTCATTTAAATTAACCCTTCCTTCCCTGTAACTTCAAATAGACAATTCCAGTTTCCAATTTAGTCTAGTCCATATTTAATCATTTTTACAATGTGTATGTACCGGTATTGCAAAATGATCAATAGTGCAGTCCCTAAGTCCCCTTATCTGGGTCTCCACTGTTTGCATAGGACACATGTACACTTGACAGTTACACTCTTTGTAATGAATGCATATATAATATATGTTACTAGAGTTCAAAGGTTTAAAATATGAACGAAGGCATGGATAGGGGTTTACTCACTCTTAGGTGAAGTCAAGGTTAATAACCCATTACCCCATAACCTGTATCTAGTTTTAAAGAAAAACGATCACTTAAAGAAGGTAGAAAACAAAGCAGAATGCGCCCCAGGGCGCATTCTGATTTAATTTCAGCCTGCTTTAAGCTTTTATCTGCTAGGATATGGAAAATATTTCTCATATGACACATATTCATGACTGTATAAAAGGGAACTATTTTCTTCAGTAGAGGAATAAATTATAGGCCTAAAAAGGCTCATATATGGGATAATGGGTTAAGTCTTTTGAGTTGTGTCTTGAGATCGTTCTCAAATCTGACCAATCAAATGCTTATTAGGTGTTTTGAGCTGAGTCTTCAGATCATTCTCAAGCATTTGATTGGTCAGATTTGAGCTTTTGCTCAAATCTGACCAATCAAAATGCTTGAAAACAATCTCAGACTCAACTTAGAAACTTTACAAACTTGGGGGAGGAAAAACTTACATGCTCTCTAAATTGAAATTCTTTGCTAGCAGTTCTTCGGAATATATTTTTATGTCTCTGTGCCTGAGCTCTGATATTCTCATACTGCCATATGACACAACCTGCAAACGCCGTGGGAACAACCTGAAACAATACAAACACAGGGCTTCAGATAAGAGGGAGTAAACTGAACAAATTCAGTGTTTTCTCCTTCCTTTCAGCACCAAATCATATAGTGTTACTACAGGGCTGCAATAAGTTGACATGAAAAATCCTAAGATGTCGAAATTTGCATTTTCAATAGCGAATTTATGAATCGTACCTTTACCCTATAGCCTGTTTCTAGTTTTGTTGACACTTGACTACTTAAAGCAGACTGGAAGTAAAGCAGAATGCGCCTTATGGCGCATTCTGCTTTACTTTCAGCCTGCTTTAAGCTACCATGTTCTAGAAAAAAATCTGAGTATTTAGGAAAAATCCCGAGAAATGGCAGCCCTGTAACTACTCAATAGAATCGTCTCAAAGAGACGATTCTAATGACTAGTAACACCATAGGGTTTAATGCAGAAATAAAGTTTTTAGTTTTTGAAATACTCCCCTTATCTGGAGCTTTACAAACACTACAAAATTAACAACACACTCAGTTACTCCTTAACTACACCTTTTTATGCATTTAATTTATTCCTCCACTGAAGAAAATACAAGGCTCCTGAAAAGGGGAGTATTTCAAATTCTAAAATCTTTATTTCTGCATTAAACCCAATGATGTCACTACTTATTCTCAAAGAGACAATTCTAATGAGTTGTCAGTCCCGCCATTAGATCTGGTGCTGAAGCTAGCAAGAAAATGATAGATTTGTTCACTTTACTCCCTTTTATCTTGAGCTCTGAAATATTTACAACTTATACAGTCATGAATAATTAGAAATGTTTTTTCTATATCCTAGCAGATGATATCTTAAAGCAGGCTGAAAGTAGAAGCAGAAGTAAGGAGCATTCTGCTTTACTTTAGCCTACTCTAAGTAGCTATCTGTCTTCAATACTGAAAACAAGCTACAAACTTAATATAATAAAAGTGCAATAGGTTTTTATCTAAATTCAATGTTTTTTTAATTATTTTATGGCAGATAAAAGGGGGAGGGCATTTAACCCTTTACCCCATAGAAGCACCTTTTAGCACATTCAGTTTATTCTTCTACTGAAGAAAAGAGTTATTATACATTCATAAACAGGTACCATAAGAAATATTTACTAATACTATATGGTAGTATATGATAGCTTAAAGCAGACTGAAAGTGAAGCAGAGTGTACCTTAAAGGAAAATGGACAGCTGATTACAATACAACTTGGTTTTAAACGAAAGTTCATGGATTCAAAATGCAAGAATTGAAAAAAAATCCCAAAAACTTTCAAAATAATGCTTTTATAGCATTTTCTAGTTTGGATAATGGTCTTTCATGGAGGCCGCCATTTTGATTACCTGTGTGACATCATTGATACCCTATCGGTATATGTTCACAACAAAGAAGACAGGCTGTTTGTATAAATGAGATTAACGTGATCAGATAAAACTTGTTAAACATTCATTTTTATGCACGGTTGGTGTCAATGTGAATACCAATGGTCTTTGAAAGCTCCTGGTATTTCGTTTTTTTTATTTTTTTTATTTATAAAATAACATTTTAATTCACAAAATTACTTTGAAATGTCCGAAACCGACCATATTTTTACATTACGTTTCGCGGATTAATGCTTTTAATTTTCTAAAGAATACTCTTGAAATATTGACACGAGTCAATAACAAAGTGAGCAAAACATCAAACGTTCCGATCTTTCACGCGGCAAGTCAATCAGTTGTTATCACATATTTCCGGTAGCGGCGATTAAGGAAGGCTCACCTGGATAGCGTAAAATCTATTTTTTACTCTTATATGCATGATCATCCGAACATTAACGGGATTTGGACATAAGTTGTTTTTAAGACAAAATCTATCATTTAAGACCGACTTTACCAGAGCTGTCCATTTCCCTTTAAGGTACATTCTGCTTTACTTTCAACCTGCTTTAAGTAATCACTTGTTTTCAAAACTACAAACAGGCTATGGGGTAAAGGGTTAATGGGGGAATGGTAACACTCTAGAACAAAACTTACCAATGCTGTGTATATAAAGTACTTGGAAAGTGTTGTCTTCGAGGAGCCATTGCCTTCTATTGGCTCAAACTTTTGCACTATACCGTCTGTAGATTGTTTGGACTTTCTCTGAAACTGTCTGCTAAATCCTGGCTTCACTCCTTTAGGCGAAAGTAACACCCTGAAAGAAATATCCATAGATATAAACGTTTAAAGCACTAGCAGTGAATTAACTCATTCTCCCAATTAAACCATTACCTGTTTCAAGTTTTGAGGACAGGTGTCCACTTAAAGCACGTTGAAAGTACATGTGAAGCCTCAACCTTTTATCCAATAGGAGTGCCTTTTAGTGCATCAAATTTATTCCTCCACCTTCTGAAGAAAAGAAAAAATCAGATTTTTTACAGTCATGGATATGTACCATAAGATATATTCTCTACCTTCAAGCAGATGGTTGCTTAAAGCAGGCTAAAAGTAAAGCAGAATGCACCTTAAGGCTCATTCTGCTTTACTTTTAACCTGCTTTGAGTGGTCACCTGTCTTCAAAACTAGAAACATGCTATGGGCTAATGAGTTAAGGCACATTCTGCTTGACTTTCAGCCTACTTTAAGCTACAATCAGCAAGGATATAGAAAATATTTCTTTCGGTGTACATTCATGACTACCGGAATATAAAGTGGAACAATTTTTCTTAATTGAAATAATAAATTTAAGTCGTAAATGAAAGAATAAATTCAAGTCGTAAAAAACTCAATCTCCCCTGAAACATCAAATGGATAATTCAAGTTTCCAATGCAGTTGAGTCCAATTTTTATTATTTATTATTTAGGGATGTTTTACAACATGACAAACCGTGCAGACACTGATCAGAGAGCTCCTTTAGCAGGCACCCACATTTCATGTGCTCTGCCCTTGGAACTGCAATGTGAACAGTTGACTGACTAGGTAGTTTGGCTTAAAATCCATTAAACAGCAAAGTCATATTTGGATGGAGCATCAGTTTGTTGTCTCATCTGAAAGACAGAAGGAACTTAGGCTTGAATCAGCAGCCCTAAACAGTAAATTAACCATTATGCCATGGAGGTGAGCAGTAGTCTAGATCCCTGCCTATCATGATTAGGTTAGGCATACGCAGATAATGCTGGGTCTCAGTTGGTTAATTATTCTGCACATGTTTGGTAAGCTCAACTAGAAGGGTGTTCCTCAGAGCACATGTGTCACCTGCCAGCAACCATCAGTCTAACAAGAGTTAAAAGCTAAAATGACACCTAGTATCTACTCATGCCTAATTCAGAGCAAAGAAACCTCTTTGGTTGTGCAAGACAGTTTCACCTCAAAAGCTTCAGTAGAACAGGAGTTCTCAAACATGACGAAAAAAGCATGTTGGACAGAAAGATAGAAGGTCAAGTGCCAAAAAAGTGATCCATTAGTGTCATCTCTGCCTACAGGAGGAGACACAAAAACTACCATGTACACTCTGTGACCCATTTACCAGTGGTCAATCTTAAAGAAACAGATCTCAAATTTCAAAACTTTGGTAAATTTAGTAACTTGGTTACTTTAGATGGAAACGCTAGAGTTACTGGTTTGTAAATCTAGGTTCTCAGTTACAGAGCTTTTTGTAAGAGGATGTGTGACAGACTATACAGAAGTAAACTAAAATCCTTTGTTCATATTACTAGAGTTAGGGTGTAGGGGTCAAATATTGGGCCCCTCTTCGGCCAGATGGGAATGCCCACATCGGCTAGATGGCCAACAAAGCCAGCAACACACTTGCCTTCCTCAGATGCAATCTGTCATCTTGCCCTCAGTCCACCAAGGAAGCTTGTTACAAGAGTATGGAATACGCCTCCACCATGTGGGACCAACCAAAGAAGACAACCTGCCGAGATGGTTCAATGCAGAGATGCCAGATTTGTTTCTGGGGATTATAGACAGAGAAGCAGTGTTGACGCCATGATAGACACGCTTGGATGGGACACACTTCAACAGTGCCGGCAGCAGACCAAAGCAGTGATGTTCTACAGAGTTGTGAACGGACTCGTAGCAATCTACATGCCTTCCTACCTCCATGGTCAAGGAGTATCTACACTAGGCTACGGTTCAATAAGCCCTTCTTCAGGATCACTGCAATGTTGAAGTCCTTCTTGCCCACCACAGCTGAAATCTGGAGAGACCTTCCAGCCAGCCTTGTGACAGCGCCCAGCTTGGAGACCTTCAAGTCTGGGATCGTGCTGATCTCTGCACCATTTCCAATTTATGAGTGAGGTAGTGTTGCCATGGGTGCCAGATGGTGGAACGGTATTCCGATTCGACCGAGACACAAACCCAGGACCCTATTAACTTGTGTGTCACGTGTTCTCCTGACGGAGCTACTGGACCACCTACACAAATCTCTTGTTGTAAATACCCAAATACAATATTATTAGGCTTTTTGACTCACGGTTTCTGTTACGTCTACTCTCACTCGTGGCCACCAGGGTTGTGCACAGAAGCACTTGCTGCTCTCCGGCTCCTCACGTAACCGCTATGGGCCGGGTACTATTATCCGGATTCGGGCCGAATATCGGTAATCACCACATTCCTCCCCACCTTATTCAATTGGATATGGTCCTGGGCTACCTTCTGGCTGGTCCTTGGTATCCTGCAACTGGCCAGGCTGGATATCTAGCCCCCTAACCATCCTTGAACCGTACTGCTGCCTCTCAGGCTAGCAGCTTCTGCTAAGGCATCTAAGACCCCCCTATGATAAGGATCTCTTACTGTGGACTCCAACGGTGACATCGACCCCTCTTTCCAGCAGCTTCTGCTTAGGCATCCAAGATCCCCCTATGATAAGGATCTCTTCACCTCCTCCATGGTGGGTTATGTATCCGGGTCACTGAGAACCTGGACTTACCGCTCCATCTGGACCTCAAAGGACTCCCTGGTATCGGACATTTTCAAGTAACCTACCTCAGGTCTGCCTGGTATCTGGTGCTCCTGGCTGTCTGCAATGGTGCTCCTGCCTATTTGCAAGTTCCATTATGCGTCCCAGACCCAGTTCAGTGGCTGTCCTATCTAGCTGCCAGGGGAGCTCCCTGTAGTCCATATCTACCCCCTGACTAGGGAGTAAATACAACAGTTGACCTAGAGTCAACCAAAGTACCAGGATGACTTGCTGAGCGGTCTAAATCCTGTTACTTCCTATACTGCTGAAGCTGTCTTGCTTAACCAACAGCCTACAGTAATAGTTACCGTACCAAAATCTTACCATATGTGTCAACCATTCCTGTATCTTCCGGCTTGCCACTTTCACTAACCCGGTATGATTAAATTCCCCAAGACTACCCGTGAATGACCACGGTAGGTAACCTCTATTGATTCCCAAGACAGCACTGTCTCTCATTCCATGGCCAAAGGAAAAGACTTATTCGCCCTGTCTATCAATAGTCTGAGCTCAACTCCTCTACCTAACATTCATAGCATCCAGGAAGGACCCCAAATTACTTTGGACTTTCACATACCAGCCAACAGACAACTATTCAGTTGCGTTCCTACATGACTATTGTAACTATTTGACCTTGGGAGTGACGATGTCAATACCACAATAACATGATCGCAACAAACCAGGTAATTGACCATCAGAACTACATTATAATTGCCTATAGAGTGACGGAGACAACTGTTGTCTTTAATACGAGTGACGATGACAACCTATACCTAAACGTATACATATTGCAATTCTGATTCCAATACCAATCAGGATTGTCCCCCGACAATCTCACCCAGCTGTCTGTGACTCTAAGAAACCTAACCCACCATTTCTAGTTTAAGTGGTCAGATTCAGAACACACAATGAATGGTCTCCACAACAGGAAAGATGACATGACTTGTCCATGTATAGCTACTCTAACTTAAGCTCAAGAGCTCTAACATCTGAAGCAAGAGCTCCACCAAATCCAAAACTCCACTGAACATCCTCAACAGCCCTTACTCTGTTATAAAGGCTGTCTCCGTAGACTCCAGTCTTCACCAAAGCTCCACTGAACATCCTCAACAGCCCTTACTCTGTTATAAAGGCTGTCTCCGTAGACTTCAGTCTTCACCAAAGCTCCACTGAACATCCTCAACAGCCCTTACTCTGTTATAAAGGCTGTCTACGTCGACTCCAGTCTTCACCAAAGCTCCACTGAACATCCTCAACAGCCCTTACTCTGTTATAAAGGCTGTCTACGTCGACTCCGGTCTTCACCAACCAGTAACCATAGGCTGCTTGTTTGCTAAGGAAGCAACTATCTAGAGTACCTAGACACTGTCCGAGACCGTGTCTGGCTTACCATTACTTAACGGCGGTGATGCCAGATCTGTCAACTCAATTTGAACAGACTCTCTTGTCAAATTCACCAGCGGGCACAACCATCACTTTCCTTATATTACAACCTGAAATCTTTAACACCAGCACAATTGTAGCCAAATACATGCAGCCCATCATTTTGCACAAGACCCCTTTCAAGTTTACTCTTACAGCGTACAAAACATTTGTGTGACTTCCGGCAGTGCATGCGGCTCTCATACAGACATGACGTCCTGTCTGCACTGTCCTGCATACCTTGCCAAAACACCAAATGCTCATCTGCACCTCGGAGTACACAATACGCTCCGAGTCTGAATGCTAAGTAAACCATCTAGAAAGGCTAGACTCCCTTAGGAGAGAGTCTGTTCACTCAGTCTCAGTCCCTAACAACAGACAGCTAGCATGTGCATTCATGATTGAGCAAAGCTTACATTAGCTGCGGTACCATAACTCTAATTCTAGACCAAGGTCTATACAAAACAGTCATGATATTGCAACTAAGTTCACATGTGCGGCTTGGAAATTCAAGGAAATAACTTGCTACAAAGGGATATCAGATGATACAGCAGACTGTAACAATCTGCTGCCTAGCCTGTCAGACACCAACAGAAACCATAGAGTCGCCCTATTGAACCTAAACTTGAGACCAGTTCAGCAAAACATGCAAAACTGAAACAACTGTCAATTTGTATTCCATGCTCACTTTCTCCCTCTCATGAAAAAAGAAAGGACAATACAAATACAGATTGCTGTTTAACATAATTTCTAGCAATTTTATCAGAATTTGCTTTATGACAACAAATCCCGACTTGTAATTGCCTTTAATTCAATAGCAATTTATCAGAATATGTTTCGAAAACAATATCCCGACTTGTAATTGCCTTTACCTTATTCATGTTATTCCACGCCTCGTGGCAAAAAATGGTTTCTCGCTGAACAATTTAAATTCAAGCTAGAGCTTACGAAAAATGAATATTGCGTCGGTCCTTTTGAAAACTTCTGACACCATTGTTGTAAATACCCAAATACAATATTATTAGGCTTTTTGACTCACGGTTTCTGTTACGTCTACTCTCACTCGTGGCCACCAGGGTTGTGCACAGAAGCACTTGCTGCTCTCCGGCTCCTCACGTAACCGCTATGGGCCGGGTACTATTATCCGGATTCGGGCCGAATATCGGTAATCACCACACTCTCATCATAATCTCAAAATCAAACACAAGAAAGTCTGGAGAGTTTGTGTGTGTAAATACTAACTAGCAAATGTCATGCAACTTAGTTCATCATTGCATAATTCTGCTAGAGTGCTACCCAATACAATAATTGATAAACGGCAAAAAAGTGCTATATTTCGTTTCAAGATCTTACCTAGGGGAAATACATACAAGTCGGCTTATTGCAGACATGGTTTCTTCTTTTGATTTACTTTAGTTTTTAATGGTAACTGCTTTACTTTTCTTGATGCATGTTTGTAGAAAAAGTCTCTGTCGTACCGTCGCTTGATGAGCCAATGAAGAAAGCTTCTAGGTGATACAGATTATTGCTAAAACAAAAATATATCACAAATACATTTTATTAACGAAAAAATATTATTTATTTTCAAAATATTACTTAAAGAACTAAAATATCACATTTTATATAATAAGATTTTAATATATGATTAATTGTTGATTTATATAAAAGATCTAAACTTGAAAATATTTAATTATTCTTTTGTTCTTCGTAAACTAAAGAGGTTGCATATTTGAAGTATGGCGGACACGTCGCCTGCAAATGTTGACCCGAGGAAATTACGGGAACGTTTGTCTTCATGGGACGCAAAAACAGACCCCAAAGCGCCATTGACTACTTTACAAAAAGATCTTTTGGTTGAACTGACATCATTTGCTTCTGAAAGACCGTTGCCATTAGAGGTAAATGTCTCATTTGACGTTTGTGTCAAACGCCTTTTAGGTGAAAATTGAGCAGATGCTTATATTTCGGACAGTATCGTTTTTCGGACACTTTTTTTAATTATGGGTAAAAGATGACAGAAAACAAAATTGCACCATTTGATTCGTTCAGAGGTGATGATCAAACTATATAGGGAGATCGCACCATTAATGATAGTCCAAATAATGAGGACGCTTGGTGAATCTAGCATCCAAATTAATTTGCTCAATGAAACTGAAATCGTGTTAACACTAACTGTTTAAACTAATGTCAGTCACGCAGACTTAAGTTCTAATATAACTATAGGTAAATCCAATATACGGCCGAAACCTGTTTCTACAAAGTCAGGGTTTTCCCCAGACCATTTAAGCGCTGGGGTACCTTAATTTCTGGACCTCAATTGCCCCAGCGCCTTAAATTCTCACCAGCGCTTAAAATCCGAGACCCCAGAGCCTTAAAAATCTAACTCGCTAACCAGTGCTTTTATCAAACACGCTAAAAGGTCGTAAAACTATTCTGATCAGTATGCTAATTAAAGCGTGGGGTAGATGGGGCCTCTCAGCAGGAGACAATTATGCATACCTCTGATCGCATTCCGCCCGAAGCAGGGATTATAATCCCTTTGCAATGGTGTCACGTGTGACTCACGTGACCATTATAAATAGCTGTCAATCTTTTAATATCACGTTGAAAACTCCGGTTCTCGTCCGATCACCGAAGTTAAGCAACGTCGAGCCCGGTTAATACTTGGATGGGTGACCGCCTGGAAATACCGGGTGCCGTAGACTTTAAAAAAAAATGCTCCCCCGCAATGGTTTAGTCTTAACAGATAACGATAACTCGGGTGAGACGTTAAAAACAAATAAAGCAAGCAAGCTATCATCGTTTTGGACATGGAGAAATTACAATTAAATAAAACCACCTTTTTTATCATAAAATCGGATTATCTATATTATTTCTGATGCTATATTTTCTATCTTATTGGTTGGGGATACATAACTTTCAGTGGAATATTATTTCTGTTGAAAAAATGCTGCTATCGTTAATTGGCGAAAATCGATGACAAAATGTACGTGCACGATTGAAGGAAAACATGACAAGCTAACAAAATCATTCACGCTAACTTTGAAGTTACCAACACAGCGATTGAGGTCCAGAAATTAAGGCGCTGGGGTACCCCAGCGCTTAGATGGCCTGGGGAAAACCATTTTTGGCCGGATTGAAAATGCGGTCTATAGATTGGCGAATGCCGTCTGTCCGTCCGTCCGTCCGTCTGTCTGTCTGTCTGTCTGTCCGTCCGTCCTCACTTTGGTTGACCTTTTTGTTAGTGTCAGTTTTAGGCAAAGTTTAAGTCCTACAGCAACCAAATTTGGCATGTACAGTTATAGTGAGGTCATCATCACATGCTGTGGGTAACAAGGTCACTGTGACCTAGATTTCAAGGTCCAATGACTTAGAGAATTCTTGGTTAACCTTTTCGTTTGCGTCTTGGTTTACCTTTTTGTTAGTGTCAGTTTTAGTCAAATTTAAGTCCTACAGCAACCAAATTTGGCATGTACAGTTGTAGTGAGATCATCATCACATGCCATGGGTAACTAGGTCACTGTGACCTAGATTTCAAGGTCCGATGACTTAGAGAATTCTTGGTTAACCTTTTCGTTTGCGTCTTGGTTTACCTTTTTGTTAGTGTCAGTTTTAGTCAAATTTAAGTCCTACAGCAACCAAATTTGGCATGTACAGTTTGAGTGAGGTCATCATCACATGCCATGGGTAACTATATTATATATATATATATATATATACAAAGCAAAAGTGCAGACAATCCGGCCATACCGACATTGGCGGTTTCTCGTTGTTTTATACATGACCTTACATGACCTTTGTTCCACAATAGCTGAGTTTCAGAAAAATAAGATGCTAAGGTAGTTGTCATTATATTTTTTGTCAAGAATATTGAATATAAAGGCATAAATTGTAGACTACAGCACAAACTGTGTGCAGACAAAGTTCATATAAGAGAAAATTGTGTTTGAAGTCGGGGCTCAATTTTGATGCTTAACTTGCTATCGGAGAATGACATATTAGTCAAAGACCCTGGTTGAACTGAAAATGTAAAAAATCAACATAATAAACGTGAAATGATAAAAATTCGAAACACAGGGTCTTTCTAGAAGGACTACATTAATGATTACCATAAATAGAATATGACAGAAATAAATTGTTGTCAAACAATTAAAAATGAAAACATTTAGAGCGATGCCACCTTATGGAGTTAAGGGTTAATTTATTATATTGAATGATCAGGGTTCCAGATATTTAAAAGGGGAGTAAGCTGAACAAATTCAGCATTTTCTCACTTATTTCAGCACCAAATCCTATGGTGTTACTGCTCATTTGAATAGTCTCTTCCAGATGATTCTAATGAGTAGTGACACCATGGGGTTTAAAGCATAAATAAAGATTTTATTTTTTGAAATACTCCCTTTATCTTGAAACCTGATATTTTAATTTTAGCTACCGTTAGATGATGTACCAGTGTCTGTCCTGACCAGCTCTTCTCACTCTGGAAAACAAGAGGACACAAACCCTGTTGAGAAGTATCTTATCAGCTCACAGATAGACAATGATGGAAAGATTGAAAATGCACAGCAGGTATTCTGAAACTCGGGTCCCCAGCCTCCAGATATTAGGGATTAAACTGGACAAATCCAGCATTTTCTCACTTATTTCAGCACCACATTCTATGGTATAACTACATTGTACTCATTAGAATTGACTCAAAGAGACACTTCTAATAAGTAGTAACATTGTAGGGTTTAATGCAGAAATAAAGATTTCAGTTTTTGAAATATTCCCATTATCTGGAGCATTGGAGAGTATAAATGTTTGTACATGTGTTTAGCTGTTCATCCAAAAGTATTGACAGTTATTCAGATTTGTCGCTGGTTAGCACATTGAACCCTAGGGATGAGTATACTAGTTCTTTACTAACAATTTACCAGTGAAAAGTACATTTTGTCCTATGCAAACAGTATAGACCCCTCAGAGGGGCTTCAGATAGTGTCTGCACTGTTTGTCATATTGCAATATATTGAAAGTACTTAATGAAGTTTAGTCACTGGGTTATACATTTAACCCATTACCCCATAGTGGTTTTATAGTTTTGAAGATAGGTCACAGGTGACAACTTAAAGTAGGCTGAAAGTAAAGCAGAATGCATATTAAGGCACATTCTGCTTTACTTTCAGCCTGCTTTAATCTTTTATCTACATGGATCTAGAAAATATTTCTTATGCTGAATATTCATGACTATGTAAAGTGGGCTTATTTTCTTCAGTGGAGGAATAAATTAGAGGCGTTTTTTATGGGGGATTGGTTAAACCTTGCAATGAGTAGACTTGTCTTTTGCAAACAACGTACCAGTGCATATGCTACCTCAAGGAGTCCTGAAGGGTCTGCACTGTTTGTCATTTTAAGTTTTGAAAAGTGCTCACAGCTACTGTACCCTTTGCCAAACAGTTTTTACAACACACATACCTGTACCTTGGGGCTAGACCTTTCCATCCATGTTACAATTTTGACCTTGACCGTGATCTCCATATGTGTGTTTTGAAAATGCTCACAATTAATATACCCTTTCACCTACAGGTTTCATATTTGCAGCACTTACATCTTGATACAAGACCTTTCCGTCCATGTGAAAAAGTTCCCCCTTGTGACCTTTCTTTGACCTCAGTCTCTGCTTTAAAGTTTCCAAATATGTGTTTTAGTTTTGAAAAGTGCTCACAACTACAGTCGAAAATTGATACTGTGAACTCCTGTTAGTTCGAACATACCAATAAAGTTAACTCTAACATACGGGTATGTTTGACTTACGCAAGATCAACTTATCAAAATTCAATTATGAAATACTGGTACAATCGATTTAAGTGAGTTCTAGGTATTTAGTTTCGACTGTGCTAGAAGTACATGCTTTAGTTTTGAAAAGTGTCCACAACCCTTTAAGTAATTTAGTTTGCAGATATAAATTGTTTTACATATACTGATTTTAACTTGAAATTGAATGATTGATTTTGACAAAAGGAAAGGATACTATGATAGCAATTTCCAGCAGATCTGCAACAGGTGAATTTTAAATCTGTTTTCAATTAGTTTCATTGCTTTACTTTCAGTTTTTCTCATGGTTTGCTGAGGTGGAAAATGACATTGTTAAAGAAGAGGATTTGCCATACAAGTATGCAAGTTTGATTAGGCTATGGGGTAATGGGTTAAAACAGGTTGTATATAACGACGAACTTTGATATTTCATACTTGCTTAAGTGGAACATACCCATATTTCAAAGTTTAAAAGTGGCAAAGCCACGTTTAAACTTTGAAATACGGGTATGTTCCACTTAAGCTAGCTCAAGATATAGAAATTTATCAATAGAAATACAGGTTAGCTCAACTGAAACGTGTTAGAGATAGCAAGGTTTGACGATAGGCCATTCGACATTTGTGTCCGAAAATCATTGTCAGATAAAGCAGGTTTATAGCCAGGTTATACTGTATCTATTATTTCCTGATTGAGCATTAACCCATTTACCAATAGCCTGTATCTAGTTTTGAAAACTTGTGACCATTTAAAGCAGCTTCTAAGCAGCCATCTGGTAGAATATAGAAAATATTTCTTTTGATACACATTCAGGACTCTATAAATTGGAACTGCTCTCTTTAATTGTGGAAAAGATTAAAGGCGTAAAAAGACATATTTATGGGGTAAAGGGTTATTTTTCATTTTGTTTATTTACTTGTAGATGTCACTGTGAGGAACTGGAGGGCAACAGAGACCAGTGTGACAAAGTCCTCGATGAGGTGTCTTCAGGGCTGAACTATCTGATGGACCTGCAAAAACAGTACATCAATGTATCAACAAAGACAAATGCCCTGCATGAGGCCTGTGAACACCTACTGGCAGAACAGGTGAGCAGTGTTTAGGCTAGAGGGGGCCCGTGTGCCATTGACCCTCTTAAATGCAAAATGGCCCCCCTGTTGGAAAGATCATGGATCAATTTGGCCCACCAATTTTAAGCTATGACCAAAACATAAATTCTTGGAGAGGACTCACATAGGCTTTGCCTGTTGTCCAATCCTTTTCTTCTGAATAAAATATTGTTTAAACTAAACATAAATTCTAAAGAAATAGTACAGTTAAACCTCGATGTATCGAACTTCAAGGGACTGTGAAAAAAACTTCGAAACATCGGGGCTTCGAATCATAAATGGGTTGTGATTTGAGTACTGAATTTCAATGCATATAAGATCTATAAGAACTATCGTTCCCGGCGTGTAATGTTTTCACGTCTATGTGTACTTTTTGGCATATTGAAATAAAACATAAATCCGATGTGTTCTTTATCATTTAAAAAAACAACGGCATAAATAACAAAATACAATACATGTGTACAAAGGTAGGAGAATGCATAGTTATACGCATTAAAACATAGAAAAGGAAATTACATGTATCTTACTTTCAACTTAGATGCTGTCAATTACACCAAGATGCGAAACTACGGCGGAAATGCCGAAAATCGTACTACAGTGTAAACGTCAATCAATTTAGCTTCTAAATTAAAATAAACATTTGATTAAATAATAATGATTTTAAAGATTAATTTTCGACTTCGAGGTTGTCAAGATTGCAGGTGCATGAATACGAACATACAGTAATATCATTATCGATCTCGTAACAGAGTTGTCGTTCGTTGTGAGATGGGTCTGCCCAGCTATCCCCACGGATTGGTTACCGGGTCTTTCACCGGACAGACCATGATCGGAGCGAGATTCATCTGCCATGTTGTGGCTCTGATAATAGAACGCCTACCACTGGTTTTATCAGCATTATTAAACTTCTCACAAAGTTTGGCTTGTTTCGTTAATTGTTGTCCAAAACAGCCCTTGCGGTTTATTTACTCATTTGGATAAATTGGTGTCATCAAGCCTTTAAATATGGCCGCGTTGTCAATATCATTAACGAAAACTGTGAAACAATTAAATGACAAACTTACCCAATTACACAGATTGTGCATGCAGAATTAAAAGACAACCCCCAGCGTGTGAAAAATTAGCGTCAGTCTAGCGACTCATGTAATCCGTTGATCCATGTTAGTTGACATAGTGTTTTAGCCAGACTCTCAAAAAGGGCAGGGGGGCACCAAAAAGGGGCAGGGGGGCACCAAAAAAGGGCAGGGTGCAAACAAAGTGCGGACCCGCAACTTCGGGGAGGGGATTGTTAACATTTCTAGGTGTCTTTTCATCATATTCGAAGTCTTATTGGTCCATAAGCACTTTTAATGTATTCAGCATATAAGTCTGTAAATATAAAGGTTATACATGTGGCAATAGAACAATGGGGAGGGGCGTCCCCTCCTGCGCTGCGGCGGAAATTTTTTGGACTTTAAATGATGAAATAATGCAATTTTGCTATACAGAGATATATAATAAACATGTATGCACATGTAGTGGATTTTAGCTATACATGTACATTATACAGATGCATACAAGTATTATGGAAAATGGATGAAATCAGCCAATGTTTGCAAATAGAATATTAACAGATCAAGATTTTTTTTCTTTAAATCACACATTATTAATGTTTAAAGTTACACAACTAAATTTTACTCCAGCACCTGATGATTTCCCATTACAGCTGTTGATTGAGGTTGGCATTTAAACTAGTATTCCATTCTTTTGCAACAATGTATTTTGTAAAACAGGGGTGTAAAAGCCCCAAAACGATCAATACTAGAAAATATCAATTCTCTTACTTAATTCTTTAAAAAAACAAAAAGAGCAAGAAACTAGGTTATGGAGTGTCTTTACCTTTATGCAAATAGTATAGACCCAGATCAGAGTGCCCTGGGTAAGTCCTTTGTATAGGGTGTATTACCTGTTTGTCTGATTTAAAATTATTTTGAGATTTTTCTAATATCGCACACAGTTAAACATGCACACAGACAAATAGATCTACTATAACGTACAATAATTATTGGCATTGGATTTTTGCTGTATCCAGGCAAGTGGGTGTCTTAAGGATTTTCCTATTAATAAAATTCAGCCTTCCCTAAGCAACCACCTGTCATAGAACAGAATACAATTAATTAGACTGCATCACAGGAAAAATTAAACAGGATCTACTTAGATATGTGTTGTCACGCTGATGTTCTGTTTCAAATAGATCATTCAATATGAACTTACCAAAATAAAAACAACAGCACAGAACCGATACTTTTAGAAATAGACATATCCCATTCTTCGATTCTCGCGCGTATGTAGTATTTGATGGCAGAAACGGACGTTATCAAACCAACCAAACCTCTCTCGGTCGTAACTTATTTCCCGAAACTCCAGCGAAATATACACCTGTAAGATGTAATTTGTTAATTTCACGTCAATCATCAATACTGTCTTTCTAAATGGGTGTATATAACGTCTACATTCATTGGATGTTTAACAAAAAGATGCGGGGAATTACCTTTCTTATAGCCAATAAAACGAGTAAAGACAACTTGTGTAAAAGTTCGAAGCACGGTGCGCGTTTGAATATTCCATTTCAGAAATTTGGAAGACTGTTCGTATCTGGTACGTGAATATTAATAAAGATTTGTATGGAAAGTATTTCCTTCTAAGAAAATTAATTTCGGTTTTAGATCTATATTCACCTAAAATGTTCGTTCGTCAAGCATTCTTTATTGGCCCTGTATCGAGCATAGTTTTCCAAGATCCGACTCGCGTTTGCGTTTTAATCTGTGTTTTTTTTTTCAGTCTTCATAATGGATAATAATCATATGAATGTTTAAATTTAGGGAAAAGGGTGTCGTATATTCTGCATTTCAACGAGGCCAACATGCGTTTCGATTTAATCCGGATTCAGTCGTACACTCTCGCTATGCGGGGTACCACACCAGGTACATATATGTATCGGTCGATTACACACTATAATTGTTGATTGTCTATGACACGCGCGTGTCGCATTGCACTGATTGGCAATAATGGGATTAGCGACAGTAAGTGGTATCGCTCCGGGCAGCGGGGAGGTCTATATCAAATGGATAGGGGCACAGAAATGGGGCACTAGGGCGGATCCTTACACCGGAATAAGGGCAGAAGGGCGGATCAAAAGGGCAGAAGGGCGGGCCGCCCCGCCATTCCGCATTAGCTAAAACACTATATTAAATGACAGGTAATCAATGTTCGATACATTTGTGCTATTTTATGTTGGATTTATATGAAAAGACATTTGTGCTATTTTATGTTGGATTTATATGAAAAGGACTAGAAAAAAACTTCGATACCACCGGGAATTCGATACACATAACTTCGATTCATGGATGTGTTTTTACAAGGAATATATAGTGGAAAAGATCGGGACTTCAAAAAACTTCGACACAACGGGGTATTCGATTTATCGAAGTTCGATACATAGAGGTTTAACTGTAATTGCAAATTTGCACACCATAAAAATTGAATACTAGTAACACCAACTAAAATAATAGGTCATTAAAAACCAATTATGTCAGTTTGCAGACATGTATTAGGGTCAATCTTTCATTTAAACAGTAGGTAAACATCAAAATTAAATTCTATGACCTGCTAAAACCTATATTAACCTTATGTTTTTGATGTTAATGGGTCATTTTTACCCACTCCTTTTCATTTCTGGCCTAAAAACTGGGTGAGTACCTCATAGGTACAGACTCAATGACAAGACTCCATATTGATTCCTTATTCCATAGATATACATTTGAATGTCTTTAGTTTATTCTTTCTCTGTAGAAAATAGGTCCAGTTTATAGTCATTAAATTCAGAATATATGTATGATAGACAGACTCAATGGCAAAACTCCATATGAATGTCTTATACCATAGAAACACATTTTAACACCAATAGTTTATTCCTTCACTGTAGAAAATAGCTCCAATTTATAGTCATGAAATTCAGAATAGTTTTATGTATGATAAGAAATATTTTATATTTTCTAACAGATACTAGCTTAAAGTTGTCTGAAATTAAAGCTGAGTGCACCTTAAGATACATTCTGCTTCAGTTCTAGAAATAGGCTTTGGAGTAAAGGGTTAAGGAGTATTCCAAAAAGTAAAAATGTTTTGTCTGCTTTAGACCATGTGGTGTGACTACTCATTAGAATTATCCCTTCGAGACGTGAAGGAAAAAATATTGGATTATTTGTTTTCTACAAAGTTTATTTGATATAGATATGGCCACTTATTGATTTAGGTATTGCCAACCCAACCCTTCATGTTTTATTGCAAGACTGTATGATTTTGTGTTTTCCATTCCAGACTCGACTGATGAACACAGCAGAGAGCATTAGCAACAAACTGTCCTACTTTAATGAACTAGACAGCATAACAAGTGTAAGTCAAATATCAACAGTCTCTGTAATCAGGTTCACCCTTACCCCATACCTGGTTTTCAGTCATTAACCAATTCCCCCATTAGTAAGCCTTTTTATGACTTTAATTTATTCCTCCACTGAAGAAAATAGTTCCACTTTATACAGGTATAAACAAATACCAAAAGAAATATTTTCTTTATCCTAGCAGGTGGTAGCTTAAAGCAGGCTGAAAGTAAAGCAGAATGCGCATTAAGGCACATTCTGCTTTACTTTAACCTGCTTTAACTGGTCACCTACCTTCAATACTAGAAAGGGATTTAATACTGGACAAAAGTAGTGAAGAAATCTGACATAGTACATGCTTCCTAACTATTCAGTATTGTCCTTCATTAAGCTGCCACCTTTATTATAAGTCTAGATATTTATCTTATTTAGAGTGACAGCTGTTCACAGCTGTGTTTGTGAATTCTATGTTATGGAAGTGTGCATAGATCTAGTTTCCATTAACTTACTGTTTATTTCAGAAACTGGGCTCACCAACTCTCACCGTCACCAATGAGTCATTTGTTCCCATGTTGTCTCGTCTGGATGAGTGTATTCTCTATGTGAGGAGCAATGTAAGTCACCAGTTAACCCCTTCCTCTGTATAGGTGCCATAGGACCCCTTTTTCTCCCACTTTCGTCTATGAGGGATAGGGATTTGTCCCATGGGGAATCACTCTATTCTCCATACCACATCACGTAATATTTTTGCCCAGCTTAATCACAAGCGCCGCATGACAGGGGGTAATTAAAAAACGTCATTTCTGATGACGTTACTGTAAATAACATCATGTTTTGGCGGAAAAAGGGCACACAAACTGCAATTATTTCGTTATTGGTATCATGTTTCAATGATTTAAATGTGAGAAAAAATCCACCATTCTTTGTGTTGATGTAGGATAGGAATTTCTCCCCCTCAAGTCAGAAAACTCATGCAGGGACCCGGCATGCCTTGTCCCTGCATGAATTTTCTGACCTGAGTGGGAGAAATTCCTATCCTACATCAACACTCAAGATGGTTTCTTATAATCCCACCTCTCCATAAGCACTTCAAATTAATATTATTGATGCTGTTGAATACAGGCTGCAACTAAAAGCAAGATATATATAAAGCTCTGAAATATTCAAGAACTGTCCAAATTTAATATCTCAAGCTTGCTTAACTTGAATTTTCCCATAGTTCTACGTCATATCTGCCTTGCTTAAGTCAAACAAATCCTTATTTCAAAGTTAAATCGTGGCTTAGCAGAGTTTTAACCTTGAATTACGAATATATTTTACTAGCAATTGTGAGGTAACAGAGTCTGACTGTAATTGTTATCCTATATCCCGTTATCCCATAGCCTGTTTATCTAGTTTCAAATAGAGGTTACCACTTTAATAACTAATTCCCAAATAAATACACCTTAAATTTATATCTCTACTGAAATTTATATACTGTAACGGATAAAAAGCATAAGAAATATTTTCTGTATTTTAGCAAATGGTAACTTAAAGCAGACTGAAAGTAAAGCAGAATGTGCCATAAGGCACATTCTGCTTTACTTTCAACCTGCTTTAAGTTGTCACCTGTCTACAAAACTAGAAACAAGCTATTGGGTAATGGGTTAAAGCAGGTTGACGGAGCATTTTGCTTCATTTTCAGCCTGCTTTAAGCTTCTTAAGACTTCTATCTGGAAGAATACTTGAAATGATATCCATGATTGATTTTCAAAACTTGCTAGCCAATTAATAATTAGAGGCATTAAAATGTGTATCTTAAGGATTATGTGTTACCGGTAAATAACATGTGACATCAGGCAGACAGGCCTCACCATTGTTAAAGCATTAACCATTTGGCCTCTATAATCTAAACAGGATGATGATGATAATGATGATATATTATCTTGTTTTAGCCCCAGTACAAGGAGTCTGATACCTACCTGGCCAGGTTCAAGCAGAGTCTATCTCGTGCCCTAAACTTGATGAAAACCCATGTGATGCATATCCTTCAGACAGCCACTCGCAATGTCAAATCCACAAAGGTTGGTTTAAACTTTTGTATTCATGATGTCATTCATTTGAATTACCAAATTTGGATTACCAAATTGATTTAATCCTTTCCCCCATAGCCTATTTTCTAATTTTGAAGACAGGTGACCATTTAAAGCAGGTTGGAAGAAAAGCAGAATGTACCTTAAGGCGCATTTTGCTTTTCTTTCAGCCTGGTTTAAGTAACCATCTGCTGAGATATTCAAAATATTTCTTATGGAGTATATTCATGACTGTATAAATTGGAACTATTTTCTTCAATACATGCATAAATAAGAGGGGTAAAAAGGCATATGTATGGGGTATTGGGTTAATGATTGTAAAATCTGAAATGGTTCATTTTTAAAAAACATTCCCATTCTACAGAATCTCAGAACATCAGATCTATAAAAGTTAATTCATCAGTTCTAGTCTCAAAATCTAGTTATAAATACAATATACATGATATGTAAAAATTGAACTTGTGAGTTCCAAAAAGACATCCCGATTCCATATTCATGTATATGGCAGCATATAATTTCCTTATTGATCAGTCGAGTCTGGAATGGAAAACACAAAGTCATACAGTCTTGTGATAAAACATGAAGATAAAATCTAAAATCCAAGATTTAACTTTCTTAGGGTGTGATTGTTTAGATATGAGCCGTGCCATGACAAAACCTAACTTATTGCATAGCAAACAGTGTATATCAAGGCCAGATGCCGCGTCTAAGACGCAACTGCTGGTCTTGGTTTACACGGTTTAACACCCACATGCATCTAAAGCATTTTATGTAGCTGTAATTTATACAGCATTTGGCAGTGTAGACCAAATTTGGATGCAGAGCCTGGAATGACAATGTTGCTTGTTCTGTATAATGTTGCAATGCAATAAGGCTCGTTTTGGCATTTACACTATTGATCAATTTATGTGTGAAATATTTTTCTCACACAACTACCCCTATTTTCAATAGTGAACAAGGATCACGAATATCCGTGTCTCCAACATGTGTGAGATCAAATTGTTGACGTCACTATAACGGCACTATTTATAAAGGAGTGATTACGTCACTGGGATTAAAAATAGGGCGTATTGCTTTAAAAAAATAACTTAAAAGCGTTGTTTATGTGAGAAAAAGATCTGTCATGAGTCAAGATTTGAAACAAGCAGATCTCATTCCAGTCTAGAATAGAATAGTTATTAAGGCTTGATTAAAAACATTTCAAACTAGACTAGGTTGAGATAAGCTTGTCTCAAATCTCGACTCATGACAGATCCTATATATGTGTAACTAGCGAGATGTAATGGTGTCGTTGTAGGATGTGTCTGTGGACAATGACAATGCCTTCACCCTGTTCTATGGCAAGTTCCGTGCCAACGCCCCTAGAGTTAAGGCTTTGATGGAGCAGCTGGAGACCAGGATAGATAAAAGCCCAGAGTAGGTGGAAAACTGTTACTGCACATAGAAATACAATCAAACCTCTCAAAACCAGACACTTATAAAAAGACAGTTTTGGTCCCTAGACTTTTATCCTGCATTAAACCATTATCCAATAGCTTGTTTCTAATTTTGAAGAAAGATGACTACTTTAAGCAGGCTGAAAGTAAAGCATAATGCACCTTTAGGTGCATTCTGCTTTACTTTCAGCCTGCTTTAAGCCACCAACTGTTAGAAAATAGAAAATGTGATACTCATTCATTACTGTATAAAATGGACTTAGTTTCTTCAGTGGAGAAATAAATAAAGGTGTAAAAAGGCTTATTTATGTAGTAATGGGTCAGAGGTGTAGATAAGGCGCGTATCTGCGTATTTACGCAATTAAAATTGGTGAAATACGCAATTATTTCAAAGCTAACGGGTGACAGTACGCAACAAAAACAAAAGAAAACCCAATTATTTAAAAGTGAGTGCGTAACAAACAAACTAATACTCAATTGTTTTTCGATTTCATCGTGTATCAACTTAACTTTCACATTAGTTGAGCGTGTGTAAACAAAACTTGCATATAGAACTGTGTTCGATAAACGCCGAACATATTCGAAACGGGATGACGTAAAGTGCACCTGTTACAGCATCTCGATTCTAAATTTAACGGAAATCATAGAGGGAGTCCGAATGAGTTGCCATGAAAACAAGTTATCAACGCACCATCAAGACGGTTCAAAACAGTGTGCTCGCCTGTGCGTGTTATTATCAAGGTTGTCAATTTACCAGTGCTGGGAGATAAGCAATTACGTAATCTTAAATAAACAATGTCCACATCCAGCGCTATTTTCCCGTTGTAATAAACAGTCAGAGAACTGCCACATTTCTCTAGCTACTGTTTTTATGGCTTCGCTTTTCTGTTCAATAAAGCGTTAACAGAAGTAATAAATATAAACAGCCATGATTGTTATCACCCACAAATCACCTGTGATAGTGACGTATATTTCATGTGACTTAATCTTGAGGGTGTGTCCGATATTCCGCGTTTCATTGGTTGATGAATTAAGACAAAGGAATTATTTTCCCGCCTTTTACGAGCTGTACCGAACACTAACGAATGCCAACTGCGTGGCATTAGTTCATCGCATAAATTATTTTCCGTCGCACAAATTTTAGGGAATACCTACTAGATCTATCTTTAGAACGGATTTCCGAAAATCTTTAATTGGCAATAATGTTCAATGCAAATTTCTCAGGAATCGTTCAATACAAGTATTTAGATTTATGATTTTGACATCTTTTTCATTTCTGTGAGAATTAATGCACAAGCTTTCTGAATCTGAATGTATACGTCGTAGACACCAAAAATGGCTTTCACACGACGGGGAGAGTGCGCACGGCTAAATTATTCCAAATTTCTGAGCTTCATGCGGAAGCTAGATACTGAGTCCACGTTCACAACAGAGTCACTCAATTCGTTCCACTCTTTCTGTTTATTAGACATTGGAATAGGGAAGCTGTCGATAGTTTCGTATATCGGAGTAGAGCATTAAAAATCGGTTTGTGTGTCTGGAAACTATTTTTAGCGCTACTTTCACTATCTAACTATACTCAATATGTCAATCAACCCCCTGATGTGTGTTACGAAGTGAACAAAAACATGCATTCTTTAACTTACGCTGACTTATGTTTGCTTGCGCACTTATGTGCTTACATCAAAATACGCGGAATGCGTTGGAATTCAAGGTGGTTATCATGTATATTTGGTTTTAACTTCGTTTTACCGACAGCTTGTTCAAACTTTCAGCAGCATATGAAAGCATCTATACATACATGCATGTATACTTCCGTGGTTTAAAGATGCCGAGGATTCGTTTTGATGTTCGGTGATATTAAAACGAGGGGAAACAATACTTCATTAAGGATATATTTGTTACTTTTTCCATGAATTCGGACACCCTCTAAAATAATTTATTATGTATTCAGACAGCAAAAAATACAGTATAATTGTTATTTGTGTCCGAACTGTTCGAGTAAGTACGGTAGGAATTCCTCAAAGTTTATTTTCCTACAGTAGTACTAGGTCTACCGAATTGTATTACAAATCATGGGGTTCTGGACTGTGGATACCCAATCGAATTAGAAACCATGGGGTTGTGGTCAATGCAATACCCAATGCTTTTTTCAAAAACCCAATTCATTTAAAATCCATGGAGTAATACCCAATTCCAAGACAAAGCTTATCTACAACTCTGATGGGTTAAGTAGTCACCTGGTTTTTGTGCCATACCTTCTTTTTCCAAAAGAAATCTGGTTTACAGAGGTTTTACAGTATTATCATGATGCTAAAACAATGCAGAGAGATTTAAACAGCTGTGATAATATAAAAATCTGATACAATCTTCTCATGTAACTTCTCATATCAGTTTTTACCAAAATACATGTAACACTTTCATTCATATGATGTTTAATGCTTTACTTCATAGTTTCTAGTTTTGAAGACAGGTGGCCACTAAAAGCCTTAATGCACATTCTACTTTACTTTTAGTCTGCTTTAAGCAACCCCCTGCAGTAATAATAAAAGTATTTCTTATGATATATATTCTTGACTGTATATAGTGGAACTATTTTCTTCAGTGGAGGAATAAATTAAATATGTAAAACTGTGTATCTATGGAGTAAAGGGTTAACAGATTAATTTGATATTTGAATCTATGTTAGAATCTTGTAACAAGCTGTTTGCTGATTTATGGTATGTAATTCATAAGCAGAGTTTCTGATTGGTTGTCTGTATATCCCAGAGTTTCTGATTTGTTGTCTATATATGCCAGAGTTTTCTGATTGGTTGTCTGTATATGCCAGTTTCTGATTGGTTGTCTGTATATGCCAGGTACCAGCAGATTCTAACAGACTGTCATCAGTGTTACTTTACCCAGCGAGAAGAGCTACTGGGTCCCAGCATCAACAGTACCATTAATGATCTGGCATCCAAACATATCAGGGACCACTGTTCTTTGGTAGGCTATAGTAAAACTTAAATGTACAGTAAAATCTATCTATAATGACCATTTAAGAGAAGGCTAATTCTAACACACTTCTCGCAACTCTACCAGTGTTTTTTTGCCATGATAAAACACTGGTATGAATTCATATTTCTTAATAAATTGCATAATCAACAGGTGAGGGATTAAAGCAAGGTGAACGTAAAAACAGAAAGCTTTCTGTTTTATGTTCACCTTGCTTTAAGCAGTCACCTGCCTTTAAGTAAACATCTGATTATAAGTGGTCGTTATAGAGAGGTATACTGTATATGCTTGATAAGTGAAATGATTTGATATGGTCTATTATTGAATGAAACAAATTGAAGAATTTAGTGGTTGAGTCTTAACATGTTTATATGCCCCCACAATGATTAGTAGTGAGGCATACTGTTTTACTCCTCTTCATCTGTCTATTAATTTGTCTGTTTGTTCTTCCATTCAATCATCACACATTCAGTACATATTTTGTCCAAATCCTCCCACAGTTTTCAAGTTAAACTTTAAAAGATTATAGGATGTTTGCCCCTATACCACAGATGTGCATATTCTTAGAATTTTTATATGCTTGCATTTGTTAAATAATTACGGCAAATTGAACTTTAAATAGTAATTTTTATGCCTCAGCACATTTTAGTTGATGGCATATTGTTTTGCTCTGTCTGTTTGTACATATCTTTAACCTTTAGAACTACATTAAAATGCAGTGATCATTCTGGATTGGATGACTGGTGGGCCAGCCCACCAGTCATCAGAGAAGTGGGCCATTTGGCATTTTTGGTGGGCCGAGCTTAAAACACCTAGATTACTGAAAAAACATGCAGAACAGAAACTGTAACATGTATCAAGAACTGAAATAAACCAATGTGGAAATAAAAATACATTTTCCTACCTATTTTTGTCTCTTATAGTGATGACCATGCAGTATATATACACTGTCTATTTCATGAATATCAGGTGTATTCCTGACACAAGAAATCAATACTGCTAAGTGGGAGGTCTGTTGTACCCAAATAGTGAGCTGTCTTCATGCAACTGATAATGGCTTTTTCTTTGCTGACTTTTAATACAGAACTAGCGATCGCTACTCTAAGCATGTGTTATCAAAGTGTTTGTCCTAAAATTTACACAGCCGTTAACAAAAATGGTTAGCCGAGTTTTCTCTTTGCATAGTTAACAAATTCATTATTTTTTACCACTGTTGTAGCGTAGCCATTTGAATTTAGCTAGGCTTTGTGATCGTCGTCCATTTTTTCGAGTTCGATTTAGTCGGGGTGCGAGTCGTTCAGACGCATTCTCGATCTGTGTTGGGACATTATAATTTGTTTTCGGCTGTGTAATAAAGAAATGCAATTTAGAGTTTCACCCTCGCATCCATGTTTGGTTCGTTTCGACATACTTTGCTTTTCAAAACAATACTGACATGTGATTCAATCGCAGACCGGAAACCGGCTGCAATATATCAACAACCAATCAAAGCTACTCGGACATGTACATATCAAACGAATGTCGAAGAGAGATCTCGATTGAGCAACATTACCGGGAAGCGTGATTATATTAATAAACCAATGAAATTGGGTCTAGTATTCGCTGTTGTCTTCACGGAAATTTGGACACGAAAGTGAAACTAGACAAATCTATGGCCCTTCAAGTAAGATTTCGTTGCGGGATTACGGATTTCTGTGCGCCGATATGGGCCACATACAAAATTCTCTTTGCGCCATTTGTGATTTTTTTTGCGGGAATCCCGCAAGGGCGCATCCCAGAATGAACACTGAAAATGTGTACTCAACTCAAGAAGCTCTTGAGCTCAGTACAACTTTCGTCATGTCGAACAAAGGTCATTTAGTGGTCAGATACCCGTTAGGCTGAATTCATCATTTATAATAATTTTGGAACTACATGTGACATGTAGCTTTAAGATACCATCTACTAGAATATAGAAACTATTTCTTATGATACACATTCATGACTTTATTGTGGAATAACTTACAGGCGTAAAAATACATATCTATGTGTTAGACTGTGTGTTTTTGTTTCGTTTCAGATGCGTAGTGGCAGTGCATTCATGGTCCATGTTTGTGAGGATGAGTATCAACTATACCTGAACTTCTTCTCCAAGCCTACACCCTTATTGGAGTAAGACTCTTTTCTCTTATGACTTAACCCACTGCTCCATAAATATGCCTTTATTACGCCTTTGATTTATTCCTTCACTGAAGAAAGTACTAGTATCCCTTTATACAGTTATGGATATGCTCAATAAGAAAAAAATTCTATATCCTAGCAGACGGTAGGTTAAAGCAGGCTAAAAGTAAAGCAGAGTGCACCTTAAGGTGCATTCTGCTTTACTTTCAACCTGCTTTTAGTGATCACCTGTCTTCAAAACTAGAAACATTCTGTCAGATAATTGGTTAAAAAAGAAAGACCATTTGGATTGATTGTTGATCAATCAGTTGTACAAGACCACTGTAGTCAGGGCTCTTGATAAGAGGAAGTAAAACTCGTGTTTCCCAACATTTTCACCTTTATGTCTGCACCATATCCTATGGTGTGACTACTCATTTGAAATATCTTAAAGAGACGATTCAAATGAGTAGTCACACCATAAGATTTGGTGCAGACATAAAGATTTTAGTTTTTGAAATACGCCCCAGACTGTTTTGTATATTGTTTTAGACCTTTTTTTAACGCACAACTCCATTTTGAACGCACAAATCCTGTGTGAAAAGATGGCTACATAAATCGGGTATAATAAAAATTATATTTGTTATATTATTGTAGCGGTATGCTAGAAAGACTTTGTGGTTACCTGTATGACATGTTCCGCCTCTCACTGAACTGTTTGTTATATTGTAGTGGTATGCTAGAAAGACTATGTAGTTACCTGTATGACATGTTCCGTCCTCTCACTGAACTGTTTGTTATATTGTAGTGGTATGCTAGAGAGACTATGTAGTTACCTGTATGACATGTTCCGTCCTCTCACTGAACTGTTTGTTATATTGTAGTGTTATGCTAGAGAGACTATGTAGTTACCTGTATGACATGTTCCGCCCCCTCACTGAACTGTTTGTTATATTGTAGTGGTATGCTAGAGAGACTATGTAGTTACCTGTATGACATGTTCCGTCCCCTCATCATCCATATCAACCACCTGGAGACTCTGTCTGAACTCTGCAGTATCCTCAAGATAGAGATGATAGAGGAACATGTACAGCATAATGGTATGTATCCTTTACTGAAACCAGTATCAACCCTTTCATGATCAATTATTCGGGAAATTCTTACCCCTTTATTGCTTTATTGTCGTCTGCTTCAGTATTGATGTCTGCAAGACATGTTTCAATGTTAGATTTAATGTTGTATGACTTAATAAATATCCATAAGAGTGTCAAACAGTTTGGGTCCTGATCAGACGCCAGGATAAGAGGCGTCTGATTAGGACCCATACTGTTAGCAAACGCGCTTTAAGGTGTCATTGAGAGTGAAATGGTTAACCCATTATGAATGCCAAGGTGAGCTATTTTGATCGGCCTGTCTCCATCGTCTATCCATCATCAAGTCATTCTTTAAAGATCTTCTTCTTGGAAACCACTGGGCCAATTTCATCAAAACTTCATAGGATTGTTCATTGTAGGGTATTCTCTCAGATTTCTTCAAATGTAGGTCATCCAATTAAAATTGTGTTTGCCATGGCAACCAATTGTAAAAACTTTAGAAATCTTCTTGTCAAAAACTACTGGTCCTAATTGAAAATGATTATACCCAAATGCTCCATGGGTGACCCTCTATCAAATTTCTTAAAATAATTTGCCTATCTTTAAAAACATGGCTGCTAGTGGGTGGGGCAGATTATACCATCGTGTAAGCAACAAATTGCTCTTCAAAGTGATTTATCTCGCATGCATTTTGCACTTATTATATTGAAGTTATTGATAAAGTATCATTAGTTTTAAGCTTCTGTTAGTAAACTAACTGGCATTCTTTGCTCAGTCCTGTCTGTCCCAATACTTATAGTGTGATAACATATTTCAGCCCAGGAGTTACGAGCCTTTGAGGCTGTGATCAAACAGATGTTGATGGACATTCAGGAGCGACTGGTGTACAGGACATACATCTACATACGGACAGACATACTCCAGTATTCAGCAGCCCAGGGCGACCTCGCCTACCCAGAGAAACTGGAAATGATGGAGGTAAAACTTCATATGAATAGACACTTGTGTTAACCATTCACTCTTACAAAAGTAAATGATAAGTTTTGAACAAATACGGAAGGGGAAAGGCACATTCTTTGAAAGAAACAGTCAATTAAATTAGTGCTACAACTAAAAAGGTTGTTTCCATGCTCTAGATGATTCATTCTAATTTGTGTTCCATAACTCAGAGCGGTTTTGAAATTACCTGTGTAATTTTCGCACACAGGTAATTTCAAAATCGCTCTGAGTTATGGAAAACAAATTAGAATAAATTAGTGCTGTTTTGAAAAGAATGTGGATTCAAGGCATTGAAAAGAATCACTGTTCCTTCATGATTGAATCCAGACTGTTTGCAAACACAGGATAAGTTGCCCCTGACAATGAAAGTATTCAAATAGAACTAAATGTGTAAAAAACAGGGTTCATAATAAGAGGGAGTAAACACAAGTTGTTCAACATTTTCTTCTTTATGTCTTTACTAAACCCTATGGTGTGAGACAGTGACTACTCATTAGAATGGTTTTGTGAAGACATAATTTATTTTTAAATACTCAACATATCTGACACCTTTATTAACTCTTTACCTCATATCCTGTTTCTAGTTTTGAAGACAGGTGATCACTCAAAGCAGGTTGAAAGTAAAGCAGAATGCGCCTCAAGGCGCATTCTGCTTTACTTTCAGCCAGCTTTAAGGTACTTCGCATATGCGCGTAGTTTCCATACGATTGTTATGAAAATTGTCATGAAGAATGATAATAGCCTAAGAAACAATGTGTGTAAATATAGGCAAAATGTATCGTGTGGTTTGTCTTTAAGGTCTTTTTTCTGACAAAAACCTAGAATTTTGATGATTTTATTTTTCTTAAAAATGAATAAAGCTAATGACTATAATTCTCGCCCAATAAGTAGTCCACAACATTCATTACAAGAAAAGCTAAAAACATTTTGAATAAAGGTGTTCAGAAAGATGTTATCAGCTATTTAAATTTTGCAAAATGCTAAAAAATTGAATTACAAAAAACTGACTCATTCAATGTATATTTGTTTTCATTTTATTCAAATATATGGTTGATGAACTAGTCAGTCTGAAAAAATTAGAAAATATTACAGTCAGGATTTGTTGTAATAACATATTTTCTTATTAAAATGTGGGATATTTGTTGTTTAGATACAGTTACCTACCTTAGACTTAAAACTTCGTCATTAAAATGCATTATTTATTCATGGACTTGCATACAATGTTTATTATATTGTTTGAACATAATTATAATGGGCAATATCGATCTTGAAAAGGTTAGCGTATTGATAAGCTTCAAGGTGTGGCTTTATAGTTCGATCAAATCGTTTACATGTATACCGATTTAATTGACTTGTAAGTCATTAAACTAAAACGTACAGGTAAGTGGACATATACTTGGACCGTAAACATCACTAGTACTAATCAACGAAGACTAAACATAACATGTCTCTTGATTACTGCGTTATGGATTGACAAGTCAATAAATCAGACACTAAAAAAAAATATTTGGATCGGATGGGTCTCGAACCTATGACCTTTGGATTGCTAGTCTACCACTATAGTCAACCACTATACTAACTGCGCTATGAAGGATTATACTAATTTATATCAACATTTCCTTTATATAAATTTTCTAGTATAAACACGTACGAAAAAAGTCTGTGTCGTCCAGACGCATATCCGCTCGCCCGCAAGACCGACTTCCGGTAGCGAAAGGCCTTAAGCTATCATCATAAAGACTTTTTGAAAATATTTTTTACGAACTGTACAAATTGTTACTATTTTCTTCAATGGAGAATAAATTAAATGCTCTAAAAGGTTTTCTATGGGGGAAAGAGTTAGAAACTGAGACGGTCATCATCTTTGTTTGAAACCATTTCAGAGTATTGCTGAGAGTATCAGAAAGGGCCAGACAAAGGGTCACTCCCGGACCCCTTCTAATGCTTCCAGCACTAGTGCTGAGGTGGCTCGGCTGACAGGGGCTGGGGACGGGGACCCTGAGACAACTTCCCTGGAGAATGTACCCCTACAAGAGGATCCTGCGACAGGCTGGCAAGATGTCACAGCTAGTGGAGGATCAAGTAAGATAGAAAAAACAATCCGCTAGGAATAATTTCCTATCATAATACAGCGCTCCCTCTCTACAATGACACCCAATGGAAGACAAAAATTGTGTGTGTGTTGTTTGGAGGGATTTGTTATAGGGAGGGAACTTGACTTATATTTGCAAACTGCTTGAATATAGATCAGGCGCCGCCTAACGCGGCTTGATCAAGATTCAAGCTGTTTGTCACTCGTCATAAAGTCTTTTTTCTGTCAAAATGTCCAATATGTGACTTTGAGAAAACAGCAGACGACAATTTCAAGTAGACGACATTGCAGTCATGAACAGGTTGGGAATAATTGTCTTGTTTTTGGGAACAGCAGCAAGCGTTGTTGTAAGGAGGGAATCTTTGTAGGGAGGGAAAACAGCTGTAATGCATCAAAATGTAGGAAAGAGCATGTTTCTGAAAATGTAAACAGTTTATTTTAACTCATTCCCCCATCGCCTGTTTCTAGTACTGAAAACAGGTGACCACTTAAAGCAGGTTGAAAGTAAAGCAGAATGCGCCTTATGATGCATTCTGCTTTACTTTCAACCTGCTTTAAGCTACTTTCAGCTAGAATAAAGAAAATATTTCTTGTGATACATATTCATGTATGTATAAATTAGAACTATTTTCTTCAGTGGACAAATAAATTAAAGGCTTAAAAAAGGCGTATTTATGGGGTAATGTGTTAATAAGTGTAGCAAACAGTTTGGAAAGTTAAAGTAATCGGTTTATAGATAGCCAGCTTGTCTGATGGTCTGACTGTTGGTTTGATTGTATTGTAGGTGGCAACTTGACAACGTCTATGCCAATGTCGCCAGCAGATCTACACGGCATGTGGTATCCTACGGTGCGAAGGACTCTGGTTACACTGTCCAAACTCTACAGATGTATAGATGTAAGTAAAGTTATAACTCATTATGCTCAAATCAAAATCAGTTTTAACTCATTCGCCCAGATATATGGCACCCTACATGGAGGGCCCTAGTTACATTGTCCAAACTGTATAGATGCATTGATGACACATTCACTCAAACCAAAGTTTTAAGTTATTCTACCCTTAAACTTCAACTAATTTTAACCTGAAATTTTGCCATACAGTCTCCATATCTCATTCGAAAAAGACTAAAGATGTGTTGCTATGATTTGTTTCAGAAAACCACTTTCCAAGGTTTGTCCCAAGAAGCCCTGCAGTCATGTATACAATCCTTACTGAATGCTAAAGAAGGCATCACCAAGAGAAAGGTACGCTACTAACCAGACTTTGGTCAGGTGTTTGCAGTATTAAAGACAGATGGTTGCTTTAAGCTGGCTCCAAGTAAAAAAGAATGCTTTAAGCTACCACATATAGGAAACAGTTCTTATTTCGCATATTCATGACAATATAAAGTGGAACTATTTTCTTCTGAAAGCGAATTTTTTTCAAGTACATGCAATTAGTTAAACTGTTTCATATGTGTATAAAGTTTTCAGTCAAAATAGACTATTCAGTATAGTAAAATTTATTTTCAAGACAACTATAATAAATAGTTATAAAATTGGGATTGTTGGAAACATAAGTATTTTGTAAATAGCTTTGGAAATTGTTATGGCCTTAACCCTTTACCCCATAGCCTGTCTCTAGTTTTGAAGACAGGTGACCACCTAAAGCCTTCTTTAAGCTACCATTTGCTAGGAAATTTAAATATTTCTTACACTACATATTCATGACTGTATTACTATAAAGTAGAACTATTTTCTTGAGTGAAGGAACAAATTTAAGGCATAAAAATGCATATCCATTACCCCATAGCCTGTTTCTAGTTTTGAAGACAGATGACCACTTAACCGGTTACCCCATAGCCTGTTTCTGGTTTTGAAGACAGATGACCACTTAACCTGTTACCCCATAGCCTGTTTCTGGTTTTGAAGACAGATGACCACTTAACCTGTTACCCCATAGCCTGTTTCTAGTTTTGAAGACAGGTGACCACTTATAGCAGGTTGAAAGTAAAGCAGAATGTGCCTTAAGGTGCATTCTGGTTTACTTTCAGCCTGCTTTAAGCTACCATCTGTTAGAAAAAGGAAAATATATCTTATGAAACATATTCGTGATTGTATAAAGTGAAACTATTTTGTTCAGTGGAGAAATATATTAAAGGCGTAAAAAGGCGTATCTATGGGTTAATGCAGGTTGAAAGTAAAGCACCTTTAGATAAGATTAGACGGTGTCTGGTCTCAACGCCCCATCGCATCAACGCCCCACTACATCAACGTACCATTTGTGGATCCAACGTGCCATTTTTAAAAAAATATATATATCACTCGTATTTGACAATTATTAATTGATGCAAACGTGAAATAGTGATTTAAATGAGTAACTGGGATTAAATGAAATATTTTTTGCTTACATACTGTGTACATACGATGTTCCTATGTGAGTATTATCCTCCGTTAGTCGGGGTTGTTTTATCCACTTATAGCATCGCATTAATCTTCGTATTTCGTAGAAGATAAGTTTCCTTTCGCTAATGCCACACCCAAGTAGCTACCATTTTTCACTGTGTATATGTTTCATGTCTACGATTACACTCTTTGAAATGTCGGCAAACATGAAAGGGAAAAGTTGCAGACGAGAGGCGTAACAAATACACGTGTCAAGTCTAATATGCCACTGACTGTGTATTCGGCACGCGCTGATAATCGCATAGCATATTTTTCGCGAGGGTGTGAACATCGGCACGCTTTGATAAATTGTTTGCGACTTTCTTAACGTTTCTTAACGTTTTTAAATGTCTGATTGATTCACACAGAAACCAACTTCCAACTTGTTTCATTTATTTAGAAAACGTTCAATTCCAATTCGAAATTGCCATTATAAAAAAAAAGATATTGATATCATAATAGATCATAATTAGACAGCAAATTATTGGTTTATATATGACACTTGAATGAAATTAACGATTTACCTTATAATTATACTCCCATGAAAAGTGTTTTGTTTTCGCCAAGTTTATTTTTTATCTTCAGCATTTTTCGTAAAATTCCAGAAAATCATTCACAGATCACTGCGTGTAAACTCATTACATACACACGAACATCGTAACTCGAAGATTTAGAAACGTTATCCATTTGTTAATTTCACATCTGGACCCTAATAGTAAAGTTTCATGCTCCCAAAAGGTGTATTTCAATTGGATAATTATTAGTAAAATCCGCTGTCAATCACTTTTAGAAAACAACAAACTCTACTTGTGAGTTGAATATGTTGAGCGGGGAAGCGAAGTCGGCTAACTTTGAAGATTTGATCAAAGAGTTTTTAACGTGTTCATGCTGAATTGTCGTCTTTTTTAAACATATTGTCTGATAAGCTGAAAACTAGTTTTCATGCATTTGAAAAAGAAGAAAAGTTGAAATGAGTGACAAATAGTTTGGATCCAGATCTGGAAACAACCTGTTTGCAATTATTAGACAAGTCGCACTTTAAAACATGATGAGGGTTAAATATTTTACCCGTAAACCAACTTAAAGACAACAACCAGGACTCCAGATAAGAGGGGGTAAATTGAACAAATCCAGCACTTTCTTACTCATTTTACCACCAAATCCTATGGAGACGATTCTAATGAGTAGTGACACGATAGGGTTTAATTGAGAAATAAAGATTTTAGTTTTTGAAATACCCCCCTTATCGGGAGCCCTGAACAACTGTATACATGTAAGTATCTAGGGATTTGAGTAAGTGGTATTGATGCTGGAGGAAACGGTAAAGTCTACTTAACGGACGGACACACGGACTTGACAACGCTATACGCATTCGCATTTATAGATACCGGGGGCATCAAATAGTGCAGATTCTGATCAAAGAACTCGTGAAGGATTCATCTGAGCAGTGTACACCGTTTACTTAACAAAATAGATAAGGCTAAATGGTCTGGGTACAGCGGTAGTTTAATAGGCCAGGTTTGCATGGGTGCATAACTATTACAATTTTTTTTAAATAACATTTAAACAGTGTGTTCTGATAATTTGACTGGTGATTCTTCTCATCAGGTGGTCCCTTTTTAAAAACAAAAAAAATCGCCCTCTGCGCGGCAACATCAAAGACTTTGAAGTGGAGCCGACTGCCGAAAATAAAGTCTGCAGAAACAGATGAAACAGTACATGTCATCAGAAAGCGGTTAACCTGTAAGAAGCTGTGTCGTTATAACTTCAAAAGACCTGGTCCTGTCAATCACCCGTCCCTTACGTGTTTGTGTGCATGAGTCGAATCAGTTTTGTTACAGATAATATTGACTGGACTATTGATTTGTTAGGTAATTATAGTGGAGAACATATTATTCTTTCCAAAAAAACGCATTTTTGCTAAAACTTATTATTGAAATTGCAAACATTTTGGAGAGTAACCCGGCGTCTGATCAGGCTCCTTAATGTTTGCCACTCAGATTAAAATAAATATTCAGAATTGACCACTAGTATTCATTTCCTACATTTCATTGCAATTGCATTTCGTTTGCGTTTAAACGTGAAAGAATAATGTCTTCTTCACTGTATGTGTAAGTTTTACTGATATTACGATTTCTTTGAAATTACATGTGTTTTCGAACCTGCGACTAATTTCAGTCAAGTTTCAAAAAGATGCCTTTGTGGACTGTTAAAATCGGTGTCAATATAAAAGTACCAAGTTAAATTTCTTAAATGAGATTTTTCGAATTTTAACGGCAGATTGAGAATTCAGTTTTAAGTGTAGCCGCATTTAATCCAATAAAAGAATCATTTTGAATGGGATTTTTGTTTTAACACCAATTTGTAGGTCTTTTACCCCTTTCCCAAATGAGCCTTTTAACGCCTCTGCAAACAGAGCAGACATAGGTCAGGGCCTACTATACCTGTCTATAGAGTTATCATAGATCAGAGTTGTCACAACTGTTTAGCAAAAACGATTGTTAATTAATATAACAGAGTGGAAATTTAGTTAATTAGTCAGTGGGTGGAGTCTGGAAAGAATATTCACAAGGGAACGAGCTTATGTTATGTACATATTAAATGATGATTTCGGCTTTTATTTTCGTATGTCCCGGATACTCGGCACTTTTATATGGTCGTCAATGTTCGACCATAGTTCATACTATAAATTTTAATTGATATAATAAGTTTCAAGACTATATCTTAAACCTATTTTAAATGTTGTATTCGGTATCGGAGTGTCGAAAAAAGTCCAAAAATAGAATTAATGCATAACCCCTATTTTAAATGGGGAACTCGGGGCGTTTTTCGTAGGTTTATACATTCAGCCCTAACGACGAGTATACTCGTCATTAACAAATAATGTACCTATGAAGAGTACACATGTCATACGAATACAGTGAGGAACCTGATCAGAGGGCTCTTCTGCCCAATGTCTGCTCGTATGTCAGTTTGCAATATATTGTCTTATTCAATCCTAAATAGTCATTAATGGACAAAACTTAGCTGGAAACTGGAATTGTCCATTCAGGGATGAATAGGTTAAGGAAGGTGGGTATTTTCAAATTATCGGCGATTCAGGGTAAACCAAGAAAAGCCACATTTTTTAACAGGGGTGTCGACACAGTTATTTAAACAATATATATATGCCTTTAAATACGATATTAGTACATCAAATTTATTTTAGTTGGTGTTTACGAAGGTTAGATAGGATCGGCATTTTTCATATCGTCGCCGATTTTTGGACAATAAAAGTATCTTTTTGAGCGGGAATTCATATATGACTTATAAACTGGTGCACAGATACCTTTAAATACGCTATTACAACATAAAACCCTTTTCCTGTGGTGTTCTCTGCATTTCGAGTCGCCCGTCGATGAAAACAAAGAAAATGAATTCTGCTAAATATGACGCCTGCTTAAATCAATATATCCTCTATATGTGACTTTATTAATATCCAATTTACAAACAGTTTGGAATATATGATGAGAATTGAGTTGGTCTCTAATCTGGATGAAACTGTTTGAAAAGGTTATCAGGAGATTAGCTTTAGCTGCCGTCACGGCCGTCGGAGTGTACTATTTGCAATTTTTTCTACGATCGGGTGTTCATTTTTGTAATAACAGATATCCTAAATCAATCAGATTATATATCGTGAATAATCTCAAAAACAATAAATTATACAAAAATAGTATAAATAAAACTGATTTTCTATAATTTTTATAAAGTGGGACGTTCCATCCAGATAATAGGGACGTTCCGTCTGGTACGTTGAGGTATCGGGACGTTGAGACCATAAACCGATTAGACTACCACTGGCAGAATGCTTTTCTAAGATATGGGACACAAGAGGCTTTGCCGAGAACCTAAACTCCCATAAAAACTGTAAATGTAAATGTGCCGTAAGGCACCTTCTGCTTTACTTTCAGCCTGCTTTAAGCTACATCTGCTAGGATATAGAAAATATTTCTTATGATACATATTCATGACTGTATAAAAGAGAACTATTTTCTTCAGTGGAGCAATAAATAGAAGGCATAAAAAGGCATATTTATGGGGTTATAGCTTAGTTGCAGTATTCTTTTAATGAGAACTATTTTGCAGACATTACTTGATGGCCAGCTGTTTATGATCAAGCATCTGTTGATCTTAAGAGAGCAGATAGCACCATTCCAGGCAGACTTCTCTATCAGAGAAACCTCACTAGATTTCAGCAAACTGAAAGGTATGTGTCGCTAACATTAACACTTTGCTCCATAGTTTGTTTCTAGTTTTGTAGTTAGGTGACCACTTAAAGCAGGTTGAAAGTTAAGCAGAATGTGCCTTAAGGCACATTCTGCTTTACTTTCAGCCTGCATTAAACTATCATCTGCTAAAGAATAGAAAATATTCATTATGATACATATTCATTACTGTATAAATTTGAATTAATTTATTCAGATGAGGACTTAAATGCATAAAAATGAGTATCTATGGAGTAAAGGGTTTACGTATTGGATTGCACTAATATAGAAAAGCAGACATTGTATTTCTCTCACACAAGGCTTTTCACTTTTGAATAAGTCAGTAGAAAGTGTAAATTGATCAACCAGTCACAGCTTATTTAGACCTTGTTACAAGTGTACACATCCTTTACAGAACTGTCTACCTGTAACTTAAGAAATAATCTATGTTCTACTGTTGTTATGGTTGGGAGTTGTGATGCGCAGGATTTGACCACGAAGGCAGAAGGCCTGAGTGGTCAATTCCTGCACCGTTGTTATTTTATAATGTTTGGGAGTTGTGATGCGCAGGATTTGACCACGAAGGCAGAAGGCCTGAGTGGTCAATTCCTGCACCGTTGTTATTTTATAATGGTTGGGAGTTGTGATGCGTAGGATTTGACCACGAAGGCAGAAGGCCTGAGTGGTCAATTCCTGCACCGTTGTTATTTTATAATGGTTGGGAGTTGTGATGCGCAGGATTTGACCACGAAGGCAGAAGGCCTGAGTGGTCAATTCCTGCACCGTTGTTATTTTATAATGGTTGGGAGTTGTGGTGCGCAGGATTTGACCACGAAGGCAGAAGGTCTGAGTGGTCAATTCCTGCACATCACAACTCTCAGCTGTTGTAAAATTTTGTTTAAAAATTGTAGAACATAGATTATTTCGATTCGAACATGACCAGTTTTAAAGAAATCCATTAGAAAGGAAACCAATGTTTCACTCTTATTTCCTCTGCGGATGCGGTTTTCCGACTGAATTACTTTTCCCGTGGCTTTTACAAGAATCTAACATCCCCAACAGCAAATTTGCTTACAGCAGATAAATTTACACACACAACATATATTTACCAATATACCATCTTACACAAAACAAACATTACATGCATGGTCTCTATGGGCTATAGGAATGACGTTTGAAATTTCAAAAAATGGTAACAAATGAATGCATGACGCCACTTCACATCATTCATTCATGATAATTTAATCACAGGAAAGGAGAGCATTGTAAAACGTCTCAGATATACCGCGATAAGCTTCCTCTAATTTTATAGTGACAAAAACATGTGTCATGTTAGAATGTGGAATAAATGCTTTTAGACGTTTTACACTACAGGCTAGTAGAGCTTTTACATTTTCTGCTTTAACAAAACATGGCCTTCTTTTTTCTGCTGTAGATCTTGGGTTGCAAAGTTTGTTTGGTATGTGTTTTACTTTCTGATACTAGATTTCTATATACTTGGTAGTTTTCTAGTAGTACATAGTATTCATACATTTGGAAATACACTCCTAAGAGCTATAACTATAAGTATAGGTGGCTGTACTATGGAGGACAGCAGTATCACATTAACCCTTTGAACCCTAGTCCCGCATATAGGCGTCCTTTTCAAACAGTATACATGTGAAAAGTGCATTGTCCTATGCAAACAGTGAATACCCGGATGAGAGGGCTCCTTACGGAGCCCTCTCATCTGGGTCTTCACTGTTTGTCACAATGCCAAACATTGACAAAAACAACCCTTAAAAGTCAGAAATGGACTAGACTAAAATGGAAACTGGAATTGTCCATTTAAAGTTTCAGGGAGGAAAGAGTTAACCCTTTACTCCTTAGCACATTTCTAGTTTTGAAGACAGGTGACAACTTCAAGCAGGTTGAAAGTAAAGCAGAATGCACCTTCTGCTTTACTTTCAGCCTGCTTTAATCTACCATCTGCTAGAATGAAGAAACTTTCTTATAATAAATATTCATGAATATAAATTGGAATTACATGTACTTTCTTCAGTGGAGGAAGAAATTGAATATGTGTAAAAGGGCTTATCTGTGGGGTTTAGGGTTAATGGCCATTTGAGCTTATTTTAAATGACAGTTTAACCTCTTGGAAAGGTTTGGAATAAAAAAATATACATTTATTTTTAAATGATTATAGGGAAAATGAAACAATGTTCAGACATAGGAGTGCCTTTTGAAAAGTATGTGTTTTAGCTTGAAATAGATGTCTGCCCTCTAGTGGTGTAGGTTTAGTAGATTTCTGTCCATACTAGTATTTGAATTACCCCGGTAAACTAAGAGGGTAAAATTTGTGTCTATATTCCCTTTATAACTGCATAATATATATTTTTTAATTTTTACGTTTAATTAATTCTTAAACATTTAATAGCTCATTTGCCCACATGTCTTAACCCTTTATCCCATAGTCTGTTTCTATTATTGAGGACAGATAATCACTTAAAGCAGGTTGAAAGTAAAGCAGAATGTGCATTAAGGTGCATTCTATTTTACTTTTAGACTACTTTAAGCTACCATCTGCTAGGATATAGTAAATATTTTTATGGTGCATATTCATGACTGTATAAAATGGAACTATCTTCTTCATTGGAGGAATAAATTAAAGGTGTACAAATACATATTTATGGAGTAATGGGTTAAGTTTTAATCTTTGAGGAAGGGGATCCTCTGTAGTCTAGCAGAGCTCCAGATAATTTCAAAACTGAATTTCCTTCTGACTCCTTGTTAACCCTATGTTGTGACTACTCCTTAGAGTTGTCTCTCAGTCAGTAGTACCAACACAGGTTTTGACGGACACATAAAATAGAAAGGTTTGACTTTTCCCCCCATAAGCTGGTTTTCAGTATTGATGAAAGATGGCTGTTTAAAGGAGATTGAAAGTAAAGCAGAATGCACTCTGCTTTACTTTCAACCTGTTTTAAACTACCATCAGTTAGGATATATGGAATTTGTCTTATGGTGCATATTCATTACTACATGTACTGTTTTATAAACTAACTAACTAACTAAATCCTGAGTTTATTTTCAACTGCTGCGGGTGTCCCTACAGGGGTAGGCAGCAGGCGGCTAGAGATTCCCACACCTAACCTCCAGGCTTCTCTATTTTGCGGATCAATGCCGTCGAGGCTGCATGTCCTAATGTCAGCCTCGACACATTCCAACCAAGTCTTCTTTGGCCTCCCTCGCCCTCTGGATCCCAGCACTTCCATACTCATCATCGAGTTGATACATGATTGTGCACGGGATACATGTCCGAACCATCTCAGACGCCTTGTGCGTAGGGCCGTTGTCACTTCCTGAATCCCCAGCATTGCATACAGTGCATCTGTAGTGATGTCGTCTTGGGACTTGACACCACAGATCCAACGGACCATGGCTCTGTCATTCCGACGTAGACGCTGCAAATCTGAGGCAGATGGTGCCCAGGTTTCACTTCCATGTAGTAGCGAAGAGCGCACACAAGCATCAAAAACTCTCCCACGAGCCTTGAGGGACACATGCCTAGATGAAAGAAGAGGCAGGAGTTTCTTGAACCTTCCCCAGGCCGTACCGCATCTGGTGATGATGGCGAGCTCACATCCTCCCCCTGCACACAGCGTATCACCTAGATAGCAGAAACTGGCTTCCACCTCGAGTTGAACACCATCCACGACAACTTGGGTGACTGGCCTACCATCAATAGGGCGCGCCATATCTCGACACCTGGGGCACATATAGTCCGGTCGTCAGCAATTCTGCCTTTGATGCCACAGCATTTCTTGTGCACCCACAGCATGCATTGGGAACATTTGATGGAATTCACCCCAACTCCAGTCCGGCACACAGCACAAGGAAATGCCCCCGAGTCACGAAGAAGATCCAGCCCTGGGCCAGATACCATGAGCTTGGTCTTCTTCATGTTGACCCTCAGCCCTTTACCTTCCATACCTGCTTTCCAAGCTGTCAGCTTGGAAATGCACTCCTCAAGTGAGTCTGCAACCACGGCGAGATCATCCGCGTATAGAAGCTCCCAAGGGACGCCGGTACGAAACTCGCGTGAAAGCGCCTCAAGTACAAGGATGAAAAGCAGAGGGCTGAGGACCGAACCCTGATGCACTCCAACTCCGACTCCAAACTCGTTGCTGTACTGCCCGTTGATGCGCACTCGACTTCTGACATCAGTGTACATTCCTTGAATGACACGCACAGCCCACTCGTCAACCCCAAGACTTCTTAATGCCCACCATAGGACTTTCCTAGGCACTCTGTCAAAGGCCTTCTCAAGGTCCACAAAGGCAAGATATAGTGGCTTGTTGGCTGCAATGTACTTTTCCTGTACAGTGGAACTATTTTCGTTAGTTGGGGAATAAAATAAAGGAGTAAAAACATTTAAGGGTGAAAGGGTTAAAAAGTTCATTTTCCTTACGCTTATCTAAAATTCTGACATAGTACAGTAAAACCTCTCTTTTAAAACAAAATTGTGTTAATTATTAGGTGCTTACGACTGGTTATTGGTTAAAGCAAGGTGAATATAAAACAGAAAGCTCCCTTATGTTTAATTGTCACCTTGCTTTAAGCTGTCACCTGCCTTTCATACAATCAATTAGCCATTAAGTGGTCATAAGAGAGGTTTTACTGTAGTGTTTGTAGAGGTTTTGTTACCATAATCCTGATGCCCCTTTGATGAATAAGTTTTCTGAGATAGATATTTGAATTATTCTAGTAACCATTAGCCATTTGCCCTTTGCCTTGTTAGTAATTATTGTTTGGTATTCATGCCTGGTGTATGGTTGTGTTGTCTGTAGCTTACTAGAAATAGCCGGAATGGTATTACTTAGTGTCTTGTATGTTAGTGGCATGTGGATAAGGTGATGTGTACTAGAGTTAGCCGGAATGGTCTCTGTGTCTTGTGGATAAAGTGATGTATGTGTACATGTGATCTCTGTTGTCTTCATACTCTCGTTGCTGGTATGTAATGTTTAGAATCTGATAACGCTTTGCATGCTAGCAGTAAAATGGTGATTACCTAAATGTAAACAGTTTTGATCCAAATGAGATGCCGTGTAATGTGGTGTCTCACCCAGAATCCACACTGTTTGACGTTCTGGCCATATTTTGAAAAGATATATTTAAGAGTTATAAGAACTTGCATCAATTATTACTTAGTTTGGAACGAGTTTGATGGGGGTATATAGGAATCACCTCCTCAATCCATCTGTCCATCCTTGTCAGTGAAACTCCTCCTACACCGTTCATCCAATTTAGAAAATAACAAAACTTAAGAGGTTGATACAGCACCATGGAAGGATGTGCATGAAGAAATGTCTTTCCACTCCAACATTGCTAAGGGGAGATGATTTAAAGATTAGCCCATTTACGCCTAGTGGATTCTTCCATGTTTATATATTGGATTAGTCCATTTTTAGCTCACCTGAGCTAGTGGGATGGCCCTGTGTCAGTCGCCGTCCGTCATCGTTAACAATTGCTTCAAATGACATCTCCTTCTATACTGATTGACAGATTTCAACCAAACTTTACAGGAATGTTCATTGGGTCAAGCTCTTTCAAATTTGTTCAAAAAATTAAAAACAATGTAGAACTCTTGTTGCCATGGCAACCAAAGTGAAAAAATAGGAAATCTTAAAAAATCTTCTTGTCTGAAAGTACAAGGGCCAGAGCTTAGATATGTGGCACATAGCATCATCTACAGGTCCCCTATCAAGATTATTCAAATTATCCCCCTGGGGTCAAAATTGCACCCCCCACAGGTACTTGACACATACTTTATTATCTATTAAACCCCCCCCCCCCCCCTTTTTAAAAAAAAAACAATTTTTTTTTTTTTACTATACTTCTATTATAGTTACAAGGTAAACAGCGCAATTCAACACCTAGTCTTTACTATCGACTTAAGCTGATGCTAAAATAGACTCGATTGCCGATATTCTCTTGTGGTATCCTCGGGAAAGGATTAATTTATCAATATCTACTTTTTATTTCATCAAATTCCGTCAAATAACGCCACAGTATGTGAATTATAACGAAAATAAGCATCAAAAAGTTTTACAAAGAGTTATTTAGTGAACATTTCAAATGTCCTCTTCTCTGACACTAATATGGCCAGAGCTTTGATATTCGGCATAATGACACTTCTGAATATCCTTTATGTATTTTGTTCAAATGGATTCGGTCTGTTGCATAATTAGGTCACAGGAGCTAAAAATAGATGTTTTCAATGGAAACTTAAAAAAATCTTCTTGTCTAAAACCCTAGTACCCTGATCTTAGATATTTGGCACCTAGCATCAGACTACAGGTCCTCAATCAAGTTTGTTCAAATTTAATAATGCCCCTCGGGTAAGAAATGACACCTCCTGGACATAAATCATTATTTCCATTTGTCAGCTATTCTCAGGTGAGCGAAATATGCCCCATGGGGCTCTTGTTTATCTAAGGGATGCCTGGTCAAAATTTTCATTTTGTTTTATATTGAAATTCCTATTAGCAAACATTGAAGACTCTGTTCAGATGCCGCATAATGCGGGGTCTGATCAGAGTCTACACTGTTTGCCTATATCCTATAAATGTGATTGTGGGCACAAATGGGTTGATAGAGTACCATCTATAGATATGCATCAAGCAATACTTTTCTATTCTGCCATTTCCAAGGGGAAATAACTGAACTTTAATGTTTCATGCATTATGATTATTGGTCATACGAGATGTAAGCGCAACTCCTTCATACACCCTTCATCAAAACTTCACTAGTTGATAGAGTACCATCTACAGATATGCATGAAGAAATATTTTTTCTTGCAAGAGTGAGCACCCGGGGAGAAATTTTCCTCATTTTATTAGCTGTTGAATTAGTTCAGATGATATCGTCCTAAGTTGCCAGGTTTTATATATGAATATCCAGCAGGAGAAGGGTTAATAGATGTATAATGCTGTCATAAAATATTACTTTCATCTTCCATATATTTTTATTTTCATGTGATATAACTTCCATGTAATACAGTAAAACATCTCTTTTTACTGCTACTAAAAAGAAGGCTGCAGGAGTTTTCTGTTTTACGTCCATCTTGCTGTAACCAGTCACCTGCCTTTAACAGCTGCTCTTAACCCATTAAGCCATACCAACTCATATTGGCTTATTGCGCAATAGCCTCATACTGACTCATTTTGAGACACTTTAATCCACTAGCTTGTATTGAGCTAAGCATTGATATTAGTGTTTACTTAATCCATTGACCTGTAATGTGTATATGCATTATTTACAGAGTACTATTGAAGAGTATACTTGTCCTATGCAACTAATGTAGACCAAGATCAGAGGGCTCCTAAAGGAGCCCTCTGATCTCGGTCTACATTGTTTGCATAGAACATCTGATCAGAGTCTGCACTGTTTGTCATTTTGCCATTCATTGCAAACAAAAACAACACTCCTAGGAGTATAAATAGATCAGACTTCATGGGAAACTGGAATTATCCATTAACTTCAGGGATCAGAGAGTTAAGATAAGTTTGACTCTATTTCTACAGATGCAGCTTATGGGCTGATGCAAAGGAAATCTCAGATCTTCATGTTCAATACCAACAATGCTCTTCTACAGTTCATCGCAGAGGTAAGATATACCATGATATTACCATGTTTTAACCCATCACCCCATAAATATGCCTTTTTAGCTCACCTGGCACGTAGTGCCAAGGTGAGCTATTTTGATCGTCCGTTGTCGTTCGTTCGTCGTCAACAATTTCTTTAAACGACATCTCCTCCGAAACTACTGAATAGAATTTTACCAAACTTGGCCTGAATGATCCTTATATGGTCCTCGTTCAAAGTTGTTCAAACATTTCCGGTCCGTTGCATATCTAGGTCACAGGAGCTAAAAATAGATTTTTTCGATGAAATCTTAAAAAATCTTCTTGTCTGAAACCACAGTACCCTGAGCTTAGATATTTGGCACAAAGCATCATCTTCAGGTCCTCTATCAAGATTGTTCAAATCATGTCCCTGGGGTAAAAAATGACCCCGCCCCGGGGGTCGTAAATTTACATAGAGTTATATAGTGAAATCTTTAAACATCTTTTTCTCTGAAACTAATATGGCCAGAGCTTTGATATTTGGCATGATGATTATTCTAGAAGCCCTTAACCAATATTGTTAATATGGTTCTGGTCAGTTGCATATCAAGGTCACAGGAGCTAAAAATAGATTTTTTCAATGAAATCTTAAAAAATCTTCTTGTCTGAAACTGGCCACAGTACCTTGAGCTTAGATATTTGGCACAAAGCATCATCTACAGGTCCTCTATCAAGATTGTTCAAATTATGTCCCTAGGGTAAAAAATGACCACGCCCTGGGGGTCGTAAATTTACATAGAGTTATATAGTGAAATCTTCAAACATCTTTACCTCTGAAACTAATATGGTCAGAGTTTTGATATTTGGCATGATGACACTTCTAGAAGCCCTTAACCAATATTGTAAATATGGTTCCGGTCCGTTGCATATCTAGATCACAGGGGCTAAAATAGATTTTTTCAATGAAAATTATGTCTCTGGGGTGAAAAGTGATCTCATACCAGGCCCCGAGGTTATAAAACTTAAAACGAACTCTGTGCTCAAAACTCAGTTTTGATCTCATACTCTAGTTTTTACATAACATGCATTAACTTATTTCTGTTTCCTCATTTGGATATATCTTTACCGTAGAATTATGTATGCAAATACTCGTTGTATATAAAATGTTCGCCGCAGAATTATGAGTTGAGAAAAGTTCTGAGTTTTGAGCACAGAGTTCGTTTTAAGTTTTATAACCTCGGGCCAGGGGTTATGTGACCCTTGTGTTGGTTTTTCCAGGTGAGCGATATTTAGGCCCGCATGGGCCTCTTGTTTGTCTTTATTTTATTCATCCACTGAAGAAAAATAGTTTCAATTTATACAGCAATGAATATGCACCAGAAGAAATATTTCCTTTATCCTAACAAGTGTTAGCTTAAAGCAGGCTGAAAGTAAAGCAGAATGCATTCTGCTTTACTTTCAACCTGCTTTAAGTGACCACCTTACTTCAAAACTAAAAACTAACCATGGTGTAATGGGTTAACACCCTTTGGGGCAATGCACAGTCCAAAATTTAATCAGAGTTTTAGTATTTAACTCTTTGCATACTAACCGCAGAAAAGTATTTCATTTACAAACAGTTGGATCCAGATGAGATGCAGCAAAATATGGCATCCCACCAGGGTCTAAAACTGTATGACACTCTCACTCTACTTTAACAGAATTGTTTAAAGAAAATGGAGGACAGGTGTAGTAGACTAAAATTATGTTATAAGAGGGGGTACTTATGGTTTAAACATCTGTGCGCTTAATCCTACCAATGCAGTAATCAAGAATATATTTGCATTTTAATGTTATTAAATTATGTAAACCAGTCATTTATCTGAAAAAAATGGAAAAGTTCTTATGTAAATTCAGCATTGTTAGGGATAAGAATTCTGTTCCTTTTAAAATAAAACCTTTATCATTTGTATGCTTTCAGAATGGCTAGTATTGGGGGGTGGGGGATACTGTTTTACCCCAGTCCGTCCATTAGTCTTATGATTTTGCAGGATGTTTGCACATACATGCATACCAAAGATTTGCATGTGGTCAGAATGTTGATATGCTTCAAATTTATAATGAATGACAACCAGTTGAACTTAGTCCCTTTTCCCATATACCATTCATGCAGCTGGTGGGCATCATAGGTGTCTTACAGAATTCAGCCACAAGAGAAACAACCCATTGTAGATATACAGGATCTGTCATGAGTCGATGTTAAAGACAAGCTGATCTCATACGAGTCTAGAATTGAAATGTTATTAAGCGAGCCTTTGGGAGCTTAATAACTTTTCTAATCTAGACGAATTTGAGATCAACTTGTCTTAAACATTGACGAGTGACAGATTCTTTTTCTCTCATTACCAACGATTTTTAAAGCAATATGCATTTTTTTTTGCACCGGTGATGTCAAGCGCCATTATAAATAGTGACATTATGGTGACGTTACAAATTGATCTCACACATGTTGGAGATATGGATATTCGTCATTGTTGTTCGCTATAAAAAACAGGGGTAGTTATGTGAGAAAACTAAAACTCTGTTAAACCAACATAAACTAATAATTATCCATTTCTTCAGGGCACTCCCCAAGTTCTTGAGAACTTTGTAGACTCCAAACGTGATGTGGATGGGCAGTTGAAGAGAACATGTGAAGAATATATCCACCAGGCCTCGGACCTCATGACAGAGCCACTCAAATCATTCCTGTCAAGGGTAAGACTCTAGTGTCCATTAACCCATAACCCCATAAATACGCCTTTTTACGTAATTAATTTATTCCTCTACTGAAGAAAACAGTTCCAACTGTCACAAATAGGAAATAGGAAATATTTTCTATATTCTTGCAGATAAAAGCTTAAAGCAGGTTGAAAGTAAAGCAGAATGTGCCTTAAGGCGCATTCTTCTTTACTTTCAACCTGCTTTAAATGGTCACCTATTTTCAAAACTAGAATCAGGCTATTATATATATATGGGGTAATGGATTAATCCTTTACCCTATATTTGTGTGGAAATAGGTCAAAGCAAGATTACAGTGAAACAGAAAGCTGAACTTTCCTGTATTTATCAGTTGTAATAGTCTACTTTTATCTCATTCACCACTAAAACATTTAATGGACAATTTCAATGTCCAGTTTAAGTCTAGTCCATTTGAAATTATATAGGGATTTTATTTTACAATTTATTACAAAATGACAAACAGTGAAGATCCTGATCAGAGAGTTCCATTTTGAACCTTTTGATCTGGGTCTACACTGTTTGCAAAGAACATGTACAAGTTTATTCATCACTGGTATTCTGTTTGTAAAGGACATGTTTACCCGTCATTAGCGTTGATGGGTTAACACATTGTTTGACTGTATTTGTCTTTGTTGTAACCTACTTGCTGTTATGTTTTTAGGCTGACACTATCCGCAACATGAGTCAGGATAGCAATGTAAGCTACTCACTGCTGTGTATCAAGGCTGACATTTTTGTCTGTATGAGTCAGGATGGCAATGTAACCTACTAACTGCTATATTTCTAGGCTGACATTATCCCCAGCATTGGTCAGGGTGGCTATGTAATTTACTAACTGCTATAAAGTAAAACTTATTTATAACAAACTCTGATAAGGCGAATTTTGGCTTATAGCGAACTCAATTTCATTCCCCGGCCCATATCTTCATTAATTCTATACAGGATATAATGCTTAGTACGAATTTGGTAAGAGCGAATTTTCGCTTAGGGCGAACTGATTTTCAAGTACAGTAGAACTTCGATGTGTCGATGTTGAAGGGACCATCAGAAAAAACTCGACACATCGAAGCCTCGACTCATGTTTTACCTGATGCTCCCTCGATTTTGTTTCTACTCGAGCTCCATTAAAGCAGACATGTCCATATGTTATGTTGATAAACATTCAAACGCAATGAAATTCACGCTAGTATCATATCTAAACTGTGTGCATATTAAGTTATTTTTACCAAAACGAATCTTAAAGAGACTCGCAACCGGATTTAGCATTTAAAATAGTAATTTGTAAATATATGTCAAATGCTTATATAAATGGGTAAGATTTAGTTTTGGATAATAAATTCTGTTAAAAAATGCATTTCAAAAAAAAAAAAAGGAAGAAGCTCTTGTGGGATTCGAACCCGTGACCCTCCATGTGGAGACAAACATGAAAACAAAGGCAAACGCCTTAACCACGCGGCTACTGGGGCTCTCTATCTATATGGTAGCGAATTAACGTACTTAACTGGTAGCGATTGATTTATACATATTCGGCTCGGGTTTATGTCTGAGCCCGTGTAGAGACGCAACAACAACAACTAAACCGTTAGCTAACACTATAGAAAAACGATGGAAAATATCTAAAAAAAACTAAGATTCGGTGACAATTCTTGAGACTTTTTTTGGACTGATCATATTTTTTTAATGTCAGAAGCCAAATAATGCCACAAATTTGCTTTTATTTGAGTATTTTATTTTATTTTGACAAGTACACCATCCGGTTGCGAGTCCCTTTAAAGGCGTGCTTTGGATGAAAATACGTTTGACGTATCTCGATTTTCAGAAAATAACAACACAACGGTAAGGACGGAAGTAACTTTTTATCTGCACACCAGTAATTTTAACCGTTCCAGCATATACCCTCTCGAAACGCTGGAACCAGCTTCAGGGGAAACCCTTTTCTTAAAATAGCAATATCTCCGTAGAGGGATATGGGTAATTGCATGACAATTAATGCTAGACATTTCGGGAAGATTTCTTTGTCTCTTACAAATAAATTTCTCTTCAAGCGAAAACAAAAACCCAACATTGACCGAACTACACAATGTCATATGCTTTAACGTTTGGTTTATGACTTAACACAAAACACATAAGGGCGATATTATTTAGTCCGTGACGAATATAAAAATGGAGAAGTTGATACGTCTTTTAAAGTTCTCCATCACATGCTATGAAACACGGAATTCACAGAGCTTTGTTTTTGATACGTCCAGAAGGTGTTGGGCTGTGCGTTCTGGATAATTGGACAGGCAGGTAATTCTGATTCTCGACAATCAATTGAGTAAAGATGGTCGCAGAGGTGTGAAAAACTCGACACGCCAAATTCTGATACAGTCAAACATCGACACATGTGTAGTGAATTTAGAGTGAAACAGTACGTACGGACCAAGAAAAAAAGTCGATATAGTGAAAAACTCGACTTATAAGAACTCGAGTCATACGTAGTATTTACAGAAGGTTATATAGGGAGAAAAGTTGGGACTTTGTAAAAAGATCGACACATCGAGAAACTCGACTCTTCGAAGTTCGACACATCGAAGTTCTACTGTACCTTCATCCACAAAACACAATAAAATACCTTCGTAAAGGCGAAGTCTCATCTATCTTCAGTCACCTATGTAATTCGCGTGATAAACACAGTGATGCATAGGTGTTAAAACACACAATAAGATCTGGATGACTTGTGAATTAATCCGTAATTACGATACGGTATAATTAACATGGTATAATCATAATGCTTTGTTAGCTCCATTAGTCTTGGAAGCATAATTGACGCTAGTATGTGTTATAACTGCACATCTTCTTTCAGTTCTCGTGTTTACAAAGGTATATTTTTCTCCGTGTCAAATTATAGATATGCGTAACCAACTGGCCCCGTATCTTGTCACTTTTTTACCTGTAGACGAACAAGATGAAGAAACCGATTGTTGTGTCATTTACATAACTGGTCTGATTTTTACGACTTGTTTGATTGGATGTTTTAAAGACTAAATAAGAATTTGATAACTCTGAACCGCTGAAGCAGAAATCAGAAAACTGAAACTCAATGATTTAAATTTAGAGGTCAGTACTATTAACACGGAATAATAACTCCTTAATGTTAATAACATTACAAGTAGAATGAGCATATGACAACCCACGTGATAATCAATCCGCACACTATAGTGTATTTACTTAGACTACATGGCATATGCGCTAACAAATAGTTTTATCCAAACCTATTTTCTGTTCTTATTTTTGCTTCAAGATGTGACATAGATTGTATTCCAAGTTTAAATGGTAGTAAAAGGTAAATAATAACCAGTGTATAAATATAGAATGTGACAGCATACATGTATTATTGCAACTCATTTCCATATGGCACTGAATATAAAGTTCAGTCACAAACCAGGGTAATAATTTATAACGAATTTTGTACTATCAATAGAGCAAATAATGTTTAGATGGGTGTAAATCCTCAAGTCCCTTAGAATTAGTTATAAATAAGTTAACTGTACATGTATTTCTGGGCTGACATTATCCCCTGCATTAGTAAGGATGGCAATGTAATTTACTCACTGCTATATTTGTTGGCTGACATTATCCTCAACATGGGTCAAGATGGCAATGTAACCTACTCGCTGCTATATTTCTAGGCTGACATTATCCTCAACATGGGTCAAGATGGCAATGTAATTTACTAACTGCTATATTTCTAGGCTGACATTATCCTCAACATGGGTCAAGATGGCAATGTAACCTACTCACTGCTATATTTCTAGGCTGACATTATCCTCAACATGGGTCAAGATGACAATGTAACCTACTCACTGCTATATTTCTAGGCTGACACTATCCTCAAGATGGGTCAAGATGGCAATGTAACCTACTCACTGCTATATTTCTAGGCTGACATTATCCTCAAGATGGGTCAAGATGGCAATGTAACCTACTCACTGCTATATTTCTAGGCTGACATTATCCTCAACATGGGTCAAGATGGCAATGTAATTTACTCACTGCTATATTTCTAGGCTGACATTATCCTCAACATGGGTCAAGATGGAAATGTATTTTACTAACTGCTATATTTCTAGACTCTTTATCCTCAACATGGGTCAAGATGGCAATGTAACCTACTCACTGCTATATTCCTAGGCTGACATTATCCTCAACATGGGTCAAGATGGCAATGTAATTTACTAACTGCTATATTTCTAGGCTGACATTATCCTCAACATGGGTCAAGATGGCAATGTAATTTACTAACTGCTATATTTATTGGCTGACATTATCCTCAACATGGGTCAAGATGGCAATGTAATTTACTAACTGCTATATTTCTAGGGTGACATTATCCTCAACATGGGTCAAGATGGAAATGTAATTTACTAACTGCTATATTTCTAGGCTGACATTATCCTCAACATGGGTCGAGAGGGCAATGTAACCTACTCACTGCTATATTTCTAGGCTGACATTATCCTCAACATGGGTCAAGATGGCAATGTAATTTACTAACTGCTATATTTCTAGGCTGACATTATCCTCAACATGGGTCAAGATGGAAATGTAATTTACTAACTGCTATATTTCTAGGCTGACATTATCCTCAACATGGGTCGAGAGGGCAATGTAACCTACTCACTGCTATATTTCTAGGCTGACATTATCCTCAACATGGGTCAAGATGGCAATGTAATTTACTAACTGCTATATTTCTAGGCTGACATTATCCTCAACATGGGTCAAGATGGCAATGTAATTTACTAACTGCTATATTTCTAGGCTGACATTATCCTCAACATGGGTCAAGATGGCAATGTAATTTACTCACTGCTATATTTATTGGCTGACATTATCCTTAACATGGGTCAAGATGGCAATGTAATTTACTCACTGCTATATTTCTAGGCTGACATTATCTTCAAGATGGGTCAAGATGGCAATGTAATTTACTAACTGCTATATTTCTAGGCTGACATTATCCTCAAGATGGGTCAAGATGGCAATGTAATTTACTAACTGCTATATTTCTAGGCTGACATTATCCTCAACATGGGTCAAGATGGCAATGTAATTTACTAACTGCTATATTTATTGGCTGACATTATCCTCAACATCGGTCAAGATGGCAATGTAATTTACTAACTGCTATATTTATTGGCTGACATTATCCTCAACATGGGTCAAGATGGCAATGTAATTTACTAACTGCTATATTTCTAGGGTGAGTTTATCCTCAACATGGGTCAAGATGGCAATGTAATTTACTAACTGCTATATTTCTAGGCTGACATTATCCTCAACATGGGTCAAGATGGCAATGTAACCTACTCACTGCTATATTTCTTGGCTGACATTATCCTCAACATGGGTCAAGATGGCAATGTAATTTACTAACTGCTATATTTATTGGCTGACATTATCCTCAACATGGGTCAAGATGGCAATGTAATTTACTAACTGCTATATTTCTAGGCTGACATTATCCTCAACATGGGTCAAGATGGCAATGTAATTTACTAACTTCTATATTTCTAGGCTGACATTATCCTCAACATGGGTCAAGATGGCAATGTAACCTACTCACTGCTATATTTCTAGGCTGACATTATCCTCAACATGGGTCAAGATGGCAATGTAATTTACTAACTGCTATATTTCTAGGCTGACATTATCCTCAACATGGGTCAAGATGGCAATGTAATTTACTAACTGCTATATTTCTAGGCTGACATTATCCTCAACATGGGTCAAGATGGCAATGTAACCTACTCGCTGCTATATTTCTAGGCTGACATTATCCTCAACATGGGTCAAGATGGCAATGTAATTTACTAACTGCTGTATTTCTAGGCTGACATTATCCTCAACATGGGTCAAGATGGCAATGTAATTTACTAACTTCTATATTTCTAGGCTGACATTATCCTCAACATGGGTCAAGATGGCAATGTAACCTACTCGCTGCTATATTTCTAGGCTGACATTATCCTCAACATGGGTCAAGATGGCAATGTAATTTACTCACTGCTATATTTCTAGGCTGACATTATCCTCAACATGGGTCAAGATGGCAATGTAATTTACTAACTGCTATATTTCTAGGCTGACATTATCCTCAACATGGGTCAAGATGGCAATGTAATTTACTCACTGCTATATTTATTGGCTGACATTATCCTTAACATGGGTCAAGATGGCAATGTAATTTACTAACTGCTATATTTCTAGGCTGACATTATCCTCAACATGGGTCAAGATGGCAATGTAACCTACTCGCTGCTATATTTCTAGGCTGACATTATCCTCAACATGGGTCAAGATGGCAATGTAACCTACTCACTGCTATATTTCTAGGCTGACATTATCCTCAACATGGGTCAAGATGGCAATGTAATTTACTAACTGCTATATTTCTAGGGTGACATTATCCTCAACATGGGTCAAGATGGCAATGTAATTTACTAACTTCTATATTTCTAGGCTGACATTATCCTCAACATGGGTCAAGATGGCAATGTAACCTACTCGCTGCTATATTTCTAGGCTGACATTATCCTCAACATGGGTCAAGATGGCAATGTAATTTACTAACTGCTGTATTTCTAGGCTGACATTATCCTCAACATGGGTCAAGATGGCAATGTAATTTACTAACTTCTATATTTCTAGGCTGACATTATCCTCAACATGGGTCAAGATGGCAATGTAACCTACTCGCTGCTATATTTCTAGGCTGACATTATCCTCAACATGGGTCAAGATGGCAATGTAATTTACTCACTGCTATATTTCTAGGCTGACATTATCCTCAACATGGGTCAAGATGGCAATGTAATTTACTAACTGCTATATTTCTAGGCTGACATTATCCTCAACATGGGTCAAGATGGCAATGTAATTTACTCACTGCTATATTTATTGGCTGACATTATCCTTAACATGGGTCAAGATGGCAATGTAATTTACTAACTGCTATATTTCTAGGCTGACATTATCCTCAACATGGGTCAAGATGGCAATGTAACCTACTCGCTGCTATATTTCTAGGCTGACATTATCCTCAACATGGGTCAAGATGGCAATGTAATTTACTAACTGCTATATTTCTAGGCTGACTTTATCCTCAACATGGGTCAAGATGGCAATGTAACCTACTCGCTGCTATATTTCTAGGCTGACATTATCCTCAACATGGGTCAGAATGGAAATGTAACCTACTCACTTTTATATTTCAAGGCTAACGTTATCCTCAACATGGGTCAAGATGGCAATGTAACCTACTCACTGCTATATTTTCTAGGCTGACATTATCATCAACGTGGATTGGGGATGCCAATTGATGTAACCTACTGTTGTATTTCTAGGCTGACATTATCCTCAACATGGGTAAGGAAGGCAATGTAAAGGAGATCAGCCTGAGACAGCAGCCGTTTGCTGCTCCAGAGAAGCTTCATGACGTTGTGGCGGAGACGTACAGAAACATGAAGAAGACTGTGATACTAGTACACAGGAGTATGTCCTTGTACCTGGCCAACAGAGAGACAGAGATTATACTTTTCAAACCTATCAAAGTGAGTACTCAATTGAACCCATTACCTTATAGCCTGCTTCTAGTTTTGAAGACATAAGGCTTCAGTGTTTCAGCAGGTAATCACTTAAAGCAGGTTGATAGTAAAGCAGAGTGTGCCTTATGGCACATTCTGCTTTATTTTCAACCTGCATTAAGTGGTCACCTGTCTTCAAAACTAGAAACAGTCTATATGGAGTAAAGGTTAAATGGTGATAAAATTATGTGACAGCTATAGAAGCTACTTAAGGTTTCTCCTAAAACCCTTTAAAGGATAACAAATAAGAAACATTATATGCATGTTACCAAGCACAACTTTATTTTCTTTCTGTTTTAAGCAATGACGTAACCACCTTAATTGTTTTGTACATGTGTATCAAACTACTGTGTAAACAAGACTATGGATAAGGGGAGTATTTTTATGCCCCCGGCATCGATAGATGCGGAGGCATATAGTAATCGTCCTGTCCGTCTTTCCGTCCGTGCGTGTGTCCGTCCGTAACAAGGTTAAGTAGATTTTACCGTTTCGTCTAGCATCAACACCGCTTCCCCAAATGCTTGGATACTTATACAGTTGTTTCCTTGGACCATTCCCTATCCACCAATATCACCAAACTGTGATTTTGACCTTGACCTTGACCTAATTTGGACTTAGAAAATTTTGAATAGGCTACTTCTTGGTTAACTAGATTTTACCGTTTCGTCTAGCATCAACACAACTGACTTCAATGCTTTGATACTTTTACAGTTGTTGCCTTGGACCATTACCAACTCACCAATAATACCCAAGCTCAGTTTGACATTGACCTTGACCTAATTTGGACTTAGAAAAGATTCAGAATATATTGTCAAGGATGCCACCGGGGGCATAAGCGTTTATTGAACGTCTTGTTAAAACTGAAATCTTAATAAGTGCACCAAAGCATAGGATGTGACTACTCCTAAAAATAATCTCTTTTAGACAATTTTAAGGAGTACATGTAGTCACATCATACGGTTTATTGCAGAAATGAAAGAGAAAATGTTGGAATTGTTGAGTTTACTCATGCTTTTTGGAGCCTTGTGTAAAATGTTTTTAGTTTTCATATTTGTAACGATGCTAGATTGATTGTGGTGGCTGTTATTTGTATAGGTGAATGTACAGCAGAGGTTCCAGCGGCTACAAGAGCTGTTGACTGGTCAGTACACAGAGGAGGACAGACAGATAGTGGCCAGTCCTAGGCTGGAACAGGTCAGTTCATGTCAGCTTGGCTGTACCATAAAAATACTAAAAGTTGGGATACCCTGTATAATAGCTGTTGTCATTCTTACGTTTTAACAAAGTAGGGACACCTTGTACAACTGCTGTAATTATCCGAATATTTGAACTAATCACTTTTATCCCACAGTAATTCGTCCAAAAGGTGCAAACTGAATGGCAAACTGTGTAGACCTTGATCTGACTGCTCCCTCGGGTACAGTCTGATCAGGGTCTACACTATTTACTGATGCCTCTCTGTCCAAATACTTAAGGTCATTACAGTACTGTCATTGAGTGGATTGATTCCATTTTACTTTGAGTTTCAAAGTGATATGGATTTTACATGTTTTACATTGCCTGGAACTCTAAAAGAATTAGTGATAGACCAACCAAATTTAGAATTCAGATGCATTTGTCTAAATGTGTTGAACCCTTTATCCCATAGCTTGTTTCTACTTTTGAAGACAAGTGGCCATTTAACCCTTTCCCTAATAGAAGCACCTTTTAGCACATTTGAATAATTCCTCCACTGAAGAAAATAGTTCCAATTTATACAGTCTTAAAAATGAAACATAAGAAATTTGTTCTAAATCTTAGCATATTATAACTTAAAGCAGGCTGAAAGTAAAGCAGAATGTGCCTTAAGGCACATTCTGCTTTACTTTCAACCTGCTTTAAGTAGACACATACCTTCAAAACTAGAAAAAGGCTATGTGGTAAAGGGTTAAAGCAGGTTGAAAGTAAAGCAGAATGCTTGCTTAAAGCTACTAATTGCTAGGATATATAAACTTTTTCTCATAGTGACTCTATAGTGAAACTATTTTCTTCAAGTTGTAAGTCTTCACCTAATCTGACGATTCTAATGAGTAGTCGCATCTTAGATTTTGCTGTGAACAGAAGGAAGTTAGTTTTTGAAATACTTTATTGGAGTTCTGCAAACTTTCATAAGCCACGTTTTAACTTTGAAATACGGGTATGTTGGACATAACCAAGCATGAAATAATGTAGTTCATGTGTCGACATATGGGATAGTTCGAGTTTGTCTGAGATATCAAAGTTTGACTGTATTTCAAACACTAAATCCTTACGTCTCCATCAAACCAATTTCTATTTAGTAGTCAAAAAAAAAAAAAAATGTAAATATTTATGGTTTGCTCACTCTAATCTAAAGCCCTGTTTCTTTTTGCATGTTTGTGGAAGGGCTCGAGATAAGGGGACTGTTTTGAAAAATAAAATAACTAAAATTTCACAACAAAAAAAAGTTATAATTTTTTATGGTTTGCTCACTCTTATCTAGAGCCCTTTTTCTTTTCACATGTTTGCGGAAGGGCTCTGTTTTGAAAACTTTAATTTTTATGTCTGCCTCACTAGAATTGTCTCTTTGAGACGATTCTAATTAGTAGTCACAACATATGACTTCATTTATAAAACATATAGGAGAAGTTATTGAAAATATTTAGTTTACTCCCTCTTTATCTGGGCCCTGTTAAATTGTTTTCAACATTTCTAACAATGTCAGTAATATTGTTTACAGATAAACCTATTGCTGTCATCAACCAAAGCCTGAGAAGAGTACTGAGTGGAGTGGAGTTGTAGTCTCCTTTGAGCCATAGTTCCTACAGTCACAGTTGTAACTGAGGGTTGTGTCATAGGTTTCTTCAGTGTCATATCGAAAGCTGGGGCCCGTTTCATAACACTTTGTACCACAAAAACGGTCGTAACTCGTAAGTCAAAACTTAAAAATACATTAAACTTCTGATATCTCTAATCCTGTCTTGTGACATCTCTTTGGAATAGTCTTGAAAAGACGATTCCAAAGAGATGTCACTAGACATGAACAGATTGAGAAATATATAATAATTGATACTTTTATAATCTGATTTGCGACAACACTTGTCGTACGAAGTTTTATGAAATGGAATAATATATAGAGGATCATGTTTGTTAAATGAGTTGACTCAAATAATATGATGCGAGCTTTTGTGAGAGTCATATTAGTTTTAGTCAATGAGTTTATTAAAAAAATGATACGTAATGAGCACGAATGTGAGATTCTATTTATTACATAAAAATTTCAAACTCATGCAGTGCTTGAGGACACCCGGTTGGACTGGAGCTCGAAAACGATATACTACATCTATATTTATATAATGGCTTTATGCCACTAGCAGGCTGCAAGTTATGCAATAAATAGTGATATTTGCTGTGTTCAGCTGCCATACAGTGAAGAAGCATGACCATTTAGGAGAGGTTACTGCTAAATACAGGACAAAAATTGTTAAAGAAGTTTTAGAACTGCATAACTTATGATCTGCATTAACCCCTTCCTCACCTTAACCCATTACCCCATAGCCTATTTCTAGTATTGAAGTCAGATTACCACTTAAAGCAGGTTGAAAGTAAAGCAGACTGCACTTTTAGGCACATTCTGCTTTACTTTCAGCCTGCTTTAAGCTACTATCTGTTAAGATATTGGAAATATATTGTATGGAGCATATACAAGACTGTATAAGATAGAATTATTTTCTTCAGTGGAGGAATAAATTAAAGGTTTAAAAAGGCGTAGTCATGGGGTAATTGGTTAAGGGCTAATATGTCACTACAAATTTGATTTTGAGCGGAAACAGAAATGCAAAGCTTTGGTACATTAAATGAACAGACAAGAAAAAATATCGCAGTTAATTTTGAAAATAGATATGTTAGAAATATCAATGTTTTACTGTATACAATAGTGTAGATATTGTGGGAAAGTATCATTTAAGGCTTGCCATGTGGTTAACAAGGTTACTGCATATTAATCTTTAAGGTTTATAGTTAATCTTTAGCATAATTGTATGGTTCCTGGTTGCTCTGTATGAATATACATGTAACTGAAAGTGGTACACTTTGTAAGCTGTGATATAAGAACTTTTTATATATTATAAGATATCTCTTGATGTTAAATTTATTGTGTAAATTGTGGGATAAATACTGATTAAATGAATATTTTGTTTGTCTTTCATTTTGTCAAATAGATTATAAACCATGTCAAATATGAGTAGCAACACTTTAGTAATACCGGGAATAAAAACATGTGAAATGTGAAAACAATTGCATTTTATACATGAATTGAAATGCATGAATTGTCAAAATAATTCAACCCTGAAACTTTTAATGGACATTTCCAATTTCAAAATAAGTCTAGTCCATTTTTGACTATTCAGGGTCGATTTTAATAATATATTAATGTCAAACAGTATAGACCCTGATCAGAGGGCTCCTTCAGCAGCCCTCTGATCAGGGTATACACTGTTTGCATTGGACAAGTGTAATCCTCTTAAGTACACTGTTTGTAAATGATGAGGTTGAATGTGTTAAACTAAGCTTGAATATAACTAACTACTAAAGCAGATATAAAAATAGCTTTTTTTTATATTAAATTTTTTTCCCTAAAACATTAGAGGGCTAAAGTAGAAGGTCATTTAGGTGTTGCTTAACCCATTATCCCATAAATATGCCTTTAAACGCCTTCAATTTAGTCCTCCACTGAAGAAAATAGTTCAAATTCATAGTCATAAATATGTATCAAACCAAACATTTAAAATATTCTAGCAGATGATAGCTTAAAGCAGGCTGAAAGAAAAGCAGAATGTGCCTTTAGGCACATTCTGCTTTACGTTCAACCTGCTTTAAGTAGTCACCTGTCATCAAAACTAGAAACAGTCTATGGGGTAATGAGTTAACATATTTAACATGGTGTATTATACCTGAACAAAGTTTATTTTTATAGATACGAATCCTCCAAGAATCATAATCTTGGAATCTGAAGAGGAACGTTGACTTTCTGACAATGCAAATAGAGAAAGAAACTAGAAACAAATGGATATTTGTGTTGGAAACACAGTGACCAAGTCTTTGCATGCTGGGTATTATTGTCTTCTGCAACAATTGTCATCTGCTATTTCAACAAGGAGTCAAAATGTCAAACAGGAAGGTCTGAATATCAAAATAAAAGTATGCTTACTGCCAAAAATTCTTTATTTAACTTTGTATATGTGGTTATTATCATTCAATCATTGTTGTTGTAACATTATTAAATTCACTAAATTGAAAGGTGTTTTGCCAAGAGTCTTATACCAACTGGAAACGGTTGTTTGCTGATAAAATTTATAGTTCCAGATATTAGGAGTGTTTCAAAACTTAAATCTTCATTTTTACCAATTAAACCATTACCCCATAGCCTATTTCTAGTTTTGAAAACAAGTTGCCACTTAAAGCAGGTGAAAATAAAGGAGCATTTGGCTTTACATTCAACATGCTGTAAATCAACCATCAATGAAAGACACTGAACATCCCTTCTGTATTTTATGTTCAGGACTTTCTAGTTGCGACTACTTTCCTTAGTGTAGATATAATAATGTAAGCCTATTTACGCCTCTGCCAGGAATTATTCCTTCTCTAAGGAAAGTAGTCTCAACCTAGGTCCTGAATATAAAACAGAAGGCTTTTCCAATATATTTCCAAGTGATGGCTTAAAGCAGGTTGAATGTAAAGCAGAATGCTCCTTTAGGAGCATTCTGCTTTACTTTCAACCTGCTTTAAGCAACTATCTGTCTTCAATACGGTACATAAGCTGTGAGGAAAATAGTTAAAGTTTGGAATATTAAAGTGTCACAAGATAGTTAAATCATTTTTTCATTCTTTCTGCTGTTTACATTTGTAGCTACAGTTCTCCATTTTTATTCATGTTATATACATGTATGTCTTTTCTATATATATTCTGGACACATGTTGTTTGTTTGTCCATGCTGGCTTGCTGTTATTCGTTTAGCTGACGTAGTCGGCTATGTTACGGGGCATCTCCTGTATCTCGCTGTTATAGAACTGTTCAATGTCCCGCAGAGTCCTCTCGTCTCTCGGTGTGATAAAGTTGATTGCCACACCTTTCCGTCCAAATCTTCCACTACGACCAATCCTGGAAAAGTAAATATGATTATATATTAATACAGGTCCTGTTTGAATTACATGTATTTGAACAATTACTGTTACAGTAAAACTTTTTTATAACGAACTCTGATACAGCGAATTTCGGCTTATAGCGAATTTATTTTCGTTCCCCGGCCGAGCTCAGCATTAATTCTATGTTGACTATCATGTTTAGTACGAATTCGGTTATAGCGAATTCTCGTTTATGGCGAACTGATTTTCAAGTACCTTTATTCACAAAACAGTGTAAAATACCTTCGTTAAAGCGAAGTCTCATCTTGCTTCAGTCTTCAGTCACCTATGTAATTCTCGCGATAAACACCGTGACGCATAGGTGTTAAAACACACAATAAGATCTGGATGACTTGTGAATTGATCCGTAATTGCGATACGGTATAATTACCGTATAATCGTAATGCTTTGTTAACTCCATTAGTCCTGGAAGCATGATGTGCGCTTCACTGTACGTGTTGTAACTATGCATATATTCTTTCAGTTCTCGTGTAAACGTTTATTTTTATCCATGTCGAATTATAGATATGCGTAAGTAACTGGCCCCATATCTTGTCCATTTCCTACGTGTAGACGAAAAAGATGAAGTATTCTTATTGTCGTGTCATTTACATAACCGGGTTTGATTATTTTGACTTGTTTGATTGGATGTTTAAAAGAATAAATAAAAACATGATAACTCTCAACCGGTGAAGCAGAAGATTTAAGTAAACGAAATCTCAATGATTTAAAAATTAGAGGTCGGTAATATTATCACGGAATATTAAATCCTTGATATTTATAACAACTCGAGTGAAATGAGAGTATGACGGCTCGCGTGTTAATCAAACTGTACACACTAGTGTATTTACATGTTTGGTATCATGGAAGTTTAAGAGAATACACGGCATATGCGCTAACAAATAGCGTTATCGCTGCATATTTTTCTTTTCCATTTTTTCGCTTGAAGATGTGACATAGATCGTGAATTGCATTCCAAGATTAAATGGTAGTCAAGGTAAATAATAACCAGTGTATGAATATAGAATGTGACCGCGTACATGTATAATGGCGACGTATTTCAATATGGCAATGAATATAAAGTTCAGTCACAAACCAGGATGATAACTTATAACGAATTTCGTACTATCAATATAGCGAATAATGTTTAGAGCGAAGTAAATCCTCAGGTCCCTTGGAATTCGTTATAACCGAGTTTTACTGTACTTAACTAACACAAAGAATGCTGTCAAAGTCAAATCTAGAGGTGAAATCATGATAACCTTTGCAAACAGTTTGGATCCTGATAAGATGCTGCATTTCATCTGGATCCAAACTGTTGGACACTGACACCAGAGCTCCAGATAAAAGGAGTATTTCAAAATTTAAAATCTTTATTTCTGCAATAAACCCTATGGTGTCACTACTCATTAGAATCGTCTCAAAGAGACGATTCTAATGGGTAGTAATACCAGAGGATTTGGAACTCAAACACGTGAGAAAATATTGGATTTGTTCAGTTTATCTGGAGCCCTGCAACACTGTTTTGAAAATACACTTTTAGAACAGTAGCAGATGAGAAAAATGTTGCAGACGATACATGCAAAACGTGAGAGGGGTGTACCTACCTATGGATGTAGTTTTCTCTGACATACGGAATGTCGTAGTTGATGACAAGCGATACTTGCTGCACATCAATGCCCCGGGCCAGCAAGTCTGTAGTGATCATAACTCGGCTAGAACCCGTGAGGAACTCTCGCATAATCACATCTCGCTCCTTCTGGTCAATCTCTCCATGCTGAAAACACAGAAAAAAGGTGTTTAAGTTAAGTTTATCCCATTACTCCATAAATATGCCTTTCATGTATTCCTCCTATGAAGAAAATAGTTTCACTTTATACAGTCATGAATATGCATCTTAAGAAGTACTTAATGCAGTCTGAAAGAAAAGCAGAATCCTCCTTAAGGAGCATTCTGCTTAACTTTCAACCTGCTTGAAAACAGTCACTTATCTTCAATACTAGAATCAGGCTATGGGGTAAAGACAAGGTTGATAACAAACACTAATCCTTAAGTACAGCGCTCCCTCTCAACAAAGTCACCCAATGGGAGACAAAGATTGTATGAGTTGTACGGAGGGAGTCGTTATAGGGAGATAAATTGGCTTACATTTGCAAACAGCTTGAATCCAGATCAGACGCCGCGTCTGATCTGGATTCAAGCTGTTTGTCACTTGTCAGGAAGATGCTACTGTCAAAATGTCCATTATGCAACTTTTTAAGCAATCGATATTGCAATAGTAAAGGAGTTAGATATAATTGTCCTGTGAATGGAACTGCGGAAAGAGTCGTTGTTAGGAGGGCCATTGTAAGAAGAGAGCACTGTATCTACAAATTCCCATACTATGGGGTTTAGTGGGGAGACTTTAAGGTCAAATAATTTGTTTATTCCCGCTGATGTACAACGTTGACAAGCCATGTATACTTACAATGAGGGAGACGGTGAAATCTCTGTCATTCATCTCCCTGGTCAGCTGTTCTGCCTTCCTCTTACTGTTACAGAAGATGACCACCTGGTTGACACACACAGTGTCATACAGGTCACACAGGGTATCCAGCTTCCATTCCTGTAATAGTAACAAACATGTTAGACTTTATCTTTAATTGTTACAGAAGATGACCACCTGGTTAACACACACTGTGTCGTACAGGTCACACAGGGTATCCAGCTTCCATTCCTGTATTAAACAAACAATGGTATAGCTCCTGATAAAATATGTATTTTACATACTAAACGCTGCATCTGACCAGTGTCTAAAGAGTTTGTTAATGATCCAAGTCATCAGAAATTTGTTTAATGCCAATATGTTAGGTCTACTGCATTTTGCAATACCTTTTAAATTACCTTTTTTGCTTCACAAATGATCCAACAAAATGATGTTCTTTTAACCCATTACTCTATAACCTGTCTTTAGTTTTAAAGACAGTTGACCATAAAGCAGGTTGAAAGTAAAGCAGGATGTGCCTTGCCTTAAGGCACATCCTGCTTTACTTTAAGCCTTCTTTAAGTTACTATAATTCTGCTAGGATATAAGAAATATTTCTGACGTTAAATATTCATTACTGTATATAATGAAACCTTTTTCTTCCGTGGAAATATGAATGAAATGTGTAAGAAAGTGCATCTTTGAAGTAAAGAGTTAATTTTCTAAGCATATTTAAGCCATTTGAACCTACCTCCTTTTCAAGATGTATGTAGAACTGGCGTATGCCTTCCAGAGTTATCTCCTCTTTCTTCACAAGGATCTTCACAGGGTCGCGCATAAACCTGGTGGATAGTTCAAGCACTTCCTTCGGCATTGTGGCGGATACCAAAACAACCTGAAACAACATAACATAATTGCCATGTGTATATTGGAATACTATTACCATACAGATACCCAGGGCTACCATAAGTTGATCATAAAAATCCTAAGATTTCAAATTTTCAATTTTTCAGACGCAATTTTACTAATTGTACCTTTACCCCATAGTCTGTTTTTTGTTTTGAAGACCCATGACATCTTAAAACAGGTTGAAAGTAAAGCAGAATGCTTTACTTTCAGCCTGTTTTAAGCTACCATCTGCTAGGATAAAAATCCGAAGACTTAGGAAAAATCCGGAGAAATGGCAGCCCTGCAGATACCAGAACAACCTGAAAATATGAACTATCCCATTACCCCATACAAATGCCTTTTTAGGCCTTTAGTTTTTGTCTCCACTGAAGAAAATAGTTCCACTTCATACAGTCAAAAAATATACCATACGAAATATATTCTATATCCTAGCAGATGGTAGCTTAAAGCAGCCTGAAGGCACATTCTGCTTTACTTTCAACCTGCTTTTAGTGGTCACCTGTCTTCAGAACTAAAATAGGCTATGGGGGGAATGGGCTATTGCCAAATTATTGCCAAACTGAACCAAAGGCATATCAGACTTTCGTTGAATAGTAAAGTCCCACTACCGGTAATACGTACTCCATAGAAGACCCATTGGAGTTGAAGTCAAATGAAAGTAAGAAGAAAGTGAAGAAGAAATCTCTTACAGGAGCTTTCTGCTTTACTTTCATCTTGCTTTAAACAATTACCAGCCTTAACTGGGTCTGAGAAGGAATTCAATGGATTGAAAAATAAACCTATTCTTCAAAACCAAAGTGGTGAACATAAAGTTGTTACTGGGGTCTTCAGAGGCACTAAACTGAATATTTCTAGTTTCCAACCATTTCCTTATTTTTTAAGCCAAACCCTATGTTGTGACTTCTGGTGCTCATTAGAATTGTCTGAGATTTTAATGAGTAGTCACAACACAGGGATCAATTGAGGCATAGAGATTTTAATATTTGAAATAATACGCTTATCTGGACGTATGTTACTTTTACATCTGAAAATCTGGTATAAGTTGACTATTTACCTGAATGTCATCTGGCAAGTTTCTGAAGATGTCATAGATCTGGTCCTTGAACCCTTGTGACAGCAACTCGTCGGCTTCATCCAGAATTAGCATCTTGATGCAACGGGTCTCTGAAATCAAGTGGGGAAAAATTAAACACCAAAGCCATGGCCATTAACCTGCACCCTCCGCAGTCACATCTAAGAACGTCCCTATCTATTCCTCCACATTAGGTTGAATATGCCTCTCACCTGTTGTTATAAATGCACTGAAATAAAAACCCATCCTGTCCAATCATTTGAAATATCTTGTTAAAATGAACCCTTAATACTCAAAATTGACTAAACAAGCGGAAATTTAAGGTGTCCATTAAAAAATTTAATGGGTGAATGAGTGTTAAACAATGTAGACCCAGATCAGATGTGTCCTCCACTAGCCCATTAATCAGGGTCTGCACTGTTTATCATTTTGCATTATGCTGTAAAAACAACTCTGAATAGTAAATCATGGATTAGAATAATTTGGAAACTGAATAGTTCATTTGATGTTTCAACTTTTAGAAGAGGCCCCAAGGTTATAAAGCAGCCGTTCTCAAGCATTTGATTGATCTTGCCTCAGGCTCAAATCTGACCAATTAAATTCTTGAGAACTAGCTCAGACTTTACTCAAATGCTTTATAAACTTGGAGCCAGATCATATGTCTTCAGATGCATGCTTACCTAGGTATTTTTTCTGCATCATGTGATTGACCCTGCCTGGTGTTCCCACGACGACGTGGACCTTGTCATTCTGCAGTCGTACCACATCATCTCTCACTGCCCTGCCTCCAACTAGTGACACTGTCTCTACATTCATATAGTCACCAAGGGCAAGCAGATGTCTGTATGACTGAAAGAACAACAGAAGATTTTTTATTAAGTGGTCACTAAACCTTTTAACATCTAGTGATGTGAATAATAATTCAGGGCTCCAGACTAGAGGGGGTAAATTAAAAAAATCCAACACTTTCTCACTCATTTTACCACCAAATCCTATGGTGTTGCTACTCATTAGAATCGTCTCAAAGACACCATAGGGTTTAATTGAGAAATAAAGATTTTAGCTAGTACATATGTCCTTTGTAAACAGTGTTGACCCACATCAGATGGGTTCATATAGTTTTGAAGACAGGTGACCACCTAATGAAGGTTCAACATGCTTTAACCCTTTACCCCATAGCCTGTTTCTGTTTTTGAATACAGGTGGTCATTTAAAGCAGGTTGAAAGTAAAGCAGAATGTGCCTTAAGGCACATTCTTCTTTTCTTTCAGCCTGCTTTAATTACCACCAACTAGGATATAGAAAATATTTCCTGTGCCAAATGCTCCTGACTATACAAATTGGAACTATTTTTTGCAGCGGAGGAATAAACTATATGCGCTAAAAGGCGCTTCTATATGGGAAAGGGTTAAGCTACCGTCTGTGAGGTTATATCATATTATTCTCATGGTGCAAATTCATGACCATATAAAGTTTTTTCTTCAATTAAGTAATACATTAGATGTGTTAATGGCATATTTATGGAGTAATGGGTTAATTGTATAGACTGCTTACCTGATTAGCCAGTTCTCGGGTAGGGGCTAGAATAAGGGCCTGACATTCTGGGAAATCCTGTTCAATCCTCTGTAGGACCCCTGTAGAAAATGTTGCTGTCTTCCCTGTACCTGACTGTGCTTGAGCTATAACATCATGTCCTAATGAGAATAAAAAACACAATTAAAATCAAAATGTTAAAATCATCTGAATGAATGTTTGTTATTGATGTTTACAGCAGATGACTGGTTAGTCCATTGCCCAATAGATACACCTTTTTACACCTTTAATTTATTCCTCCGCTAAAAAATTTATATACCGGTATATATAATATATGACTACATGTATTTACCAAAATAAATATTTTCTATATCCTAGCAGATGGTAGCTTATAGCAAGCAGAATGTACCATAAGGCTCACGCTGATTTACTTTCAACCTCTGCGGCTTTAAGTGATCACTTATCTCTAACTGAGTATTCAAATGTATAGCTCCACCCACTACATGTAAATATCTCTCTAATGTACTAGCTACTACATGGGCTTATACAAGAAAGAAGTAGTAAATACAAATGTCAGACAGATGTTTTATGAAAACAGTATAGACACTGAACTGAAAGCTTCTTCAGTAGCTGTCTGATCTGGGTCTTCACCGTTTTCAAAAGGCATCAATATACATGTATACTAACATCAGGGGAAGGACTAACTGGGTACTGATCCTAGGTTATGACTTCACTTTGAAGCTTACCTTTGATGATGGGAATGATGGCCCGCTGTTGTATGGCGGATGGTTTCTCAAAGCCGTAAGCATAAATGCCTCTCAGCAATTGGTCATCCAGGTTCATCTCATCAAAACTGGTCGCCACATCCGTCCAGTCATCCTGTAATTAATAAATGATTATTAGAACTGTATAAAACTTTGTTCATCTGTACTGTATATTCTTATTCCTTAAAGAATTAGATACATGTTCATCTTGATTTTATGTAATAATTTGTGCGTTTTTTCTGACAAACCATTACTCCATAGCCTGTTTCTAGCTTTGAAGACAGGTGACCACTTAAAGCAGGTTGAAAGTAATGCAGAATGCGCTTTCACTTCCAACCTGCTTTAAGCTACTATCTGCCATGATATAGAAACTACAGCGCTCCCTCTCTACAACGACATCCAGTGGGGGACATAGATTGTGTGTGTTGTTCGGAGGGAGTCGTTATAGGGAGGGAACATTTAGACTTTGCTTACATTTAAAAACAGCTTGAATCCAGATCAGACTCCGCGTAACGCGGCGTCTGATCTGGATTCAAGCTGTTTGCCATTCATCATTATATCCATTCTATCAAAATGTCCACTTATATGTAACTTTGAAAAAAACTGCAGACGACAAATTTAAGCAGACGGTATTGCAGTCATGAAAAGGTTGGACAAAAATGTCTTGTTTGGGGAACAGCGACAAGGGTCGTTGTAAGGAGGGAATCGTTGTTGGGAGGGCCGTTGTAGAGAGGGAGCACTGTATTTCTTACTGTACATAAATAATTTATGACTAAAAACTATTAAGTGGAAACATTTTCCTTTAATGGGGGATTAAATTAAAGGCATAAAAAGGTGAAGAAAACATACCTCCTTCCCATCTCCTTTTTCACCATTGTCCAAGTTTGTTTCTCCATTTTTACTTCCTTTTTGCTCCTTTGATCTACAAATATAAAAAATGAAGAAATTGTATATATTTAACAGATCACAGGTACTTGACACATACTTTATTATCTATTAACAACCCCCCCCCCCCCCCCCCCCCCCCCCCCACACACACACACACACACACTTTTTAACAAACAAAAAAAATTTTTTTATTATCTATAATAGAAGTAGAGAAAAGGGGGGGGGGGGGGGTTAATAGATAATAAAGTATGTGTCAAGTACCTGTGTAACAGATGGTCACATTTGCAAAACAATACAAATCTACTGGTTTCTGGGGTTCAGTGTGTTAAGTGCTTATTACAAGTAATGTTTCTTATTCAATTACAAATATAATTTGACATATCTGTTTTGCTGCTGATCTGTCCACAAAATTCTTTATGCAGCTACTTTCATAACGTATGTTAAACTGCTTTTTATGCTTGCACATCAATAGGCATAAAATAATTAAAATAAAAATTTCAAATACAAGTTTTATTATGGCTGTAAAGGAAGACAACCCATGAGAGCAATTTTCCATGAAGTGTAGGAGTTACATCCCTTGAACCTATGATAGATTTCGCAATCATGGGTTGTGCAGCTGGTACAATTTATCACTCGGAAAAACGTGTGCATTAAAATTCAAGAATATCAATTAGAATCATTTAAACCTCTGCATAACATTAAATTTTAATTAGAACCGCAATCTCATCTCTTGAGTGTGAATTGATAGATTGAAAGCTAGGAACACCTGTTAACCTCAGTTGCGCATATTGTATTTGCATATGCATTGTTAAATGAGGTTAATTGTATTCAACATGTACATTTAACATGTATTTCTAAAGAAAAATTGCGCGTTAACCCTTTTCTCTGTCGTAATATCGTCTGCTTTGAAATTGTCCGCAAATTTTGTCAAATTAAGATTTTGTAACGATAGACTTGAAGAAACGTAAATATAAATGCTGAACAGTATGGATCCAGATCAGACGCCGCCTTACGCGGCGTCTGATCTGTATCCATACTGTTTGCAAACTTGGGTATAAATTAAATCGCGATCGACACTTTATGAATGAATATACTTTATGTTCGTGAAAGTGGTGAACATGAAAGAAAAGCGAAAAAGCAGTTGATTTTTCAGTCTAAAATATGTTTGGAAATCAATCGATCAATGAATTACTCAACCAATTTTCATAGGTGAACACAAGACCTACATGACATATAAAAAGGCACCCTTACCTCCGTAAATCGACCTGATCAAGCTTAGCGTTCCCCTGCTCGCCGAGTTGTTCAAAGTGTTCGAACTTGTCGGTTGTGCCGTCCGTGCGGTCACGAGCGAGTTCGGGCCTTCTGGCTCCTTGGGATTCGGCGCTAGTGTCGAGCGAAGGAGTCTTTTTATTTTGTTCGGTATAATCGCTCATTAGATACGTTAAAACCGATATAATTCATATAGTGTTGATTTCTGTTTGAGTTTGAGCTGTATGAATCGGTATCCAACGACACCTCTCTTTTTATACTGACTGATAATCCGTATTTCGAAATCCTCAGTCGTCATGAGCTATTTATGAACTGTTACTAATTTTAACAATTACTTATAAGGACATGTATATGCGGTTTGAATAGAGGGTTATTGATTTAAAGTACATGTACAATGCATTATCATTTTAACCCCTTCACTGCGGGCTAATCCCGAGTAAAATAGTTATTTTGCGTTTACAGTTTGGATCCAGACCAGACGTCGCGTTACGCGGCGTCTGATCAGGATCCAAACTGTTTCAATATTTATTATGTAAAAATACATAAAAAAATAAAATTTTAGAAATAAAAGCAGAGTGAGACGACAATTGGTTAAAATCGATGATGTCATGGCTGTGAAGGGGTTAAAAGCGAAAGCGAATACCATCAGCTCAAAGTGTCTACTGCTCTCATTCTTTCTGATCTATATATGCAGTTGGTCGAAACACTGAAAAGTCGGAACTTTGGTATTAAAGAAAGATTAAAACTCATTTATTTCTGGATCATGTGAGCAAAATTGTGAACAGTTTAGATCAAAATGAGACGCTGAGATGCATTTGATTCAACCCTAGCGACGAGTATAATAGTTATTTACAAACAGCATGTGAATTGTACGTTTGTTCTATACAAACAATGTAGACCCTGATCAGAGGGAGCCCTCTGGGGCCGGTCTTACTAAACGTCGTACGACAAAAACGGTCGTAAGTCAAAACTTAAAAACACATATAATTTCTGATTCCTCCACCTAATCCTTTCTTGCGACATCTCTTTGGAATCGTCTTTTCAAGACGATTCCAAAGAGATATCACAAAAAAGGATTAGACTGAGAAATAGATAATAATTGAGATTTTTTGAATCTGACTTACGACACAAATTGTTGTACGACGTTTCGTAAGACCGGCCCCTGATCAGGGCCTGCGCTGTTTGTCATTTTACAACATATTGTTAAACTCAACCCTAAATAGTCTAAAATGGACTAAGCTTAATCAAACAATTGTTTCTCATTTAAGGTTTCAGTGATTATGGGTTATATCTGAGAAGTTTTACAGACGACAATTACAATGTACATAATGTGCAACAGGTTAAAGAGGGCAGAAAAGCCATTAACTTCATTGCTATGACGTCATCTGCATTTAACAATTGTCGTCTGCTACTATTTCTCAACAAATTTATCTATTTTGTCTAATACTGAGTGTCACACTGGTTGACACCCATGTCAATATTTATTACGTCATAATACCTAAAAATTAAAATTTGAGAAAATGCAGACGATAGGCCTAATCATTGTTGCTGTAAGGTAGTGAAGTGGGTAAGCAGTCTCTTATATAGAAGGGCATTCGGCTTTCATTATTGAGTGGTTTCCAAACAGAAGTTTGGCTATATCAACAAACATAGTGGAATTTATTAATCTATAAAAATAAAATCGATCGACCCCAGCCCCTACACATATTTTGAAAGGTTTTGGTTTTGGATTTGTTTGGTTTGACTTTTGGTCCATTAACACCGAGGTCAAATCGAGACGGGACCTCGTTCTTTATCTGATCCGATAGATTTAATGTACAAGGCTTCCATTTTTCCGGATTCAAAAGTTTTCGAAATCTTCGGCTTTCTAGCTACACTTAGAACTACTTTTTAACTTTAGACTTTTTATGCGTTTATTTTACTTAGGAGTCATTGATATGGTGACTGATCTGAATCTAACCTGATTGCATTATTATGTTAGTGTTGTAGAGCATGGGGTTAAAGGGACTCGCAACCGGATGGTGTACTTGTCAAAATAAAATAAAATACTCAAATAAAAGCAAATTTGTGGCATTATTTGGCTTCTGACATTAAAAAAGTATGATCAGTCCAAAAAAAGTCTCAAGAATCGTCACCGAATCTTAGATTTTTAGATATTTTCCATCGTTTTTCTATACCGACTAGTAGACGGTATAGTTGTTGTTGTTGCTTCTCTACACGGGCTCAGACATAAACACGAGCCGAATTACGAAGTTGTATGCACTTTCGACCGCTACACATTGAAATACGTTACATCGATCCGAGATAAACGGATAGTTCCGTGGTCCATTGGTCTAAGCGGTTTCCCCTATTTTGCCTTCTGTCCGCCAATGCCGGGCCCCGGGTTCGAATCCCACCAGAGACCAATATTTTTTTTTATTGAAATACATTTTTTTTAAACAGAATTTCTTATCCTAAACTAATTCTTTACCATTTATATAAGCGTTTGACACATATTTACAAATTACTATTTTTAATGCACCATCTGGTTGCGAGTCGCTTTAAAGGTACGATTCCTAAAATCGCTTTTGAAAATTTGGAGATCATGGCTTAGGATTTTTAGGAGCAACTTTGTCTTATGGAATATTTGGATAAACGACGCACTGGCCTTTATTCTTGCTTTCAGTATTGAAGACAGATGGTTGCTTAAACCAGGTTGAAAGTAAAACAGAATGCTTCAACCTACCAATTTCTTAGATAAAGGTAATATTAATTTTTCATGCGATGCATACTCATGACTTATAAAGTGGTTCTATTGGCTTGAAGGGGTGAATTTATCAAAGGTGTAAAAATGTGTATTAATATAGGGTAATAGATTATGAAGAGATATACATTATTAACCCTTTACATCATAGCTTGAATTAGATCTAATTAGCAATTAACTCTGGCACTCAGTCCCGCGCACGACAAGCGCTATTAATATGTACCAACAGTTTAGTTTAAGCATATTTATTTTCAGAAGTATAATCTATATATGACTACATTTATACATGCTAACGTTATTATACAATACTTAGGAAAAGGATTGAAACGAAAGAATTAACTTATTGAGTTTCTCTCCAACAGTTTGAACCCAGACCAAACGTCCGATTAGGATCAAAACTGTTTGATACTCATATAAATGTTTTAAATCAAACTGCCTAAAAGTCTAAACTTTACACTAAAAGCAGACGATATGTTTGCCAGCAGACGATATAGTATTGCAATGAATGGAATATTACGTCATATAATGGCAGTAAAAGGGTTAACCAAGATGGCTGCTTTAGTTTAACCCATTCCCCCATAAATACACCTTTTTACGCCTTTAATTAATTCCTCTACTGGTGAAAATAGTTCCAACTTATACTGTCACAAATAAAAATTTTAAGAAATATTTTCTATTTTCTAGCAGATATTAGCTTAAAGCAGGCTGGAAGTAAAGCAGAATGCACATTAATGTGCATTCTGCTTTACTTTCAGACTGCTTTAAGTAGTCCAATATTTTCGAAAGTAGAAACAGGCTATGGGGTGGGTAATTGGTTAAATCTGTTCTCAGGTTTTAGGACCCATCACAGGCTTCTTTAAAATTGACAAGAACCATATTAAGCTATTGAGAAGTGTCATACTGTCTGTCAATTGACATGGTCTGGATCGAACTTGACACCTTATTTACCCTTTGCCTGCCAATCGCGACATCTCTGGGGGTATCTGCAGTTTAGATTCAGAGCAGACGCCGCTTAACGCGGTGTCTGATCTGGATCTTAACCAGGGACATTTTATAACATGAAATGTCATTGATGTTAACTGTTTGACACTATTTTATCAAGTTTGTTTGTTTCAAAAGTTAATAAATCTTACTTTGCCAAACTTTGCAGGACGACACTTTCAAAGCAGACGATATTACAGCTGGATAAGGGTTAACATTTGTCAGTCGTGAAAATATTACTATCTGTCAGAACTTCAAAGAAATTTGGCAAGTTTAATTTTACTGCCTGATATGGATCTGTGCTGCCTCAATCCAGCCAAACTATCAACTGTCAAACGAGTGACAGACACTGACAGTATGACCGTCCGCAATAGGTGGTATGAATTATAGTTCAACAAATACATCTCGTGCTGTTTGCATCTCATCTGGACTGAATCTTGCATTAAACATCTTGTACAGCGCTCCCTCTCAGCAACGGGCATCCCAGCAACGATTCCCTCCCTATAACGACCCTTGTCGCTGGTCCCCAAACAAGACAATTATTTCTAACCATTTCACTGCTGCAGTAACGTCTGCTTAAAATTGTCGTCTGCTGGTTGTCTAATACAAATGTAGTTACATAATGATAATTTTGACAGAAAAAGCTTAATGATGAGTGACAAACCGCTTGAATCAAGATCAGACGCCGCGTAACGCGGCGTCTGATCTGGATTCAAGCTGTTTGCAAATGTTTACCAGTTTCCCTCCCTATCATGACTCCCTCCGAACAACGCACTCAATGCGTGTCTCCCATTGGGTGTCGTTGTAGAGAGGCGCTGTACAATAAAGGTGTCAATGCCATGACCCGTTTTATTAATTGTATGAAATATTTAAAATATCCCATGTCAATTAAGGTCGAGATATGATATAAATAAATATATCTATTATCTTACATGTTTATTATTATATTGCTTGAATATGACTATAATCGCTTGAAAGAGACAGACAGAAGGAGACAGAAAAAAGAGAAACTAGGAGAGACAGAGATGGGGAGACAGATAAAGAGCAAGAGAGAAATGCAAATGCTGATAGAGAGAAAAACAGACGGACATGTGGACAGACAGAGATACAAATACAGACAGACACACTAACAGAGAGAAGAAGGGGATAAACAGACAGATCGGACAAGAGGCGCGCAGATAGACCCACACAAACAGAGAACCAATTTCATTAAAAGACAGACGATAAAAGAACAGATTCTTTCAAGAAAGAGAGAAGATCGTGGTTTCGAAAACCTCTATTACGACAGTCGACCACTAAAAAGAAGGCTACTTATCAGTATAAAGGACAGGTGGCAGCTTAAAGCAATGTGAAAGTGAAACAGAAAGCTCCTGTATGAGCTTTCTGTTTCACTTTCACACTGCTTTAAGCAGTCACCTGTCTTAAACGACTTATATTTGACACAACTTGGTGGTCGTAATAGAGAGGTTCTACTGTACTTGCTTTTCATAGCTTCACACCACGAAATTTAAGCCTGCTGCATAATACAGGACCAATGTAACGCAGAAGGCTGCTGACTGTTAAATAGAAAGCTAAAATATTTGCTAAACTATTTGCCTTCACCTCTGAGATTTCAAATGGACAATTACAATTTTCAATTCCGTCTACATTGAAACTTTACTGAAATAAATATAAGGTCCACTATACATGTAGTAAATATACATATAAACAGGGAGGTCGTTAGTTCGAAAAGCGCAAATTTATTTGAAATTTTCATAATGTATCTAAAGCCTGAATGAAAAGTTTTACATTTGAATATACATATTATGTTAACCAAAATTCGTCCCATATATAGCCATAAAGTTATGTTTATAGCCTGGCAGTTTAGTTCGTGATCAGGCCCAAGGTAATCCGCGTCTGTTCATAGTCTATGCTGCTTTAAATTTACTGAAAGTGTAGTTCATACATATTTAGGATTGTTTTTAACACTTTATTGCACAATGACAAACAGTACAGACCCTGATCAGAGGGCCCCTGTAGGAGCCTTATAGTTCTGCACTGCATGTACAGATTAAGTGCAATCATCATAGGTACACTGTTTGTAAAAGAGGATTATGCTCGAATCTAAGGTTGAAAGTGACAAAGATGCCGTACGGACGTACGGATGAGCGGGCACTTGTGTTTTTCACCCCATAAGTACCCTATACATGTAGATAGGTTACATGCGGGGTGCTGGCAGCTCAGGAATACCTTCGGTACACAGGCTTTAGTCAGCAGCTCAAAAGTTATGGTAGTTTTTGTCCATATGGACAAAAACTTGTGCAAACATGTTAGTTGCATTGCAGCCCCTTTAATCAGAGTTTTTTTTAACAGGTGATCATTATGGGATGTAACCTATAGGTCGACTTTTCCCCACAAGTCTGTTTTGTACAAATGATGCAACTCTCAACACCCTTCTCATGAGAGCGGACGGACGTACGGAAAGGCCGGACACTTACAACTTCTCTAGTCACTGTAGTCGAGGGGCAAACATACTTTATGTGTACATGTATATATAACTATTATAATTATACAGAGGCGCCGCTCCTGGGGCGGCAGGGGCGGCGACCGCCGCCCCAATAATTCGGCAAGCAACGGCGAATTATTTTCGTAAATTTGTCAAAACCAAAATATTTCTGTTAAAGTGGCACAGCGAAGGCCAGATTCAGCGGTTATACCTAACCACTTTATGACACGTGTATTGCAAAACGTTAGGTGCGATCGCCGATAGCATCGTTATCTTTAATTGGCAATAAACTGTTAATCCCCTATAGCTGAGTGGCCCATGATGACGGGTGGTCAGTTCTTGCTCTAATTGATTGGTTATAGGCGGGTGGTCAATAGTGGTTCTAATTGATTGGTAACGATTAAAGCGGCTAGATCTTAAACTGTTTGTGTGATATTTTAATGAAACTAAAAACTGTGAAAATTGTTATTACTCGAGAAAAATGAAGAAAAACGTAAGAAATAATGTTTCGTTCACTCTTTTGAGTGTCTTCAATATGTCTGTAGCTAACCAACCTCACGAGTTTAAGTTTCCGAAGCACTCATTGGGGAAGAAATCGCCTGAACTACGTTCATTTAACCCACAGTGGTTCAAGTCCCATTCGTGGCTTCATTATGATAAGGTAGATTATGTATGATAAAAAAAAACCTGTCTGCCTGCCTCTCTTCACTTAATTTGAAGATTAAAGAAGAAAAACCAGATTATTAATGTGAAAGATTCACAATACGATTGTATGCTTAATTTATGAACAGTTATTTTTAAAGGAATTACATTTGCCATATGCAAGCAGTGTAAATCCGACTAGAGAGATGTTGTTGTCGGCACTGTTTGTTACTTAAGCTGTAGCAGACAATGTACACGCAGATCAGGGAGGCTTACAGGAGTCCTCTGCACAGGGTCTGCACTGATTGTCACTTTGCAGTTTATGGCAAAACTAGCCGAAAAATTCTCAATTAGATCTATTTTTTATTTCTCCGTCTAAACATGTCTTGTGCTTCTCTTTGGTATCGTCTTGAAAAGAAAAACGATTCCAAAGAAATGCCACAATACATGATTAGATGGAGAAATCAGGTAACGTTCTGACGTACGGCCATTTTTGTCGACGGCGTTTCGTAAGACGGACCCCTGGTTCCTAAATTATTGTATGTTCCCACTCGATCCTGTCGTCATAAATCAGGCCCAATACTGGAAGACAACCTGCCTAAAAATATGTTATCTTAGATTAATAATTTGGGGTCATTTGGAGTCATTTTTTACATAGAATTATGTTCGCCTTATACCTGTTTGGAATGCTGGAAACACCCTCAGAATGCAGCAGAGACCATCTAGAAATAAAATTTTCCCGGGGGAGCATGCCCCCGAAACCCCCCTAGTAAGAGTGCGTACACAAAATGTCCGCCGCCCCAATGTTCAAGACCCCGCGACGCGCCTGTTATAATGATGATCGAACTTTGCAGGTGAATTTTTTTTTAAGCAGAAGACAGTATGACCTAAATTGGGAGCATTAAATGTAGTGTACATGTAGGTGTAAATGAATCTTTATGAGGAAATAATGCCGATTAAGCCATTTACACGCGAGTGCATACTGTTAATTAAACCACATCATTATAATACAGTCAAACCCGTGTTACAAGAAGTCATTTCAATGCCTTAACACCATCTTCTCCTTACCCCTATAGTGCAATGGTTATTTGCAAACAGCTTGGATCCAGATCAGACGCCACATAACGCGGCGTCTGATCAGGATTCAAACTGTTTGACACTCGTTACGATATTACTTTAGTCAATTAACCTAAAATTTGAGAAATAAAAGCAGACGACAATAGTAATTGTTAAAGAAAGATGACGTCATGATAGTGACTGTCTTTAAGGAGCTGATTCAGCAGTCTTCCATACATGTGCAGGACAAATGAAAAGTAAAATGCTCCTTTGAGAACTTTCTCCTTTATCTTCTTCCATCATATGACAGTCACCTTTATTTGGAGAGATCAAATTTCATCCCCTAAATATTTTAATCGACCATTCCAATTTCAAATTAAGTTTTATCATTTTTGACTATTTAGGGTAATGACAACCAGTGTAGACCCCTGCATGAGCCCTCTGGGCAGGTTATTTACTGTTTGCATAGGACAAGTGTTCTATAAACACAGGCACACTGTTAATGACGAGTATAGTCGTCGCTAAGGTTGTTAAAATACGACGGGTAAACACACGTTTGATTGTATTACCTGTTAAAAAGCTTTCATGCGAATCTGTAAAACGCGTTGTTACACTTTGCATGATACAGTGGCGGATCCAAGGAAGTGTACCATGGACAGATTATTTCATGACTTTTTTTCTACATATTGGAGAACCAGCTACTGGGATCCCGGTGTTTCACCTGTATATGTCTGCCATCCGCCCATGTGCCACACTAGGTAACCTATTACACCAGTTAATTCTAGTCGCTGCTGACACGCAGACACATTGCATGTCATGCGTTTCGTCCCCAAAGCGACGTGAACTTCCCCAGGGTGACAAGAGGATGTGACGGTACAATAAATTCCCATTTTCAACTGTTTGTCAGCGTGGCACAGTCTAATACATTGCCCGGTCAACATGTACGCATTGCTTCAGCTACCTTTATTCCACACCGTATACATGTACAGTGCTCCCTCCCTACAACGGTCCTCCCTCTTTGCAACGACTCTTGCCGCAGATCCCAAGCTTTTTCTGCTGCAATATCGTCAGCTTAAGATCGTCGTCTGCTGTTGTTTTCTCAAAGTTACATATAAGTAGAATTTTGATAGAATTGAATTGAATGGAATAAATATAATGACGACAAACAGCTTGAATCCAGATCAGACGTCGCGTTACGCTGCGTCTGCTTTTGATTCAAGCTGTTTGCAAATGTAGACAATTTTCCTCCCCCTATCAAGACTCCCTCCGAACAACGCACACAATATGTGTCTCCTATTGGGTTGGTTGTAGAGAGGGAGCACTGTATTACGCATGGTATTAGTGTTCCCTCTCTACAACGGCCCTCCAAACAACGACTCCCTCCTTACAACGACCCTTGCCGCTGGTCCCGAAACGAGCCATTTATGTCCAACTTTTCACTGCTGCAATATCGTCTGCTTAAGATTGTCGTCTGCTGCTTTTTCAAAGTTATATTTTTGACAGAAGAAAAACTTAATGACGAGTGACAAACAGCTTGAATCCAGATCAGACGCCGCGTTACGCGGCGTCTGATCTGGATCCAAGCTGTTTGCAAATGTAAGTTAAATTCCCTCTCTACAACGACTCCCTCCGAACAACGCATATATATTTGGTCTCCCATTGGGCGTCGTTGTAGAGAGGGAGTGCTGTACTACAGACCGTATAGTAACTTGATGTTTTTGCGTAGGCTAACCCTTTATCCCATAGCCAGTTTCTAGTTTTGATGATAGCTAGCGACTTGAAGCAGGTTCAAAGTGAAGGAGAATGCATCATAAGTAGCATTCTGCATCACTTTCAGTTTGCTTTAAGCAAGCTATTATCTGGTAGAATGTAGAAATCATTTTCTTATTATACATATCCATGACTATAAAATGGAACCGTTTCATTCAGTGGAGGGATAAGGTGTAAAATGCCTATCTATTGCATACAAGGTTATTGGCCTCTAAGCGAAGCAATAAGTACAGTTAAGTTAATAATTCATGTTGGTGCTGTTAGTTATTTAAATTATCATTGTTTTCATTGGTTTACTGTATGCAGCTAGTCCACATCTTTCATACCATCCAGTGAAACACATTTGAAACCGAAATTATTCACTATGAAACTTTTAATGCATCATTCCAAATAGGTCTAGTTCAATTACAACTATTCAAGGTTGCTTTCTGCAAAACATTGCAAAATGACAAACAGTGCAGACAAATCCAAAGAGGGCTACACTGTTTCCATAGGAAAACAAGACTGCGCGTTCAATAAACGCATATGCCCCCAGTGGCATCCTTGACAATATATTCTGAATATTTTCGAAGTCCAAATTAGGTCAAGGTCAGGGTCAAATTGAGCTTGGATATTATTGGTGAGTTGGTAATGGTCCAAGGCAGCAACTGTATAAGTATCAAAGCATTGTAGTCAGTTGTGTTGATGCTAGACGAAACGGTAAAATCTAGTTAACCAAGAAATAGCTTATTTAAAATTTTCTAAGTCCAAATTAGGTCAAGGCCAAGGTCAAGGTAAAAATCAAAGTTTGGCGATATTGGTGGATAGGGAATGGTTCAAGGCAACAACTGTATAAGTATCTAAGCATTTGGGTAAGCGGTGTTGATGCTAGACGAAACGGTAAAATCTACTTAACCTTGTTACGGACGGACGGACGCACACACGGACGGACGGACAGGACGATTACTATATGCCCCGCATCTGTCGATGCTGGGGGCATAAAAATCAATGTACTATAATTTACAGGTATACTTTTTGTAAATGATGAATATACTCGTCGAAATGCCTTTACCAATTCCTTATAGAAATGCCTTTAATCATTCCACAATGAATCCCAATATTAAGTACAAGAGCAACGGAAAACTCCCTACATCCTGTGCTTAAAGTAAAGCAGAAAACAAGTACAGGAACTTATTTTTCATTCCAACCTACTTTTTAACACATTCAACCCTTGTGAGGAGCGTGCATGTATTTTAAAGCAGAGGGTTAAGTAGTAGGATAAAAGCCAACCAACTGTGTTCAAACTTAGACAAAGTGACTTCGATTTAATATCTATTTTTTCAGTTGTGGTTTGCACCGAAAATGTAAAAGCTTTCTGCATTATTTTTTTCTGTATCAAGTAATCAGTCGGCTGTTAGAAATCTCAATGTTTTTTCCACTGCACGGTCAGTTAACCCATTACCCCATAAATACACTCTTAATTTATCTCTCCACTGAAGAAATAGTTCAATTTCATACAGTTGTGAATATTTAACATTAGAAATAATTTCTATATTCATCCAGCTGGTAGCTTAAAGCAGGCATAAAGTAAAGTAGAATGCGCCTTCAGGTCACCTGTCTTTAAAACCAGATCTATGCTATGGGGTAATGGGTTTACAGAATTCCCAGTTAACCAAAGTGGGACTGTACGTCAAAGTAGATTGTTTCTTGTCAGATATGGACCATATTGTTTACAGTGTCAATCAATATAATAGCATTTTTACAAAAGCTATTATACTTGGCCAGAGGGTACTTCTTAACAGGTGACAAAGGAGCAAGGTTCAGACAAACAAGTCCCCTTTTGAAAATGTATGTATTGCTGTGGGGCAGACTGAATATCAAGTCCAGCAATATTGTTCAATAACCTTAGCAGTATCATTGTATTTTACTAGTTGGACAATGGTATCTCAAACTTGCTAAACCCATTACCCCATTTCTAGTTTTAAAGACAGGTGAATACTTAAAGCAGATTGAAAGAAAAACAGAATGCGCCTTAAGCCATCATCTACTCGAAAATTGGAAATATTTATGATAGATTTTCAAGACTTTATCAATTTGAACTATTTTCTTCAGGTAAGGAATAAATTAACAGTGTAAAAAGGCATATTTATTGGGTAATGGGTTAAGTCAAATTACATGTACTTTTATTCTTCAGTTAAACTTCGTTATATTGAACAAGTTTAGCCCTTTACCTCATAAATATGCCTTTTAGGCCTCTAATTTATTCCACCACTTATGTAGAGATTTAATTTTTACAGTCAAGAATAGGCACTATAAAATCATTCCATATTCTAGCAGATGGAAGCTTCAAATATGTTTAAAGTAAAGCAGAATGCTTCTCCAGCTTTACTTTCAACCTGCTTTAAATAGACATGACTTCGATACTAGAAAGAAGGTATGGGGTAAAGGGTTAAGTCGAACATACCCTTCTTTCAAAGTTCAAACATGGCTTACCATGTTTGAACTTTGAAATACAGAAGTGTCGACTTAAGATATTGAAGCTCGACTAGTCACCTACTAAATAATACTAGATTAGCAACAATTGTATAACCTGTGGTAAAAGGCCTCTAAAATTGTGACAAAAATGTCAGTCTAACAAATGTGATTGCTTAACTCATTAACCAATAGATTTGCCTTTTTACGCCTTTTATTCATTCCTCCTCTCAGTGAAATAGATCCAATTTATAAAGTCTTAAATATTTCCCATATAAAATATTTTATATATCCTAGAAGACTGTAGCTTAAGAGCAGGCTGAAAGTAAAGTAAAATGCACCTTAGGCATGTTCTGCTTTACTTTCAACCTGGTTTAAGTAGCCACCTAATCCACGCAATAGGGTAATGGGTTAATACAGGACAAAAGTAATGGAGAAATGCTCCTAAAAGAGCTTTCTACTTTACTTTGCTTCTTAAACTATTTAGAGATATTTCTTGAATAAGTGGCTGTTGAACTCTGGTTTTACCGGTCATGTATAACATTTCCTTCTATTGCCATATGAACAAATCATCAATTTTCGACTATTTTCAAGACAGACGACTTCTTAAGGCAAGCTGAAAGAATATCAGAAAGCTTCTACAGAAGCTTCTTGCTTTACTTTCAGTTAACTTTGAGCTAACATTTGTATTCACATCTAGTCGAAACTTCGAACACATGAATATACCCATATTTCAACTTATGAAATACTGGTACGATCGATTTAAGTGAGTTCGAAGTATTGAGTTTCGACTGAATTTTCAATTTGGTCAATAAACTTTGTGGAGGAGTAGGGTATAAGTGTCCTTTGGTCCTTATGTGGTTAAAACAAATCTATCACTTATCTCTACAGTTGTTCAAATTTTAGTTGGTCTCTGATTTAGATCTATACTGTTTGCAATTCCTTTATGCTGCATATCCATCTGATTTGGAATTGTCATTCAGCAACAAGACTGTCTGCATTTGTGAGGAAGAACTGTAAATAGTTCTCTAAATGCTTGCACTTTTCTCAGGGGTACCAAATTACAAAACGTGTCACACGAGGAAGAAATGATCACCTTTATTTGTAATTTCATTGGGCTTTGAAAGTAAAACTCATATCAAAATGTTCAACATGTTCTGGGTTAGTTTTCAATAAATCCAACCATCTGATATTTAACAAATGCCCCCAAGGTTCAAGCTTAAACCCATTGCTCCCTGCTCTCAAAGTTTTACTTAACTAACCCATGAACCAGCCATGCTTGAGATTCATACAAGTATTTTGAATGATAGCTGATTTAATTGATACATGCATGGGAAGATATGAGTAACAGAGTATAGTTCAACCTATGTTTAACAACCATAAAAATATACGCTCAACACTTCTTAAGTGGCTACACATAAGATGAATTAATAATGTATAATACAAGTACAATAAAACCTCTCTATTATGACCACTAGATGTGAAATTATAAAGTGTTTAAGGCAAGTGAATGCTTCAAGCAAGGTGACAGTAAAACAGAAAGCTCCTAAAGGAGCTTTCTGTTTTACAGTCATCTTGCTTTACTGTCACTTTGTTTTAACTGTCACCTGTACATTATACATTCACCTTCCTTTTAGTGGTCACATAATACAGAGGTTTTACTGTATTAGCACAATGCATGACAAAACTAAAGCAGAAGGATCCAATAGAAGTTTTCTGCTTCAATTTTGTTCTACAATTAGCAATAAACCTGTCTTTAGGAGTCATTAGTACCGTTTCAAAAAGTGGCCATCTTACAAGTTCTGGCTGTACAAAGCAGGAAAACGAATGAGAACAGATTGCTTAAAGCTGGATTAAAGCATTACAGAAAGCTCATATGGAGCTTTATGTATCACTTTAGTTACAACAATAAACCAGTCTTACCGACATCCTAGGCTTCTTTTGAACAGATGTTGAAACACAGATAGAACCATACTAAAGATTTTCATTTTATATGACAATACCACACCGAAACAAAATTTATTGTCCCTACACTACTTCAACATTAAATTTTCTGTTCCGAGACAATAATTGGTTCTATTTTACGCCATATAAAGATTCTGGTCTCCTAAAATATGTGTACAAAAACATAACTTAACAAAATGTTGGTCTGGATTAAAATACTCGTATTGCAGAGATGAATAGTCTCTTTATCTGCTACTGTTGCACCCTGCAGTAACTACTGGACGATGAATTCCACACAAACAAATCATGTCAACATTATCACAATGACACATATGCCCAACCTCCTGTCAACAAATTCATCCCGCCCCATTTCATAAACAATCTTTTAACAAATGTCTGCCGATACAGTAAAGATCAGCTATTAAACATCACTTTACAATAGTCATTCTTGGCTATAGCTTGAAGCAGGATGAAAGTAAAGCAGAAAGCTCCTGGAGGAGCTTTCTGCTTTACTTTCATATGGCAAAAATAGCATTTTTCCCAAGCGGTTATAATAGCCGATCATTACTATTCTGTTCTAGCACAGATACGTCCATGAAACAGGCCCCTGAGTTGCATATTTTTCCTTTGTTTTAAAATTAAAATGGACAAACAGCTAGAGATCGTTCTTCTAGTTTTTTTTTCAAAAAGTTTTATTAATCAAATCATACATGATGATAGATACATACAATAGCTTACTGTGTACATTGTTAAAATCTAAACTTTTTAAAATAATTCCAATATAATAATTTGCAAATCTATTTTCACCTTTTCACAAAACCATTGCTTAGGACTAAACACCTTTTTCAAAGCTTTCTTCTGTTAACAATACGAGGCTAAAAATTTATTTCAGTATTAACGGTATCACTTGATAAACTTTTAATACATGTGATGATGCTATATAGACCCTTCAATATCTTACAAGTTTGTTTCCTTATGCCATTGAAGAAAACTTGACAAGACAACCTCCGTCAGACCAGTGCCGAGTGCAGTTCATTGAAGAATGATCCAGAATCTTAGAGATCTTAAACACTACTTTTTAATGTTGAAAACAAAAGTAATGCACAAAACTCCTAGGAGCTTTCTGTAACCCTTTACCCCATAGCCTGTTTCTAGTTTTGAAAATAAGTGACTACTTAAAGCAGTTTGAAAGTAAAGCAGAATGCGCCCTAAGGCACATTCTGCCTTACTTTCAGCCTGCTTTAAGTTTCCACCTCCTAGAATTAAGAAAATATTCCTTCTGATACATATTCATGACTGTTTAGATTGGAATTATTTTCTTCCGCCGTGGATTAAAAGGAATGCACTATAAGGCGCTTCTATAAGGCAAAGGGTTAATTGCAGTCTGTCTAACCTTTCCCATATCAGCCTACAACCTTACTCTATGCCCATGTTGCATGAGGCAAATGGAAATCCTTCTGAAGTCTATACAAAATTCCAACAAGCAAACTGGCTATAAGTACTAGAATAAAACCATTTCTACGCTACTGTAAATAAAAAATACTAAAACCATCACCATTTCTACTGACTAAATAAAAACAAACCATATTGCTATTGATAACTGCATTCACCCGTTTTCTTCATGTATAATTTATTTAATAGAGTTGTTAAGATAAAAGACAAAAGCCTGCTAAGAATTCAGAGAAAAAAGCTTTCTGAAATAAGTTGTTAAATGACCTGATTATTTCTGTGAGTCCATATGTCCATAAATATCACCAACTTGTCATTTAAGAAAGCCTTCCCTTCATGTGTAATGTGACCTAGTTCTGTTCTTATTTCCCTTTTTGATAAATGCCAGAAAATTCCAGTCAAGATAAAGCTAAAGATAAGACAAATAATTTTACTCTTTCTTATCTGTAGTCCTATTCCAGTAAAGTATATACAGCAAAACCTCTTTATTACGACCACTACATGAGGTTAAAATTTTAATGATTAAGGCAGTTGGCTCCTTTAAGCACGATGAAAGTAAAACAAAGCTTTTTTTATTTACGTTTATTTTGCTTAAAGCAGCCACCTATCTTTAAAATAATCAATTAGCCCCTTAAATGATCGTAATAGAATATTTTACTGCAGATTAATAATTGAATTTTCAGTATACAAGAATACAGTAAGTGTGTGTCTGTGTTTTGTGTACGTTAGTCTGTGATACTACACTAATTGAGCTACACAGTGCTTGTTAAGATGCAGTCACAAAGTTTCTATACTACAAGATTAACACTTGATTATACATAGTTCTATCTGATACCTGCTTACACTAGCTCTCTAATAGCCCTACTTCAGCGGACACCTTGGTTCCAGTCTTCTACCGCATCATTGACGCCTACCCAAAGTCTTAGGGTCGAGCCAAAACTTGTTACATCACCATTGACGAAGATACATGGACATCTCTTTTTTAAATCTATGAGGCTTAACGCATGACCAAAGCAATGCAGAAAGCTCCATTAGGAGCTTTCTACATTGCTTTGGTCCTGCATTAAGCCGCAATCATTAAGAATCCATACATTCTTACTTGCATGGTGGGCCAACAAGTTAGACCACATCCTAAACTGTCATCTTGTCAGTTTTCTTTAAGCAAAAAATGCAATTCCCTCATTTTACGACTAATGGTTACATCTACAAATAAGTGAAACTTTACCAATTTGTAAGCATTGATAAATGCAAGACTAGGCCTTAAGATAGCATCATCACATGTAAAGACACTTCTGTCTTCAGGAACGGAATTAAAAAATTTATACACATATCTATACAATCAAACTGATCACAAACCAATGATAAAAATCACACAGTTGACTGATGGGTCAACAACAAAAAATTTGGAGATTCTCTTCTTTTAAAACAGGAGTAATGGTATCGATCAATGAGATATGGATAGAAACACACATTACATACAATCCTCCCTCGTGTCGATAGTACTGAGTTTCAGTTTACACCCTCACATTATGGCATGGCTAACAATTAATTCTACTTCAGCAGGGCTGCAGATAACTGAACATCTCCAACTATTTCGCCTAACTGTCAAAGGAAAATCTATGTTGTGACTAGTCAATAGAATCGTCTTTTCGAGACAATTCTAATTAGTAGTCACAGCATAGAGTTTGGTTGAGAAATAAGAGCTTTGTGTTGAAAATATTCTCCTTATCTGGAGCTCTGCTTGGAGTGGTCTTATAACAACAAACTACTTGTGACAAAATCAGATTTACAACCAACTAATCACAAATACAGGTCGATTGTTCCATGACTTTTAATTCATACCCTTACAATTTCAAGATCATTTCATTTTTTAAATTATTTTTTTTCTCCAAAAGAAATGCGTGATAGCAATAAATATCAAGAAAAAAATTTTGATGGCCTGAAAAAAAACACAAGGTTATGGTGTGCAAATTTCATTTCTAATATGGTCGTTATTAGTTATTAAGTTATATACACAGATTAATGACAAGTGTACTTCCACACAAACCAAATCATCTGATTTCTCTCAACAAAACAGTCAAGCTTATGTTGCGCAACCCCTCTGTGAACTTTTTGAAAAGAGCAAGTTTAATGCATTACTGTTTACAACATCGGATCCAATACAAAAATCATCCTATAGAAGCTTTCTGCATTGCATCTGTAAAGCATTCACTGACATTAAAGAAGATTTCAGTACTTCTCAACTGGACGGTTGCTAAACAGAAGTCTTGAGTGTTAGTTCCTTTCAATCTACCATTGTTAGCAATACACAAAACTAAATAAATGCATCTGCTTACATATCTTACTATTAATTATCTGATACATGTGTTTACTATACAAATGTTTGGTTTTGTTCTGTAATATATAAAGGTGATGCAACAAAAAGCCATGTAACATCAGTGAGGTAAAGTTCTCTCGGTTTTCTGTCTGTTCTCGCAAGGCTTCTGCCTGCCTTGGTTTTATGCCCGTTTCCCACCAGCTGTGGCTACCCCAGTGAAGATGCCTACTAAGTAAACTGATATGTACAGATGCACTAAACAGGGCTCCAGATAAAAGCATGTAAATCACTTATTTCCCATAAATTCATTATGCCTCTATCAAAGCCTATGTTGTGAGTACTCATTAGAATCGTCGCAGAGCGACGATTCTAATGAGTAGTCACAACATAGGCTTTGGTGGAGGAAAAAGGATTTGAGTTTTAGAAATACCCACTTTATCTGGAGCTCCGACTAAAATGGTAACGGTAGTTGAGAACACAAGTCTATTTGTTATCTTCTTTATCTATAAACATAACTGCTTCAGACCCAAAGATCTCAAGAGTCTGATGCGAAGTTCTTGTACACAAAGTCTTCATATTTTCCTTGCGATAGATGATTACTAAATGCTTTCAATGGTCAAAACTGCCATGACAGCAGTAGGGACACAGAGCAGACATGTAACAAGTGTATCAAGGATTTAAGGCAAGTGTATAAAAACCTCGGACTTTTTCACCAAATAACAGTCATGTTTGTAGATAAAGCTCCCAAATGTTCACACAACAAAAACCTATCAGAAAAGTGTAAAATTAAAAAATGTGTAAACACAGTTACCATTTCTATCTACAGAGGAATGTACAAGGACATTTAACAAACAGATAAAATCACAAAGTGCAAAACTCATTAAGTCGCACACACACTCAACTCTCAGACCGCTGGACCACTAAAGTACTAGTCCTTTGACACATATACCTGCCAATCCACTTTCTGGAAGGTTGCTCTGTACATCAATTGTGTTCAATTTCGAAATATTCAAGGTGCCTATTAACCCTTCCCTTTGTCAATATAACCTATCAGCAAGCGAAGGGTTAAGCTCATTATGCTAAATTTAACATTTCAAAATATTTCATTAATCCAAGCTTAAATCGTTGTTGTTCCTATTTATATACTGTATTTCCTTGTTAAGTATTTGATTCTTTCCTACACAGACGCACCTGAGAGCACAACTCTTAAGTACTGCTCAACTGGAGTGCCAAAATGAAGATTCAATTAAGGTATTGAGAACAGGTGGAAGCTTAAAGCAAGATAAAAGTTAAGCAGAAAGCTCATTTCGGAGCTTTCTGCCTTACTTCCTTCTTACTTTAAGCAATATCTTGCCCTTAAACAGTTATATAGAGGTGATTTGGACAGCTGGCTACGGAGAAAAGGGTTCAAGTGCTATATTTGATAAATAATCATTTTGAGTACAAGTTCAATAACTGGTCCTGAAGCGCCTCTCTCTCTCACTCATTGCTAAGCTCATACTGGTTTTCACATACACATCCACTGCTTCTTGCTGCATAGAAAAACAACAACACAACGGTGTGTCAGACGGACACTTGTTTAACACATTAACCACATTGCCTGTTATCTACATTGTACTTACATCAACAGTTACATTTAGTAGACATTATACCTTGAAAAAAACCTATTGCAAATTAACGTAATGCTTCTATGAAAAGTTTAACCAATATAATAAAGTGTTTTTTTCTTCAAAAATGAGTAATGAAATACCTAATTGCTAACGTCAGTCGTTTGATGAGATATATGACAATGATAAAACGTGCAGAATAAAAGCGGTCCTGATTTAAGATAATTGGTCAACTAAACCTCTATCAAACCATATCGACACTGCTAAGTGTCGGTATCCGTCTAATGAAAACCCTAGGAAAATGTGATACAAGGAAATAGGAATTGAACAATTAATTTTCCACAGCAAATTTTAGTATTAAATAAAATCTAGACCTATATAGAAAGCAATCCTCTGTATGCTAAACTTCTCAATTTCGGACGGAGATTGTTTCTATAAAAATCTATCAAACCAAACTCTTTGTTCCAAAAGCTTTTTGGTAAATTTACAAATAAAATGAAAATAGCTGCTCGTACAATAAATTCAATCAATTAATGAATGAACCAAATCTGACCAAATGACTAAGAAAAGCAAAAAAGCATAACCTCAGCCTGCAAAATAAGTATTGAAAGCCAAGCTCACCGACTCTGACACTCCATTTAACAAGACATTTTGAGAAGGCTGTGAAATTGTGTTCCTTGAAAAACATTGTTATACATATAAACATCCTAAACAAAAAGCTGTATACTAATCAACCATCAGCTCAAAGTGTACCATGCCAGCTTTCGTCATGACATCATGTTCAATGTTTTTGGCATAAACCTTGCATGTAATCATGAGGAGGACGGCTGGTTCTGGATTTTCAAAGCGTACAAAAACAAGAGGAGAGCGATAGCCCTGCTGGTTGCGGTATGGAAAGTACTTGAAGTGGAATCCATTGGGTGGGATGTAGGTGATGTCTCCCATGTTGTCTCTATCAGCTGGATTCTATGAAAGAAAAGAGAATACAATCAATTAACATCTACACAGATATCTTAAACTTTTTCCATGTTGGATTAAAAATAATTCATCAGACACAATAATTGTCTCCTACTATTAAGTCAAGAATATTCTAATTTTCTTAAAACCACGCCTAGCAGTTATAAAGCATTTGAGTTGAGTCTGAGTGGGTTCTCAACTCGAACACTTTATAAACATGGACCCTATGATCAGTATGTCCAACAGTTTTGATCATGATAAATAATACATTGGTTTCTGCCTGCCAAAAAAATTCAATTATAAATTCATTTCTCCATCTAATCGTGTCTTGAGATCTCTTTGGAATCATCTTGAAAAGAAGATTCCAAAGAGATGTTTGTAGTTTTGACTAATGACCGTTTTTGTCAAACGATGTTTTGTAAAACAAATCCCTGGTTTTGATAATTAAACACTCTTTTACTTGTAAAATCAAAGTGCATGTACCATAAATCAGCTTCCTAGTGCATGTATTAAGTTAAGAATCAGAGGATGGCAACATTTGAATCCAAACCTTCACCAAGGCATTACTAAATAGATATGCTTTTTATGTCTTTAATGTATTCCTCCATGGAAGAAAATAGTTAATTACATGTATATAGTCATGAGTATGCACTGTGAGAAATATAGTGCAAATGGTCATCGATATCAAAGCTAGGAACAGATTCAGTGGTAAAGGTTAAATCCTTTCAACCCTACAGCCCTCTCTAGAGATTACTGATTACATATGCAAACATTGTAGACCCTGATCAGAGGGCTCCTATAGGATTTGATATTTTCATTTTTTTTTTGTCATACCAAAAATTGAACAGTAGACTGGTTCAAAATACCTGCACTAGAAAAGTCCAAAAGGATTATAAATACAGTCAAACTTTGATATCTCAAACAATTAAATCAAACATACCTGTATTTCAAAATTAAAACGTGGCTGAGCCATGTTTTAACTTTAAATTACAGGTACGTTTGACCTAACCCAGCATAAAATAATGCAGTTAATGTGTCGAACAATCAGATAGTTCGATTTAAGCAAGTTTGAGATATCCCCATAAGAGTAATTCATGGGTAAAGGGTTCAGTAGATAAATGACCTACCTCTCCATCACAATGGACAGTGACAGAGTATTCATCCCAATGGTCCCTGATATGGGCTGGAACACTGTCATTGGTGTATGGCTCAGGAATCCAGTCAAAGATCTGAAACAACATACATTATCATAAATAGCAGAAAACATTGATAAATGAAACCAGTCACATTCTAGGAATTCATTATTGGACGAGCTCAACCCCAAAAACATTTGATATACTTTATCATCAACCATTCGTTTAAGATACATAGGCCTTTAATCCAGATCCTTTCTGTTGAATATTCAAATATAACTGAAATCAGCACCAAATCTAATTTGTTACTACTCATAAGAATCTTCTCAAAGAGATTAAAATGAGTAGTTACACCATAGGGTTTAACACACAAATAAAGATTTTAGATTTTGCAATACTTCTCTTATCTGGGGCTCTGCTGGTTGTCTCATTGTAAACTCTGAACAACAGTAAAACACTTTATTACAAATATTGACTCGACTATGTTTATAAACTCTTATACAAAGCCATTTATAGGGGAATGGGTTAAGGTATGATAATGGTTTAAACTCTTACTCTGTTGAGCTTCATTAGGATACAGGGCTGTCCATCTTCATATCCAAATGACTGTTGTTTGACACAGTCTCCCTTCATCTCCAGGGTTATGTCAAACCTACAAGCTTGATCCCACTTGTCCTTGGGTCTCATTTCACTGTAACTGCGGCAGTCAATCATGTTGCCAGTCTCTGTTTGTTGAAGCTCATTTTCATAGTCTACAAGAACACATGTATAAACACAGAATGAAACAAAAATATTTCCATTGCATTGAACACAGGCAGTCATTCTGTGTTAACCCTTTCAACCCTCTGTATAGATTACTGATTACGTGATATGCAAACAGTGTATGAGCCCTCTGACCAGGGTCTGCACTGTTTGATATTTTCATTGTTTTGTTGTCATACCAAAAGTGCAACATTAGACTGGTTCAAAATATCTGTATCTGAAGAGTCCAAAAGGAGTTTAAAATACCCACAAGAGATATTTAAGGTTGAAAAGATTAACCCATGAAACTTCAAATGGACAGTTTCAGGTGCCAATTAATTCTAGTCTATTTTGGACTTATGTATTACTATTGAGAGTTTTTTGGTAGTTTTAAACAAATTTATTGCAAAATGACAAACAGTGTAAACCCTGATCAGCACTCCTTCAAGAGCTGTCTGATCTGGATCTACACTTGTTTCACGATTTTTATGAGTTGTGACACCAACGGGTTTGGTGCAGACATGAATATTTTAGTTTTGAAATACTCCTCTTATCTGGAGTCCTGGGTGTATGCATGGGAACATGTTTGTTATACTTACACTGCAGGTACGCCTGTATGTGGTCTACATAAGGTGTATAGGTAGAAGGTCTGGCTTTGTTAAATCTGATCAGAGTTGTATCTACATTGGGAATTGGTCGGAAAGCCAAGCCTGAAAGAACAAAATATGTTACAATAAGATAATGTTTATTTTGTAAAACATGCCCCCCCCCCCCCCCCCAACCTCATCCCACACCACCTTGACCTTTGACCTCAAAAGAAAAATGGTTCATCTACTCATCACAACTAACCTCCATACAAAATATGTCTGTAGGTTGAAGGAATGGCGAGTTAATAAAATTGTATTGATGGAAAATCATTTGGTCTACCGTGTGCAAAGCAATACATGGCATGCCTCCACTTCTTACTAAAGGGAGCATAAAGATCAACTACAAAATTGAAATGCCTGTTTATTGTTTGCAGTTCAACTTGGGTTGCGGACACACTCGTTCAAAGGGCATGAAATTGTCTAAAGACAGACAAGTGTTCCTGAATGATAAGAATAAGGAAGACAGCCCTTGCATGAGTTTTCCGTTTTACTTTTGTGCAGCATTTAGCTTTCAGCTATACCAAGGATCTTAAAGTACTAACAGTCTTCACCCTATTAAATTATTGCAAATATTATTAAAATTAAAAGTTAAATGTCCACTTCAATAATTATATGGCCTAAGAAACATTTCCTATGTCCTTGCAGATGGTAGCATAAAGCAGGCTGAAAGTAGAGCAGAATGAGTCTCAATGCATAGTCTGCTTTACTTTGAACCTGTTTTAAGTGGTCACCTGCTTTCAAAACAAGAAACAGGCTACATAGTAAATGGTTAAACTATTTTAGGCACTTTCAACTTGAGAAACTACAGTACGTTGGTTTCTAATAAGGACCAAAACCAATTGTCAATTATTGTTAACATGATATGCTCAAAACTGTAATAGCTGACACACAGGAAATTCAAAACCTGATGTAAAACAGCAAGTTATCACAACAAATAGTGACAGGTGAGAACCACTTTTACAAAACCATGTTAAATAATATCTTTCATAATATTATATAACTTATGTGTAAGGCGAGTTATTACCAGCTCATTATTTTGTAAGCTGACTACAGCATAGCATGATTGTCATGTTTACTGTCAAACTTGTGCTAACACTTTCCCTCATAGCTTTTTTTCTAACACAATACCCAATAAATAAGCCTGTATTGTATTCCTCCCCTGAAGAAAATAGTTCCAATTTTTACAGTTATGAATATGTATCATTAGAAATGGTAGCTTAAAGCAGGCTGAAAGTAAAGCAGATTGCACTACTTTCAACCTGCTTTAAGTGGCCATCTCTCTTCAAACTAGAAACAGGCACCTCCAAAGATAGACAGTATTTACCCTTTAAGTTATTCCTCTACTCAAGAAAAACTTTATGCCAGGGCTCCAGATAAAAGGGGGTTAACTGAATAAATCCAACATTTTTTACCTCATTTCAGCACCATACCCTATGGTGTTACTTCTCATTAGAATTGCCTCAAAACAATTTTAATGAGTAGTTGCACTATAGGGTTTAATACAGAAATAAAGATTCTGATTTTTTAAATATTACCCTATCTGGAGCCTTGTTATGCAGTCATAATTGTGCACAATAAGACATATTTTCTATATACCAGATGGTTTCTCATAGCAGATTTAAAAGGAAGCAAAATGTGCCTAAATGCACATTCTTTACTTCGAACTTTGCTAAGCACCGCCTTCCTTAAATACTGAAAACAAAGGGTTAACTCTTTTTAACTTAACCCATTACTCCATAAATACACATTTTTATCCCTTTTTTAATCCATTGCTCCATAGAATACATTTATTCCTCCACTGTAGAACATCCACTTAATAGGTATGAATATGCACCATATGATTGAAGTATTTCCTATATATCCTTGCACATGATAGCTCAGGTTTCTTTTTTGCAGGATAAACATAACAATGCGAGATCCTGAATGACGGAGTCGTCTGCTTTGCCCAGATCTTTATCAAGCAGTAATTTGTCTTTTATATCTCCATGCTTCTTCAAGGGTCCCCTTTGCTTAACTTATAAGAGTAAGTTGAGTTTCAAATTGATTGCCGTCAATATTCCCTTTCCACCATAGAGTATGCATTTTTACTAATTGAATTTATTCTTCCACCAAAGAAAATAGTTCAATAAAGAATCTATAAAGTCAGTGGAATATGTATTTTAGGAAATATTTTCCATATTCTAGCAGATGCTAGCTTACAGCAGGCTGAAAATGAAGCTGAATATGCCAGCAAATTCTGGGTTTTTTTCAACAGGCCTGCGTTATTAAGTGGCCACCTGTCTCAAAAACTAGAAACAGACTGTAAAGTAACAGGCTAATAAATAATTATCGAGAAGAGGCAGCAAATAAAACTTTTTAACATTTTCTCCTTTGTGTCTGCACCAAACCCTATGGTGTGACTACGCATTAAAATTATCTCAAAGATACGATACCAGTGAGTAATCACACCATAAGGTTTGATGCAGACAAAAAGATTTTTCATTGGGCCATAGTGATGCATATATGCATCCTTTACCAAATGTGTACATGTGAAGAGTACACTTGTCCTATGCAAACAGTGAAGTCCCTGATTAGAGAGCTCCTGCAGGTACCCTCTGATCAGGGACTTCACTGTTTTGCATTTTGCAATTTATTACAAAAAACCCTACCCCAAATAGTCAAAAATGGACCAGCCATTATTGCAAACTGGAATTGTCCATTGGAAGTCTCAGGGGATAATGAGTTAACCAGAAAACTTTTAAGCTTACCAGGATTTTGTTTGAGCAAAGTGTCGGAGCCTTTCAATCTTGGTTCATTCCAGTCTAGTGTGTGGTAAAAGACGGCCAACATGCCAGCGAAAAATCCAGACAGGCAGATATAGTAGATCAAGTAGAATAAACCAATTTCACCTGAAATTAACAAAACATGTGAATAATTAACTCATTATTCAATAAATACACCTTTTAAATTATTCCTCCACCAAAGAAAATACTGTAGCTCAAATTACTGTCATGAATATCAGTACATGTATGTGTAGAGTTACCAAAGTTTTTTTTTATATTCTAGCAGATGGAAGCTTCTCCCTTTACCCCACAGCTAAGCCAGTTTCTACTTTTGAAAGTGGGTGACCACTCAATGTGGCAAGGGCTTTCTTTTTTTCTCATAATTAATATTTGGATTGCTTTTTTGCTGACTTTTGATAATTCATAAATAAATATCTTGTACTTGTAATTCAAGCCTACTTCATTTTAATAACTTGTCCTCATTGCTTTTTTCAGTTTTGAAGAAGGAATCTGCATACACCAGGCTGGAAGCTAAGCAGGGATCTTCTTCAAGGAGTTCTACTTTATGTCCAGACTGTCTGCTCTAAGCAGACACCATTCCCATCGGGAATTTCCCGCTGTAATAACAGTTTGTTAAGGAATGAGCCATCAAAGGCAGAAGTAACAGCATTTTTCTTTATAACCGGGAACCCATAACTCTAAGAATGTGCACCGTAACAAATATTTCCTTTATCCTAACAGATGATTCTTCAGAAGGGTTCCACTTTACTCTCAAGCCTGCTTTAAGCAACCAGCTCTTTTCAAAACTGAAGAAACAAAGTTTCAAACTATTGGGAAGCGATAAGGGAAAGGGTAAACTTGACTGAGGTCCATGAATTTCAAACACAACTTCCAACAGTTGGATCATCATCTTGACAGCCAAAACCTTGTTGGTAAATGGGGCAATTCTAGAAAATATCATACTTCAACCTTGAGGTCATGCTATATGAAAATACATCAATCTTCCTTGTGGCTATCTTTATTCTATTTTTCTGGTTTCCTCTTCATATCTTTAATTCTTTATACATGTACAGTTAAAACTAAATCCTCTTAGTCTATATTACGCCCACTAAAACAGAGGCTACCTGTAATTGGTTTATTAAAGACAAGTGAAAGCTTAAAGCAATGTCACAGTAAAACAGAAAGCTCCTAAAGGATCTTTCTTTTTTACTGTCACATTGCTTTATGCAGTCACCTATCATAAACACCTAATAATTAACACAATCTGTGGTCATAATAGTCTTACTAATGAGGTTTTGCTGTACTTGTTATATCTACAATTTTTTCCCTAAGTTGTCTAAATACCAGCCTGAAACTGCTCTACAGAAACATTGCATTCCCATATACTTTCCTTACAGACTATCAGCGATCTACTGGTTAATATTTGAATCCTGCATGTGAGAAAACTATACATATAAAATGGACAGTTTTAGCCAGAGCAAATGAATTATTCATAACAAGTTTCTGTAGAGGGCTGAGTAAACTATACAACATCATGCCCATGTTCCACCATCTCCTCTATAAATTATTTAAATGTTTCATTCACTACTCTTTTAGTTTAAATGTGGATTTTTTATAAAGCAGTGTATAAAATCTAAAAGTAAAGCAAGGCACTTAGGGTAAGGGCAGGTTATATAAGTTAACTGAAATCCTAAGCCCCAGAGGCTCGACCAAACCTTATCACATGGCTCCAGATAAGGGGAGTATTTCAAAAATTAAAATCTTTATTTCTGCTTTAAACCCTATGGTGTTACTATTTATTAGAATCGTCTTAAAGAGATGATTCTAATGAGAAGTAAAACCTTAAGATATGATGCTGAAATAAGTGAGAAAATGTTGGTTTTGTTCAGTTAATCCCACCCTTTTATCTGGAGCCCTGTAAATAATTGAACAGTTTCATTCACTTCTCTTTTAGCTTAAATGAGAGTAATTCTTTATAAAGCAGTGCATAAAATCTAAAGCTAAAGCAATGCCCTAGGTAAGGACCAGTAAAATAACAGTTTACTGAAATCCTAAGACATTTGCTCCCCAGATAATCAACCAAACCTTATCAGTTATGATGCAACTACTCATTTGAATAATTTCTTTACACCAATATTAATGTTTAGTTCAATCATGCGGTTTGGTGAAGATACAAGGAAATACTTGAAATACTTGTCTTTACTGGTGCTCTGGAAAGTGAGCCCTTAACCAATATTTGACAATTACGCCTTTAACTCTTTACATGCTGGGAAATTATTTTCATTCGAGACAATTGTCAGCTGCTCTTGTCTTATAAACAGAGTTTTCTAAAATCCTTTTCAAAACAGGGTCAGAGAGTCGGTCAGTCTCAATTCTAATAAGGGACACCACATTATGCGGGGTCTCATCTGGATCCAAACTGTTTGCAAAAGGTATTCACTGTGGGACATAGCTGCCACTTGCATGCAACAGAAGAAAATGGTTCTATTTTAATATGTACAGTAATGAACATGCATCATAAGAAATATTTTCTATATCCTAGTAGATGGTAATTACAAGCAGATAGTAAGTAAAGCAGAATAAACTGTGAGTCACATTCGGTTGAAACAGGCTATAGATTTATTGGGTTACAACTCTCTAACATACTCTAGCATGACGGAGATGGGCTTAAAATAAGCTGACAAGACAAAACTTGCCTTTTCACATGATTCATACTCATCATACATGGGCTAGGACATATGACATTATCCTTGCTAACAAATTGCAGTCAATAAGACAATTCAAAAGAATGTCAAGTTTCTGTATTAACAATTACTCCATGAACTCCACTGAATTAACTAAATCAACAGATATGTACCATCAGAAATATATATTCTATATTCTAACAGATATGGTAGCTGAAAGCAGACTGACGGTAAAGCAGAATGTGGGATAATCATAAGACTGTCTTCAAAACTAGAACAGACAAAAGGGTAAATAGGGCTAAATCTGGTAACCAATGACTAAAAGCTTGTGTGTATGTTTCACTAGGCCTTTATTTTGTAAACATTAAGTTAATTTAAGAAATACGATAGGCTCCTAAAAGTTGCTCCTATTATATTTTATTAAACTTTTTCGCCCTCAAATAGCCCATGCATAAAGTTCATTCACTTTTGAGGGTCAGAACATATTTGAAACACAAAAGCAGTAACTCAAGTCAATTGATAATCCAATGTATTATAGATGATGCATAGATCAGTGCTATATCACCTTTATTTGTTTGTCACTTTATAAGAGATACACTAGTTTACAAACCTGGTCTTCTAAAATTTCTTTTATTGTTCTTTTTTGTATATTTATAGCACAATTTACAGCCCTCTTAACAATGCACTCTAGATAGAGACAGACTGGTATTGACATCCAACTTGTTGAAGAACTTAACCCCCTCTATTACCACCACAATTTGCTAAATTGTATTCATTATTAGGTGTAAAAGACAGATGACAGCTTAAAGCAAGGTGAAAGAAAAACAGAAAGTTCCTTAAGGAGCTTTCTGTTTTACTGTTATCTTGCTTTAAGCTAACATCCATCGTTCATACAATCAATAAGCCTTCTTTTTTAGTGGTCGTAACAGAGAGATTTTTACTGTATTCATGCATCATAGTCTACTTGCGGAGAAAGGTGACCTTCAAAGTTGAAAGTCGGTCACTCATGCATGAATATGGTTTGGGAAATGTCATGTGACACATCAACTTGTTACTACAGACACAAGGTGAAATATTCACATTGAGAAACAGACATGAAACCGTCTATCTATGGGGAAAAGTACATGTTAGTTTTATTTAAAAGTTCAGTTTCAGAACTACTTTTAATGTCATCATGAATGTATGTCACTTTGTTACCCCATAGCTGATTCTTTGTGTTGAAGAAAGGTGAACACTGAAAGAATTTGCCTGATGAAGGTGCATTTACTGCTTTGCTTTCAACCAGTGTTAAGCTTTTATCTGCTAGGATATTGGAACTATTGATTTTTGTATATTCATGAATGTACCCAAGCAGGGTTCCCGCTGGGCATCGCCAACGGCGCCATTTGCGCAAAAAAAATAATTCTGGCGACAGAAATTTCGAATCGGCGAAAGTGTCTGGCGCCGAGAAATTTCGGAATTGTCGCCGCATAATTGTACAGTTTATTTTCTCGCCGACTCTAAAAATCTTAAAATTGGCTTCAGAATTCGGCTAATCCATACACAAGCTTAGCCTATCACCAAACGCTACTGATGCGTGTAAACACGTTACGCAATCGTCGATAACGACATGTGTAATGGCTGGCTGTCAAACAATGTTTGACCACACGCGCCGAGATTGCTTTTAATGTGTTGTAGATCTAATTGGTTATCAAAAAAGTGATTGACAGGTTCGCCCCAAATCGGAGACCTTTTCAACGACAATTTTTAGAAGCGGTGATGCGAAGGCCAAAGATTTATGTCGCCGATACGGGTCGGATTAAAATCAGATAATTATCCGTAAGTTCTGGACAAGCACACATTTTATATGAAAGCTGATCAGAATTTATCATTCATGAATTGATTTCCACCACAAAAATCTTTGTTTATTAACGTAACAGAAAAATACTTCGAAAATGATACCTTTACAAAATGACGGGGCGCCGTAACATTTGCTACGAGAACTACGTATATTTTGTTAGTCTAAAAAGTATTCCCCAGCGCCGTTTTCTAACAATCAATTAAAATTAAACAGTGGACCTAAATTCTTCTGTTTGTTACATAAGATTTGTGCAAATGTATAATTATTAAAATAGGTTTTACAACCAATTACGCTCGTAAAATTGAGTTGCAATCAGTTTTCGCGGTAGAAAATTAAGACGCGTTATTTCGTTGTTAAAACCACACCAACTTTATGGCGCTAGTAAATATCGTCTACAGAATTTGTCGTCTGCAACCTTTGTCATCTGCAACAATTCTCTGAGTTAATTTTTGTGCATTTTTTTTTCAGAAAATATCAGTGTCAAACAGTTTGTATCTATATAAGATGATGCGCGTCTCATCTTGATCCATACTGTTTGCATAATTTAATGAATAACAGATTGTTAAGTTGCTTACTCTGTCTAGATCTACTCCATAGATAGAAATCTAGACCATTTGAACTACTTCATTCATTCTCTCAAGAAAATAGATATAGTTCCAGTTTACCTTTACTAGTCATGAATGAATAATATATATAAGAACCATAAGAAATAGTTCTTATATCCTAGCAGATGTTAGATCTAGCTTAAAGCAGGCTTAAACTTTTACTAAAACATAATGCTCCTGAAGAGTATTCTGCTTAACTTTCAGCCTAGATGCTAGAATAATAGGCCCATGTCAGTATTATAAAAAGTATATAGTATATCTGGGTGAAAAGTGTCTCTCTCTTAGTGGTCTATAGACTTATCTATTCACTGATTAATATTTGGCACCCCAATCTCCCTATTAAAATTACCAAATCTCCCTAATTGGGTCCAAGAAAATATCACATGTATGTATAACATACAGAAAAAAATGGCGAAAAAGTTGGCTCCAAAAATATTATTTTGGCGCAAACTTTTTTCATTTGGCGCAAGTGCTGGCGCAAGAAAATTTTAAGCCAGGGTGAACCCTGCCAAGTGTAACCATTTTCTTTAGTTGAGGAATACATTACAGGTCTAAAAGGGTTCATTTATTGAGATATGGGTTAACTGTCATCATGAATGTATATGTTGACCATTTTCTTCATACCTGGCTGTCAGTGTGTACTGTTACCCTCTTAATAATGCCTTATAATCCTTACAATACTGACTTTCAAAATAGACTACCGGTATTCAAATTTATTTGATAAAAGGTGTGTCCTAATTTACCCCAACCCCCTGTTAACCCCATGACCTGTTTCAAGAATTGAAATTAGATGACCACTTAAAGCAGGTTGAAAGTAAAGCAGAATGCCCCTTTTGGCACATTCTGCTTTACATTCAGCCTGATTTGAGCTCCCATCTGCTAGCATACGTAGAAAATTATGGCTCACATTCATGACTGTAAAGTGGAGCTATTTTTCAAGGAGGAATCATTTAATGGTGTAAAAAGGTGTATTCATGGGGTAATGGGTTAATAAAATTGGTTATTTCCTCATGATGATGTAATCAGATATCAAGCTTATCTTGCCAAGCCAAGGTACAGACAAAATGGGATTTATACAACTGCACTGACTAGTTAATCATAAAAAATCTGACCTAGCCATAGTTTATGTCAACATTCATTACCAGAGGGCATAGATTACCTGGATTTAGAAGACACTGTATAAGGTATTAAAGAGTAATGCATGGTCATGCTTGAGGCATTTAACAGTTGACCTTAAGCTTCTATGAAAGTCAGGTACTCTGGTGATCAAATGAAATGAGCCTTTGGTTATAGAAGATGAATATTCCAACTTGTTCAGTAAATGGGTAAATGGGTTAATTATTCCTCCACTGAAGAAAATATTTAGTCGTGAATACACACCACCAGAAATGTTTTGTATATCCAAACAGACCTGGCTGAAATCAGGCTGAAATTAAAGCAGTGTGTGTCTAGGTGCATTCTGCTTTACTTTAAGCCTGCTTTCAGTGGTAATCTGTTTTCAAAACTAGAGACAGGGCAGGCTATGGGGTAAAGGGTTTAGGGCCCAACAAGGTCAAATCTTATCAACTCATGGCTGATAACCACAGGGCCCTACTTCACTCTGGGATTTATGACATGAGGCCCTTAGTTTTGCAGTATGTGAGGTCTAAAATTTGTTTATGAACATTTGGCACACACACTTCATCTAGCCTGAGAAGACAACATATCTTAATCCCTTTTCCTCAAACTGTGACCAAACTTGAACCACAAGACACACAGTATAGGGTACAGCTCTTATCGATTTGTGCTTTAATGTTGTTCTCAGTCACTAGTCTTTTAAGAAAATCATGATTCTTCATATGCAGGACTGCAACCCTTTAGGCTTTACTCCTGTAGGCTTTTATTTAATCCTTCCACTGAAGAAAATTGTCCTGCTTTATACAGTCATGAATATGTATCGTAAGAAATCATTTTCTATATTCTAGCAGATGGAATCTTACAGCAGGCTGAACGTAAAGCAGAATGCTCCTTTATATGCACTCTCCTTTACAGTAAAGGGTTAAAAGAAAGCCATGCCTCTTCACATGAACGACTGCTTAAAAGAATGGCTGTAGCTTGTCGGTTTCAGTATTTGTATATTTCCAAAAAAATATTTATATTATAATACATGCATCACCTGATCACAAGTTGAGGTATGTTAAAATGTGTCACAAAATGTTTCAGATTGCCTAGGCTACACATTTTGTACTTAACCCTTTAAAGGGACTCGCAACCGGATGGTGTACTTGTCAAAATAAAATAAAATACTCAAATAAAAGCAAATTTGTGGCATTATTTGGCTTCTGACATTAAAAAAATATGATCAGTCCAAAAAAAGTCTCAAGAATCGTCACCGAATCTTAGATTTTTAGATATTTTCCATCGTTTTTCTATACCGACTAGTAGACGGTATAGTTGTTGTTGTTGCTTCTCTACACGGGCTCAGACATAAACACGAGCCGAATTACGAAGTTGTATGCACTTTCGATCGCTACACATTGAAATACGTTAAATCGATCCGAGATAAACGGATAGTTTCCGTGGTCCATTGGTCTAAGCGGTTTCCCCTATTTTGCCTTCTGTCCGCCAATGCCGGGCCCCGGGTTCGAATCCCACCAGAGACCAATATTTTTTTTTATTGAAATACATTTTTTTAAACAGAATTTCTTATCCTAAACTAATTCTTTACCATTTATATAAGCGTTTGACACATATTTACAAATTACTATTTTTAATGCACCATCTGGTTGCGAGTCGCTTTAAACCCTAGTCCTGCATATTGGCGTCCTTTTCAAACAGTGTACATGTGAATCGTACACAGTGTGTCCTGTAGGTTGTAACGATTCGCCGAAACCTGCATCGCAGTTTATCGCAATACGGAGAAATCGAATCGAAATATATTGCAATATACCGTGTAAGTATGGAACAAGCATCTGCCATCGTGTTTACTGTATTAATCTTGTTCAACCAGGCCCTTGATTCGCTACTTGTTTCTTAATAAGAGCGTCTCGTTGAGCGAGATTAAACAGAAACGAAATAGTACTGTTACACCGGCTAGGGATATGTATAAAACACCGGACTGCGTCTACTACGCGTTGTTTCGAAAACAATTCCGCGAAACAAAAGTAAGTTTGTCCATTCTTTTACCGTTTTTAAATAAGGCAAAGAAAATCGTTTTTTCTGAATCTGAACCGCGGGGCAATATTATTCAGCTCACACCGCAATATATCGGTACACCGCTGAATCGTTACACCCCTAGTGTCCTGTGCAAACAGTGAAGGCCCAGATCAGAGGGCTCCAAAAGGAGCCCTCTGATCAGGGTTTTCACTGTTTGTCATAAATTCCAAACAAATGCAAAAACAAGCCTTAAAAGTCAGTAATGGACTAGACTAAGATTGACACCGGAATTGTCCATTTAAAGTTTTAGGGAGGAAAGAGTTAATTTATCTTCATACATAATTTGCCCTGAGCTGTCCAGTTCTAAAGAGCACAAAAATCAAACCATCAAGTTCAATATCATTCTAGTCTGAAAATCTTTATTGCCTTGAAAACTTTAACCATACCATACAATATTAAACTTTAGTCTGCAAGTCTTCAACCTAACCCTCTAACTTTAATTGATTTGATATGTTATGATATTATTTCGCCTCAAAAGTATTTCAGTCATGTTGCAACATCAAGCAAACTATCAGTGGAGGAAGACCCCAGATGCCCTTCATACACTTTCAGGAACAAATCAACCACTAGGTAGAACCAAAGACCAAGACAGCTAGAAGGCTTCCCCACATGAAAAATGATCAAAAATCTAACAGATTGGGGTTTGAACCCACAGCAGTAAAGAGCCAAGTGAAAGTCAGTAACAGTGACTAACACCCTGCAAGCATGAGGCAAGTGATTTGATATCGGCAAGTGAATTTCATCCTTAAATGACCCTGAATAGCAGATCCATGTGTATAACGTGGATGCAGTTTGCTCAATCATATATATACTCAACAGTTGATGTCCCTTTAACTGAAAGGGGGTATGGGGATAGGATCTCAGTTTATTTTCTCATTCAAAATACATCAAGAATCAAGATTCCAACCAGCAATCCTGGTTTTATAAAGCAAGTAGGTCATATGCTACAAATGCTTCTCTACTTAAAAATAACCTATTCAATCAGCTTGTTTTTAAAACACAAGTTTGCGATATGAACAGCTAAACCTTGATATATGAGCTGTGCCATGACAAAGCTAGCCTTATTGCACTGCAATATTGTACAGACCAAGCATCATTTTCATCCCAGGGTCTGTAATTGAGTTTGTTCTACACTACCAAGAACTGTATATAATACAGCTACATAAAATGCTTTGGGTGCTTGTGGGGGTTTAACAGTGAAGATCAGGACCAGCTGCTGCATCTCTGATGTTGTGGTCGGTCTTGATCTACACTGTTTGCAATGCAATGAGTCCGGTTTTTCCTGACACAGCTCATATTACTAAAATGTAAACCAGACCAGTCTTATACCAAAAGTTTTAAGGTAAATTAGGAAAAGCATTGATATCAATGATGAACAACAGGTATGTCTAGCCTTTCTTGTTGTGAAGATGATGTTGAATCTATATATAAGAATTTATGTTCATCCAGGCATTTTAGAGTTGCTGTCATCCCATCCATTGAGACTGTGCCGACTGTCAGCAACAGTCAGGGTTGTTTAGAAGATGATTTATACCCCTGCATGTATGTCCAGGTAGCCTAGTTTTATCACTCTGACCCCACTACCTACAGAGATTATGTAATATTGTGTAGACCGGTATGCTGTATGTCTCTATTGTTATACCAAGAGTAAGTGTCAATAACTGACCTTAGGGGGTCTAGTTTACACAAGGTTTTGACAAGCATTGTGTGTTCACAGATTGCCCCCGAAATGTTCCAAAAGAAAAAGACGTGCACCATGTGTCCTAACATTGACAGTATATAGGAAAATTCAAACAAACACAAAAAATATGTTTACTTTGATGACTTTGCCAGTATAGCTTGCTTATAGTTATAAACAACAATTACCCTTTTTCTGTTTGTTTATTTTAACATCCAGTTCTGCCATCTATCGTCTATGGGCTACTTAAACAGTTGTTTTTTCTGTGAAATAGGTTCACCAATTATATGGAATTCACCCCCTAAAATTAGACATGTGCGCATTATATGCTATTGATCCTATCTGCAACATCTATCTCTGGTTACTGCCAACCCCTCTCGCGAGTGTTATAGGCACTTCGATTCAGTGTAGAATAGCAGTAATATCTTGCTATATTGCTATTACATTTAGCAAAGCAGAGTGGACATGCCCAGTGGTAACACACCAGACTATGATATCAGGGGCCACGAGTTTTATTCCCTGCTAGACCAAGTCCTTCTGACAAGAATTCGTAAACTGAGGTTCAATGTACCAGGGCTTTACACTGGGCACCCAAAAGAACCTTAGAACTGTCGATAATAAGAGTAGCCTAGGTCATAGCCCCCGGATTTTCTGTATCCGCTTCCATCTCTCTGACGCGTCCAATAAGCCCATTGTTAAGAGTAAAAGACGTTAATAAACCAAACCTTATTCAAAAGCATCTAAATTCATTCAAAGTCAGTCGGTTTTCGCAAAGTACAGGACCAATTGTGCAAAATGTGTTTAAAAATTAGTTTTAAATTCATTTTTTCTGCTTAGTCTTCGAATTAGGTCAACGTAATTAGTGTATATTTTAGAGTTATCCAACTAGTTATGTTCAATCCACTCTCCCCTCACCATAAAAATGGGGTTTTAACTCTTCTAAATGGACATCAATGCCCTGTAGTGCACCATATTCAAGCCAAGTTGACCTTTTACAGGCATACCAAAGACAGTATGTATTTCAGGGTTCAGTATAATTCCGTTATTACAAAGCCAGTCTAGCACCTAGCTAAAAACTTGACAACAGCATGATACATGAAAATATCCCCTCAAGCGAATCTTTGTACCACAATTCAAGGTGACCTATCATCACTCTCAGGTGCAGTGATGTAGTATGAAACAACAGAGGGCTGCTTCCATGCAGAACTGTTGATTTTCCATCCATTTTTTCACACAAACACAATATATCCATTATTGTCCACATGCAGGTTCGATATTTTCGGTATAATACATCACAACCCAATGACCCAGTCTCAGAAACCGAATTCAAGGAAAGGTAACCTGCGCTCGACGCTTCAGTAAACTAGACGCGGAAATAACTGTTTGTCCAAATAGAAACATTTACACATGAAATAAAATGGAAAATAGAAACACTGAATACAGGATTATTTGATCGCAATATTAGTTTAAACTGCACATGGCAATATCATTATAAAAAACGCGTGCCTGCTACCTATCGGTGAACATTGATTGACCGGCGAAAGGTTAAATTATTCTCATAGAAAATAGCACATGAATACGTACCCCAACTCTTTGCTGTGCGGCCTAGAACTTTTCCTTCCTCTGAATTATACAAAAAACTCAAGAAATCATTTAATCTTTGCCGAACACCTTGATTCTGGGGGCCTGAGGCTGTAGTATCGACGGCCGTGCTGCCTGCTGTTGACGCCATCTTTCTAGTAAGAGAAAGAATAAGAGTGCCCGGATGAATATTGAGACCGTACCTAAACCATAAATAAATTGTGAAGGTGCCCCTGACGTCAAAACGTACTCAAGCGTGTCGAGGCTCCTGGAGGGAAACGAGTGTATGCAACAAATTGATCTCGAAATAAGGGAATTCTTAAGTTAAGAATATTGAGAGCCGCATTTTGTGGAAATCATTAAATCGACAGATTACTGGAAATAACCGCAAATTACCATGAATTAATGATATTATCATAATTTTGTAAAAAATTATGGTAGATGATAATATCATAGTCGATAAATACCCCGTCTTGTCCCCCAACTATGCCCAGTAGTTGAGAGGTTAAACTTGCGAAATTGTCATTTCGAAATAGCGCATACTCTAAGTCTACGAACGGAAAATTAGAGATAATGTTCTGGATCCGGTAGATAATCTAATGGCATTTCGAAATTACGATAGATTGGATGTTTAGAAAAATTATTTTTATCCATGATAATTAGGAACAGGTATATAACCAATTAACCTATAAAACCTAGCGACGAGTTTAATTGTCAGTTACATGGGCTATATAGTTGCCACTTAACTGTTGATTAGTTGTGACATCAAATCTTTGCAATTGTGCTCTTTTCTGGTTTTGTAATGTTAAATGGGTAAGACTAAATGGAAATTTCCATTATTTATAAGGTCCAGGGGCTAATGAGTTAAAATATAGAATTATATTTACTAGTAAAAAAGATTAGACGATGAAACTTGTCATTTAAAACACTTTAAACACTGCGCGATTTATATTTATATAAACAGCGCTCCCTCCCTACAACGGCCCTCCGAACAACCACTCCCTCCTTACAACGACCATTGTCGAAGTTCCCTTCACAGGACAAGTATATGTCCCCCCAAATCACGGCTGCAATGTCGTCTGCTTAAGATTGTCGTCTGCTGTTTTTCTCAAAATAACATAATTGATATTTTGACAGAAACAACTTACAGGGTTGAAAAGTTGATTTTGGAAAATCCTAAGATTTTCAAATTTTCTATTTTTCAGCGGAGCTGAATGGTATCTATTTAGACCAACATATTAAACCAATCACTGATGATATTTGATCAGAAATTTAGAATCAATACGACTTTATATCGTATAATACTCCCTAAAAGCGCCATTTTACGCATTTTCATCACATATTTACTATATGTTAATGACGAGCTAGTATACTCGTCGTTAGTGTTGAATGTGTCAGTACACGTGTACGACTTTATATCGTTTAAACACTCCCTATATAAGGGTCCATTGACGCATTTTCTTCACAGATACACTCAGTATATATTAATGACGAATATACTGGTCGCTAGTGTTGAATGTGTAAGTACACGTGTACGACTTTATCGTTTTCAAAAACACTCCCTAGAAGCGTCCATAGACGCATTTTCTTAACGTATACACTATATGTTAATGACGAGTATACTCGTCGCTAGTGTTGAATGTGTAAGTACACATGTACGACTTTATATCGTTTAAACACTACATAGAAGAGTCCTTTGACGCATTTTCTTCACAGATACACTTTTATGTTAATGACGAGTATATACTCGTCGCTAGTGTTGAATGTGTTAATACACGAATACGACTTTATATCGTTTAAACAATCCATAGAAGCGTCATTTGACTCATTTTCTTCACATAATTATACACTATATGTTAATAACGCATATACTCTTCGCTAGTGTTGAATGTGTTAGTGCACGTGTACGACTTTATATCGTTTAAACTCTCCCCACTAGAAGCGTCATTTGATGCATTTTCTTCACAGATACACTATATGTTAATGACGACTAAACTCGTCGCTAGTGTTGAATGTGTAAGTAAACGTGTACGACTTTATATCGTTTAAACACTCCCCCTAGAGGTGTCCTTCGACGCATTTTCTTCACAGATACACCATAAGTTAATGACGACTATACTTGTCGCTAGTGTTGAATGTGTAAGTAAACGTGTACGACTTTATATCGTTTAAACACTCCCCCTAGAGGTGTCCTTCGACGCATTTTCTTCACAGATACACCATATGTAAATGACGACTATACTTGTCGCTATTGTTGAATGTGTAAGTAAACGTGTACGACTTTATATCGTTTAAACACTCCCCTAGAGGTGTCCTTCGACGCATTTTCTTCACAGATACACCATATGTAAATGACGACTATACTTGTCGCTAGTGTTGAATGTGTAAGTAAACGTGTACGACTTTATATCGTTTAAACACTCCCCTAGAGGTGTCCTTCGACGCATTTTCTTCACAGATACACTATATGTTAATGACGAATATACTTGTCGCTAGTGTTGAATTTGTATGACATTATATCGTTTAAGCAATCCCTAGAAGCGTCCTTTGACGCATTTTCTTCACAGATACACTATATGTTAATGACGAGTACAGTATACTCGTCGCTAGTGTTGAATGTGTAAGTAAACGTGTACGCCTTAATATCGTTTAAATACTCCCTAGAAGAGCCCTTTGACGCATTTTCTTCACCGATACACTATTATGTTAATGTCGAGTATACTCGTCGCTAGTGTTGATTGTGTTAATACACGAATACGACTTTATATCGTTTTTAAAAGCAATCCCTAGAAGCGTCCTTTGACGCATTGTCTTCACAGATACACTATACATGTATGTTAATGACGAGTTTACTCGTCGTTCAGTGTTGAATGTGTAAGTACACGTATACGACTTTATATCGTTTAAACTCTCCCTATATAAGAGCCCATTGACGCATTTTCTTAACATATATGTGTAAGTGCACATGTATGACTTTATATCGTTTAAGCAATCCCTAGAAGCGTCCTTTGACGCATTTTCTTCTAGGACACACTCTATGTTAATGACGAGTATACTTGTGGCTAGTGTTGAATGTGTAAGTAAACGTGTACGACTTTATATCGTTTAAATACTCCCTTGAAGCGTCCTTTGACACATTTTTCACAGATACACTATATGTTAATGACGAGTATACTCGTCGTTAGTCTTGAATGTGTCAATACACGAATACGACTTTATATCGTTTAAATATTCCATAGAAGCGTCATTTGACGCATTTTCTTCACAGATACACTATTATGTTAATGACGACTATACTCGTCGTTAGTGTTGAATGTTTTAGTACACGTGTACGACTTTATATCATTATTTAAAACACTCCCCATAGAAGCGTCCTTTGACGCATTTTCTTCACAGACACACTCTATGTTAATGACGACTATACTTGTCGCTAGTGTTGAATGTGTAAGTAAACGTGTACGACTTTATATCGTTTAAATACTCCCTAGAAGAGTCATTTGACGCATTTTCTTCACAGATACACCATTATGTTAATGACGAGTATACTCGTCGTTAGTGCTGAATGTTTTAGTACACGTGTACGACTTTATATCGTTAAAACACTCCCCCTCGAAGCGTCCTTTGACGCATTTTCTTCACAGATACACTATATGTTAATGACGAGTATAAAATATACTCTTCGCTAGTGTTGAATGTGTTAATACACGAATACGACTTTATATCGTTTAAATATTCCATAGAAGCGTCCTTTGACGCATTTTCTTCACAGACACACTGTATGTTTATGACGACTATAGTCGTCGTTAGTGTTGAATGTTTTAGTACACGTGTACGACTTTATATCGTTAAAACACTCCCTAGAAGCGTGCATTGACGCATTTTCTTTACAGATAACGGCGCCATATGACCATTATATGTGCCGTGTAGCCGTTAAACCAATCTCAATCAATCAATCTTCACAGCTACAATATACTGTATGTTAATGACGAGTATATTCGTCGCTAGTGTTGAATGTCTTAAAACACGAATACGACTTTATATCGTTTAAACAAATTCTGCTTTATGTTAAAGACGAGTATGCTCGTCGCTAAGGTTTCAAATGTGTACGAGTTTTTCTTATATAAACAATTTATACACTAATAAGAAGCGTCAGGGCGGTATATTACTGCTTATTTCGGTCAGTATCGGTACTCTACGCGTAGAGCGATCGGCTATTTTCGTCAACTGTCGGTCCGTTTAGAACCATTCTATGATTCTAAAGCTGTACGTAGATTACCAATTTTGGCAGGGCTGCCATTTCTCCGGAATTTCCGACTGGATCTTCGGATTTTTATCCTTGCAGATTGTAGCTTAAAGCAGGCTGAAAGTATAGCAGAATGCGCCCTAAGGCGCATTCTGCTTTACTTTCAACCTTCTTTAAGTGATCATGCTTGTAAATGGACAATTTGGGAATCTTAGGATTTTTCACGATCAAATTATGGCAACCCTAGTTCGGCCCGATCTCCTTAGGGGCCATCTATTACTGGAATTATCGGTTTTAATTGTCTGGGTCAATGAGTTAAAATAAACAAAGGTCAAACAGATTTTATACGAGTTCATGCACGAGGCTCATATATTTTTTGAAGAATGAATCCATGTCTTATATACAGACTGCACACAGGTAAAAACATATCACTCTAAAGAACAATTAAACTTTCAATTTCTCGGAGAAATGCAGATAGTGTACATCAAACGTCACTTAGAGATTTACTGTTTTGTACAGTCGAACTTCGATATGTCGAACTCGCTTAACTCGAACTAACCGATATTTCGACACATTAATTACATTATTTCATGTTCGGTTCAGTCGAACATACCCGTATACATGTAGTTCAAAGTTAAAACGTGGCTTAGCCACGTTTTAACTTTGAACTACGGGTATGTTCGACAAAACCGAGTTAGAGTTATCGAAGTTCGACTGTATATAGTTTCACCTGTACAGAAACCATCTGTTCTCAGTTAAATGAAAAAATACGTTGAAAAAAAAAATCGTACCTGCATAAATAAATTTCTGTCTATTAGTTTTACCATGCTCTCCGTATTTACCGTACATATGTACAGTAAAAAAAATCTCTATTACGGCCACTTAAAATAACGCTAATTGATTGTACAAAGGACAGGTGACAGATTAAAGCAGTCTGAAAGTAAAACTTAAAGGCGTTTTCTGTTTTACTTGCACATTGCTTAAAGGAGTGACCTGCCTTGATCACCTTATATTTAGGTGTCGTACTAGAGAAGTTAAACTGCCCTCTGATTAGTGTATACATTGTTTGCATAGGACGAGTGTGTTCTTCATAGGTTTGAAAATAACGAGTATACTCGTCGCTAGAATTGATTTGTGAATTGACCATTTAGTGAAGCGTTACGCGGTGTCTGATCAGGATCAAAACTGTTTGTAAATAACCATTCTACCCGGGGTAATGCCAGAACATGACTGACACGTAAAATATACAAGTAAATTATGTTTGTAATGTATTAAGCTCCAAATTGTCTGGTACATATGTGCAATGTGTCTTTTTAATGGTCTTTTAAGAAAGCTATAGACAATACATGATTTAAAAAAAATAGATGCACTTGCATTTTCCACATGTTAATACATGACAATACATGTATATTTCTACCCGATATGCCAATATTTAAAGAATGAATTATTTCCACCGCCAAGCCTTACAATGCGCACATTTGCAAACAATTTGGAACCTGATCAGACGCCGCGTAACGCGGTGTCTGATCAGGCTCCATTAACTGTTTGACACTTATATCAATGTTTCTTTTATAAATAAAAGTAGACGAAGCAGACGACAATATATTTTATGGCAGCGACTTGGTTGGGCGGGTTAATATTACGTAATAATGGCAGACAATGGGTTTATTTGAATTTTGCTTTGACTGTCGAATTGGTAATTTTTTTAATACACTTGTACTTGCTGCTCATAGATAAAGCCTGTCCCAAGTATATAAGGAATTTGAGTTGAGTCTTAGAGCGTTCTCAGTCATTTCATTGGTCAGATTTGAGCTTTTGCTATATGTATAAGTCTGACCAAACAAACGCTTGAGAACGATCTCAGACTCAACTCAAACGCTTTGTAGCCTTTGACCTATTACACGGCAGCCCACAATGAGTTGGAATATGTATGACAATAATGCGTGCCGCGGCACTTTGTCCAAAAATACATCAACGTGCATTCTGCTTCACTTTCAGCCTTCTTTAAATAATTCGTTCACCCCTGAAACTTTTTAAGTAAATTCAAATTTCCAATTAAAATGTTACGGGTCCATTTTAGAGCTCGTCTGTTTTTCGAAGAAACGGAGAGCTAAGTACATGTACTGTCGTCATTCCAGCGTCCGCGTTGTCGGCCGAAATCTTGAAGTTGGTCATGACTTCTTCAGTTTTACATCTACAGCGCGCTCTCTCTCTACAACGGCCCTCCCAACAACGACTTCCACCTTAAAACGACATTCGACGCTGTTTCCAAGAAACTTATGTTTTATGCTTGCACTGATGCATTATCGTCTATTTAAATTTGTTGTCTGCTGTTTTTCTTACATAAATGACATTTTGAAAGAAAAAACATATGAAAAAAGCGTTACGCGGCGTCTGATCTGGATTCAAGCTGTTTGCAAATGTAAAATAAGGTCCCTCCCTATAACGACTCCCTCCGAACAACGCACACAATCTGTGTCTCCAATTGGGTGTCCGGTTGTAGAGAGGGAGCGCTGTTCAACTTTCATTTGTATATGCATGTTCATATTATATGTATACTAAAATATTTTACCAATTGACATTGACCTTGACCTTTGACTTTATTTTACTGTATTTGTTCACTTATCTTCAAAAACAGACAAGCGTTGGCAGCCGCATGCAGTGCTCTTGTTGAATATTTAGGGTTGGTTCCACAGCATATTGCAAAAATTTCAAACAGCGCAGACCCTGATCAGATAGTCCCTCTAGGAGCCTCCTGGTTGGGTCTTCACTGATTGTTTACGACAAATTCACTCTTTACATGCACACTGTTTTTAAACGACGAGTATACTCTAGGGTTCAATGTGTTGAACTACTTTCTGCTAGGATATAGCGAATATGTCTTATTGTCAATATTTATGACAATATAAATTGAAAATACTTTTTTGGGTGGAAGATGGTGAATTTAAGGTTTAACCCTTTCCCCTATAGAAGCGACCTTTGGCGTATTTAATTTATTCCTCCGCTGAAGGAAATAGATCCAGTTTAAACCTCATGAACAATTTCAATAACAAATATTTTTATATATCCTAGCAGATGATATATTAAAGCAGGCTGAAAGTAAAGCAGAATGTGCCTTAAGGCACATTCTGCTTTACTTTCAACCTGCTTTAAGTGATCACCTGTATCTAATGTTATAAACGGGTTATTGGGTAAAGGTTTAAAAGCCTAGGGTACTGGGTTAACACACATGTAGAGTTGTAGACCATGGCACAAGTTGTGATTTGAGCTAAATTCTCCAAATGTGACAACTAAGCAGACCATATTTTGACATTGAAGCGATTAACTCATTTCCCCTTAAAACTTCAAATGGACAATTCCAGTTTCCAATTAATTAAGTCAAGTCCATTTTTGACTGACTATGGGTGTTTTTCAATATATCTATATTGCAAATTGACAAACAGTGCAGATCCTGATCAGGATCAGGATCTACACTGTTTGCATAAGGCAAGTGTACTCTCCACTAGAACACTGTTTGTAAATGACGCATATACTCGTCACTAGGGGATAATGTGTTAACATACAAGAAGTCCTCATAATTATCTTTGTAGACGTCATGGTTATCATACACGGTTATTGATTTTATCTCAACCCATTAATTACCTATAAATGCGCCTTTTTAAGCTTTTAACTATCCCTACACGTTCCTCAAGAAAATAAATTCAATGAACATGCGTACAGTCGTTAATTGTAATCTTAAGAAATGTTTTCTTTTTTTCCTGCAAATTGTATCTTAAAGCAGGCTGATAGGAGCCCTTTGATCTGAGTCTACACAACTTTCACAAGGACAAATCTGAGACTCGTCACAGGTTCCAAGCATGTAAACGGCGCGTATGTATACGCTTCAGTTTGCGTTAACCCCTATTGTGCTGCATTGTCGTCTGCTTCAAATAAGTAGCCTGCAAAATAAATCAAAATCTGTTCGTTTTTCTTCTTAAAGCGAAGAAAAATTGAGTATTAGTGCAAAACAGTTTAGAGCTAGACCAGACGCTACGTTTTGTGGTATTTGATCTGGATCCAACCTGTTTGCAAATGTTAGGCAAGTCGCGCTTAGCATGATAAGGGACAATCGGTTAAACAGAAAATCAAAATTATTTGGTTAACCTAATAGCATCAAAACAGTGAGTGATTCTGCTTATCCCATTACACAATAGGCACGCCTTTTTACGCCTTTAAAATAGTTTCGCCTACTTAAAAAATACTTCCAAGACAAGACAAGACAAGACAATAGTTTATTGATACTTTCAGGCCTCCAGCCTATAGTAAAAAGTATTGAAAATATACATTTATACAAGCAGTGATAGTGTGAAGATGGCTTTGTAACCACTATTAACCATAAACCCACGCCTTTAAAATAGTTTCGCCCACTTAAGAAAGTAATTCCACTTTATACAGTAATGAATGTATATAGAATAAGAAAAAGAGAAGAAAAAAATCTCATTTCCTCCCGAAACCTTTAGTGGACAATTCCAGTATATTTATGACTATTTAGGGTTGTTTTCTGCAATGTAGTGAAAATGACAAACAGAACAGACCCTAATAAAAGGGTTCCTGGTCTAGGTATGTACTGTTTGCATATAGGACAAGTGTTCTCTTTAAAGGCACACTGTTTTTAAAAGACGAGTATACTCGTCGCTATAGGATTGAATGTGTGAAAGCCTGACCAGACGCCGTCTTAATCACTTTTGATTTCGTGGAAGACATTTCAAACTTATCCGGGTCCATGCCTTTAGAACGTTGAGTTGAGTGTGACCAACCCGTTTTTTATTACTGAATATAGATGACGACTTAAGCAGATTGCAATTATAGCAGAATGCGCCTTTAGACGCGCCCTGTCCTTCTTTCGGCCTGTTTTTAAGCTAGCCTACCATTTTCTTAAGTTATATGAGAGTTAAGCCTTTCGTCGCCGAAGTCGACCTTGCAAAAAGTTTGAACCCAGATCGAACGCCGCATAACGCGGCGTCTGATCAGAATCCAAAACGTTTGTCACTTATTTCCTTACTTCTTAATTCAAAAAACCTAAAAATAAAATCAGATGACAATTATTGTCTAAAATTGATGACGCCATGCAAGTGAATGGGCCGTGAAAGAGACGTACGAGTAAAATCGACTATAACAAATCAAAAATTATCTTGAATAGACATCAAGTAACAGATTGATTTACTCAGCCTTGTCAAGTGATAGCCAAAATTTGATTTCCGTCGCTCCTGAAAGGAACAGCAAAAACGGCATTACTGAAGCAGTTCTGCGGAAAGGTAGGCCTATTCACAAGTCCCGCCCCTAGAGCAATTGCGTTTATACAAATGAAATGGAATGGAATGGGGCGAATGTAAATCTTTAAGAAATGAACTGATTTATTTCGGCGGATAAACGACAGAAAATGATCGCAAATTAAACGCCGACAACAGTCAGATCGTTTCTTATATTGACATTACATTTGCTAGAAATTCTAATATTAAATGAACATTAAAAAAATTAGTATGCAAGTATGTTAAATCCACATTTTAGAGGTTGTTAACACGAATAATGTGTACCCTGAAAGGAACAGCCATAACGGCGTTACCGTGAAGCAACGATACAAAATGATTCGCGGATATCAGATCCACAGTTTGGGATCCATATCAGCAGAAAGACATTGACAAACTTGAGGCAGTACAAAGAAGAGCAGTCCGATTTATATCCAACGACTATGGGCGAAAATCCAGCGTTTCAACAATGATGCAGAAACTTAATCTCACTCCCCTGGTTTCAAGAACGCCGTCGTGAGAAGCATCGGATTGTCATGATGTACAGAATAGTCGACAGCCTAGTAGCAATCCCTCTTGAAACCTTTACCGAAAGAAACTCCACCAGAACAAGAAAAAACCACCAAAAAACCCTTAAAACAATCAGAACAAACTGCGACATTTTCAAAAACAGCTTCTTTCCTCGAACCTTAATAGACTGGAACAATTTGACCGAAGACTATGTAAACTCTGAGACCCGCCTCCTCTATGCAATATGCCCACACGTCCCGCCATCTAGAGAAATAGCGTGTTTACAAATTTAAAGTCATTTTTCCCCAATGCAGTGAATGTAGATATAAATAATTGCTATCTTTTTTTGGCATAGATCTATATGAATTTTCACTTAGAACTTTGTTCTCACCTTTTTCCAGGTCTTTATTTTTCAATTATAAGTTTAACATATATTTAACACGCTATAGTTTACAATTAGTCCGCCACCAAAATCTAAGGCTAGGGTTAGATCTAGGGTAAACTTTAGAATCTGTCCGCAGGTTTGTTTAAAAAAATTCTTTTTTATGTATTTTCATCTGGCCATCTCTTGTGATATTAACCCTGCCATTCATTGTGACCACAGGTACTTGACACATAGATCTAGATCTATAAATTAACAAAAAAATATATTATAGATACAGGTCTATCTATAATAGAACTATAGTTTAAAAAAATCTAGATCTATGTGTCAAGTACCTGTGAATGTGACATTAATCTGGCCATATCATGCATTTCTTCTGACATTAACCTGGCCATAAAAAATGACACTGCTGACTATGGATGCTGTTTTCAGTCCATGGGAGACAATGCCTGTACAAAAGGCGACATTTGTTTCGGGAGTTCCTGTTCTTGGAGACCCAAAACGACAGGGAAATGACGTCACGTCCCGAATGTCAAACAGGTTGTTCAGTCTTTATTCGTCCGCGAAAATAGTCCTTATATGAATACATTTTCTTCCTAAATTTTCGTTCAAAATCCATTATTTGATTAAAGTTATTTATTTATCGTTCTGTAATTTTCAATTTTTAAGACCTATTTCTCCACTTTTAGTAAAATCATAAATGTCGTAATTAAAATTGCGCTTGATCTATGTGATTCGGCCTTCAACTCTTTCCTTTATTCGCGCTACTTTTAGCAAGAACATGTCCAACTACAGTGCTGAAAAAGAACGGTAAGTAAATCATTAAATCTAGATCCAGTTTATTATGGACTGAAGCATAAGTGTTTATTAAAATAATAGCTGACAACAAATTAAATCACCAACTGATTATATTATCCGTTTGTTTTGTTTAAAACCGTTATTAAATCCGCCTTTCTGTACCGGTGTCATGGCGCCGATCATTTATGGTGCACGTGTGTAGATTTTGTGTATTGAACATATGGATGGAAGTTATTCTGAATGAACTTATGATCGATTAGTTCTCTGGATTCATCTTTGACAATACATTTATATTTCTTATGATACTTAATTATAAAATTTCTGTCTTGATCGAAAATTTTCTTGTGTGACCATCCCATAATTTAATGACAGATTATTGGCAGAAATGTACCAGTACGCATAGCGCAGATGCTGATCTTGGTTTGTTGAACTATAGGTCAGTCTTTTAATTCCTGGTTATAGGCTTTTCTCATTTAACACATTTCACTTAGTACCAGTAAATCTGAACATAATCTGAGGTCCGACTGTCAGACAGGAAATTGGGACACCTTTTAGCTTCTGAAACTGGTCCAGGGTGTTTTAGCCACGGAAGTGATCTAGAGGGGAGAAGAAACTGCCTAAGCACAGAGTCAGTCTTGTGCATTGGCATACTGGGCCAAATTTGCAACAAGCTGGTCACAGCTAATGAACTATGATCCCTCGTCGGACCAAGTCCTTCGGATGAGACTTTATAAACCGAGGTCAGATATAACGGTGCTTTACACTGGGCATCTAAAAGAACCAGAGAACTCTATCGATAAAAGAGTAGGACATCGCACCAAGGTTCTCTGTATCTGGTCCCCTCTCTATTAGGGGTGTAACAATTCGCCGAAACCCGCATCGCAGTTTATCGCAATACGGAGAAATCGAATCGCAATATATTGCAATACACCGTGTTAGTATGGAACAAGCATCTGCCATCGTGTTTACTATATTAATCTTGTTCAACTAGGCCCTTGATTCGCTGCTTGTTTCTTAATAAGAGCGTCTCGTTGAGCGAGATTAAACGGAAACGAAATAGTACTGTTACACCGGCTAGGGATATGGATAAAACACCGGACTGCGTCTACTACGCGTTGTTTCGAAAACAATTCCGCGAAACAAAAGTAAGTTTGTCCATTATTTTACTGTTTTTAAATAAGGCAAAGAAAATCGGTTTTTCTGAATCTGAACCGCGGGGCAATATTATTCAGCTCACACCGCAATATATCGGTACACCGCCGAATCGTTACACCCCTACTCTCTATAGGGCGTCCAATTAGCCCATAGATGGCAGAAACGGACATTAACAAACAAAACAGAACAAAAAACATGTATCCTCTTCACTCGTTAGTCCGGACCCCTTAGAGAAAACGGACTATAAAGGTAATCAATTTAAATGGAAACTGGGAGATACATTGGACGAATATAGAGAAAAAACAGTTTTCTAACTGAAAATAACATTTAAAGTAATCAAACAACTTGATTGTTAAACAAATACCAGTTATTCAAACTAACCTTTGGCTGTAAATGCAGCGCCGCGAATTCTTACTAGGCCGGAAGTGTGACGTCATCATCCGGTAGTAAAGGCGCTTGTACACAACCGGGTCAAATTTATACTGCATATGAAAGTTCAATTTCCAGACACTTGCTACACCTAATAAACATTTAGTGTTATATTGGAAAATGTGTTATTCGGAACCATTTTACAAAGGGACATTAAAAAAAAAAGGTACGTGGTCAATTTTGGTATTCATTTTTTGAATATATAATTTTCTTCAAAGTTTCACTAAAATTTCAAGGTTTTTTTAGCATTTTTTTTTCGGCTATCATCTGTCTGCATCTAATACCTAACCGGAACCGCTTTTTGCGATGACGTAAGCAAACCGCACGCGCCATATCAAGCGTTTTTGTGATCCTTCCGGACTCATGATAGGCTTCCGACTAGTGAGAATCGAGGATACCTGGTAACAATGTATGCCTGCACAAGAATTGATTTGATGACATTTGATAATCTGATCTCCATGTCAAAGGTGGAACTTCAACTTGTATTGCACTTTAATCACAAGGTGACAACTGGAAACATGGCCAAACCAAGGAACTTGTTCAGTCATACCTGCTGATCTACTGAGTGGCATGAGTTTCCACGAACCCTCACAACACAAAGTGCAGATATGTGTCTAAGTATTTGATTGTGTGTGACATTGAGGTTTGTGCCAATTACGAGCAGTACAAGGCTACAAGCATAGTTTCCTGCCAAGAACCATCATGACTGGAATACTTAACCGCCAAATCTGGTACTGATCCATTCTGCAGACAAGTTTCTGTCCAGGGGGTTTCTTAGGCCAATTGGGAATGACTCTGGTTCCGAGCTGATTGGGAAATAATTGTCGTTTTCAGTCAAATTGGGAACAATTTGCGTCGTTTTCAGTCTAATTGGGAATCTTGCATGAACCATATCAAACAGTTAACTATACAAAATTCGGAACGCCTTTTCTTTGCCGGTCCCCAAAAATTCCGGGAAATAATGGCATTTTACTGTTAATATAGAACCCAGTGAGAAATAGGCTATTTTGGAAAATAATGGGATTTTGTCCTCAAAATGGGACTCTGGGTACCTTTTTCAACTGAATAATCAGGGGCTAGCCCCCCCCCCCCCGAACCCCCAATGATCGCTTCAAAATGAAAGACAGAATGGTTACACCCTTTCTAGCTAGTTAAATGCCATGCCGTTTTAATACTGAATAGAAAACTCCACGAATAAACGATATATAACAACTTGTACACACATGCTGTGTTAAGTCTATACATCCCAAACATAATAGTGGCGTTTTTACTCTTGCATGGCAACCTGTTGGTAAGGAAGAACGTTGGGACTGGCAAAGTAAATTCTATCCCAAAATTCAAACTGAATTTGACTACTGGCAATAAATTGTCCCATTATACCCCCTGTAGGGTATGGGTTTTCAGCTAGCATTAGCAGGATTTATTTTAAAGATGCTTAAAATCAACTCTGCTTGATCTAAACTCTACGAATTGGGAATTTTATTACCAAATATTAGGAAAAATGGTCAGTTTTGGCAATTGGGAATGACTCCATTTATAGGAGACAGTTATATAAGGTGGAAAAACACTGCTGTCCCTTTTGCAGTGCTGCACTCCGTAGACATACTCGAGGCTTTTATCAACTTTAAGGTACTTCGCATATGCGCGTAGTTTCCATACGATTGTTATGAAACTTTTCATGAAGAATGATAATAGCCTAAGAAACAATGTGTGTAAATATAGGCAAAATTTATCGTGTGGTTTGTCTTTAAGGTCTTTTTTCTGACAAAAACCTAGAATTTTGATGATTTTATTTTTCTTAAAAATGAATAAAGCTAATGACTATACCGTCTTTAGCTATGTATTGTGCGCACTTTTATCATAAAATATTTTTTCTGCAATTTGGGGGTGCGTACAATACAGTGGAACAAGACTCTAAAGCCTACCTTGACCAACGGTTAGCGCCCGTAGGCCTATGTGTTAAGATTGCGCAATACGCTGCAGGGCTTTAATTGACACCTCCCGGGGATTAGGGCTGTTTATTGGAGATGACACGCTAGTGACCCCAATTATAATCAGTTATGATTGTCCGGGTGTAAACTGTTGATGTTATGACACTTGATTGCTTATAAGTTATTAAAATTAGTCTCCGATCTGAGAATGTAAGCCCTCGATTATTTGAAGCTTCTTTCGGGGGAGCACGTTAGTCGCTACGTACAGTATCTAATACAATCTAAATCGGTATGGCATTTTGAACTGAGAGAGAAATAAAGTAAATAAACAAGTTGTTATTCATAATTATTGCGTGAAATCGCTCAAAAGGAAGTAAACTTAGCTCTGGTTGCATGGTAGAAACAAAGCGTCACTGTATAAACACCCGCCATTTCCGGGCCCGAACTGCGCATAATCGAAATTACTATTTCCGGATTATTCTTTTGATTGGCGGCACTCGATTTTCAGAGCGAAACTTTTTGTAACTTTTTTGGAACATTCGTATTCTACCGTATTTTTTCATAATTCAATAAATGCTAGTGATGAAATAATTCGATACAATAAATTTTTAGTATTTATATATTTTAATCCTAATAAACGCATCTGACAAACTTACACGGAATAATATGGGGTGATTCTAATCAGGAACATATTCCGTTCCTGTTCTAATGTGACGCTAGAAATGAAAATTAAGTATGCCCATAAAAATATGTCTGGTTTCGTTTCCAGCATTTGAAACACAGTCGCAGCTCATTTTTTGGAACTTCGAAGGGTGGATTTCACCCCCTGACTATCAGAATACTTGTAATTATCACATATTTAACGGATTTTCTTGGTCCTAAAATATGCCTACGGAACTCTCTTCATTTAAAAACAACTGGGTTCAGCAGGAGAAATCGTGCGTACGACGGCTGACCAAAACCTTGGGAAAAGTTTTTTTCCAGACATTTAACCCTGAAAATAAGGGTGCGTGTTATACACGGATGCGCACAATACTCGGGAAAAGACGGTAATTCTCGCCCAATAAGTAGCCCACAACATTCATTACAAGAAAAGCTAAAAACATTTTGAATAAAGGTGTTCAGAAAGATGTTATCAGCTATTTAAATTTTGCAAAATGCTAAAAAATTGAATTACAAAAAACTGACTCATTCAATGTATATTTGTTTTCATTTTATTCAAATATATGGTTGATGAACTAGTCAGTCTGAAAAAATTAGAAAATATTACAGTCAGGATTTGTTGTAATAACATATTTTCTTATTAAAATGTGGGATATTTGTTGTTTAGATACAGTTACCTACCTTAGAATTAAAACTTTGTCATTAAAATGCATTATTATTTATTCATGGACTTGCATACAAGGTTTATTATATTGTTTGAACATAATTATAATGGGCAATATCGATCTTGAAAAGGTTAGCGTATTGATAAGCTTCAAGGTGTGGCTTTATAGTTCGATCAAATCGTTTACATGTATACCGATTTAATTGACTTGTAAGTCATTAAACTAAAACGTACATGTCTTGGACCGTAAACAACACTAGTACTAATCAACGAAGACTAAACATAACATGTCTCTTGATTACTGCGTTATGGATTGACAAGTCAATAAATCGGACACTTAAAAAAAATATTTGGATCGGTTGGGTCTCGAACCTATGACCTTTGGATTGCTAGTCAACCACTATAGTCAACCACTATACTAACTGCGCTATGAAGGATTATACTAATTCGTATCAACATTTCCTTTATATAAATTTTCTAGTAAAAAAAAGTCTGTCGTCCAGACGCATATCCGCTCGCCCGCAAGACCGACTTCCGGTAGCGAAAGGCCTTAAGAGTAACTGTATATACAGAGTTTAAAGCCTTTTGATGGCATCAATTGCTCCAGATGCTACGTTGAGTACGGCCCTGGGCAGTATACCAATAGAAGTTACTCTTTCTTCTTCATTGAATAAAGTCCATTACATAGCTTGTAAAAAGGGTAAAGAAAAAGTGCAATGTGTATGAAAAGAAATATATTCAGATGTAATTTAGGTACAATTTGTGTCATGACCTTAGGCTCTGTAGTCTGATGCTGTACGTCACCACAAAAAACAGCTTGGGTATCAAGACCTTACAAGGCTCTTATTTCTTGCCGCTACATTTCTCCACCTCTTCTTCCTTTTCTCTGCTTTAAGAATGATGATTATGAGTAGGAGCTTCGTAAGGTGGCTTCTATCATGAGAATAGCATTTAGATTCCACTGTCATTACAATTTTGCAATTCAAGAAAAAAAAGGAATACTTGAATTTATTCCCTCTTACACAGTACATGCAACTATGATCAAGTGGTATTTTATTTGTATTTTCAGGCGTCCTGAAGACGCCCCCAAAGATGCCTGCGAGCAGGAGCTCGATGGAGTTATTGAGGTAAGATTTTATTAGTTTAAACATATTTTATTTCAAAATACAGTAAAGTTCCGCTATTAAGACCACCTGTGGTACTGACAAAAAGTGGTCTTAATATCGAGTCCGTCTTATTATTGAGACCCTTGATATGGATGAGGATTTTTGGGCAGATATAGATAGATAGGTATATTAAACCTATTTTGAAAAGATTTTTGAATAGATCGGCACAAATAAGCTTTCAGACAACCATAATTTAATTTTTAAAAATACACACACACAGAAAATAAAAACTGTCATACACATGTAATGAAGATTCAATAATTGAATAAATTATTCATGTTAGCACATAAAGAGGGGCATTAGCAGTGTAGCACATAGACTATAAGCTATAAGAAGTGGCATTTCAGTTCGGATCCTGACCAGACTCCAAATTACTTGATGTCTGATCTGAATTCAATCTGTTTGCAAACATTGTTTCAATAAACAAATCTTAGCACATAAAGAGGGGCCTAAGCACATAGACTATGAGTTTTAGTGACAAGGAAATAGCATTTTGGACAGTTTAGATCCTGAACAGATTCCAAATTGTTTGATATCTGATCTGGATCTAATTTGTCACACGACATGTTTATGAAGAAATTCGTCAGGTTTAATATTATTAATTATCCAAAGTTCGACCAATTATTTCATTGTTTACAAAAATCATCTTTCGAGATAAACATTAAAAAAATGTTTTATCAAAAATAAAATTTGATTGGCGCGGATCAGATGAAAGTCTTAAGTGATAAATTAACATTTTAATTAGTAAATCACACGCTTGTAAGTAATTTACTAATAAGGCCAATCATCTCTCCCTCTGTCATCGAGTTTGATGTATGCGCTAAAAACGTTATTTTCTGTAACTGTACTTGGCCTAATGCGAGATAAACGAAATATACATGCACCAATAGAGCAATCAAGAGATTTAACAAGTGCCGTATTCATCATACTTTCGCATTTTTTTAATTATCTGCTATCAAAACATTCCCCTCGTTGAAGCATCCCTATTGTTTAATCGGCCTTGACCTCTGCCGTAAAGTAATCGGTGATGAGAACGAAAGCAAAGTTTGCTTATTAAATTCTTCTCCTAGTAAGATGTTATTGCATGCTTTATGAACAGCTCTTAGAATATATAAAAAGTCTGCACAGGGGCCAGTTTCAAAATATCATGACACAATGTTAAATCCTTATTTCTAAGTTTAACAAAGTACTATGAAACTACTCCATACAAGTGAGAGGTGTGGTTTTGTCATTTAATATACAGAGTATCCTTATGATTCCACCAAATTATTGTCGTGGCTTTAGTGAAGTTAAGTCCTTACTAGAATTGTCTTTTGATGAGCATTAAAATAAGAATTGAAGGAGACTGGAGAAATTAAGATTTTATTTACAATTATTTCCTTTCAAGTTTCAACATAAACCCTCCTTTAGTGGAATATTGGTATATAAGATATATAAACTCCACTCATGATCAGTATCTTGTCATCTTAACTATTACCTTGGTTAATAGAACCAGGACATTTTCCTAGGTAAGAGTGCCGACTGGTACGACAGATCCTTTAAGAAAACAGTGCAGACCCTGATCAGACAGCTCCTCCACTGTTAACCCATTACCCCATAGCCTGTTTCAAGTATTGGAAGACAAGTTACTACTTAAAGCAGGTTGAAAGTAAAGCTAGTGTAGAAGATATGAAATAGATAAAAAAATGTCTGCTGGGAAAATATTTTCTATATTCACAATTGTATAAATGGAACTATTTTCTTTCATGGAGAAATAGATGAGTAAAAGGTTGTCTCTATGGAGTAATTGGTTGTATATTGTTTCTTTTGTTTTTCATAGAGTAACTGGGACCAGGTGGTCAGCAACTTCGATGACATGAATTTGCGCGAAGAACTCCTTCGAGGAATATATGCCTATGGTTTTGAGAAACCTTCTGCCATCCAACAGAGAGCAATTGTGCCGTGTATAAAAGGTAATGTATATGAAAATTCATTCTTTCAGCTATTAAGATATTTTGATAAAAGATCATTAATGGTTAGACTGCTGGTTACCCCGTATTTTCAAACAGTTTTGATCCAGTTCGGATGCAGAGGAAGATTTTCGAATTTGAAACACACCACTTCTCACAGTAGTGTCTAACCACCAGTTTTAATTTCAGCCTTTGTCCTTTACCTCATAGCCTGTTTTGAAGACAGGTTACCACTTAAAGCAGGTTGAAACTAAAACAAAATGCACCCTTAGGTGCATTTTGCTTTACTTTCAGTCTGCTTTAAGTTGCTTTCTGTTAGGATATAGGAAATGCTTCTTGTGCTGCTGAATATTCATAAGGCCTAAAAAAAAAAGATGTGTGTTTCCGTTTTTTTTAATGAAATTTATTTGGTGAGTGAAAAAAGATATGGGAGGGGAAGGGGGCCGTTATTCGGCGCCTGTTACAGAAGGAAAAACGCCCTGTATTTAAAGCAAACACTCATTTCTTTAAAATATAATATTTATTTGATGCAATGGTTTTCAGATTGAAACAAGAACTATTTCACATAATTATATTATGAAATACCTTACAATTTAAACTTGCAAATCAAGATAAATCATTTCAGACACTTTCAATGTTGAATACAACAAGAGCAAGGTCATTATTTGTCATATAAACCCATCCTTTGATTGTAAAAAAAAATCCGCATATATACCCGATATAAAAACTTTTTAAAAAATAAAAACTTTTTCCTACCGACCTACCCTAAAATTTTGAGAGGGTGAAACCAGAAACACACATATTTTTTTTTTAGGCCTAACTGTATAAAGTGAAACTATTTACTTCAGTGGAGAAATGAATTAAAGGCGTATAGGACTGCAGTTAAACCTATAACAGCCACTGAAACAAGGGCTAATTGATTGTATCAATGACAGTGACAGCATAAAGTATGGAGACGGTAAAACAGAAAGCTCCTAAAGGAGCTTCCTGTTTTACTGTCACCATGCTTATACAGTTGCCTGTCAAAAACACCAAAAAATTATCACAGTTAAGCGGTTGTTATAGAGAGGTTTTACTTTATAAGGTAACTGTAAAACTGATTGTATGGTTTTGTTTTAGGTCGTGATGTGATTGCACAGGCCCAGTCTGGTACTGGCAAAACGGCCACCTTCTCTGTGGCTATTCTGCAGCAACTGCAGATTGACTCCCCCGAATGTCAGGCCCTGGTTCTAGCCCCAACCAGAGAATTGGCCCAACAGGTAAGCTAACTAATAGATCTATCTTTGGTGTGTATTTAACCCTTTCCTTCATAGCCCAAAATGCAAATTTCCCTTGCAGAAGTAAATGTTTCTACAGAGATGCCGATTTGTGCCTCCTGTAATTACCAGGACGTCTTGATATGACTAAAATATTGTTAAAATCGATATAAAATATTGATAAATCAAATCTGTATTCAATTGTATTTAAAGTAGGGTAGTTCTAAGATGAAAGTTAAGCAGATTAAGCAATTCCTAATTGTTTCAACAAATAATCTGTGTCAAATAGGATCTGGATGAGATGAAGAATCACTTTATATCTTCAGGTTTAAACTGTAACCAAAAGTTAAGAAATGAAATTCATATCTTGTAAAAGTAACTAGTTTGATCAGAACAAAGTGAGGATAAGTTGTGGTCTTCCCAAAAGCACCATTCTGTCTATGACTGGTGGTCTTCCCAAAAGCACCATTCTGTCTATGACTGAAGTGGCCGTCAGGTGGAAGTAAAACAATGTTCTGGTTTATGGGTGAGGTGACAATGACACTGATTTTTACCTCAATCAACCAGTGGACAGAGAATCTATCATATACCACCCTTTAATAAATAACACCACTTAAAATATTGTTAATATAAAAATTCAGAATTTCGAACAATGCTTCTAAGATATTTAGATCGAGTCAGAGTATCAGAAATGAATTGTAAATCATGAGATATATTTTCCTATCCTAGCTCATGATACCTTAAAGCAGACTGAAAGTTTAGCATAATGCACCAGGGTTATAGATAAGGTTTTGCATTAATTGGGTATTTACTCCCTCTATTTTCTAAGAATTGGGTTTTCTGAATTTCAATTGAGTATCCAAAAAACCGTTACTCCATCAATTTGATATGAATTGCTTTTTTACTCTATTTTTTTTTCATTTAATACAAAACACAAGCTGATTGTTTGATGTACTGTACCCTCGTTTGCCCACACTCGATAATTTCAGTTTCGATCTCATTTCAACACAAATGCAACAGCTCATGTTTGTGTAGGAAAACTAGGATTCATTAATTTCCAGCCACGGAAACTTTAAAAGCCATTCCAGGATTCCTTTACCGTAACTTTGCTAACTTTAGCACTGTCGTGTTTCTTTGGTGACTTACAGATTCGGGACAAAAGATCGTCGATTATGTCGGTAACATTAAACAACCTCTTTTTTGGCTGTTACATGCATCATTCAAAATTTCATTCACGACACCGTTACAAATTATTTCTGGTTCGTTCGCGGAAGGCTGAACGTAATTGAATAATGTGTGGTTTTTGTTGCGCTTTTCCCGTCCGCGCGATGCCATTTTTTTGACAGAAGAAATACTGGCAGACGATGTGACTGGTTTACTAATTAAACGAGCTAACAAAAAGCGGCGCTGCATAAATCCGATAGGCTATTACTTGGAAATAAATAACCAGTCTAACCGGTGTATCGGTAAAATATTTACCCGGTGTCGTAGTAAACATCCCGTCATTAAACTTGAGAAATGCGACTAATTGCGTACGATACGCGCCTGCTTGAATTCTTTTGCGTAAACCCTTTCAATAATTGATTTTCAGTACGCATGGATTTGAAAGTAATTGCTTTTCTACTGTATTTAATTGCGTATTTACGCAAATACGCGCCTTATCTATAACCCTGATGCACCATAAAGTGCATTCTGCCGTAATTTCAGCCTGCTTTAAGTGGAAATCTTTCTTCAATTCTAGAAACAGGCTATTGAATAATGGCAGGGTTCGACATTAACTTTTTTTTTCACTAGACATTCGGTCTTGTATCCTGCAAACATTACTAGACCAGACCAAACAGTTGGTAGACCAAATAGAAACAACTGAATATTTGGTAAACTTTATAATTTCGCAAAACTTTCTCTGTCTTGTTTGCTTTTCATAGCGTGTCTTTGACTCCGCTGTAGCTGTACTCGCCCTTTTCTCTTCCTTTTTCTTACCACTAAAACCGAAGCTGAATAAAACTGACATGATTTGACGTTTCAATGTACACAAACGAAAAAGCGTTCGCTCAATGTCGTACTTATACTTGGCAGAAAAATGGATATTTTCGTTAACAAAACAAATAATATATCAGAATTGCGATTGATTTCGGTTTCGTACGTAAAAAATGATACAAAATTGTGTTTTAGGTGAAATAATTGCATTGTAGATACTTACGACAATCATGGTAGTGAAAAGCGTTGGAAAGTGTAACATCCGGTAACTACCGAGAAATATCGGTTCTCAGATAAAAATGTCATTTTCAATCCCAAAAACTGAGACTGCAGTTACCTTTTCGGATAGTTTACCTTTCTAATTAAAAATGATAAATTCTGAAAACATTCAAAACGTAACTGGTAGCAACACAATCAGGTGTTTGAAGTAGAACGCGAGATGATCAATTAATCACATCGATATTTTTCGTAACTGAACCGGATTTTACTCTTCGCCCTAGTTAATGCGGGATAGTTACTACTGCTAATTTTAGAACAAGGATTTCCCGACTGCGAGTTATATTTCAGCGTTTTTTTTCACCCAATTGGGAACGGGTCCGGTACCCCTCAGATTGGGAATTTTTCAAGTCAAATTGGGAAAAACGAGTTTTGAAATGATGACAACGCAGAAATTGGGAATTTAAGTTACTAAACCGTTAGAACTGTTTATGATGGTAAACATGGTGTAAAAACTAAATCTACGCTGGGTGTGTTACTCACAGTAGACGCTGTTGCGGCCGAGACAGAGTTGGTGACTTGGTAAAATCCAAAATCTTATCTTATCTATCTCTGAATACTGCCAATCAAGCTCGCGAGTGTTAAGGCAGTGATCTAGATTCAAATTCTTCATTATCGTCTTTCTCAAAACAATTCTGTAATACTTTGAATTATGGCTCATGATTATTGTAGGTTTTCTATTTTATAAATGATGGTAAACAGAGTCAGACTGGGTTTGTAAACTCTTATCAATTTCAGCGGATTTTGCGATCACGCAACATTAACCAGTCTCGATTAAGGGGCATGTATAAATCTTCGCCCGGACCGTTTCCGATATTCGGCAGTAATCACTGGTATTGTTTTATACATACTCCCAAAAATGTCAATGGAGTTGCGTAACTTTGTTTACATTTCATGAGACCACGGAATTATAAACTTCTCTATATTTCCTTGACGAGACATTCATTGTAGCAAAAGATAAGTTGAAATATGGATGGTTTGCTATGATTTAAAGGGGAAAAGTAATTTGACAATTGGGAAATATGTTTATTTTGATTGGGAACGGGTCCGATATTTGATTTCTTTTGATTGGGACGGGTCCGGTCGTCAAATTGGGACGGGTCCGGTCCTCGGACCCGTTCAAAGAAGGAAAAAAAACGCTGTATTTAGATGCGGAAACAGTTTTGAGGTCTGAACAACCTTTTTGTCTGAAACCACAGTGGCGAACTGGGCAGGATTTTTAGCTTGAACATAATGATGTCCTATTCTAAATGCGTGAATTTAAAAAAATCCTCCTCAGATTTGAACTAGACCATTCGGGTTAGTAACTGCCAGGGATCACTAGACCGAACGTCGCCGTTACTAGTGAAAGTCTATCGGACGTAGGCCAATGTCGAACCCTGAATGGGTTAATAATTTTCTCGGTTTCTACTCTACACTACAAGGAAGTGAATTAAATATATCCAGCATTTATAACTTTACTATGGCCTATGCTGCCATTAAGTCATAAGAATCTCCACTTAAGTCTGTTTCAACTCTAACCCATAGCCTGTTGCTAGTATTGAAATAAGATGACCACACATAGCAGGCACATTCTGCTTTACTTTCAGCCTGTATTATCATTAAGATATCTGCTGGAATGTACAAAAAATATTTATGAATATCTGTTAGAATATAGAAATAATTCTTATGGTGCATATTCATGATTGTATAAAATGAAACTACTCCTTCACATATTAGATTAAGTGAAAAAAACATAGATCTGTGGAGTAAAGGGTCAGTAGGCAATCGCAACTAAGTGTTTAGTTTCGACACAAGGATTTTATCATTTTGAATATTTTAAGCATTTTTCTAGTGTTTGAGAAAAACTATAAAGGCTAATTTAACTTGAACTATAGAAGTAACTAATAATTTGTAGGGGACAAAAAGAGTACTAAGAAATTTGTCTTCCCAAAAGCACCATTCTGTCTATGACTTAAGTGGCCGTCAGGTGGAAGTAAAACAAAGTTCTGGTTTATGGGTGAGGTGACAATGACACTGATTTTTACCTCAATCAACTAGTGGACAGATACTCAACCTTCATTGTGCTGAATAGGAATATATGCTTGACAAAATCTGGAACACATGTGGTTAAAAAGTTGGTCATCAGGTCAAATCATAGAAAATTTGTGAACCCCCAGGATGCATACAAAGATATCTGTCTTCCCAAAAGCACCATCCAGTCTTTATGACTGAAGTGGCCGTCAGGTGGAAGTAAAACAATGTTCTGGTTTATGGGTGAGGTGACGATGACAATGATTTTTACCTCAATCAACTAGTGGACAGATACTCAACCTTCATTGTGCTGAATCTGAATAAATACTTCACAAAATCTGGGACAACGTTGGATTCAAAAGTTGGTCATCAGGTCAAATCATAGAAAAATTCGGTGAACCCTCGGATGCATACAAAGATATCGGTCTTCCCAAAAGCACCATTCTGTCTATGACATAAGTGGCCGTCAGGTGGAAGTAAAACAAAGTTCTGGTTTATGGGTGAGGTGACAATGACACTGATTTTTACCTCAATCAACCAGTGGACCAGGGATCATTCTGGGCTGCGATTATCGCATCAAAATTTGTATAACGCGATTATTTCTCGCACTCGTTTCTCAGATACTTGCGAGCGAAACGTAATTCTTCTCGATTTATTTCCGATATTTACAAACATTTCTGATCAATTTTCGTAATCGCAGCATCCCACGCACCAATAAGTATAACAGCAAACCAATAAACGGAAAGGACCGAGAGTTCCGAATTTTGTATATAAAAACAAAACACATCCGGTTCAGAATAAAACGTGTACCAGACCGCACGTAGACTAATTGGTGTGCGGTTAGAACCTGGATGGGTGACCGGCAGGGATTACCGTCGGCCCGGTACACGTTATGTCCTCTGTCATAGGATCGTACTTTCTTCCGAAAACAGGAATGTTATTTCCCTTTACTGGATTGAAAAACTGCACAATGCACAAAAATACCGTTCATTTTATTCCTTAGTTATCGTCGTAACCGCGCCGATAAATTTTGTCATTAGTTTTCGCGAACTGACCCTCTACAGACGAAAATGAATCTGCCGATAACATATACGCTAATGGCGTGTGCGGTAAACTATCAATTAATGGTATGGGTTAAATCTTTTAACTATATTTCGATAAGGAGAAGAAGAATAAGAGTTCCATGTCATATAAATATTATTTACACAAAATTCTCAAGCAGTAGATCACGAATGAATTATAAGTTATAATTCATTCGTGAGTAGATATAGCAGTACGGAGTAGTGCTTGTTGGTACAAACAGACTACCAATTAAAATTTCTCTCATCATCTAAAAAAATCTCTCACTTTTTTTGAAAAATGAGAGAATTTCTCTCACTTGTATTCTGCGACAGAATAATCCCTGGTGGACAGATACTCAACCTATATCATGCTGAATCTGAATATATTTTTCCTTTGCAAACGGTGTAGACCCTGAGGTGGTTGTCTAAAGGAAAGGAAACAAAACCTTATATTGTGACTACTCATTAGAATGGTCTCTTAACTCTTTGAACCCTAGTCCCGCATATTGGCGTTGTTTTCAAACAGTGTACATGTGAAAAGTACACTTGTCCTGTGCAAACACTGAAGACCCAGATCAGAGGGCTCCGACAGGAGCCCTCTGATCAGGTTCCTCACTGTTTGTCATAATTCAAAACATTGACAAAAACAACCCTTAAAAGTCAGAAATGGACCAGACTAAAATGGAAACTGGAATTTTCCATTTAGAGTTTCAGGGAGGAAAGAGTTAAAGACCAACTATAGATTGGCTGTAAAACACCATTCATTCAAGAAGTCTTAGAAAAAACTCTTAGTGGACACATAAAAAATAAACACAGGCTTAATTTAGCCTAGAATCTTCTCTACTAATTAGAATTTTTTAGAAAGAAATGGGGGGGGGGGGGGGGGGGGGGGGGGGTTAGTTGTGGTCTTCCCAAAAGCACCATCCAGTCTTAATGACTGAAGTGGCCGTCAAGTGGAAGTAAAACTATGTTCTGGTTTATGGGTGAGGTGAGAATGACACTGATTTTTACCTCAATCAACCAGTGGACAGATACTCAACCTACATCATGCTGAATCTGAATATATTTTTCCTTTGCAAACGGTGTAGACCCTGAGGTGGTTGTCTAAAGGAAAGGAAACAAAACCTTATATTGTGACTACTCATTAGAATGGTCTCTTAACTCTTTGAACCCTAGTCCCGCATATTGGCGTTGTTTTCAAACAGTGTACATGTGAAAAGTACACTTGTCCTGTGCAAACACTGAAGACCCAGATCAGAGGGCTCCGACAGGAGCCCTCTGATCAGGTTCCTCACTGTTTGTCATAATTCAAAACATTGACAAAAACAACCCTTAAAAGTCAGAAATGGACCAGACTAAAATGGAAACTGGAATTTTCCATTTAGAGTTTCAGGGAGGAAAGAGTTAAAGACCAACTATAGATTGGCTGTAAAACACCATTCATTCAAGAAGTCTTAGAAAAAACTCTTAGTGGACACATAAAAAATAAACACAGGCTTTATTTAGCCTAGAATCTTCTCTACTAATTAGAATTTTTTAGAAAGAAAAGGGGGGGGGGGGGGTTAGTTGTGGTCTTCCCAAAAGCACCATCCAGTCTTAATGACTGAAGTGGCCGTCAAGTGGAAGTAAAACTATGTTCTGGTTTATGGGTGAGGTGAGAATGACACTGATTTTTACCTCAATCAACCAGTGGACAGATACTCAACCTACATCATGCTGAATCTGAATATATTTTTCCTTTGCAAACGGTGTAGACCCTGAGGTGGTTGTCTAAAGGAAAGGAAACAAAACCTTATATTGTGACTACTCATTAGAATGGTCTCTTAACTCTTTGAACCCTCAGTGTTCATTCTGGGATGCGCCCTTGCGGGATTCCCGCATAAAAATCACAAATGGCGCAAAGAGAATTTTGTATGTGGGCCATATCGGCGCACAGAAATCCGTAATCCCGCAACGAAATCTTACTTGAAGGGCCATAGATTTGTCTAGTTTCACTTTCGTGTCCAAATTTCCGTGAAGACAACAGCGAATACTAGACCCAATTTCATTGGTTTATTAATATAATCACGCTTCCCGGTAATGGTGCTCAATCGAGATCTCTCTTTGACATTCGTTTGATATGTACATGTCCGAGTAGCTGCGATTGCATGTTGCTTAGTTACAGCCTCCGGTGATAAGTATTGATAACTTTGATTGGTTGTTGATATATTGCGGCCGGTTTCCGGTCTGCGATTGAATCACATGTCAGTGTTGTTTTGAAAAGCAAAGTATGTCGAAACGAACCAAACATGGATGCGAGGGTGAAACTCTAAATTGCATTTCTTTACTACACAGCCGAAAACAAATTATAATGTCCCAACACAGATCGAGAATGCGTCTGAACGACTCGCACCCCGACTAAATCGAACTCGAAAAAATGGCCGACGATCACAAAGCCTAGCTAAATTCAAATGGTTACGCGACAACAGTGGTAAAAAATAATGAATTTGTGAACTATGCAAAGAGAACACTCGGCTAACCATTTTTGTTAACGGCTGTGTAAATTTTAGGACAACCACTTTGATAACACATGCTTAGAATAGCGATCGCTAGTTCTGTATTAAAAGTCAGCAAAGAAAAAGCCATTATCAATTGCATGAAGACACCTGATATTCATGAAATAGACAGTGTATACTGCATGGTCATCACTATAAGAGACAAAAATAGGTAGGAAAATGTATTTTTATTTCCACATTGGTTTATTTCAGTTCTTGATACATGTTACAGTTTCTGTTCTGCATGTTTTTTCAGTAATCTAGGTGTTTTAAGCTCGGCCCACCAAAAATGCCAAATGGCCCACTTCTCTGATGACTGGTGGGCCAATGGCCCACCAGTCATCTAATCCAGAATGATCACTGAACCCTAGTCCCGCATATTGGCGTTGTTTTCAAACAGTGAACATGTGAAAAGTACACTTGTCCTGTGCAAACACTGAAGACCCAGATCAGAGGGCTCCGACAGGAGCCCTCTGATCAGGTTCCTCACTGTTTGTCATAATTCAAAACATTGACAAAAACAACCCTTAAAAGTCAGAAATGGACCAGACTAAAATGGAAACTGGAATTTTCCATTTAGAGTTTCAGGGAGGAAAGAGTTAAAGACCAACTATAGATTGGCTGTAAAACACCATTCATTCAAGAAGTCTTAGAAAAAATTCTTAGTGGACACATAAAAAATAAACACAGGCTTTATTTAGCCTAGAATCTTCTCTACTAATTAGAATTTTTTAGAAAGAAAAGGGGGGGGGGTTAGTTGTGGTCTTCCCAAAAGCACCGTCCGGTCTTAATGACTGAAGTGGCCGTCAAGTGGAAGTAAAACTATGTTCTGGTTTATGGGTGAGGTGAGAATGACACTGATTTTTACCTCAATCAACCAGTGGACAGATACTCAACCTACATCATGCTGAATCTGAATATATTTTTCCTTTGCAAACGGTGTAGACCCTGAGGGGGTTGTCTAAAGGAAAGGAAACAAAACCTTATATTGTGACTACTCATTAGAATGGTCTCTTAACTCTTTGAACCCTAGTCCCGCATATTGGCGTTGTTTTCAAACAGTGTACATGTGAAAAGTACACTTGTCCTGTGCAAACAGTGAAGACCCAGATCAGAGGGCTCCGACAGGAGCCCTCTGATCAGGTTCTTCACTGTTTGTCATAATTCAAAACATTGACAAAAACAACCCTTAAAAGTCAGCAATGGACCAGACTAAAATGGAAACTGGAATTTTCCATTTAGAGTTTCAGGGAGGAAAGAGTTAAAGACCAACTATAGATTGGCTGTAAAACACCATTCATTCAAGAAGTCTTAGAAAAAACTCTTAGTGGACACATAAAAAATAAACACAGGCTTAATTTAGCCTAGAATCTTCCCTACTAATTAGAATTTTTTAGAAAGAAAAGGGGGGGGGGTTAGTTGTGGTCTTCCCAAAAGCACCATCCAGTCCTAATGACTGAAGTGGCCGTCAAGTGGAAGTAAAACAATGTTCTGGTTTATGGGTGAGGTGACAATGACACTGATTTTTACCTCAATCAACTAGTGGACAGATACTCGACCTTCATTGTGCTGAATCTGAATATATGCTTTACAAAATCTGGGACAACGTTGGATTCAAAAGTTGGTCATCAGGTCAAATCATACAAACATTTGGTGAACCCCAGGATGCATACAGAGATCTGTCTTCCCAAAAGCACCATCCAGTCTTAATGACTGAAGTGGCCGTCAGGTGGAAGTAAAACAAAGTTCTGGTTCATGGGTGAGGTGGCAATGACACTGATTTTTACCTCAATCAACCAGTGAACAAGTAGTCTACATGTAAATGTCTGACAGTATAGCCTTAAATATGAAGGAGTTCTACTACATATCGAGCTTATATCAGCATTTTTCAGTTAGATAAAATATGTATGCCTCAACCATATCTTCTTCACAATTATATTCCATTACCATATACATGTAGATACAACGTTAACTTATTCCTCATATTCTAAAGAAAATATTTCCATGTTTTCCACGCCAAACAGGACATTAGGTCAAATATAGACCTCATAATAAAATAACTTAAAAAGCTTTGAAAGGAAAAGGATAAGTTGTGGTCTTCCCAAAAGCACCATCCAGTCTTAATGACTGAAGTGGCTGTCAAGTGGAAGTAAAACAAAGTTCTGGTTTATGGGTGAGGTGACAATGACACTGATTTTTACCTCAATCAACCAGTGAACAGATAATCTTATACAGATGCAGAGTTGATAATTTACAATTTCACCGGTTATAGTTGTATTGACACCTTAAGTAGGCTTTTGGCATATTTACCATTTTCTAGCCTTTCCGTGTTTCTATCCTGTCTGAAAATAAAGCCATAGAAAACATTTCCTACATCCATACAACAGAGCTCCAGATAAGGGGAGTATGTGTATTTCAAAAATTTAAATCTTTATTTCTGGATTAAACCCTATGGTGTCGCTACTAATTAGAATGAGAAGAGACGATTCTAATGAGTAGTAACACCATAGGATTTGGTGCTGAAATGAGTGAGAAATGCTCGATTTGTTCAGTTTACTTCCTCTTATCTGGAGCACTGATACAAGTGACGGAAGCTTTCATGATTTACCGGTACAGACCAATTGAGAGTGACCCTTTGCCTGTCTTCACCAACACATACTTCAAGAATGCTTGATAACTTTACAGTAAATAAAACTTGAATTTTCTGCTTTCAGATTCAAAAGGTAATGATTGCCTTAGGAGATTACATGGGGGCTGAGTGCCATGCCTGTATAGGTGGCACTGCAGTAAAGGAAGACATCAACAAGCTACTCAACAGCACGGTACATGTCGTAGTAGGTACTCCTGGCAGAGTACATGACATGTTCAAAAGAAAAGCACTGGGTAAGCACTACTAAGCAGACCATGGCTGCCATAAGTTGATTTTGAAAAATCCTAAGATTTTCAATTTTTCTGTTTTTCAAGCGCAATTACTTATTAAAAGCAGATTGAAAGTAAAGTGGAATGCGCCTTAAGGGGCATCCTGCTTTAAGCTATTATCTGTTTAGATAAAAATCTGAAGATTTCGTAAAAAAGTGTTGAGAAATGGCAGCCCTGGCAGACAATGGATAGGCTCTAATGATATTCAATGCAGTACTCTTGAATTACCCCTCCTGCTATTAGTGAATATGGATGCTTTTTGAAAACTGTGTCTACCCTGATCAGAAATCTTTGTCTCTTGAATTTATTCATCAATAATTTCTTGAAGGCAAACGTAGAAAGTTTAAGTTATCTCCTTATATTTACCTTCACCGTTTCATTGTTGTCTACTTCAATTTTGTTGTCTTCAATGTCATTTCAAAGCTAAGTATTGACTTTTATAGTTCGATCTGATTAAATTTAACATTTTCAATTGCTTGTTGATAAGTTATATCCAGGAAGATTGTTAAAACTAGAGGGATGGCTTTGTCTGTAAGACAAATATGATGCCCCAATTGGCAAAAAATTGACTAAGCTCAACAGACTAATTTTGTGAAAAATTATAGCAGATTAAAACCCTGTTCATATGCCCATATATGGTACATGTGCAAACACTCTGCCAAATTATAAGGCTGTGGCTTGAAAACTTGGAGGTTGGACAATGCATGTACTGTATGTGGGAAGAACAAAAAAAACAGGCAGACATGGGTAAAACAGTATGCCCCGACTGATCGTCCAGGGGGCATAACACCCTGTTGTGGTTTAGTTCATATCAGTACTGGAAAGTTAGCACTGGGACATATGAGAATGATTTTTCCTTGCAGACCCTAGACATATCAGAATGTTTGTTTTGGATGAAGCTGATGAAATGTTGTCTCGAGGATTCAAAGATCAAATTTATGATGTGTTCCAGTTTATGCCACAAGAAATACAGGTGAGGGAATGAAAGTGTTGGGATTCATAAAACCAAATATAGTAATAATACTTGTATATAATAAGTCTCAGTGCTTCAGATTAAGAAGAGTTTCAAAAACTAAAATATTTGTCAGTCACCAAACACTATGGAGTGACACTCATTAAAAAGGTCTCTTTTAAGATGATTCTAATGAGTAGTCACACCATAGTCTAGTACAGACATGAAGGAAACAAGTGTTGAAAAATTTGAGTTTACTCCCTTAGAGCCCTGGGTCCCAAGGTTTTAAGGCGTCTGAGTTGGGTTAACTTTCTCCAGCATTTGATTGGTCAGATGTGAGCCTAGGCTCACATCTGACCAATCAAATGCTTGAGAACTACTCCAGACTCAACTCTAAAGCTTTATAACCTTGGACCCTGGGTCTCAACCCTTTCCTCAGTAGCCATATGTGCAAATGTACTAATCAGGAGACGGCTTAACCATTTCCTCCATAGCCAGAACTCAAAATCACCTAAATCCAATTGTAATATGCTGAAAGCATATTGAATTATCACAGAAATTTCCTTCAGGATCTTCTGTTGAGTCGTGTTGGGTAAAAAAGGTCACTGGATCAAATCATAGAAAATCCTTGTGAACACTCTGGAGACACAGTTTTGGCTGTCTTGCTGAAACTGGATGTATACAAAATCTGGGACACCTTGGGTTAGAAAGTTGGTCACCAGGTCAAATCATAGAAAAATTCTGTAAACCCCAGCATGGTACAAAGTAATTTGTCTTCCCAAAAGCACCATCCAGTCATAATGACTGAAGTGGCCGTCAGGTGGAAGTAAAACAATGTTCTAGTTTTTGGGTGAGGTGACAATGACACTGATTTTTACCTCAATCAACCAGTGTACATGTAAATTACAAAAAAACCTTTGAAGTGCTGAATCTGGATACAGTCGAACTTCGATATCACAAACTCATTAAATTGAGCATACCTGTATTTAAAGTTAAAACGTGGCGAGTTTGAGATATCGAAGTTCGACTGTATGTCCTTCCTTTGCAAACAGTGTAGACCCTGATCAAAAGATATATACAAGGATGATCACAGAACACCAATTTTTTTCCCATACAGCAGAACATTTTCATATGCAATAGCAAACAGTGGAGACCCTGATGAGACACTGTAACTGTTTGCCAATGTCCCCTTTACTAGACACTTGGCTAAAATGAGTTCAATGTTACTGATTGTATGTACAGTTGAACTTCGATATCATGAACTCAGTTAAGTTGAACATATCCATATTTCAAAGTTAAAACGCGGCTAAGCTACGTTTTAACTTTGAAACACAGGTATGTTCACCTAAACTGAGCTTGGAATAAGGCAAATTCATGTTTCCAAATATTGGATATTTTTAGTTAATCGAGTTTGAGATATCAAAGTTTGACTGTATTTTTTGCAAACTGGAATTGTCCATTGGAATTTCAGGGGATAATGGGTTAAATATTACTGATTGTATGTATTTTAATATTAGGTGATATTGCTGTCAGCTACCATGCCTGACGATGTGTTGGAAGTGACAAAGAGATTTATGAGAGACCCAGTGCGTATCCTTGTCAAGAAAGATGAACTCACCTTGGAAGGCATTAGGCAATTCTATATTCAGGTGGAGAAGGAGGTAAGCAAAAATTGTGTGTCATTAATGGTCCGATTTTCTGACTTGTCCGAGTTATTTTTAGAACAGAATAGTTCATAATGGTAAATAGATAACAGGGTAACATTGGATCCATATAGTCGTATACTTACCAACTTGAGATAAGCATGATCCTCGTGCAGCACGAGACGGCTGCGCTAGTTTTACTGATATGTTATTCATTCTCAATAAACGTGTTTATGCTAAAACTTATGTCCATTGCAAACAGGTTGGAGCCAGATCAGACGCTGGGTAACCCGGTGTCTGATCAATGATAAATAATCTTGAAATAATAATGTCTTCTCTTCTGTACATTACGACCAAAAAATATAGCTTTCCGTATGATATCCCTGGCTGACTGTAAGGAAACCTGTTACCCCATAGTGTGTTTTTAGTTTAAAGAAAGATCATCATTTAAAGCAGGTTGAAAGTAAAGCACATTATGCTTTACTTTCAGCCTGCTTTAAGCTTCAATCTGCTTGAATATAGAAAATATATATTATGAAACACTCATGAATGTATAACTACTTTGTTGAGCAGAGGGGATAAATTTAAGGCGTATTTATAATTTAAGGGGTAATGGATTAAAACATGAAAACCGAAAATCCCTGTAGCAGCTTTCTGACATGAATGATGGTTTAATCAACCATCTATCATTACTATCAACAGTTTTTTCCAGTGGTTGTAATAAGTCAGGTTTAATGTCCTTGTGTATTGAGATATAGTCAAACTTCGATATAGTCAAACATATGTGTATTTCAAAGTTAAATCGTGGCTAAGCCAGATTTTAATTTTGTAATAAGGTTATGTTGAGCCTAATATAACCAAATTCAACTGTAGAATTACGCAAAAAATAGAGTTGTGCGAGTATCAATGCTCAACTGTAACTGGATTGTCATTTTATGTTTTCAGGAATGGAAGTTAGACACTCTGTGTGATCTCTACGAAACCCTCACCATTACACAGGCTGTCATCTTCTGTAACACTAGGAGGAAGGTCGACTGGCTCACCTCAAAAATGTTGAGTCGAGATTTCACAGTCTCCGCTATGGTAAGACTTCCTTCTCTGTTTCATGAGCCACACTTCATAAGACTAAAAAGTTAATTTAATTTGGCTAAAATTGTACGAACGTAGACCTGATCCACATTTCAAGATAGAGATAGATGGTTGCTTACAGCATTTGAATGTAAAGTAGAATTTCTAGAGCTTTCTGCTTTACTTTAAGTCTGCTTTAAGCTACCATCTGCTAGGATTATAAGATTATTTCTTATGGTAAGCGGAGAAAATAAAAGGCATTAAAAAGTGTATTTACTTGTTTAGGGAATAATTTGATTGGTGAACTTCAGGAGTTAACTTAAAATGTTTTAGCTTGTTATTGTGAGCAATGGAAATAGCTAAAAGTGTAGACACTAAGCAGAGGGGCCAAGGAGCCCTTTTGCAGAGGAAAAGTACTATTTACAGGTATACCATTTGTTAAAGAAGGGTATACTTGTGACTAGGGTTGGGTGGTTTAAGAACTTAAGACTTCCCTATAAGCTTATTTTATTCACAATCATTGTTTATTTACAGCACGGAGACATGGATCAGAAAGAGAGAGATGTGATCATGAGAGAGTTCAGGAGTGGCTCTAGTCGAGTGCTCATAACCACAGACTTGCTGGCCCGTGGTATTGATGTGCAACAAGTATCTCTGGTTATAAACTATGATCTGCCAGCAAACCGAGAGAACTACATTCACAGGTAAAAAAACCCGACATAGGTCGAAGACCAGTATGTCGGCAAGTATTTATTACACCATAAATACACCTTTTTTACGCCTTTAATTTATTTTTCAACTGTAAAGCTTAGCTTCGCCATATACAGCCATGAATCTGTTTCAAGACGAGTATTCTCCATATCCTAGCAGATATAGCTTAAAGCAGGCTGAAAGTAAAGCAGAATGTGCCTTAAGGCACATTCTGCTTTACTTTCAACCTGCTTTAAGTGGTCACCTATCTTCAATACTATAAACACTGAAACAGGCTATGGGGTAATGGGTTAAATACTTATCAAAATGTTTATAAATGAGGAGGCTCTAGTTTAACTCAGAATTTCAGCTTTTGACACAATTGCTGAGATACTTACTCTCGGGCCTCCTACTACTGTAACAGAAAGGCAATCATTGGAACTAACAAGTAATACCAGCATTAAAAGTAGCCTAAAAGATACTTTCATTGACCTCTTGATCCCTAGCAACAAGTATAATTGTTCTTTTAAAACCAGTATTGCTATGAAGAGTACACTTGACCTATGCAGAAGGTGCAGACTGATCAGAGAGCTTTTAAGATGCCCTATATGGGTTGTCATTTTGCAATGTAATGTTTACCCTTTCAACCCTACAGCCCTCTGTAGAGATAACTGATTTATCATTACATATGAAAATAGTGTGCTGATCAGGATCTGCACTATTTGATATTTTTATTTGCTTTTGTTGTCATATCAAGAACGAAATAGTAGACTGGTTCAAAATGCCTGTACTAGAAGAGTCCAAAAATATAATAAATACCCACAAGAGATATTTAGGGTTGAAAGGGTTAATTAAAGAAAACAAATGTAAATGGTCAAAAACGGACATTAATTGCAAAATGGAATTGCACATTTGAAGTTTAATGTGGGAATAACAGCTGCAAATAGTTACTGTATCGTTATTTGTAGACTTTATTCCTTTACTGTAGATATGTACAGTAATACCTCTCTATTACGACCACTAAAAAGAAGGCTAATTGATTGTTAAAAAGACAGGTGACAGTAAAACAGAAAGCTCCTACAGGAGCTTTCTGTTTTACTGTCACCTTGCTTTAAGTCATCACCTGTTATACGCCTAATAATTAACACACTTTAGTTGTCGTAATAGAGAGGTTCTATTGTATATTTGTTGAAATGTTTTAGTAAATGCATTTAAGAGTGACACTGCAGTCCTTTTCATGGCTGTTTTGTCTCATATGAATGCAATAGAAAAATCAGCATTTTTGAGAAAGCTCTTTGTATTTTTAAAAAGGGCTTGTTCAAAAGGCTGATACACTGTAGTAAAACTCTGTAATCGGTTAACTATTCAGGTTTTATCAGTCCTTAACACATCCACTACCTTACCCTGAGTACAATTGTTGTTTGCAAACAGTTTTGATCCTGATCAGATGCTACATAACACAGCATTTGATCAGGATCCAAATTGTTTGGTAGTCATTACCGTAAACGATTTAACTTAACCCTTTATTGCATAGCGAATTTTGAAGAGAATTTACCACTTATAGAAGTCAGTTAAGCACTTAAGGTGCATTCTGCTTTACCTTCAGTCTGCTTTAAGCTATCATCTGCTAGAATAAAGATAATATTTCCTGTGTTCACTCCTGTATAAATTGGAACAATTAAGACTATTAAGTGGAGTAATAATTTGAATCAATAAAAAATTAGTATCTTTGGAGTAAAGGGTTAACGATATGTCAATTGGCCTGAAGTTTGAATCTGCTTGAATTCTTACTATGCACAGGCTAAAACTTTTGTTTGTGTTTTGTAGGATTGGACGTAGTGGACGATTTGGTAGGAAAGGAGTTTCAATAAACTTTATTACTCGTGATGATGAGAGAACACTGAGGGACATAGAACAGTTCTACAATACAGAAATCGAGGAAATGCCTATGAATGTAGCTGACTTGGTTTAACTGTTCAGAGTATACTGCGCGCTTCGTCACTGATACATAAGAGTTTTGAAGAGTCCTACTGTATTGGTGATTTTCAACCACAGCTATCTGACATTTGCTAGCAGGATTTGTGATTCGGAGAAAAGCGATAATTTAAAACAAAGACGAGTATTGTTGCATTAGTCACCAAACGCCAAGATATACACGGGACATTAGTATCTCGTGTGTGAAATATTGGACTCCCCTTTTGCTTTAAGTGCATTCTTGGGAGATAATATTGTCTATTGTTCATTTGATTTTTCTTTTGTACACCTGTACAGATTGGTAGGTATATTGTTTATACATGTAAATGACTATAAGGCTATTTTAACTTGAGCAAGAGCGGGATTTTTCCCCCCAAAGGGGATTTTGTCCCTCTGTCCCTTTTTGGGGACCTTGAGGGTCAGTGCTAATCCAGTTTTTGCTGTACATTTGTATGCATAGTGCTGATATAAGGTTTTTAATCAAAGATCCCTTTGATACCATATTTCTGACTTTTTCTTTTCCTTACTGTTATTTCTTGTTTAATTTATTGACATTTTTACTTCACGGTTCTGGTCGGTTTAACATAAACAGGATGGACAATCCTGTGAATGAAATTCAAACTTGCTGCATTAAATGTTCAGCGTCCCAAGAGGTGAATAGTAGAATCAAAAAGTATCTGGAATTTGATGTTGAAATGGGGATGAACATGAACGTGATAAATCTCAGCCATAGGTGTATTAAAAAATTGTACAATTTCAGAAAGTGTTTGTCATTGTTAAAAGTTCGTCCCAATTATCAATATTTATGATTTATGAATTTTGTTTTTTCTCCATGATTTTTAACCCTTTCCTCCATAGCCAATTGTACAAATAACATAAAAAGCAGTGATTAAGTCAGAATACTGCTTAAAGCAAGATGACAGTAAAGCGGAAAGCTCTTCTGGTGTCTTCTCCCACTTGTATAAATTAATTATAATAGCTGAATGTTGAGATTTGACTTAAAAACTTTAGGAGCTTCATCTTTTTGGTGTCTTCTCTCAATTGTATAAAATTATATTAGCTGAATGTTGCAATATGACTTAAAAACTTTAGGAGCTTTGTGTTTTCATCTTGTCACCTGTTTACAACAGTATTCATATTGAATTAAATTTTTTAATACAGTCAATACTCTAAATTGCTTAAATCGATCGTACCAATATTTCATAAGTTTAATTTTGATAAGTGGATCTTGCTGAAATCGAACATACCTGTTTTTAGCTCACCTGGCACGTAGTGCCAAGGTGAGCTATTTTGATTGTCCTCTGTCCGTCGCTGTCCGTTCGTTCGTTCGTCGTCAACAATTTCTTTAAACGACATCTCCTCTGAAACTACTGGATGGATTTTTACAAAACTTGGCCTGAATGATCCTTATATGGTCCTTTTTCAAAGTCTTAAACTTAAAACTCAAAAACTTAAAAAATCTTCTTGTCTGGAACCACAGTACCCTAAGCTTACATATTTGGCACAAAGCATCATCTACAGGTACTCTATCAAGATTGTTCAAATTATGTCTCTGGGGTAAAAAATGGCTGCGCCCCGGGGGTCGTAATTTTATATAGAGTTATATAGTGAAATCTTCAAACATCTTTATCTCTGAAACTAATGTTGCCAGAGCTTTGATATTTGGCATGATGACACTACTAGAAGCCCTAAACCAATATTGTAAATATGGTTCCGGTCCGTTGCATATCTAGGTCACAGGAGCTAAAAATAGATTTTTTCAATGAAATCTTAAAAAATCTTCTTGTCTGAAACCACAGTACCCTGAGCTTAGATATTTGGCACAAAGCATCGTCTTCAGGTCCTCTATCAAGATTGTTCAAATTATGTCCCTGGGGTAAAAAATGACCCCGCCCCGGGGGTCGTAAATTTACATAGTTATATAGTGAAATCTTTAAACATCTTTTTCTCTGAAACTAATATGGCCAGAGCTTTGATATTTGGCATGATGATTCTTCTAGAAGCCCTTAATCAATATTGTTAATATGGTTCCGGTCCGTTGCATATCTAGGTCACAGCAACTAAAAATAGGTTTTTCAATGAAATCTTAAAAAATCTTCTTGTCTGAAACCACAGTACCTTGAGCTTAGATATTTTGCACAAAGGATCATCTACAGGTCCTCTATCAAGATTGTTCAAATTATGTCCCTGGGGTAAAAAATGACCCCGCCCCGGGGGTCGTAAATTTACATAGAGTTATATAGTGAAATCTTTAAACATCTTTTTCTCTGAAACTAATATGGCCAGAGCTTTGATATTTGGCATGATGATTCTTCTAGAAGCCCTTAATCAATATTGTTAATATGGTTCCGGTCCGTTGCATATCTAGGTCACAGTAACTAAAAATAGGTTTTTCAATGAAATCTTAAAAAATCTTCTTGTCTGAAACCACAGTACCTTGAGCTTAGATATTTTGCACAAAGGATCATCTACAGGTCCTCTATCAAGATTTTTCAAATTATGTCCCTGGGGTAAAAAATGACCACGCCCTGGGGGTCGTAATTTTACAAAGAGTTATATAGTGAAATCTTCAAACATCTTTACCTCTGAAACTAATATGGTCAGAGCTTTGATATTTGGCAAGATGACACTTCTAGAAGCCCTTAACAAATATTGTAAATATGGTTCCGGTCCGATGCATATCTAGGTCACAGGAGCTAAAAATAGGTTTTTTCAATGAAAATTATGTCTCTGGGGTGAAAAGTGATCCCATACCAGGGGTTATGTGACCCTTGTGTTGGTTTTTCCAGGTGAGCGATATTTAGGCCCGCATGGGCCTCTTGTTCGAAGTTAAAACGTGGCTATGGGTAAACCGTATGTTCAAATAAAAGCGAATTTGAGTTTCAATTATACTTGTGGTGCTTCTATGGATATAGGTAGATGTACTCAAAACCCTTCTATGGAGGAAAGTGATAACCCTTTCCTTCACAGATGTGTTTTATGACACCAGTGACATTTCCTCCACAGAGACACTCACGAATCCCTATACTGACTGATGGTGTTTAATCCGTTGCCCCAAAAATTTGCCTTTTTCACCCCAAATTTATTCCTACACTGAAGAAAATAGTTCCAATTTATACAGCCGTGAACATACACCATAAGAAACATTTCCTATATTCTAGCAGATTATAGCTTAAAACAGGCTGAAAGTAAAGCAGAATGTGCCTTGATCATTTGATGCACATTCTGCTTTACCTTCAACCTGCTTTAAGTGGTCACCTATCTTAAAAAGGTCTGGGGTTTTGGGTTAAGAAGAAAGTAAGACAGCTCCTTTAACAGCTTTCTGTTTTACTATCATCCTGCTTTAAAGTTGTCAACTGACTAAAAAAATTAAAGAGAGTGTGCTATGTTTACCCCCTGCAGATTGACAATTGCTTGTTTAGGCAGAATAATCTCAACTGTAGGATAAGATTCATAGTAATTTGGTGGTTGATACCTTGTGACAATTATACTTGTCCTTTATAATGAGCCTGTGGATAGCACACTTTAGACAAATAATGTAGACCCAGATCAGGGAGCTATAGGAGACGTGTGATGAGGGTCTACACTATTTGTCATTTTGAAATGCAATGCAGAAAACTACCCTTAATAACATTAAAGCATAAAATGGGCTTAAAGAAAGGCTTAAACCCAATTTATTTTCCATTGATTATGAAACAAGTTTTAAAATGGGCTAGACTTAATTTGAAACTGGGATTGCCTATTAAAGTTTCAAAATGTAAAAGTAATATATTAATCTTTTTAAAAATTCTGAAATGAGATATATCACAGACCTCGGCATAATGCAAAAAAGTTTTCAGCATTCTGTAATGCATAAGATACCATTTGCCTTCAACCGTTGCCCTTTCCTCCATAGGCAATGGTGAAAATGACCTATATTCAACTGTGTTTAGAGCATGATGTAGCTTAAAGCAAGGTAAATGAAAAGTATATTTTTTGCTTTACATTCACCTAGCTTGGCTATGGGTTAAAGACCCTGTTTGTAATCTAGAAGATTGTTTGCTTTTGCAGGCAATTTTTGTTAGAAAAATGTTTTCTATCTTATGACTGTTGAAAAAACCCACACCCAATTTTTTTTTATCTTAACCCATTACACATTTAAAGACGTGACCACTAAAGCAGGTTGAAGTAAAGCAGAAGGCATCGACTGTACATTTGCTCCCCTGGGCCCCGTTTCATAAAACTACGACAAAACGGTCATAAGTCAAAACTTTAAAATACATTTAATTTCTGATTTCTTTCTGTCTTGTGACATCTCTTTGGAATCGTCTTGAAAAGCTTTTTAGCTAGGGATAGCAAATTTGATGTGTTATCACATCTTTTGAGGACAGTGCAGCATACTATATCAAGGACTCAAGGTCACCTTGACCTTTGACCTAATTTTGTCGAAAAAGCTTGTCCGGAGCAGATCTATAGCCTATCAGCTAGCGATAGCAAATTTGGTGCAAGAACATCCTGACATAACAGAGTACACACCATCTTCAAATGTTCTTTATGAGTAAACTTGCAGGTTTGCATACAATAACAAAATGTATTTCATAGTTTATAAATGCCACCTACTATTAAGTCTGTGACACTTCTTGTCAATCCTGAATTTCAAAGTTCTTTGGGGAGGAGTAAAACCCCCACTGTCATGACGGGTGTATTGGAGCATTGTGCTCCTAAAAATGACTAATGCTTTCTGCTGGTTGTCTGTGATATACAGTGCCCTCTTTCTAAAACAACACCCAATGACAGACAAAGATTGCATGTGTTGTTCGGAGAGAGTTAATTGTTATAAGAGGGAAAATTAAGACTTTGCTTACATTTGCAAACAGTTTATATCCTGATCAGACCCCGCATATTGTCACTCATCATTATATTCCATCTGTCAAAATGTCCACTAAAATGCCTTTTTAAATGTAACTTTGGGAAAAAACGACAAACGGCAATTTTAAGCAAACGTCTGCTTACGATATTACAACAGTGAAAATATTAGACATAAATGTATTGTTTTGGGGAACAGAGGAAAGTGTTGTTGTTAGGAGTGAATTGCTGTTCGGATGGCCCTGAAGGGAGGGAGCACTGTGCATTTATTCCTGTTTCATCAGGTCAGGTGTAAAAAGAAGTTGGCCAGGGAATAGTATGGGAATCTCGGGGCTGCCATAAGTTGACATGATTTGATTTGATTTGTTTTGATTTTACGTCGCTGTCAACAGTATTTCAGTCATATCGCGACGTCCAGCTAATTATAGGTGGAGGAAGACCCCAGAAGTCCTTTATGCACTGTTTCAGGCACAAACCGGCAACTGGGTAGAACCACCGACCTTCCGCAAGCCAGCTGGAAGGCTTCCCCACATGAAAAATCTGAACGACCTTACTGGGATTCGAACTCACAGCGTCGAGGAGCTTAGTGATGTAAGTCACAGCGACTATACCACTAGGCCATGGAGGCCCCTAAGTTGACATGAAAAATCCCAAGATTTTCAAATTTGCCTTTTTCAAGTGCGATTATAGATACGAATCGAACCTTTACCCAATAGGCAATAGCCTGTATCTAGTTTTGTTGACATGCGACTGTAAGTAAAGGCTGTAAGTAAAGCTTAAGGCGCATTCTGCTTTACTTTCAGCCTGCTTTAAGCTACCATGTACTGGGGGAAAAATCCGAAGATTTAGGAAAAATATGGAGAAATGGCAGCCCCGAAATCTTGGTCGGCATATTTGATGAGAATACGGTTACACCTTAACAGCTACAGTTTTGAATATACTTGCACAAAATAATGAAAACATATCTATAGGTTCTTTGAAAAAATTAAAAGAAAGAGTTGAATAGGTCACAGATGAATGATGAGATGAGATGATGCATGATTTCAGGAATATGACTTTGGTTAATGCCATCACTGCATGGGATCAAAACCATCGACCTGTCTTTCTTTTAGTTCTTGGCAGAGGGGATAATCTCGGTCAAATAACCAAAACATTCTTAATGACAGTTAAGCACCAGAATTACTGCAAGGTTGGACAGGTACAGGAGCTGATATTAGATTTGATTGGATGAAAGAATCCAGATTAGTTATGGGCGAAACACAATTAAAGATAAAACTATCAATATCCTCAGGTGAGTGTTATTATGGTCCTCTTGTTAGAAGATTTGTGTGTTCCGGTCACTATGGATGACACACTGAAAATGGGATGATCGTTGTGCTCGATGATTGCCGTACAGCCAGCTAGAGCTGGAATTGTGGAAGGTATAGTAGAGAAGACATTCTTTCCCATTTAAAGCGACTCGCAACCAGATGTTGCATTAAAAATAGTAATTTGTAAATATGTGTCAAACGCTTATATAAATGGTAAAGAATTAGTTTAGGATAAGAAATTCTGTTTAAAAAAATGTATTTCAATAAAAAAAAATATTGGTCTCTGGTGGGATTCGAACCCGGGGCCCGGCATTGGCGGACAGAAGGCAAAATAGGGGAAACCGCTTAGACCAATGGACCACGGAACTATCCGTTTATCTCGGATCGATTTAACGTATTTCAATGTGTAGCGATCGAAAGTGCATACAACTTCGTAATTCGGCTCGTGTTTATGTCTGAGCCCGTGTAGAGAAGCAACAACAACAACTATACCGTCTACTAGTCGGTATAGAAAAACGATGGAAAATATCTAAAAATCTAAGATTCGGTGACGATTCTTGAGACTTTTTTTGGACTGATCATATTCATTATTTAATGTCAGACGCCAAATAATGCCACAAATTTGCTTTTATTTGAGTATTTTATTTCATTTTGACAAGTACACCATCCGGTTGCGAGTCCCTTTAAATGCAAACGTAATACACTAAACTATAGAAAAAATATTTTATTTTAGATATTTCTGTTTATTTTATCTGAGTGGCAAACAGGTTGGAGCCTGATCAGACGCCAGATTAACTGGCGTCTGATCTGGTTCCAACCTGTTTGCAATGGAAATAATAGTTTACGGGTAAACGGGTTCATTAGGAAAGAATAACATTTCAGTAAAGTAAGCGGTGTGGTCTTGTGCCGCACGATTATAAAATATTCTGTTCTAAAAATAACTTGGCCATGTCAGAAAAATCGGACAATATTTATATACTTATTTATTATATACACGAAGAGGTGGGGAAATAACATGCACATTTTCATGAAAATACAATACAAGCAACTGTGGTTTTTGGTGAGACAAGAAAAAGGTACAGGTAAATTAGCACCGCACTTCCTACCTATCCGGTGCTGTCAGTGTTTTATACATTATCTGATTTTGACAAGCGTCTGTCGAATAGCGTCTGTCGAGAAGGATTACATTGCAGTTTCTGTTGATATGGATTTTCCACACGAGGGGATTCTTCCCAAAAAAGAGACAGGTGCAGCCGGTTTCATCACCAAGTATCCAGATTATGATGGTAGAAACACTCTTATTGCCATTTTGGACACAGGAGTAGATCCCGGGGCAGCCGGATTGCAGGTGAGGCCATCGCACATGGACCGCTCGCATGACATCATGACTCGCCTTCTCATTCTCCCTTGGCATTTTTTTCTAATAACTTGACATTCTCGCATCGCATGCAGCGCACAGGGACACGGATGCCTGTGGTCCTCAGGTTCTCAGAAAATGATACAGTAACTCGTGGCATCTACATGTTCTGAGTCTAGTTTATTTAGACATGTTTAATGCTGTTAGATGGTGATGTCAGCCAGGTAATTTATGTTTATGTTTGCCACAACTGACCTTTCGTCGTCATCATTTCATTTACATATCCATCCACCCATAAATAACAACTACATTCATCCTTTCCATTGCTTGTGAGAGTCATAAAACCAGCTCTGTACGAGTGAAAGCTCTTGTTTGTTACTAAAAATATTCCTGTCCCGCACGGCTCTAAATCCTTAACCCTAACAGGAACGTATATTGAAGAGGGACTGGCATCTCCCTATCTAATCGGGTAGTTTATCGATTTTCCTCTGTCTTCCCTTTCGCCGCGGTAGATAAGTGGGTGTTGCCGTTTTGGGTGGGTAAGCCTCTTGCCGCTACAGTTTTAGATAACTGATTTATAAGCTCATTTCGATAATTAATGCGTGCAGCTCCCTTCGGCGTGTCGAAGTAAAACAATATTTGTCACTTATTCAGTCAATGTTTGCAAGTGTTATTAAATCGAGGGAAGCAAACCTCAAAATAGACATTAAATATCATTTAATACTGAATCTCTCCATACCTCCAGAGACGTACATAAATAATCAATTTCTATAGTTCCCTTTGTGAACAGCTCTCATGTTAATTAATTCGTAATTAAAACAATTACACAATGAACCATCTTCAACACCTCTAGACTTGAATACCTAACAGCAGCTAGGCCGTTACGTCACTGCACATGATTTGTCCAGATGAATGTGTTCACAATCTAATTTAAGGTATTCCCGAACTGAAGATCGGTTTTTTGTTCGGCTATTGTCGTCAGTCGCCGTTTTTGTTCGGCTATTGTCGTAAGTCGTCGTTTTAACAAGAGTTCTCCTCAGAAACATCAAGAGTTGTCGTCCGTTTGTTTATTTCCGGTACGAAAATGGCGAAACCGCGAGGCAAAAGTGGAAAATTTAAACGGACAAAAACTAAACGGGACCACTCTAGATCGGTAAAATCGTGTGTTAAAGTTGACCACAACTATTGTGTTGGCCATGTGTGCCCGGGCACGGCCTGTGTAAAGGGGTGTGTTCTGGCGAATGACGTTCAGTTGGGAAAAACGGTGTCGCGGGAGGGGTGGAAGTCTGGGCGCAGAATCGTAGAGCTGGCAGTTCTTCTCGAAGCTCTGCGATATTGTAAGTATTGCCGACTGGGTCCAGTGCCATTGATGTATGATAATGTCGTTGGGGAGTTGCAAAAGGGATTAGGTGGATTTCTGTATGTGAAGTGCCAGAACCCAGACTGCGGACGGATCAACATCGCCCCCTATGGCAGCTTCCACCATGAAAAGAACCGGGCTGGTGCACCCTGCTTTTCAGTCAACACTAAACTTGGCACAGGTAAAAACAATAAATGTTACACTCAATTTTTTCAACCAATCAAACATTTTATCACTCATTTCAGCACTAAATGCTATGGTGTAACTACTCATGAGTAGTGACACCATAGGGTTTTGCCCTCCCCTCCTTTACAGGGAATTTTTTCAAACCCATATATTGACCTTAAATTCAAGCAAAAAGTGGATGAGAACCTTTTTTTGTCAAAAATGATTTGAAAACTGTAGTCCCCCCCCCCCCCCCCCCCCCCCCCCCCCCCCTATATAATTATATAATTGCACAAACCCTAGCGAATTTAATTTCAATTAGTTCAATTAGTCCCATTATGCAGGGTTCTCACTAATATCCAGAGGAATAGGCATCTGACAAATTTGAACAGGCCAAAATACAGGGCTCCAGATAAGAGGTAGTTATTTCATCAAATCAAACATTTTATCACTCATTTCAGCACCAAATTCTATGGTGTAACTACTCATGAGTAGTGACACCATAGGGTTTAATCAGAAATAAAGAGTTTAAGCTTTGAAAAACTACCCTTATCTGTTGCTCTGCAAAATGATGAATAAATGTTCTTCCAGCTTTTAATTTTCAAAATGAATTTGTTCACAGGTGAATGAAGCAGCTGGCCTATCACCGGGGTTTTACACTCAGAAGTATGCGGACAAGACATTGAAACGGCGTCAAAAGGTGCAGGAGAGGATGGGATTGCCATCAACAAAACGAAGACGCCTTGCTCTGAAGAAGGAGAGAGTTTTGACACAAGCTGCTTCAGAAACCATGGAGGGACAGTCATATGAATCGGGTAAATGGGTAGAATTTCAAGCAGTGGCATTTAGAATTTCAATCTATAATTTTGGTCTGATAAGTCTGATAGTTACATTGATCTTGTTCTGAGGATATAAATAGTTGAGTCACCTTTAGAGCATTTCTATATTACATGTTATCTTTATGTATACCGGCTTTATGTATACGGAAGGAGAACCTGGTAGACTTATTATACCCCCGCAAACGAAGTTTGAGTGGGGGTATATAGGAGTCAGTGTGTTGGTCGGTTGGTTGGTCTGTCTGTCTGTCCGTGACACAAATCTTAAATCTTGTAACTACATCTACATTTCTTTACCGATTTATATCAAACTTTGCATATGCATTTATAATGAAGTGTAGATGTGCATGACTTACGTTTCATGTGAGTTGTCCCAAGAGTTATTGCCATTGATTCGAATTTTTGACAGGAAAAAGCTTGTGATACACACTAACTCTACATTTCTTTACTGATTTACATCAAACTTTGCATATGCATTTTTTATGAAATGGGCGCGACATATTTTTCATGTGAGTTTTCCCAACAACAACAGTTATTGCCAACATAGATCAAAAGCACGGCGGGGGTATGTGTTAGTCGATAGGCGACAGTTCTAGTTGGGTTTGAACATGACTTATGTATATGTTTTAGGTGTTGCTCTTGAAAACCAGCCACCGGATATCGAGGAGCTACCAGCCGCGGTACCACATGGTCATTTCACAAAAGTAGGCCTTCCAGAGGAGCACCAGCCAACATTCATCACGTTTGACCTGGAGACCACTGATTTGAGTAAGTCAGTTTTCAGTACACCTTATCTATACATATCAAGTTTTATGTAACATTTCATAACATAAAAACTGATATGCTTGACTCATTTGTCAAAACTTAGTTTCTAAACACAAAACGTTGCAGGAAACACTTGCTTTCGGGTACCTATACTGGGTTCCATTCGTATTCATTATTCAGCTTTTGCCATTACTGTAAAAGTGGTAAATATTCGAGTTTGGTATAACCAGAATTGCACAATCGTAAACAATTGGGAATTCATATGATTCAACGATCTTTATAGGGAATGAAAGCAATAGCTTTACATCAGACTTTTGAATTTCCTTTTCAGTTCGTGGAGAGATGATGCCACACATCACACAAATCGCTGCCGTAGAGACACAGTCCGGTAAAACTTTCAACGTATATGTGACACCAAAAGTGCCAATCGCAGCGGGGGCCCAGGAAATAACAGGAATTGTTGTTGACAGCACAGGTAGTTTGACTGTTAAAGGACGACCTGTCAACAGTATGAAGTTCATTGAGGCAGCCAATCAATTTGTGACTTGGTTGTCAAGATTTGACAAAGTGTTCCTTATTGCGCACAATGGACGGAAATTTGATTTCCCAGTGCTAAACTCTGCCCTGAATCAAGTTGGTGTGTGGGATAAATTCTGTGGAGTGATCATGGGGTGCATAGACAGCTGGTCCGTATTCCAGCAAAAGAAAAAAAACCCGTTTGGAAAGCGCAGCTCTTATGCACAAGAGGGCCTCGTCAAAGATGTTCTGAAAGAAACCTACAATGCCCACGATGCTATCGAAGATGTGAAGGCATTAGGGCGTTTGGTTTGCCACCCAAACGTTACAACTACAGCACTGTTGAACCATAGTTTTGTTCCGATGGCAGTGCACAACCGGCGTCTGTTTATTCGAGAAAGGAAGAGAAATATAGATTCTCTTTTCCCATTAGTGTCGTCAGGGGTTATGAAGAGAGCGACTGCCGAAAATGTTACTGGCTCTGGACTTACTATTAGTAACCTCCGTGTTTTTTATAGAAGAGATAGTGAAGATGGTTTGTTGAGTGTTTTCACATCCAAAAACAGTGAGGGACAGGCACGGGTTACAGACAATAAGAGAGTTTTGGAAGAAGTGATACCGAAATTATGTGACTATTTCAAATCGGAACAGAGTTGAAATAGTCATATAGTATCAGAATTACTTCTTTGCATCATAGGAAAAGTTAACCCTTAGCCCGCCAAATAAATTGTCTTCTGCTATATTTCTCGTCTGCTTCAAGTTTCAAAGTTGCTCAAAATTGCTGAAAATGTTGTCCGAGTGTCAAACAGCTTGGATCCGGATGAGACGCCGAGTTACTCGGCGTCTCATCCGGATCCAAGCTGTTTGCATATGGAGCTATAGTCGTGAGTGGCAGGCTAAGGGTTAATGGAACACATGTACAAGTATGTGCTTGAACAGTTGTTAGCTTTGTGCAATGTATTTTTCCAATGCCTTATAATTATATGTAGTTTCAGTGATTTTCTTGTAGAAAAAAGTTAACAAGTCTAGAAATTCCAAGTATCAAGAGATAATAAATTGCTACTTCAAGCAGGAATCCTGCTTGAAGTAGCAATTTATTAGCTCTTGATACTTAGCTTACTTGTTAATCATGAGTTATAGATGTGCAAGACACAAACTTTCAGGTATATTTGACCTTGACCTTGACCTTTGGCCTTGAAATTGGCACTCTGTTTGCATAACCTTGTACGTCAAACTCCTCCTTCAGTTTCAACCTCCTTCAGTTGACGCTGGGTATAAATGCTAACCAGAAGTAGCAGATGTGCAAGACACAAATTTCATTTTCTGTGACCTTGACCTTGACCTCTAACCTTGGCTGTTAGTCTGTTTGAAAAATCTTGTATGGGAACTTCTCCTTTTTCCAGGGCATATCTCCTAGACTATATCATCTAGAATTACCAAACATGGTACATGTGTATGTGGATACATACTGGGATTGCATAGTGTATCATAACACTTTTAGCTCAGTATGACCTTGACCTCTGACATTAATAATTGAAAAACCTTGTACACAACAAAGTTCTTATACCATATCATCTAGGATTACCAAACCTTGTGTGTGGATATATCTTAGGATTGCAAAGTTAATATGTTTTGATTTCTGTGACCCAGCTCGAAATTTGCCGTTTTCGGCCTAGCTACCCAGATAGATGTATACACAGTGTATTGGAATTGAAAATCACTTCAATTTGGCTTGTAAAACTTGTTTCATTCATATATTGTGTTAATTGTATTGAAATCATCCTCCATATCATGTTTTGGTCGAAAAAATGGATGGTTATGCCTTTTAGATGATGAAATATTCTGAAAATAAGCTTTTTTCGGCAACACCACCATCTGACAAAAAATGAATTATTTTTTTTTAGCTGAGGTCAAAGTTTTCTATTTCATGCATTTGAAATCATAAAGGTATCTATAAAATTATAAACTTATAATTAGCCTTGCTTTTTAAAAGGTTTTTGTAAAATGGCTCTTTGTTTGAAGCAAATCATTGTAAAACGTGATAGAAAAAAGCATATTTTTTCAATGACATGTCAACCTTTTGGTATTTAATTTATGTTATTTATGAAATTAAGTGACACTTTCTATATCTATGTGATGCTGACAGTATCTGCTATTGAAATAAGATAAAAAGTATATGAATTTTGGAAAAAAAATAGATAAAAATTCATTTTTTTAATTTTCTTGTAATTTTATTTTCAACCACATTTTCCGCCCCATCAGTGACAACACATATTTTTCAATAATTTTCAAACTCCAACGTCAAAGTTGTTTAAAATCCACCAAAAGCACCACACTTACATGTACTTTCGATAAAACAAACTTATTTGACTGTAACTTAACATGAACTTCAGGCTGGGAATACCTTAAACGCGCAAACATCAACAGTTAGTACACACACAAATTAGCGACTCTAGCCGCCGCAAGATGTGTAGTCCATCTCTGGTCATTTAATCTCCCAAAGATTAACACTGACCTGTGTTTAAGTGTCAATTCACCAGGCTTGAAATAGAATTTCTGTGAATCTGGATTTCTGTTTAATGTTACGAATACAATTTATTTTGTATATTGATACAGAATAGGACAGCATTCGCGGGAACTTAAGCTGCGATATTTAAACCCGCATAACTCGACTTATGGCTGCGAATATACGGTAATTATTATAATTGGTCTTCTATTGTTGTTTTTAGCTCACCTGAGCCAAAGGCTCAAGATGAGCTATTGGGATGGCCCTGTGTCCGTCGTTGTGCGTCGTCGTTAACAATTACTTCAAATGACATCTCCTCCTATACCGCTGAACAGATTTCAACCAAACTTTACAGAAATGTTCCTTGGGTCAAGCTCTTTCAGATTTGTTCAAAGAATTAAAAACAATGCAGAACTCTGGTTGCCATGGCAACCAAAGTGAAAAAATAAGGAAATCTTAAAAAATCTTCTTGTCAAAAACTGCAAGGGCCAGAGCTTAGATATTTGGCACACAGCATCATCAACAGGTCCTCTATCAATTTTGTTCAAACGTCTTCTTCTCTGAAACCAGTATGGCCAGAGCCTTGGTATTTGGCATGGTGACACTTCTAGATGTCCTATACCAAAATTGTTCAAATGGTTCTGGTCGGTTGCATAACTAGGTCACAGGAGCTAAAAATAGATTTTTTTCTATGAAACCTTAAAAAATCTTCTTGTCTGAAACTACAAGGGCCAGAGCTTAGATATTTGGCACATAGCATCGCCTACAGGTCCTCTATCAATTTTGTTCAAATTATGCCCCTTGGGTCAAAATTGGCCCCGCCCCGGGGGTCACAGTTTTACATAGATTTATATAGTGAAATTTTCAAAACGGCTTCTTCTCTGAAACTAATATGGCCAGAGTTTTGGCTTAGATATATGGCACACAGCATCATCTACAGGTTCTCTATCAAGTTTGTTCAAATTATGCCCATGGGGTCAAAATTGGCCCCGCCCCGGGGGTCACAGTTTTACATAGAGTAATATAGTGAAATTTTCAAACGTCTTCTTCTCTGAAACTAATATGGCCAGAGCCTTGATATTTGGCATGGTGTCACTTCTAGATGTCCTATACCAAAATTGTTCAAATGGTTCTGGTCGGTTGCATAACTAGGTCACAGGAGCTAAAAATAGATTTTTTTTATGAAACCTTAAAAAATCTTCTTTTCTGAAACTACAAGGGCCAGAGCTTAGATATTTGGCACATAGCATCGCCTACAGGTCCTCTATCAAGTTTGTTCAAATTATGCCCCATGGGGTCAAAATTGGCCCGCCCCGCCCCGGGGGTCACAGTTTTACATAGAGTTATATAGTGAAATTTTCAAAACGTCTTCTTCTCTGAAACTAATATGGCCAGAGCATTGATATTCAGCATGGTCACACTTCTAGATATCCTTTACCTATTTTGTTCAACTGGTTTCAGTCTGTTGCATATGTAGGTCACAGGAGCTAAAAATATATTTTTTTCTATGGCAACTTACAAAAATCTTCTTGTCTAAAACCCTACTACCCTGATCTTAGATATTTGGCGCATAGCATCATCTACAGGTCCTCTTACAATAGTGTTCAAATTATGCCCCTCCGGTAAAAAATGACCCCTTCCTGGACATAAATAATTATCTCCATTTTGTCAGTTATTCTCAGGTGAGCGAAAATGCCCGTTGGGGCTCTTGTTTTTGTTTTGACAGCGCGTATGAATATTATTCGGTCCTAGAGTGTAATAAACATCCGTGTGTTACCAAAATTAAATAATGCTGTTAATCACGCGCAGAGCCGCGCAATATGATATAAAAGGGATTATTTAACTTCTGAATGCGGGTCAAAACGCCCCAAAAGTGGGCCGTTTTGACCCGAGCCGTTATGGATCTGGGCTGTTTTGACCCGTTACAGAGTTCGACCCCCAGTCGCTCTCATACCCATATAGAAATTCGGGAAAAATCTCTGTCATGGAATCTCCTTTATCCAGAAGACCATTCAATTGCAGAGATATTTATTCTCCTACAATCAAAATGAAATATTTTTCTAACCCCATGACTTCAAGTTATACCTGTTAAGGGTAAAAAAGCACCAGGAGTGATCAAGACTCTGAATTAGGGAGGTTGTCAACCACTGCCAATGTGAACTACCACGGATGTGTGCCATTCCTGATTGTGTTAGCAATTTGGAGAAAGTGTTCACAACTTCTATCATAGGTACAGCATGCCTTTTCACCTACATCTTTATTTCTTGCACCACACATGCCTTGGAGCAAGACTTTTCCTACTACATGTATGTGACATTTTGGACCCCTGTGACATTGACCTTAGCCACAGCATTTAAGTTTAAAAATTCAATGTATGTTTAAAATTTTGAAAAATGTGTGTAATTCCTATTTCCCTTGCGGTATTTCTATCATATTTAGTATGCATGTGATGATGTGTATGGACAAGACCTTCTCATTCACACTAAAATGTGACCCAGTGACCTTGAACTTTGGGCCGGTGTTAAAGATATCTCCTGGTGACCTTTTGATCATAACGCCTTGCCAGACAATTTCCTTGCAAAAATCATGGGTCTTGTGGACATCTAGGTAGCAAAGAACCATTGGAGCTTCTCATGTGAGACCCGACCTTTATATTTGATAGTTTGGTTAGAAATAACCATTGAAAATCACTAGAGCATGAGTATAATCTGGGCTTCACCAGGTAAACTGGTTGTGATGCATGCTTTTACAGTTAAATTCTCACACTATCGAGACAATGTGGGGGGGAGTCCCTCAATGGACTGAGGAAAAGTCTTTCAGGTTTCAAACAAATTGCTTATAACTATTATGTCCCTTGATTTATTGCTTTCATATTTGCTATGCAAGTGTATATGGGCAAGACCTACATGCATGCAAAATGTTAGTCCCCCTTGACCTTGAAATTAATGCCTATCATGAGTATGAATAGGTTTCAAATTCAAAATCTGTGTTTAGGTTTCAAAAAATACTTAAAAACTCATATGTCCTGTGAGGTATTGCTTTCATATTTGATATGCATGTGTATATGGAGTCATGGACAAGGTCTTTCCACATTTTATCCTTGTGCCCTTGACCTTTGGGCCTGTGTTTAGGTTTTTGAAATCTGCTTCTAACTCCTTACCTGCGATAACATATCTCTAATGCTAGGTTCACACCAACGGCGCTTTGATGGCGCTTTAAAGCGGCACCAAAGCGTAACAAAACTTGAGTAAAGTGTCAGGGTCGTAATAGATGGTGAGAAAGCTTGGAGTAAAGCGGGACATTCAGCAATAGCGCCAAATTTTTGTAAACGGTTTAAAAAATTTGGGCGCTCTGTTACGAATTGATTAAAGCGCCTAGAGCGTATCAAAGCTTAACAAAGCTTAACAAAGCTCAGCAAAGCTTGACTCAAAGCGTAGGAAAGCTTAACAGAGCTTGGGTCAAAGCGGGGACCTCAGTCTTCACGGTCTGTCACCACTTGACACGCTTCGTTAAGCTGTATCAAGATTTGTTACGATTTGGCATGAAGATCCTGATACGAGGTCAGACGCTTTCAAGATCTGACACGATTTGTTACGTTTTCATGAAGGACTCTCACGCTTTCTCAAGAATTGAGACGCTTTGATCAAGGATTGACACGTTTTGTTAGGCTTTGTTACGCTTGGCAAGCTTCCTCACGCTCTTTCAGGCTCTCCTACGATACCAACGCTATGTCTCCATCCCTATAAATAGGGCTGCGACTTGAGTACCACTCATTGCATTGTTTCAGATAGATTATGTTCTGGTACATCTGGAACTTCTGGATCTTGTTGTTCTGACATCGTGTTCTGGAGTCAAAATACAATGATTTTGTGGATCTGCTGTATCTCTATATAGGCTCTGGATCAAAAGCGGCATGAAATCGGCAATCTTGACATTTTCCAATGCGTAACAGAGCTGAACAGAGCGTAACAATGCACAACAAAGCTTGATAATCGTATCAGAGCCTGATTTAAAGCGTCACAATCGCATTAAAGCGTAATAAAACGTAATAAAGCTTATAAAAGCGTGATTTCAAGTGTAGCAAAGCCTGATCAAAGCTTGAGGAACCGTAACAAGTCGGGAAATAACTTGTCCCAAAGCGGCAACCAATTCGTGTCAGAGCGTATCACAGCTTATCAGAGCGTAAGAGATCGTGATATTTTTGGAAAAGTAAACAAAAAATGACGACGCTTTGCTCGCTGATTTAAAGCGCGGCATTCGCCGTTGTTGTGAACCTAGCATAACTCTAGAGCAAGGTCTAAGCTAGGTTACAACACAATTACTTTACCGCATATGGTTACAAAATCACAATTATATTATCGCATATGGTTACAAAATCAGAACTACTAACTCCTTTTTCCCTTGAAGTATTATATTTAGTATGCATGTGTACAGTATATAGACTTGCACCACACATGCCTTGAAGCAAGACCTTTCCAACCATGTGACATTTTGGATCCCTGTGACCTTTATATGCAATCAGAAATTTGACCTCAGTGACCTTGAACTTAGTGCCAGTGTTTAGGTTTCGAAACCTGCTTTTAGGTTTAGAAAATTGCTTATAACTCCTATGTCCCTTTATTTGTTATATAAGACCTTTCCATTCACAGAATCAGTTTGACCCCAGTGCCCTTGAACTTGGGGCCCACATTAAGGTTCAAAATGTGTGTTAAGGTTTTGTAAATGCTTATTACTCCTATATCCCTTGAGGCATTAGGTAATCTTTTCACATTTGTTATGCGTGTGTATATAGACAAGACATTTCATGTTCTAAAAAAGTTGACGCCTGTGACCTTTGTTGTCTCTCTGACAACTGTTGTTTACATATAATCTGAAAAATCTGTTGATTGTTAATATGTTGATATGTTAAATATGTCTTGTCTTAATTTGAGTACTAAGAAAAATTGATTTATATAGCTGTTGATTGACAATCAAATATAAATCTGTTTGCAAATGTACACATATAATTTTTATGCATAAGACTGTTTGTTTCTTTGATTTTGGTTTTATTGCATTGCTATACAATGTTGGTCATACAGCGCCAATGTGTATACATGTATGTATGTTGTAAATGCAAGAATGTGTAGGTGAAACAGTTTGGTGGGGGGTTTACTATTCTGCATCAGTGGGCAGGGCATAAAAATGTGAAGCCTAAGATTATATAGGTTTTTAACCAATGTTAAGGCCTTTCGCATACGGAAGTCGGTCTTGCGGGCGAGCGGATATGCATCTTGACGACTTGATCTTTTTCCATACGTGCTTATACTAGAAATTTTATATAAAGGAAATGTTGATACGATTTAGTATAATCCTTCATAGCACAGTCAGTATAGTGGTTGACTAGCAATGCAAAGGTCATAGGTTCGAGACCCATCCAATCCAAAGTATTTTTTTAAGTGTCCGATTTATTGACTTGTCAATCTATAATGCAGTGATCAAGGGACATGTTATTTTTTAAGTCTTCGTTGATTAGAATTAGTGATGTTATATAGGGTCCAATTATATGTCTACTTACATGTACGTTTTAGTTTAGTGACTTACAAGTCAATTAAATCGGTATACATGTATACGATTTGATCAACTATATAAAGCCACACATTGAAGCTTATCTATATGTCAACCTTTTCAAGATCGATATTGCCCATTATTATTATGTTTAAAAAATATAATTAACCTTGTATGCAAGTCCATGAATAAATAATAATGCATTTTAATGACATAATTCTAATTTTAAGGTAGGTAACTGTATCTTAACTTCAAATATCCCACATTTTAATAAGAAAATATGTTATTGCAACAAATCCTGACTGTAATATTTTTTTAATATTTTCAGACTTAACTTTTTCATCAACCATATATTTGAATAAAACGAAAACAAATATACATTGAATGAGTCAGTTTTTTGTAATTCAATTTTTTAGCATTTTGCAAAATTTAAATAGCTGATAACATCTTTCTGAACACCTTTATTCAAAATGTGTTTAGCTTTTCTTGTAATGAATGTTGTGGACTACTTATCGGGCGAGATTTATAGTCATTAGCTTTATTTATTTTTGAGAAAAATAAAATCATCAAAATTCCAGGTTTTTGTCAGAAAAAGATACCGGGTACCTTAAAGACAAACCAATCGATAAATTTTGCCTATATTTTCACATATTGTTTCTTAGGCTATTATTATTCTTCATGAAAAGTTTCATAACACCTTGTATGGAAACTAAGCGCACCTGCGAAGTACCTTAAAGCAATAACATACACTTGGATATTCATGTACCATGAATTACGCAAATAACTCAAAATAAGAGTCAAACACTACATACACAACTTGTAAATTCAAAAAAAAGAAAAATATTGTTCACACCGTTCAACAAGGTGGTTCACAGCCACACATGGTTAGAAATCTATTGAAATAATGATGAATGTGAATATGTGAGATTGCATTATCCTTTTGAATACCTCTAATCTATTGTCCCTGTTATGGACAAAAATGGTGCATATTCATGACTGTATAAAGTGGAACAATTTTCCTCACTGGAGGAATTTATTAAAGGCAAATCGTTTGGCCTGTATAAACTAAACAGGATGATGATGATGAATGGCTCCATGTCATTCCACATTGATTGATACAGTGGAACCCCTCCAAACCGGAACCTCTATACACCGTGATTCTCTCTAAACCAGACAAAAAATTTGGTCCCGTTTACAACCCTTCTTTATCTTAAATTTCACCATAAATACAACTTTTTTACAGTTATGAATATGTATCATCAGAAATATTTGCTATTTTCTAGGCGATAATAGCTTAAATCAGGTTGAAAGTAAAGCTGAATGCGCCTTAAGGGGCATTCTGCTTTACTTTCAACCTGCTTTAAGTGGTCAGCTATCTTCCATACTAGAAATAAGCTATGGAGAACATGTAATAGGTTAAAACCCCTTTAAACTGGAAACTGTTTAGAGGGGTTTCACTGTATATCAAATCTAATATGTTTTTATTATACCGCTTTATATAGCGCTTTTTTCACACAGGATTTGTACATTCAAAAGTAAAGAAGTACAAATATATGTATATATGTACATGTAGATGACTTGTATACATACTTTTTTTAGCCCCTTCAGGATATTGATATACATGTACATCTTTTTTTTGTAAAATCTTTGTAAAATCTTTAAGAGGTACTTGAGGGCTTACATTATCATTGTCAGGGTGACTAAAATAATAGAGAAGTGATTTCCGGTGGTGTGGTCACTTCGTGCTTTACTCCATACTAATCATTTTTTATCTTCCTATCTTAACAGCATGTTTTAGTGGAATTGGTTTAACCCACTACCCCATTATGGGATAGCTGTTTCTAGTATTGAAGATATAATTAAATGACCAAGCAGGTTGAAAGTAAAGCAGAAAGCATTCTGTTAACTCATTCACCCCTGGAACTTTTAATGGACAATTCCAATTTAAGTCCATTTTATACTATTTAGGGTTGATTTTAACCCATTTGTACCCACGATCCCATATATGGGACATAGGCAAACAGTGTAGGCTCTGATCAGACGCCGCATCATGTGGCGTCTGATCTGAGTCTAAACTGTTTGCTGATAGGAATTTCAATATAAAACAAAATGAAGTGAAAATTTTGACCAGGCATCTCTTTGATAAAAAATGGACGAATCCAATATATAAACATGGAAAAATTCACTGGGCACTAATGGGTTAAGACCAAGTAGTTGCCACTCTAAAAAAAGCAACCGCAGACTTCTAAATACCTGAGTCACGATGATAATAAATTTGATTGATTTTCACGGCTCAGAGCAAAAATTTTCATTGTTTGGTAGTTTTTGCTCTGAGTCATGAAAATCAATCAAAATGGATCATGGAGAGCATGGAAACAGAATTTTTAGTTGAGCTTAGGGTCATGGTTTTTAGGGTCATGTTTCAATATACAGTCTTATCCAAGAACGCCACACTGATATTACCAGGGTAACCATTACACCATAAATATACTTTTAAGTTTTACACCTTTAATTTATTCTTCGACTGAAAAAAACCCAGTTCTTCTTTATACAGTTATGAATATGCACCATAAAAAAGTAACTATATCCTAGCAGATGATATCTTAAAGTAGGCTGAAAGTAAAGCAGAATATGCCTTAAGGTGCATTCTGCTTTACTTTCAACTTGCTTCAAGTGGTCACTTATCTTTAAAAATAGAAACAGGCTATAGACAATATAATAGTGTAAAGGGTTAAAATATAAATGATATGTAAATCAAAAATAAATGTGATCTGCTACTGTTCTAGAAATAAAATATTCAAAATCTCTTTTCAAAACAAGGTCAGAGTGTTAAAAATGGATCCAAACTGTGTGCAAGTGTGACATGGTTTTAATGTAAATTCAATTTTGAAAGAAAATGCAGACAACAATTCTGTAGCAGCAGATGACTACATTACAGCCTCTCTATTATGACCACTAAAGACAAGGTTTATTCTTGATTATTTTAAAAAATCAGTTGACAGCTTAACCCTTTTCTCCATGAGGGGTTTCTACTTTTGAAGATGGGTGAAGCAGGTTTGAAAGTAAAGCAGAATGCTCCCTAAAGCGCATTCTGCTTTACTTTCAGCCTGCTTTAAGCTTCCACCTGCTACGATATAGAAAATATTACTTTTTGTACATGATTTTGACTACATATAGATCAGAACCATTCTCTTCAGTGGAGTAATAAATTAAATGTGCTAAAAGGTGCTTCTATGGGGGATAGGGTTAAAGCAAGGTGAGCTTTCTGTTTTACTGTCTTCTTGCTTTAAGCTATCACCTGTCGAAAACACCCAATAGGTAACACAATTTGGTAATAGAAAGGTTTTACTATACATGTAATAAACTCTTTGTGTACGCTGTTGTCAGAACCATGATTACCTTCATAACATGATGTTCCCTCGGAATCCCAACTGTTTGACAATGTGACCCTATTTTAAAAGCTTTTTTGAAAATTTCTAAATTGATAACAAGAGCAGCTGACAAATGTTGCAGACGAAAAATTAAGTTAAAAAGCATTTCAAAGAGTTAATACATAAGTAAAAAAATAATTTCGGAATCACTCTATCCTCCATACCACGTGACATCTTTTATTGTTTGCCCCGCTTTACAACAAGCGCTGCATGACGCGGGTAACTAAATGATGTAATTTCTTATGACGTTACTATATCAACAACGTCGTGTTTTGTCGGAAAAAGTGCACAGAAACTGCAATTATTTCGTTATTTTTATCATGTTTTAGTGATTTAAATGGGAGAAAAAAAATCCACCATTCATATGTTGATGTGGGATAGGAATTTTCCCCCCCTCGGGTCAAAATATTCACACAGGGACTCGGCAAGCCTCATCACTGCATGAATTTTCTGACCCTTGGGGGAGAAAATTCCTATCCCACATCAACACTCATGGCGGATTCTTATATTACCCCTGTCTGTCCATCTGTTTGTTCGCCCATCCGTTGTTCATCCCACAAACAGTACATACTTTTTCCCGCTAAATACTCCTACAAAATGCAAAATGATGCACAGTGCGGACCATGATCAGACGGCTCCGAATGAAGCTCACTGTTCATAGTCTGCTCTGTTTGAGTAAACCAAGTATACTCTTCACAGGTATACTGTTTAAATACTAAAAGTATACTCGTAGCTGGGGTTGAATGTGTTAACCCTTTTCCCCATAGCCTGTTTCTAGTTTTGAAGACAGGTGACCACTTAAGCAGGTTGAAAGTGAAGCAGAATGCGCCTTAAGGCTTTTAGCTATCATTTTGCTAGGATGTAGAAAATATTTCTTATGGTACCTAATTTTTATTCATGACTGTATAAAATGAATGTATTTCCTTAGTGAAGGAATGAATTAGAGGCATTAAAAAAGTGTATTTATGGGATAATGGGAATGGCACAGTTCTAATGAGACGTCACACCATATGGTTAATTAAGACATAAGTGTGTTTGAAATACTCATTTGTTTCTGTTTCTAGGTTACAACAACTGGTGCTCCTAAGATTGTGGACCTGGTGGATGCTACAGGCTCCGGGGATGTTGATACCTCCACAGTGGTTACAGCTAAGGATGGATGTATCACTGGACTTACAGGCAGAACCCTCAAGGTGAGAATTGACTTTATTACACCTCTCTCAGACCTCACCCTTATAAGAAGGATTAATCAATGGCCTGGTTAACCCATTACCCCATAACCTGTTTCTAAATTTGAAAACAAAAAACTACTTAAACCAGGTTGAAAGCAAAGCAGAATGTGCCTTAAGGCACATTCTGCTTTACTTTCAGCCTGCTTTAAGCAACAATCTGCTAGAATATTGAAAAGTATTTCTTATTGTACATATCCATTCCTCAGTGGATAAATAAAGTTGAGGCGTAAAAAGGTGTAATTCTTGGGTAATGGGTTAAACTAAACTGGGTGATGATGATGATGATGAATATGATCTTTCAGTTAAAATGTTAATTTCCCATAGACCAAAATGAAACATTTTGCATGTCTTTTACATCTATCCAAAACTATACTGTCACTATACATGTATGTCCAGGCTTGAGAATGTAATGCATTACATTACAATTACATTGCCAAAACAGTGCATTAAATTACAATTATAATTACTCATCTTTTACAATTGTAATAAATTAAATTACAATTACATTGGCAAAGTAATGCATTACATTACACATTACATTTTGTGTTCAAGCTATAAAAATCCAAAACAAGAGTTGTCAGAGACAACAAAGCTCGCCTTCGGCACATTTAGAAACTTTAAAGCAGACTCAGAGGTCAAGGTCACAAGTCAACTTTTTGTGTGCATGGAAGGTTTTGTCCATATACATATGCAAACCAAATATGAAAGTAATACTGCAAGGCACATGGGAATTATAAGTACTTTTCGAAACCTAAACGTGGACCCTAAGTATAAGGTTTATGGGCTGCATTTTTTCAAATGCATGGAAAGGTCTTGCCCATATACATATATACATACCCAATATGAAAGGAATATCTCAATGGACATGGGAATTATAGGCATTTTGGGAAACCTAAACGCAGATTTTGATACCTAAATGCTGGCCCTAACTTCAAGGTCAAGGTCACTGGGGTAAAACTATTTGTGTGCATTGTAAGATCTTGTCCATATACACAAGTATAACAGATATGAATGCAATATCTCGCGGGACATCTGAGTTCAGCATTTTTCGAAACCTGTACACAGATTTCAAAACCTAAGCGCTGACTCCAAGTTCAAGGTAAAGGTCACTGGGCTAAAAAAAAAGTATGCATAAAAAGGTTTTGTCCATATACACATACATGTACATGCTGAATATGAAAGGAATATCTTAATGAACATATGAGTTATAAGCATTTTTCAAAACCTAAACGCAGATTTCGAAACCTAAACACAGGCCCTACGTTCAAGGTCAAGGGGTCAAACTTTTTAAGTGCATGGAAATGTCTTGTCCTTATACACCGACATACCAAATATGAAAGCAATACCTCAGGGGAAATAGAAGTTAAAGGCATTTTGAGAAACCTAAACACAGATTTTGAAACCTAAACGCTGGCCCTATGTATACCTTCAACGTCAAGGTCACTGGGGTTAAAATATTTGTTTGCATGGTACGGTCTTGTCCATATACACATACATACCAGATATGAAAGCAATAACACAATGGACATAGGAGTTATAAGCAATTTTCAAAACCTAAATGCAGATTTCAAAATCTAAACGCAAGCCCTAAGTTCAATGTCAAGGTCACTGGGATTAAAATATTTGTGTTCATAAAACAGAACAGAACAGAACTTTATTCACTCAGTCATACAAAATGTACAGAACGGTATTGTCCATATGCACACACATACCAAATATGAAAGCAATACCTCAAGGGACATAAAGGTTATAAGGATTTTCTTGAAATTGCTAACGCGAACGGGAACGTTGACACCAACGACTGGGTGACAACATAAGCTTTTAGACACAGACCGGCGAGCTAATCATGACTGAGAAACTAACTAATAAACATATATGATCTAACTGATAGGTTGTTATCTACAAGTTCATTGTCAGCTACACTTATAGAGAATGGAAAGTGGAAACATAAGAATACATGTATACAGCTTAAAAAGTCAAAGCCCCTTTTCAGTGACCACTGGGTATGGAAGCATAGTTTGTAAGATATGTTAGCCTTTAAACGTTTCCTTCAAAGAAGCACCTATACCTACTCCTGCACATAAGACTAAGAGTCACAAATGAAATCCAATAATGGCATTAATTACAGGTGCCAGTTTAAAGCACTTTCTTGATGAGTGTATAAAGCAGATAGTTTGTAGAGAAGCTTTCTTCTGATGAGAATAGCTTGGGGGTTTTTTCTTCGAAAGACAGACAAGCTTAAACTGTGGAGCAACATATGATTATCTCTATTTTCTATGCATCATAAATATCTCTTGAAAAAAAACCATGATAGATTTTTTTTTAAATACTTTAAAAGTGCACTAGCATATATATATCTTTATTTAAGTCTCATCTGTGTACATACATAAATATTAACAAACATCATATATACAGAAACTATGGCGTACACAGCCATTCTTACTAAGAATTATAGGAGACTATCACAGATCAAATATCATAGAATTGATTCAATTCATGACTATTACAATTTATATACATAAGTAAGACCATGTGCATGCTGCTCATCGATGTATTAAAATCTGCTTTAAGAAAAAAGGATGTGAAAATTTGAAAATGAAAACGTACAACTAGCATGTTCAGCCATTCTTGGCTTACACCTGTATAACTTCATGCTAGAGGGGGCAAGTGAAGTTTTCACACCTAATGTAACCCTTATCCAGCTCAAACCCTACCTTACTGGAAGAATTTGATCAAAATCCAATATTGTTATCCCCTGCCGAAAGGCAGAGGGATACTGTTTTAGGTCTGTTCGTCCGGCTGTGTGTGCGTGCGTGCGTGCGTGCGTCACGTTTTCCGTCCGCAACTGTATCTCCGAAACCTATAAACAGATTTGGATTAAACTTGGTATACTTATTTGTCATCATAGGAGCACCGTGGGAAATCAAATTTTTTTCAGAAAATTTTAGGAATTTATGAGTTATCTGCCCTTTTTGTGTTAAAAATGCGGTCGTGCGTCCGTCACGTTTTCCGTCCGCAACTGTATCTCCGAAACCTATAAACAGATTTGGATTAAACTTGGTATACTTATTTGTCATCATAGGAGCACCGTGGGAAATCAATTTTTTTTCAGAAAATTTTAGGAATTTATGAGTTATCTGCCCTTTTTGTGTTAAAAATGCCATATTTAACAGTTTTTACACTCTAGCAACTACAGTATTCAACATATTTTGTTTATACTTGCACACATTGTTTATAAGTACAAGTTCTTGCAGGTGTGCAATTATTGTAAAAATAGGATACTTGTGACAAGAGTTATCTGCCCTTGATGTACTTAGAAATGCTAGAAAATGCTTTATTTTGGTATTGTTTACATACTAGAGCCTATAAACATGCATGGATTTTTGAAAATACTTTCTTGAATTATGTATGGCTATTAGTTTTCAAATGAATTTGATTATTTTTGAAAACGGAGAAATTAGTCATGAGTTATCTGCCCTTGATAAGTAAAAAAAGCCATATTTAACTGTTTTTACTCTCTGGCAACTACAATTATGAATGGATTTAAATGATACTGGCACACGATGTCTATAAGTAAAAGTTCTTGAAGGTGTGCAATTATTGTCAAAAAAGGATAATTGTGGCAATAGTTATCTGCCCTTGATGTACTTTGAAATGATAGAAAATGCTTTATTTTAAAATTGTTTACATCCTAGTATCTATAAATATGCATGAATTTTGATAAAACAAATTCTTAAACTATGTATGGCTATTAGTTTTCAAATAATTGTTATCATTTTTGAAAACGGAGAAACTAGTCAACAGTTATCTGCCCTTGATGAGTCAAAACACCATATTTAACAGTTTTTACCATCTAGAAACTACTGTCTTTAATGGATTTTGATTTAACTTACACATGATGTATATAAATATAAGGGTAGCAATTATTGTCAAAATAGGATACTTTGTGGCAAGAGTTATCTGCCCTTTATGTACTTAGTAATGCTCAACATGGCTTTATTGTTTACATGCTATTGTGTACAAATGTGAATGGATTTTGAAAAAAAATTTAAATCATATATGGCTATTATTTATAGAATGAGTTCAATTATTATCGAAAATGTGCAAATTAGTCAAGAATACTCTGACCTTGATGAGTTGAAAATGTGTTTACACTGTAGTAAATTCTACAGTTCTGATTTTTTTTAATAATACTTGCACACAATTATAAGTTCTTGAAAGTGTTTAATTACTGTTGAATTTGAATCAAGAGTTACCTGCCCCTGTCATACTTAGATTTATAATGCTACAAACGGCTTTATTTTTTGTATTGTTTAGGCTTTAAAATGTACAAAATTGAATGGATTTTATAAAATTTTGTAAAAAGCTTTTGAATGTTGATCTTTAAAGACAGGTGATCACCATTTGCCCCTTCCTCCCACAATAAAGTTTGCCACTTTCTTCTGGACAATCACTGCGGCAGGGGATATCAGCTCTAAGGTGCTTGTTTGACTCTACATTCCATCCAGATCAAAACTATTTGGTACTGAGATCACACTGTGCGAAAAGTTAAAACTGAAAACAGCGGAAAGGTCACTTTCAGAAACAGAGCAGAAAACATGTCTAAATAGAAGACCTTTAGATCTACCTGATAAGGATAAACTTTTTCAATGATGAAAGATATACCTAATGTATTTAGACCTGGTCAATTAATATACTTGTGCTTTCCCCATGCAAATCTAATACACTATTCAGCTGAGCACATTAAATATCATTGTTGGAACTTTAATTTGACACAGTGAATGTTGGTGCTCTATGTAACTGCATATTAAACACAAGTATCTGTCAATACTGGTACATGCAGTCTAGAACCAATTAACACTAGTTTAATCTAGTAGATCTACTGTGTTTTCTGACATCTTTGTTACAAAAGTAATGCCATGTAATGCAATGTAATGCTTATAATTACCTGCTTTTTGAGCACTGTAATGCATTAAATTACAATTACATGTAATGCAAAAATCCCTGCATTACACATTACATTCAATTACATTGGAAAATGTAATGCATTACAGTGCATTACAATTACATTTTTGCATTACCCCATGTCTGTATATGATATTCGTTTTACTATTTGAATGTTACAGAAGATCTATAAGGGCAGGTAACTCCTTATCAGCTTTTAGCATTTTCTGTATAAGTTGCTTCCCTTTGTCCACTCCTTAAAAAAAATTAAGCATCTAGACAACTGTAGGACCAAGATTACTGTCATCAGATGACACCAAACATGGCATGCAAACATTTTCCCACAATTTCGGAGGAGAATATTTGCCAACTAGACAATGAAAAAGACATTGTGTCTTCAAATATTTGTCTTAGGATCGCAGGTTCAAATCTCATTGGATCTTGATGAAACTTGGTCACAATGTTTTCCTCAATGAAATCTTGGTCAAGTTCGAATGTGGGTCATGTCCGGTCAAAAACTAGGTCACTAGGTCAAATTATCGAAAAACCTTGTTAACACTCTAGAGGCTACACATTTCATTGGATCTTCATGAAACTTCATCAATATGATTGCCTCAATGAAATCTAGGCGAAGTTCGAATGTGGGTCATGTCCGGTCAAAAACTAGGTCACTAGGTCAAATCTTCGAAAAACCTTGTTAACACTGTAGAGACTACAAATTTCATTGGATCTTGATGAAACTTCATCAAAATGTTAGCCTTAATGAAATCTAGGTCAAGTTGGAAGATGGGTCATGTCCGGTTAAAAACTAGGTCACTAGGTCAAATTATCGAAAAACCTTGTTAACACTCTAGAGGCTACAAATTTCATTGGATCTTCATGAAACTTCATCAATATGATTGCCTCAATGAAATCTAGGCCAAGTTTGAATGTTGGTCATGTCCGGTCAAAAACTAGGTCAAATCTTCGAAAAACCTTGTTAACACTCTAGAGACTACAAATTTCATTGGATCTTCATGAAACTTCATCAAAATGTTTGCCTCAATGAAATCTAGGTCAAGTTAAAATGTGGGTCATGTCTAGTGAAAAACTAGGTCACTAGGTGGAATCATCAAAAAACCTTATTAACACTCTAGAGACTACAAATTTCATTTGATCTTCATAAAACTTGATGAAAAGGTTTGCCTCAATGAAATATAGGTCAAGTTCAAATGTGGCTTATTTCTTGTCAAAAATTAGGTCACTAGGTCAAATCATCGAAAAACCTCATTAACACTCTAGAGACTACAAAATTCATTGAATCTTCATGAAACTTGAACAAAATGTTTGTCTCATTGAAATTGAGGTCAAGTTAGAATGAGCGTCATGCCCGGTCAAAAACTAGGTCACACGGTGTACATGGTTACATGGTTACCAGGTGAGCGATTTAGGGCCATAGTGGACCTTGTTTTATGATATAAATAATTTTATGAAATGTACATTCATGTTGAAAACACCAACTCCATTGATTTCTATGTTAATGATAAAGAAAGCAATGGAGTTGGTGTTTTCAACAACTTAAGTTTCATTATTACATATCTGTCATTTTACTAAGATTTGATTTAGCTTAGCTAAACAATTCCAATTGTTTGATTATCGTTAATGATTTTTCTTTTAAATGATAGCATGTCATGATGCCATGTGATGCTCACATTGCAATAGCAACAGTATTAACCCTTTCCTCCATAACCTGTTTCTAGCATTGAATATAGGTGTTCACTTAAAGCAGGTTGAAAGTAAAGTAGAATGTGCCTGCTTTATTTTCAGCCTGCTTTAATTAAGCTGTCATCTGCTAGAATGTAGGAAATATTTCTTATGAAACATATTCATTTCTGTATAAATTGGAACTATTTTCACCAGTACAGGAATAAATTAAATGCGCTAAAAGGCACTTCCATGGGGGAAAGGGTTAAGAGCACTAGTCATTGATTTTCACTAGTGTTCTATTTAGTTGTTTAGCAGTTAGCACCAGAATCAAATCAGAAGTAAATAAAGTTCACCTCAGTCTGATCGGATATTAATTCAGCCTTTGGTAGATATTTTACCTTTAGTGACTTTAAGTAATCCACAGGTTCCTGTTTACCTTAAACAGCTCAAATACATCAAAATCTTATGACAGATTTCAAGGGTGGGAACTTAATATGGCCAACATCTGTATTCATATGTTTTTGACTTATGCGAAAGAAAAGGTTAAAGCTTACATGGTATTATAAAATCAGTGTCTACGAAGAGCTCAGCAGCATTGTTGGAGGGCATTTTGTATCTCTTTTGTTTCTTTCTCAGATACCTCCATCATGGACTGCGGTTGATGACAAATTCCACGTTGGGGTGAAAAATGCATATGAATTATACCCAAGAATTCTGAAAGACAGGATTCAGAAAGAGTGCCGAGAAAAGTTCTGGGATCCTGAACATCGCCCACTTTTAGGTGCTGCTGTGAAGACCCTGGAAGAATTTGATAACAAACACAGTAATCCCAACCAGGTTAGTCATTGTATTATGATAAAGCCATACCAAGGGTTCCAGATAAGGGGGTATTTCAAAGACTAAAATCTTTATTTCTGCATTAAACCCTATGGTGTCACTACTCATTAGAATTGTCTCAAAGAGACGATTCAAATGAGTAGTAACACTATAGGATTTGGTTCTAATATGAGTGAGAAACTGTTGGATTTGTTCAGTTTACTCCCTCTTATCTGGAGCCCTGATACTATAAGTGTTAACCTGTAAACTCTTTTACGTCTTTCATTTATTTCTCCTGTTCAGAATATGCACCATAAGAAATCCTCCCTAAAGCCTTGCAAATTTTAACTTAAAGCAGACTGTAAAAAAACCAGAATGCTCCTAAACCCATTACCGCATAACCTGTTTCTAGTTTTGAAGACATGTGTCCACTTAAAGCAGGTTGAAAGTAACGCAGAATGCGCCGTAACGCGCTTTCTGCTTTATTTTCAGTGTGGTTTAACCTACCATCTACTAGAAAATATAAAATATGTCTTACGATAAGTATTCATAATTGTATCAATTGGAACTATTTTCTTCAGTGGAGGAATAAACATAGCCGGTGTATTTATTGGGGAAAGGGTTAAGGAATATTCTGCTTTAATTTCAGCTAGTTTCAAATAATCAACAGTCTTCATTACTGAAAACAGGCTATAGGGGAAAGGGACCCTTTCAAAGAATTAAGTGGCCTTTCTTTTAAGAAGCTTGGAGTAGGTCAAGTAATGTGACTGCTTAATACAAATCTCTGCCTCTACCACATCCTCCAATTAAACACCACAAAGGAATGTTTAATGGTGTTGAATACCACTGCCAGCTTTAACCCTTTCCCCCATAGAAGCCCACTCAAATTATTCACCCACTGAAGAAAATAGTTCCAATTAATTATTTATACCGGTCATGAACATGTACCATAAGAAAATTTTCTATATCCTAGAAGGCAGTAGCTTTAAGCAGGCTGAAAGTAAAGCAGAATGTGCCTTAAGGTTCATATGTCTTCAAAAACTAGAAATCGGCTATGGGGTATTGGGTTAAACAGGATGACAGTTAACCCTCTACCCCATAGCCTGTTTCTATTTTTGAAGACAGGTGACCACATAAAGTAGGTTGAAAGTAAAGCAGAATGTGCCTTAACCCTTTGAACCCTAGTCCCGCATATAGGCGTTCTTTTCAAACAGTGTACATGTGAATAGTACACTTGTCCTGTGCAAACAGTGAAGACCCAGATCAGAGGGCTCTGAAAGGAGCCCTCTGATCAGGGTCTTCACTGTTTGTCATAATGCCAAACATTGACAAAAACAACCAATAAAAGCCAGAAATGGACTAGACTAAATTGGAAACTGGGATTGTCCATTCGAAGTTTTAGGGAGGAAAGAGTTAAGGCGCATTCTGCTTTACTGTCAGCCTGCTTTGAGCTACTTTTAGAATAAGGAAACTATTTCTTATGATAGATATTCAAGACTGTGTAAATTGAAACTATTTTTTTCAGATAAGGAATAAATTAGAGGTGTAAAAAGGCATATTTAAGGGGTAATTGGTTAAGTAGAAAGCTGGTTTTGGAGCTTTCTGCTTTCCTTTCATTCCTCTAAACCTATCCCCCAATAGTCTGTTACTAGTTTTGAAGACATATGACTACTTAAAGCAGGTTGAAAGTAAAGCAGGCTGTTCCGTAAGGCACATCCTGCTTTACTTTCAGCCTGCTTTAAGCTACCAGCTGCTATTATATAGAAAAAAAAATTATACATGTAATACGTCTTCATGACTGTATTAAATGGAACTACAGTCGAACCTGCCTTAGTGACCGTCTGTTTTAAGAGACTACCTGTCATATGTGACCTTACTTGAGGCCCCCAACAGTTTTTACTATATATTGAACCTGAATTAAGAGACTACCTGTCTTACGTGACAAGTGACCATGAAATGTGGGGTCTATGACAAAACGTCGACAGACAAAACGCCGACACGACAAAATGCTGACAGGACAAAACGCCGACGCGACATAACACGATACGACAAAACATCGACTTGTCGTGTCGATCTTTTGTCGCATTTTTAGCTCACCTGAGCCAAAGGCTCAAGGTGAGCTATTGGGATGGCCCTGTGTCCGGCGTCCGGCATCGTCCGTCGTTAGTTGTTAGTCGTTGGTTGTTAGTCGTGCGTCGTCGTTAACAATTGCTTCAAATGACATCTCCTCCTATACGGCTTGACAGAATTCAACCAAACTTTACAGAGATGTTCCTTGGGTCAAGCTCTTTCAAATTTGTTCAAAGAATTAAAAACAATGCAGAACTCTGGTTGCCATGGCAACCAAAGTGAAAAAATAAGGAAATCTTAAAAAATCTTCTTGTCAAAAACTGGAAGGGCCAGAGCTTACATATTTGGCATATAGCATCATCTACAGGTCCTCTATCAAGTTTGTTCAAATTATGCCCCTGGGGTCAAAATTGGCCCCGCCCCGGGGGTCACAGATTTACATAGAGTTATATAGTAAAATTTTCAAACATCTTCTTCTCTGAAACTAATGTGGCCAGAGCATTGATATTTGGCATGGTGACACTTCTAGATGTCCTATACGAAAAGTGTTCAAATGGATCTGGTCAGTTGCATAACTAGGTCACAGGAGCTAAAAATAGATTTTTTTCATTGAAAACTTAAAAAATCTTCTTGTCTGAAACTACAAGGGCCAGAGCTTAGATATTTGGCACATAGCATCGCCTACATGTCCTCTATTATGTTTGTTCAAATTATGCCCCTGGGGTCGAAATTGGCCCCGCCCGGGGGGTCACAGTTTTATATAGAGTTATATAATGAAATTTTCAAACGTCTTCTTTTCTGGAACTAATATGGCCAGTGCTTTGATATTTGGTATGGTGACACTTCTAGATGTCCTATACGAAAATTGTTCAAATGGTTCTGGTCGGTTTCATAACTAGGTCACAGGAGCTAAAAATAGATTTTTTTCAATGAAAACTTAAAAAATCTTCTTTTCTGAAACTACAAGGGCCAGAGCTTAGATATTTTGCACATACCATCGCCTACAGGTCCTCTATCAAGTTTGTTCAAATTATGCACCTGGGGTCAAAATTGGCCCCGCCCCTGGGGTCACAGTTTTACATAGAGTTATATAGAGAAAATTTCAAACGTCTTCTTCTCTGACACTAATATGGCCAGAGCTTTTATATTCGGTATGGTGACACTTTTAAATATACTTTACATAATTTGTTCAAATTGTTCTGGTCTGTTGCATATCTAGGTCAGTCCTGGACCTAAATTATTATCGCCATTTTTTCAGCTATTTTCTCAGGTGAGCGAAATATGCCCCATGGGGCTCTTGTTACAGGTAAGTATACTTTACAGGTAAGAACGAGGTATGGCTATATGTATTTAACATTACGTAATTGATTTTCGCAGTCGACAAATAAATACTGATTTTCACTCACCCTGTCACCGAAATCATGCAGAAATAGAAATTGGACTAGTGAATATTTTTCTTTCATTTGGCCATGGAGTTCGTTAGCTCCCAGAAGGGAAAGCTTCTTCTGTGTTTCGACGGATATATTTATAAAAAAGACAGAAGTCGCAATGACAAAGTGTTTAAAACTTACTGGCGCTGTACGATACCAGAATGTACAGGAAGGACTGTTACCACGGGCGAGCCTCCAAACACAGAAGAAATTAGGACAACCAAACAGCACAACCACGCTCCTGATCAAGCGGCAGTTGAGGTAAGTACAGTAAAGATAACCCCCTGGTATGAGTTACTTCCCTCTATATAGGGTTAATGAGATTGTTATACTATAGCCAAATGACAAATACACATAGTCACTAGTGTAGACCCAAATAAGTCTACACCTTTCTCTTTCAGACTAAAAAGAGGTATGAAAGGCTGAAAAGTGCAGCGCATGGTCACAGCAAGACTTCAGCAATTATTAATGATGAAATTTATACGAAAATAAGTATCAGAGCGACCTTTCCAGAACTGAATGATGCCGTTCCAGATGCATTGACAGATTATGCCGCATACATTGAGAGGACATATGTTGGGTACTACAAGATGCAGAATGACGCTGGCACTCAGGTCAGTTCTCGCATTTATTAACGCATGCACCTGTAAAACTTCAATTACCTTCACCAGAACACCGTTTTTAAAAGGCGAGTAAACTCGTCGCTAGGGTTGAATCCGTTATTTTATTATTACAGATGAAATTTACATGGAAGGAACCACTGCATCCACCGGTAAAGTGGTCAGTGTACACCCGTGTGCTTCAGGACGACCCACGCACAACCAACTTCCTTGAGGCATGGCACAGACGATTTTCGACGATTGTTGGAGAGTCACACCCAAATATTTTCAAGTTCATTGAAGTGCTGCTCTCTGAACAGTCCACCACGGATATGAGGAAGAACGCTCTTCTCCGTGGCGAAATGCCTACATTGCCAAAAAAAAAAGACTTGGCCAAAAATAAAAGAATAAAGGCCATCATTGAACAGCTAGACGAACGTTCAATGCTTGATTTTTTGACAGGCATAGCCCATAACATACATTACGTGGTGTAACTTCATTATAATTGACTGAATAAAGTGAAAGGGAAGCAACTTTTGTCAAACTCTTTTATTGCAATTTTTCAATATTGTAAGCGTGATAGGCACTTCCGATAATTCGGATTAATTTGTTATTATCGTGTGACTGCACGAATTATATACAAAGATGAGTTTCAGGTAAATAAAGTTTGTCGATGTTTGTCGACGTTTGTCGGTCTTTTTGTCGATCTGTTTTGTCGCGTCGGGGTTTTGTCTTGTCGGCGATATGTCGTGTCCGCGTTTTGTCGCGCTCCCGAAATGTGACTCCCTTCGGCAGTTATCACCCTGTATTTAAAGACTTTAAGGTAGTGTTTTAACACTTTCTAGCACATGGTCAAACATTTATGGTTAAACAATTAGTTATTTGAGGTGTGACATTAACACATTTGAGTGTTTACTTAAGAGTCATTGAAGGAAATAAATTGAAATGGGTTTATATACTAGTGATAGAGCTCTATGATCTTGTTAAATGTGTGTAAATTTTAAATACATGTATGTATTTAAGCCTAATCAATTATTAAATTATACATTTCTTATTTATAAAAAAAATGTCATTTAAACATCATACTGTAACTTTGTATCCATAAAATTAATGAGCTTCTATTATAACTTTACTAAAATATCTTCTGATGAACTATTGTATAGCACATGTATCAAAGTATGCATAAACCATACTTGTCACATTTGCTTCAAGCTTACAATTAGGTACTAAGTGTTTGTTGAAAATTAGTTACATAAACAAATTATGTTTTTCAAATGCATTTAAGTTACAGATTACTTTAAATGTATTTAATTCATAGCTTATTAATTAATTCAAATTATTCCATTTATTATTTATTGAATAATAAATAACTTTAAAATTCAAATTATTCCATTCATTATTTATTGAATAATAAATAGCTATCACACATAATTATGCAGATGTTCATAATAAATTGCTCTACATCAAAAGCGTGTCTGTGGGTTAAAGTTGTCACCTGTGTTTAGGTGAAATGAAAGTATGGGTAAAGAGGAAAGGGTTACTGAAGAAAGTTTTTTTGAACGCACATCTCCTGTATAAATTGGGTATAACAATAATAAAGCGGGTATAATAATAATAACTGTATTGTTTATGTTTTGTAGGAAGAGAAGCAGGAAAGGGAGAACTTGCAGGCAGAGGTGGATATGCTCACAGATCTGGAGAAGAAGTACAATGACACAGGCCCTGTATATGACTGTCTCGTGTTCTATGATGGCAGTACATGGAGGTAAGATACAGGGTTCCAGATAAGGGGAGTATTTCAAAAACTAAAATCTTTATTTCTGCTTTAAACCTTATGGTGTCACTACTCATTAGAATCATCTCAAAGAGACCATTCTAATGAGTAGTAACACCATAGGATTTGGTGCTAAAAAAATGCTGGATTTGTCCAGTTTACTTCCCCTTATCTGGAACCCTGAAGATACAAGACAGGGCTAGGTAAATGAGAAATTAAAGAAACTCTTTTACTTTCAACCTGCTTTAAGTGATTTAAATCGATTTAAACGATTGTTCTTTATTTTATTCTTCAAACTTTTGGTAAATTGACTAATTTTAAGTTGTAATGAGTATCAAACAGTTTAGATCCTGATCAGACACTGTGTTGTGTGGCATCTAAGATAACATCCTTAGTCAAATATGTAAACCTCCTATACAACTGGGTTTAAGCAGTTTTCTACCTAAAGCAAGATGAAAGTAATCTAGAAAGCTCATACAGGAGCTATCTCCTTTACTTTCATTTTGCCTTAACCCTTTCCTCCCTGAAACCTCTAATGGACAATTCTAGTGTAGTCTACATTTGACTTTTAGGGTTGATTTTTAGCTCACCTGGCACAAAGTGCCAAGGTGAGCTTTTAGGATCGCTGGATGTCCGTCGTCTGTCCGTCCGTCTGTCTGTTCACAATTGTTTGTTAACACTCTACCGGCTACAAATCTCATTGGATCGTCATGAAACTTGATCACAATGTTTGTCTAGTAGAAATCTAGGTCAAGTTCGAATGTGGGTCATGTTGGGTCAAAAACTAGGTCACTAGGTCAAACCATAGAAAAACCTTGTTAACACTCTAGAGGCTACAAATCTCATTGGATCTTAATGAAACTTGGTCAGAATGTTTGTCTTATTGATATCTAGGTCAAGTTCGAATGTGGGTCATGTCCGGTCAAAAACTAGGTCACTAGGTCAAATCATAGAAAAATCTTGTTAACACTCTAGAGGCTACACATCTCATTGGATCTTTATGAAACATGGTAAGAATGTTTGTCTCATTGATATCTAGGTCAAGTTTGAATATGGGTCATGTCCGGTCAAAAACTAGGTCACTAGGTCAAATCATAGAAAAACCTTGTTAACACTCTAGAGGCTACACATCTCATTGGATCTTGATGAAACTTGGTCAGAATGTTTGTCTCATTGATATCTAGGACAAGTTTGAATGTGAGTCATGTCCGGTCAAAAACTAGGTCACTAGGTCAAATCATAGAAAAATCTTGTTAACACTCTAGAGGCTACACATCTCATTGGATCTTTATGAAACATGGTAAGAATGTTTGTCTCATTGATATCTAGGTCAACTTTGAATATGGGTTATGTCCGGTCAAAAACTAGGTCACTAGGTCAAATCATAGAAAAACCTTGTTAACACTCTAGAGGCTACAAATCTCATTGGATCTTGATGAAACTTGGTCAGAATGTTTGTCTCATTGATATCTAGGACAAGTTCTAATATGGGTTATGTCTGGTCAAAAACTAGGTCACTAGGTTAAATCATAGAAAAATCTTGTTAACACTCTAGAGGCTACAAATCTCATTGGATCTTGATGAAACTTGGTCAGAATGTTTGTCTCATTGATTATAGGTCAAGTTTGAATATGGGTCATGTCAAGTCAAAAACTAGGTCACTAGGTCAAATCATAGGAAAATCTTGTTTACACTCTAAAGGTTGATTGTGGGTCATGTCCAGTCATAATCTAGGTCACTATAGGTCAAGTTTGCCATGGTGTACCAGGTGAGCGATTTAGGGCCATAGTGGCCCTTGTTACAATACATGACGAACAGTGTAGACCCTGATCAGAGGGCTACACTGTTTGCATAGGACAAGTGTACTCCTCACAAGTACACTGTTTGCAAATGACGCTTATATGCTTGACTAGGGTTCAAAGAGTTAAGCTGCTGTCTGTATTCAACATCTCATGTGGAGGAAAAAGTGGATGACATTCTCTAATACATATTCTTATAAGTAATATACAGTAAAACCTGTCTTAAGCAGCCAGTGAAGGGAAGCAGCCAAATTGGCTGCTTAAGACAGGTGACCGCTTAATCCAGGGGCAAGAAAAATGACTACTATTTTGAAAACGGTCACGGTTTCGTTTCGCTATTCATTCCTATTTAAAAAATCAACAACATATTAAAAGTCCTCAAACTCATACTGAAGTGTATGACCAGTACACTTTTTGATTATAGAAACATTGACACGAGCATCAGTTACTCGGCGTCTGATCTCCATATCAACATGTGCTGGTAACTTAATGTTCATTTTCAGAAAATGGAATACAGTAGAATCTATATGTTGTTTCATTACACTTACGTTTGTACACATATTTTTCTGTGCCACGGAGGCAGAATCCATGTGCGCGTGTCTACGGATTTTCTGGAGCTCATTTAAACTTTACAAATGTTGTCAAGCGTACTTTCAAGTCAGCATTAGAGATTAAAAGTAAAAAATCGGTCGACCATTTTGTTCAGTTCTGATTGTTGTCGAGGAAATTAAATTGCAGGATGGGAAATTTAACACCGGCTACTTTTACACTGGGGGAACACCCCAGCATCCTCGAATTACACAAATTTTGATTGGTGGATAGTATTCATTTGCATAATAACGCGAGATTTTCTCCGAAGTCACTAAATCCAATTTTAGTGATGTACATTACACATAAGAACGACGCGGGCCGTGTAATTGACGATTAATTAAAGAGTTTGATACCAGTAGCATATGCTGTGTTATTTAGGCGGTTATTAAGAGTGACACGTTCGACAGAAATCATAACACGTGTATTCAAGTTGCCTGACCGTTCATTACAGTTGGTTTGATATGGAAAATGTTGATTACGTAATCGCTAATCTCCCAGACAAACTTGTTGATAATAACACACCCCGCCGAGCATGTAATTTGACAAGTAGAGGTTACAGACGGATCGACGCATGGATTTGTTGAATGACACAGGTATTCAGGCATATCACACTTCAGCGGGCGGCCACATGGCCGTTTAATACAGTGTGGAAACAGTGTTTGGGATGAATTTTTCTGGCCGCTGGCTGCGTTATACAGGTGACCGCTTAGTCAAGGGCAATATAGAATGAATGAATCGGGGGAGATCGAACTGGCCGTTAAAGCCAGGTGACCGCTTATACCAGGTGACCGCTAGGACAGGTTTTACTGTAAATAAATAATATATAATACCCATTCCCATAAATAGGGAGTAGTTATGCTTAACTTGTAGAGACTGTTGGAGAATGTCTTAATAACTACAGTAGAACCTCTCTATTACGACCACTAAATTATGTTAATTATAAAGTGTTTACGACAGGTGACTGATTAAAGCAAGGTGACAGTAAAACAGAAAGCTCCTACAGAAGCTTTCTGTTTTACTGTCACTTGCTTTAAGCTGTCATCTGTCTTTTATACAATCAATTAGCCTTCGTTTTATTGGTCGTAATAGAGAAGTTTTACTGTATTTTTAGCTCACCTGAGCCGAAGGCTCAAGGTGAGCTGTTGTGATCGCCCGCCGTCCGTCTGTCCGTCCGTCCGTCTGTCCGTCCGTTCAAATTTACTTCAAGCGACAACTCCTCTGAAACCGCGAGTCTGAGGAAAAAACTAATTTGCTCACGGTGTTCCTTGGATGCTTCTCTACAGAAATTGTTAAAATGAAACTTTAAAGTGGACTACTTATTGAAATTTATTAAAAAAAAGTGAAAAACTTTAAACAAGTTTTTTGTAAAAAACCACTGTTCCCACACCTTAGATATTGCATGAATAGTATCTTCTACTAAATCACTTTCAAAATTGTAAAAAATCAAAACCCTAGGATCAAATTTGACTCAACCCTGGCCATATCAGTGCTTTTTGATGCAGGTCTGACAGTAAAAACTCTCTAATGATCCGTTTTATACAGACGCATTGTATCTTCCAGGCTAAGAAGCTACCCTTATACTAAATGCAACATTTTTGCAAACAGTTTGGATCCAGGTCAGATGCCACATAATGCTGCATCTAATCTGGATCTAAACTATTTGCCACTCATTTACATATTTTCTTATATTTAGAAAATATAAGTTATTATTTTTTACATATTTCACATACAAACATTTGGAGCAGACAACAGTTCAGCATAATAATAGTCATTTCTCTCTGAGACCGTCTCCAATTGCATAACTGACCCATAGCTAGCTCTGAACTCAGGTCACTGAGATACATAACAGAAATGAAAGTGATGTCTGCTATTTTATGCTCAAGCACAACTTAGTTCGAGGCATATTACTTTTGGTCTGTCTGTTTGTTTGTTTGTGTTTTGTTTGTTTGTTTATCTTTCTGTCTATCAGTCCACAATTAATTCTTGGCCATAAACAGTATGGATCCAGGTCAGATGCCACATAATGCTGCTTCTAATCTGGATCCAAACTATTTGCCACTCATTTACATATAGTTTCTTATATTTAGAAAATGTAAATAATGATATTTATTAACCTATTAACCCATACATATTCTTTTTTATGTCTTTAATTTATTCTTCCACAGAAGAAAATATTTCACTTTATACAGTCATTGTTGTCTTTAACAATTGCTTCAAATGACATCTCCTCATATACCGCTGAAAAGATTTCAACCAAACTTTACACGAATGTTCCTTGGGTCAAGTTCTTTCAAAATTGTTCAAAGAATTAAAAACAATGTAGAGCTCTGGTTGCCATGGCAACCAAGTGAAAAAATAAGGAAATCTTAAAAAAAATTCTTGTCTGAAACTACAAGGGCCAGATCTTAGACATTTGTCACATAGCATCATCTACAGGTCCTCTATCAAACTACAAACTATGCCCCTGGGGTCAAAATTGGCCCCGCCCAGGGGGTCACAGTTTAACATAGAGTTATATAGTGAAATTTTCAAATGTCTTCTCCTCTGAAACTAATATGGCCAGAGCTTTGATATCTGGCTTGGTGACACTTTTAGATGTCCTATACCAATAAGGTTCAAATGGTTCTGGTCGATTGCATATCATCTACAGGTCCTCTATCAAGTTTGTACAAATTATGCCCCTGGGGTCAAAATTAGCCCCACTCCGGGGGTCACAGTTTTCATACGTCTTCTTTTCTGAAGCTAATATAGCCAGAGCTTTGATATTCGGCATGGTGTTACTTCTAGATGTCCTTTATCTATTTTGCTCAAATGGTTCCAGTCTGTTGCATATGTAGGTCACAGGAGCTAAAAATAGATTTTTTCAATGGAAACTTAAAAAAAATCTTCTTGTCTAGAACCCTAGTACCCTGATCTTAGATATTTGGAACATAGCATCATCTACAGGTCCTCTATCAAGATTGTTCAAATTATGCCCCTCGGGTAAAAAATGACCCCGTCCTGGACTTAAATCATTATCTCCATTTTGATGTACAGCTATTCTCAGGTGAGCGACATATGCCCCATGGGGCTCTTGTTTTTTGTTTCAGAGCGTGTGTTGATACCACAGAGAAAGGGGAGCTATGTGACTGTACCCTGTTAGCTAGCTACAGGGAGGAGAGACAGTTTGCCACTCTTACACAGGATGGTAGGCACTGTTATAACACCGATCTAGTCTTAAAAAGAGCAACAGATAACTTTTTATGTCAATAAGTAATAACTACAAGCTGTTTTAGACAATTAGTTTTTCACCAACACTTCCCAAGATCAATTAGTTTTTTCTGCTTTTTCAAATTGAGTTTTTCTAATTTATCAATTAGTTTTACTTAATTTGTATGTAATTTTCGCATCCTAATAACTAAATAAGCCTTGAGTCACTGTGTTGTAAATTGTAAAATAGAAATAATGTACAGTAAAACCTCACTATTACGACCACTAAATTATGTTAATTATTAGGGTGTTTACGATAGGTGACCGCTTAAAGCAAGGTGACAGTGAAACAGAAAGCTCCTATAGGAGCTTTCTGTTCCTATAGGAGCTTTCTGTTTCACTGTCACCTTGCTTTAAGCTGTCACCTGTCTATTAAACAATCAATTAGCCTTCGTTTTAGTGGTCGTAATAGCGAGGTTTTACTGTATAATTGCTCGCTTGCATACATTAAAATCCTATCCGTAAAGATACAAACATGGTAAACATGCTTTATCTTTATATCATTCTTATGACTAACAGTTTCTGGTACTGATATATGTGAAATTACGATTTTCAAGAATCTAAAAATTTCGCCGCTTGTGCATTTTTTTTCTCCACCAGTATTAATACCTCATGTGGTGAATGTTAACTTGTGCACCGGTTTCAAAAAGGAGGTTACTGTGCACTCGCACATACATCTACTTCTACATTGATATATGAACGATAAAAATCTATGTTCTTCAAAATAGTGTTTTGTTGAAAAACTTGCAACAAAATGTCAAAATCTAAGAGTGGAAGAGTAAGAAATATGATACAAAGTTGAAAATCATCAGTTGCCAGCTGTCTTATTTAAAAGGAACCAACACCTAATGAAAATGTTGGCATTTTGTTGAAAAACATAATTTCGAACGCTGTATCATCCCTGTAAAAATTCTATTTCCAGATATGCTGAATTACAGTGTCAACATTCATAATGAGGGTGATGTACTGGAGATAGTATCAAATGCAGGTAGGGTAATGATGACAAAAACTGTGTACAAAATCACAAGCTTACTCTTACATTGGCAGGAAACCTTTGGCTTGTATTATGTTAATCTTTTGAAGTTTTTATGATATTTCAGTTGTTTTGTGATATCATAGAATACTATTTTTGTTGCATTTATAACCTCATAAAGATCATTAAAACAGGTTTACCTCTCAAAGCTTTTTACATCTCTTCACTTTCCTTAATATATTATCGTTTTAATTGTTACAGTACATGTATTTAAAATGCAAAAGTGTTTGCATATACCTCTTTCAATGCAGAAGACAACCATTTTGATCCTTTACTCCATAGCCTGTTTCTAATATTAAATACAAGTAACCACTTAAAGCAGATTGAAAGTTAAGAAGAATGTGCCTTAAGGCACATTTTGCTTTACTTTTACCGAGTAAATGGTTAAATCATTCACCTGAAACTTTAATGGACAATTTCAATTTCAATATAAGTCTAGTCAATATTTTACAACAGTATTTAGGGTGGATTTTAACAAAGTTTTACAAAATGACAAACAGTGTAGACCCTGATCAGATGGCTCCTTAAGGAGCCCTCTGATCAGGGTCTGTACTGTTTCCATAGGACAAGACTGTACTCTTGACAGGTATATGAATGTTAATGACGAGTATACTCGTCACTAGGGTTCAATGTATTAATGTAATGTTTCTTCTCATTTCCCTAGGTTCACATGGCACCCATGTAGCTTGTATAGCAGCTGGTCACTTCCCAGATAACCCAGAGAGGAATGGAGTGGCCCCTGGTGCCCAGATAATAGGGGTTAAGATAGGGGACTCTCGACTGGGATCTATGGAAACAGGGACAGCTCTTATTCGTGCAGTGAGTATAACAATCAAATTGGTACTAACTCTTACCATGCCAGTGGGAGATAATGCCCCACAGTCAAAACTTTAGCAAACACTTTGGATCCAAATTGGAGGCCGGCTAACGCGGCATCTCATCAGGACCCTGTTTTTAAAAGAAATTTAGAAAATTCTATTTCTAGAACAGTTGCAGACGACAATTTTTGCAGACGAAAGAATATGTCTGGCTTTAAGTGCTCATCTGTCTTCAAGACAAAAGACAGGCTGTGGGGAAAAGGGTTAAGCAAGGACTTAAAATATGATATATTTGTAGCTTTTAGGCAAGATTATAAGGTCTGTGTGAATTGTTGCTGTGGAACTCGATTTTCAGTACACTGTCATGAACTGCTGCAGCACAAATGGTACTGTTGTGGAGTAGTAGGTGGAAGCAGGCTAAGGTGCTTCCAGGGCTCCAGATAAGAGGGAGTAAACTGAACTAATCCAACATTTTTTCAATTGTTTCAACATCAAATCCTATGGTGTTACTACTCATTAGAATTGTCTCTTCGAGACGATTCTAATGAGTAGTGACACCATAGGGTTTAAAGCACAAATAAAGATTTTAGTTTTTGGAATACCCCCCTTATCTGGAGCCCTGGACTGCTGGAGCATAAGGTTAACAAATAAACCATTACACAAACTCCATTTTGTTTCAGATGATCAAAGTGGTAGAGCACAAGTGTGACCTGATCAACTATAGTTATGGGGAGTCAACACATTGGGCAAATGCAGGGTAAGCAGGTACTTGAGTACCGTAATTAACTTAACTCTTTGCATGCTTGTGGCGGATATCCCTGCCATAGTAATTACGTGTGCAAACAGATTGGATCCAGATGAGACACCGCGTAACGCGGTGTCTCATCAGGATCCAAACTATTTGCTATTCTGACACTGAATTTAAAAGAAAATTCGAAATTCTTATTTTAGAACGATAGCAGATGACAAATTGTTGCAGACGAAAAAATTACCCAGTATGCAAAGAGTTAAGTATAATGACAGTTCAAATATTGTATGCTACCAAAGCTGGTTTTTGGGATATTAAAAATCCCTATGTTGAGGCTACTCAATTTCCATCGTTTAGAAATTTACTCCATAGCCTTTTTCGAGTTTTGAAGAAAGGTGACCACTAGGCTGAAAGTAAAGCAGAATGTGCCTACTTTACTTTCACCTTGCCGTAAGCTACTATCTACTAGAATATAAAAAATATTACTTATGAAAAAAAATTATGGCTATAATTGGAACTTTTTTTCTTCAGGGTATGAATGAATTTAAATGCGTAAATATAGGAGAAAACATTTAAAATATATGTTAATAGCATATAGCTGCAGCAACAAATGAACACACTATTTCCACATTACTGAAATTTGCGGGATGATAGACCCATCTCACTCGCTCACTAAGCTACATCCAATCAAATTAGTAATGCTCATATCTACTTTCAATAAGCTTGCACCAGAAGCTAATTTTATTTCGATAATTTCTCTCAACACTACCCCATAGCCTGTTTCTAGTTTTGAAGATAGGTGACTTCTTAAAGCAGGTTGAGGGTAAAGCAGAATGCACCTTAAATACTTTCAGCATGCATTAACCCATTATCCCATAGCCAGTTTCTAGAACAGAAGATAGATGACCACTTAAAGCGGGTTGAAAGTAAAGCAGAATGTGCCTTAAGGCACATTCTGCTTTACTTTCAGCCTGCTGTAAGCTAACATCTGCTAGAAAATAGAAAATATTTCTTATGATGCATATTCATGACTGTATAAAAGGAACTGTTTTCTTCAGTGGAAGATTATTATGGCTTAGAAAGGCGTCTTTCTGGGGTAAAGGGTTAAGGTGCTTCTGCTTTACTTTCAGCATGCTTTAAGCTACTGTTTGCTAGGCACAGGAACTATTTCTTTTGGTGCAGATTCATGACTGTATAAAGGGACACTGTTTTCTACTGCAGAGGAATAAATCAAATGTGTAAAAAGCATCTCTATGGAGTAATGAGTTAATTGCGTGGCTCAAGTCTACAAAATGTTTGTACAGTAATATCTGAGTGGTCAGCTGCTGTATGATAAGGAATTATGAAGATTTCATAGCTAGTTCACTGCTAACTTTTCAATATGCTGCAAAAAAAAATCCTACATAGCCAAAAAATGGGTTAGACTTAATTGAAAACCTTAATTGCCCATTAAAACTTCACTTCAGGGCTGCCATTTCTCTAGATTTTGTTGGAAATCTTCGGGGTTTAATCCTAGCAGATGGTAGCTTAAAACTAGGACTGCCACGGTTCATCGAATTTTGGTTATTTTCGGTTCGTTTGTCTCGGTTCGAGTTTCGGGTCGGCTCCGCAAATTTTCGGTTCGGTGCGCCGATGTATGGTAAATTACGCTAGACCGCTAATTTTAAGTAATTTACCAATCAGCGTGCAGTCTGCGTGTATATTTTTGATGGTCAGACGTTCCAAAATGTAAGGTTAAATCACAGTTCTAACCTTTTCTTCTTGCAGTAATTTAAATAGCTCGCTTCTCGTCCGTCTCATTCTTTTCATATCGGCTATTTATAATTCCGGGAAATCCAGCACTTAACGCATGCGCACGATTGATAGCCCGGCTTCAAAGGTACCAAAGTCGAATCAGCATCAGAAAAAGGGTAACCAGTCTATTACTTAGCGACCGCAAATTGCGAATGGCGATGTAAATAATTAAACTGAAATATTAACGACTTTTTCAGTAAAATAATAATATAATTGGAGCTAGGTAGTTTTTTAGCGCTTATAAATAGAAGGCTGATGAGGCATTTAAGGAAGACCAGCTAGAATGAAACTTCAATGAAAAACAGGTCGGGACGAACCACGCCTTAAATTCGCTACAATCTGTCCTAAAATGGTAGAAAGAAATGCACATCTTTCTCGTACATATGATAAAATTATAGATGACAGTGATAGCGTTTTCGAAATAGTGTTTAGATCTATTGTCTGCGTAGACATGTGCCAGTAAATGAGATTTTTTTTCTGGTTGATTTTATCAAGTTCTTATCCTAAAGTAATACCCGAACCGAAATAACCGAAAACCGAAGGGGTCTACTCGAACCCGAACCGAACCGTGAAGTACCTGGACCGTTGCAGCCCTACTTAAAACAGATTGAAAGTAAAGCAAAATGCGCCTTAGATGTCATTTTGCTATACTTCCAACCTGCTTTAAGTACATGCACTTGAAAAATATATAATTTGGAAATCTTAGGATTTTTCATGATCAACTTATGGCAGCCCTGAAAGTTTCAGAGGTGAATGAGTCTAAGTTATTTGACTGTATTTCAGGCGAATATGTGAAATCCTTAGTGAGGTTGTAAACAAGCATGGTGTGATATTTGTGTCCAGTGCTGGTAACAATGGACCAGCTCTGTCAACTGTCGGCTGTCCAGGGGGAACTACCACAGCTATGATAGGTAATAAGATAGGTAATATCCTTATCCTTGTCAGTCTGCAAAATTAACTGTTTATTTCGGTTCTCCTTTGGACAGATACAGTAAAACGTCTCTATTACTACCACTAAATTGAGGACAATCAATTCTTTTGGATTGATATAAAGAATATGTCACGAGGATGGGTTGTTACCTAGAGATTTTTAACAGATGATAACCCATTTGAGTGATATATTTTTCATAAATTGATTATTCTAGTTATACATTTTAATGACATTTTAACAGAAAAAACATAAAATTAATTGTTTACACATGACGTCACAAAAAGATATCTTCACTGAAAAAGTGATAGCATCACTAGTGATGATATCAACTGTGTCGCATATGAAATTTATCTAACTGAGAAATCTCTGTAAAGCATCGATAGTTATATAATAAATTAAGATAAGTATTAGGAGTTTATGACAAGTAACAGCTTAAAGCAAGGGGACAGTAAAACAGAAAGCTCCTTTAGGAGCTTTTTGCTTTACTGTCACCTTGCTTCAAATAGTCACCTGTCTTTTATGCAACCAATTGGCCTTCGTTTTAGCCGTGGTAACAGAGAGGTTTTATTGTACCTGTTTTAAAAGTGGTTGTCAGAAGTTAAAGTTGGTTGACTTTATGTTGGACTAATTCTGTTGTGTTGATTTTGAAGGTTCATCAATTATCAAATACATTCGAACATCAGTAACTCAAACTGGCTTAATTAGAATTTCCACATATTTCTTCAGTTTAAATTCAATGACTTGAAGTCGTTTAAGTTGAACTGACTCATATTTCAAAGTTAACATGTGGCTATGCCACTTTGAAATGTTGGTAAGTTCAACTTAACCCATTTATGCCCAAGATCCCATATATGGGACATGGGCAAACAGTATAGACTCTGATCAGACCCCACGTTATGCGGCATCTGACCAGAGTCTACACTGTTTGCTGATAGGAATTTCAATATAAAATAAAACGAAAATGAAAATTTAGACCAGGCACCCCATAGATAAAAAATGGACTAATCCAATATATAAGCATGGAAAAATCCACTGGGCACAAATGGGTTAAGCTAGTTATGGTTATCGAGGTTTGACTGCTTATAGTCAACCCCTGTCTTAAGCACAGCAATTTTCAAAATTCAAAGCAGGTGGTTTCTGAAGGTAGGCTGAAAATAAAGCAGAGTGACTATAAGGGACTGTCTTCTTTACTTTTAGCCTACCTTAACCCTTACACTGCTGATTTTTGAAAAGGACATATGTCCTTTATTATTATTATTACTATTATTATTATTATTATTGTCCTTTTTCTGACAAAATACCCGCTTATATTGGCATTCAAGGGGTTTGCCTCCAATGTATTTAATAGAATGACAAAAAGTGCAAACACAGATCAAAGGGCTCTGGCTGACTCCTTCAGGAGCCCTCTGATCGGAGTCTACAATAGGGCTGTAACGATACACTCAAATATTCGTAGAACCGAATATTCTTATTTTAGTGAATACGTATTGTATTTGCATGTTCAAGAACTGAATATTCGCCATTCTATTTAAGAAAACATGAAAACAACTAAAAAAGGTGAAAACTGCAGCTTACTAACACTCTCTATACTGTCTCCAGTACCATTTTAGTATAATAATATGAGCTGGACCTAAATATGACACAAAAAACTTAATGCTTAATTATACTTTTATTTTAAAAGATAACAATTAAATAGAAAATTTTAACAGACTGCCAATCAGTAGTAATAAAATATTATAAGAAGAGATTTCAAATATAGAAACTATTGTATTCATATTGGTGAGTAATTATTTGTACAGTATAACCTCTGTTGATCGACACCTCTCTTGGCCGGAAACCTCTGTTATCCGACCCTGCTGTTTGGTCCCGGCAGTTTCCCTATTTGTTTTATGTAACCAAACTCTCTCTTGATCGGATCCTCTGTTAACCGTTATCCGACATACCTTGACGGTCCGATGAAGGCAAATTAGAGATTTTTCACACCCCGTTATCCGACGATATGCTGACCTGTGATCATTGACAGCGACTATGCATGCGCAGGTGATAATGACACACATCGCTCGGATGGCCGTGTAAAACAAAAGTGTGTTATTTTTACAGTGAGTGAATAATGTGAGGGTTAATAAGATAACTTAAGCCAACAAATGTAAGCAACCCATTCAGTGTCGCAGTGCCGAAAACCCAATTCATCAATCCTTTCCAACAATGGCTAACCATGATTTCGTGTTTAAATTCCACAGGTGTCTGCCAACCGTCCTCACTGTCAACATTAGAATGTACGAAATATATAACTAATTCGCCCTCCGCACAATTCGAGTCTATATCAATAGTCGTAGGCGTAAAAATATATGCTAAAGTTATATTGAGAGAAAATAAATACATTCACGCGTTTTGAAGTTTTTGTTAATTTCCAGCGAGTTCGACATTACGACAATGGACTATATTTGTACATAAAATGTAAATACGAAATATGCCGATATCGAGCCCTTGATATGTACATGCGTGTTTACTTCCGACTGTACAATATACACGTTTTATGCCTACTGTAGTTTAAAAGAATAATGGGGAAAACAGTGAAGATCCAGACCAGGTGACTCTTAGTTTAATCTGGAATGATCTGATCAGGATATATGCTGTATGCTGCAGTCATACATATTTAATATGTCAGTTGGCATCGAGAAATTCCCCTCGCAGCGAAAAATGGACTGAATCTTTGGGTATGTAAACTTGTGAATTTAGGCATACTTCCGTTAACCGACAACCTCTCTTAACCGACTTACAAACGTGGAACCATGGGGTGTCGGATAACAGAGGTTATACTGTATTCGTCACCCTATATCATGACAGGTTTTTTTCACCACTTTGGGAATGATATGGTACCCCTCCAATTGGGAAAAATATGCCCTAAAACAATGTAAAATACTTGATTTTGGAGAGAGAAAAAAAAGAGTCATAAAAAGCTCATTTTGGGAAAAAATCCTGCCGTGAAATGCTCATTTTGGGTACAAGCCCTTGTTTTTCAATTGTGAACAGGTCCCCCCAAAAAACCCTGCATGATGTGTATTTGTATTTGCTACATGGTGTATTCGTTACAGCCCTAGTCTACACTGTTTGTAAAGGATGCCCTGTTCAAAGGATGGATATACTCGGTTTTATCATTGTAAGGATTAAGCAGTCTACTCTTTGGACGATGGAAAAGTTTGCTTTATTTGTTGAAACGTTTATTTGTCATCTAGACGGTCATACTGACTAAAACTGTTTGTCTAAGTTACATTTTAGTTTTCTCAGACAACCACACAGCTAATTTCGCAGACTGAAGGGTATTAGAGAGACAGTAATCACAATGGCCCAGCCTTTTGTAACTGTAGGCTGCCTTAAGGGGAACCATCCTCTGCTGCCATAGGTAATGATAGGGCTCTAGGTCAAAGGGAGTTAGCCCATTACCCCATAGCCTATTTCTATTTTTTGGAGACAGGTGACCACTTGAAGCAGGTTGAAAGTAAGGCAGAATGTGTCTTAAGGCACATTCTGCTTTACTTTCAGCCTGCTTTAAGCTATTATCTGCTAGGATATTGAAATTATTTCTTATGATACATATTCATGACTGCATAAAAGGGAACTATTTTCTTCAGTGGAGGAATAAATCATAGGCATAAAAAGGTGTATTTATAAGGTAAAGGGTTAACTCAAGTTTTCCAACATGTTCTTCTTCATATGTATACTAAACCCTATGATGTGACTACTTATTAGTGTTTGGTGTAGATATAAAGATTTAAGTTTTTGAACTACGAGCCATATCTGGAGTCCTGGGTGATGTCATTGTCACAGATTATTTTTGAGACTGTCAACAATAATAGTGCCCAGTGCTATTAACAAAGGCCTGGCTCTATCTACTCTAGACTACTTTAAACTGCCTCGGAGAATCAGCTCAGCTATGATAGGTAAGGTATTTGTTGAAGATTATAACATTTAGTAGTGAAGCTGGCGACAAGTATGATGTGATTATGGTGTCCAGTGCTGGTAAACTACAACTTCTTTTATCCCAATTTCAAATCATATTAACTTTCTTTCACATTTCTTAAAAAAAGTTCTTTGCAAGCAGGGATATTTTAAGTTAAATTTTTAAGTTTAAAGGTACATTGCACTGCACCTTGTCTAGAGGTTTTGAGTAGCTTTATCCTCTAGGCATTTACTTTTCACTGTGTTAACCCCAGTGCATGGCAATCATAATGATTTAGTAATTTATGCCATTATAAAATAAGAAGTAAAAAAGCCTGGTATATTGTAGGCTGTTAGGGAAAGGCAAATGTTTTAAAGATAATGTTTTTAATAATTCCCTCTACACGTTGCCCACTATTTTCTTGAATAAGCATCTTGGGTTGTCTTATTACTGCGTAATCAGTGTATTGAAATACGGATTCATTGATGGTGTTTAACCCATTACTCCATAGCATGTTTCTAGTTTAGATGGCAGGTGACCACTTACAGCAGGTTTAAAGTAAAGCAGCATTCTGTTTTACTTTCAACCTGCTTTAAGCTATCTATCAGAAAAAAAAATTGAAATGCCTTTTGTTTACGATCAGGTCTTTCTAGATGGGGACTTATTTCCTTAGTGTGAAAATAAATACAGGCATAAAAAAGGTTTATGTATGGAGTAATGGATTAACCCATTGTATACTGGGTAATATTTGGCAGCCATTTTAAAATGTCGTCTGCAGCGGGTATAACTCAGATATTTGCAAAATATTTAAGCAGTTTCTGATAGAGTATTGACTAAGCTGCAAACAGTTTTGACCTCACGTCAGGCCCCACATTGTGGGGCCTGATCTTAGATCAAAACTGTTTGTCTAAAGGTACACCTAAAAGTGTTTCCCGCATCAAATGGGTTAAAGTGCATGTTTGTAGCACTCATTGTCGGAACTTCTGAGTATCCATGTTGCTGAATATTCAATAGAAACTGACCACCTATGAGACATCAAAGTGTCTTATCTGGGTCTACATTGTCTGTTTGGGTTGTCTAGGACGAACCTTAATATTAACACTTTACCTCATATACTGTTTCCAGTTTTAAAGACAGGTGACCACTTAAAGCACATTAAGGCACATTCTGCTTTTATTCCAGCCTGCTTTAAGCTTAAATCTGCTAGGCTATATAAGATATTTGTAATGGTAATTGTTCATGAGGGTATAAACTGGAACTATTTTCTTCAGCAGAGGAATAAATTAAATACGCTAAAAGTCGCTTTTATGGGGGAAAAGGTTAAGCCTCTGCCCAACAGAAGTGCCTTTTGAGTTATTGAACTATTCCTCATAGAAATGCTTCTTCATGCTTCTGCCATATCCTGAAAACAAGCAGTAGACGTTCTTTGCACCATAATAGGTGGATGCTTAACCCTTTACTCCATAGCCTGTTTCTAGTTTTGCAGACAGGTGACCACTTAAAGCAGGTTGAAAGTAAAGCAGAATGTGCACATTCTGCTTTACTTTCAACCTGCTTTAAGCTTCCATCTGCAAGAATAATATTTCTTATGATACATATTTTATGACTGTGTAAAATGGAACTATTTTCTTCAGTGGAGGAATAAATTAAATGCTAAAAAATGTTAATCTATAGTCTAAGGAGTAAAGGGTTAAAGCAGATTAAAAGTGTCAGGACATACATGTAGTAGAAGCATTAATGGCACCCTTCTATGAGGTGTTGGTTAAAGCACATAAAGTAAAAAGGGGCTTCTGTTTGGGAAAGAGTGAAAATACTTATGGCATTGTACTGTGAGCAAGTTTTGTTTACTGTTCAGGTGTTGGAGCACATGTCACCCCTGCAATGATGGAGGCGGAGTACTCACTGAGAGAGAAGCTGCCAGCCATGAACTACACCTGGTCATCTCGGGGACCAGCGTAAGTACACATACAGTATACAGGGCTCCAGATAAGGGGAGTATTTCAAAAACTAAAATCTTCATTTCTGCATTAAACCGTATGGTGTCACTACTCATTAGAATCGTCTCGAAGAGACGATTCTAATAAGTAGTAACACCATAGGATTTGGTGCAGTGTCGTGAGAAAATGTTGGATTTGATCAGATTACTCCCTCTTATCTGAAACCCAGAGTATACCTTAGTTCAACACTGCCCCTCTAATAAACCCCATTCCACCCATCTCCTTAGTAATTTTTAGCTCAACTTTTCAAAGAAAAATAGTTGGGATATTGTCTTCGTTCAGGCATCTGTGAAAGTGTCTGTATTGATTCAGTTTTTGTGTTGAATTTCGAGAGTTTTGTTGTAAGACAACATTTCCCAAAAACTATCAAAGGTATTCATTTAAATCTTGAAATATTTGTTTTGACTTAGAATTTGGATTAAATGAAATTTCTCAATAAGTGTCAAAGATATTAACTTGAAGTATCAAAAGGGCATCTCGTTATAAGGCAGGTAACCTTATGATTTGTCATTCCAGAGTTTCTGCCCATCTTTCTACTTAATAAATATGCATGGCTTTAACTTATTACCTCATAGATACTAATTTCTCTGACTTTAATTCATTCTTTTACTTTCAGTCTGCTTTAAGCTTCTATCTGATAGAATATAGAAAGATACATAAACATGACAGTATGAATTGAAACTATTTTCTTCAGTTGAGGAATACATAATAGGTGTAAATGGCATACAATGTCATGTACAGGGCTCCAGATAAGAGAGAGTTTTCCAAACAAATCCAACATTTTCTTACTCATCTCAGCACCAAATTCTATGGTGTTTCTACAAATGAGTGGCGACACCATAGGGTTTAATGCAAAAATAAAGATTTTAGTTTTTGAAAAACTCTACTTATCTGGAGTCCTGATGTATGTATATAAAATTATCGCATAACTTGCGGTCTGGGAGTGGAATAAAGTATTTATATAAATATCCAAATCAACTAGTGAAATATTGTTTTTTGGGCTCTGACCAAACCTTTTCGTCCACAAGCGCTGTGTGTAGCGGGACACCAAATGACATCATTTGCGATGATATTACCTTAAACAACATCAGGTTTTTGGCTGAAACTCTATGCAACTTGCTACAAGTTTTCACCTATGTTTAATACTAGAAACAGACTATGGAGTAATGGGTTAACCCATTCCCCCTTAAATATGCCTTTTTATGCTTCCAATTTATTCCTTAAATGAAAAACTTTCTATATTCTAGCATATGATAGCTTAAAGCAGGCTGAAAGTAAAGCAGAATGCACCTTAAGGTGCATTCTGCTTTACTTTCAACCTGCTTTAAGCTATTACCTGTCTTCAAAACTAGAAACAAGCTGTGGGGTAATGGGTTAATACACTACCAGAGGGACAACTGAATAGGTTGTTTCCCAGAGGGAGTTTTATGCGATAAAATATTAAAGACATATTTGAGTATACCGTTTTTCAATTGCCCAGTCATGATGGTGCCCTTGGAGTTGATATAAGTGCCCCTGGAGGAGCAATAGCATCGGTTCCCAACTGGACTCTGAAAGGCTGTCAGCTGATGAATGGAACCAGCATGAGTTCTCCCAACGCCTGTGGTTGTATAGGTGAGACATTGAGAAATTTACATACAATTTGTATATACATGTACAGTGTTCCCTCTCTACAACGATACCCAATGGGAAACAAAAATTGTGTGCGTTCGGAGGGAGTCGTTATATTGAGGGAATTGGTTTACCTTCGAAAACAGCTTGAATCCAGATCTGACACAGCGTAACACCGTGTCTGATCTAGATTCAAGCTGTTTGTCTCTGGTCATTAAGTTTTTTTCTTTCAAAATGTCCATTATGTAACTTTGAGAAAAACAGCAGACGACAAATTTAAGCAGACGGTATTGCACCCATGAATAGGTTTGACATAATTGTCCTGTTTGGGGGAACTGTGTCAAGGGTTGTTGTAAGGAGGGAGTTGTTGTTGGAAGGGCCTTTGTATTGAGGGAGCACTATATATACAGTATTACCTCTTTATTACAACAATTAAAAATAAGGCTGATTGGTTGTATCAAAGAGGTGACAGCTGAAAGCAAGATGACAGCAAATCGGAAATCTCCTTTAGGAGCTTGTTGCTTTACTGTCATCTTGATTTTAGCAGTCACCTGCTTTAAACACCCAATACTTAAAACAATTTAGTGGCTGTAATAGATAGATTTTATAGTACATGTACTAGTTTTTTAGGGTTGATCAATTAAATCATGGATTTGAATAAAGTCAATTTTGAATAATTTGAAAAGTACATGTAGATTCCTTCCTCCTTTTCTGCTTTGCTTGATGGTGATCAGTGTTTATGGTAGACATGGAGTAAACATGAGAAGAATGCCAGATTGTTCTGAAAACATACACCTTAACTCTTTCCTCCCTGAAACTTTCAATGAATAATTCCAGTTCCCATCTTAGTCTAGTCCCTTTCTGACTTTTAAGGGTTGTTTTTGTCAATGTTTGACATTGTGACAAACAGTGTAGACCCTGATCAGAGGGCTCCTTTCAGAGCCCTCTGATCTGGGTCTTCACTGTTTGCATAGGGCAAGTGTACTATTCACATGTACACTGTTCTTAAAGGATGCCTATATGCGGGAATAGGGTTCAAAGGGTTAACCCATTACTCCATAAATACACAATTTTAGGCCTTTCATTTATCTCTTCTCAGGAATATAGTTCAGTCTTTGCCCTAACCCACTTGCCTGAAGCCCAGGGCAAGTGTTTTCTGATTCGGGCAAGTGATATTTGCATCAGAATTTGGCATATTACAGTGAAAAGGCAGGGTTTTGTTTTTAGTTTCAGGCAAGTGGTCTGAAAAACTTAAGGCAAAGACTGATAGTTCTACTTTATACAGTTATGAATCTGTACTATAAGAAATAGTTCCTATATCCTGGCAGATGGTGGCTTAAAGCAAGCTGAAAGTTAAGCAGAATGTGCCATCAAGCACATTCTGCTTTACTTTTATCATTCTTTATGGGGTAATGGGTTAAAAAAGAGGCAAAAATTAAAAGACAATAAATTTAAAGTATTTCTCCACAGGTCTTATTCTGTCTGGTTTGAAGCAGAGTAACATACCTTATACACCATACAATGTGAAGCGGGCCTTACAGAACACTGCCAAGCCGGTAGATGGGGTGGAGGTGTTTTCTATGGGATATGGTCTTGTACAGGTACTGGAAGATACTGTAGTATAGAGAAAGAAATACCGTTAACATCCTAAAAACTGGGACACCTTGTGTATCTGCTGTAGTTAGCCTAAAATTTGAAGAAATTGCTGTGTCCAAAAGATGCTAACTGAATAACAAACAGTGTAGATCCTGATCAGACTGCTCCCTCAGGAACAGTCTGATCAGGATCTACACTGTTTGCTCAGGCCTGTCTGTCCCATTACTTAGGGTCATGAAAGGTAATAAAGACAGTAAGATTTTCTGGAGAAAGGAGTCTGTTCTAAAGATTAGATTCAGGGGCCCGTTTCATAAAACTTCTTACGACAAATGTTGTCGTAAGTCAGATTATAAAACTCTCAATAAGTATTTATTTCTCCATCTAATCCTGTCTTGTGACATCTTTTTGGAATCGTCTTGAAAAGACGATTCCAAAAAGGTGTCACAAGACAGGATTCGATAGAGAAATCAGAGATTAAATGTATTTTTAAGATTAGAGTTACGATCGTTTTTGTCGTAAAATGTTTTATGAAACGGGCCCCAGGTGTGAACGTCTGCATACATACACATTACCAGTTGACAGGGCGATATAGTGTGATGTATTTAGCTGGATACGTTTTTGGCTGAAATAGCCGATCTGATGAGCACCTTGGCGCGAGTCTGATAGGCTGTTTCCGGCAAATACGTCGAGAGCTAAATAGAACCCACCGTGGCGCACTGCCAACTGGTGATGTGTTTATTATATGCCTTGAATACACACCAAAACAATTAAATAGTTGTTTTAAATCATTTTATATCCAGAAACATTAGTTATTTGAAGCAGAACAAGAATTTGTGTATCCCACAAAGAATGAAGTGGCACTTTTACATGTCTGTCAATGATGTCACACTAAATTGAAAGTGAAGTCAAGAGTAAAATTCATAACACGCGTAAACGCTCGATATCATACAAAGGCATATACTAAATGTAAGTATCTACCTCATTAGCAGACAATCTGAGATGTAAAAAAAGCTTTTGATATTACAAGAATACAGTTGAACATAATGTTAAGTGGTTATTTAATAAAGAAGCACAGAGATCTTGAAAGACAGATTACTGCTCAATGCTGGATAAAAATATTGCAGAAAGGTTCTCAAAATATTGACCCATTACTCCTTAAATACACCTTTTTACGCCTTTAATGATGATTAGAGATTATTCTTAGGAGTAGTCATATCATAGGGTTTGAAGGTGGCATAACCCTTTACCCCATAGCCTGTTTCTAGTTTTGAAGACTGGTGACCACTTAAAGCAGATTGAAAATAAAGTAGAATACACCTTAAGGCGCATTCTTCTTTTCTTTCAGCCTTCTTATAAAGCTACCATCTGCAAGAATATGGAAAATATTTTGTATGATACATATTCATGACTGTAAAAATTGGAACTTTTTTCTTCAGGGGAGGAATAAATTAAATGCGTTAAAATGTGTATTTATGGAGTAATGGGATAAAGGAATAAATGTTTGATATTTCCAATTTTGTACTCTAATATGGAGTTTTGTTGACTGTTCTATATTGTAGGTAGAGAAAGCCTATGAGTTTCTGCTAGCCCATCACAGAGCTGTGGAAAGTAAGACAGAGTTTAATATCACCTGTCCTGGCGGGAAAAGAGGTGTATATCTCCGCAATCCCTGGGAGCTGGTAAAACCCTCAGAAGTGGCTGTCTTTATAGAACCTGTACATTTTGAGAGCAGTATAGGTAGGTGCTAATGAGTTACCCATTACTCCAAAAATACACCTTTGTACACCTTTAATTCATTCCTCCACTTAGGAAAATAGTCATAAATATACACCAGTGTTCAGTCTAGCTTTGTCCCAAAATTGACTTAACTTAATTTGAAACTTGAGCTAATGATTAACCCATTACTCCATAAATATGCTTTTTAGGCTTTTAATTTGTACCTCCACTTGGGGAAATAGTCATAAATATACACCAGTGTTCAGTCTAGCTTTGTCCCAAAATGGACTAGACTTAATTGGAAATTGGGATTTCCATTAAAAGTTTCAGGGGTAAATGAGTTAACTGAATTGAAAGTGGTGAATTTCCAACACTGAAGCTTTCCATCAATTGAAAATATATTTCATATTACAAGTGAAAAGGTTTTGAGGTAAAATAGAGATTTTATTATATACATTGTATTAGCACATTCAACCCTAATGATGAGTACACTCGTCATTTTCAAATCATGTCCCTGCAAAGTGAACCCTTGTACTATGCAAACAGTGTAGATCCAAATCAGAGGGATCCTTCAGGAGCCCTCTGATCAGGGTCTACACTGTTTGCTATTTTACTTTTTATTGTTAAAATGAACCCTAAATAAGTAAACATTGTCTGGACTTAAATTTTTGAATTTTACACTGAAAGTTTCAGGCGTGCATGAGTTAATAAGAATCTTTGGCGAAGATTTGTATATTTGTTGTTGTAGAAAAGCGAGAGAAGATAGATTTCTGCATGCAGTTTAGCCTAGTGTGTGATGCCACCCATGTTCAATGTCCCTCTCATCTAGAACTAATGAATACCTCACGCTCAATCTCTATGAAAATAGACCCACGAGGCCTGCCTGAAGGAGCTCACTACACCGAGGTATGTTTGTTGTTACCTTCGCTAAATGTATCTCAGCATTTAGAGGTTCAGTCGAACAAATATTGAGGGACCGTTTCTTGAGGAAGCATACAGAAAATCCATGACAGGTGACAGCTAAAAGCAGAATGAAAATAATGCAGAAAGCTCCTGCAGGAGCTTTCTCCATTACATTTATTCTGCATAAAGCAACTACCTGTAGGAGATAGGGGTTGCACGATAGCCGATAGCATACTAGCAGCAAAATTGTGATTGTCTTTGCCATGCGGTGTCTCATCAGGCACCAAACTGTTTGACAGTCTGACCCTATTTTTGAAATAAATTTTATATATAGATCAGCAGCATACAGCTATACAGATATGAATGTGGTCAAGATTTTTATTTCTGCCAATTTTTCATGATTTCAGGTATGTGGGTATGATGTGAGATGTGTAGAGAAAGGCCCTGTTTGTAGGATACCTAAAACTATCATAGAGTTTCTATTTTAGGTGTGTGGGTATGATGTGAAATGTGTAGAGAAAGGCCCTGTATTTAGGATACCTATAACTATCATAAAGTTTCTATTTTAGGCGTGTGGATATGATGTGAAATGTGTAGAGAAAGGCCCTGTTTGTAGGATACCTATAACTATCATAGAGTTTCTATTTTAGGTGTGTGGGTATGATGTGAGATGTGTAGAGAAAGGCCCTGTATTTAGAATACCTATAACTGTGATTATACCAGCACCGTAAGTATTCCCAAATGCCCTTTTGGTAAGCTGTGATGGGGTTTAGTGGAAACATAAAGGAGAAAATGTTAAAAATCTTCAGATTACCATATCTTATCTGGAGCCAAGGATCCAAGGTTCTAAAGCTTTGGAGTTGAGTCCGAGATTATTCTCAAGCATTTGATTAGTCAGATTTGAGCTTTTGCTGAGCAAAAGCTCAAATCTGACAATCAAATGCTTGAGAACAGTCTCAGACTCAACTCAAAAGTTTTATAAGCTTGGGCCCTGACATTGCATGTGAAGAACAGCTCATGGATATAGCAAACAGGGAAGGTCAGTATCCACCCACATTGACAGATGGTGTTTGATCAGTCATGAGTTCAGTAAAGAAATCGATGGCCGTTGAAGACCATTGATTGCAAGTTGGCTACCGGTCTGAAATATTGGGGAGAAAACGTTATTTTTACGTTTAATGCAAACGCATTGCAATGAAAAATAGAAAATGACAACTTTTTGACAGTTCTGACTACCAGTTTTATTATGAGTGGCAAACAGTTTGGAGCCTGATCAGACGCCGGGTTACCATCAACAACAACAACAACAACAACATTACCTTTATTTCATCTCAGGCACCGAAGTGCAACATGAGGAAATATATACATTAGTTTTGCAAAATACATATATCAAAGAAACATTGCAGAAAATAGGATACAGTTACCCGGGGTCTGATCTGGCTCCAAACTGTTTGCAATGAAAATAATAGTATAAGCGTAAACGCATTTATTAGGAAAAAAAACTTGTTCTCTACTGTACTCTGCACGCTGCACAGGGGGCACAAACTGCTAACCTAAACAGCAAACAGTGGTAATTGAACATGCTACTGGGTCTACACTGATTGTTGATTGTCATTATTGACAGCATTTTGTTTACAAACAGTGTGTCATTATTTACAGCTTTTTGTTTGCAAACAGTGGAGACTTTAATCAAATGTGATGTGGGCTGCTATGTAAGACAAGACAAGACAAAATGTATTTTGAGTCGGCAAGACAGATAACATAAACAACATAAGCTACATGAGCTTTTGAACCGACTATGACATAGATCAATAGCACATAATAATGCAGGAAAAACAACTTAAAACATACATCATGTAACCAGACAAACCCTGAAACTGGGTGATTGTTACTCATTTCTTTGAGAAAAATGTTGTGCAACCAATATAGACCCAGCAGACTGGTAGGGAGATCCTGTTCCATATTTCATGCTTAGCAAATCTATTATTATGAATCCATGATTGATGATCATGTGAAATACTGTTTTTGGTCTGTGTGTTTGCCTGCCTTTTCACTACTTTAAATGGGAAACTACATGTTTGTTAGAGACTTAATAGTTTGCTGTTAGAGACTTAATAGTTTGCATGTTTACTTAACTTAAGAAGCCCTTAGCTCAGATTGCATTGGGTCATGTTGGACAAAGGTCACGGTCAATTTAGAGAGACTTCATAATTTGCATGTGTACTCCACTGAAGAATCCCTTAGCTCAGAACAATATGGACCATGTCAGACAGATGTCAAGGTTATTTAGAGGAGAAGGGCATAGTGTTTCACAATCTTGTTCTGTTTTATTTCCAGGGTGACAGACACTGTGAAGTATGAGGTATGTTACAATGACATGACTTTCAGACCAGGTCAGGTCCGTAGACATTTCATCCATGTTCCTAAAGGCGCCAGTGTAGCTGGTATGTATACTATGTGACATTTACGGCAGGGCCCCAGATAAGGGGAGTATTTCAAATACTGAAATCTTTATGTCTGCACCAAACCATATGGTGTGACAACTTATTAGAATTGTCTCTTCCAGACGATTCTAATGAGTAGTCACACCATAGGGTTTAGTGCAGACATGAAGGTAAAAATATTGGAAAACTCCCCTTATCTGGAATCCTGTTTACTGTTGTTGGATTTTGTTCTTACAACAATTAATCCTATGTTTAGTGACCACTCTTTGAAGAAAGGATCTTTAAAAGGGATATGTGACTGCTTAATGCAGGAAAAAGTAAAGTAGAAAGCATCATTTTTGTCTACCAGAAGCATATACATCTCTAGTTCTTATTTTAAACTTGACTAGTCTATTGTCCAGATAATATCTCCAGAAAGGTAATGGTTAACACGTTTAATCCATTACTTCATTATTACACAATTTTACGCCTCTGATTTATTCCTCCAGTTTATAACAGTCATGAATATGTACCATAATCTATCTAGCAGATGGTAGCTTAACTCATTGAGCCCTAATGACGCATATATGCGTCCTTTACCAAAAGTGTATCTGTGAAGAGTACACTTGTCTAATGCAAACAGTGAAGCCCCTGATTAGAGGGCTCCTGCAGCTTTTGAAAAACCATGATCAAACATTATAAACTTATTATTTTTTATGCAATTCTCATGTTTGAATCTAATGGTTACAAGAATGAGATCACATGCTTATTGTTTTACTCCATAAATATGTCTGTTAACCGCTTTAATTCGTTTCTCCTCTGAAGAAAATATTTTCACTTTATAAAGACATGAATATACATCATAAGAAATCTTTTCTATATCCTGGCAGATGGTAGCTCAAAGTAGGCTGAATGTAAAGCAGAATTCTGCACATTCTGCTTTACTTTCAACCTGCTTTAAGAAGTCCCCTGTCTTCAAAACTAGAAACAGGCTATTGGATAATGGGTTAACATGCCATAACTTTAGGTATTTGTAATGTTTGGTGTTATTTTTTTTGGTTTTTTTTGGGGGGGGGGGGGGGGGGGGGGAGCAATCCATGTTTTCCAACCCTTTTCTTATTATTTTTGTTGTCAGTTCTACGAGTGAAATCTGCTGACTGTGAGAAGAACTGTAGAATGATGCTACATGGCATACAGGTTCTACCTCAGTACCAGTACAAGAAGTATCAGTTTGAGCGCTTTGTTACTCTCAGTGACCTAGGGGAGACAACTCAGGCATTCCAAGTTGTGGTAAGACTTTCTCAGGATGCCAGACATAGTAAAAATTGAAAAAACCATTTATAACTACTGTATTATCCTAAACTTTGAAATAATTGCTTTTTGTCCATTAACTGAATAGCAAACAGCATAGACCCTGATCAGACTCGGGAGCAGTCTGATCTGGATCTACACTGTTTGTTCAGGCCTATCTGTCCTAATGCTTAAGATTATTACAGTAAAAGTGAGTTAAAAAATGATTCCTGTTTTTCTCTCAGTCTATACTAAATCCTATGTTGTGATTACTCATTTAGACTGATCACAAAATGATGATTCTAATGATTAGTGATATCATAGGGTATAGTGGGGACATAATGATTTTAGTATTTGAAATACTCACATTATCTATAGTCTAAGAAAGTTCAGTAAATAGCCAGCAAAATGTAGAAATTTCGGTAAATATCCAACAAAATGTAGAATTCCAGTTAGCATCAAGAAAAATGTAGAAATTTCAGTAAATAGCCAGAAAAAATGTAGAAATTTCCGTAAATAGCTAGAAAAATGCAAAAAGTTCAGTAAATATCCAACAAAATGTAGCAAGTTCGGTAAATATCCAGAAAAGTGTAGAAATTTCAGTAAATAGCCAGCAAAATGTACAATTTCAGTAAATATCCAGCAAAATGTAGAAATTTCAGTACATATCCAGCAAAATGTGGGAAGTGTTTGTGAAATTTAACTAATTCACCTTTTAAACTTTTAATGGAAAATTCCAGTTTTCAATAAAGTCTAGTCCATTTAAGACAGTTTAGGGTTGTTCTCATGATGATATTGCAAAAAGACGAACAGTGCAGACACTAATCAGAGATCTTCACTTTACTTTCAGCCTGTTAACTCTTTCCTCCCTGAAACCTCAAATGGACAATTCTAATTTTCAATTAAGTCTAGTCCATATTTTACCTTTTTAGGGTTGATTTTTACAATATATGTCAAAATAACAAACAGTGTAGACCCTGATCAGAGGGCTCCTTAATGAGCCCTCTGATCAGGGTCTACACTGTTTGCATAGGACAAGTGTACTCCTCACATGTACACTGTTTTCAAATGACACATATATGCGTGACTAGGGTTCAAAGAGTTAAAGCAGCCACCTGTATTAAGCAGCAGCCTGTTTTAAGCCCTGAAAACAACCTATGATAGATAGGGTTGAATCATGACAGTAACTACCATACTATCTGTTTTGTTCCCAGGAAAACTATACCTTGGAGATGTGTATAGCCAAGTGGTGGTCCAATATGGGGGATGTTCATCTCAACTACAGTGTCACATTCCATGGAGTCAGTGCAGTATCGAATCCAATTGTTGTGGTAAGTTGTATTCATTCGGTTTTTAACAAAGTGACAAGGTGAGCTATTTTGATCATGCTGTGTCCATCGTCGTTCGTTCGTCCGTGATCAACAATTTCTCAAAACGACATCTCCTCCTAAACTACTGAATTAATTTTTACCAAACTTAGCAGGAATGATCCTTCTATGGTGCTTCAACAACAGCTTCAAGGATAATATTATGTAAATTTAAGAAATGAACTTGTGCTATGCATACATTTACCAATCACTCACTGCCGGTCATTCATTTTGCATTTATAAACACTGTAACAAAAAATCTGTTCGTTCAGAGCTCCAGATATAGGTAGTTTTTCAAAAACTAAAATCTTTATATCTGCATTAAACCCTATGTTGTCACTACTCATTAGAATCGTCTCTTCGAGACTATTCTAATGAGTTGTAACACCATAGGATTTGATCCTGAAATGAGTGAGGGAATGTTGGATTTGTTAAGGTAACTGCCTCTTATCTGGAGCCCTGTGCGTTTCTTAATTGCAGCATGGTGGAGAGGGGATAACTAGAACAGTTATCAAGTCCCATCTGAAGCACGAAGATATCAACCCATTTATAACATTCAAAACAATGTCCCAGCCCATCCGGCCGTCAGACCACAAGATCGTCTGTCTCACAGGGCCCAGAGACCTACTGCCAGAAGGGAGACAGATATATGCATTGAACCTCACCTACAACTTCCATATTGTAAGTATCTCTGGGTAAAGATTAACACTTTTTCAATGAGAGTAAACCTTTGTTAAGTGGCCACTTAACCCTTTCTCCCATAGAAGCTCTTTTTAGCGAATATGATTTATTCCCCCGCTGAAGAAAACAGTTCCAATTTAATCAGTCATGAATATATATTGTGGGGAATATTTTCTATACTGTTCACAAAAAGTAGGGGATATTATGCCTAATACATGTATTGTTATTGCGAGAAATTAAGAAAATCATTACCTATTGATGTACAGTCGAACTTCAGTATCTCGACGGTCTCGGGACGATCGAAATAGCATCGAGATAAGCATGGGCTCGAGATAGCCAAACTGGTAAAAAGTTCAAAACTTACAGAAAGTAAGCCTGTGAACAATAAAACCGCTGTACGTATGCACTCTCGCGTGTTTGTGAAATGCCGTAACGTTTTAACACGTTATATGCCGATTTCGATGTTACACGTTTACTGTATTTTTTGTGCACAAAACACGGACGATAAAGACAATCAATAACTCACATTTTATTTAGTACTTGAACAGCAATATATTTATTTTGCAATCACCGAACATGGAAATATACATGTTACAGTCGAGTCCGGTAAGTATGCGCGTCCGGTAAAGCTGCGCATCAACAAACCGGTTTACTTCCGGCTGTCAAATACTCACGAAAACCTCGTTTACTTAGGAAATCACAGTGAAATTCATTGGAGCTGGTGAAAAATCACCCTAGGTTAAGAAAAAGTAATTGCGATAAGCATAATTCGTAAACAAATCCTTATATTTAGTATTTAAGACACGTGGGTCAATTGTGTACATTTCATGCATTTGACCTCATTGAATATTCATGAGACATTGACCTGGATTCCGCAGGACATCTCGGTTGATTCGGCTCATTATTTATTTGTCGGACAGTTCATAACAATATAACATACGCTATGTATAGCTTTTTATTACCACTCTGTTTTGTTTATCGCGGAATTTCGTGTATTATTCGTATTTTCCTTCCTGCCGTCCGCGGAACTATTTTCCTCAACATCCGTTTTATCAAGGGGCGCTACTCTTGATGAATTGAATCAACACCGATAATGACCGTTATTAGGAGACTGATTTTAAGGATGCGCCGACCAAACTTTAAGCGATAATTTACTGTTGATTGACAATTATCACCTATAACCCATTCAGCCAACGTGTCATACTACCGATAGTTCCGGTTAATGATTTTACCTGTGATTTCCACAGTCCCATACTCGCGATCAAAGTCGGCGAGCGTATCGATGCATGAAAACCTACAGTCGTCGAGATACTGGGTGTTAATTGAGAACAATTAAATGAATATGGCCAAAATTTATAGTCGAAATACCGGGGGTAATCGAGACTAGCCATAGTCGAAATAGGGCAGGTAAGATTACATAAGAATAAGAACAAATATTTCCGGGACTTGAGACAATCGTCGAGATAGGCATTGCAATCGAGATTCTGACGTTCGAGATACTGGTGCTCGACTGTATATTGAATCTATTTAAAGTATTTACTCACACACTTTAATCAAAAATTTAACTTGTTCATGACGACTAAAGGCACTTTAAACAGCGTCCAAAGTCCATATGTTAACGTCATCATTTTCACACGGCCTCGATAACATGTTGGACCATCTCTACTGATGCAACAAGGTATGCAACGATGTCCAATACTTTCAATAAGACGACTGTTGGTGTTCTGTGGGATTCTGTCTGACTCTTCCTGTCGCACCAAGCTTACGTAACGTTCTAGGTGGAGGATCACGTCGTCGAACACACTTTCCAAGAATGTCCTGCACATCTGACGTCTCGTTATTCCAATTGCAAATTTTATTGTGAATCTGCGTTTGGCATCTACACAACACAATATTCTGAAAGTTTTGCTTAACTAAAGCCACAATTACCTTGATTCTGTTAAATGATAAAATTCACTTGCTACCCCTCATGACTTAAAGTTATACTTGCAGCACAAATTTGCACGATATTTCTATATTTTAGGGACCATGCTATCTATACATGATCGATCGTTGTAACATATACATAAATATTGTCAATAAAAATGTATGTTTCCCATATCGTATCGAAATACCATAATATCCCCTACTTTTTGTGAACAGTATATATTCTAGCACGTGGAAGCTTAAAGCAGGCTGAAAAATAGAAAATTTGGAAATCTTAGGATTTTTTATGATCAAATTATGGCAGACCTGTAGCTTGTTTCTAGTATGGAAGATAGCTGACCACTTAAAGCTGGTTGATAGTAATGCAGAATGTGCCTTAAGGTGCATTCTGCTTTACTATAAACTATTTTCTTCAGTGTAGGAATAAACCAAAGACATAATAAGGCATATTTATGGTGTTATGGGTTAAAATAAAGAAGGGTTGGAAACGGGACCAAAGTTTTTGTCCAGTTTAGAAAGAATTCTGGTATTTAGAGGTTCCGGTTTGATGGGGTTCCACTGTATAATGATGTTGTTGTTTTACAATAATTTTCTACTCGCATATCCAAATATTTTTACTTACAATGACAGTTTCGGCGGAAACTGTCATTGTAAGTAAAAATATTTGGATATGCGAGTAGAAAATTATTGTATAAGTTAACATAAGCTATCCTGATGAATTTCTTTCGTGATGTTGTTGTTGTTGTTTTTATCAGAGCAGCAAGTCAGTAGAAGTGACCCCTGTCTGCACCCTGCTGAATGACATATTGTACGAGTCCGAGTACGAAAGTCAGATCTGGATGATATTCGACAGCAACAAACAGTTCTTGTCCAGCGGTGATGCCTACGCATATCAGGTAATATACTCACCCAAAGCCTTCATATTCCAGGGTTCCAGATAAGGTGAGTATTTCAAAATCTAAAATCATTATTTCTGCATTAAAACCTATGGTGTCACTACTCAAGACGATTCTAATGAGTAGTAACAGCATAGGATTTGGTGCTGAAATGAGAAAAAAAATGTTGGATTTGTGCAGAAAACTCCCTCTTATCTGGAACCCTGATATTCACTAATTATGTTGAACGCTTATAGGTAGTTTGCAAGTAAAAAATAAGCAATTATTTTCAAATATCTTCACAACAAAATGAAATGGATACAGGCTGAACTGTACATGGTTTTAACCCTTTGTAACCTAGTCACACATATATACCATAGATATATTAAAATAACCTAGATAGGCTATGGCCATCAAGACGCCATCTTGGAAGTTGTATGATATGAAAAAAAATTAGTCTGGTGCACGTCGTATTGCGGTATATTAATAACGTTATATGCTGTGGGCAGGTAATACGGTCTACGTAGACAACATTGACAACAGAACCTATCCATAGATGCTGTGATTAACCGATTATATAAGTCAATTGAACAGGAATTACTGTCGTTTTTCGATTATTATTGTTTAATTGTTGTTTTATGATGCATATTAATGTATGTAATACAAATTCATTCTTAAATAACAATAAATCATATTGTGCCGTTGTAGCAAAGTGTATGGTACATTTTCCAATATGGCATCTTTCTGCCCGATCTAGTCTACTTTAAGATATCTATGCTATATATATATCCAGTTTTGTCCTATGCAAACAGGGGAAGACCCTGATCGGAGGGCTCCTTTATCAGTGGCTGCACTGTTTGTCATATTACAATAACTTGACCAAAAACAGCTCATAGTTGACAGACTTGAAGTAAACTAAATTGGAAATTGCTCTTTGAAATTTCAAGGAGGAAAGGGTTAACCCATAAACCCATAGCCTATTTCTTGTATTGAAGATAGGTGACCATTTAGAGCAGGTTGAAAGTAAAGCAGAATGTGCCTAAAGGCGCATTCTGCTTCACTTTCAGCCTGCTTTAAGCCACCATATGCAATGATACAGAAAACATTTTTTATGGTACGTTATTCTTGATTGTATAAACTAGATCTATATTCTTCAGTTGAGGAATAAATGAAAGGCGTATTTATGGGGTTAAACTGTTGCTATCCCATTTCAGTACAATGTGAAGCTTGATAAGGGAGACTACACACTAATGCTACAAGTTCGACATGACAAGAAAGAACATCTGGAGAAACTGAAGACTCTCATAGTCAAGCTCATGCACAAAACTCAAACCCCTCCCATACTAGATGTGTATGGATCCTGGCAATCAGCTCTCGTTGGTGGAAAGAAAATGAACTCGGTCATGCTACAAAAAGGTCGCCAGATTCCCATTTTCACAGGGCAAATTCCCGATGACAAGTATGCAGTAGAGAGATTTACTCTTAATTTACTCTTATAAATTCCTTAACTCATTTAACTTAATCTATATTCTGTTTCTTCTTTTGAGCACATGTTACTGCTTATAGCAGGTTTGACAGTAAAGCAGAATGCACCTTAAGGTGCATTCTGCTTTTCTTCCAGCCTGCATTAAGCTATAATCTGCTAGGATGTATGAAGTTTTTCTTAGGGTGGATATTCATGATAAAGTGGAACTATTTTCATCAGAGGAGGAATAAATTAAATGTTTTATAAGGTGTATCTTATAAACTATAGAGTAATGGGTTAAAATAGAATCATTGCAATTTCTAAAGACATGTTACAGTTAAATGCAGGACAAAGTAACACAGAAAGTTTTGCCTCTACAACGACACCCAATGGGAGACAAAAAGTGTGTGCATTGTTCGGAGGAAGTCATTATAGGGAAGGAAATTGGGCCTACATTTGCAAACAGCTTGAATCCAGCTATTTGTCACTTGTCATTAAGTTTTTTAGCTCACCTGAGCACAAAGTGCTCAAGGTGAGTTTATGTGGTCAGTCTTGTCCGTTGTGCGTCTTGCGTCAACAATTTCTTCAAACATCTTTTTCAAAACCACTAGCTTGATTGCAACCAAACTTCACAGGAATGTTCCTTGGGTCAAGCTCTCAAAGTTGTACAAAGAATTTGAAACAATGGAGAACTCAGAAAATAAGGAAATCTTTAAAAATCTTCTTGTCAAAAACCATTAGGGCCAGAGCTTAGATATTTGGCACATAGCATCATCTATAGGTCGTCTATCAAAGTTGATCAAATTTTGCCCCTGTGGTCAAAATTGGCCCGCCCCGGGGGTCACCGTTTTTCATAGAGTTATATAGTAAAATGTTCAAACATCTTTTACTCAGAAACCAATATGGCCAGAGCTTTGATATTTAGCATGGTGTAACTTCCAGAGGTCCTTCACATATATTGTTGAATTGGTTCCTGTCCGTTGCATATCAGGGTCACCAGAGCTAAAAATATATATTTTCAATGAAAACTTCAAAAATCTTCTTATTTGAAATTCCTTGACCCACCTTAGTGTCACCATGGCCAGGTGAGCGATCAAGGGCCACTTTGGCCCTCTTGTTTCTGTCTGAATGTCCATTATGTAATTTTCAGAATAACAGCAGCTGATTCTGTTAAGCAAGCAACATTACAGCAGTAAATAGTTAATTGGTTGTTGGGATATGTAACACATACACAACTGGCGACGAGTATACACCTCATATACAAACAATATATCTGTGAGGATTTCGCTTGTCCCATGCAAACAGTTTATACCCTGATCAGAGGGCTCCTTCAGGAGCCCTCTGATCAGGGTATACACTGTTTGTAGCTCACCTGAGCCAAAGGCTCAGGATGAGCTATTGTGATCCCATTCCGTCCGTCGTACAGCGTACGTCGTCCGTTCAATTTTCAAACAACATCTCCTCAGAAACCACTGACCCGATTTCAACCAAACTTTGTCAGAAGCATAAGTGACAAGGGGGAACGAAATCATGTTCAAAGATTTTGGCTAGAGTTATTCCCCTTGCTGTGGGACCAGTTTTTCTAACATGACCGTATAGGCAACTTTTAATGCATAAGAAAATCTTAAAAAATCTTCTTCTCAGAAACCCAAAGGCCCAGACCTTTGATATTTGGTATGTATCATTATCTATTGATTTTCTAGCAAAATTGTTCAAATTTTGACCCTGGGGCCAAAAATGGCCCCGCCCTGGGGCTTATCAGTTTTTCTTAGGAAAACCTTTAAAAATCTTCTTCTCAGAAACTGTATGGCCTAGATCATTAATATTTGACATGTAGCTTTGCCTTATGGTCCTCTACCAAGATTGTTCAAATTATGACCCCCGGGTCAAAATTGGCCCCGCCCCGGGGCTTATCAGTTTTACATAGACTTATATAGGAAAACCTTTAAAAATCTTCTTCTCTGAAACTGTAAGGCCCAGATCTTTAATATTTGACATATAGCTTTTTCTTGTGGTCCTCTACCAAGATTGTTCAAATTTTGACCCTGGGGTCAAAGATGGCCCCGCCCTGGGGCTTATTAGTTTTTCTCAGGAAAACCTTTAAAAATCTTCTTCTCAGAAACCGTATTGCCTAGAACATTAATATTTGACATGTAGTTTTGCCTTATGGTCCTCTACCAAGATTGTTCAAATTATGACCCCCCCGGGTCAAAAATGGCCCCGCCCTGGGGCTTATCAGTTTTACATAGACTTATATAGGAAAAATCTTCTTCTCTGAAACCGTAAGGCCCAGGTCTTTAATATTTGACATATAGCTTTGCCTTGTGGTCCTCTACCAAGATTGTTCAAATTATGACCCCGGGCAAAAAAAGGCCCCGCCCTCGGGCTTATCAGTTTTTCATAGGAAAACCTTTAAAAATCTTCTTCTCTGAAACTGTATGGCCTAGATCATTAATATTGGACATGTAGCTTTGCCTTATGGTCCTCTACCAAGATTGTTCAAATTATGACCCCCGGGTCAAAATTGGTCCTGCCCCGGGGCTTATCAGTTTTACATAGACTTATATAGGAAAACCTTTAAAAATCTTCTTCTCTGAAACCGTAAGGCCCAGATCATTTATATTTGACATGTAGCTTTGCCCTATGGTCCTCTACCAAGATTAATCAAATTATGACCCCTGGATCAAATTTGGCCCCACCCCGGGCTTATCAGCTATATCAAAATGTTGTCTTGCCCAGTCAGCTTCTATGGTACAATGTCTCAGGTGAGTGAAATGTAGCCCTCTGGGCCTCTTGTTCATTTTGAAATATATTGTTAAAATCAACCGTAAAAAATGGACTCGATATAAATTGAAATTGGAATTGTCACTAAAAGTTTCAGGGATGAATGAGTTAAGTAAGTGGTCATTGTAGAAATAATTTACCTTCAGGTTGCCAAAGGGAGCTGGGCCAGGCTGTTGTATGACAGGAACCCTGAATCTTCTCAAGGATGACCCACTTAAGAAAGCTGTAAGAGAATTCTCTGAGATTCATTATTTTCTTTTAATAAGTGGCCATTGTTAGTTCTGCAGGGAGAGTCTTTGAAAGCAGGATGAAAATAATGTAGAAAGCTATTATGAAGCTTTCTGTATTACTTTAGTCGCGCAGGTAAAGAAAGCACATTCTGTTTTGGTTCTGACAGTAATTTTTCATGAAATTGGAATTATGGCCGTTTATTGTTTAATTCCTAAAGGTGCTTTTTCCTTTATTTTTACCTGCTTTAAACTACCTTTAATCACGTTCTAGGATATAGGCTATATTTCTCATGTTTTTCAAATATGCCTGTATAAAGTGGAACTATTTGCTTGGGTGAAGGAATAAATTAAAGGATTATAAAGGCATACATTTTGAGTGATTTGTTAAGACACATTTTGTATTTGATGCAGGGCTCCAGATAACAGGGAATATACTGAACAACTCCAACATTTTCTCACTTGTTTTAGCACCAAATACCATGGTGTAACATAGTGACACCATAGGGTTTAATTGAGAAATAAAGATTTCTGAAATACTCCCTTTAACTGGAGGTCTGTGTTGATTATTTTCCAGAGTGGTATTCCATTTTCCTATGTCGTTCCTGAACATCCAAAGAAAAATGGCAAAGGTAACGATAAAGACAAGACAGAGAAGGCGAAGGAGAAAACTAAAGAGGAGGAGTTCAAAGAAGAGCTGAGAGATCTCAATATATCATGGCTCACAAAGTAAGTGCTCAGTATTAACCCATTACTCCATAGATATGTATTTGTACGCCTTTGATTTATCCCTACGCTGAAGAAAATAGTTCCAGTTTATACAGTCATGAATATGTACCATACAAATATTTTCTGTATTCTAGATGATTGTAGCTTAAAGCAGGTTGAAAGTAGTCACCTGTTAACCATCTACATGTACTTCGTAGCATTTTTCTAGTAGTGAAGATAGCTGACAGCTTAAAGTATGTTGAAATTAAAGTAAATGGAAATCTAACACACCTCGCGCACATCACTATATAAATAAAGAAGGAATGTATCTATGTTAAAATTCACTATAAAATTTGCACACACTGTAACAGCTAAATGTTACATAATATGGCTTCAAATAATTTGTACAATAACTATAGTGCCGTTGCGTCAGTGCAAATTGTAGTTAAATTGATGTGTTAGAATCAAATTAAAAAATTAATACCAGTGTATTATTGTGCAGTAGAACACAGGTAGTATTTGAGTTGCTGGTACGGACTCATAATTTGATTACTACCCATGTCAACTCCTACCCATGTTCTATTGTAGGGTAAAACACTGAGCACTATGAATTTAGCTTTTCTTAATTGATAGTGTTCAATATGATGTACATGTATATTTTAATAGGTTAGAGGTGTCCCACCCACTGTTTGATGAGCTGAGGAAGGACTATGAAGACCATATACCACTGTACATAGCTAGATTACAGTCCTTAGATAGTGATACAGTAAGTACAGCCATCACTTATTACAGCAGCCATATTGGTTCCCTACATCATGAATACCCATTACAGTAAAACCTCTCTATTAAGACTACTAAATTGTGTTCATTATCCCGGGTTTAGGGAAGGTTGACTGTCTTAAACAAGATGAACGTTAAACAGAAAATTTCTTTAGGAGCTTTCTGTTTTACATTCACCTTGCTTTAAGCTGTCACTTGCCTTTTATGCAGTCAATTAGCCTTCTATTTAGTGGTCTTATTAGAGATGATTTACTGTACATTATAGATACACCTGGGTTTCCAACAATTTGTGACATTAACTCTTTCAACCCAACAGTCCTCTGTAGAGATTACTGATTACATATGCAAACAGTGTAGACCTTGATCAGAGGGTTCCTATAGGAGCCCTCTGATTAAGGTCTGTACTGTTAGATATTATCATTGGTTTTTGTTGTCACATCGAAAATGCAACAGTAGACTGGTTCTAGACCCCTGAACTAGAAGAGTCCAAAAGGATGATAAACACCGAAAAGAGTTGAAAAGGTTATACTGCCTTTGCTGTTGTAACATAATTTTATATATTTACATTTGCCACATTCAATTGTGGGGGTGGGGCTTTTGGATCTGCTCTCCGGGAATCATTTTGTTGCATTCCCTGAGTGATGGCAGTTATGGCTGTTCCTTTCAGGGTACACTTTATTCATGTTAACAACCTCTAATATGGATTAAACATACATGCATACTAATAAAATATTCATTTAATATTAGAAATTACAGCAAATATAATGTAAATATAAGAGATGAACTGAATTCTTTTTGCATTTAAGCGAAATAAACGACAGAAAATTATTGGAAAAATTCAGTTCATTTCTTAAATATTTATACCCTGTCCTAATAAAGTCATCAGAAAACTTTCCTACATCCTGGCAGGTGGCTACTTGAAGCAAGTCGGAAGTAGGTAAAAATCTCTCTATAAGAGGGAGTAAACTGAACAAATCCATTTTTAGCTCGCCTGTTCGTAGAACAGCAGAGCTAATGTCATACCCCCGGCGTGGGCGTGAGCAAGGTTAAAGTTTTTTGGACTGGCTGTTTTAAAGCTTAATATTTGTGCTAGGGTGCTGAATTCATTTGGGGTTAAACATTGATGTTATGAAGTTAAAAATAATTTTAATTATCCCCTGCCGAAAGGCAGAGGGATACTGTTTTAGGTCTGTCCGTCCGGCTGTGCGTGCGTGCGTGCGTTTTCCGTCCGCAACTGTATCTCCGAAACCTATAAACAGATTTGGATTAAACTTGGTATACTTATTTGTCATCATAGGAGCACCGTGGGAAATCAAATTTTTTTCAGAAAATTTTAGGAATTTATGAGTTATCTGCCCTTTTTGTGTTAAAAATGCCGTCCGTGCGTCCGTCACGTTTTCCGTCCGCAACTGTATCTCCGAAACCTATAAACAGATTTGGATTAAACTTGGTATACTTATTTGTCATCATAGGAGCACCGTGGGAAATCAAATTTTTTCAGAAAATTTTAGGAATTTATGAGTTATCTGCCCTTTTTGTGTTAAAAATGCCATATTTAACAGTTTTTACACTCTAGCAACTACAGTATTCAACATATTTTGTTTATACTTGCACACATTGTCTATAAGTACAAGTTCTTGCAGGTGTGCAATTATTGTAAAAAAAGGATACTTCTGACAAGAGTTATCTGCCCTTGATGTATTTAGAAATGCTAGAAAATGCTTTATTTTGGTATTGTTTACATACTAGAGCCTATAAATATGCATGGATTTTTGAAAAAACTTTCTTGAATTATGTATGGCTATTAGTTTTCAAATTAATTTGATTATTGTTGAAAACGGAGAAATTAGTCATGAGTTATCTGCCCTTGATAAGTAAAAAAGCCATATTTAACTGTTTTTACTCTCTGGCAACTACAATTATGAATGGATTTAAATGATACTTGCACACGATGTCTATCAGTAAAAGTTCTTGAAGGTGTGCAATTATTGTCAAAAAAGGATACTTGTGGCAATAGTTATCTGCCCTTGATGTACTTTGAAATGATAGAAAATGCTTTATTTTAAAATTGTTTACATCCTAGTATCTATAAATATGCATGAATTTTGATAAAACAAATTCTTAAACTATGTATGGCTATTAGTTTTCAAATAATTGTTATCATTTTTGAAAACGGAGAAACTAGTCAACAGTTATCTGCCCTTGATGAGTCAAAAAACCATATTTAACAGTTTTTACCATCTAGAAACTACAGTCTTTAATGGATTTTGATTTAACTTACACATGATGTATATAAATATAAGGGTAGCAATTATTGTCAAAATAGGATACTTTGTGGCAAGAGTTATCTGCCCTTTATGTACTTAGTAATGCTCAACATGGCTTTATTGTTTACATGCTATTGTGTACAAATGTGAATGGATTTTGAAAAATAAAAAATCATATATGGCTATTATTTATAGAATGAGTTCAATTATTATCGAAAATGTGCAAATTAGTCAAGAATACTCTGCCCTTGATGAGTTGAAAATGTGTTTACACTCTAGTAAATTCTACAGTTCTGATTTTTTTTTAATAATACTTTCACACAATTATAAGTTCTTGAAAGTGTTTAATTACTGTTGAATTTGAATCAAGAGTTACCTGCCCCTGTCATACTTAGATTTATAATGCTACAAACGGCTTTATTTTTTGTATTGTTTAGGCTTTAAAATGTACAAAATTGATTGGATTTTATAAAACTTTGTAAAAAGCTTTTGAATGTTGATCTTTAAAGACAGGTGATCACCATTTGCCCCTTCCTCCCACAATAAAGTTTGCCACTTTCTTCTGGACAATCGCTGCGGCAGGGGATATCAGCTCTAAGGTGCTTGTTTATGTCAATTTTCCACCAGTTTTGGACTTAGGTTTTTCGACTACAAATCACCAGGTTAAAGTTTTTTGGACGGGTTGTTTTAAAGTTTAATATTTGTGCAAGGGTGCTTAAATCTTGTATGGAGGTTCATTTGGGGTTAGATATTGATGATATGAAGTTGGAATTTAAAAATGATTTTAATTTATGTCAATATTTAACATGTTTTGGACTTAGGTTTTTCGACTACAAATCACAAGGTTAAAGTTTTTTGGACGGGTTGTTTTAAATCTTAATATTTGTGCTAGGGTGCTGAAATTTTGTATGGAGGTTCATTAGGGGTCAAACATTGATATTTTGAAGTTGAAATTTAAAAATAATTTTAATATTTGTCAATTTTTGACATGTTTTGGACTTAGTTATTTTGACTACAAATCACCAGGTTAAATGTTGCACGAGTTGTACTAGATTTAGACTCAACATTAATTTAATAATCTTTCTAAACTGAAAATTGATTTGCTTTGGATACAAGATGTTTTTTTTAGACTTAAACTTTAAACAGGCGAGCATCAGGTGGCTTTGACACCCATTTCTGGTTCTCACTTATTTCAGCACCAAATTCTATGGTGTTGCTACTCAGTAGAATCGTCTCTTCGAGACGATTCTACTGAGTAGTAACACCATAGGGTTTATTGCAGAAATAAAGATTTTGTTTTTGAAATACTCCCCTTATCTGGAACTTTGTCTGTAGGCGATTTCTGCTCAACTTTCAGCTTGTTTTCAAGCAGTCACTTATATTTAACCCTTTCAACCCTACAGCCCTCTGTAGATATTACTGATTAAATATGTAAGACTCAAATCGTGGGTCGGTCCCAAATCGAGGGCCGATTCGAAAATCGTGGGCCGATTCCAAATAGTGGGCCGAAAACCGTGGGCCGATCCCAAATCGTGGGCCGATCTTGAAATCTTGATCGGTGATCTTAAATCGTGGATCGATCTGAAATCTGTATTTCCAATTTTCGAAAGTGCATTAAAAAATAATGTTGAGCCAAAATGGCAACGTTATTTCCGATTGGAGCTCCGATTTCGGAACACGCATACCTTAAACATTTCCATGACAAGATCATTGACCGGTTTGAAAACTGTTGGCCGTTCTGATATTATGGGCCGATTTGAAATCGTGATCCCCGATTTCCGAAAGTGCATTCATAACAAATAAGGCTGCAACATTGAAAATCTTGGGCCGATCTGAAGTCGATTTCGGAGAGGACGCACCTTATATAATTCAAGGATAAAAAGAATGACGACAATATACACGAGAAACACATTTTATTACGACGTATTTAGATAAGTATGTAGTCTCTAAAGGAACTAGGTATACACGGTATGCACTCTTTACAAGTACAATGGAGAAGGCGTTATTATTTCTCGTTTTTAATTCAAGCGCTACGCAAACGCATTGCATAAAAATGAAGAAAAAAAGGACAACATTTTGAAAACTCTATTTATTTCAATAGGAAAGGCAAACAATTCGGAGCCTGATCAGACACCAGATTTCCCGGCGACTGATCTGTTTCCACACTGTTGGCAATGCAAACAGTTTCAGCATAAAATTCGTTTATTCGAAATGATAACGTTTTCCGCACTGTACAAACTTTGTAAACGACTATAGTATAGTCGTCTCTCTGATTCGAATTGAACACGCTTTTATTGTAATAATGAGTCAATAAAAATTAATGTATTAGTTGTTATAGCATAAACGCGTACGAGTAAACTGCTGTCTTTGATACTGTATGTGGTACCGAACGGTACTTTAATGATATCCAAACTTGTAAACGCCTTGTCTTAAAATAAGCAGTCTGTTAAAATGCCATTCCTTCAACCAGCGCCGGAATCAGTCTGTAACAGACGGCCTATAGATCCCAACCATTCGAGTAGAAGAGAACTTAGTCCTGTAATCTGTAGCAAACTGCTCCAATGTATACATGTCCTTGTGGAGATATTCGTGCTGAATCAATCTGGCTGCTTTCTTTGCGATGCTAAAATTAACACAAGACTTATATTTTATAAGACAAAGGTACATTCTAGTTGTGTTGTACGATGAAACTGATACAAATGAAAACACTATGCTTAACATGTACTCTAAATATCCGGACTCGAACTTCATGGGTAGTGTATTTAACGTTCCACTCACCCGTTAAATGTATACAATCATTTTAGGAAAGATGAAGTTAGACGAAACGATAAAATCTGATTCTTTTTTAAATGAACGGTGGATCTGGTACACAAACACTATGCTTTATACATGCACTCTTAATAACCGGACTCGAACTTGAGGGGATTCTATAAAAAACGTTCCATTCGCCCGTTAAATCACATTCTAACACACCTCGCGCACACCCGTATATAACGAATAAGGAACGCATTTATGTTTTAATTCTCTATAAAAAACGGCAAGTTTGTGGCATAATGATCCGTATAAAAATACTCAAGAATAATCAATGACTCCTAGTTATGTATAGGATGTACCTATCACTTCTTATACTAACACTCTACGATAGAGTAGATCTTGGTTTTAAACATTACTAAATACAATTTAAATAGGGTAAAACAGACCATCAGATAAGAATTGTCTAATGGATTAGAGATTAGACTAAAAAATAAAGTCTGCTTTAAGTGGTGACCTGTCTTGATTTCCTTTCTCAGTACGAGTTCGAATCTGCTTTACTTTTACCCTGATTTAAGTGGTGACCTGTCTTCGTTTTCTTTCAAATGTAAATTATTTCCTTTACTTATATTCAAAATCTCACCTGGGTTCATGATGGGCCAATCTATTTTTCAACCGGGAGGAATTAACAACTGCAGGCTACGGAGTCAGCATTGGCATAGGATGCCACATCTGCTCGTCATTCAGTGGGGAGGTATCTGAAAATAATGCATTTTCCATAGGTTTTTTATTTAGTATTGAAGAAAAACAACATGGCACCAGTATCGGTCAATAGCTTGTGTTACATTTTGTAGACAATCGGCTTAAAACAAAACGCAGTACTGCAACTGCGATGTAAGTCAGCCCCAAGACCGCCTTACAGTAATTTGAAGTTATTGTCCAGATTAAGATTTGATACCCATTCAGTGAGTATAACTTGTGGGTTTAAGGTCGGTGGCTCTAAACACGCGGCAACCCTCCAATCCGTTAAAGTTTGACGATACGTAGTCGGTGATAAACTCGGAAAGAATCATGCAAAATGAAACAACAGTTAAATTCTGTATAACGACGACTAAAAACGGTTAATTAATGGTAAAAAAGACAAATGGTAGCTTCAAGCAAGGTGGAAGTAAAACAGAAAGCTCTTTAAAGAGCTTTGTTTTACTTTCCTCTTGCTTTAAGCAGCCACTTGCTCGGAACACATACCAGCAATAGTTAACATAATGTAGTGGTCAGAGAGGTTTTACTGTATATGCCCAGTAGAACCCAAACTTTGAACCTTTTCTGATTGGAAAAAAAACCAACGTGTTTACGGTCAATCTGACGTAATCGAACCTTACCAGCGACTAATCTTTCCGTGGCTGAATATAAGGTGTCCTCCCTTACTCATTCTTCCTGTGACACTGTGTCCTCTGGTGTGCACCATTCTTCAACGGTTACAGCCACTGAAACATAATAATGCAGATCTAATAATGCTGTATTTGTTAAAACAGATTTCAAACTTTAAAGGTATTGTACTGATTTAAAGAAGGACACACGCAAGCCAGAAAAAAGTGCGTTTACCACTTGCAGCAGAACAGTGTAGCTCCAGTTCAGACAGTACGTCTCATGTTCAGTGTAGATCCAGATATAATTCCGGAAATATTTGTTCAAAATATATTTTATCGAAACAAAAATCGCCCAGCTAGAATCTAGATCTAATTGATAATAAACGATTTATTTCATAATGACAGAACATTGAGGGAGCATCATGATTTTGTGTTACGTCTGGTTCACAAAGACTTTGCATGTTTGATATTTTCATTACATGTTTGTTTTTCTTTAGGAAATACTGCTACAAACAGCGACTTTTTTAAATGTGATGTCGCTTGAGACAGGTTTAACAGTACATTCCACATGTAAACAGGAACGTCATTATCATACGTCATAAATACGAAAAAGTATAGTCTGTTTCACTGTTTGACTTGTGTCCTAGGTAAATTAAATGCTTATGTTAGGCAAATAATGCCAACTATAGGCCTAGTCTTGACGCGCTATGAAATGAAAGATTTTCAGGTTTAAAAGTTAAAACAATTAGGCATGAGTTCTTACCTTGGTCTTGAATAGACTGGCAAGCGGTACTCGAACGATAGGAAAAAAGGATTCCCCCTTTATTTATAGAGAGAGTCCACGAGCAACCTGGAGAATGATTTCCTTTTTGGCGAGACACCCTTTATCATGACTTTCTCCCACTGACTTCTTCTGTATAACAAACACGTTTGCATCTCTCTTCCAGAACCATGGGGTTTGGATCTTTAGGCAACGACTTTCTACTTTTGTTTCTCAACTAGTTGCGATCCGAAGCCTACAAACGAGTCTATTGTTTCGTAACGGTTGAAAATGACGTCACTTACACAAAACGTTTGTTTTGATGTCTTATCATTTCGCGCCACCATTTTTGGACATTTTATTACGTTCATTACACCAGTTTATATGATTCTTTTTATTCTAAAATCTTTAAGCAGTTTTTGAATTAGCATTTTAATCAATTTTGTGATCTGTGTATTAATTTTAAGCCTAGGTTGTGGAGTTTGTTATGGGTTACAAATCGGCCCTCGATTTGGGAGAAAACGGCCCACGATCTGGGAGCGGCCCACGATTTTCAAATCGGCCCTCGATTTAGGAGCGGCCCTCGATTTGAGTCTTACATATATGCAAACAGTATAGACCCTGATCAGAAGGTTCCTATAAGAGCCCTCTGATCAGGGTCTACACTGTTTGATATTTTCATTGGTTTTTGTTGTCATACCAAAAATGCAACAGTAGACTGGTTCAAAATACCTGTATTAGAAGAGTCCAAAAGGACTATAAATACCCACAAGAGACATTTAGGGTTGAAAGGGTACTCTGAAAACATGTTATTGTTTATTTGGTTGACGATTAGTCACTCCTTTGAGGTATAAATCTAAACAAATAGTTTGTAATTATATTTCAGGACAGAACTAAGCGTCTTCCAGACATTATAGATCTATGTCAACTGATACTGTCCAAGTTGGACCAGTCAGAAATGCTAGCATACTTTGGTATGAAAACAGACAATCGTCCAGAGGCCACACAGATCAAAAGGTAAAATACTGTTAACACATTCAACCCTAGCGACGAGTATACTCAACATTTACAAACAGTGTACCTTTGAGGGTTACACTTGTCCCATGCAAAAAGTGTAGACCCTGATCAGAGGGCTCCTTCAGGAGCCCTCTGATCAGGGTTCATACTATTTGTAATTTTTAGCTCGCCTGTACGAAGTACAAGACGAGCTATTGCAATACCCCCAAAGTAGTCGTCGTTGTTGTCGTCGTGAACGGCGTAAACAATTTTAAGAAAATGTCTATAACTTGAGGTATTGCTTTCATAGTTGGTATGTGTGTGTATATGGACAAGCCATTTCCATCTACAGAAAAAAAATTGACCCCTGTGACCTTGACCTTGAACTTAGGGCCTGCGTTTAGGTTTTGAAATCTTGCAATTTTGACTGAATTCTATTCCAAGATATTTAGCACTTTCAGTGGAGTTGAGCTGAGTACCATGTAATGTGAAAGGGTAGATAAATGGATGTGTTTTGCGGTGTATTCTGAGCACTTCACATTTGTCTGGGTTGAATTCCATTGCCCAAGTTTTTTCCCAAATTCTAAAGAATGGAGATCTTGTTGGAGTGATTCTGCTTGTGAGTCTGATTTGATAGTTAGATAAACAGTTTCAAAAGGGCATCACCTTTCAACAAGGCAGATAACCATGGGATTTGTCATTGCAGAGTTACTGCCCTTGTTTGACTAAGAATTTGTATTTGAAATTATTCAGTAACTGTAGAAAGTTATTAATTTCAAACTTCGAATATATTTGAATTCTTGTTTAGTTTCAAAAGGGCAACTCGTTACAATAAGGCAAAGATGTTGTCCTTGTTTTGACTTATACATGTAGTTTACTTTAAATGGAATGCAGGCTGTCCAAGTATGTTAAAGTTGTGGTTGCTTACAAAATTCTATGATCAATGGGGCATTAAACACCCATACACATTCTTCCAATGGAAAATGTAGCCATCTCAAGTATATGAAAGTTGAGCGTCCAGCACCCGTTTGCGTTGCTCTCGTTGTAGATGGGTGCTATGATTGCATGTCTCCAATCATCAGGGACTATTCCAGTATCAAGTGACCTTTGGAATATATGACAGAGGGCTGGGGCAATTTCTGCGTGCAGTTCTTTAAGTAACCTTGGGAAGATTTCATCCGGCCCAGAGGCCTTGTGGGGGTTAAGACCAAGAAGTAATTTATCTACACCTTCTACACTAATGTTTATAGGGGGCATAGGCGGGTGACTAGTTGGGTTGGCTGCACTTTTAACTAGTTGTTGGAGGGTGAGGGGTTTTGGGCGTGAAAAAACAGATTCAAATTGTCTGTTCAGATTGACGGACATGAGCCCCCCCGGACACGAGCCCCCCAACCGATTTTGCGCGGGCAGACACGAGCCCCCCGCCTGTTTTGCGCGGGCGGACATAAGCCCCCCTGGTCAAAAAGATAAATAACTAATGTTTGTTAATAATTTTTAGCACAAAATGAACTTTTTCTTCGGCTATAAGTATTGCCTTGCTTGTTAGTAATAATTCGCTAATTATTAATTGTTTCATTTTAATTATGATACCTCATAGGAAAAAAAAAATGATGATAGATTTAATCATTTATATTGTCAACTTGATTACACAATAGTGACAAAACAGGATAATCGTTGCCTATTAGCGAATCAAACTGTCGGTAACACTTTGATGATACCTGGAATTAATTGTTTAATTGACTCTTTTTCACGGAAGAAAGACCGCCAGTTTAACTTGTAAGTTTGACAGATTGATTGAACCTATTGTCCTTATAATCGTAAGTTAAAGGTGTTGTTTGTGTCTCATAATTCTAAAACATACCAAAGTTCTCAAACATTTGGGGTTAAAAGCATAAAATATGAAGTGCATTAATGACAAAAGAACACTTTAGAATACGTTTTGAAGTTTTAAATCTACAATTTTACACAATAAAACATGTATCTTATCATAGGGTGGGTCGGGGGGCTCATGTCCGCCCGCGCAAAACAGGCGGGGGGCTCGTGTCCGCCCGTGCAAAATTGGCCGGGGGGGCTCATGTCCGCTTACTGTCTGTTCAGGATATTAGCTTTGGCAACATGGTCTGTGTGGATCTGGGAGCTCTGGGATAAGGGGAGCTATGCAACAGTTTTCAGTCTTGTTGTACTTGATAAAAGAGTAAAATTTCTTCTTTTGGCCTACCTTGTTTGTACTGTCACTAAAAATAATGTCTAAAGATAGGACCAGTAGGCTTTCCGAATCTCTTTCTGTATGTGTGACCTGAGGGATTTGAACATACTTGTTCAGATATTTATCGTATTTGTTTCACATTTATACCCAATTTTAAATTATCGTAGATCTACATACCTGCTACTCTATACATGAAAAGCCGATTTTAGGATTAGGTTTTAGCCCATACAGGAAGTACAGTGAAGCTTACGTACATGTAAACAATACCGAGCGTGTAGGTAAATTAGCTTTTATAACTACATGTATCTTAAGAACCGAATCCGCAGAATTTTATTATGCTGCTTTAAAGAAGCGCAGAAATAAAAACAGTAGAATATAATTATACCCCCACAAACAGAGTTTGAGGGGGGTATACTGGAATCAGCCTGTCGAATGGTCGTCGATCCGTCTGTCTTCAAAATCTTGTACTTTCAAAACCTCCTTTACTTTCAACCTGATTCTTTTGATACTTGGCATAAATGTTACTCAGGAGTAGTAGATGTGCAAGACACAAATTTCAAATCTCTGTGACCTTGACCTATAGTCTAGCCTTGAAATTGGTCTTAAAATGGCAGGCAAAATCTTGTACGGCGAACGCCTCCTTCACTTTCAACCTAATTTAATTGGGGGACCTCCGTGGCCTAGTGGTATAGTCACTGTGACTTACATCACTAAGCTCCTCACCACTGTGAGTTCGAATCTCAGTAGGGTCGTTAGGATTTTTTATGTGGGGAAGCCTTCCGGTTGGCTTGCGAAAGGTCGGTGGTTCTACCAAGTTGCCGATTTGTGCCTGAAACAGTGCATAAAGGACTTCTGGGGTCTTCCTCCACCTGTAATTAGCTGGACGTTGCGATATGACTGAAATAGTGTTGAAAGCGACATAAAATAAAAAACAAACAAAAAACAAACAAACCTAATTTACTTGATACTTGGCATAAATGTTACTCAGGAGTAGTAGATGTGCAAGACACACATTTCAGTTCTCGTCAGGAGCATATATTCTATACTCTATTATCTAGCATTACCAAACCTGTTGTGTCAATACATATTGGGTAGTAGATATTCAGGTCTCTGTGATCTTGAACTTAATATCTGGCCTTGAAATGGGAAAAAACCAGTGTCATTCTGCAAAATCCGACCAGGGCGAACATTTTCATTTTACCAGCGCAAACATTTTCATTTTTCTGATCTTCAATAATTTATGGAGCTGTTTTGATTGCCAAACCAAATAAAACATTTTTTCAAAGGTAAGGTTGTTTTTTTAAACTCCTGAAATCATTGACACTAGTACACATGTCTTTGTGTACAGTATATTGTGCAACTGATAAGAAAACTTATAACTGGTTATGCAAACTGGGAGAAAATGCTGGAACAGGTTTTAAGGTGTGAATGAAGGGTTAACAGTATAAAATCTGATAACATGTAATTGATTGTTTCACTATTGTTTTTGCCGTAAACGTGTTAAATGCAGTTGAGGCTTTAAACTGAGCATGTCCTTTCCTAACACTTTCTCATTAATGAACTGAGAGAAATAAAGAAATTTTGAATTTGCAAACTGGAAAAATCATAGAACATGGGTTTGAGGTGTGATTGATAGGAATGGTAGGTAAGATTTGATTAATTGATTTGTTCGCCATAGTTTTAAAGTCAATTGTACCTGTGATTTACAGGTTAGAATTATAGATAAAATACACAAATAGTCGATCTCTACTTTCACTTTCAAAGTTTATTTGACACTGATATTATCGCTCCCTAGATGTGTAAGAAATTAGTAGAAAGAATGAAAGATGAAAAGTAAGGAACTGAGTATAAAAGTAAGGGTTTCTCTTATTAATAGGGATGGCAATAATCGGTCATTTGACTAACCGGTTAACCGTTTATTCTTCCCAACGGTTAACTGGTTAACCGTTCAATTTCTACCCACAGTTGCGAGAGAAGATCAATTTACCTCGACACCGTTACAACAGTTAAAACTTGATCACATTTACGTTTACACCGGTAAAACCAGCCGTTACTTTTAAACTTTACGGACATTTTTATTCATGCTTTTGTTTAAAGAAGTGGAATGACTTATTCCCAATATTTCTATAGGTTACCTATCTCCTCCGTATTTAACAAACTTCGATTTTTTAATTTGAACCGTTATCAGAATAACTTGACCCAAATATCAGTTTCCTGTTACCTCTTATATTTATCGTAGATCTATGTTGTATTGTTTTATTTATGTCTAACAAGGGCAGACATTGTTTTTACTACGCCTTATAAGGGACTCTTTGATACACAAAATGCAACTGATGCTAAAGCTTCGAATCATCGTATGAGGCATTTTTTTTATTTTCTTTTTGAAACGTTACCAAATCTAAAAATGACAACCAGTTTGGCTCCTGATGAGATGCTTAGTTAATCGACATCTAATCTGAGTTCTATTACTGTTATCCAGATGTTCAATATCTCTAGTTCGTTGAATTTGATAGCTGTTTTATCGAAGATTAGGGATTTAATCAAGGGCATAGATCAGCTGTCAATCAACTATCTAACTGACCAATTAAAACATTACACTTTCCCAGTAATTAAAGTCCCATGACTGAATAATCCAATCCAGTAATTCCAACACCTTGTACAAAAAACCTTTACTCAAAAAGAAGGCGGGGTGATTTTTTTTACCAAGCACCGAGACATTATGTAATGACGGCTTATTGACACGCAATTAACTCTTCAGCCGTGAAGAGTACAAATTTCAATTAGTACTGCTAAGAGAAAGGACCGTTGGGAGATTAGCACAACAAATCCGATTGTTTATTGCTACAATTACATTGTTTAATATAACCCTCACCCTCACACTAAGGCTATCTCCTATTCACCTTGACAGATTAACGCCGCCTGCCTGCCTGCCAGCGAAATACCTTGTGAAATATAGAAACTTTAATGGAAATTTAGCTATTAAACTACGAGTTTGAACTTTTTTTTTTTTTTTCAATTAACCGGTTACCGATTTTTCTAACCGATAACCGAACGTTCCAACTGTTAACCGGTTAACCGTTGCCATCCCTACTTATTAATGATAGTAGGGGTTCTTCTATATGACCATTGAAACTCAATATTAAGATCACCCCGCTATTAAGACCACTTTTGTCCAGTCCCATGGTTGGTCTTAATAGCAGGGTTTTACTGTATGTGCTTGGCATAAATGTTACTCAGGAGTTGCAGAGTGTCATATACCATTTTTAGCTCACCTGGCACGTAGTGCCAAGGTGAGCTATTTTGAAAGTTCTGTGTCCGTCGTCGTTTGTTCGTCCGTCGTTTGTCCGTCCGTCGTTTGTCCGTTCGTCATCAGCAATTTCCTTGGCAGGAATGATCCTTGTATGGTCCTCTTTCAAAGTTGTTCAAATAGTTCCGGTCCGTTGCATATCTAGGTCACAGGAGCTAAAAATAGATCATTTCAATAAAAACTTAAAAAATCTTCTTCTCTGAAACCACAGTACCCTGAGCTTAGATTTTTGGCACAAAGCATCATCTACAGGTCCTCTATCAAGATTGTTCAAATTATGTCCCTGGGGTCAAAAATGACCCGCCCCGGGGTCACAAATTTACATAGAGTTATATTGTGAAATCTTCAAACCTCTTCTTCTCTAAAACTAATATAGCTAGAGCTTTGATATTTGGCATGGTGTAACTTATAGAGGTACTTTACCAATTTTGTTGAAAAAGTTTTGGTCCGTTGCATATCTAGGTCACAGGAGCTAAAAATAGATCATTTCAATAAAAACTTAAAAAATCTTCTTGTCTCAAATAACAGTACCTGGAGCTTAGATATTTTGCACAAAGCATCATCTTTAGGTCCTCTTACAAGATTGGTCAAATTATGTCCCTGGGGTCAAAAATGACCCCGCCCCGGGGTCACAAATTTACAAAGAGTTATATAGTGAAATCTACAAACATCTTTATCTCTGAAACTAATATAGCTAGAGCTTTGATATTTGGCATGGTGTAATTTCTAGATGTACTTTACCAATATTGTTCAAAAAGTTTGGGTCCGTTGCATATCTAGGTCACAGGAGCTAAAATAGATTTTTCAATAAAAACTTTAAAAATCTTCTTCTCTCAAACCACAGTACCCTGAGCTTAGATATTTTGCACTCAGCATCATCCAATCAGCAATTGGCACAATCATATTGCCATAATTTCTCCGCTTTTCAAGATATGTTCCATTTACATCAACGGTTCCAGGTGAGCGATTTAGGGCCGTATACGGCTCTTGTCAAGTCATTTTGACCTTGGCTTACACCTTTGACCTTATTGTAAAAGCTTATTGAAAACATATGCAGAGTGTGACCGAGTGCTGTAAAGTGGGGGTATTTATCACATTTAGTGAAAGCCGTTCTAGTTTGCTGAAACAACTTATTCACCCTTGAAATTTGGAAAATTCCATTGTCAATTCTCTTATACTGTAGTCTAGTTTTGATTATAAAGTGGTGTTTATTACGATATACTGAAAACATTCAGATCAGTGTTAAAGGGTTATGGCATATTCTGCTTTACTTTCAACCTGCTTTAACCCTTTACCCCATGTAAACGCCTTTTAGCCCATTTAACTCATTCCTCCACTAAAGAAAATAGTTCCAACTTAACCATTTAGAATTATGTATTATAAGAAATAGCTTCGACATTTTTGCAGATTGAAAATCGAATAATAGCTTATATAGTGACAATAAGTCAAATAAAAACTGAGAAATTTGGAACTACTTTTTTCCAGTCACTTAGAAAAAACTCATTACGCCTTCCATTGATGGTTTCTATATAAGGAAGACTTTACTACAACCTACCTTACTCCTGAAAAATTGGCTGTAAATATGAGTGTGTTTTGGATGTGTTATAAATAGGATCTTATATTCCTGTTCATATTTATTTGATTTATTATCCCCTGCCGAAAGGCAGAGGGATACTGTTTTAGGTCTGTCCGTCCGAGCGCACGAAAGGTCCTTTGTTGGGTAGGGATAACAATAGATTCCATTCATTCCGTGATTGCCCTATTGTTATTGTTGGGTATTTTAGTGTACTGTTGGGTACTTTTAAACAAAAAATATACCCAACAAATGTCCAACTGTGAGAACGTCCAGCTGTCCATCCGTGCGAGCGCACGAAAGGTCCTTTGTTGGGTAGGGAGAACAATAGATTCCATTCATTCCGTGATTGCCCTATTGTTATTGTTGGGTATATTTGTGTACTGTTGGGTACTTTTAAACAAAGAAAATACCCAACAAATGTCCAACTGTGAGAACCTCCGTGCGTCCGTCCGTCCGTCACGTTGTCCGTCCGCAACTGTATCTCCCAAACAGATAAACAGATTTGGATGAAACTTGGTATACTTATTTGTCATCATAGGAGCACCGTGGCAAATTAAAGTTTTTTCAGAAAATTTTAGGAGTTTATGAGTTATCTGCCCTTTTTGTGTTAAAAATGCCATATTTAACAGTTTTTACACTCTAGCAACGACAGTATTCAATATATTTTGTTTATACTTGCACACAATGTCTATAAGTACAAGTTCTTGCAAGTGTGCAATTATTGTAAAAAAAAAAAGGATACTTGTGACAAGAGTTATCTGCCCTTGATGTACTTAGAAATGCTAGAAAATGCTTTATTTTGATATTTTTTACATACTAGAGCCTATAAATATGCATGGAATTTGATTATTGTTGAAAACGGAGAAATTAGTCATGAGTTATCTGCCCTTGATAAGTAAAAAAGGCCATATTTCACTGTTTTTACTCTCTGGCAACTACAATTATGAATGGATTTAAATGATACTTGCACACAATGTCTATAAGTAAAAGTTCTTGAAGGTGTGCTATTATTGTCAAAAAAGGATACTTGTGGCAAGAGTTATCTGCCCTTGATGTACTTAGAAATGCTAGAAAATGCTTTATTTTAATATTGTTTACATCCTAGTATCTATAAATATGCATGGATTTTGATAAAAAAATTCTTAAACTATGTATGGCTATTAGTTTTCAAATAATTGTTATCATTTTTGAAAACGGAGAAACTAGTCGCCCTTGATGAGTCGAAAAAACCATATTTAACAGTTTTTACCATCTAGAAACTACAGTCTTTAATGGATTTTGATTTAACTTACACACAATGTATATAAATATAAGGGTTACAATTATTGTCCAAAAAGGATACTTTTGTGGCAAGAGTTATCTGCCCTTTATGTACACTCAGTGCAAAAAGAAACGCACACTTTTATTACAATAGTATCTGTATGTAGAAGGAACGTATTTGTGAAATAATCTTTTCATTACAGTCAGAAGTTCCGTCTTGGGCTATCAAGGTTGAAAATGGGAGGTTTATCATTGAATTGGTATCATCACAACCTGTACAAATCGGTGCGGTGTTTTCAACAGGCACTAGTTAACTCTTTCGCTGCCAAATTAATCGTGAGATTTTTATCCCACCACCGTTTCATTATCGTCTGCTTCAATTTTGATGTTTGCAAGATCGTTTCAAAGTAAGATTTAAAGTAGTATGACTTAAAGTATATCTATACGAGTGTCAAACAGTTTGGATCCTGATCAGACGCCGCGTTACGCGGCGTCTGATCAGGATCCAAACTGTTTGAAAACGCGCCTTTTGACGTCATTAAGAGTGAAAGGGTTAAAATACAGCACAGTAATTTTAAGTATATGTTTTTCTGAACTTGTGGCAGAATTAAATTTATCTTGAGATATGATCTTAGTATCTTAAAAAAGTCTCTTAATCTGCGCCTGAGCACAATGTGCGTTTCTTTTTGTACTGACTGTACTTAGTAATGCTCAACATGGCTTTATTGTTTACATGCTATTGTGTACAAATGTGAATGGATTTTGAAAAAAAAAATTAAATCATATATGGCTATTATTTATAGAATGAGTTCAATTATTGTCGAAAATGTGCAAATTAGTCAAGAATACTCTGCCCTTGATGAGTTGAAAATGTGTTTACACTCTAGTAAATTCTACAGTTCTGAATTTTTTTTAATAATACTTGCACACAATTATAAATTCTTGAAAGTGTTTAATTACTGTTGAATTTCAATCAAGAGTTACCTGCCCCTGTCATACTTAGATTTATAATGCTACAAACGGCTTTATTTTTTGTATTGTTTAGGCTTTCACATGTACAAAATTGAATGGATTTTATAAAACTTTGTAAAAAGCTTTTCAATGTTGATCTTTAAAGACAGGTGATCACCATTTGCCCCTTCCTCCCACATTAAAGTTTGCCACTTTCTTCTGGACAATCGCTGCGGCAGGGGATATCAGCTCTAAGGTGCTTGTTAAATTTGTCTTTTTGGAACAATAAAAAACTCGCTAAAGCTCGTTTTTTATCGTTTCAAAAAGACTCATTTAATTAATCAAATAAATATTAACACACATTTAAGATCCTCTATATTCTAAACTCGTTTGAGATCAGCTTGTCTTAAACATCGACTCGTGACAGATCCTATATATCCCTTCTTGGTAAAAGCACATATTGATGACTTTTGTAAACAGTTTGGATGCAGTTGAGAGCCAACTTAAAAACAACAGGCTTCAGTATAAAAGATGATATCAGGACCTTTAGGCCCTCTTGTTTAAAATTTTATTTAAATTTTTTACTTAGTCTAAAACTGTTGCTAACTAGTTATACAGTCGAACTTTGATATCTCGAACTCGTTTAACTCGAATTAGCACATGGCTTGGAGCTCTCGGCCAATCAGATGCCTCAAAAACCTGTGAATATATCGTTTATTTTACAAAACCATGAAATAACTAACACACTGTTCACTTATTCCATGCTTCCGTCATCTCAAGGCAATTTGACGTCATAACCCTAGAAATTCTCCGAGCGGGCCACCGCGAAAACCTTTTGCCTGCACTGTAGGCTTAACGATAAATAATCGGAATAAACATCAGATCAAGGATTCAAACTAAACCAATAGGGTAATTCCACAGGATCAATAATAGATCTAGATCTACCCCATCCCTTTGGACCTAGATATATGCATTGTTTCAGCTGTAGATGTAAAAACCGGGATATGCATGTCTATATTGTCTTTACTAAACAGCTGAGATCGGAGGGGAACTGCACTCGCTTGATTACGTCGTATTATGTACAGTGAGACCTAAACTTTAAAGGCAATTAATAATGAATTGTAATGAATTGTGCTTACATATAGAGCTTCAATAAGCGTTATTTATGTTGGTTTTAAAGCATGCTTAATATCTCAAACTACACATTGATATAACTTTTCAATTTAAGTAAAATGTTACAAATAAACTGACTTTTTCTTCTAAAACAAAAAGCAGAAACGAAGGGTCTTCTTGTTTTCCTCGAGCCCAAGCCAGTGCTAAATAGGTTAGACCATGGTTGCGCACGAATAAACGACATAGTTCTCAGGGGCTACGCCCCCTCGAACTATATCTTTTATTCGCTCGCAACCATGGTCTAACCTATACTTATTTGGTATTTCGAAACATGAAATTGCCTTATTTCAAGCACGGTTTAGGTAAACATACCCGTGTTACAAAGTTAAAACCTGACTTAGCCGCGTTTTAACTTTGAAATATGGGTATGTTATATTTAACCGAGTTTGAGATATCAAAGTTCGAGTGTAATTATAAGTGTATTTATACATGACCGACATAGTTCCAAGTTGAAAAAATAGTTCCAGTCTTCAGCAGCCACATGATACCTCTCCTTTAGTATATAAATAACTATGGTCATATAGATAGATGAAAAGCCATTTAACCATAAGTCTAATTTACCAAAAACTTTGACTTCTACCCTATAACATATGAACATGTATAGTAGCAAGCATGAGTAAAATCTAAATGTGAAAACAATGTCATAAGTTATCATGATGCTAAACACTGCAGCTGGTATTACAAGTAATGAGTATGTAAGAACAATTTTTACTGGAATCAGGGTCCTAATTCTTCCTGTGCACATGTCAACAGCTACGCTAGCAACCATAGCTAATAAGGTTACACTTCCTAGCATCACTGAGACGTCTTCAAACAGCAGTTCAGTCTTAGCTAGGCGATCTTTTTCCAACGAGGATTGAAATATGGCAATCATAGGGCAAGCAAGCGTGACTAAAAGTGTGTAAGCTTTTCTCCTCCCAGTCAGGTGACCTAGCACGTAACAACATATATACAGGTTATATATATACAGCCACAAAAACTTCACGCTCAGTATGCCTTTGAAATGTCCCTGTATTACTAGGATTACTGGAAGAATTCCATTTTTATGCTTCCAAATTGGCCTCTCAATATGCTGACTTATCCAATCATGATGTTTCAGTAAAAGCTCCTGCATGTTTTCTATATTAGACTCACAGTGTAAATGTCTCCCAGGGTTATCCTGACTTTCATGTTTAGATCAGTTGTTTATTGGACATTGAAGATTGTCTCCAATCTCTACTACTGTCTAGTTAAACTTGTTCATTCTGATTCACAGCAGCATGGCTTTTCCCTTGGTCAAATCATTCAGGATGAAACACGTTGAACAAATTGGCAACCTGCAGCAGCACTGGAAAAAAGAATATATACCCAGTCTTTATTACTCCATAGCCTGTTTCTAGTTTAGAAGACAGGCGACCACTTAACCCATTATCCCATAGCTTGTTTCTAGCTTTGAAGACAGCTGTTCGTTTAACCCTTTATCCCATAGCCTGTTTCTAGCTTTGAAGACAGGGGATTATCCCAAAGCCTGTTTCTAGCTTGGAAGACAGGCGATCACTTAACCCATTATCCCATAGCCTGTTTCTTTTTTTGAAGACAGGTGATCACTTAACCCATTATCCTATAGCCTGTTTCTAGCTTTGAAGACAGACAAACACTTTACCCATTATCCCATAGCCTGTTTCTTTTTTTGAAGACAGCCGACCACTTAACCCATTATCCAATAGCCTGTTTCTAGTTTTGAAGACAGACAAACACTTAACCCATTATTCCATAACCCATTTCTAATTTTGAAGACAGCCGACCACTTAACCCATTATCCCATAGCCTGTTTCTAGCTTGGAAGACAGACACACACTTTACCCATTATTCCATAACCTATTTCTAATTTTGAAGACAGCCGACCACTTAACCCATTATCCCATAGTCTGTTTCTAGCTTTGAAGACAGCCGACCACTAAACCCATTATCCAATAGCCTGTTTCTAATTTTGGAGACAGGTGATCACTTAATCCATTATCCCATAGTCTATTTCTAGCTTGGACGACAGGCTATCACTTTACCCATTATCCCATAGTCTGTTTCAAGCTTGGAATACAGACAAACACTTAACCCATTATTCCATAGCCTGTTTCTAGTTTTGAAGACAGGAAAACTTAACCCATTATCCCATAGCCTGTTTCTAGCTCTGAAGACAGCTAGGCCACCACTTAACCCTTTATCCCATAGCCTGTTTCTAGCTTTGAAGACAGATGACCACTTAAATCAGGTTGAAAGTAAAGCAGAATGGGCCTTACGTCTTTACTTAATAGCTTGTGTCTAGTTTTGAAGACAGGTGACCACTTATTCTCCTTTACTTTGCTTTGGTATATATTCATATATTCATGACTGTAATATAGAGTGGAACTATTTTCTTCACTCATTATTAGAGGAATAAATTAAAAGTGTAAATAGGCATATTTATGCAGTTATACACATTTTCTGCATAAATTATGAATGTACTTACTCTACTATTAAGCTGTAAGACAAACAGTTTGGGTCTTATTCTGATTCTTAATTTTATGTGTTCCACTTTATACAGTCATGAATATTTACCCTTAAAAATATTTCCTTTATCTTAGCAGATGGATGTAAAACAAAATGCACATTCTGCTTTACTTGGAAACAGGCTATGGAGGTAATGGGTATTACGAGAGGCACAGTTATCAATTGCATGGCCCACAACTGAAATATTGACAGTTAATACGAGGGGTGTTTCATAAGTAATGCAACTCAACCAAAAACATGAAATTCATGTGTGCTAAAGTAATTAAAACCATTCCTATTGCGAGGTCAATCACTGAATTACCAGTTTGTGAAATCTGGCACCTGTATATATAACCATTTACGAACATTGTCAGTTTTTAATAGGCCTAGGTTGGAAAACGTTCTGAAAAGTGGCTACAAATTCAGTCATATATTCATGCTAGGCAAAAACTTATTGAATGCAAGGAAAATTTTCAATGAAATTTGTAATATCTATGGCAAGACTGCAGTATCATATAGCACAGTTACAAGATGGGTTTCTTAGTTTAAAGCTGAAAGAGAGCAGGGAGAAGACCTTTAAGGCATTGCGGACGACCAAAGGCGCAACAAGTAAAAAGTATGTTGAAATAATAAGGACATTATTAGAAAAAGATGCTCGTTTAAGTATACGTGATCTTGCTCGTATGTCAGGGATATCATCGTCACAAGTTTTTAGCTCACCTGGTACGAAGTGCCAAGGTGAGCTATTGTGATCGCCCTTTGTCCGTCGTGTGTTGTCAACTTTTTCTTTAAAGATTTTCTTCTTGGAAACTACTGGGTCAATTTCATTAAAACTTCATAGGATTGTTCCTTGAAGGGTACTCTCTCAGATTTCTTGAAATATAGGTCATCCAATTGAAATTGTGGTTGCCATGGCAACCAATTGAAAAAACTTTAAAAATCTTCTTGTCAAAAACTACTGGTCTGAATTGAAAATAATTTTACCCAAATGTGCCATTGGTGACCCTCTATAAGATTTCTTAAAATAATGTTCCTATCTTAAAAAACATGGCCGCCAGTGGTGGGGCAGATTTTCCTTATATGGCTATATAGTGAAAACTTTAAAAATCTTCTTGTCTGAAACCGCTGATCCAATTTGAAAATAATTTCACACAAATGATCCATGGGTGACCCTCTACCAGATTTCTTAAAATAATTTTGATATCTTAAAAAACATGGCCGCCAGTGGGTGGGGCACGTTTTCATTATGATACTGTATAGTAAAAATCTTCTTCTGTGAAACTGCTGGTCCAAATTGAAAATAATTTTACACAAATGATCCATGGGTGACCCTTTACCAGATTTCTTAAAATAATTTTGATATCTTAAAAAACATGGCCGCCAGTGGGTGGGGCATGTTTTCCTTATGATACTGTATAGTTAAAACTTTAAAATCTTCTTCTGTGAAACTGATGGTCCAAATTGAAAATAATTTTACACAAATGATCCATGGGTGACCCTCTACCAGATTTTTTAAAATAATTTTGATATCTTAAAAATCATGGCCACCAGTGGGTGGGGCAAGTTTTCCTTATATTTCTGTATAGAATTTTTTCAAAATCTTTTTCTCTGAAACTATTGGTCTGATTTAAGAATATTTTTTAAAAAGTAATGATGGGTGACCCTTTGCCAGTTTTCTTCAAAAGAATCTTCCTAGCTCAAACAACATGGCTGCCTGTGTGTGGGGGTTAATTTACCGGTGATGGCTTATAGTGGAATTTTATCATTACTGGTCCATTACCATGACCGTAAACATGGGTAACAGGTGAGCGATTTAGGGCCGCATATTTATGGGGTAATGGGTTAATGTCTTTATTAAGTAGACATGATGTTGATACATGGACATGTCTCTATTTCTCTATCATCAGTTCTAACTAGAAGCAATACAAGAGATATTGATTCAAGAGATATTGAGTAATCCACTACTTCATAGCCTGTTTCTAGTTTTAAAGACAGGTGACCACTTAGAGTTTAAAAATAAACACTTGCACTCCTAAAGGAGTTTTCTGCTTTACTTTCAGCCTTCTTTAACCTTTTATCCCATAGCCTGTTTCTAGTTTTGAAGTCAGGTGACCATTTAAAGCAGGTTAAAAGTAAAGCAAAATACACCTTAAGGTGCATTCTGCTTTATTTTGAGCCTGCACTAAGATACTATCTACTAGGATATAAGAAATATTTCTTATGGTGAATATTAATGACTGTGGAACTATTTTCATCGTAGAAACTATTAGAACTATTTTCTTCAGTACAGGAATGAGGTTAAGGCATAAAAAAACACATTTATGGAGTAATGGGTTAATACCCAAGTGCCTTCTTAAAAGTAAATGAAAATAAAGTTTTCTGCTTTCTTTCGGGAAGTATAGTGCCGTAATGACCCTAAATATTGGGACTTACAAGCAATAGCAAACCATGGAGGCCCTGATCAGACTTCTCCTGAAGGAGCAGTCTGGTCAGGGTCTACACTGTTTGTCATTCAATTTGCACTTTTTGGACAATTTACTGTGTGAAAAAAGGGCTTTGTTCAAATTTTATGATAATTACAGCAGTTAGGCAGGTTGTCCAAAATTTTAGGAGTATTACGGTAGATAACTTTTGCTAAGATTATAAGGATTGCAAATGCATCATTATTTGAGAACATCCTTGGTCAGTTTCTTCAAAGTCAAACCCTTTCAGACATAGAATTGCCTTTTAGTGAATTTAATTTATTTCTCTACTGAAGAAAATAGTTAACAGTTATGAACAGGTACCGAAAGAAATATTTTCCATATCCTTGTAAATAGTATCTTAACCCTTAGCCTACCACTCACGACTTGCTTCATATGCAAACAGCTTGGATCCGGATGAGACGCCGAGTAACTCGGCGTCTCATCCGGATCCAAGCTGTTTGACACTCGGACAACATTTTCAGCAATTTTGAGCAACTTTGAAGCACTTTGAAACTTGAAGCAGATGAGAAATATAGCAGACGACAATTTATTTGGCGGGCTAAGGGTTAAAGGAGGCTGGAAGTAAAGCAGAATCTGAATGTGCCTTAAGGATTATTTTGATTTATTTTCAACCTGCTTTAAGTGCTCATCTGTCTTCAACACTAGAAACAGGAATTTTTGGTCGTTTAATAAATACTGGTCTAAATAACAAACAGTGTAGACCCAGATCAGATCCTATAGGAGCACTCTGATCTGGATTTACACTGTTTTCAAATGCAATGTGTATACATGTATATTTAAAAAAAGAAAAGAAAAAGGTTCATGGTGTTGAAAGAGTTAAGAATAATTTACCTTATGTCCAAAGCTTTATACTCCAGGGAATTGGGTGTGACTATTGACTACGACTAGGCAGTTTTACGCTAAACAATTAAATGTCAGTTTGTGTCAATATTTGCTTTTTGAAAAGAATCATTGAAAGGCTAGGTACAGCATAATTATTTTTTTTAATGTATACAGCTTGAATAGAAATGCTAGTTTGTTCAATAGTCTCATGGTTCAATATGTTCAATATTTTGTGTGTTTGATTTTTGTTTACATAGATAGAACTTGTACTAATCTATCAGTACCATGCTACCATAGATATACCTTAACTCTTTCCTCCCTGAAACGTTAAGTGGACAATTCCAGTTTCCATTTTAGTCTAGTCCATTTCTGACTTTTAAGGGTTGTTTTTGTCAATGATTGGCATTATGACAAACAGTGAAGACCCTGATCAGAGGGCTCCTATCGGAGCCCTCTGATCTGGGTCTTCACTGTTTGCATAGGACAAGTGTACTATTCACATGTACACTGTTTGAAAATAACGCCTATATGCGGGACTAGGGTTCAAAGGGTTAAGTGATTAACTTATTAAGCTGATATAAGCATAAAAACTAGGGCTATGCATCAGAAGTTATTTCCTTCACGATTCATATCCTGACATTTCAATAGAACTACGATATATATCATGATAAGTATTGTCGGTGAGAATAAAAGGCAAAGTGTATTGCAATATTTAAGTCTTTCTACAATACGTATCATGATACAGAGATTTAAATATAAACACATCAGTTGTTAACCACCCTGATTGCTTTGAATCAAATATGTACTTATTAACAACTATGTAAAAAGTATGAACAACTATATATCAAGATTGTTCAAATTATGACCCTGGGGTAAAAAATGGCCCGGCCCCGGGGGTCACAAATTTACATAGAGTTATATAATGAAATCTTCAAACCTCTTCTTCTCTGAAACTAATATGGCTAGAGCTTTGATTTTTAGCTCACCTGGCACGTAGTGCCAAGGTGAGCTTTTAGGATCGCTGGATGTCCGTCGTCTGTCCGTCCGTCCGTCCACCCGTCCGTCCACAATTGTTCGTTAACACTCCACCAGGTTCAAATCTCATTGGATCTTGATGAAACTTGGTCGCAATGTTTGCCTCAATGAAATCTAGGTCAAGTTCGAATGTGGGTCATGTCCGGTCAAAAACTAGGTCACTAGGTCAAATTATCGAAAAACCTTGTTAACACTCTAGAGGTTACAAATTTCATTGGATCTTCATGAAACTTCATCAATATGATTGCCGTAATAAAATCTAGGCCAAGTTCGAATGTGGGTCATGTCCGGTCAAAAACTAGGTCACTAGGTCAAATCTTCGAAAAACCTTGTTAACACTCTAGAGACTACAAATTTCATTGGATCTTCATGAAACTTCATCAAAATGTTTGCCTCAATGAAATCTAGGTCAAGTTCGAATGTGGGTTATGTCCAGTCAAAAACTAGGTCACTAGGTCAAATTATCGAAAAACCTTGTTAACACTCTAGAGGCTACAAATTTCAATTGATCTTCATGAAACTTCATCAATATGATTGCCTCAATGATATCTAGGCCAAGTTCGAATGTGGATCATGTTCTGTCAAAAACTAGGTCACTAGGTCAAATCTTCGAAAAATCTTGTTAACACTCTAGAGACTACAAATTTCATTGGATCTTCATGAAACTTCATCAATATGATTGCCTCAATGAAATCTAGGCCAAGTTCGAATGTGGGTCATGTCCGGTCAAAAACTAGGTCACTAGATGAAATCATCGAAAAACCTCGTTAACACTCTATAGAGACTACAAAATTCATTGAATCTTCATGAAACTTGAACAAAATGTTTGTCTTATTCAAATGGAGGTCAAGTTAGAATGAGGGTCATGCCCGGTCAAAAACTAGGTCACACGGTGTACATGGTTACATGGTTACCAGGTGAGCGATTTAGGGCCATAGAGGCCCTTGTTTATCATGGTGTAATTTCTAGAGGTACTTTACCAATATTGTTCAAATGGTTCCGGTCCGTTGCATATCTAGGTCATAGGAGCTAAAAATAGATTTTTTTTTCAATAAAAACTTCAAAAATCTTCTTCTCTGAAACCACAGTACCCTGAGCATAGATATTTTGCACAAAGCATCATTTTCGCGTCCTCTGTCAAGATTGTTCAATTAATGACCCTGGGGTAAAAAATGACCCCCGGGGATCACAAATTTACATAGAGTTATATAGTGAAATCTTCAAACTTCTTCTTCTCTGAAACTAATATAGCTAGAGCTTTGATATTTGGCATGGTGTACTTTCTAGAGGTACCAATATTGTTCAAATGGTTCTGGCCTGTTGCATATCTAGGTCGCAGGAGCTAAAAATATATTTTTTCAATGAAAACTTAAAAAATCTTCTTGTCTGAAACCACAGTACCCTGAGCTTAGATATTTGGCACAAAGCATCGTCTTTAGGTCCTCTATCAAGTTTGTTCAAATTATGTCCCTGGGGTAAAAAATGACCCCACCCCTGGGGTCGTAATTTTATAAAGAGTTATATAGTGAAATCTTCAAACATATCTTTTTCTGAAACTAATATAGCCAGAGCTTTGATATTTGGCGTGGTGACACTTCTGGAAGCCTTGAACCTATATTGTAAATCTGGTTCCAGTCCGTTGCATATCTAGGTCACAGGAGCTAAAAATAGATTTTTTCAATGAAAACTTAAAAAATCTTCTTGTCTAAAACCACAGTACCCTGAGCATAGATATTTGGCACAAAGCATCGTCTTTAGGTCCTCTATCAAGTTTGTTCAAATTTATGTCCCTGGGGTAAAAAATTACCCCGCCCCGGGGATCACAAATTTACATAGAGTTATATAGTGAAATCTTCAAACATCTCTTTTACTGAAACTAATATGGCCAGAGCTTTGATATTTGGCATGGTGACACTTCTGGAAGCCCTGAACCAATATTGTAAATCTGGTTCCGGTCCGTTGCATATCTAGGTGGCAGGAGCTAAAAATATTTTTTTTCAATGAAAACTTAAAAAATCTTCTTGTCTGAAACCACAGTACCCTGAGCTTAGATATTTGGCACAAAGCATCGTCTTTAGGTCCTCTATTAAGTTTGTTCAAATTATGTCCCTGGGGTAAAAAATGACCCCACCCCGGTGGTCGTAATTTTACATAGAGTTATATAGTGAAATCTTCGAACATATTTTTCTCTGAAACTAATACAGGCAGAGCTTTGATATTTGGCAAGGTGACATTTCTAGAAGCCTTTGACCAATATTGTTTATATGGTTCCTGTCCGTTGCATATCTAGGTCACAGGAGCTCAAATTTTCTTGTCTGAAACCACAGTACCCTGAGCTTAGATATTTGGCATAAAGCATCATCTACAGGTTCTCTATCAAGATTGTTCAAATTATGCCCCTTGGGCCAAAACTGCCGAGGCCCTAGGGGTCGCAGTTTTACATAGAGTTATATAGTGAAATCTTCTTCTCTGAAACTATTATGGCCAGAGCTTTGATAATGTTAAATGGCTGGGTTTTTAAACGGGTTTAAACGAGCGGAAGGCAACCCAAGAACTGGGTTTTAACTAAGATTGTTTACCTTGCCAATGTTATGTAAGGAGATAAGGTGTTTTACATAACATTAGTGAGATAAACAGTTGTCAGGATGGACACCACTGACCATAAGGTCAGAAAACTAAATAAGTAAAACAAAAGAATAAAAGCAGTGTTAATCACTTGTATTTTATATCAAACAGTTCTAATATAATCTAATCTAAAGAATAAAAGCATTATTTACACAAATGACTAAAGCCAGATAAAAACTTAAGTATGCTGCTTTAAAAGTAAACAATAATTTAGCAAAAAGATCTAAATAGCAAACAGCCAAAATGCTTAAAGTAAGAAGTAAAGACCAAAAATGGTGCTAAGTTAAATGGCTTTAAAAGTGACACACTCAATTTAGAAATGTAGTTAAATAAAGCAGAAAATGTTCCTAAGTGTATTTAAGTAATAAATAAGTTTCACCTAGAAGAACAAATCCTAACCTGCCAGTGTAAGGCAGGGTAGAATGCATATTTCTAGTTGCTGGTCTGAGATAGTGTGTGTGATTGAGCTTCTCTCTCTGAATTTATAGGTTAGAGGGAGAGCCTTAATCACATGACCCTAATCGAGCCCTCTGATTGGCTGAGGGCAAATAATAGCCCTTTCCTGTTTTAAGGGCTAAATGCAAAATAATTACTTATTATAAAGATGCATTCTAAATTACCAAAAAGTAGCTCAAATAAAAGCTATTAAATCAAAACTATCAAATCTATAGTTCAGAGTGGCCAAATACAATATATAAGTGATGTTTCAAAATATGAGCAGTGAAGGGTCTAGAATTTCTAGACCCAGATATCAGCCGAAAATCAGCAATTAAAACACTAACAAGAGGGCCTGAAGGCCCTGATATCGCTCACCTTTTATAATGAAGCCTGATAGCTTTACCTTTGAATTTCACCTGTTTTATTCTAAATCCATTCAAATTTGTAGTATAGCATGTACACAACATTGCAATATGACCCATTCTAGTATGTATAGGAGAGTTCATCAAAGGCAGATAACTAGAGCCTAAATAATACTGAAATGAAGCCTTTTCTAGCATTTCAAAGTAAATCAAGGGCAGATTACTCTTGCCACAATGATCAGATTTCAACAATAATTGCACTCCCTCTAGAACTTATAGCTATATACATTGTGTGCAATTATAATTAAAATCCATTGAAAAGTGTGGCCTCCAGAGCGCAAACACTGTTAAATATGGCATTTTCAGCAATTCAAAGGTAGATAACTCTTGACCTATAAATCCATTTCCAACCATAACCGAACTCATCCGAATTCTTATGGTTATATACAATCTGAGCAAGTTTAAGAAAGATTGGATTAAAATTGTGGCCTCTAGAGTGTAAACACCCGTAAATATGGCATTTTCAGCAATTCAAAGGTAAATAACTCTTGACCTACAGGTCCGATTGCAATAATAATCAAACTCATCTGAACTCTTATAGTCATATACCATCTGATGAAGTTTGAGAAAGATTGGAATAAAATTGTGACCTCTAGAGTGTAAACAATCTTAAATATGGCATTTTCAGCAATTTAAAGGTAGATAACTTTTGACCTATCAATCTAATTCCAACCATAATTGAACTTATCTGAACTCTTGCAGTTATATACAATCTGTGCAAGATTGGGAAAGATTAAATTAAAATTGTGGCCTCTAGAGTGTAAACACTGTTAAATATTGCATTTTCAGCAATTCAAAGGTGGATAACTCTTGACCTATATGTCCAATATCAACCATAATCGAACTCATCCGAACTCTTATGGTAATATACAATCTGAGTAAGTTACAGAAAGATTGGATAAAAATTGTGGCCTCTAGAGTGTAAACACCAAAATTGTTGACGCCGGACGCCGGACATTCAAGGATTGCAAAAGCTCACCCTGAGCTAGCTCAGGTGAGCTAAAAATGCAATATCAACCTAAGATATATGCACCGGTAGTTGCGGAAACACATCTCGCAGCTACCGTGACCAAAATCATAACTATATTTGGTCTACAAGTCTTGAGAATCAAAATAAGCAATTTGCTATCTGAGCAGAAATCTGCTCAAGCATGTCGGGTCAACTCCAGTTTTACAACAATATGTAGCATATTGACACTTTTAGATGTTCTTTACCAATATTGCTGAAATGGTTCGGGTCTGTTGCATATCTGGGTCACATTAGTTAAAAATAATTTTTTTACAATGAAAAGTCTTCCTGTTTGAAACCATCCATGTACAAAATATTTGACAGAACACTTAATTTTCAAGTAAATCAGCAAGATTTTTGAAATTATGTCTCTGAGGTAAAAAATGATCCCACCCCTGGGGTCATGTGACCCTTGTGTTGGTTTTTCAAGGTGAGCGATATTTAGGCCCGCATGGGCCTCTTGTTTGTTGGTAAGAATGACGTAATGACGGACTTTCCCAATAATAATTGGCTAATGAAACACACACTTTGCTACAGTACTTCGGAGTTTCGATGTCTGCAAATATGCGGGTAAACAATTCTAATCACTGACTTGACAACCCGACAAGTTCGTCAAAGACGAGGCCATTTAAAACAAAGTTTGTGTTTTTCTAAGTCCTTTATAGACCTGTTGAATTATCTGGTATTAGGAGTTTAATCCAACACTTTGTCTTTCCGACCGTACACATACATATTACAGGTCCGTTACACATAAGAATTAAGTATCGTGTGGGCGAGTGAATGAAAACAAAGACCGAACGTGTAGTGATTTTTATTCACCAAATATAACATATATAAAATATGAATTCATGTAGAAATTTTGTCATCTCAAAGTGATTTGATGAGATAACAAAACTTGGAAACCCTCATGTAATGGTAAGTACGCTCATAATTGGACTGGTTACATGGTGCAGTGCACACACACTATTGTTTGTTTGAAACTTGTTAGCGATATTTTTCACAACTTTCCCAGATTTGTCTTCGCACCTACACAGGTGAAAATATCGTTACATGCGATCAAACTGGAGGCATGGGACTGAAAATAAACATCGTTACATCCAGATTATCTTAACAAGCGATATCGTTACAAACGGAGTTAGCTACATTGAATTATATAGAAGGCTGGCAGGGACCGAAGGATCTGTATCGTTACAAGCGATATATCGTTACTAGCGATATCGTTACAAGTGGAGTTTACTGTACTTTATTCTCCCATTCCTTTATTCCTCCATTACAGGAAAAACACAATTTCATAGTCGCTGATAAGTAACATACAAACTATTTTCTATATGTAAGCAGATGATAAATAGCTTGGAGCAGGAACGTATATTTAAAAAATCCTATTAAATTTTGACGCAAAAGTTCCCGCAAATGCTGTCCTATTCTGTGTCTATATACAAAATAACTTGTATTCATAACACTCATTCATTGACACTTAAACCATGTACTAACTGTGGGCATTTGCGCGTGTAATTTAGATATAGGAAACACATTCCTCTAGACGAGTCATGAACAGTAATATAATGGACTAGCTGCTGTATTGTAAAATCTTGAGCTGTTGAAAATGAATGCGGGTCAACTCAGCCCAGTCTAACTCGGCCAGATTTAATGGACCAACTGGGCCAATTTTTTTTATGCCCCCAGCATCGACAGATGCGGGGCATATAGTAATTGTCCTGTCCGTCCGTAACAAGGTTAAGCAGATTTTACCTTTTCGTCTAGCATCAACATCGCTTACCCAAATGCTTTGATACTTATACAGTTGTTGCCTTGGACCATTCCCTATCCACCAATATCACCAAACTTTGATTTTGACCTTGACCTTGACCTAATTTGGACTTGGAATATTTTAAACAGCCTATTTCTTGGTTAACTAGATTTTACCGTTTCGTCTAGCATCAACACAACTGACTACAATGCTTTGATACTTATACAGTTGTTGCCTTGGACCATTCCCTATCCACTTACATCACCAGACTTTGATTTTAACCATGACCTTGACCTATTTTGAACTTAGAATATTTTAAATGGGCTCTTTCTCGGTTAACTAGATTTTACCGTTTCATCTAGCATCAACACTGTTAACTACAATTCTTTGATACTTATACAGTTGTTGCCTTGGACCATTACAAACTCACCAAGCTCAGTTTGACCTTGACCTTGACCTAATTTGGACTTAGAAAAGATTTAGAATATATTGTCAAGGATGCCACCGGGGGCATAAGCGTTTATCGAACGCGCAGTCTTGTTTATAAACTAAATTATAAAATATTGGACTTGGAAATCGTTGGTGAAAAAGTTGTCTTATGCTGTGGTTGTGTATTGTGGTGATGAGTTTGTTCTGCATTATATCCAATAAGGAGGTACGGGAGCGGCAGCACATCGTAGCATGTGACTGTAATAAATGTTATTTTATTAGTTGCAGTCCGATCAGGATCTACACTGTTTACTTAGGCATGTGTGCCTCAATACCAGGAACGTATTTATGGGTAAGGGGTTAAGGCACGTTCTAAGTAAGTGTATAATTATAAGTATAAGGTCAATATTAAAAAATTTGGCCGAGTTGGAAATTGGTCGAGTTGACCCGTTACCTTGAAGATGTTTCACTGTGTAATTGCTTTTTAATGATGGATTTATTAACATGAGAGCTGTACACAAAGGAAACTAAAGAAATTATTCTTGGAGGTATAGAGAGATTCAGTAAAGCTAATTAATGTATATTTTGACAAGCTACGAGGGTTTCTTCCCTCGATTTAATAACAAACACTTGCAAACATTGTCTGAATAAGTGACAAATATTGTTTTATTTTGACACGCATATATAGTTGTTGTAGTTGAAAGGTTTTACTGTACATGTACTTAACCCTTTCCCTTATAGAAGCGACTTTTAGCACATGCATTTTATTCATCCGCTGAAGAAAATAGTTCCAATATAAACCGTAATGAATATGTGTCATATTTAATACCTTCCTTATTCTAGCTGGTAAAAGCTTAAAGCAGGCTGAAAGTAAAGCAGAATGCGCCATATGCCGCATTCTGCTTTACTTTCAACCTGCTTTAAGTAGTCACCTATTTTCAAAATTATAAACAGGCTATGGGGTAATGGGTTAACATGTTAAGGGTCTCTTGCTGCCAGACAATTGAGGGGTCTTTAGCACCAGACCATTAACCCTTTGCCTGCTGATCGTGACTTTACTGATGTTTGCAAACAGTTAAGATCCAGATCAGACGCCACGTAACGCCGCGTCTGATCTGGTTCCAAACTGTTTGACACTCGTCTATAGGCTACTTTACTTAAAAATGTATTCATCTAAATTCTTACAAATTTTGCAGACAACAATTTCGAAGCAGACCATATCACCGCAGAATATCCAATCAGAAAGGACAAAGTTATGATATTACCAATCACAGCAGAAATGCAATGAAGGGAAACAAAGTTTGAAGAAAAAACCCCAAGAAATACACCCACCAATTCATAGAATTGTTACTGTTTCCACACTCTACTGATATTCCGTTCCATTGTTTATTCTTTGTTTAGTGAATAGAGCTTAAATAGTTTTACATATATTAAAGATGCATATTTCTACTGAGCAAACATTGAATGATTAAATTTACCAGTAATGTTGCGTGCATATGATAATTATGTACTCAGATAATAAAACTTTCCCTACAAACAGGGGGGATATACCATTGGTTGGGAGGCAGTCGTTACATGAATTCCAGGGGCCTGTTTCATAAAACTTTGTATGACCAAAATGGTCCTAAGTCAAAACTTTGAAATAGATATCTACATTTAATTTCTGATTTCTCTATCTTATCCTGTCTTGTGACATCTCTTTGGAATCGTCTTTTCAAGACGATTCCAAAGAGATGTCACAAGACAGGATTAGATGGAGAAATAAATAATAATTAAGACTTATAATCTGATTTATAAAATCATTTGTCATACAAAGTTTTATGAAACGGGCCCAAGGTGAATACTCAAATATATTTGAATACTCCAGACGAATGTTCGAATGCAAGTTTTTGGGGGTTTTTTTTCCATCCCTAGCTAGCTTGCAGAAGGTCGCATGTTCTACCCAGTTGCCTATTTATGCTTGCATGAAACAGTGCATAAAGGGCTTTTGGGGTCTTCAATCTTCATCTACCTGTATTTAGCTGAACATCGCGATATGACTGAAATACTGTTCAAGCAACATAAAATCATATCAAATCCAAATCCATCCCTGGCAAAAATTGCATAGCTATGGAGTAAAGGGCTAAAGAATAATTTTACACTTTGTCTGCATTTCAGTGAAATGGAAGAGAAAAAGACCCAGATCATCAGCGCACTGGTCAAACTGGGAACTGCACAGGCTGATTACTTGTTAGATTTGGCAGAAGATGGGGAACCAGAACTAGCCACAATAGAAGATCTGGACAAAACTATGCTAGAACTGGTCAAATGGACAGATTTGACAGACTCAAAAGTAAGCAGTTTAAAATTGTTGAAGATATAATTTAAATGAGTTCATTGAGTTGCCAATTTCTGTTTTGTAGAAATTTTGTTAGGCATTCTGACATGAAGTTTTTGTGAGTGTGGTTTAAGCCTTTAATTTGTTCCTCCACTGAGGAAAACAGTTCAATTTTTATAATACAGTAGTGAAATGTGCAACATCAGAAATGTTTCCTGTATCTTAGCAGATGTTAGCTTAAAGCAGGCAGAAAATAAAGCATAATGTGCCTTGAGGCACATTATGCTTTACTTTCAACCTGCTTTAAGTGGTCACCTGTCTTCAAAACAAGAAAAGTGCTAAATGGGTTAAATGGTTGAATAAAATTTCAAATAAAAAACAAGAGACCTACCTGTAAGAGCAAAAATACACAGTGCTTACAATCATATATTCTGGTCTTTAGTAAACTTTTGGGGCATTATAAAGACCCAACCAGACCTGGATTTTTAGTATTTTTTACCCACTTTCTAGTAACCTTATTGTTTAAAATTCCCTAGGGCATCCTTTGTTGGATAGCTTTCAGGGGACATAAATCCTTGATAGAAACAACAAAAACAACTTTAGAACAATTTCCAGTCAATGCCCTTGGCATTGCATGGAAAGTAGATTGTTTACTGATTGATAATGACCTGTGTAAACAGGTAAACAACAATAACAATGCTGACAATAAAACTGGTGAATAAGGGGTAATCATGTTATGTGGTTAAGTCAAAAGTCAAGTAAGATTTACATTTACAGTCGAACTTCGATATCTCGAACTCGGTAAAATTGAACATACCCGTATTTCAAAGTTAAAACTTGGAAATATGGATATGTTCGACCTAACCGAGCATGAAATAATGCAGTTCATGTATAGAACTATCGTATAGTTTGAGTTAAGCGAGTTTGAGATATCCAAGTTCGACTGTATTTATAAAGTTGGGTTTACATGGTAAACACCTCCTAAGACCCAAAGTCATCTTGAGATTTAACCCTTTATGCCCTGGTCTATTTCTAGTTTTGAAGACATGACCACGCATGCTGAAAGTAAAGAAGAATTATTTTCAGACTGCTTTATCCCATTTCCCCAAAGCCTGTTTCTTGTATTTAAGACAGGTTATCACTTAAAGCAGGTTGAAAGTAAAGCAGAAAGCGCCTTAAGACACATTCTGCTTTACTTTCAGCCTGCTTTAAGCTTTTATCTGCTAGAATATAGAAAATATTTCTTATGATTTTTATTTGCAACAGTATAAATTGAAACTATTTTCTTTAGTAGAGGAATTAACTAAAGGCGTACTTATGCGGTAATAGATTAAGTGGTTATGTCAATAGTCAAATAAAATTTACATGTATTTATAAAGTTGGGTTTACATGGTAAACACCTCCAAAGACATAGTCATCTTGAGATTTAACCCTTTACCCGCTGGCCTGTTTCTAGTTTTGAAGATGTGACCACTTAAAGCAAGCTGGAAGTAAAGCAGAACTAGTTTCAGACTGCTTTATCCCATTACCCCTGTATTTAAGACAGGTTATCACTTAAAGCAGGTTGAAAGTAAAGCAGAATGTGCCTTAAGGCACATTCTGCTTTACTTTCAGTCTGCTTTAAGCCACCGTCTTCTAGAATATAGAAAATATTTCTTATAGAACATATTGATGTCATTATGAATTAGACCTATATTTTAATGAAAGGCGTAAAAATGTGTATTTATGGGGTAATGGGTTAAGCTACAATCTTCTAAAGTAACGGAAATATCTATGTTGCATATTCATTACTTTGGAGGAAATTAAATCCGTTAAAAGGTGTATCTATAGAGGTAACGCATTAAAGGACCACCATTTGTAAATGCAGGAAAAACTTCCATGATATAATAAAACATTTATCAATGATTTATAATTTTGACCCTACTCTCACCATGTAAATTTACATACAGTGCTCCCTCTCTACAACAACATCAAACCGGAGACACAGATTGTGTGTGTTGTTCGGAGGGAGTTGTCATAGGGAGGGAAAACTAAGGCTTTGCTTACATTTGCAAACACCTTGAATCCAGATCAGGCGTCTGATCTGGATTCAAGTTGTTTGTCACTCGTCATTACATTTATTCTATCAAAATTTTCACTTATATGTAATTTTAAGAAAAAAACAGCAGACGACAATTTTAAGCAGACAATATTGCCGCAGTAAAAGTGTAAGACATGTTTTTCCTGTTTGGGGAACTGCGGCATGGGCCGCTGTTAGGAGGGAATCATTGTAGGGAGGGAACGCTGTAAAAAGAAACATTATGAAGGAAGGATTTTACTACATGTATTTTAACCCATTACCCCACAGCCTGTTTCTAGTTTTAAAGACAAGTGGCCACATTGAACACCAGCGACAAGTGTACTTGTCATATACAATCATTGTACCTGTAAAGAGTACATTGTTCCTATGCAAACAGTGTAGACCCAGATCAGAAGGCTCCTAAAGTAGCCCTCTGATCTAGGCTTATCCTATTTATTGTTTTGCAATACATAACAGAAACAACCATTATTAGTAATAGATGGACATTCCTTTTTAAGTGTCAGGGGTGAATGAGATAAACCAGATGAAAAGTAAAACAGAATGCACCTTGAGTCGAATTCTGCTTTACTTTCAGTCTGCTTTAACCCTTTCATGATCAAATTATTCGGGAGATTTTTACCCCTCACCGCTTTACTGTCCGCTGCTTCAGTATTGTTGTCTGCAAGACAGTTTCATAGTTAGATTTAAGGTTATTGTATGACTTAATTAATATCAATGAGAGTGTCAAACAGTTTGGGTCATGATCAGAAGCCGTGTTACACAGCGTCTAATCAGTACCCAAACTGTTTGCAAAGGTGCCTTAAATCGTCATTGAGAGTGAAAGGGTTAAACTTTCTTCTGCTAAGATATACAATTTATTTCTTATGGGGCATACATATTTCTATAAAAATTATTATATTCTGTGGAGGAATATATTAGATTTCTATGATGCCCATTTATGGAGTGATGGGTTAAAAAGGTCTCTTTATCAGAGCTTAGCTGTCAATGTTTATGTTTCATTTGAATGGTTGCATGGTTCTTTAACCCTTTCCCATATAGAAGCGCCTTTTAGCGGATATAATTTATTCCTCGGCTGAAGAAAATAGTTCCAATTTAATCAGTCATAAATATAAAGTATAAGAAATATTTTCTACATTCTAGCATATGGAAGCTTAAAGCAGGCTGAAAGTAAAGTAGAATGTGCCTTATGGCACATTCTGCTTTACTTTCAACCTGCTTTAAGTGGTTACCTATCTTCAATACTAGAAATAGGCTATCAGGTAAAGGGTTAAGAGGGGAAAAAGTTTCAGTCTGCTTTTAGCAGCCATCTGTCTTAAACTTTAGAAACGAGCTCTGAGGGTAAGGTCATTGCATTGATTTCTCTTACTGGTGATAACTCTAAGCATGAAGCATGTCTCTGTAAATTAGGATACTGTTTCCTGTATCAAATGGTAACTGAATGCTTTGTAACTAGATATACTGTGTTGTATTGATTTCATTATTAGGTAATAACTTGAAGCATAGAGCATGCCTTTGTAACTAAATATACAGTGTTGTAGTGATTTCATTATTAGGTGATGATGATCTGCATAAAGCATGTTTCTGTAAATAGATATATACAGTTTAGCACATAGCTTGGAGCTCTCGGCCAATCAGATGCCTCAAAACCTGTGAATATATCGTTTAATTGAACAAAACCGTGACATAACTAACACACTGTTCACTTAGTCCATGCTTCTGTCATTAAGGTAATTTGACGTCACAACCCTAGCAATCCTCCAAGCGAGCCACCGCGAAAAATCTTTTGCCTGCACTGTAGGCTTAACGATAAATAATCGGAATAAACACCAGATCAAGGATTTAAACTAAAGCAATACGGTAATTCCACAGTATCAATAATAGATCTAGATCTACCCCATCTCTCTGGACCTAGATATATGCATTGTTTCAGCTGTAGATGTAGAAATCGGGATATGCATGTCTAGATTGTCTTTATTAAACAGCTGAGATCAGAGGGGAATTGCACATACTTGATGACGTCATATTATGTACAGTGAGACCTAAACTTAAAAGGCAATTAATAATAATTTGTGCTTACATTATAGAGCTTCAATAAGCCTTATTTATGTTGGTGTTAAAGCTTGCTTAATGTCTCAAACTACACATTGAAATAACCTTTCAATTTAACTAAAATATTACAAAATATATAAAATGACTTTTTCGTCTGAAAAATAAAAGCAGAAACGAAGGGTCTTCTTGTTTTCCTCGAGCCCAAGCCAGTACTAAATAGGTTAGACCATGGTTGAGCGCGAATAAACGACATAGTTCTATATTGTTTATTCTCGTGCAACCGTGGTTTAACCTATACATAACCTGGATTATCTGACATCATTTGATTCCTGCTGAGAATGTTGGATTACACAGTTTAGACTAGTCGGATTTCTAGAAATTGTGAATAATAAAAGAGTAGTAGGCATTTCGTGTTAAAAGTTGGCAAACAGTTGTTTTTACATAATTTGGGTGTGCTGAATCCAAAAATGCCGTTTGACAAGCTCTATTTTCAGTATTTCAGGTCAAAATGGCGGAAACAAAATGGCCGCCGAAAACTCTTTTTGTAACCCCCTAAACTTGTAAATAATAATGGAGTAGTAAGCATTTCGTGTTAATAGTTGGCAAACAGTTGTTTTTACATAACTTGGGTGTGCTGAATCTTAATATGCCATTTGCCAAGCTCTGTTTTTAGTATTACAGATCAAAATGGCGGAAAACAAAATGGCCGTTGGAAATTCTTTTTGAAACACCCCAAACTTGTAAATAATCAAAAAGTAGTAGGCATTTCGTGTTAATAGTTGTCAAACAGTTGTTTTTACAAAACTTGGGTGTGCTGAATCTTAATATGTTATTTGCCAAGCTCTGTTTTTAGTATATAAGGTCAAAATGGGGGAAAACAAAATGACTGCCGAAATCTCTATTTGTAACCCCTAAACTTGTAAATAATAATGGAGTAGTAGGCGTTTCGTGTTAAAACATGTAGTTGGAAAACAGATGTCTTTACATAATTTGAGTTTGTTGAATCCAAATATGCTATTTGCCAAGCTCTGGTTTTAGTTTTAAAGGTCAAAATGGCGGAATTCAAAATGGCCGCCGAAAACTATATTTGTTACCTCTTTAACTTGTATATACTAATGGAGTAGTAGGCATTTCGTGTTTAAAGTTGGCAAACAGTTGTGTTCAAATATTTTACTTGTCAAGCTCTATCTTTAGTATTTAAGGTCCAAATGGCGGAAAAACAAATTGGCCACCAAAAACCATATTTGTAACCCCCTAAAATTATACTATATTAGGCACATGGTCAACACGATGATAATAACTTGTATTAGAGGACAAAAACATACTGTAACATAATTTTGGGAATCTCAATATCATTCTGCCCATCTGCATCTGGGATACAGGTATTTCAGGTACATGTACAATGTATAAGGTGGACAGAAATATCGATACAAACTATTAATCATGTAGTCTCATGACATACTCATGTTATAACATATAGTTTGAGATGGAGTTTCACTAATGTATATATTCCAAGGTATCAGTCAATTCATGCAGTTGCCTATGTAAGTCTGCTGCGTGTCTCTATTTTACCGATAGTGATTTCTTTTCAATATTCCTATGTCTAACATTTATTTTTTGAGATAAGGAAATATGCTACATCACAATATTTTGTTTTCAAATAAAATCATAAATCCAACCAAACAGATTATTTTTGAATACCGCAACAATCATATAATGGTAGCATGAATATTTTGTAGTGTCTGTGTAGAGCAAATATCATTATTTAGACCATGGTCATCACAATTATGCCGCCATTCAAAGGAAGTATATATAGCCTACATAAATGTAATAGTGCATATGTAAGTTGCAATGCATACGTTTGCACTGTAAAAAGAAAATATCAGTCTCGATCGTGAATCACATGTCCGCTCTATATGCCCTTATTCGGGATAATGACAGTTTTGCTGGAATAACCTGTCCTTTCAGTTTCATTCAGTTTAAAAAGCATAATCACTTTCAAAGAAAAACTATTTAAAGATACAAACTGTTTAAAGACACAAACTGTTTTAAATACGAGTCTATTCAAGGTATATGTCTACTTTGTATTCAACTAAAATATTCATGTGCACTTAGTTTCTAGTGCCCGTGTGAAAAAATAGTCAAGCCAAAACGATCAGAATTATGTCATAGTGTTCAGTTACAGCAGTGCTATTTAAATGGTAAGCATTGATTGTCTGTTTGTCTCAAGATCATCAGAATACCACTGTTTTTTGCATTTTGCATCTGATTTTAGCCATCACATTATACACTTGTAGTTTCAAATGATTCCGGAATCAACTATTTGCCAATATTGTTTCTTGTGGTGTAGCGTATTTGCAAAACGAACAAAATGGAAGCAGCGTATTATCTCAAAAGGGGCAGGGGTTAAGAACTCAGAATGTGCATTATTTGCCAAACGGAAAAGAAGGACAAACTACTAAAGCCAACAGAAAATGGGGTTTCGTCGCTAGTAGATGCTGCTAATTCAAGGCAAAACTTTATAGATACAAACAATCGAGTCGCTATTGACCGAATTTTATCAAGTTCTAGTGCTAGTCATGCCATGGTTTGGCACAAAACATGATATGCCACCTTCACGAGTAAGAGTCATATCTCAAGACTTGCTGAGGCAGACAAAGGCGAAGCAAGCTGCAGTAACACTGTCGCAAAGCAACAGCAAATATACGTTTCTAGAACATCTAGTAGTTCTATTTGGCCTGTCATGAACTGGAAGGCATGAATGTTTTGTCAGAATACTCATGCAAAAAGCAAGTTGTCATCTATCACAACATTCAAAATGAGCGAACAGATTCTCGAAGCTTCAAAATTTGACTAAACTCTCAGTATCCGTCTTGCTGGAGTTAATGACCTCATTGCATCAAAAGGGAAAACCCATGTTTGGGTGTTTCGTAAAATTCAACAGACACACATCATAGACAAAGTAAGAATCAGTCAATAACGACATAGCTATACAGTGGCTTGTTTTTGAACTTAAATTGCACATGTACTAGAGCTGTCCGATGTTTAGAAGAGATATTGCTCATTAACAGAAGCTGCGGGTGTAGAAGGTCCTGCTTCTTTTAAAAGCAGAGGAACCTCTTTCAAGCAGAAGCTAGTACCACATGTCAAAGAAGATCATGATTTCATAACAATTCCGGGCATTAGCAAACATTTCTTGTACCTTTAAAGTTTGAACCTTCAACAATTTATGGTTTAAGTCACAGATGACACTGAAGAGCCATCCCTATTGCATGTTTATAACCATGGCGATGACTCATTCCTGGGGATGGTACATGTTGCCTTAAAGTTGAGATTTGACATTATGACAGATCCATTGTATAAAGAGTTTATAATTAATGAGATTGAGATGATATCTTCTGTGCCTGAAAGTCTCTTTCTGTTTTTTTCGCTTGATGTTTGGAGGGCAGGGTTGATCCAGACTGATCAAAAGGGCGACAAAAAGGCATATGTGTCTTGTCCTATACATGTATTGTTCAATGCTGAGAAACTTGGTACGCAGTATCGAAATTGCAAACCAAGATACTCAGCATTGGACAACATCAGGTCTATAATATCAGTGGAGGCAAACACTGGACCCCAAAACACCTGGCCATGGCAAATAACCTTCATCGGGCAACTAGATCATGGGAACTTGTCCAATTATTTCACAATACAGGCCACATTATCAGTTAGGATAATGTCCTGCAAGTTGACACTGCTCTTGCCGAAAAATACATTGGCAACAATGAATCCAGAGACTTGGGCAGTAACGCAGCCAAATTTCATTCATGATATATTTATTTACTTAATATGTGATAACACTGACATCGATGATGCCAGTTTTGATGGCAAAAGCAATTGTCATGCTACCAAGCTAGCTTGGTGGCAAAGAGGTCCAGAATCCGATATAGGTTTGCAAGATCTACGCCTATCGACAAGAACTACATTACAGGTCCCTGAAATAATTGAGGCGATTTTACAAGCGGAAATACCAGAGGGTAAGAGGCAACCCAAGTCAACAAATGAAACAAAAAGTAATGGTTCTATGAAACATCGGATAACCTTTCATCAACCCATTCCATGGAGAGCGATATGGCGTTTTTCATCAGCAGACAAGATGACTCTGATTCAAGAAGAGTTGGCTGGACACGGTGCAATTAAACACTGATAAGTAGAAACCGGGAGATAACAAATGTAGGTTATATGCCAATCATACGTGTTCCTGCACATGAATTAGATTTATACAAGCTCCTGCACATGATTGAGACACGTTAAACACAGTTGTCAGGCATTGTAGGCATGTTGCTCTTACCCTTGGGTTAACAATATGTTGTGTTGACAGTTGATGAGGCACTGTTTTGAAAGTTAAAGAGGCTTAAGTGGGCAAAAACATAAGTATGAAAAGCACTTGTTTGTAAATCTTGTAGGACTTCATACTTGCCCTCAATTGTCTGAAATCTATAGGGCAACACATGTTATCAAGTAGACTGCTCGATGTATGGACAGGGGGCCACACCCATGCACCAGAGCAGCAGAACAAGTCTTAGCATGGACGAACTATGCAAGAGGAATGAGAAGGCATATACTTACTCTTAAAGCATTATGGAGAATGATGATGCCACAATTTCTAAACTCCATTCAGGATAAAAACATTGACATGTGCTATTTAACTGTATATTCTATGGCGGTAATCTCGCAAATGGCTACCATCTTCCTTTTTGGGTAGCATACAGGTACACAAAAGTAAGTGAATACATATTTACGACAGTATGATTTGACACAAATCTCATTGAAATAGAAAAAGTCTTTACGATTTTATTGTAAAATGCAATTGTTCTAAGGTAGCCATTTTGAAAACTGAATGCCATCTTGACTTACGGGTACAAGAAAGATACAAAGTAATTCCATGGTAATCAATTTAAATTGTCCATAGTCAAAAAGTAGTATTTGAAACAAATATCATTGAAATAGGACAAGTCTCAACGATTTTACTGAGAAATGCAACATTTCTGTAGCGGCCATATTAAGAAATGACGGCCATCTTGAAGTTTAAGTGACTCACAGATACAAAGAAGCCATTGAATAATATCATCATTTAAAATTTGAATATTACATAATCAAAAAGTACTATATGATACAAAAGCATTGAAAAGAATAATTCTTTGCAACTTATTGCTAAATGCAATTATTCTGTATATTCCATGGTGGACATCTTGAAAAATTGCGGCAATCTTGAATTTTAAGTGGCTGACGGCTTTTTTCAAAAGAGCAATCCCCAAGGAGTATGTGTGCCAATTGTTGTGCTTGTTATTCTCTTCAAATTTGGGACTATCTGCTCCACAATTTTCAAAAGTATAAGTAAAGTGTTTACACGTGTTAGTAAGTATTTATAGGTGGCCATTTTGATTTCTGCCATTTTCCAATTATATGGTAAAGATACAACTAGACAGGTAGCCAAAGTGAGTTTGACACCAATTTATTTTCTGTTATGTTAGTTCTTTCTTTAAAGAATGTTTTTTTTATTATCATTATCATTTTGCTGCTATATATAACGAAGTGTATATTTGATTTGCTACATTCGTTTTTCTTCGGCAGCCATTTTGTTTCCGCCATTTCGAAATGCAGTAGAATCACATTCAACTTTTCAGAATTCTGCCTTTTTAACAGACAATGTTAATATTATGCCTAAATGTCTGATGTAGTGTACCTTTATTTGACTGGAAATAGCGTTCGATGGCGGCCATTTTGTTTGTCGCCATTTTGACCTTAAATACTAAAAACAGAGCTTGGCAAATGGCAGATTTGAATTCAACACACTCAACTTATGTAAAAACAACTGTTTGCCAACTATTAACACGAAATGCCAACTACTATTTATTATTTACAAGTTTAAGGGGTTACAAATAGAATTTATTTTCGGCGGCCATTTTGTTTCCGCCATTTTGACCTTTAATACTGAAAATAGAGTTTGTCAAACAGCATATTTGGATTTAGCACACCCAAATTATGTAAAAACAACTGTTTGCCAACTTTTAACACGAAATGCCTAGTGAGGTCAGAATTCTCCAAAATCCGCCTAGGCTAGTTAGTGTGTTAAAGCAAGTTGAGAAATACAACATTCAACATTTAGGACTGAAAAGCATTGTAAGATTATGATAAAACAGGTTTCTTGTTAAACCAGGTGTCGGATAAGTCAGGTTATAGTGTGTTGTGTTGTATTGATTTCATTATCAGCTGATAACTCTTAAGCATAAAGAAAGCATGCATATGTAAGTAAAGGAACTGTATTGTATTCTTTTCATTATCAGGTGATAACTCTAAGCATAAAGCATGCCTCTGTACACAAGTATTATGGGAAGGCACTGAAACTCTCCATGAAGCAACAAGATGACAAACCAACCAAGGATCAGGATCAGAAAATCATACAGGTATGGAAGCCAATCTTTTTATTTTAGCATTTCCAATATTTTCTTCTTTATGCCTGCATCAAACCCTATACTGTGACCACTCATACCATAGTCACACTATAGGGATTTGAGCAGTTATAGAGATTGTACTTTTCAAAATATACCCCTTACCTTCAAGACGATTCCAAAGATGTGTCACAATACAGAATTAGATGGAGAAATAATTAATAATTGAGAATTTTAGAATCCGACTTCAGACCATTTTTGTCGAGCGACTTTTTGTAAGACTTGCTCCTGATGTATTTGTTCATAGTGCGTAAAGTTTTATGTTTTATGTATTTATATTTAGCAAAAGTATGAAGTTTGATAGCTTTCATAATACATATGGCTATTACTTCTTCAGCTTTTGAATGTCAAGATTATAGAATATGCCATTGATTTCTGCAATGATAAGGGATCAAAACAAATGTGATTAAGATGTTTCTTTGGCTAAAGTATTTGTTAATTATCAAATATCTTATGCAAAAAATAGTAACTTATGAAAGTTATTCTGAAAGAAAAAAAATTCTGTCAATCTGATTTTCAATCCCTAAACAAAAAGCCAATACACAATATCTATTAATTAACTTCCCAATAACCTGTTTCTATGTACATGTAATAAAAATGTGTTCATTGAAATACTTTCTATGTTTCAGTTGTACACAAAGTTAGGCTGGAAGCATTGTGTAAAGTACTGGGAGAATTCTGTGTTAGTGAAATATCCAGCAGGGTACCGGCCATTCTAAACCTAGGACCTCTCCACCAATCAGCTCTCTCCTTCTGGCACTTTGCTGTGTACCTGTGCTCAAAGGGAGCCATTGTTGTGAAGCCATTGTTTACTTGGAAAGTGACTTTCACAAGATTTTATGAACACATCATATTCTAGATTTATTTCAGTCAACTTTTTCATTTATTAATAGGGGTTCGCAGAAGCCCTGTCCCATTGCCAATGGTTACTTCTTGGCATTTAACCCGTTACCCCATAAATACGCCTTTTTACGCCCTTGATTTATTCCTCCACTGAAGAAAAGAGTTCCAATTTATGTAGTCATAAATATGTAGCAAAAGAAATATTTTCTATATTCTTAAAGATTGTAGCTTAAAGCAGGCTGAAAGTAAAGTAGAATGTGCCCTAAGGTACATTCTGCTTTACTTCAACCTACTTTAGTAGTCACCTGTTTTCAAAACCAGAAACAGGCTTTGGGGTAATGGGTTAAGGGGCCAATTTTCTAGTAGAACTTCCTATTTGTTTCTATAATCAAACACAGTGCATATCTCTAAAACAAGTGGCTTCTAAATGCAAGACAAAGGTAATGCATAAAGTTCCTAGAGGATCTTTCTGCATTACTTTTGTCTAGCATTATACTGCAAATTGTCTTTATTGACTGATAATGAGACTTTGCTGGTCCATTATTACAGGTTAACAACCAGCACTATTTGTATTTGGGTGTCCTGAGTTTTCGGCTTTGTCCCTAAACTAGAATATATACCCCTGTTTAACTCTTTGCATTCTAGCAGCAGATATACCTGCCATAGTGATTATCTCTGCAAACAGATTGGATCCAGATGAGACGCCGCATAATGCGGCGTCTCAGCAAGATCCAAACTGTTTGCCATTCTGACACTGGATTTAAAAGAAATTTTGAAAACTTCTAATTTAAGAGCACAAGCAGACGACAAATTGTTGCAGACGAACAAATTACCCAGCCTGCAATGAGTTAAACACCCAACACTCATACCCCCACCCACTGCCAAAACCTATTGTACTTCAACACTATCCCCTATAGTTTGTTTTCAGTAATGAGGCAGGTGGTTGCTTAAAGCAGGCTAAAAGTAAAGCAGGATGCTTCTTCAATAGCTTTCTGCTTTACTTAGTCTGCTTTCAGCATATGGTATTTTGCCCCTGAGGCCTTTAAATGGGAGTATATACATAACACAGTAATCGTTGTTGGGGGGTTGGCCCATAGAATAAGAGTTATGTCTATATGGGATCCCTTATTATGCATGTATTTCAATCAGACTTTGACTTTTCAATAGAAAAGCTAGATTTATCAAACTGGAAGTTTTTGAAATGTCATGCAAAGTTGTTTTTTTCCCCTTTCTGTTTATATTATGTTTATTGTTGAAAAATAAGTTTATATCAATCACATGCGGAAGACAATGTCAACGTAGTGCAATTTGTACCTTTAACCCTTTACCTCATAGCCTGTTTCTAGTTTTGAAGACAGGTGACCACTTAAAGCAGGTTGAAAGTAAAGCAGAATGTGCCTAAGGCACATTCTGCTTTACTTCCAGCCTACTTTAAGCTAAAATATGCTAGGCTATATACAATATTTGTAATGGTAATTATTCATGAGGGTATAAACTGGAACTATTTTCGTCAGCGGTGGAATAAATGGAATAGGCTAAAAGTCGCTTCTATGGGGGAAAGGGTTAATACCCATATAAATATGCCCTTTCACACCTTTAATATAGTTTTCCACTGAAGTAAATAGACCCATTTTATTCAGTAATGAATATGTACCATAAGAAACATTTTCTACCCTCTAGCTCCTTTCAGGAGCATTCTCTATAACTTTCAGCCTGCTTTAACTCTTTGAACCCTAGTCACACATATATGCGTCATTTGCAAACATCGTACCTGTCAGGAGTACACTTGTCCTATGCAAACAGTGTAGACCCTGATCAGAGGGCTCCTTAAGGAGCCCTCTGATCAGGGTCTACACTGTTTGTCATTTCGACATATATTGTAAAAATCAACCCTAAAAAGCCAAATTTGGACTGGACTTAATTGAAAATTAGAATTGTCCATTTCAGGTTTCAGAGAGGAAAGGGTTAAGTTACCATCTGCTAGGATATAGGAATTACTGATACTTTCTTTTGATAAAGAGGAGCTATTTTCTGTAGTGGAGGAATAAATTAAAGGCAAAATAAAGGTTATCTACTGGGTAATGGGTTAAAAAAACTTGTGAGGAACATAGGTAAAGGTTTCCTGTGGTAGTTCTATTGGTGGATGGATTAAATGCTTGGTAAACCTATTACCCCATAAATATATGATTTACACTGTGGAAAATAGTACAGAAGAACCTCCCTATAACGACCACTAAATTTTGATAAATATCATGTATTTAAGGCAGGTTACTGCTTAAAGCAAGGTAACAGTGAAACAGAAAGCTCCTTCAGGAGCTTTCTGTTTCACTGTTACCTTGCTTTAAGCTGCCACCTGTCTTTATTTAATCAATTAGCCTTCGTTTTAGCGGTTGTAATAGAGAGGTTCTACTGTACCACTTTAAACAGTCATGAATATGCACCTTAAAAAATATTTTCTGTATCCTGCAGAATGGTATCTTAAAGCAGATTAAAAGTAAAGCAGAATGCACCTTAAGGTATTTGATCATGGGCATGCATTTTCACACCTTTTCCTGTTTCCCATAGGTAAAGCTGTTTTATGTTTCTACAATGTTGTTATAAAGAAATGTTACATGTATAAATTATTTTTACATCCTAACAGATGACTGCTAAAAGCAGATGGAAAGTAAGGGAAACAAATCACCTTATGGCTGCTTTAAAGCAGGCTGAAAGAAAAGCAGAAATCTCTGTTTGGGGAGATTACTGCTGTACTTTCAGCCTGCTTTAAGCAGGCCATCTGTCATTAAGATTGAAAGCATATTGTTCTTAAGTGTTAGACAAAAGGTTTATCTAGTTTTTGTTCTGTGGTTTTTGGGGATTTTTTAAGCAACCTTAGCTCTTACCTTATAGTTATGTATATGAAATATATTTTTTTCCTAGGAATTCCCGACAATCCTTTTCTAGACAACAGAAATGCTAAATTGTAAATATTTGAATTTCGTTTGTGCCTCAGTGACTATTAGTCGTAAAGCATATTGTTTTACCCCTCTTTGTCAACTCCTTCTACAGTTTTCAAGCTAAACCTTATAAGTTTCTAGGATGTTTGCACATTTCCTCAGGATTTTGATATGCTTCAAATTGCTTTAGCAGAAATACAACTGGTTGAACCAGGGATACAGCCGAACTTCGATATCTCAAACTCGCTGAACTCAAATTATCCGATATTTCCAAACATGAATTTGCCTTATTTCAACAAGCTTGGTTTAGGTGAAAATACCCGTGTTTCACAGTTAAAATGGGCTTAGCCGCGTTTCAACTTTGAAATACAGGTATGTTCGACTTAACCAAGTTCGAGATATTGAAGTTTGACTGTATTATTTTAGAATATCATACTGTCCCTGGTTGTTCTATTTGTATATAAAGTAAAACCTCAATTACGACCATTTAATTGTGTTAACTTTACTGATACATGTATTTTATTCTTTCCCAATAAAACGCATTTTTATACTAAAACTATTTTTTCCATTTCAAACAGGTGGGAGCCAGATCAGACGCCTGGTAAAAATATAGTTAAAATTTCTAAAAGTAAATTTTCACAGTTTAGTGCATTGAGTTTGCGTTTAAATGGGAAATAATAATGTATCCTCTACTGTACATTACGCACAAATATTACAGCTATCTATATCTCTAACTGGCTGTAGAGAAAACTCATCCCTTTTCAAGTTTTAGAATGTTCCAATTCAAAAAAAACTTGGACAGGTCAGAAGAAAACACTAATAACATGTTTCTGTCATGGATAAAAAAGAGAACAAATGTTTGTCTCTGCTTAGAGCGTGAAAATCAGTGTATTATAGTTCAAATTATTAAAGTAATTATTTCACAGCCTGTCTTGTGTTCTTCTTTAACTATGAAACCAATGATTTATATTAGCTATACATGGTCTCTGATGAAACTGTATAAGTTCAGTCCTTACAGTGCATCTACAAAACAGAGTTATATGCCCCTTGCAAACAGTTTAGACCCTTATCAGAGGGCTCTGAAAGAGGTGGCCAGTTAATTTCTACAAAAAGACCTGGGGACAGATTCTGAAGTTTACTCTTACCCTAACATCCTAACCCTACATTGTGAACCCTAGCCCCTTTCTTAAATATATAGGGTCCATTTTTAGCTCAAGGTGAGCTATTGGGATGGCCCTGTGTCCGTCGTCGTCAGTCGTGCGTTGTCCGTCGTCGTTAACAATTGCTTCAAATGACATCTCCTCCTATACCGCTTGACAGATTTCAACCAAACTTTACAGGAATGTTCCTTGGGTCAAGCTCTTTCAAATTTGTTCAAAGAATTAAAAACAATGCAGAACTCTGGTTGCCATGGCAACCAAAGTGAAAAAATAAGGAAATCTTAAAAAATCTTCTTGTCTGAAACTACAAGGGCCAGAGCTTAGATAGTTGGCACATAGCATTATCTACAGGTCCTCTATCAAGTTTGTTCAAATTATGCCCCTGGGGTCAAAATTGGCCCGCCCCGGGGGTCACAGTTTTACATAGAGTTATTTCATTATATATATAGTGAAATTTTCAAACGTCTTCTTCTTTGAGACTAATATGGCCAGAGCTTTGATATTCGGCATGGTGACACTTCTAGATGCCCTTTAAATATTTTGTTCAAATGGTTCTGGTTGGTTGCATATGTAGGTCACAGGAGCTAAAAAAATAGTTTTTTTCAATGGAAATTAAAAAAAATCTTCTTGTCTAAAACCCTAGTACCCTGATCTTAGATATTTGGCACATAGCATCATCTACAGGTCCTCTATCAAGATTGTTCAAATTTAATAATGCCCCTCGGGTAAAAAATGACCCCGTCCTGGACATAAATCATTATCTCCATTTTGTCGGCTATTCTCAGGTGAGCGAAATATGCCCCGTGGGGCTCTTGTATCAATATATTGCAATATTGTAGGAGCAATCTGATAAGGGTCTTCACTGTTTGCACAGGACCAGTGTACTCTTCATTAGTTTTGTCTGTGAATGATGCATATATACGTGGCACTAGAGATAATGTGTTGATACAAGTATGAGTGTTTTGTTTTGTCTTTTGTCAAGTTCCAAGGGAAGTGCTTTGTGTCGAAATGTAGTGGCCCCATATCCTCAGGACATCTCAAAGTACATAGAATTCTGAAATCAAGAGAGAAAAATATCTGTACACCAACATGCTTTCTAAGTGAAAGATGCATAGGCTTCAGAAATTAAGCCATCTTTACTGTTACATGTAGTAGCTTACAGAGAATTATTGTGCATTGTCTTGAATCCTTTTCCGCAAAAAAAGGTTTTACACCTCTACCTATTCTTATAAAAACATATTCTTATGCCTTCATCTTTACTGTTAGAAATGCCTTTCCACAACATTACCTTAAAATCATCCAAACATCTTTTATTGCCTTAACCTATTTCCCATGTAAACAAAATTGAATGCCTTAACCCATTACTCCATAAAACACATTTTATGCCTCTAATTTATTCGTTCACTAAAAAGAATAGTTCCATTTTAAAACGAGTATGAATGTGTACCTTAAGAAATATTTCTGCATAACTATCCTAGTTGAGAGCTTAAAGCAGGCTGAAAGTAAAGCAGAATGTGTCTGAAGGTGCATTTTGCTTTCCTTTAACCTGCGTTAAGTGGTCACCTGTCATTCAAAATAAGAATCATGCTTTGGAATTATGGGCTAACCTATTACTTAATGAAACATCTTTTGATGCCTTACACTATTCTTTATAGAAACATTGCTCAATGCCTGTACCTATTCCTCCAAGAAACCATGTGTACAGTGGAGAATGTGTTATTCTTTCCCAATAAACGTGTTTATGCTAAAACTGTTAGTTCAATTACAAACAGTTTGGAGCCAGATCAGACGCCGGGTAACCCGGCGTCTGATCAGGCTCCAAACTGTTTGCCACCAAGATGAACATGAAATATCAGAATTGTCCAAAAGTTGTTCTTTTCTACGTTTTAGTGCTTTGCGTTTGCGTTTAAACGGGAAAGAATAACAGATTCTCCACTGTAATACCTTTATAGGGCTGCCATAAGTTGACATGAAAAATCCTATGATTTCCCAATTTGTATTTTTCAAGTGGCACTGTGCGATTTTACGAATTGAACCTTTACCCCATAGCCTGTTTCTTGTTTTGTTGACATGCGACTACTTAACCCTTTGAACCCTAGTCCAGCATATAGGCGTCTTTTTCAAACAGTGTACATGTAAATAGTACACTTGTCCTATGCAAACAGTGAAGACCCAGATCAGAGGGCTCCTTTCGGAGCCCTCTGATCAGGGTCTTCACTGTTTGTCATAATTCCAAACATTGACAAAAAAACCTTAAAAGTCAGAAATGGACTAGACTAAAATGGAAACTGGAATTGTCCATTTAAAGTTTTGGGGAGGAAAGAGTTAAAGCAGGTTGTAAGTAAAGCTTAATGCGCATTCTGCTTTACTTTCAGCCTGCTTTAAGCTACCATGTACTGGGGAAAAATCCAAAGATTTAGGAAAAAACCGGAGAAATGGCAGCCCTGCCTTTATATCTATTTCCTCGAAGAAACACTGTTTAATTTCTTTACATTTTCCTCACAGAAACGTGTTTAAAATGCCTTTACCTATTCCCCATGGAAGTGCTGTTTCATGCCTTTAGCAATTCGTCGTAAACGCATTTTCATGCCTCTGTAATGCTTTTTCATGACTATCTATTCGTCATTGCAATTCTTCATGACGATCCATTTCTCAAAGCAATGCTTTCCATGTCTATACCTTTTCCCCAATTGACATTTGTACAGGGAGAAATAAAGGATGGATGGGGAACATAAATTTATATCCAGACTGGATGATGGACAGCTCTTATCTCAAAAATTGAGCAAGTCTTTGAGATGACTTCATGGTACTTACATTCCACACCATAAGTCACCTTGTGCAACCATCATGTCTTTATCACACCATTGCCTTTTCCTAATAAAACTATTTTTCTTTTCGTCACCCTACGTAGTCCACATGTGTACATTTACCTTATAGCGAGCTATATTTGGATGAAACCATATTGAGCAGCCTCTAGCATTAATTCTAGTTTCGAAGACAGGTGACCACATAAAGCAGGTTGAAAGTAAAAATGGGTGTGCATTAAGGCACGTTCTGCTTTACTTTCAGCCTGCAAAACGCTGGCACAGAGAAAGGATTTTGTTTGTGTATGTTCATGGCTGTATAAATTAGGAACTATTTTCTGCAGCTGAGGAATAAATTAAACGCGTACAAATGGGTATCAATGGATTCGTCGGAAAAGAATAAAATTACAAGTGAAAATAAACTACAGTATTTACCACAAGGAAGCCTGCAGCAATTATCAAGGCCTTGTCCACAGTGTCTAATCTTCGGGGAACTGTAAATACAAAGCACTCATTCTATTCACCATTTTCCGCATAGGAGGCATATAGTGGTTGTCCCGTCCGTCAGCCAGTCTCCGTAACAAGGTCAACTCATTTGTGTCTAGTGGATTCTTCCATGCTTATTTATTGATTAAGTCAATTTTTTATCAAAGGGATATCTGGTCAAAATTTTCATTTTCTTTTTGTTTTATATTGAAATTCCTGTCAGCAAACAGTGTAGACTCTGATCAGATGCCGCATAATGCGGCGTCTGATCAGAGTTTACACTGTTTGCCTATGTACGATATATGGGATTGTGGGCTTTAACCGTTTCGTCAAGTATCAAAACCGCTTATAGTCATGATAGTGCGCTCACATTTGCTCTACGGCGGCCACCGAAACGTGAAATCTGGTGAATCTTTCGGCGGCCGTAGAGATTCTACGGCGTATCCCAATACTTTATAGGCCGTAGAGGTTGCCGTAGAATTATAACGCGGAGTTATAACATTTTTTCATTTCTACGGCGGCCGTAGAAAACACACCCATAGTGGTTCTGCGGCTGCCGTACGATCGCCCACCGGAACTCTATGGTCACCTTTTCCATTGTGCATTTGTACTTTTGTTCATATATGTAAAGCATGTAATATATAATAAAAAAGGGATTTAGATGTTCTAAAATGTTGTCCAAATGAGTCATTTGAGTTCGCGGTGCAGTTTGGTTGATAAGAGTCGTGTAAACATGTAGCAAAACCAAGTTGTGTAGCAGGAGCAGCAGTTCGGTTACATCGCATCAGGTGGGAATTCCCCGGCTGCCGTACGGTCGCCGTGGGTTTTATTAGAAATTGCAGTCGCCGCAGATGAGCCGTACGGATGAACTGAGGACATAAGTGCTTATTGAATGCAGTCTTGTTCCTGTGCTGAACTATATTCCACGTTTGAAAAACTACTAGTTTATGTTGAATTTCAGGGCTACAAATAGTTCAGAAAAAATATAAAGAAGGCTTTAATATACAGTCGAAACTCGATATATCGAACTCGCGTTACTTCGAACATACCCGTTTTTTCAACTTTAAAACGTTTTAACTTTGAAATACGGATATGTTTTGCTTAAGCGAGGTCGACTGAACTCAGCTTATGAAATACTGGTACGATCGATTTAAGCGAGTTCGAAGTACTGAATTTCGACTGTATATAGAGGCAAAATGAACAATGCAGACTCTGATTAAAAGGGCTTATTGAGGAGCCCTCTGATCAGGGTCCACACTGTATGCAAAACATACATACCTTTATACTGACTCAAGGTTATATTAAAGCGTTAGGGTTGAGTTTAAGATCATTCTCAAGCATTTGATTGGTCAGATGTGAGCAAAAGCTCGCATTTGATTGGTCAGATGTGAGCAAAAGCTCACATCTGACCATTCAAATGTTTGAGAACGATTTAAGACTCAACTCAACGGTTTTATAACATTGGGATCTGGTTTCCACCGTCGCGATCTGCAAAGGTCGGTTATTATTTCAACCATGTTCCTTGCTTATATTCATTCAATCTGTATTTAATCAGCGTGACTTACGACTCTATTTGTGCTTTGGTTTATTCGTCTACCCGCAACCACAGAATATACTACCACTAAATTGTGTAAAATATTAGGTGTTTAAAACAGGTGACTGCTTAAACCAATTTGAAAGTAAAACAGAAAGGTCCTTAAGGAATATTCTTTAGAAGCTTTCTGTTTTACTGTCACCTTTATTTGAAACTGGCACCTGTCTTCTATACAATAAAATAGCCTACTCTTTAATAGTGGTCGTACTAGAGAGGTTTACTGACTATTGGTAAGAAGAACATTCATAGGTTGAATATAGTGAAAATATAACGTCTGATGTTCACTCAATGGATTAAATTTCTATCTTATACTGAAAAAAACCCAGTTATCCTCTATATATCCTAGCAAATGACGTCTTAAAACAGATTGAAAGTCAAGCAGAATGCATATGAAGGCACATTCTTTCAACCTGCTTTTAGTGGTTGCCTGTGTTCAAAACTAGAACCAGGCAATGGGGCGAAGGGATTAAGTCCCGGTGTGTTATAAAACACTTTGTTCCAACCATGTGGTGGGTGTTGGTTTTAATAGCTTGGCCTCGAATTTCAAAACCTTTTAACCCATACGCATATATATAATTAACGTATTCTTACAGGTTATGTCAAAGTATTCGTGGTCAACATTCACATTGTCTAGTCTCTCTCCTCCCCATTTCTTTTGTATCCTTCCAATCTGCCGCTGGCCAGTCTTGTCCATAACCTAACATAACAGAAAAACTTTATCCAAAATCTACAAAAATATACACAAATGTACATGTATTGTCCAAGATATAATCTACAGTACCATTGAAATATTACCCAAAATAATCTACAATAACTGTTCACTTTTGTCCCAGATCTGCAATGACAGTTAGGCCTTGTCCAAAATCTACAATGACATTGAAATATTGTCTCAGTATCTACAATAACATTGAAGTATTGCGCAAGATCTGCAGCAACAGTATCGTGTTGTCCCAGATCTGTATTAAACAGAAAGTATTGTCCAAGATTTACAATAACAGAAAGTTCTTGTCCAAGATCTACACTATCAGTAAAGTCTTGTCCAAGATCTACAATAAACGGAAAGTACTGTCCAAGGTCTGCAATAACCGGAAAATATTGTCAAATATCTACCATAACCGAGAAGTCTTTTCCCAGATTTGCAATAATCGGAAAGAATTATTCAAGATCGAAAATCTTTTCCAAGATCTACAATAACCAGAAATTTTTGTCCAAGATCTATAATATCAGTAAAGTATTGTCCAAGATTTACAATAAACGGAAAGTACTTGTAAAAGATCTACAATGACCGAAAGTATTTTTCAAGATCTACAATTAACATTTGAGTCTAATTGTATTTTGTATGTTTATATTACAAATGTATTAAGGTGGCATATCGGCCTATTGGACCGGGTGATTGTATGTATAGTAACATGAAATATCGTATTTTGAATTTTTGATATGTAAATATCGCACGATGTCACATGTCACTATAAAAAACAATTTCTCTCTGAACATGATCTACAATAACAGTAAAGTAAATTCTTTAAAAATCTACAATATACGCAAAGTAAATATTTGCAAACAGTATGCGTTCGGCTTGGATACTGAGTCTAATAAATACTAACCCGGAAGTAGATTTCCGTGCAGCATCTGCAGGGACAACAAGGGCCCGAAATCTGGAACACAACATTGTTGTCGTGGTCCACGATTTCAAACTTTGCGCTAAAAACACCGAACCTGTAAGTTAGAATAGAATCATCAACTTTTTTTTAGTATAAACCTTTACCCCATAGATAGGCGCTTTACCGCACTTAATTCATTCCTGCTCTGAAGAAATTTCATGTAGATCTAGTTCCAATTTATACAGTGATGAATATGTATCATAAAAAAATATTTTCTTTAGTATAGCAGATGATAGTTTAAAGCAGGCTGAAAGAAAAGCAAAATGCACATCAATGCGCATTCTGTTTTGCTTTCAATTTGCTTTAAGTGGTCACCTGGCACGTGTCACACAAACGGGTACTCACTACATGTTTACATGCATCTACCTACATAATCACCAAATATTCATTGACAAGTTTTATTCATCAATGTTGTTTTATTTTCAAAATATAACCATCGCCATTTAGATCAATGAATTATTTTTTTGACGGAACTGAAGGTTTATAAACAAGGTAAGCTCATGTAAAATAATTCCTTCTTACTGTCTGTCTGTTTTATGCGCATCATTTCATTAAAGTCCCATTGTATTTTCAGGCCTTTTTTAATGTCTAAACTACAATAACGGTTAATAATAATGTTTGAACATTCTTATGGGCCAACTGGAGCTCTGTCTTTACAGAGTTGTCCTTCTTTCCATTCACAAGGGAGGCTCTTTTAAGCATGCAACATGAATAAATTTAAAAAAATTAAAAGGCGAATTTCTTAGATAAAGCCGCTTTTTGTGAAAGAATCACGACCCATGTAATTAAAATGGGATCCTTAACAACCGTTTTATGCAGGTTTTCCAAAACCGCAATGCGGCTTTAATTAATACCTAAAATGATATTCGTACACTCAAACTTATCCATATTTCAAAGTTAAAACGTGGCTTAGCCACGTACGTTTTAACTTTGAAATTAAAGGCATTAGCGAGCTCCAGTTATTGAAATTCGACTGAAGAAATATTTTGGTATTTTGTATTTTTCCCCGACTTACCTGTTAGCATAATTACAGAGGAAAATTTTACCCATTTTAAGGCTTTGCGTTTAAATGGGAAAGAATAACGTTTTCTTTACTATAAAAGAGTCGCCACTAAGCATTTCAGTGTAATAGAGGAGTTTAAATACTGCACAACATACATGTAGTTGAAACGGACTATGTATACATGTAGATAAATGATCATTGGCTATGAAAAATATCTGAATATAATAGATCTAGCAAACGATCAAGACCGATACTCAACATTGAAAAAGGGCCCCGATCGACTCTCAACGCTTTGTCAAAACATCAAGAAACATGAAATATTGTTTTTATTATACGAATCACCATAGCTTTACTTTTGTTTAATGGCACCCAGTGTACGGCCGAGACAGTCGACGACATAGAGTTTCTGCAGACACATGAAACAGTCGAGACAGCAACAGCAATCACAGCGACAACATGAGCGCCTGAGACTGAAGACAAAATCTTCCGTCATCGAGAACAGCTCCATGGCAAACTGGCGGTTAGGTCCGCAAACCCAGCGACAGAAACAACTAGAGTCTGTAGAAAGATAAAAAAAAATCATTTAGTGCTTGAGATCACTGATGATGGTTTCAAATTACAGTGCTCCCTCCCTACAACGACCCTCCCAACAACGAATCACTCCTTACAACGACCTTGCCACAGTTTCCTTAACATGACACTTATGACCAACCTATTCACGGTTGCAATCTCGTCTGCTTAAAATTGTCATCAAGTACTGTTTTTTCAAAGTTACATAATGAAAAGAACAGAAAAAAACTTAATGACGAGAGACAAAAAGCTTGAATCCAGATCAGACGTTACGCATCTGATCTGGATTCAAGCTGTTTGCAAATGTCCCTTCCTATAACGACTCCCTCCTAACAACGCACACAATTGTTGTCTCCCGTCGAGTGTCGTTGTAGAGAGGGGGCACTGTATGAGTAATCTACAGAATGATTCTTAAATACAACAGTGAGCATACTTAACCCATTACTCCATGAATAACCTATGCCTTTTACGCCTTTAATTTATTTCTCAACTGAAGAAAATAGATCCACTTTATGCAGTCATGAATATGAACCATAAAAATATTTTCTATATCCTATCAGACCCTAAGGCGCATTCTGCTTTATTTTCAACCTGCTTTAAATGGTCGCCTGTTTTCTAAACTAGAAATAGACTATGCGGTAAAGGGTTACAGTGGAGAATCTGTTATTCTTTCCCGTTTAAACGCAAACGTACGCAAACGCAAAGCACTAAAACGTAGAAAAGAACAACTTTTGGACAATTCTGATAGTTCATGTTTCTCTTGGTGGCAAACAGTTTAGAGCCTGATCAGACGCCGGGTTACCTGGCGTCTGATCTGGCTCCAAACTGTTTGCACTGCAAATAGTAGTTTTAGCGTAAAGGCGTTTATTGGAAAGGAATAACAGATTCTCCACTGTATAGTGGTTAAGTTAAATGTGTGCCCTAAAATCCCATATATGGGAAATACGCAAACAGTGTAGACTCTGATCAGAGTCTACACTGTTTGCTGATAGGAATTTCAATATAAAACAAAATGAAAATTTTGACCAGGCATCCCTTTCATAAAAATCGATTAATCTAAATATATAACATGGAAGTATCCACTGGGTATAAATGGGTTAACTATGTTAATAACGTACCTTCTCCACCAAAGAACAGTTGTTGCTCGTTTATATCCCAAATCATATACGAGTTTGGCGCACCGCATCCCTCTGTTATAATATAGAAATACAGAGGTGTGGTAAGTATTTTTAATACTAATATCCTTAAGACTAAACCAAACCCCATGACGTGACAACTCATTAGAATCGTCTCGGAATGACACATGTTTGGCGGGAAGACAACCTGTTGGAAAAGTTATATTTCATTCAATATTGGACATAGGTATATTTGAGTCAGAATTTCTATATAAAAAGATATAATGAAAACGAACATTCAACAATTAGACCTGGTAGATCTACCCATTAACTCTTTCCCAAATAGAATCGCCTTTTAGCGCATTTAATCTATTCTTCCACTGAAGAAAATAGTTCCAATTTGTACAGTGATAAACATGTATCATCAGAACTAGTTTCTATAATCTAGCAGATGGTAGCTTAAAGCAGACTGAATGTAAAGCAGAATGTGCCTTAGGGCGTATTCTGTTTTGTTTTTCTTTCAACCTGCTTTAAGCGGTCACATATCTTCAAATCTAGAAACATGCACGAATGAAGATCGACGTTCTTCATTCGTGCTATAAGGTATAAAGGGTTAAATGAATTTGTCACTCAATATATCAGAGAAAAGGAAACCACTCATAAGTAGGTTAAGCAGACATTATTCTTGCAGTGAAAGAGTTGAGGTTGAGAACCCCTAACGAGATCCGACCAATGTTTATGAATATCAAAACTCTACGGAGAGCGATCGGCCATTCTCATCAACTGACGACTCGTTTCGAAGCATTGTTCGTAACAAACCGTCAGCTCTCGAGAATGACCGATCTCTCTCCGTAGAGTACCGACTTTTGTCCAATTTCATTAATGGTCCTGAACAATTGGTCAATGCTTATATTTTAGAGATTGAGTTGAGTCTTAAATCATTCTCAAGCATTAGAGGGGTCAGATTTGAGCATAGGCTCAAATCGGACCAATCAAATAACGCACTCAGGCTCAACTCAAACGCCATATAAGCGCTTCAGTAGCCTTTAATGCGTTCTTACCAACGACGTCAGCATCCATCCTTTGTCGAACAACGAGCATGCCTTTATTTTTGAGGACGTCCAGACCGGGCGGGCACATCATGCGTGGATTGAGCGACATCCGGCGATCTAAGGACGGCAACTCTGTAAGCTCATCCTCCTCCTCCTCCTCAGCCGACTGACTCACGGCAGTCATAACAACAACACCAGACGTCGATCCTGCTGGACTGAGATTAACGTTAGTCTTGTCATTGTCAGTCGTATCTTCTTCACGATTGGTTGATTCTTCTACCGGAAGCTGTACAGTGTTCTCTGCATTTGAAGGCTCTTTAAGCTCTTGCTGACTGACTTCCGATTCAAATAAAGATCGTGGCTGTGCTACCACTGCGGCGACTTTGTTATTTCTTCTGTTAGTCAGAAACAAAGAACTGCTCACTTGTCGTCCAGTGTTTGTGTCCTTACAGTCTAACACATCCTTTCTCAGATCTGGGCTGCTGTAATTAACCAACTCACTTTGGCTCACCTCTCTGTGTCGTATTTGAACTAAAGTCTTTACACGACTATACTTAGGATTCCGGCTACCGTCCTTGCCCGCCAGATCCAGGTCTACTGCGAACTCTTCAGCTTCCTTATCTTCTTGTGTGTCTTCTTCCTTTTCACTGCTCATTTTCCTTTTTTCCTTAATCGATGCATCTTGATCACTGTTTGTCCGATCGTCTAATTCTTTTTTAATTTCATTACCACTAACAGCATCTGTGTCTTCGACAGTTTCATTCGTTTTGTCTTTTACCTCGTTACTTTCACCAACCTTTTCTGCAGAATTTGGAATTATATCTATTGATTTAGCAGTGTCGTCAGTCACAGCGTCTGGTTTTTCTCCTGGGTTATCCATGTTGTCGTTATTGGTACCAACTATCGTTTGAGCGACGGACATGATGTAAAACTGGCAACTGAGTGCATCTCGACACGAATTTCAAGCAGTTGCAAGAGCGGATCTGTTCTGCAAAATAAAACTACGGAACACCCACGCAAATACATTCGAAATTCGATAACTCGAGATCGTTTAACACATTGAAACCTGTTGTCATATATAAATGCTTCAGTAACAAACAGTGTATCTGGGAAGATTACACTTGCAATATGCACACAATGTATACCAAGATCAGAGGGTTCCCTAAAGGAGTCCTCTAATCATCTGCATTGTTTCTCATTTCTAAATAAATTGTAAGAACCCATCCCGAAAAGTTAAAAATAGTCTCTAGACTCGTGGAGAAACTAGAAACTCTAAATGGAAATTCCAGTTTCTTATAAAGTCTTTTCCATTTGTTTATTATTTAGGGCTGTATTTTAAAATTCACATTATTACAAGATGAAAAACAGTACAGATCCTGATCAGGTTCTCCTTTAGAAGCTCTCTGATCAGGGTATAAACTGTTTCCATAGGACAAGTGTACGTTTCACAGGTATACTGTTTGAAAATAACTCGTCGCTAGGGATGAACGTGTTAATTTAATATAAAGACTATGAGTCTGTAACATCGTACCTAACCAACTTACCATTATTGGCGATAAACACGGGACCTTGGAAATCGTCCGGTATTCAGGGAATTCCGGTTTTCAGAGAGTCCGGTTTTTAGAGAGTTTACTATATCTTGCTGTATTATCGTCTACTTACTTTTTGTCGTCTGCTTTTATCGATAAAATTTGGGATTTTACGCATGTTTTGCATAAAAAACACTGGTGAGAGTGTCAACATTTCTGATTTTTGTAAACATATTAAACAAACTCTGCTGTCCCAAACGAGACTCTTGATCCGCACTTGAGTGGTTCTAAAAGGACACATCATTGCAAACAACAGCAATCATCTGTTTTGTCCAAACTTGATCAATATACCTTTATATCGCAGACGTGGCGATATCTACCTGACTTTGTAAGTACTTTGCTGCGATCTACAGAATTGTGGAAGAATTCTATTTCACAAAGTTTCTCTGAAATATCCATTATGTGATTGTCCATGTAATTAGTATTACATGTCAACCTGTTCTGGACACCGATCAGTTTAAAAGAGTCTGGCAAAACTTCTGAGGTCATGTCAAGGAAAATTAGGTTCATTCGCTGTATCTTCGAATGTGGAATTCGTTGAGGTTTGACATGAAAACAGTTGTAAACACCAACTGGTGACAACGGCGCATTCTTTGTGCTTGGAGATACAAGATCAATGCTTGGCGCTAGAGAACACTCGATATATAGTTGGCTACTAAAACTCCCGCTAGCGCCTTTTAGAGTAATTTAGTTCTCCTTCCACTGAAGAAAATAGTTACAATTTAAACAATCATGAATAAAAGTATATACAATTATTCTATATCCTAGTACATGTAGATGGTAGCTAAAAGCAGGCTAGAGGTATAGCAGAATGCGTATTAAAGCACATTCTTCTCTACGAACAACCTGCTTTAAGGGGTCACGTGTCTTCAAGACTATACCAGAAAAAAAGAAACATCTACTATAGTATATACATGTAGTGATTTACTTCACAGCACCAGATCTAAATAAATACTTCATATTTTCACTAAAGTTTTCTTTTACTGATGCAGACATCATTTTTTGTGTCAAAACAACAATTTAAATTGACTAATTGATACATGTGGAGAATCTGTTATTCTTTCCCGTTTAAACGCAAACGTACGCAAACGCAAAACACTAAAACGTAAAAAAGAACAACTTTTGGACAATTCTGATATTTCATGTTTATCTTGGTGGCAAACAGTTTGGAGCCTGATCAGACGCCGGGTTACCCGGCGTCTGATCTGGCTCCAAACTGTTTGCACTGCAAATAATAGTTTTAGCGTAAACGCGTTTATTGGGAAAGGATAACAGATTCTCCACTGTACATGTGGCTCCTAATTCTCGCCAAGATGTTGAATAAAAGTTTTTGTCTGGTATAGAAATTGGCTAAGGAGTAAATGGTTAAGAACACGGAAACATTAAGATCTGTTTGTGGTATTAAGGACAGGTGGTCGTTTGTGGATTTGAAAGTGAAAATAGCCTAAAAAAGAAAACTACTAAAATAGCCTTTTGCTTTACTAGCTTTTCTATAGACTTCCACTTTTCACTCCTTAACTTAAGTAGATGTACCCCTTTAGTTAATTAGTTCATTACAGAAAATAATTCCACTTCATAGAGTAATGAAAATTCCTTTCGCTCTCAGTAACGCCTTAAAGCGTATTTGCATTTACTGTTTGGATCCTGACCAGACGCCGCGTGACCCAAACTGACCCAAACTGTTTGACACTTTTATCGATATTTGTTTTGCCATACAACCTTAAATCTAACTTGCAGACAACAATACTGAAGCAGACGACAATAAAGCGGTGAAGGGTTAAAAATCTACTGAATAATTTAATCATGAAAGGGATATGCACCATACAATATAATTATGTTTTATGTTTTATGCCAAGTTAGAAACCCTTTGCTCCCTGAAACTTCAAATGGTGAATTCCAGTTTCCAATTGAGCCTAGTCCATTTTTAACCATTTAAGGTTAGTTATGACGATGTTTGCAATATGACAAACATGTGGCTAGTGCAGACCCTGTTCAGAGTGTTTCTTTAAGAGCCCTTTGATCAGAATCTTCACTGTTTACCTAAGACAATCGTACTCTTCACAGGTACATGTACATTGTTCGCGAAGGACATGTATATGCGTGACTAGGGTTCAAAGGGGTATAGCAGACTGAAATAAAGTAGAATGGGCATCAAGGAGCATTCTGATTTTCTTTCAGCCTGATTTAAACAAGCATCTGTCTTTAATACTGTAAACAAACTATTGGGGGGGGGGGGGGGGTTAAAGAGTATTCATCTTACGTAAGTTATATGTTCTCGACCTTTTTAATGTTAGTTGACCTGGCGGCGTTTTTAATACTTTTTACTGTTCTGAAAATAGAATGTTTTACATTTCGTTTCAAATCAGGATCAGGGTGTCAAATTGATGAGACGCCGCATTACGAATAATAAGGGTCAACACTGTTTGCAAAGGTTATCAAGGTGTCGCTACTGGCGTGCTATAAGAGTTAAGAACTGTATTGAGAAATAGTGACGTTTCACATATAATTCGCGACAAGTATACTCGTCTTTGAAAAACAGTGCACTGGTATCTGTATAGAGAACAATTGTCCTATGCAACCCGTGTAGACCAAGATTATCCCTCTGACCAGTCTTGTAATACATGGTAGAAAAAATGCCTTAAATAGTCCTACAGTGGAGAATCTGTTATTCTTTCCCGTTTAAACGCAAACGCAAAGCACTAAAACGTAGAAAAGTACAACTTTTTGACAATTCTGATAATTCATCTTTATCTTGGTGGCAAACAGTTTGGAGCCTGATCAGACGCCGGGTTACCCGGCGTCTGATTAGGCTCCAAACTGTTTGCATTGGAAATAATCGTTTTAGCGTAAACGCGTTTATTGGGAAAGAATAACGTTTTCTCCACTGTATATATCTAGATGGACTAGACTTTGTTGGAAACTGGAATTGTCCATTTATAGAAGTTTAAGGGTTAAATAAGTTAACTAACATGCACACTTTCACCATGTTTTACTATTTAAAGCTGCGTGCTTTGAAAATAGCAAGGAATGTGTTTTCTCTCTTCGTCAGTTTCAGTTTTCCTATGGTCTGTTCATGTGATGGCGGGTAAGTCCCACTGAATCGCCCGACTGGACAATCAAAATCCGATCATGTCAATTAAAAAGAAATTGTCAATGCTTGCCTCGATGGTTCAAGCGGCTTAGTGAATGTGACAGAAATAAATAGTTTGTAGACGTTGATCTTTATCATGCTGAATAATCACGACTGTCTCTGAAAATGAAGTCTGCAAACTAAATCAAGATAAGTTGTATATCCTTTTATTAACCCTTTACCCCATAGCCTGTTTCTAATATTGAAGAAAGGTAACCACGTAAAGCATTCTGTTTTACTTTCAGCCTGTTTTAAGCTATAATCTGCTATATAGAATATAGAAAACATATTTTTTAACATTCATATAAGAACTATTTTCCACAGTGATTGAATAAATTAAAGGCGTAAAGGCGTATTTATGGGGTTATTGGTTAAATGAAACAAAAAATAATGTAAAGGTCAAATAAATGGTCTAAACTGTTTTAACAAGCATAATGGAGGTAAACCCCATTTACTGCCAAATTATCGTCTATTTAGAATTTGCATTTTGTATTACTTTCAGCATGCTTTTAGTTTAAGCTATAATCTACAAGAGTATAGAGCATAATTACATTCATGACTAATACATATAAACGGGAACTATTTTCTTCAGTGAAATAATAAATTAAAGACTCAAAGGGTTAAGTCGCGGCTAGCAGGCGAGGAGTGGAGCTTTATACATGTAGTTGCAACGCTTGACTTTGCTTTTGAAACAGTTTGGGTCCAGATTTTCAAGCAAAACGATAGTATGGCAATAATGCTAGGCGCTATATTTTGACTTGAACAAGTTTATATTTAGATGCAGAGCCATTTTAACCGGCCTCTGATTAGGATCTAAACTGTTTACTCTCGTTTTAGGCATTTTCTGCATGAGAAACCTTAAAGATAGAATTGAAATACAAAGCTGGGTCAGTTTTTGTAGCATGCGCTATGATATGACCACATTCCAGGAAATCGAATGCTTAAAATTACAATCTGGTAGTGTTTTTTTTCTCTCTCTCGAATTGAGTTTATTTTCAATTTTAGGGACTCGCAACCGGATGGTGTACTTGTCAAAATAAAATAAAATACTCAAATAAAAGCAAATGTGTGGCATTATTTGGCTTCTGACATTAAAAAAATATTATCAGTTCAAAAAAAGTCTCAAGAATCGTCACCGAATCTTAGGTTTTTTAGATATATTCCATCGTTTTTCTATAGCGTTAGCTAACGGTATAGTTGTTGTTGTTGCTTCTCTACACGGGCTCAGACATAAACCCGAGCCGAATAAAGTACCATCAATCGCTACCAGTGAAGTACGTTAATTCGCTACTTAATATATAGAGAGCGCTGGTAGCCGAGGGGATAAAGGCGTTTTCTCATTTTTCATGTTTGTCTCCGCATGGAGGGTCACGGGTTCGAATCCCACCAGAGCTTCTTCTTTTCTTTTTTTTTGAAATGCATTTTTTAATAGAATTTATTATCCTAAACTAAATCTTACCCATTTATATAAGCATTTGACACATATATTTACAAATTACTATTTTTAATGCTAAATCCGGTTGCGAGCCCCTTTAAGAAATAATAAACGTATGCAATTTGTTTATCGTGCAATAAAACACGGATAGGAGTTGAGATGCGTAGTAATAAGATTTAATTACCAGCATCGCAACGACTATCCCATGTTTTATTGCACGATAAAACACTTGTATTGTTTATTATTTCGATTCTAACACTTCAATTCGAGGTGCGTTAGAATGATAAATTATCAATGTGAGCGTCAAGCAGTTTCGGTTCTTATCATATCCAAAGTTTCTTGGTGTCTGATCTTGTTCTAAATTATTTGCAAATACTTTGAATTAATCGTATTTGTAATATTCAAAGTGAATTTAAACCATTAGAGCCTAGCGTTCCATAAAACGGACATAGACAAACAGTGCAGATTCTGATCAGAGTCTGCACTGTTTGCAAATAAGAAATAATATCAAAGATAAAATGAATATAAACAAGAAATATCTTTAAAAAAGATATTCGGCGGAATGAGTGGTTGAACTAAGGCTATATAGATGGGTGTGCAAAATTGAATGAAATTGAGGTTTTCAAAGAATTGTAATATCTTGGATTGAAAAGCAAAAAATAAAAGTATACAATTGAAACAGTAACTTTTATTTAAAATGCAAAACTATCATGTACAGAAATGCAAAACAAAACAATAATTTAACTCATATCCTAGCTACTGGTAGGAGATCCTCACATTAATCTATTGTTCTATATATCAAACTTCATTCATAGAGTTTCTTGAAACAAACTATAGCATACACAAATGTACAGATTCAACAGTCTGCTCTACTTCACTCTTGTAAATAATGATGAAACAACACAATTGTGTTTAACTCACTTGAGGCCATTTATATTTAATATTGCTTTTAATGTAAGGTAAATGTGTACAAATAGTTAACAATTAAAACAAATTGGTAGTAAACAATTACAAAACACCTAGCTTCCTCTGTATTTCAGATGTCATCTTAAATTGCATCAGCCCCCAGTGTAGTAAACAGTCTGGTCTGTGTCTCTAAATTTTACACTCACAGCCATATCTGGGAAAACTGTAATTGGACATAGACCAGCCTACAGGGCTCCAGATAAGAGGGAGTAAACTAAACAAATCACATTTATTCACTCATTTCAGCACCAAACCCTATGGTGTTACCACTCATTTTGATTGTCTCGAAGAGACAATTCAAATGTTTAGTGACACCACAGGGTTTAATGCACAAATAAAGATTTTAAGTTTTGAAATAATTCCCTTATCTGGAGCCCTGGCTACTATCCAATCAGACTATTCAGTTTCAACAGGTGCTCTCAAGTCTAAATTTCTGATCAAATATAATTGGTTGAAATGTGTGGCCAAACAGAAAGTGTGGCTAAATAGAAACCAGACAGCTCCGCCGAAAAAATTAGACCAGGTACCCTACAAAAAATGGACTGATCGGATATATCAGCATGGAAAATCCATTTGGCATAAATGGGTAGGATGCGAGTAACGTCACTATTGGCAGAAATATGAGGTTATTTAACAGTGTTGAGTACAATACTGAATTCTATTGGATGAGTACACAGCAGCCATAATTCATATTGGACGTGGCGACAGCCGAGTCCAATATGGATTATGACTGCTGTGTTCGAGTCCAATTGAATTCAGTATTGTACTCAACACTGTTAAATTACCTCTTTATTTCACACCATAAAATTATAAAATGACATAAGAAACCACATTCATTTTTTCCTATTCATTCTAGCCTAGCATTTGACTTCGAAATTATTTCCAAACACAAATACATACGTAACTGTTTTATAACGAACTTTATGAATTACCTCCCTTTAATAGTGAAGAAACACATATTTTAATTCCTCAAAAGCATTTTTATATTTTTTCTTTTGTTTGTTATCATTATAAAACTTACTAATGTTTAAAATTTCAGTCCAATAAGGCATAAATTATCTATATGCATTTTAAAAACTTATATTCAGATAAACAAAAATTATATTCATAACTTGGAAAACGTCTACAGCATTTTGTTTATCGTTACGTCATTAAATTAGATAGATATTGCAAATGTAAGCCAAATCTTATTTTCCCCTCCCTATAACGTCTCGCTCCGAGCAACACACACAATATGTGCCTCCAATTGGGTGTCGTTGTAGAGATGGAACACTGTAGCAGACAATGGTGAAATACCAAGGGAAGTAACTCTTGACAGAGTGTCGGAAGAGTTGTCCAGTCCAATTTGAAAAAAATATAGATTTTTTGGATCCGAGTCCAATATGAGAAAAATATGGCCTTCTGGGATAGCTTTTTTAAATTCCGGTACAATATAGGGTTCTCTTGTACCGTCACGTGGTAGAAAGAGGGGCTTTCGATTGGTTTAATCGATGTAGGTGTGAAATAATATTATAAACCCTTTACCTCATATCCAGTCAAAGCAGGCTGAAATTACAGCATAATGTAACGAAATCTGCTTTACGTTCAGTCTGCTCCAAGCTACCAACTGCTAAGATACAGAAATATTGCAAATGGTATAAAGGTGTGGATATTTTTCAGTGAAGGAATCAATTAAAGGCGTAAAAGCGTATTTATGGAATAATGGGTCAATACTATACAAACTTTCGACAATACCTTCCAATGCAAATATTAACAATGTTCCTCTCATAAAAGACATTTGCGCACATGAGAATGCTATATTGTGTTGAATTAAGTGCTAACCATGCACACGTCAGTACGATGGCATTTGCAGGTTTGGTCAACAGGGAAAAGATTCGTATAGTATACTATACATACAGTGGAGAATCTGTTATTCTTTCCCGTTTAAACGCAAACGTACGCAAACGCAAAGCACTAAAACGTAGAAAAGAACAACTTTTGGACAATTCTGATAATTCTTGTTTATCTTGGTGGCAAACAGTTTGGAGCCTGATCAGACGCCGGGTTACCCGGCGTCTGATCTGGCTCCAAACTGTTTGCACTGCAAATAATAGTTTTAGCGTAAACGCGTTTATTGGGAAATAATAACAGATTCTCCACTGTACAGACGTGAAAGAGTTGCCTCTCTTACTTCATAGTTCCAAACAATTGTTAGTTACTAAAGCATGTCATATTGTTCTATGCAAATCGATAAAGTGATATTAACATCATTTTAAGATATACCATATTTTTTATTTAGACACCGGTCTATGGGTAATTGTATCTTATTTAGAGTTCATACAGCTGGGACCCGTTTCATAAAACTTTGTACGACAAAAACGGTCGTAAGTCAAAACTTGAAGAGACATTTAATTTCTGATTTCTCCATATAATCCTGTCTTGTGACATCTCTTTGGAGCCGTCTTTTCAAGACGATTTCAAAGAGATGTCACAAGACAGGATTAGATGGAGAAATAAATAATAATTGAGGTTTTTATTATCTGACTTACGACAACATTTGTCGTACGATGTTTTATGAAACGGGCTCCAGTTTCAACAAAGACATCACCAGGTGAGATATCCGTTAAACTGAGTGATTTGACCACTAACTCTGTATAACTCTGGATAATGCATGAATGGTCCATATACGTGTTGGACTATTCGTTGTGCCATATGACCATTTCATGTGTCGCGGTGCCGTAAAACCCAACTCTGTCAATCATTGATGATTACAGATGAATTCAAGAAGATGATTTTGGCTATTCCCATTCGCTGCGAATCAGCGCATATGATCAAAACAGCCGACCTGCCTTCATTTTAGTTCTTGACAGAAGGGACAATCACCCCCTAATAAAAAAGCACCCCCTATGACAATTAAGTCCCAGAATCGCTGCAAGGTAGGAAGGTATTTGGGTGAATGTAAGAAAATTTAGACAGTAAATGAGATGAATGGAGTTTGAACAATCTGTTTGAAAATAAATTAAATGGGAAAAATAGAAAGTTGACAATACAGAAATAAAATCTTGATGATATTACCTGTAAATTCAGATCTGGTGTACGTCAAACATTGTTGCATGGATGTGCCGTTTGCATTATTAACGTTCTTTCCAGTTTCCAGAACAAGTCAAGTTTACTTTTAAAGTAATTGATAACCTTTGCCACCCAGTTTTGTAAGGCGTTCTTGACATCTTTTACCCCCAAGCCAAAGGGACGCGGTTCCAATCCCCCAAATTCATGTTATGATCCCTGGGTATTGGTTGTCGGTGGGCGTGATAGCAGCTTTTCTTGGTAGGTGGTATATTTTCCAGTCAGTATTTTATAATCTGGACCACGTTTCCTTTCAGCCTTCTGTAATAGAGAAATAAAAGCTTCCCTCTTGTTATCATTTGGTAGGCTATATAATACACAGGGACCTGCCACGATTGATTGTTGGGAGAAAAAAAATGTCAGAAGGTATATATAGAGACAAGGGGTACAACTGATCGTCAGTTAATCATACCCTATCTCTACAAAACCGGGCATACCATGAATAATAATTGATGAAACGACATTCGTTTTGCAGTTCTGTCTAGCTAATATAATACCCTTCCATAAAAACATAACATAAAGTCATTTGTAAGCATGCATTTTCAGCAGTAACTGCGTCTACTTAATGAAATCACCGATTTTCGGAAAACGGGACAGGTGTTCGTTCACAGCCGACACAGCATTGACCACTACTGTACGCTTGTTTAGGCGGTAATATCGAGCATGACAGTCATACAGTTCCATATATATACGCTTTCGACACCGATCAAAGCTGATTTCTTCTTCAGTCAGTGCCTTACCAACCACATATTCGCATGTTTACCTTACAGGGACCCGACACGATTTACTTTTGAGAAAAAAATGTCAAAACGTGTATATAGTCTTTGGAGTCTCTACATATACATTCTGACGTTTTTTCTCTAAACAATCAATCATATTGGGTCCCTGTGGTCAGAAACGTATATATATGGAGCTGTATGGCTGTCATGCTCGATATTACCGCCTAAACAATCGAACAGTAGTGTCCAATGCTGTGTCGGATGTGAACGAACACCTGTCCCGTTTTTGCGAAAATCGGTGATTTCAGTGAGTAGACACAGTTACTGTTAAATGTGCATGCTTACAGTTGATTTTATGTTATATTTTTATGAAAGAGAATTATATCAGCTAGACAGAACTGCAAAAAGGGTGTCGTTTCATCAATTATTATTCATGATATGCCCGGTGTTGTAGAGATAGGGTGAGAACATACTGACGATCAGTTGTACCCCTTGTCTCTATATATACCTTCTGACATTTTTTTCTCTCAAAGATCAATCGTGTCGGGCCCCTGTGATATAATAGATCACGGATGTTTCTGCACAATCTTGTGGCCCTTCGCTATACTATTTTCGCTTTGTTCACGTCCCTAACGACCTACTGTAGTTGGTAGCGTTTCCATATTCTATGACAGGCCTAATCATTTTTTGTATGGAGTCTTTCCGTAATGGTGTCTCTTCCGACAAAAATGTTTCATTATCAGACCTAGGATTCTAGTTGCTTTAGTTACTGAATGGCTCACGTTTTGGTGAAAAAAATAGCTTATTGTCGACGAGGACGACAATATCTTTCTTGGTGTCAGTTTTCTCAAGCTCTCTACTGTTGCCGTCATTGTCTCTCATGGTGTACTTGTGACAGAGGTTATTGTGACCTAAGTACATGACACTGTGCTTGCTTGTGTTGAACATGAATGAGCAACCACTCGTCCGGCCAGTCCTCCTGGTGTCCGTCCTACGAAATGTCGCAAGACAAAAGCGGTCGTAAGTCAAAACATTCTTATTTCTCCATCTAATTCTGTCTTGCGACATCTCTTTGGAATCGTCTTGAAACGACGATTCAAAAGAGACGTCATAAGACAGGATTAGATGGAGAAATAAATAAGAATTGAGAATTTTAGAATCCTGACTTACGACAATATTTGTCGTACGTTTTATAAAACGGGCCCCTGGAGGACTGTCGACGACAAGAAGGTTTATTGTATTGCAACAACAGATGAGGTCCTATTATACGGACAAATATACGGATGGCCACGTCCGATAGACCATTGATAAAAATCACGAGCAGAACGAGGTCCAGCACACTGGCCTGGGGAGAACCACACACCATCCAAAAGTAGTAAACAATTCAAGGAAACTCTCTGATGTCCGTCTTGCAGGAAGCTAGAGATCCATGATCCAACTTATACTTTTATCACGTAATTATGGAAATGTAGGAGTAATTGAGGGGAACAGTGGCAATCGTCTGTTTGATGTATAAGTACAATGTAGGTGGTATCTAGTGGTTCAGTTTTATCCCATGCCGCTGTCCTCTCATCAAGATAGATTAGCGGATGTGTCATACACGAGCTTTTAGAGAGGGCTTTTGTAAAACTAGGAGCAATCTATTTTAATACTCTGTGATGGAACCATTTGCCCTGAAAGTCTGCTAACCTTTAATATCTGTATGTGTTTAAGAAGTGTTTTCTCTGGTTAAAAATGTCGAACAGCTTGCTCCCATTAGACATATCCTCAATCTCTGGTACTCTTTAAGTGTTTTCATCAGTAAACAGTACTAAACACGCTGTGGAAACAGTCGTGAAGCAATTCTGCGTCCCTAGACCGCACTGTGCACCATTCCTTCAATATATTTGCTCGCACCACTCTACACCTTTAGCTTTCATTTGTCTCATTCCAAAAGGCTTTTTAATTTGTCTTAATTCACTTGAAGTGCATTTTCAAAGTTCTGCCCGAGATTCCTCGCATGAGACCGTAGCTTATCTCTTGCTTTACAACATTCTACATAGTCTTAAACTGTTCCATGAGTGTGTAAATCATTCGCTTATTTAGCTCATGCTTTCCCTGTCCATATGTAGTCGATGCCCTATTTGCTTGGTTTTCCGCCAGCAGTGCAGACTGGTATGTTGTCCTCAATTGCTTTTTTCTAATATGCTGCTGAATTTATCTCACGCTTTCTCTATGCTTTTAATGACTTTTTGAAGTGTTTTCACTTTCCCAGTCAGTACTTGCGAAGGCTTCTTGCATACCAATACAGTTGCCTTTATCGTATTTGTATTTCATGCTCTTGCGATACAGTGTCTCTGCTTTGCATGTGTACTCAAAGTTGAGGATGAATGGTCACTTTCCCAAGAGGTGCCAAGTATGCCAGATCCTTAATCACATTTTCCTCACCTGTAAAACATAAGATGTATAGTTGAATGGCCCTGGTCGCCGGAATACCGAATATGTCTGTCTACATGGTGGGTGTGGTAGTAAGCCTTATAAGTGCAATGGACTGGTCATTGTCTGACTTTTCGTTATATGTGGAAGAGTGAGTGTTCCAGTCGATATTAATATACATGTCGTTGAAGTTCCACACAACAATCAAGTCTCTCCAGTTCCTACCCACTATATCCTGAGGGAATGTACCAAGCTCCAGTTGTTCTCAGTACAGTGACTACAGTGATTACAGTAAATACGTCCTTGCGTAATACATGTAGTATTGTACGGTTTGTACCATTCACCTTCACGCTGACCCGTACACACCCTTTGATATCACCCTCGAAGTTAAAAAGATTCCACCAAAAACTGTTTGATATATATATTCATCTACCGGTAGAGAGCTACGTCCTTGAGTGTCAACATTATAAAATGGTCGATAATAATCTTTCAACAATAACTGTACTTGTCTAAGTGTTGTTTTGCTGTTCTTTGGTTTCACTTGTAAATCTCCGGTGTGTGCTCTTGTACTCCGTGTCCACCAGCTCTTGTACTCCGTGTACACCGGGTCGTTGCTTGGTCCTTTCTTGATAAAAAAAAATTACACTCGGAATTTGTGATTTTCAGTCCGCACTTGCTGAGTCTAAGGCCCAACCCTTGAAGTAATTTTCCACTGTTGATATCAATTTCATCAAATGTTTTCTCTGCTTTCTCTCGAATCTTTCCTCATGCTGTACTCTTCCGCTCGCTGTATTTTGTTAGGTCATGAGTTACGTGAAATTTGACCTTGTAAAAAAATGATCCAGGATCGCTTCTCAACGCTGGGTCCAAATTTTATATAACAGTCCCTATAAATAAATCCAATAGTCTGAATTGTCTTTGTGTTTCTTTGAGTCGGTTCTCTTTAATTCCAAATTGTTGGATAGAGAAACAGTGACCTTAATGATTCTGGTTGTCTTCAAGTTTTCCGTGCAGATATGTATTTACTTTTCATGGCATCTAAAATTCAGCCCCTATGTAGTCCTGATAATAACCTTTGGCAACTCAATATCTGTTTGTCTTTCTTAGACTTTGTAAGACCCTTAGGTATAATGCTCCTCTTACGAAATTTTTCCTTACCCTGCTCTTCATTTGCCTTTCTACAAGACTTGGTTTAGCGGTTTTCAGTGTTATTTGAACTTCCCCACGTTGTCCTGCAGTTCGTTTCCTCTTCAATTAAGCCTCTGGTTTGTGTTTCAATGTCTTCAACGGCACTTTTTCTGCGTCTTACTGCCCCCTCCCTCAATTTCCACGATCCTATCCGTGGTATATTTCATTCACTCTCTCTTTATGTATCTCTTCCTTTTGCTCATCCAACTCAACTGTCGTAAAGTTGGCAGCTTTTATAAAGTCCAAACAAAATCAATAAATTCTATTTCATAACCAATGAATTCATATTCCACCACGGACATGTCTAGACACTCTTCACAGAACCAATTATTACATCGTTCACATTCCAACATTTTGTAATCAGCGTCCGTAAACTCTTCCTCACAGTCAAAACAAGTCACCTAACTGTTTCAAATTCGATCTCATGGTTTCATCCTCTTTTGATATATTGTTCTCGTTATCGTTAAACAGGAGGATCCATTGTTTACACCAGCTACTACTTTATTCACATATCCTCAGCACAAAAAACTTGTTCATTGACAGAAAAGAAGAACGCTCAATATTCAGATTTTAGATACGCATTTCATACGAATACATTTCAGCACCAACTCACTTCAAAGTTATTTATGAATCCACTGAAATAATCTATTTCTCCACTCGAACACAAATATGTAAAGACACACCCTTCGCATGCGCATATCTATTGTCATTCTAACGATAAATACTTCATGTACCACTACTAGATATACTACTACTACTGCTACTACTGCTGCTACTACTAGCTACTAATACTACTATATCTACTATTACTACTAATACTAATACTAATAATGGTAATAATAATCATTTATTTATGTAGCCCAATAATAACTATAGTAAAAATAATATAATGAATAAACAAGACTGCATTCAATATACGCTTACATCTACATCTACATCTACGTGGTTACTCCCTACTATCAATTGCTGATAATTACAGGGAGGTCGGGGGACAGTGTTAAAATGAAAGTAATAAAAAGCGACTGCTATTTCCAAGTAGTCCCAAACAGTGCAAAACAGTGCAGTAAACAGGCAATTTAATTTAACAATTTAAAAACAGTTAAAAACAGGTTAAGTCCCCTTAGTCCCCATGTCACCCTTCACAATATATTCTGTAGATTATTTCAAAGTCCAAATTAAGCCAATGTCAATTTCAAATTAAGCTTTGGTGATATGGATGAATTGGTGAACTGGTCCAAGGCAATAACTGTTTAAAAGGATGAAACCATTCTAGTAAGCCAAAACATTTAGTTAACAAGGAATTGTCCAATTTAAAACATTCAAGTCCAAAATAGGTCAAGGTAAAAAACAACGTTGGGTGATATTGAGGATTGGTTATGGTCTAGGGCAACAACTGTAGGCTATAACAATGATTTATATTAACATATATACATGGTCGCTGGCTATTAGTATCAAATCACTTTAGTAAGTCTCTATTGACAATACAAGGTACACCATGACAAGGTACTCTCAGCGCTTTGATTTCTTGATATGATTCATAGATGGTCGTCTCAAATGTGCCTTTATGTGTCAAGTACTATTTAGGTTTTAAAATAACTGAGAGATGACTGTACACATTATATTCATTTAATTTAACATTTTCAAACTTTTTCCCATAAGAATTAAAGAAATTCACCAATTTGTATGTAAAGAATCATTTTTTTGAAATTAGCTTCAACTTTGAACTTTGAAACCTTCCCTTGAATTCTTTTCTCGCAGGTGCTCGAGAGACACACCGAGATTTTGGATCAATAAAGACAATAAGTGAAAACTTCGAAAGCCGATCATGAAGTTTGATACAATGTATTAAGTGGTTTCCGGATGTCTTTGTGCATTACAGAGTAGGTAAGGAGTATTGTTACTGGACCTTCGAAAGACAGAAGTGCTTTTATTTCCTCCTGTTCAAGTACCGTCGAGGACTTATTCGCGAACCTCTTGTATTTGATCAGGGTCGCGTAGACGCATTTTCAAGAATGACGCATGGATGGTGATGCTGCGATTACTCATTGCTTCTATTCATAACAAATTAGATTTCATGCTTAAACTAAGAGTAAAATCAATAAATGACGAACAAACATATATTTTGGTCTTTAATGCACACTGTCTCCTAGTTCTGATTTGGTAAACATTACATTTTTAGCCAGCCTCTTGTAACGTTTGTTTGGATGTAACATTTTCTAGCTTGTCAGCATTTGACGTTTTATCATTATTGTAAATCATAATTTTCAAATTTTTATGTCATTATGGATTTAAATAAATTTTAGACATGTTGGATTCCTATGTGAATCGTGATATGGAAAATATGATGTGTTATTTGTATTAGAGGAACATAATGATTTTAACTTTAAAAGAATTTGTGATGTCATTTTCTGATGAGTACATGAAATGTGTACCATGTGGATTTTGTGGTAAATTGTTTACATGTTGTAGAGTGCTTTAGCCTTTCCCTCTTAGTCTTAGAAGCCTTTGCATACCTTTATATATATCCATTTCTCGTAAAAGGTGAACTTTAATTGCCCACTGTTCCTATGCATGACAGACGACTCCCTATATAGTCCTTAAAGTTGAGAATGAGATAACGCCATAACTTGGCATTTAAGCAGATAATTTCTGCATTAAGACAGTTTTAACCAACCTCTTGTCTTAACCCTTTAGGATATTTGTTTAAACCAGTTTATTTGCAAAAGCATAACACTACATGTATTCAATAAAGTTGTCAACTTAAAGCATAAAGGAAATTGAAGCAGAAAGCTTTTTGCTTTACTTTCATATTGCCTTAAGCAGTATCCTGCCTTAAATACTGTTGGACATAGCACTGTCAGATATGGCGGAAAGGGCTAGTCACTAAGTCACTCAGCTAAAACAAGGAAGGAGGGAAATGCTGAGGTTACGAAAAAAATACAATAATGATTACATTCTATTACTCAACATGTTCTATGTTAAATTAAGTTATAACGATAATTTGGATAATCAGAAAAACTGTATTGTTCTGACATTTGTTGACATAGACCATTTCCAATCTACCAATATCAGTTTTGGCCATGACCTTATTTGGACTTAGAAGTTAGAGTGTTTTACACAGGCTGTTTCTGAGTTAACTAGTTTCAACTATTTCCAATCCATTAGCCACCAATTTCAATCCAACTTGAGATGTCAAACATTTGTGAACTTGTTCATTTTTACAATGAGCTGTTTCAGTCAGTTGTTTGTTTTGTTTACATTTTAACCCATTACTCCATAGGCTAGCCTGTTTCTCATATTGAAAATAGCCTTAGGTGACCACTTAATGCAGGTTGAAAGTAAATCAGAATGCACCTTAAAGTTAAAGTGCATGCTACTTTCCTTTCAGCCTGTTTTAGCTACAGCTTTAAGGTTTTAGCTTTAACCCTTTACCTCATAGCCTGTTTAAAGTTTTGAAGACAGGTGACCACTTAAAGCAGGTTGAAAGTAAAGCAGAATGTGCCTTAAGGCACATTCTGCTTTACTTTCAGCCAGCTTTAAGCTAAAATCTGCTAGGCTATATAAAATATTTATAGTGGTAATTGTTCATGAGGGTATAAACTGGAACTATTTTCTTCAATAATCTAGGAATAATCTAATTACGCTAAAAGTCGCTTCTATGGGGAAAAAGGTTAAGAAGCTCTTCAGTCTACTAGGAGTAGGAATAGGATATACAAACTATTTTTATGACATTATAAATTGAAACAATTTTCTTTAATGGAGGATTAAATTAAAGGTATATTTATGGGATAATGGGTTAGTACTTACTGAAGATTGTACAGTATGAAAGAACCAATATGGTTATTTGATATTTGTTTTCCAGAAAGAAGAACCAATCATTTTGACTTGACAATGTCGGACTTCGAAGACACAGACAAACCGCCGGCTCCCCCAGTAAGGCTGACAAGTTCAAGGTATCTAATATTCTCTTGCTACTTGTTTATGAAAAATTGAATTGAACAATTTCCACTAGTACAGAAAATACTAGTCGGGTGACTGCTTAACCCTTTGGCGTTCCTTGCAAACAGTGTACACTTGTCCTATGCAAACAGTGAAGATGCCAAAAACAACCCTTAAAGTCAGAAATGGACTAGACTTAAATGGAAATTGGAATTGTCCATTTAAAGTTTCAGGGAGGAAAGAGTTAATGCAGGATGAAAGTAAAGCAGTTAGTAGGAATTTTCTTCTTTACATTCACCTGCTGTAAACTGCCTTCTGCTTTAAATTAACCTTTTCTCTAATAGCCTGTTTTCAGTATTGAAAACTGTTTTCAGTATTGAAAACAGATGGCTGCTTAACCCTTTTCCTGATTGCCTATTTCTAGTATTGTAGATAGGTGACTTCTTAAAGCAGATTGAAAGTAAAGCAGAATGCACCTTAGGGCGCATTCTGCTTTACTTCCAACCTGCTTTAAGCCTTCATGTGCTAGAATATAGCAAAATATTCCCTGTAATATATATTCATGACTGATTAAATTGGAACTGTTTTCTTTAGCGGAGGAATAAATCATATTCGCTAAAAGGCGCTTCTATGGTGGGAAAGGGTTAACCCGTGTCATGCTGAATTGCGGTCTGCTTTATCGTCTTCGAATAAAATCAAAATTTGTTTTATGCTTTTTAAACTATGACTGTGACAAACAGACATCTAATTTGGATCCAAACTGTTTGAAAATGTTAACCAAGTTTTGACAACAATTTGAAGCAGTGGATGGGATCCAGTCAGAGTGGTAGCATACGTGCCTGCGATGCCAGGGGTGATGAGTTCGATCCCCTGCCAGACCAAGTCCTTCAGATGAGTCTTTATAACGAAGTCCAATGTATGTCTGGGTATCCAAAATAATCAGAAAACTCTGTTGATGATAAGAGTTGGGAATCACGCCCCGGTTTTCTGTATCCACTCCCCTCTCTCTAGGGCGTCCAATACTATAGAGCGGAACTATTTTTTATAGTGGAGATATAAGACGTAAAACAGTGTATTTATCGGGGGATGGATTAAACACCATCAGTGAGTAGAAGAACCCTTAGGCAAGAATATGGAAATTGCTCCTTTGTGAAGCAAAGGGTTAATCCACTATCCCATAAATATGCTCTTTCACACCTTTAATTTATTCCTTAACTGAAGAAAATAGTTTTGCTTTTTACATTTCATGAAGAAATATTTCTATATTCTAGCAGACAGTACCTTAAAGCAGGCTGAAAATAATACCTGCTTCAAGTTGTGTCTTATCTTCAATACTAGAAATAGGCTATGGAGTAATGGGTTAAGCAGATATTGTTTCCTGTACTAAATTCTTTGAACACTGAGTACTAATGTTGTCTGCAACAATTGTCATCTACTAGCCTTCTATTCCAAAAGTAGAATTTTCAAACACTTCTTTTCAAAATGTAATCAGAGTGTCAAACTGTTCAGATCCTGATGAGATGCTGTTTTATGCAGCATCTCATCAGGATCCAAACTCTTAGCAAACATACTCATGATTCAGGGAATAGTTTGATTTACAATAGGAGAAGGAAGTAAAAGTCTGCATTAAGTATTGTATGACTGGCTGTTTAACCCTTTACCCCATACCATGTTTTTAGTTTTGAAGATTGGTGACCATTTAAAGCAGGTTGAAAGTAAAGCTGTCAGTGTCTGACAGAACCTGATCAGGGTCTGCACTGTTTGTCATATTGCAACACAATGACAGCAACAATCCTAAGTAGTCAAAAATAGACTAGAGCAATTTGTAATCTGGAATGTGCCATTTGGGTATTCAGAGAGGAAAAGAGTTGCGATTTTTATGAGTGAAAGTGTTAACTGATTAAAGTTTTTGTTTCCTGTCCACAGTGCCAATATGCCACAGGAACACAAGCCTCTACCCCGAGAGCCAGTAGACATGAAGAAAATAAAAACACCTAAAAGTAAGTGGTTCTTGTTCTCAACCATTCATGCCTAATTTTGCAAAATCTCTCACCTCTTAACCCATTACCCCATGAATACGCCTTTTTACGCCTCTTACTATTTCCTCCACTGAAGAAAATAATTCCATTTTATATGGTCATGAATAAGTTACACAGAGATGTTTTTATATTCTAACATAGTAGCTTAAAGCAGGCTGAAAGTAAAGCAGAATGTGCCTTAGGGCACATTCTGCTTTACTTTCAACCTGCTTTAAGTGGTCACCTATCTTCAATACTAGAAACAGGCTATGGATTAATGGGTTAACCACTGAATATAAACCTCTCTATAACGACCACTAAAAAAAGGCTAATTGACAGCTTAAAGCAAGGTGAACATAAAACAGAAAGCTCCTAAAGGAGCTTTCTGTTTTACATTCACCTTGTTATAAGCAGTCACCTGCCTTAACCCGTTTGTCAACACAATTTAGTGGTTGTTGTAGAGAGGTTTTACGGGAAGCATTTGAACACTACTTCTAGAATCTGGATATTGATATTTAACTACGGTATCTTTTATCTGGTGCTCAATTATTCTCTGCTTGTAGAGAAACTTTCATTTAATAGCACTCAGTGTAAATCCTACGCACCTTATTCTTTACAATTAAATGGTGGAATTAAATACAGTCACTCAAGTGCATTTCTCCATAAGTCTCCTGGCTACATTAACCTTTGTAGTGCTGGGGACCATATTACAGAGCTCCAGATAAGGGAAGTATTTCAAAAACTAAAACCTTTATTTCCGCATTCATCCTTATGTTGTCACTACTCATCAGAATCGTCTCTTCCAGACAATTCTAATGAGTAGTAACACCATAGGATTTGGTGCTGAAATAAGTGAGAAACTGTTGGATTTGTTCAGTTTACTCCCTCTTATCTGGAGCCCTGTAGATATATGAATCCTTTGCAAACAGTGTAGACGCTGATCAGAGGGGTCCTAAAGGAGTCTTCTGATCAGTGTCTGCACTGTTTGTAATACTGTGTAATATTTTGGGGACAAACATTAAAGAGTCAATCTAAATAAATTATTGATCAGATATAGGGTGAATCCATTTGGAGCTTGAGAATGGTAATGGTTAACTTTCTCTCTCAGCTGATGAAAGCACTTCAAAGTACTGGGAAAGGGACATGAAGTTAGTGTACACTTGTCCTATGCATCTAGTGAAGACCCAGATCAGAGGGCTCCAAAAGTAGCCCTCTGATCAGGGTCTTCACTGTTTGTCATAATGCCAAACATTGACAAAAACAACCCTTAAAAGTCAGAAATGGACTAGACTAAAATGGAAACTGGAATTGCCTATTTGAAGTTTCAGGGAGGAAAGAGTTTAAGTGTTGATGTGGTTTAATACTGTGGCTTGTTTATTGCTTTGTTCTCTGTTTCCAGTGAAATTTGATAAAAATCAACCTTTTTAAAATCTGGCATTTTTAGCTCACCTGAGCACAAAGTGCTCAAGGTGAGCTATTGTGATCGGTCGCCGTCCGTCGTACGTTGGTGTTGGTGTCCGTGTCGGTTGTTCACAATTTGTTTCAAATAACTTCTTCCTTGAAACCAATGGCCCAATTTTAACCAAACTTGGTCAGATTCATACTGTAGTTGTGAGCTTCAAAAATTGTTTAAAAAAAAGTGGGTGGGGCAATCGGTCTTGTTGCCATGGCAACCATGCACGATATCTAAAAAAATCTTCTTCTCAAAAACGACTGGTCCGATTTCAATTTGGTTTTCACCAAAATGTTTCTCAATTAATATACTTTCAAAATTGTTCAAAGAATTTTGATCCGTAAAAAAAATGGCCGCCAGAGGGCGTGGTCATTTTCGGTAATTACGTAATATTGACAAGTAAAGTCAAAACTTTAAACATCTTCTTGTCAATAACTGTAAGTCCTAGGACAACCAAATTTCACATGTAGCATCATGTTGTGAACCTTTAGCAAGATTGTTCAAATAATGACCCTGGGTCAAAAATGGCCCCGCCCGGGGCTTATCAGTTTTTCATAGGAAAACCTTTAAAACTCATCTTCTCTAAAACTGTATGGCCTAGACCTTTTATATTTGGCATGTAGCTTTGCCTTATGGACCTCTACTAAGAATGTTCAAATCATGACCCCAGGGTCAAAAATGGCCCCGCCCTGGGGCTTATCAGTTTTACATAGACTTATATAGGAAAACCTTTAAAAATCGTCTTCTCTGAAATCGTAAAGCCCAAACCTTTTATATTTGGCATCTAGCTTTGCCTTATGGTCCTCTACCAAGGTTGTTCAAATCATGACCCCAGGGTCAAAAATGGCCCTGCCCCGGGGCTTATCAGTTTTACATAGACTTATATAGGAATAAACCTTTAAAACTCTTCTTCTCTGAAACCCTAAGACCCAGACCTTTTATATTTAACATCTAGCTTTGCCTTATGGTGTTCTATCAAGATTGTTCAAATCATGACCTCCGGGTCAAAAATGGCCCTGCCCTGGGGCTTATCAGTTTTACATAGACTTCAAAGGATCTCCCCTTATTCAGAACTTATATAGGAATAAACCCTTTAAAATTCTTCTTCTCTGAAACTCTAAGACCCAGACCTTTTATATTTGGCATCTGCCTTTGCCTTATGGTCCTCTACCAAGATTGTTCAATTCATGACCCCCGGATCAAAAATGACCCTGCCCCGGGGCTTATAAGTTTTACAAAGACTTATGTAATAAAACCTTTAAAACTCTTCTTCTCTGAAACCGTAAGGCCCATACATTTTATATTTGGCATCTAGCTTTGCCTTATGGTCCTCTACCAATATTGTTCAAATCATGACCCCCGGGTAAAAAATGGACCCGCCCCTGGGCTTATCAGTTTTACATATACTTCTACAGGAAAACCTTATTCCGAGTTGTTTCAGTTTCATGCAACAGTCCACATACATGCAATGACAAACTTCATTATGCATCGAGTATAACACAATAGTTCCTCAGGTGAGCGATTTTGGGCCGCATGTGGCTCTTGTAATATTGTAGATTCATCAGTAATTTAAACTAATTTTATACGTATTATTTTATAAACAGTTAGGTCTAACATAATTATAGGGACATACATAATTATAGGGACATGACAGCGCTAAAGCTCCGGATAAGGGGAGTATTTCAAAAACCAAAATCTTTTATTTTTAGCTCACCTGAGCACAGTGCTTAAGGTGAGCTTTTGTGGTCGGTCTTTGCATCGTGCGTTGTGCGTCGTGGGCGGTGTGTCTACAATTTCTTCAAACATCTTCTTCTTCAAAACCACTTGCCTGATTGCAACCAAACTTTACAGGAATGTGCCTTGGTTCAAGCTCTTTCATAGTTGTTCAAAGAATTTTAAACAATGCAGAACTGGTTGCCATGGCAACCAAAGTGAAAAAATAAGGAAATCTTAAAAAATCTTCTTGTCAAAAACCACAAGGGCCAGAGCTTAGATATGTAGTACATGTCACCATCTATAGGTCCTCTATCAAAATTGTTCAAATTTTGCCCCTGGGGTCAAAATTGGCCCCATCCTGGGGGTCGCTGTTTTACATAGAGTTATTATAGTGAAATGTTCAAACATCTTTTTCTCTGAAACCAATATGTCCAGAGCTTTAATATTTGGCATTGTGTAACTTCCGGAGGTCCTTCACATATATTGTTAAATTGGTTCCGAGCTGTTGAATATCTGGGTCACCGTCGCTAAAAATAGATTTTTTCAATAAAAACTTCAAAAATCTTCTTGTCTGAAACCATAATACTCTCAGCTTAGATATTTTGCCAATAGCATCGTCTACAGGTCCTCTATTGAAGTTGTTCAAATTTTGCCCCTGGGGTCAAAATTGTTCTCGCCCTGGGGGTCACCGTTTTACATAAAGAGTTATATAGTGAAATGTTCAAATATATTTTGCTCATAAACCAATGGCCAGAGCTTTGATATTTGAATTACCATCATTTCTGCTAGAATACAGTAAATATTTACAGTCAAACCTGTCTTAGTGGCACACTGTTTTTAAAGACACCCTGTCAGATGTGGCAGTGGTTCTCTCCCCCCGATGCATTTCTCTATATATTTAACCTGTATTTAAAGGCACACTGTGAGATGTGAAATGCAACACTAAATTTCTACTCCCAAAGCAGTATTTAACCTGTTTTCAGAGACACATGTTTTATCTCATATTCTTTTTTGCTTAAATTATGCATATTTTTCAGTTTCTCAAATTAAAAAGTCTCAAATTCTGATAAAGTTATAATTCATATGTAATATATAAAAGCTGTCTGATCTAAGTCCAGGCAGTTTTATACTCAATATCAAGACAATATGCAGCTTAATAATTATGGAAACTATGGGATTTATGAAACTTAAATACATGTAGAGTTAAAGCATTAAGTTCATACCCTAGACCCAAGTCTTTCCTTTGAGACAAAAGGCAAGGTTTAATTTATATTTTGGCAGACACTGCTTTATTTATAACACCTTAAACAAACAAGTGAATTAGAACTAGGGGTTCTCTGCTCAATTAAGGGATTAATTGAGTGATAACAAACCAGTTGTGAAATTAACAAAAGCGTTACATAACTTTTGGTTGCCACAGTTTATCTTTGTTTACACTTTCCTTTAGTACATTATGTAATATATTTTCAATATTGTGTATAAAACAAATCATATTGTTGCAGAAATGTTAAGTAAAACACACATTTTAATACATAATAATAAATTTAATTTAGAAGTATACTTTAATCTACCCTGTTTTTATAAATGCCCCCCAAAAATGTTAACCTGAATTTAAAGGCACCCTGTGAGATGTGGCACTTTTTGCTTTCTCCGAAACTATGTCTTTAAAAACAGGTTTGACTGTATTTTGCTTCATATTCATGACTGTATAGTGTTGAACTTTTTTCTTCAGTGTAATAATAAATGAAAGGCATAAAAAGGCATATTTATAGGGCATTGGGTTAAGGTGCATTTTCATGATTGCAGAGTAATGAGTGCTCAGCAAGCCTTTTGATGTTAGAGATCTCTATTGTTTATGGAATGGTTACAAAATACATGATAGAACATTTAAAAAAAAAAAAGGAAACGAGACAAATATCAATTCTACTTTTGTCATAAATCCAGTTCACAAACATCGAGTTTTACTTGGAAGTTTTAATGATACGAGAGGGAAATGCAAGCCCAGATGTAAATCTTATTTATGACAGTTTTCTGCAGTTTATTTGACAAGCATTATTGATTACAGAATATGGAGACAAACTTGTAACGCACTGAGCCTTAACCCTTTCCCACATAGCATATCTCTAGTATTGAATATAGGTGTCCACTTAAAGCAGGTTGAAAGTAAAGCAGAATGCGCTTTAAGCGCATTCTGCTTTACTTTCAGCCTGCTTTAAGCTATCATCTGCTAGAATATAGAAAATATTTTGTATTATACATATTTATGAATGTATAAATTGGAACTATTTTCTTCAGGGCAAGAATAAACTGAATGCGCTAAAAGGCGCTTCTATGGGGGAAAGGGTTAAAATGCTGTATTTTTCAAATGGAAAATAGCTGAACCTCTTAGTCTCTAACTATAGTTAGAGACTATAGCTTAATCCTCTTCCCTTTGATTTATCCTATATTGAAAAATTAGTTGCCCTTTACAGTCATGAATATATACACCATAGGAAATAGTTTCTATTTCCTAGCAGATGGACGCTTAAAACAGGCTGAAAATAAAGCAGAATGTGTCATAACCCACTACCCCATAGCCTGTTTCTAGTTTTGAAGACAGGTGACCACTGAAAGCAGGTTGAAAGTAAAGTAGTATGTGCTTTAAACCATTACCCCATAATTATTCACACCGCCTTACTTTCAGCATGTATTCAAAACTGTATGAATTGGAACTTTTTAGCTCACCTGGCACGAAGTGCCAAGGTGAGCTTTTAGGATCGCTGGATGTCCGTCGTCCGTCGTCTGTCCGTTCACAATTGGTTGTGAACACTCTAGCGGCTACAAATTTCATCCGATCTTCATGAAACTTCATGACAATGTTTGTCTAGATGAAATCTAGGTCAAGTTCGAATGTGGGTCATGTCCGGTCAAAAACTAGGTCACTAGGTCAAATTGTAGAAAAACCTTGTGAACACTCTAGCGGCTACAAATTTCATCCGATCTTCATGAAACTTCATGACAATGTTTGTCTTGATAAAATCTAGGTCAAGTTCGAATGTGGGTCATGACCCGTCAAAAACTAGGTCACTAGGTCAAATCATAGAAAAACCTTGTGAACACTCTAGCGGCTACAAATTTCATTGGATCTTCATGAAACTTCATGACAATGTTTGTCTTGATAAAATCTAGGACAAGTTCAAATGTGGGTCCTGTACGGTCAAAAACTAGGTCACTAGGTCAAATCATAGAAAAACCTTGTTAACACTCTAGCGGCTATAAATTTCATTCGATCATCATGAAACTTTATGACAATATTTGTCTTGATGAAATCTAGGTCAAGTTCGAATGTGGATCATGTCCAGTCAAAAACTAGGTCACTAGGTCAAATCATAGAAAAACCTTGTTAACACGCTTGAGGCTACAAATCTCATTGGATCTTGATGAAACTTGGTCAGAATGTTTGTCTCATTGATATCTAGGTCAAGTATGGGTCATGTCTGGTCAAAAACTAGGTCACTAGGTCAAATCATAGAAAAACCTTGTTAACACTCTAGAGGCCACAAATCTCATTTGATCTTGATGAAATTTGGTCAAAATGTTTGTCTCATTGATATCTAGGTCAAGCTTGAATATGGCTCATGTCAGGTTAAAAACTAGATAACTAGGTCAAATCATTGGAAAATCTTGTTTACACTCTAGAGGTTGATTGTGGGTATACATGTCCAGTCATAATCTAGGTCACTATAGGTCAAGTTTGCCATTGTGTACCAGGTGAGCGATTTAGGGCCATAGTGGCCCTTGTTTCTTCATAGGAGGTATACGTTAACGGCATAAAGAAAGTCTGCTTTACTTTCAACCTACTTTAACCCATTACCCCATAGCTTGTTTCTAGTATTGAATATAGGTGGCCACTTAAAGCAGGTTAAAAGTAAAGCAGAATGTGCCTTAAGGCACATTCTGCTTTACTTTCAACCTGCTTTAAGCTACCATCTTCTAGAAAATAGAAATTATTTCTTTTGATATATATTCATAGCTGTATAAATTAGAACTATTTTCTTCAGTGGAGAAATAAATTTAAGGCGTTAAAGGCGTATTTATTGGGTAATGGGTTAAGTGGTCATCTGTCTTCAAAACTAGAAACAGTGTTTAGTGGAATAGGCTTATATAAACAGGCTATGCAGTACACCAGGTAACGAAGTCAGTAAGTGCATCTGTTGTTGAAAAGTGCAGGTACTGCTTATAGTAAACATGCATAACAGGGCTCCAGATAAGGGGGGTATTTCAAAAACTAAAATCTTTATTTCTGCTTTAAACCCTATGATGTCACTACTCATTAGATTCGTCTTCGAGACGATTCTAATGAGTAGTAACATCATAGGATTTGATGCCAAAATAAGTGAGAAAATGTTAGATTTGTGCAGTTTACTCCCTCTTATCTGGAGCCTTGCATAAGATTGTCCGGTGCTTTGAAAGTCTCAGATAATCATAAAGGTGCAGCCAGGGCCTTGGCGATATTGGTTTCATGGATTTTGTTATCACATGTTACATGGTTACATGATCAATGAATCATGAACACTGTTTTGTTGCATGAAGCTAACAGAATGTACTCAAGGGATAGGTACCCTTTTCTTCATTGCCAGACATGCAAATCACCTATAGCTAACAACTTATTGAACTCATTGACCGCTATGAAGAGTAAAGGCATCATTTACAAACAGTACACTTGTGAAGAATACACTTGCCCAATGCAAATTATGTACAGTGGAACTTCCATATCTCAAACTTGGTTAAAACGAACATACCCGTATTTCTTTAACTTTGAAATATGGGTATGTTGGACCTAACCGAGCATGAAACAATGCAGTTCATGTATCGAACTATCGGAAAGTTCGAGGTAAGCGAGTTCGAGATATCGAAGTTCGTTTGTAGTCAGATAAGAGGGCTAAAGAGGTAAAATCACCAACAAAAAGAAAATTCATGATGAAGTAAAAGGCAGGAAAAAGGAAGTTTAAGTAACCAGGGTTCTAGATAAGGGGGAGTATTTGCTCACTTATTTCAGCATCAAATCCTATGGTGTTACTACTCATAAGAATCGTCTCTTCGAGACGATTCTAATGAGTAGTGACACCACAGGGTTTAAAGCAGAAATAAAGATTTAATTTTCAAAATAATACCCTTATCTGGAATCCTAGTAACACAGTAAGCTCTTAGGAATGTTTCCTGCTTTCATTTAATTGCTCCTGGCATTGATAGATGTGGAGGCGTATAGTGATTGTCCTGTCCATCCTTATGTCTGTTTGTCGGGTCAATTAGACCGTCTATGTATCTGTAACAAGGTTAAATAGATTTTAATGTCATCTAGCATCAACACCACTTACTTAAAGACATCTCCTGACGACCTTTTGGTCATAACACCTAGATTATTTACTGTCAATTTCCTTGCAAAAAGCATGGGTCTTGTGCATATTGAACCATTGAATCGTCTTATATGAGACCGGACCTTTATATTTGATAGTTTGGTTAGAAATAACCATTGAAAATCACTAGAGCATGAGTATAATCTGGACATCACCAGGTAAACTGAGATTGTGTTGCACATGCTTTACAGTTACATTGACACCTCCAGAACAATGGGCTGGTGGTCCCTCAATGGACTGAGGAAAAGTCTTTAAATGCTTTGATACTTATACTGTTGTTGCCTTGGACCATACCTTATCCACCAATATCACCCATCCTTGATTTTGACCTTGACCTATTATGGACTTAGAATATTCTAAATGGGCTATTTCTTGGTTAAAAAGATTTTGCCGTTTTGTTAACATCAACACGACTGAATACAATGCTCTGATACTTATATTGTTATTTTATCTTGGGTCACTTTGATCAATCCACCCATATTACCTAACCTTGATTTTGACCATGACCTAATTTGGACTTAGAAAAGATTCATAATGCATTGTCAAGAATGCCATCTTGGGAATTACCTTATTAACCCATTAACTCATAAGCGATTAACAATTATCAGTGCTTATCTCAATACATGCTAGTTGAATAAAGTGAGTCAAAATGAGTTAGTATGAGGCTTTTGCGCAATGAGTCAAAATGAGTCAGTATGGCTTAATGGGTTAAATGCTTCTTTTCATAGTTAATTTTAATGTTTAACCCATTAACTCATAAGCGATTAACAATTATCAGTGCTTATCTCAATACATGCTAGTTGAATAAGGTGAGTCAAAATGAGTTAGTATGAGGCTATTGCGCAATGAGTCAAAATGAGTCAGTATGGCTTAATGGGATAAGCATACACTGGAACAAAAACAGTTTTCAGCAGTATGTGAGAATATTGCCAATCACTGGGGACAGTTTGCTCATTTCCAACCTTTAGCTTTGATGAGGAGGAAAAAGTTACTGTCACATCCAATTACCAAGAAAATATGTCTTATCCATAGACCTGTAAACATTGAATGTCTGCAGGTTTACTGCTAAGAAATATTTACTGGGTAATTGGATCAGACATAAGCTGTCTCTCTCAATGACCTCTGCAACTATCTAATGGACAATTCCAGTTACCAATTAAATTAAGTATTTTAGACTATTAAGGGGGTTTTCCTCAATATTTTGCTAAATGACAAACAAGTGTTGATCCAGATCAGAGGGCTCCTGAAGGAGCCCTCTGATCTGGGTCTACACTGTTTGTATTTGACGAGTATAGTATTGACAGGTTCACTGTGGCACTAGGGTTCAGTGGGTTAAAACAAATTAGATAATGACTTAGACAGTAAGACCTGTGTTCAGCTGCCTCTCAAAATAAGATAGATTTGTAGTCTTACAGAACCCTATTACCAAGGGTAAAAAAATCTGAAATGTGTCACTTCTCCTGCATTAAAGACAATGAAGGCAATCAAAGAAATGCACTTGCCCTGGGGGCAGCCCTGCACATTAGACAAAGATGGGAAAAAAACATGCCGGGCCAGGGCACAAGTGGAATTTTTTATCTCTGCTTTGGCCTGCTGCACAGTAAAATGTCCAATTGAGTTAGCATCAATGTCAAAAATTAAAGTTGCTTATTTCTAATATGTTTCTGCCGATTATTGTAGCATCATATGTCCTCTACATTAGACAACACTCAGATATATAAGTTTATTTCGGGTTTTCTAGAAATTCAATGTTTTGTTCGGCTTTTAGGCAGTGTGACGGACATTACATAAACATGTTCATCATGCTTTAATGAGCTAATGCCTTTAAAACATAACATTATTTTGTCATTTAATCATTTTGTAGGCTAGTCCTTTAAGCACAACTCAATATAAGTGGTGTATTGTGATATTTGAGAAAAATATTTCATCAACATTCTCAATTATTCTAGAATTTCGAAGAAATATTTTGTGTCAAATAATCTATACATGAGATTATTTGATTATTCTTTCAAATTCTTTCTTTCTGTGAGTCAGACATATATGATAGATAAATGAATAATATATAAAACTGAATTTTATTCATTATATCCTTATACTACTTGCCATACAAGCAAGAACATTTCAGTTGTGACGGACATTACATAAACATTGCTGTTATTGAATAACACATGAATATGAAGGAAAACTACCTAAAAAGCTATATTTTCTAAATTAAATGCATGTCCTTGTTTAACTGATCTGGTCTATAATATCATTTGCATATATTGTACATAAAAACAATATACTCTGAGGTATTAAATTGTCTTAAATGCAAAAGAAATTGTTGTTGAAATTAATTTACACTTATAATCTTTAATCTTAGTACACTGACTCATTCTTTAAACTTTAGTAGAAACTTCCTCTATTAGAAACCCCCTCTGTGGAAAGGGGACCCAGGGTATGTTATGCAATCACCATCATAAATCAATTAATCCCTTTATCTGGCCAATTAATGGTGTCAGCCTGAGGCATTGTTTATTGAAAATCTCCTTTGTGGGGACCTGGGTTTGGGGACTAGGACAGGAAGTCAGACTCCCCTGGGTGCCAGATTATGCTATCTTCATCATAAGGCACAGATCAAAGTTATTCATTTAAATGAGATAGGCATAAAGATCAGTAAATTTGTCAATCTGGAAACAGTCATGACTTAGTAGATTCGGTGCTAAATATGTACATGAAGGTCTATTTACAATAAAACCATTTCATCCAACTATAACATTTTCATGATAAGTGGTTGATACATCAGACAGAATCTGACAGGTGGATGCTTAGTAATAATAATAATAATAATAATAATAACGACTTTATTTTACGTGGATAACATATTTGGTGTGTAACCAATTTTCAATATGGTCCACAATCATGGCATGTACATAGTTATATACAGAAAAGTAGCACATAAGAACAAGAGAAATTAAGAATATGTACCAGTCATTGCCATACTCCAAAGATAAGGGTGTAACCATAAATGTTTCACTAAGTTTTAATAAATAGTTATAATTCATATTACTAAGGAAACATCAGTTACACTTACATTATTAACTTTTTAGAAGTTAATTGATGTAACTGGCAATGAAAGGTATTATACAGTTGAAAATAAGTACACAATAAATAATCAGGCAACAAGATGGTTGCATAAAACTTTTTAACTCTCAATGTGTAATGCATTACATTGAAAGTTCAAAAGTTCTATGCAGATAGTAACAAAAGATTTTATACTTTTCATCTATACATATTTACATTCAGATATACACATAATTCGAAGTCAAAATTGAAGGAGACACTAAGAGAGGACTTTACTGTTCAGACTGAGAAGATCCATTTTATATAAGATTTCTTGAACTGATCAACTGTATCAGAAAGTCTAATGTGTTTAGGTATATCGTTCCATATTTTCGGACCCGAATAGAGAAGAGATTTACGAAAGAACTCCAATCTTGGTTTTGGAATCATAAGTTCCATATTATCTATAGATCTGAGGGATCGTCCTGTTTTTAGATTAAATTTTGTGTTCAAGTACTCTGGGTTTAGATTGTTTAGTGACTTGTATACTTGTAAAGCTTTTTTGTAATCTATTCTATCTTTTATTTTCATCCACTTCAGTTCTTGAAATAGTTCTTCTGATGGTGCATCAAACTCCTTGTCTAAAATAATTCTAGCAGCACGCTTCTGAAATTTCAGTACAGAGTTCAGGAGCTCACTGCTACAATTACCCCATATTGTACAGCAATAGTCAAGGTGCGGCAAAATATATGCATTGAAAAAAAGCTTTCTAGAATGCAAGTCCAGATAAGATTTAAGTCGGAGAAGAAGGTAGAGATATGAATTACATTTTTTTATAGTTTGTTCTACATGATGTCTCCAACTCAAGTTTTGATCAACATGTACACCTAGAAGCTTTTCATTCTCTGAGTATGAAACTGTTTGATTTAGTACTTGGATTTGATTTGAAAGTAGATGGTCAGTAATTGCTTTGGTGTTATATGATGCTGATATGTACATAGCTTTGGTTTTAGATACATTTAAAATCATGTCATTTTGATGGCACCACTTTTCTACAGCTGTCACATCTGTCTGTAAGTTAGTGTGCACATCATCAACTGTTTTACCAAAACCTGAAATTGTAGTGTCATCTGCAAACATGTCGACTGAGGTGTTAATGGTATGTAGGGGGAGATCATTGATATAGAGTATGAAAAGAAGTGGGCCAAGAATAGAGCCTTGTGGGACTCCAGCTTCAATGCTTTTTGAGCTTGAGGTGTTTCCTGAAACACAGACTTTCTGAGTGTGACCTGTTAAGTATGATTCAAACCATTCAACACATGGCTTGCTAAAATGATAAAGTTTGAGTTTTTGAATCAAAATTGAATGATTGACCAAGTCAAAAGCTTTTGAGAAGTCTAAATACACTGTTCCAACATAAGATCTTTCATTGATAGCTGCTATCCAGCCGTCAATAATAGATAAAAGTGCTGTTTCACAGGAGTGGTTTGATCTGAATCCTGATTGCCTGTCATGTATTACATGATTTGTTTCTAAGAAGCATTTAAGATGTTCAGACACATGTTTTTCGAGGATTTTTGACAATGTTGGTAAAATGGAGATTGGTCGATAGTTGTTGGAGTCTGATTTGGTACCCTTTTTGAAAATGGGTGTTACTTTTGCAATTTTAAATTTGTCAGGGAATTTATTGTGTCTAATACTAAGGTTCATTACTTTTGTGATTGGTTTCAAGATTGACATGTAGCATAGCTTAAGGATTTTAGGTCCAATTCCATCAAGTCCAGTTGACTTTGTTTTGTCTAAGTTTTTTAAATATTTGCAAACAAATTCTTCTGTGATGTCTGGTATATGAAAAGTATTGCCCCCTAGTGTAGAATTTACAAAGGAGATAATGCTTTCAGTATTTTTTGTGTCTAGGTTACTATGGGGATATTTTACAGTTTTGAAGATGTTTGAAAAGAATGTATTAAAGTGTTCAGCTGTGGCCATGGGATCTGTAATTGGATTTCCATCTAAATCATTAATGTAGTTAGTCTGATGTTGTTGGGTCTTTCCTGATAATTCTTTTATATTTTTCCATAGTAGTTTGGGGTTTTTCTTATTTTCATTTATTGCTTGTGAATAGAATGATTTTTTTGCTGTTTTTGTAAGTACCTTGACCTTTTGTCTAAGATTTTTGTAGTGGGTGTCGTTTCCTGTATTTTTAGCTGAATTTCTTGCTTTGATGGCATTAAGTATTTCTTCATTAAACCAATCTGGCTGATGTTTGTATTTAACTCTTTTCTCCTTTTCTGGTAGGTGGTTATTCATAACATCAGTGAATAGATTTATAAAGCAGTCTAAAGCATCATCTGGATCATCATATATGTCCAGAAGTGACCATGGTTGTGTGTTTAAATCATTAAGAAATTGTTCCTCATAGAAGGTTTTATATGATCTGTATTTGATTATGTGATGTAAGGGGCCATTTTTAGTGCAGTGCAAAGTGATGCAGCAAGCTCCTGTTGGAGCTTTCCTTGTCACTTTCATACTGCATTAAGCTGCCACCTGCTTTAAAAGGAGTAATTTGCTTTTTGTGAATGCTCAGATGAAAATAGTTTTAATTTATGATGTTTGCGAAAGCATTTACTCAGGGGGCTTGAGCCTTGATGTTCCTGTAATGTTTCACCCCCCCCCCCCCCCCCCCCCCACCCACCCTTCTATCAAATAATAGACCTTTTTTGTCAAAAAGGCCACAGTCAGTTAGGGTTTGTAAATAATTTTACATGTGATTTTATGTTTGTGAGATTCTATTTATCTTCAAATCTATTTTTTTCTGACCAGAATGATGTTATCACCGGATTTTGCATATCTTCAGAAACGTCCATGTAAATTATGAAAAAATCTTCAAAGTTACTTAAAATGAGAAAAAACTACGAAAAGGTGTTTATGGACTGCAGTGTACATAAATTGCTTTGAAAGACTACAAAAACCAACAGAAAAATAAAAAACTATTTAGGAAAATAAAAGATTTTAATATATGTCTATTGCGTAATGTCCGTCCCCTTTATAGTGTAATGTCCGTCCCCTGTTATATGTGACTATAAAAAATCATCATGAGTGTCTTAGATTAGAACAAAACATATGAGTTCAATAAACCTGAAAGAGTTGGCATTTTAAATCAACTTTAGTTGCAGTTTCAGTGATTTCCAACTAGTTTTATATCATATACAACGAAAATGATTGAACACTTTTTGCCAACTCTGAGTTTCGAAATTCTTCAACAACGTTACAACAACAACAAAAAAGTTTATCACTGGTAATAAGCTTGGGTTTACTTTAAAGATAACTGTTTGTAGTGTATGTATGAAAAGACATATAAGTAAATAGACATTCTATCTTGTTATAAACTATTATTTATAAACATGTAATGCATAAGTTGTAATGTCCGCCCCCTGCTAGGCCTATCAATGAAAATTTGTTAAAAAAATATTTTTTTAAGAAAAATATTTTTTTACAAAAAAGTAGTTTTAAAGTTTTTTTTGATCTTTTTACTTACTGAACATGATTCTATACCCATGTATGCTTCCAAAAAGCCATAAATTAAACAAATATAAGAAACTTCATTTTTTTCACCTAGATGCAAACTGAATTTGCCCATTTACTGTGCACAAGGCACCAGAGTGATAATATATAATATTTTAACTCTTTTTTTTATTTTTGATATATTTTACAATAATTCTTGTTAGAGGAATGCTAAATAGTGTGTACAGTAACACAAATGTAATTAGATAGCATTTTATTCAATGCACAAAATGTGACAAATTTTAGGGTGTGACGGACATTACATAAACATTACATTTTCGCTCATTTAAAGAAAAGTACTGCATTGTTGCTTTTGATACTTTGCTGTTTTAATATGATAGGTATACACATTCAGAATGTAAAGTCATAAATAATTTGATACATCCTTTCTAACTTTTACAGGGTGTGACGGACATTACGGAATTTCGACACAGACAAAAAATCAAAATTTCAATTTATCATAAAATTATCAAAAACTTGTATATCTTTCTAAATAGAAGTAATTTACTAAGTACTATAATATTGAGTGTGTTTAAAGCTTAAAAGCATTTTCTATGACACTATTATCTAAATATAATGATCATTTCCAAGCACAAAGGGTATGTCAAAATTCTGACCATTACATAGGGTGCTTTCTACATATTCGATAAAAACCATAATGAAAAATTGAATTCAACCTTATGTATCATACATCAATTTAAAGGACACAGAATTCTCTGTAAGTACAAATCCAAATAATAAAGGTACTGTTTCATATAATCAATAGGGACATGTTTAAAAAACATGAAAAATGTGATGCTAATGCATTACAGGTAAAAAATGTCATTTTTTGACCAATTATTTTGACCAAAATTTTATATGGGGGAAATTATCAATAGAATTTCATATATAACCACTTGCAATATGTCATATCTATCAAGAAAACATAACTTTGTGTAATTATATGCATGTTAAAAGAGAATATGACCTAAAACATACATATTTTGTGAAATGGGCACTTTACTGTGCAGCAGGCCCAATGCGTATAGCCTGTCCTAATTTTGCAGACAAGTGACCATTTAAAGCAGATTGAAAGTAAAGCAGAATGTGTCTTCAAGGCATAATCTGCTTTACATCTGTTAGAATACAGAAAATATAGGTACATAAATTATGATCAATGACTGTATCAACTCAAACTATTTTCTTCTTGAAGGAATATATTAAAGGTGTTAAACTTAACTCTTTGAACCCTAGTCACACATAATATGCATACCTTGCAAACAGCTTACATTTATAAGTTTAAACATATTTTTATTCCCTCAAATATACATGGAATTGGGGTTGGGTCACAAGTTATAATAACATTAAATCTGACCCTCCCCTTACAATGTAAATATACAGTACAAGAACAATGGCATATATACTAAGCCAAACTGCCAACGCAACACCTCCGAGTTCCCTTCTATTTTCATATCAGAGCGGGTGTTTTAAATCGACGGAAAAGTTGACACAAAATTGTTAAATGTTTATATTGATGTACTGTCCTCAAACTTGTTAATATTGGCAACAAATTTTCATTGACACTTCTGACGAATAACAACCATCTATCTAAACGTATCACTAATTTCTGGTTAACATTCCCCATTGAAAATGCATTGGAATGAGATTTCTGAAAACTTGATATCACAAAATTCCATATTTTTGGGACAAAATGCCAATTCATTTTCTTTTTGTTTACCAAGAGTATTGTCCATTGACCACTCTATGAATTGCAGAAGAAATCTATTCAGGATATGCACACATTACAGAATTGACCAGACTAACTTAAGACATGTTTAACATTGGAAGTAATGGGAATATCCGCGTTGGAAGTTTGGCATAGTATAGATGAAATCTAACGAAATTACTTAACTATTTGGTTGGAGAGTAGACAAAGTAAGGAAAGAAGAAGGAAACAGCTTACAGGAGTACACTAAGTCTTGTTTTATGCTAACAGTGTAGACCCCGATCAGAGGGCTGGGCTCTGATCAGGGTCTGCATTGTTTGTCATGTTTAAAATATATATTGTAAAAATCAAACTTTAAAAGTAAAAAAATTGACTAGACTAAATTAAAACTAGAATTGTCCATTTGAGGCTTCAGGGAAGAAAGGGTTAAAGGGTAAATATAGAACAGAGGTACATGTATTTGAGACAGCTGTATCCCTGAAGAAAAAAGATTGGGTTGTTTTTATGAAAATTGAATTTTTCTGTGGTAGTGTATTACAGAATATGGGTGGAATTTAACCTTCCATATCATCATTATGGGGTCAAGATAAGTAGAAATAAACTATTATTTCCCAATATTTTTCCTGAAATCCACACAAAACTGTACGAGAAACTGTGACGATTCTAATGAGCAGTCACAGCATACGGTTTGGCGCAAATTTAAAGAATTTTAGTTATTAAAAGGGAAAAAGGGGCCAACTTTGGTTGATAAAACTAAAAGTGTAAAAAAAAAAGAAGCAAAAACAATGTCAGAATATCAATTGTTGCTGATAATGCTGACGGTGGTGTTGATGGTACTTGAGTCTTGCTGGTTCGTTGAGAGGTTATCTGGCACTTTCACAAATATCTTCCAATATCAATACAGCTATATTTCCTCCTATCCCAGTTCTGTCTGGCTCTCTATTCATCCCAGTCAAACTATTATGTCATAAATCATTGGCAGAATTGTGTCATGCAAAACAGGCAGAAATCAACCATGATTTATGAAATCTTGCAGCTTGTGAAGTTAAGTGGCAAATACTGTTCATTTGGTTGTCTTCTAAGTTCTAGGAAAGAGAAGATGGTAATCTTTTATTTGTGACAATTTAACTCATTATTCCATTAATACGTCTTTAATGTATTCCTCCACTGAAAAAAATAGTTACAACATATACAGTCATGAATATGCTCTAAATAATAATTATATTCTATACCCTAGCAGATGGTAGCTTATCCCTTTACCCCATAGGCTATTTCTAGTTTTGAAAATAGGTGAATACTTAAAGCAGGTTGAAAGTAAAGCAGAATACGCTTAAAGGCACATTCTGCTTTACTTTCAACTTGCTTTCAGCCACCACCTTCCATAATAAAGAAAATACTTCTTATGATACATATTCATGATTGTATAAATTGCAACTATTTTCTTCAGTGGAGGAATGAATTGAATGTGCTAAAAGGTGCTTCTATGGTGGTAATGGGTTAAAGAACGCTGAAAGTAATGCATACTGTGCCTTTAGAAATATTTTGTTTTACCTTCAGCCTGCTTTAAGAAATATCTGTTTTCAATACTAAAAATCAAGCAACAAATGGGGGGGGGGGGGGTGTAACTTTATGTTTTACTGAAAGGAGTTTTTAACTTATAGTGGTTAGTTATAGACTGCAGAGCTCTAGATAAGGAGAATATTTTTAAAAAAGCTAAAAATCTTATATTTCTGAATTAAAGAGATAATTCTGATGAGTAGTGACACATAGGATGAGAATTAATACTGAAATGAGTGATAAAATGCTGGATTTATTCACTTAGTAACACCGTAGGATTTGGTGCTGAAATGAGTTAGTAAATGTTGGATTTGTTCAATTTACTCCCTCTTTATCTGGAGCCCTGCTAATATGAAGCTAAGGTGTGTGGTTTGTTCTTTGTATATCTGGGGCTGGTAGCCTAATAACAATATTAGCATTTGAATTGAATTCCTGGTCATTAACTGAGCCTGAGCCGTTGGGATAAGTTCTTGAGTGTTTATGATTTAGCCTAGATAAGTGAATTCCAAGATTGATCTAAAAGCCAAATGTATACAAATTCCCTGTTATTTTGGGCTTAGCCTGCAGTAAACCTCTCTACTATTATAACCACAAAATGGAAGGTTTATTGATTGTATAAAAGTCAAGACATAGTTTAAAGCAGTTGACAGCTGCTTAAGGGGGTAGGTGCACCTTTGGAAATAATTACCTAATTATACTAAAGGAGCTTTCTACTTTACTTTCACCTTGCTTTAAACAGTCAATGTCTTAAACACTTAATAATCAACAAAATTTAGTGGTTTTGATAGAGGTTGTATTGTATTTGCTGGAACACATATAGACCTGGGGCCCGTTTTACTAAACTACTTTCACAAAATTTAAAATTTTAATTTAATTTTTTTATTATCACTTGCTACATTCGGCTCTAAATGACCTTTTTTGTGTCGATGGGCCGTAAAACACCATTCATTCATTCATTCATTCATTCACTTGCTACAAACAGCAAATAGCCAGATCAGAGGACGCGCTTTTAGCACGTCCTCTGATCTGGCTATTTGCTGTTTGCAAACGTTTATGATCGAAAAATAAGAGTTTAACGATTTTGACTTGCGCAAAATTTTTGCGTAAGTTGTTTAGTAAAACGGGCCCCTGTTGTATTGCTGGACACAGTAATGCTCCTGATCTTCAGTCCAAACTGCTTGAAAGTATTTCTGCTCTTGTCCTGTGGTTTTGTCCGGTGTTTGTGGTGTTGAAATTTGGCCCCTTATACCCCATCTTGAAAGTATGTACTTTTCCTATCGTGGTTCCAATTAAGAGCGAGACTGCAGCATTTTCTCCTTTATGTTTATACTAAACCATGTGGTGTGATTACTTATTAGTTATTACTCATTTTAGAGTCACCTCCTTTGAGACGATTCTCACGAGTAGTCACACTATAGGGTTTTATGATAACCTAAAGGTCCTTAGGAGTTCCCACTAAAGATATCATGCCTTCACTTACCAGTAAAACCCCCAGACTGCTGTCAAAATAATTGTTCACTGGTTTTATTTTCCCTGAGAAACAAATCAAGAGATCTGGAATGCAATAGAGTTAGTGAAATGCTTCTTGTTTTGTGATTACAGAGTTTTGTTCAAGCAGCTATGATTAGGCACTGCTCCTAGATATTAAGATATAGAGATGGAGAGAAATTTGTTAACCACAATTTATACATACCCCCACCCAAACAGCACAAAAAACTTTCAACATGGCATTGAGAACACCTGAAGGAAGTCTTTCAGCTGTAGTTCCTGGTTTCTCTGAGTTTTTATCTTATAACTATATCAACAATTTGACTGGAGTGTAAAGTACCTGATACATCAGGGCTCCAGATATTAACGGGGAGTTTTCTGAACAAATCCACTTTTTTCTCACTCATTTCAGCACCAAATCCTATGGTGTTACTACTCATTAGAATCGTCTCGAAGAGACGATTCTAATGAGTAGTGACACCATAGGGTGTAATGCAGAAATAAATATTTAAGTTTTTGAAAAACTACTCTTATCTGGAGCCCTGGATACATACATACAGTAAAACCTCTCTATTACCACCACTTAGTTGCGTTACATAATGATTAGACATTTGTGACAGGTGACTGCTTAAAGCAATGTGACAATAAAACACATTGCTTCAAGCTGTCACCTGTCTTTTATACAATTAATAATCCTTTGTTTAAGTGGTCGTACTAGAGAGGTTTACTGTACAGTAGATCGTTCTGAAGCATTTGATATGTCAGATTTCAGCTTTAGCATGACCCTAAGGTTATAAAGCATTTGAGTTGAGACTGAGATCATTTTTAAGCATTTGATAGGTCAGATTTGAGGTTTTGCTCAAATCAGACCAATCAAATGCTTGAGAACTATCTTAGACTCAAATAAAATGTTTTGTAACCTTGGACGCTGTTTTAAGCATCTACTCAATAATAAGGTGTAGGCAAGACATTACTTACTGCAGAACTAAAGTAAAGCAGAAAGCCCCTAAATAAGGTTAAAGGCATCTCTTCAAGATCTAACCTGTTTGACACTCCAACCTCAATTTGAAAAGAACATTTGAACATTCTATTTTTAGAACAGAGCAGAAAACAATTTTGCAGATGAAAAAATTCCCCAGCATGCAAACAGTTAAGTTTACTCCTACTTATCTGAATCCCTGATGAGATATCTGCATTTCATGTTTGAGTGAAACTCTCCTCTGAAACTCTCCACTTGTAAGTTTTAATGATTGGGTGTTTATGACAGGTGACTGCTTATAGCAAGATGACAGTAAAACAGAAAGCTCCTTTAGGAGCTTTCTGTTTTACTGTCACCTGTCTTTTCTACAATCAATTAGCCTTCTGTTTTGTGGTCGTAACGAATAGAGATGGATGAGTCTGGATGAGATGAGATGATGATGATTTCAGGACTATGATTTTAGCTAATTCCATTTGCTTCAAAGTATGGAATGGGATCAAAACCATTTAGTTTTTGGCAGAGGGTATAACCTTGGTCTTAATAAGCTCTAATAAACAGGAAAGATTCCCTATGAACATTTAGCTGCATAACTGTGTCAAAGTAGGAAGGTATCTGGGGGTTGTAATAGAGAGGTTTTACTGTATTTATAGGGGAAGTAAACTCCACTGCTACTGTGGAATTTATTTGGGGGAAATATTTTCTGAGATGTTGTTTCAATATTAATCCAGAGTAATAAGAAAATGCAGTCTGGAGATTTTTGTCTTTGATAGTAAAGAAATTGTTTAGGTTTAATGTACAGTTCACTCTCTACAACAGCACCCAATGGGAGACACAGATTGTGTATGTTGTTTGGAGGGAGTCATTATAGAAAGGGATAAATTAAGACTTTCAAGTTTGCTTACATTTTGCAAGCAGCTTGAATCAAGATCAGACCCGTCTGATCTGGATTCAAGCTGTTTGTCACTCATAATTATATTTATTCTATCAACATCTCCACTTATATGAAACTTTGGGAAAAAAAGCAGATGATATTGCAGCAGTAAAAGTGTTAGATATAAATGTTCCTTTTAGGACATTGCGACAAGGGTCGTTGTAAGGAGGGAGTCATTGTTGGGAGGGCCGTTGTAGAGAGGAACACTGTATAATTTCAACCTACTTTTAGTGGTCACTTATCTTTATAACTAGAAACAAGCTATGGGGTAATGGGTTAAGACAAGATAGTGTAAGTTGCTCATAATTAAGGTGATATTAAAGGAGAAAGCTCCTTTAGATTCCTTTAATCAGCCACCTTGATTTCAACACTTAACACTTAATCTAGTTTTGAAGATAGGTAACAACATTCTGCTTTACTTTCAGCCATCTGATGGGCTATAGAAAATATTTCTAATGGTTCACATTTATGAATGTATAAAGTAGAACTATTTTCTTCAGTGTTAGAATTAATTAAAGGCGTAAACAGGAGTATTTATGGGGTAATGGGTTAAAGTAAGTTATGTTTGAGAAGGGTATTAAAGCTTGACTGTATGTTTGTTTGTCTTGAGATGGATTTCCCCAGTAATAGGTGTGGCTATGTTTATCTATATTAACACTTTCACTATAACTGGCCTACAATGAGCTAGTCTCAGCTAGAGAAAGTCATTAGGGTACATGTACTGGCTTTAAGTCTATTAGTTACAACAGTTCTAACAGTCTCACTCTGTACCCAGAGCCTGTTTCTAGTTTTGAAGACAGATGGCCACTTAAAGCAGGCTGAAGTAAAGCATCATAGCATAAGGAAAACTGTTGGACAATCAAAATAATTATACTTATAAGTCATTTTGTTGAGTGAATTGGGGAAATGAAAAGATAAGAATAGTATGTGTGCTAAAAGACAATGAATAGTGACAAAGACAGACAGAGAGAGAGAGAGAGAGAAAAAATAAAAGTACAGAGAGATGGTGTCAATCTGTTTGTATGTCTGCTTGTTCACTCAACCCTCTAGTTTTAAAGACAGATGACCACTTAAAGCAGACTAAAGTAAAGCAGAATGCACCTTAAGGCATATTCTGCTGTATTCAGCCTGCTACAATTTGCTAGCATATAGAAACTATTGCTTACGATACATATTCATTACTGCAGGGCCTTTTTTCCAAAAATTTGGAAAGGGGCCTTAGCAATTTTCGGCGTTTATTTATGAGGTAATGGGTTAATAACTCAATCAATTTTTGTATGAATTTCATTGATATAACATTTTTGGTGCTACGATTCAATATTCAAATAATTGGGACAAGTTCATGAATTTTGACAATCTTGGAGGAGTTAAGCCCCTTGAATGCCCCTTTTCCACATAGCATGTAGGATGACCACTTAAAGCAGGCTGAAAGTAAAGCAGAATGTGCCTTAAGGCATATTCTGCTTTACTTTCAGCTTGCTTTAAGCTTCACTCTGCTAGGATACAGAAGAAACCTTATGAATAGGACATAATCATGACTGTATAAACTGGAACTATATTCTTCTGTAGAGGAAATTATTAAAGGTGCAAAAAGATGTATAACTAAGGTTTGCCTGTCTTTGATGATGTCTGGTTCCAGGATGTGATCAGTACCTTTCTCCTGATTATTACTATGGCAGTTTATCAGATTTGTTTTCTTCAATGGATTTGTACCTGACTGACCTGGTTGTTTGCCAAAAACGTCATCTGCTAGACATTTTTCCCTCCCTAATGATTTCCTGTTGTTTTGGTGTGTCGTAAAATAATTATAATCAAGTATTGCGTAAACTGGTTTGAGTTCAAGCAATTTAATTTTTGAAAGATTTAAGATTTTATTTCATGTATTGAAATGTTCAATCCATTACTCCATAGATACTTCTTTTTATGCACTACTTTATTAATCCAGACCACTGAAGAAATTAGTTCCACTTTATATAGTCGTAAATATGTTTAATATAAAATAGTTTCTATATCCTAGCAACTTTTTCTGCTTTATTTTCAAAGTTCTTTAACCCTTTACCCAATAGCCTGTTTCTACTTTTGAAGACATGTAACCAATTAAAGCAGGTTGAAAGTAAAGCAAAATGCGCCTCAAGGCGCATTTTGCTTTACTTTCAGCCTAAAAAGCTATAATATTCTAGATTATAGAAAATATTTTTTTATGGAATATATTACTGACTGTTTAAAGTGGGACTATTTTCTTCAGTGGCGGAGTAAATTAAAGGCGTAAAAAGGTGTATTTATGGGGTAATGGGTTAAGCAGTAACCAGTTATCAAAACTTGAAACAGGCTATGTATGTAATTACTGTTCTAGATTTAGTAGATTATAATTGCATTGTTGGGAGGGTGTCTTTATAGGGAGAGAAAATTGGCTAACATTTGCAAACAGCTTGAATCCAGATCAGGAGGCGCATTATGCGGCGTCTGATCTGGATTCAAGCTGTTTGTCACAGGTCTGTAAGGTTTTTCTGTCAAAATGTCCATTATGTTTCTTTGAGAAAAGCATCAGAGGACAATTTTAAGCAGACAACAGAGCACCAGATAAGCTTAGTTTTTCAAAACCTAAAATCTTTATTTCTGAATTAAACCCTATGGTGTCACTACTAATTAGAATCGTCTCTTCGAGACGATTCTAATGAGTAGTAACACCATAGGATTTGGTGCTAAAAAGAGTGAGAAAATGTTGGATTTGTTGAAAAAACTACCTCTTATCTGGAGCCCTGAGACAATATGCAGTAGTAAAGGGGTAAGATATAATTGTCCTGTGTAGGGAACTGCAACAAGAGTCGTTGTACGGGAGTCGTTGTTGGGAGGGCTGTTGTAGAGAGGGAGCACTATACGAGTGTTACAAACAGGGCAGACCCTAATCAGAGGACTGCTTTAGGAGCCCTCTTATAATCTTATGGAAAGGCTTCACTGTTGGCCAATGAATTGAATACATGTACTCATTTTATTTGCTGCTCAGTAAGTTTTGAAAATGTTTGGTTTATTATTTCATTCATTTGCGAGCTCTGATCAGAAACTGTTGCACAAACGTTATTTTCCTTATTCAGCAGTTTTCCCCCCTCTAGAGTTACAAAATTTACAGTTTGCCTGCGTGTTTACCATAAATCCATAACCCATCTTACTCCTGTAATATTTCCAAAATGTAATGCAATAGTGCTATTGCCTTAACCCTTTCCCTTATAGAAACGCCTTTTAGCGCATTCAGTTTATTCCTACGCTGAAGAAAAAAGTTCCAATTTAATCAGTCGTGAATATATATTATAGGGATTATTTTTTATATATTCAAGCACATAATAGCTTAAAGCAGGCTGAAAGTAAAGCAGAATGCGCCCTAAGGCGCACTCTGCTTTACTTTCAACCTGCTTTAAGTAGTCACCTATCTTCAATATTAGAAATAGGCTATCAGGTAAAGGGTTAAATGCTGGGTCATTTTTCTGCAAGAATAGTAATCTGCTATTGTTTTTAAAATCTATATAGAACTTTCTAAATTTCTTTTCAATCTGGGGCCAGAGTGTCAAACAGTTTGGATCCTGATAAGACAACTGTCAAACAGTCGGGATCCAAACAGTTTGCTCAGATTATCACATTTCTGACGCTAGCATTCAAAGACAACATTTTCAGCAGAAAATTCCTTCAACAGACGATATTTTCAGCAGACGACAATTACTTGATTTAGGAGGGACCTAACTCTTTGAATGCTGGGTATTTTTTTCATCTGCAACAATTGTCGTCTGCTGATGTTCTAAAAATAGAATTTTCTAATTTTTGCTTTCAAAACAGGGTCAGAATGTCAAATAGTTTGGATCCTGATCAGACGCTGCTTTACGCTGCGTCTCATCTGGATCCCAACTGTTTGCTAAGATAATCACTAGCAGATATATCCGCCGATAGCATGCAAAGAGTTAAAATACAGTAAACTGGCATGAGCGATCAATACGACTGGTCCATGTTAGATAATTCTTAGACAGATCATCATAATAGGCCAAGTGAAAGAATGCACGGGCCTCAGGCTCATAAACATTGGTAAAAACAGCACAGCACTCATCAATATAGTCATACTTATATTAGCCAACATTTCCCTAAGGAAGCAGGAAAGTGTCTGTAGACAGACAACTGCCTAAACCAGATTAATGATAAAGTCGATATTTATTTATCCATAACTCCATAATTTTTATACACATTTTTAAGCATTAATTTATTCCTCCACTGAAGAAAATAGTGCTACTATTTTGCAGTCAAGACAAGTGTAGACCCTGGTCACTAATGCCAAGCATGTATAAAATGTATAAAGATATACAGTCAAACTTCGATATCTCGAACTGGCTTAATTCTAACTATCTGATTTGTTGACACATGAGTTTTATTATTCATGCTCAGTTAAGTCGAACATACCCGATTTTAAAGTTTAAATGTGGCTTAGCCACGTTTTAACTTTGAAAAACGGGTATGTTTGACCTAACCGAGTTCGAGATATCAAAGTTCAACTGTATTGCTATATGGTCGTTAAAACAGGTGCAATTGCCTATAGGGAGCTTTCTTCTTCACTTTCAGCTTGCTTTAAGCAACCACCTGTCCAAAAAGCATTGCAAGCAAACTATGGGGGAAGGGATTGACATTTTGATGAATAGAATTTCATTTTAGCATACTTTATTGGTCAGTCTGCCTGTCTGTTCACAACCTAACCTTGGCCATAACTTTGGAGCTACATGCAACAAAGAGACTTCATATTTTAATATGTGTACTCAACCCAGGAAGCCCTTGGTGCTTCCAGACAGAGGTCAAGGTCATTTAGGCTGAAATAAGCATTGACCATAAGACCCATAACTTTAGAAACACTGCCTTGTGGTAGAGATTTCATGTTTGGTATGTGTAATCCACTCAAGAAGCCCATTGAGCTCAGTACAAGTTGGGTCATGTCAGACAAAGGTCAAGGTCATTTAGATATAAAAGGTCATGGTCACATTAGGAGGCAAAGTGTTTCACAAACAAATATTGTTTCACTGAAGTAGTGTATGTGTAAGTTCTTGTGACAAAGCTAAGGTCGGAGGTCATGAGAGACTAAGAAGTCTTGTACTAGCCTGCCTATTATCACAAGTTATTCAGGAAGTCGACAATTAACCCTATGTATGTAGAAAAACTGCTCACATGAAAGTGTTACTATAGTCGCAGCTTATAAAATATAACTAATATTACATACCCTCAATCTAACACAGTATGGATAACGTATTAACTTCTCATTAAGACTGTGTTAATTACGTGTTGATCTTGTTCCAAACAGGTTGCCAATGGTGATCAATTGTATCGCAGCTTAATGGTGAAAAGGAAATATATTTTTAGGTTTATGTACATTATGACAAATACTCATTAAGTCAACATGATATATCCAAGATTATAACATGGATGTATACTGTATAGATTACACCAATATATATACTATGACTGTGTAAACCTACTTGTAAACATTATGTTTATCATCAACTAATGCAGTTAATTAGATAGGGAAATTTGTATAATCACAATGTGTCTTTAACTCTGAATGCTGGGAAAAAAAATTTCGTCTGCAACAATTGTCTTCTGCTATTGTTCTAAAAATAGGAGTTTTGAAAACTTGTTTGAAACAGGATCAGAGTTTCAAACAGTTTGGATCCTGATGAGACGCCACATTATGCGGCGTCTCATCAGGATCCAAACTGTTTCCAACGGTTCTCATGGTTTTACCATTATTGTGGTAAGAGAAAAGGATGTTATACGCTGATTGCTTGGGAAGAGAAAGTTGGACGGAAGTTGGGTTGACGATGAAACTGAAGTCGAAAAGTGCAAGTCTCAAATACAATTGAAACATACATGAGACAGTGTTTAGAAAGAAAAAAAGTGGAATTGAAAATAAGAGGATAAATTGTGATTTAAAAGTGATTTGTGATTTGGATGTTGAGTGTCTCTGTTTGTGTGATAGGAAAACTTAAGGATTGTTAGTGAAGCAGGAAAAATGTCTGGCACATGGTCGAGACTTTCGGCCTCTCTGCACAAACGCAGATCAAGTGGTACGTTGTACAAGAGTCTTTTGCTCATGTCACTGAGAATATTGTACAGTGGAGAATCTGCTATTAATTCTTTCCTGTTTAAACGCAAACATACGCAAACGCAAAGCACTAAAACGTAGAAAAGAACAACTTTTGGACAATTCTGATAATTCATGTTTATCTTGGTGGCAAACAGTTTGGAGCCGGATCAGACGCCGGGTTACCCGGCGTCTGATCTGGCTCCAAACTGTTTGCACTGCAAATAATAGTTTTAGCGTAAACATGTTATTGGGAAAGAATAACAAATTCTCCACTGTATACTGATGATCAGGGCTCAAGGAAAGGAGAGTACATGTATTTCAAAAACCAAAAGAATGTTTAGTTCTGAATTAAACCCTATAGTGTCACTTCTCATTAGAATGGTCTCTTCCAGATGATTTTAATGAGTAGTGACACCAATCACACCATAGGATTTGTTGCTAAGTTGAGTGAGAAAATGATGGATTTGTTAAGTTTACTCCCTTTTATCTGGAGCCCTGAATATTGTATACTATTGTTGAAACTGTAAGAAGAAAACTAATCTGTTAATCAGTCCTGATAACCAGGATCAACTGGTTAAAAGAAATGCCAGCATCCCAATGTTTTGTTATATGCAAAAATATGAAGCTGCGATCATAGACTTTGCATTTTGCTGTGCCTGTCAAATGAGTGCATAGCACAGGATGTATGTACCCCATAGTTAACTGTAGCTTGTAGCTGGTTTGGGTGCTGATTCTAACTAAACTTGGAGAAACTTTTCCTTTACCCCATAGTTTGTTTCCAGTATTGGAAGACAGATGTTTGCTTAAAGCAGACAAAGTAACGCAGAATGCTCTTTAACCCTTTCCCCCATAGAAACGACTTTTAGCGTATTTAATTTATTCCTCCGCTGAAGAAAATAATTCCAGTTTATACCCTCATGAACAATTACCATTACAAATATTTTATATAGCCTAGCAGATTTTAGCTTAAAGCAGGCTGAAAGTAAAGCAGAATGTGCCTTAAGGCACATTCTGCTTTACTTTCAACCTGCTTTAACAGGTCACCTGTCTTCAAAGCTATAAACAGGCTATGAGGTAAAGGGTCAAGGGAAATTCTCCTTTACTTTCAGACTGCTTTAAACTTCTATCTGCTAAGATATAGAAGATATTTCATAAGGTACACCATACATATTCATGATTTATAAAGTGGAACTATATTGTTCAGTGAATTAAGTCTATTAAGAATAAACACACTTAATGGGTAAACCCAAGTTGGACTGTTGCAAATACAACAAATAATTACTCTGTGTTTCATTATTTTGACTTTTTTATTTGCAGGTAACAAGATGCCAAAGATTAAAGAAAGTGACAAACCAGTTATATCTCATCCACTCAACTTTGAACACACAGTCCATGTTGGCTTCGACCCACTCACAGGAGAGTTTACGGTAAATAAAATACTCATTTCAGCTTAATCCCACTCCCAAGAGTGTTATCCCTTTACCTCATAGCCTGTTTCTAGTTTTGAAGACAGGTGACCACTTAATGCAGGTTGAAAGTAAAGCAGAATGTGCCTTAAGGCACATTCTGCTTTACTTTCAGCCTGCTTTAACCCATTAAGCCATACTGACTCATATTGACTCATTGGGCAATAGCCTCATACTAACTCATTTTGACACACTTTAATCAACTACCCTGTATTGAGATAAGCATTGATAATTGTTTATCGCTTTTATGAGTTAATGGGTTAAGCTAAAATCTGCTAGGCTATATAAAATATTTGTAATGGTAATTGTTCAGAGGGTATAAACTGGAACTATTTTCTTCAGCGGAGGAATAAATTAAATACGCTAAAAGTGGCTTCTATGGGGGAAAGGTTTAACAGTAAATAAAAATCTTTACGGTAAAAAAAAATCAGTAAGAACTCGATAAGTTGAACTCACTACAGAAATTTGACCTTGACCCCAGGGCTCAAGATAAGGAGAATATTTCAAAAACTAAATCTTTATTTTTGCTTTATACCCTATGGTGTTATTCCTCATTAGAATTGCAGGGCTTCAGATAAGAGGTAGTTATTTCAACAAATCCAACATTTTCTCACTCTTTTTAGCACCAAATCCTATGGTGTTACTACTCATTAGAATCGTCTCGAAGAGACGATTCTAATGAGTAGTGACACCATAGGGTTTTATTCAGAAATAAAGATTTTAGTTTTTGAAAAACTACCCTTATCTGGTGCTCTGGAATTGTCTTGAAGAGAAGATTCTAATGAGTAGGAACAGTAACACCATAGAGTTTGGTGCTAAAATGATTGAGACAATGCTGGATTTAGTCAGTTTACCCCCTCTTATCTGGAACCCTGATTGACCGACTCAGAGTTATAACTTTTACCCCTCATTTCTATTTATAATAATATTTATAACATATTTAACTTTGGAATTGATTGGATCATTGGAATAAATACATGTACGTTGTTGGCCTGTACTGCTTTCAGTTAACCCTTTGAACCCTTGTCCTGCTTATAGGCATCCTTTTCAAACAGTGTACATGTGAATAGAACACTTGTCCTATGCAAACAGTGAAGACCCAGATCAGAGGGCTCCGAAAGGAGTCCTCTGATCAGGGTCTTCACTGTTTGTCATAATGCCAAACATTGACAAAAACAACCCTTAAAAGTCAGAAATGGACTAGACAAAAATGGAAATTGGAATTGTCCATTTAAAGTTTCAGGGAGGAAAGAGTTAAATCATTATTGTGTGGTTTGTCCATTGTATGAAATAAACAATTAACCCCAACAAATGTCAAACGGTACTGTAATGCAAACTTAGCAGATGTAAGAATTTGAACCCTCTGGAACCGAGCCCCTTTCCCTGGCCTGGCCAGATAAGTTACAGGCATAAGTAAAGGGTTAAGTGAAGTGAAGCAGAAAAGAGATCTCTGAAAAGAGCCTGCTAAATACTGATTAAAATAATGCAGAAAGCCTTATGAATAAGCATTCTGCATTATATTGATGTACATTAAGCAATCACTTGTAAAAATCCCTGCCATGGATATAAGATTTGATATTTGCTAAACTTTTGCAAGTTTGATTCTTTAAGTGAATAAGGAAAAAAAATATAGCCGCGCTGTAAGTGGAAGCAACTTGTGTTTGTTAGAAAATAAGGAAGTAGTGACAGACTTTCCTGTGGCCAGGGTCAACTGCTGATGATGACAGTTATTTTAATACATAGTGGATCTTACATAAGTGCTCATTATTTAATTTATCATTTTTAATAAAAGAGTTGCCTAAATTAATATAATGCGAGCCTTGAGAAGCGTCTTATTAATTTTAGTCACCTCGTCTATTAAAAACGATAAATAATGAGCATGAATGTGAGATTCTATTTATCACATAACAATTTTGAATATCTATTAAATCAATCGAAGCCGTAGTTTGCAGTCTTTCTGCTATATAGATTTCCCGCCAAAATCTGATGTTGTTTAAGGCAACGTCACTGCAAATGACGTCATTTGGTGTCCCGCTACATGGAAAGCTTGTTGACAAAAAGGTTTGGCTAGATCCCAAAAAGATATTTCACTAGAGGATTACGATATTTATATCATGACTTTATTCCACTCCAAGACAGTAAGTTATGTGATAAAGTATTTTATGATATCCTCCTTTTTAGCTCATCTAAGCAAATATCAAAATATTGTTATAACCATAGCTAGCTTCTAGTGTTGAAGACAGGTGAGCACTAAAAGCAGGTTGAGAGTAAAGCAGAATGTGCCTTAAAGCACATTCTGCTTTACTTTCAACCTGCTTTTAAGATTTGATCTGCTAGAATATAGAATATATTTATTATGCTAATTATAACAGTATAAATTAGAAATGCTTTCTTCAGTGAAGGAATAAGTTAAAGGGGTAAACATATTTATCTATGAAATATAACTTATAGGTTAGCTGAGGAATGATAACCTTGGGGGTTAATAAGCATTATGTCAGCCAAAAGCTTTGAAATAGGGAAATACAAATAACTAGATAAATGTAAAACACAATGCACAATATAATTATATAATGCCTAATGTCATGTGACATGGGCAACAATGACCACAAGTTCACTCGTGTCATCACATACAGTCCAGCTTGTAGTTACCAGCCTCTTATATTAATCCATTACCCCATAGCCAGTTTCTAGTATTGAAAAAAATGTGATCACTTAAAGCAGGTTGAAAGTAAAGCAGAATGTGCCTTGAGGCTACATTTCTTGGCGTACGCATTTTCGAAGCCATATGACGTCACATTAGAAAGTTTAGCGCGTGAGTGTTCTACTGAAAATTTGAACACCGAGACGGTCCTTCTTCGCTTATATAGGGGTGTGGGCGAGGTGTGTTAGAATTTCTAGGAGATGGTTGCTTACAGGGCTCCAGATAAGAGGTAGTTTTTTCAACAAATTCAACATTTTCTCACTCTTTTTAGCACCAAATCCTATGGTGTTACTACTCATTAGAATCGTCTCTTCGAGACGATTCTAATGAGTAGTGACACCATAGGGTTTAATTCAGAAATAAAGATTTTAGATTTTGAAAAACTACCCTTATCTGGTGCTCTGTGCTTATATATTTTAAGCAGGTTGAAAGTAAAGCAGGATTACTTCCAACCTTCCTGAAGTGGTCAGTTATCTTCAATACTGGAAACAGTTATGGAGTGTTTGTATTTCTGCAGTTGAAATTCCATAAATGGAGTTCACTTACATTAGCCATGCCTGTATTTTAACCCTTTCCTCAATAGTACAAGATACTGGTTAAAGCAAGATGAAAGTTAAGCAGAAAGCCTGCTTTAAATTAAAGACATCTCCTGACGACCTTTCGATCATAACGCCTTGCCAGACAATTTCCTTGCAAAAATCATGGATCTTATGGACATGTCGGTAGCAAAGAACCATTAAAGCTTCTCGTGTGAGACACCACCTTTATATTTGATAGTTTGGTAGAAAAAACCATTGAAAAACACTAGAGCATGATTATAATCTGGGCCTCACCAGGTAAATTGAGATTGGTATAGCATGTGCTGCATGCTTTGACAGTTAAAATTCACACTATCAAAAAATAATAATTAAATTAAGCTCATAAAAATGTGTATTTTAAGAGTTATGGATATAGAACTGAAATACTTCAGAAACCTGTGAATTTCATTTTTTGGACAGATAGCTGCCTGAACATGAGAGTTGATAGTACAACATTCGATTTGCTTGGGAACTCTTCTGTAGCAGCAGATAAGAATGTCTGTCTCCAGCAAGCCAGATATAGTCAAACCTCCATAACTCACACTCACTTTGATGGAACTCATCCATATTTCAAAGTTTAAACATGACTATGTTTTAACTTTGAAAAACAGATATGTTCAATTTAAGTCAACTTGATTCATCAAATTTGAATTGAAGAATTCAGGTTAGTTGGATAAAAGCTAGTTTGAACTTGCGGTCATATTCCCATAGCGATGGACAAACAACAGCTTGAGTTATAGAGGAATGATTGTACAGTGTACCAAACTATTTAGAGCTTCACCCCCACATGTCCTTTATCCCTTTAATTGCTAGATATATTGGTAGGTACAGTGTAGACAGAGATCTGGGACTTCCTCGTGGCACTGCGTAATTGAGGAGAGCAAGAATTGGAAACTTATGATGTAGCATCCCTTCTAGGAAAAAAATCTGTCCCATTTTCATGGATTTATTTATACACATAGAAAAGACTTGACATATTTTCAAAAGTGCATAATGAAGAGAGTAAACCCTTGAATATAGGAACATATAGTGATGCCGTTTACAAACAATTTGGATCCAGATCAGGCCCCACATTTTGTGGGGCCTGATCTGGATCCAAACTGCTTGTAGGTGTGGTTGTGTATCTGTAAATGATTTGAGAAGAAGCGAATTTTAGAATGTCAGCAGGAATCGGTTTGAGCAAACTACATTTCTGTAGGTTTTAAAGGGCCGAGCCATATGGTTAATTGGTCTGGTATGTAGAACCTTGTACTGGGGGTGTTCACTTAACCCTTTAACACATTTCACCCTGAAATGTCAAATGGACTATTCAAGTTCCAATTAAATCAAGTCCATTTATGACTGTTTAGGGTTGTTTGCTGCAATTTGTGGCGAAATGACAATCAGTGCAGATCCTGATCTACACTATTTGCATAGGACATATATTACTCTTTCAAGGTACTTTGTTCATAAAAGATAAGTATACAAGTATACTTTTTACTACGGTTCAATTTGGTAACATATTGAACCCTAGAAAGGAATATTATAACTTATCCTTTACAAACAGTGTACCTATCAAGAGTATACTTGTCCTAAGCAAGTAGTGTAGATCCAGTGTACATATATACATGAATATTCACAAGCATTTTGCTTGTGGTGGATAAGCCAACCAGCAGTCAAAACAATAATGTATAAAGTTTATTTAAACCCATATCTCCACAAATATGCCTATTTATGCAGCTAGTTTATAATCTATACACTAAGGAAAATTCCTAAACATGAAACACAGATTTGCGTTTCAAGTATCCTTCGAGATGGAAGTTTAAAGCAGGTTGAAAGTAAAGTAGAATACTCCTTAACCCTTAGCCTGCCAGTCACGACTATAGCTCCATATGCAAACATCTTGGATCTGGATGAGACGCCGAGTAACTCGGCGTCTCATCCGGATCCAAGCTGTTTGGCACTCGGACAACATTTTCAGCAATTTTGAGCAACTTTGAAGCACTTTGAAACTTGAAGCAGACGAGAAATATAGCAGACGACATTTTATTTGGCGGGCTAAGGGTTAATCTATAATTCCATAGACACATAATTTTACCCATCTGAAAAAAATTGTTCCAAATGATGATTATGTACTTTCTTTATTCTAGCAAATGGTAGCTTAAAGCAGGTTGAAAGTAAAGTAGAGTGTGCATTCTGCTTTACTTTCAACCTGCTTTAAGAGGTCGCCTGTTTTTCAAAACTAGAAACCGGCTGTGAAGGAAAGCTTTATGGTGCATTCGACTTTACTTTCAATCTGCTTTAACCCATTACCCCATAAATACGCCTGTTTTCACCTATTAGTGATTCCTCTACTGAAGAAAATAGTTCCAATTTATACAGTCACAAATACAAATCATAAGAAATAATAGTTTAAAGCAGGCTGCAAGTAAAACAGAATGTGGCGCATTCCGCTTTACTTTCAACTTGCTTTAAGTGGTCACATAATCTTCAACACTAGAAACAGGCTATGGAGTAATAAGCAATGTAAAGCGATGGCTGATATGCCTGGCACCTGTCAAAACCCAGCTGTCAATATGTTATCAAACTTTTACACCACAAGCTGCACTACTGCTACAGGGCTCCAGATAAGAGGGGGGTAAACTGAACTGATCCAAAAATTTCTCACTCATTTAAGCACCAAATCCTATGGTGTTACTACTCATTAGAATCGTCTCAAAGAGACGATTCTAATGAGTAGTGACACCATAGGGTTTAAAGTGAAAAATAAAGATTTTAGTTTTTGAAATACTCCTCTTATCTGGAGCCCTGCTGCTATCTTGGCCAATTATCTTTTAAGTACAGGTCGTCGATGATGTCTGGGAATTTTTACTGGAAATGTAAATACTGTTCCCGTGTTCCAGGGACTTTTGTTTTATGATATGCATGGAGTTGCTCAATATTGTATAAAGAGTATGCAGATTTATGTCAATTTTACCCATTGCCCCATAGATTGTTTTCAATTTTGAGGATGGATGATTGCTTAACCCACTACCCCATAGCCAGTTTCTAGATTTGAAACTAGTTGGCCACTTAAAAGCAGGTTGAAAGTAAAGCAGAATGTGCCTGAAGGCACATTCTGCTTTAATTTCAGCCTGCTATTAGCTACCGTCTACTAGGATATGGACATTTTTTCTTAAGTAGCATAATTTGTTATAATTTATATGACTGAATAAAATGGAACAACTATTCTTCATTGGAGGAATAAATTTAAAGTTGTAAAAATGTGTGTGATCTGGGTCTGTACAGTTTGCGAACGGCGTAAATACAGGGACCCCACACTGTACTGTTAGAGTTAAAACTTTAAAGTTTGATTCTTGAAAATATTGAATTATATTCCTTGCAATTCTTTTTAACCATTTACTTGATAGCCTATTTCTAGTACTGAAGAGAGGTGACCACTTAAAGCAGGCTGAAAGTAAAGCAGAATGCGCCTTAAGGCGCAATCTGCTTAACTTTCAGCCTGCTTTAAGCTATCATGTACTAGACTATTAAAAATATTTCCTATAATATATATCCATGACTGATTAAATTGGAACTATTTTCTTCAGCGGAGGAATAAATCATATTCGCTAGAAGGCGGTTCTATTGGGGAAAGGGTTAATCCAATGTCTATTTGCTGTGTGTTTCAGGGGATGCCAGAGTCCTGGGCAAGACTGTTGTCACAGTCCAATATCTCCATCTCAGAACAGAAGAAAAATCCACAGACTGTGCTTGATGTGCTCAACTTCTACGAGAGTTCCACCAAGGACAATGATGGTTCCAAACAGAAATTCCTGACCAACATCAAACCACCCAGTGCCAACTCTATCAGACCAACCCTCTCCGATAGCTTTTCATCCAATGTCAATATCTCACATGTAAGTGACTATGTTAGCTTCTCATCCAATGTCAATATCTCACATGTAAGTGGCCATGTTAGCTTCTCATCCAATGTCAATATCTCACATGTAAGTGGCCATGTTAGCGTCTCATCCAATGTCAGTATCTCACATGTAAGTGGCCATGTTAGCTTCTCATCCAATGTCAATATCTCACATGTAAGTGGCCATGTTAGCTTCTCATCCAATATTAATATCTCACACGTAAGTGGCCATGTTATCTTCTCATCCAATATTAATATCTCACGTAAGTGGCCATGTCAGCTTCTCATTCAATGTCAATATCTCACATGTAAGTGGCCATGTCAGCTTCTCATTCAATGTCAATATCTCACATGTAAGTGGCCATGTTAGCCTATCCAATGTCAATATCTCACACGTAAGTGGCCATGTTAGCTTCTCATCCAATGTCAATATCCCACATGTAAGTGACCATGTTAGCTTCTCATCCAATGTCAATATCTCACATGTAAGTGGCCATGTTAGCCTATCCAATGTCAACATCTCACACGTAAGTGGCCATGTTAGCTTCTCATCCAATGTCAATATCCCACATGTAAGTGACCATGTTAGCTTCTCATCCAATGTCAATATCTCACATTTAAGTGGCCATGTTAGCTTCTCATCCAATGTCAATATCCCACATGTAAGTGACCATGTTAGCTTCTCATCCAATGTCAATATCTCACATTTAAGTGGCCATGTTAGCTTCTCATCGAATTTTAATATCTCACATGTAAGTGGCCATGTTAGCTTCTCAACCAATGTCAATATCTCACATGTAAGTGGCCATGTTAGCTTCTCATCCAATGTTAATATCTCACATGTAAGTGGCCATGTTAGCTTCTCATCCAATGTTAATATCTCACATGTAAGTGGCCATGTTAGCGTCTCATCCAATGTCAATATCTCACATGTAAGTGGCCATGTTAGCTTCTCATCCAATATTAATAACTCACACTTAAGTGGCCATGTTATCTTCTCATCCAATATTAATATCTCACACGTAAGTGGCCATGTCAGCTTCTCATTCAATGTCAATATCTCACATGTAAGTGGCCATGTTAGCTTCTCATCCAATATTAATATCTCACACGTAAGTGGCCATGTCAGCTTCTCATTCAATGTCAATATCTCACATGTAAGTGGCCTTGTTAGCCTATCCAATGTCAATATCTCATAGTAAGTGGCCATGTTAGCTTCTCATTCAATGTCAATATCCCACATGTAAGTGACCATGTTAGCTTCTCATCCAATGTCAATATCTCACATTTAAGTGGCCATGTTAGCTTCTCATCAAATTTTAATATCTCACAATCATGTAAGTGGCCATGTTAGCTTCTCAACCAATGTCAATATCTCACATGTAAGTGGCCATGTTAGCTTCTCATCTAATGTTAATATCTCACATGTAAGGGACCATGTTATCTTCTCATCCAATGTCAATATCTCACATGTAAGTGGCCATGTTAGCTTCTCATCCAATGTCAATATCTTACATGTAAGTGGCCATGTTAGCTTCTCATCCAATGTTAATATCTCACATGTAAGTAGCCATTTTAGCTTCTCATCCAATGTTAACATCTCACATGTACGGGGCCATGTTAGCTTCTCATCCAATGTCAATATCTCACATGTAAGTGGCCATGTAAGTTTCTCATCCAATGTCAATATCTCACATGTAAGTGGCCATGTTAGCGTCTCATCCAATGTCAATATCTCACATGTATGTGGCCATGTTAGCTTCTCATCCAATGTCAATATCTCACATGTAAGTGGCCATGTTAGCGTCTCATCCAATGTCAATATATCACATGTAAGTGGCCATGTTAGCGTCTCATCCAATGTTAATATCTCACATGTAAGTGGCCATGTTAGCTTCTCATCCAATGTCAATATCTCACATGTAAGTGGCCATGTTAGCGTCTCATCCAATGTTAATATCTCATAGTAAGTGGCCATGTTATCTTCTCATCCAATATTAATATCTCACACGTATAAGTGGCCATGTCAGCTTCTCATTCAATGTCAATATCTCACACGTAAGTGGCCATGTTATCTTCTCATCCAATATTAATATCTCACACGTAAGTGGCCATGTCAGCTTCTCATTCAATGTCAATATCTCACATGTAAGTGGCCATGTTAGCTTCTCATCCAATATTCTTGCATAAAAAGCCGTTCCCAGGGGGTGCATTAACGAGTACTTTAACGTGTATTAACAAGGCGATTCACGTGCACACGCGCCGTTAATGCCCGCTATAGTTATGATTGTTCCGGGGCCCAGTATAAACAATAACAATGACGGTTTGAACAGCATTCTGGCCAAACTGCAGCCTACGCTGTCAGTGCAAAGATGCTGGTGAATGCATTGTTATTGAAATTACAAAATAATCACCGTGCGCCAAATACACATAACGGTCATTAAGGCGAAATGCAAAAGGTTTTCACTGTAAAAACCCTAAGTGTTTGGTTAGAAAATAGCTAACAAATGGTGTAGACTCCTGGGGGAGCATTCTGGTCGGGATCTAAACAGTTTCCCATTCAGTTTGCACCTTTTGAACTCATTACTATTTAGTTATCCGGCGGCTGATCTGTTTCCAAACTGTTTTCGATGGAAAACTATATTCAAATATAGTTTTAGCATTAAACGAGTTTATTGGGGAATAATAGCGTCTTCTCCATAGTATACAGTCCAACCAAACTTGTACAACTAAATAATTCTGTTGACAGGTAACATTATTAGGTACAGTGGAGAAAACGTTATTCTTTCCCAATAAACGCGTTTACGCTAAAACTATCATTTCCTTTGCAAACAGTTTGGAGCCATATCAGACGCCGGTTAAGCCGGTGTCTGATCAGGCTTGAAACTGTTTGCCACTCTGAAAAAATGAAAGGTCAGAAATGCCGAAAAATTGTCCTTTTCTACATTTTAGTGTTTTGCGTTTGCGTTTAAAGGGGAAAGAATAACGTGTTCACCACTTTAGGATGGATACAAAGCAGAACACATCATATAAGTAAACACACTAGGCAAAGTAACTTTTTATTTATTATTAAAACTTGCAGTTAACTCATTAATAAAAGCGATAACAAACAGCTTGAATCCCATTTCTCGTATACGAGTTATTTATACATTGTACCGTAATTGTGCACATACATGTACATATTTTTAAAATGCCGAACTTTCGACGGCAGCGACTTGCTATTATAGATGACATGAAATTGACACAACATCGGCGCTATTATGACAACCTTTGTGTCACAGTTTGCGGCCGTAAACCCAAATCAATCAATTTTGAAATTGACAAAATCGGCCATCTGACACTCCAATTGGTCTACAACCAGATAGTTCATTTCAGTAAAATGTCCATGACAGCGACTATTTGCATACGTTGGCCACAGTTAGGCGAAATCTCTCATTCAATAACCACTGGAGATTTAAATGTACATTTAAAATCAAAATAAAAGTTTGTCCATCTTGTTTAATTGCGTTCTGTTTAAAGTATACATGTACACCGATGCATTGAAAATTATTCTTCGTGTGGCGACCTTGATCAGAGGGCTCCTTTAGGGGATGTTCTGTTCAAAGTTTACACTGAGGCAGAAGACAAGTGCATTCCTTGTAAGTACACTGTTTGTAGTGAAGCATGATACTTGCAAGATATAAAATTGGTGTGAAATTAGAATAAAGGAAGCTGTGATATGGAAGAAAATGACTGATATTAATAAAAAAAAAATGGAAATGGATCTCAAATATAAAGACAAAAGTTCTTGTTATTTTTTATATCTATGCAAAATTGTGCTTATTGAAATATATTTTATTTGAAATCCTGGTTTTGTACACATATTTCAAGTACTTAAAAAATTACATAGCTCAAGATAATAAATGAACTTGGTAAATATACTGAAGCACAATGTAATAGATATGTTCTAAGAAGTTTGAGTAGCCAAAGTAATGCATTTAGGAAATAATTATTTTTTAGAAATGGAATTAAAAATGAAAAAATAGACATTTAGAATATTTGAAAATAAGATAAAATCATGCCTTTTACCTGTAGCTCTGTAGTAATTTGATCTTTCAGACTATGTCTGTTTAACCCTTTACCCTTAATCCAGGTTGTTTATTACAGCATGTTGAAAGTAAAGTAGAAAGTACCTAATGGTATATTCTGCTTTACTTTCAAAATGCTTTAGGCTCCTTATAGTGCATACATTCATGATTCCATAGTGTTGAACTATTTTGCTCAGTGGAGAAATAGATAAGAGGGGGAAACTGCATATTGATTGAGTGATAGGTTAATGTGCAATCAAATTATGTACATGTACATGTAATAGATGTCTTGGGTTAGCTGCTCCTCATTAAACTAAGACTTTTCCTGTTATTTTGAGACCAGCCGGGTGATGACTTTGTGTAAACATAAATTCATCATGAGTTAAACTTTGTTTTGTTAAATCTGGTTCATTCTCGTTATTGTCACTGTTCTCTGTTGAGTAAGCACCAAACACATTCTGTTCACAGTCAATGAGAAAGGATGACTGCAGACTTCTCAAGATTTAGACCAACATCCAAGGCTGATGGCCAGTGACATCTGGTGATAGAATCTGAAACAACAAACATGCATGAAAATAAATAATAACAGTTTAAACATATAGACAGCTTTATCATCTTATTTAGAATTATTTTTGATTCTTTAATGAAGGCAATGATTGAATGAGACAATTCAAATTCAAATCTTTATTTAAAACCTACAAGTAAATCTAACAGACACACACATTTAGAATCTATAACGGCAATGTTGATAAAATAGCATGTCAACCCAAATTCCGTTCCAGCTATTTCAGTAACTGACTCTTAGTACGCTCCTAATATTTAAATGGCTTACAAAATTATCAAAACATATTTTCAAAATTATTCTAAATTCCTAGACAACTATAAAAATGGTTACCAAGCACAATGACAGTTAGACGTATAGAAAGTTAAAACTTTTAAGTTGAGTCTTATATGGTTCTTAGACATTGATAAGTAAAATTTCAGTTTTTGCTCATCAAAAATTCAAATCTGACCAACCAAACGCTTTAGGACGATTTCAGACTCAACTCAAAAGCTTTATAACCTTGGAGCCAGGGTCTCTGACGTAACATTCTAGCACTCTAACGACTGAGCTGTAGGGACTTGTTGAGTTTCTACATAGATAACAGTGGGAAAAAAACGTTATTCTCTTAAACTATTGTTTCCATTGCAAACAGTTTGGAGCCAGTTCAGACGTCGGTTTAGAGCCAAATCATACGCCGAGTAACCCGGTGTCTGATCAGGCTCCCAAATGTTTGGTACTCAGATTAAAATAAACAGTCAGAAGTATAAAAAAGATGTCATTTTCTCCATGTTAGTGCACTGCGTTTGCATTTCTTTGCGTTTAAAAACGGGAAAGAATAACGTTATCTCCTCTGTGCCTGTGTTCGACAGGTACAGTCCCAATGGTGCACCTAGAAAGTGCCCCTTCTCATAATCATAAGAATTGATGGCGTAGAAGTAATAAATAGAAATAGAAATAGACTAACACTCGATCCCGCTAGACTACAGTAGGCCTATGGAGTTATAATGAGTTAAATAACTGCAATCGACTGCTGGTAATCCATTCATGTGTCTGATATTTATTAAGAAATATAGCATTATAAATAAAGTCCTACCCTAAACATGCTAAACTGTAAATCGGTGTACCTGTATTTCCATAGAATTGGTCTAGAGAAAGTCTCTGACGTTCTGTGTTGCGTCGCACCTGACCGGTCTGTACCAGACCAACTCATTCAACGTTATTCCAACATCCAACCACATTTCTCTTTATATCCAGATATATTTAACATTTTCAAATCCTTGAATTAACCGACGAAGAACAGCATGATGTCAGTTGAGTGCCAAGCGTAAATTATTATTACACATGCGAATCGAGTCGCTTTAAAAAATGGCCGACAATGATAAATCAGGTGCATGTGGCCCTGTATCTAAGCCGTTGATATATAAAATACATGAACATTTTGTAAACAAACTTGACCTCTCTAGGTGCGCGTATTCTGTCAATGTATTAGAGAACGGAGTTAGGTGAAATCCAACAAGAAGGGGAAATAGACATATTTTTATGCAAGAATAGTGTCAATACACCTGTTTTTCGTGCATTAACATCTGCAGAAGCCCTTGTGCTGTCTTGGAGCCCTCGGCTAAAGCCTCGGGCTTCAAATACAGCCCGCGGGCTTCTTCAGATGTTAATGCACGAAAAAAGGTGTATTAACCCTATATTAATATCTCACACGTAAGTGGCCATGTTAGCTTCTCATTCAATGTCAATATCTCACATGTAAGGGGCCATGTTAGCTTCCCATCCAATATTAATATCTGACACGTAAGTGGCCATGTTAGCGTCTCATCCAATGTCAATATCTCACATGTAAGTGGCCATGTTAGCGTCTCATCCAATATTAATATCTCATAGTAAGTGGCCATGTTAGCTTCTCATCCAATATTAATATCTCACATGTAAGTGGCCATGTTAGCGTCTCATCCAATGTCAATATCTCACATGTAAGTGGCCATGTCATCTTCTCATTCAATGTCAATATCTCACATGTAAGTGGCCATGTTAGCTTCTCATCCAATGTCAATATCCCACATGTAAGTGACCATGTTAGCTTCTCATCCAATGTCAATATCTCACATTTAAGTGGCCATGTTAGCTTCTCATCCAATGTCAATATCCCACATGTAAGTGACCATGTTAGCTTCTCATCCAATGTCAATATCTCACATTTAAGTGGCCATGTTAGCTTCTCATCGAATTTTAATATCTCACATGTAAGTGGCCATGTTAGCTTCTCAACCAATGTCAATATCACCACATGTAAGTGGCCATGTTAGCTTCTCATCCAATGTCAATATCCCACATGTAAGTGACCATGTTAGCTTCTCATCCAATGTCAATATCTCACATTTAAGTGGCCATGTTAGCTTCTCATCCAATGTCAATATCCCACATGTAAGTGACCATGTTAGCTTCTCATCCAATGTCAATATCTCACATTTAAGTGGCCATGTTAGCTTCTCATCGAATTTTAATATCTCACATGTAAGTGGCCATGTTAGCTTCTCAACCAATGTCAATATCTCACATGTAAGTGGCCATGTTAGCTTCTCATCCAATGTTAATATCTCACATGTAAGTGGCCATGTTAGCTTCTCATCCAATGTTAATATCTCACATGTAAGTGGCCATGTTAGCGTCTCATCCAATGTCAATATCTCACATGTAAGTGGCCATGTTAGCTTCTCATCCAATATTAATAACTCACACTTAAGTGGCCATGTTATCTTCTCATCCAATATTAATATCTCACACGTAAGTGGCCATGTCAGCTTCTCATTCAATGTCAATATCTCACATGTAAGTGGCCATGTTAGCTTCTCATCCAATATTAATATCTCACACGTAAGTGGCCATGTCAGCTTCTCATTCAATGTCAATATCTCACATGTAAGTGGCCTTGTTAGCCTATCCAATGTCAATATCTCATAGTAAGTGGCCATGTTAGCTTCTCATTCAATGTCAATATCCCACATGTAACTGACCATGTTAGCTTCTCATCCAATGTCAATATCTCACATTTAAGTGGCCATGTTAGCTTCTCATCAAATTTTAATATCTCACAATCATGTAAGTGGCCATGTTAGCTTCTCAACCAATATCAATATCTCACATGTAAGTGGCCATGTTAGCTTCTCATCTAATGTTAATATCTCACATGTAAGGGACCATGTTATCTTCTCATCCAATGTCAATATCTCACATGTAAGTGGCAATGTTAGCTTCTCATCCAATGTCAATATCTTACATGTAAGTGGCCATGTTAGCTTCTCATCCAATGTTAATATCTCACATGTAAGTAGCCATTTTAGCTTCTCATCCAATGTTAACATCTCACATGTAAGGGGCCATGTTAGCTTCTCATCCAATGTCAATATCTCACATGTAAGTGGCCATGTAAGTTTCTCATCCAATGTCAATATCTCACATGTAAGTGGCCATGTTAGCGTCTCATCCAATGTCAATATCTCACATGTATGTGGCCATGTTAGCTTCTCATCCAATGTCAATATCTCACATGTAAGTGGCCATGTTAGCGTCTAATCCAATGTTAATATCTCACATGTAAGTGGCCATGTTAGCTTCTCATCCAATGTCAATATCTCACATGTAAGTGGCCATGTTAGCTTCTCATCCAATATTAATATCTCATAGTAAGTGGCCATGTTATCTTCTCATCCAATATTAATATCTCACACGTATAAGTGGCCATGTCAGCTTCTCATTCAATGTCAATATCTCACACGTAAGTGGCCATGTTATCTTCTCATCCAATATTAATATCTCACACGTAAGTGGCCATGTCAGCTTCTCATTCAATGTCAATATCTCACATGTAAGTGGCCATGTTAGCTTCTCATCCAATATTAATATCTCACACGTAAGTGGCCATGTTAGCTTCTCATTCAATGTCAATATCTCACATGTAAGGGGCCATGTTAGCTTCCCATCCAATATTAATATCTGACACGTAAGTGGCCATGTTAGCTTCTCATCCAATGTCAATATCTCACATGTAAGTGGCCATGTTAGCTTCTCATCCAATGTTAATATCTCATAGTAAGTGGCCATGTTAGCTTCTCATCCAATATTAATATCTCACATGTAAGTGGCCATGTTAGCGTCTCATCCAATGTCAATATCTCAAATGTAAGTGGCCATGTCATCTTCTCATTCAATGTCAATATCTCACATGTAAGTGGCCATGTTAGCTTCTCATCCAATATTAATAACTCACACTTAAGTGGCCATGTTATCTTCTCATCCAATATTAATATCTCACACGTAAGTGGCCATGTCAGCTTCTCATTCAATGTCAATATCTCACATGTAAGTGGCCATGTTAGCTTCTCATCCAATATTAATATCTCACACGTAAGTGGCCATGTCAGCTTCTCATTCAATGTCAATATCTCACATGTAAGTGGCCTTGTTAGCCTATCCAATGTCAATATCTCATAGTAAGTGGCCATGTTAGCTTCTCATTCAATGTCAATATCCCACATGTAACTGACCATGTTAGCTTCTCATCCAATGTCAATATCTCACATTTAAGTGGCCATGTTAGCTTCTCATCAAATTTTAATATCTCACAATCATGTAAGTGGCCATGTTAGCTTCTCAACCAATATCAATATCTCACATGTAAGTGGCCATGTTAGCTTCTCATCTAATGTTAATATCTCACATGTAAGGGACCATGTTATCTTCTCATCCAATGTCAATATCTCACATGTAAGTGGCCATGTTAGCTTCTCATCCAATGTCAATATCTTACATGTAAGTGGCCATGTTAGCTTCTCATCCAATGTTAATATCTCACATGTAAGTAGCCATTTTAGCTTCTCATCCAATGTTAACATCTCACATGTAAGGGGCCATGTTAGCTTCTCATCCAATGTCAATATCTCACATGTAAGTGGCCATGTAAGTTTCTCATCCAATGTCAATATCTCACATGTAAGTGGCCATGTTAGCGTCTCATCCAATGTCAATATCTCACATGTATGTGGCCATGTTAGCTTCTCATCCAATGTCAATATCTCACATGTAAGTGGCCATGTTAGCGTCTCATCCAATGTCAATATATCACATGTAAGTGGCCATGTTAGCGTCTCATCCAATGTTAATATCTCACATGTAAGTGGCCATGTTAGCTTCTCATCCAATGTCAATATCTCACATGTAAGTGGCCATGTTAGCGTCTCATCCAATGTTAATATCTCACATGTAAGTGGCCATGTTAGCTTCTCATCCAATGTCAATATCTCACATGTAAGTGGCCATGTTAGCGTCTAATCCAATGTTAATATCTCACATGTAAGTGGCCATGTTAGCTTCTCATCCAATGTCAATATCTCACATGTAAGTGGCCATGTTAGCTTCTCATCCAATATTAATATCTCATAGTAAGTGGCCATGTTATCTTCTCATCCAATATTAATATCTCACACGTATAAGTGGCCATGTCAGCTTCTCATTCAATGTCAATATCTCACACGTAAGTGGCCATGTTATCTTCTCATCCAATATTAATATCTCACACGTAAGTGGCCATGTCAGCTTCTCATTCAATGTCAATATCTCACATGTAAGTGGCCATGTTAGCTTCTCATCCAATATTAATATCTCACACGTAAGTGGCCATGTTAGCTTCTCATTCAATGTCAATATCTCACATGTAAGGGGCCATGTTAGCTTCCCATCCAATATTAATATCTGACACGTAAGTGGCCATGTTAGCGTCTCATCCAATATTAATATCTCATAGTAAGTGGCCATGTTATCTTCTCATCCAATATTAATATCTCACACGTATTTATAAGTGGCCATGTCAGCTTCTCATTCAATGTCAATATCTCACACGTAAGTGGCCATGTTATCTTCTCATCCAATATTAATATCTCACACGTAAGTGGCCATGTCAGCTTCTCATTCAATGTCAATATCTCACATGTAAGTGGCCATGTTAGCTTCTCATCCAATATTAATATCTCACACGTAAGTGGCCATGTTAGCTTCTCATTCAATGTCAATATCTCACATGTAAGGGGCCATGTTAGCTTCCCATCCAATATTAATATCTGACACGTAAGTGGCCATGTTAGCGTCTCATCCAATGTCAATATCTCACATGTAAGTGGCCATGTTAGCGTCTCATCCAATATTAATATCTCATAGTAAGTGGCCATGTTAGCTTCTCATCCAATATTAATATCTCACATGTAAGTGGCCATGTTAGCGTCTCATCCAATGTCAATATCTCAAATGTAAGTGGCCATGTCATCTTCTCATTCAATGTCAATATCTCACATGTAAGTGGCCATGTTAGCTTCTCATCCAATATTAATAACTCACACTTAAGTGGCCATGTTATCTTCTCATCCAATATTAATATCTCACACGTAAGTGGCCATGTCAGCTTCTCATTCAATGTCAATATCTCACATGTAAGTGGCCATGTTAGCTTCTCATCCAATATTAATATCTCACACGTAAGTGGCCATGTCAGCTTCTCATTCAATGTCAATATCTCACATGTAAGTGGCCTTGTTAGCCTATCCAATGTCAATATCTCATAGTAAGTGGCCATGTTAGCTTCTCATTCAATGTCAATATCCCACATGTAACTGACCATGTTAGCTTCTCATCCAATGTCAATATCTCACATTTAAGTGGCCATGTTAGCTTCTCATCAAATTTTAATATCTCACAATCATGTAAGTGGCCATGTTAGCTTCTCAACCAATATCAATATCTCACATGTAAGTGGCCATGTTAGCTTCTCATCTAATGTTAATATCTCACATGTAAGGGACCATGTTATCTTCTCATCCAATGTCAATATCTCACATGTAAGTGGCCATGTTAGCTTCTCATCCAATGTCAATATCTTACATGTAAGTGGCCATGTTAGCTTCTCATCCAATGTTAATATCTCACATGTAAGTAGCCATTTTAGCTTCTCATCCAATGTTAACATCTCACATGTAAGGGGCCATGTTAGCTTCTCATCCAATGGCAATATCTCACATGTAAGTGGCCATGTTAGCGTCTCATCCAATGTCAATATCTCACATGTATGTGGCCATGTTAGCTTCTCATCCAATGTCAATATCTCACATGTAAGTGGCCATGTTAGCGTCTCATCCAATGTCAATATATCACATGTAAGTGGCCATGTTAGCGTCTCATCCAATGTTAATATCTCACATGTAAGTGGCCATGTTAGCTTCTCATCCAATGTCAATATCTCACATGTAAGTGGCCATGTTAGCGTCTCATCCAATGTTAATATCTCACATGTAAGTGGCCATGTTAGCTTCTCATCCAATGTCAATATCTCACATGTAAGTGGCCATGTTAGCTTCTCATCCAATATTAATATCTCATAGTAAGTGGCCATGTTATCTTCTCATCCAATATTAATATCTCACACGTATAAGTGGCCATGTCAGCTTCTCATTCAATGTCAATATCTCACACGTAAGTGGCCATGTTATCTTCTCATCCAATATTAATATCTCACACGTAAGTGGCCATGTCAGCTTCTCATTCAATGTCAATATCTCACATGTAAGTGGCCATGTTAGCTTCTCATCCAATATTAATATCTCACACGTAAGTGGCCATGTTAGCTTCTCATTCAATGTCAATATCTCACATGTAAGGGGCCATGTTAGCTTCCCATCCAATATTAATATCTGACACGTAAGTGGCCATGTTAGCGTCTCATCCAATGTCAATATCTCACATGTAAGTGGCCATGTTAGCGTCTCATCCAATATTAATATCTCATAGTAAGTGGCCATGTTAGCTTCTCATCCAATATTAATATCTCACATGTAAGTGGCCATGTTAGCGTCTCATCCAATGTCAATATCTCAAATGTAAGTGGCCATGTCATCTTCTCATTCAATGTCAATATCTCACATGTAAGTGGCCATGTTAGCTTCTCATCCAATGTTAATATCTCACATGTAAGTTGCCATGTTAGCTTCTCATCCAATGTCAATATGCCACATGTAAGTGACCATGTTAGTTGACAATTTCAAAGTCAGAAAAGTTCCATAAAGATTCTTATAATTGGAACAACATGTGTAACTGCTATAAGTATCCTAAAATTTGAAATAACTGCTCTTAACACAAAGCAATTTGTCCAAAAGGTGCAAACTGAATGGCAAACAGTGAAGACCCTGATTAGAAGGCTCCTTCAGGAGCAGTCTGATTAGGGTCTACACTGTTTGCTCAGGCCCGTCTGTCTTAATACATGTACCGGTACTTAATTTATCATGTCAGAGAAATTTGGAAGTTGACAAAGTTCTGAAACAAAATCATAGACATGCATATCTTGAGCTATGCTGCCCATGCACACCAGGGGCATGTCTTATGAAACGCTGTAGGACAAATACTGTCGTAAGTCAGATTCTAAAATTCTCAATTATAATTTATTTCTCCATCTAATCCTGTCTTGTGACACCTCTTTGGAATTGTCTTGAAAACATGATTCCAAAGAGATGTCACAAGACAGGATTTGACGAAGAAATCAGAAAAAGATGTATTTTAAAGTTTTGACTAACGACCATTTCTGTTGTACGACATTTAGTAAGACGGGCCCCAGAACCTTAATTTGCTGCAACTGATGTCATCTGCAGCAAATGTTAAGATATTATGCCCCACTAGGAATTCAGGGCTCCAGATAAGAATGAGAAGAATATTTTGAAAACTTTCTGTTGCAATTAACTTGATGGTCTTGAAGAGACTATTCTAATGGGTAGTTACACCATAGGATTTGTAGCTGGTATGAAAGAGAAAATGATGTATTTGTTCAGTTCACTCACTCTTATCTGAAGTGCTAGGAATTAGTGTGGTGTATATAGCGTTACTCTTGTCTGTACATGTGCCTCTGTAAGGTAAGTTATAGATTAAGTACTGTTGGTGGGGTCACACTTCTTCACGTATAAACATGCCTCTTTCAGAGATATTACAGTGTTTGCAACAGTTTTGGCAGATTTGCCTGTAGCATGCTTGTCAGCTTTTTAAGAACGATTAAACTCTAACATGCATGATTAACATCTGAAGGATGTGCCTGTACAACAATCAACATTTGTCTGTTTATTTCAGCCTACACCTAAACCAGTAGAAAACTCTGGTCCTGGTACACCGGAAGATGAGGAGGAAGAAGAGGTACCGCCTCCACCTATAGCCACACGGCCAGATAAAACCAAATCTATTGTAAGTACCGCCTCCACCTATAGCCACACGGCCAGATAAAACCAAATCTATTGTAAGTACCCTCTACCTATAGCCACACGGCCAGATAAAACCAAATCTATTGTAAGTACCACCTCCACCTATAGCCACACGGCCAGATAAAACCAAATCTATTGTAAGTACCCTCTCCACCTATAGCCACACGGCCAGATAAAACCAAATCTATTGTAAGTACCGCCTCCACCTATAGCCACACGGCCAGATAAAACCAAATCTATTGTAAGTACCCTCTCCACCTATAGCCACACGGCCAGATAAAACCAAATCTATTGTAAGTACCGCCTCCACCTATAGCCACACGGCCAGATAAAACCAAATCTATTGTAAGTACCCCCTCCACCTATAGCCACACGGCCAGATAAAACCAAATCTATTGTAAGTACCGCCTCCACCTATAGCCACACGGCCAGATAAAACCAAATTTATTGTAAGTACCCCCTCCACCTATAGCCACACGCCCAGATAAAACCAAATCTATTGTAAGTACCCCCTCCACCTATAGCCACATGGCCAGATAAAACCAAATCTATTGTAAGTACCCCTCCACCTATAGCCACACGGCCAGATAAAAACCAAATCTATTGTTAGTACCCCTTCCACCTATAGCCACATGGCCAGATAAAACCAAATCTATTGTAAGTACCCCTCCACCTACAGCCACATGGCCAGATAAAACCAAATCTATTGTAAGTACCCCCTCCACCTTTAGCCACACAGCCAGATAAAACCAAATCTATTGTAAGTACCCCCATATATAGCCACACGGCGGCACGGCCAGATAAAACCAAATCTATTGTAAGTACCCCCTCCACCCATAGCGACACAGCCAGATAAAACCAAATCTATTGTAAGTACCCCCTCCACCTATAGCCACACAGCCAGAAAAAAACCCAAATCTATTGTAAGTACCCCCTTTACCTATAGCCACACGGGCAGATAAAACCAAATCTATTGTAAGTACCCCCTCCACCTATAGCCACATGGGCAGATAAAACCAAATCTATTGTAAGTACCCCCTCCACCTATAGCCACACGGGCAGATAAAACCAAATCTATTGTAAGTACCCTCTCCACCTATAGCCACACGGCCAGATAAAACCAAATCTATTGTAAGTACCCCCTCCACCTTTAGCCACACGGCCAGATAAAACCAAATCTATTGTAAGTAAATTGATTGAGTTGGGTTTTATGGCACGGGGACACAAAGAATGGTCATGTGGTGCTAGTAATACATCCTTATCAATTAACAGTAGCTATTCAAACTATTTTCGTATCAGCCACTGAATAAGTATTTGCAAATCTTAACAGTATTTTCATATTAATCTGTAAAATAGTAAAATTCCCTTTTTCTTCAATATTATTCCACTCAATAAAGGACAATTTTCAATATTGATCGACTTGTGACAACTTAATTCTTTGAACTCTGGCAATGAGCATATTCATCCTTTACAAACAGTGAACCTAAGAGTACCTTTGTTGAGACTAATCATTAGAGTTATCTATTAGTAAAAATTCTACAGAGCAGTCACAACAGGATACAGAATTTAGCAGGGCTGCCATTTCTCTGGATTTTTTCGAAATCTTCGGATTTTTTTATCCTAGCAGATGGTAGCTTAAAGCAGACTTTAAGTAAACACGCTTGAAAAATAGAAAATTTGGAAATCTTAGAACTTTTCATGATCAAGTTATGGCAACCCTGATTTAGGAAATTCTCTGCTTATTTGAGCCATGACTATAATTTGAATGATTTCTTTCAGTATACTAAACCAATAGAAGATGAAAAACCTAATGGAACACATCCGAGTAAGAATGACAGACCAAAGAAGAAGAAGATGACAGATGAGGAGATTATAGCCAAGCTGAGAACTATTGTATCACTGGGAGATCCCAACAGAAAGTACACAAAGATGGAGAAAATTGGTCAAGGGTGAGTACACCATAAAACAAGGCCAGAATACAGTAGAGAAGGGAGGAATGGACAGCTTAACTCATTAATAATAATAATAATAATAAAAGACTTTATTTCAAGAGGGTAACCTATTAGAACACACAAGCAACTAATCTCCCTTGTGGCCATTGAACCCTAGTCACCCATATCATATATATATGTGTCATTTGCAAACAGCCTACTTGTGAGGAGTACACTTGTCCTATGCAAACAGTGTAGACCCTGATCAGGGACTACTCTGTTAGTCATTTTAAAATATATTGTAAAAATAAACCTTAAAAAGTCAAAAATGGACTAGACTTAGTTTAGTCTTTAGACTTAGAATTGTCCATTTGAGGTTTCAGGGAGAAAAGATTTAAATCAATGTTCATAAAAAGTACAGAAACCAAATGTGGCTACCAGATTTATCTGTACTATGCATACAATGAAGATCCAGATCTAAAGACTCCTTCAAGTACTAAATGAGGTGGGATTTATTATGCTCCTGCTTGAATTAGTCAGGCACATATTGTTTTGCTCTGTCTGTCTGTCTGTCAATAACTAACTTTGACCATACTTTAAAAGTACCATTGATAGATACTTCATGTTTGGTATGTGTACTCAATCCAAGTAGCTCTTGAGCTCAGGACAACTTTGGTACTGTCTGACAAAGGTCAATGTCATTTAAAGGTCATATAGGCTTAATTTAAAGTTGGCCATAACTTTTGAATTACATTTAATAGAGATTTCATATTTGGTATATGCACTAAACCAAAATGAATTCTGAGCCCAGTACAAAATTGATAATTTCAGACAAAGGTCAAGGTCATTTAGAGGTTGTAGTCACATCAAGAGTCAATAGTGTTTCATAGACCAACTTATTTTTACTATGCAAACAGTGAAGCTGCCATCTTTATATTACATATACATAAAACTTTGTACAACAAAAACGGTTGTATGTTAAAACTTTAAAAAACATTTAATTTCTGATTTCTCTATCTAATCCTGTCTTGTGACATCTCTTTGGAATCATCTTTTTAAGACGATTCCAAAGAGATGTCACAAGACAGACTTAGATGGAGAAATAAATTATAATTGAGACTTTTATAATCTGACTTACAACAACATTTGTCGTACAATGTTTTATGAAACGGACCCCTGAACTCTTACAACTTGTCTTGCAGTGCCTCAGGAACAGTATATATTGCAATAGAAGTAGCCACAGGGCGAGAGGTGGCCATTAAAGCCATGAACCTATCCCAGCAACCAAAGAAAGAACTGATTATCAATGAGATTCTAGTGATGAGGGAACACCAGAATCCCAACATAGTTAACTTCCTAGATAGCTACCTGGTTGGTGAAGAATTATGGGTGAGTATGTGTGCATTTTCATCTATCAAAATTTTGTGCTTAACTTATAAATAGGATTTTTACCCTAGAATAGATTGGATCCAAGTGCCACACAGTTTTGATCCAGATCAGACTAATAGAACCTGATGTAGATTAACTGTTTACTAGGAGTTTCATGAATGTTTCCAGTGTTTTCTCAGGCCGGTTTGTCCCAATACTTACGGTCATTAAGGTAGCTTTAGATAAAGCTACTTCAGTAAAATCTCTATCTATCGAAGCCTATATTCTAATTACCCATTACTATCAAGAGAAGGGACAGTGTACACCATAATTATCCTATGCAGAGCTCCGGTTATGGGGAGTTTTTCAAAAACTTAAATCTTTATTTCTGCATCAAACCCTATGGTGTCACTACTCATTAGAATCGTCTCAAAGAGACAGTTCTAATGAGTAGCAACACCATATTATTTGGTGCTAAAACGAGTGAGAAAATATTAGATTTCATCAATTTACTCCCTCTTATCTGGAGCCCTGGATACTATGTATTGTGACAGACAGGCCTGAGCAAACAGTGTAGACCCAGATCTCTTTGCTTAGAGTTGTCTGTCTAACTACCTAGGGTCATTACTGTATGTTGACTGTTTCTGCAGGTTGTTATGGAGTACCTAGCAGGAGGTTCACTGACTGATGTTGTGACAGATACATGTATGGATGAGGGACAGATTGCTGCTGTAGCTCGAGAGGTTCGTACTCTAGTGACAAATAGTCCACAAAAATATTGGTAGGACCACTCAATAGACCAGATTAGGTTGAAAGTGAATCACAAGGCTGCCAGAATTGCTTTACATTCACCCTTTTAAATTAATGAGCTATAATTGTTGAATTTGCTCTTATTTGATTTGTTTAATACTTTAAGCATTGTCGTGGCATATCCTCTTCACATGGTTCTCCGGAACCCTTAGCGAAAAGGGATTAAAAAGGTAATCAATTTAAATGGAAACTGGGAGATACATTGAACGAATATGGAGAAAAAATAGTTTTCTAACTGAAAATAACATTTAAAGTAATCAAACAACTTCAAAACAAATACCAGTTATTCAAACTAACCTTCGGCTGTAAATGCAGCGCCGCGAATTCTTATTAGGCCGGAAGTTTGACGTCATCATCCGGGTAGCAAAGGGGCTTGTACACAACCGGGTCAAATTTATACTGCATATGAAAGTTCAATTTCCAGACACTCGCTACACGTAATAAACATTTAGAGTTATATTGGAAAATGTGTTATTCGGAATCATTTTACAAAGGGACATTAAAAAAATAAGGTACGTGGTCAATTTTGGTATTAATTTTTTGAATATATAATTTTCTTCAAAGTTTCACTAAAATTCCAAGTTTTTTTTAGCATTTTTTATCGGCTATTAGCTGCCTGCATCTAATACCTAACCGGAACCGCTTTTTGCGATGACGTAAGCAAACCGCACGCTCTGTATCAAGCGTTTTTGTGAGGCTTCCGGACATGTAGGAAGGGTCCGTTGTATGAGAATGGAGGATATGCCTTTATTTAGCGCAGCGCCCTGTTTAAGAAGAAAGATGAAGCACTTTAAAGTAAATTGAAAGTAACACAGAAATCAGCCTGCTTTAAACATCACCTTGCCATAACCATTTCAGCCCTAATAGATATATCTTGTAGGTATTTATAATCCTGCTTTAAACAACACCTTGCCATAACCCTTTCAAGTTGAAAAGTTTCAACCCTAAATATATATTGTAGGTATTTATAATCCTTTTGTGATCTTTCAGCATAAATATATTGAACCAGTCTTCTGTTTAAGTTATGGTATGATTCCAATGCCCTAATATTGATGTACCTGTTTGTGTTTCTGTAGTGTTTGCAAGCTCTGGAGTTTCTACATGAGAACCAGGTGATACACAGAGACATCAAGAGTGATAATATCCTACTGGGCATGGACGGCAGTGTCAAACTCAGTAAGTACACACTATAGTATGAGTCACTCTTGTGTCTCTCCTACTTTCACTGTTTTTGACTATAACCTTCCTGGCTGTTACTGTAGCAGGATTTAAACAAGACTGCGCGTTCAATAAAAGCTTATGCCCCCGGTGGCATCCTTGACAATATATTCTGAATCTTTTCTAAGTCCAAATTAGGTCAAGGTCAAACTGAGCTTGGGTATTAATGGTGGGTTGGTAATGGTCCAAGGCAATAACTGTATAAGTATAGAAGCATTGTAGTAAGTAGTGTTGATGCTAGACGAAACGGTAAAATCTAGTTAACCAAGAAATAGCCCATTCAAAATATTCTAAGTCCAAATTAGGTCAAGGTCAAGGTCAAAATCAAGGTTGGGTGATATTGATGGATAGGGAATGGTCCAAGGCAACAACTGTATAAGTATCCAAGCATTGGAGTAAGAGGTGTTGATGCTAGACGAAACGGTAAAATCTAGTTAACCAAGAAATAGCCCATTCAAAATATTCTAAGTCCAAATTAGGTCAAGGTCAAGGTCAAAATCAAGGTTGGGTATTATTGGTGGCTAGGGAATGGTCCAAGGCAACAACTGTATAAGTATCTAAGCATTTGAATAAGTGGTGTTGAAGCTAGACGAAACGGTAAAATCTACATAACCTGGTTACGGACGGAAGGACGGACGGAAGGACGGACGGACAGGACGATTACTATATGCTCCCGCATCTGTCGATGCCGGGGGCATAAAAACACAAACCCACATGGAGTGGGAGAATTCCATATGGTCTGGACAGCAAGGGATCTCCCTTATAAGAAGAATTAATCAATGGCCTAGTTAAACAGAACTTGAAGATGATAATGATGTTAAAAAAATGGAGGAAGGAGCTTTCTGCATCATTTCTTTTCTGCATATGCAACCGCCTGTAGACGCTGTATCTTGTAGTCATTCATCCTTTGATACAAGATTGATTGTACAAACAAGGAAGCTATTTGTTGTCCTTGATGTATAAAAGGAAATATGTCTCACTTTTTACCATATACACAACCATGTGTGGCTGTTCTTACTTCAGTTACAAAACAGTGAATACTCATAAATGAAACATTTCAGTCTCTGCTAGCATATAAAAAAATTTCTTTTAGTATGTATTATGAAGCATATTTATGACTATATAAAATGGAACTGTTTGGTATAAATCATAGGCGTAAAAAGGCGTATTAATGGAGTAATGATGAGTTAAGATGGTCTTCGCCTGGGCTTCAAATTTTGAAAACTAACATTTTTATGCCATCTCAAAACTCTATGCGTGACTTCATTAGAATCATCTCAAAGTGTTTCTTATGAGTGATCACAATAGGATTGATGCAGTCATAACTCAATACTCCTTAGATAGCCTTTTCAAGCTTTTTAATGTGATCCTCCACTGAAGTAAATGGATCCACTTTATACAGCCATGAAGATGTAGCACACAAAACACCTTCTATATCCTAGCAGATGAAAGCTTGAAATAGGCTTAAATTTTCAACTTTCTTTCTGTGGTAACTTTTCCTCAAGAACAGAGATTGGCTATGGAATATAAGAACAAATGTTGGAAATGTTTTCATTTTATATTATCTGGAGCCCTGCTCTTTGTTACTCGGTCATTGTTATAGTTAAAGAACAGTTTCAAGTGAGGGCAGTACCAAGGCAACATAACTGTTTGTATTATTGTACTCTCCACCAAATTGGTGATTTCCTGTGTTAAAAGTGTCTTGTAGGACCTGAGACAAAAGGGAATTGCATTATTATGATATCTAATTGCCACTTTACACACTTGTAATTGAAGCCTTTATGTTGCTGACCTGTGTTTAACCCTTTCCCCCCATGTAAGCGCCTTTTAGCACATTTAATTCATTCCATCACTAAAGAAAATAGTTCCAACTAATACAGTCATGAATATGTATTGTAAGAAATATTTGCTATATTCTAGCAGATGGTAGCTTTAAGCAAGCTGAAAGTAAAGCAGAATGTGCCTTAATGCACATTCTGCTTTACGTTCAACCTGCTTTAAGTGGTCACCTATCTTCAATACAAGAACTAGGCTATGAGGTAAAGGGTTAACCTATATTCAGCTTTGGCACTATAATTTTTCGTTGCATGAGTAGTCAAGTCTCTGAAAATTGACTATTTATGCAATCTGAAACAATACCATTCTAAAAATAGAATTTCTAATTTATTTTCAAAACAGGATCAGAGTGTCACTCAGTTTGGATTCTGATGAGACTCCATATATCAGGATCCTAGATATTTGCAGATCTTTGTTTACATTGTTTGTGTGTGCCCAATTTATGGAGTACCAACAAAATGAGTTTTATAGTTAGTTCACATAAAAAGAAACAAAAATAAGACCTAGGTGAAGCATTTCTTGCATGGAGCATCAAACTTTAAGATTCAGCTCCAACATTAAATTTTCGGTTTTAGCTTGTCCTTTCAAAGGATAAGAATGTATTCACTCTTGTCTTGGCGTTAAACCCTTTACACCATAGCCTGTTTCTAGTATTGAATATAGGTGACCACGTAAAGCAGGTTGAAAATAAAGCAGAATGCACCTTAAGGTGCATTCTGCTTTACTTTCAGCCTGCTTTAAGCTACCATATAGAAAATATTTATATAATACAAATTCATGACTGTATAAATAAGAACTATTTTCTTCAGTGGAGGAATAAATTAAAAGGCGCTTTTATGGAGTAAAAGGTTAACAAATCGGCATACTACAAATTTTAGATTATTGCAGAAGTTTAACCCATTACCCCATAGCCTATTTCTAGTTTTGAAAATAGGTGACATCTTAAAGCAGGTTGAAAGTAAAGCAGATTTAATGTGCCTTGGCACATTCTGCTTTACTTGCAGCCTGCTTTAAGCAACTACCCGCTAGAAAATAGATAATATTACTTAGGAAACATATTCATGTATGCATAAATTGGAACTATCTTGCTTCAGTGGAAGAATATATTAAAGGCGTAAAAAGGTGTATTTATGGGGTAATGGGTTTAACCCCAGAGATCTAATGCTTTGAAATTGTTTCTCTTCCAGCTGACTTTGGTTTCTGTGCGCAGCTGTCTCCGGAACAGAACAAGAGATCCACCATGGTGGGTACGCCGTACTGGATGGCCCCTGAGGTGGTCACTAGGTGAGCAATCCAACCAGGAAGTACAATGTAGCTGGCAAACTCATTTACCCCTGAGACTTCAAATAGACAATTCCAAATTCCAATTAAGTCAAGTCCATTTTGAACTATATAGGGGTTATTTTAACAATTTATTGCGAAATGACAAAACAGTGCATACTCTGATCAGAGAATGCACTGTTTGTATAGGAGAAGTATACAAAAACCAATAAAACTAAGGTTAATTGCTGGTATAAAAGACAGGTGACAGCTTTAAGCAAGGTGACAGTGAAACAGAAAGCTCCTTTAGGAGCTTTCTGTTTCACTATCACCTTGCTTAAAGCAGTCACCTGTCTTAAACGCCCAATAATTAACAACATTTAGTGTTCGTAATAAAGAGGTTTTACTGTACTTTTGATTAGGTACACTGCCAGAAAATAATGAATATGGTAGTCACTTGTAAACGTATTAGCTTGCTGTAGAAAATACAGTGTTATTTTTCAATCCGTATAATTCATGAAAACTAACTGTCATGGTACAAAAATCCTAGTGCCCGTATTTATAATTTAAACTCTCAAAGCTAAAGTGTTTCTAGTTTTGAAGACTAATGCCATTTAACCCTTTGAAGACCTGTCATGCATGTGTCCTTTGCAAACAGTGTACCTGTGAAAAGTTCACTTGTCCTATGTAAACAGTGCATACCTTGATAAGTAGGAGCCCTCTTATCAGGGTCTTCACTGTTTGTCATATTGCAATACATGGCTAAAACTGTTCGTAGGAGGTGAGGTATAACAGACAATGATATTGTCTTATCTAGAATTCTGTTTAATCCCCACATAAACGAAGCTGGCATAATATTGTCTGTGTATCTTGATTTGTCATTTGATTCCAGAATATGTGAATATCAGTTGTCTGAATAACAAAACCATTAACCAGGTTTTAGAGTTGGTAAGCTCATTGCTGTTGTATTTTAATTGTAGGAAACAGTATGGGCCAACTGTGGACATCTGGAGTTTGGGTATTATGTGTATAGAGATGATAGAAGGGGAACCACCATACCTGAATGAGAACCCAATTAGAGTGAGTACACTATCTGTTGACAACTCTACTTTATACATTCAAACTCGATATTTCGAACTCGGTTATGTCAAACATACCCTAAGTTCAAAGTTAAAACGTGGCTTAGCCACGTTTTAACTTTGAACTACGGATATGCTCGACTTAACCGAGCATGAAATAATGTAATCATTGTGTTGAAATATCTATTCAAGCGAGTTTGAGATAAAGAAGTTTTGACTGTATTGTCTATATTATATTAACCCTTTACTCCATAGCCCATCCCTAGTTTTGAAGACAGGTGACAACTTAAAACAGATTGAAAGTAAAGTAGAATGCACCTTTAAGGGGCATTCTGCTTTACTTGCAGCTTGATTTAAGCTACCTTCTCCTAAGAAATAGAAAATATTGCTGATGGTGGGTATTCATCGTTATAAATTGGAACTATTTGTTTCCAGTGGAGGAATAAATTTAAAGGCATATTTGGGCAGTATTGGTTAAACACATTTATACTAAACTGTTGTCTATTGCAAACAGTTTTGAGCCAGTCTCCAAATTCTTTGCCTCTCCGAATTAAATTCTTTGCCTCTCCAATTCAAATGAATTGCCAGTATTGTCAAAAAATGTGCAATTTTCTACGTTTTAGTACATTGTCTTTCATTTCGCCTAAGTTTGAAATACTGTTTCAAAAAGTGAAAACTTAAAACTTGAAACCTTTTGTACATTGTATCACATATTATATAATCTTAGCTTGTCTTTTAGGCACTGTATTTAATTGCCACTAATGGTAAGCCAGAGATCAAAGAGAAGCATACATTATCTCCAGTCTTCTCTTTTAGGCGCTATATTTAATTGCCACTAATGGTAAGCCAGAGATCAAAGAGAAGCATTCATTATCTCCAGTCTTCTCTTTCAGGCGCTATATTTAATTGCCACTAATGGTAAGCCAGAGATCAAAGAGAAGCATACATTATCTTCAGTCTTCTCTTTCAGGCGCTATATTTAATTGCCACTAATGGTAAGCCAGAGATCAAAGAGAAGCATACATTATCTCCAGTCTTCTCTTTCAGGCGCTATATTTAATTGCCACTAATGGTAAGCCAGAGATCAAAGAGAAGCATACATTATCTTCAGTCTTCTCTTTCAGGCGCTATATTTAATTGCCACTAATGGTAAGCCAGAGATCAAAGAGAAGCATACATTATCTCCAGTCTTCTCTTTCAGGTGCTTTATTTAATTGCCACTAATGGTAAGCCAGAAATCAAAGAGAAGCATACATTATCTTCAGTCTTCTCTTTCAGGCGCTATATTTAATTGCCACTAATGGTAAGCCAGAGATCAAAGAGAAGCATACATTATCTTCAGTCTTCTCTTTCAGGCGCTATATTTAATTGCCACTAATGGTAAGCCAGAGATCAAAGAGAAGCATACATTATCTCCAGTCTTCCAAGACTTCCTCGACAGGTGCCTGGAAGTGGACGTGGAAAAGAGAGCCACTGCTTCAGAACTACTCAAGGTACAAAATTAGCTTGTAGCAATTGATCAGCCTGATGACTTTCCTTACATGCAAATGATAGAGCTGACATTTGTAAACAATGATAAAGTAATGAAGATCTTAAAATAGAGTCTAGAAAAGCAAAGTTTAGATCAGTTAATAAATGGAATGCATACACTGATTTGACAAACTAAACAATTTAATATTTTACAGTCACAGATTCACATTGATATATTGTCAATAGGCAAGATTATTGGTGTACGGCTATGTTTCGGTTAATCATGGTTAATAGGACACAATAATCTTTATGTGATTACTCGTTAGAATTGTCTTGGAACAAATTGTTTGGTGGAGACATGGAAGTTAATACTGGAAGTAAGCTGTGTAATTTATTGGGCTTTGTAAGTTAAAAATGCATTCTTTGTGTCAAAACATCCTCCAATAATTAGGAAACTTGGTGGAACCACCGATCTTCGGCAGGGAAGCCTTTAAGCTGACTTGCGGAAGATTGGTGGTTCTACACAGCTGTAGATTTGTGCCTGAAACAGTGCATAAATTCTTCCACCTGTAATTAGCTGAACGTCGCAATATGCTTGATATACTGTTAAAGCAACATAAAATCATAACAAACTTACAATATTTCATATTCTCTTTTTCAGCATTCATTTTTGCGCCTGGCTAAGCCACTAGCTAGTTTAGTACCACTGATTATGGCTTCCAAGGAGTCACAGAAAGGGCATTAACTCTACTTGGTAGAAACTAATTACCACTTGTAAGTTGTCTCCCTTGTTTCACTAGAGATTTGTAAAAAGGTAAAACAATTTAGAACATATCCATTGGAAAACAACTAAAGGACCTTGCATTACTGTTTACCTGCATTCAGCTGTCTCAGGTCTTAACCCATTACTCAATAAATATGCTTTTTTACGCCTTTAATTTATTCCTCCACTACAAAAATAGTTCAAATTTATTTAGTAATGAATATGCACCATAAGAAATATTTTCTGTATCCTGGTAGATAATAGCTTAAAGCAGGCTGAAAGTAAAGCAGAATGTGCCTTAAGGGGCATTCTGCTTTACTTTTAGCCTTCTTTAGTGGTCACCTGTCATCAATACTAAAAACAGGCTAAATGACTGCTAAATGACTGCTAAATGGGCTAAATGACTGCAAATTCAACGACTTCCTTGTAGACTCAATATATTTTGCTCCACACTGGAGGAATCTGATTTCAGATTTTTAAATACACCTGTTTATGCCTTTAATTTTTAGCTCACCTGGCACGTAGTGCCAAGGTGAGCTTTTAGGATCGCTGGATGTCCGTCGTCTGTCTGTCCGTCCGCACAACCGAAATGGGTTAGAGGGCCTTTTCTGGCCAGATAACGGTAAACATAACAAAAGAAGACAATAGAGTTCATTCCGTAACAATAGAATAAGGGGCCGTGGCCCGTTATTCAAACAAAAGAAAATAACAAAAGAAATGGCCCTCTAACCCATTTCGGTGGCACGTCCGTCCGTTCACAATTGTTCGTTAACACTCTAGCAGGTTCAAATCTCATTGGATCTTGATGAAACTTGGTCACAATGTTTTCCTCAATGAAATCTAGGTCACTAGGTCAAATTATCGAAAAACCTTGTTAACACTCTAGAGGCTACAAATTTCATTGGATCTTCATGAAACTTCATCAATATGATTGCCTTAATGAAATCTAGGCCAAGTTTGAATGTGGGTCATGTCCGGTCAAAAACTAGGTCACTAGGTCAAATCTTCAAAAAACCTTGTTAACACTCTAGAGACTACAAATTTCATTGGATCTTCATGAAACTTCATCAATATGATCTCCTCAATGAAATCTAGGCCAAGTTCGAATGTGGGTCATATCTGGTCAAAAACTAGGTCACTAGGTCAAATCTTCAAATAACCTTGTTAACACTCTAGAGACTACAAATTTCATTGGATCTTCATGAAACTTCATCAAAATGTTTGCCTTAATGACATCTAGGTCAAGTTCGAATGTGGGTCATGTCCGGTCAAAAACTAGGTCACTAGGTCAAATTATCGAAAAACCTTGTTAACACTCTAGAGGCTTCAAATTTCATTGGATCTTCATAAAACTTCATCAATATAATTGCCTCAATGAAATCTAGGCCAAGTTCGAATGTGGGTCATGTCTGGTCAAAAACTAGGTCACTAGGTCAAAATCTTCGAAAAACCTTGTTAACACTCTAGAGACTACAAATTTCATTGGATCTTCATGAAACTTCATCAAAATGTTTGCCTTAATGACATCTAGGTCAAGTTCGAATGTGGGTCATGTCCAGTCAAAAACTAGGTCACTGGGTCAAATTATCGAAAAACCTTGTTAACACTTTAGAGGCTACAAATTTCATTGGATCTTCATGAAACTTCATCAATATGATGACCTCAATGAAATCTAGGCTAAGTTCGAATGTGGGTCATGTCCGGTCAAAAACTAGGTCACTAGGTCAAATCTTCGAAAAACCTTGTTTACACTCTAGAGACTACAAATTTCATTTGATCTTCATAAAACTTGATGAAAAGGTTTGCCTCAATGAAATATAGGTCAAGTTCAAATGTGGCGTATGTCTTGTCAAAAACTAGGTCACTAGGTCAAATCATCCAAAAACCTCGTTAACACTCTAGAGACTACAAAATTCATTGAATGTATATCATGAAACTTGAACAAAATGTTTGTATCATTGAAATCGAGGACAAGTTAGAATGAGGGTCATGCCCGGTCAAAAACTAGGTCACACGGTGTACATGGTTACATGGTTACCAGGTGAGCGATTTAGGGCCATAGTGGCCCTTGTTTCTTGATTTCAGATTTTTAAATACACCTGTTTATGCCTTTAATTTTTTCTTCCACTAAAGAAAATAATTCCAATTTATATAGTAAAAAAAACAAACCAAAAAAACTAGTTTCTTAATCCTAGCCTAGATGATGGTACAGGAGCCCTCTGACCAGGTTCTTCACTGTTTTGTCATTTTGCAAGATAATGTTAAAATCAACTCTTAATATTCAAAAATGGACTAGACTTAATTGGACATTAAACTTGTCCATTAAAAGTTCCATGGGTGAATGAAATAAGCCAGTTTCAGTCTTCATACATTGTAGGTTGACTGTGCTTTGTTTCTGTGTTTCAGAGCAATTTTATGTGATAGAGGGTAGAATCAAACACTGCGAGGAGACGTCCAGATATACCAGATGTTATGAAATACTGCGAGGAGACGTCCAGATATACCAGATGTTATGATGAAACCCTGGTACCAGAAACATAACTTACACACAACGTAGACCAGGTGTCCTGTGATTGTACACTTTCTGATTGAGATATATGTGATCTATGTCACTGAACAAAGTGGATTATACAGGGCTCCAGATAAGGGGAGTATTTAAAAAACTAAAACCTTTATTTTTGCTTTAAACCCTATGGTGTCACTACTTGTTAGAATCGTCTCGAAGAGACGATTCTAATGAGAAGTAACACCATAGGATTTGGTGCTGTATGAGTAAGAAAATGTCGGGTTTGTTAAGATTGCTCCCTGTTATCTGGAGTCCTGTGGATATTTGACATTGACAAGCAATGTAGACCCTGATAATGTGCCATTTTGGAAACGTGGCATCTGATATTGGTCTTTAACTTTTTTTCATCATCTCTGAAGATTGGTTAACACAGTAATTAAATACCTCTCTATTACATTCACTGAAAGTGAATCCACAAGACAGTATCTAAGACAGGTGCAGCTTAAAGAAAGAAAAAAATATAAAGCAGATAGCTTCCTATATATGAGTAATCAGCTTTACTTTTATCTTGCTTTAAGCAACCATTTGCCTAAAATGATTAAAAAATCAGCTCATTTAGTGGTCACAATAGAGAAGTTTTTATTTAGTGGTGGCAATAGAGAACAGGGCTCTAGATAAGAATGAATGAATCCAACAGTTTCTCAATTTTTTCATCACCAAACCCTATGGTGTTACTACTCATTAGAATCGTCTCGAAGAGACGATTCTAATGAGTGGTAACACCATAAGGTTTAATTCAGAAATAAAGATTTTAGTTTTTGAAATACTCCCCTTATCTGGAGCTGTGGAGAAGTTTCGCTGTAGTGTAGATTTGGATCAGAAACATCTTCTCTTACATGGCATATGATCTGGGTTTACACAGTTTGTCAATGTTAATGAACATTTTGTTGTTGCATGACTTGGGGGTCATGTAGTATAATTATTGAGACACACCCCTATGAGAGGGGAAAACTATAGCAAGAAATCATAGTGCTTCATGTCCTTTTGATTCCCCCCGACTTCATTTGGCTTCCTGCTATCAATAGATGCTGTGAAATCTTTATCATGTTGAACATGTTGTTGACAGGAAATATTCAACCTGCAGCAAGGAGGAGGATAACTGCGGCTGATAGGACTTGCAATAGTAACTTATATTGAGCTTATGTTAATCTTTAACAGTAACACTTGGCTATTACAAGCCCTCTATAGAAGACATTAACCATTACTTCCTAATACATTTATCACCCCTGAATTAAATTCTTCACTTTAGGAAGCAGTCTCCTATACATATATGTAAAAATGGACCAGACTTAATTGAAAACCAATATTGTCCATTAACCCATAGCCTTTTCTAGTTTTGAAGATAGGTGACCACTTAAAGCAAGTTGAAAGTAAAGCAGAATGTGCCTTAAGGCACATTCTGCTTTACCTTCAGCCTGCTTAAAGCTACCCCTCTGCTATGACATAGAAAATATTTCTTATTATGCATATTCATGACTGTGGTTCTTGTGTGGAAGAATGAATTAATGGCGTAAAAAGGCATATTTATGGGGTAATGGGTTAAGGTACCCTTTGTTAGCATACAAAAACTATTTCTTATGGAGAATATTCATGACTGAATCAATTGGAACTACTTACTTCAGTGGAGGAATATGTTAGCGGTGTAATTTATGGAGTAATGTGTGAAAATCAATCTTCCTTTGCTTGGTTGTAATAGCTGTGTTGTTACTGTATTTGTTAGATCTGCTGCTGGTTGAGATTGTGTTAGGGTATACAGTGCTCCCTCTCTACAACACTCAATGGGAGACAACAGCTTGTGTTCACAGGGAGTTGTTATAGGGAGGGAAATTGGCTTACATTTGCAAACAGCTTGAATCTAAGTCAGATGCCGCGAACACGGCGTCTGATCTGGATTCAAGCTGTTTGTGACGAGTCACAAACAGCTTGAATCCAGATCAGACGCCGTGTTTGCGTTTTTTGTCAAAATATCCAATATGTAAATTTGAGAAAAACAGCAGACAACAATTTTAAGGCCGTGGAAAGGTTGAACACAATTGTCTTGTTAGGGAAACAATGGCAAGTGTTGTTGTAAGGATGAAATCATTGTTCAGAGGGCTGTTGTGGGGAGGGAGCACTGTATTGTATACTTGTGTATTAATGGCCGGTTAGGCTCTCAATGAAATCTTGGCTTGTACTATTTATGTTAGTGATCATTACTGTATTTTAAACAATACAAATCATGTTATACATGTCAGTCATGTTTAAATCTTTGCATACTTGGTATTTTTTTCATCTGCAACAGTTGTCGTCTGCTACTATTCTAAAAAAAATAATAGGGAAAATTTATTTTCAAAACAGTCAAACAAGATCAGTGTCAAACAGTTTGGATCTTAATGAGATGCCATTCTCATTAGGATCAGGAACTGTATGCAAAGGTTGCAATTCTTTCACCACTCGCAGTCTAAGAGTTAATTTTAACTTGTCTTTTGTACCTCAAAGTTATCTATTTTCAAGACACACATGCTTCTATACTGAGTGATCGCTTATCACAATTTTGATGGTTTGCCATGAAACCAAAATCAATGTATGTCAATCATTTTATCTCCTTCACTGGGATTAACCCATTATATTAACCCATTACCCCATAGATATGCCTGTTTATGCCTTTAATTTATTTCTCCACTGAGGAAAACAGTTCCAATTTATACAGTTATGAATATGTGTGATAAGAATTATTTTCTATATTCTAGCAGATGGTAGTGTAAAGCAGGTTGAAAGTAAAGCAGAATGCGCCTTATAAGGCGCATTCTGCTTTACTTTCAACCTGGTTTAAGTGGTCACATATTTTCAAACTAGAATCAGGATATGGGCTAATGGGTTAGGGGTAAGGCAGTGAAGGGGTGACTTATGATATCATTTAACATGAATGTTTCGATGTAAATTTTCTTTTTGATCTACATGTACATTCTAACACATCACCTTATTAAGCACCGATAAATCATAATGATAGATTCACTTGTCTATGGTTTAGCCCTAACCTGGTGAATGTTTTATGGTTTAGCCCTAACCCGGCAAAAATTTTTGGTTTAACCCTAAACTGGCAAGTGTTTATAATTTACTCCTACCTTGGTAAACTGTCTATGGTTTAGTCTTAACCTAGAGAATGTTTATGGGTAAGCCTTAACCTGGTAAATTGTCTAAGGTTTACACCCAAACCTGGAGAACGTTTATGGGTTAGCCTTAACCTGGTAAATTGTTAATGGTTTAGCCCTAAGCTGGATAAGGTTTATTGTTTAGCCTCAACCCGGCAAAATTGTGTGTGGTTTAGTCCTAACCTGGCAAGAATGTAGCATTGTAATAGAACAGGCCTAGTCTTCTCAATATCATATAATGATCATGTACTATTTATACATTTTTACACCATTTTATACAAGTTTTATCCATTAGTATTCAGTCTGTTGTGTAAATAGGTAACATTGGTGTAGTTATTTTGTTGTAGAGTTTGACGTGTGAGGCTTGTTGAAATGTCAGATAGAATAGAACACGATAGTAGAAATTGTATATTATTTTAGCCCTTCTCAGGTTAATATCCTATATATTGATGCTTTTGGAAAACCGTGTAGAACCAGATCAGACAGCTCCTGAAGGAGCTGTCTGGTCAGGGTCTACACGGTTTTCTTGTAGGATCTGAGACGAGTCTGCACCCCTTCCTGGGGAAAAGTTTCCTTAATTTAGTAGCCATATATTAGTTCAGATGTCGATTATTTACAACTGGTTGAGTTTGATATATGAGTACTGAGAGGGGTTAAATGTTTATAAACTGCAATTGCTGTGAATCAAAATTTAATTCAAATTCAAGATTGTCAAAATGTTTTGCAAAAAAATGTAGGTTTAAGGGAAAGATTAGTTTAACCGTTTAGAAATGTAAAAAAAATACACAGGATTATATTACCTGACTTGGCAAAAGTAAAAAAAAATAAAAGTCACGATTTTACATAAATCAAAAGGTTTACTAAAAAATTGTTCATTGTTATACATTAGCAAAATGATGAAAGTTTTAGCTTTTAAGCCAAATACACCACTTGTCAAAGTTTTGTGACATATGAAGAATATTTTAAACCTGCTAGAAATAACCCCTACATGTCATTTTATTAGCTCGACTTTTTCGAAAAGTCGAGCTATTGTTGTCACCCTGTCGTCTGCGTCTGCGTCAGCGTCGGTTAAGTTTTTTGCTTAAGGTTTTTGTAAGAGTTGATTTCTCAATAACTATCAAAGGTATCCATTTGAAACTTGGAATAGTTGTTCAGTATCAAAAGGGCAACTCATTACAACAAGGCAGGTAACCCTGGGATTTTTCATTTCAGAGTTATTGCCCTTGTATTATTTACTTAAAAATTATAAATTAACATATCTCAATAACCATCAAAGGTATCCATTTGAAACTTGGAATAGTTGTTCGGTATCAAAAGGGAAACTCATTACAACAAGGCAGGTAACCCTGAGATTTGTCATTTCAGAGTTATTGCCCTTGTTTTATTTACTTAAAAATGATAAATTAACACATCTCAATAATTATCAAAGGTATCCATTTGAAACTTGGAATACTTGTTCAGTATCAAAAGGGCAACTCATTACAACAAGGCAGATAACCCTGGGATATGTCATTTCAGAGTTATTGCCCTTGTTTTATTTACTTAAAAATTGTAAATTAACATATCTACATAACTATGAAAGATATTAACTTGAAACTTTGAATAGTTTTTCAGTATCAAAAGGGCAACTCATTACAATAAGACAGGTAACCCTGAGGTTTGTGTATCCAGAGTTATTGCCCTTGTTTTATTTACTTAAAAGTTATAAATTAACATATCTAAATAACTATGAAAGATATTAACTTGAAACTTTGAATACTTGTTAAGTATCAAAAGGACAACTTATTACAACAAGGTAAGTTACTCTGTGATTGTTATTCCAGAGTAATTGCCCTTGATTTATTTACTTAAAACTTGTAAATTGCAATATCTTAATAACTGTCAAAGGTATTAACTTGAAACTTTAAATACTTGTGTTATATCAAAAGGGCAACTCATTCAAACAAGAAAGTTGATGGGGGATGTGCCATTCCAGAGTTATTGCCCTTGTTTTTATTTACATAAAACTTCTAAATTGAAATTTCTCAATAATTACCATAGGTATTAACTTGAAACTTTGAATACTTGTTCGGTTTCAAAAGGGCATCACCTTTCAACAAAGCAGATAACCATGGGATTTGTCAATGCAGAGTTATTGCCCTTGTTTGACTAAGAATTTTTATATGAAATTATTCAGTAACTGTAGAAAGTTATTAATTTCAAACTTCCAATATATTTGAATACTTGTTTAGTTTCAAAAGGGCAACTCATTACAACAAGGCAGGTAAAGCAGGCAAAGATATTGTCCTTCTTTTGACTTATAGTTTACTTTTAAATGGAATGTAGACTGTCCAAGTATGTTTAAGTTGTTGTTGCTTACAAACTTCTATGATCAATAGGGCATTAAACACCCATACACATTCTTTAAGTTTGAAAAATGTAGCCGTCTCAAGTATATGAAAGTCGAGCGTCCAGCACTCGTTTCAGTTTAAATATGTATATTATAGACATTTCATGATTAACTATTTTCCCCTTAGCCTGCTTCCTGTTGTGTTGCTTAAAGTATGCTGAAAGTAAAGGAACTCTAAGCACGCTAGTGGTGAAACCATGATAAAACCTTTGCAAACAGTTTTGATCCTGACAAGACACAGCGAAACTCTGTGCTTCATCATGATCCAAACTGTTTGACACTCTGATCTGATGGATTAATTGTAAAAACCTGTGAGCTTTCTAGTCATTAGAAGTAATTTGTTACAGCTTGGTTTTTGAGGTTGAAGGTCGGGTTAATTCTTTGGTCTGGATTTGCTGTGTCCATTTAACAATGTAGATAATCAATAGGAAAAGTGTTTCTATTAGGGAAAAAGTTAACCCATTACCCCATAGCTTATTTCTAGTTTTGAATACAGTGACCTTTTAAAGCGCGTTGAAAGTTAAACAGATTGTGCCCTAGTGCATTCTGGTTTATTTTCAGCTACTTTTCGCTACCATCTGCTAGGATATAGAATATTTTTCTTATGGTACATATTCACGACTGAATGCTTTCTTCAGTGGAGGAATATATAGTATTTATGGAGTAATGGGTTAACATATAAGTCACATTTCTTTTGCCTTAGATACTGTAATTACTGACTGTAGTCAGCTGGGTGTTTCTTGCTTTGTTTCTGCTTTTATAGGGTCTTTTATTACGGGTCCGGGTCACAAAAGTGAGGACCAAGATTGGGACCATTCTTACAAGTTTGTGTTTTGTTTTAATTGTACTACAGAATAACATGTAGTCATACATGTTCAGGGCTGCCATTTCTCCGAATTTTTCCTAAGTATTCGGATTTTTATCCTAGCAGATCGTAGCTTAAAAGAGGCTGATAGTAGAGCAACCTGTTTTAAGCAGCCATGTGTCTTAAAAACAAGAAACAGACTATGGGCTAAAGGTACGATTAGTAAAATGCATCTGAAAAATTGAAAATTCAAAATCTTAGGATTTTTATGATCAACTTATGGCAGCCCTGCATGTTTCAATAGGTAATTGGGTAAAATAAGTTGCAGACATTTTACATTAACTGCATGTGGTCTGGTAGTCTTTATACTCCCTACATACAGTAAAACCCCTCTATTACAACCACCAAAACTAAGGCTTACTGATTATATAACATGCAGGTGACAGCTTAAAGCAAGGTGGCAGAAAGCTCCTTTCTGTTTTACTGCCACCTAGCTTTAACCCTTTCCCCCATAGAAGCGACTTTTAGAGTATTTATTTTATTCATCCGCTGAAGAAAATAGTTCCAGTTTATAACCTCATGAACAATTACCATTACAAATATTTTATGTAGTCTAGCAGATTTTAGCTTAAAGCAGGCTGAAAGTAAAGCAGAATGTGCCTAAAGGCACATTCTGCTTTACTTTCAACCTGCTTTAAGTGGCCACCTGTCTTCAAAACTAGAAACAGGCTATCAGGTAAAGGGTTAAGCAGTCACCTGTCGTAACATCTAATAATTGTAACATCTAATAATTAACAAAATTTTAACATCTAATAATTAACACAATTTACGGGTCGTAAATAGAGAGGTTTTACTTTACATATTTAATCATTTATTGACTTTAATATTTTGTTGGTTGAACATGTATGGTTAAAACATGGCTGACATTTCTCCGGATTTTCCGGAACTTTTCGGATTATTATTCTAGCAGGTGGTAACTTAAAGCAGGTTGAAAATAAAGCAGAATGCGCCACATTCTGCTTTATTTTCAACCCGTTTTAAGTAATCACACTTGAAAAATAGAAAATTTGGAAATCTTAGGATTTTTCAAGATCAACCTATGGCAGCCCTGTTAAAATGTCATTTTGACATATCTATAGAGTAAAGGGTAACATAAACGGGAATGTCAGTATCTCTGATTTTCTAGCAGATGTAAACGAGATCGGGCCAATGTTAGTCTATAACAGAACTCTATGCAGAGGGATCTGTTATTCTCGTTAACAGGGCTTCGGGATCTGTCATTCTCGTTAACAGGGCTTCCATAAGTTGACAAGAAAAATCCTAAGATTTCCAAACTTGCATTTTTCAAGTGCGATTAAAAGAATTGTACCCATTAGCCTTTTTCTTGTTTTATTGACATGCGACTACTTAAAGGGGAAAATCCAGAGATTTAGGAAAAATCTGGAGAAATGGCAGCCCTGCCTTAACTGCTGACCTGTTCAAACCCTGGTTTGATGACGAATTGCTGTAGAAATCTCATTAGGGGTCTTTTATTTCCATGTAAATTTTCTCCTGTCAGGGGACCATAAAACATAAACTGTGTTGTGGTGCCGTAAAACCCAAATCATTCAATCAAGTTCAGCTGAAATATAGACAAACTTTGATATCTCATACTCCCTTAACCCATTATCCCATAAATACGCCTTAAATTTATTCCTCCCCTGAAGAAAATAGTTACAATAAAACAGTCATGAATATTTATCATAAGAAATATTTTCTATAATCTAGACGATGTTAAGTAAACCTGTTTCAAGTGGTCAACTATCTTTAAAACTAGAAACAGGCTATTGGGTAATGGTTTAAGTTTAAGTCGAACATGTCTGTAATTCAAAGTTAAGCCATGTTTTAGCTTTGAAATACGAAAATGTTTCAGGGCTTCAGATAAGATGGAGTAAACTAACAAATCCAACATTCTCTCGCTAATTTCAGCACCAAATCCTATGAAATTACTACTTATTAGGATTGTCTGGAAGAGTAACACCATAAGATTTATTGCAGAAATAAAGATTTAAGTTAAAAAATCTCCCCTTACCTGGAGCCCTGTGTTTGACCCTTTTCCTCATAGGAGCGCCTTTTAGCGTAATTTGTTTGTTCCTCCGCTAAAGAAAATAGTTCCAATTTATGAAGCCATGAATATAATCATAAGAAATATATGGTAGCTTAAAACAGGCTGAAAGTGAAGCAGAATGCGCCCTAATCTTCAAAACTATAAACAGGCTATGGGGTAAAGGTATAAAGCAAGTATAAAATATTAAATGAAATTTGGGGAAGTTATGCGAGTTTTAAAAGATACCTAAGTTTGACTGTAGTTGTGCTTGGTTTCTGTATCGCAGCTTGTGTCTGGTCTGGAGTACAGGGGCCCCGTTTCATAAAACTTTGTACAACAAAAATAATCGCAAGTCAAAATAAATTTTAATTTCTTACTATCTGATTGCTATCTAATACTGTCATGTGACATCTCTTTGGAATCCATCTTTTCAAGATTCAAGATGATTCCAAAGAGATGTCACAAGACAGAATAAGATGGAGATATATAATTGAGACTTACGACTGTTTTTGTTATACGAAGTTTTATGAAACGGGCCCCAGCTTATTGATGCTTCTTGTACTGTTTATGACTTTGTGCTGTAATGTTTTGTTTTAGATGTTATTTTATGTGGGTTAGCTTTAAAGACTGATAGTAGATATGTCTCTAATACAATTGAGCCTTCAGGGGCCCCGTTTCATAAAGCTGGTACAACAAAACCGTTGTAAGTCAAAACTTTAATTTCTGAATTCTCCGTATAATCTTGTCTTAAGACATCTCTTTGTAATTGTCAGAGATTGCAGTGAAACAATTGCTTTGAACTCGGACATTTTGGCAAGCAATGTAGACTCACTCATCTGATATGTAATATTGCAGTTAATCAATATCTTCACTGTTTGCCCTGCTCATAGTGTGGTTTGTCAGAAGAATGCAGCTTAATTATAGCTTTGTCATAATTGGGTAAAAGTAACCTGTGAGAGTGCCATATTGATGAACAAATGTTTTGCTAATGATAACCCTTTTCTTCCTGTTGATGAGTTTTTCATGACTCTGAATTTACTTAATGGTAACAAGAACTCTTTAGTCTTTCAAATGTTTTCAATTCATACAGTTGACTCCTTTTTTCGATCAATATACAGTCGAACTTCAATATCTTGAACTCTGTTAAATCGACCATGGCTTACTTTGAAATATGGATATGTTCGACTTAACCTAGCATGTGGATCCAGTTTGGCGAGTTTGAGATATCGGATATGTTTGACTTAACCGAGTTCAAGATATCCAAGTTCCACTGCATGCCTTTATATTTATTCCTCCGCAAAAAATATAGTGCCATTTTTAGCTCACCTGAGCACAAAGTGCTCAAGATGAGCTTTTGTGGTCAGTCAATGTCCGGCGTCGTGCATTGTGCGTCGTGCGTCAACAATTTCTTCAAACATCTTCTTCTCCAAAACCACTTGCTTGATTGCAACCAAACTTCACAGGAATCTTCCTTGGGTCAAGCTCTTTCAAAGTTGTTCAAAGAATTTGAAACCATGCAGAACTCTGGTTGCTATGGCAACCAAAGTGAAAAAATAAGGAAATCTTAAAAAATCTTCTTGTCACATACCACAAGAGCCAGAGCTTAGATATTTGGCACATGTCATTACCTATAGGTCCTCTATCAAAGTTGTTCAAATTTTGCCCCTGGGGTCAAAATTGGCCCCGCCCCGGGGGTCAACGTTTTACAAAGAGTTATATTGTGAAATGTTCAAACATCTTTTTCTCTGAAACCAATATGTCCAGAGCTTTGATATTTAGCATGGTATTACTTCTAGAGGTATTTGACTTATATTGTTGAATCGGTTCCGGTCCGTTGCATATCTGGGTCACCGAAGCTAAAAATAGATTTTTTTCCCCATGAGAACTTAAAAAATCTTCTTGTCTGAAACCATAGTACACTGAGCTTAGATATTTTGCACATAGCATCGTCAACAGATTCTCTATCAAAGTTGTTCAAATTTTGTCCCTGGGGTCAAAATTGGCCCCGCCCCGGGGATCACAGTTTTACATAGAGTTCAAACATCTTTTTCTCTGGAACCAATATGACCAGAGCTTTGATATTTGACATGATGTAACTTTTAGAAGTCCTTCACATATATGGATGAATCGGTTCTGGTCTGTTGCATATCTGGGTCACGGGAGCTAGAAATAGATTTTTTCAATGAAAACTTCAAAAATCTTCTTGTCTGAAACCATAGTACACTGAGTTTAGATATTTTGCACATATCATCGTTTACAGGTCCTCTATCTTAGTTGTTCAAATTTTGCCCCTGGGGTCAAAATTGGCCCCGCCCTGGGGGTCACCTTTTACAAATCTTCTTTTCTGAAATCACGTGACCCATCCTGGTGTCACCATTGTCAGGTGAGCGATCAAGGGCCATTCTGGCCCTCTTGTATACAATCATGACTGTGCACCAGAAGAAATATTTCCTGTATCCTAGAAGATTTTAACTTAAAGCAGGCTCAAAGTAGAACAGAACACTCCTTAAGGAGCATTCTGCTTCACTTTCAGCTTGTTTTAAGTAATCAATACTGAAAACAAGCAATGTGAGAATGAAAGTAAAGCAGAACCAGGTGTTTAGGAGCTTTCTGCTTTACTTTTATCTAGCTTAAAGCTTTCCACGTGTATTCAACATTTTAAATAAATGTTAGTTTTTGGTGCTTAGGCAGAGGAAGTGGTAACGGCGTCTTTTGCGGAAGAAATGGATTAGAAACTGCTAGAATTATACAAATGCTTCATATACATGTACAGTAAACCTCTCTCTTATGACCACTAAAATGACGGCTTATTGGTTGTATAAAAGACAGATAATAGCTTAAAACAAGGTGACAGTAAAACAGAAAGCTCCTAAAGGAGCCTTCTGTTTTACTGTCACCTTGCTTGAACCAGGCACCTGTTGTAAACAGCTAGATATTCAACAAATTTTAGTGGTCGTAACAGAGAGGTTTTACAGTAGTTGCTTCTGAAATGACCAAATGCATGAGTGAGATTCACATTTAGCCTTTTAATTGGAACAAAATATATTGTATATCACATGAGGTACTATATAATACATATGATACATGTATACATGTTGGCAATTTGTATAGTCACTACTCGCACATAGGATCTCCATTTGGCACCATTTGTTTAATGAACTGCTTAATTTCATTTGAATACATTGAATGTAAAACTCAAAAAAAAAGTTTGTGTTCTTTTATTATCCAACATGGAGGAAGATGTTACCAGTAACCACAGTAGCATGTTCAAGTTCAACAGATGCAAACAACCGGTAAAGTACGACATTTAACGTTCTCCAATAATAATTCATTGCACCCCCATGTTTATTTACTTTTCAATGGTACGAACGAATTATTTACGATTCGGAATAACACACGCAAAAGTGTACTAATCAACTGAAATGAATCAATTTTACCACATATAAAAATAAGATTAAGCTGCTTAGATGTCTTTGATTCATTAAGTATCGGAAAAGGTTGGTTTATTAAAGAGAAATTAACTCGGGACACCATATTGGAGTTCCCATTTGCATAGGCACATCACCTCTGAGGCCGTTTGTGTCGTTGGCCATCGATATTGTGCAAACAGATCATTTTCATTTAAATTGTTACGTTTGGAGGCCATCAAAACGGTAACTGAACGCAGACGATGTGGCCTAACTTTGAAATGAAACTTTAGAACAGGAGTAGACGACACCATTAATCAAAGAGTTAACCTCTCGTCATACACTGACTGGATCCTGAGATGATCTGACACCACGTAAGAGTGTCCTTATTAACCCATTACCCCATAAATACACCTTTTTACGCCTCTATTTAATTCATCCACTAATGATAAATATTCATGACTGTCATTTTATACAGTCATGAATATTTATCATAAGAAATATTTTCTACATTCTAACAGATGATAGCTTAAAGCAGACTGAAAGTACTTTACTTTTACTTTTCTGCTTTACTTTCAACCTGCTTTAAGTGGTCACCTATTTTCAAACTTAAATCAGGCTATTGGGTAATGGGTTTACAAAAAGGGAAGTTAATGAATAAAAACTCCCAGGTTTCTAACTCAAAACTGTATTTCTTAACTACTGGAGATACATACATGTATATGTTATTGTACAAAAACAAAAAACAAAACAAGCCTTTAAACATACAGTTGAACCTCTATTACGACCACTAAAACGAAGGCTAATTGTCCTGTAGGAGCTTTCTGTTTCACTTTTTCATCGCTTTAAGCAGTCATCCGTCTTCAAAAACTAATATGTGACACAACTTAGTGGTCGTAATAGAGAGGTTCTACTGTACATGTATGTTATTGTACAAAAACAAAAAACAAAAGAAGTCTTAAAACATACTACCTTAGCCATATATACCAACACAATGAACCCCAGCAATGAGTATACTCAATGATTTACAAATAGCTTGCCCCTAAAGAGTAAACTAGTCCTATGCAAGCAGTACAGACCAATACCAGAGGGCTTCTTAACCCATTACCCCATAAATACGTCTTTTTACACCTTTAATCAATTCCTTTACTGATGAAAATAGTTCAAATTTATACTGTCAAAATTAAATATCATAAGAAATATTTTCTATAGTCTAGCAGATAATAGCTTAAAGCAGACTGCGCCTTATGGCACATTCTGCTTTACTTTCAACCTGTTTTAAGTGGTCACATATCTTAAAATCTAGAAGCAGGCTATGGGGTAATGGGTAATGGTAGGTTGCGCCTAAAGAGTAGATTAGTCCTATGCAAACAGTGCAGACCAATACCAGAGGGCTTCTTAAGGAGACATTTGATCAGAGTATGCACTGTTTGCATTATTTCCTATTTATCTGTATTGTAAAAATAACACTAAATAGTCGAAAATGGACTACACCTAGTTTGATACTGGAATGTTCCATTAAAAGTTACAGGAATGAATGAGTTTAAAGTGAAAACAGGACATTGCACTTAAGCTGACTGGGCAACAAAACATTTATATATAGCTATAAAACTAGATCTATGACATGTCCTTGTGCATGACATTTTCTCCCATCAGGCTCTTTCTGTAAAGAAAATCATTACACTAGCATAAGTAGAACTGGAGTTATATTCCAGACAAGAAAATACAACAAAGGGAAATAACTCCAAAAATATTGATGTCAAGAGTTAAGGTTGAGTAATTAGCACTTCTGTTTAGTAGGCTCTTTCCATATATGCTATATCATTTCACAAACATCAGAAGAACTGGGGTTATCTCCCAGAACACAAGGAACTTTCTGAATTTTGATTTGTAAATTGATAATCCAAGTTTTCCCAAGGCTGCCATTTCTCCAGATTTTTCCTAAATCTTCAGATTTTTTTCTTGTACATGGTAGCTTAAAGCAGGTTGAAAGTAAAGCAGAATGCGCCTTAAGGCGCATTCTGCTTTACTTTCAGCCTGCTTTAAGCAGCCACGTGTCAACAAAACTAGAAACAGGCGATGGGAAAAGGTACGATTCGTAAAATCGCACTTGAAAAATGCAAATTTGGAAATCTTAGGATTTTTTATTTCAACTTATGGCAGCCTTGTTTTCCAAAACTAAATTAAGTGCTTGTTTTTAGCTCACCTGGCACGAAGTGCCAAGGTGAGCTATTGTGATCGCCCTGTGTCCGTCGTCGTCAAACTTTTTCTTTAAAGATCTTCTTCTTGGAACCCACTGGGCCAATTTCTTCAAAACTTCATAGGATTGTTCCTTGTAGAGTACTCTCTCAGATTTCTTCAAATATAGGTCATCCAATTGAAATTGTGGTTGCCATGGCAACCAATTGAAAAAACTTTAAAAATCTTCTTGTGAAAAACTACAGGTCCAAATTGAAAATAATTTTACCCAAATGTGCCATTGGTGACCCTTTATCAGATTTCTTAAAATAATTTTTCTATCTTAAAAAACATGGCCGCTAGTGGGTGGGGCAGATTTTCCTTATATGGCTATATAGTGAAAACTTTAAAAATCTTCTTGTCTGAAACCGCTTGTCCGATTTGAAAGTAATTTCACACAAATGATCCATGGGTGACCCTCTACCAGATTTTTTAAAATAATTTTAATATCTAAAAAAACATGGCCGCAAGTGGGTGGGGCATATTTTCCTTATGTTACTGTATAGTAAAAACTTTAAAAATCTTCTTCTGTGAAACTACTGGGCTAAATTGAAAATAATTTTACACAAATGTGCCATTGGTGACCCTCTATCAGATTTCTTAAAATCACATTGTTATCTTTAAAATCCTGGCCGCCAGTGGGTGGGGCAGATTTTCTATATATTTCTGTATAGAAAATCTTTAAAAATCTTTTTCTCTGAAACTATTGGTCTGATTTAAGAATGTTTTTACACAAATAATGATTCATTGGTGACCCATTGCCAGTTTTCTTCAAATAATCTTCCTAGCTCATAGCCGCCAGAGGGTGGGGATGAATTTACCAATGATGGCATATCATAAGTGAAAACTTTACCATTACTGGTTCATTACCGTGACCGTAACCATGGATACCAGGTGAGCGATTTAGGGCCGCATGCGGCTCTTGTTTTGTAATGTTTGTTGCAATCACTAACTTCTACAGCAGCTCTCAAGCCTGTTACATCAGTGAAATGATCTGGGATCATTTCATTTGTATGACAAAAACGTAAGTCAAAACTTTAAAATACATTTAATTTCTGATTTTTCAAGACTATTCCAAAAAGATGTTACAAGACAGGATGAGAATGAGAAATAAATAATAAATCTGACTTACGACAACATTTGTCTTACAAAGTTTTCTGAAACAGGCCCCAGATCCTTTGAAGTGACAGAAACTCTAAAATTTAGTTGAAATTTGGATACAAACTCTGATTTTTGCATGGGTCTCATTCTTTCTACAGTAATCAATAATGCTTTATTTCAATAAACAAATATATCTAACAACAAAACAAAGCCACCAACAAGAAGCGGCCATTTTTCGCTCACCTGAGAAAACCAGACAAAATGGAGAGAATAATTTATATCCTGGGGCAGGGTCTTTTTTTTTTTTTTTATCAAAGCGGCATAATTTAAATAACCTTGATAGAGGACCTGTAGATGATGTTATGCGCAAAAATCTAAGCTCTGTGTATTAGGGTTTCAGATAAGACAAATTTCAACAATATTGGTAAAGGACCACTAGAAGCGTCACCATGCCAAATATCAAAACTCTGGGCATATTAGTTTCAGAGAAGAAGATGTTTGAAGATTTTACTATATAACTATGTAAAACTGTGACCCCGGGAACGGGGTCATTTTCTACTCCAGGGACATAATTTGAACAATCTTCATACAGGACCTGTAGATGATGCTATGTGCCAAATATTTAAGTTCAGGGTACTGTGGTTTCAGACAAGAACATTTTTGAATTTTTCATTGAAAACATCTATTTTTTAAATATTCTGGTCATATTAGTTTCAGAGGAGAAGATGTTTGAAATGTTCACTATATGTTAAACAGTTACCCCAGGGGCTGGGCCAATTTTGACACCAGGGAGATAATTTGAGCAACCTTGGTAGAGGACTTGTAGATGATGCTATGTGCTAAATACCTAAGCATGTGTACTAGGTTTTCAGACAAGAATATTGTTTTAAGTTTTTATAGAAAAATCTATTTTTAACTTCTCTGTCCTAGATATGCAATTAATGCATCTGAACCAAGTGCCACCATGCTACAAATCAAAGCTCTGGCCATATTACTTTCAGAGAAGCTGACATTTGAAAATTTCCATATATATATACATAACCCTATGTAAAAACTGTGACCCATGGGGCGGGCAAATTTTGACCCCCGGGGCATAATTTGAACAATGTTGATAGTGGATCTGTAGATGATGCTTTATGCCAAATATCTAAGCTAAGGGTATTGTGGTTTCAGACAAGAAGATTTTTCAAGTTTTCATTGAAAAAACCTATTTTTAGCTCATGTGAACTAGATATGCAACAGACTGAAACCATATTTACAAGATTGGTTAAGAGCGTTAAGAATTAAGTGTCACCATGCCAAATATCAAAGCTCTGGCCATATTAGTTTCAGAGGGGAAGGCGATTTAAAATTTCACTATATAACTCTATGTAAAATTACAACCCCCGGGGCGGGGTCATTTTTTACCCCAGGAACATAATTTGAACAATCTTGATAGAGGACCTGAAGATGATGCTCTGTGCCAAATATCTAAGCTCAAGGTACCGTGGGTTCAGAGAAGAAGAATTTTTACGTTTTCATTGAAAAAATCTATTTTTAGCTCCTGTGACCTAGATATGCAACAGACCGGAATCATATTAACAATATTGGTTGAGGACTTCTAGAAGTGTCACCATGCCAAATGTATATCTTCATGTGTCCGACTAATTTACTTTTACAGTAAATGCCTTTTCACAAAATTCACAATTGAGAGCTAGGTCTCCGTTTTGTACAGGGCTCCAGATAAGGGTGCTATTTCAAAAACTAAAATCTTCATTTCTCAATTAAACCTATGATGTCACTACTCATTAGATGGATTTGGATTTGGTAGTTAAATGAGTGAGAAAGTGTTTGCTTTGTTCAATTTACCCCTCTTATCAGGAGCCCTGTTGTATGAAGTCTCATGTGACAAAACTAGAATTCTGATTAAATAACTCTTCACGTCAGTAAGCACTATGGGCTCCAGATAAAAGGGATATTTCAAAAACTAAAATATTTATTTCTGCATTAAGCCCTATAATTTCACTATTCACTAGAATCGTCTCGAAGGATTTAGAGCTGAAATGAGTGAGAAAATGTTTGATTTGTTCAGTATACCTCCTCTTATCTAGAGCCCTGAGTAAGGTCTCTCATGAAGTCTCTTATGAGGAACTAAATAAGTTTGCGTAAGAAAGGATTTCCCAATTCGTTACATTTGTAAGGTTTCTCTGCTAAATGAAGATACATGTGTCTTATTAAATATTCATTCCTATAAAATGATTCTCCACATACATCACATTTTTGTAAGGTTTCTATCCTGTATGAATTCTCATGTGTCTGGCTAAATTACTATTATGATTAAATGATTTGCCACATACATCACATTTGTAAGGTGTCTCTCCTGTATGAATTCTCATGTGTCTGACTAAAGTACCTTTATTAATATATGATTTGCCACATAAATCACATTTGTAAGGTTTCTCTCCTGTATGAATTCTCATGTGTCTGGCTAAATTACTATCACGATTAAATGATTTGCCACATACATCACATTTGTAAGGTGTCTCTCCTGTATGTATTCTCATGTGTCTGACTAAATCACATTTTTGATTACATGATTTGCCACACACACCACAGTTGTAAGGTGTCTCTCCTGTATGAATCCTCATGTGCTTAACTAAAGCACTTTTATGATTATATGATTTGCCACATAAATCACATTTGTAAGGTACTATCTCTCTTGTATGAATTCTCATGTGTCTGGATAAATTACTATTATGACTTAATGATTTGCCAAACACATCACTGTGGTAAGGTGTCTCTCTTGTATGAATTCTCATGTGTGTGACCAAATTATATTTATGATTAAATGATTTTCCACATACATCACATTTGTAAAGTGTCTCTCCTGTATGAAATCTAATGTGTCTGACTAAATTACCATTACGATTAAACAATTTGCCACATACATCACATTTGTAAGGTGTCTTTCTCGTATGAATTCTCATGTGTTTTACTAAATTACCATTATAATTAAATGATTTGCCACATACATCACATTTGTAAGGTGTCTCTCCTGTATGAATTCTCATATGTCTGACCAATTCATCAGTACGATTAAATGATTTGCCACATGCATCACATATGTAAGGTGTCTCTCCTGTATGAATTCTCATGTGTCTAACTAAATGATAATTTCGATTAAATGATTTGCCACATACATCACATTTGTAAGGTGTCTCTCCTGTATGAATTCTCATGTGTCTAACTAAATGATAATTTCGATTAAATGATTTGCCACATACATCACATTTGTAAGGTGTCTCTCCTGTATGAATTTTCATGTGTCCGACTAAAGTGAATTTATGATGAAATGATTTGCCACATAAATCACATTTGTAAGGTGTCACTCCTGTATAAATTCTCATGTGTCTGACTAAAGTACATTTATGATTAAATAATTTGCCACATACATCACATTTGTAAGGTGTCTTTCCTGTATGAATTCTCATGTGTGTAACTAAATGACCATTTTGATTAAATGATTTGCCACATACATCACATTTGTAAGGTGTCTCTCCTGTATGAATTCTCATATGTCTGACCAATTCATCATTACGATTAAATGATTTGCCACATGCATCACATTTGTAAGGTGTCTCTCTTGTATGAATTCTCATGTGTCTGGCTAAATTACTATTACAATTAAATGATTTGCCACATACATCACATTTGTAAGGTGTCTCTCCTGTATGAATTCTCATATGTCTGACCAATTCAGCAGTACGATTAAATGATTTGCCACATGCATCACATTTGTAAGGTGTCTCTCCTGTATGAATTCTCATGTGTGTAACTAAATGACCATTTCGATTAAATGATTTGCCACATACATCACATTTGTAAGGTGTCTCTCCTGTATGAATTCTCATATGTCTGACCAATTCATCATTACGATTAAATGATTTGCCACATGCATCACATTTGTAAGGTGTCTCTCTTGTATGAATTCTCATGTGTCTGGCTAAATTACTATTACAATTAAATGATTTGCCACATACATCACATTTGTAAGGTGTCTCTCCTGTATGAATTCTCATATGTCTGACCAATTCAGCAGTACGATTAAATGATTTGCCACATGCATCACATTTGTAAGGTGTCTCTCCTGTATGAATTCTCATGTGTGTAACTAAATGACCATTTCGATTAAATGATTTGCCACATACATCACATTTGTAAGGTGTTTCTCCTGTATGAATTCTCATATGTCTGACCAATTCATCATTACGATTAAATGATTTGCCACATGCATCACATTTGTAAGGTTTCTCTGCTGTATGAATTCTCATGTGTGTAACTAAATGACCATTTCGATTAAATGATTTGCCACATACATCACATTTGTAAGGTGTCTCTCCTGTATGAATTCTCATATGTCTGACCAATTCATCATTACGATTAAATGATTTGCCACATGCATCACATTTGTAAGGTTTCTCTGCTGTATGAATTCTCATGTGTGTAACTAAATGACCATTTCGATTAAATGATTTGCCACATACATCACATTTGTAAGGTGTCTCTCCTGTATGAATTCTCATATGTCTGACCAATTCATCATTACGATTAAATGATTTGCCACATGCATCACATTTGTAAGGTGTCTCTCTTGTATGAATTCTCATGTGTCTGGCTAAATTACTATTACAATTAAATGATTTGCCACATACATCACATTTGTAAGGTGTCTCTCCTGTATGAATTCTCATATGTCTGACCAATTCAGCAGTACGATTAAATAATTTGCCACATGCATCACATTTGTAAGGTGTCTCTCCTGTATGAATTCTCATGTGTGTAACTAAATGACCATTTCGATTAAATGATTTGCCACATACATCACATTTGTAAGGTGTCTCTCCTGTATGAATTCTCATATGTCTGACCAATTCATCATTACGATTAAATGATTTGCCACATGCATCACATTTGTAAGGTGTCTCTCCTGTATGAATTCTCATGTGTCTGGCTAAATTACTATTACAATTAAATGATTTGCCACATACATCACATTTGTAAGGTGTCTCTCCTGTATGAATTCTCATATGTCTGACCAATTCATCAGTACGATTAAATGATTTGCCACATGCATCACATTTGTAAGGTTTCTCTGCTGTATGAATTCTCATGTGTGTAACTAAATGACCATTTCGATTAAATGATTTGCCACATACATCACATTTGTAAGGTGTCTCTCCTGTATGAATTCTCATATGTCTGACCAATTCATCATTACGATTAAATGATTTGCCACATGCATCACATTTGTAAGGTGTCTGTCTTGTATGAATTCTCATATGTCTGGCTAAATTACTATTACAATTAAATGATTTGCCACATACATCACATTTGTAAGGTGTCTCTCCTGTATGAATTCTCATGTGTCTGGCTAAATTACTATCACGATTAAATGATTTGCCACATACATCACATTTGTAAGGTTTCTCTCCTGAATGAATTCTCATGTGTCTACCTCAATCACCATTATGATTAAATAATTGCCACATACATCACATTTATATGCCAAGATGTCTCTACTGTATGAATTCTCATGTGTCTACTTAAATTACCTGTATGATTAAATGGTTTGCCATATACATCACATTTGTAAGGTTTATCTCCTGTATGAATTATCATGTGTCTACCTAAATCACCATTATGATTAAATAATTGCCACATACATCACATTTATATGCCAAGATGTCTCTACTGTATGAATTCTCATGTGTCTACTTAAATTACCTGTATGATTAAATGGTTTGCCACATACATCACATTTGTAAGGTTTCTCTCCTGAATGAATTCTCATGTGTCTACCTAAATCACCATTATGATTAAATAATTGCCACATACATCACATTTATATGCCAAGATGTCTCTACTGTATGAATTCTCATGTGTCTACTTAAATTACCTGTATGATTAAATGGTTTGCCATATACATCACATTTGTAAGGTTTATCTCCTGTATGAATTATCATGTGTCTACCTAAATCACCTTTATGATTAAATGATTTGCCACTTACAGCACATTTGTAAGGTTTCAATCAGGTATGAATTCTCACGTGTCTGCCTAAATCACATTTATGATTAAATGATTTGCCACATACACCACATCTGTATGCCATGGTGTCTCTCCTGTATAAATTCTCTTATTAATCACTATGTGATGTTTCATTCTGAATAACTCTCTACATAAATCTACACTACATCTGTAAGGTCTCTCTCCTATATGTATTCCCATTTGTTGTACTATATGAAAATTATCATTTAAACCTTTTTCACATAGATCACATAGCAAAGTCTCTCTCTTGTAGATAGCTTTGTGTCCTGGAAATATAAAACAGTATGTCACAGCCAGTGAACTGATAAAAACTCCACATCCAGTGTCACAACAGGGCTCCAGATAAGAGAGAGTAATTTAAACTAAACAACTCCAACATTTTCTCACTCATTTTAGCACTAGACCTTATTGTGTTACTACTTACTAGAATCGTCTCAAAGAGATGATTCTAATGAGAAGTGACACCACACCATAGGGTTTAATGCAGAAATAAAGATTCTAGTATTTGTAATTTAGTAATTTTAGTATCCTAATGGGTAGTAACACCATAGGGTTTGATGTAGATTTTAGTTTTGAAATTCTCCCCATATCTGGAGCCCCGTTTCATTGAACAAGTACAGTCGAAAAACAAGAAATCACACACTTTAAGGTATATATGAAATGAAATTTCAGCATTTGGCATAAAATAGCTTTTAACAAAACCAGGCCCAGCGCTTATAAAGTGTTTGATAATTATTGTTCTACTTATAGACACAATTTTTCAATATCATTGTTCAATCAAAAGGTAGGCCTTTGGCATTTTTGAACATTTTTAGTTGCTAAATGCAGGATAAAAATAGTGCAGAAGGCTATTTTCGGAGCTTTTGTATATTTTCTCTGCTTCAAGCGGTCAAATATCTTTAAGAGATGTCCACTAGATAGAGCTGTCATTGATAGGAACAATATCCATGTATCGCCGATATCTGTTCATCGATCATTAATATATAGATACACATTTTCAGAGTATTGATATAATGGAAAATAAAACTGATTAGAAATGTACTGATGAAAAAGTCCCTTTTCTGATTCTACACTGCTAGCTTTAGCAAATTACATTCATTGTTTACCGTGTATTCATATTAAAACTTAATTTGTCATGCAAAGAAAACTGAAGTTGTGAGTTTTGCTGAGTGTTCGTTTATAGGTACATGGTAATAGGTATGGTAAATATTTAATTAAACAGTCAAGTCAAATAAGAAAAGAGCTCCCAACAAGCACCTTAGAGCTGATATCCCCTGCCGCAACGATTGCCGAGAAGAAAGTGACAAACTTTATTGTGGGAGGAAGGGGCAAATGATGATCACCTGTCTTTAAAGATCAACATTCAAAAGCTTTTTACAAAGTTTTATAAAAATCCATTCAATTTTGTACATGTTAAAGCCTAAACAATACTAAAATAAAGCCGTTTGTAGCAAATCTGAGTATGACAGGGGCAGGTAACTCTTGATTCAATTTCAACAGTAATTAAACACTTTCAAGAACTTATTACTGTGTGCAAGTATTACCAAAATAAATTCAGAACTGTAAAATTTACTAGAGTGCAAACACTGTTAAACATGGCATTTTCAACTCATTAAGGGCGTAACACTCTTGACAATTTCGTCCGTTTTCGACAATAAATGAATGCATTTGAAAACTAATGGCTATGTATTTATACTTTATAGTAGATCTATAATAAAGTTTTTATAAAAATTTATTCACATTTGTCTAAACTAGCGTGTAAACTGTACATACTAAAATAAAGCCTTTTCTAGCATTTCGAAGTTCATGTGTACATACAGGGCAGATAACTCTTGCCACAAGTATCTTGTTTTGACAATAATTCTATCCTTTCAAGAAATTATACTTATTATATACATTCTATGCAAGTATTAATACAACTCTGTTTAAAACTGGAGTTACTAGAGTGTAAACACTGTTAAATATGACATTTTCAACTCATCAAGGGCAGATTACTCTTGACTAATTTGCACATTTTCGACAAAAATTGAACTCATTCTATAAATAATAGCCATATATGGGTTTTTTTGGGGTTTTTTTCAAAATCCATTCACTTTTGTACACACTAGCATGTAAACAATAAAGCCTTGTCTAGCATTACTAAGTACATAAAGGGCAGATAACTCTTACCAAAAGTATCCTTTTTTGACAATAATTGCACCCCTTCAAGAACTTATATTTATATACATTGTGTGTGAGTTTAATCAAAATCCCTTAAAGACTGTAGTTTCTAGATGGTAAAACTGTTAAATATGGTTATTTCGACTCATCAAGGGCAGATAACTGTTGACTAGTTTCTCCGTTTTCAAAAATAATCACAATCATTTGAAAACTAATAGCAAAGTCCATGCATATTCATAGACACTAGTATGTTAAAAATATTAAAATAAAGCATTTTCTAGTATTTTTAAGTACATCAAGGGCAGATAACTCTTGTCACAGTATCCTTTTTGACAATAATTGTTCACCTTCAAGAACTTTTACTTATAGACATTAGGCTTATTCGACTGGCAAACTGCTAGCTATCCATCAATTGAGATTACACCACGAAAAAAATCTGACCAATCAAACAATTGTTTATGGATTATGTTTGACGTCTGTTGCTCAACGAACTCAACAAGGGTTTACAACCGATATCTTTCGTACTCCACGGCGTGTCGGTCCATGACGTCACACTACCAGTCGAACAAAATATGTGCTCCACGAGATTTGGTTGCTCCACGAAAATTTGCCAGTCGAAAACGCCTATTGTGTGCAAGTATAATTCAAATCCATTCAAAACTGTAGTTGCTACAGAATAAAAACTGTTAAATATTAAGGGCAGATAACTCTACCTACTGGCGGCCATGTTTTTTTAGATATCAAAATTATTTTAAGAAATCTGGTAGAGGGTCACGAATGGATCATTTGTGTGAAATAACTTTCAAATCGGACCAGCGGTTTCAGACAAGAAGATTTTTAAAGTTTTCACTATATAGCCATATAAGGAATTTCTGCCCCACCCACTAGCGGACATGTTTTTTAAGATAAGAAAATTATTGTAAGAAATCTGATAAAGGGTCACCAATGGCACTTTAGGGTAAAATTATTTTCAATTCGGACCAGTAGTTTCCCAGAAGAAGATTTTCAAAGTTTTTACTATACAGTAACATAAGGAAAATGTGCCCCACCCACTGGCGGCCATGTTTTTTTAGATATCAAATTTATTTAAAAAAATCTGGTAGAGGGTTACCCATGGATCATTTGTGTGAAATAACTTTCAAATCGGACCAGTGGTTTCAGACAAGAAGATTTGTAAAGTTTTCACGATATAGCCATATAAGGAAATTCTGCCCCACCCACTAGCGGCCATGTTTTTTAAGATAAGAAAATTATTTTAAGAAATCTGATAGAGGGTCACCGATGGCACAGTTGGGTAAAATTATTTTCAATTCGGACACATAGTTTTTGACAAGAAGATTTTTAAAGTTTTTTCAATTGGTTGCCATGGCAACCGGACTAACGACGACGGACGACGGACACAGTGCGATCACAATAGCTCACCTTGGCACTTCGTGCCAGGTGAGCTAAAAACTGTAGTTACTAGAGAGTAAAACTGTTAAATATGGCTCTTTTTACTTATCAAGGGCAGATAACTCATAACAAATTTCTCCGTTTTCAAAAAAAAATCAAATTCATTTGAAAACTGATAGCCATACATAGTTCAATAAAGTTTTTATCAAAATCCATGCATATTTATAGACACTAGTATGTAAACAATATCAAAATAAAGCATTTTCTAGCATTTCTAAGTACATCAAGGGCAGATAACTCTTGTCACAAGTATCCTTTTTGACAATAATTGATCACCTTCAAGAACTTATACTCATAGACATTGTGTGCAAGTATAAACAAAATATGTTGAATACTGTAGTTGCTAGAGTGTAAAAACTGTTAAATATGGCATTTTTAACACAAAAAGGGCAGATTACTCATAAATTCCAAATTTTTTCTGATTTTTTTTTAATTTTCCACTGTGCTCCTATGATGACAAATAACTATACCAACTTTCATCCAAATGTGTTTATCGGTTTCAGAGATACAGTTGTGGACGGACAACTTGACGGACGGAAGAACGGACGTTCTCACAGTTGGACATTTGTTGGGTATTTTTTTTGTTTAAAAATACCCAACAGTACACTAAAATACCCAACAATAACAATAGGGCAATCACGGAATGAATGGAATCTATTGTTCTCCCTACCCAACAAAGGACCTTTCGTGCGCTCGGACAGACCTAAAACAGTATCCCTCTGCCTTTCGGCAGGGGATAATAATGCAGTTCATGTGTCAAACTATTGGATAGTTCCAGTTTGCCGAGTTCGAGATATCGGGTATGTTCGACTTAACCGAGTTCAAGATATCCAAGTTCGACTGTATGCATTTATATTTATTCCTCCACAAAAATCCTAGAAGATTGTAACTTAAAGCAAGCTCAAAGTAAAGCAGAACACTCCTTACTGAGCATTCTGCTTCACTTTCAGCTTGTTTTAAGTAATCAATACTGAAAACAAGCAATGTGAGAATGAAAAATACCCAGAACCAGGTGCTAAGGAGCTTTCTGCTTTACTTTTATCTACCTTAAAGCTTTCCACGTGTATTCAACATTTCAACAAATGTTAGTTTTTGGTGCTTAGGCAGAGGAAGTGGTAACAGCATTATTTGGCGCTTTTGAGGAAGAAATGGATTAGAAACTGCTAGAATTATATAAATGCTTCATATACATGTACAGTAAATCTCTCTCTTACAACCACTAAAACGACGGCTTATTGGTTGTTTAAAAGACTGATAATAGCTTAAATCTTTCCTCCCTGAAACTTTAAATGGACAATTCCAGTTTCCATTTTAGTCTAGTCAATTTCTGACTTTTAAGGGTCGTTTTTGTCAATGTTTGGCATTATGACAAACAGTGAAGACCCTGATCAGAGGGCTCCATTCGGAGCCCTCTGATCTGGGTCTTCACTGTTTGCATAGGACAAGTGTACTATTCACATGTACACTTTTTGAAAAGGATGCCTATATGCGGGACTAGGGTTCAAAGGGTTAAAACAAGGTGACAGTAAAACAGAAAGCTCCTAAAGGAGCTTTCTGTTTTACTGTCACCTTGCTTGAAGCAGTCACCTGTTGTAAACCACTAGATATTCAACAAAACTTAGTGGTCATAACAGAGAGGTTTTACAGTAGTTGATTCTAAGCTGACCAAATGCATGAGTGAGATTCACATTTAGCCTTTTAATTGGAACAAAATATATTGTATACCACATGAGGTAATATATAATACATATGATACATGTATACATATGTTGGCAATTTGTATAGTCACTACTCGCACATAGGATCTCCATTTGGCACCATTTGTTTAATGAACTGCTTAATTTCATTTGAATACATTAAATGTAAAACTCAAAAAAAAAGTTTGTTCTTTTATTATCCAACATGGAGGAAGATGTTACCAGTAACCACAGTAGCATGTTCAAGTTAACAGATGCAAACAACCGGTAAAGTACGACATCTAACGTTCTCCAATAATAATTCATTGCACCCCCATGTTTATTTACTTTTCAATGGTACGAAAGAATTGTTTACAAATCGGAATAACAAACGCAAAAGTGTACTAATCAACTGAAATGCATCAATTTTACCAAATGTAAGCTGCTTTGTTTGATACATTAAGTATCGGAAAAGGTTGGTTTATTGAAGATGAATTAACTCGGGACTGTTTGTTGTTGCTTGTGAACTCATTTGGATGCCATATTGGAATTCCCATTCACATAGGCACACTACCGCTGAAGCCGTTTGTATCGTTCAAACAGGTCTTTTTCATTTAATTTGTTACGTTTGGAGGCCATCGATACGGTAACTGAACGCGCTACTGGTTTCCCAATGTTTTTCCCAATGATTTAATAGTTTTCTTCCAATATACTCCATAATTGATGACAATGTTTGCATTTGAAAAATCTTGGCCAAGTTTGATAATAGGTCAAGTCGCATGGGTATATCAGGATTTTTAGCCCTTGAATTATTCAAAGTTGCGCAGACGATGTGGCCTAACTTTGAAAAACACCATTAGTCAAAGAGTTAACCTCTGGTCATACTCTGATGATCTGACACCATGTGAGAGTGTCCATATTAAAAGGGAAGTTAATGAATAATAAGTCCAGCTTTCTAACTCTAAACTGTATTTCTTATCTACTAGAGATACATACATGTATATGTTATTGTACAAAAACAAAAAACAAAACAAGTCTTTAAACATACAGTTGAACCTCTCTATTACGACAACTAAAAAGAAGGCTCATTGTCCGTATAAAGAACAGGTGACAGATTAAAGCAATGTGAAAGTGAAACAGAAAGCTCCTGTAGGAGCTTTCTGTTTCATTTTTTCATCGCTTTAAGCAGTCATCTGTCTTCAAAAACATATATGTGACACAACTTAGTGGTCGTAATAGAGAGGTTCTACTGTACATGTATGTTATTGTACAAAACAAACAACAAAAGAAGTCTTAAAACATACTACCTTAGCCATATATACCAACACAATGAACCCCAGCAATGAGTATACTCAATGTTGCCCCTAAAGATGCAAACAGTACAGACCAATTCCAGAGGGCTTCTTAACCCATTACCCCATAAATACATGTACGTCTTTTTACCCCTTTAATCAAAATAGTTCAAATTTATACTGTCAAATTAAATATCATAAGAAATATTTTCTATAGTCTAGCAGATAATAGCTTAAAGCAGACTGAAAGTAAAGCAGAATGCGCCTTATGGCGCATTCTGCTTTACTTTCAACCTGTTTTAAGTGGTCACATATCTTAAAATCTAGAAGCAGGCTATGGGGTAATGGGTAACGGTAGCTTGCGCCTAAAGAGTAGATTAGTCCTATGCTAACAGTGCAGACCAATACCAGAGGGCTTCTTAAGGAGACATTTGATCAGAGTATGCACTGTTTGAATTATTTCCTATTTATCTGTATTGTAAAAATAACACTAAATAGTCGAAAATGGACTACACCTAGTTTGATACTGGAATGTTCCATTATAAGTTACAGGAATGAATGAGTTTAAAGTGAAAACAGGACATTGTACCTAAGCTGACTGGGCAAGACAACATTTTGATATAGCTATAAAACTAGATCTATGACCCTTGTGCATGACATTTTCTCCCATCAGGCTCTTTCTGTAAAGAAAATCATTACACTAGCATAAGTAGAACTGGAGTTATATTCCAGACAAGAAAATATAACAAAGGGAAATAACTCCAAAAATATTGATGTCAAGAGTTAAGGTCATGAAATTAGCACTTCTGTTTAGAAGGCTCTTTCCATATATGCTATATCCTTTCACAAACATCAGAAGAACTGGGGTTATCTCCCAGAACACAAGGAACTTTCTGAATTTTGATTTGTAAATTGATAATCCAAGTTTTCCCAAGCCTGCCATTTCTCCAGATTTTTCCTAAATCTTCAGATTTTTTTCTTGTACATGGTAGCTTAAAGCAGGTTGAAAGTAAAGCAGAATGCGCCTTAAGGCGCATTCTGCTTTACTTTCAGCCTGCTTTAAGCAGCCACGTGTCAACAAAACTAGAAACTGGCTGCCATTTCTCCAGATTTTTCCTAAATCTTCAGATTTTTTTCTTGTACATGGTAGCTTAAAGCAGGTTGAAAGTAAAGCAGAATGGGCCTTAAGGCGCATTCTGCTTTACTTTCAGCCTGCTTTAAGCAGCCACGTGTCAACAAAACTAGAAACAGGCGATGGTGAAAGGTACGATTCGTAAAATCGCACTTGAAAAATGCAAATTTGGAAATCTTAGGATTTTTTATGTCAACTTATGGCAGCCCTGTTTTCCAAAACTAAAATGAGTGCTTGTTTTTTTTGTAATGTTTGTTGTAATCACTAACTTCTACAGCAGCTCTCAAGCCTGTTACATCAGTGAAATGATCTGGGGCCGTATTCTGAAACATTCTAAGTATTTTACTAAGAAATTTCTAAACTCTAACATTTTCAACTAAGATTATTTTTCGCTAACTTTTACTCTAAGAAAATACTTAAGTATTTAGTTAGTGAAAAAAAAACTAAGAGTAAAATATGGCGCCGTTGTCAGGGACTTCCCCGACTAAAATGATGTCACTCTTCTCGCATACTAACATGGGTGACTGTTTATTTGCGGTGTAGTTTGCGGGTTTGTTTTCTTCTCCCGTTTATAAAGCAGCAAGCATTGTCCCAGAATAAGTAGAATAGATAATTAATTGAATAAAAAGTGTTTATACATAAGCGTAAATACATAATTAGGTTCACAATTATAATTAACTAACAAGCCAAATTTCAACGAAGTCACCGTAGCTCAATCGATATCGACTCTGCCTGGCATGACGGGGGTGGCCGGTTCGAGCCACACAGGGTACGATATTTTTTTTCTTAACAACCCCCTTCTTTTTTTTTTAATTATCATCACTAGTTCCATAGATTCATTTCTTTATTTAAATACAAATAACTGCTTTATCCTTCCACTGCCAAACTTTTGTGATAGTTTACTCCTTTAAATTTTCTTGTCGTCTGCTTCAATTTTGTTGCCTGCAATATTGTTTCAAAGCCTTAAATGTAAGGAAGTATAACTGAAAAGAATTCAATACGAGTGTCAAACAGTTTGGATCCTGATCAGACGCCGCGTTTCGCGAAACGCGGCGTCTGATCAAGGTGCAAAATGTTTGCAAACGTTCCTTAAGGCGAGAGTGAGTCTAATTCTCACAGTTTCATTGTCGTCTGCTTCAATTCTGTTGTCTGCAGTATCTTTTTAAAGTTAATTGTATGACTGAAAAGAATTCAATACGAGTGCCAAATAGTTTGGATCCTGATAATATATCCAATCTGTTTGCAAACGCGCATTTATGCGCCAGAGTGAAAGGGTTAAAGCATGCTAGAATTGATGTTAAAGTCTCCAATTAGAGGTTTCCTTCTTATTGGCAGCCTGCTTTAAAAGAAGCCCTCTTATTATGCTAAGCGCAACTTGGATAAAATTTGTTAACAGTTTGTATACAGTAAAGATCTAGATAGATCAGACGCCGCGTTATGCGGCGTCTGATATGATCCAAACTTGTTTGCCAGTCATATTTTACTGTTTTTAAGTTTTGAAAGTATCAAATTGATTATGTTGTTTTCTGCAGATGATGTGTTTGCAGCAGATGACAATTCTGCATGACAATGGTTAAACATCAATCTGCAGGACACTTTTCTTAATGCTTTTCAAATATCAAGAAATAGTAGAAACATGAAAGTCATTTCTAGAACTAGCAGGCTGACAATAAGAAGGAACATTTCTAATTGGAGACTTTTACTTCAATTTTAGCATGCTTTAACCCTTTCACTCTCAATGGCGCCTAAAAGCACGTTTGCAATAAGTTTTGACTTTGATCAGACGCCGCGTAACGCGGCGTCTGATCAGGATCCAAACTATTTGGCACTCGTATTGAATTCTTTTTAGTCATACTGCCTTACAATTTACTTTGAAACGATATTGCAGACAACAAAATTGAAGCAGACGACAATGAAACGGTGAAGAAGTAAACTATTACGAAAGTTTGGCATTGAAAGAATTAAGCAGTTATTTATATTTAAAGAAACAAATCTATGGAAATAATGACGATTCTTTTTTGTTTTTTTAAAAAAAGAAGGGGGTTGTTAAGAAAAAGAAATCATACCCTGTGTGGCTCGAACCGGTTACCCCCGACATGCAAGTAAGACTCGCTATCAATTGAGCTACGGCGACTTCGTTGAAATTTGGCTTGTTACTTAATTATAATTGTGAACCTAATTATGTATTTACGCTAGTTTTGGTACATACAGTGGTCATTTATTACTAAAAATATAGAATTTGAATAGATATCGATCTTTTCCACGTTTTCGCGATGAAGACCGTATGTAATAATGTCTTAAACAGTAATCCCAGTCCTTTGTAATGACGTTACCCCACCCAGACTTTGACCCAATTTCACGAAGCCACTCAAACATAAACGTCGGCTCAAAAACATCCGCTAAACGTATCTATAGGTCTATAAACGATTTTTATTCAATAAATTATCTATTCTACCTGTTATTACTGCTTAATAAACGTTCGTGTTCTAATCCTAGAAAATTCTAAAAAGTTAAGAGAGGGTCACAGTTTTCTAAAGTTTTGAGAAAATTCTATAGTAAATTTGGCGAGTTGAGAATTTTCTTAGTTTTTTTCATCTTTCTAAGAGGGAATCCCCAAATACTTAGTTGAAATGGCCGAAAACTAAGACTATATTGATTTTCTAAGAGTATATATCGTTATACTTAGTGAAATCTGTCGAGTTTAGAATTTTCTTAGTTTTTTTCACTTTCTAAGAGTATATGATCAAATACTTAGAGCAAATTGCCGAAAACTAAGAGAATATTGATTTACTTAGAGTAAAAATTATCTAAGAGTGTTTCAGAATACGGGCCCTGGGGTCATTTCATAAAACTTTGTATGACAAAAACGTAAGTCAAAACTTTAAAATACATTTACTTTCTGATTTTTCAAGACGATTCCAAAAAGATGTCACAAGACAGGATGAGAATGAGAAATAAATAATAAATTTGACTTACGACAACATTTGTCTTACAAAGTTTTATGAAACAGGCCCCAGATCCTTTGAAGTGACAAAAACTATAAAATTTAGTTCAAATTTGGATACAAACTCTGATTTTTGCATGGGTCTCATTCTTTCTACAGTAATCAATAATGCTTTATTTCAATAAACAAATATATCTAACAACAAAACAAAGCCACCAACAAGAAGCCCATGGGCCATTTTTCGCTCACCTGAGAAAACCAGACAAAATGAAGAGAATAATTTATGTCCTGGGGCAGGGTCATTTTTTTATCAAAGCGGCATAATTTGAATAACCTTGATAGAGGACCTGTAGATGATGGTATGCGCAAATATCTAAGCTCTGTGTATAAAGGTTTCAGATAAGACAAATTTCAACAATATTGGTAAAGGACCACTAGAAGCGTCACCATGCCAAATATCAAAACTCTGGGCATATTAGTTTCAAAGAAGAAGATGTTTGAAGATTTTACTATATAACTGTATGTAAAACTGTGACCTCGGGAACGGGGTCATTTTCTACTCCAGGGACATGATTTGAACAATCTTCATAAAGGACCTGTAGATGATGCTACCGGTATGTGCCAAATATTTAAGTTCAGGGTACTGTGGTTTCAGACAAGAACATTTTTGAATTTTTCATTGAAAACATCTATTTTTTAAAAATTCTGGTCATATTAGTTTCAGAGGAGAAGATGTTTGAAATGTTCACTATATGTTAAACAGTTACCCCAGGGGCTGGGCCAATTTTGACACCAGGGGGATAATTTGAGCAACTTTGGTAGAGGACTTGTAGATGATGCTATGTGCTAAATACCTAAGCATGTGTACTAGGGTTTCAGACAAGAATATTGTTTTAAAGTTTTTATAGAAAAATCTATTTTTAACTTTTCTGTCCTAGGTAAAGGTAAAGGTGATAGGTTTATCAAGTCTGAAATTTATATGTCATATTCTTCCGACTTTTACAATTACCTCCCTGTTCATCGAGTTACAAGTCGGCCATTTACATTCGGCGCTACTAGCAGCCATGACACATTGACTTATTTCCCTCTCAGGTACCCATTTAGATCACCTGGGTGAAGTGGAGCAATGTAGGGTTAATTTTTTTGCTCAGAAAAATTTCAGTGATCCTGACAGGGCTCGAACCAGGAACCTCTCGCTTCCTAGTCGAGCGTCCTACCATTGGGCCACCGACACCTACATATGCAATTAATAATGCATCTGAACCAAGTGCCACCATGCTAAAATTCAAAGCTCTGGCCATATTACTTTCAGAAGCTGACATTTGAAAATTCCCCTATATATATACATAACCCTATGTAAAACTGTGACCCATGGGGCGGGCAAATTTTGACCCCTGGGGCATAATTTGAACAATGTTGATAGTGGATCTGTAGATGATGCTGTATGTGCCAAATATCTAAGCTCTGACCATTGTGGTGTTTGACAAGAAGATTTTTTATGATTTACTTATTTGTTCACTTCGGTTGCCATGGCAACCAGAGTTCTGTATTGCTTTTAATTTTTGAAGATATTTGAAAAAGCTTGAACCAAGGAACATTCCTGTAAAGTTTGGTTTAAATCTGTCAAGCGGTATAGGAGGAGATGTAATTTATAGAAATTGTTGACGATGACAGACACAGGGCCATCGCAATAGCTTACATTGAACCTTTGGCTCAGGTGAGCTAAAAACATGAATTACCCAAAATTCACACTGATATCAATATGAATGATCAAAAATTAGTTTCACACATGATAGAATATCCCCTCTCTAGCTTCTATTTTATTACAGTCATACATGTATAAAGTCAGGCGATGAACAGTATGAACTTGTATAAAGTCGGGCATAATCAGACAAGGTATATTTAAGTAGAATTCTACAGTACATGTATTTCGGTTTTTCTAGTAACCGGAGAAAATGTTGAATTTGTTCAGTTCACTCCCACTTATCCGGAGCCCTGTATATACACTAGACAGATACACCATGTTTATCTTTAACCCTTTCCCCCATAGAAACGATTTTTAGTGTATTCAATTTATTCCTCAGCTGAACAAAATAGTTCCAGTTTATACCCTCATGAACAATTACCATAACAAATATTTTTATATAGCCTAACAGATGGTAGTTTAAAGCAGGTTGAAAGTAAAGCAGAATGTGCCTTAAGGCACATTCTGCTTTACTTTCAACCTGCTTTAAGTGATCACCTGTCTTTAATATTATAAATAGGTTATTGGGTAAAGGGTTAATGAAATCTCACAGCAAGCACGCAAGGAAATTACATTGCAAAATCCAGACATACAGATAGGTTTAAATAATGTGAAAGCATTACAGAAAACAGTGGAAGGGGAATATCTACTTTCCAGAGAGGGCAATGGTGCCAAGTGTGTTAGCCCCAAAAATACAGTGAAGAGGACAGTAGTCTTTCCCAATTAACTCTTTCCTCCCTGAAACTTTAAATGGACAATTCCAGTTTCCATTTTAGCCCTGTCCATTTCTGACTTTTAAAGGTTGTTTTTATATGCACATTGTTACCTGAATAAACTCTATCTATCTCTTTTTGTCAATGTTAAAATTGCCATTATGACATTATGGCAAGTGAACTTTCACATGTATACTGTTTGAAAAGGATGCCGACATGTGGGACTTATGGGTTGAAAGATGCCTAAAATCCATACAGGGCTTTTTTTACCATTTTGAGAATATTACCCAAACATCTGGGCCCATACTTATAAAGCATTTGAGTTGAGTCTTAAATCATTCTCAAGTAGCAGGAGACCTCTAATCAGGGACTTCACTGTTTGTCATTTTGTAATATATTATTAAAAAACCCAACCCTAAATAGTCTAAATGGACCAGCCTTTATTGTAAACTGGATTTGTCCATTGGAAGTCTCAGGGGATAATGAGTTGAATGGGAAAGAATAACCATCTTCTCCACTGAACCTCTTTCCAAAGTCCAACACTAGTAGCACACACCTGAGTCGGTGTAAAAGCATGTGATTTACTAAAACCATGTTATCATCAAATATTATTCCACAAAACCACGTATGAGAGGGGTTTCTTCAGAATGTATATCTTCATGTGTCCCACTAATTTACTTTTACAGTAAATTCCTTTTCACAAAATTCACAATTGAGAGGTCTCCGTTTTGTACAGGGCTCCAGATAAGGGGGCTATTTCAAAAACTAAAATCTTTATTTCTCAATTAAAAATATAAAAACTCTGAATAAGGGGAGATCCTTTGAAAGAACAGAAAACAAAGCAAATACTGAAAATCGCAGACTCGGTTTAATTGAGTCTGTACATGAGCAATACTGAAATATGCAACAGTGCTTACGCCCCCTAGCACTAGCTCAAGCGGAATTCAACTATGATGTCACTTCTCATTAGCATCGTCTCTTCGAGACGATTCTAATGAGTAGTAACACCATAGGATTTGGATTTGGTGGTAAAATGAGTGAGAAACTGTTGGATTTGTTCAATTTACCCCTCTTATCAGGAGCCCTGTTGTATGAAGTCTAATGTGACTAAACTAGAATTCTGATTAAATAACTCTTCACATCAGTAAGCACTATGGGCTCCAGATAAAAGGGATATTTCAAAAACTGAACTTAAGTTATTTCTGCATTAAGCCCTATAGTTTCACTATTCACTAGAATCGTCTCGAAGGATTTAGAGCTGAAATGAGTGAGAAAATGTTTGATTTGTTCAGTATACCTCCTCTTATCTAGAGCCCTGAGTAAGTTCTCTCATGAAGTCTCTTATGAGGAACTAAATAAGTTTGCGTAAGAAAGGATTCCCCAATTCATTACATTTGTAAGGTTTCTCTGCTAAATGAAGATACACGTGTCTTATTAAATATTCATTCCTATAAAATGATTCTCCACATACATCACATTTGTTAGGTTTCTATCCTGTATGAATTCTCATGTGTCTGACTAAATTACCATTATAATTAAATGATTTGCCACATACATCATATTTGTTAGGTTTCTATCCTGTATGAATTCTCATGTGTGTAACTAAATTATCATTATGATTAACAGATTTTTCACAAACATCACATTTGTAAGATTTCTCTCCTGTATGAATCCTGTATGAATTCTAATGTGTCTGACTAAAGCACCTTTATGATTCTATGATTTGCTACATACATCACATTTGTAAGGTTCTATCTCTCCTGTATGAATTCTCATATGTCTGGATAAATTAATATTATGGCTTAATGGTTTGCCACACGCATCACATCTGTAAGGTGTCTCTCCTGTATGAATTCTCATGTGTGTGACTAAATTACCATTATAATCAAATGATTTGCCACACACACCACATTTGTAAGGTGTCTCTCTAATATGAATTATCATGTGTCTGACTTTTTGATTAAATGATTTGCCACATACATCACATTTGTAAGGTGTCTCTCCTGTATGAATTCTCATGTGTCTTATTAAAAGACCTTTATGATTAAATGATTTGTCACATACATCACATTTGTAAGGTGTCTCTCATGTATGAATTCTCATGTCTAAAACTAAATAACCTTTTTGATTAAACGATTTGCCACATAAATCTCATTTGTAAGGTGTCTTTCCTGTATGAATTCTCATGTGTCTAGCTAAATTACTATTAGGACTTAATAATTTGCCAAACACATCACAGTGGTAGGGTGTCTATCTTGTATGAATTCTAATGTGTCTGACTAAATAACCTTTTTGATTAAATGATTTGCCACAAACATCACATTTGTAAGGTGTCTCTCCTGTATGAATTCTCATGTGTCTGACTAAATCACCTTTTTGATTAAATGATTTGCCACAAACATCACATTTGTAAGGTGTCTCTCCTGTATGAATTCTCATGTGTCTGACTAAATCACCTTTTTGATTCAATGATTTGCCACATACATCACATTTGTAAGGTATCTCTCCAGTATGAATTCTCATGTGTGTAACTAAATTACTATTATGACTAAATGATTTGCCACATACATCACATTTGTGAGGTGTCTCTCCAGTATGAATTCTCATGTGTGTAACTAAATTACCATTTCGATTAAATGATTTGCCACACAAATCACATTTGTAAGGTGTCTCTCCTGTATGAATTCTCATATGTGTAACTAAATTACAATTTCGATTAAATGACTTGCCACATACATCACATTTATAAGGTGTCTCTCCAGTATGAATTCTCATGTGTGTAACTAAATTACCATTTTGATTAAATGATTTGCCACATACATCACATTTGTAAGGTGTCTCTTCTGTATGAATTCTCATGTGTCCGACAAATTCATCATTACGATTAAATGATTTGCCACATGCATCACATTTGTAAGGTGTCTCTCCAGTATGAATTCTCATGTGTGTAACTAAATTACTATTTTGATTAAATGATTTGCAACATACATCACATTTGTAAGGTGTCTCTCCTGTATGAATTCTCATGTGTTGGACTAAATTATCATTATGATTAAATGATTTGCCACATACATCACATTTGTAAAGTGTCTCTCCTGTATGAATTCTCATGTGTCTTATTAAAAAACCTTTATTATTAAATGATTTGCCACATAAATCACATTTGTAAGGTGTCTCTCCTGTATGAATTCTCATATGTGTAACTAAATTACAATTTCGATTAAATGACTTGCCACATACATCACATTTATAAGGTGTCTCTCCAGTATGAATTCTCATGTGTGTAACTAAATTACCATTTTGATTAAATGATTTGCCACATACATCACATTTGTAAGGTGTCTCTTCTGTATGAATTCTCATGTGTCCGACAAATTCATCATTACGATTAAATGATTTGCCACATGCATCACATTTGTAAGGTGTCTCTCCAGTATGAATTCTCATGTGTGTAACTAAATTACTATTTTGATTAAATGATTTGCAACATACATCACATTTGTAAGGTGTCTCTCCTGTATGAATTCTCATGTGTTGGACTAAATTATCATTATGATTAAATGATTTGCCACATACATCACATTTGTAAAGTGTCTCTCCTGTATGAATTCTCATGTGTCTTATTAAAAAACCTTTATTATTAAATGATTTGCCACATAAATCACATTTGTAAGGTGTCTCTCCTGTATGAATTCTCATGTGTGTAACTAAATTACGATTTTGATCAAATGATTTGCCACATACATCACATTTGTAAGGTGTCTCTCCTGTATGAATTCTCATGTGTGTAACTAAATTACGATTTTGATCAAATGATTTGCCACATACATCGCATTTGTAAGGTGTCTCTCCTGTATGAATTCTCATGTGTGTAACTAAATTACGATTTTGATCAAATGATTTGCCACATACATCGCATTTGTAAGGTGTCTCTCCTGTATGAATTCTCATGTGTGTAACTAAATTACTATTTTGATTAAATGATTTGCTACATACATCACATTTGTAAGGTGTCTCTCCAGTATGAATTCTCATGTGTGTAACTAAATTACCATTTCAATCAAATGATTTGCCACATACATCACATTTGTAAGGTGTCTCTCCAGTATGAATTCTCATGTGTGTAACTAAATTACCATTTCGATCAAATGATTTGCCACATACATCACATTTGTAAGGTGTCTCTCCTGTATGAATTCTCATGTGTGTAACTAAATTACTATTTTGATTAAATGATTTGCTACATACATCACATTTGTAAGGTGTCTCTCCAGTATGAATTCTCATGTGTGTAACAAAATTACTATTTTGATTAAATGATTTGCCACATACATAACACTTGTAAGGTGTCTCTCCAGTATGAATTCTCATGTGTGTAACTAAATTACTATTATGACTAAATGATTTGCCACATACATCACATTTGTAAGGTGTCTCTCCTGTATGAATTCTCATGTGTTGGACTAAATTATCATTATGATTAAATGATTTGCCACATAGATCACATTTGTAAGGTGTCTCTCCTGTATGAATTCTCATGTGTGTAACTAAATTACAATTCTGATTAAATGATTTGCCACATACATCACATTTGTAAGGTGTCTCTCCAGTATGAATTCTCATGTGTGTAACTAAATTACCAATTCGATTAAATGATTTGCCACATACATCACATTTGTAAGGTGTCTCTCCTGTATGAATTCTCATGTGTGTAACTAAATTACCATTTCGATCAAATGATTTGCCACATACATCACATTTGTAAGGTGTCTCTGCAGTATGAATTATCATGTGTGTAACTAAATTACTATTTTGATTAAATAATTTGCCACATACATCACATTTGTAAGGTGTCTCTGCAGTATGAATTATCATGTGTGTAACTAAATTACTATTTTGATAAAATGATTTGCCACAAACATCACATTTGTAAGGTGTCTCTCCTGTATGAATTCTCATGTGTTGGACTAAATTATCATTATGATTAAATGATTTGCCACATAGATCACATTTGTAAGGTGTCTCTCCAGTATGAATTCTCATGTGTGTAACTAAATTACTATTCTGATTAAATGATTTGCCACATACATCACATTTGTAAGGTGTCTCTGCAGTATGAATTATCATGTGTGTAACTAAATTACTATTTTGATTAAATGTTTTGCCACATACATGTACATCACACTTGTAAGGTGTCTCTCCTGTATGAATTCTCATGTGTTTGACTAAATTATCATTATGATTAAATGATTTGCCACATACATCACATTTGTAAGGTCTAATTCTCATGTGTTTGACTCAATTAGCATTATGATTAAATGATTCGCCACATAAATCACATGTGTAAGGTGTCTCTCCTGTATGAATTCTCATGTGTGTAGCTAAATTACCATTTCCATTAAATGATTTGCCACATACATCCCATTTGTAAGGTGTCTCTCCAGTATGAATTCTCATGTGTTTGACTAAATTATCATTTTGATTAAATGATATGCCACATATATCACATTTGTAAGGTGTCTCTCCAGTATGAATTCTCATGTGTTTTATTAAAAAACCTTTATGATTAAATGATTTGCCACATAAATCACATTTGTAACGTGTCTCTCCAGTATGAATTCTCATGTGTCTTATTAAAAAACCTTTATGATTAAATGACTTGCCACATAAATCACATTTGTAACGTGTCTCTCTTGTATGAACTCTCATGTGTTGGACTAAATTATCATTATGATTAAATGATTTGCCACATACATCACATTTGTAAGGTGTCTCTCCAGTATGAATTCTCATGTGTTTGACTAAATTACTATTTTGATTAAATGATTTGCTACATACATCACATTTGTAAGGTGTCTCTCCAGTACGAATTCTCATGTGTTTGACTAAATTACCATTTCGATTAAATGATTTGCCACACACATCACATTTGTAAGGTGTCTCTCCTGTATGAATTCTCATGAGTGTAACTAAATTACTATTTTGAATAAATGATTTGCTACATACATCACATTAAGGTGTCTCTCCAGTATGAATTCTCATGTGTGTAACTAAATTACTATTTTGATTAAAGGATTTGCCACACACATCACATTTGTAAGGTGTCTCTTCTGTATGAATTCTCATGTGTCTACTTCAATCACCTGTATGATTAAATGATTTGCCACATACATCACATTTGTAAGGTGTCTCTTCTGTATGAATTCTCATGTGTCTACTTCAATCACCTGTATGATCAAATGATTTGCCACATACATCACTTTTGTAAGGTGTCTCTCCAGTATGAATTCTCATGTGTGTAACTAAATTACTATTCTGATTAAATGATTTGCCACATACATCACATTTGTAAGGTGTCTCTGCAGTATGAATTATCATGTGTGTAACTAAATTACTATTTTGATTAAATGTTTTGCCACATACATGTACATCACATTTGTAAGGTGTCTCTCCTGTATGAATTCTCATGTGTTTGACTAAATTATCATTATGATTAAATGATTTGCCACATACATCACATTTGTAAGGTCTAATTCTCATGTGTTTGACTCAATTAGCATTATGATTAAATGATTCGCCACATAAATCACATGTGTAAGGTGTCTCTCCTGTATGAATTCTCATGTGCGTAACTAAATTACCATTTCCATTAAATGATTTGCCACATACATCCCATTTGTAAGGTGTCTCTCCAGTATGAATTCTCATGTGTTTGACTAAATTATCATTTTGATTAAATGATATGCCACATACATCACATTTGTAAGGTGTCTCTCCAGTATGAATTCTCATGTGTTTTATTAAAAAACCTTTATGATTAAATGATTTGCCACATAAATCACATTTGTAACGTGTCTCTCCAGTATGAATTCTCATGTGTCTTATTAAAAAACCTTTATGATTAAATGACTTGCCACATAAATCACATTTGTAACGTGTCTCTCTTGTATGAACTCTCATGTGTTGGACTAAATTATCATTATGATTAAATGATTTGCCACATACATCACATTTGTAAGGTGTCTCTCCAGTATGAATTCTCATGTGTTTGACTAAATTACTATTTTGATTAAATGATTTGCTACATACATCACATTTGTAAGGTGTCTCTCCAGTATGAATTCTCATGTGTTTGACTAAATTACCATTTCGATTAAATGATTTGCCACACACATCACATTTGTAAGGTGTCTCTCCTGTATGAATTCTCATGAGTGTAACTAAATTACTATTTTGAATAAATGATTTGCTACATACATCACATTAAGGTGTCTCTCCAGTATGAATTCTCATGTGTGTAACTAAATTACTATTTTGATTAAAGGATTTGCCACACACATCACATTTGTAAGGTGTCTCTTCTGTATGAATTCTCATGTGTCTACTTCAATCACCTGTATGATTAAATGATTTGCCACATACATCACATTTGTAAGGTGTCTCTTCTGTATGAATTCTCATGTGTCTACTTCAATCACCTGTATGATCAAATGATTTGCCACATACATCAGATTTGTAAGGTGTCTCTCCAGTATGAATTCTCATGTGTGTAACTAAATTACTATTTTGATTAAATGATTTGCCACATACATCACATTTGTAAGGTGTCTCTCCTATATAAATTCTCATGTGTTTAACTAAATAACCATTTTGATTAAAGGATTTGCCACACACATCACATTTGTAAGGGCTGTCTCTCCTGTATGAATTCTCATGTGTCTACTTCAATCACCTGTATGATTAAATGATTTGCCACATACATCACATTTGTAAGGTGTCTCTCCTTTATGAATTCTCATGTGAGTTGTAAGAGTTCTCTGCTTTTGGTATTTTAATTGATGTGAGTAAATGTTTTTCACTTGTAAGGTTTCCTTGTAGATAGCCTTGTGTCCTGGAAATATAAAACAGTAAGTCACAGCCAGTGATCTGATAAAAACTCCGCATTCAGTGTCACAACAGGGCCCAAGATAAGAGGAAGTAAACTGAATAAATCCAATATTTTCTAACTCATTTAAGCACCAAACCCTAAGGTGTTACTACTTATTAGAATCGTCTCAAAGAGATGATTCTAATTGGTAGTAACACCACAGGCCTGCCAATTCTCTGCATTTTTCCTAAATCTTCAGATTTTTTTCTAGTATATGGTAGCCTACTTTAAGCAGCCACGTGTCAACAAAACTAGAAACAGGCGATGGGGGAAAAGGTATGTTTTCGTAAAATCGCACTTGAAAAAATGCAAATTTGGAAATCTTAGGATTTTTTATGTCAACTTATGGCAGCCCTGACACCATTGGGTTTGATGTAGATCTTTGTTTTTGACATTCTCCCCATATCTGGAGCCTCATTTCATTGAACAAATTCAGTCGGAAAACAAGAAATCACACAAAGGTATATATGAAATGAACTTTCAGTATCTGGCATAAAATAGCTTTGAACAAAACCAGGACCAGCGCTTATAATGTGTTTGATAATTATTGTTCTACTTATACACAATTGAGTTTTCATTTTCATCATTCAATCAAAAAGTAGGCCTTTGGCATTTTTGAACATATGTAGATCCAAAATGCAGGATAAAAATAGTGCAGAAGGCTATTTTCGGAGCCTTTGTATATTTTTAAGCAGTCAAATATCTTTTAGAGATGTCCACTAGGTAGAGCTGTCATTGATAGGAACGATATCCATGTATCACCGATATCTGTTCATTGATCAATATATAGATACACATTTTCAGAGTATTGATATAATGGAAATTAAAACTGACCAGAAATGTACTGATGAAAAAGTCCCTTTTCTGATTCTACACTGCTAGTATTTGCAAATTACATTCATTGTTTACTGTGTATTCATATCAAAACTTAATTTGTCATGCAAAGAAGTTGTGAGTTTTGATGAATGTTCGTTTATAGGTACATGGTAAATGGTATGATTAATATTTAATTTAACAGTCAAGTCAAATAAGACAAGAGGGCCTGAAGGCCCTGATATCGCTCACCTGTTGTACTGAAGCCTGATAGCTTTACCTTTCTGTTTCACCCATTTTAGCTAAATACATTCAAATTTGTAGTATAGCATGTAAACAATTTTGGAATACAACCTTATAATTCTAGTATAGTAGAGTACATCAAAGGCAGGTAACTTAAGAGCCTAAACAATACTGAATGAAGCCTTTTCTAGCATTTCAAAGTATATCAAGGGCAGATAACTATTGCCACAATGATTAGATTTCGACAATAATTGCACTCCTTCAAGAACTTATAGCTATATACTTTGTGTGCAAGTATAAGCAAAAGCCATTGAAAACTGTAGTTGCAAGAGTGTAAACGCTGTTAAATATGGCATTTTCAGCAATTCAAAGGTAGATAACTCTTGACTTATTGGTCTGATTTCAACCATAATTGCACTTATTCAAACTCTGATGGTCATACACAATCTGAGCAAGTTTGAGAAAGACTGGATAAAAAGTGTGGCCTCTAGAGTGTAAACACTGTTAAATATGGCATTATCAGCAATTCAAAGGTAGATAACTCTAGACCTATTGGCCTGATTTCAACAATAATTGTACTCCTATGAACTCTTATAGTAATATACAATCTGAGCCAGTTTGAGAAAGATTGGATAAAAATTGTGGCCTCTAGAGTGTGAACACTGTTAAATATGGCATTTTCAGCAATTCAAAGGTAGATAACTCTTAACCTATTGGCCAGATTTCAACCATAATCGAACTCATCTGAACTCTTATAGTAATATATAATCTGGGCAATTTTGAGAAAGATTGAATAAATCTTGTGGCCTCTAGAGTGTAAACACTGTTTAATATGGCATTTTCAGCAATTCAAAGGTAGATAACTCTTGACCTATTTGTCCGATTTCAGCCATAATCAAACTCACTCTTACTCTTATAGTAAATACAATGTGAGCAAGTTTGAGAAAGATTGGATAAATATTGTGGCCTCTAGAGTGTAAACAATGTTAAATATGGCATTTTCAGCAATTCAAAGGTAGATAACTCTTGACCTATTTGTCTGATTTCAACCATAATCGAACTCATCCGAACTCTTATGGTAATATACAATGTGAGCAAGTTTGAGAAAGATTGGATAAATATTGTGGCCTCTAGAGTGTAAACACTAAAATTGTTGACGCCAGACGATGCACGACGCACACCGCATGACGGACGCCGGACATTCAAGGACTAAAAGAGTTCCCAATAACCTATCTCTAGAGTCATTTGAATTTTCAAATTGATATATCGATTTATTGTATACCTATTCTAAAAACAAGAGACCCAGAGGGTCACATTTCGCTCACCTGAGGACATTGTACCAAAGAATCTGACTGGGCAAGACAACATTTTGATATAGCTATGACCCAGGTGCCATAATTTGATCTTGGTAGAGGACCACAATGCGAAGCTACATGTCAGATATTAATGATCTGCAGGGCCTTACGGTTTAAGAGAAGAAGATTTTTAAAGGTTTTCCTATAAAAACTGATAAGCCCCTGGGTGAGGCCAATTTTGGCCCGGGGGTCATAATTTGAACACACTTGGTAGAGAACCACAAGGTAAAGCTAAATGTCAAATATTAAGAATCTGGGTCTTACAGTTTCAGAGTAAAAGATTTTTAAAAGTTTTCCTATATAAGTCTATGTAAAACTGATAAGCCCCGGGGCGGGGCCAAATTTGATCAAGGGGTCATAATTTGAACAATCTTGGTAGAGTACCATAGGGCAAAGCTACATGTCAAATATAAATGATCTTGGCCTTACGGTTTCAGAGAAGAAGATTTTTAAAGGTTTTCCTATGAAAAACTGATAGGCCCGAGGGCGGGGCCATTTTTGGCTCGGGGTCATAATTTGAACAGTCTTGGTAGAGGACCACAAGGCAAAGCTATATGTCAAATATTAAAGATCTAGGCCATACAGTTTAAGAGAAGAAGATTTTTAAAGGTTTTCCTATATAAGTCTATGTAAAACTGATAAGCCCCGGGGCGGAGCCAATTTTTACCCAGGGGTCATAATTTGAACAACTTTGGTAGAGGACTTTAAGGCAAAGCTACATGTCAAATATAAATGATCTAGGCCTTACAGTTTCAGAAGAAGATTTTTAAAGGTTTTCCTATGAAAAACTGATAAGCCCGAGGGCGGGGCCATTTTTGGCCCGGGGGTCATAATTTGAACAATCTTGGTAGAGGACCACAAGGCAAAGCTATATGTCAAATATAGAAGATCTAGACCATACAGTTTCAGAGAAGAAGATTTTTAAAAGTTTTCCTATATAAGTCTATGTAAAACTGATAAGCCCTGGGGCGGGGCCAATTTTTACCCGGGGGTCATAATTTGAACAATCTTGGTAGAGGACCATAAGGCAAAGCTACATGTCAAATATTAATGATCTAAGCCATACAGTTTCAGAGTCTCAGAGAAGAAGATTTTTAAAAGTTTTCCTAAGAAAAACTGATAAGCCCCAGGGCGGGCGGGGCCATTTTTGGCCCCAGGGTCAAAATTTGAATAACATTGGTAGAAGATCATTAGGTTATGATATATACCAAATATCAAAGGTCTTGGCCTAGCAGTTTCTGAGAAGAAGATTTTTTTAGATTTTCTTATGCATTAAAAGTTATCCATACGGTCATGTTAGAAAATCTGGTCCCACGGCAAGGGGAATACTTCTAGCCAAAATCTTTGAACAAGATTTCGTTCCCCCTTGTCACTGATGCTTCTGACAAAGTTTGGATGAAATCGGGTCAGTGGTTTCTGAGGAGATGTTGTTTGAAAATGTGGACGGATGACGGACATCGGACGACGGACAAATTGCGGTCACAATAGCTCATCCTGAGCCCAGGTGAGCTAACAAGCGAATACAGGCCATACAATATTTTTCCATATCAGATGGTCCGTATCAGATGGCATATATGCTACACAATGTTGACGTCACTGCTTTTATGCAATACAAGTTGTACACGATCTATTAATATAAAGAAGCGTTGCGCGTGACGTTTCGGAATTCCAGGTCTGATGCCATTTTTTAAAAAAAAGTTGAAACTAAGAATTGGTCAACTTTGAATAGTTAATTTCCATTTTAAGCGTGAATAACCCAAATCACACACTTTTACTAATGTTTTCCTCCAAAGGATAAAGCTTAAAACAGTTCAACTCGTGTTCTGAAACGCTTAAATGACCGTTATTTGCAAAACGCCACTTCTTAAATAACGGATTCAAATGAAAACAAAGTGATAAGTTTTAAAAAATAATGACGAAATTTATTAGTGGTCACATGACTTCCATAAGTAGTTTTGCATAGAACTCAGGATATTTAACATATAGGGGCCTACGTCATGTATGCGTATATGTGATTATTCGGTTGAACAATATATAGATCTAGATCTAGTCCCAAACAGTTTAAGTATATAATAAAAGGAACATAACCGCAGTGTGCGCCTCTCGTGAGATCTGGATTACACAACCAACTCGAACTGATACAACTTGTGACCCCGGATCACACACTGTGGTGATATTCCGTTTATATCATCGATATTTGTCTCCCGATATATCGATATCGTGGATATGCCTTTTGCTGTGAGCCAATGACAGCTCTACCAGTAGGGGTGTAACAATACAGTGAATTTACCCGTATTCCAATTTATTGCAATACAGAGGAATTGTATTGCATTATATTATTATTTATTATTAGTTTTTTATTATACCAGATTTATATAGCGCTCTTTTCACACAGGGGTAGTGCGTTCAAAAGCGCTTCACATGAAGTTACACAAATGTACCTACAAACAAGAAAAGACAAAATAACTACAATATGATCTAAAATAAACATGAATAAACATATAAAAGACAGCCCCCAAAATGGCGATCACATTACTCCCATCAATCAGCAATGAAGCAACCGGCTTCTGATTGTCGACCGATAGAAACAATAGTAGAGCGCCCAAATGCAGGCCGCCAGGAAAAGACAAATAACTACAATTAGATATAAAATAAACATAATAAACGTACAAAAGACAGCCCCCAAAATGGCGATCACGTTTCCCCATCAATCAAGAGCAACGAAGCAAATGGCTTCTTTATGCGGACTGATAGAAATAACAGTAGAGCGCCCAATGAAGGCCACTTAACATACAGAAGACAGCCCCCAAAACGGCGATTGCACTACCTCAACAATCGAGAGCAACGAAGCAAATGGCTTCTTTATGCCGACTGATAGAAATAATAGCAGAACGCCCAATGCAGGCCGACCAATGTAACATAACTAGGAAAAATAGCATGCGACAATAACTAAAATTTCTATAAGAGACCGAAAACCAGATAATACTCCAGAAACTCCCATTTGGACCCACAACATCTACAGCAAGAACATATCGCATAGGTAGCAGTGTTCTAATAACAAATATTAAAGTAATGTGTTTTCAGATGCTTTTTGAAAACTGCAACTGAGCTTGCATCTCTAATGTCTGATGGTAGACTGTTCCAGAGCTTTGGGGCTGCATGCATGAAACTTCTATCTCCAAACCTCACCAAACGACTCCTCGGTACAACCAGCGATACTGATTAAGTTGCAGACCGCAGCTCTCGAGGTTTATACACGTCAAGCATATTGACAATGTACCTTGGAGAATCATTGTACATGGCTTTGTATGTGAGTGTCAGAATTTTGAATTCAATTCTGTGTTGAACAGGAAGCCAGTGAAGATCCATCAAGACTGGAGTGATATGATTGTACCGAGGGGTCCTGGTAATGATGCGGGCTGCTGTATTTTGCACACGCTGTAGTTTGCATAATGAGTTTTGGGGAATCCCATACAGCAGTGAGTTGCAGTAGTCAATTTTTGAAGTGACCAGAGAATTGATCAAGGTCTTTGTAGCTTCTGGAGAAAGGTACTGTCTAATATGACCTATCTGCCGCAGCTGTGAGTGGCCAGACCTGCACACAGCGTTAATGTGCTGTGTCATATCCATTTGGGAATCTAATCTAGCACCAAGATTCTTCACACATACTGATGGTTTGATTTTAGAGTTTCCCACTTGTACGTGAAAATCTCCAGGAACGTTAAACTTTTTTGAATGAAATAGTATGACCTCAGTTTTGTCAGTGTTCAGCTTCAACATGTTCTGGTGCATCCATGATACTATGTCTTTTAGACACCCTTCGACTTTTGAAAGGGCTTCTTGTTGACAAGATGTGTCTTTAGGCTTAAATGACAAGTATAACTGTGAATCATCTGCATAGAAGTGATGATCCAGCTGATGATTTCTGCAAATTGAGCCGACAGGTTTTGTGTACAAGATGTAGTTCTTCGGCCCAAGGACTGACCCCTGTGGCACACTATATTTCATTTTAACTGGGGCAGATAATTCGCCATCTACCGCGACTGTTTGGTAACGGTTGGTCAGGTATGAGGTCATCCACTTTAGTGGGTTTCCAATAATTTTGAAGTCTTTTTCAAGGCGATTGAGTAATGTTTCATGATCAATTGTGTCGAATGCGGCAGATAGGTCAAGCATCACCAGAATTGTGATTTCATTCTTATCAAGATATTGCAAGATGTCATGTCATTTTGAACTTTTAGAAGAGCAGTTTCTGTAGAGTGATGCTTACGATATGCTGACTGGTGTTGTTCATGCAGATTGTTTGTGGTCAAATGGGACTCAATGCGTTTGTCTACCACCTTTTCTAATACTTTTGAGAGAAATGGCAAATTTGATACAGGCCTGTAGTTCTTAAGATCATTTGTATAGAGATCAGGTTTTTTCAAAAGAGGTCTTACATGCGACTTTTTGAATTCTTTTTGAACATACGCAGATTCCAGCGAAGAGTTCACAATTTTTGTTAACGACGGTAGGAGCTCGTCAAGGCATAGCTTTAAAAGCCATGTAGGTATTGGGTCGAGTTCACAGGACTTACATGGGGATGTCTTCACAATCTCCCCAATTTCTGCTGCTGTAGCAGAGTCAAAGCTTTCTAAAGAATTCATTGAATGCAACGTTTCTGTGATGACTGGGGTGCATGACATTGATTCAGAGGCAATGCCTGTCCGTATTTTGTCCACCTTTTCAATAAAAAAGTCGCTGAAATCATGCGCAAGTTGTTTTGAGGACACATTTTTTGGCAGTGCAATTTCACTGTTTGCACCCAGGAGATGCTTAGTGACTTTAAAAAGACTCTTCGAGTCCTGTTGACAGGATTCTACTTTTCCTGTGTAAAAATTAACCTTTGACTCTGCTAATAGTTTGTTTACTTTAGCACACTGCTCTCGATACAGTTGATGATCAATCATGAGTTTGGATAATTTCCACTTTCGTTCCAGCTTACGCTTTAAATGTTTAGCATCGTGAAGTTCCTGGGTGTACCATGGACATGATGGCCTGAGAGTTATGGTCTTAGTTTTCAATGGTGCATGCTTATTGATCAGGGCTTTAAGTTCATGTGTGTATACACCGACAATTTCGTCAATATCTGTCATTTTCAGAATTTCTTTAATTGAATCTGAGTTAAGGATATCTCTTTTAAATAAATCGACATTAATGTCCCTAAGCTTTCGAAATGAAACAGTTTTTCTGATGGGCGGAGGTTTTTCTGCCTTTGCTCTGAAAGACACAGAGAAATGGTCTCTTGAGATTTTGCCACTACTGTCAGATAGTCCAGGGTCAGTGACTTCGATATTTGACACACTGTCTTCGTTATCTCTTGTGATAACAACGTCAAGAGTGTGTCCCCCCGACATGATTGGCTTCTTTGACATGCTGTTGAAAACCAAATGAATCCATTGTACTGACGAAACTGACAGTGTTCCTATCGTTTGAGATATCAAGATGAAGGTTTAAATCCCCTACAATGATGATTTGTTTATCAATGGTTGAAAATTTCGATAAGAAAAGTGTCCATTCCTTGTCAAGAAAGTCTGAGATTTTTAGACCGTTTGCCGTGGATGGAGGGGGTCTGTAGATGACTGCTAGACGCACTGTGAAATCTTTGATGCTTAAAGTACAGTCAATGTGCTCAAAAGTTGAAAAATCATTATCTTTGGTAGAGGAAAGGATTTTGATATCCATTGATGCCTTATATACGAGCCTGACCCCACCACCCCGGCTTCCACTACAGCGAGGAACATGTTTGATCTTATAGCTGTCAGGAACCAGTTCACCTAAGCACGGTTTATCTGCAGCACTACCAAGCCAGGTCTCTGTAGTGACGGCCATTACATCAATATCATTTGAGATTATATAGTCATGTATAGCCAAAGCTTTATTTTTTACTGATCTTGGGTTTAAACTGCAGACGTTAATTTGCTTTTGAGGTTTGGTGGACATGGGCTGTTCATACTTTACATGAATGAGATTTTGTGTATTTGCTTTAGGAGGTTCAACTGAGATTTCAAGTTTACTATTTGTTTGACAAGTACTGGAAACAACTTCTATTGACTGTGGTAATTCTGTAATAATTTCATGATGAATGCCATCATTTGAATCCCAAATGCGTTTCAGTTTGGATTTACCCCCTTTTGTACCCCTATACTTTGCTAATCCAAATTGCCCAAAGTCATAAAGACCTAACTCCTTCAATCTAGATACTAGAAGGGGATCAGGTTTAGAATAAGGTGATAATTGACTAAGTAGCAACTTATAAGTACAAATATTGGATAGAAATAAATTAGCACTGAAGACGTGTTTATAGCATTGAAAGAACAAGAGGCCCATATGGGTCTAAATATCGCTCCCCTGGATAACCCAGACAAGGGTCACATGACCCCTGGGGCAGGATCATTTTTCATCCCAATGACATATATACTCAATAAAAAAGTTAAGGAATTTGTGTGTGAGGGACTATGACAAAAGATCTAAAAACATTTTAATAAATTTGAATTGCACAGTTTTATAAAGTATTTATTTTTCTTAAACATCCTGCTTTATTTAAATTTAAAGCATTTATAGCAACTTAGAAAACCAATGTCAAAGTTGACTGCATGGTCGTCCCTCCATTATTCACAACAAGAGCCCCATGGGGCATATTTCGCTCACCTGAGAATCACTGACAAAATGGAGATAATGACTTATGTGCAGGATGGGGTCATTTTTTATCTGAGGGGCATAATTTGAACAATCTTGATAGAGGCCCTGTATATGATGCTATGTGCCAAATATCTAAGATCAGGATACTAGGGTTTTAGACAAGAAGATTTTTTTGAAGTTTTCATTGAAAAAATCTATTTTTAGCTCCTGTGACCTACTTATGCAACCGACCGGAACCATTTGAACAAAATAAGTAAAGGACATCTAGAAGTGTCACCATGATGAATATCAAAGCTCTGGCCATATTAGTTTCAGAGAAGAAGACGTTTGAAAATTTCACTATATAACTCTATGTAAAACTGTGACCCCCGGGGCGGGGCCATTTTGACCCCAGAGACATAATTTGAACAAACTTGATAGAGGACCTGTAGATGATGCTATGTGCCAAATATCTAAGCTCTGGCCCTTGTAGTTTCAGACAAGAAGATTTTTTAAGTTTTCATTGAAAAAATCTATTTTTAGCTCCTGTGACCTACTTATGCAACCGACCGGAACCATTTGAACAAAATATGTAGAGGACATCTAGAAGTGTCACCATGCCGAGTATCAATGCTCTAGCCATATTCGTTTCAGAGAAGAAGACGTTTGAAAATTTCACTATATAACTCTATGTAAAACTGTGACCCCCGGGGCGGGGCCAATTTTGACCCCAGGGACATAATTTGAACAAACTTGATAGAGGACCTGTAGATGATGCTGTGTGCCAAATATCTAAGCTCTGGCCCTTGCAATTTTTGAGAAGAAGATTTTTAAATATTTCCTTATTTTTTCACTTTGGTTGCCATGGCAACCAGAGTTCTGCATTGTTTTTAATTCTTTGAACAAATTTGAAAGAGCTTGATCCAAGGAACATTTCTGTAAAGTTTGGTTGAATTCTGTCAAGCGGTATAGGAGGAGATGTCATTTGAAGCATTTGTTAACGACGACGCACGACGCCGGACGCCGGACACAGGGCCATCCCAATAGCTCACCTTGAGCCTTTGGCTCAGGTGAGCTAAAAACTGCAATATTGTTGTGTTTGAGAAGAGAGTGCTCACACAGAGCTCCAGATAAGCGGGGTGTTTCAAAATTTAAAATCTTTATTTCTGGATTAAACCCTATGGTGTCACTACTCATTAGAATCGTCTCGAAGAGACGATTCTAATGAGTAGTAACACCATAGGATTTGATGCTTTAATGAGTGAGAAAATGTTGAATTTGTTCAGTTTACTCCCTCTTATCTGGAGCCCTGGTCACAGTAGTCTCTCCATAAAATCATTTCGCTAGTCCTTCAGTTATAACTGACCTCAGATAATTAGTGCAATTCATTCCAAACTAAGCCAACATTTCAATTTTCAAATCAGTTCAGTATCGCCATTACTATTACACCTTAATCCAAGGAACTGATGCTGAGAAATGCCCCAAAGAAGAGGAATTTCAATAGGCATGCGTAATGGATCTTTAGGAGTGCAACAAACTGGCATGGCTCATAATTCCGTGGCCCGGTACTTCGGGGTGTCTTCTAGTGTAATCAATCATTTGAGTATAAGATCAACAACACAACAGACCTATCTCGTACTGGGCTTCCACGGTGCAAAATGCCAGCAGATCAAAAACCACCAGTAGTGTAAAACCGTGAGCACATCTTCTTCGGAATGGCCCCGAATATTCACACAGATCATACACTTTAGGCTTTATAGTGCTGGTTTAAGAGAGAGACGACCTGATGGTGTTGGCCTGACGCCGAAACACTGACAATGACAATGCAATACCACATTGCGTCAGAATCGTCCAAAAAAATTTCTTCAAAACAATGTTGAGGGCATTGACTGGCCAGCGAAATCACCGGACATGTCTCCCATTGAACATGTGTGGGATATTCTCGGGAGGAGGGTCTGAAGCAGAGTACGGCACCGAGAACCCTCCTGGGTCTAATTGCTGCACTACAAGAGGAATGGAGGCTGACCCCTCAACATCAAATAGCCAGAATAATCCGGAATATGTGACGCCGTTGTGATCCCTTACAGGAGACACACATGTTACTGGACGAGATTATGTGAAAAATGAATTCGACCCCTGGGTTACTCAAAACAGTGCCACAGCACGAATATTAGTGCTACCCAAATAAAGGAAACACTTTTTATAGCTAAGAAATGCATCTAATGAAATAAAAGAAAAATGGACAATACTTTATTCTGATGTACTTTTGTTCCTTGGTTTTTGCGAATTCCTTAACTTTTTTTGTTGAGTATAATTTAAAAATCTTGCTGATGAACCCGCAAATGAAATGTTCTGTCAAATATCTAAGCTCATGACTTTGTACAAGGTTTCAGATGTTTCATTGACAACTATTTTAGCTTTTGTGACCCAGATATCCATTGTTACAGACCGGAATCATTTCAGCAATATTGGTGACGGACCACTAGAAGCATCAGTCACCATACCAAAAATATCAAAACTCTGTATATTAGTTCCAGAGAAGAAGATGTTTGAATATTTCACTATATAACTCTTATGTAAAACTGTGACCCCCATGGTGGAGCCAATTTTGACCCCAGGGGCAAAATTTGAACAATCTTGATAGAGGACCTGTAGATTATGCTATGTGCATAATACATAAGCTCAGGTACTGTGGTTTAAGACTAGCATGTTAAATATTTTATTCTCTATTATATCGAACATAATTTTTGTGTGAATACAGTCGTAACTCGTTACTTCGAACTCGTGTTACTTCGAAAGTACCTATACAGTCAAGACTGTCTTAGCGACCCCTTGTGTACAACGACATTTTGTCTAGAACGACCCTTTTAAATCCCCAAATGCGTTTTACACTGAAAAGGCTCTGTATACAACGACTCCCTGCGAAATCCGTACAACGAACATGATTTTTAACTCCCGAAACGATGTTTTAGACTCCTGTAGCGACTTTCGCAACTTTCGTAGTGGCCGCCATTTTTTTAGAAACACAATTTGTATTGTAGCGCTACCGTCGTGTTAACCGCTACTTAGACATGTATGGGTAGGTACAATGCTGGTAGAATGGTCAGTCTACTGGCAATGACTAGCTGTCAATCAAACTAAGCTCCTCCTTCATTGACGCAAACACTAGAAAATCATACATCAGCTGCTACTGAAAAAGTCGCATATCCGTCTGACCTAATTACAAGAGTGTTTACACAGTAAAACATTGCCTCTTCAACATATGTTTTCTTGATTGCGCGATAATACGCATTAATTATGATGCTTTGCTGGTTTATTCGCGTGCGGTTTGTTGTGAACATTCTTTACTGAAAGAATAGCTAGCGTTAACGGTTTACACAGCTTGAAGCCTTGCGACGAAGAAAAAAGTTTGAATGATGGAGGTGTTAATCCACGATCGAGGCGCGATTTTTATATGCGTTCAAACTTCAAAGGCATACAAACAAGTGTGTACTGGCAATTGTTATAATCCGTTAACGGTGATTAAGAGTCAACACACGAAGCTTACAAATTAGTGATAAGTTGGGTGTGTAATATGGATGGCCAGCGGTATCGTTCTGGGGAAACAATCATGATGAAGAAAGCAAACGTAAAATTTAAATTGTGATGTCTGTTTAAGGTAATGAAGACAAATCAAATGCAGTTTATCACGATTTATTCACATTCTTCTTTTTTAACACATATTGTAATGACTACCTGTATAGTAATACACTGTAAGCCCCTCTTTCCATTTTGAATCAATAGCTATAGGGGGAAAATAGTGACCGTTTGTCTACAGTGACCTTCTTTCCAATCTCCTTCGGAAGGTCGCTGTAGACAGTCTCGACTGTATTTCAAAGTGGCTTAGTCACGTTTTAATTTTGAAATACGGATATCTTCGACTTAGGCGAAATTGATTTAGGCGAAATACTGGTAAGCCGATTTAAATCGAGTTCCAAGTATCGTCCCAATGTTGAGTGACCAATATAGAGTGTGCCCCCCCAATCCAATTTTGCTTCCTACGGGCCTGAGACATGATACAAAGTGTTTTTGTTCGAGAGCAGACAAGGCTGAAAAGGCCATTTTTTAATAATTCAAGGGCAATAACTCCGATATGCCTTGTGTGATTTGGGGTGAATATCAGATTAAGAGTTAAAGTCTTAGAAAGCCGACAATGCTTCAAGTCATTTTTTAATAATTCAAGGGCAATAACTGCAACATGCCTTACAGGATTTGGGTAGTTATTGAACTTGGCCTAGATTTTATACCAATGCACTTTTTCAGCAAGTTTGGGGAAGATTGGATAAAAATTACTAGAATTAGAGAGGAGACAAGGCTGAAATGGCATTTCATTAATAGTTCAAGGGCAATAACTCCATCAGGCCTTGTGCGATTTGGTCAATTATCTAACTTGGCCTATATTTGATACCAATACACATTTTCAGCAAGTTTAGTGAATGAATGAATGAATGAATGAATGGTGTTTTACGGCCCATCGACACAAAAAGGTCATTTAGAGCCGAATAAATAATAACAATAAAAAATTTAAAACAATATCAACTAATAGATTACGTCAATGTCGGCCCCGATTTGGTCAATTATCTAACTTGGCCTATATTTTATACCAATACACATTTTCAGCAAGTTTAGTGAAGATTTGATAAAAAATTACTAGATTTAGAGAGCGGACAAGGCTAAAATTGCCATTTTTTTAATAATTAAAGGGCTATAACTCCAACATGCCTATGCGATGTTATCAAAACCCTTTCCTACCTGAAACCTTAAAATGGACAATTCTAGTTTTCAATTTAGTCTAGCCCATTTTTTCAGCGGAACTGTCTATTATCTATTTAGACACAAATTTCTATTTAGACAAACATTTGAACCAATCATATTTGATCAGAAATTTAGAATTAAGAGCACCTGTTGAAACTGAATTGTCTGATTGGATAGTAGCCAGGGCTCCAGATAAGAGAATTATTTCAAAACTTAAAAACTTTATTTGTGCATTAAACCCTATGGTGTCCAACTCATTTGAATGGTCTCTTCGAGACGATAAAAATGAGTGGTAACACCATAGGGTTTGGTGCTGAAATGAGTGAGAAAATGTTAGATTTGTTCAATTTACTCCCCTCTAATCTGGAGCCCTGAAACTGCATGCAGCCTGGCAGGTTTTATGCACTGATGTGAGTGTAAAGCAGTGTGTAATAATGAGCTGATTACATCATGTTTCTATTTTAAGATATGCTAGCAGATGTCTATTTATTAGTCAGTGGTAGCTAGGTGTTTTGTTTAATAATGGTTTACTCCCAAGTTTTTTTAATTGTTAACTATTTGTACAAATTTACCATACATTGATAGCAATATAATAAATGGCCTCAAGTGAGTTAAACACAATTGTGTTGTTTCATCATTAATTTACAAGAGTGAGGTGTATGGGCATGCACAGTTTATCTAGTTATAGTTTGTTTCAAGAAACTCCCCATGAATGAAGTTTGATATATAGAACAATATAGTTTAATCTGAGGATCTCCTACCAGTAGCTAGGATATGGGTTATATTATTGTTTTGCATATCTGTACATTTATAGTGTTTTAGTCAGAGTTATGCTATATCCTTGAATGTGTATTTTTTGCTTTTCAATCCAAGATATTACAATTCTTTGAAAACCTCCAATTTCATACAATTTTGCACACACATCAACAGCATGAATTCCACCACCCATTCCGCTAAATATCTTTTTTAAAGATATTTCTTGTTACCTTTTAGGTATGATTTTTAGCTCACCTGGCACGTAGTGCCAAGGTGAGCTTTTAGGATCGCTGGATGTCCGTCGTCCGTCGTCTGTCTGTCTGTCTGTCTGTCCGTCCACAATTGTTCGTTAACACTCTAGCAGGTTCAAATCTCATTGGATCTTAATGAAACTTGGTCACAATGTTTGCCTCTATGAAATCTAGGTCAAGTTCGAATGTGGGTCATGTCCGGTCAAAAACTAGGTCACTAGGTCAAATTATCGAAAAACCTTGTTAACACTCTAGAGGCTACAAATTTCATTGGATCTTCATGAAACTTCATCAATATGATTGCCTCAATGAAATCTAGGCCAAGTTTGAATGTGGGTCATGTCTGGTCAAAAACTAGGTCACTAGGTCAAATTATTGAAAAACCTTGTTAACACTCTAGAGGCTACAAATTTCATTGGATCTTCATGAAACTTCATCAATATGATTGCCTCAATAAAATCTAGGCCAAGTTCGAATGTGGGTCATGTCCGGTAAAAAACTAGGTCACTAGGTCGAATCATCGAAAAACCTTGTTTACACTCTAGAGACTACAAATTTCATTGGATCTTCATGAAACTTCATCAAAATGTTTGCCTCAATGAAATCTAGGTCAAGTTAAAATGTGGGTCATGTCCGGTCAAAACTAGGTCACTAGGTCGAATCATCGAAAAACCTTATTAACACTCTAGAGGCTACAAATTTCATTTGATCTTCATAAAACTTGATGAAAAGGTTTGCCTCAATGAAATATAGGTCAAGTTCAAATGTGGCTTATGTCTTGTCAAAAACTAGGTCACTAGGTCAAATCATCCAAAAACACACTGACTGCAAAATTCATTGAATCTTCATGAAACTTGAAAAAAATGTTTGGCTCATTGAAATCGAGGTCAAGTTAGAATGAGGGTCATGCCCGGTCAAAAACTAGGTCACGCGGTGTACATGGTTACATGGTTACCAGGTGAGCGATTTAGGGCCATAGTGGCCCTTGTTACAATATAAGTCAAAATGACAAACAGTGTAGACCCTGATCAGAGGGCTCCTTAAGGAGCCCTCTGATCAGGGTAGTTAAACTGTTTGCATATGACAAGTGTGCTCCTAACAGGTACACTGTTTGCAAATGATGCATATATGCCTGACTAGGGTTCAAAGAGTTATGGATCAACATTAAACAAGAGGCCCATGGGTGCCTGGAAATACCCAGACAAGGGGCACATTACCCCTTGGATGGGATCATTTTCACACCCAATGATATAATTTCAAAAATCTTGCAGATTAAACACACAAATGAAGTTGTCTGTCAAATATCTAAGCTCATGACTTTGAAGACAGTAAGACTTTTCAGTGAAAAATCTATTGTAGCTAATGTGACACAGATATGCAACTGGTCAAAAATCATTCCAACAGTATTGGTAAATGACACTAGAAGTGTCACCATGTCAAATATTAAAACTCTTGGCATATTAGTTTCAGAGAAAAAGATGTATGAAGATTTCACTATATAACTCTATGTAAATCTGTGACCTCAAGGGTGGGGCTATCATTTCCGTCAATCGGCCTCTAGAAGTTTTACCATGCCAGACATCAAAGCTCTGGCCACATTTGTTTCTGATAAGAAAATGATTGAAGATTTCACTATATATCTCTATGTACAAGAGCAGCATGCCCCCCTAAATTGCTCACCTGGTACCAATGTTTATGGTCACGGTAATGGACCAGGGCCCGTATTCTGAAACATTCTAAGTATTTTACTAAGAATTTTCTAACTCCTACATTTTCAACTAAGAATTTATTTTCTCTAACTTTTACTCTAAGAAAATACTTAAGTATTTAGTTAGTGAAAACAAAACTAAGAGTAAAATATGGCCGTTGTCAGGGACTTCCCCGACGAAAATGATGTCACTCTTCTCGCATACTAACATGTGTGACTGTTTATTTGCGGTGTAGTTTGCGGGTTTGTTTTCTTCTCCCGTTTATAAAGCAGCAATCATTGTCCCAGAATAAGTAGAATAGATAATTCATTGAATAAAAATTGTTTATACATAAGCGTAAATACATAATTAGGTTCACAATTATAATTAACTAACAAGCCAAATTTCAACAAAGTTGCCGTGGCTCAATCGATAGTAGGTCAAATGTCAAGGTCAAGGTCACATGGTCAAAGATGTTGGTATGGTTGGAAAGGTCTTGACACAAGAAATTTACATATAAAATATGAAAGCCCTAAGCCTACTGGTGCAAATGTTATAGCCATTTAAAATATTTTTTACAAAAGTAGGTCAAATGTCAAGGTCAATGTCAAAAAGGTTTGTATGGTTAGAAAGGTCTTGATACAGGGAAGACACGTGCCAAGTATAAAAGGCCCAGGTACAAAAATGCTATCTAGAGTTATAGCCTAGGTAAGGTTTTCGTCAGATAGACAGACAGATGGACGGACAAACCAACATGGCTGCACGCCCATGTGTTTCTTCATGTTGAAAGTATCTGGCAATAAAGAAATAATACGGAACTATACCTATCACCCCTAAAATCAAAAGTTAATTAGTTTCTGTTTGCCAAAGGTTAGCTCCGCCCTGCCAGGTGAAAAAAAAAATCAGCCTATACATGTTATGAACTGTTCCAACAATAAATAAATATTTTTTTGATTTGATTTGATTAGACAAACAAAATACTTTTTTTTTTTTAAATCAAACAACGTTTGTTTACACGCCAAGACGTTTTGTGTAGCTGGGGCAAATGCTCGAACCAAGGCAAGTTAAGTAGCACGTGCAGCACGGGCTATGTTCTGTTTAATAAATTTTACTTGAAAAATTAACGTGTTGACTTCGACAGTTGGAAAAACACAAAATAGGTGTCTATAGAGCATGTGACTTTTACAGAGCGGACTTACCAATGCTTTCATTTTAACATCTTCATCACTATTTCTTTCAGAAGAACTGGCAAAGTACCGCAGAACCGGAAATTTAACAGATGAACAAAGACACCCGCATGGGCCACTGTTGTTGTTGTTGTTGTAGTATTTCCCTCCAATGTCTGGAGAACCGTGACGATGACGTCACGTAGATACGTTGGATTTCCTAACTGCACCCCACCAATTAATCAAATTTTATTATATTTTCCACACCATCATATATGACCCTGCTTTCATTTTCGGCAGGTTTTTATTTTTGATTTTTAATCTTGTTTCTCTTAGTATGTACAGAATGTTACTCTCTTTACCTTCTAATCATTATCCCAGCATGGGACACAGTACAAGAAGCGGACATAATGAATAGGATTGTGTAAATACCAGTAACTTAAACTTGTTTAGTAACCACAGCTTTTCCATAAATAACAGATACAATGAGATTGTCCTTAGGACTAGAGGTAGAGTTGCAGTGTTGCAGTGGGCACCCCATGATCTATCACTTTGCCCAATCACATGATTTAACCCCTTTCCCCATAGACAGTACCGCAGCCATCATCTCTTGATAGTACAGGAATAGAACCCTATGCAGGAGGAATGAACGGCAGAGTCCTCACATTTGGGGACTCCGCCTTCCAATCGCCCCGAATCGGGCCAGGAGTCATGATCATTTGCCCAGACTACAGTCTTTCTGCGATATTTCATATTGGAGACGACATGGCTTCGGCATGACATTTTCCATGGGAGAAGGGATCACTATACTCTCCTAAATACGAGATATCTCTGCGATTGAGCATTTTTGTCTGTAATCTCAAGATATGTGTGTTCGCTAGGTATAATTTTCATTTATTTATTTATTTGTTCTTTTTGTCTATTTTCATGGATGTAATACAATTATCAACAAGCTATATACACAAAATGCTAGTAGGGAATCCACAGCCGTTTCCTTACTGCTCTGTACGGGTTTTAATGATTTCTATTTTCTGGGGTATTTGGCGTCTGCCAGACATTGCAACACCATTGTGCGCTTGGAGTGGAGGGCAAAAGCCATACCTCGTGATATAGATTCAATCTTAGGAGCTAAACTGGAGAAGGATGGGAAGGCAGTTACATAAGCGTTGGAACAATCCATAAGCATCTGGAGCAAATCAGAAGGAGAAGATAAGAGGTTTTGGATTTCGCCCGTGTCCCAGACCCCTTTCAGCAGTTGTGCAAGAGATTTTAAGAAAGGATTTCGTGTGTCCTCTAGGGCCTTGCATTGCAACAAGAAATGTTCCAGACTCTCTGGGCCAGTGCTGCATAAAAGACAGGTTGGGTCCACTACAAATTGGTTGAACTTGGCTCTGTCGCTTTGAAGGGTGTAGGTTCCTGTCAACATTTTTGCCTTAATTGCTGCTTTTCTGACCGAGATCGGGTCATGTTTAGCATTTTCCCAGACCGGATGGATTTGACCCAGCTCAAAATGGGATTGGCTGATATATTTCAGTGTAGTTTTTCCTTTTGCCATGTCCATAACTTGTAGTTTCCAGTGTGGCTCCACATGGGACTTCACCATCTTCTTCCATTCTTCCTTACTATGAGTTTCTGCCATCAGCGTGTAGCAATCTGGAAGGTAATACTTATGTAACAATTTTTTAATGTAAGTAAACCAGCTTTTCGACTTGTTGTCCTTGATCAGGAATTGGCGCTCCGCTACCTGTCTCTCCACCGAGTTGCTTCTTAGAACATTTCCAAGGAGGGTCAGGGTTCTTTTATGAATTTCCGCCTCAATAGGGAGTTGGCCGGACAGTAGGTACACGGCAGCATCTGCAGCTCTGTCAGGGAGACTCATCAGCCTCTTGATGCATCGCTTATGGAACAAGTTTAACCTTTGAATATCTTTTCCACTTAATGTAATTGCATCTAGGCCATATAAGAGCCGTGGCACAACGAAGGTATTTAGGATTTGGATAGACACTTGTGGGTTCAGGCCATTTATCCCATGGAGACCAGCGCCCATTAAGGAGTACATGCACTTCCTGGCTGTATCTATTCTACAGTCAATGGCCCCTTCGTGATTTGATGAGGAGAATGAGTCCCTCTGTATTCCCAGATGTACACAGTCTTGTGTGACCTCTATCGCTTTGTCATTCAGTTTAAATATCTGCAGTTTATTCCAGTGAGTGTTAGATAAAGGAGAATTAAATATCATTATTTTGGTTTTGTTTTCACTAATAGTGTATCTTTCAGCCTTTGCATACCCATCCTGTACTTCAATCATTGCTTGTAGATCGTCAGCAGTTGTTGCCAAGAGAAGGATATCGTCTGCACAAGTGGGGACACCACAGTAGTTTGGACCTATCTTCAATCCAATTTTGCTATCCTTGTATAGATCTAAGAGAGGGTTGATGAACATTTTATATGCCAGCGGGGAGATAATGCCACCTTGTCGGACACCCTGTCCCTCGATCAGTTTCCTGGATTCCACCCCTTCCCATTTCACCACCGAAGTCATATTTCTGTAGCCATCTTGGAGGGTTAGCCATTGGTTTCCTTTGAGGCCTGCACAGTGTAGTTTTCTTAGCATCGATTTGTGCCAGACAACATCGAATGCCTTCGAGGCATCAATGTAGGCGGCAAAAAGAGTGGATTTTCTGTCTTTAACTTCAGCTATGGCTTCCGTGAATAGGATCTACCGTGATACATCAATGATTATGCAGTTCCATTCTTTTAGGAAGTTATAAAATTATACATTACAATTTACAATCGTCTGCTTGAGGCAGGCAAAAGCTAACTTTCATCTGCTATACCTATCTTGACCTGGCTTCTGCACGCTGTCGACGAATGTTGCAAACCCGGCGTGTCTCACGATGCACGGGTTATACTAATAGTCCTTGGTCGGCCTATAGACGCTGTTACCCCATCAGGGGAAATTTGGAGGCTATGTTTTTCTGAAACCAAGGGCGTGCTCGATTATCAGTTCCAGATCTGTTTGGAATGATTCCAATGAATTTATAAATAAAGTAAAAAACCGTAATTGAACACTTGGAGCGTGTTCGATTATCAGTTCCAGAACTGTTTGGAACGATTCCATGGAATAAGTAAATCAAGTAAAAACGGAATTGAACCCTTGCAAATATGGTAGTCTGGTTCCCTGCTTATTATAACTTTGCTGTCGAAGCGTTGGCAAATTGTTCCGGGAACCATGATGATACGTCACAATTCTGCTCACACCACCTCCTTGAACAGAACTGATAGTGAATTCCGGACCATTCGATTTCGATTCCGTCAAGGTATTGGGCTACTAAATAAACCGGAAGTGCTTCATGGTGTTCGAAAGGAGTCCGGAAAAGAAATTCTGAGGCAAAAAGTTTGGCATTATTTCTTTGCCAGAATACATCTACATCTACATGGTTCGCGCTGCCGTCACACTTGACTATTATAGCGCGTTGGTCTGCTTTAGAAAAAGAAGAATAATTGAAATTATAGGAAAGTCAGAAAAAGTTAATAGGAAAGATAGAAACAAGAGAAAGGATTAGATGACCAAGGTTTTCACTCTTCTATCCCTAGCCTGTCTGGCTTCCGTGGCGGTACCAGGGCCCATACGTCCCCGCCAGCATAGCCTAAGAATATCATCAGAGTATACTTGCCTAGGTCGGCCCTGTTAGAATTTCAGTGGAGATAGCTCCCGCTTGAAGGATACCAATCCGGGAGCTTCAGCTGCAGATGCTGGAAGTGTGTTCCAGGTCCTGATTGTACTTGGAAAGAAACAGTGTTTGTACTGTTCTGTCGAGACAGGAATCTGGAGGTACTTTTTGTTGTGTGCTGACCGTGTAGATCTAGAAGAGTGAGCAGGCGTCAGGTAGTCATCAGCCGGGACCGCAACCAGACCATGTATAATTTTAAATAACATGATCAGCCTGGTCTTGGTAGAACGTGATGCTAGTGACTCCCACTCTAGGTGGTCCAACATCTGGGTCACACTGCTGGTATTTCTGTACCTGTTGGTGACATATCTGGCCGCTCTGCGTTGAACCATCTCAACCTTGTGGATGTTTGTCTTGGTGTGCGGGCTCCATACAGACGAACAGTATTCAAGGATAGGTCTCACCATGGCGGAGTAGGCAGCTGATTTCGTCTGTTCGTTGCTTACTCGCAGGTTCCGGCGGAGAAATCCCAGAATGCTGTTTGCCTTGCTGGTTGCTTTGGCGATGTGGAGGTTCCAAGACATGTTTGATTGCAGTTCAACGCCGAGGTACCTTGTGGACTCTTCCATATCTAAGGTGTGCCCTTTCAGAGTGTAGCTGGCGTTTATTGGGTTACCTGCTCTGGTGACTCTGATGACGATGCACTTTTCAGGATGGAAAGCCATGCCCCATTTCCTTTCCCACTCGGCCAGCTTGTTAAGGTCCTCTTGAAGGATTGCTGAATCGTCCTGGTTCCTAATGGGTCTGTACAGGACACAGTCATCCGCAAAGAGTCGTACTTTTGACTGGACACAGTCTGGAAGGTCATTGATAAATACAAGGAAAAGCAATGGTCCCAAGACTGTTCCTTGTGGTACTCCGCTGAGGACATGTAGGCTCTCTGATGTTGCCCCTTCTACTGTGACCTGCTGGACGCGATCTGTGAGAAAAGCCCTAATCCAGTTCAACGTACTGTCTCGTACCCCAAAATGGTCCAGTTTCCTTAACAGTCGTTCATGAGGAACTCTATCGAAGGCTTTTGAGAAGTCCAGCACTATCATGTCATAGCTGGAGCCTGTTGTCAAGCGCTGATAGAAGTTCATCTGCTAGTGTGAGGAGTTGGGTTTCACAGCTCCTTCGTGCCCTAAAGCCATGCTGGCAGTCTGTCAGGGTGTGGTGCTCATCTAGGTGCTTCAAGATGCTACTGGTGAGTATGTGTTCCTGTAGTTTGCAGCATATACAGAATAGCTTTTTGTCAAGAAATATTTTCTGTTTTGAGCTTTTATGTAATACATGGATGCTAGAGAATAGACAAAAAGACTTTCTGTCATGATAGATGGGTTTTTGGAGAAATTATGTGAGCTGAAGTGACATGTTGGCGATTGGAAACACATATATATTAATAAATTAGCCAAAATAGGAGGGACATTATTTTTTGAATGCAATATAAACGACAAAGACTCTACAAAAAATTAATACAACTCTCTGCCAATATTTCTTAAAGACATAATACAGGCATGGTCAAACATAAATTTCGAAAGCAAACCTGAAGAAATAAATAAACAAATATTATGGAACAACTCATTTATAAAAAACAAAACTAAGACGCTATTTTATAATGAATGGTATTCAAAAGGTATCAAATACATTGAACACGTTTTCGACAACAGACTCAAAACGTTCTATACATTTCAATTTGTAAAAACCAAGTACCTCCTTAAAAACTCAGACTTCCTTAAATACTATATTTTACTGGAAAGCATACCAAAACTATGGAAACAAAAAATGAAAACAGGCAACATAGCTGATAAGAATATACGAGAAGACTTATTGCAACAAGTCCAACAATCTAATAGTACCAATAAATTACTGTACAATAAACAACTGAAAGAATTACATAACAATACCATAATAAAACCTCATTAAATGGGAAAAGGAAAACACAGATATCAACTGGAAGGATGTACACATAGTACCCTTCAAATCCTTAATCGATACCAAAATGCGAGTTTTCCAATACAAATACATAATGTGAATTATACCAAACAACCAATTTTTGTATAAATGCAAAATAGAAAATTCGAGTTTGTGTGACTTTTGTGCCATGCACATAGAATCAAACAAACACCTATTCTGGGAATGTCAATATTCCAGAGCACTGTGGACAAGTTTAGAAATATATTTAAACGAAAAACAAGTTAATTTAAATCTAAATTATATTTTAATATCACTTGGATATACGGAGTGGAGTAGTTTTTCATCTTTGATAAATACCATACTGATTTATGCGAAATATTTCATTTACAAAAATAAATATGAAAATACAATTCCCTTATTTGTTAATTTTATAAAATATCTGAAACAGGTTGAAAACATAGAGCGAACGATAGCAACGGCAAAAAGTAAAGTTGAACAGCATAACGGCAAGTGGGACAAATTACAGTTGAACCTATAACATGTAATAAAAGTTTGCAAACACATGGAGTAAAACACTCTTCTTCTTCATTTTTTTTCCTACTCTCTTCCGCAACTTTTTCTCTTCTCACTTTACATAAATTATTCCTTGCTATACATAAATAGACAGAAAATATACTTGTTAATAAACTAATATATGCTGTATTATGGTAATATTTCATTGTGTGTCTTATATTTGTCTGTATATGTATATTGAGAAATAAAACATTACATAATAAAAAAAAGAAGTTCATCTGCTAGTGTGAGGAGTTGGGTTTCACAGCTCCTTCGTGCCCTAAAGCCATGCTGGCAGTCTGTCAGGGTGTGGTGCTCATCTAGGTGCTTCAAGATGCTACTGGTGAGTATGTGTTCCTGTAGTTTGCAGCATATACAGAATAGCTTTTTGTCAAGAAATATTTTCTGTTTTGAGCTTTTATGTAATACATGGATGCTAGAGAATAGACAAAAAGACTTTCTGTCATGATAGATGGGTTTTTGGAGAAATTATGTGAGCTGAAGTGACATGTTCCTGTTTTAGCCGTAGCCTATTTCAAAATGAAGCAAAACACCAGTCATGTGACTGAAGCCAAGAGATTTTTCTTATATGCCACATGATCCCCGTTTTCTCTGCATTTTTCACTTGTGCAAGGGTGTATCTTTGTGGGAAATATAGGCTAGCACCTGTGGTTGGAATAAAAGTTGTATTTTTTTACCTTGAAAATGACGCATTTTATATAAGTTATGTAGGAGAGCCGTTTTGGTGTACCCTGCCCTCAATCCCGTCAATTCCGGACTGATAACCGAACACGCCCTATAATATGGTAGTCTGGTTCCCTGCTTATTTTAACTTTGCTGTCGAAGCGTTGGTAAATTATGCGGGGGAACCATAATGATACGTCACAATTCTGCTCACACCACCTCCACAGTGTGCGGACTCCTACTGTATCCCACCGGAAGTCGGTAGCTATTAGGCATACAGTTTCGCCAATTAGGCATACAGACGTGTTATTTGCGTTGAACAATTGCTGATATGTTCGTTTTTCTGAACGATTTCCAGTTTAATAATTGTCAAAACTGTTTAACCAAAAAACACATTGATGTATCTAAAGGAAAATGGTCAAATTATTGCTTGGAATGGATCGTATTGAAAACATGCACTGTCAGCCTAATAGCCGATATATTTTCAGCAATGTATGCCTAATCGAAAACGCACTGTACCATAATTGCGTATACTTTTCTAAAATAATTTGGTAATCGTACAGCTTGCTTTGATGCAATTTTTATGAACATGGCTGTCAAAGGGTTTTAGACATCAATTGTTTTGTTCTGCTACATCTTCCAAAGTGGACGTTTCTTGAAGTTCTGTCAAAACATGCACTCAATTCCCTTTCTTGGTCTGAAGTATACACGAACAGCTGTCTGTTTTGGTTTCAATGGTGTTGATGTAATTTTTTTGTATTTTTATGCCCCAGAATATATGATTTTGGGGCATATAGATTTTGCCCTGTCTGTTTGTTTGTCCGTTTGTCGGCCTGTCTTGTGTAAAAAAACTTAACCTTGGCTATAACTCTTTCATTATTGCACATGAGCCTTTTATACGAGGACATTTTTAAGTAGTGACAATTGATCAGTAACTTCAATATAATAAGTGCAAAAAGCATGTGTATTTATCTTTTTAAAGGGCAATTCTTTGCTGAAACGATGGTATAACACACGACGATAAGATCACATAAGTCGATAAGTCACAACATATGACCGTTACTTGAGGACACTAGACCTTTTTTGGTGTATTGCAGAAGTACTTTTTTAAACAAAATTTGATACTACATGTGTATAATTATCATTGCGGCTTTATTATTTTAATAAATTTATGAAACTTCTGTCAAGTAATATCAGACAGTTATGCACACATTTCACAGTTTAGAATTATATTACTTAAAAAATATAAACATTATTTAATAAAATAAAATAAATAATAAATAAAATAAATAGTAATAACAAATAAAATAAATAAATAAATAAATAAACTTTTATTACCTTGTGACCTTGAGCCACTAAGACAGAGTGCAAGACAGCACACAATAACTATGTCCATGACCTGGTGACAGAAGACCACTCAAAGAAGCTCTTCAGCTTTGTCAAGAGCAAGAAAAGTGACGGTTCAGGAGTTGCTCCTCTGAAAAGAGATGGCGTCACCCATGTCGATGCCCCTACAAAGGCGGAGATTCTTAATAACCAGTTCACTTCAGTATTTACCCAGGAAGGAGACTCATCACTCCCAGATCTTGGAGAATCACCGTATCCTGATGCTCCTCCCATCGATGCGACTGTCAATGGCATCCGCAAACTTCTTCAGGGACTCGACCCCAACAAGACCACAGGACCAGACTGCATCTCTTCCCGTTTTCTGAAAGAGATGGCCAATCCACTGGCACCTGTCCTATTGCTTATCTTCCAGGCTTCACTTGACCAGGGCACAATCCCGGACGACTGGAAATCAGCTAACGTGACATCCATCTTCAAAAAGGGAGACAAGAGCAAGCCCTCTAACTATAGGCCCATCTCACTCACATCTGTCACATGCAAGCTACTTGAGCATGTTATACATAGTAGTTGAATGAAGTTCCTCAAAAATCACCATATTCTAAGCAAATACCAACATGGTTTCAGAAAGCGCCATTCATGTGAGACACAGCTCATCACCACAATCAACAACCTCGTTTCCGGCCTTGACAAGTCCCAGCAAATTGATGCAGTCCTTTTAGATTTTTCAAAAGCGTTCGACAAGGTTCCCCACAAGAGACTGCTTTATAAACTTCATCACTATGGTGTCCGAAATAACATGCTGAAGTGGATTGAGAGCTTCCTCAGCCACAGAACCCAAAAGGTCATGCTAGATGGTATTTCATCTCGTCCATTACCAGTCACCTCCGGTGTTCCACAAGGTATAGTTCTTGGCCCCCTCCTATTCCTGGCCTACATCAACGACCTTCCTGACTGTGTCAGCTCAACATGTGGCCTGTTTGCAGACGACTCCCTGCTGTACAGGATTATTACCTCCCAGGTCGACGCCGATCTCTTACAGGGAAACCTCAACAAGCTCCAGGAATGGGAGAGGGACTGGATGATGGAATTTAACGCAGACAAGTGTGAGGTACTCAGGATCTCCAACAAGCGTAGGAACATCGAGGCATCATACACTATCCATGGACAGAACTCTGCTGATGACGAAGAAGGCCAAGTATCTTGGAGCAGTCCTCACCCCAAACATGACCTGGAATGCCCATGTAGACATGATGACCCAAAAGGCCAACAACACCCTTGCCTTTCTCCGAAGGAACCTTGGATCCTGCCCGCGTTCGACTAAAGAAGCCAGCTACAAGGCCCTTGTCCGTCCACAGGTGGAGTATGCCTCCACTGTATGGGACCCCAGCACCAAGGCCCTGGTCAACCGAGTCGAGATGGTTCAACGCCGTGCTGCCAGATATGTCTCTGGGAATTATCACAGAATAAGCAGCGTTGGAGCCATGCTTGACTCCCTTGGCTGGGACAGCCTTCAACAAAGAAGAACGGAAGCCAAGACGGTGATGATGTACCAGATTGTACATGGACACATCGCTATCTGTGTACCTTCAACCCTCAACCCTCAGCATCGACAAGAGGTCACAGCCTTCGTTATATACCCCCGTTCTGCCGGACCCAGACAATGAAGGCGTCATTCTTTCCAACTGCAGCCAACTTGTGGAACAGACTGCCAGAGAGCTTAGAAGCGGCCCCAGCCTGGAGACATTCAAAGCTGGGATCTCAGCAGCCTTCTTCTAATCATCATCATCATTCTTTCCTGTTTTTAACCTTGGACCCTCCGTCACTCATTGTACATACCATTCACATATTTTGGTGCGAGTATGCCTGCAGTTTGCGGCCCTGCACGACATAAAGAAGAAGAAGAAAGCACATGTTGAGTTTTTTCTTAAGCAAAACAAGAAATGTTATTTTTGAAAAAATATATATATATTTCTAAGTCAGATAACCCTTTCAATGGTAATGAAATTTTATTTACATTAAAAAGAAACACAAACTGATATATTAAAACATTTTTAAAAAAAGTTATTACGTCAAAAAAGCATGTCTGACAAGTGCTATGTTCTAGTGTCCTGAAGTAAGGATCATTTAGGTTCATGTTGTGACTTATCGACCAATATGATCTTATCGTGCGTTACACCATCATGTCGGCAAAAAAGTGCTCTTTAAAATGATATATACACATGGATTTTGCACTTATCATATTGAAGTTACTGATCATTTGCCACTATTTAAAAAATGCCCCTCGTATTTGGCATGTGTCTTCCCTGTATCAAGACCGTTCCAACAATACAAACTTTTATTACCTTGTGACCTTGACCTTTGACCTACTTTGTAAAAATCTTTAAATGTCTATACTTTTGAACCAGTAGGCCTATAGAGCTTCCATACTTTGTATGTACATTGTATCTTTCTTGTGTTAAGACTTTTCCAACTATGTCAATGTTATTTTACCATGCGATCTTGACTTTTGACCTACTTTTGCAAATAAGCATTACATTTCCGAACACGATGATTGCTAGGGGTATTTGTGTTTCACAAACACATTGCTTTTCATCTTTGTTGTCATAAAATTGGAGACCAAATTGATAACCAGCGGCGCCTAGCCACACTAGGCCCTTTGGAGTTATGACCCTTGAATTCCTAAAAAGGATGCTTTCATGGCGATCCACGACGGTTTCCGCTCTCTAACTCGAACAGTTTTATAGGATAGTCTGGATTCACCTCCCTGCGCCATCAGGGGCACCGTGTATCTCATACACGCTTCTTGTTTTGTCTTGTGACGCAAATGTATCTTGTTTTCCACGAAAATTACTGAAAGTAAAGTCTGATATATTTTTATTTGAAGAAGAATGTGTTGCCTCCTACATGTGTTTTTATTTCTTCACTGATAACGTTGTTTGAATGATTGTAGACAGCGTGGTTGATAGTTTCTCCGAATGACAATGAAGAAAAACTGCAGCCATTTATCCATGTCTCCATAGAATAACTAGATACGTGAAATCGGAATTGTGTGATTAGGCATACAGTCGTTTTATCAAATTTGCGATTAGCATACAGAAATTAGCGATTAATCATACAGTTTGGTCAATATACACATACATGTATACTCTACACAAAAGGCTTTCGATTTCGAATATTTGCAACAAAACGGAAGACAGCGTACGTCTGGTTTTTATATATAAAAATGGTAAATTCGGCGATTAGCCGCTTCAAAATTTGCATTATAGCCCCAAATTGTGAGAAAATCTATAAATTATCTCAGTTTTTCTACAAGCGATGAGGAGCGACCCAAAGTTTGGTATGTGTTTAAGAAGTTAAACGTGTGATAGACTTATACTTGACACTCGACTAATCCCAGGCTAACCATATCTGCGGATTTTTCCTGAATCTGCGGATTTTTGACAACTTCTACGGATCTACGGAATGGTTTTCAAATCTGCGGAATTTTGGAAAAATATTCAGCCAGGTTTTTTTTAGGGCAGATAAATTGCAACAATTTGGCCCTGTATCTCGTTGTCCACTGACATTACGCGATCGCTTGCTAATTCAATGCCGATAAGCAAAGAAACTTATCTAATAGCGCACAACATCCACCCCACCCCATGCCGATTACACATGTCAAGTGGTGTCTGGCATTATGAAAAGATAGATAGATCGAATTTGTAAAGCCAGATTAAAATGATTATCGAGTGTGAAATAAAGTACAAAACCTCAAAAATGTGTATAAAGTGTTAATTTTCCCATACGAGTACATAGTCAAAGTGAATTATATTACACATTACTCCATAGGCTCATTCTTGTTTTGAAGGCACGGGGCCTCTAATTACAGGTTGAAAGTAAAGCAGAATGCGCCTTAATTCTTTACTCCATAACCTGTTTCTAGTATTAAAGGCAGGTCATGATGACTTAAAGTAAAAAAGAATGTACCCTAAGGCGCATTCTGCTTTACTTACAGCCTACTATCTGAACACTATGTCTTGTAGCATGTATTCATAACTGTATAAACTTGAATTATTTTATTTAGAAGAGGAATGAATTAAAGACGTAAAAGGCGCATTTATTGGGTAATGGGTGAGGACTCATTATGCTTTACCTTTAGCCTGTTATTTTCATCAGTGTAAGGGTGACGGATGCGTGCTGTAGCGATAAAGGTGTACTATGGAGTAAATTTTAAAAGGGTTAATTAAGTGCGAGTCACGAAATCAGACAAGTATTCAGAATCGCGCGCCTCTACTGATTTTTTTTAAATCTGCGGATTTTTTGTCTCAAAGTTATGGTCACCCTGTAATCCCGATTACTATTGTTAGATCTAATATAATGCAAAGTTACTTACATTTCCTTGTAAAAGAGAAATAATCCAGCTGTTTTAGCTGCGATGGGCAACACAATAACACGTCTGTATGCCTAATTGGCGAAACTGTATGCCTAATAGCTACCGACTTCCGGTGGGATACAGTAGGAGTCCGCACACTGTGACCTCCTTGGGCAGATCTGGAATTGAATTCCGGACCACCCGATTTCGATTCCGTCAAATCCGGACTGATAATCAAGCGCAGCCCTTATAAAATATACTGCAAAATGAGCCATGTTTGCATTATGGTCGTTGGGGCGTTTGCGACTTTTGGGGCAAAACATACGATTTTAAACAAAACTTGCTAAAATTTGGGGACTATTAATAATTTCTATAATTTCAGTTCGTTTTACAACTTAAACAATCAATATATAATATATCATAGATCGAGTATCGATTCTGATAATTCAAACACTGAATTGCTTTTGATTAGATATTGTTTTGAGGGAAAATACAGTTTTAATGAAATACATGTATAGTGGAAATTCTAATTGTGATTTAGCTGAAATGTCATCTTTCTGTATGACTGATATTGTAATTCTTCATTTAATTTCTTTAATAATATTAAATAAATTCAAGTTATTAATTTCATGTATTTGGTAAACAGTCACTGCTTTATGTAAAATCAAGAGTGACTCAACACAGGATGACGCCCCTTATGGGGCATAACTCCACAAAAGACATTCAAAATCATTTAGACAATAAGAATCCTCTCAGGTATCATGAATATTAGTCAACATGTATTTCAAGTTAATTATAGAGTAAACAAACTTGACAGAGTGACCGACAAACAACCATTCTATGCCACATTATACTACCTCTTGTTTTCAACGGGCTTCTAAATATAATTACAATATAATCATTATGTCAAAGCATGCATGTCATTCAAATCTTTGCTTTATAAAGGATTTAGACATCGCAAAGCGTTTGACACTGTTCCACACCAACGACTTTTAAAGATGCTCAATGCATACGGTATCTCTGGTCACCTTTTGTGCTGGGCAGAACAATTCCTGAAAAATAGAAAACAACATGTATCAATTAGCGGGCACTTATCAGAGTGGGCGGACATTTACAGCGGAATACCTCAGGGCAGCGTTTTAGGCCCGACACTTTTCTTAATATTTTTAAACGAGTTGCCGGGCAGAGTAACTAGCCTTGTCAAGATATTCGCGGACGACATGAAAATGTACTCCATAAGTAATTATCAGAATGTTATAAACTCTTTACAATCCGATCTGGACAATCTCGCTGAATGGTATGAGGAATGGGAACTCTGTTTTAATTCCAAAAAAAGTGAATTAGCCTTCACATAGGAAGCAATAATGAATGTAACAAGTATACCATGCTGGACATTAATTGCGGTGCTAGAAATGAGATACAACGGGTGGAAGAAGAGAAGGACATTGGAGTGTTATTTCAATCATACCTTAAATTTAGTTAAACATATTGTCAATTGTGTAAACAAAGCAAACCGAATGATAGGGATAGTCAAACGCACATTTAACTACCTTGACAAAGAAATGTTCTTTACTTTGTATAAATCGTTAATCCGCCCCTATTATATATGGAGTATGCTACGGCTGTGTGGTCACCAATTCAAGACTATCTTAAATGTGTGCTGGAGAAACCTACCACTAAAATTCAGAGGACCACAAACCAAACGCAGCGCATACGACAAATATACAAGAAACGTAGCTAAGAAGTATCATTAATATCTCAGGGGCAATCAACGGTCCGGCAGCTGGTGAGTTATTGTACCCCTCACCAGAGTGGGACACAGTGACCCCTGAAGCAAAGAACCTCATCGACATAGTTATGAATAATTAGAGTGTTATATTACAAAACTTTTATGGTAAAAGTACAGTTGACGAAGCAAACCAACACAATTCAATCATTGTATTCATTCCCCTGATGAGTAATAAACGAAACGCGTCGGGAAATAAAAAAGTTTAAAAAATCCAGTGAATGTCTTCAATCTTTTTTACTTAATTTACTCGTTCAGAGTTTCTTTCTTTTAAATACATGGTAAATCCTAGGGATGTAACAATACGGCGAAAACCGAATTGCAATACAGTGATGCTCACTTATAACGAACTTGGATAAGATGAAAAACTGCTTAATACAAAATAAAAATAATTCCCCGACTGCTTCCTTCTTTATTTCAATGGACTCCTGTTTGCTTAAGATGAACTGGAATCACTGGATATAATGAAAAACTGGATAAGACAACATATTTTTTAGGTCCCTACCTGTAAAATGGTTCTGTTAATACAACATGCCGGTCATTATCACAGTTTGACAAGTGGCTTACAAAGGTGACAGTACCTAATTGTTTAGCTGCTCATCACCTCTGATAATAAAACATTACCCAACCACCATGTTTTGTATATATGCTATTGATAAGATAATAAACAACTGGAACTAATTAGTTTACTGGGCACCTTATTTGTTTGGATCCAGATCAGATGCTTAATAACTGGGTGTCTGATCAGATTTCTTGCTGTTTGACACCCGTATTCTGCAAGATAACAGCCACTGATGCTATATCAACATAGTATAGATCTATATTAAAAAACTTTTTATGTTAATAAAGTTTACTTATTAAATATTCATAATAGGTTGAGTTTTGTATTTATACAAAAAAGGTAACAGGTTAAATTTTCAAGAAGAAAAATGGCATTTCTTATGTCATAGCCAATCTAATATTGTTATCATTCATTATACATGTATTTGGTAAAATAAAAAAATAAAAATTTCAGATTTAATTTTTATGCTTTTCTATCTTTATTTCCTTCTAATCAATTTTTTACTAAAAGTATGATAAGTAAAAATTCCTTCATATGCAAACTATTCACAAAGACATTTCGTTGTTTGGATAAGACGAAGTTTGGATAAGACGAAATAATTTGCAAGGTCCCCTGAATTTCGTTATAAGTGAGCATCACTGTATATATGGGCTATGGCGGTCGTTTCACTTGTGGCGGTTGTTGTGTCGCCCAGGTATGGAAAGTAGACCTTTATTTTCTATAACATTGTTCTTAAAATTAAGTTAACGGCATTTCAAATAAAATGCCCATTAACAAACATACATAACGTTTTTGTCTTCTACATGTATTTTCCATACAAGTGAGTTCGGTACTTTGTATGTCTCAACCCTAAGTGGGAAATGCTACATAAATTGTAATACAGAGGAACCGTATTGCAATTATATTGCAATATATTGTGGCAACTTTGAAGTACAAAACTTGGATGGGAATCAGCCATGAAAACTCCTTTATAGCATTGAAAGGATAGAAGGAGTGTTTTAAATACAAGGGATGGGCCAAATTAACATAGAGTTTTGCTGTGAATGTCTCAGTGTTACATTCAAAATTAAAAGGGCATCCCCCCTCGTATGTGCTCAAATGATATATAGAATATTGCATTACGGAAAACCGTATTGCAATACGTATTGCTAAGAGGCGTATTGCAATAAAACAATATATTGCCGTATTGTAACATTCCTAGTAAACCCACTTGCTATCCCTGTCTCTAAAGATTACTGCCATATTCCGTCAAATGAATAATTAAAACAACTTGCACATGTACGTATTATCGCCAATGACTGTCGAGTGTCGACCATCTCACTGGAGCTTGTGGCTCATATTCAGTTTGGTCATTGGACAACGGAACTAACAACTATAACATGCAATGCAGTAAATGCATCTAAATTAGCTCTGCATGCAAATAAATCAGCAGCTAACAATTCCATGTTTGATCTGTGTTAATCCATTACCCCATAGCATATTTCTAGTATTGAATATAGGTGTCCTCTTAAAGCAGGTTGAAAGTAAAGCAGAATGCGCTTTAAGCGCATTCTGCTTTACTTTCAGCCTGCTTTAAGCTATCATCTGATAGAATATAGAACATATTTTGTATTATACATATTTATGAATGTATAAATTGGAACTATTTTCTTCAGGGCAAGAATAAACTGAATGCGCTAAAAGGCGCTTCTATGGGGGAAAGGGTTAATCCTTCTCCTGTTGAGTATATGGATATGTAATACTACACCTACTATGTACATCGTTAATCTGAACTATTACATTGACTAATAAATTGAGAAAAACTTTCTCAAGGTACTCATATCAGCACCAATATACGCTAAGAGCAAGAGATGGCTCAACTACTATTACCGCCAATATATTGTCTTCATTGGTAGTGTCGTCTGCAGTGTTTGTAAAGTCAGCGTTAGGGCTGTTTTTACTGAAGAAATGTTGAAACAAGTGTTAAATACGTTTGATCCTGATCAGACGCCGTCTAAATGAAATGCTCAATCAGTCCTCGAACTAACACACTAACTCCACCTACGGTATGATTATCCAGGATGTTGCAGAATTGTGGCTACACTACAGAGAACCAGCTATTCAATTCCAGAGAAACAATTATTAGGCCGAAACCAGTTGATTTCATCTCAGACCCCTGTCATGCAATATCAACTATAAGTTTCAAGAGGGGATCAGAAGACTACGGTATAATTTCAGGATTACAAACCCATTCATCTTTCCATCTGATGTAGAAGAAGAAAATATATCTGTATTAGAGTATAAAAAATTATGAAATAAAAGTATGCATCCAGGGCTGCCATAAGTTGACGTGAAAAATCCTACGATTTCAAAATTTGCATTTTTCTAGTGCGATTTAACGAAATCGTACCTTTACCCCATAGCCTGTTTCTAGTTTTGTTGACATGCGACTACTCAAAGTAGACTGTAAGTAAAGCAGAATGCGCCTTAAGGCACATTCTGCTTTACTTTCAGCCTGCTTTAAGCTACCATGTACTGGGGAAAAATCCGAAGATTAAGGAAAAATCCGGAGTAATGGCAGCCCTATGCATACATCCAAAGTGTCAATCAGTAAACGTTTGAGGGTACAACATATCATAGAATCATCTTTAGCAGGCCTGTCATTTCTCCGGATTTTTCGAAAATCTTCGGATTTTTTCTCGATATTTCCTGATCTACGAAAATTTTCCGAAATCTTCAGATTTCTCCTTTTAATTTTAAAATTTAAATTTAAAATTTAAGAAATAATAAATTCATATCAGTGTTTTATCGTGCAATAGAACACGGGTATTCGTTGAGATCATGGTAATTGAATCACGAGGCCATAGGCCTCGTGATTAAATTACTTCGCATCTCAACTCCTACTCGTGTTCTATTGCACGATAAAACACCGATATGAATTTATTATTTCTTAAAGACATTACATGACCAAGCTTGGGTGATAACACCTAGTCTGAAAAAAGTTAGGATTAAATCATGAATAGCATATGCTTTTACTATTACAATACTGCACATATGTCTAGGCAAAGAATCAGTCAGCCGTTTAATGTGAGGCCCGTACCTATAATAGGATAGTTGGGTTTGTAAACCCCATTGAAAAAAACCTTGAGTGTGAGCATGTGAGGGCCTCTATAGAAAACTTGAGATTGCTGACATTGGCTGAGCGCACGCTTCTCATGCTTTACAGTTATTTTGACACCTATTGAGAACAATGGAGGGGGAATCAATGAATGGACTGGCTTAATGTCTTTAAATTGAAGACATTGAATCGCTTTTGCTGAAGAATTTTGATAGCGCACAATGGAGGCAAGGTCTCAGATGAGCTAGTACATCGCTGAAGCTCCATCACAGGATAAACTAGAGCACGCTCTCAGATCTAACTAATCTCTTTGTCTGCTACCAAAAATGGTCTTTGGCAAGCCTTTGGTACAATTCATTCCTTCACAAACAATTTCAACACTGAGCTTTGTACCGAGCTTGATATCAACGTTGAAGTAACATTGTATTATCGACTTCATCCTGTTTCATGGACTTAAGCTAAGATGGAATGCCCAGAAAAAGTAACATGGCAACGCTCTTACAATACATTGAGTTAAAATTAAACCTTCCACAGAACCAATATCAACTCGCTTAACGAAGAATGTGCATTAGTTTTACTGAAAATCTGTGCTACAGAGCCTGGCATTAAACCAGGATAATTTTAAGACACGTCCCTCGGTCATTTCTTCGAAAAAGAAAAAGTAGATTTTGTAACTAACATGTTAACAGCGAGATCAATTACATTTATAAATCATTTGAACGTAAGTGAAGGGTTTTTAATGTCTGACCCGAAGACTATTACTTCGAATGATGGGAATGCCAATGGTGTCATGTGAAATATTGGTAACAAGTTGATACAGCTGCTTCTGGACAACAAAAAATATAATGCAACTCTGCACATATTCTTACCTACAATGTTCTCCGGTAGATAGCTCGAAACCCTAGTGATTGCGTATAATTATGGTCATCGTAGCGGGAGGGAACTGTCCGGATGGGCATAAATGTAATCGCTCACATACAGTGGAGAATCTGTTATTCTTTCCCAATAAACGCGTTTACGCTAAAACTATTATTTGCAGTGCAAACAGTTTGGAGCCAGATCAGACGCCGGGTAACCCGGCGTCTGATCATGCTCCAAACTGTTTGCCACCAAGATAAACAAGAATTATCAGAATTGTTCAAAAGTTGTTCTTTTCTACGTTTTAGCGCTTTGCGTTTGCGTACGTTTGCGTTTAAACGGGAAAGAATAACAGATTCTCCACTGTACCTCTCGACCTGCTATCAAACTCAGAACCTCAATGGTGGGAAGCGGGTAAAATTCAGTTTTCTATAAACATCTTTCATCTGAAGTACTACATTTAGTATGATAATTGTTCGATTGAGTTCCTTGATGTGTATATCTATATGGCAGGCTCGTAGGAAGCCACTTTTGATGGGGGAAGGGACGGGGAACATACCCTGTTACGAGGGGGGTGGGGGTTCCCATGGGAATTTGTTTTCCTAGATGGTCTCTGACGCATACTGAGGGCGTTTCGAGCATTCCAAACAGGTATATAAAATAACTAATTGTAAATAATATAGGATAATAGTTTTCGAATTGTCTTTCGGGTTACAAAAAATAACCACACCCCTCCAATTAGTGTACAAAGTTTGGTTGAAACCGGGTCAGTGGTTTCTGAGGAGATGTTTGAAAATATGAACGGACGACGGACACCGGACGACGGACGCCAGACACCGGACGACGGACGGAATGGTATCACAATAGCTCATCCTGAGCCTTCGGCTCAGGTGAGCTAAAAATGGGGGAACATTGAATGGATTGGGGGTAATGTCTTAAAGCAACACAGAGACTTGTCGAAGTGGTTGCAGTAATCTATTGTAACGAGTCACTTCACTGCTACAGTAGTGCAACGGTCAGACGGCCTTGTTTACAAAACATCGTGTATGTAAATAAAAAACTACATGTATAATGAAAAATACAACTGCGACATACATGTATTGTATTGGTAAAGTCCCTGTATGAAAAAAATACTGAACTTTGAAAAGGTGTAACATATCTACTCAATAACTATTGTAGTTATTGAGAAGATATGTTACAACTTTTCAATTGTGAAACTAGTTCTGGCTAAAACTAGTTTCACACTTGCCTCAAATGACATCTCCTCGCTTAACAGAATTCAACCAAACTTAAGTCAAGCTCTCTCAAATGTGTTCAAAGATTGTTGAAACAAGATGGCCGCGAAGGCCTAAAAGTTAAAGCCCAACAGAGTCGATACATTTGTTGTAAAGGAACATGCAAGGATCATATCTGCCAAGTGTCATAAACAATTAGCCAAATGATTTCAGAGAAACCATTTATTATCTTGAAAATTCAATATACTTCCATGGAAATTAAAGATAGCACATGTAACTTGAAAATATATTAAATTTCCAAGTCAGCATCTTAAAAATTTAAAATACTATATTGAATTTTCAAGAAACTTATCTTGTTTTTTTAAGAGCTATCTTGAATTTTCAAGTTTTATACTATCTTAAATTTTCAAGATACTATCTTGAAAGTTCAAGATGATATGTTGAAATTTCAAGATAATAACTGGATTCTCTTAAATTTTCAAAATAATAACTAAAATGTTCAAGATACAAAACAACCCAAAGCAAAACCGTCTCAAAGTGGCACTATCGGGCTTCCATATCTTACTAGTTTGGGGGACTACTTTTCTTAGTGTATGAATGGTTAGAAGCGTAAAAGGGAGTATACCGGTATATTAATGGGATAATGGGTTAACCCTTTGTCTGTCGATTGCGACAGATCGACTTGTATTTTCAAACAGCAGTAGCCCTACTGCATGGTATCTGATCGATCTGGATTCAACCTGTTTGTGCACTTATCTTCAGTTTTCTCAAATTAAAACAAAAAATGCTCAAATTTTAACATGCAGATGACAATTTCATGGCAGAGCATATTATGCAAGGAGGCGGTTTAAATAAAAAATAATATGCTGATACACTACAGGTATTAGATAACAGCTCAAAACAAGAGAAGAGTATGTCAAAAGGGTAAATAACCTCTAACCCAATAACCTATAAATACTCCTTCTTACGCCTATAATTTATCCCTCAAATGACGAAAATAGTTTATACAGTCATGAATTTATATCAGAAGAAATATGTTGCCTATATTCTAACAGATCAAAGCTTAAAACAGGCTGAAAGTAAAGCAGAATGTGCCCCAAGGCACATTCTACTTTACTTTCAACCTGTTTTCAGTGGGTCACTTATCTTTAATATTAGAAATAGGCTACATTAACATGGGTTAATGGGTTAAGAGACTCGTACATGTATGCCTTTACCCCAATCGTGCCAATTGATGCTGCAATGTTGATATATTGGACGAAATTCAGAAATTAAGAAATTCATGTGAGCAACCAGTGCAGATCTTGAACAGAGGACCCATTATGCGGAGTCTGATCTGAGTGTGTTGTTTACCTACGTCCAATTAATGGGACACTAGGCACAAAAAGTTTAAATCAACAACTTACAGATATGCTCTTTGCGTAACACAGTGAAATAACTTTTATAAACTTCAGGTAAATATAGGACACCTAGGTAGCACGCCACACGTACGGGCTATAGAGTGAATAAACTGTGAGCTGCAGAGATCACTAGTAGGTCACCGTCATGACTATGGAAATAGGCACTGTTTTAGCAATATGTTTTTGCCTTTTTGTAAAGGCGAATCTTGCAGTGAAAACCGAGTCGGTGAGCGTTGAAACGGATTCAGGGACATTCAATGGTTATGTTCGCAGGTTTAAGACTTTAAATCAAGAGCTTGCTGTGCGAAGATATTTTGGAATTCCTTATGCAGAACCACCAATTGGCAATCTCAGGTTCCAGAAACCAGTTCGAAAGGGAAGGCTAGAGGCGCCCTATGATGCGACAGAGTATAGATCATCGTGTCAACAACAGAACACTGATCTCGGTGGGACAAGAAAACCAGGGAGATTTGCTAGTATAAGCTATTCCGAGGACTGTTTGTATTTGAACATCGTTACCCCAAATGACGTCAAGTCTGGGGAGTTGTTACCTGTTATGATATATTTTCATGGAGGAGGTTTCGCGTGGGGCTCTCCACAGGTATATAGCCAAGATGTTCTCAGTGCTTACGGGAGGGTCGTGGCCGTCACCGTGGCTTACAGACTCAATGTCTGGGGATTCCTCAGCACGGGTGACAAAGAACTTCCGGGAAACTATGGACTCTGGGACCAGCACATGGCCATCCAGTGGGTCCATGCCAATATCGTCAACTTTGGAGGTGATCCCAACTCAGTGACAATTTTTGGCACATCTGCAGGAGGTGCCAGTGTTATATACCAGGGACTTTATCCAGGAAACCAAGGGCTCATTCATAGAGTTTCCGCTCAAAGTGGTTCAGTCACATGTCCATGGGCACTCAACAAAAACCCATTAGCCTCGACAAAACGACTTGGTGAACTGTTAGGCTGTGGTGTAGATGAAACAACAAAAGAGCTCGCCGACTGTTTGAAATCAACGTCTTCAAATGACATTTGGAAGGTGTTGGCAGACCCGAAGAACAACTTTGCATATGTACCATACGATTTTATACCCTCTGTGGATGGAGAATTCATACCTGAAACCCCAAACAATTTGTTCTATGGTTCATCTGAACTTTCTCAAAAATACCGAAATTCCCTAGCTTCCCTCGATCTAATAGTGGGCGTGACTTCCGGTGACGGTTTGCTAGCACTGTCGACACTTGTGGGTGTTATGGACCCAGATGAGTTCACGATAGACCGCGATACGTTTGAAAATCAAGTTGTTCCTGATGTATTGCAGTCTTATTTTGGACAGGAGTCGGGCAGTATACTTAAACAAGTGGCAAGTGGGGAATATACAAACTGGGAGAACCCCGACGATAGTTTTCATGCTTTACAATCCCACGTACAGTTTTTGGGTGATTATTTTTTTAAATTACAAGCTGTAGAGACTGCACGTGTCCACGCAGGTGTTTCTACAAAGAAAACATTTGTGTATGTTTACGATGCTTTGGTGTCACAACATTTGTTTCCTGTTCCGGCATGGGCCAACACAGCACAGCACGTGGATGAGTTGACTACACTGTTCGGATATGACCTAGAAGACGGATACTTTACATGGACCACACCCTACCCTGCAGTCGTTCCTGCTGACTGGGAGATTGAACTGTCCAAAGTCCACATGAGATTATGGGCTAATTTCGCAAAAACCGGGTAAGGATATTAAAAACACTTACACAAAATACTTTCTTGAAAACCTCGATGCCTCTTTCAAATCGCCCAAAGCAAAAGGTGGATGATTAAAAATCAACACAGAGTGTCGATTTCCCTCTCAAATTTGGGAACAGTTCGATTTTGCAAATTCTGCTTGATGTATTGTTATGATTTCTACATAAAAGTTGTATCAGAGTGATACGTATATGTACGTGCAAACATCTACTACCATTTACATGTATAGTGTGGTCATGCATGCAAATGATCATTTCGGCCCAATTTTCTGAAATGTGTATGACATATTGCGATTTGCGAAACATGATTTCACCAATTCTGCATACTGTTTTTATATTATTTCCCAGGACTGCCATTTCTCCATATTTTTCCGAAGTCTTCGGATATACGGAGTTTCCCCCAAATCTTTGGATTTCTGCTCTTACTTTTAAAATTTGGATCTTAAGCGTATTTTGCGTTGAAAACATTGATATTGGTTACAATGGAGCCCTCTGATCAAGGTCTTCACTGTTTGTCACTTTAACATCTATTGTAAAAAATTAACCCTTAAAAGTCACAAATGGACCAGACTAAATTTAAAATTTGAATTGTCCATTTGAGGTTTCAGGGAAGAAAAGGGCTTTAACTATAGATAAACTTAATCAAGGACGTCATTGCGTGTGCAACCATAAACATAATGTCGGCATCAGCTTGGGGGTTGGAAGGTAGTGGGTTTGATCGCCAGTTGGTACAAGCCAGTGCCGTAAAGTTGTTAGTAGCAGCTCTGTTCTGAGTCTACATTGTAATAATAATAAAAACAATAATAATCTTATTTGTGCACATGTTTATGAAAACATATGATAATAATTACATATTGTTGAAATTATCAAAAACTAGATTCACTTTACAAAATAGATATCACATTAAGAAGAAAACATCACAAATAGACTAGTTCAGTTGTTATTTTACGCCAATATATAATTAGGATATTATGGACATTTAGGAAAAGAAATGGTGCACAGGGGTGCCCGAGAAGTTTTGCCCTTAAAGAACAAAACTTATTTCCAACATGGTCCAAGCTGTCACATAGGGATCTTGAGTGACATTAATTAAACATATGTGCACTATTGTAAAACGAGTTGGAAGTAAAAGTAAAGGTATCAACTGGAGGGGCATGATAATTATCTTTTACATTAGATTTAGTTCCATAACATTGGATACCTTTCATTTTTGTAAAGTGTTCATACATGCTTGGGGCTTGTTTTAATGTTTTTATAAACATGATCTAGTCGTAATCTATATTCCAAATTTAAAATCTAAGATCTGCCACACGAAGAGATGTTCTACAATGTTAATTATGAATGAAACGCACTTTGTTTTGTGCAACCTGTAGTTTGTGTTTGTTTTTTTAGTAAGATCACAGAGCTACGATGAGGATCGTTACCTATATGGCATTGTACTAAAGAATAGTGTATTTCTAAGAGATTTGTTTAACAATCTTGCTGGCGATATAAAATTTAATTCTCGAGTTTACTTTCTTGATAATTTTATTTACAATGGAATCTTCCTGACATGTCTGCATCTAAACATGAGTCCAGCTATTTAACTGCACTTGTAGATTTGATTTCATCACCGTTACATTCACGCAAAAGTTTTTGATTTTATTTAATTTTATTCGAGATCCAAACAAAATACTTTCTGTTTTACCGAGATGTAACGAGAATTTGTTATCGATTAAACATTTGCTACAGTTTTCTAGTTCTTTTCCTAAAAAACGACTGATATAAGATGGATCTTTGTAGGAGAATATACGTTTCGTGTATGGATTCAACTATAAACATTTTATCCAAATATTTGCCTCAATTTGGCAATAAAATCTCCTGTAATGTTTTGACAGTGTTATGCGTATGGAATTTTCCTTTTGTTACTTTCCTAGTTCAGTTAGTTGGTAAATGATCTCTTATATTCAAAGGAAGTGTGCCAGGCTGTGATATTTTTTTCGGGGTGGCTAAAAAGAACATGGTCTAATAAAGACTGAGTGTTGTTAGTAATTCTAGTAGGACTAGTGATCAGATGAGTAAGATTAAACATGTTTAGCAACTTGGTATGATTGTCTAAAAGTCTACCTTTTTTCTTGTTCTGGCAAATGTTAAAATCACCTAAAACGAACCATTCTATATCACTTCTGATTTTCAAATCATTATTCAAATTCTTCAAGAAAATCATTTTGCTTTGGTGGCCTGTAACAAGAACATATTGGAATTGGTTTGGTTTTCGCTGGATATATTTCTATCCACACCGCTTAAATTTTGTCACTCTGTCATTCTGTTTTTTCTGAAAAAGCAAATTGTCAAAAGGAGGCACTGTCAGGTAAAGGGTTGAAAAGAGATTTATTTAATTTTGTTAAAGTAAAAAAGGTGCGTTTTGGACGTAAAACGATCCCAGAGTCGTCTGAAATCGTTACCGTAAGATCGCTATAATTGATACAGTATAGTCGCTATAATCATTCAGATCCCCATGTTGTCTATTCAATAAACCATACAGTTTCAGTTTCATCGGTGCAGTACTTTCAACGTGGATATTTAGTTAAATTTCACAACTATTGTGCTTGTACTGCTATCGAAAGAAGAGTACATAATTTTCTCAAGTTTTAATGCCCGATTAGATGTCAGGGTGCGTAAAATTGCGTATTTAACACGTTTGTAAACACGGCCTCGTGTAAATATTGCCAGGTGTTTAGTGATGTAATGGAAATATTTTCTTTGGAAAGTTTGATAACGGAAAAATGACAGTCAAATAAATATCTTAAATCAATGCACGGTATAATGTACGTTTGCTTTTCTTTGTGATCTATTTAGAAAACAATGAAAAGAGAGGAAAACACCTTCCGTACATGTCAGCGTGTCGCACTGAATCGATAGAACCGTTACAGTCTAGTCGCAATATTCGGTTATAGTACAGTTCGTTTATACACTGTGTGCTTTGGGGTAAGGCATTTCCGACCATGTGCCATTATTGGCCCCGTGGACTTTGACCTTGACCTCAGCCACTGCGTTTAAGTTTCGAAAAGTGGTGTTAACTTTTGAAAAATGTTATAACTCCTTTGCCTCTTGAGACATTGTTTTCATGATATTTGGTATGCATGTATAAATATACAAAACCTCTTCATGCCCTTAAAAGTTGACATTGAACTAGGTCTGCGTTAACAAGTAGACTCGAATCCCGCAGCCTTCTCAGTAGCATGAGAATGCGATGCCAAGCAGTAGTCTAGGTCCAAGGACACTGAATGTGAAATTAAAATAAGATTCAGGTTGCTGGGCTTATTTTTCAGAAAATCTGAGTTCAAATCCTACCCCCTGCTACACCAAAATATATTTTGGATATTTGAACCATTCATAAAAATCAGATGCCAAACACATATATTTTCAAAAACGTAAGAATTAACTGAAGGATTCAGCGCTATTTAGGAACTGTACACTTTAAATCGCAATCCTTATCAAATGAGTGGTACCGTTAAATATTTAAGTGTTTTATTTGTCATTTCAGAGATCCAAATACTGCTGTCGATCTTAATCAAAGTTCTAACGTCGTCTGGCCAGCGTATGATGTCAAATCTGAATACTACCTCAGAATTTCCCACCAAATGTCACAGAAAAATGTGGGTCAACGGTTTGGCGCACGTGCAGCAAACTTCTGGTTAAATGTACTACCTGATGTCATCAGCAATGTCGGCAAACAGAGGAATTGTCAGAAAGCAGAAAAGTATTGCGATCGTGAGGAAGGATGCAAACCTTAAATAACTGGTAGATCTACTTTGAAACAGTAAACGCAGAGAAGTTTTAAGCTTTTCCAATCATGGCAACGCGTTTACTCTAAAAATATTACATTCTTTTCATTGCAAACAGTTTTGATTCAGATGGCGGTGTCTCCTCGGAATCCTAACTGTTTGTCGCTCTGATATTGTTTTTGAAAAACAAATATAGTAACATTTATTTTAGAACAACTGCAGACGACAATGTTTGCAGGACAATTCAACATACTAACATTTGTACATGTATAATTAAATGGTAAGTCGGTTGCAGATCCATACATAAACTAGCCATCGACATGCAGGACACAGGACGTATTATCCTTATCCACAACAAAGAGCATTACAAATGTGCCTGTATAGTGTATACTGTCTCTCACAATGAATGACACTTCATAAGGTTTTGGAATTTGCGTATTACCATCAAAGGGAGGTAATTCATATGATACCTACAAGACTGCGTTCAATAAACGTGTATACTGCCGGTTTGGTAATAACACGGTATCTGTTCAGGTTAACAACTTCAGCGTTTAAAGGGTTTAACTTGTTGCATGTTGTAATATTGTTTCTTTGTATACGCTACCTTCAATCAATTTCAGTTTTTATACACCTTCAACATACAGTTGAACTTCGATATCTCGAACTCGGTAAGGCCGAACATACCAGTATTTCAAAGTTAAAACGTGGCTAAGCCACGTTTTAACTTTGAAATACGGGCATGTTTGACTTAACTGAACATGAAATAATGCAATTCATATGTCGACAGATCCGATAGTTCGAATTAAGCGAGTTCGAGATATCGAAGTTCGACTGTACTAACACTTGTATAATTAAATGAAACAGTCGGTTCTAGAACGATACAAATACGGCTGCAGCGCCTAGCCATCGACATACAATAAACAGACACAGAACGGATCATCCGTATCCTCAGCAAAGAGCTTACCAAATATGCCTATATATACTGCTTCTCACAATAAATGACTTTTCATAAGCTTATCTAATTTGCTTTATTACCACAAAAGGGAGGTCATTCATATGATAACTACAAGACTGCCTTCAATAAACGCTTATGCCCCTGGTGGCACAATTAACAGTGTGTTTTGAATCTTTTTCTAAGTCCCAATTTGGTCAATCTGAAATTGAGGTTTGATATTGATCATATGAACGATTTTGGAATGATCCAAGGAAACACGTGTATAAGTATCCACCAAAGAAAATCAGTTCATATGATAGCTACAAGACTGCGTTCGATAAACGATTATGTCCCCGGTGTGTTTGTTAATCTTTTCTAAGTCCCAACTAGGTCAATGTCAAAATGAGGTTTGGTTTAGATAAATTTTATTTCAACTATCTATATGCATTTATTTCTCAAACATACAATAGTTTAGAATTGAAACGAAAGCGAAATAGCTTACACTGTTTCTGTCCTGGTAATAACATGACATCTGGGACCCGTTTTACTAAACTACTTACGCACACTTTTTGCGTAAGTCAAAATTTTAAATTTTAATTTAAATGTTTTATTATCACTTGCTACAAACAGCAAATAGCCAGATCAGAGGATGCGCTTTTAGCGCGTCCTCTGATCCGGCTATTTGTTGTTTGCAAACGTTTATGATCGAAAAATAAGAGTTAAACGATTTTGACTTACGCAACAAATTTGCGTAAGTTGTTTAGTAAAACGGGCCCCTGGTCAGGTTTCTTATTGTTCGATAACGGTACAGCGCTGAAAGGGTCTACCTTACTGCCTGTTGCAGCCTTGTTTTCTTTGTAATTAGGCTACGTTCAATCAATTTACAGTGTTCACACACCTTCACCTAATTAATTGATACAATCGGTTCCAGGGGCCCATTTCAATAAAACTTCATAGTACAAAAACGATCGCAAGTTAAAACTTTTAAAAACACTTAATTTCTTATTTCTTTATCAAATCTTGTCTTGTGATTTCTCTGTGAAATCGACCTCTCAAGACGATTCCAAAGAGATGTCACAAGACAGGATTAGATGGAGCGATAATAAATAAGACTTTTATAATCTGTCGTACGAAGTTTTATGAACGTATTATTCCTTGGAACCTCACTTGGAATCATGACAGGTCATAGTTTCGATGAAATATAACAATATTTGATAATATCTGCCCTAGATCTGTTCAATAGAAAACCTTCTCTTAGTAGGTTGCTCGGCTCTTATCAGGCACCTTATAGCCTCGAAGGCACCTCTTTTAGAAAATTGGCTCATCATATCCAAAGTTCCGTGTTCCGGTGCACATAAAGTATACCAAACAGTCACTAATGTTCGTGTGCATCTTAAATTTGCGTTAGATGCATGATAAATTCGTGCAATGCACTTTTATGCACATACATGTTGATGTTTTGACCCCTTTCGGTTTGAAAATGATCGTGTAACGTTTGCGCCGAATGAAATTGGGGCGGCGCATCGCAATAAGGGAACAAACGATGATAACTTATTCATTAACTTGACATTTTTACGTGGAACTCCATTCCCCGATTTCTTGAAAAACAGCAGAAAACTACTGTTTTGAAGCAAAATCGAAACTTGACTAACCTTTCTGCCATTTTTTGTGTGGCCTCTATCAACGCCCGGAAATGGCCTCGCATCTAAATCGTAGTAGCTCTGGAAGAGCTGCCTAATAAGTCGACAGGGTGTGATATTGTTGCTTATTGTTTACTGGGTATGTTTTTAATAACAGATTGCCATGTTATTGTACATTTTATGTTGAAATCTATATATCTATCTATCTATCTATCTGCAGTGTCCGTAGATCATCATTGTATATTTGTAATGGAATATTTCAGCTCTGGACCCTCGAATGCCAAATAGGACAAAACAATTTAGATCTGTGTGATATATGTCCTCGATTTGGGTGTATATTTTCACATGTAATACCGGTATTGGATATCAACAACCGAACAAAAATGTGCACCGTGTGTATTTCGATACGCCGCAGTGTCGTTAAAACAATGCTGTAAGGTGGCTTGCAATGGCCTTCTATTTGCACACGAATGTGCACATTTTAAATGTTTAACCCCTTGCCTCGCTCTTATTTTCAAACAGTAGGGTTACGCGTTACGTACGCGGCACCTGGTCTGGATCCAAACTGTTGACACCTGTCTCAAGTTTTCTAGAATTCAAATTGCAAATTTAATTTGCAAACGTCAATTTTAACCCTTTCCCTCCCAATGACGCATAATAGTGCGCTTGCAAACAGTTTTGATCCTGAATCAGACTCCGCGTCACGCGGCGTCTGATCAGGGTCCAAACTGTTTGACATTCGTATCGATATGTTTTAAGTCATACTACATTGAATCTTATTTGAAATGATCTTGCAAACAAAAAAAATGAAGCAGACGACAATGAAACGATGAAGGGGCAAACTTCTCACGAAAGTTTTGGTAGTGAAAGGGTTAAAACAGACGATATTACGGCTGGCGGAAGGTTGAAATGCTGGTGCGGATATTAGATTACAGCTGGGGGAGAACAGGTTTTACATTATAACGTTATACAAACCCTTGTACATATGGTTAACCCATTTATACCAAGTGGGATTTTCTATACTGATATATTTCCCACTTATCGTTTAAGGGAAAGCCTTAGCCAGATTTTCATTTTCATTTTATTTTTGAGAGAAATTACTCTTAGCAAACAATTTAGGCTCATGTCAGACATCGCATATTAGAGCTTTATAAACGCTCAGGTAAATTGGACACCTACGGGGGTCCTTCAAAAATTTGTGTTACTTTGGCATTTTCTTGAAATATCGTATATGTACGATTTTCACGTATAATACATCAAATAAGAAGTATATTTTTTATGAATTTGAAAATGTATTACGAAAGTCAATATTCTTATTTTAAACTGTTTGAATTTGTTGATATAACATCAGACATTGATACATGGCATTGAAAACATGCGTGTTAATAGAGTAGTTTGAAATTTCTGGTGTAATGCGTTGAATGTTCAAATATACATGTATAGCGTTATACTTTAATAATTTATTATTATTATGTCAACAGTAATGTTTGTCTGATGTTATGTGGACGTTTTAAAACAAATCAATGAATACTATATTCATATTCTAACAGACCTCGCTCACACGCCTATATAAACAAAGAAGGAAAGTATCTACAAACTGTATATTTAAATTCTCTATAAACACGCGCGCAATAATTAGAGTATTGGTTTAACAGTTGTACAGTGGAGAATGTGTTATTCTTTCCCAATAAACGCGTTTACGCTAAAACTATTATTTCCAGTGCAAACAGTTTGGAGCCAGATCAGACGCCGGGTAACCCGGCGTCTGATCAGGCTCCAAACTGTTTGCCACCAAGATAAACATGAAATATCAGAATTGACCAAAAGTTGTTCTTTTCTACGTTTTAGTGCTTTGCGTTTGCGTACGTTTGCGTTTAAACGGGAAAGAATAACAGATTCTCCACTGTAAACTGTATACTGTATACAGTTTACAGTTGTAAAATCAATAATCTAATTATTGCGCGCGTGTTAATAGCGAATTTAAATATAGATCTAGATACTTTCCTTTTTTTTTTAAAATATAGGCGTGTGAGCGAGGTCTGTTAGGATGAACCTTTTACCTACTATTTTGTAAAAGTAAAGCTTATATTAAATTGAATGATAGTTGTAATGGTATATTTTTGATTTATAAATAAAAACCTATAAGTTTTTTTTTTTAATTATTTGTTGATACCAACTTGTACAAAAACATTGGCATGTTCCCGCGGGATTTTTTTTATTCCTGGATAGTTTCTGGTGAATCTAGGGTAATATTTTTGACATATTTTAAAGAAAAATTATTCCTAGATATTCCCTGTTGCGTTCTGAGGGCGTTTTGCGCATACACAACAGGTAAAATAAATACCGGTACTTACATAAAGATCAAGTTTATTTTAACTTATATGTGCACCCCCCCCCCCTTTCCTACGGGCCTAAATTATTTTTTGAGGGACCCTCGTATATTATACCGGGTAGCTAGTACGGGCTAGTTACTGTATGCACATTGCACACTACGCTCATTAGGTCGCAGTCATGGCTATGGAAGTATTAGCCATATGGCTTTACCTTTTTGTAAAGTTGAATTTTGCAGTGAAAGCTGGGTCGGTGATCGTAGAAACAGATTCGGGGACATTCAATGGTTATATTCGCAGGTTTCAGGCTTTAAATCAAGAGTTTGCTGTGCGAAGATATTTTGGAATTCCTTATGCAGAACCACCAGTTGGCAATCTCAGGTTCCAGAAACCGGTGCGAAAGGGAAGGCTAGAGGCGCCCTATGATGCGACAAAGTATAGATCCTCGTGTCAACAACAGAACACTGGTCTTGGTGGGACCAGAAAACCAGGGAGATTTGCTAGTATCAGTTATTCCGAGGACTGCTTGTATTTGAACATTGTTACCCCAGATTACGAAAAGTCTGGTGAGCTGATACCTGTTATGATATATTTTCATTTAGGAGCTTTCGCGTGGGGATCTCCGCAGCTATATAGCCAGGATGTTTTCAGTGCTTACGGGAGAGTAGTGGCTGTCACAGTGGCCTACAGACTCAGTGTCTGGGGATTTCTCAGCACGGGTGACAAAGAACTTCCGGGAAACTATGGACTCTGGGATCAGCACATGGCAATCCAGTGGGTCCATGACAATATCGTCAGGTTTGGAGGTGATCCCAACTCGGTGACAATTTTCGGTACATCTGCTGGAGGTGCCAGTGCTATATACCAGGGACTATATCCGGGAAATCAAGGGCTCGTTCATAGAGTTTCCGCTCAAAGTGGTTCGATTACATGCCCTTGGGCATTCAATAAAGACCCATTAGCCTCAACGAAACGTCTAGGTGTGCTTTTAGGATGTGATGCCGACAAAACAACAAAAATTCTCGCCGACTGTTTGAAATCAGTGCCTTCAAATGACATTTGGAAAGTGTTAACAGACCCAAAGAACAACTTTGCATATGCGCCATACGATTTTATACCATCTGTAGACGGAGATTTCATCCCCGAAAGCCCAAACAATTTGTTTCATGGTTCGTCCGAAGTTTCTCAACAATACCGGAACTCTTTAGCTTCCCTCAACCTCATAGTTGGTGCGACGTCAGGCGACGGTTTGATGGCACTGACAACACCTCTGGGCGTTATGGACCCAGATGAGTTCACGATAGACCGCGATACGTTTGAAAATCAAGTTGTTCCTGGTGTAATGCAGTCTTATTTTGGACAGGATTCGGGCAGTGTACTTAAACAAGTGGTAATAGGGGAATATACAAACTGGGACAACCCCGACGATAGTTTTCAGACTTTACAATCTCACGTACGGCTTTTGGGTGATTATTTTTTCACTTTACAATCTGTAGAGACTGCACGTGTCCACGCAGGTGTTTCTAAAAAGAAAACATTCCTGTATGTTTACGATGCTTTGGTGTCGCAGCATTTGTTTCCTGTTCCGGCATGGGCAAACAGAGCGCAGCATGCGGATGAGTTGACGACACTTTTTGGACACGACTTAGAAGACGGATACGCCACGTGGACCACGCCCTACCCTGCTGTCGTACCGGACGACTGGGAGGTTGAACTGTCCAAAGTTCACATGAGCGTATGGGCTAATTTCGCCAAATCAGGGTAAGGGCGTAAAGATAATTAAATAGTTAAAGAAAATAGTATTTCTAACGGTTAACTTGCAAAAGTTGAAGCCGCGAAGTTAACTTTTTGAGCGCCAAGTAATATTGGAAGAGGAATAACATTGGCTTTGCCTGTTGTCCGATCCTTTGATTAAAACTTTGTTTAAACTAGTATTGTCGCCAGCAACATTTCTCATCTATTACATTTCTGTAATTACCCTTTACTGCCATTTTGACGGAAAACCAGTCTAAAATAGTCGGTAACATATTGTCGTCTGCTGATATTTTTCATCTGCTTTTACTTTTAAAAATTGAAATTTAATGTCGTTCTTTTTACTTACACATTGATATAAGTGACTAACATTCTGATTAGTATCGGACCTGTTTTCAAGTTGCAATGGTGTTTGTCCGTAACTTCAACCTTGGCAATGAATGTTGAATTTTAACCAATATGCGCGCAGTATATAGCAAATATGTTGCCCATATAAAGAGGTACATGTATATGAATATGTAGGTTTTGGTCTTGTCGGGTCATATGCAAAGTAAAATACATGGTTTATTTGTTGCCCATATAAAGAAGTGTATTGGCTTGTTGAGCCAAAGTCCAAGGTCACAGATGTAAAAATGTCAATTATTTGAAATGGAAATAACTTTTGACACTCAAGTGATCGTGACTTCATATTTGGTACATATATTGCTCTAATTAAGACAAATATTTTAGATATTTTGAGTCAAGTTAACAGAGGTAGAAAGGGTTAAATTTTATTCGTTACCTTAATATTGGCCACAACTTTTCAACTACAACCAATACATAAATTAATGCATGGTTTATGTGTTGCCCATATGAAGAGGTGTTTGAATATGTTAATTGGTGGCATGCTGGGTCAAAGGCCAATGTCAGATAGTTCAACAGGTCAAAAGTTTGCAAAAAACAATAGCATTTTACCCTCAGCTGATTGTTAGTTCATATTTATTATACATATTGCTCTCATTGAGAATATAAATATGTATATTTCAGATATGTCGGATCAAAAATCAATGTCTCAGAAGTCAAAATGTGATTTCTTTGAAATGGCCCTCATGATGTCGGGACATCATGTTTTATAAATATATTACTCTAATTCAGAGAAGTATAAATATGTATATGTCAGGCATGTAGGACCAAGTGTTGAGTTGATAGAGGTCAAAATCATGTTTAAATGGCCATTACCATGACCCCCGGCTGATTGGAACTTCATTTTTATATACGAGGGTAGTTCAAAAAGTTTTGATACTGGATCAATAACTTCATTATTATAAGTGCAAAATGCACGTGTGATATATCATTTTAACGATCCATTCTTGGCCGACACGTTGATATCATGCACAATAAGATCGCAATACTCAATTAGCCCCAACATACACATAAATGACCCCCTCCTCGAGGACACTGGACCTTTCTTGTGTATATTAGAGTTAATTTTCTAATCACAATTATTTGATACTAAAAATATTAAAGCGGCTTTATTATTTTGAATAAGTTTATGAAATGTTCTGTCAAATACAATATGACAATTATGCAAACACTACACAGTTTTAAGTGTTATTATTACATAAAATATAAAAAAAAAAAAATAGAGCTAATTTTAAACACGTCCTGAAAATATAATAAAAATTTGATCTCCTGTTATGTATAAAAGTTGTTAGAGAAACTACAAACTCTTTTTTTATTATTAAACCAGGCTATAATTGAAGTCATTAAAAAGTGGTTTCATGTTTTAAAATCAAAATGTAGATATACTGATCTAGAGTTATTACGCCAAAGTAATGTCTGAAAAGTGCTATGTGCCAGTGTCCTCGAGTAGGGGTCATTTAGGCTCATGTTGTGACGCATCGAGTTATGTATAGATTAGACCATGGTTGCAAGCGAATAAACGATATAGTTCGAGGGGGCGTAGCCCCCGAGAACTATGTCGTTTATTCGCGCGCAACCGTGGTCTAACCTATTTAGCACTGGCTTGGGCTCGAGGAAAACAAGAAGACCCTACGTTTCTACTTTTTGTTTTAGACGAAAAAGTCATTTTATTTGTAATACTTTACTTAAATTGAAAGGTTATTTCAATGTGCAGTTTGAGACATTAAGCATGCTTTAACACCAACATAAATAACGCTTATTGAAGCTCTATATGTAAGCACAATTCATTATTAATTGCCTTTAAAGTTTAGGTCTCACTGTACATAATATGACGTCATCAAGCGAGTGCAGTTCCCCTCCGATCTAGGGTTGTGACGTCAAATTGCCTTGATATGACGGAAGCTTGGAATAAGTGAACAGTGTGTTAGTTATTTCATGGTTTTGTAAAATAAACGATATATTCACAGGTTTTTGAGGCCTCTGATTGGCCGAGAGCTCCAAGCCATGTGCTAGGTGATCTTATCGTGCATTATACCATCGTGTATGCGAAGAATTGCTCTTTAAAATGATATATAACATATGCATTTTGCACTCAATATATTGAAGTTATCGATCCAGTATCAAAACTATTTGAACACCCCTCGTACATGTACATGTTTCTCTCAATCCTTTCCTAAGCACTTTTTTACACTTTTTAGGCCAAATCTCATTTTGGATAAAATGATATGTTGCTCGCCAAGGCTCGCAACATATGATTTTTATCCAACTCGTTCAATAAATTCACGACTGAACACACACTCATTCAATATCCTCTATGTATAAGCTGAAATCCAACAGATTAACTTGTAACCAATATCTATTTCATTGTGCAACTTGTTTCAACCCATATTAAGTTTCCACAGGTGCGTGCAATGCTATTATGGTAAACACATATTATTCAAGGTGCAAGACGATTCTATTTCCATCTATGTATATCGCACTCAGAGCTAAGCCTGGATGATTCTAAACGGAAAATGTGCATATATGTACCTTCTGTACGTAAACGGGTGCACTTTGTTAAGTATCAGTTACACTTTTTTCTTTTTCTTTTTTTAAATGTATATAAAGATGCAAGTAAAAGGTGAAATAGATTTACGCAGAGATTTCGGTATTTTGGGCTTTCCAGAAAAAAAATTCATTTTAGACGTTTTCTTCTGGTATTTCAACAAATGTCAAAGAGTTATATATTGGTTTAAACAACAGTAGTGCGCTGATCTACAGAACTGTCTTTATCCACCTTTATCGGTATATACAAGAATATTTTTAAGATTAATCTGAATACTTTAAAATCAAATCCTCAAGGTACGCGTTTACGATTGCGTGATTTTGCACCTAACATGCGCATTTGGTTTGGAGGATAAAAACAAATCGCTTGGAAAGTGCCAGCTATGGGAAAGTCATGATTTAGAAAATTTATTTCGTTTTATTTTTAACGTGTTCGACATACAGTGGAGAAAACGTTATTCTTTCCCGTTAAACTCTTTCCTCCATGAAACTTTAAATCGACAATTCCAGTTTCCATTTTAGTCTAGTCCATTTCTGACTTTTAAGGATTGTTTTTGTCAATGTTTGGCATTATGACAAACAGTGAAGACCCTGATCAGAGGGCTCTTTTCGGAGCCCTCTGATCTCGGTCTTCACTGTTTGCACAGGACAAGTGTTCTTTACACATGTACACTGTTTGAAAAGGACGCCTATATGCGGGACTAGGGTTCAAAGGGTTAAACGCAAACGAAACCCAAACACAAATCGCTAAAATGTTGGAAATTACCATTTTTGACATTTCTTATTACTGTTTTGTTTTTTAATCAGAGTGACAAACATTTTGGGGTCTGATCAGCCGCCGTGTTACCCAAACTCCAAACTGTTTGCAATGGAAATAATATTTTGAGTGTAAACGCATTTATTGTGAAAGAATAACGTTTTCTCCACTGTATATAACAGTATTCGCTACAAATTCATTAAAACGTTATTTCTATATTCGCTTAGGTATACATAAATTTCTGTATATTTGCATTGCATGAACTGATTATATGTTATTTAACGAGGTACTTGGTTGCGTACAAGTTGAATAAAGTATACCCCGTTCTATAATCATGTTCTATACATATTTAGTTGCAAGTCTCGAAAGAAGTTCACCAGGATAGTATTATTCTTCTTACTTTGGTTTCTAGTTACTTATCCATAATTTTGTTTACCTGTGTGACAGTTTCGGTACTCAATTGGAGCTCCTTCATCAGACTGTGACTTCAGCGGGAAAGTGACGTCACAGGGCGGGTTTACTACTGGACTTGTTTTCTATTTTGTCGTTTCAGAGACCCAAATCCTGATGTCGATGTCAATCAAAGTTCTAATGTCGTCTGGCCAGAGTATGACATCAAATCTGAATACTACCTTAGAATTTCCCGCCAAATGTCAGAGAAAAATATCGGTCAACGGTTTGGCGCACGTTTAGCAAACTTCTGGTTGAACGTGCTACCTGACGTCATCAGCAGTGTCAACAGTCAGAAGAATTGTCAGAAAGCAGAAATGTATTGCGGTAGTGAGGAAGGCTGCAAACCTTAAATATAGTCGAAACTCGATAATTTGAACTTGCGTTAGTTCGAACATACCGATATTTCCAAGTTAAAAAGTGGATTGGCCACGTTTTAACTTTGAAATGCGGGTTTGTTCGACTTAAGTGAGATCGAAATATCAAAATTCAAGTTTTGAAGTACAGTTATGATCGATTTAAGCGAGTTCAAAGTATCGAGTTCTGACTAATTGATGCAAAATTGAACAGCCATGCAAAACATGCAATAAAGCACAACCCGCTAACGCTATAAAGTTTTACATTGCAAACAGTTTGTAACTTAATGAATGTTGCAGCCTTATTTGTATTTGTATATGTATATGCTACGCTCAATCAATGTCAGTTGGATATAACTTCAACATACATGTACACTATAACACTGTACAGTCGGTCCCAGAACCAAAATCGTGTGACATATATGGCGACAGCGCCTAGTCAGAAAACGTGTTATCCATAGCATAGCTCTTACAATAAGTGACACTTCAAAAGGTTATGGAATTTGCTTATTACAACCAAAGGGAGCTAATGCAAATGATAGCTACAAGACTGCGTATGCCCCTGGTGCAATTAGGTGTGAGCCCAGTCTATTTGAAGCCTTTTTTTATTATAGAAACGGTCATTTTCAACATCCCCTGGATTCTCCCAGGTATAGATTTGGGCTTAACCCATTTATCCCATTTATCTTTAGACAGTCCAAACACTCTCTCTCTATCACCAGAAAACTGATGTTCTTTTCGCTTCTAAGAAATGTAGATAGACACTGTCTGTTTCTATTTCAAATCCAATCTTTCCGATAAAGCACACACATGTTCCCCCGACAACCACCAGAGGAGGTAGTTCTACAGGGAGGAAATGGCCACACTTGGACAGAAAAGACGAGTAATTCTTTAAATATTTGCAATTACACGGCGTTCCAAGGCTCAAGATACACTTTCTGGACCGTAGTTGATAAAAATTATTAAAAAGAGAAACAATCAATTTAAGATATTCTAAGTCCAAACTAGAGCAGTGTCAATGTCAAATTAAGGTTTAGCGATATCGGTGTATTGGAAATGATCCAAGGCAGGTTGGTTGGGAATGATCCAAGGCAATAACTTCAAGAGTATCAAATCAAGGCATTCTATTAAGCAGTATTGGTCCTAGAAAAAAACCGGTAAAATCTGGTTTACCTAGTACGCACGGACGGACATGACAATTACTACATATATCGGGAAGGGTATATAGTATGGTTGAGCATCCAAAAACGTCACAAAAATGCCAAATTATGTATATAGACATAGTTGTATAATCAAATATCTTTTAATCAATATCATAATTGTCTATTCTGAGTATTCTCCCATTTTCGCCCATGTGGGATAGAGGTATTCCCCCTGTGGAATCACTCTATCCTCCATACCACGTGACGTCTTTTATGTTTTCCCAGCTTTACCATGAGCGCTACATGACGCGGGTAACTTAATGACGTCATTTATTATGACGTCACTATAAACAACGACGTGTTTTGGCGGGGAAAGTGGACAGAAATTGCAATTATTTCGTTATTTATATCATGTTTTAATTATTTAAATGGGAGAAAAAAATCGACCGTTCGTTTTGTTGATGTAGGATTGAAATTTTCTCCCTCTCGGGTCAGAAAATTCACGAAGGGACTCGGCAAGCCTCGTCCCTGCATGAGTTTTCTGACCCTCGGGGGAGAAAATTTATATCCTACATCAACACTCATGGTGGATTCTTATAATCCCTTTATTCCGATTCTCTTCCATATGAGTATGTTTCTTATGTTTCTTATTAACTATAAAAAACAATGAAAGAACACTTGCTTATATTCATCAGAGTTGACACTTTCTTTGACTGTAAAGCAGCGTAATGGTGGGAAACGTTGTAGTCTGTCCTAATACAAGCGTTTATAAATGCTAAAACCCGTGCGAGGGTCATTCAAAAAGTACTGTTACTTGGTCATTTACTTCGGATCTACATTTATGGTTATCATATTTGAAACATCGTTTAAGGGGCTTTTTCATACGGATAAATTGGTACATAATACATTGCTCCCTCTCTACAACAACACCCTATGGGAGACAAAGATTGTGTTAGTTGTTCAGAGGAATTTGTTTTAGGGAGGGAAACTGGCTTACGTGTGCAAACAGCTTGAATCCAGATCATCCGCCGCGTAGTTGTTTTCTGTCAAAATGTCCAATATGTAACTTTGAGAAAAACAGTACACCACAATTTTAAACAGGCGACATTGCAACAGTGAAAGCGTTGTACATACAGTGGAGAATCTGTTATTCTTTCCCGATAAACGCGTTTACGCTAAAACTATTATTTCCAGTGCAAACAGTTTGGAGCCAGATCAGACGCCGGTAACCCGGCGTCTGATCAGGCTCCAAACTGTTTGCCACCATGATAAACATGAAATATCAGAATTGTCCAGAAGTTGTTCTTTTCTACGTTTTAGTGCTTTGCGTTTGCGTACGTTTGCGTTTAAACGGGAAAGAATAACAGATTCTCCACTGTAACTGTCTTATTTGGGGAACAGCGGCAAGCGTTGTTGGGAGGATGGAATCGTTTTTCAGAGGTCTGTTTTGTGGAGGGAACACTGCAGTTTGATAACTTCTCTACGTTTTGCAAACTAGACATCAGCGTGCAGGGGTTGCACTAAATATTGTTTCAGGAAGTCTGGACTTCCAGTATGATGAAAATGGAAGTCCCAGCCAAAATTTCAGGAAGTCTCAATATTTCATGTGCGAAAATATCGAGCCATAAACGCCTTTGATTTGTATGCATAACCCAAATTGCTAACATATTGATATTGTTGCTGAAATATGGTTATAATTATTGTATAATTCTCAAAGATATACTATCAACTATGTATTTTCAAACTGCAACAAGTATAAAGGTATAAAAGAATTTAGTTTATATCTTCAATGGTATCTTTGAGGAGCATGTAAATATAAGAACCATCAGCTGGACAAATCAAGTAACAGTGATACTGATTAGACTCGTATTCTAAAATGAGAGGCAATGATTATAAAGACCAAAACACTATCTATCATTCATAATTTTAGTGATTTAACATTCATTCAAAGATCTATAAATGAATAAATTATAAATAAATATGCAGTTTATATCTAATTCTCACTTCAATATTGTACAGTAAAATCTGTGTTGAACAGACATCTAAAACTATAAATAAGATGGAATAGGAGCCTTGCAGAAAGGTGTCGGAAATATGTAATTACATTTGTCCAGCATTAAGCAATAACGTGTATTTTTAAGTGCATGCTTCGTGCAGGGCATATGTAGGACAGGGTTCCAGATAAGGTGAAGTAAACTGAACAATTCAAACAATTTCTCACTCATTCTAACACCAAATTCTATGGTGTTACTACGCATTAGAATAGTCTCTACGAGACGATTCTATTGAGTAGTAACACCATAAGGTTTAAAGCAGAAATAAAGATTTTAGTTTTTGAAATACCTCCCTTATCTGGAACCCTGGTAGGAGCTTCTTGCTTTACATAATGATATGTCATGCGTTGAGCAATACCATTAATTTTGTGACATCAATGATTCTTCATTGATTGGTGGCTTACCAGGCTTAGTAACGGTTTCAATGTCATTGTACATGTATTTTAACTGCAAACTTCTATAAAGATCTTGCTTGAAGTGATGCACAATGCCAAGGGCTGCATGCAGTCCTGTATTGCTCCAGACTGTAATAATATTCTTCACCATGAAAAAGTATCAGTATAACTAAAATGAAATTTATCAATAGAAGAAATGGGGAAATTGTACTGCGTGCACTCCTTTACCTGATAACAAAACCTCCTGTTTAAACCTTTTACTTTACCTTGTTTTCAGTACTGAATACATGGGTTACTTAAAGCAGGTTGAAAATAAACCAGAATGCAACTTTAAGAGCCTTCCGTTTTACTTCTAATCTGCTTTAAACTACCATGTGCTATGCTACAGGGACTCTTTCTTATAGTGCAGTTTTGTGAGTACATGTATATAAAGTAGACTATTATCTTGAGTGGAGGAATGTACACAATGAATTAAAATGGTTATTTATGGAAGGAACACAACACTAGCATAGCACTTGTTGACAGTTGTGACTGATCCCTCCATAACCAACCACCTAACACTGACGGGATCCTGCAGCTTGAGTATGGGCTCTTCCATGATGGTTTGAAAGTCTTCCAACTTCTTAACTTGATTTGCTGAGCCTGTCACTCGGAAGTACAAAGACTTAGATAGATAGATAGATAGATAGATAGATTCATTTCGGTAAAAAGTGTACATAACATGGCAAAGCATAATTAAAGCGAAACATATAAGAGCCATGTAATGCGCACTAGAAACCAAGGATAGAACAAAAAAGGAAAAATATTTTCCTTATTTCCATTGTGGTCCTTGATTCTAGTGGTAAGACACAGAGAGTCACGGTAATTATTGTAAATAAATATCACAGATAGTATCTTAAGTTAAAAGTATCACAGAAATATCATTGTAATCACTGTTAAAGCGACTCGCAACCAGATGGTGCATTAAAAATAGTAATTTGTAAATATGTGTCAAACGCTTATATAAATGGTAAAGAATTAGTTTAGGATAAGAAATTCTGTTTAAAAAAATGTATTTCAATAAAAAAAAATATTGGTCTCTGGTGGGATTCGAACCCGGGGCCCGGCATTGGCGGACAGAAGGCAAAATAGGGGACACCGCTTAGACCAATGGACCACGGAACTATCCGTTTATCTCGGATAGATTTAACGTATTTCAATGTGTAGCGATCGAAAGTGCATACAACTTCGTAATTCGGCTCGTGTTTATGTCTGAGCCCGTGTAGAGAAGCAACAACAACAACTATACCGTCTACTAGTCGGTATAGAAAAACGATGGAAAATATCTAAAAATCTAAGATTCGGTGACGATTCTTGAGACTGTTTATGGACTGATCATATTTTTTTAATGTCAGAAGCCAAATAATGCCACAAATTTGCTTTTATTTGAGTATTTTATTTTATTTTGACAAGTACACCATCCGGTTGCGAGTCCCTTTAAGCTCAAATTTAGTCAGTTTCAGAATGACTAGAACATGTTTACAAATTAACACAGCAGAGTATCAGAACAAATCATAAGAATAATGATAAAATGAAACAAAAATATCTTAATTAACACAGATATATCAGAAGGCAAAAGAAAAAAATCTAATCAAGTAAAGAACTTATTCTTTAGCTAACAATAATTGTTTGACATCAAATCTAAATTGAGTGGAAGATTTACTCACTTTTAAATTCTGAGGAAGACCATTCCACAAGTGAGCACCTCTGAAAATAAATGACTTCTTACCAAAGTTGTTGACTCTAGGAATGACATAGCGTCCATTATCAGTAAAGGTGAAAGAAAACGAATCCTCTTGAACGGGAATGGCTGATGACTTTGACTAATGACTTTAGTGTGTCCTTGTAGCCTTTAAGGTATGGTAGGTCCTTGGCTGCGTCCGAACATGCAAGAGACAGGAATTGTGCCACACAATGAACATGAAAAAGCATAGGGACGTGTTCTGCCATACGGACACAAACACCCCCTTTCCGACCAAACATGACTGATGCCCCATCACTCCCTAGTTCTACTTAAATCCTCCACCTCTAATCCTAACACTCTTAGTCTGCAAAAAAGCTCCTCTGTAATTGTTTCTGCCTGTCCATTGTCGACACGAATGTTGCCTACCAGATCGGTTTTAAGTTTACCATTTGATACATATCTTGCATAACCCATCAGTTTCTTATAAATGGATAAACCTGTGCTTTCATCTATGATAATTCCAAAACGTTTGTCCTTCATGTCTGCTTTTAGAATTTAGTCCAATACATGCACTAGGCTTGCCTGGACGTCCTCTTTTGTGGGAAATTTCTGATTTCCTCTCACCTTGCTTTAACCCTTTACCTGATAACCTATTTATATTACTTAAGATAGGTGACTACTTAAAGCAGGTTGAACATAAAGCAGAATGCGCCTTAGGGCGCATCCTGCTTTACTTTCAGCCTGCTTTAAGCTATCATGTGCTATAATATAGAGAATATTCCCCATAATACATATTTATTACTGATTAAATTGGAACTACTTTCTTCAGCGGATGAATAAATTATATCCGCTAAAAGGCGCTTCTATTGGGGAAAGGGGTAAACTCATAGCCTATTTCTAGTTTTGAAGACAGGTGACAACTTAAAGCAGGTTGAAAGTAAAGCAGAATGTGCCTTAAGGCACATTCTGCTTTACTTTCAGCCTGCTTTAAGCTAAAATCTGCTAGGCTATATAAAATATTTGTAATGGTAATTGTTCATGAGGGTATAAACTGGAACTATTTTCTTCAGCGGAGAAACTAATCAAATACGCTAAAAGTCGTTTCGATGGGGGAAAAGGTTAAGCTGTCACCTGTCTTTCTTATACATGTAATCAGTTAGTCTTCTTTTAGTGGTCCTAATAGAATGAGTTGGTTGTATTATTCAGTGAATCAACCTGTGTACGTGAGTTTATTATATACGGTTACCTATCGGTGATTTATGATTCCTATCCGTTTAAACCAAACTAGATGCAAACGCAGCTCACTAAAATGTTGAAAATGAAAAATGTGTTTGAAAATGTTCACGATTTATTTCTAGATATGTACCAGGGCTCCAGATAAGAGGGAGTAAATGGAAACAAAACCAACAATTTCTCACTCATTTCAGCACCAAATCCTATGTTGTTACTACTCATTAGAATCTTCTCAAAGAGACGATTCTAATGAGTAGTCACACCATAGGGTTTAATGCAGAAATAAAGATTTTAGTTTTTGAAATACTCCACTTATCTGGAGCTCTGATGTACCATGAAAAAAAACACATCATCATTAAAGCCGCATTGTGTTTTTGAGAAACCTGCATAAAACGGTTGTTTGGGGTCCCATTTGAACTGAGTGGGACGTGATTCTTTCACAAAAACCGGCTTTATCTAAGAAAATCGCTTTTTTTTAAATTTTATATTTAATATTTTGGTGCAGCACAAATTAAAAAGCCTCCCTTGTGAATGGAAAGAAGGACAACTCTGAAAATACAGGGCTCCAGATAACGGAAGTATTTTGAAACCCAATGGTGTTATACTCATTAAAAGTGTCTCGAAGAGACGGTTTAATCAGTAGTAACACCATAGCATTCGGTGCTGAAATCAGTGAGAAAATGTTATATTAGTTCAGATTACTACCGCTTATCTATATGACTGGAGCATCTGGTTAACCCTTATTCTGCTGCACAGACGTCTGCTTTGACATTGTCGTCTGCAAAAGTTGTTCAGTTTAGATTTATGCATTGTTTTAATTAAACAAACCTTAAGACGAGTGTCAAACAGTTTGGATCCAGATGAGACGCCGCGTTACGCGGCGTCATTCTAGATTCAAACAGTTTGTAAACTCCGTAAAGTTACCACCAGTAGGCACAGGATTAAACTATGAGATCCAGTCAAAATGTGGTACTCAAATTATGAGATACAAGGCATGTTTAACAGAAATATCAACATGGACCATGTATCCCGAGAGTGCTCATCATTAGCACAGGGCTTCTAAGAGTTGACTATAAAAAAAATCCTAAGACTTTCAGTTAATTTTTTTTTTAAATTTTTTAACGCTATTACTTAAAGCAGGTTGAAAGTAAAGCAGAATGCGCCTTAAGGCGCATTCGGCTTCACCCTCAACTCGGTTTAAGCTACACTCTGCTAATATAAAAATCCGAAGAATTTTGGAAAAATCCGGAAAATGGCAGCCCTGTTAGCAACATAAGAAAAGAAATTTTCATTCTCACATTTAACCCAAGGTCAGTGCAGCACCACCGCATCTGCGAGTTACGTTACACAAGGATACGGTAGTATCACTGAGTAGATTTAGATCTATACTAGTTAAACGCATTCATACATATCTAACACAATCAAGAAAACTATTTGGTATAGTAATGTACATCATTGACCGAACCCCATTTTTCTCGCAAAGGAGCCCAGAGGACTCGCCATTAGCACCCATGGGAGAGTAAAAAAGTATCACAAACAACAGCATCAGCAGCAGCAGTAGCAGCAACAATGAAGACTGAATCGTATCTATATGTGTTCAAACTACATGTATTTGACACTCATATCAATATTTTTTTTATTAAAAAACTACATGTATAACCTTTTTCTCCGCTTAAGAACTAAGAATTAATATTCTGATAAATACATGTGACAGCAAGATAAAACTAAAGATGAGAGTTATAAAGGACTTTTCTGCTATTTTCCATCTTGCTTTTAAAAGCAGTATCATTCTTTAACCCATTGTCCCATAAATTCACCTTTTTACACCTTGATTAATCCATTCACTGAAGAAGATAGCTAAACAGTATACATTTGTTTCATAGGTACTGAGGGAACAGTCAAATCATTGACCCGAGGTTGCAGGGAAGACCTTGCGAACTGTTGCCCGAGGCCAACGGCCGAGGGCAACAGTTCTCAAGGTCTCCCATGCTACCGAGGGACAATGGTTTGACTGTTCCCGAAGTAACTATCAAACAAATGATTTATTACCTGACTCTCTATTTAAGCCAGGCTGAATGAATGGCTAGATCTAGATCTATCTAGATATACAAGATTTGAACAACACGTATTTATAAATTCTAGAGATGATCTTACGTGTATAATTAATCTTAATTCAATTCAATACAACAACAGTTACTGAATGTGAACATCACTTGTCTAATATATATTCATATGTTCAATTACGATTGAATTATTATTGTTTCTTATTGACTGAAATTGATTGACACTTTGTCGAAATTACGTCATGTATAATATTACGTCATTTATTTTTGTAACGTCATAATTTGTTTAAAAAAAGGAAGACGTTAGATCTGCAAGCGGTTTATCGCTTTTATTCGGAGTTACTCTTAAGTTTAGGTCTAGAACTATATAGCCTTTTAAGGGGATAGTTCGGGAGAGAACAAAATGACCCGATCAACCCCGCAAAAGGCTAGATCTGTATCATAAAGACGCCTTATTTGGTCCCGCGATGCAGAAAAGTTTTGCGCACCATTTTCGCGCATGTAACAGTGCTATGTAACAGTCAACTGTTGCCCGCTGGCCTCAGTTTGGTAAATATTTCGGAAAACAGTCAAACATGCTTAATATTCACTTAAATAGAGAGTCAGGTAATAATAATTAATATGCAAAATAAGAAACAGTTTCTTAGTCTTACCAGATGATATCTTAAAGCAGACTGGAAGTATAGTAGAATGTGTCTTATGGTGCATTTTGTCTTACTTTCAACATGTCTTAAGTAGGCACCTGTTTTCATAACCAGACGGCAGTATATAGGATATAGGCGTTGATTTGCACTTTAGGATATGGAGGAGAGAGTCCATCAGTTTAGTACTGACTTGGTGAGCCTAAGTCGACTGGCGTTATGTACACTCGGGACTGTAGCCTACCTTCGAGTTCCAGCTGGGGCCAAGAGTCTACCTGTTCAGCTCTGTTTCTTGGAAGAGCCGGGTCAGTTAAATATATCACAGGTCTGATAAAGTTTGCTAAATTTATAATGTGTATAACCGGAACTCTTTGTTACTACTCATGCAGTACCACTTTTCGCTTAAACCATTCGCACATAAAGCTTTACAATGGATCCTATTAGATCTAATTTTGGGATATATAGGGCTAGTTTTTATTGTGCAGAAATCAGATATTATCCGTTTGAGTACGCGTCATACGGGAAAAAGTAATGCAGAGTGTGTTCTGCATTACGTATCTTCTTATTCTACATTTAGGAGCAATTAGCCTATAAGCGTCTCGATATTTTATCGACTAACCACACTATACACAGAGGCAGTTGCACCTCGCTAAATCGGACTTCAACTTGAATGGGTTTCGGGTAGCTGCATGTTAAATTGTTAATCCCTTACCCACGGACTTTTGTATAAGTCCGTGTCCTACTATGCTGAATTGCCGTCGAGATCTGTCTCAATTATAGTCTACCATGGAAATTTCTCCACGAGTCTACGAAAAACGATCAAAAATTAATTCTAGTTTTTATGCTTGTTTAAACTGAAGAAAAGCGGAATTTGAGTGACAGTTTGTATCCAGATCAGACGTCGCGTGTGATATTTCCCTCTTTGTGTATATTTAACATCCTACTTCAGCTCGACTTGGCTAACATTTGCAAATAGTTTGGATCCAGATTAATCAGGCAAGCCTTTCTTTTAGAGTTTTTTTTTATTGCTTTTGCAATTCATGTAGTTCATGTAGTATCGAGGCCGGATGCATCTAAGGATGCATAAGCGTTTTCCACTGTAGATCTATATCTATTAATTTACAATTCAAATGACTAACAGTGCAGACCCTGTTATAATGCTATTGGGTCTACACTATTTACACAGGATTATAAGTATACTTTTCATAGGTATGTCTTTGGGTCTACCATGGAGAATACTTTCTCCATGGGTCTACTGTTTGCAAAAGAAGAGTGACACCGTGTACTCGTCGCCAGGGTTCAATGAGCGAACCCCGCGTTAAATTAAATGTTCGATCGTAACGATGTCACACAACATTGCGCCAAACGGCGGCAAACATTTGTATGACACTGTACATAGACGGGGAGAAATAAGTGGGATCGAATAATAACTGAGACTCCCTGTTTTAAATCAGTGTATGATTTGAAAGATGGTTAGATAATACGATCGGTATGGATGGAGATACGGTCAAAAACAACAACTGTTTGGTTGTCTGACAGTATTAAGAAATGATATTTACAAATAAATGTCACGCGCGGTCATAAACATGCCAATCCCTTGTCCCCTGGTCACGTGACTCCAAATCTATTCACAGATTCGCCATATTGAAATGAAAATTGGGGAATCCCATAAGATGCATCAAAATAATGTGATTTGAAACGTCTATTTTTACGTACATTTGGACTTATTAAGGTTGTAACTATTGTTTGAATATTACAAATATCGACAGTTCATTGCACATCTTTGCATTCCATATAATTTTGCCAGATTCGTCGTAGTGGGTGTGATCCGAGAGGCAAATTGGCATCAAAGTTATTTCAAGAATGCCGGTGCGAAAACAAGGTAATACTTCCCCCGTACTTGTGCTTTCTCTCAGATTCTAACGTTGATATTATTTTTTTTGTCAACACAACAAATTCATTATTTTTGTAAGAAATTGTAGACACTGTTTTCGTAATCCATTAATGCATCGTCTAGCACTGAATGTTGATCAATGTGGGTGGGGTAAGTGTACATGAAACGGAAGTGCTATACTGTTTTTGTGGATGAAGATTTTTAGATTAAAGTTGACCAAGAGAATGACACTAAATGGTCATGACATAATTTAATACTAATTGTAACCACTGTCATTCATCACACGAGAAACTCTGCAACAAATAAAAAGAAAAAGGGCAATGGCCATCCATCCGTTTCCGGATGGCCATCCTGCCTTCACAGTCTGGAATAAATTGTATGTAAGCTAGTGTCTGGATAGATGGCAAACAATCATATGCAGAAACAAATTAGTCGTAAAAGAATTAATTAACCTTATTTTAAGACCAGTGTTGTGCCTATGCCGGGGCATCGCAGAAATTCCCAGGGGTTGCACTAAAGATTTTTTTCAGGAAGTCCGGACTTCCAGTATGATGAAAATGGAAGTCCTATCCAAAATGCCAGGAAGTCCCAATCTTTCGTGCGTGAAGATGCTGTAATATCTTGCCTTAAAACAGCCTTTGATTTGTATGCATTACCCAAACTGCTAACATATTGATATTGCTTCTTAAACATGGTTATTTTTGCAATAACATGTATTTTTAGACTTCAATGTTTCTTAATTCAGTGATTGGCTGCAGCTGAAACCCTTAATTCAGGTTTCATAGTTTATAATCAAAGTCTCACTTCAAAGTCAGCACAAGATATGTATACTCACTGTATACTATGCACTTATAATTTTGAAAAATTTACTGTACAGTAAAAACCTGAAATAGAACTGCTAAATTTGTACGGGTCCGTCGATTCACCCCACAAAACCCAATAGACACCAATAGTAACCAACAGATACCAATAAAACCAAATATGAGTTAAATCTACTACATATAGGCATTTATATCAATTTATAAGTATTATATTATGAGTTTATGGATATATTTAAGTTATATTTATCATTTGGAGTAAAAAAAATCGACCAAATATACATTAATACCGATCATAACCATACCGCTCCAAATCGACTATTCACCCAACAAAACTTTTGAGATGTGGTCACGTCGCAAAACGAGTTGAATCTACTACATGTAGGCATTTATATCAATTTATAAGTATTATATTATGAGTTTATGGATATATTTAAGATATATTTATCATTTGGAGTAAAAAAATCGACCAAATATACATTAATACCGATCATAACCATACCGCTCCAAATCGACTATTCACCCAACAAAACTTTTGAGATGTGGTCACGTCGCAAAACGAGTTGAATCTACTACATGTAGGCATTTATATCAATTTATAAGTATTATATTATGAGTTTATGGATATATTTAAGATATATTTATCATTTGGAGTAAAAAAAATCGACCAAATATACATTAATACCGATCATAACCATACCGCTCCAAATCGACTATTCACCCAACAAAACTTTTGAGATGTGGTCACGTCGCAAAACGAGTTGAATCTACTACATGTAGGCATTTATATCGATAAATGAGTATTATAATCAAGGTGTATGGTCATATTAAAGGTTTATGTATCATTTAATTTTAAAAAATCGATCATTTTATGCATTTATGGCAGTTATAACCCTAACGCTCAAAATCTGGAATTCACCCAACAAAACTTTTGTGATGTGGCCATGGTCGCAAAATGAGTTGAAGCTACCACATATAGGCAATTATATCGATAAATTTATTAGAATCCAAGTTAGAACTTACTACATTAAACTATCAGGTACCTTATAATTTAAAAAACTCGACTATACATTCATTTATAACCGATATAGATCTACTGCTCCAATTATCACCCAATAAAAGCATTACGATGCGGCGCGCTTACATGATATATCGGACTACGATTCCCACATTTATCAGCGTTTGTAATCACATAACGATGTTGCACACGTGCCGCTAATTGACTGTGCTTTAAGCTCGCTTAAAGACAATGACTGTAATTGAAGGCATTTGCCACATCATCTTATATAGCATATCCATGTATAAGTAGATGTGCCCAGGGCTTGGGACGGGGACCCTGCCTTCGTGAGCCCCATAATTTTGAATTTTAAAAAAAGAGTTATTTAACAAATATAAGCCAAAACCATTTATATATATTGTCTAAAGAAGTCATATGAATATATTTAAATCTTGTGTTTAGCGGCCACTCAATGATTTGTGATTGACGTTTTAATGTATAGTCTCCGTAGTATTTCGATTATAATAAAATCGATATGTTTTAAAATTAAAATCTTAGAAATAAGCAGACGACAAAATATTAACATAAACTAATCCTGAAACTTTTTGTTAGTCATCAATACAGGTGATGACCAAATTTAACCAATTTAACAGGCTGCCGGCACACTTCTGTCATTAAGCTACCTATTAAACGAGAGTATATCCAATTAACGCTCACAGCATGACACTGTCCACGTGTTCAATGGGGATTAACGGTAGTCTGATTGGATTAACGAAAATCTGATTGGTCATTGGTATCATCTAATTAACCGTTTGATCTTTCGGGTACGTTGTTGATTTTAGGAATAGTCTGTATCCAGACTGTAAATATTAATTTGACTATTGACTTCGCTGATCCCGTTCTGCTTGACACTATGTTTTACACTCGTTTGTTCACTTGAACAATACACACTTTATAAATCTAAACATATTCTGTAGACAACCTTTTCAAACCAAGCGATATAGTTCTTCTTTTTTAATTAATTAAAGGTACGATTCTTACAGAACAGAACAGAACAGAACAGAACATATCTTTTATTAGTCACAGTTTACAACAGAGTGTAACAGCATGTGATCAAAATACAATATATTCAATATGGCAGTGGTAACATGGTTATTGAAAATGCACTGAAAGGTCAAACCATAGGGACCAGGAGTTTGGCAAGAGTCAAACTCCGGACCTCTATGGGTCAGACTAGCTCTTATGGGTTATAATAACTTTCAGTGTGGGGGAAGGTGGTAGACTTAAACATTTCGAATAAATGATTTTTTGCAGTCACTCGTGAAACTACTACACAGATCTCATCGGATCAGCATCCAAATTGTTTTTGGTAACCATTAAGATTCTACTAGATACAACTAATGATAAAATCATGCGACAATAATTATTTATAAATACCAAAACGGCCATGTCTACATAGCCACAATATTTTGGCTTGTAGTATGCATCTTGATCACACATGATCTTGGCGGTACATCAAAGGCACACTTCTATCAGCGGGTGGTGTTATTGTTAATCCAATTATCAATAAAGCACAGCTCGTTAAAGGTGATAAACTGTGGCAGTTAGCTATTGATTTAGTGTGAAACACTATTTGATCAATTTTTAAGTAACAGGAGGTACACTGAATATCAATTTTTTTTTAATTTATGCATGTAAATTTACAAATTACTTAAACATTTAATTACAATACAATGAAATATAATTACATGGCTACATGTAGTAGCTTCAACTCTTTCATCGTCCAGGTCCACATAGCACAACTTTTGTTGGGTGAATTCCAGATTTGGAGCGTATAGTTATAGCTGATTTTAACTGAATAATTAATGATTGATTTTTAGCTAAATGATACATAAAATTTCAATATACATGTAGTAATAAACTTTGAAACTTATGGCCACAAACTCTAATTATATTATATATACATATGCCTAAATGTAGTAGATTCAACTCGTTTTGCGTCGGAACGACATCACAATAGTTTTGTTGGGTGAATTCCAGATTTTGAGCGTTAGGGTTATAACTGCCATAAATGCATAAAATGATCGATTTTTTAAAATTAAATGATACATAAACCTTTAATATGACCATACATCTTGATTGTAATACTCATTTATCGATATAAATGCCTACATGTAGTAGATTCAACTCGTTTTGCGACGTGACCACATCTCAAAAGTTTTGTTGGGTGAATAGTCGATTTGGAGCGGTATGGTTATGATCGGTATTAATGTATATTTGGTCGATTTTTTTACTCCAAATGATAAATATAACTGAAATATATCCATAAACTCATAATAGAATACTTATAAATTGATATAAATGCCTACATGTAGTAGATTCAACTCGTTTTGCGACGTGACCACATCTCAAAAGTTTTGTTGGGTGAATAGTCGATTTGGAGCGGTATGGTTATGATCGGTATTAATGTATATTTGGTCGATTTTTTTACTCCAAATGATAAATATAACTTAAATATATCCACAAACTCATAATATAATACTTATAAATTGATATAAATGCCTATATGTAGTAGATTTAACTCATATTTGGTTTTATTGGTATCTGTTGGTTACTATTGGTGTCTATTGGGTTTTGTGGGGTGAATCGATGGACCGAATTTGTACAAGTATATATTTCTACAAATCATTAATAGTCAAAAAGACAGAAACAGAATACAGAAATTTCAACTCTTTGACAGCTTTTCTTGCTTTTGTGAATATTTCAGATCAAGATTAAATACTAGTTGAACTACCTAGGACCTGGCCAGGGTTTTAATTGTAGTAACTACAATCAGAGCAAATTTCAAAAATTTGACAGAAAACTTTTTGATAATGCATATCAATATGTTAATTATTCAAAGGGATTGAAAGCAGTTTGTTATCAATTTTCATAAAGTATTTAGGTGCTAATATTATTAATTTCACAGTACAACAATAAACAACTTATCTGAGTAAATATTCTGAGAAAACGTTTCTTGTTTTAAAAAAAAAATCCCTATACACAAACTGCAACAAAATTTCCCTGTACACAAACTGCATTTTAAATAATAATTAAGAAGTTTCTTTTCAACTGCTACAATCAACAAATCGGTCAGAAGAAAAAATGCAGAACGTTTGGTACACATTTTGAGGCTTAATTATTTCTAAATACTTGAATAGAATGAATAATTATCATCTAAAATAAGATTATCAATGGATATAATTTCTTATCCGAAATATGTAATGTCCGAATTACTGTACTACCGTACTTACAAAATCGGCGATCGATCGAAGTAGATAGTTAAATTTATCAAACATATTTTTTGTTTTTGAATGCGATATACTTATTTAACATTCATATTAATGTTTTCTAATCGTACTGTAGTTAATATACTGAGGAAATAGCTTAGATAGTTAAATTTGAAGTTTTCCGAATGGGAAACTCACACCGAAAAATCGGTAAATTCCGTGGTTACAATAATACCGTTTCGACCGGATTTTTTTGTAGTTTCTTTATGAAAATAAATCAAACTCAACAATTTTATAAATAAATTGTTTGTTTCTTGCAAAACCGGATAATATCGCATAATTATATGGCTATACTTCAATTAGCGATTCAAAATACTTGATCGCTAATATATGGATGAACATATGGACCTCCGGCGAAATTCAATATGGCCGTCGCTTTGTTTATGACTAGTGAAAAGGGATTAAATCATCAATTAGAGATGATTACCTTACCCAATTGACAGTTCTGCGATATTTCATTGACAGGTCAGAAATAATTGTATAAACCAATCAAATGATAGTTGTTGGTTATTAGCCTGTTTTAGAGGCGGGGCTTAATTGGTTGGGTATTCCACTGACTGTCACTAGCGGGATGTCGCATGTCGATAATTCGGCGGTATTGATTTTTTCTATGATCGTACGCCCGGAGGGTTATATCTCGGCGTATTCAAAGAAAATGGGAATTCCACCGTACGTCTGGCGGATTAAATCTGGACGTATGGACCTCAATTTTGGGCGTAATATACGGCCGTTAGTGCAACCCCTGAATTCCACATTGTTTCCACGATTTTTTCTGTAAAAATTCGCTTGAGGCGGGCAGACAGGCGCAGCGAGAAAAATCATACTTGAGACCAAGTTAGTTTCTGCTCCATTTCTTAGAATAGAGAGATCACAAAGGGAAATTAATCTTATTGAAAATAGACTGTGAAGTATAATATACTAAAAAAATCTCGGCAGATACAATCGGTATGTAAACCAGTCTGTTCCCCATTGTGATAATGGCTGTGAAACGGATTCGCTTGACAGATTTTCTATCTTATTAAAAATAGAAAACAAGCAGACGATGCTTCATCTAAACTGTTTAGCAAAGTGTTGAGGAAACTCCTTCAACATCTTCTAAACCAAGACAATCACTACCACATATTTTAAAAAAGGTCAAAATTTAGATAGATGATTAACATTGTTTTTCCTAAAGAGGGACATTTTATCATTGCTTAGAGCAACTTAAGAGCGATGTTTTAATTGAGGATTGGCAGTGTTTTCTCTAGAGCCAAAATTTAGGGGGTCAAGTTTGACCCCCTGTTTAAAAAAGTGGGGGTCATTTAGAAAAATCAGGAGTCATATATATTTCTGACTTTAATTATCTTAATTAATGCATATAAGGTGTTACAACTGATTATGCACGGTTGGTTTGAAGTGTTAGCAGAACAGGCTCTAAGTTATTGTGATCTATGAGAAAGTAGTGTAGCTTTAACATCTGTTTGGTAATGGTCTGCTGTGTTAGCAAGGTGCAGAAGACCTTCAAAGGTGTATAGGAGAGGGTTAATTAACTTGAAAATTTCAGTTTTTTGAATGCAGGTAATAATCAAAATTCAACAGAAATTCAACGTTCGGCCTGTCTCTCACTTTAAACTTACAGAAAGTTTCAATGAGAGTGAAACTCCAAATCAGAAACAGCTAGTAATACTTGTGTTTTTCTTGACTGAAACAAATAGTTAAGCTCACATCTACTGAAAGAATGTCTGTCTTTTTCTGGATTTTACCGTTTTTGCCACTTTCATAGTCATACCGAAAGTTTTTCTCAAGCCATGCATGCAGTTCGTTACCGGGTTCGCTGCCGACGCTGTTTTGGATGCAGTTTCTTCACTCGTTTGATTCTTTTCTGCTTCAAGGCATTGATTTATTACGATCAGCATCGTAATCAGAGTTTTCTTTTTTTATTAAAATGCAGTTTGTCTCCGTTGCTTTGGAGCTTTCGTAAAGTTTTATTCAACTTGACATATTGCGGGAAGACGTTTTAATAATGTCCGGGTACTGGAACGTATGTCGGATTATATTCTGTATCAGTAATAATTCCACACAATTTGATAATTGAAGATTATTATTTGAGTTGCACGTCTTTATTTATAAGAAACAATCGTATTGGATCGAAGGTAATAAAATATTCAACGTTTACTGATAACTATTCATTGGTTTGAAATCGTCGAAGCCGTACCGAGATATGTAACTTGAACGGGAAATTGCACCGTAATTTTAGTCAGGTTCCCGAATGTGATGAAGACAGGGAACCAGGCTACCGGAATTGAGGCCAGCAAGGTGCTCACACATGCGCAGAATAACAGCAACAAGTAAACATAATCACTGCTTCTCGACGCCGACTTTCGGTTTATAAGATGGCAATTTCTTCGGAGTTAAAGATACAATTTAGGGCTGAAATATTGTTGCGTCAAGACAAACGCAGGTTACAAATTTGGTTGCGCCAAACGTGAATTTTCTGCGCCAAAAACGCAAAAACGCGCTCTCGAGAAAACACTGGATTGGCTACCTGCACTTTTCTCTACAGAGATCATTAAACAAGGTTTTCCTCAGGCCATTTAAGTGCATTTCCCCAACACCTTTAATTTTTGTCTGCGCTTACAATTTGAGAGCCCAGTCACTTAAAGAAACATTCCCCCAATCAGCAATTATAGAAATTAAGTCTAAACCTGTAACTGTCTTGTCAAAATGAAATTTAAATTGGTAAATTCAAATACAAAGTTTTAGTACTAGATTAGCAGACTGTTTATCTTTGTACACCATTGAAATAATGCTTTAAAGTCACTCAGGGTCCACCATTTATGCATTAAGGCTTCAAAATATTTCAACACGCCCATTAAACCATAGCCGCTTTCAAGTTTTGAAAATATGTGACCACTAAAAACAGGTTGAAAGTAAAGCAGAATGTGCCTTAACTTAAGGCACATTCTGCTTTACTTTCAGCCTGCTTAAAGCTACCATCTACTAGGATATAGGAAATAGTTATTTTCATACATGTTCATGACTCTATAAATTGAAACTATTTTCTTCAGTGGAGGAATAAATTAGTAGCGTAAAAAGGCATAATTATGGGGTAATGGGCTAACACTCCCTCCCTCTGCTCCATTGCCTTCCTTTTTTTTGGGAGAAAACCCAGAGATCATTTCACAACATTCTTTGTTTCTCACACATCCTTCAAGCAAAACTTCTGTGTATCAAATGTCTGGTCTACATTGAGATACAGGCCATGATAATCAACAGATTCATAAATGTACTCAGGGCTGCACAGATCCCATAGCCCGACATCCCTGACAAGTGGAAAATTGCTCCGGATAGGTGACCATTTTCTAGAATCGAGTCCAGGACAAGTGACCATTTTCAATTTTGGTATATACCAGCATCGTCATAAAATGGGCTTAGCAATCATAGAATATTGTTATATTCCTCACTTTTCGTATATACAACTAACTTAATAGATCTTGCACAGAAAAGGTGACAAGTTGGTTTCGATCACACTGGCAAAATGGGATCATCGAAAGTGTCAGTGTAGCAAAAAGTACAGTAAGTCAATCATCATTTAAAATCTGGCACTTGAGTAGGAGCAATTAAATAAGGCTTGGTATGGTTTGTTTTATATGAAGATTTAGCCCATTACTCCATAAAATGTATTTTTATGCTTTTGATTTATTCATTCAGTTTCACTGAAGAAAATTGTTTCTCTTTATAAATTATAGTTTATACAGTCATAAATATGCACCATAAGATATTTTCTATGACTATTGTAGCAGATGATAGCTTAAAGCAGGCTGAAAATAAGGCAGAATGTGCCCTGAGCTGCATTCTGTTAACTTTTAACCTGCTTTAAGTGGTCACCTTTCTTAAAAACATACAAACAGTAATTGGGTAATGGGTTAATTGAGTTGTATTAGTGTTTTAGCCAGACTCTCAAAAAGGGCAGGGGGGCACCAAAAAGGGGCAGGGGGGCACCAAAAAAGGGCAGGGTGCAAACAAAGTGCGGACCCGCAACTTCGGCGAGGGGATTGTTAAAATTTCTAGGTGTCTTTTCATCATATTCAAAGTCTTATAGGTCCATAAGCACTTTTAATGTATTCAGCATACAAGTCTGTAAAGATAAAGGTTATACATGTGGCAATAGAACAATGGGGAGGGGCATCCCCTCCTGCGCTGCGGCGGAAATTTTTTGGACTTTAAATGATGAAATAGTGCAATTTTGCTATACAGAGATATATAATAAACATGTATGCACATGTAGTGGATTTTAGCTATACATGTACATTATACAGATGCATACAAGTATTATGGAAAATGGATGAAATCAGCCAATGTTTGCAAATAGAATATTAACAGATCAAGATTTTTTTTCTTTAAATCACACATTATTAATATTTAAAGTTACACAACTATATTTTACTCCAGCACCTGATGATTTCCCAATACAGCTGTTGATTGAGGTTGGCATTTAAACTAGTATTCCATTCTTTTGCAACAATGTATTTTGTAAAACAGGGGTGTAAAAGCCCCAAAACGATCAATACTAGAAAATATCAATTCTCTTACTTAATTCTTTAAAAAAAAGAGCAAGAAACTAGGTTATGGAGTGTCTTTACCTTTATGCAAATAGTATAGACCCAGATCAGAGTGCCCTGGGTAAGTCCTTTGTATAGGGTGTATTACCTGTTTGTCTGATTTAAAATTATTTTGAGATTTTTCTAATATCGCACACAGTTAAACATGCACACAAACAAATAGATCTACTATAAAGTACAACAATTATTGGCATTGGATTGTTGCTGTATCCAGGCAAGTGGGTGTCTTAAGGATTTTCCTATTAATAAAATTCAGCCTTCCCTAAGCAACCACCTGTTATAAAACAATACAATTAATTAGACTGCATCACGGGAAAAATTAAACAGGATCTACTTAGATATGTGTTGTCACGCTGATGTTCTGTTTCAAATAGATCATTCAATATGAACTTACCAAAATAAAAACAACAGCACAGAACCGATACTTTTAGAAATGGAAATATCCCATTCTTCGATTCTCGCGCGTATGTAGTATTTGATGGCAGAAACGGACGTTATCAAACCAACCAAACCTCTCTCGGTCGTAACTTATTTCCCGAAACTCCAGCGAAATATACTACACCTGTAAGATGTAATTTGTTAATTTCACGTCAATCATCAATACTGTCTTTCTAAATGGGTGTATATAACGTCTACATTCATTGGATGTTTAAAAAAAAGATGCGGGGAATTACCTTTCTTATAGCCAATAAAACGAGTAAAGACAACTTGTGTAAAAGTTCGAAGCACGGTGCGCGTTTGAATTTTCCATTTCCGAAATTTGGAAGACTGTTCGTTTCTCAATCTGGTACGTGAATATTAATAAAGATTTGTATGGAAAGTATTTCCTTCTAAGAAAATTAATTTCGGTTTAGATCTATATTCACCTAAAATGTTCGTTCGTCGAGCATTCTTTATTGGCCCTGTATCGAGCATATTTTTCCAAGATCCGACTCGCGTTTGCGTTTTAATCTGTGATTTTTTTTTCAGTCTTCATAATGGATAATAATCATATGAGTGTTTAAATTTAGGGAAAAGGGTGTCGTATATTCTGTTTTTCAACGAGGCCAAACATGCGTTTCGATTTAATCCGGCTTCAGTCGTACACTCTCGCTATGCGGGGTACCACACCAGGTACATATGTGTATCGGTCGATTACACACTATAATTGTTGATTGTCTATGACACGCGCGTGTCGCATTGGACTGATTGGCAATAATGGGATTAGCGACAGTAAGTGGTATCGCTCCGGGCAGCGGGGCGGTCTTTATCAAATGGATAGGGGCACAGAATAGGGGCACTAGGGCGGATCCTTACACCGGAATAAGGGCAGAAGGGCGGATCAAAAGGGCAGAAGGGCGGATCAAAAGGGCAGAAGGGCGGACCGCCCCGCCATTCCGCATTAGCTAAAACACTATTGTATGTACCGTTATTGTTTGTTTCTTGTGCAGATGCCCATAGGGCCTTGGAGCTTCTTGAGGACTATCATAGTCGACTAATGAGGCCACAGGACAAACCTCTCAAAAATGCCATTGAGAGAGTCATCCGTATCTTCAAGAGCCGTCTGTTCCAGGCGCTGTTAGGTAGGGGCACTTTTGTTGTACATTGTATAAACACTGAACAGTCGAACTTGTGATAAGCAGCTTTCAAGAATCATTGCTGTCTTTACGCCTTTAATTAATTCATCTACTGAAGAAAACGGTTCCAATTTATACTGTCGCAAATAAAAGTCATAAGAATTATTTTCTATATTCTAGCAGATAATAGCTTAAAGCAGGCTGAAAGTAAAGCAGAATGTGCCTTAAGACACATTCTGCTTTATTTTCAACCTGCTTTTAGTGGTTACATATCTTCAAAACTAGAAACAGGCTATGGGGTAATGGGTTAACTCTTTGCATGCTGGGTAGTTTTTTATGTCTACAAAAATTGTTATCTGCAGCGGTTCTAAAATTAAAGTTGTCAAAATTTATTTTCAAAACAGCCTGGTTCGAGTGTCATAAAGTTTGGATCTTGATGAGACACTGCATTATGCTGCACCTCATCAGGATCCAAACTGTTTGCAAAGGGTATTCACTGTAGGTTATATATCCACTGCTAGCATGATGAGAGTTAACCCTTTAACCCATAGCCTGTTTCTAGTATTTAAGATATGTGACCTATTAAAGCAGGCTGAAAGTAAAGCAGAATGTGCCCTAGGGCACATTCTGCTTTACTTTTAGCCTACTTTAAGTTAATATCTGCTAGTATATAGAAAATATTTCTTATAGTACATATTCATGACAGTATAAAATGGTACTATTTTCTTTGGCGGATGAATAAAATGAATGCGCTAAAAGTCGCTTCTATAAGGGAAAGGGTTAAAGACAGATGACTGTTGGGGATGTTCAGTGGTTCTACCCAGTTGTCAAATTATGCCTGAAACATCTCGGTCTAACTAGCTCGATGTCCCTATATGATTGAAATACTGTTAAATTTTTGAAGCCATGTAAAATCTTAAATCAAATCAATTCTGCTTATTTCAGATTGATAGTTTTATCATACGTTGATTCGATACTCATTTGCCCCTAGTGATGCATACCTATACATGTTCTTAAATACAAACAGTGTACTTGTAAAATGTACACTTGTTTCATGCAATTGTAGCCGGCTCCTACAAGAGCCCTTCTATCAGGATCTGCATTGCTTGTCATTTTGCAATACAGTACAACCTCTCTATTATGACCACTTAATTCAATGAATTATTGGGAATTTAAGACAGGTGAATGCTTAAAGAAAGGTGACAGTAAATCAGAAAGCTCCTATAGGAGCTTTCTGTTTTACTGTCACCTTGCTTTAAGCTGTCACTTGATTTTTATACAATCAATTAGCCTTCTCATTAGTGGTCTTAATAGAGAGGTTTCACTGTTTATTGTGACAACAGCCCATACTGGTGAAAAATTGACAAGACTTAATATGAAACTGGAATTATTCATAATATGTAAATTCTTGACTTCATACAAGTTTGACTGTATAGTGTATACTCGAGTCAGGGCTCCAGATAAGAGGGAGTAAACTGCACAAATCCAACATTTTTCCCTTACTTTAGCATCAAACCATATGGTGTTACTACTCATTAGAATCGACTCGAAGAGACGATTCTAATGAGTAGTGACACCATAGGGTTAAAAGCAGAAATAAAGATATTTTTTTTGAAATACTCCCCTTATCTGGAGCCCTGTCGAGTCAGTGTTACAGAAGTTGAATCACCTGTGAAGATATAGGGAAACGTTTTCTATGACTTATCTATATACAGTGGAGTTGGAGTAGTTATTCTGTCATGTTTTAAACGCAAGCACAAAGCAGTACATGTAATATGTAGAAAATGGTGATGATTTATAGAGTGGCATACAGTTTAGAGCCTGATGGCTGATCTTGACTCCATACTGTTTGCAAATTGCAAAGGACGTAATTGTTTTAGCAAAACACATTAACTGGGAAAGAATGTATTCTCTACTGTTCAAATAAAAAGGCGCATTTGAGTTGGTCTGTAGAAAATGAAATCTTATTCAATAATTCAATTAGATGTTTTTGTGAATTTTTTTTAAAAGAATATTGGATATGTGGTGTTGGGTTGGGGGTTGGGGGATGTTTACGTTTTAGACAGGTATGGTATTTTGGCTCCTGAAACACTTTAGAACCAGTGCATCATGTGTTGAATGGTAACTGTACAGTACAGACGACTTATATCAGAATAAACATGATGTAGACTGTTTAATTAAATATTGTTGTTGCCGTTCTGTCCAGACTAGAAATATAAAAAGTTAGACAGTTCTAATCTATTTATTTATAAAGAAACAGGTCTTAGACAACTGAGACCCAAACAAAGTTGCTGAATTAGTCTGTGTATCTACCGTATTGTAAGTGCAACAAACGCTCAGAGTTGAGATGAATGTTGGTGGAGAACAAAGCTACTAGTTTGTTCATCTACTAGGGCTCCAGATAAGAGGGGTTAATCTGAACAATTCCAACATTTTCTCACCCATACAGCACCAAATTCTATGGTGTTACTACTCATTAGAATCGTCTCTTCGAGACGATTATAATGAGTAGTGACATCATAGGGTTTAAAGCAGAATCAAAGGTTTTAGTTTTTGAAATACTCCGGTCCCCTTATCTGGAGCCCTGATCTACCCTATTGTAAGTGCAACAAACGCTCAGAGTTTGAGATATGTTGGTGGAGAACGAAGCAGCAGATAAACTTAACCCATTACTCCATAGAAACATACTTTTTGCTCATAACTTATTCCTCCACTGAAGCAAATAGTAACATTTGATATGTACAAAAGATTATGTAACAAAAGAAGTAGTTTCTATATTCTAGCAGATGGTAGCTTAAAGCATGCTGAAAGTAAAGCAGAATACGCCACTGAAGGCACTTTGTTGTTTGTTTTCGAAAAAAATTTGTGTACCAGGATTCAAGGTGGTTATAAAGCTTTTTAAGCTGAGTTGAGTCTGAAGTCGTTCACAGGCTCAGATCTGACCAAACAGATGCTTGAGAATTGTCACAAATTCAACTCAAACTCTTTATAACATTGGGGCCAGTCATTAACAGTGTCTCAAATGGGTTTGGTGGAGACATAATGAGAAAAGATTGAAAAGTGCGCTTTTATATTTTGAGCCTTGATTATAATGAGTAGTGAATAATTATTAATGTCATTTATCTATCTGGTTTGGTTAAAATTTAGTAATGAATCCATTAATCAGTAGGGGACAACAGTTACTGGTTTACTGAAAAAAAATTAAAAAAAATTTGGACACCCTGTGCAATTCTGCTGTAATTATACTAAAATTGGAACACTTTCTTTTTTCATACAACTTGTCACAAGGTTGCAAACTGAATGGCAAACAGTGTAGACCATGGTCAGACTGCTCCTGAGGGAACAGTCTAATCAGTAATCACGGTCTACACTGTTTGCTAAGGCCTGTCTGTTCCAATACTAAGGTCAGTCTACGGTAGTTGCTAGCTGTTTTGTAGAGAGGTTATGAATGTATGTCGTGATGTCTCTGTTTGCCATCCATAACTGTTAACAAATGACCTGTCTGAACTAATAGTAAAATCAAATATCAATGGGCCAGTTCTTATCGCTGAGCAAATATTCTGTCAGCCTTTTGAATGCAGGAATAAAGTTGACTGGCTCTTTTTATCCCTCCATCCTATTATAAGGAACCAGATAACAGGAAGTAAACTACATGTATAATATTATACATGTTTTTCCAGTAATTATATAATCATACAGTCAAACAGGTAACTCAAAATTGCTTAAACCACAGATTCACATTTTTACTCATTTGATTTATTCCTCCACTGAAGAAAATAGTTTCAATTTATACAGTCATGGATATAAAAAAAAATCTGTATTCTAGCAGATGTAGCTTAAAGCAGGCTGAAAGTAAAGCAGAATGCACATTCTGCTTTACTTTCATCCTGCTTTAAGTGGTCACCTGTCTTCAAAACTAGAATTAGTCTACGGAGTCCTGTGTTAAGGACCACATGACAACCCTACCCTGTATCCTATAAAATGCACTCAAAATGCACTTAACCCATTTCCCCTTAGCCTGTTTCTAGTATAAAAGAGAGTAGGTGGTCACTTAAAGCAGGTTGAAAGTAAAGCAGAAAGCGCATTAAGGCACATTCTGCTTTACTTTCAACCTGCTTTAAGCTACCATCTTCTTGAAAATATAAATTATTTCTTATGATTTATATTCATAGCTGTATAAATTAGAACTATTTTCTTCAGTAGAGGAATTAATTTAAGGCATTAAAAGGCGTATTTATGGGGTAATAGGTTTAATACACATGGCAGCTTCAAGCAAAATGAAAGTTGGCTGATTTGTTAAATCCCAATTTCCTTGTCAAATGAATTGATGCACCTGCATCTAGTATCCCATAAGGCAAATTATTAAATGGAATATTTTTCACAGTATCAGATGAAAAATAAATTATTAAGTAAACATTTGCTTATAAGATTATACAAGTTAATTGTTTGAAACATTGAATGAAAGACAACAGGAAGTTAGTATTTGAAATAGCTCTGAGCATGAATAAGTTCACTGTAGAAATGGGGTATCTGTCCATATCAACACTTTAACTCTTAGCATGACAGGGCTCCAGATAAGAGGTAGTTATTTCAACAAATCAAACGTTTTCTCACTTGTTCAGCACCAAATCCTATCGTGTTACTACTCATTAGAATCGTCTCTTCGAGACGATTCTAATGAGTAGTGACACCATAGGGTTTAATTCAGAAATAATGATTTTAGTTTTTGAAAAACTACGCTTATCTGGTGCTCTGCTAGTGGCTGAGTTATTTATAATAACCTTTGCAAACAGTTTGGATTCTGATGAGACTCCGTATAACGCAGCGTCTCAACAGGATCCAAACTGTTTGACACTGATCTTGTTTTGAAAGGAATTAAGATAATTCTAATTTTAGAACAGTTACAAGACAGCAATTTTTGCAGAGAGATAACCCTAGGTGTGCTGATCACGACTTGACTGGTTATTGTAAATAGTTTGGATCCAGATAAGAATAATGTGGTGCCTGATCGTGACCCAATCTGTTTACATTGTTGTGAAGTTTGAAGATTTGTGAAGCTTAATTTGACATACTTTGCTTACAACAATTTCAAAGCAGATGGTAGTGCAGCAGGATTAGGGTTAAGATAAAGTTATCAATATTTAGGACAAGGTCATGACAGGACAATATTTAACCCTTTACCCCAAAGCCTGTTTCTAGTATTGGATATAGGTAACCCCTTAAAGCAGGCTAAAGGTAAGCAGAATGTGCCTTCTGCTTAAGGCTTCTATCTGCTAGAATGTAGAAGATATTTCTTTTATTACATGTTCATGACTGTAAAAAATGGAACTATTTTCCTCAGTGGAGAAATGAATGGCATATTAATGGGGAAATGGGTTAACTTTTCAACTCTTCAATCCTAACACAAGCTGGGGGGGGGGGGGGTTAGAATTGTCTCTATGACATTATTCTAATGCATAGTTACATCTTGATCATCATCATTCAGTTAAGTTTAACGAGGTCATTGATTAACCAATTAATTCCATTTTGAAGACAGCTAGGATGACCACATTAAGCAGGTTAAAAGAAAAGCAGACTGCACCTTAACTCTTTCCTCCCTGAAGCTTCGAATGGACAATCCCAGTTTCCCTTTTAGTCTAGTCCATTTCTGACTTTCAAGGGTTGTTTTTGCCAATGTTTTGCATTTTGACAAACAGTGAAGACCCAGATCAGAGGGCTCCTTTCGGAGCCCTCTGATCTTGGTCTTCACTGTTTGCATAGGACAAGTGCGCTTTTAACATGTATACTGTATGAAAAGGACGCCTATATGCGGGACTAGGGTTCAAAGGGTTAAGACACATTCTGCTTTACCTACTCTGTTTTACTTTCAACCTGCTTTAAGCTTCTACCTACTAGGTCTTACAATCTACATATTCATGGCTGTATAAAGTGGATGAATAAATGAAAAGGGTAAAAACGGGCTAACGTATGGGGTAAGGGTTAATTCCTCTTATAGGGGTTAGACCTGGCTATCCAGTCTTGAATGGTCCTCCTCTCTTTGCTTGGTAATTTTGTGGGTCTGTAATTTCCATCCCTATAGTTGTTTTTTTGTGGAAACCTAAGGAAGTTTGTATTTGAAAAACTCGCGTTATCTGTAGTGCTGGTAAAGGCAGACAGATAATATCTGATAAAGACAAGAAATTATGAAGGACATGTTTTCATATTGGAAGGTCTTGGTGCAGGTCATTGGGACAGCGTTGTATGACAATTTATGAGGGGTTGTTTTGTTTAGTATTATAGTGAATCAATACACTCAGTTGTGGTATAACAGACACTAGAGAGAGGTCCTGGACAGTGGACCAGAGCACCAGAAAAGGGTAGTTTTTCAAAAACTAAAATCTTTATTTCTGAATTAAACCCTATGGTGTCACTACTCATTAGAACCGTCTCTTCGAGACGATTCTAATGAGTAGTAACACCATAGGATTTGGTGCTGAAATGAGTGAGAAAATGTTTGATTTGTTGAAATAACTCCCTCTTATCTGGAGTCCTGGATTGGCAAAATCAACCCTAAATAGTCATAAATGGACTAAATTGGCTATTGGAATTGTCCATTAAAAGATTCATGGGTTAATGAGTTAATGGGATGTGGCACTCCACTAATATAGGGTTTCGATGTGGGTAATGCTCAATTTTGCAATACTACATAGCCTCAGTATTAATATATAGGGCATTGATTCCCAGAATTTTGTTGCTCAGAGTGACAAGGCCAATATGGTAGATTTGGGATAAGAATGAATGGGAGTCTTTCAAATAATAAAATCTGTATGTCTTTATCAAACATTAATTTTGTTACTACCAGCGTGACTTGCTAGATAGGATTAGGTTGAGACTCAGTTGGTGCATGAGAGAGGGAGAATTTAGTGATAATGGATGGTATTTCGAGTAAAGGCTGAAAACAGTTTGAAAGTATTGGGAATTGTTCCTTAACCCTTTGAGCCCTAGTCCCGCATATTGGCGTTCTTTGCAAACAGTGAACATGTAAATAGTACACTTGTCCTGTGCAAACAGTGAAGACCCAGATCAGAGGGCTCCTAAGGAGCCCTCTGATCAGGGTCCTCACTGTTTGTCATAATGCCAAACATTGACAAAAACAACCCTTAAAAGTCAGAAATGGACAAAACTTAAATGGAAACTGGAATTGTCCATTTAAAGCTTCAGGGAGGAAAGAGTTAAGGCGCATTCTACTTTACTTTCAACCAGCTGCAAGTGGTCACCTGTCTTCTAAATTAGAAGTAAGCTATAGGGTAAAGGGTTAAACTTTATTCTGCTGAATCCAGTTATATTCATCCTTTGCAAACAGTGTAGACCCTGATCAGAGGATCATGTCAATTTGACATCATATTTGGTATATGTACTAAACTCAATAAGCTCTTGAACTCCATACAAGTTGGGTCAAGCTGTCCGACAAAGGTCAAGGTCTTTCAAAGATTATGGTCACTACAGGGTGCATTGTGTATCGCAAACACATCTCGATTCTGATTGGGGTACATGTATAGTACACAGTCACTGACAATTGATGCACCATGGAGATCTTGTAAGGCAGGTGATTGCTTAATGCATGATACAAACAATGCAGAAAGCTCCTTGAGGAGCTTTCTGCATTGTTTGTATCATGCATTAAGCAAGCACCTGTATTTTGGAATACCTATGGATCTGCTATTGAGTGTTTGCTTAGTATAAGATGGGTTGTTTATAGTAATCATGACCCAGATTGGGAATTGATCAACAAGAATATAGGCCCAATATGGCGTGCCTAGCTGTGAGAGCTGAAGAGAGCTAGAGACTGGGCTGTCAATATAATAGATGAAACGTTATTGCAATATTTGCCCTGGTATTGTGTCATGCGAGATTCTGCTCGTTTATGGGACGCTTTGTATTGAGGCTCATTCGGATTTTCTGGCAATTTGATTGCCGAGCTTGAGTGGAGTGTGAATTTCATTTTTTTTCTCTCCCCGCCGAAGTTTCTATGCAGCAAAAAGTGTACATTTGTCAGAAATGGTGAAAAGAAGAATCAATAATAGCAATTCCCCTGCTGTTAGTGTATATTGATGCTTTTTGAAAACAGTGTAGAACCTGAAGGAGCTTTCTGATCAGATTCTTCAATTCTTATCTGGTCTGACATGGGTATGGAATTTTTTTGTTTGGGGGGGGGGGGATAAGTTTCCTTATTTTGTTTGCCAATGTAAGTTCTGATGATACTTATTTTCATAGTTGGCTGAGTTGTATATTATATGAATGTATAGGCAGGGCACCAGATAAGGGGAGTATTTCTTAAACTTAAATCATTATTTTTGCATTAAACCCTATGGTGTTACTACTCTTTAGAATCCTCTCTTTGAGACGATTCTAATGAGTAGTTACACCATAGGATTTAGTGCTGAACTAAGAAAGAAAATCTTGGATTTGTTCAGTTTACTCCAGGGGGCTCTTACTGTCTTGCATGTATATCTGGAGCCCTGGTAGGATTTGGACATTGTAAATCTCTAAGACTGACATTCCTGGTATCAATGAGAAGGAAACTTCCCTGTTCTAGGCAGTGTTCAGGCTCGGAGGTTATAAAGATTTTGTCTTGAGTCTAAACTCGTTCCCAAGCATTTGATTGGTCAGATTTGAGCCTAGGCTCAAATCTGACCAATCAAATGCTTGGGAACACACTCAGACTCAACTAAAACGCTTTATAACCTCGGAGCCTGGGCTCCAGATAAGAGGGAGTTAATTTAACAATTCAAACAATTTCTCACTCATTTCAGCACTAAACCCTATGGTGTAACTACTCATTATTATTTCTTTAGTGGAGGAATAAATTTAAAACCATAAAAGGCGCTTCTATGGGGGGAAAGAGTTTTAAAATAGGATTGAAGAGGTTAATATCAGAAATTGAATTTTCCTCCTTACTAAACAATAAACATATGATATAGCATCAGTGCAAAGACACAAAGACTACCTGATTGAAATATTTTTTTGGGATGAAGAAGTTTTCTTCCATATTCAAGGCTATGACTCCACTCATTAAAATCTTCTTGTTTGACTTGTTGGTTATATATATGGCCGAGCTGCGCATACTGAACATGTAGGAATCTTATACAGTTACTAAATGCATCTTTTTTTCCAGATAGTGTGTCCCTATGGTGGTAATGAAGTTATAATGATTGATTGTAGTCCTACAGCAAATCATGCAACACTGATAACGCAAGAAAGCAGGGTTCCAGATAAGGGGGAGTAAACTGAACAAATCCAACAATTTCTCACTGATTTTAGCACCAAATCCTATGGTGTTACTACTCATTAGAATCGTCTCTTCGAGACGATTCTAATGAGTAGTGACACCATAGGGTTAAAATGAGAAATAAAGATTTTAGTTTTTGAAATACCCCCCTTATCTGGAACCCTGAGAAAGCATTACCGTAAAGATCATAAAAATTGGGACATGCTGTATAACTGCTGTGATTATTCTAAAAATTTAACTAATAACTTTTATTACACAGCACTTTGTCCAAAAGGTGCAAACTGTATGGCAAACCGTGAAGAATCTGATCAGACTGCTTTTTAAGGAGCAGTCTGATCAGGGTCTTCACTGTTTGCTTAAGCCATTCTGTCCCAATACTTAAGGTAAAAGGTAAAAATACTCTCATGTCGCCATGTCAAGTTATTAGACTCTCGACGGGGCCTTCGATTGAAGGCACTCCGTGCAAGACAAAAATAGCGGAGTCCAGAGGATTTTGAAAAAAAAACGTGAGCTGTACTGTATGGTATTTGTGGCTAGGGATAAAAATTTTGACCAAAATTCCAGCTTATATTGTTTTATGCTTGAGGTTTAAATTAACCAAGTTTTGATTCAAGTGAAACGCCAAAACATTTTTGTCTCGTCAGGTTCTAAACTGTTTAAAACGTATTTGCATTGTAAAGAAATTTTAGAAAGTTCTAATTTTAGAATAGTCTCTTCGAGAGGATTCTAATGAGATGTTACACCATAGAATTTGGTACTGACATGGAGGACAAAATGTTGGATTTGTTTAGTGTATTCCCTCTTATTTAGAGCCCTATAATCGCACCATACTAAAAATTAGTTCAGATATAAGGATGTTCAAAAGTATTTAGCCATTTTCCTCAAAGCATGGTTGCAATGCTGGTGGCAGGAGCAGCCTGCTTTAATCCTGTACTCCATAAATACATGTACCCCTTTTTACCCCTTTATTAGCTCACCTGAGCACAAAGTGCTCAAGGTGAGCTTTTGTGGTCGGTCTTTGTCCGGCGTCCGGCGTGCGTCAACAATTTCTTCAAACATCTTCTTCTTCAAAACCGCTAGCCTGATTGCAACCAAACTTCACAGGAATGTTCCTTGGGTCAAGCTCTTTCAAAGTTGTTCAAAGAATTTGAAACAATGCAGAACTCTGGTTGCCATGGCAACCAAAGTGAAAAAATAAGGAAATCTTAAAAAATCTTCTTGTGAAAAACCACAAAGGCTAGAGCTTAGATATTTGGCACATAGTATCATCTATAGGTCCTCTATCAAGATTGTTAAAAGTTTGACCCTGGGGTCAAAATTGGCCCCGCCCCGGGGGTCACCGTTTTACATAGAGTTATATAGTGAAATGTTCAAACATCTTCTTCTTCAAAACCACATGCCTGATTGCAACCAAACTTCACAGGAATGTTCCTTGGGTCAAGCTCTTTCAAAGTTGTTCAAAGAATTTGAAACAATGCAGAACTCTGGTTGCCATGGCAACCAAAGTGAAAAAATAAGGAAATCTTAAAAAATCTTCTTGTCAAAAACCACAAAGGCTAGAGCTTAGATATTTGGCACATAGTATCATCTATAGGTCCTCTATCAGGATTGTTCAAAGTTTGACCCTGGGGTCAAAATTGGCCCCGCCCCAGGGGTCACCGTTTTACATAGAGATATATAGTGAAATGTTCAAACATCTTCTTGTTCAAAACTACATGCCTGATTGCAACCAAACTTCACAGGAATGTTCCTTGGGTCAAGCTCTTTCAAAGTTGTTCAAATAATTTGAAACAATGCAGAAGTCTGGTTGCTATGGCAACCAAAGTGAAAAAATAAGGAAATCTTAAAAAATCTTCTTGTCAAAAACCACAAGGGCCAGAGCTTAGATATTTGGCACATGGCATCATCTATAGGTCCTCTATCAAGATTGTTCAAAGTTTGACCCTGGGGTCAAAATTGGCCCAGCCCCGGGGTCACCATTTTACATAGAGTTATATAGTGAAATGTTCAAACATTTTTCTCTGAAACCATTATGGCCAGAGCTTTTATATTTGGCAATGTGTAATGTCTAAAGGTCCTTCACAAATGTTGACGAATTGGTTCCGGTCTGTTGAATATCTGGATCACTGGAGCTAAAAATAGATTTTTTCAATGAAAACTTTAAAAAATCTTCTTGTCTGAAACCAAAATACACTGAGCTTAGATATTTTGCACATAGCATTGTCTACAGGTTCTCTATTAAATTTGTTCAAATTTGTTCCTGGGACCAAAATTGGCCCCGCCCCGGGGGTCGCTGTTTTACGTAGAGTTATAGTGAAATGTTCAAACACATTTTTCTCTGAAACCATTTTGTCCAGAGCTTTGATATTTGGCATGGTGTAACGTCTAGAGGTCCTTCACATATGTTGTCGAATTGGTTCCGGTGTGTTGAATATCTGGGTCACTGGAGCTAAAAATAGATTTTTTAAAAAAACTTTAAAAATCTTGTCTGAAACCAAAATACACTTAGCTTAGATATTTTGCACATAGCATCGTCTACAGGTCCTCTATCAAATTTGTTCAAATTTTGCCACTGGGGTCAAATTTGGCCCAAGCCCAGGCGTCGCCATTTTACATGGAGTTATATAGTGAAATTTTCAAACACATTTTTCTTTGAAATCAATATGGCTAGAGCTTAGATATTTTGCATGATGTAATGTCTAGAGGTCTTTCACATATGTTGATGAATTGGTTCCGGTCTGTTGCATATCTGGGTCACCAGAGCTAAACATAGATTTTTTTCAATGAAAACTAAAAATCTTCTTGTCTGAAATCATAGTACACTGAGCTTAGATTTTTGGCACATAGCATCGTCTACAGATCCTGTATCAAGAGCATTCATATTATGTCCCTGGGGTCAAAAGTGACCCCGCCCTTGGGTAAAAGTTTCACAAATCTTCTTTTCTGAAATCACTGACCCATCACCATGTACAGGTGAGCGATTAAGGGCCATTCTGGCCCTCTTGTTTTATTCCTACATTGCAGATAATAGTTCCATTTTGTACAATTATGAATATGCAGCATTAGAAATGTTTTCTATACTAAAGCAGATGGTAGCTAAAAGCAGGCTGAAAGTAAAGCAGAATGTGCCTTAAGGCACATTCTGCTTTACTTTCATGTTTTACTTTAAACCTGTATTAAGTGATCACCTGACTTCAAGGCTAGAAACAGGCTATGTGGTAATGGGTTAAGAATCCACTTTTCAGAATACAGAAAAACTTTGTCTCTCCAACAGAACATGTAAATGCATCAAATGGTGTTTCTATATGGGAAAAGAGCCCTTATTGGGAGCTGTGAAGCAGGCTTTTAGCCCTTCTTATTTTGGAATTGGTTCATAGTGATATGACCGAATGAGGCCAGCGGGAATTCTGGTGTGATCGGAGACAAAGAATTCTCAGGGGGGAACAGATCATGTATCGGTCATAGAAGTCGGCACAAGCTGCTATTTGATGGATAACTAACTGTTGCTCTGCTTCCCTTTGTTCATCTTCAACTTGCTCCACTCTCAGCAAGCTTGCCATGAATTCCTCAGTTTTGCAAACAGTTTGGATCCAGATCAGGCCCCACTAACGTGGGGCCAGATCTGGATTCAAACTGTTTAATACTCTTGATTGAGCTTTCTGCCAAATTGGATGTTTCAAACAATGCATTTTGCTAGGGACATTTAAAGCTGATAAAATAATTCAGGGGAAACTTGCTTAGCATGCAAGGTATGGTGAACAGCATGGTTGCCGTACAGTTTGTATCTAGAGCTCCACACATAGCTCTCTCTCACCTTTTGGTGACTTTAGTGAGCTAAAGTGGTGAATGGCGGAGTTGGAGCCTGATTGGGCAGTCAGTAAGAGATCAGTGATAAGATTCAGATCCGGCCTATCTATCATTACTGTTATAGCATGTTAAGTATAAGTGGGGAAATGAATAAGGCCAATACAGTTGTGGCAAGTAATTAATTAAATTTCCATATTTTTGAGGCAATTGATGTTTTGGTGTTTTGCCTGTGCCACGATGGTAAACATTGTGGCTGTGTATGGTAAACAGACCCCAACTGCCAGGGATGGAGCCATTGGCTTCTGATAATGGAGCACTTTCTAAAGCTAAAATGTCTCCCAAGGACAGGGCTCCAGATTAGAGGGAGTTAACTAAACAAATATAATATTTTCATACTCTTAGTGCCGATTCTAATGAGTAGTGATACCATAGGGTTTAATGCAGAAATAAAGATTTTAGTTTTTGAATGGTTTCTGATAATGGAATGTTTTCTAAAGCTAAAATGTCATCAACAACAGGGCTTGATCAAGATTAGTGAGAGTAATCTGAACTAATCCAGTATTTTCAGCACCAAATCCTATGGTGTAACTACTCATTAGAATTGTCTCTTCGAGACGATTCTAATGAGTAGTGACACCATAGGATTTAATGCAAAAATAAAGATTTTAGTTTTTGAAATACTCCCTTTATCTGGAGTCCTGCAACAAACAAAGGAGAATATTTTGAAAACTAAAATAATTTTGCCTGCTCAAAACCCTATGGTGGGCTCATTAGAACTAATGTAGATTTTGCTTTGCTTTCAACTTTCCTTTAATGGCTATAAGTGGCCACCTGTCTTCAAAAGTAAAAGCATGTAATGGGTTAAAGGGTTATATGGCCCCTTCAAAACTGAAAAAGCTGTATTGAGTAGTCACAACATGGGCTTTATTGGAGTCATAAAATTTCAGTATTTGTTCATTTCACTGTATTTATTTGACCAATATGTCATAATATACTCAAACAGTTGATCTGGTAAGTTTATATTTTGGAAAACTGATACTTTATTTATATATGATACACATTTCAGTCTCTGAACAGAGCTCTCGAGCAGTTGCCTATTTCAAATACTAGCCTTCTTATTTCTCCACAAAACCCTATGTTGTCACCACTCATTTAAATCGTCTTAAAGAGACGATTCAAATGCGTGTTGGCAATTAACATATGGTTTACAGAAGAAAAATTTGGAATTCTTCACTTTGCCCACTTTTATCTTAAGCGTAAGCTCTTCTGAAGTTAGATATTCTGGGTTTATAAGGCAGGTTTTTTCTAATGCTAAAATCCTGCACAAAACCAAAGGTGCAGCTTCTCATTAGATCTTTTTGATTCCATTCTATTGGTAGTAAGAGTAACGCCATTGGATTTATGGCCGACATAAAGGAGTAAAATTGGAACTTTTCAGTTAATTCTCTTGTATTCAAGGCCTAGATATTCACGTGAGGAATTGTAAATGTATGAGTTATTTCAGTAAAATGTATACGTAATAAATAAAATTTCCAATTACCAGCCACCATGAGCATAGCACCAGAAGAAACCAATTTAATTAAAAACAATTTAAAGTTAATTATGTTCATGTATATCTGCAAAGATAGGCTTTTCTTTATTGATCGATATTCAGGGAAAAATGATTTTTCAAACCCATAATTGCATTTATTTCATTTCCCAATAGCATATGTTTACAGTATTTAAAAAAGGTTCTTGCTTAACTCTTTCCTCCCTGAAACTTTAAATGGACAATTCCAGTTTCCATTTTTGTCTAGTCCATTTCTGACTTTTAAGGGTTGTTTTCATCAATGTTTGGCATTATGACAAACAGTGAAGACCCTGATCAGAGGGCTCCTTTCGGAGCCCTCTGATCTGGGTCTTCACTGTTTGTATAGGACATGTGTACTATTCACATGTACACTGTTTGAAAAGCACGCCTATATGCGGGACTAGGGTTCAAAGAGTTAAAGCAGGCTTAAAAGTAAAGGAGAAAGCTTCTGAAGGAGCTTTCTGCTTTACTTTCAGCCTGCTTTATGCATCCATCTGCCAGGATGTTGGTTTAAAAGTAATGGCCCTTCATTATAAAGCTGATGGTATAATAGGAAAAGGCATTTTATTCAATGAGGAAATTCTTTATAGAGGAGCCAAAAGGCACTTCTATTTGGAGTTATAACAATATTGGTAAAAATAAACATGTTGGGGTTTTAAAAAAAAAAATGCCAGGATATTGCTGTTTAAAAAAACAAAATCAAACACTAGAAAAAGAATTTAATCATAAATGTAGCTTTGCTTCAATATTGAATACAGGTGGTTTCTTAAAGCAGGCTGAAAGTATAGCAGAATGTGTCTTGTTTTCTACCAGGATATAGAAAATATTTATTATGGTACATATTCATGACTGCATAAAATGGAACTATTTTCCTCAGTGGAGGAGTTAATTGAAGGTGTAAAAAGGCATATCTATGGGTTAATATGTTAACCCTTTGAACCCTAGTGACGCCTATAGGCGTCTTTTTCAAACAGTGTACATGTGAATAGTATACTTGTCCTGTGCAAACAGTGAAGACCCAGATCAGAGGGCTCCGAAAGGAGCCCTCTGATCAGGGTCTTCACTGTTTGTCATAATGCCAATCACTGACAAAAACAACCCTTAAAAGTCAGAAATGGACTGGACTAAAATGGAAACTGGAATTGTCCATTTAAAGTTTCAGGGAGGAAAGAGTTAAGTGGGTTCAAGATACAGACATCCTTGTGCCTCAGTGTGGAGGGGAGAGGTTGTATATGAGGGTTTCTTGTCTGTTTGAAGGCACTGTGTGGTATACACTGGATGGGGTAATGGGTTAAGTGGGTTCCTTAAAAAAAAATTAGTGCCTGTGTGGAGGGAGGAGGTGGTATATAAGGGTTTCTTGTCTGGCCAGTTATGATATTTCGGAGGCCCTGTATGATAGACACTGGCTGGTAATTTCCTGACTAGATCAAGTATATCTGTCACACACATCAAACAATCAATTCCTCGGAGGCCACCATGCTTCACAGATTGGGATTACTGGGTCGTTTTGGCAGGGTTCCTTTTATTACAGTTTACATGGCCTTGTAAGGTGGCATGAAGCTGACGGTGATTGTATAATGGCTATACATAAGGGCTCCATATATGAACAAATCAAACATATTCTCACTCATACAGCACCAAATCCAATGGTGTTACTACTAATCAGAATCGTCTCTTCCAGACGATTCTAATGAGTAGTGACACCATAGGGTTTAAAGCAGAAATAAATATTTAATTTTTTGAAAACTCTAATACTGTGTAATAGTAGTAACACCATAGGATTTTGTGTTGAAATAAGTGAGAAAATGTTGGATTTGCGAAGTTAACTCCCTCTTATGTGGAGCCCTGCATCTCTTTGAGACAATTCTGATGAGTAAGTTAACAACAAAGAGGTTGTCAACATAATTATTAAGTATTTTAGTAATTCAGATGGTCATCTTGATCCCTCATTGATAAATCCTGATTGACAAAAAGTGTTTCAATTACCTTTCAATTATTAAAAGCAGTCTTTACCCATTTATCCCATAGCAACAAACTGTGTTTAACCCATAATACCGCATAGCCAGTTTCTAGTATTGAAAATAAGTGAACACTTAAAACAGGTTGAAAGTAAAGCAGAATGCGCCTTAAGGAGCATTCTACTTTATTTTAAGAATGCTTTAATTCTAAGTAAGCATCTACTAGGATGTAATAAAAATCCTACTGTTCATATTAATGAATGCTTAAAGTGAGGAATAAATTAAAGGCATAAAAGGGCATTTTATGGGGTAATGGGTTAAAGACTTTTTTTATGCCCCAGGCATCGACAAATGCGGAGGCATATAGTAATCGTCCTGTCCGTCCATCCGTCTGTAACAAGGTTAAGTAGATTTGACTTAGAAAAGATTCAGAATATATTGTCAAGGATGCCACCGGGGGCATAAGTGTTTATTGAATGCGCAGTCTTGTTTCTGCTTAAATCAAGTTGAAAGGAAAACAGAAACTTGTCAAGGAGCTTTAAGTTGTGGCTACCCCTTCGACACAGCTCTAATTAGTAAGTCAAAAAATTGTTTTGTTGGTTTTACCCCTCTATAACTCATTACCGCATATAGCCTGTTTCTAGTATTGAATATAGGTGACCACTTAAAGCTGGTTTAAAGTAAAGCAGAATGCGCCTTAAGGCGCATTCTGCTTTACTTTCAGCCTGCTTTAAGCTTACATCTGCTAGAATATAGAGAATATTTCTTATAATACATATTCATGACTGTATAAATTAGAACTATTTTCATCAGTAGAGGAATACATCAAATGTGCTAAAAGGCACTTCTATCAGGTAAAGGGTTAATCTAGAGCTATGTTAGGTAATTTTGTAAGTGCAGAAAAGGCACATGCTATTTTCAGTAAAGTGCAGGTTACATAATTATCAGACATATGAATACAGCTTAGAAAAGATGCTGAGTGCCTGAAGCTGATTTTGATTGAATAAATGGCCAAATTATGTAGCCTATTACCATTGATTCCAGGTTTGATGCAAGTTTGTTTCCATCTCGTAGGATTGGTCATGGATTAAAAATAGCCAGCTATACTCCATTCATATTGAATATTTTATGCCGCTACATGCATGTAGGTATGGTTAAACAAATTATTCCTGAAAATGTCAATGAACTCTTCCCTGTTAACTTGCTGGTACAGCGCTCCCTCTCTACAACGACACCCAACGGGAGACATGGATTGTGTGCGTTGTTAGGAGGGAGTCGTTACAGGGAAAGAAATTGGCTAACGTTTGCAAACAGCTTGAATCCAGATCAGACGCCGCGTTACGCGGCGTCTGATCTGGATACAAGCTGTTTGTCACTCGTCATTAAGTTTTTTTGCTGTCAAAATGTCTAATAAGAAACTTTGAGAAAACTGCAGACGACAATTTTAAGTAAATGATATTGCAGCAGTAAAAGTGTTAGACATAATTGCCGGGTTAAGGGAACTGCTGCAAGTGTCGTTGTAAGGAGGGAGTCGTTGTTGAGAGGGCCGTTGTAGAGAGGGAACGCTGTATATACAAAAAAGGGTGAACTAAAGTCATGGTAGTGTAGTCAATACAGTAAAATTGTTTCAAATGCTGTAGCAAACAGTGCAGACTCTGATGAGAAGTCGCGTAAAAAACTTGGTAGTAGGGAAAGGCGTTTTACTGTGTTTCTATGAAGTTTTTGGAATAGAATATTCTATCCTTGTACTCTGTTTTGCCCATTTCTATTCTCAAGTCACAGCTCGAAGATAAGGGGAGTACATGTATTTCAAAAGGTAAAATCTTTATTTCTGCATTAAACCCTATGGTGTCACTACACTCAATAGAATCGTCTCGAAGAGATGATTCTAATGAGTATAGTCACACCATAGGATATTGTGCAGAAATGAGTGAGAAAATGTTGGATTTGTTCAGTTTTCTCATTCTTATCTGTGGTCCTGTTATATAAATATAATGTAGTAAATATCAAGATGGAATAATTTATTTTGTAATCTATGATTAGGCGATGCATACTGTGATGAGAGAATTATTTCTAAGCCGTTCGATCTTTTGATCTACGTCAAGCTATGCTATTTCAAGACGAAACACCTATGGTAAACAGGGCATAATAAAATTATGTTTCCGAATCCTCTGATCTCTGTATCTACACTCAGAGCTCCAGATAAGGGGAGTATTTCAAAAACTAAAATATTTATTTCTGCTTGAAACCCTATGGTGTCACTACTCATTAGAATCGTCTCGAAGAGACGGTTCTAATGAGTAGTAACACCATAGGATTTGATGCTTAAATAAGTGAGAAAATGTTGGAATTCTGCAGTTTACTCCCTCTTATCTGGAGTCCTGTACACTGTTTGCAAACGTCAGTGCACTTCTTTATTGTTTTGAAAGCTGAGTATTCGTGAGAAGTGGTGGAAGGAAGAAGAAATTAATTTCCATACAGCTGAGCTCCAGATAAGGGGAGTATTTCAAAAAGTAAAATCTTCATTTCTGCATTAAACCCTATGGTGTTACTACTTATTAGAATTGTCTCTTTGAGACGATTCTAATGAGTAGTTACACCATTGGATTTGATGCTTAAATAAGTGAGAAAATGTTGGATTTCTGCAGTTTACTCCCTCTTATCTGGAGCCCTGTACACTGTTTGCAAACGTCAGTGCACTTCTTTATTGTTTTGAAAGCTGAGTATTCGTGAGAAGTGGTGGAAGGAAGAAGAAATTAATTTCCATACAGCTGAGCTCCAGATAAGGGGAGTATTTCAAAAAGTAAAATCTTCATTTCTGCATTAAACACTATGGTGTTACTACTTATTATTACACTGGCTCTTAAGACTGTTCTGTATTACCTCAATGTTATGTTCACTAAACTCTTTGCACGCTAGTGGCGGATATGCCTGCCACAGTGATAACCTCTGCAAACAGATTGGATCCATATGAGACGCCGCATAACACAGCGTCTCATCAGGATCCAAACTGTTTGCCATTCTGACACTGAATTTAAAAGAAAATTCGAAAAATTCTAATTTTAGAAAGATAGCAGAAGACAAATTGTTGCAAAACAAAAAAATTACCCAGCATGCAAAGAGTTAAATGCTCACTTACAATTTAAGATTTAAAGACCAACAGCAGCTTAAAGCAGAATGAAAGTAAAGCAGAAAGCTCCTGCATGAGCATTCTGCTCTTTATTTTATTCCGCTTTGATGAGAAACCTACCTTAACCCATTACCCTATAGCATGTTTTTAGTGTTGGAGATAGTTGACCACTTAACCCTTAGCCTGCCACTCACGACTATAGCTCCATATGCAAACAGCTTGGATCCGGATGAGACGCCGATGAACTCGGCGTCTCATCCGGATCCAAGCTGTTTGACACTCGGACAACATTTTCAGCAATTTTGAGCAACTTTGAAGCACTTTGAAACTTGAAGCAGACTAGAAATATAGCAGACAACAATTTATTTGGCGGGCTAAGGGTTAAAGTACATTCTGCTGTTAGGCACAATCCGCTAGGATATAGTAAATATCCCTTATGGTACATATTCATTGCTGTATAAAGGGGTAAAGGGAACTATTTTCTTCAGTGAAGGAATACATTTAAGGCATAAAAAGGCATGATTTTATTTATGGGGTAATGGGTTAAACAATGAGAACAATCCTATTGAAAGGTTGTGGTGGCATGTGTACTGAATCAGCAGAGCTCCAGATTAGAGGGAGTAAACCGAACAAATCCAACATTTTCCCACTAATTCAGCACCAAGTCCTATGCTGTTGCTACTTATAAGAATCGTCTTGAAGAGTAGTGACACCATAGGGTTTAATGCAGAAATAAAAATTTTACTTTTTGAAATATCCCCCTTATCTGCAGCCCTCATGAATCAGTCAGTTTTGTGACTTCAGTCCAAATTAACCTGTCAACTTTCAAGATGCTCGAAGAGTGGCTTTAATATTTTATTATGGAGTCTTTTTACTCTTAAAACAATGAGTAACTGGCAATAGGCTAAAAGTGTTGTCTGCTTAGGCAAAAGTTGAGCAGAAATCTTCAGTTTGAGTTTACTACTTGTCACTCTGGCACAATGAGATGATTTTGACCAAATTTATATTTACTGCAAGCTTAACCCATTACCCCATAAAAAAACCTTTTTACACCTTTTATTTACTCCTCCACTGCATAAAATATATCCTCTTTATAAAGTCAAGAACATGTACCATAAGAAATATTTTCTATATTCTAGCAGATGGAAGCTTAAAGCAGATTGAAAGTAAAGCAGAATGAAAGTAACCCATTAAGCCATACTGACTTATATTGACTCTTTGCGCAATATTCTCATACAGACTCATTTTGACACACTTTAAGCCACTAGCTTGTATTGAGATAAGCATTGATAAGTGTTTATCGCTTATGAGTTAATGGGTTAATTGGTCAACTATCTTCAATACTAGAAACAATCTATGCGGTAATGGGTTAAGTAGACCTGCAGATAAATGAAATCTGCAAGGTATAGGCATCTTGCAACATATTTGATGCAATTATAACAATTTGTGGTCTCCTTGCATGGTTGAAAGGATGATTCTGTTGTGATCAAACTTGGTGTGAAAGCTTGAGTAATCTTTGTAGTGATCAAACTTGATACAGCTATCCTTTCTATAAACTCAGAAGGAGCCCCCTGACCAGGGTCCTCAGAGACCTTCTTACGTTGCCATAGTTCTTGGGCTGAATTGTCGTAGGGAATCCTTTCTGTTTATAAGACCGAGGTTATCCCCTCTGCCAAGAACTAAAGGGGGGGAGGGCAGGTTGGTGGTTTTGATCTCATGCACTGCTTGGCAATGAGTGGGATTAGCAGAAATCATCTTCCTGAAATCATCGTCATCTCATCCTTCATCGACGCTATATGACCTGTTTTGTGTCGCGGTGCCATAAAACCCAACTCATCCTTCCTCTGACCATGGTCTTCAAAGTTTGTAACTATTTGGAATAAATTGTCAACAAATCCCCTGATAAATGATATAGAACCAGTTGTTTATCAGAATAGAGATGTGTCCGTTCGAAAAGTCAGCTAGGAAAGTTGAAATTCCAGGAAATTATTGTATTAATCAGCCCTACTAGATGAAGATATCAATCATTGACCGCGGACAGTGACCTGGGTTATAACTAAGTCTTTCCTAAGAAGATCTTTAATCCAGGTCCAAGGGCAATACAACATGCTCCTGTTATTATTGGATGATTCTTGTAGTATTTTCTCCCAAAAAACCAATTGCTTCAACTTAAAAGTCTTTCCATGAAATCTGAATCACAACCTATAATTTTAAAGTACCAAACCTACCATAAGTATTTGGACAGACAGGCCTTTAAGCAAACAGTGTAGACCCTGATCAGACTGCTCCTAAGGGAGCAGTCTGATCATGATATATACTGTTTGCCATTCAGTGTGCATGCACCTTTAGGACAAATAACAGTGTGTTAAAAGCAATCATTTCAAGTTTAGGATAATTACGGCTATTACACTGCAGGGTGTCCCAATATTTAGGATTTTTACAGTAAACAGTACTAACACTGGGGTTGGAGTAAAATTTGTCCCAATTTTATTGTAAACGGATTGACCCGATTTCAATCAAACTTGAATGGATGCAAACACTGTAATTTGATTTAATTAAAAATGTTCTCAAATTGTTGATTGAGAACTGACCATGTAACTTACAACATTATAAATTTTGTTGTGAGTGTTTTGTTACTACTCAATACCTGGTTAGTGTTTCAAACATTGTTTGTTGTAAGTTCATGTATTAAACTGACCCCAAAAGAACCCACAGCTTTGTGACTAAAGGTTTTGGGGCTAGTAACAAGTCTGCATGTTCAAGGGGTAGGGGTATGTAGTTTAACCCCTTACCCAATAAGCCGTGCAGCTAGGTGCATGACCACTTAAAGCAGGTTGAAAGTAAAGCAGAATGTGCCTTAAGGCACATTCTGCTTTACTTTCATCCTGCTTTGAGCTACAATATGCTACTATATATGGATATAGGAAATACTATTTCTTACGGTACATAATTATATTCTGATATTCATGACTATTATCTATTTTCTTTAGCTTAGGAATAGTTAAGTGGGTACAAAAAGGTAAAAAAAAAACAACCCAAAAACAAAACAAAAAGGCATAATATATATTATATATGGAGTACTTGGTAAATCCCTAGAGTTATGATTATTACATCATTTCTTGCGACTGTCCCAGTCCTCGTCGGTTTTGTTCATGAGCTTTGTGACAGAGAGTCATTTATCACCGACCAGCAGCCATTGTTGATGTTGAAGACAAGCCCCTTAGGAAACAATGGTCAAGACACAAATGTCAGCTTTATGAATGGAGGTCAGACTGATGGATGTGAAATAATATTTGCCCTGTTAGGACAAAAACGCTCATGATAGATGGTCACATGGCAGTGCATATATACAGCTAAATGTGTATTAAGCAAGGCTCTAGGTAAGAGGGAGTAAATTAACAAATCCAACATTTTCTGACTTATTTTAGCACAAAGTCCTATGGATTGGTGTTACTACTCATTAGAACCGTCTCTCTGAGACGATTCTAATGAGTAGTGACACCATAGGGTTTGGAGCAGAAATAAAGATTTTAGTTTTTGAAATACTCCCCTTATCTAGAGCTTTGATATATACAGCCAAATGTGTATTCAGCAACTGATTGAGATCTGTGTGCAGGCTTTAACCTATTACTCACTAAACATGCCTTTTGATTTATTCTTCCGCGGAAGAAAATAGTCCCACTTTATGAAGCCATGAATATGTAGCATAAGAAATATTTTCAATATCCTAGAAGATGGTAGCTTAAAGTTTCCATGTTTTGAAAACAGGTGACCAATGATACACAAACCAATCAGACAAGTGTATTCAGCAACCAAGAGCCATAATCAGGCTTTAGGGCACATCCACTTTGTAAATACACCCTTTTACGCCTTTGTTTTTTCTCCTGCAGAAGAAAATAAAGTTTATAAAGCCATGTATATGAAACATAATTATGGAGTCTTTTAATTTATTATTCCACAGTAGAAAATAGTTCCACTTTATACAGTCATTAATATGTTACATAAGAAATATTTTTTATATCCTAGACAATGGTAGCTTAAAGATGATTCAAAGTAAAGCAGATTCTGCTTTACTTTTAAATTGCTTAAAGTGGTTACCTGTCTTTAAAACAAGAAACAGGCTATATAGAGTACTGGATTAACCTTCTTCGCCATAGCCTGTTTCCAAGTTTTGAAAAGAGGTGACCACTGTAAGCAGGTTCAAAGTAAAGCAGAATTTGTCTTAAGGCACATTCTGCTTTACTTACAGTCTGCTTAAAGTAACTATCTACTAGGATATAAAAAAAAAATTTCTTATGATATAATAACTCATGACTTTATAAATTGGAATTCTTTTCTCTAGTGGAGGAATAAATTAAAAGCGTTAAAATGCATATTTTAGTTATAATGCAGTAAAGGGTTATAATCTACACAGAAACACTTTTGAGCAAACACAAATGTAAGCATAAAGGAAAACTTTGTGATTACATGTATGCCATAATGCACCTGTACAGCTTAAAGCAAAAGGAAAGAAAAGCAGGAAGCTCTTTCATTTTGCTTTAATGAATATGAAAGGAAACCAGAAAAATCTGTATTATACTGCCACCTTTAATATAACATTCAATATTTTCACTATAAAGAGGAAATATTTTCTTGTGTAGAGGAATAAATAAAATGTGTAAAAAGGCATATGTAATGTATAGAATATAAGGCTTATTAGTAGGGAAGGATGAGTCAGTATGTTAGTGTATATGGTATGACCAGGTTACCACATTTCTTACGGTGCTATTGATCTGCTGTTAGTCTTGTGGCAGATGTCTTACTGTAATTATTTAATGCTTAAGAAATGGCATCTGCTTCAACATTGGCTTCTGCTGAAGTTCTTAACCCATTACCCCATAAAAACGTGTTTTTACGCCTCTAATTTATTTGTCCACTGAAGAAAATAATTCTAATTTATACAGTCATAAAAATGCATCATAAGAAATATTTTCTAAATCCTAGCAGATCATAGCTTAAAGCAGTCTGAAAGTAAAGCAGAATGTGCCTTAAGGCACATTCTGCTTTACTTTCAACCTGCTTTAAGTAGTCACCTATTTTCAATTCTAGAATATATGTATCATAAATATTCCCTGCACCCTAGTAGATAATAGCTTAACCCATTACAGCATAAATACTCTTTTTACACCTTTAATTTATTCTTCATTCCTTCACTGAAGAAAATGGTTCCACTTAATACAGTCATGAATATGCAAACAGGGCACAGGCTGTAACTCAAAGCAGGTTGATAGAAAGAAGAATGGGCCTTAATACCTATACTGCTTTACTTTCAACCTGCTTTGAGTGGTCACCTATCTTCAAAACTAGAAACTGGCTATAGGGTTATGGGTTAAATGTTTGCATCATAGTATAATGGAAGCCAACTTAGTATTCATTAGCACTGTCAGAGCTAACCTTTAGACTGTTTCATCTTTTGCAAACAGTGTAGACCAAGATCAGAGGGCTTTTGAAGGAGCCCTCTGATTAGGGTCTGCACTGTTTGTCATATGAAGTAATTTTGCGTCCGAACACCTCAAAGGTTTGGTGTTATTGGTCAATTATATATGAAAATTGAGCGTGGTGTAGGGGTTACCGGGTAACAGACTCCTTGATACTTGGCCAGTGCCAGGTATTGGGGATCTGGCTCTCCATACATGCACACTTTTTATGGACCACAAGGTTAACTTTTATTATCATGCTGAAGTTTTAACCCATTACCCCATATAGCCTGTTTCTAATTGTTAAAATAAGTTATGACTTAAAACAGGTTGAAAGTAAAGCAGAATGCACCTTAAGGCGCATTCTGCTTTACTTTAAGCCAGTTTTAAGCTACCATCTGCTAGAGTATAGAAAATATTTATTATCATACATATTATAACTGTATGAATTGGATCTATTTTCTTCAGTGGAGAAATAAATTTCAAGTGTAAAAAGTCGTATTTAAAGGTTAATGGGTTAATTGGACTCTGTTATTTTCTCATAAATGACTAGTTTACAATGTAAAGAGTATGTTTCTCAAACAGTGTAGAGGACACTGTCTTGTCCTAGCAAACATTATGAAGCTGGTGCACTCTGAACAGTGTCTTCCCTCCTGTCATATTGCAATAAATTTTTATAGAAATTACAAACCCCAATTGCAACCCTAACTGGTCAAAAATGGACTTGACTTAATTGGAAACTTGAAATGTCCACTGTCCAAGTTTCAGGCACATACTGCTTTTCTTTTAGCCTGCTTTAGACTCCATCTACTAGAATAAAGAAAATTATTCATATGGTAAATGATTATGTCTGTATGAATTAGAACTGTTTTCTTCAAGGGAGGAATAAATGAAATGCGCTAAAAGGTGCTTCCATTGGGGAAGGGTTAAAGCAGTTGGCATTTTAATGAAGAACAAAAGTACAACAAAAATCTTCTGTTTATTTCTCCTGTATTTAGCTGCCACTTTTATTTAAAACTGCATAGTCCCAATTCTTTAGTGTGATCACTTTATGTGCGTGACTATATAGAGTTCAAAGGATTAACATAATTTTTGTCAAGTAATAATATTTGATGGTTAGGTTTTGTTTTAAGAGCTGACCTGTCATACTTGTTTTAGGCTTTATGTTGATTTCACTGTTTGCAATAGTTATGATGGCCGTGTTAACGGCGAAAAGAATGACTTTTCAAAACAGAAGCTGGTGGTATTAAACAAGACAGTTTTATGTGGAAATTGAAGAAGAAAATGGTAAAAGGCCTGTTCCCTTGGTAATAAAACTGTGTTCTTATGGTATTTAACCAGTTTTCATAGTGCCATTTCTATACATTTTACTAGGAGGTCTTGTTTTACTTCCATCCCAACCCCCAACAATGATTTGTTTCCGGTGTTTTAGACAGGTGGTTGCTTAAAGAAAATTACCCCATTAACCCTTAGCCTGCCAGTCACGACTATAGCTCCATATGCAAACAGCTTGGAACCGGATGATACGCCGAGTAACTCGGCGTCTCATCTGGATCCAAGCTGTTTGACACTCGGACAACATTTTCAGCAATTTTGAGCAACTTTGAAGCACTTTGAAACTTGAAGCAGACAAGAAATATAGCAGACGACAATTTATTTGGCGGGCTAAGGGTTAATACATCTTTTTATGCTTTTTAGCTCACCTGAGCTAGCTCAGGGTGAGCTTTTGCTATCCTTGAATGTCCGTCGTTCGTCGTCAACAATTTTAGTGTTTACACTCTAGAGGCCACAATTTTTATTCAATCTTTCTCAAACTTGCTCAGATTGTTAATTAACATTAGAGTTCGGATGAGTTCGATTCTGGTTTAAATCAGACCAATAGATCAAGAGTTATCAACCTTTGAATTGCTGAAAATGCCATATTTAACAGTGTTTACACTCTAGAGGCCACAATATTTATCCAATCTTTCTTAAACTTGCCCAAATTGAATAATACCACAAGATTTCAGATGAGTTTGATTATGGTTGAAATTAGACGTACAGATCAAGAGTTATCTACCTTTGAATTGCTGAAAATTCCATATTTAACAGTGTTTACACTCTAAAGACCACAATTTTTATCCAATCTATCTCAACCTTGCTCAGATTGTATATTACCATAAGAATTCAGAGGAGTTTGATTATGGTTGAAATCAGAATTGCTGAAAATGTAAAATTTAACAGTGTTTACACTCTAGAGGCTACAATATTTATCTAATCGTTTTCAAACTTGCCCAGATTGTATATTACCATAAGAGTTCAAAGGAGTTTGATTATGGTTAAAATCAGACCAATAGGTCATGAGTTATCTACCTTTGAATTGCTGAAAATGACATATTTTAGGGTTTTTACACTCTAGAGGCCACAATTTTTATCCAATCTTTTTCAAACTTGCCCAGATTATATATGACCATAAAAGTTCATATGAGGTTGATTATGGTTGAAATCGGACTAATAGGTAAAGAGTTATCTGCCCTTGAATTGCTGAAAATGCCATATCTAACAGCGTTTACTCTCTTGCAACTACAATTTTCAATGTATTTTGATTATACTTTCACACAAAGTATATAGCTATAAGTTCTCGAAGGAGTGCAATTATTGTTGAAATCTATTCATTGTGGCAATAGTTATCTGCCCTTGATATACTTTGAAATGCTAGAAAATGCTTCAATTCAGTATTTTTTAGGCTCTAGTTATCTGCCCTATTTACATGCTATACTACAAATTTGAATGAATTTAGATTTAAACGGGCGAAACAGAAAGGTAAAGCTATCAGACTTCAGTACAACAGGTGAGCGATATCAGGGCCTTCAGGCCCTCTTGTAATTTATTCCTCCAATTAGGAAAATAGTTCCAGTTTATACAGTAAAATATTTATCATCAGAAAACATTTTCTATATTCTAGTAGATAATTGTTTAAAGCAGACTGAAAGCCTTAAGGCGCATTCTGCTTTACTTTCAACATGCTTTAAGTGGTCACCTACCTTCAATTATAGAAACAGGCTATGGGGTAATGGGTTAAAGCAGGTTGAAAGTAAAGCAGAACGTTTTTTGAGGGTGCTTTCTGCTTTACTTTCAACCTGCTTTAAGCATTCATCTATCAAGATGTAGGTAAATTTGTTATCCAATAGTCTCTTTCTACTGTTAATGACAGCTGACCATTTGAAGCATGTTGAAAGTAAAGCAGGATGCATCTTAACCCTTTCCCCCATAGAAGCGCCTTTTAGCACATTAATTTTATTCCTTTACTGATGAAAATAGTTCCAATTTATACAGTCATAAATATGTATCATACAAAATATTTTCTATATTCTAGCAGATTATAGCTTAAAGCAGGCTGAAAGTAAAGCAGAATGCGCTTAAGGCGCATTCTGCTTTACTTTCAACCTGCTTTAAGAGAACACCTATATTCAATGCTAGAAACAGGCTATGTGGGAAAGGGTTAAGGTATATTCTGATTTACTTTCTTTTGCTTTTATCTGGTAGAATATAGAGTGTTTATTTATGGTGCACATTCATGAAAGTATAAAGTGGATCTATTTTCTTCAGTGTAGAAATAAAGTAAAGGCACCTATATAGATCTCAATTTCCCTGACTTGGGTGTCTCAATATGAAGTTGATGTTACAGGGTTATTAAATCACAACAACCAACCAGCCAACCAACCATGAGCAATATTATGATTATCAGTATTTGAAATATTTCTTCACCTGCAGCTGTATATTTGTCAATAGATTGATATTCTTAAACCCATTACCCCATAGCCTGTTTCTAGTTTTGAAAATTGTTGACTGCTTGAAGCAGGTTGAAAAAGTAAAGCAGAATGTGCCTTACAGTGGGCCCTGCTTTACTTTTCTGTCTACTTTAACCCTTCTCCCATAGAAGCACCTTTCCACACATTCAGTTTATTCCTCCACTGAAGAAAATAGCTCAAATTTATACAGTCATAAACATTTACCATAAGAAATATTTTTTGTATCTAGTAGCAGATGGTAGCTTAATTAAAGCAGGCTGAAAGTAAAGCAGAATGTACTTGAAGGCGCATCCTACTTTACTTTCAACCTGCTTTAAGTGGCATCTGTCTTCAAAACTAGAAATGGGATATGGAATAATGGGTTAAGCTACAATCAGCTAGAAATATTTCTTATGGTACATATTCATGACTGTATATAAAGTGGAACTTTTTTCTTCAGTGTACAGTAATGAATATGCTTTAAAAAATTATATTCTATTTTCTGACAGAGGGTAGCTTAAAGCAGGCTGAAAGTAAAGCAGAATGCTTTAAGGTGCATTCTGCTTTACTTTCAACTGCTTTAACCCTTAGCCCGCCAAATAAATTGTCGTCTGCTATACAGGGCTGCACAAATAATTTTTTTAGCCACTTGTCCAGGACAAGTGACTTTCAAAAAGTCACTTGTCCTGAACAAAAAGCCACTTGTCCAACTTTTTATAAACCTGATTCGAAAACATGGATCCATGTAAATGCCGGCAAAAGGGAACCCATTAAATTGATACTTTCTCCTCTGAAGACGGAGCATGGCTGCCTATATGGCGAGGTAATTGAAAACAGCTATGCACGTAATCCTCCAGCTTGACAGACAATAATGTCTGTACCAAGCTGTCCTGTGAGTGTTAAGCACAGGTACGCCAACAACAACAACAACAACATTGATACTTTCGATTTGAGCATATCAATTTGTTTTAATTTTTATCAGTTATAAAGACAATATGGTATTTATATATTTTACTTATTATTATTAATATTATAATTAAAATTATGATATGAATATACATGTTTACTCTATGAAACATAATTAACTAGACTATCACACCTTATCACTTAAATGTAGACTATTTCTTTAACCCATTACCCCACAAATTTGCATGTATGCCTTTAAGCTAAAGTAAAAAGATCCACACTTAAGATCTACATTTTAATTAAAATAAGGGATCCTTAATGACAGGGACACTTTTCACCCAAAGCTTTAATTCTCACAATTGATATCTCTATATTAGTTATACACTTGTTGGTTTTGACATGAACATTTTAAAAGACTTTCCCTTAAGTAGCCATGGCAACCAGGGTTCTACATGGTTCCAATATATCTAAATAATTTTAATATAGGACCATCTAATGAACATAATTACCTTTAGTCTACTTGTGCCTTCAATATTCAATAACGAATGAAATTTAAGATTGTTTCCCTTTTGTCTCTTAATTCTAATTTCTATGTTAAACATTTGAAGTGTGTAAAAGTTATCTTTCCTTTATTTCAAACTGTCACAATTTTCTGTAATTTACAGATTTTCTTTAAATTCACATTTGCAAAATCATCATCTACACTTTGATTTGCTTAAATCATGTTTACATAACATTTTAAAGACACATTTCCTACATAAAAATCATAAACCTATTTATTAGATATAAAAATAATGTTGCTATTTAGACAAAAGAATGCTACCTTTTTCACTCTAACTTCTTAATCACTCTATATTATAAGGACAAACGATCCTGTATTAATTTGTATGCAACATTCAACAACAACAAAAATATTAATTTGTTTGTAATATAGCGTATGCAACCGATTTTACATGTACACGACTACTCATCAACACGTTGAAATAAAAATCTTTGTGCCCTTGTCTACACACTTGAATTGTCAGAAGTTTACAAGCTTTGATTGACCATCAGATGCTGGTTTTGTGTAAGATGGAGAGTACCTTTGTGTAACACATTGAGATTACGTAATCAAAGGGTGGTGCCGCGGAAGCGTGTGAGAGACTGACAGTCACACGAAATTGACATAAAACAGTCATGTAGATCTACTGTGAATTTGTGGTAGTTGACACGCGGATTAGCTTGATGCCTAGGGGACATGGATAACTGGAGTATAAGACCTTTGCACAGCAGGTAGGCTAGAAGCACTCGCGGCATTTTATGATTCAGGCCACCTCACTAACCTGAAGTCCCGTAGTGTTAATCAACCAGCTATTTTTGAAATTTGCCGATTTTGATCGGGACTAAAATTGGAAAATAGTCACTTGTCCGGGACTAGATTCTAGAAAATAGGCATCTGTCCGGAGCCATTTCCCACTTGTCCGGGACGTCGGGCTATGGGATTTGTGCAGCCCTGCTATATTTCTCGTCTGCTTCAAGTTTCAAAGTGCTTCAAAGTTGCTCAAAATTGCTGAAAATATTGTCCGAGTGTCAAACAGCTTGGATCCGGATGAGACGCCGAGTTACTCGGCGTCTCATCCGGATCCAAGCTGTTTGCATATGGAGCTATAGTTGTGAGTGGCAGGCTAAGGGTTAAATGGTTATCTGTCTCCAAAACTAGAAGCAGGCTCTGTGAGTATGGGGTAATGGGTTAATGTAATGGAAAGGTATACAGTGGAGAAAACGTTATTCTTTCCCAATAAACGCGTTTACGCTAAAACTATTATTTGCAGTGCAAACAGTTTGGAACCAGATCAGACGCCACCAAGATAAACATTAATCATCAGAATTGTCCAAAAGTTGTACTTTTCTACGTTTTAGTGTTTTGCGTTTGCGTACGTTTGCGTTTAAACGGGAAAGAATAACAGATTCTCCACTGTATCTATTGAGTACATGGATTAAGGAAGCAAAAATGTTGTTCATTACAGTACTGAAGAAGATTAATAAGAAACTCAATTTAGCTTGATGCTTTGAAAGTGAATTATTGAAAGATTAGATTAGGAGTCAATTTATTGTTCATATCAGTAGTAAATATCCAATAGATGTGAATCTAATTTAGCCACTTTCTTTATGTGGGTGGAAGCGTTAATAATAATAGGAAATACTGGTAAATTGTTCTTAATGAAAAGTAAGCAGTGTCCCAGATATGGGGAGTATTTTTAAAACTGAAATATTTTAACCCTTACCTCCATAACCTATTTCTAGTTTTGAATATAGGTGACCACTTAAAGCAAGTTGAAAGTAAAGCAGAATGTGCCTTAAGGCTCATTCTGCTTTACTTTCATTGTGCTTTAAGCTAGTCATCTGCTAGGATTTTGAAAATATTTCTTATGGTTCATTTTCATGACGGTATAAATTGGAACTATTTTCTACAGAGAAGGAATACATTAGAGGCATAAAAAGGTGTATTAATGGGGGTAATGGGTTAAACCTCATAGCCACACTGTTTTCAAAGAGCATCAATATATTTTACATTCCATATATTTTGCAAGCATCTATATATTTTACAAGCAGTTTAGGGTTAAAACCCAGTAGGGCTATATTGAATGACAACAGTATGAGGGTGTTTTCATGACTGTGGCCCGTATATACAGAGCACCAGATAAGGGTATAGTTTTTCAAAAACTAAAATCGAAGAGACGATTCTAATGATTAGTAACACCATAGGATTTGATGCTAAAATAAGTGAGAAAATGTTGGATTTGTGAAGTTTACTCCCTCTTATCTGGAGCCCTGTTTTCATGACAGTGGCCGGTATATAGGCAGGCTTGTTACTTAATCACCTGTCACAGTTGTACCAAGTACTAATGACTGAAACCACTGCTCTAATTGTTTGATATCTAATTGTTTCATGTTGTTTTTGTCCCCGTTGTTTCTAAGTAGGATTTACGTCCGCTCAAAGCCATGTAATGATTGTTTGATGTTTTCCAGAGTCTAAGGTTATAATTAAAGCTTTTGAGTTGAGAGTCTGAGATCATTCTCAAGTATTTGACTGGTAGAATTAGAGCTTTTCGCTCAAATCTGACCCAAGTAAATGCTTGAGAACAACCTCAGACTCAACTCTGGCCAGGCTTCTGGTAACAGAGTAAACTAAACATTTGCTTACATTTTATCCTTGATGTCTCCACCAAATTCTGTGGTATGACTACTCAAAGAGACGATTCTAATGACTGTAATGAGTAGTCACACCATAGGGATTAAGGTAGTCAAAAGGATTTATAGATTTGAAAATACCTTCCTTATATGAAGCACCGTGAGTGTGCCGACAGGGCTCCAGATAAGAGGGAGTAAACTGAACAAATCTAACAGTTTCTCACTCATTTTAGCACCAAATCCTATGGTGTTACTACTCATTAGAATCGTCTCTTCGAGACGATTCTAATGAGTAGTGACACCATAGGGTTTAATGTAGAAATAAAGATTTTACTTTTTAAAAAACTCATCTGGAGCCCTGTGCCGATGCTTATAAATGTGTTTGAGATGAGTGAGATCATTCTCAAGCTTTTGATTGGTCAGATTTGAGCATTTTGTTCAAATTTGACCAATCAACTGCTTGAGAAGGATGGATCTCAGACTCAACTCAAATGGTTTATAAACATGGGCCCTGGAATTATTTTTGTTAAATCTCAATTACACTCTTGGGGAATTGCTCACAATAGATGACTGATGGAACTTGTGGCAGAGCAGTAACCGTGACAACTTGACAACTTTATGCTCGGCTCTCTTGTGAGACACTCTAAACCTTAATGCCTCTAACCCTTAACTTGCAAAACTATTGTCTGCTTTAAATTAATTGTTTGGCAAGAAAGCATGTAAATTCAGGATTTCAGTTTCTGACTGATGAAACCTCAAAAAGAGTCACAAAAACAGCTGGGATCCGGATCCGACCCAGAGTTACTGTATGTCAGATGTGGATCCAAACTGTTGCCATGTGCATTGAAGTTTGGTGTCAATGGGTTAAGGATTAATTGTAATTAATTTCTGCATATTTAAGCACTGGGCTAGGTGTATACTAATGATGGACCACTGTTCCATGTAACAGTTAGCATTAACAGAAATGGACTGGATGCTCAATGTAGCTGGGTTGATTTGTGTTAAGTTTTCAATGGAACTGGATTTTACCATATTACTCTCAGGTATTTGTAAAGGAATCAGGGCTTCAGAGACTGAGCATTTCCAAGCTTTTCTCCTTTATATGTCCACCAAAACCCTATGTTGTGACCACTCATTAGAATAGACAGTATTAATGAGTTGTCACAACAAAGTGTTTGGTGATGAAATAAGAAATGAGAAAGTTAGTATTTGAAATACCCACCTTATCTGGAGCTCTGGGAGTCCAGATAAGGCCAATAGATTGTTCAACCATTTACGCCATGAATACGCCTTTTTATGCCTTTTTATGCCTCCACAACAGAAAATAGTTCCTTTTTATACAGTCATGAGTTACTTAATATATGTACCATAAGAAATATTTTTAATATCCTTGTAGAAAGTAACTTAAAGCAGGCTGAAAGTAAAGCGAAATGCGCCTTAAGGCGCATTCTGCTTTACTTGCAACCTGCTTTAAGTTATCACCTGTTTTCAAAAACAGAAACAGGCTATGGGGTAATGGGTTAAACGACAGGTGACTAAAGCAAGGTGAAAGTTGGACAGAAAGCTCCTTCAGTTTAGTGGTTGTGATAGAGAGGTTATACTGTACAGTCAGTTTTGTTGAACATACCCGTATTTCAAAGTTAAAACCTGGCTAAGCCTTTTAACTTTGAAATATGGGTATGTTCGACTTGACCCAGCATGAAATAATGCAGTTCATATGTCGAACTATCGGATGGTTCAAGTTAAAGGAGTTCGAGATATCGAAGTTTGACTTTAATTGTGCATTCTTGTGTTTGGTACTGACTAAACATTCCTTTCTTTTGATCGTTTCAGATATTCAGGAATTCTATGAATGCACACTTCTGGATGAGACCAAAGACAGCAACCAGAAAACTGCAGAGACATTACAAATGGTAATGAAGTGGGAGAAAGAGCCTCCAATTATCACCTCAACACTCAAGTCAGAGGTAAGTGTACCATTTCTCAACACCACATTGAAGTTAGAGGTAAGTCTGCTAATATTTACCTCAACACTCAAGTAAGAGGTAAGTCTACCAATTCTCAACACAACATTGAAGTTAGAGGTAAGTCTGCTAATAATTACCTCAACACTCAAGTTAGAGGTAAGTCTACCAATTCTCAACACAACATTGAAGTTAGAGGTAAGTCTGCTAATAATTACCTCAACACTCAAGTAAGAGGTAAGTCTACCAATTCTCAACACAACATTGAAGTTAGAGGTAAGTCTGCTAATAATTACCTCAACACTCAAGTTAGAGGTAAGTCTACCAATTCTCAACACAACATTGAAGTTAGAGGTTAGTCAGCTAATAATAACCTTAACACTCAAGTTAGAGGTTAGTCTGCCAATAATAACCTCAACACTCAAGTAAGAGGTAAGTCTAAAATTTCTTACCTTTACACTCAGATTAGAGGTTAGTCTGCCAATAATAACCTTAACACTCAAGTTAGAGGTTAGTCTGTCAATTAAAACTTAAACACTCAAGTAAGAGGTAAGTCTACCAATTCTTACCTCAAAACTCAAGTGAGAGGTTAATCTGCCAATATTAAACTCAACACTTAAGTCAGAGGTATGTTTACCCAATTATTTCCTCAATTCTCAGGTCAATAGTAAGGTACTAGATGTGTGCCGTATAACTTAAATTGAAACGTCTAAGAAATGGTCAGAAAAATATTGCAGCCTAATAAAATCTTTAACTATTTTTGTGTGACTAAGACAGGACAAAGGAATAAAAGCGAGATTGCAGTGTTTCTTTTCTACTTACATGCCACTAGAGTTCAATGGATTAACTCATACCTCATAGTCTGTTTCTAGTTTTGAATATAGTAGCCCACTTAAAGCAGGTTGAAAGTAAAACAGAATGTGCCTCAAGGCACATTCTGTTTTACTTTCAGCCTGCTTTAATCTATTCTCTGCTAGAATATAGAAAATATTTCCTATGATTTTTTATTTGTAAAAGTATAAATTGGAATCTATTTTCTTCAGTAGAGGAATAAATTAAAGGCGTAAAATGGTGTATTTATGGGATAATTGGTTCAGGTGTGAAAAAACATTTCTATCAGCATTTCTATAAAGCAAAGTGTAAGTGAAGCTGATTTATAATTTTTTTCAGAAACAGAATTCCATTGTTGATGAAGATCTTCCCCCTCCCCCTCCAGAGCTGGTACACGATGATGTAGTTCCTGACAAGCAGCCCGCCTCCTTCCACAGACCTAACAACATTGGGGGCCCTCGGGAAGTCCTGCCCCCACAGGTACCTATACAGACCTACCCAGACACACAGGACCAGGAGGCTCTACCCCCACCGGTAAGTCCACATAGTAAATAACCCTTTACAGCTCCAGATTAGGTGGTAATTTCAAATATTACCTTTCTTATGTCTTCAATAAAACCTATGTTTTGACCACTCATTAGAATCGTCTCTTTGAGACGATTCTAATGAGTGGTCACAACATAGGATTTGGTGGAGACATAAAGGAGAAGATGTTGGAGATGTTCAGATTACCTACTCTTATCTGGAGCCCTGTCCCTTTTAGTCCTTGTAGAAAATTGCTTTGAAGTGTTTGTTCAACACTGGCTTGATTGTGGAGTAATTTCCTGATGTCATGAAAGAAGAGAACTGGTTTTAACCCATTACCCCTGGCCAGAAATACACCTTTTTTACGCCATTAATTATTCATCCACTGAAGAAAATAGTTCAATTTTAATATACAGTCATGAATTTTTACCACAGGAAATATTTTCTATATTCTAGCTGATTGTAGTAGCTTAAAGCAGGCTGAAAGTAAGCATATTGCTCCATTCTGTTTTACTTTCAACCTGCTTTAAGTGGTTACACACCTTCATTACAGAGAGACAGGCTATGCATGGGGTAATGGGTTAACTGTGGATTGAGACAGAGCACCAGATAAGGGTAGTTTTTCAAATACTAAAATCTTTATTTCTGAATTAAACCCTATGGTGTCACTACTCATTAGAATCGTCTCTTCGAGACGATTCTAATGAGTAGTAACACCATAGGATATGGTTCTAAAAAGAGTGAGAAAATGTTGGATTTGTTGAAAAAACTATCTCTTATCTGGAGCCCTGTTGAGATTGTTTTAAAGTTAGTAAAATGAGTTGTGTGGATTCTTGAAATTCTGAGGACATTCTTAAAATAGTTTCTTTTGAAATCGTTTCATATGATTCCTGGGAAGAAAAATACATGACCTTTCAGTGTTGTCTCAGTTGTTGCAGTTTTTGGTTTTGTATTGAAATCTACTATATACTGTTTGTTGACAGGGCTCCAGATAAGAGGGAGAAAACTGAAAAAATCTAACATTTTCTCACTCATTTCAGCACAAATCCTATGATGTTGATACCCATTAGAATCGTCTCTTCGAGACGATTTTAATGAGTAGTAGCACCATATGATAAAGATTTTAGTTTTTAAAATACTCCCCTTATCTGGAGCTCATGTTGAGCAGTTATGAAGCTGGTTGATCAGGTTACATATTCCCTCAGATCTGTAATGTGTGTTTTGCTGATAAAATTGTAAGATTTCCTATCTTTTGTGGTTGTCTTTGGCCTACACACGGCACAGCTGCACTGTGAGTTGATGTCTCATGCAAGGTCAATCCTTGACTTTCCCTTCTTGACTTTCCCTTAACTCATTCACCCCTGAAACTTTTAATGGACAATTCCATTTTAAAAATATGTCTTGTCCATTATTGACTATTTAGGGGTGATTATAGACCCTGATCTGAGGGCTCCCCTGTTGCATAGGACAAATGTAATCCTTACAGATACATTTTTTGTAAATGATGAGTATACTCATGACTAGGGTTGAATGTGTTCTAAAAACCATTTCCCCCATGGAAGCGCTTTTTGGTGCATTCAATTATATCTTCCACTGAAGGAAATAGTTCCATTTTACACAGGAAAGAATGTGTCGTATCAGAAAAAGTTTCTGTATCCTAGCAGATGATAGATTAAAGCAGGCTGTAAGTAAAGCAGAATGTGCCTTAAGATACACTCTGTCTTTCTTTCAACCTGTTTTACCTATCTTTAACCCTTTTCCCCATAGAAGCGACTTTTAGCGTATTTAATTTATTCCTCCGCTGAAGAAAATAGATCCAGTTTATGGCCTCATGAACAATTACCATAACTGATATGTATATATAGGCTAGTAGATGGTATTTCAAAGTAGGCTGAAAGTAAAGCAGAATGTGCCTTCAGGCACATTCTGCTTTACTTTTAACCTGCTTTAAGTAATCACCTGTATTAAATGTTATAAACGGGTTATTGGGTAAAGGGTTAAAACTAGTAACAGGCTATAATGGAGTAAAAGGTTAACCTTTGACTTTCCCTTATTCCGGTACCAAATTTCTTGTTCTTAGTTTTGAGGACAGGTGACTGAATAAACCGGATTTAAAGTAAAGCAGAATTGATGTATTCTGCTTAATATCATCCTGCTTGAAGTGGTCACCTTTCTTTAAAGCTAGAAACAGGCTATAGGGTTTTAAGAATCCATTTTGTCTTTTAACTCATTCAGCCATAGCAACGAGTATACTCGTCATGAACAAAAAGTTTACCTGTGACGAGTATACTTGTCCTATACAAATAGTGTAGACCCTGGTCAGGGTCTGCACTGTTTGTCATTTTGTAAAATATTGTAAAAAATCATCTCTAAATAGTCAATCTTGGACTAGACTTAATTGAAAATGGTGCTTTAAAATTTTCAGGGTGAATGAGAGGTGCATGTGCAAAGTAAGGCATGACATGACTTAGTGACAGACTTACCAGTGTATCTTCTTTTTAAGGGTTTAATATAATTGTTCTTCACCGGTTTTGACTACAATTTCAAGACCTTAGTTAGGGGAAGGCAAAAGTGAGTGCTTGTCGTGCTAGAGACACATCTCGTGAGCTTTGGGGAGTAGCGGACTGTTATAAAAACAGGAGGCATAATGACAGGCTGCCTGATGGTGTTAATAAGGTGACGTCTTCTAGTTCACACACACAGTTTACTAGACTAGGCATCTAGGGTCGAGATTAGAGACCAGATAAAACTGATAATTTTATACTTTTCCACCTTATGTCTCCACCAAAACACTTGTTATGACTACCTATTAGAATTTTTTTCTTTGAGATCCTCCCAGCTCCTTGTGCCTTAACCCATTGCCCCATAGCCTATTTCTAGTTTTGAAAACAGGTGACCTCTTAAAGCAGGCTGAAAGTAAAGCAAAATGTGCCTTAAGGCACATTCTGATTTGCTTTCAGCCTGCTTTAAGCCACCATCTGTTTGGATATAGAAAATATTTCTTCTGATACATATTTGACTGTATAAATTTGATATTTCCTTCAGTGGAGTAATTAGTCAAAAGCGTAAAAAGGAGTATTTATGGGGTAACGGGTTAAAAACGAATTTGTGGTTACCTAAATGTTGCAAGCAGTTTGGATTCAGATTAGAGTTGTCATGGAGATAAAAAACTGTTTGAGAAACTGCCAATATTTTGAAAACAAATATATATATTTGAGAAAAAAAGTATTTTCAGAATCACAGCAGATGATAATATTACTAAGCATGCAAAGAGTTGGCATGGCAACTGAAGAATCAGGAGACAGGATACTGCTTAATACTGTGAAGAAAGCTTTCTGCATTACTGCTCCTATCACACATCTAATTTAATTCCTACGCTGAAGAAAACATTTCCAATTTATACAATCATAGATTATGTTTTGGAAGAAATTTTTTCTTCATTCTAGCAGACGATAGCTTAAAGCAGACTGAAAGTAAAGCAGAATGCACCCAAAGGTGCATTCTGCTTTACTTTCAGCCTGCTTTAAGTTGTCTTCTGTCTTCAAAACTAGAAACAGGCTATGGAGTAATGTGTATTAGTCATTTATGGCTTCAACATCAACTATAGTCATGCCAGAGAATAACTTTTGTAGCATCCTGTACTTCTTCCGCAAGTTTAAATGGAAAGCGCTCTGTCAGCAAGTGTAATATTTTGCCACCACAAGTTGCCTCCCTTGGGACTAAGCTATGTACCAGCTAATGAGACTTGTCATTCTGGACCTGTAGAGTTCACTCCCTTGAATTCCAAGGAGTATTTGTGAAGAGTTCTGTCCCTTTAGGTGAAGTCTTAGACGATGACAGTATATTGAGATTATTGGTAAATTTGAGGTTGTTAATGTGATAAAAGATAGTCCTGTAACTGGGAAAAAGCATAATGAAGACTCCTGGGAAATTTGTATCGGCTGTTTACTGCTGAATGCAGGACAGAGGTAATGAGGAGGGCTTTCTGCATTATTCCATCCAACAGTAAACCACAAGTCTTACAGACAGCCCAGTCATCTTCTTCTTGAATCGTTTTTGAGTCATTAAAAAAATTTGAGTTATGAATAAGAGTCATCTGCTTAAAATGTCATCTGTTAAAATTCTTTTTTTATATAGGAAATTTACAAACGGATTGACAAAATGTTTGGATCTCCATCAGACACAGAGTTTCTCGCGTCTGATCAGCAGCCAAATATTTGTCAAAATAACATGCATTCAACAGGGCTCCTGATCAGCTGAGTATTTTAAAAACTAAAATCTGTATGCCTGCTCAAAACCCTATGGTGTCACTACTCATTGTCACTACTCATTAGAATTGTCTTAAAGAAACGATTCTTATAAGTAGTCACATCAATGAGTTTGGTTTAAACATGAAGTTGAAAATGTTTAAATATTTCGTTCACTCCCTGAAGCCTTGTCTGGAGCCCCATTTCGATAGCTTTAGTTCCAGCGCTAAAAGGGTTAACACTGGGTTTGAGTGTAGGAAAATTATGTGGATAGCACTTTCCATATAGCTATTAGGCCTGGTATAAATCCTGTACATTGCCTGAAGTGCCTAATTAGGGATCAGATGAACCACTTTGGTGTAGAGATCAGGGGTTGATTGATGACGGCTAAAGTCTGTGTTGATTACAGCCTCGGGGACGCTCAGTCTTGATATGCCAGGAACCAGCTAGTCATACCAATATGTTATGTAGAGATTGTACCTTTCCAATCCAGGGAATGGATGCCTTATGGTTCTTATATTGAGGAGTAGGTAGAAGGACTCTATTAACCCTCTGAACCATAGTCCCGCATATTGGCGTCCTTTTCAAACAGTGTACATGTGAATAGTACACTTAACCTATGCAAACGGTGAAGACCAAGATCAGAGGGCTCCGAAAGGAGCCCTCTGATCAGGGTCTTCACTGTTTGTCAGAATTCCAAACATCAATTGACCAAAACAACCCTTAAAAGTCAGAAATCGACTAGACTAAAATGGAAACTGGAATTGTCCGTTTAAAGTTTCAGGGAGGAAAGAGTTAAGGCCCTTTTGTAGAGTTGATTTGAGCTTGGGATAAAGTTGTGTTAATCGTTTCAAACTGTTTTGATCCTGGTCAGGTGAGAAGCAACTCATGTTTTTTGTCATGCTCCAAACTGTTTTGTCTGTCATCTTAAAAATCTGCAGATACGAAGAAATGTCAACTTTCCTAAGTTTGAAGTAGACACCATTTTAAGCAGAGGATGTTTATTTATCCCTATAAGATTTGGAGAGAAATAAATGAGAAATATAACAGAGCTCCAGATAAGGGGAGTTTTCTATAACTAAAATCTTTATTTCTGTATTAAACCCTATGGTGTCAGTACTCATTAAATTGTCTTGAAGAGACGATTTTAATGAGTAGTAACACCATAGGATTTGGCGCTTAAATGAGTGAGAAAGTGTTGGATTTATTTAGTTTAATCCCTTTTATCTGGAGCCCTGAATAAGCAAAATCAAGGACTAATAAAGTAGGAGTAGAAGCACTGCCTAAATCTTGGTCAGTGAAATACCCAGAAGAGGCAATAGCTTTGTAGGATTGATTAACCCTTTCCCCCATAGACCCTTCTTATCTCCCCTTTTGATGCCTCTATCTTGGGAAGTATTGAAAACTTTTCCTGCATTTTAACAGGTGACTCCTTAACACAGCCTGAAAATAAAGCAGAGCGCTCCTGTAGGAGCTTTCTGCTTTACTTTCAGCCTGCTTTAAGCAGTCATCTGTCTTAAACACTGAAAAACAAACTATAGGAGGGAGGTGTTGACAGGAAAATAGAGAAGATTTTAGAGGAAGATGTAGAGGATATGGATATCAGATACATACAGTCATTCTTTTCCCAGAAGTCATAGCATTAACCCATTACCCCATAGCCTGTTTCTAGTTTTGAAGATGGGTGACTACTTAAAGTAGGTTGAAAGTAGAGCAGAATGCACCTTTAAGGCGCATTCTGCTTTACTTTCAGCCTGCTTTAAGCTACCATCATCTAGAATATAGAAAATCTTTCTAATGATACATATTCAAAACTGTATAAAACGGAACTATATTCTTCAATGGAGGAATGATTTGAAGCCGTAAAAATGTGTTATTTATTGGGTAATGGATTAAGCGAAACCATTGATAGAATGGTAGAGCATGTCAAAATAGTTTGGATCCTTATCAGATGCTGTTGTCACTAAGTTCATAATTATGCTGAAATGAAAATGTGGCATCTGATGTTTTAGTCTGCACTATTAGAGAGGTTTTTTCTCTCAAGACAATTCTCCAGAAAGAAATGGACTGAGAATATTTTCAATCCCATAATGCCTAGCTCAGCTTTTGTTTCTCTCTGATTAACTAACCCTTATAGATGTTGGAACTATACAAATATCCTTTGCAAACAGTGTAGACCCTAATCAGAGGGCTCCTTTAACCCTTTACCCAATAGCCTGTTTCTAGTTTTGAAGATATGTAACCAATTAAAGCAGGTTGAAAGTAAAGCAGAAGGCGCCTTAAGGCGCATTCTGCTTTACTTTCAGCCTGCTTTAAGCTACCTTCTGCTAGGAATTATAAAATATTTCTTATCGTACATGTTCATGACTGAACAAATTGGAACTATTTTTTTCAGCGGACGAATAAACAAAATGCGCTAAACGTCGCTCCTATTGGGGAAAGGGTTAAAGGAGATCTCTAATTAGGGTTTACACTGTTTCTTATACTTTTAAATACCGGTATTTTGGGGACAAAGCCCTTGAGAGTCCATGTAATCTGGTTATTGATCAGAAATCAGTCATTTTTCAGAGTTCATTAACCCTTTCCCCCATAGAAGCGCCTTTTAGCGCATTAAGTTTATTCCTTCACTGAAGAAAATAGTTCCAATTTATACAGTCATAAATATGTATCATACAAAATATTTTCTATATTCTAGCAGATGGTAGCTTAAAGCAGGCTGAAAGTAAAGCAGAATGCGCTTAAGGCGCATTCTGCTTTACTTTCAACCTGCTTTAAGTGGACACCTATATTCAATACTAGAAACAGGCTATGTGGGAAAGGGTTGACCCATTTTATGCGGGATACACTTTTAGGTGTACCTCTAGGCAAACAGTTTTGATCCCAGATCAGGCCCCACATTGTTTGCTGCTAAGTCAATACTCTATCAGAAACTGCTAAAATCTTTTGCAAATATTTGAGTTATTCCCGCTGCAGACAACATTTTAAAATGGCCGCCAAATATTACCCAGCATGCAATGGGTTAAACAAACCAGCATTGTAAGGGTTAATTCCAGTGGGTCCATCAGTCATAGAAAAAACAATCGACATCCCCATTTATACAATGGACTGATAAATGGAAAACAAACAGTATGGGCAAGATAATCTATTATTTAACTGACTTGACACTTATACATTCAGATTTACAAATTTCTTCTGGTGAGCTCATGGGAGAAGTTTCAAGAAGAGAGCTCCAGATAAGAGCGAGTATACTGAACAAATCTAACAATTTCTTACTTATTTCAGCACCAAATCCTATGGTGTTACTACTCATTAGAATCGTCTTTTCAAGACGATTCTAATGAGTAGTGACACCATAGGGTTTTACACAGAAATAAAGTTTTAAAGTTTTGAAATACTCCCCTTATATGGAGGCTTGCAAGAAGATTTGGCATTCTGAGATACAGATATTGGGAGTAAACTACAGCTTAATCAATTAGCAGCTTAACCCATTACCTCATAGTCTGTAATAGCTTGTATTCAAGATAGATTACCGCTTAAAGCAGATTGAAAGTAAAGCAAAAATATTCTGTCAGCTTTATTTTTAGCCAGCTTTAAGCTAGGGTAAAGTAAATATTTCTGTTGATGCATTATTTGTGAGGGTCACCCGAAAAACCGAAAACAGCCTGTTTTCGTGAAAACAGGCTGAGCTTACGAAAACAGGCTAGAAAAAAGGTTTTATGTTATGAAAGTATATTTAAAGCCATCAATTTTGGTCAATTTTATTGTCGATTGTAGGTCAAGAAAGGCAACTTTTTTAGCCTAAATAACGTTTATTAGTTCAAATTATTATTATTAAACAGTGTTTATGTCTTTGAATGCGATATTAATACAAAAAACATATTTCCTATGCTGTTTCCGTATGCTATTACAGACCAACATTTTTCATACCGTCGCCAATTTTGGTCAATAAAAAGCATTTTTATCGGAAAGGGGCCATTATTAAATCATTATAAAACATTTAATTGGAATATATGCTTTTAAATACGTTTTCTCAACGTATGATATTAGTACACAAATCATACTTTCTCTACTGTTTTCGTGTGACATTAGTTATTACGGACCGATATTTTTCATAGCTTCGCCGATTCGGGTCAATTTTATTGGCGATTGTAGGTCATGAAAGACAACTTTTTTAGCCTAAATGACTGTTATTAGTTCAAATTATTATTATTAAACAGTGTTTATGTCTTTGAATGCGATAGTAGCACACAACACATATTTTCTATGCTGTTTTCGTCTGATATTACAGACCAACATTTTTCATACCGTCACCGATTTTGTTCAATAAAAAGCATTTTTTATCGAAAACTAAATGTATAGAAGCACTATTAATATATTATAAACCAATAAATTGAAAAATATCCTTTTAAATACGTTTCCAGTACATAAAACCTTTTTTCTAGCCTGTTTTCGTAAGCTCAGCCTGTTTTCGCCTGTTTTCGCGAAAACAGCTGTTTTCGGTTTTTCGGGTAACCGATTTGTGACTGTATAAATTGGAACCATCTTCTTCAGTGTGTGTGTGTGTGTGTGTGTGTGGGGGGGGGGGGGGGGTTAAAGGTGTTAATAGGGTATTCATGGAGTAATGGGTTAATAAAGTGTGAATGAGTGCCATATTATAAAGTAATCTCTTTCTGCCATTGTATACAATAATTGAAATATCTCCTGAATATGCTATTTGCTTCAATGTGATATCAAATCGCTCTTCTAAATATTTACAATTTTATTCTCCAGAGAGCAAATAGTTTTGATCCTGATAAGGGGTTGTGTCATTCCATGTCTGATCTGGATCCAGACTTTTTGTGAAAGTTTTAAGATATTTTGGTTTCCTGACTATTGAAGGGGTGTGTTATGGGAGATTGAGTCATGTATTGTGTCTGTGTGGATTGACACTGCAAGCTTAGGGTCTGGAAACAAATGCTGTTCATTAATTATAGATTGGATAGGAATTTTGGTGTCTGCATGCCGGAGTTAGTGCTATAAAGCTTTGTGCAGTAGGTCTTTGATCAGGCTTTAATATCCAGCAGTTGGTGTGAAATATGTGGGGGGTGCACTTCTGACAGATTCCTTCTTGCTGTGTTATTGATGAGCGGGCTTTATGACAGGGTTTGCCATGCAAGGCTGTTTTGAGACACATAAAACAATGACAAGGCTGGCTGGTGTTCAGACCATTATAACCTTTGAAAACAGTTTGGATCTGGATGAGACACAGCATAATGCGGCGTCTCATCGGGATCCAAACTGTTTGACACCCTGATCAAGGTTTGAATTTTTTTTTGAAAATTCTATTTTTAGTTGTTCTAACACAAGCAGAAGACAATTTTTGCAGACGAAAAAATTACCCAGAATTCAAAGAGATAAGTGTGTGGTGTAGACAGGGAGTAAACTGAACGAATCCAACATTTTCTCACTTATTTCAGCACCAAATCCATGGTATTACTACTCATTAGAATTGTCTCTTTGAGACGATTCAAATGAGTAGTGAGATCCTAGGGTTTAATGCAGAAATAAAGATTTTAGATTTTTGAAATACTCTCCTTATCTGGAGCCCTGTATTATGGCGCTTCCTGTTTTACAGAAATTAACGACATTGTCATGGTAATACAGGGCTGGCACCAGACTGGGCTAATGTTTAGATAGTTTTAATTATGACATGACACAGGCTTTATATTGAGTGAAAATGAGGCTTTCACTATTATGGCTATATAAAGTGTCTCTGTAAAACTAAAAGTCAATAATAATCTCTCAGATACAATCAAAACTTGTATAAAGTGTCAATAGGAGCGGAGCTACATTTTGTAGTGGGTTTTGAAAGGTTGTATTTTTATATGCAGCAAAAGTAAAATCTTACTGTATTACTTTTGCATTGCCTTAAACAGTCAGATTAGTTGAGAATCCGCCATGCTTCCATCTCTATAAGCCGCTTAACCCTTTCCTCCCTGAAACTTTAAATGAACAATTCCAGTTTCCATTTTAGTCTAGTCCATTTCTGACTTTTAAGGGTTGTTTTTGTCACTGTTTGGCATTATGACAAACAGTGAGGACCCTGATCAGAGGGCTCCTTTTGGAGCCCTCTGATCTGGGTCTTCACTTTTTGCACAGGACAAGTGTACTATTCACATGTACACTGTTTGAAAAGAACGCCTATATGCGGGACTAGGGTTCAAAGGGTTAACCCCCTATAGCCTGTTTTCAGTATTGAAGACAGATGGTTTCTTACCCATTACCCCATAGCCTGCTTCAAGCATTTAAGTATGTTGACCACTTAAAGCAGGTTGCAAGTTTCAGCCTGCTTTCAGCTATTATCTGCTAGGATATAGAAAATATTAAAATTTTCTTATGACATAGATTCATGACTGTATAAAAGAGAACTATTTTTTTCAGTGTAGGAATAAAATATGGATTAGAAATGTGTATTTATGGGGGAAGGGCTAACCAATTACCCTATACCCTGTGAGACCTTCATGGCGGACGTCTGGTCGCTTCCTACTTTTCGGCTGGCTTGCTGAAGGTCATTGGTTCTACATATTTGCTTATTTGTGTCTAAATCTGTGTGTCTTGGGTATGTAATCCTCCTCTTGTAATTAGCGGACATCATGTCATGATATGACTGAAATATGTAAAATTCATAGCAAATCAAAACCATATATAGTCTGTTTGTAGTTGTGAATGCAGATGACCTCTCGATTAAAACAGGTTGAAAGTAAAGCAGAATGTATGAATAAAGTGGAACTATTTTCATCAGTTGAGGAATAAATTAAAGGAGTAAAATGGTGTTTTTATGTAGTTCTTTGTTCTTAGAGAAAGTTCATGCTCCTAGAATAGTTGACTTTTAACACCCTAAAATAATGTCACTCCAGTAGTTTTATTTAGTTCTTCACAGACATAAATAATTCTTGACTGTTACCATGCCAACGGATGCTTTATTTGGAATACTCTGCTCTCATGGGGGAAGAATACTCACAGACGAACAGGAATTAATGCCTGAGAATGGGAACTAAGTCAGAACGGCTGTTGTGGCTTCCTATGATTATCTGATTATTTAGACAATATTTATTTTGATTGCTTTGTAATAACATACATGTGGTGACATTTTATTTTTAACTCTGAATGCTGGGTAATGTTTTTGTCTGCAAATGATTGTTGTCTGCCACTGTTCTAAAATTTGAATTTTCAATGAAATAATTCAAAACAGGGTCAGAGTGTCAAACAGATTGGATCCTGAAAGGACGCCGCGTAATATATATAGTGTTTCATCAGGATCCAAACTGTTTGCAAAGGTATTTACAATTTCCAAAGAGTTAATTCTTACCATGTTACAGGGCTCCAGATAAGAGAGAGTACACTGAACAAATCAAACATTTTCTTGCTAATTTTAGCACCAAATCCTATGGTGTTACTACTCATTAGAATCGTCTCTTCGAGACGATTCTAATGAGTAGTGACACCATAGGGTTGAAGCAGAAATGAAGATTTTAATTTTGATATACTCCCCTTATCTGGAGCCCTGATGTTAGCGGCAGATAATTGTGCCACAGTAATTATCTTTGCAAACAGTTTGGATACAGTTAAGAAGCCGCATTTAAATAAAAGGTATCTGAGTGATGGTATGACATTAAATCTTCTGTGACCGGGTAAGAAACTTGGTAAATGTCGTTATACCAGATAGTTTTAGATCATAAAATGACTCCAGGCTTTTAAATGCAACATTCTCCAATATTAGAGTGTCACAGAATATTTATTCCAAGTGACATTGAAACCTTTTCCCCTATTAAAGTGCCTTTTATCGCATTTGATTATTCCTCACAGAGATTACCTTTCATGCCTTAACCATTTCCATGTTCACTCTTTCCCCCCATAGAAGGGCCTTTTAGTGCATTCAGTTTATTCCTCCGCTGAATAAAATAGTTTCAATTTATACAGTCAGGAACATGTATCATAAATATTTCTTTATTCTATCATATGGTAGCTTAAAGCAGGCTGAAAGTAAAGCAGAATGCGCATAAATACACATTTTGCTTTACTTTCAACTTGCTTTATGTAGTCACCTATTTTCAAAACTAGAAAAAGACTATGGGGTAATGGGTGAAATTGGTCACTTGTCCTAAAATCTAGAAACAAGCTATAGGGTCGAGTGTTAATATATTTAGCTGCTTCTATACCAGGAGCAAATTTCTAGAACTTTTTGTCTCTTTCCACAAGACATGAAAACATTAATACATTGGGTATGATATGAGCTTCTGATGGCAGAATCTGTTCATCATATATGGTAGTGATAAAAGATGGCCTGTAATACATTTATGTCCGGACCAACGCCTCCCACGAGGGCAGAAATCAGAAACGAGATGGATGTTTTGATAGCCGTAAAGGCCATTGGGAGATGGACTTGAACCCAGAAATAACTGCTAGTACAGCGCTTTGACTCTATAACAACATCCAATGGGAGACAAAGAGTGTGTGTGTTGTTCGGAGGGAGTCGTTATAGGGAGGGAAATTTGCTTACATTTGCAACCAGCTTGAATCCAGATCAGACGCCGTGTAACATGGTGCTGTTCTGGATTCAAGCTGTTTGTCACTCGTCATTTATGTTTTACTTTCAAAATGTCCAATATGTGACCTTGAGAAAAACAGCAGGCGACAATTTTAAGCAGACGATATTGCAGCCGTGAAAAGGTTGGACATAATAATGTCCTGTTTAGGGAAAAGCAGCAAGCCTTGTAGAGAATCCTTGTTGGGAGGGTTGTTGTAGGGAGGGAGCACTGTACAAGCATTCTATAGGATTGTCTCATTGATGATGTCAGAACACAGTTAAAAGCTTTCTTCTTTACTTTCATTGTGCTTTAGGCTGTCACCTGTGTTAAATTATTACTCATCAAAAATGTCTTTTACACCTTTGTTTTATTTGTACCCTTAGGAGCAGTCTGTTCAGGTTCTGCACTGTTTGCTCAGACTTGTCTGTCCCAATACTAAGGATCATTACGGTATACTGTGTTAGCTAGGGGATGTCTGTGAAATGAGGTCTACTGAGGCCCGTATGATGTAGTCCGGGTCCCCCAGGCTCCAGTGATAGAAGATAACCGGAATGAGGCTTGGCAGTGTATTTATTTCACTGAATGAAGAGGCTGTCATTATAACACAGTTACATTTAACCTATTACCCCCATAGCCTGTTTCTAGTTTTGAAGACAGCTGACTACTTAAAGCAGGTTGAAAGTAAAGCAGAATGTGCCTTAAGGCACATTCTGCTTTACTTTCAGTCTGCTTTAAGCTACTATCTGCTAGAATATAGAAAATATTTCTTATGATGCATATTCATGACTGTATAAATTGGAATATTTGTCTTCAGTGGATGAATTAATTAAAGGTGTAAAAAGGCATATTTATGGGGTAATGGGTTAAACAAGTACAAACTTTTATCACATTTTGTTTTTCCACTTTGCATGACATTCAGTGCCAAAGACATTTCTATGACTGAGCCTTCTCTATAAGCATTCATCTGTCTTTTGAAAAAAAGAAAAGAAAAACAAGCTATTATGGAAAACAATTAAAGTGACCTTTTGAAAACAATATTAACAACAATGTACACTCTGGTTGATGTCACATGTTTTAAACTATCACTGTTTGGGAAAGGCACATTTTGCATAATGGTATAATAAGTCCTCGTTCTTTTCATGCTGTATAGTTGCAATATTAGCTGGCTTTATAGAAAAGTATTTCTTGGTAACCATCTGGCAACTGCCATCTCACAGTAGCCATACAGGAAGTCATCACTATAGTATATCCTGGTTCTATAGTGGACAGGCAATACTACCTCTTGCTAATTAGCTCTGTATAACAGTATTTCTTGGTGACCATCTGGCAGCTTCCCTCTGTAGCCATGCTGGTAGCCATCAGTAAAGTACAGCATTGTTCTATAGAGGACTGTAAATACTGCATATTGTTAGTTAGCTCTGTATAACAGTATTTCTTGGTGACCATCTGGCAGCTGCCCTCTGTAGCCATGCTGGTAGCCATCAGTAAAGTACATCATTGTTCTATAGAGGACTGTAAATACTGCATATTGTTAGTTAGCTCTGTATAACAGTATTTCTTGGTGACCATCTGGCAGCTGCCCTCTGTAGCCATACTGGTAGCCATCAGTAAAGTACATCATTGTTCTATAGAGGACTGTAAATACTGCATATTGTTAGTTAGCTCTGTATAACAGTATTTCTTGGTGACCATCTGGCAGCTGCCCTCTGTAGCCATGCTGGTAGCCATCAGTAAAGTACATCATTGTTCTATAGTGGAATGGAAATACTGCATATTGTTAGCTAGCTCTGTATAACTGTATTTCTTGGTGACCATCTGGCAGCTGCCCTCTGTAGCCATGCTGGTAGCCATCAGTAAAGAACATCATTGTTCTATAGAGGACTGGAAATACTGCATATTGTTAGCTAGCTCTGTATAACTGTATTTCTTGGTGACCATCTGGCAGCTGCCCTCTGTAGCCATGCTGGTAGCCATCAGTAAAGTACATCATTGTTCTATAGTGGACTGGAAATACTGCATCTTGCTAATTAGCTCTGTATAACAGTATTTCTTGGTGACCATCTGGCAGCTTCCCTCTGTAGCCATGCTGGTAGCCATCAGTAAAGTACAGCATTGTTCTATAGAGGACTGTAAATACTGCATATTGTTAGTTAGCTCTGTATAACAGTATTTATTGGTGACCATCTGGCAGCTGCCCTCTGTAGCCATGCTGGTAGTCATCAGTAAAGTACATCATTGTTCTATAGTGGACTGGAAATACTGCATATTGTTAGCTAGCTCTGTATAACTGTATTTCTTGGTGACCATCTGGCAGCTGCCCTCTGTAGCCATGATGGTAGCCATCAGTAAAGTACATCATTGTTCTATAGTGGACTGGAAATACTGCATATTGTTAGCTAGCTCTGTATAACTGTATTTCTTGTTGACCATCTGGCAGCTGCCCTCTGTAGCCATGCTGGTAGCCATCAGTAAAGTACATCATTGTTCTATAGTGGACTGGAAGTACTGCATATTGTTAGCTAGCTCTGTATAACTGTATTTCTTGGTGACCATCTGGCAGCTGCCCTCTGTAGCCATGCTGGTAGCCATCAGTAAAGTACATCATTGTTCAATAGTGGACTGGTAATACTGCATATTGTTAGCTAGCTCTGTATAACTGTATTTCTTGGTGACCATCGGGCAGCTGCCTTCTGTAGCCATGCTGGTAGTCATCAGTAAAGTACATCATTGTTCTATAGTGGACTGGAAATACTGCATAATTTATTGTTAACTAGCTCTGTATAACTGTATTTCTTTGTGACCATCTGGCAGCTGCCCTCTGTAGCCATGCTGGTAGCCATCAGTAAAGTACATCATTGTTCTATAGTGGACTGGAAATACTGCATATTGTTAGCTAGCTCTGTATAACTGTATTTCTTGTTGACCATCTGGCAGCTGCCCTCTGTAGCCATGCTGGTAGCCATCAGTAAAGTACATCATTGTTCTATAGAGGACTGTAAATACTGCATATTGTTAGCTGGCTTTATAGAATAGTATTTCCTTGCCATCTGTACCGATACTGGAAGCTATCAGTATATTATACCCTATCTCTATGGTGGACAGGAAATACTACCCATTGATCTATGATATTGTCTTACAACCAGGAGGTATACCAACAAACCTCGGTATCTAAATCCAAAACTAACATCCACTGATAATATTTAAAGAAAGCAGCTTGAAGCAAGATTAAAGTAAAGCAGAAAGCTCCAAAAGGAGCTTTCTGCTTTACTTTTATCTTGCTTTAAGCAATGGCCTATGTTTAACTTAGAAAAAATATCTTCATTTAGAGTAGTGATATCAGGGAGATTTGATGGTAGTAGAGCGTTGTACCAGCCAGGGCTCCAGATAAGGGGGGTATTTCAAAAACTAAAATCTTTATTTCTCAATTAAACCCTATGGTGTCACTACTCATAAGAATCGTTCTTCTAGACGATTCTAATGAGTAGTAACACCATAGGATTTTGGATGTAAAATGAGTGAGAAAGTGTTGGATTTGTTCAATTTACCCTGTCTTATCTGGAGCCCTGGTACCAGCATGTACCAAGTCTCGGTTACTGTGAGATAGTACTGTCAAATTGGCTGTGATCAATTTCTGTCTGTGATACAATAGGGTAGAATATGATTGTCTCGCTCCCTTAAGAGAAGACATTTTTATGGGTTCAATATGCTGCGCTTCCTGCAATTTAGGCAGTGTAATTTAAGAGCAAAATAAGGAAAGCCTGCCTTGTCAACTGACACAGAGACAAAGAGCGAGAGTTTGTTAAAACTACAGCTTTAAATTTTTAGATTGGGGGAAACTTATAGAATTTGTATTACAGCAATCTATTAACTGTTAACATTAAGCCATACTGACTCATTTTGACTCATTTAGTCATTACGAAATAGCCTCATACTGACTCATTTTGACACACTTTAATCCACTAGCTTGTAGTGAGATAAGCATTGATAATAGTTAATCGCTTATGAGTTAATGGGTCGATAATAATTGGGACACTCAGTATAACTACTGCAATTATCATCAAATTTGAACAAAATGTTTTTATCATACAGTAATGCGTCCAAAAGGTGTAAACTGAAAGGCAAACAGTGCAGACCTCGACGAGGAAGCAGTCTGATCAAGGTCTACACTGTTTGCTCAGGCCTGTCTGTCTCAATACCCATATGTTCTGTTTTGGCTGGGCGGTATGCAGCTCTGTTGTACAGAAAGATACTGTTCTAGATTTCACTGGACTAGACAGTTTTTCACAAGACGAATGAGTCCCGTAAGGGATATTAGAAATTTGAAATGGTTAAAACAGTTCCTTCAAATTTTTTGTCATTAAATGGAACAGTGCAATTTTCCAGGCAGGCTTAGCAAGTGCTCAATTGGGCAAAAAAGTGGAATCGTGTGTTTCTGGAACGATGGGATTTGGTTCGTTAAAGGAGGAATAAATCAATTAAAGAAGGGGTTTGGCCATGATTAATGGAATTTGGTCAGGCTACAGTAATCCTTGGAATGCAGGGGAAATGACTATTGGAGACTTTTGCAGTTTGGATTCAGATGAGGACACATTTTCCAAACTTTTCTGTCACTTTGGTCATATTTCTGTAAATTTAAGAAAGAAAGAATCAGTTTCAGAATTTCTGTCGAAATTTTTTTCTGTAGAGGATTTTAGTTTAGAGCATACACTCTTACTGTGCTAGAAATATAGGATGTGTCATTCGTCATTGTTTAAGACAAGCTGATCTCAAACGAGTCTAGAATTGAAATGTTATTAAGCGAGCTTTGGCGAGCTTAATAACTTTTCTATTCTAGACCAGTTTGAGATCAACTTGTCTTAAACATCGACGAGTGTCATATTCCTTTTCTCACATTACCAACGATTTAAGCTATTTTTAAGCAATATGCATTTTTAACCCTGGTGACGTCAAAACGCTGTTATAATTAGTGACCTAATAGTGACGTCATTAAAGTGATCTTACACATGTTGGAGATAAGGATATTCGTCATCGTTGTTCGCTATTGAAAACAGGGGTAGTTATGTGAGAATATAGAATACTAATACTTAACAAACAGTGTAGAACCTGATCAGAGGCTTTCTTGAAAGAGCTGTCATATCTAGGTCTACACTGTTAAAGGGCCATTATATTACAATTATAGTGGAGGAAAAATGTCTGTAGTATTTAAAGAAGAATGAAATGTACAAGTATATGCCAAGTATATGCCAACTATTTGCCATGAAGGTCAAGGTCATTTAGAGGTTGTTAGTAATGTTACCTTCAAGGTCATTTAGAGGTTGTTAGTGTTTAAGACACAGTGGTATTATGACCCTAACTATTGAGATAGACATGCCTGAGCAAACAGTGTAGACCCAAATCAGACTGCTCCTGTAGGAACAGTCTAATCAGGGTCTACACTGCTTGCCTTCCGTTTGGACAACGATAATTACAGCTGTTATACAGGGTGTCCCAACTTTTAGGGTATCTATTGTAAGCACTATATTGCTGCTGAGATGGTACTGGCAGCCATGTTTATATTCCAAGAGGGTAAAATAAAGTTGATCCAGACTTACTAAACAATATAAGCTAATATAATTACACATCCACTCAAGAAAACTACCTTTTAAGTCTTTTATCTGCCATGAAACAGTCTCTTCCGAAAAAACCATGTCTGCCTTTATTCCCAAAATTTAGTTGACAGACATTTTGACTGAAGAACTGTCAATACAAAATATCAATACTCAGTTTTGATCAAGATCAGGGGAAGAGTTACTCAGGGCTCCAGATTCTCGAGACGATTCTTATGAGTAGTAACACAGTAGGGTTTAACGCAGAAATAAAGATTTTAGTTTTTGAAATACTCTCTTTATCTGGAGCTCTGTCATGGTTTCCCCAATAGCATGCTTAGAGTTAATTCTATGGATGGAGCACAGAGAGATGGCATGCTCTGGGTGTTGAAAGCTTTCTAAGACATGCTACTTATGGAATATTTCACACAAAAAGATAATCACAGCTGCATTTCTCTCAGTTTATTATTGAAGATAAAAGTTCTAGAGATTTAGATAATCTTTGGAAGTTTGTCAGTAAGTGATGCAGCCCATATTTACCCGGCGTCTGAATAGGCTCCAAACTGTTTGCCACTCAGATTAAAAACAAATAATAAGAAATGTCAAAAAATGGTAATTTCCTACATTTTAGCTACCGTCATTTCCCGAGTATTGTGCGCATCCGTGTATAAAACGCACCCTTATTTTCAGGGTTAAATGTCTGGAAAAAAACTTTTCCCAAGGTTTTGGTCAGCGGTCGTACGCACGATTTCTCCTGCTGAACCCAGTTGTTTTTAAATGAAGAGAGTTCCGTAGGCATATTTTAGGACCAAGAAAATCCGTTAAATATGTGATAATTACAAGTATTCTGATAGTCAGGGGGTTAAATCCGACCTTCAAAGTTCCAAAAAATGAGCTGCGACTGTGTTTAAAATGCTGGAAACGAAACCAGACATATTTTTATGGGCATACTTAATTTTCATTTCTAGCGTCACATTAGAACAGGAACGGAATATGTTCCTGATTAGAATCACCCCGCATTATTCTGTGTAAGTTTGTAGATGCGTTTATTAGGATTAAAATACATAAATACTAAACATTTATTGTATGGAATCATTTCATCACTAGCATTTATTGAATTATGAAAAAATACGGTAGAATACGAATGTTCCGAAAAAGTTACAAAAAGTTTCGCTCTGAAAATCGTGTGCCGCCAATCAAAAGAATAATCCGGAAATAGTAAATTCGATTATGCGCAGTTCGGGCCCGGAAATGGCGGGTGTTTATACAGTGACGCTTTGTTTCTACGATGCAACCAGAGCTAAGTTTACTTTCTTTTGAGCGATTTCACGCAATAATTATGAATAACAACTTGTTTATTTACTTTATTTCTCTCTCAGTTCAAAATGCCTTACCGATTTAGATTGTATTAGATACATACGTAGCGACTAACGTGCTCCCTCGAAAGAAGCTTCAAATAATCGAGGGCTTGCATTCTCAGATCGAAGACTAATTTTAATAACTTATAAGCAATCAAGTGTCATAACATCAACAGTTTACACCCGGACAATCATAACTGATTATAATTGGGGTCACTAGCGTGTCATCTCCAATAAACAGCCCTAATCCCCGGCTATCATGTATGGGAGGTGTCAATTAAAGCCCTGCAGCGTATTGCGCAATCTTAACACATCGGTCTACGGGCGCTAACCGTTGGTCAAGGTTGGCTTAAGAGTCTTGTTCCACTGTATTGTACGCACCCCCAAATTGCAGAAAAAAGATTTTATGATAAAAGTGCGCACAATACATAGCTAAAGACGGTATTTGCGTTTCGTTTGCCTGCTTTAAGCTACCATATGCTAGGATATAGAAAATGTTTCTCATAGTGCATCATAATTCATAACTATAAAAGCAGTGATCATTCTGGATTGGATGAAGTGGGCCATTTGGCAGTTTTGGTGGGCCGAGCTTAAAACACCTTAGATTACTGAAAACACATGCAGAACAGAAACTGTAACATGCATCAAGAACTGAAATAAACCAATGTGGAAATAAAATAACTTTTTCCTACCTATTGTTGTCTCTTATAGTGATAACCATGCAGTATACACTGTCTATTTCATGAATATCAGGTGTATTCTTGACACAAGAAATGCATACTTGCTTAGTGGAAGGTCTGTTGTACCCAAATAGTGAGCTGTCTTCATGCAATTGATAATGTATTTTTCTTTGCCGACTTTTAATACAGAACTAGCGATCGCTACTCTAAGCATGTGTTATCAAAGTGTTTGTCCTAAAATTTAAACAGCCGTTAACAAAAATGGTTAGCCGAGTGTTCTCTTTGCATAGTTCACAAATTCACTATTTTTTACCACTGTTGTAGCGTAGCCATTTGAATTTAGCTAGGCTTTGTGATCGTCGGCCATTTTTTCGAGTTCGATTTAGTCGGGGTGCGAGTGGTAACCGTTCAGACGCATTCTCGATCTGTGTAGGGACATTATAATTTGTTTTCGGCTGTGTAATAAAGAAATGCAATTTAGAGTTTTACCCTCGCATCCATTTTTGGTTCGTTTCGACATACTTTGCTTTTCAAAACAACACTGACATGTGATTCAATCACAGACCGGAAACCGGCCACTAGATATCAACAACCAATCAACGTTATCAATACTTATCACCGGAGGCTGTAACTAAGCAACATGCAATCGCAGCTACTCGGGCATGTACAGATCAAACGAAAGTCCAAGAGAGATCTCGATTGAGCACCCCATTACCGGGAAGCGTGATATATTAATAAACCAATCAAATTGGGTCTAGTATTCGCTGCTGTCTTCACGGAAATTTCGACACAAAAGTGAAACTAGACAAATCTAATGGCCTTTCAAGTAAGATTTCGTTGCGGGATTACGGATTTCTGTGCGCCGATATGGCCCACATACAAAATTCTCTTTGCGCCATTTGTGATTTTTATGCGTGAATCCCGCAAGGGCACATCCCAGAATGAACACTGTAAAAGTGGAACTTTTTCCTTCAGAGGAAGAATTATTAATTAAAGAGGTGTATCTATGGAGTAGAAGGTTAAGCAGTCACTTTTCTTGGAGAAGACTATCGTCCTTCAATGAGCGGTGACCTTACGCAAGTTTGACTGTAACTGACTCATTTTTTACGTCGCTCCGTTTTGATATTTATCATAGTCACTGCTGGGTAATGTTTCAGTGCAGGGGCACTAATTAACAGGCCAATTTATAGGTTTTCTCTCTAAACAATATCACTTACACAGTAGGATGGTTATTTTTATGGCTGGCTTTCTTTCCGTGTGTATCGATTTAAATTTTTTTGGCATTTTACCTTGTTTGGATAGCTGCTCGTTGGGCACAGATTGTTTGGAAATGGTTTTGCGGTAATGCTAGAGCGCTTGGAAAAAATAAACACTAAGAGACAGGCTTGATGAAGTTAAGGACACTTGACACGCCCCCTTTTTTGAATGTCAAAGCTGCGTAATTGGGGGATCAATTTGTCGTCTCTTGAGACTAGAGGTTCCTATATTATCATGCTACATTTTTAATGACCCATATGTGTATTGCAATTTTCATTAGTGGAACAGTGAGGAAAACTGAGTTGCTATCATATAATGGATTTTTCTTTCCCAGTGTTGACTAAATAGTTTAGTCTATTTGCCGTGGTGTGAACGTTACAACTGTGTGATGTTTATACGGGATCTGTGGCCGTTTTATGCAATAAGTGATTAGGGATAAGCTTTCACCTGCAATAAGCCCATTAAACAGATGAGACGAGTATTGGTGACATTTTCAAATAGTTTGGATCCTGATCAGGCCCCACATAATGTGGAGCCTGATCAGGATCCAAACTGTTTGTCAATTATGTCAATCTAATAGTATAATTTATACACATCTATAAAAGAAAAGAGTTTTAAAAATCAAGTCATTATGAGATGATGAGATTTGTTTGCTATTTAACTCTTTACATGCTAACGGCGGATATATCCGCCACAGTGATTGCCTTTGCAAACAGTTTGGATCCAGATGAGACGCCGCATAATGCGGCGTCTCATCAGGATCCAAACTGTTTGACACTCTGAGCATGTTTTGAAAAGAAATTTAGAAGAAATATTTATTTTTTACGAACAATTGCAGACGACAAATATTGCAGACAAATTTAACCAGCATGCAATGAGTTAAAGGGTTGAAAATACAGGAAAGAGCTGTAGTTATGAAATTACATTTTAAAATACACATTTAGTGTTTCTTGGATAGCGACTGGATTTGTGCAAAAAGTGGAAAAACAGAATAGGGATAGTGATGCTTATACAGTATGTCAATTAGATAGTGGAGAAAAGGTATAATCATTCACTTGGTATTGGATAGAGAATAGTGAAGTGGCTATACATGTGGAAGACAATATAATAACATAGAGGGAAGCTTGATAGTCAAGTGAATGGAGACTGCACATGTTATATTTCAGCACTCTTCTGTAGCACTTTCCTTAAAATGAGAGCATATACTCCATATAGGTTTACCCTGTTCCCTTAGATTAGATGAAAAGGTATATAGTATGAACTGTATATTCCCGTTAAACGATACTGGGAAATTATGTCTGGGTTTGAATGTTTGCACTCTTGGCCAAACAGTATGCAAACAGTGTAATGCGGTGTCTCATCAGGATCCAAATTGGTTCAGTTCTGACCCTAGTTTAAAAAAAAATCTGAATATTTGAAATTTAGAAAAAGTAGACAACACAATATTGCAGAAGCTTTTCAAAAGAACCAGAGAACTCTGTTGATAATATGAGTAGGGCATCGTTCTCAGGTTTCATTTCTGCTCCCCTCTATCTGGGGTGCAGAAACTAACATTAATGAATTTGAACAAATTTATCACAGCACTTTGTTAGCTCACCTGAGCCAAAGGCTCAAGGTGAGCTATTGGGATGGCCCTGTGTCCGTCGTCATCCGTCGTTAGTCGTCCGTCGTCGTTAACAATTGCTTCAAATGACATCTCCTCCTATACCGCTGGACAGAATTCAACCAAACTTTACAGAAATGTTCCTTGGGTCAAGCTCTTTCAAATTTGTTCAAAGAATTAAAAACAATGCAGAACTCTGGTTGCCATGGCAACCAAAGTGAAAAAATAAGGAAATCTTAAAAAATCTTCTTGTCAAAAACTGCAAGGGCCAGAGCTTAGATATTTGGCACATAGCATCATCTACAGGTCCTCTATCAAGTTTGTTCAAATTATGCCCCTGGGGTCAAAATTGGCACCGCCCCGGGGGTCACAGATTTACATAGAGTTATATAGTGAAATTTTCAAACGTCTTCTTCTCTGAAACTAATGTGGCCAGAGCTTTGATATTTGGCATGGTGATACTTCTAGATGTCCTTTACCAAAATTGTTCAAATAGTTCTGGTCAGTTGCATAACTAGGTCACAGGAGCTAAACATAGATTTTTTTCATTGAAAACTTAAAAACATCTTCTTGTCTGACACTACAAGGGCCAGAGCTTAGATATTTGGCACATAGCATCGCCTACAGGTCCTCTATCTAGTTTGTTCAAATTATGTCCCTGGGGTCAAAATTGGCCCTGCCCCGGGGGTCTCAGTTTTACATAGAGTTATAGTGAAATTTTCAAACGTCTTCTTCTCTGAAACTAATATGGCCAGAGCTTTGATATTTGGCCTGGTGACACTTCTAGATGTCATATACCAAAATTGTTCAAAAGGTTCTGGTCGGTTGCATAACTAGGTCACAGGAGCTAAAAATAGATATTTTTTTTCAATGAAAACTTAAAGAAGTCTTCTTGTCTGAAACTACAAGGGCCAGAGCTTATATATTTGGCACATAGCATCGCCTACAGGTCCTCTATCAAGTTTGTTCAAATTATGCCCCTGGGGTCAAAATTGGCCCCGCCCCTGGGGTCACAGTTTTACATAGAGTTATATAGAGAAAATTTCAAACGTCTTCTTCTCTGAAACTAATATGGCCAGGGATTTTATTTTCGGTATGGTGACACTTTTAAATATTCTTTACATAATTTGTTCAAATTGTTCCGGTCTGTTGCATATCTAGATCAGTCCTGGACATAAATTATTATCTCCATTTTTTCAGCTATTCTCAGGTGAGCGAAATATTCCCCCCATGGGGCTCTTGTTTTAAATTGGTGCAATACCTTAGTGGCTATTGTTAAAGACCCTGTTCAGACTGCTCCATCAGGGTCTTCATTGTTTTCTCTGGTCAGTCTGCCCCAATACTTAGGGTCATGCAGGCCAGTGTGTCCCAATACTTCGGCTCATTACAGTATAAAGAAAAGAAACACAAAGATCATTTTCAACAAGTTTGGATCCTGATCAGGCACAGAGTTTTAATGCAAATGCAAACCAGGCCTCTCTCAGCCTCATAAAGGATGCAGGTCTTGGTTTGTTGGATGGGAATGTCTACGTTTTGGGTTTATCTCGTTCATTAGGTAACGATTCCATTCTTCAGAGTCTTTCAGAGAAAATGAAATGTTTGCTACAGGCAAACAAATCAACTGTGTTCTACCTCGATAGATTTATTAACTCAGGAATAATTTTTCAGTCGAATGTGTGGGGCAATTTAGTAAATCAATTTGTAAGATATTTGTAAATTTGGGGACAGCAGGATATAGTGATGGCGGCGGTTGACCTGCTCTTTAATACAAAACACAACTCCCAAAAAGGGGAGTATTTCAAAAACTAAAATCTTTATTTCTGCATTAAACCCTATGGTGTTACTACTCATTAGAATCGTCTCGGATTTGGTGCTGATCTTTTGTGAGAATATGTTTGAATTGTTTAAAACCCCCCCTACAATCCTACGTAAATATATATCCAAAATGGACTAAACTAAATTTGAAATTGAAATTGTCCATTTGAAGTTTCAGGGAGGAATGGGTTAATCAAATCTTGCTGATTTGATTGTGGTTCAGTGGAGTTAAAGTTGCAGTGTTTCGCATGGGGAATATTGATGAAGAATTAAAGAAACTATTAACATACTTTAACTATATACAAATTCTGCCTGCCGGGCCATCTCAATTAGCTGAATGACGACATGCTACCCATGTTAACAGACAAACTAAGCAATAATTGAATTAAATTCTCAGCCTAGATGATTAAAGTATAAAAAATAGGAGCTGTAAGTTTGATTGGAAATTCAGTGGTTTGTTTGACTTAACCTGCTTTTCTACCAAAAAAGACATACCGATATACTCGCAGTCGAATTAAATGCATAAAAATGCGTATCTATTGAGTAATTCATTAATACAGGCTGAAAGTAGAGCAGTCAGCTTCTTCTTTAGGGTTAAAAATCTCTGCTTTACTTTATGCATGCTTAAAGCAGTCACCTTGTGGAGTGTAGATTCTCTAATTTCAGTGTAGTTAACCCTTTACCCCATAACCTGTTTCAAATTTTGACGACAGGTGATCACTTAAAGCAGGTTGAAAGTAAAGCAGAATGCGCCTTTAGGCGCATTCTGCTTTACTTTCAGTCTGCTTTAAGCTACCATCTGCTAGGATATAGAAACTTTTTCTTATGAATCAAATTCATGACTGTATAAATTGGAATGCCTAAAAAGGCATATATTTTATGGGATAATGGGTCAAGTAACCATCTCTCCTTTATACTGAAAACAGCTTGTGAGGGAAAATTAAAAAGGGTTGATAGTTTGTGTGACTGTTATGGCATCAAAGACCAATCAGAGTAGCCTGTCTGATGGAGGCCAGATGATGTTTCTGCAGGGCCTTAAACTGTGGCCTTTAATGGTGCCACTCTAGTAGCCTAAATTGGGAGAGGTAAATTGATTTGCTGCCATTAGCGATCCTCAAACCTCTGCAATCCTTTGAAGCAATGGAGCAAATTCAATTAATTCCTCTTATCCTATCTGACCCTACTCGCATGATGGCATTGGCAGTGGTATTAAACCCTTAACCCACTACCCCATAGCCTGTTCCTAGTTGGGAAGACCTGAAGCAGGGCTCAGGATAAGGGGAGTATTTCAAAAACTAAAATCTTTGTATTTGCATAAAATCCTATGGTGTCATTACTCATTAGAATGGTCTCTTCGAGACGATTCTAACGAGTAGTAACACCATAGAATTTGGTGCTGAAATGTGAGAAAATGTTGGGATTTGTTCAGTGTGCTCCCTCTTATATGGTCCCCTGCCTTAATCTATCTATTACCTCATAGCCAGTTTTAAAGACAGGTGACCACTTAAAGCAGGTTGAAAGTAAAGCAGAATTTGCTTTTTTTCTGCCTACTTTAAGCTACAATTTGCTAATACATTGAAACTATTTCTTAATGTATATTTTCATGACTGTATAAATTGAAGCTATACATTCTACTGTGGAGGAATAAATTAAAGGGTTAATCCATTAATTTAATACTTCATATCTATGACTATAATAAAGTTTAACTGTTCTGTGAAAAACTGGTTAATGTCTTGCATTTTGTTCAGCAGACATTTATCCAAAGTTAATGTGTTTGTGCAAGTGTATTGCTGAAAGTTTTTACTATATTTACGTTTTAAATGAGACTCCTGGTATATAAACAGTTGCATCTATGTAACTCGAGCCCTGCTATTTCAAAATTAATGTGTAACCATAATTTCAAAGTTAAAACATGGTATAAAACTTTGAAATACTGTTCCTTATTGGCTGAAGCAAGCTTGCACTATCTAAAGTCAATGGTAAAAATATAGAAACGTTCAAGTAGAGCAGTTTTAGCTTTACTTGCAGTCATACATTGATAGCTAAATCTCTCTCTTAGTCAAACTTACTTTTATTTCTAAGTTAAAAAGCTGGCTGTAACATACATGTAATACATGAAATACATGTATATATAGACCAAGGCGACATCCCCAATAAATACACCTTTTTATGCCTTTATAATATATGCCTCCACTGCATGACGAAAACATTTCCAATTTATACAGTCAAGAATATTTATCATAAGAAATATTTTCTTTACCTTAGCAGATATGAGCTTAAAGAAGGCTGAAAGTAAAGCAGAATGTGCTTTAAGTGGTCACCTATCTTCAATATTAGAAACAGGCTATGGGGGTAATTATGGGTTAAAGCTGTAGACATTCATCTGTAGAAAAACTTTTTGGGGTTTAAGAAAAACATTTTTAAATTTTTGGATTTTGGAGTGCCAGTTCAGGTTATATATGTTTGACTGTAGGAATCTGACTGCTGATCTACAATAGTACAAGCCAGATTGGTATACGAGTTGTGGTCTACGAGCCCGTGTGGAGCCGTGTTTGTGTAATATTCTCAGGATTTGTCAATATTGCTCTTTTTGGATTGCCACTGAAATGGTATTTAGGAATACCTATGTATTAGCATTGTGACAGGAAGCCATAAAAACAGCTTTATTGTCTCAGCTGTACTATACACCAGAATAACCTTTAACCCATTACCCTATACATTTGCCTGTTTTACGCCTTTTGATTTATTCCTCCACTTAAGAAAATAGTTCCAATTGACACAGTCATTGATATACTGCTTAAAAAATATTTTCTATATCATAGCAGATGGTAGCTTAAAGCAAGCTGAAAATAAAGCAGAATGCAGCTTGATGTGCATTCTGCTTTACTTTGAACCTGCTTAAAGTGGCCACCTATTTTGAAAACTAAAAACAGGCTATGGAGTAATTGTGTAATAGGTTGAAAGTAAAGCCTTTAGGGGCATTCTGATTTACTATCAATCTGCTTTAAGCTACAATCTGGTGGGATTCAAAATTTTTTTTGGGAAATGGCAGTCCTGGGAAGCTATATAAACAGCTTTATTGTCTCCGCTGTACTATACCGCCAGCATAACCTTTAACCTTTAAATACTGCTGAAAAAACAGGTTAAGTATAGACTTTACAAAATAATTCGATGTTTTTTTAGGGGGATTTAAATCGGATGTTGAGTCGCCTGTACAGGAATTTTGTGACTTGAATCATTAATCTGCTATTTTAAGAATTTAGAAAAAAAGGTACATTTTCAAACACTTTCAACAGACTTATATTTAGCATTTAACTCTTTACCCCATAGCCTGTTTATAGTTTTAAGGACAGGTGACCATTTAATTTAAAGCAGGTTGAAGGAGTAAAGCAGAATGTGCCTAACCCATTACCCCATATACATGTATGCCTTTTTATGCCTCTAATTTAATCCACCACTGAAGAAAATAGTTTCAATTTATACACTCATCAATATGTATTATAAGAAATATTTTCTATATTCTAGCAGATGATAGCTTAAAGCTGGTTGAAAGTAAAGCAGAATGTGCCTTAAGGCACATTCTGCTTTACTTTCAACCTACTTTAAGTGGTCACCTATTTTCAAAGTAGAAACAGGCTATGGGGTAAAGGGTTAAGGTGCATTCTACTTTACTGTCAGCCTGCTTTAAGCTACTGTCTACTTATATATAGAAATGATTTCTTACCATACATATTGATGACTGTATAAAGTTGAACTATTTGGTTCAATGGAGGAATAAAATAAAGGTGTAAAAAGGATGTGCCTTAAGGGTTACGTAGGTGTGTTAGGTGTTAAAAGCAGAAAACTATAGGTGTTTGGATTGTATCTGATCTGTCTGCTACTCATGTTTTCTGGCGAGACAGTCTCTGATACAATCAACAGTTATGAATACACAAAGGAATATGGCTTTATTCTAGACTTTTAACCAAAGACTGAACTTTTTAAAGCTGGCAAGAAATACTCCGTATTCAAAAACGAAATGATGGGCCTTTCCTTCATTGTCCCTCATAGAAATGTCCTCTTTGTTTTCTGGACATTAAACTTTGGATTGCATTTCAGGTCGGTAGGTCAAAGGTCACATGATCTGTTATTAAAAATAGATTTTTGACTTCGTTTAGATTTCGGGACAATAACCCAGGGGAGACATGCTTTTTCGCAAAAACCCATTCTAGTGGCTGGAGAAAGCAGGCTGAATGATATTTCTGCTTTACTATCATCCTGCTTTAAGCAACTGGTTTTATACCATTCAGATCTTGTGCAGTGTATGTGCATCATTTACGAACAATGTATCTGCACAGAGTATACTTGTCCTATGCAAACAATGTAGACAAAGATCAGAAGGCTCCTATAGGAGTAGATCCTGCACTGTTTGTCATCTGATATTGAACTATATTGTTAAGAAATAACCATTAACCCATTATTACCCCACAAATACTCCTTTTTACGCCTTTGAATTATTCCTCCACTGAAGAAAATATTTTTAATTTATACATGTATCAGTCATGATTGTGCCGCATAAGAAATATTCTCTATATCCCAGCAGTTAGAAGCTTAAAGCAGGTTGAAAGTAAAGCAGAATGTGCCTTAAGGTGCATTCTGCTTTACTTTCAACCTGCTTTAAGTGGTCACCTATCTTCAAAACTAGAAACAGGCTATGGGGTACTGGGTTAAAAGTAAAGAAAGGACTAAATTCCAAATTGGGATTGTCTGTTTTATGTTTCAAGAGTCAATAAGTGAAAGTCTGAAGCTACAATTATTATTGTTCCATATTCAAAGAGTTCAAGATTTTATTTTAGTTACCATGGCGTTGACAATTTTAGCCTATAGGCTATAGCAAATTACCAATCATGATCACATGCTATTCAAGGATAATTTGTGCTTTGTGCATTTTCGGGACGTAAAGTAGAAATTCTAAACAATGGGGAGACACCTTGTACAACCCCTGTAATTATCCTAAAAAATCAACTAATGGATTCATGGATTTTATCACATTGTCACAGTGTGTAGGTTTATCATCACTTGTACGGCCTTTCTGTACAAGCGCGCGTTTATGGCCATGTGGTAGTGTGCATCACTGTGAACCTGGCAACCGGGTTTGATCCTCGGTTATAGCAGGTACTTCATTATAAGAGCACCCGGCTACAACAATAATTTGTTGAAAAGGTGCAAACTGAATGGCAAACAGTGTAGACCCTGATCAGACTGCTCCCTTAACCCATTACCTCATAGCCTGTATCGTAACTTGGACAACAAGTTACTACTTAACCCATTACCCCATAAATACGCCTTTTTACGCTTTTCACTTATTCCTCCACTTCAGAAAAAATCTTCACTTTACAAAGTAATGAATATGCACCATATGGAATATTTTCCATATCCTAGCAAATGGTAGCTTAAAGCAGGATGAAAGTAAAGCAGAATGTGCCTTAAGGCGCATTCTGCTTTACTTTCAACCTGCTTTAAGTGGTCAACTGTCTTCAAAATTTGAAACAGGCTATGTGGTAAAGGGTTAAAGCAGGTTGAAAGTAAAGCAGAATGCACCTTAAGGTGCATTCTGCTTTACTTTCAGCCTGCTTTAAGCAAAATTCTGCTAGAGTGTAGAAACTATTTATTATGGTACATATTCTTGACAGTATAAATTGGAACTATTTTCTTTAGTGGATTAAAAAAAGGCGTATTTGTGGGGTAATGGGTTAAGGGAGCAGTGTGATCAGGGTGTTCACTGTTTGCTCAGGCCTGTCTGTCCCAATATTAAAAGGGTTATTACTGAAGAAATAGAACAAAAAATTGTCTGGAAAATAAATAATAAATGGCAGTAATGTCTGAGCACGTTAAGCACTGTATGGCGAAGATATGTCACAGAAATGAACACTTAATATTAATTCCCTTTGACACCCTCCGTTATTTATGAGAAGGTATTGGTAGTTTGTATGACAGAAGCACATAAAACGGCTTTATTGTTCCGCTACCTCGTTACAGAGCGCTTAGCTCTTTGCATGCTGGGTAATTTTGTCGTCTGCGACAGTTTTCTGTTGTCGTCTACTACTGTTTAAATTTAAAAAAATTTTTTTTTCCAAAGTTTCTTTTCAAGACCAGATCAGGGTAGGAAACAGATTGGATCCTGATGAGACGTGGCGTTACGCGGCGTCTCATTAGGATCCAGACTGTTTGCAAAGGTTGTCATGGTAAAGTCACTGCTAGGGGGCTAAGAGTTAGACTAGTTGTCTAAATAAGCTGTGTGATTGGCCAGGGGGTCTGTGAACGCGCTTTATGAAACAATGTTGCTTCAATGTTATATTTACCAAGCTTGAATACTTTCAAATGTACGATAATGTTCTGCTTATAATTTGACAACCTAAACCATTACTCCATAAATACGACTTTTTGCACTTTTAATTTATTTTCTAACGAGGGAAAATATACATCATAAGAAAAAGAGATAGTAGCTTAACCCATTACCCCATAAATACGCCTTTTGACGCCTCTAATTGATTCCTCCACCAAAGAAAATAGTTCAAATTTAAACATTAATAAGTATGTACTATCAGAAATACTTTCTATATTCTATAAGATTTTGGCTTAAAGCAGGCTGAAAGTAAAGAAGAATGTGCCTGAAGGCACATTCTTCTTTACTTTCAACCTGCTTTAAGTGGTCACCTAACTTTAAAACTAGAAACAGGCTATGGGGTAATGGGTTAAAGCTAGCTAAAAGTAAAGCAATATGCAACTTATGGCATGTAGTTACTAAGAGATGGCCTGCTTTAACCCATTACCCCATAGCCTGTTTCCAGCTTTGAAGATATGTAACTACTTTCAGCCTGCTTTCTGCTAGGATATAAAATATATTTCTTATGGCGCATATTCTTGAAGAGACAATTCTAATGAGTAGTAACACCATAGGGTTTAATGCAGAAATAAAGATTTTAGTTTTTGAAATACTCCCCTTATGAGACTGGAGCTCTGCCCACTTTATCTGAAGCTAACTTATATATAAATGGGCTAAAAATTGCAAGATTTATATCCTCAATGAAATATACTGAACGCTATATGAATGTTTAGTGTTTTGATGACAAACCAAGCCTTTATTTCAAATTTAGATTTAAATAGAACATAATGGAATCATTGTGTGGTATAGGAAAATGCAGAATTTTATGAAAGACTAACATGCCATGGTATGGTAATCCTGGAATTGCTTCATGTGAAACTGCAAGATTCAGGGCTCCAGATAAAAGGGAGTAAACTGAACAAATCCAACATTTCTCACTTATTTCAGCACCAAATCCTATGGTGTTACTACTCATTAGAATCGTCTCTTTGAGACGATTCTAATGAGTAGTGACACCATAGGGTTTCATGCAGAAATAAAGATTTTAGTTTTTGAATACCCCCCTTATCTGGAGCTCTCCTGGAATTGGTTCACGTGAAACTGCAAGATTACCATAAACACTGTGCTCCACAGAAAACATTCTTGTCATGATGTTTATAGGTTTATTCATCCTTCAGATAAAAGGGAGTAAACTGAACAAATCCAACATTTCTCACTTATTTCAGCACCAAATCCTATGGTGTTACTACTCATTAGAATCTTCGAGACGATTCTAATGAGTAGTAACAACATAGGGTTTCATGCAGAAATAAAGATTTTAATTTTTGAATACCCTCCGTATCTGGAGCTCTCCTGGAATTGGTTCACGTGAAACTGCAAGATTACCATAAACACTGTGCTCCACAGAAAACATTCTTGTCATGATGTTTGTTGGTTTATTCATCCTTCCTAAATTCAATTTTACAACTTTTTTATGAGATGCTCACTTCACTCTAGATATATTTCTCCTCGTAATTATAGATATACAGTCATCCTTGATGTCGCTTTAACCATTTCCCCATAGATATATGCCTTTAACATCTTTATTTAATTATTCCACTGAAGCAAATAGTTCCAGTTTAAATGTCATGAATATGCACCAAAACAAATATTTATATTAACTCTTTGAACCCTAGTCCCGCATATAGGCGTGCTTTTCAGACAGTGAACATGTGAATAGTACACTTGTCCTATGCAAACAGTGAAGACCCTGATCAGAGGGCTCCGAAAGGAGCCCTCTGATCAGGTTCTTCACTGTTTGTCACAATGCCAAACATTGACAAAAACAACCCTTAAAAGTCAGAAATGGACTAGACTATAATGGAAACTGGAATTTTCCATTTAAAGTTTCAGGGAGGAAAGAGTTAAAGCAATTTGAAAGTAGAGCAGAGCTTTCTTTTGAAGAGTACACTTTTCCTGTGCAAATATTATTGCAAATCCTCCAGTCAGGGTATGCATGTTTGTCATTTTGCAATATATTGTTAAAATCAACCCTAAATATTATAAAAATGGGCTAATATATAGGCTATATTGGAAATTGGAATCGTCAATTAAAAGTTTCAGGGGAGTAAATGAGTTGTTGAATGTATATAGTTACAAAAGGATGGCAGGTTCTTATTGTCATTAGATTGAAACTTCTGTAGTTTAGTCAACAGCTAGTCCATGGCATCCTGGTTTTGTATGGATCATATTTTACCAAATATGGAGGGATGATAATGCATCATGTTGATTTAGCCATTAGACTGATGAAAGGGACTTGCAGCACTCAAACCCTTTAGAGATTGAAATAATATCATAGGCTTAAAATGTCTACAGCTGAATTTTGGAATTTTACTTTATTTAAATGTGTAGATATGCTATCTGGAGTGATAAACAGATTGGATTCACATCAGGCCCCACATAATGTTGGGCCTGATCTGGAACCAATCTGTTTGTAAAGGTGTTTAAGTTTTGTCTCCAGAGAGACTCAAGAGTGTGAATTCAATGATCGAGTATTGGTGAAATTAATAACAGAATAGAATTAATGTGCTGGATTTGGTTTCAAAGAGTGTGTTGATCTTTAATTCTGTAATGATGTTGATTTTGCATTGATGGCGCATGCGCTGCAGTCTTTGGTTGGAAGTCTGAACGGCCCTTTTCTCCATTGCCATTGGTGCAAACTACCCATATACAATTATTTTAAATCCCCCCCCCCCCCCCCCCCCCCCCCCCCCCCCCCCCCCCACATCAAAAGAAATGTATTCTATATCCTTGCAGATGGTAGCTTAAAGCAGGCTGTAAAGTAAAGCAGTATGTGCCTGCTGTAAGCTTTGGGAACTTTGCATTGCCTCAAAGAGGGGGGTTGTTATACGGTTTATGAGAGAAAGGTAAGTTTATATAAGAATTTCAGGAAATGGGATCTTAGAAGCAGACATTTGTCCGGCACTATAATAATTAGGGGTGTAACGATTCGGCGGTGTACCGATATATTGCGGTGTGAGCTGAATAATATTGCCCCGCGGTTCAGATTCAGAAAAAACGATTTTCTTTGCCTTATTTAAAAACAGTAAAATAATGGACAAACTTAGTTTTGTTTCGCGGAATTGTTTTCGAAACAACGCGTAGTAGACGCAGTCCGGTGTTTTATCCATATCCCTAGCCGGTGTAAAAGTACTATTTCGTTTCCGTTTAATCTCGCTCAACGAGACGCTCTTATTAAGAAACGAGCAGCGAATCAAGGGCCTGGTTGAACAAGATTAATACAGTAAACACGATGGCAGATGCTTGTTCCATACTTACACGGTATATTGCAATATATTGTGATTCGATTTCTCCGTGTTGCGATAAACTGCGATGCGGGTTTCGGCGAATTGTTACATCCCTAATAATAATAATGGAAAAGATTCCCAGTGTTCAACCAATTAACTTATACTGACCCATTACTCCATAGATGCACATATTTATGCATTTAATTTATTCCTCCACTGAAGAAAAAAGTTTCCATTTTATACAATGATTAATATGCACCATAAGAAATATTTCCTGTCTCCTAGCAGATGGTAGCTTAAAATTAACAGGCTGGAATGGCTTACATTTGCAAACAGTTTATGATTTTCTGGTAAAATGTCCATGACGTTAATTCGAGAAAAGCAGGCGACATTTTTAAACAGACAAGATAGCAGCTGTGAAAGCATTAGACATAATTGCAAGCGTTGTTGTAAGGAGGGAATCATTGCTGGGAGGGCAGTTGTAGGGAGGGAGCCCTGTATATATATGGCATCATGTCATCAGAAACATGGGGCGACAATCTGTCACATGCTAGAGAAAGTCCAATTCAGTAGGAGAGATAGGCCTATTGATAAATTACTGGACACTACCCCTAGAATCCTGGTAATGCAGTGGGGGATTATGTTGTTTCATGGTGAAATTAGGCGTTGTTGGAATTGCCATGTCCTAGAAAACTATTGTAATAAACAATAGGGAGTAGTGAGGAACAGTAAAATTTGTGTTTAGTAGAACCTCTTTGGAGAAGAGTTATTAGTACTATATCTTAACCCTTTCCCTCATAGGAGCGCCTTATAGCGTATTCAGTTTATTCCTCCGCTGAAGAAAATAGTTCCAATTTACACAATTATGAATATATATCATAAGAAGTATTTTCTTTATCCAAGCGGATAGCAGCTTAAAGCAGGCTGAAAGTAAAGCAGAATGCGCCTTTTGGCGCATTCTGCTTTACTTTCAGCCTGCTTTAAGTAGTTACCTATTTTCAAAACTAGAAACAGGCTATGGGGTAAAGGGTTAAGACTACCTATTACCCAATAGCCAGTTTGTAGTTATGAAGACAGGTGAACACTATAAAGCAGGTTGAAAGTAAAGCAGAATGTGCATTAAAAGGCATCATGCTTTTCTTTCAGCTTGCTTTAAATCTGCTTAGGATATAGAAAATATTTCTTATGGTTTGACATATTACAGTGTAAAATGGAACTATTTCCTTCATGGAAGAATGAAATAAATGCGTAAAAAGGCCAATCTATGGAGTAAAGGGATAATATAGATTAAAAGTATGTAATTTTATGGTGTAAAGGGTTAATGTAGGATATAAATAAAGCAGAAAGCTCCTATAGGAGCTTGTTGCTTTACTTTTATCCTGCATTAAGCAGTCACCCTGTGTAAAGACCAGACAATTAATATTCTTTTGAGTGACAGCTTAGTACAAGTGTGGCAGTATATTTATTAGACATAAGCTGGCATTGTCACTGTAGAGTTACAATGGGCTCCAAATAAGGGGAGTTTTTTAAAAACGAAAATCGGTCTTTCTTCATTGAGCCCTATGGTGTCACTACTCATTAGAATCGTCTCTTTGAGACGATTCTAATGAGTATAGCAACACCATAGAATTTTGTCCTAAAAGTTGGATTTGTTCAGTTTACTCCTCTTATCTTGAGCCCTGGAGATTATGACATCTAGTAAAAAACTGTCATTTTCACTATAGAGATACATAGTAAAAATTGAAAACTTCAGTCTGGCGCTCAGATAAACTGACATGAAAAACTGATGCTATTGTCAAGTTAATGAATTTTTTCTCTCGCCCATCAAACGTGGACGAGTTGAGGTCTGTGATTGACTGGAAATTGTTCTTTCACAAGAATATTGTTCTACGTTACAAGTGAAACATTATCGTGCATGGAAAACGTGTGATATTTGTAACAGTTGTCAGGGGAAAAAATGGTTTTCACACTTAAAATCAATGGAACAATTTAACCTGTTTAAACTCTTTGCATGCTGGGTAATTTTTCCATCTGCAAATATTGTCGTCTGCTACTATTCTAAAAATAGAATTTTCAAAATTTCTTTTCAGAACAGAGTCAGAGTGTCAAACAGTTCGGATCCTTATGAGACGCCGCGTTACGTGGCGTCTCATCAGGATCCAAACTGTTTGCAAAGGCAATCACTAGAGCGGATATATGCTAGCATGCAAAGAGTTAATGCCTCTCGTTCCCCGTGGACCTATAGAGATATAGGGGATTAGTGCATTAAGTTACTGGAATATGGTTGTGTGAAAAACTTTGTTTGTAAAATGAAAGGAAATTTGTAGACAGTTCTGACTCAGATCAAATGTAGAAAAGTTTTTAATTAACCCTTAGCCTGCCACTCACGACTATAGCTCCTTATGCAAACAGCTTGGATCCGGATCCAAGCTGTTTGACACTAGGACAACATTTTCAGCAATTTTGAGCAACTTTGAAGCACTTTGAAACTTGAAGCAGACGAGAAATATAGCAGAGGACAATTTATTTGGCGGGCTAAGGGTTAAGTGAGAGCCTGGATGTTGTAACCCATAAATGCGCCTTTTTTACACCTTTAATTTATTCCTTCACTTCCAATTTTTATGTGCACTGATGAATAAGTACACCATAGAAAAAAAAAGGTCTTAGATCCTAGCAAAATAGCATGCTGAAAGGAAAGTGGAATGCTCCTTAAGGAGCGATTTGCTTTACTTTCAACCTGCTTTATGCAATCATCTGTCTCCAAAACTGATAACAAGTCATTGGTTTAGTATTGTGAGAATCAGGATGTTTTGTGTTTGTGCTGGGAAAATAAACAGGTCCATTGTATAATATAATTATTGGAAGAGTGTTTCAATCACTAAAATCCTTATGTTGCAACCAACTTATAATATAAGCAGGGCTCCAGATAAGAGGGAGTAAACCAAGCAAATCCAACATTTTCTCACTCATTTTAGCACCAAATCCTATGGTGTTACTACTCATTAGAATCGTCTCTTCGAGACGATTCTAATGAGTAGTGACACCATAGGGTTTAAAGCAGAAATAAAGATTTTAGTTTTTGAAATACTCCCCTTATCTGGAGCTGTATAAGTAGTGAGTCACAACATGGGGTATGGAAAAGAGATCATAGAAGAAAATTTGTTACTGCCCGATATGTTGGAACGAAATATATACAAATCCTTTACAAACAGTGAAGACCAAGATTAGAGGGATCCTGATGGAGCCCTCTTCTAATCTGGGTTTTCATTGTTTATCATAGTTTCAAAAATTATGGGATCTAGTTTACTCCATAGCCTGATTCTGGTTCTTGAGACAATTGACCACTTACAGAAGGTTGAAAGTAAAGCTGAATGCTCCTTAAGGAGTATTCTGCTTTACTTTCATTTTGCTTTAAGCTACCATCTGCTAAGATAAAGTAAATGTTTCTTGTGGCACATATTCATGACTGTATAAAGTGGAACAAGTTTATTCCGTGGAACAATAAATCAAAGGCGTAAAATGGTGTATTTTTATAGGGTTATAGGTTAAAGTAGAAGATAGAGATGTAATATTAAAGATTGTGCACGCTCTTACCTAAATCAATGAATAATGATGATTACGATTGGATTTAGATATTCAGGCAGGTCAGGATATTGGACAAACAGCTAGACTACCTTGGATAATTATTCAGATTGATATTTGTTATGTAAAATACCCAGGATATAACAAGATGGAATATTGCAGAAATGGTTATTGTGGATTTATATACACTGTGACTCCAGTTTTAATGGTATCGTTAGGTAAAACCTGAGACAGTATTGAACTATGATATACAGTAGAACCTATCTATTACGACCACTAAAAAGAAGGCTAATTGTCCGTATAAAGGACAGGTGACAGCTTAAAGCAATGTGAAAGTGAAACAGAAAGCTCCTGTTGGAGCTTTCTGTTTCACTTTCACATTGCTTTAAGCAGTCACCTGTCTTAAACAGCTAATATTTGACACAACTTAGTGGTCGTAATAGAGAGGTTCTACTGTATGTGATCACACTTTGATCTTCTCTACTTATGATTTCTCTTAACTCATTAATCCCTTTTTGCGTCTTCTACAGCGTTCATTTGAAGAGTACACTTGTGTTTTGCAAACTGAGGACCTTATAGCTAGACTTGAGTGACCCAATGGGAGCCCTCGGGGTCTTTCCAATTAGCCTATAAATGGCAGAAACGGACATTAACAAACAAACTGACTGCTCAGTATCTGTACTGTTTGTCATTTTGCAATATATTGTAAAAGCAATCTTAAAAAAAGTAAAAATATGGACTAGACTATATTGGAATTTGGCATGACCCATGTGAAGTTTAGGGGTTAATTAGTTAACTTCAAGGTACGACAATGGTTAAGGAAAGCTATTTGCAAGTATGATTATCAAATAAGTCTGCAATATAGCTTTTAACTCTGAGCAGGCTAGAAGCAGAACCATAATAACTTTTACAAACCGTTTTGATCCTGATGAGACGCCCCGTAACGCGGTGTCTCATCAGGATCCCAACTGTTTGACACTCTGACTCTGTTTTGAAAACAAATTTAGAAAAATCTATTTCTAGAACAGTTGCAGATGACAAATTTTTGCAGATGAAAAATTTACCCAGCATGCAATTTAAGAGTAAATATCAAGGAAAAAGTGATTCTATATTAATCGGGTGAGTAGATAATGGAAGCAAACTATATGTCTCTAAGTCGGGCATTGGAGAATATACTCCCCATAATTCATTGACCAAACAATATTGCTTGCCAATGCTTTCAACATCTCGGAGACAGATTATATTTTAGGGGGGAACAAAGCCAGAAATTGAGAAATCAAACAAATTTCGATATGGGGCTATTTAGCCAGTGAGGCTTGAACGTGAATCCTATTTGTTTGTTGATTTGAAATCCAGCTACCAATATTGAATATTTCATTCCAACATAGCACTATGCATCAATAAGCAACAACGAAACACGCATTTGCCAACAACTCCACAAAACATGCTTGCTGGCTCTAAAGATGAGTTACAGCTTACTGCAGGATAAAAGTAATGCAGAAAGCTCCTAAAGGAGCTTTCTGCATTACTTTTGTCCTGCATTAAGTTGAACTTGTGTAAAAGTCTGCCTGTGCTAGTGTTGATGAGCTGTATGGGAGAGGTGCAACTGCAGTTTAAAATGAAACGCATAAACAGTAGCCTGGTGGCTATATTAGGAATCAGATCTTAGACACTTAACTCTTTGCATGCTGGGTAATATTTACGCCTGCAATAATTGTCGTCTGCTACTGTCCTAAAATAATTTTTTAAAAATTTCATTACAAAATTTGATTAGTGTGTCGAGCAGTTTGGATCCTGATGAGACGCCACATATCCCAGTGTCTCATCAGGATCCAAACTGTTTGGTAAGATTTCTGATGGTTTCATAGCTAGCTTGTTAAAAGTGAAAGCTCATCTGCGAATATTAGGGAGAAAAGCTGTCAGATTTCAGAAGTTCAGGCTGTCACGTTGTGAAGGACTTGTATCAGATATTTCAAAACCTTTAAACATTGCTTCTTGTGGTCTATAAATATCCATCCGCTGTTTAGTAAGTTTAACCCATCCAATGCTGGTACTGATAAAGACTTATAGTTTCAAGTAATCCTGTGTCTCAGGGCTCCAGATAAGAGGTAGTTTTTTCAACAAATCCAACATTTTCTCACTCTTTTTAGCACCAAATCCTATGGTGTTACTACTCATTAGAATCGTCTCGAAGAGACGATTCTAATGAGTAGTGACACCATAGGGTTTAATTCAGAAATAAAGATTTTAGTTTTTGAAAAACTACCCTTATCTGGTGCTCTGGTGTCTGATCAGAATTCAAACAGAACTTACGATGAAATTTGCAGGCACTACATGTTGTGACAATTTGTATCAGAGTTCCAGAGAAAGGGTGTATTTCAAAAATTAAAATCTTCATTCCTGCACTTAACCCTATGGTGTCACTACTCATTAGAATTTAGTCTTTGAGACGGTTCTAATGAGTAGAAACACCATAGGATTTGGTGCTGAAATCAGTAAGAAAATGTTGGATTTGTTCAGAGAACTTCCTCCCTGTTGTATTAAATGCTTCACCATTGTCCTACGTATCAAAATGAAATTTCAAAAACCTTATTACGGGTGGTGCATTTTCATTGCTTAATTTTGAGTAGATTTTTTTTGTTATCAACTTTTTGTCTGCGGAGTGACTTAAAAAGACTAAGGAATATATTGAAAATGCATAGAAACATGGCTACAGACTGCCATGTTGAAGGTAGTCATGTCTGAGTATTTGTCATAGAGAGGCAGTAAACATATATCTATGTCAATTAGTGGTGAACAGTACAGATCCCTGGCTGCCCTTGCCCACTCTATTTGTAATGATGCCTGTCAAAATTTCAATTCAACTCCTATTTCATTGTAGTCATTCTCGTACTATTAGCATTTTCGTATACTATACATGATCAAAGAGACAAACAGTTTTGGATCAGAACAGACACTTGATCTAAGATCCAAACTTTATGCAAATGGTATTGAAGGCTCCCCTGCACATAAGCACCTTTGAATGCCTCTTCTTACTAAGTCTGTATTAAGTTCCACACAGGAGTAATAACATGCTTTTAAAAGCCTAAGTCAGGGCTCCAGATAAGAGGAAGTTAACTAAACAGATCCATCATTTACTCCAATCATATGGTGTTACATGCGGATTCTCATCAGGCATTTTTATGGGAAAAGAGTTAACCCTTTCCACTATATCGTGAGTTCAAATCCCCCACATGACCTAGTCCTTCGGATGAGACTTTAATAAACTGAGGTCTGATGTATTCATGCTTTATACTGGTCAACAGAAAGAACCAGAAAACAGTTTTGATAATAAGGAAGAGTAGGGCATTGGGCCAGGAATTTCTGTATCTACTCCCCTCTCTCTTGGGCATCCAATTAGCCCAAAGATTGCACAAACAAACCAAACTATGTATGAAACGGGGATGTCTTCCTGGATTTAAGAACAACAAATGATTATTCATTCAGGGCTCCAGATAAGAGGTAGTTTTTTCAATAAATCCAAAATTTTCTCACTCTTTTTAGCACCAAAATCTATGGTGTTACTACTCATTAGAATCGTCTCGAAGAGACGATTCTAATGAGTAGTGACACCATAGGGTTTAATTCAGAAATAAAGATTTTAGTTTTTGAAAAACTACCCTTATCTGGTGCTCTGTTCATTGATGCAGTTGAATACAGCTCAAAGTAAGATATAGGAAGAGCAAAATTTGCCTAAAGGAGCAGCTCTTCTTTACTTTCATCTTGCTTCAACAGTCGCCTGCGGTATACACAATTTAATGCATGTCATTTTCACTTTTTCCTATGAAGGCATAAAAGGAGAAAACATTGAAAATAAGTGCTTAACTCTTTCCTCCCTGAAACTTTAAATAGACAATTCCAGTTTCCATTTTAGTCGAGTCAATTTCTGACTTTTAGGGTTGTTTTTGTCAATGTTTGGCATATATGACAAACAGTGAAGACCCTGATCAGAGGGCTCCTTTCGGAGCCCTCTGATCTGGGCCTTCACTGTTTGCACTGGACAAGTGTACTATTTACATGTACACTGTTTGAAAAGGACGCCTATATGCGGGACTACTAGGTTCAAAGGGTTAAGCACTCTTATCTGGCTCAGCTCTGAACAGGTCTCAAATCAAAGCAAGAAAGGATGTAATGTTATAATTATTAGGTTATTTAATGGAAAACTGAGAATGCTTGCAGGAATAGTAGGAGTTATGAATAATATAATCATGGGTATAAACAAATGAAACTGCTAAACCAAGGCTCCAGATAAGAGAGAGGAACCTGAACAAAACAAACATTTTCTCACTCATACGTACAGGACCTAATCCTATGGTGTTACTACTCATTAGAATCGTCTCGAAGAGATGATTCTAATGAGTATGAGTGACACCATAGGGTTTAATGCAAAGATAAGGATTTCAGTTTTTGAAATACTCCCTTTATCTGGAGCCCTGTTTAAAACCATTGTCTGCTAAAGAATTAATGTGATAATTTAATTTTCACATTAACTCTTTGAACCCTTGTCCCGCATATAGGCGTGCTTTTCAAACAGTGTACATGTGAATAGTACACTTGTCCTATGCAAACAGTGAAGACCCTGATCAGAGGGCTCCGAAAGGAGCCCTCTGATCAGGGTCTTCACTGTTTGTCACAATGCCAAACATTGACAAAAACAACCCTTAAAAGTCAGAAATGGACTAGACTAAAATGGAAACTGGAATTGTCCATTTAAAGTTTCAGGGAGGAAAGAGTTAAAGATTATAAGGAATTGTTGTACTGTAGGAACATCGTTACAGGACATGTGTCAAACAGATTGGATACTGATCAGATGCAGAGTTGCTCAGTCTTATATCTGGATACAAACTGTTTGAATATGACATTGAAGTTGAAATTAGTAGAATTCATTTTATGACGTAGCTACTAAAATTGGTATTTATGAGGGCCTCCCCACCTAAATTCTTCACAAGCTTGCAGTGAATTATTTAAATTGGTGACAAATTCTGAAAACAATTTGAGATCTCCAAACTGTTTTGATATGCAAGATTCAGTTTTTTGCAAAAATTGAAGTAAAAAAAATAATACAGTTACTTGAAGACTCAAATCTGACAAAATGTCAGTTTAAAATTATTTAGCATGCAGAGAGTAGAGATAATTATCTTTGGAAGAAATCATTGGTGCACAATGACATATGCAATCTGAAAATTGGGGGAGAAAGCAGCTTCCTCCGCTATTGATAATCAATAGCCTCATCACATCATAAAACACGCTTTCTATAACATTTTATTTTGTCATGTGAAGTGGGCTTAGATAACAGATCAGCTGGATTTAGTAATTAATTAATGCATACAGCTTTCAAGCACAGATGTTTGCTTTCCAGTGTTCTGGAAATGTCAGTCTAGTCTTGAACCATAATAATTTCCTCCACATAAGGATATCAAGACATATTTACTTGTCTGTTCATATAAGTATATTATGATTCATTTACTTTATCTGTTCACATAAGTATATTATGACACATTTATTTATTTGTTGACAATTTTTTTTAGATCATGTTAATATATCAGGAAGCATTTACTTAACTGTATTAGGAAGCACTTACTTATCCATTTACATAACTATATGAGGATGCATTTACTGATGCATTCACATTTCTATTTACTGTTCTGTTTTCATAAGGAAATCAAGACACATTTACTTATCCATTTACATAAAAATATTAGGATGCATTTACTGATCCATTTACATTTCTATTTACTGATCTGTTTACTAAGTATATCAAGTCATATTTACTAATCAATTAATTTACTAATCAATTAATTTACATAAGTATATTTTAAAAAATCCATTCACATTTCATTTACTTACCTGTTTACATAAGTATATCAAGACATATTTACTTATCAATTAATTTACATAAGTATATGAAGATGTATATACTGATCTGTTTACATAAAGATATCAAGACACATTTACTTATCCATTTACATAAAAATATGAGGATGCATTTACTGATCCATTTACATTTCTATTTCCTTATCTGTTTACATAAATATATCAAAACATATTTACTTTTCAATTAATTTACATAACTATATGAGGATGTATTTAAAAATCCATTCACATTTCATTTACTTTGTTTACATAAGTATTTGAAGACAATTTACGTTTTCAGGATAGGATCCATTTAACTACTATTAGGACTCTTTTATGACAATAAAGCAGAGGGTTCCTACATGGAGACCTTGCACACCGTATTGTGTGCAGCTTCTGTGAAAAGTGTAAGAGTTTTAGAATATTCATGAATGTTAAATGGCAGCTTCTAGAATTGTTCTATGGCTTCATGAATAACCTTACACATTCTACAAAAGGAGGTCAAGAACTTTTGTAATATAGAGCAATGGTTCTAAAACCATCAAATTTCTAGTATTTTTGCAGAACATTCATGAACGTTAAATGTCCGCTTCTAGAATTGTTAATGAATAAACAAATAATTCTTGAATAGTTCTAAAGTAAGTCAATACCTTCCGACAGGGGCTGATAATAAAAGTTCTGATTAATTTTTGACAGCTAGGATCGAGGATTGAATGTTTATTACTCTACATAAGGCTGCACAGTTGGTTTCAAATTGGAAACATTATGGCCGTGAGAATATTGGCAAGAAAATATGAATAATCTTGGACTAGAGACATATATAGCATACAACAAATATCAGATATTTGTTGTATGCTATATATGTCTCTAGTCCAAGATTATTCATATTTTCTTGCCAATATTCTCACGGCCATAATGTTTCCAACAGATTCTTTTATTTAGAAAGAAAATAGTGAAGCCCTTGATTTATTTTTGTATTTTGTTAACTTAGTGTTTAATTCTCACTTCTCTTCCACATAATCACTTTAGGATGTCTTTGAATATTCACGACATAAATTACAATCGGTAGCAGAAAGGCAAACGGTTTCTGTAAGAACTCTCTGCTTTACCGGAATTTTATATGGATTTCAGCAGTCTTTGTTCTGAATTATTCAGTCACCTTTGGTTTAACCCTTTCCTCCATATAATATATAATCAGTTTTGGTGCTTATGTAGAGGAGTAGGTAACATCTTCATATCATGACCTTTGTCTGAGAAAAGGGTCAAGATCAAACGATAATCATCTTTTGAGTGACAACTTTAACCTTTACTCCATAGCCCATTTCTAGTATTGAAGATCTGATAGTCTATCACTTCAAGCAGGTCCTCTGAAGACGGAGCGTGGCTGCCTATATGGCGAGGTAATTGAAAACAGTTATGCGCGTAATCCTCCAACTTGACAGGCCATTCTGCCTGTACCAAGCTGTCCTGTGAGTGTTAAGCACAGGTACGCCAACAACAACAACACTTCAAGCAGGTTGAAAGTAAAGCAGAATGAGCCATAAAACACATTAAATTTTGTTCTACTTTCAGCCTGCTTTAACTCTTTCCTCCCTGAAATTTAAAATGAACAATTCCAGTTTCCATTTGAGTCTAGTCCATTTCTGACTTTTAAGGGTGGTTTTTGTCAATGTTTTGCATTATGACAAACAGTGAAGACCCAGATCAGAGGGCTCCATAAGGAGCCCTCTGATCTGGGTATTCACTGTTTGCATAGGAAAAGTGCACTTTTCACTTATATACTGCTTGAAAAGCACGCTGACTAGGGTTCAAAGGGTTAAAAAAAAATTTTTTTTACATTACGCTCATGACAATGACTTGGAACCATTTTCTTCAGTGGACGAATAAATGAAAGGCGCAAAAATGCATATCTGTAGAGTAATGGGTTAATATGAGTGTAACTGTAGGAGAAGACAATGCTAGCAATTTGTCAAAGAAGCCACTTTAAGACATTGCTTCACTGTGTTTGAAACAGTTTGGCATTTTAGGGAAACCCTAGTTTGCCTCTTCCATCTTAAATGTCACCTTATTGATTGACAGCTTGGCCACAGTGCCACGAGAAACCAAACTTCTTTAACCCTTAGCCCGCCAAATAAATTGTCGTCTGCTATAATTCTCGTCTGCTTCAAGTTTCAAAGTGCTTCAAAGTTGCTCAAAATTGCTGAAAATGTTGTCCGAGTGTCAAACAGCTTGGATCGGGATGAGACGCCGAGTTACTCGGCGTCTCATCCGGATCCAAGCTGTTTGCATATGGAGCTATAGTCGTGACTGGCAGGCTAAGGGTTAATAAGGAATTGATGCTTTGATTAGTATCGGGTTAATTCATCTTTTGTTCTTTAACCCTTACAATGCCGGAAACCAGTGTACACATTGTTTACAAACAGTGTAGACCCAGATCAGAGGGCTCCTGCTTTAACCCTTTACTCCATAGCCTTTTATTAGTTTTGAAAATAGGTAACTGCTTAAAGCAGGTTGAAAGCACAGGTTTTCGGCGCGTAAGCTATGACCCCCCCCCCCCCCCCCCCCCCTCGCTGCTACCCCCATAAATCTTTCAAAATGAGTCAAAATACATCCATATGTTCAACAAACATCCTTAACAAGTGTTTCGAGAAGTTTCAAGAAGTTTAAAAAAATTTTTATTTTTTTCGTATCATGTATGTATACAATGAAAAGGTGGATGTGTATTCAGGGCCATCAACTTCCCAATTTTGTCATTTTTGGGCCGATTTTGACAAATGATGGCTTATTATTTACATTTAACAGTTCTGTTCAAAGAAAGTTAGCTCACAGCCCAAGCAAGACACTAGCACAAGTGAAGCAATAAAAAGTTCGATAGGCACCTTATATCGGAATCCTTCTGTCACCTTAATTTTTGGACTTGTTCGTCAGTCATTCACTGATTCAGCGATTAACAAGTGCATTTGCGACCATGCATTACACCATGGTACGGGTAATTAATAGAAAATGAAATATTTAATAAATACCTTTTGAATTATCGGTAAATGAGCATTTCTGTTACGAAATAAATTTCTAGATAACTTTCGTTTAGTTTCGGTTGACAAACGGATATGATATCATTGGTCGTATTCGAATCATTCAATTTTTTGTCAACGAAAACTAGGCGGAGAAAATGCTCGAAGATTTACTGATGACAACGTTTTTGACCCGACTCGAATCGAAATTGTGGTCAACGATTTGATGGTTTGACAACATTTTGTCAACGGAAAACATCAAGTGGTGATTCGAATAGAACCTGTTGACAACACGTCCAACTAACGCTGCTGTTGTCCTGATTCGAATACGACCAATTGAGGCGCTTGACTTTTGCGTCATTTCCTGCTTTGAAGCTGGTTCTCGGGTTCGCTAGAATGATAATAGTTTGACTGGGCAACCAGTCGTTTGTTTGGGAAAATTTTGCGTGACAGATGGTTTCCGAATAAGGGGTCTCCCCACCCTTCGAGTCCCCATGCGCGTGTTCGCCGATTGCTTTGAATTTTTTACCAATTATCGTCAAAGAAAACTGTTTGCTGTAAACAATGAGCCATTATCTGTCCAGATCGTCCAAGATTTGACAAAATGACAGGGTTGGGAACTTGAGGGTTGCTTCTGCAAGGCGCTTTTTCATGGCAGCCTTTACTATTTTACTTATTAATTAGCGAAAAAAAATTATTTTTTTTAAATTTCACGAAACTTCAGGAAATGTTCTTTTATGATGATTATTGAATGTATGGATAGATTTTAGGGTATTTTATCCACGTTTGGTGGTGGTGGAGGGGGGTTATAGCAGCTAGGGATAGTGTCATAGCCAACGGGCCGAATGCCTATGGTTGAAAGTAAAGCAGAATGCGCCTTAAGGCGCTTTCTGCTTTACTTTCAGTCTGCTTTAAGATACCATCTGATAGAATAAGTAAAACATTTCTTATGATACATATGCATGACTATAAAATGGAATTATTTTCTTCAGCGGAGGAATAAACAGAATGCGCTAAAAGGCGCTTCTATTGGGGAAAGGGTTAAGCCACTATCTGCTAGGATATAGAAAATATTTCTTATGGTGCATTCATATTCTTGACTATATAAATTTGAACTGAATGAATAGATTAACCCATTATCCAATAAATACACATTTCTACGCCTTTAATTAATTTATTCCTACACTGAAAATATGTTTGAAGGCGAGACATATCAGTATTTCTTGAAACTAAAAACTCATAATATCTTTATTTTTAATTTGAGAAATAAAAGGCAGATGGTTGTATAAATTTATGAAGTGAATTTAAGGTGTTTAAGGTGTCTCTGGAACCAGTGGAACTATGGTATCAAGTATTGTATAACTAGGTGACTCTATATGCAACTCTTTCTGCATGGTATAGGGAAATGTCAGGCTCATTTGCATGAAATATCAAGCCAAATAGCAAATGTCGTGATATTAGAGTATTTCTCTTGGGATAGCTCAAGCCAGATTTCACAGGCAATCTTTGTAACAGGTATGTGCCTGGTATCATGCTTGCAAAGCATTTGAGACGAGTCTGAGATCATTCTCAAGCTTTTGACTGGTCAGATTTGAACAGAATGCTCAAATCTGACCAATCAACAGCTTGAGAACAATCAATCTCAGACTCAATTTTACGTTTAAGGGATCTAAATAAAGTCAACACTAGGGGTGTAACAATACGGTGAAAACCGTATTGCAATATACTGCAATACAGAGGAACTGTATTGCAATATAGTGTGGCAACTTGTCACAGTCAGTTCAAAATTTGATAGAAATTAGCATTGAAAACTTGTTTTTAGCAGTTAAAGAATATATGGAGTCAGGGCTCCAGATAAGAGGTAGTTATATATTTCAACAAATCCAACATTTTCTCACTCTTTTTAGAACCAAATCCTATGGTGTTACTACTCATTAGAATCGTCTCGAAGAGACGGTTCTAATGAGTAGTGACACCATAGGGTTTAATTCAGAAATAAAGATTTTAGTATTTGAAAAACTACCCTTATCCGTGGCTTATGGCGTCATCTATGTACGTCATCATTGCTACGTATACGATGACGTGATGTGTAGTGGGGGGAAAAAGTCAAGTTGTTTATGTTTGTGGGTTTAAAGATTTATATAGATCTAGATCTATCTAGATCTTAATTTATAAGCAAGGTCAAATTTTAATAACTTAGTGAAATATTTGTGATTTGTTTGTTGATGTGCATTACTATATCAAATAGTTTCTTAATTGTGTTAAATGCGTTTAACTAGTGTAGTTTTAAATCTATTCAGTGCAATACTGCCGTATCCTCGAGTAACGCTACTCGCAGATGCGGTGGTGCTGCGCTGACTTCGGGTTAAATGTGAGAATGAAAATTTATTTTCTTATGTTGCTAACAGGGCTGCCATTTTCAAGATTTTTCCAAAATTCTTCGGATTTTTATACTAGCAGAGTGTAGCTTAAACCGGGTTGAGGGTGAAGCTGAATGCGCCTTAAGGCGTATTCTGCTTTACTTTCGGCCTGCTTTAAGTTATCGCGTTTAAAAGAAGAAAAAAAAATATGATAAAAATTGAAAATCTTAGAATTTTCTAGTCAACTAGATCTAGTAGATCTAGAAGCCCTGTGCTAATGATGAGCACTCTCGGGATACATGGTCCATGTTGATATTTCTGTTAAACATGCCTTGTATCTCATAATTTTAGTACCATCAGTTTTATGTTATTATGTATATACATGTATGTTATGATGATGAGCTTGTATGCTTAAGTCAAAATAAAACATCTGTTCTGTTCTGTTCTGTTCCTTATCTGGTGCTCTGTATGGAGTGCTTTAAATACAAGGGAGAGTCCAAATTAAAAATAGACATTTGCTTTGAATGTTATAATTGTCACAGTAGAACATTCAAAATAACAAGGCAACCCTCTTGTATGTGCTCAAAAAATATACATTTACATGTATAGAATATTGCCATACGGAAAGACTGTATTGTAAAACGTATTGCCAAGAGGAGTATTGCAATATAACAATATATTGTCATATTGTTACAACCCTAGTCAAATTCTGGGATACTTATACAGTTGTTGCTTTGGACCAATATCACCCAATCACAATAAGACCTTGGCCTTAACCTAATTTGAACTTGCAATTGAGAAATATTCTCTCAAAGAAAATAATTTAAAACGGTATATATTTGTGTTACTATGACAGTTTCTCAGAGGATGCAATTTCTGCATCAAATCCCATGGGTGACATAGTCACGATTTACTGTTTGGTAGAGACATAAAAACATGTTTTAAAAATGGAATTTCATTCCATCTAATATTGAACCTTGATAAATAGAGCAAGGACCAACATTTTTCCTGCTGAAAATAATATTAAACTCCGTCGGCTACGAATATCTATCATTTAAAATGTAACATTGGCTAATAAAATAAGAAAACATTTTACTAGGGCTGCAACGATACGCTCATGTAGCGAATACGAATACGTATCACGATACGGCCTGGCGAATACGAATAATTATTCACGAATACGAATATAATTAATATATATAAATGTTCTATGGTATTAGATACTGATCTATGATTTAATTTGAGCAATAACATTTTGACATTGACAATAAGAATTTACCAAATTTCCCCAAATACATTTGAATGTAGCTGTACATTTGCTGATGATGAAATAAAAGAAATATCAGTTGATATAAATTTTTAAATATCAAAGTCAAACAAAAGACACCCAGACTAGATTTTTTTTTCAAAATAAATTGACCTTGTATGATCCAAGTAACTAAGTATAAAAAATATGTATGCAAAATTGGATCTACTGCACTGAGAAAATCACATAACTGTAAACAGTTCAATCAAGGAGGGATCAAAATTATCTGTTTATTTTTATACTGTCCTGCTAATTTATCAAGCTAATTCTTGATCAGGTTATGTCATAAATTGTGTTAACATATAGAGTCTAAAGATCGTAACTGGATAAAACAGTTACAATAGCACCAAAAGTATTCACGAAATTATTAAAACAGGCCTCAATTTAAATGAGTACGTTCAGGCAATGGGACGCTTTGATCATTCTAAGTTTCGACCGACCGCCGGTATGCTTATCTTATTTCGTTTTCAAAACAGTTTATATCTTGCATACCGTACTATCATTCTTTATCTTTTCATCAGACCCCTTTATAAACCCCAAAATGATGCCATACAGGGCTCTTATATTTTGCCGTGGCTTCCACGAGCGGTTTCGTCCCGACATTTTGAGAGGCAATAACATTCGGAATGCTCTTAGGGGATTCGGTCAATTGGTGATTCATAACAAAACGCATTGACAGCATAGAAGTTGTATTTTACGCCTGTTTCAATAACTTTGTAACATTTCAATACACAAAGTAAGGTTGAAAATTACAAAAACATAAGTTGCATGTTACAAAAGTAAAATATATATCATGAATCGGCTCTTAGGTAATTATTATGCAAGAGTCAATTAGAGTCATCTCGCTGCCGATAGAACTCGCCAGCCAAGGTTGATTGCGAAAAATATGCACATTGTTGCTGGAATACTTGAGTCAGTTTCTGTGTTTCTGTTCGTTTTCTTTTGATAACATGCATTTCTTTTCAATTTTCTATATACTTGTATTCGTTAATATTCGGTTCCTAAGGTCGCGAATACAATACAGTTATCGCCAGACACGCATATTCGGTGCACCGAATCCATGAGTGTATCGTTACAGCCCTACATTTTACCAATGATAGAATGCAGACTCGGAAGCCAGACAGATCTTTTATGAAAAAAGGGCAGACCCTGATCATGCTCAGAAGTAAAGTTGGAATCTTGTTAATTAGGGCAATATTAGAGCCAGCTGCCTGTCATCATGCTTTTTAGAACCCATTACTCCATAAATGTGCCTTTTTATGCCTTAAACTTTATTCCTCCACTGAAGAAAATAGTTTCACTTTATACAATCATCAATATGCACAATAAGAAATATTTCCTAATCTAGCAGATGGTACCTTAAACCAGGCTGAAAGTAAAGCAGAATGTGCCTTAAGGCACATTCATCTTTACTTTCAACCTGCTAGTGGTAACCTATCTTCAAAACCAGAAACAGGTTATGGGGTTACAGGTTATATGCAAAGTAGATACAGAAAAGATACAACAGTTTACGTAAGCTATTGTCAGTGGAATCTTGTTAAGGCAATTAGAGCTTAGCTGCCTGTCATCATGCACCATGTATAGGGGACTTTAACATCGTTATGTCATCTGCTAAAACTTATAAATAAACCCATAATTACATCTACAGTAAAACCCACGTACACGCAACCATTTAAAACCAAGACAGACAAAGATGGTGTTGAAATAGAAGTCAGCTACTGCTGAAAGAAGGAAGAAAGTAAAACAGAAAGCTCCTACAGGAGCTTTCTGCTTTACTTTCTCCTAGGTTAAGCAGCCTTATGGAGCAGAAGTAGTAGCTGAATTTTAGTTCTGCCTCAAAATTAGATACACTCTTCCCAATGCTGACACATTAAATCAAAGCATCAGTTTCTTATTTCAATTGCCCTCATCATTCATAGCCGCTATATGACCTATTTTGTGTTGCAGTGCCGTAAACCCCATTTAATCCATCCATTCTACACTGCTGACTTAAGGAAGGCTCTGATCTGGGTCTACACTATTTGTAAACAATATTTTTACTCATTTTCCTGCGGTTTCTAAGATCTTTGTTTCATCATCAGATAGTTAGCCAGTACCACTGTAATAGCGGGGAACTTTGCAGAGCTTAATTGAGCATTTGATTTTGTGTGGTGTTGCCTGGCTGCAGCTCAATTTTATAGCAGTTTTTCCTGTAAAACTGCCGTTTAACATTATAATGTTCAACTGCAAGTTTTAACTCTTTGCATGCTAGCGGCATATACATGTTACACAGTGATAACCTTTGCAAACAGTTTGGATCCTGATGAGACACAGCGTAACGGGGCATCCCATCAGGATCCAAGCTGTTTGACACTCTGACCCTGTTTTGCAAAGAATTTTTTAAAAATTGTATTTTTAGAACAGTAACTTGCAGACCACAATTTCACAGACGAAAAATTATCCAGCATGCAAATAGCTAAGATGAAGGAGTAAAGAGACAAAGTTGTGGATTGCAGTCGTACCTGCGTTGGGTGACTATTCCCAAGATGTTGTATAGGTATTGACAAAATTGTTGGAGATTGAAATTTTTGATACTTGATACAGAACAAAATGTACAGAATAGCTCCCTGTTTGTCTCTGTTGGTATTGAATTAAGTTGCCGCCCGTCTTAAGTGGTTCTCATGCTTGGTTATTTAATGGTGTAAGCAATGCAAGTTCAACTGTACATAATGCACAAGTGCAATTTTCAAGATGGAGGAGGACTGCGATTACGAAACGAAACCGTTGTATTACAGTAGAGCTCGTGTTAAATAAATCTTAGCAGGCTAACAATGAAATTATGATAACTATTGCAAACGGTTTGGATCCTGATGAGACTCCGCGTAACGCGGTGTCTCATCTGGATCCAAACTGTTTGACACTGATCCTGTTTTGAAAAGAAGTTTTAGAAAATTCTTATTTTATGAACAGTAGCAGATGACAATAATTATCCTTTCAAACGAAAAAAAAAAAAGCATGCTAAGATTTCAACAGGCTTTCTTTAACCCTTTACCTGATAGCCTATTTATAGTACTTAAGATAGATGACTACTTAAAGCAGGTTGAAAGTAAAGCAGAATGCGCCTTTACTTTCAGCCTGCTTTAAGCTATCATGTGCTATAATACAGAAAATATTCCCTATAATACATATTCATTACTGATTAAATTGGAACTATTTTCTACAGCGGATGAATAAATCATATCCGCTAAAAGGCGCTTCTATGGGGTAAAGGGTTAAAGGAGCAGTTTTCTCTAAAAATAGTTGGTTGCTTAATGCATGATTTAAGAAATGTAGAAAGCTCTTATAAGGAGCCAATCAGTTTTTGTAATGACCAATTAAGACGTGTTTGATTGTATAAAGTCAATCTTGTATTATGCGACTATCAATTGATTTAGCATGAAAATATTTAGAGACAGGTGACTCCTTAGTGAAGGATGAAATAATGCAGAAAGCTCCTTTTGTAGCATTTTTGCATTGCTTCGATTTATCCTGAATTAAGTAATCACCTGTCTTTTGGATTTACCAACGTTCTACTATTGAGTGGTTGCGTAATATGAAATTGACAGTACCATATTAGAGAAAACATTCTTAAGGCATTACCAAAATTGACTTTCCCCTGAAAACAGATGATATGGAAGAGTGAATGAAATAAACAGTGTTTGGTCCCTCAGATATAAGAAACCAATAAATTGTGAAAAAGATGTGCTGGGCTCCAGATAACGGGAGTATTTCAAAATTTAAAATTTTTATTTCTAAAAAAAACCCTATGGTGTCACTACTCATTAGAATCGTCTCGAAGAGACGATTCTAATGAGTAGTAACACCATAGGGTTTGGTGCTGAAATAAGTGAGAAAATGTTGGATTTGTTCAGTTTACTCGCTCTTTATCTGGAGCCCTGGATGTGATCTTAAATCAATGAATCAGAGTCAAACTATCTGTCTGGAGTTGATGGATATGAAATCACTTACAACCAATGAAGATTTGATAGGTTTTCTCTGGGAACTTGTCACGTCAGGGAATCCTACAATTTTTTACGTGCCTGCAAAAGAAAGCAATTGTTGATGGAGATTAAGCTGTGCTCGTTAAGACGCGGGAAATGGCTGTGATTTGAAATGACTGGATTGTTTAACTTGAGGGCGGAGGATTCAGTGTCGGGAATATCAGCTGTTACTTGACGTGTCACGGAACAAGTTTGGGTCAAGAAACTGGACACAAGGATAAAATAAAAGTCCCGTCTATGTAGGTACGGTCCCATTGCCCGGGCTCACTGGAAGCAATGGTTTTTCTATGTGATTACCTGTACTGTGTGAAAGTTATGTTTTCTTGGTGGATTTACCGCACCAAGCGCAAGCGGAGACGGAGCGTCAGCTTTAAAAAGTATGTCGACTTTGTGCTCTACGATCAGGATTTCTTTGAAAAAATGGTAAGTGACAAAGTGAACAGTCTGTCGTTGCAGAGGTAGATATCTTGTAAAATCATCTTTATCAACATATTAGCACTTTTAGGCCATTTTATGCTCCCACACAGCTTAGTCTGGCGTATTGTGTTGCCATGTCTGTCTCTATGTCATTCCACAACTTTAAACCTTGGCCATAACTTTAGAAGTACATGTGATAGAGACTTCATATTTATTATGTGTACAGGGCTCCAGAAAAGAGCTAGGGGGTATACTGAACAAATCAGACATTTTCTCGCTCATTTCAGCTCCAAATGCTACGGTATTACTACTCACTAGAATCGTCTCGAAGAGACGATTCTAATGAGTAGTGACATCATAGGGTTCAATTGAGAAACAAAGATTTTAGTTTCTGAAACACCCCCCTTATTAGGAGCCCTGTGTGTACTGAACTCAAGAAGTTCACGAGGTAAGTGCAACTTATGTCATGCTAGACAAAGGTCAATGTCATTTAAAGGTCAGCTAGGGTGAATTTAATATTGACCATAACTTTGGAACTACATGTGAAAGAGACTTCATATTTGTCCTATGTACTAAAATCAAGAAACCCTTGAGCTCGGTACAACTTGGATGATGTCCATTAAAGGTCAAGGTCATTAAGAGGTCAAATATGATGAATTTCGCATTGGCCATAACTTATAAACTCTGTGTGATGAGACCTCACGTCAGATAAATGTCAATTTCATTTATAGGTCGACTATGATCACATTAGGTGACCTAGTGTTTCACTAACAGATCTTGTTACTTTACTTTAAGTCTGCTTGCTTTAAGCGTCCTCCTGTCGGGATGCTGGAAAGATTTCCATTGGCTCTATAACAAAACCCCATGTAAAAACATCAGTGACCAGGTAAAGCAGGTTGAAAATAATGCAGCATGCTTCCATATGACACAATTAATATGATTTACTTTCAGCCTGCTTTAAGCTACCACCTGCTGGTATATAGACAATATTTCTTATGGTGCATATTCATGACTGTATAAATTTGAACTTTTTTGTTGAGGAATAAATGAACGGCGTAAAAAGGTGTATCATTGGAGTAATGGGTTAACGGTACCTTCATGCTATGTGTCACAATTTTTATGGTAATTTTGTAAAACACAAAGAAGTTATTAAAAGCAAGCTGTCATTTTGCAAAACGGATTTGCCAGAATTATTGCAACAATGTTAGATTGATATTGACACATTGACATGTGATATCAGCACTCAGACAATGTGCTACCATAAAAGTCCTAAAAATTGGGACACACTGTGTATTGAACTGCTAAAATTATTGTAAAATCCTAAAATCCAAACTAATTGCTTTTATCAAGCAATAATTTGTCAAACTGATTTGCAAACAGTGCAGACCCTGATCAGACTGCTCCTGAGGGAGCAGTCTAATCAGGGTCTACACTGTTTGCTCAGGCCTTTCTGTCCCAATACTTAGGATCTTTACGGTAGTCACTAGGCTCTATAGGACCAGTTCTGTTGTCTGGAGATTTAGCCAGATTTGCATATGTTGACCAAAGGAAGTAATTATTCTCCAAATAATCTTTATTTGACTGCAACAATTGTGACCTGCTTCAAAAATAAGTTTTCTGTTTCTGTGCTGTCTGATTGAAAACTACAAACCAGCTATAGGGTATAATGGATTAAAGTGTCCCATAAATGGGACATATAGGCATATAATGCAGACTTGCATAATGCAGCATCCAATCTGAGTCTACACTGTTTGCTAATAGGAGTTGTTAAATAAAAAATAAAATGAAAATATTAGGACAAGGCATCCCTTAAATGAAAAATTGACTCATCCAGTATAGAAACATGGAAGAATAAATGGCATAACTATACTGACAAATCTCAGGTAGATTCAAAGGTTTTTAATGAGCTTCTTAAATTTTAACACCAACAGTCTTAATTAAACTGTGATATTTGTAAAATGCAAGTTGTTTTAAGGAATCGAGAGGATGTTTATTTAGGGAATTATAAATTTGCATCTACAGTCTACACGCGATACTACGAATCGGCACCGGGTCTCGCCATTTGTTCGTAGTATTGCATTTTCGTAGCAATGCATCTTCCGAATACGATGGGATTTCCACTTACCTCTTCGTACATGTATATGCCATGCATCGGTCTGGTATGCCGTATGTAGGTCCTATTGACATATGTGTAATAGCATTGTCGTAATTATTGTTGTAAAATAAATATATTTTATCTACTTATTCTGTTTGTGTTCAATGTGTCTTCCTTGTTAGTACACTGATATAAATCCACTGACGTTTAAATCTACATCCACATGTGTAAGTGGAATGTCGCTAAATACGGGACACGTACATGTACATTGCATCTAGAACCATGATCCGATTTTACCGAATTATATTGGGTAATGTAAAAAACAAGAAGCGATATGACCCGCTAATACACCTCTAGATAGGAGGGAGTAAACGAAATGTTTCCATTATTTTCTCCGTTATGTTTTCATCAAGTACTGCGCATAACAAACCCATTTGAAATCGCTTCTTATGAATAGTCACAACACAGAGAAAACTCCCTTTTATCTAGAGCCTGGCTGCAGATTATACACATGCAGCAGAGAAAACATTATTCTTCCCAATAAACGTGTTTACGCTAAAACTATAATTTGAAGCCAGATCAAACGGCGGGTAACCCGGCGTCTGATGAGGCTCCAAAATGTTTGCTTAAATAAATCGTGAGAAAGTATTTTTTTTTAAAGCTGTAATTTTCTACACTTTACTGCTACGCGAATGCGTAAACGGGAAAGAAAAAGGTTTTCTCCACTGGTAAGAAGAGGCAATTTAAAACACAAGCAACGAACCAATATGTTTACATTTTTATTCAGACAAACACAATTTATGCATACATTAAACGCAATAAATAACACAACGCATAGCAAACATAACACAATGGATAGCAACACTAGCACGCGCCTTATTATTAACCCTTACGATGCTGTCATATGCTTCAAATATGTCGTCTTTTTTAACAAAAGAAAAGTTGATAATGAGTGACAAACAATTTTGATCCAGATCAGACGCCGAGTTGACTCCCCTCTTCCCCGTCGCCGACATTTTTTCTATCCAGTTATCCCCCGGCTGACCGGGTCCTTCACTAGATTGCTAGGAAATTGTAAATTGATAAAATTCTGAATCTCAGAATGCTGATATCAATTTACAGCGTCGTAAAATTGTCTTGCAGAATCGTCTTCGTAGTTTCAGATGTAATATTGTTAATAAACGTATGATAGCCGTAGTAAGCAGATATGATTATCAGTGTAACGGTTGCTTATTTTTATATTCTTTGCGACATTGACTTTATTCACTCTATTTACAATTGCAACAAACAAACACGCTCGTCTGCTAATCACGATATGGTGTGATTGAAAACATCTCAGATAATTACATGCATAATTATATCAAATTATGTTTTTATCATTTGCGACATATAGTTAAGCAGTGTAACTTGCTACAAACAAACACTGCCGTGTGCTGATCATAGTAAGGCGTATCGGGCAGCCGAGTGTGTAAACAATGGATAATTATGCCGACGCGAGCAACGGATGTCTCTTTCGTAAGTGTGAAAAACCCCACAGGTGCGATTCGTACAAATGCATCTTTTTACTACTGTTTTTGTTTTGAAGGGACTACGAAACCTTATCGTAATAACGTGTTTTTCGTTATTTCGCATTTTCGTTATAATGCATCTTTTAACCGTTAGATAAAGAACAAAATCGGCCGGGACCTGCGTTGTTATTCGTAGTAGACCGGTATTTCGTAGAAACGAGAATCGTAGTATCGTGTGTAGACTGTACAATGTTTTCAATAATTTATTTTAAAAGTGATTTATTTTCATTCTTTTAATGAACTGGTTTCTTAAATTGTTGTCAGTCAGTGCGAAAACCACTTATTTCCAGCGTTTTTTCTCCTTCATACCTCCAGCAAACCCTATGATATGACTACTCATTTCAAAATGGTCTCATGGCGATGATTCTAATGAGTAGTCACAACACAGGGTTCGGTTGAGGCATAAGGATTTTAGTCTATGAAAATACACTCCTTATCTGGAGCTGTGTTTCATACTCGAAACAATTCGGTTGTTATTTTGAAAACTTATCTGGTAACGTTAGCCGGGGATTTTAGAATTTGAGAAACTCGGATCATGTAAATGATGTTTTCTTGCAGTTAATGAAATATTTCAACAAGAGTGAGATTTTTCATACGCTGGTGTTCTCACTGACTATTATCTGTCAAAGAAGATTATGATATTTATTTTAACCGTACAATCAATCTTACGATTCCCTTAACTCTTTGCATGCTGGGTAATTTTGTCGTCTGCAACAATTGTCGTCTGCTACTGTTCTTAAAATAGATTTTTCAAAATTTCTTTTCAAAACAGTTGCAGAGTTTCGAACAGTTTGGATCCAGATGAGACGCCGCGCAACGCGGCGTCTCATCTGGATACAAACTGTTTGCACAGGTAATTACGAATACGCTGCTAGCATGCAAAGAGTTAAAAGCATAATTAAAAGCCTTTTAAGTAAAATCTGATAGGTAGCTGTTTTACCCTTCAAATCTCATAGAGGAGGATTATAGTGCTACATTTGAAAACAGTCTAGATTCAGAAAATATTGGGCTAGATCAGGATCCAAACAGTTTTGTCACTTTGTTCTGCAATAAGTCGTGTACAAGAAAGAAAATCGGAATTTCAGCTGAAGTCAGTGTATATATGTCAAAGATATTTAATGGTATCTGTTAAAATGGACCAGTTTTAGCCTAACTAAAATAATTTGTAAATGAATATCAGGTGCTAATATAAACACATAAACTGGGGCCCGTTTCATAAAACTTCGTACGACAAAAATGATCGTAAGTAAAAACTTTAAAATACATTTAATTTCTGATTTCTCTATCTAATCATGTCTTGTGGCATCTTTCTGGAATCGTCTTATCAAGACTTAAAAAGACGTCTTAAAAGATGTCACAAGACAGGATTAGATGGAGAAATAAATAATAATTGAGACTTTTATAATTTGACTTACGACGACATTTGTCGTACAAAGTTTTATGAAACGGGCCCCAGGGCTCCAGATAAGGGGAGTATTTAAAAAATTAAAATCTTTATTTCTGCATTAAATCCTATGGTTTCACTACTCAATAGAATCGTCTCAGAGAGAAGATTCTAATGAGTTAAGTAACACAATAGAATTGAGTACTAAAATAAGTGAGAAACTGTTGGATTTGTTCAGTTTGCTCCCACTTATCTGGAGCTCTGCATAAATGTTAGTTTAGGAAAAGGATTTATGTTAAAAAAAAGTCAATGCATTGCAAGCAGTATATTTTTATGCTCCGGATTCAAACCAGTGTGAATATTAAACCCTTTACGAAGTAGAAGCACCTTATTATACACATTTGATTTATTCCTCTACTGAAGAAAATAGTTCAAGTTTATATACAGTCAACTCATAAACATGAACCACAGAAGAAATATGTTCTATATCCTAGCAGATTGTGGCTTAAAGCAGGCTGAAAGTAAAGAATGTGCTGTTAACCCATTAAGCCATACTGACTCATATTGATGCATTGCTCAATATTCTCATACTGACTCATTTTGACACACTTTAATCCACTAGCTTGTACTGAGATAAGCATTGATAATTGTTTATCGCTTATGATTAAAGAGGCTCGCAACCGGATTTAGCATTAAAAATAGTAATTTGTAAATATTATGTCAAATGCTTATATAAATGGGTAAGATTTAGTTTAGGATAATAAATTCTGTTAAAAAATGCATTTCAAAAAAAAGAAGAAGAAGCTCTGGTGGGATTCGAACCCGTGACCCTCCATACGGAGACAAACATGAAAAAAAAGGAAACGCCTATACCCACGTGGCTACTGGTGCTCTCTATCTATATGGTAGCGAATTAACATAGTTCACTGGTAGCGATTGATAGTACATTATTCGGCTCGGGTTTATGTCTTAACCCATGTAGAGAAGCAACAACAACAACTATACCGTCTACTAACGCTATAGAAAAACGATGGAAAATATCTAAAAAAAACTAAGATTCGGTGACGATTCTTGAGACTTTTTTTGGACTGATCATATTTTTTTAATGTCAGAAGCCAAATAATGCCACAAATTTACTTTATTTTATTTTGACAAGTACACCATCCGGTTGCAAGTCCCTTTAAATAAAAGTAGTCACATCATAGTGTTTGGTGGAGACATAAGGATTTTAGTGTTTGAAATACTCTACTTATCTGGAGCTCTGAAATACTCTACTAGTCTGAAACTTAGAGTATGAGCTCTGATTTTGCAAGAAAAGTATGGTAAAATTCTTGAAAAAGATTTCAGACAGCAATTTAGAGTTAGAGACAGTTTGAATAGCAAACAAAAAAGGGTAGACTGTTTGATGCGGGCATTTCTAACTCAATTTAAAAGAAACCTGCATGTCACGAACTAACTGTTTTTTGTACTCCTTAAAATGTTTTCAAAATAACCTCGAATAAATGTGTTCTGCTTCAGCTTTCTGAAATAATGATTATATAATTTACCAACTGAAAAGGACACATTTTAGGTCAAACCAAACACTAATTTGCGTAGTGTAATGATCCTGAGTATTGGGTCAGACATTCCTGAGCAAACAGTGTAGACCCTGATCGATTAGGGTCTACACTATATGCTGATCAGGACTAACAGGGCTTAGCAATCAGTGTAGACACTGATCAGACTGCTGCTCCCTCAGGAGCAGTCTGATGAGTGTCTACACTGTTTGCCATTCAGTTTGCACTTTTTGGAAAATTACTGAGTGATAAAAGAAATTACTTTCAGTTTAAGGATAATTCTATCACCTATTTTCACAACTAGAAACAGACTATGGGGTAAAGAGTTAAAATAATTTATCTTACATCATCTAAAAGTTTTCCAGTGCTCTAGATAATTTTTACATGCAATGAGTAAGTACTCACACTATTTTCACTTAAATGCTGAAAATCAAATGCTGAAAATCTACGGAGATTATACAAACAATGGAAACCTTTAACTAAATTTAACTTTTACTGAATTAAGCAATGTGGGCATGTGCACACTTCTAAATATGTGATTGCCATCATCTGAGCAAGACATTGGGCCATATGTGCATTCCTGTTCATGTTTGAACACACTGCTTGTGCTCTTTAATACCCATGCCTGTCAACAGTATTTCTTTGCAAGATTCTTTGAGCCTTCAATGGCCAACAAGTTGTCTACCTTTCCCTCAATGCATAGGCCATTACAATACTGTGTCTCGATCTTGTCCCTTTATAGTTGATATTTAAGCAGGGTTATGCCAACATTTTTTTTCATTTACCTGAGCGCCGTTGTGTTTTCTTTTGATACTTTTTGCGGATTTTTCTACACTGGGGTTGTCCTCGCTAACGACGCTATCAATAAACACTCACTGATAGTTTTGAATACGGCATCCTCGCGTTTTTTCAAATTGAATAGTATAGGCGTTTTATCGTTACTTTTTACGTCGACTAACACCAGACGACGCCATCATAACATGTTTTTCTGCCGACGCTTGCAATGACAATTTCGTCCCATAATGTTTCGACCCGTATCTCGTTGTCGGGGGTCGACTATGTGGGCGTGTTTATACGGGTCTCTGAGTATTTTAGTTTTAAAGTACACCAAATTCACAATCCTTTCTGAAAGGCTACGGAATCGAGATAAATCGGCCGATCCAATGTTGCTGCTTTTTAATTTCGAGCGAGACTGGGGCGAGACACTGCGGGTGCGAACGTAATTAAAACAGCGAACGGTGTTAGGCTAAACATTTCACTTAAAAATACGGACTGGTTTGAAGTTATTTTTCTAAGTAAAGAAAGAAGTTCTAAACCATCAAACACACCAAACTGAAGCCCTTTCTACCGTTTGTTTCTTGTTCACGGTCTTTTTCGCCGGACATTAAACTCGCAACATAACATCTGAAATGCGTACGCAATTTTCTTTGTGCGTTTTTGTATGCCTGGATTGTCATTTCAAATGCGTTTCTCTCCAAAAAATATGCTTAAAAACGCATGTACGCACCTTATCTGGAGCACTGGTTTTCATGTGAGTATAAATATTTATCAGGACAAGATTAAGACAACCCAAGGACAGTCGGTGAGTTATGACTCAATAGGTAGTAACGTCCTAAAGGCTCTTCTGTAGGGGATAGGATTAATGGCTTTTCCACTTTTTCTACACCCCATAAATATATACGCCGCCTTTTAACGCCTTTAATTTATCCCTCCTTTGAATAGAATAGTTCCAATTTATACTGTTATGAATATATATAATAAGAAATATTTTCTATATTCTAGCAGATGATGGCTTAATTAAAGCAGGCTGAGAGTAAAGCAGAATGTGCCTTAAGGCACATTCTGCTTTACTTTCAACCTGCTTTAAGTAGTTATCTGTCTTTAAAAATAGAAACAATCAATTGGGTAATGGGATAACATCATCTGAGTTTTCATATGAGTATAATAAAAAGTTGTAAATTTGTCAGGACATTAGCTTAAGACATATCCCAAGGACTGCATGGCAGTGAGTTATGACGCAGTATAGGTAGTAACGTCCTCAAGACTCTTCTGTAGGGGATAGGATTAATGGCTTCTCCACTTTTTCTTCACTTCTTAAAGTTTGATTAAGTTAATTCTAAGCCCGTGGCAGCTTGTTTTTCCTGCTCCTCTGCACCTTACTTAAAAAGAGACAAATTTGATGTCTGATCGTGCTTTTCTCGCCGCAAATAAATTCCCAAGGAGATTGATTTTTGGTTGGTCAAAAATTTTCCCATTACCATAAAGTGTTCCTGACTTGATTTTCAGCGAGTGCATTAGTATATATCATGTGAAATTATATTTCTGCCGGCTGCTGATTACAGAGGGGGGACAGAAGCCTAATATAGACTGTGCCATGCTGTAATTATCTGCCCCTTAACGTACACGCCATAGCCTGGGCTGGCTTGAAGGAGCTGTGGAGAGACGACAGCTAAGAATTAACCCATTACCTCATAAATATGCCTTGTTACAACTTTTAATTTATTCCTCCACTGAAGAAAATAGTTTCAATTTATACTATCACAAATAACAACCCTAAGAAATATTTTCTATATTCTAGCAGATAATAGCTTAAAGCAGGCTGAAAGTAAAGCAGAATGTGCTTTAAGGCACATTCTGCTTTACTTTCAACCTGCTTTAAGTGGCCTTTTCTTTAAAAGTAGAAACAGGTTATGGGGTAATTATCATAGACAGAGTTCATGCTCTATAGTAAAATCTTCCTACCAAAGCTACTCAAGAGAAAGTAAACTTTGTTTTAAATGCAGGTGGCAGATTATCCCATTACCCCATATAGCATGTTAATAGTTTTGAAGACAGGTTATATTGTTTTAAGCAGATTGAAGGTAAAGCAGAATGCGCCAGAAGGCGCATTCTGCTTTCTTTCAACTGGCTTTAACCCTTTACCTGATAGCCTATTTCTAGTATTGAAAATAGGTGACTACTTAAAGCAGGTTGAAAGTAAAGCAGAATGCGCCTTAGGGCGCATTCTGCTTTACTTTCAGCCTGCTTAAAGCTTCCATGTGTTAGAATATTGAAAATTTTCCCTATACTATATAATCATGACTGATTAAATTGGAACTATTTTCTTCAGCGGAGGAATAAACTAAATACGCTAAAAGTCGCTTCTATGGGGTAAAGGGTTAAACTACCATTTGCTAGGATACAGAAAGTGTTTCTTATTGTACATTATTTATGACTGTATGAAATGGAACCATTTTTTTCAGTGGAAAAATAAATTGAAGGTGTAAATAGCTGTATTTATGGAGTAGTGGGTTAAATATAAACGTATTTCATAATCTGAATAGAATTGATAGTGTTCAGTACCTAAAGTCTGCACTCTCTGCTGAAAATATAAACTGTGTGTAGTTAATATTTAACCCCCATTACCCCATAAATACGCATTTTTACGCCTCTATTTTATTCGACCACTAAAGAAAATAGCTCCAATTCATACAGTCATGAATATGTATCATAAGAAATAGTTCCTACATTTTGGCAGATGATGGATTAAAGCAGGCTGAAAGTAAAGCAGACACATTCTGCTTTACTTTCAACCTGCTTTAAGTGGTCACCTATCTTCAAAACAAGAAACAGGCTATGTGGTAATGGGTTAATAGACTGTTCCAGTCTCTCTGATAAAAGATGGAGAATTGCCTAGTAACAAAGTTAGGTAACTATTGCCCTTCTTTGATGTGGAAATGCAAGAGTGACTGCACTTGTATCTTTTTTCAGACACAATGTAGACTTGAGCTTAATTGTTTCTAGTTTGAAAGACAGATGACCACGTAAAAGCAGGTTGAAAGTAAAATAGAATGTAAATTACCTGCTTAAAGCTACTTTCAGGAGCTTAGGGATGTAAGTCACAGTGACTATATTACACCATAATAGGCCACAAATTTCAGAATTAAAACACAGAGCAATTTGTATCCAAACTGTTTACAAATAGTAGCCTTATCAGATTTGGTACTGAAGGAGCTAATGGAGATATTGTGTAGAAAAAATCATTTGCACAAACTCTAAGGTAATAAATAATTCTCATTTCAGGAGAAATTGTAGGCAATGCCATAAATCCATGAGTTCTACCACTACCACAGATTTATTTTATGGACTGCATCATTTTCTTAAGCCATTTTCCCCTCAATAAAAATCAGATGAATTTTTTTCTGGAATAGAATGTGTCAAAAGACAAATTCACTGCATGGCAAGCAAAAAGGCCCAGTGCTCTAGATAAGAGGGGGGTAAACTGAACAAATCCAACAATTTTCTCACTTATTTAAGCACCAAATCCCACGGTGTAACTACTCATTAGAATCTTCTCGTAGAGACGGTATCAATTAGTAGTAACACCATATGGTTTAATATAAAATTAAAGATTTTAGTTTTTGAAATATTCCCCTTATCTGGAGCCCTGAAGGCCTTTGGAAATTTCCAACATTTTCTGGTTACTGTCTCCACCAAATCATTATGTTGAAAATCTTAACCCCTATTTGTCCCTAGCCTGTTTCTAGTATTGAAGATAGGTGACTACTGAAAGCAGGTTGAAAGTAAAGCAGAATGCGCCTTAAGGGATTCTGCTTTACTTTCAGCCTGCTTTAAGCTATTATCTGCTAGAATATAGAAACTATTTCTCATGATGCCATACTCATGGGTTTATAAATTTGAACTATTTTCTTTAGTGGAGGAATGAATTAAGGGCGTAAAAAAAACGTATTTATTGAGTAATGGATTAACAATTTGGGCACCCTGTTTGACTACTGTTATTATCCTTAAAATTGAACAAATTGCTTTTATCACAATAATTTGTCCAAAAGATGCAAATTGAATGGCAAACAGTGTAGACCCTGAGTAGATAGGTTCTTTTACTGTGTAGACAGACCCTGGCCAGACTGTGAGTGCTCCTGAAGGAACAGTCTGGTCAGGGTCTACACTGTGTGCTCATGCAAGCCTGTCTGTCCCAGCTACACTACTTAGGGTAATTACAGTACAGTTAAATCTCTCTATTACGACCACTAAATTATTTTAATTATTAGGATGTTTACGATAGGTGACCGCTTAAAGCAAGATGAGAGTGAAACAGAAAGCTCCTTTAGGAGCTTTCTGCTTCACTGTCATCTTGCTTTAAGCTGTCACCTGTCTATTATACAATCAATTAGCCTTCGTTTTAGTGGTCGTAATAGCGAGGTTTTACTGTAGTTCTATTTATGTCAATCGTCTCCTCAAGATGTTTCAAATGAAGAGAAACTTAATAGGGTTTGTTGGAAATCTGAGGACTTTATTGTTTGGAATACTCTAGGAATATTGTTCAGGCCACTTCTTTTTAAGAGGCAACTCGCTTTCTTTCTAGTTCTTGTATAGAAATGGCCTTTTCATCCCTTTACCAATTGCCCATGCTCCTTATAAGTACAGCACTCCCTCTCTACAAAGACACGCAATGGGAGACAAAAATTGTGTGCGTTGTTGGGAGGGAGTCGTTATAGGGAGGGAAATTGGCTTACATTTGCAAACAGCTTGAATCCAGATCAGAGTCTGCGTTACGCTGTTTGTCACTCGTCATTAACTTTTGTTCTGTCAAAATGTCCAATATGTAACTTTGAGATAAACAGCAGACGACAACTTTAAGCAGAAGATAATACACAGTAAAAGCGTAAGACATAAAAGTCCTGTTAAGGGAAGGTACTGCGGCAAGCGTCGTTGTAAGGAGGAAATTGTTGTTGAGAGGGTGGTTGTAGGGAGGGAACACTGTAACCCTACCTTGATGATGAGGTATTAACTCTGTCAACACTAAGTCACTTTTTTGGGTTATTAGGTTCCCAAAGTTACTCTTGTGGGATATTAGGTTCCCTTGTGGATAATTTTAGTTTATGAAAATTTGAACCAGTCTACTTGGAATTCTGGGTAGCTAGATAAATACTTGTCTAAATTAGAAGACCGTGTAGAACCTGATCAGAGAACTACAGGAGCCCTAAGATCTGTGTCTACACTGTATGCAAAATTCATGTAATGAGTAGATTTGAAACAGGTCCATTGTGTTGAAAGAGTAAAGTGTCTCCTACATCCGGACAAATGAAATTAAAGTAGACTCAAGGTGGGATATTTCTGCTTTACTTTCAGCCTGTCTAAGCTACTAATTAGGCTACCACCTATCTTAACCTGTTGAACCCTAGACAAGCATTTACATGTTGTTTGCAATCAGTGTATATGTTAAGAGTATTATTGTCCTATGCAAACAGTTAAGACCCAGATCAGATGGCTGCACCCTCTGACCATGGTCTGCACTGTTTGTAATAGCGCAGGGCATTAACAAGAACAGCCCTTAATAGTAAAAATATACTTGACTAAATTGGAAACTGGATGTGTCCATTTGAAGTCTGAGTGAGGAAAGGGTTAAGCCACCACCTTAAACACTGGATAAAGCAAGGCTCCAGATAAGGGGAGTATTTCAAAAACTAAAACCTTTATTTCTGCTTGAAACACTATGGTGTCACTACTCATTAGAATCGTCTCGAAGAGACGATTCTAATGAGTCATAACACCATAGATTTTGGTGCTGTATGAGTGAGAAATGGTTGGATTTGTTCAGAATACTACCTCTTATCTGGAGCCCTGTAAAGGAAAGAGCTCACACCTTTAACCATTCAAAGCCTCTCAAAAACCTTTCAAACTGTTGTGAAGTCTGGATTTATCATGGTATCGTGATTAAATGGCAGGATTATGGTGTGTTCAGCAGTTTTCCCTCATAATGTTTTTGTTTCTATGGTTTCTGATATTGCAGCAGTTCTGTGGGGTTTCCAAGACACGGCTCTATCAATTATTAAAATCTGCAAAGAGCTTTCTCACCCCTAAATGCGTGTATGAGCAGTATGCTGATGGGGGATGATTTTTGATATAGAACCAACATGAAGTAGACGGCAAACACTGTCATCAACTAGGCATGCTGTATAAATGTGGGTGCTGTCCACCATAGCTGAAAGTGCCCTATCTAAAGCAAAATCACTCCACTTTATTTGAATTTTAAACTTTAATTGATCAACTCAATTTACGGTAATTCTTTTCCTTCCTAGATTTATGTGGTGCCTCCAATTATTAATGGGATGCCTCTGTGGCCCTGTTGTTTATATATAGTCCCTGTGACTGACAATCATAATCAGCTCTAAAAGCAAAACTTAACTACTGAGGTTTGAATCCCGATCTGGGCACTTAAATTTTTCATGTGGGGAAGCCATCCAGCTGGCTTGTTGAAGGTCAGTGATTCTACCCAGCTGCCTATTTATGCCAAAAATAGACTGTGAAAGGCGTCTGGGATCTTTCTCTGCCAATGACACAAGTTAAACCAAAATACAGCATTATTGTTCTTCACGGTGTAGTACTTTAAAAAAGCTCCATGTGTCATGGAATAGCTTACCATGTTTGACACTTATGGGGATACTGAATCGAGTCAAAACTCGGAGACCATTAAATATTAAACGTACGTCCTGTTACCTGCAGAAATGATGGTTGCACAAATCCATTTAATGGCTGAATTGTTTGTCTGCTCATAAGACAAATGTCATCTCCTAGAAAATATGGCGTACACGTGGAAATGATGGGTTTATACATCGAGACAATCCCGGGCGTGATATTTATAACATGAGTTCGGGGTCTCGCAGAAAATCCGTGTAAATGACGATGGGAGCTATATTCGGTCAGAATCGGATACATCCGCATTTTATCGTAGGTTTTGCAATTTTTGTCTTTCTGTAGGGAATGAATCATGTAAGTTAAGTACTAGTGGATGACATTATAGTGTTACTATTATGCTGATTTCATTTCTGTAGCATTGCATACTCCATAGTGCAGTAAGGGTGTTTAGAATACTAAATTCTTTATGTCTCATCGAAACCCTATGATGTGACTACTCACTAGAATCGGCTCGAGGAGACGATTCTAATGAGTGGTCACATCACTAAGGGCTAAGAGGAGATGGAAAAGAGAAAAAACATTTAAAAATGATAATATTACTCTGATGCAGTTACATGGAGTAAACAAGGACTTAGTGTTGTTGACTGTTGGGCTTAATCTGTTGTCAAGTCATGCCGGTAGGCTGTCAACTGAGACTCATAGTGCAGATGTTTCTGGTAAGAAAGTCTTTTTCATTCATAGTACAGCTGAACTTCCATATCTCGAACTCGCTTAAATCAATTTTTCTGTATTTATATAATAAAGTTTCATTTGAGTCAAACATATCCTTATTTCAAAGTTAAAACAAGGCTTTCCATTTATTTCTTCGCTAAAGAAAATAGGTCAACTTTATACGGTCATGAATAATTATGTGCCATAAGAAATATTTTCTATGTCCTGACAGATTGTTGTTTAAAGTAGGCTGAAAGTAAAGCAGAATGTGCCTTAAGACGCATAACAGTGCTTTAACATTAAACCTGCTTTAATAGTTAGTCATCTGTCTTTTAAACTAGAAAGATTATAAGGGGGTAATTGGTTAATATATAATTGATGATACTTGAAAGATCATTTGAAATATTGCTCAAGGACTCGACTCTTTTATTACCTCCCTTGTTATCGTCTTGAACTTTCTGATTGTTTTAAGTCTCTTGAGGTTGAAAGTTGTTTAGTGTCTTACCCAGTGGGTTTTATAGGTTTTTGATGTGCACAGTGTTTTGGCTGAGTTCATCCATTAATTTATGCTCATTAACGAAGGATTGACTTATGAGAAAATATTGGAATTATTGGAGTTTGTTGGTGCTGAAGACATAGATTTCTCGGACTTCATGTTGATTTATTGGACTTTGTAGCATGTACAGTATACATGGGCTTATTGGTGTTATCTAACAGCCTACTGAAAACAGATAATGATGCATTTAACCAACTCCCCTTTACCCTGCCTGTTTCTAATTTTGAAGACAGGTGCAAGGCTCCAGATAAGGGGAGTATTTCAAAAACTAAAATCTTTATTTGTGCATTAAACCCTATTGTGTTACTACTCATTAGAATCTTCTCTTTGAGACAAATCTAATGAGTAGCTATACACCATAGGATTTGGTGCTGAAATGAGTGAGAAATTGTTGGATTTGTTCAGTTTACTCCCTCTTATCTGGAGCTCTGCAGGTGCCCACTGGAAGCAGGTTGAAAGTAAAGCAGAAGGCGCCTGAATCAGGCGCCTTCTGCTTTACTTTCAGCCTGCTTTAAGGTACTATCTGCAAGGACATATAGAAAATATTTCTTTTTGTACAGTCATGTTCATGACAGTATGATAGAAACTATTTTCTCTAGTGGAGGAATGAATTAAATGATCTGTAAGGTGCTCCAATTGGAAAGGGGTATGGAGCCAACTAGCTGAGCATCAATACACCATAGGGTTTGGTACAGACATGAAGGTTTTATTTTTGAAATACTCTGTCCCCCTATCTGGAACTCTGCCTCAAACAGATATGCCTTTCAGGTGCATGAGCTTGACTCATCAACCATTGTTGATACTTAGCTTTAAAAATGTTGAAGAATGTTAGGTTGAGAAAATGTAGACTTTTGCATAGAATTGAATGCCAATGACTTCATATTCATGCTGGCTGCTATATGAATCTGATCAAAGGCCTTTACTACAGAGTGTAAGTACTCTACCTGCTTGATGTATGAATATTGTGAAATATGGTGTATGAATATGGTAAAATATGGTGTATGAACATAGTAAAAAGCTTTATGGTACTCATGCTTTGATGGTGTATGAATATGGTAAATGTCAACGCATATTTTTGTGGTGTATGACTATGGTAAAACCTTTAATGGTACTCATGTTTGGGTGGTGTATGACTATGGTAAAACCTTTAATGGTACTCATGTTTGGGTGGTGTATGAATATGGTAAAAAGCTGTATGGTACACAGGCTTGGGTGGTGTATATGAATATGGTAAAATGCTGTATGGTACTCATGCTTGGGTGGTGTATGAATTTGGTAAAAAGCTGTATGGTACACATGCTTGGGTGGTGTATGAATATGGTAAAAAGCTGTATGGTACACAGGCTTGGGTGGTGTATATGAATTTGGTAAAAAGCTGTATGGTACACAGGCTTGGGTGGTGTATATGAATATGGTAAAAAGCTGTATGGTACACAGGCTTGGGTGGTGTATATGAATTTGGTAAAAAGCTGTATAGTACACATGCTTGGGTGGTGTATGAATATGGTAAAAAGCTGTATGGTACACATGCTTGGGTGGTGTATATGAATATGGTAAAAAGCTGTATGGTACACAGGCTTTGGTGGTGTATGTGAATATGGTAAAAAGCTGTATGGTACTCATGCTTGGGTGGTGTATGAATTTGGTAAAAAGCTGTATGGTACACAGGCTTGGTGGTGTATGAATATGGTAAAAAGCTGTATGGTACACAGGCTTGGGTGGTGTATGTGAATATGGTAAAAGGCTGTATGGTACACAGGCTTGGGTGGTGTATGTGAATATGGTAAAAAGCTGTATGGTACACAGGCTTGGGTGGTGTATGTGAATATGGTAAAAAGCTGTATGGTACACAGGCTTGGGTGATGTATATGAATATGGTAAAAAGCTGTATGGTACACAGGCTTGGGTGGTGTATATGAATATGGTAAAAAGCTGTATGGTACACAGGCTTGGGTGGTGTATGTGAAATGGTAAAAGGCTGTATGGTACACAGGCTTGGGTGGTGTATGTGAATATGGTAAAAAGCTGTATGGTACACAGGCTTTGGTGGTGTATATGAATATGGTAAAAGGCTGTATGGTACTCATGCTTGGATGGTGTGTTAATATGATAAAAACCTTTCATTCTAAGTACTCATTCTTTGATTGTGTATGATAATGGTAATACGCCTTTATGGTAATCATACTTTTGTGGTACATATATATGAATATGGTTAAACCTTTTATAGTACTCATGCTTGGGATAATGTTTGAATAGGTAAAAAGTGTTTATTGCATTTATATGCTCCTGTATTGTATGAATATTGCAAAAACCTTTATTGTACTCATTCTTCGGTGTACGATTTTGGTAAAAAGCATTTATGGTCTTGATGCTATGTGGTGTATGACTTTGGTAAAACATTTTATGGTACTCATCTTTGGATGGTGTATAAATATGGTAAAACTCATTTATTGTACTTATGCTTTTGTGGTGTATGAATATGGTAAACACCTTTATGGTACTCAGGATGGTGTATGATTATGGTAAAAGCCTTTATGGCACTCATGATTTTGTGATACATGTATATTAAAATGGTAAAAAGCTTTTTGGTACACATGCTTGGATGGTGTATGAATATGGTAAATAGAGGATATTGAATGAGTGTGTGTTCAGTCGTGAATTTATTGAACGAGTTGGATAAAATCATATGTTGCGAGCCTTGGCGAGCAACATATAATTTTATCCAACGAGTTCAATAAATTCACGACTGAACACACACGAATTTGATATCCTATTTATCACATAAACACCAAAAATGCCTTTATGGTACCCAGGATGCTTGGATGGTGTATGAATATGGTAAAAAACCGTTGTTACATAAATGTAGAGCTCGATTTTGTTGGAAAAGAATATGGTGAAAATGCATGAATATGGTAAAATACCTTTATGGTTTTCCTGTTTTGGTGATATATGGATATGGAGAAATAACTTAACATGAGAGTATTTGTATGAATATTGTCAAAATGACTATATAGTCTACAAAATGGCGAGAGCAGTCATTCTGGATGGTAAATGAATCTGACTGGTGTAGCATATATACAGTCGAAACTCCATAATTCAAAGTCACATTAGTTCTAACATACCCATATTTCAAAGTAAAAACATGGCTTAGCCACGCTTTAACTTTGAAATATGGGTATGTCGACTTTCATGAGATCGACTTATCGAATATCAACTTATGAAATACTGGTGCAAATGGTGTAAGCGAGTTTGAAGAAATGAATTTCGACTGTTTATACTTCTTCATAATACTGGAGAGTGTATTGATTAAAAGTAAAGTATGTTAAGTAGTGTGAGGTCCATCTCCCAGATGCTTTATAACCTTGGACCCTTGTATATATTTGTAGTTCATTATGGACAAAGTCTGTATAGCCTTTTAATGTTTGTTGTTTTTGTCTTTTTCAGCCCCAGGGTTCGGATGTTGAAGATGGTGATTATGTAAGTATATGCAAAGATTGTAGTTCCCCTTCAAAAAACTTGATACCAAGGTGCTCATATTTGTGGTAAAAATGCTAAAAATGCCACAGGTCTCCTTGTTGAGAGGAATGAATGGAAAATTCTTTATTTTGTCTATTATTTCTTCTCAAACCCTATGTTGTGACTACTCATCTTGTGAATTTATAATGCCCAATAAAGTGGGTGGGGCTCCAGATAAGAGGAAGTTAAAAAAACTGAACTATTGAAACATTTTCACACTCATTTCAGCACCAAGTCCTATGGTGTAACTACACATTAGAATCGTGACACCATAGGTTTAAATGTTGACATGAAGATTTTAGTTATTGAAATATTCTCCTTATCTGGAGCTCTGGTTATAATAGATTCATTCTTCATCTGAACGTTTGCCAAGTCTAGTCAGACAAGAGAGTAAACTTGAACAAGATGTCTTTGAAGTTAATCAGGTACTATTTATAGGTAATTTCCGGAGAGAATTGAGGAAATTTCAGAGCAAGACGGTAACTTCAGACAGGAGCTGTTGTTTTCATAGACAATTGTGTAGGTATAGGCAGAGCTCCAGATAAGGGGAGTATTTCAAAAACCTAAAATCCTTATTTCTGCTTTAAATCCTATGGTGTCACTACTCATTAGAATCGTCTCTTCGAGACGATTCTAATGGGTAGTAACACCATAGGTTTTGGTGGTGAAACGAGCGAGAAAATGTTGGATTTGTTTGGTTCACTACCTCTTATCTGGAGCCCTGGGGTATAGGAATAGAATAGCAAGTCTGAAAGGTCAGAGTGTCAGTGCTTGACTTTGTTTCTGTTTTTAGTTCCACAGATAAAATTAGGCAGTCATAAACACAAGCGCTGTGTGTGCATTTTAAAAGCGGATTAGTAGGGGGAATGTGGAGTTTTAAAAATAAGAGATAAATACGGAAAGCAATTGAGTTATATAAAGTCACTTTAAGAAAAGTGGTAGCGTCAAAAGACAGGGACTGGTATAGCTATTAAAAGCATTTTAATTCAAGGTTAAAGATAAGGGACGTATTTCAAAAACTAAAATCTTTATTTCTGCATTAAACCTTATGGTGTTACTACTCATTAGTACTACTCATCTAATGAGTAACAACCTCATAGGATTTGGTTCCTAAATGAGTGAGAAAGTTTTGGATTTGTTCAGTTTAATCCCTTATCTTATCAAACTTGTGTCATAACGGTTCATGAATACAAATACTTGGACAACAAATGCATATGCTTTAAAAAAAAAAAGTACCAAAATAAAGTCCTGTTTCAGTCCCAATGACCGTTCAGCTAACTGACCATTTAGTTATCTTGCCTACAGTATTGAGTATTGCTAAAATATGGCACATAGGCAGTCGCAGTACCCTTCACAGGTACCCATTTGACCCCTTAGATGATATGTCTTTCAGAACCAAGTAGTGTATAACATTATGCTATATCATATTTCAGTCTACTGAAAGCATTTTTGATTTGACAACAAAATTAATGAAAATATCAAAAAGTGCAGACTCTGATTAGAGGGCTCTTATATGAGCCCTCTGATCAGGGTCTGCACTATTTGCATATGTTAGCAGTAATCTCTACAGAGATTAGGTGGATTACACAGGTTGGTTGGAAAGGGTTAGAGAATGTCTTTCAGAACTGATATGATATTATGCTTTATTATATGCCTTCGAATAATATCGAGCGTTTCCGCGTGTATCAGCCACCTTGTATCAGCCACTTTGTATTTTACTCTGACGTCGCTTTCGATTTAACGTGACGTCATTTACGTACATGTACGAGTGCCGCGTTATTCTTTGTGGCATACAAAACTTCTCGTTCTGCTTCAAATAACTAATAAATTTTGGATGTAAAATGATTTAAACAACTATTTAGTTGTTTCTGGTTTGTATTCACGGTATATAATAAACACATTACCAGTTGGTAGTGCGCAACAGAGTGTTGCATTTAGCTCTCGACGTTTTTGGCGGAAACAACCGATCAGACTCGCGCCAAGGCGCTCGTCAGATCGGCTATTTCCGCCAAAAAGTCTGGAGCTAAATACATCACTCTGTATCGCACTGTCAACTGGTAATGTGTATATATCATTTGGATATGGATGATTTGCACTGATGGCTAATAGGGGGAACAGGAAGAGAAATTTGGGGAGAATGGGTTAATCCTGAAACAAGAGACTTACCTAGACAGTCCAACAAGAGGAATGTATATCAAAGAAGGACTGGTAAATTCATTAAATCTTTAACTGCTGGTAGAGCAAAGTGTTTAACACTTTACAAACAGTTAGGGTGCAGATCCAGAACCTAAGCTGTTTATATTGTCATTAAAATTGTATTTCTGCAAAAAGTATTGAATTAAGATAAGATCTGAGAATTCTCTGCAGATGTTTTGAGCAGATTTTTAGCTTTCAGTACTTCAAATATTACTCAGACCCATCTCTATTGCCATCTTAACCCTTTATTCCATAGATACACACTATTCAAAATTGTATAAATTGGAAGTGTTTTCCACAGTGAAGACTGACGTATAAATTTGAAAGTCTTTCCATAAAGGGGGAAAATTAAATTAACTAGCCTGTTTCTAGTTTTGAAAACCAGGTGACCACTTAAAGCATTCTGCTTTACTTCCAGCCTGCTGTAAGTTACACTCTGTTAGGATATAAAGAATATTTCTTATGATACATATTTATGACTGTATAAAAGGGAACTATTTACTCCAGAGGAGAAATAAATTATTGGCTTAAAAAGGCATATTTGTTGGGGAATGGGTTAATGCTTAATTCCAAAGATACACATTTTCTTGGTACCTATTCAAAATTGTATAAATTTGAAGTTTTAGTGGGAGGAGAATTAAATAAAAGGCGTAAAAAGGCATATTTATTGGGTAATGGTTTAATGATTCATAAAAATCTGTGATACAGAACTGCCATGCCCTATGGTATGAGACTGTATAGACATAGGAGACAGGTGCTTTGTTGGAGCCGCATGATCAGGCACTGTAACACTGACCTGTGGAAAGCCATCGCCTACCTATGTAGCTTACTGCAGGAGGCTGGCACTATATATATATACCTAGGAAAACTACAATCAAACCACACTATAGTCGCTACTCAATTAAACACTCCAATTAAATACACTAATTTCTAAAAGTCAGGTGGTTGCTCAACGCTGAATAAAAGTAATGCAGAAAGCTCCCTGTGGGAGCTTTCTGCATTACTTTTGTTCTGCATTGAGCTGCTGTTTGTTAAATGCGGGTGGATTTTGTTTTGAATGAATGAAACCAAGAATGAAGTTTAGTGGTTCACAGTGTTGTTGCTCATGTATTTTCATATTGGCACTTTGGTATGATTTTATAGAGGATACCTGAGTGGAGTACTGGAATTACGGGAATTACATTACAGGAATTATGGTTCAATCCTTACTGTGCTCAAGATAATCCCAAGGATATATTGAAAAAAATGAAATAATCATGAAAACATGAGACATGAATTTGACAGGATTACTGTGAGAGTATATCGTCTAGTTTGGATTTGAACATTTGTGGAACTTTTGTGATAGTAGGATAAATAGTGTCTGTGAAGTGTTAGTGTTTATCAGTTGAAGAAGTTTGGGGTTTTATAATGATGCTTTAAAAGAAGTGGTGAGATATGGTGAACTAGTTTTGGTGCACTGGGATGAGTATACCATTCATGCAGCAGTGTAGTAAGCTGTTCAAGGTGGGTGTGGTCTAGTCCTTAATCCATTACCCAACAAATATGCTTTTTTATGCCTTTAAATGGAGAGGGAAGGGATGGGATGGAATGGGTTTGGGGGATGGTGTGTTTTAGTATCGGGGTCGGAGGGGTGGTGGGGGGATCACAGTACATAATATCATCATGATAGCAAAGGATGGTATCAGGGCTCCAGGTAAGGGGGGTATTTCAAAAAACTAAAATCTTTATTTCTAAATAAAACCCTATGATGTCACTACTCATTAGAATCGTCTCTTCGAGACGATTCTAATGAGTAGTAACACCATAGGATTCTGTGGTAAAATTAGTTAGTAAGAAAGTGTTGGATTTGATCATTTTACCCCCTCTTATCTGGAGCCCTGTGGTATGATTGGAAAGAAAGGGGTTGGTGTGGTCTTTTGATATCCCTAGTGGCAATTTCATGAATTGTTCTTGAATAGTTCTTGAACCTATTCATGAACAAATTCTTGAATGTACATGAACAACAAATGATGCATTTTCAAAGTTCATGGACTTCATGAACATCAAACTTCATGAACTCATAAGGTTAATGAACAACAAAGTCCATGAAATTCATTGAAAGTAAGATACCCTTTGCTAGAATATAGAAAATAATTATAATGTTGCATATTCATAACTATAATTGGAACTTAATTATCCCCTGCCGAAAGGCAGAGGGATGCTGTTTTAGGTCTGTCCGTCCGGCTGTGCGTGCGTGCGTGCGTGCGTCACGTTTTCCGTCCGCAACTGTATCTCCCAAACCTATAAACAGATTTGGATTAAACTTGGTATACTTATTTGTCATCATAGGAGCACCGTGGGAAATCAAATTTTTTTCAGAAAATTTGAGGAATTTATGAGTTATCTGCCCTTTTTGTGTTAAAAATGCTGTCCGTGCGTCCGTCACGTTTTCCGTCCGCAACTGTATCTCCGAAACCTATAAACAGATTTGGATTAAACTTGGTATACTTATTTGTCATCATAGGAGCACCGTGGGAAATCAAATTTTTTTCAGAAAATTTTAGGAATTTATGATTTATCTGCCCTTTTTGTGTTAAAAATGCCATATTTAACAGTTTTTACACTCTAGCAACTACAGTATTCAACATATTTTGTTTATACTTGCACACATTGTCTATAAGTACAAGTTCTTGCAGGTGTGCAATTATTGTAAAAAAAGGATACTTGTGGCAAGAGTTATCTGCCCTTGATGTACTTAGAAATGCTAGAAAATGCTTTATTTTGGTATTGTTTACATACTAGAGCCTATAAATATGCATGGATTTTTGAAAAAACTTTCTTGAATTATGTATGGCTATTAGTTTTCAAATGAATTTGATTATTGTTGAAAACGGAGAAATTAGTCATGAGTTATCTGCCCTTGATAAGTAAAAAAAGCCATATTTAACTGTTTTTACTCTCTGGCAACTCATAACAATTATGAATGGATTTAAATGATACTTGCACACGATGTCTATAAGTAACAGTTCTTGAAGGTGTGCATTTATTGTCCATAAAGGATACTTGTGGCAATAGTTATCTGCCCTTGATGTACTTTGAAATGATAGAAAATGCTTTATTTTAAAATTGTTTACGTCCTAGTATCTATAAATATGCATGAATTTTGATAAAACAAATTCTTAAACTATGTATGGCTATTAGTTTTCAAATAATTGTTATCATTTTTGAAAACGGAGAAACTAGTCAACAGTTATCTGCCCTTGATGAGTCAAAAAACCCATATTTAACAGTTTTTACCATCTAGAAACTACAGTCTTTAATGGATTTTGATTTAACTTACACATGATGTATATAAATATAAGGGTATATTATTGTCAAAATAGGATACTTTGTGGCAAGAGTTATCTGCCCTTTATGTACTTAGTAATGCTCAACATGGCTTTATTGTTTACATGCTATTGTGTACAAATGTGAATGAATTTTGAAAAAAAAATTAAATCATATATGGCTATTATTTATAGAATGAGTTCAATTATTATCGAAAATGTGCAAATTAGTCAAGAATACTCTGCCCTTGATGAGTTGAAAATGTGTTTACACTCTAGTAAATTCTACAGTTCTGAATTTTTTTTAAATAATACTTGCACACAATTATAAGTTCTTGAAAGTGTTTAATTACTGTTGAATTTGAATCAAGAGTTACCTGCCCCTGTCATACTTAGATTTATAATGCTACAAACTATGTGTTACTACTCATTAGTAGTACTACTCATTACTAATCATGAGTAGTGACACCATAGGGTTTAAAGCAGAAATAAAGATTTTAGTTTTTGAAATACATGTACTCCCCTTATCTGGAGCTCTGTAAAAGCATGAAGTAACTGGCATGTGCAAACAGTTTGGATCCTGATCAGATGCCGAGTAACTCGGCATCTGATCAGGATCCAAACATTTTGACACTTATATGTTAAAGTCTTTGTTATGATTATGCCTTTTGAAATTCTAAATGATCTTTAACCTGAATTTGAAAAAGAAAGTGCTTTCAATTTAATATTAACCCTTTCAACCCTAAATTTCTCTTGTGGGTATTTATACTCCTTTTTGGACTCTTCTAGTACAGGTATTTTGAACCAGTCTGTTGTTGCATTTTTGGTATGACAATAAAAAAACAATGAAAATATCCTATAGGAGCCCTCTGATCAGGGTCTACACTGTTTGCATATGTAATCCGAAATCTCTACAGAAAAACAATGAAAAATCCAATAGGAGCCCTCTGTTCAATTTTCTACACAATAATACTTGCTCACAATGTTACATATACCTGCCCACTCAGATATGCTAGAAAAGGCATTATTTTAGTATTGTTTAGGCTTTTATTGTGTAGAAAATTGAACAGATTGTTATAAAACTTAGTAAAAAGTTTATCAATGTTGGTCTTTAAAGAAAGGTGGACACCATTTGCCCCTTCCTCCCACAGTAAAGTTTGCCACTTTGTTCTCGACAATCGCTGCGGCAGGGGATATCAGCTCTAAGGTGCTTGTTGACCCTAGTGTATGAAGGCATATTAAACAAGCATAGTTATGTAATATAGGGTTAACCCTTCACCTGATAGCCTATTTCTAGTATTGAAGATAGGTGACTACTTAAAGCAGGTTGAAAGTAAAGCAGAATGTGCCCTAAGGCTTTACTTTCAGCCTGCTTTAAGCTACCACCTGCTAGAATAGAGAAAATATTCTTTATGTAACATATTTTATGACTATAAATTGGAACTATTTTCTTCAGCTGAGAAATAAGCGTAATTAGTTAAAAGGTGCTTCTATGGGGGAAAGGGTTAAAAGTGACTCTACGCTTATATTGGTAAAGCTGACCATCATGATCAAGATGCATTAGCTGTGATAATTAAGTGTGCATGGCTTGATGAATGGAGACCAGTCAGATATTGACATTTGTGTTGCAGTCACAGACTTTCCGGAATGATTTCATTAACCCTTTACCCCATCAGACTCTTCTAGTCTTGAAGGCGGGTCCAGGGTTCCAGATAAGGGGAGTATTTGAAAAACAAAAATCTTTTTTTCAGCATTAAAGCCTATGGTGTCTACTACTCATAAAAATCGTCTCTTCGAGATAATTCTAATGAGTAGTACCACCATAGGATTTGGGGCTAAAATGAATGAGAAAATGTTGGATTCGTCAGTTTACTCACTCATCTCTGGAACCCTGAGCTGTATTTTTAACCCTTTACACCATTGCCTGTTTCTAGTTTTGACATTATGTGTCCCCTCAAAGCAGCTTGAAAGTGAAGCAGATTTGGCCATTAGGCATAGTTTGCCTCACTCTCAGTCGGCTTGAAGTTACCATCTTGTAGGATATAGGAAATATTTATATGGTTCATACCCATGGCTGTTAATTGGAACTATTTTTTATGCCCCCAGCATCGACAGATGCGGGGCATATAGTAATCATCCTGTCCGTCCATCCGTCCGCACGCACGAACGAAAGGTCCTTTGTTGGGTAGGGAGAACAATAGATTCCATTCATTCTGTGATTGCCCTATTGTTATTGTTGTTTTTTTTTGTTGCTATTGGGTTCTTTTAAACAAAAGAAAAACCCAACAAGTGCCCAAATGGAAGGAAGTCCGTCCGTCCGTGTGTGTGTGCGTCTGTCCGTCCGTCCGTAACAAGGTTAAGTAGTTTTTACCGTTTTGTCTAGCATCAACACCGCTTACCCAAATACTTGGATACTTATACAGTTGTTGCCTTGGACCATTCCCTATCCATCAATATCACCAAACTTTGATTTTGACCTTGACCTAATTTAATTTTAAATAGGCTATTTCTTGGTTAACTAGATTTTACCGTTTCATCTAGCACAACTGACTACAATGCTTTGATACTGATACAGTTGTTGCCTTGGACCATTACCAACTCACCAATAATACCAAAGCTCAGTTTGACCCTGACCTTGACCTAATTTCAGAATATATTGTCAAGGATGCCACTGGGGGCATAAGCGTTTATTGAACGCGCAGTCTTGTCTTCAGTTGAGAAATAAATTAGAGAAATGAAAAGGTGTGCTTATAGCGTTATGGGTAATTCTTCAATCATTACATGGCTTGGAATGGACACCAATCCTTCTAAATTTTAGAAACAGCAAAAACAACATCTTCAATGAGAGACTAGAATTGGTAGAAAAGTGCTATCAAAATGGAGAAACCTTTGGGAGAACTGACAAATCTGCTCCAGGGAAGAATTAGACACAGTATTGAGCTTGTGATTGCCCATATCACAAAAACAAAGCCAGATCCTCGACACTGTGGTGCAAATGTCTTGCAATTAATTCTTCAATTTCATCCCCCTCAGTTCAAATTGTTTGGTTTCAGTGAAAAAAGCATGCAGCTGCGTATAACCAAAGCTTTCCTCCATGATAGGCACAATGGCCCGTAAGCAGAGAAAAAGTATAACAGAAAGCTTTTTCAGAAGCCTCTTCAGCTTACTAAATTCTTCAACAAAATGCTAAAAGCAGGATAGTGATTAAAGCAAAATTAGACACTCCCCTGTGACAACCCTTACCCAATAGCCTGTTTCTAGTTTTGAATATAGGTGACCACTTAAAGCAGGTTGAAAGTAAAGCAGAACGCACCATAGGTGCATTCTGCTTTACTTTCAGCCTGCTTTAAGCTAGCACCTGCTGGGAAAATGGAAATATTTCTTCTTGTGCATATTCTTGGCTGTTTATATTGGAACCAGTGTCTTCGTTTAGTTTTCAAGGCTGTAAAACACCATTCATTCATTCAATCTTCAGTTCAAGAATGAATTAAATGCGTTAAAAGGCATCAATGGAGTAATAGGTTTAATTAAGCAATCACTTAACAATTTTGAAACTGACATAAAAGAGAAATTCTTCTGAAATTCTTCCGATTAACAGTATACAAAATAATTCACTACATACTTTTAGCTGAACTTTTCTGTGAGTCATAACATGGCCTAGCCTCAAAAAACATGTGTGCTGCAGTGTACTGGAATAAATACAATTATACCTGTGTATATCAACAACATGGTAAAGAAATATGACCATCATATGGCAGGTCACAGTTAAACTCATCACCCCATAGTCTGATTCTAGTTTTAAAAACTGGTGACCACTTAAAGTAGGTTAAAAGTAAAGCAGAATGCACCTTAAGGTGCATTCTGCTTTGCTTTCAGCCTGCTTTAAGCTACCATTTACTAGGCAATAGAAAAAAAATCAGATTGTACATATTCATGACTGTTTAAAGTGGAACTATTTGTTTCAGTGGAGGAATGAATTAAAGGTGTGAAAAGGTGTATTTATGGAGTAATGGGTTAATTAAGCAGCAACTTCATATTATCTATGAATATTCTGGCAAGTGGTGGCTGGACTCTGGTTTTACTGTACATAAGTAGTGGAACTGGTGTTTCATGTTGTATATATAGTGTATAGATTTCAAGATAATATAGAATGATTAAAACAATCTTTTTTACGAGTCTAGCCTGGAAACTGGGGGCTGATATCAAAGTATTTGTAGATGTACAGTCTATAATGGCTAATTGCTAAGAAAACTGGGATATTTCGGAAGATAGCTTAATTTACTTTTCAACTCTTTTCATTTATAGCTTATTTTCAGTATTTATATAAAGGGCTGGGTAACTGCTTATAAAGCAGGCTGAAAGAAAAGCAAAAATCTCCCTGAATATATGTTGTCACTTAATTCAAGTTGAAAGTAAAGCAAAATGTGCCTTAAGGCACATTCTGCTTTACTTTCAGCCTGCTTTAAGCTATCATTAGATAGAATAACACAATCATTTCTTATGAAACACATTCATGACTGTATAAATTGGAACTATTTTCTTCAGTGGAGGAATAAGAATTAGGTATAAAAATGAGTATTCATGGAGTTAAGGGTTACAAAGGTTTTTTCAGGAATAGGCAAAGTTAAAATCACTTCTAGGAAGTGACTGTTGAAGGCAAAAAAAAAAAGGCTTTTATATGAGGAAAAAACAAAGTAATGGCAAGAAAAGGGCATTTATATGAGAAAAAACAAAGTAAGGGCAAGACAAATGCATTTATATGAGGAACAAGAAAAGGCATTTATATGAGAACAAGTAAGGGCAGGAAAAAGGCATTTATATAAGAACAAGTAAGGGCAGGAAAAGGGCATTTATATTTAAGGCATTTATATGAGAAACAATTAAAGGAAAGAAAAGTATTTATATGAGGAACAAGTAAGGGCAAGGAAAAGGCATTTCTATTAGATACAAGTAAGGGCAGGAAAAAGGCATTTATATAAGAACAAGTAAGGGCAGGAAAAGGGCATTTATATTTAAGGCATTTATATGAGAAACAATTAAAGGAAAGAAAAGTATTTATATGAGGAACAAGTAAGGGCAAGGAAAAGGCATTTATATTAGAAACAAGTAAGGGCAAGAAAAAGGCATTTATTTGAGAAACAAGTTAAGGCAAGAAGAAGGCATTTATATGAAAACATGTTAGGGCAGGAAAAATGCATTTATTTTTAAGGCATTTATATTAGAAACAAGTAAGGGCAAGAAAAAGGCATTTATTTGAGAAACAAGTTAAGGCAAGAAAAAGGCATTTATATGAGGAACAAGTAAAGACAAGAAAGACATTTATATGAGAAACAAGCAAGGGCAATAAAAAGGCATTTTTACAAGGAACAAGTAAAGGCAAGATAAAGGCATTTATATGAGAAACAATTAAGGGCAAGAAAAAGTCATTTATATTTAAGGCATTTATATAAGGAAAAAAGTAAAGGAAAGAAAAAGGCATTTATATGAGGAACAAGTAAAGGCAAGAAAAAGGCATTTATATGAGAACAAGTTGGGGCAAGAAAATGGCATTTATATTTAAGGCATTTATATGAGAAACAAGTAAAGGAAAGAAAATGGCATTTAAATATATGAGAAACTATTAAGGGCAAGGAAAAAGGCATTTAGATGAGGAACAATTAGTAAAGACAAGATGAATGCATCTATATGAGAAACAAGTAAGGGCAAGAAAAAGGCACTTATATGAGAAACAAGTTAAGGCAAGAAAAAGACATTTAGATGAGGAACAATTAGTAAAGGCATGATGAATGCATCTATATGAGAAACAAGTAAGGGCAAGAAAAAGGCATTTATATGAGAAACAAGTTAAGGCAAGAAAAGGGCATTTATATGAGGAACAAGTAAAGGCAAGAAAAATGCATTTATATGAGAACAAGTTAGGGCAAGAAAAGGGCATTTATTTTTAAGGCATTTATATGAGAAACAAGTAAAGGAAAGAAAATGGCATTTAAATATATGAGAAACTATTAAGGGCAAGAAAAAGGCATTTAGATGAGGAACAATTAGTAAAGACAAGATGAATGCATCTATATGAGAAACAAGTAAGGGCAAGAAAAAGGCACTTATATGAGAAACAAGTTAAGGCAAGAAAAAGGCATTTAGATGAGGAACAATTAGTAAAGGCATGATGAATGCATCGATCTATATGAGAAACAAGTAAGGGCAAGAAAAAGGCATTTAGATGAGGAACAATTAGTAAAGGCAAGATGAATGCATCGATCTATATGAGAAACAAGTAAGGGCAAGAAAAAGGCATTTATATGAGAAACAAGTTAAGGCAAGAAAAGGGCATTTATATGAGGAACAAGTAAAGGCAAAAAAAGGGCATTTATTTGAGGAACATGATTGTAAAGGCAAGAAAAAGGGCATTGATATTAGAAATAAGTAAAGGAAAGAAAAAGGCATTTATATGAGAAACAAGTAAAGGCAAGAAAAAGGCATTTATATGAGGAACATGTAAAGTCAAGAAATGACTTTTATATAAGAACAAGGTAGGGCAGGAAAAGGCTTTAAATTTAAGGCATTTATATGAGAAACAAGTAAAGGAAAGAAAAATGCATTTATATGAGGAACAAGTAAAGGTAAGAAAAATACATTATATGAGAAACAAGTAAGGTCAAGAAAAAGGCATTTATATGAGAAACAAGTAATTAAGGTCAAGAAAAAGGTATTTATATGAGAAACAAGTAAGGTCAAGAAAAAGGCATTTATATGAGAAACAAGTAATTAAGGTCAAGAAAAAGGTATTTATATGAGAAACAAGTAAGGTCAAGAAAAAGGCATTTATATGAGAAACAAGTAATTAAGGTCAAGAAAAAGGTATTTATATGAGAAACAAGTAAGGCAAGAAAAGGGCATTTATATGAGGAACAAGTAAAGGCAAAAAAAGGGCATTTATTTGAGGAACATGATTGTAAAGGCAAGAAAAAGGGCATTGATATTAGAAATAAGTAAAGGAAAGAAAAAGGCATTTATATGAGAAACAAGTAAAGGCAAGAAAAAGGCATTTATATGAGGAACATGTAAAGTCAAGAAATGACTTTTATATGAGAACAAGGTAGGGCAGGAAAAGGCTTTAAATTTAAGGCATTTATATGAGAAACAAGTAAAGGAAAGAAAAATGCATTTATATGAGGAACAAGTAAAGGTAAGAAAAATACATTATATGAGAAACAAGTAAGGTCAAGAAAAAGGCATTTATATGAGAAACAAGTAATTAAGGTCAAGAAAAAGGTATTTATATGAGAAACAAGTAAGGTCAAGAAAAAGGCATTTATATGAGAAACAAGTAATTAAGGTCAAGAAAAAGGTATTTATATGAGAAACAAGTAAGGTCAAGAAAAAGGCATTTATATGAGAAACAAGTAATTAAGGTCAAGAAAAAGGTATTTATATGAGAAACAAGTAAGGTCAAGAAAAAGGCATTTATATGAGAAACAAGTAATTAAGGTCAAGAAAAAGGTATTTATATGAGAAACAAGTAAGGTCAAGAAAAAGGCATTTATATGAGAAACAAGTAAAGGCAAGTCTCTGAATAATGATAAAGATGAAAAATGTGATTCTATGAGGGAAAGGGTTTTAATGTTCTTCCAGTTGAATGGAATCTTATACTGTAGGTTGAATGAACTTTAAGATCACATAGTAGGCAGCTTTTTTTCAAACTGTCTGCTTTAAATCTTGATACTGTCCAAGGTTTACAGTACTGTTAGATTAAGTGAGGCACCTGTAGTAATATGGCAAATTATAGGCTTGAAGGCTGTGGCTTGAACTTCTTTATGGCATTACCCCATAAATATGCCTTTTCACTCCTTTAATTTATTATTCCACTGAAGAAAATAATTCTAGTTTATACAGCCATGAATATATACCATAAGAAATAGTTGCTGTAGCCTAGAAGATTGTAGCTTAAAGCAGGTTGAAAGGAAAGCATTTTGCGCCTTCAGTCGCATTCTGCTTTACTTCAATCTGCTTTAAGTTTTCACCTATCTTCAAAACTAGAAACAAGCTATGGGGTAATGGGCTTTGAAAATAAGTTACTAATAGCAATTTGCATATTTCTTATGATACATATTCATCACTGTATGCATTATTGGAACTATTTTCTCCAGTGGAAAAAAAATATGTGAAAATGCGTAAAAATAAAATGCAGAAAAATGCGTATCTATGGAGTGAAGGGTTTAATGATTGATGAAAACAGGTATGAGGGGAGTGTTCCTCCATGTTGCTATGTCAAAACTAGTGAAGGAGCTTTCCTAAGTCTCCTGTGCATTAATAACAAACATCTGATATAGAAATAGATAGCATGTGGAATCTTGCATGAAAAAAAATATACCCCTCATGTCTTATGAGGTTCATGGTACAGCACATGTGTTCAGTGGTTTGGAAGTTTTATTCATCACTTCAACCTTGATCATGATTGTGAAATCTTACTACAGAGTAACACCTGTATTTATATTTCATAACCCTTTACTCCATGGCCTATTTCTAGTTCTGAAGACAATTTACCACTTGTTAACCTATTACCCAATAAATACGCCTCTTTACGCCTTTAGTTTATTCCTTCAATGAAGAAAATAATTCCCTTTTATGCAGACTTAAATATGTATCATAAGAAATATTTTCTAAACCCTAGCAGATAATAACTTAAAGCAGGTTGAAAGTAAAGCAGAATGTGCCTAAGGCACATTTTGCTTTACTGTCAACCTGCTTTAAGTGATCATATTTCTTTAAAACTAGAAACAGGCTATGGGGTAAGGGGTTAAGCAGGTTGAAAGTCGAGCAGAATGTGCCTTAAGGCCCACATTAAGCTACCATCTGCTAGTATATATTGTCAAAAAGGGGGTCATTGGCGCACATTTTGTGCGCCAGGGAAAACCCTGATAAAGATTTTAGTTTTGTTCAAATAATCTTTGTCTTTTAATAGGTGGTTTTCTGCAATACTGTCACACTGCATTAAGCAACCAACACTCTTTACTTCTCTAGATTATTCATATATAACTAAGTGTCTGGTTTTCAAAGGATTTATTGAGAAATGGAAGGGTATACTATTAGTCTAAATTATAAAATAAGTTACCTACCAACCAGCAATGCTGCAAACGCATGGTGTCCTAAAATTTTATTCGAAAGTTAAAAAGCAGTGTCGAGACAAGTGACCCCCAAAAATTAGTTTTGTCCCCCAAACTAAGAAACCGGGGGGACACATTGTCCCCCATTTGTCAATTCCTAGGGAAAACCCTGCTTTATTTCTTTGAGATGATTCTAATAAGTAGTACAGTGCTCCCTCTCTACAACAGCCTGCCCAACAACGCCCCCTCCTTACAATGCTATTTGCCCCTGTTCCCCAACCAAGACAATTATGTCTAACGCTCTCATTGCTGCAATATTGTCTGCTTAAAATTGTTGTCTGCTGTTTTATTCAATGTCATTTTGACAGGAAAAACATAATTAAGAGTTGCAAACAGCTTGAATCCATGTTAAGCGGCGTCTGATGTTGATTCAAGTTGTTTGCAAATGTAAGTCAATTTCCCTCCCTATAACGACTCCTTGTCACTGAGGAGAGGGAGCACTGTAACACCATAGGAGTTGGTGCTGCAATGAGTGAGGAAATGTTGGCTTTGTTTGGTTTATTTCCTCTAATCTAGAGCCCTGCATACTTATATAATATAAAGCACAGGGCTCCAGATAAGGGGAGTATTTCAAAAAAATAAAATCTTTATTTCTCCATTAAACCCTATGGTGTCACTACTCATTAGAACCGTGTCGAAGAGACGATTCTAATGAGTAGTAACACCATAGGGTTTAATGTAGAAACAACAATTTTAGATTTTGAAATACTCCCCTTAACTGGAGCCCTGATTATCATATTATTTCTTTTGTCTTATCAGATGAATGGGGATGGCGATTGGGAGTATGAGGAGATCATTCTGGAAAGGGTAAGTCAACATTCACAATATTAACCCGTTTGTACCCAGGATCCCATATATGGGACATAGGCAAACAGTGTAGACTCTGATCAGACGCTGCATAATGCAGCGTCTGATCGGAGTCTTAACTGTTTGCTGATAGTAATTTCAATATAAAACAAAATGAAAATGAAAATTTTGACCAGGCATCCCTTTGATAAAAAATGGACTAATCCAATATAAAACATGCAAGAATCCAATGGGCGCGAATGAGTTAATAGTGACAAAATACATGCAGCTGTGTACATTTGTCCTATACAGTCAGTGAAGACCCAGCCAGATCAGAGGGCTCCTAAAACAGCCCTCTGATCTGGGTCTGCACTGTTTGTCATATTTCAAAATATTGACTTAAGACAACCATAAATACAGCAAAACTTCTATATTATGATCACTGAAACGTAGGCTAAATGGTTGTATGAAAGACATGTGACAGCTTAAAGCAAGGTGACAGTAAAAGAGAAAGCTCCTAATGGAGCTTTCTGTTTTACTGCCATCTTGCTCTAAGCAGTCACCTGTTGTTAACACCTATTAATTGACACATATTAGTGGTTGTAATAGAAAGTCAGAAATGGACTAGACCAAATTGGTAACTGAAATTGTCCATTTAAAGTTTCAGGGTGGAAGGGGTTAATAGGTGGTTGTTTAACTCTTTGAACCCTAGTCCCGCATATAGGCGTGCTTTTCAAACAGTGTACATGTGAATATTACACTTGTCCTATACAAACAGTGAAGGCCCAGATCAGAGGGCTCCGAAAGGAGCCCTCTGATCAGGGTCTTCACTGTTTGTCATAATGCCAAACATTGACAAAAACAACCCTTAAAAGTCAGAAATGGACTAGGCAAAAATGGAAACTGGAATTGTCCATTTAAAGTTTCAGGGAGGAAAGAGTTAAACCATTTGTGTCTGAGTAGCAAATAGTAAATACCCTGAACATAGACATCGTGTTAAGCGGCATCTTACCAGGGATGACACTGTTTGCCAATGTCCTCTTTAATAGACACAAGGTTTAAAGTTAACACAAGATTAACTGTATGATGATAATTATGCACTTGGCACTGTGCAGTGCAGATGCAGCGTATTGCATTGCATGTTTTCCCCGTATTCCTACTATATGTATAGTAAGCAGCAAGCGTGTCTTAAAATAGCAACGCTCATGACAGAAAGCTATTAGTCAAATTGTAAAAACAGATGTTACACAGTTGATGTAGATGGTTTGGGGATTTCTGTCGTCTTGCACATGTTGGGGTGTGAATCCTCACAACAGGTGTACCACAGAAATCAAGAGAATTTTTACCAAGAACATTATCAAAACACACATAGAATTCCTAAGCTTTGTCAGACAGCTGTTCGTTTAAACGGTGTACCTTCGAGGAGTACATTTGTCCTATGCAAATAGTGTAGACCCTAATCAGAGGGCTCCTTAACCCTCTGATCAGGGTCTGCACTATTTGTCAATTTGACATATACTGTAAAATTTAACCTTAAAAATTCAAGAACGGACTTAGAATAAACTGGAATTGTGCATTTGAAGTTTCAGGGAGGAAAGGATTAATAAAAGGCCCCAGTTAGCAAAAAATGTTTTTAGTTTCATTCCTATAAGCATTGTTTGTGTAAATTTGTGCAGATTTGTGCTTTTACTTTGTGGACGAGTATATATACACAGTTTGCAAACAGTGTAGACCCAGATCAGAGAGCCCCCAAAGGAGCCCTGTGATCATGGTCTACATGTTTTGCCATTATTTATTTCGGACAAACCTTTAAGAGTTTCTTTAAACTAGTCTGGGCATTATTTAGACAGATGGTTGGTTGTTCAAAGCAGGCTGAAAGTCGAGCAAAATTTGTGTCTCGAGGCACTTTCAGCCTGCTTTAAGCTTTCATCTGCTAGATTAAAGAAAATATTACGTTTTAATGACTGTATAAATTCTTTAGTGGAAGAATAAGTTGAAGGCACAATTCTTTGCATGATAGCGGCGGATAAATCTGCCACAGCGATTATCTTTGCAAACAGTTTGGATCCAGATGAGACGCTACGTAATGCAGCATCACATCTGGATCCGAACTGTTTGACACTCTGACCCTTTTTGAAAAGAAAATTAGAAAATTCTTCTTTTAGAACATCAGCAGACGACAATTATTGCAGACAACAAAATTACCCAGCATGCAAAGAGTTCAAATGCATTTCTCTGGCGTAATAATGGATTAAAGTTACTGTGGAAGAAAGGGTTGATCGAAGGGTTGGAAACTAGAGCTCCAGATAAGGGGGGTATTTCAAATCTTAAATCTTTATTTCTGGTTTACACCATATGGTGTCACTACTCATTAGAATCGTCTTGAAGAGACGATTCTAATGAGTAGTAACACCATAGGGTTTTATGCTTAAATTAGTGAGAAAATGCTGGATTTGTGTAGTTTACTCGCGCTTTTTCTGGAGCCCTGGTTGGAAAACGATTGTGACAGGCAATTACAGATTGGTGTTAAAGTAGCACTAATGGTGATTGGGCTCCGATGAAGCTTTATCAATACCTGATATTCGTTTTTAACAATGAGGAATTGAAATTGAAATCGTTTTGTAAGTTCGTCGAAAATTGATTCCAAAGAAGACAAATAGAATTAAAAAAAAACAATAAAAAAAATAAATTTTTTTGCTCTTAGTTATTGGTCATGAATATTTGGCAGATCATTCAAACCAAACTCTGGCATTTGAAAACAGTTTGGATACAGATCAGATGCCTAACCAGATTTGACTTGCTTGAGGAATAATGAAGACGTAAAGTTTGAATCCCATCTACTCAGCATTTCATTTGGATCCAAAGAAATTGCAAAACTTATCAATTAACACAATTAACTCTTTGCATGCTGGGTAATTTTTTCGTCTGCAACAATTGTCGTCTGCTTTTTTTCTAAAATTAGAGTTTTTCAAAATTCCTTTTTAAAATTCAGGGTTAGAATGGCAAACAGTTGCAAAGGTTATGACTTTGGCAGCGATATATTCCTCGCTAGCGTGCAAAGAGTTAATGAAAAGTGTTTAATTGTCTGATCTGGGTGTACACTATTGTAATAAAATATCAGAATACACTATCTGCAAAAGAAGGAGTAATGAGATACTAAACTACTAGATCGTGATCCAAATTATTTATTTTATTTACTTTTATGATATACAGTAGAACCTCTCAATTAGGACCACTAAAAAGAAGGCTAATTGTCTGTATAAGGACAGGTGACAGTTTAAAGCAATGTGAAAGTGAAACAGAAAGCTCCTATAGGAGCTTTCTGGAGCTTTCTGTTTCTGTTTCGCATTGCTTTAAGCAGTCACCTGTCTTAAACGGCTAATATTTGATACAACTTAGTGGTCGTAATAGAGAGGTTCTACTCTACTATGAAATAATTATTAATTGGTATACTGTATTATGAATGATAATAAATGTTTCATGTCAATCTGACTTGCAGGGCAACACAGGTCTAGGGTTCAGTATAGCAGGTGGCAGTGACAACCCACATATAGGAGATGACCCAGCCATTTACATTACCAAAATTATCCCAGGGGTCGTAATAGAGAGGTTCTACTCTACTATGAAATAATTATTAATTGGTATACTGTATTATGAATGATAATAAATGTTTCATGTCAATCTGACTTGCAGGGCAACACAGGTCTAGGGTTCAGTATAGCAGGTGGCAGTGACAACCCACATATAGGAGATGACCCAGCCATTTACATTACCAAAATTATCCCAGGGGGAGCTGCTGCAGCTGATGGCAAATTGAGGTAAGAGTTGCTTCCCTTGACATCATTTACAGTCCAACCTGTGTTTAGTGGCCATTTAGTGAAAAACAATTCTAAAGCTCGGAATTATGCAAGACGGAATCGCAACTCAGCGAAGTTGAATAGGCGAGCATTTGAGCTCTCGCGGGGTAGAATTTTGCGAGATTATGTGTCACGTGACAACATCTTAACTTTTTGCCTCGTTGTCTGCCATTTCTGGGGTGAAAATTTACCAACTTGAGTGTATTTATTAACATTTTATTCAATTTAAATGACTTGGTGGACATTCCTATCAATTCACGGGAATATAAACCTGTGATCAATGCTTCGAAACAGACATTAATCATATTGACTATGGATAGACAATCTCTTATCAAGTCTCGCGAAGTCTTGTTTGTGCAGCACGAGATTTGCGATAAAATGCGAGGTTGCAATTCCGTGAAAGCATAATTCCTTGTCTAAAGACAGGGTGCTTCAAAGTGCAGGACAGGGGTATTGCAGAAATCTCTAGTAGACAATTAAATGAATAGAGATATTTCACAATGGCTTTCTGCTTAACCCTTTGAACCCTAGTCATGTATTATACACATCATTTGCAAACAATTGTCATATACAAACAGTGAAACAGTGAAGACACAGATCAGAGGGCTTCTTTTAGGAGCCCTCTGATCAGGGTCTGCACTGTTTGTCGTATTGCAATGTATTGTCATTGAAATACATTGTCATATTGCAATACATTGTCAAAAACAAAAATGGGCAAAACTAAATTGGGAACTGTAATTGTCTATCTGAAGTTTTAGGGTGGAAAGGGTTTATGCAGAACAAATGTACTGCAGAAAGCACCTACTTTTAATCTACATGAAGCAGTCATACTTCAACGAAATAATTAATTGGCCTCGTCCCAGGTTTGACAAATGTGTACATCATCAGTTGGGTGACTTTGTTTGACATGTATCTGTATGTCAGACTGTCTATGTGAAGTCTTGTCCCCAGTATATCACTATACCTGCTGACTGCAGGTGAAGCATGTGTTGTTAATCTATACCCCCATAAATACACCTTTTTACGCTTCTAATTTATCCCTCCACTGAAGAAAATAGGTCCAATTTAAACAATTGTAAATATTTAGCATTAGAAAAAAGTTCTATATTCTAGCAGATGGTAGCTCAAAGCAGGTTGCTATACTTTCAACCTGCTTTAAGTGGCCACCTGTCTTCAAATCTAGAAACATGCTATGGGGTAATGAGTTAAACCATAATGCAATTTTAGGTGCATTCTGCTTTACTTTCAACCTGCTTTAAGTGGAACCTGTCTTCAAAACTAGATATAGGCTATGTGGTACAGTGTACTACAGAGATTCCGTCATGAAATGTTTTGTCCCATAGCCTATTTCTAGATTTTTAAAGAAAGATGATCACTTAAAGCAGGTTGAAAGAAAAGGAAAATGCACCTTAAGGCCCATTCTGCTTTATTTTATCCCTTCTTTAAGCTACAATCTACTTTGAAAAAGAAAATATTTGTTGTGAGACATTTTCATTATGGTATAATGTGGAACTATGTTCTTCATTGGAGGAATAGATCAAAGGCTTAAAAAGGCATTTTTATGTGGTAATGGGTTAAGATGTGATTTATGATCTTTTGAGCTCCCAGAATCACAGTGCTGCAAAATACTTCAAGGGAGGTAAATGTTGATATACATCATTTCAGTAAGTCCATATTTATTTCCCTTTATCATAAATGATATCTTGTAGAGGAAGCGTCTCAATCTTCTCCTCCACAAAAATGCTGAATAATTATTAACCCATTACCCCATAAATACGCCTTTTTACGCCTTAAATTTATTCCACCAGCAAAGAAAATAGATCAAATTTAAACAGTCAAGAATATGCAATATGAGAAATATTTTCTATTTGCTAATACATGATAGCTTAAAGCAGGCTGAAAGTAAAGCAGAATGTGCCTTAAGGCGCTTTCTGCTTTACTTTCAACCTGCTTTAAGTAGTCACCTGTTTTCAAAAGTAGAAACAGGCTATGGGATAATGGGTTAATGGCATTGAAAACAGAATGATAGCTGATAGCAAGATGAAGGTAAAGCAGATAGCTTCTAAATTGATTTAACACTGTACTCCCATAGCCTGTTTCTAGTATTGAAGATAGATGACATCAGGTTGAAAGTAAAGCAGAAGGTGGCTATAGGAGCCTTAAGGCACATTCTGCTTTACTTTTAGCCTGCTTAAATTGGAACTGTTTTCTTCAGTGGAGAGATAAATTAAATGTTAAAGCAAGATGCAAATAAAGCAAAAGCTCCTACATTTATTAAGCAGGATCCTGTCTTTAACATTGATTGATATTGATGATTTGCATAGAGATCAGGTTAAAGTGTGCATTTTGAGAACTAAAAGCATTATGCCTCCAAAAAAACCTTAGGTTTGCTTTGCGACGATTCTAACGAGTGGTCACATCATAGGGTTTGATGGGGCATGAAGTTAAAAGCTTTGGAAAAAAGTGGATAATGCCCTCTTATCTGGAGCTCTGCATGCATTTTAAGGTATGCTCACAGAAGGGAGGTGCGACTGTAGTGTTTCTATGATTGGATTTGTACGATTGATTCTTATCATCTAGGCATTGAAATGACAGAGTTAATGCAGACATATTGATGACAGCAACATCACAAGTATTGACCATCAAACCAAATACAGTCAAACCTCTCTTAACCCATTACCTAATAGATAATCCTTGTTTATGCCACCACTGAAGAAAATAGTTCTATTCTATACAGTCATGAATATGTACTATAAAAAATATTTCCTATTATCCTAGCAAATAATGGTTTCAAACAGGCTGAAAGTAAAGCAGAATGCTCCTTACGACCTGCTTTAAGCTACCATCTGCTAGAATATAGGAAGCATTTCTTATGGTACATATTCATAATTGTATAAAGTGGAACAATTTTCTTCAATAGAATGATACATTGAATGTGTAAAAAGGGCATGTTTATGTGGTAGTGGGTTGAAATGGCAATACTGTCACAGAAATAGGTGCATATGAAGCAGCTGGCTGTCTGCAGTGACAACAAACAGTGAAAAATGGGATGATTTCATTACAGCTCTTTACAGAGAAGATTGTGAATAGAATCTGATCAGTCTGAATCATTCACCTGGTGAATATTCATAGCTGTGTCTGTGAGTGCTGACGGTGAGGTGGTAACCTTTGCAAACATTTTGGATCCAGATGAGATGCCGCTTCAGGCGGCATCTCATCTGGATCCAAACTTTTTGACATGCAGACCCTGTTTTTAAAAGAAATTTTGAAAATTCTATTTTCAAAAGAGAAGCAGATGGACATAAGTTTTGCTGATGAAAACAAAGAGTTGATATGCAGTCATACGTCTTAACTCTTGACTTGCTAGTGGCGAAAGTGCCACACAGTGATTACCTTTGCAAACAGTTTGGATCAAGATAAGACGCCAGGTAACACGGAATCTCATCAGCATCCAAACTGTTTGACACTCTGATCCTGTTTTGAAAAGATTTTTTTTGAAAATATGTTTTTAGAACAAAAGCAGACGACAATTGTTGCAGACGAAAAAATTACCCGGCATGCAAAGAGTTAACAATAGACTGCAGGGTGAAAATCAAAGACAGGATGAAAGGTTTTCAGAAAGCTCATAATTATAAGAGACCTTTCTGCATTACTTTGGGCCTGCATTATTTTGGTAGTCCCATACCTTTAGATATTTCTATGCTTCATTTGCAATTGACCATTCTGTGCTTTATTCAGTGATTGACTATGTATTACAAGTTTGTTCATTGGGTGGCAGGAAATGAATTTTGCAAGCATAATTATTATACAGAAGTACAGGATGACAGAAGTTACTTCCGGTCATTGAATGGAACATGCGTTCAAACCATACCATTTTGCTGTGGATCTTCATCATCACCATTCTTTAGAAAGTCTTATTGGTTTAACCCATTACACCATAGCCTGTTTCTAGTTTTGAAAGTAGGTGACCACTTAAAGCAGCCTGCTGTAAAGACATCTCCTGACGACCTTTCGATCATAATGCCTTGCCAGACAATTTCCTTGCAAAAAGCATGGGTCTTATGGACATTTGGTAGCAAAGAACCATTGAAGATTCTCATGTGAGACCCAACCTTTATATTTGATACTTTGGTTAGAAATAACTATGGAAAATCATTAGAGCATGAGTATAATCTGGGCCTCACTAGGTAAATTGAGATTGGTATAGCATGTGCTGTATGCTTTGCCAGTTAAATTCACAACTATCGAGTCAATTTTTTTTGGGGGGGGGGGGGGGGGGGTGTAGTCCATCTTAGGACTGAGGAAACGTCTTTAAGCTACAACAATCTGCTAGAATTTAGGAAATAATTCTCATCAGACATATTCATAACTGTATAAATTGGAGCTATTTTCCTCTGTGGAGAAATAAATTAAAGGCATAAAATGGTGTATTTATAGGGTAATGGGTTAAAAAAGTTTTTCTTTGAGTTTTAAGACAGATTGCCAATTGCAGAATTTTATGATATATTTTAGAATTCTATCACAATCTCTTTCCAATCTAGAGAGGACAGCTTGAAGCGATCATTTCAATCCTAACCTACCTTTTACTCATTATTTTCTCTTCTCACTTAAATCTTTGCATGCTGGGTAATTTATGTCGTCTGAAAAAATTGTCGTCTGCAATTGTTTTGAAAACAGAGTTTTCTAAATTTCTTTAAAAAAAATTGGTCAGTTGTCAAACAGTTTGCATCCAGATGAGATGCCGCATTACGCGGCGTCTCATCTGGATCCAAACTGTTTGCAAAGCTAATCACTGTGGCACATATCCGCCACTAGCATGGTGAGAGGTAACTGCCTTCAAGCCTTCAATAGAGAGATAAGTTTGATTTAAACTTAATGTGTTTCATTTTTCAGATGGAAATTTAATTGAAAGTGCTTTCTTGGAATTAGATTTAATACCCTTTGTGTTAGGACAGTTAACAAAATTATTTAGCTTGGAGCTGAAACTGGCACACCTTCTATTATGTAAAGTTAAGAGAAAAGTTTTAGGCTAAATGCCATTTCAAAATAATTTTCAGTCACAAACTGGGTCTTGGTACATTTACAGGGTTCCAAGACTAGTGGTACTCCCGCAGCAGTTGAAAACTTAACTCTAGATCTAACTCACTAACTAAGTAAGAGATATTGTTATAAAATCCAACATTTTCTAGCTAATGCTGCACCAAATCCAATGGTGTTACTACTCATTAGAATTGTCTCTTCGAGACAATTCAAATGAGTAGTGACACCTTAGGGTTTAATGCAGAAATGAAGATTTTAGTTTTTGAAATACTCTCTATTTGGATACCTGCATGATTTACATCTCATTTGCCTATTCGTCCCTCTGAAAATTCTAAAAACTTGGATATCCATTTTAACACATTACCCCATAAATACGCCTTTAATGTTTTAGCTCACCTGGCACGAAGTGCCAAGGTGAGCTTTTAGGATCACTGAATGTCCGTCGTCCGTCGTCTGTCGTCCGTCGTCTGTCCGTTCACAATTGTTCGTTAACACTCTAGCGCCTACAAATTTCATCGGATCTTTATGAAACTTCATGACAGTGTTTGTCTTGATGAAATCTAGGTCAAGTTCGAATGTGGGTCATGTCCGGTTAAAAACTAGGTCACTAGGTCAAATCATAGAAAAACCTTGTTAACACTCTAGAGGCTACAAATCTCAATGGATCTTAATGAAACTTGGTCAGAATGTTTGCCTCATTGATATCTAGGTCAAGTTCGAATGTGGGTCATGTCTGGTCAAAAACTACGTCACTAGGTCAAATCATAGAAAAACCTTGTTAACATCCTAGAAGCTACAAATCTCAATGGATCTTAAAGAAACTTGGTCAGAATGTTTGCCTCATTGATATTTAGGTCAAGTTCGAATGTGGGTCATGTCCGGTCAAAAACTAGGTCACTAGGTCAAATCATAGAAAAACCTCGTTAACACTCTAGAGGCTACAAATCTCAATGGATCTTAATGAAACTTGGTCAGAATGTTTGCCTGATTGATATCTAGGTCAAGTTTGAATGTGGGTCATGTCCAGTCAAAAACTAGGTCACTAGGTCAAATCATAGGAAAATCTTGTTTACACTCTAAAGGTTGATTGTGGGTCATGTCCAATCATAATCTAGGTCACTATAGGTCAAGTTTGCCATGGTGTACCAGGTGAGCGATTTAGGGCCATAGTGGCCCTTGTTCTAATGAAGAAAATAGTTCCAATTTATACAGTCATGATTATAATTTATATCATATTCTAACACACCTTGCCCACACCCCTATAAAAGCGAAGAATGACCGTCTCAATGTACGAATTTTCAGTAGAACACTCACGCGCTAAACGTTCTAACGTGACGTCATTTAATGGCTTCGAAAATGCGTACGCCAAGAAATGTGGCGCCGTTACTTCGGTGCAAATTAAGGTTAAATTATGTGTTAGAATCGAAATAATAAATTAATACCAGTGTTTTATCTAACAAACAAACACGGTTAGTCGTTGAGATGCTTGTAATTAAACCACTCGGCCTAAAGGCCTCGTGATTAAATTACTACGCATCTCAACTCTTACCAGTGTTCGATTGCGCTATAAAACACTGGTATGAATTTATTATTTCTTAAATAAGAAACACTTTCTATATTCTAGCAGATGGTAGCTTTAAGCAAGCTGAAAGTAATGCAGAATGTGCCTTATGGTGCATTCTACTTTATTTTCAACCTACTTAAGAAGATGATTTTCTGTCTTCGAAACTAGAAACAGGCCATTGGGTAATGGGTTTAGCTAAATGCCATTTCATAATCGTTTTTAGTCACAAACTGGGTCTTGTACTTTGACATCTCATTTGCGTATTCATCCCTCTGTCCGTTACTGTTAAATTCTAAAAATTGGGATATCCTGTATAACAGCTGTAATTATCAGTAAATTTGAAGGCACAGTCATCATATTATCCAAAACATTGAAGCAAATGGGGAAATAATTACAACACTTATAATCTATTTAGCCATTATCTTGCACGTAAGGCAAATTGAAAGTAAAGCAGAATGTGCCTTAATGTGCACATGGTCTCGGCCGGCTTTAAGCTACCATTTTCTACGATATAGAACATGTTTCTAAAGGAGCATAATTTATGTCTGTGTCAAGTGGAAGTATTTTCTTCAGTGGAGGAATAAATTTAAAAGTTTTGTTTATGGAGTATTGTATTAAAGCAGTTGCAGACCTCTCATAACTACTGTAAGGTATATGGAAAATGGTTAAAAGAATTACAGAGCTCAAATAAGTAATATAAAACATTCCAAGTTATCAAATAAGGAGAGTATTCAAATCTAAAATCTTTATTTTTGCATTAAACCCTATGGTGTAACTACTCATTAGAATCGTCTCTTCGAGACGATTCTAATGAGTAGCTACACTGTAGGATTTGGTTTTGAATAAGTGAGAAAATGTTGGGATTTGTTCAGTTTACTCCTTCTTATATGGAGCCCTGGAATTAGCATTCATAATGATATTGTTTAAGGAATAAGCACTTTACTTGTCGTGGCTATGTAACAGAATGATTGATAAGGGAGGAGAAAATTTTAAGGAAATAGATAGTTATCACCCGCGATGCATTTAAGCATTATTCCTATTAATTTAGGGTTTTGCAATGAAAAAAATAAACCAGTACAACACAGATATTGGAATACTAAAATTGACACAGTTGCTCATTGAACAGGATGAAGGAGAGGTAAAGGTGAATCTGAAACTTAGAGGGGTTTGTTATCTTTTTGAAAGGCAAATTTCATTTTTGATGTGGTTTGATACATTCATGGACAAACTATATTATGTAATAATGAACTTCAGTATATTGTACAATGGAGTGGATTATAATCTTAGTTGGAATGGTAGCTCCAAAATACCTCTGCCACTTTGTTTTCAAAAGGTCTCTAGAGCTCAAGATATAGAGGGGAGTATTTCAAAATGGAGCACTGGTAGTGGATTATGATTTTAGTTGGAACGGTAGCTCCAAAATACCTCTGCCAATTTGTTTTTCAAAGGTCTAGCAAATTATTTTTTCAACATTGAAAGTGTTGGAGCCCTCAAAATGGGACTATGGGCAAGATATAGTAATCTCACAAGTAGGACGATGTATAAATGAAACCACAAATTACTTCCACAGCCTAAAGTTGTGCAATGCGTGCAGATAGTGGAGAAATATGCATAAAACATGGGCAATTCCTATAATTATGTTGTTATAATTCATATTCATAAACTTTTATATACTGAGAGACTCTTAAAAGATGTATAACTGTCAGTTTTAATGACAAGCTGTATCTTTATGCAGGACAAAAGTGTGATGCAGAAAGCATTAATTGTGTGGTCATTAATGAATTGGTCCAGATATAGGGCAATTGTTTAAAAGAAAGGCAGGTTAAAAGAAAGGCAGAAATCTCCAGCAAAAGGTTTCGAACGTACGATCTGCATTATTTTGTCTTGCATTTAGCACCCAATTGCTCTCTTCCTGACTCGTACAAGTTTATATGGGAAGTTTTTTGTTCTGTCTAAAGTAAAAAATAAGAGATTGTCTGAAAACATTCCTTTATGATTGGTAACTCTTTACACCATAAAAGTGCCTTTTTACCCCTACTTCTTCGTACACAATAAAAACAAAAGTCCCCAAATTTGGAAGTTCTGTCCATTATATAAAAATTGTTTTAGGACCTTTTCAAATGGGAGCTTAAAGAAGGCTGAAAGTAAAGCAGAATGCTCCATAAGGAGCATTCTGCTTTACTTTCAGTCTGCTTTAAGTGGTAATTCAAAACTAGAAACGGGCTATGGGGGTAACAGGTTAATGAACCAGTCACAAGCATACATAGAGGAGATTCTATTGAAAATAATCCAGCCTTAAATGGATTCACAGCTGAGCTCCAGATAAAGGGAGTATTTCAAAAAGTAAAATCTTTACATCTGCATTAAACCCTATGGTGTTACTACTCATTAGAATTGTCTCGAAGAGACGATTCTAATGAGTAGTAACACCATAGGATTTGCTGCTGTGTTAGTGAGAAAATGTCAAATTTGTTCATTTTGCTCCCTCTCGTCTATAGCCCTGGATCATTCAGTCAAAGAACGGATAAACACAAATCCAACACAAACCTCTTCCATATCATTAATGTTTCATGCAAGAATTGCTGGTGTGAAATTGCTGGTTCTTCTATTGGAATGAAACTCGGGCAAATAGAATGAATAATCTTGGTGAGAAGTTTTGTTTGCTGAGCAAAATTGCTCTATTGTAGAGTACAAAGGACTCACAATAAGTGCTGATAGCATCTCACGGTTACAAGACAGCGGGGTAATCTAATATCGGTGCATATAGGGATGTGGCTGAGGTGGAAGTGAATGGCATGATGGTGATACTCATTTAGTAGCAAATGTTGATATTTAAGTCTTTCTCTCAGAGTCAATTGCCTTCAGTGTTCTTTAAGACAAGAGACTGCTTAACCCATACCCCATAAATACACCTTTTAATTTATTCTTCCACTGAATAAAATAGTTCCGATTTAGACAGTCATGAATATGTATTATCAGAAATATTTTCTATATTCTAGCAGATGGTAGCTTAAAGCAGCCGTAATGTGCCGTAAGCTGCATTCTGCTTTACTTTCAACCTGCTTTAAGTGTTCATCTGTCTTCAAGACTTAGAATAAGCTTTGGGGTAAAGGGATATCAAAAGTTGAAACTTAAGTCCTTCTCTCATATTTGCCCTTCAGTGTTCTTATATAAAGGCAAGAGACTGCTTAACCCAAAACCCAATGTTTATACTCCTTTAGTTTATACCTCCACTGAAGAAAATACTTCCACTTTAAACAGTCATGAATATTCACGAGAAGAAATATTTTCCATATCCTATACATATGTAAAGCAGGATGAAAGTAAAGCACAATGCACCTTTGGGCACATTCTGCTTTACTTTCAACCTGCTTTAAGTGGTCAATCGTCAAAAATAGAAACAGGATATGAAGTAATGGGTTAAAGCAGGCTGAAGGTAAAGCAAATTCTGATCAGTAGTCACACCATAGGGTGCAGACATAAAAAAATCAGTTTTTAGCCTGTCTGTTTGAAGATGCTACTAGTTGTTGTTATCACTCCGGCGTCTGTATTGTCCTTGTGGTCATCGTCCGAAATCTTAATGTTGGCCATTAATTTAGAACTACATGTGATACAGACTTTATATTTGGTATGTGTACTCAACTCAAACAGATCTTGAGCTCAGTAAAATTTTGGGTCATGTCCAACAAAGGTCAAGGTCAATTAGAGGTCATTAAGAGGCAAAAAAGGGTGGGCTTAATATTGCATGGCCATAATTGCAGGCGAGTGTTCGCACTCGCATGCGGTGCTATCTTTGGAGTACACTCCTTATCTCTTGACCTACTTGGGTCCTATTTCATAAAACTTCGTAAGAAAAAATCGGTCGTAAGTCAAATCTTTAAAATACATATAATTTCTCTATATAATCCTGTCTTTTGATATCTCTTTGGAATCGTCTTTTCAAGACGATTCCAAAGAAATGTCTCAAGACAGAATTATATTATTGAGAAATAGATAATAATTGAGACTTTTATATTCTGACTTAGGACAATATTTGTCTTACGAAGATTAATGAAACAGGCCCCTATATATACACACAAGTATGACTGTATACCAAGGCCACAGCAGCCCGAAAAATTATTGCAGGGCTGCCATTTCTCCGGATTTTTCCTAAATCTTCAGATTTTTTCTCTCCAGTGCATGGTAGCTTAAAGCAGGTTGAAAGTAAAGCAGAATGCGCCTTAAATTCTGCTTTACTTTCAGCCTGCTTTAAGTAGTTGCATGTCAACAACACAAGAAACAGGCTATGGGGTATAGGTACGATTCGTTAAATCGCACTTGAAAAATGCAAATTTGGAAATCTTAGGATTTTTCACGTCATCTGATGGCAGCCCTGTTATTGGTGTGAAGATACCCCATAAATACACTGTTGAGAATTTTCCGGTTAAATCAAAGTTATTTATTGAAGCTAAAGTTGGTGTCAAGCAAAAAATACTGGTGATTAAATGTTATTAAATTTGGTTATTTCTGGGTAAAAAATGAGAATTTCTAAGTAATGCCTCAAATCTGCAGTAAATAGTCTTATTTAGGATCTATAATTTTATGTGATGAATGGTTCTGAGCCTCTCCACATCCATATATTGCTGTATGCTTAACTCTTTTCTTCATACCCTGTTTCTGAGCTTTGAAGATAGGTGACCACTTTAAGCAGAATGAAAGTAAAGCAGAATGACCGTTCAGCCTGCCTTAACCCTTTACCCTATAGAAGCGACTTTTAGCGCATCTTATTTATTCCTCCGCTGAAGAAAATAGTTCCAGTTTATACCCTCATGAACAATTACCATAACAAATATTTTTATGTAGCCTAGCAGATGGTTGTTTAAAGCAGACTGAAAGTAAAGCAGAATGTGCCTTAAGGCACATTCTGCTTTACTTTCAACCTGCTTTAAGTGTTCACCTGTATTTAATGTTATATACATTTTATTGGGTAAAGGGTTAAACTACCATCTGCTAGAATATATATCTCTGATGGTGCATATTCAGTGTATAAATTAGATGAATGAGTTGGGTTTTACAGCACTCTAGTGCTGGTGTATAAAGTGGCATTATTTCTTTTTAGTGAGAAATTAAAAAGGTGTATTCATGTGGTAATGGGTTAAAGCAGGTTATATAAATACCCCTTTAAAAGGACCTATGTAGTTCAGACTGAGACACACAAGTCTAATAGGAGAATATTTGGAAGACAAAGGTTCTGCACAGACTACTGGATGAGTACCCCAAGGATTATTCTTTCTCCCATAATAAGCCATCAGTGCAATTTACCTTTATCTTACTTTATCTATACTCTTTTTCTCCACAGAAGCGCCTTTTAGCACATTTAATTCATTTCTCCACTGAAGACAATAGTTCCAATTTAAACAGTCATGAATATGTATCATAAAAAATATTTTCTATATTCTTGTAAATGGTAGCTTAAAGCAGGTTGGAGGTAAAGCAGAATGTGCCTTAATGCACATTCTGCTTTACTTTCAACCTTCTTTAAGTGCTCACCTGTCATGAAAACTAGATACAGACTATGGGGTAAAGGGTTATAAAGCAGAGAAAGTAAAGCAGAAAGCTCCTTTAGGAGCTTTCTGCTTTACTTTCACCTTGCTCCAAACTGATACCTGTATTCAATTTCAGTACAGTAAATTTAGATATAAAATTGTAGCACATTTGTGGAGGAGCGAGTAATTTAGTGCTCAAATGTGATTTTATAGAGGAAAGGGTAATGTGAGATTTAACTCTTTCCTCCCTGAAACGTTAAATTGACAATTCCAGTTTCCAATTTAGTCTAGTCCATTTCTGACTTTTAAGGGTTGTTTTTGTCAATGTTTGGCATTACAACAAACAGTGAAGACCCTGATCAGAGGGCTCCTTTCGGAGCCCTCTGATCTGGGTCTTCACTGTTTGCACATGACATGTGTACTATTCAAAGAGTTAAGATGATGTATTTTCAGCTCTTCATTTCTAGCAGTTCAAGAATTAAATTTGACGTCACTCAGTATTATACAGATCCATTTTGGTTTAACAATATAATTACTGAGTTAAACGTATTCAGAATAGAATTTTGGAACAAAGAATGGTCGAGAAAAAAACTACAAATGAACTGGTTTTAGATGATCCTGCGCATCCGTTTCATGTTAATTCTCATTTACACGGAACAAATGGAATCCAATGATGATTATATTTCAGTTAATTGTCATCTTTCTGGGCAAATTTCGATTGAACGAATTAGGGAAAATCATTTTTTATGTCCCTTGTGAGTTATCCTTTTAAACGCAAAGGATACAAGATGCAGGTTGGTGGTTAAACAGTTGAACAATAAAAGGAGTCGAGACCGTGGAACTGTGATATTTCAAATTCTCTGAAGTTGAACATAAGCCATATTTCAAATTTAATACATGGTTTAACCAATTTAAGGTTTTAACTTTAAAAAAATACAGGTATGTCAACTGAAGCAATTTCAAAATACATAGTTCGAGACGATTCTAATGAGTGGTGACACCATAGGGTTTAAAGCAGAAATAAAGATTTTAATTTTTGAAATACTCCCCTTATCTGGATCTCTGAAATTGTCAAATTCAGCAATAGAAATACAGATAAATTTGATTTAAGCGAGTTATCAAGGTTAACCCTTAGCCCGCCAAATAAATTGTTGTCTGCTATATTTCTCGTCTGCTTCAAGTTTCAAAGTGCTTCAAAGTTGCTCAAAATTGCTGAAAATGTTGTCCGAGTGTCAAACAGCTTGGCTCGGCGTCTCATCCGGATCCAAGCTGTTTGTATATGGAGCTATAGTCATGAGTGGCAGGCTAAGGGTTAATCTGTATTTAAAAAACTGAAATCTCCATCAAACCCTTCGAATCATATCTCCAAGACTATTTTATTATTATTGTACAACAGTCTACTTTGCTTTCAGCCTGCTTTAAGCTACCATCTGCTAGGATATAGAAAATATTTCTTATGGTGCATTATTCATGACTAGATAAAGTGCAAGTATTTTCTTCAGTGGGGGAAATAAATTAAAGGCATAAAATGTGTATGTATGGGGTAATGGGTTTCCTGTAAGAAGTCAAGCGTGTTGATTCATAGTCCAGTAGAAAAAAGGTATAAATGGCTGTTTCCATTTCACCAGTTTCTTGAAAAGCTCAAAAGAAGCTTCTTAAGTGTTCATTTTCTCAAAAGAAACACCTTAATCTGCCTTGATGGTGGCTTAAATTAATTAAAGTTGATAAAACTTAAGCAAAGGCTATTTGCAAAAAAATAATTCTGCTTTATTTTCATCCACCTTTAAGCTCATAATCTGCCATAGAACACTTGAACAAAAATTGAATTAAAAGTTTGAGAATAATTGAATTGAACAATTTTCATGGCACATAAATATTGTAACAGGAGAGGGGTTAAGGTGCAGAGATTCAATCAATATGTCTTAACCCATTACCACATAAATAAGCCTTTTGATGCCTCTTTATTTCTGCACTAAAGAAAGTAGTTCCCATCTAAGAAGTTTTAGAAATAAAATAAAGAATACAGTGTCTATTCAGATGTTTGCATGCTTAAAATAGATCGAAAGTAAAGCAGATTTAGGCTCCTTAAGGATTAAAGGTGAAGTGAATATAGTCAGAGAACAGATGCATTGTATTACTCTAGGGAAACCAATTAATATTTTCTTAGCAAACAGTGTGGATCCTGATCATTTCTGCTACTGAATGGGCCCTTTGTCCGGTCTGTACTGCTTTCATTTTCAAAATTGTATAGAATAACCCTCCAAATTAAAAAAAAAAGGATCTGTCCAGGGCTCCAGATAAGGGGATCGAGTATTTCAAAAACTAAAATCTTAATTTCTGCATTAAACCCTATGGTGTCACAATTCATTAGAATCGTCTCTTCGAGACGATTCTAATGAGTTGTAACACTATAGGATATGTTCTAATATGAGTGAGAAACTGTTGGATTTGTTCAGTTTACTCCCTCTTATCTGGAGCCCTGTCTGTCATTTTATTACAAATTCAGAAAAGTGCATTTGAAAAACACAGCATTGCAAAGGTTAAGAATCATCCAATTAACGTCTGAGCTGATTTCACATTTAAATCTTAATTGATTTTGACTTTGAAGAATCTCAATTCCATTATTAACATGGTTTATGTCATGTTTCACCTTGCATGGGTTGGACTTCCAGGGGTCTAGCAGAGTGCAATAAATTCTATATAATCTTCAATTTAACCCACTGCCCCATATATATGCCTTTAATTTAGTATTCCACTGAAGAAAATATTCCACACTACACAGTCATTTATATACACCAGAAGAAATACTTTCTGTATCCTAGCAGAATGATGCTAGCTTAAAGCAGGCTCAAAGTAAAGCCCAATGTGCCTTATATGGCTCATTCTTCTTTACTTCCAAACTGCTTATATAATTAAGAGGTCACCGTCTTCAAAATTAGAAACAAGCTATGTGTTAACGGGTTAAGTGGTCACTTGTTTTCAAATTTTGATGCATATAAATATGCTGTTTGGTAATGGGTTAAAGCAAGTACTATTGTATTTATATTGAACCCTTTTTGGCCTATAATCACCCGGTCCCTAGTGAAGAGGAGCAGGCGTCGCTGTCTGGTTTGTATCAGATCATCCCTCACAGTCAGTCTCTGACCGAGGATAGGCTGCAACGACATACAATATAGTTTATCCCTTTCCCTCATAGTAGCGCATTTTAGCGCATTCTGTTTATTCCTCCGCTGAAGAAAATAGTTCAAATTTTTACAGTCATAAATATGTTTCATGAGGAATATTTTCTTTATTCTAGTAGGTGGTAGCTTAAAGCAGGCTGGAAGTAAAGCAGAATGTGCCTTATGGCACATTCTGCTTTACTTTCAACCTGCTTTAAGTAGTTATCTATTTTCAAAACTAGAAACAGGCTATGGGGTAAAGGGTTATAGGTGGAAATACTTCAGTATAGTTTATAGGTGGAAATACTTCAGTATAGTTTATAGCATAGGCAGAAATACTTCCATATAGTATAGTGAGATTTGGAACTTTTAATGGAGATGAACATAGCACAGCTGAAATTAACCCAGACGTGAGATTTTCAATGCCAAGTTTGGGAATTGGAGTTAAATTCACTCAGTAAAGATTGTGCATTACTTTGACACAATTTCTGTAGGTTTTAATGTCTTCAATTTGAAGTGATTATGTATAGTTAAATCCTTTCCAATAAGTAATACAAAAAATGTATGCAATAGCAAACAGTGCAGACCTGAATGAGATGTTGCATAGCGCACTGTTTGTATATGTTTCCTTTGACCCATTACCCCATAAAAAAGCCTTTTTACGCCATTAATTTATTCCTCCACTGAAGAAATTAGTTCCAATTTATACAGTAATGAGTGTGTATCATAAGAAATATTTTCTATATTCTAACAGATGGTAGCGTAAAGCAGGTTAAAAGTAAAGCAGAATGCACCTTAAGGTGCATTTTGCTTTACTTTCAACCTGCTTTAAGTGGTAACATGTCTTTAAAACTAGAAACAGGCTATGGGGTAATGGGGTTAATAGACACTAGGCTTAAATGGGTTAATACATATTTAGTGTTGATGAACCTTAAAGGGGTTACTGTGCATCAAGGGATCATCCTGTACAGATTGTGACATATGATGTAGCTGTCTGGCTGTATAGATAATTGGTGATAACGGTGTAATTATGTTCTATAAAATTGTCTACAGCATCAGCTAGTCTGTACGTCAGGCACAAATAGGTATAGCACCAAGACTATATTCACCAACCTACCAACTCTTTGCATGCTGGCTAATTTTTTTTATGTCTGCAACATTAATTTCTGTCATCTCCCTATATTAATTGTTCTAAAAATTTCCTTCCAAAACAGGGTCAGAGTGTTAAAGAGGTTGGATCCTGATACGCGGCATCTCATCAGGATCCAAACTGTATGATCAGATATCACGATTCCACAGCTAGTGCGCAATTTAAGGAATTAATTATTTCCACCACAAAAGTCACTTTGCTTAATCGTCATTATAAGCACTTAAGAATGACTTTACTCGAAAGACAAGTGGCACAGGGTTTCAGCTTGGTCCCCTCCTCTTCAGAAGCGTATTTCTTCCATAGCTTGCCTCTATCAAACTGTAAGACAGCCCACTGCTTAGAGCAAATTTAAAATTAAAATGGAAAGCTCCATTTGAAGTACCTCTTCCTCCACACAAATGTAAAAAATGAATCTTCAGGTGTATAGTTTTGAAAGCAGATCACAACTGGATGTAAGACTAAAGTAAAGCAGAAAGCTCTTACTGGGCTTTAATAAGATGCTTTATACTTTCATCTTTCTTTTAATCTATTACCCTATAGACTGTTTTTGATTTTGAAGATGGGTGTCAACTTAAAGCAGGTTGAAAGTAAAGCAGAGTGCATCATCTGCTAGAATGTAGAAAATGTCTCTTATCTTACATATTCATGACTTTATAAATTGGAAATATTTTTTTGTCAATGGAGGAATAGGCATAAAAAGGCATATTTATGGAGTAATGGGTTGTTAAGCAGTATTAAACAAATGTAGGATAGGGATGATTTTCAGTGATAGTCAAAAATGTATCCTCCCTAACTAAAAGAGCAATTCACAATATATCAAACTTGTTATCAACTATGTTGTTGTTGTTGTTGTTGACGTACCTGTGCTTAACACTCACAGAACGGCTTGGTACTGACCTGTCAAGCTAGACTAGATAATAATTAAGGCAGGTGACTGTGTAAAGCAAAATCAAAAGTAGAGCAGAAAACTCCTTTATGATCTGGGTCTACACTGTTTACAAAACGAATCAATATATACCATCATAATTATACTCTAATACACAAAAGATAATCTGGAGCCCAATGGAATAGTATATTACACTGTTGTTCAGCTTTGATATTGATATGTATAATCATTGATACAGTAATGTACCCTTGTCTATTGATAGCAGAATCTAACTATTGTGGCCAATTAATTAGTTATCCATAAAATTATACATGTACTTTGATATTGCTTAATTTGGTAAACAATATTCCAAATTATATTCCATTGCCAAACAGATTTCACATCACATTTTAGTTTAGCCAATTAATTCTTTGCATGCTAGCCATCAAATTGATGACAAACTTTTTCAAACAGTTTGGATCCAGATCAGGTCCCACAAATGTGGGGCCTGATCTAGATCCAAACTGTTTGCCACCCTGATCCAACTTATGCAAAATTGAGATTAAAACAGTACATTAAATTTTGTTAAAAGATGAAAGCTTACAAAACAACACATGAAATTTTACTTAGCTTGTGAGGACTTAATTGTCTCATTTTCTGCCATAAAACTAAAGTCTTCCCATAATTCAATTTTATTTTAAGAGCATTTTGAAACACTCTCTACAATTTTGGTGTTTTACATGCAATTTTGATTGGCCAGAATGCTTTTAACCTTATTGCCAGCCATGTCTGAGACAATGTCAAATAATTTGAAATACATAAGTGATTTTGATTGCATTCATTTGCAGCGGAGTCTAAAAGTTTGGATTGGATTAAGTCCAATATATCCCTATTTCAAAGTGAAATTGTATGCATAGAACAAGGTTGATTTGTCCAACAGCTCTTGTTAGCTTGCCTGTTTGGTCCGTGTTGGCATTCCTTAACCCATTACCCCATAGCCTGTTTCTAGTTTTGAAAATAGGTGACTTGTAACTTAAAGCCCAGGCTAAAAGTAAAGCAGAATGTGCCTTAAGGCACATTCTCCTTCACTTTCAGCCTGCTTTGAGCTGCCATCTGTTAGAATGTAGAAAAATTTTCTTATGATATATATTCATGACTAAGTGAAACTATTTTATTCAGTTGAGGATTCAATTAGAGGCGTAAAAAGGTGTATTTAGGAGGTAATGGGTTACAGTTTTGATACAAGTATTAATTACTACATGAAATGTTTGCACTATGAAACTGATATTTGGATGGTCAGGTTTCCAATAGATTGAGCATTGAATAAAAGCACATAAAACAAAGTAATAGTTTAAAATTTTAGAAATATTTGACATATTTTGGACTAATAGCATTTTTGGCTGAAATCTGCAGGTTAACCCCATTACCTTATAGAAGCACCTTTTAGCGCATTCCGTTTAATCTTCTACTGCGGAAGAAAATAATTCAATTCCAATCTATACAGTCATGAATATGTATCAGAAGGAATATGTTATTAATTCTAGCAGGTGGTACCTTAAAGCAGGCTGAAAGTAAAGCAGAATGTGCCTTAAGGCACATTCTGCTTTACTTTCAACCTGCTTTAAGTAGTCACCTATTTTCTAAGCTAGAAACAGGTTATGGGGTAAAGGGTTAATGTTTTAATGTAAGTGTTGAGATACACTATAATAAATACTGCATGAAATACATGTACAGTAAAACCTCTCTATTACGACCACTAAAACGAAGGCTAATTGATTGTATAATAGACAGGTGACAGCTTAAAGCAAGGTGACACCTACCTTAAACATCCTAATAATTAACATAATAGCGAGGTTTTACTGTATTAGCACTAAGAAGCTGATATTTTAAATGGAGATTCCCTATGGGTTAAACACTGATGTAATGTAGGTAAAAAAATAAAAATAAATTAAATTTGTATCATACCTTGACTTGATTTGGAATTAATTGTTTTTACTGAAATCCCAAGATTAAGGTTGAGATGCAAGTGTTGAAATTCAATTATATATAGCTAGGCTGTTTATGTTTGGCATGAATGGTTTCTGTAAATTTAACCCTTTTCCCCATAGAAGCGACTTTTAGCGTATTCAATTTATTCCTCTGCTGACGAAAATAGTTCCAGTTTATACCCTCATGAACAATTACCATAACAAATATTTTTATATAGCCTAGCAGATGGTTGTTTAAAGCAGGCTGAAAGTAAAGCAGAATGTGCCTTAAGGCACATTCTGCTATACTTTCAACCTGCTTTAAGTGAGCACCTGTATTTATAAACGAGTTATTCATATGGTTAAAGGGTTACCAATGATGGGAACAGTAACAAAGAAAACATTTTGATGTACCTACTTTGGACTGTTTGAAGGTCAGAAAACTGTTTTAAATCTTTCCTCCCTGAAACTTTAAAAGGACACTTCCAGTTTTCATTTAAGTTTAATCCATTTCTGACTTTTAAGGGTTGTTTTGTCAATGTTTGGCATTATAACAAATAGTGAAGACACTTCGCTATTTGCATAGGACAAGTGTACTTTTCACATTTACACTGTTTGCAAAGCATGCCAATATGCGGCACTAGGGTTCAAAGGGTTAAAGAATGTTTGATATTTAAACCTTTACTTGGACCACAGATACACCTTTGTACTCAGTTAATTTATTCCCTAACTCCAAAAATAATTCCTATTTATATATAGTCATAAGAAATATTTTCTATATTCAAGCGGATTATGGCTTGAAGCAGGCTGAAAGTAAAGCAATGGGTTGAAGGGTTAAAAATGTTTGCAATAGAAATGAACTTTGCTGTTTTCAAACAGCTCCTGTAGAATCTAAATGTTTCCCATTTCTGGAAGGTTTGGTGGAGAAATGAGGATGACAATATAGCCAAAGTTCAATATCCTGAACTCGCATAACTCGAATTAACCAGGATTCAAGGTTATAAAGCTTAAGAGATGAGTCTGAAGTCGTTTTCAAGCATTGGATTGGTCAGATTTGAGTCTAGGCTCAAATCTGACCTATCAAATACTTTAGAACGGTTTCAGACTCGACTCAAACTCTTTATAACTTTGAGGACAGCATTTGATCAACTGGATTCCATCATTTCAAGCTCAGTCAAGTCAAACATACCTGTATTTCCAAGTTGAAATGTAGCTTAACCCATTTGAACTTTGAAATTTGGGTAAGTTTGAGGTATCAAAGTTTGACTGTATTTCAAATTTTACTCCATATTTCAGAAGATATAATGTGTACATGATCAGTTGGGTTCTCTTGGGTTTAGTTCAAGTAGTTCAGCAAAATGGGTAGACCATGACAGAGATTACCAGTTCAGGAAAACAATGTTACGGAAGCGATAATATCCTTTGATGATACGAGTGATTGGAAATGATTTATAGTCTCTCTCCCATTATATGTGATTATCATTATAAGATAATAAATGTTGATTCCATTTGTTAAAGCAGGGATTGTGTATTTGCATAATTTGCCTGTGGGCTGGGGTTCTGTGATTACCTTAGAGAGAAGGCAGTATAGCAGATGTTTTGACAGTCTGAAGGGGGAAGTTTTAACGGAGACGAATCAGTTATTGACGGAGTTTCTTGGAGTATACCATCTCATTTGTGGCAGGATATGTCTTGATTAAGTGCTACTAATTCTGTGATTGTTGGAAATATTTTATTTAAGAAATATCCTGCACTCAGGGAATAATTTAATGAAGAAAAATGGGAAGAAAGGGTATCTCAAAAACAAACAAAAACCATATAATATTATAGTCTAGGACACTGACTCTGATATCTTTGAATACAATTAACAACCATATTCCAAAATATGTTAATTTGATTTGAAATGTTTTTATTTTCCAAAATAATGCAATATATATTTAATTGTTGGTTAATTAATCAAAACAGCTCCAGGATTACAAAATCTAAAATCTTTTTTCTGCATTAAACACTAGGGTGTCACTACTTATTAGAATCGTCTCTTTGGGACTATTCATATGAGTAGTAACACCATAGGATTTGGTTCTGAAAAGAGTGAGAAAATATTGGATTTGTTAAGTTAAAATTGCCTTTTATCTCAGGAGCACAGATTAAAGTATTGCAGAGAATGCTCTTAATTAAAGGAGCTCCCTTTATAACGGTTCTCTTGTTCTTGATACAACGAAGTCAGATTTTATTCGTTTCTGTGTAGTTAAAAGTTATAAATCTTATCAAACAATGCAGACCCTGGATTAGATATGTATACGATGTTCTTGTCTAGTTTTCACTGTGTTTGCAAGACTCAGTGTCAAATGGCAGAAATAGGTTATACAGTAAAAACTCTTCTACGAACTCGCGTTAGTTCGAATATACCCATATTTCAAAGTTAAAACGTGGCTCAGCCATGTTTTAACTTTGAAATACGGGTATGTTTGACTTAAATGAGATTGACTTATCCAAATTCAACTCACGAAATACTGGTAAGGTCGATTTAAGCGAGTTCGAAGTATCGAGTTTCGACTGTAAATTGGTTACTCAAATCGGCCTATAGTACTGGTTCTCTAATATGATTTCTCCATCAGCATATAGCATGGTGACATATATTATATATATTCCACAATTGTTTCTCTTTACCCTTCCCTTGCTAATGACAACATTACTGGAATTCACAAACAGATTGGATCCAGATCAGATACATGGAATATGGCATCTGATTAGGATCAAAACTGTGTGAACAGCTAAATTGGCTTATAAATTTAATTTAAAAAAACAACTGCAGATGCTAGTTGTGAAAAAGAGAATTTTGTAACAGGCAAAAGGTTAACTCTTTGCATGCTGGGTAATTTTTCATCTGCACTAATTGTCGTCTGCTTCTGTTCTAAAATTCAGGGTCAGAACGGCAAACAGTTTGGATCCTGATAAGACGCCACGTTACGCAGCGTCTCATCTGTATCCAAACTGTTTGCAGAAGTTATCACTGTGGCAGTCATATGTTCCGCTAGCATGGTAAGAGTTAAAAGTATAATCAGGACAAAAGGATGCAAGGAAATGCTTAAATATTGGAGTGATTTGTAAAGTGATCCGTAAAGTTGGCATTTTAGGGGATTTTGATGGTATATTGGTAGTGAAATTCAGGACAAATGTTTGGGAAGAAAATTTGACAATAATCGTAAATTGGTGTATATGGGACAAACAGGCAGGAATTTATCTGGTGTTTTAGAGGGAGTAAACTCCACATATGCAACATTTTCTAACTTATTTTAGCACCAAATCCTATAGTTTTACTACTCATCAGAATCATATCTTTGAGACGATTCTAATGAGAAGTGACACCATAGGGTTTTAAAGCAGAAATAAACATTTCAGTTTTTGAAATAACCCCTTATCTGGAGACCTAGCTGGTTTGGCAAGAAAATTTGACAATAATCGTAAATTGGTGTATATGGGACAGACAGGGAGGAATTTATCTGGTGTTTTAGAGGTGTGAAACTTTCTGCAGTGGGAGGAATTGTAAAGTGATTGAAGTGATTGGCAGCTGATTTATAGTTATACATGTACATGTATAGGGCTATAAACATATAGGAATAGATCTGTTATCTAAATCAGGGTTTTCTTAGGCCAGTTGGGAATGACTCCTGTTCCGAGCTAATTGGGAATATATTGCATTGTTTTGAGTCAAATTGGGAAAATTCGCCTTGGTTTTTAGTCAAATAGGGAATGTTGCATGGAACATATCAAACAGTTCACTACATAAAATTCAAACTGAATTTGACTGAGCACTACATGTAGCAATAAATTGTCCAAATATACCCTCTGTAAGGGTATGGGTCTTCTGAGCTGGCATTAGCAGGATTTGCTTTAAAGATGCTTAAAACAAACTCTGCTCAATATAAAATCTTCGAATTGGGAATTTTATTACCATAGATTAGAAAAAATTGTCAGTGGTGGCAATCGGGAATGACTCCTTTTATGGGTACCAGTTATATAATAAGGAAAAACACTGTAAATAGCGCAGTGCTCGCTGAGTACACAAATGTTCTCTCACAATAACAAGCCCAAAACAAGAAAGTCTATGTAAGTAATAAAAAAAGAATTGATTAACAAATGCATCTTTAAATATCTGAAAAACTCCTTATAATTCACTCTTGGGTGTCTAAATTAGCCTTAAAATGGCAGAAACAGATGTGCATTCAAACAAACAAACTAATCTTAAGTTTCTTTTTTCATTTCATTTTGATAACTCATATGTACGTATGCAGTAAACCACTCTTATACAGTCCACTACCCCAATCAGTTGAATACGACAGCAGTGCCTAGCTAAGATGATTGGGGTAACGGACTGTATAAGAGTGGTTTACTGTATACATATGAGTTATCTGATTACCTCCCTTTAATGCAAAATCTAAATGCTTTCTGATTCATGCTAATAGTATATATTGATGACTTGTACAAACAGGTTGAATCTGTCTTCCATGTTTGATCTGATGTCAGCTCCCCTAAGGGCTCTCCATGTTTTAATGCATTGTTTAAATACTGTGGTTTCTGGTTTACCCTGAGTTTTGTCAGTGAATTATTAAAGGCATAATGCTTTGAAGTCATGTGCAATTATTTGTTTTTACTTTGATTAATCTTTTTAGATTCAGGTTTGGTTTTATGGATGCCACTAAGGATGCTGTTTTTAGGTTTTCTTTAATTTCATGTCACTTTGTTGTTAGGCTTGAAGACTATCGTGTTAGAATGAAACATTTCCAGGGCTCCAGATAAGAGGGAGTAAACTGAACAAATCCAACATTTTCTCATTCATTTCAGCACCAAATTCTATGGTGTAACTACTCATTAGAATCGTCTCGAAGAGACGATTCTAATGAGTAGTGACACCGTAAGGTTTAAAGCAGAAATAAAGATTTAAGTTTTTGAAATACTCCCCTTATCTGGAGCCCTGATTTTCTTCATAGCCATCAGTTAATTATTTCTGATATTGCACATGTGGTCATGTAGTATTTTTGTGTTAAAGACAGTTGACTGCTTATAATTAAAGCAAGATGGAAGTTGAACAGAAAACTCCAGAAGGAGCCGTTCTGTTCAACTTCCATATTGCTTTAGGTTTCAACTTGTATACACAACATCTTTTGAGTGCAGTTATCATGTCGAGGAAGACATATTCAGGGTGCCAGATAAGAGGGGGGTAAATTGAACAAATCCACCACTTTCTCACTCATTTTACCACCAAATCCTATGGTTTTACTACTCATTTGAATCGTCTCGATTCTAATGAGTAGTGACACCATAGGGTTTGATTGAGAAATAAAGATTTGATTTTTTGAAACAGCCCCCTTATCTGGAGCCCTGCATATCCTATATAATTATATATATAATTTATTTAATATATTATATTATTATTATAGGTTCTTCTGTTGTAGTAGAAATTTAAACTTTGTTTAAATATTGATGGGAAAGAGTATGTGTACCCTTGTTATGGTGCCTACTTTGACTGAAGCAATTTGAATCCAGATTGGAAGCCAATTACATGTAGTTAAGTTATACTAATCTAGATCCAAACTTTCTCCTTGTAAATCTATATAAATTTTACTATGAGGACCTTGCAAATATCTATATCATATGGTTTTAGCACCTATTTCAAAAGGTCAATTGTTCTTTGGAGGCTTTCCAAGTAGAAGCTCATTAATAATGGAATCATTTCATGTTGTAACACTTGTTTTTGTGTGCAAATTCTTGTTAAAGCTTCGCTGCTTAGTTTTAATTGGGATTATTTCAATGCTAGAAATCGTAGAGTAGAAATTGTTAGTCTGCTTGTTTGAAATATGGAAGACAAATTGGTCGATTGTTGATTCTGTGCAATTTTGTTGCATCACAAGAGCTTGCTGTTTGTCAATGGTAAATACAATTATGTCAATGCTCCTTGTGTTAGAAATCACAGACATCTTCATGTAATATGCCTGAAAGAAAAACTAACGCCTTACTCCATAGCCTGTTTCTACTATTGAAGATAGTTGACCACTTAAAACAGGTTGAAAGTAAAGCAGAATGCGCCATAAGGCGCATTCTGCTTTACTTTCAACCTGTTTTAAGCTACCATTCGCTAAAACGTACATAGAAACTATTACAAAGTATAAAATGGAACACCTTTGATTAGTAGTGGGGGAATAAATTAAAACGATGTAAAAGTGTGTTACTGTGGCTCAAAGAGAATAAATGCAAGAGTTTGTTTAGTTAGCTCAATATGGACGGCATGTGTTATCAGACCCTAGAGGACATATTAATACCAATTAAGCAGGTGAATCTACAAAAACAATCCAACACTCGCTTAGTTCCTGCAATAAAGTTATATAATCTCGCTTTTATTATAACTAACTATTGGTGTCAAATGTTGCTATGAACTCTCTGGGTAAACTGTCTGGAATACTTCATCGTTGATATACAGAGCACCAGATATTAGAATCGTCTCGAAGAATGAGTAGTAACACCATAGGATTTGGTGCTGAATAAGTGAGAAATAGTTTGATATGTTGAAATAACTACCTCTTATCTGGAGCCCTGGATATACAAGGGTCACAGATCTAAAGACACTAGTGTTTGTCAATACAGCAAAATATTTCTTATGATATAGCAAATAGAACAGACCATGAGGAGACGCTACATAACACAGCATCTCATTAGGGTCTACATTGTTTGCCAATGTCCCCTATAGTAGACTCTATAGGCTTAAATGGGTTATAGTAGGATGAATATAGCAGAAAGCTCTAGGCAACCACCTGCGTGAAGGAAGCAGGCCTTCACTTGTGGTTTTAATAGGGACTTCTATTGTATTTACAGTTAAACTTTGACAGTATATTTTCATGCTGCATCAAATGAAAGATTTTTTGTCAAGATTGTTGCCATAGTGACTAATTGTTACAAGCAAAGACACTATGTTTGAATTGTTTAGTTTTTGTTGAAAGTTCAATACCATATAGTATGTAATTGTGAAGGCAGGTTGGTGGATTTGATGCCATGCCCTGATTTGCAACAAAAGAGATTAGCGGAAATCATCTTCCTGAGGTCATTATCTGTCTTTGCCTTAAAATGTTCACACCACTTGACCGAAACTGACAAAAACTTGACCAAATCATTCTAAAGAGAATTTTTTCAAAGGAAGAAGATTAAATTGTCTACCTAAAGCAAGATGGAAGTAAAACTTTATAACTTCTTTATAAGTTCCATATTGCTTTAGATTTCAACTTGTATGCAACATCTTTTATGAATCTTTTAGTTCCACTGTTTTGTAAGACACTGCTCTTGTTTAAGTTCCAACTAGTTGGTGTATGATTATGTAAGAGTAATATGGTATTTGTAAATTGCTCATAATATTGACAGCTTGCAGGGCTGAATATTCTGTAGACTAATTCCTTAGAGAGCCTCTCTATTGCATAGAATATTTCATTTAATCTTTAATCTTTTAATCTTTAATCATCATTTCATCTTCATATCATCAAACTGGTGGGATTCCAACCGGTGTTGTGGATGTCTTCATTGAAGCATATGGGTGTTTAACCCCTTACCCCATATCATGTTCCCAGTTTTGAAGACAGGTGTCTACTTAAAGTAGGTTGAAAGTTAAGCTTAACTTTCAGCCTGCTTTAAGCTATCATCTTCTAGGGTAAAGATAATTTTTCTTTTGTTACATGTTCATGACTGAATAGGAACTATTTTTTACAGTGGAGGAATAAATTAAATGCACTGAAAGGCGTTTCTATAGGGAAACTATTTTCTACAATATAAGAAAAATTAAAGGCGTAAAAAGGCATTTCTATGGAATAATGAGTTAAATTAAAAATGAAATGTCCATTTGCAGTTTCAGCAGTCAATGAGAGTATATAGACAAACAATTGCTTCCAAGGACATCTTGTTATTTCACAACCCAAGTTTAACAATATATATTCATATTCAGTGTCAATTCTGATTATTTGATGAAGCCGTTGATGAGGTGGCAAATAGTTCACATGCTTATCACATGTCAGTTTTGATTCATTTCGTAACAGATACTGTATTAAAAACCATATTAACAAGACCAGTCTCGTCGCTTATCTCTCCACTGTTGTCAGTCATACACTGATGTCATTTGTTGAAAAATTAACGCTAATTGTTTTTCGTCTACAAATATTGTCAACTGCTCCTGTTCTAAAATTAGAAGTATCCCATATTTTCTTTACAAAATAAGGTCCGCGTGTCAAACAGTTTGGATCCAGATGAGATGCTGAGTTACTCAGCATCTCATCTGGATCCAAACTGTTTGCAAAGGTAATCAGGATTTAGCTGTTAGGCGTGGAAAGAATTAAATCTGTTGTATATTATTGAATAAATAGGCAGACATATTCAATAGAGTGACAATTAATGTTGCATGGCGTAGATAGTGAATTGTGGGGTCTTGGTGAATAGTAAGGTCTCTTCTATAACAGTCTCTAAATACAGTCCCTTCCAGCAGTCACAGATTAGCATGACAAGGAATGGCTTGCACCAACCACCTTGACAGAGTTACCAAATGTCTCATGTCATGTCTCTAAGATATATAGGCACTGTCATGGACTGAATTGTTGATGTGAAAATCAAGGATCTTTGAAATCTTGTACTTGCTTAACCCAAACATTTTCTAATTTATCGTTGATAAAACCTATTGTATACAGGGTTCCAGATAAGGGAGAGTAAACTGAACAAATCCAGCATTTTCTCACGTATTTCAGCACCAAATCCTATAGTGTTACTTTTCATTAGAATTGTCTCGAAGAGACGATTCTAATGGGTAGTGACACCATAGGGCTTAAAGCAGAAATAAAGATTTTAATGTTTGAAATACTCCCTTTATCTAGAACCCTTTGTATATCCGAAACGTCTGATCAGAAATAGATGTTCTCTACTGTAGCGGCTGTTCGTTAGTTCTACTTGACTAACCTGCTACGCTTTTCTAATTCAAAAAGTTGATTTTCACTATTTCGAACATTCTTCATACATTTAGTTTATACTCCCATTGAAGAATATAGTAATTTGTTGCAGTCATGTATATGTATCATATAAAGAAATGTCCTATATTGTAACAGATGGCAGCTTAAAGCAAGCTGAAAGTCGAGCTTCGCTTTTAATATGCTTTAAGAGATCACCTATCTTCCATACTCGAAACAACTAAGGTGCATCCACTTGAAATCGTTGTAATGTAAAACCAGTATTTTTGACAATAATGCAGTAGATATATTCAAAGATTTCAAAACTATGTAAAAAAGCTCCTTGATGAGCTCTATGCATTACTTTTGTTCTTCAATAATATTTCAGCTGTCTTTCGAGATCACCATGATTCTTCATTAAATAGTTATTGAACACGGTTTGACTGTACAATGATGTGCTTAATTAAAGAGATTTGGGCATTTAAAGCTGAGACACTCTTCTTAACTCTTTGCATGCTGGGTAATGTTTTGCGTCTGTAACAATTGTCATCTGCTACTGTTCTAAATATCGAATTTTCAAAATTTCTTTTTCAAAATACAAAATCAGATTGTCAAACGGTTTTGATTCTGATGAGATGCTGCGGTACACAGCATCTCATCAGTATCCAAACTCTTTGTAAATGTTACCATGGTTTCACTGCCAGCATGCTGAGAGCTAATATGGCATTTTGCAAATATCTTAAGTGGTTGGGGATTCTATTAAAGACTTTGAATTTGGAAAACAAGCATTTAGTATGTTTGATAGTATCGCGACTTGGGCATTATTGCTAATATTAATGATATTGTTTGAAAACACTGATTCAATTGACGACCCATAGGCACAGAAGGCATTTCCAGTATCTTTCTATTTGGTATCTCTAGAGTGATAGTATATTCAATCTGCTTTAACCCATGAAGTTTTTTTTCTAGTTTTGAAGATGGGTGTCCACTAAAAGCAGGTTGAAAGTAAAGTAGAACGCTCCTTTAGGCCTACCATATGCATCTGCTAGGATGTAGACATTTTTTCCTGTTGTGCTTCTTGAATGTATAAAGTGGAACTATTTTCTTCAGTGGAGTTACAAATTATAAGCGTAAAAAGGCATATCATTAGAGTAATGGGGTACAGCTTATTCCTTTTGAGGCCTAGTCTTTTGTACAAGTCTCGGAAAGGTTGTTGATAATGCTTAACTTATATATTAATGAAAGGGCTCCAGATAAGGGGAGTATTTCAAAAACTGAAATCTTTATTTCTGCTTTAAACCCTATGGTGTCACTACTCATTAGAATCATCTCTTTGAGACGATTCTAATGAGTAGTAACACCATACTATTGGTGCTGACATAAGTGAGAAAATGTTGGATATGTTTAATCAACTCCCAGCTATCTGGAACCCTGGATTTATACCGATGTCAGGTTATATAATACTGTTATTTGAAAATGTGGATATTTTTTGTTTCTATTAAAATAATTTGCTCCATTTAACATTAAATTAGAAGTGTTCGTTATTAGATAAAGCCAGTTTCTAAATCCCTGGTTATACCTTTGATTCTGATTTTGAAAGGCGAAGGCAGTTAATTGATTTAAAGCTTTATTGTTCCAGTTCAGGGAAATATTTCAAAATGCAGCGTATTAATCCTTACAGCTGGTCTTTAACTCTTTGCTTACAGGCAACGAAATGGTGATTACCTTTGCAAACAGTTTAGATCCAGATGAGACGCCGCATAATGCGGCGTCTCATCAGGATCAAAACTGTTTGAAACGCTGTCCCTGTTTTAAAAAGAAATTTAGAAAATTCTTTTTTTGAGAAGAGAAGCAGACAACAATTGTTGCAGACATAAAATCTACCCAGCATGCAAACTAGTAAATGAGGCTTGTTTGATTGGAGATTATAAGTTTATCCAGTGAAAATAGTTTCTTTTCAGCTACCCAATCTATAAGTATGATATGTAAGCTGTTCATTGTCCGCAATCAAGTGAATAATCTGTAAGCTGGTGTATGATCAGTAAGCAAGAGAATGATGTGTAAGCTAGTGTATTGTCTAAAAGTTGGTGTATGACTTGTAAGCAAGTGTATGACATGTAAACTAGTGTATCATCCATAAGCTAGTGTTTGACTTGTAAGCTAGTGTACTGTCTGTTTATAGCTAGTGTATAGCTAGTGTATGACCTGTAGACTAGTGTATTGTATGTTCGTGTATGACCTGTGTGCTGGTGTATTGTCTGTAAGCTAGTGCATGACCTCTAAGCTAGTGTGTTGTCTGTAAGCTAGTGCTAGTGTATGACCTGTAAGCTAGTGTATGGCTGTAAGTGTGTGTATAACCTGTAAGCTAGTGTATTGTCTGTAAGCTAGTGCAGTGTTGTGCCTAGGTCCAAAATTTTGGGGGACACGGTGGCGCGCTGTCAAAATTTTTGGGGGACATTTTAAATTTTTGGGGGCCACACTAAAATAGCCTTTAAAAACATGATAGGCTTTCCTTTAAAATAGAATTAGTGTTTACGATATTGAACATGTTTACTGCGTCTAGTAGATTTTCGGTAATCCGGTAAGGCTTTTACACGACGGTAAAACTGATGTTCGTCTATTTTTAAATAACTTGTAATGATTGTTTTGGCACATACAAAGTTGGAAGAGTTTGATCAGCACGTTGTTTAGATGGGGGTTTCATTCATCAGGTGTCACGCTTCGCGTTTCGTCTGCTCTTTCCTCTCCAATCCGACGAGAAGTGAAGTCAAGTCATGCGTAATTTGACTGGTTATCGGGTTTAACCAATAGCCATTTAACTGCATTGGCATATAAACCGCGCACAGTCTACCTTTTATTAATAAAGGATAGTAAATCGGCGGAAAGGATAGTTGTAGTTGTAAGACTGGTTATCGGGTTTTACGTAGCCATTTAACTGCATTGGTATACACACGCGCGCACAGTCTACCTTTATTAATGAAGGATAGTAAATCGGCGGAGAGGATAGTAAATAGAGCAAAGGTACGGAAGACGAAAATTGCGCCCGTACGCCCGCGCCGTTACGAATTTTAAGGGTCCAAGTAAAAAATATTGCGGGAATCCCGCAATGCCGCGCTCTAGGTGCAACACTGCTAGTGTATGACCTGTAAGGGTGTGTGTGACCTGTAAGGGTGTATGTGACCTTTATGGTAGTGCTAGTGTATGACCTGTAAGCTAGTGTATAACTTGTAAGCATGTGTATGACCTGTAAGGTAGTGTATGACCTGTAAGGGTGTGTGTGTGACCTGTATGGTAGTGCTAGTGTATGACCTGTAAGCTAGTGTATGACTTGTAAGCATGTGTATGACCTGTAAGGTAGTGTATGACCTGTAAGCTAGTGTATGGCCTGTAAGGGTGTGTGTGACCTGTATGGTAGTGCTAGTGTATGACTTGTAAGCGTGTGTATGACCTGTAAGGTAGTGTATGACCTGTAATCAAGTGTATGACCTGTAAGCTAGTGTATTGTCTGTTAGTTGTATGTTCTGTAAGCTAGTGTATTGTCTGTAATCTATTGTATGACCTGTAATCTATTGTATGAACTGTAAGCTAGTGTATGATCTGTAAGGGTGTGTGTGACCTGTAAGCTAGTGCAAGTGTATGACCTGTAAGCTAGTGTATGACCTGTATGCGTGTGTATGACCTGTAAGCGTGTATATGGCCTGTAAGCTAGTGTTTGATCTGTAAGCTAGTGTATGACCTGTAATCAAGTGTATATGGCCTGAAAGCTAGTGAAATGTCTAAAAATAACTTTAAAATAAGTATCTGTTTAATCTAACACATAGTGTACAATATGTATGCAAGTGTGTAATACATGCTTACTGAATGGCAAACAGTGCAGACATTGATCAGACCGCTCCCTCAGAATTCTGCTATTTTCTCAGGCCTGTCTGTCCCAAACCTTAGGATCATTTTGGTATACTAGTGTATTATGGTTCTGTATCAGAGAGGCAAATGTCCTGTAACCCTTTTAACACTAAGTAACCACATGTCTGCAAAAAATGTTATCGGCTAAAGTTCTGATATCAATTTATTTTTCTTTAATATTTAATTTTGATTTATTGAAACTGGATCTAAGTGGCAAATAGTTTGGAGCCTGATTAATTGGTGCCGCATTTTAGTTGGACCTGGTCTGGGTCCAAACTGTACGAAAAGGTCTTGGATGCAGCTAGGTTTTTCAGTGTTCAAGAAGGGGAGTATTTCAAAAACTAAAATCTTTATTTCTGCATTAAACCCTATGGTGTCACTACTCATTAGAATTGTCTCGAAGAGACGATTCTTATGAGTAGTAATATCATAGGATTTGGTGCTGAAATAAGTGAGAAAATGTTGGATTTGTTCAGTTTACTTCCTCTTATCTGGAGTCCGGGTTGAAGGTAGACTGGTGACTGTTTCTTTAGAAGTTTGCAGTAATCAATAAAGGAGAGATTTATTTGGTAATGGTGATGGGGGTTAAGAGTATACTTTCCAATTGCAGAAAAACAGTCAAACTTCGATATATCAAACTCGCTTAAGTCCAATTTACCCGTGTTTCTACAGCTCAAATTTGATCAGGACTCGCTGAATCTAGTCCAGTATACCCGTTTTGCAAAGTTAAAACAATTGGCTTAGCCATGTTTTAACTTTGAAATACAAGTATTTATGAGTTAAGCGAGATCAAGATATTGATATTAGACTGTTCGTTAGAAGTTTATTAAGAAGTGCTAGGTCTGAGACGGATCTAATAAAGTTTGGGTCCTGACCCAGTCTGTAACGGCCAGCTGGTAATGTTTATTAGCAAAGTGAAATTGACTGCAGAGTCTCTGGGTAAAATGCTGGATTCCTTTCTGCACTTTCTTAATTAACCCATTATGCCATAAATATATGCCTTTTTACGCCTTAAATTATTCCTGCATAAATAAAAGAAGTCCCCACCTAAGAATTCGTGAATATAAGGTATTATTATACCCCCACAAACAGAGTTTGAAGGGGGTATACTGGAATCAGCCTGTCGGTCGGTCGGTTGGTTGGCCGTCGGTCGGTTGGTTGGCCGTCGGTCTGTCTGCAAAATCTTGTACTTTCAACTCCTCCTTCACTTTTAACCCGATTCATTTGATACTTGGCATAAATGTTACTCAGATATAGTAGATGTGCAAGACACAAATTTTAGGTCTCTATGACCTTGACCTTTGGCCTTGAAATAGTCGGTCTGTCTGCAAAATCTTGTACTTTCTACTCCTCCTTCACTTTTAACCCGATTCATTTGATACTTGGCATTAATGTTACTCGGGTATAGTAGATGTGCAAGACACAAATTTTAGGTCTCTATGACCTTGACCTTTGGCTTTGAAATTGGTCTTGAAATTTGCAGGTAAAATCTTGTACTTTGAACTCCTCCTTCACTTTCAACCCGATTCACTTGATACTTGGCATAACTGTTACTCTGTGACCTTGACCTTGACCTTTGGCCTTGAAATTAGTATTGAAATTGGTAGGCAAAATCTTGTACTTTCAACTCCTCCTTCAGTTTCAACCCGATTCATTTGATACTTGGCATAGATGTTACTCAGGTGTAGTAGATGTGCAAGACACAAATTCCAGGTCTCTGTGACCTTGACCTTGACCTTTGGCCTTGAAATTGGTAGGCAAAATCTTGTACTTTCAACTCCTCTTTCAGTTTCAACCCGATTCATTTGATACTTGGCATAAATGTTACTTAGGTGTAATAGATGTGCAAGACACAAATTTCAGGTTTCTGTGACCTTGACCTTTGGCCTTAAATTTGGTCTTGAAATTGGCAGGCAAAATCTTGTACTTTCAACTCCTCCTTCAGTTTCAACCCGATTCATTTGATACTTTGCATAGATGTTACTGAGGTGTAGTAGATGTGCAAGACACAATTTTCAGGTCTCTGTGACCTTGACCTTGACCTTTGGCCTTGAAATTGGTCTTGAAATTGGTAGGCAAAATCTTGTACTTTCAACTCCTTTCAGTTTCAACCCGATTCATTTGATACTTGGCATAAATATTACTCAGGTGTACTAGATGTGCAAGACACAAATTTCAGGTCTCTGTGACCTTGACCTTTGGCCTTAAATTTGGTCTTGAAATTGGCAGGCAAAATCTTGTACTTTCAACTCCTCCTTCAGTTTCAACCCGATTCATTTGATACTTGGCATAGATGTTACTCAGATGTAGTAGATGTGCAAGACACAGATTTCAGGTTTCTGTGACCTTGACCTTTGTCATTTAAATTGGTCTTGAAATTGGCAGGCAAAATCTTGTACTTTCAACTCCTCCTTCACTTTCAATCTTATTCACTTGATACTTTGCATAAATGTTACTCAGGAGTAGTAGATGTGCAAGACACACATTTCAGATCTCTGTGACCTTGACCTTTGGCCTTGAAATTGGTCTTGAAATTGGCAGGCAAAATCTTGTACGGCGAACTCCTTCACTTTCAACCTGATTTACTTGATACTTGCCATAAATTTTCCAAGTTTTTATGATGGTGGCAGCACCCTGCCATTGTCAAACCTCATTGAAAACGTCTGCAGAGTGTGACAGAGTGCTGCATAGTGGGGGTATTTATCACCTTTAGTGATAGCCGTTCTAGTTATTACAGTATTAAAAATCATTATTATTAATATATTAAGTATTATTATTATTATAACAATAATAGTAATATAAAGTACAAAAGGCATTCCCTGATTCTTTCCAGCTGGTAGCTTATAAAGCAGGTAGAAAGTAAAGCAGAGTGTACCATAACCCATAAATATGCCATATTATGCCCTTGATTTATTCGTCAACTGAAGAAAATAGTGCCATTTCTTACAGTCATGCATATGCACTAAGGGAAATACATTATATATCCTCAGCAGATTGTAGCTTAAAGCAGGCGAAAGGAAAGCAGAATGTGCCTTTTGACGCATTCTGATTTACTTTCAACCTGTTTTGAGTGGTCTTCTGTCTTCAAAACTAGACAGTCGCTGGTGTAAAGAGCTATTTTTTAGCTGTAAGCTATCTTAAAGACTTGTTTTTAACACATTCAACCCGGTGTCAATTATTCTAGTCAACTACAAATAGTGTATCTGCACTGTTTTCCATTTTGGTATATTATAGTCAAAAATGGACTAGATTTACATGGAAATTGGAAGAGTACCCTTGTCCTATGAAAACAGTGTACAGCCAGAGGGCTACTCTTATTAGGGTATGCACTGTTTTCCATTGTGAAATATTCAATCAAAAATGGACTAGAATTATATGGAAATTGAAATTGTCCATATACCCTCTACTCCATAGCCTGTTTCTAGTTTTGAAGACAGGTGACTCACTTAAACTTTATTAAAAGTAAAGCAATATGCACCTTAAGACCCATTCTGTTTTTCTTTCAGCCTGCTTTAACCCTTTACCCCATAGCCTTGTTCTAGTATTGAAGATAGGTGGCCACTTAAAGCAGACTGAACGTAAAGCAGAATGCGCCTTAAGGCCCATTCTGCTTTACTTTCAGCCTGCTCTAAGCTTTAATCTCCTAGAACACAGAAAATATTTCTTTTTACACATATTCATGACTGTATAAATTAGAACTATTTGCTTCAGTGGAGGAATAAATTAATGTGCTAAAAGGCGTTTCAATAAAGGAAAGGGTTAAGCTGTAACCATCAGCTATAATAGAAAAAATTTCTTATGCTACATATTCATGATTGTATAAAATGGAACTATTTGTCAGTGGAAGAAAAATTAAATACATTAAACGTTTCCGGGGTGAATGAGTAGCTGCATGCATGTGTGTACTTGACAAGAGTATTGTATTTCTGCAAGTTCAGAGAAGTTTTCTTTTTCTCCAGAGGATCACAATACAAGGTTAATATTGAAAGAAAATGAGTTCCTAGAGAGTTTTTCAAAATTTTATTGCACATTTATTAATCCTTCATGCATTTCACCCGTACTGTGAAATGGGTATATTGGGAATACATTTGCAAACAATGTTGAACCAGATCAGAGGGATCCTGAAGGATCCCTCTGATCAGGGTCTGCATTGTTTGTCATCATTTCAGATATTCTGTTAGACAAACCCCTCCAGAGTTGGTGTAACCTTGTCATTATTTAGAAGATGGGAGAGTTCGTTTGGAAAATCAACAGTGTAAGCATTAATTCTTGTCTAGTTTAGAAATATAGGTTAGTGTGTACAACTCTGAAAAATTCTGTTCTCTATAATCTCTGAAATGGGCATTTCTTTCTATATTGGTGCTTATATTCATTTTCAGTGTCAAGCAATTTGGATGGTTGTTATTGGTTAACCCTTTTCCCTATTGCCTGTTTGAAAACAGGTTACCACTTAAAGCAGGTTGATAGTATTAAGCAGAATGCACCTTCAGTCTGCTTTAAGCGATCATCTGCTAGGATATATATATATATAGGAAATTTTTCTTCTGTTTCATATTCATTACTATATTAAATGGAACTATTTTTTCAGTGGAGCAATCAATTAACTATGTAAAAAGTGCATCTATAGAGGAAAGGGTTAACTCATTACCCCATAGCCTGTTTCTAGTTTCCAACATAGGTGACCACTGAAAGCAGGTTGAAAGTAAAGCAGAATGTGACTTAATGCACATTCTGCTTTACTTTCATCCTGCTTTAAGCTAGCATCTGCTAGGATATAGAAAATATTTCTTATGGTATATATTTATGAAGGTGTAATTTGGAACTATTTTCTTCAGTGGAGGAATAAGTAAAAGGCGTAAAAAGGCGTATTAATGGGGTAATGGATTAAAACCCCTTTGTATGCTGGAAACCATCATATTTGACCAAAAAGGAGCCCTCTGATCTGGATCTGCATCATTGCTTTTATCTCATATTGTTTCTAAAGCAGCCCAGAAATCATCATAAATTGGTCATTTGTCACAGGGCTCTATATAGATAAAATCTTTTTTTCTACTTTAAACCCTATAATGTCACTACTCATTAGAATCCTTCGGGTAACACCAAAAGATTTGGTGCAAAAATATTGGATTTGTTCAGTTTACTCTCTCTTATCTGGAACGTAATGCCATAAGTGGAATAATGCACATGAAAGTTTCAGCAAGAGAAGGGTTTGTCAAAACGGTAATGTAGAAGTGAAGCAAGCCGATTTAGGGCAGTGATTTCTGTCCCAGTACGTTCCTCGTATTAAGTGCATCACGCAGAGTCTAGCATTAGCAGTATGGTTTCCCTGGTTCCCGAGGGACTGGCAAAGGCTAAGATGATTATGACAGATTTTCAAATTTAGAGAGAAGATTTGGCTTTCCAAATTAGCTCATTACCCGAGAATAGTCACTAGTTTGTGCTCCTTTCTCGTTTCCTATGGTTGTCATTAGTTCAGGCAATCGTCTTGTCAATACAGGGGTTGAGAAACTTTCAACGAGTTTTATGTGGTTTCTTTTGTTACCTAAAGAAATTAAGATACAAGCTCTGGACATTTTATGGGAAGACTTTCTAACGTGTCCATTTTCTAAGAGAAAATATGCAGACATCCTTTGAAGTGGGTCAATATGGCTTGCATACAATTCGTATTTCAGTTTATTGAATCATTGTCTTGTTATCTCCAATATATTGTGACTGAAAAATAATCTCTATAAGCCATTGTGCTAGTTTCCAGCATCTGTCAGAACAGTAGAAGCTGGGAGCCAAACTAAAAGGTTAGAGATTATTCTACGGATTCAACAGTGAGTAGTTTTAGTCTTGGGAATTGTTACAAAGTCTTGTTTGACTCCTTCAATGAGCTTCTGCCAGATGTTGGATGGGAAAAAATAATCTCTATAGCCTCTGGTTTGGCTTCCTGCTTCTGCCAGAATGGCAGAAGCAGGGAGCCAAACCAGAGGCTTAGAGACTATTCTTGTTTCTGAATATGACTTGTGTTGGATATGAAAAATAATCTCTAAGCTTTTAGTTTGGCTCCCAGCTTCACCCTGAATGGCTTTTGCTGGGAGTCGAATTAGAGGCTTGGAGACTATTCTTGTGACTGAAGCCTGAGAAAGTCGCACTGGTTTTGAATTGACGGCCCTTGCATGATGCTTGGGCATTTTTTGCAGGTAGTGATTCATATATGAAAAGGAAGTGTAAATTGTATAATTATTGAAGGAATTCTGTGCAACTGCCGGAAATTGTTGCTGTGTGCAATTAAAGTGATAATTTAATACGGACAAAGGGAAAGTTATTGCTGTGAGCTTTGTTATTGAAATGTGGGGGTATCGTTATGATCCTCAGTGTATTGGACAATCAGGTCCGAGCAATCAGTGCAGACCCTGATCAGACTGCTCCTGAGGGAGTAGTCTAATCAGGGCCTACACTGTTTGCCACTTTGTTTGCACCTTTTGGTCAAATTACTGTCATTCAGATTTTTCATGAGGGGAAGCCTTCCAGCTGGCATTTGCTGAAGGTTGATGGTTCTACCCAGATGTCGATTTGTGCCTGAAACAGTGCATAAAGGACTTTTGGGATCTTCCTCCACCTGTAAGTAGCTGGACGTGGGGATATGACTGAAATATTGTTAAAAGTGAAGTAAAATCAAAACGAATCAAATCAAATCAAATTACTGTGTGACAAAAGCATCAAGTGGAATGTTCTTTTACATCTAGATAATTATGCAGTCAACATTGCCTGTGTGAGTCATAAAAAGTTATTACAATTGCCACTTATTTTCTTCCATATTTGATGTTGGATTCATTTAGGCTGCTGAAAATAACCTCTAAACAAAGCTAGCAGAAACTTAAATGTACAGATTAAATCAAACTTGGATTGAAGATTAAACACTATTTATAGCTAAAGTGAATTACAGATTATGTTTCATGCTGGCTATTTTGTTAAGTTTTGAATTTGTCAATTTGTCCACTTTGTAAAGATAAACACATCAGTTATAGCTATTTAAAACCGTTGCTCATATATGTAGGTGATTCTTGAGCTGTGCAATAAAACAGAATTTCTGCTTGTGCAAAACATATGACGAATCCATTAACTAAATAGATACATCTTTTTACACTGTTAATTTATTCTTCCACTAAAGAAAATAGTTCCAATCAATACAGTCATGAATATGCACCATGAGAAAGTATTCCTTTATCTTAGCAGGTTAAACAAGGCTGAAAGTAAATAAAAGCAGAATGCAGATAAGTGGTTATGTCTTCAAAACTAGAAACAGGTTATGGGATAATATGGGTTAAGAAAGGAAAACATACAGATATGAACAGCATACTTTGAATTGGAATGATTAAATAATATTGATAATGAAATTTGAGTGCTTAAATTTGATGCGATTTATGAAACATACACGAAAGAAACTACCTCATTCTTGTTACCTTAGCATTTCTTTTCTACATTAAAAGGAGAAGCCATTATTCTTTCCGGGTAAACTTGTTGATGCAATTACTTCTATTGCAAACAGTTTTGACCCAGATCAGATGCTGGGTAACCCGCCATTCAATGAGGCTTCAAGCTATTTACCACTCAGATTAATTCAATTTATCATTAACAATTTTAAGAAGCAGATATTTGCCTTACTTTATGGCACTGAGTTTTCATTGCATTCTGTTCAAACGGGAAAGAATAACGTATTCTGTACATGTGCTGACAACTCATGAATTTTCAAAGCTCCAGATAAGGGGAGATTTTAAAAAATAAAATCTTTGTTTCTGCATTAAACCCTATGCTGTCACTACTCATTAGAATTGTCTCGAAGAGACAATTCTAATGAGTAGTAACACCATAGGATTTGGTGCTGAAATGAGTGAGAAAAAGTTGGCTTTGTTCAGTTTACTCCCTGCAGCCCTGGATTTCTGATGCTCTAAGGTCATAGCTGACGCTATGTGAGGCTTGGTGACAACTAATCTGGCCAATTCTGTGAAGATTGCCTGATATTGTCTGTCTAATGGAGATTAATTTCCTTCAAAGACAGCCACAGGCTTCACAGCTGAAGGCAAGATAAATGAACAACAACAACAACCAAAAAAAACTCTCCCCAACTTGTAGAAATCATATTGATATGCAGTAATGTTGTTATGCAGAGCTCCAGATATGGTCAAGTGTTTCAGATACTAAGATCGTTATGTCTTGACCCTTTACCCCATTGTCTGTTTCTAGTCTTGAAGACAGGTGATCGCTTAAAGCAGGTTGAAAGTAAAGCAGAATGTGCCTTAAGGCACATTCTGCTTTCTTTACTTTTAGCCTGCTTTAACACTTTCCCACCCATAGAAGTGCCTTATTAAGCACATTTGGTTTATTCCTTCACTGAAGAAAAATAGTTCTAATTTGTTGTTCCAAAGGAAATATTTTCTATATTCTAGCAGATAGTTGGTTAAAGCAGGCTGAAAGTAAAGCAAAATGTGCCTGTATTAATTAGGGTGCATTCTGTTTTAAGTACTCCACTGTCTTCAAAACTAAAAACATTAAGCTATCGGGTAAAGGATTAAGCTGCAATATACTAGAATACAGAAAATATTTCTTACGATAGATATATATGACTATAAATTTGGAACTATTTCCTTCAGTGGAGGACTAAACTAAATTCGTAAAAAATGCATATCAGTGAAGTAAAGGGTTATCTTTGCCACAGTAGTGTTATTGCATGATTTGAATAGCTCCAATACAGTTGATAGTGTGTGTGTGTGTGTGTTAAATTGATACAAATTTGTGGTTTGCGGCTTTTCAAGTCTCTTGATATAATCAGGTATTTGAAGGAGGATTGGAATTATTGTTTATTGGAAAGACCAGTGAAAAACTTTTTGTCATCTTTGTCACACAAGGGCTGCAGATAAGAGGGAATTAACTGAACAATATCAACATTTTCTCACTCATCTCAGCACCAAATCCTATGGTGTTACTACTCATTAGAGTCTCTTTGAGACGATTCTAATGAGTAGTGACACCATAGGGTTTAATGCAGAAATAAAGATTCTAATTGTTTGAAATAATTTCAACTTATCTGGAGCCCTGCTCACTTCTTTGAATTCTAGATGAGTTCCATTTGAAAATTCAGCATAGTGAGAGTTAACTGAACTGCATGGTGACCAGAAAGTTGTTCCGGAGACTAACGTTTTTAGTGTAAAAGTGATTAACTATTGTAAAAGCATCATACGTTGACATGGTAACCAGAGCCATTGCTACCTTTAAACACAGAATTTTGATTCACTTGGGAGCTAAAAAAAATCCATTATGTAGTAAAAGAGGGATTTGAGTGTTTTAACTATTTAGTAATACACGTAGTCATCTGCAATAACAACAACAACAACAGCTGTTCTAAAAATAAAATTCATAATTGCAACCTGTTTAGATCATGATGAGATGTCATGTTAAGCAATGTGGCGTCTTTTCTGGATCCCTTAAACTCTATTGCAAATGTGATGACTATAAGTTTTGCGGATAGAGTTAATATCATTGTCAATTAATTGTACTGTTTAAGACCAAATGTCCAAAGGTGTTGACCTCATTGTAATTACTGCAGAATTGGCACCTTAAGGTGCATTCTTCTTTTACTTTCAATCTGACTTAATTGGTCACCAGTCTTCAAAACTAGAAATAGGCTATGAGGTATTGGGTTAAATGGAAACTGGAATTGTCTCTTTGAACCTTAGTCATGCATATATGCATCATTTGCAAACAGCTTACTTGTGAAGAGTACACTTGTAAAATGTAAACAGTGTAAAGCCTGATCATAGGGCCCCTTTCAGAGCCTTGTGATCAGGGTCTACACTGTTTGTCATTTTGATATATATTGTAAAAATCAACCCTAAAAATCAAAAATGGATTAGAAATTGAAAATTAGAATTGTCAATTTGAAGATTCAGGGGAGAAAGGGTTAATAAGTTATTGAATTAAATGTGCATTGCAAGCTAGATTGATACTTTGGTAGTTTTAGTGGAATTGTGCACTATTAGCTGGAGAAAGTTGGCAGATCATGTTCTGTTATAGCCTGATAGATATAACCATTTGCGCACCAAAGTATCGTAGAGGGGAAACTAGCTGACATACCAGACTTCTAATTGCCAGGGCTACGTTTTTACCATGTCAGATACTGAGACTATTAAATATCCATTAAAAAATCAATTGCTAGTGAGACATATACCCTCTTGTGTTAATGGATCAATCCCAAATTAGCAGATGGAAGTGTCCATTTAAGATGAGGTTGATTGATGTGTGTGTGGTCTGGATTCTGGCCAGGGAAAACCCGTAACAATTTTGAAAATTGTACTGAAAAAATAGGAGTATTCCATGGAATTGATTTAGATTGAATTCTGGAAAAAAGATAAAAGGTTAACATGGGTTCTGAACGTATCAGTTTTGTCACATGGTAGAGGAAAAGATAATTGAGATTGATCATCTTGAATAAAAGAAGAAAAAAAAAGGGTTTTATTTTTATGGCTAGAAAAAGTGATGTAAGAAGTTATCAGTTGGATTTTGGAGTGACAAATTGACATTGAGTGCAGCTTATAGCAGTAGTGATGGGATTTATAGCCATACAGGGCTCCACATTAGGGGAGTATTTCAAAAACCAAAATTTTTATTTCTGCATTAAACCCTATGATGTTGCTACTCATTAGAATCGTCTCAAAGAGACGATTCTAATGAGTAGTAACACCATAGGATTTGGTGCTGAAATGAGTGAGAAAATGTTGGATTTGTTCAGTTTACTCCCTCTTATCTGGAGCCCTGTATTATACTCTAAATCCTGTTTCTCACTTTGAAGAGAGATACATGACCACTTATAGCAGATTGAAAGTAAAGCTGCGAGTGAGAATGCCTCCTTATGGAATATTCTGCTTTACTAAAATTACTTTCAACCAGAGTTAACCTAGAAAGATACTGGAATTGCCTGTGATTCATGCTCAGGAGTTCCTAAGTGAGGACTACTTTTCTTAGTGTAGAAATAATGAGTTGTTTAAAGAATGTATCTATGGAGTAATGGCTTAAAGGAGGCAATTTACAAATTTTTATTGACAGTAGCCTGAAGTGTATATCAGAACAGTAGCACTAAATGTATATCAGGTTGACAGTACTACCTAGCTGTAAATAAGAGGTGTACATTGTACTAGATATATATCAGGTTGACAGTACTACCTAGGTGTAAATCAGAAGAGTACCTTGTACTAAGTGTATATCAGGTTGACAGTACTACCTAGGTGTAAATCAGAAGAATACCTTGTATTTAGTGTATAAATGATTGACAGTACTACCTAGGTGTAAATCAGAAGAATACCTTGTACTAAGTGTATATCAGGTTGACAGTACTACCTAGGTGTAAATCAGAAGAGTACCTTGTACTAAGTGTATATCAGGTTGACAGTACTATCTTTCTAGGTGTAAATCAGAAGAGTACCTTGTACTAAGTGTATATCCGGTTGACAGTACTACCTAGATGTAAATCAGAAGAGTACCTTGTACTAAGTGTATATTAGGTTGACAGTACTACCTAGGTGTAAATAAGAAGAATACCTTGTACTTAGTGTATATCAGGTTGACAGTACCACCTAGGTGTAAATCAGAAGAGTACCTTGTACTAAGTGTATATCAGGTTGACAGTACTACCTAGGTGTAAATCAGAAGAGTACCTTGTACTAAGTGTATATCAGGTTGACAGTACTACCTAGGTGTAAATCAGAAGAATACCTTGTACTTAGTTTATAAATGATTGACAGTACTACCTAGGTGTAAATCAGAAGAGTACCTTGTACTTAGTGTATATCCGATTGACAGTACTACCTTGGTGTAAATCAGAAAAGTACCTTGTACTAAGTGTATATCAGGTTGACAGTAGTACCTAGGTGTAAATCAGAAAAGTACCTTGTACTTATTGTATATCAGGTTGACAGTAGTACCTAGGTGTAAATCAGATGAGTACCTTGTATTATGTAATTATCAGGTATAAACAAAGGCTGACAGTACTAAGATAGAGATATATTTGAAGATTGACAGTACATTAAGTGTATATCAGGGATATACAAAGGTTGACGGTACCCTGTACTAAATGTATATTGGGGATATATGAAGGTTGACAGAAGTCTGGATTAAACGTTTATCAGGGTTGTATAAGAGTGTTCCCTGCAAGTGGACGGCCATGAAGTATTGAGATAAATGGAAAGCTGTATAGTAGTAATGACACGGTAGTGAGCTGTGTAAAAATAGACTGGAGCGTGGCAAGAGGAAATGGACAGCCAGAAATAGGTGTAATTTGTTATTATAGTATAGCCAGGAAGTGCAGAGTATACAACATGGAGAGGGTACATGGCCAGTGCAGTCTCCGAGATATTCCTTGGGATATATGTTATTGGAATTGTGTGGATATAAGCACTTGAAGAAAGTGGTTTATTTTTCTGGGGAAAAATAAATGAAAAAATAAAATAAAAATATATTACATGGTGTGTGGTTGGGGGATTAGTGAGGTTTTTGATGGATTAATGAGTAGTGAGGGAACAAATGGCGGACGTTGCCATGACAAGAATGACGAAGTCAAGACTCTCAGCTTTTTACGAGATTCATATATACAGGTGGGTTGATCAGAAATTTATGTCGTAAAAAAGTGAGAAATTTACTAAATTACTAAATTACTAAAAGTCAGAATTGGTTTTTTGATACCTTTTGTTAGATTAAAGGCATTGTGTGACTTGGTTAAAATTTTTGTATTAAGCCTATTACTATATATATATATACGCATTTTTGCGCCTTTAACCTGGATATTGCATTATGAACTCTCCCTGTATACTGGGTGAAAGATTTCATTGAAGGTATACAAGAAACTGTAGTGTTTATCCATTCAGAAAAAATATTTCATATTTTTGATATAACAAACAATTCCCGGCTGTACTTTTTCCTAGGTTTTATGAAAAAAAAACATGGAAAAAACCACGGAGTATTCGGACGGTCATATTACAAAAACCTTGGAAAAAAGACGAGAAAACCTTAGAAAATACAAGACCTTGGTTTTTACATGGTTTGACAAAATACCTCGGAAAAGTTTACGAGGAATCCTTGTAAAATATTTAATTTCCAAGGTTTTCTCCAAAAAACCACGGAAACAAAAAATCCTCGGAAAAGTTTACGAGGAATCCTTGTAAAATATTTAGGAAAAAACCATGGAAATATTAGAACCATTTTACGTGGTTTCGACAAAATACCATGGAAAAGTATATATATACGAGGCATAGTTAACTACTAGTGGGTGGGGTACCACATGCTTTTGTTTGTATCATGTAAATATCCAAAATATATTATGATCATGATAAAATTGTATTTATGTAAGTTATGTAACTTACCATGAATCTTTTGTCAGGAGTCTGAACTGGTTTGGAGTCTTTAATTTTTGCCACATTCACATTTTAAAGTATAGATAAACAGACAACTTAAATCTCTGACCTCTGATTGTTGTGAGCTGGTGTCCTGGGTGTGTATAATATTCACTGTTTTGTGAAACTTACAATTGTAGCAAATATTACTTATATTTATAATTCACTAAGTTGTACTTCCAAGGTTTTTCCGTGCTGGAAAATGTCTAAGTACAATTTTTACGAGGTGCAAATTGTTTAAGTTATTATTTTACAAGGATTTTCCGTGCTAAAAAATGGTTAAGTTCTTCTTTCCGAGATTGTTCCGTGTTTATTTTTGCCAAAGTCCAATTTTTCCGAGCTTTTGCCAAGGTTTTAAGAGTTTCCAAGGTTTTTTCTTGATATTTACATGGTTTTTTTGTTCATAAGCATGCATAAACCATGGAAATTTTGGTGACTAAACAAAAACCTTGGAAATTGTTACGAATAACCATGGAACTTTTAGAATTCCATGTCAATTCCACGTAAATTATTCATATAACATGGAAATTTTACACTGAACCTTGGAAAAAGTACAGCCGGGAGTGTAGACCTTGGTGAGATACCGCATATTGCGGCACTTTTTATCAGGGTCTACACTGTTTGCCAATGTCCACTTTAGTAAACACTTAGGGCTTACATGGGTTAATTTATTCCTCCACTGAAGAAAATACGACCGTAAGAAAATATTTCTTATATATCCTAGCAGATATAGAGGAGCTTAAATCAGTCACTCATTTCAAAGCCAAATCCTATGGTGTTACTACTCAAAAAGACGATTCTAATGAGTAGTAACACCATAGGGTTTCATGCAGAAAGAAAGATTTTATAGTTCGAAAAAACATCCCTTATCTGGAGTCCTGGGAGCCTGTAAGAAACTCCCTTCTGGCCACATTCTGTTTTACTTTCAGGTTGCTTTAACTCTTTGAACCCTAGTCCCGCATATAGGCGTGCTTTTCAAACAGTGTACATGTGAATAGTACACATGTCCTATGCAAACAGTGAAGACCCAGATCAGAGGGCTCCGAAAGGAGCCCTCTGATCAGGGTCTTCACTGTTTGTCACAATGCCAAAAATTTACAAAAACAACCCTTTAAAGTCAGAAATGGACTAGACTAAAATGGAAACTGGAATTGTCCATTTAAAGTTTCAGGGAGGAAAGAGTTAAAGTATAGTTACCATCTGCTAGGGTATAGAATATGGTTCTTTATCGTGCATATTCAGGACTATAAAGTTGAGCTATTGTCTCAAGCTGAAAAATTAATTAAAGGTGTAAAAAGGTATATTTGTGGAGTAATGGGTTAAATAGCCACATGCCTTCAGATAGTTGCCTGATTCTGTTCTGGTTGGTTATTTTACCCATTACCCCATAAATACCCCTTTCCACACCTTTAATTTATTCCTCTACCGAAGAAAATTGTTCCCTTTTATACATTCATGTATACGTATACGTCCATAAGAAATATTTTCTATATCCTAGCAGATAATAGCTTAAAGCAGGCTGAAAGTAAAGCAGAATGCGCCTTAAGGCGCATTCTGCTTTACTTTCAACCTGCTTTATGTTTTCTTTTAAAACTAGAAACAGACTATGGGGTAATGGTTAAAGTGATTGGCTTCACTATAGTCCATAATAAGTTCAATTGGAATTTCCTAGTTTTTTGTGACCATCTTTAACTCCCTGTAATTTTTCTACATACAAGTTCTGAGATTGATCAAAGTAGACTATTGTGCTGGGAAGAAATCGCCCAGTTCTATTTCTAAGCTGAACAAAATACCATTTGTCACTGTTTTTACTGTTGTTCACGCCACTTGGACATAATTGGTATTTGTTTTCCCCAAAATAGCTATAATTGGTTCATAAATGGGACTTAAACCCTTTCACTCTCAATGACCCCTGAAAGTGTATTCGCAAACAGTTTGGTTCCTGATCAGAAGCCGCGTGACGCGGCATCTGATCAGAACCCAAACTGTTTGACACTCTCATCATTATTTATAAAGTCATACAACCTGAAATCTAACTTTGAATTGTGTCTTGCAGATAAAATACTGAAGCCGACGACAAAAAAGCGGTGAAGGGGTAAAAATCTCGGAAATAATTTGATCAAGAAAGGGTTAATGTATCCTTTGCAAACAGTGGACCTGTGAAGAGTACACTTGTCCTATGCAAACAGTAAAGACTCAGATTAGAGGGCTTCTAAAAAAGTCCTGATCAGGGTCTGAACTGTTTGTCATTTTAAACTATTTTGTTGAAATTGAACCTGTAGTCAAAATTGGATTACACTAAAATGAAAATTGGAATTGTCCATTAAAAGTTGTGAGTGATTCATAATGCTGAACCTCTCTACTGCTTTACCCCCAAGTACAATGGTTATTTGCAAACAGTTTGAATCCTGATAAGAAGATGTGTAACATGGTATGTGAAAAGTACCCCAACTGTTTGACTCTCATAATGATTTAACTTTAGTCAGTGTACTTGAGTTGGCTAACATATCAAATTGAGGGGATAGGCACATGTAATGAGCAACATACTGTCACTACAAGGTCTAGCTATTTATAGTAAGCAATATGTTCTCACTACGAGGACTGACCACATATAGTGAGCAACATACTTCTTGCTGCAGAAAGTGCAGGGACTAAACCCATGTAGTAGTGAGCGACATGCTGTCACTACAAGGGCGAGGTACAGATAGTGAGGCAACATTTTCTCAGTACATGGGCAAAAGCACATATGGTGAGCAACATGCTCTCTCTTCAAGGACTAAGCACACATAGTGAGCAATTATTCTCAGTACAGGGGCTAAGCACACATAATTATGGTGAGCAACATGCTCTCACTACAGGGGCTAAGCGCATATAGTAAGCAGCATGCTCTCAGTACATGGTCTAAGAACATATAGAGGGCAACATACTTTCACTACAAGGGTGAAGCACATATAGTAAGCAACATGGTTTAAGCACATATAGTGAGCAACATACTCTCACTACAGGGGTGAAGCACATATAGTAAGCAACATGGTCTAAGCACATACAGTGATCAACATACTCTCACTACAGGGGTGAAGCACATATAGTAAGCAACATGGTCTAAGCACATATAGTGAGCAACATATTCTCAATACTGCAGCTATGCACATATAGTAAGCAACATTCTCTCAGTACTGTCATGGTCTAAGCACTTATGGTGAGCAACATACTCTTGCTACAAAGGCTTAGCACACATAGTGAGAAACATGCTCTCAGTACATGGTCTAAGCACAAATATGTCAATAGTGAGCAACATGCACTCAGTACATGGTCTTAAGCACATATGGTGAGCAATATGCTCTCACTACAGGGACTAAGCACATAAGCAACATAATTATTCTCAGGACATGAGATAAGCAGCAACTTGTTCTAACTACAGAGGCTTAGCAACAGATCTCAGTACAGTGGCCAAGCACATATATTGAGCAACATGCTCTCACTTTAGGGGCAATTATTGGTCAGGTAGCGAGGTATCATGTTCTCACTAGAGGGCCTAGGCATATATGTAATGAGCAGCATATTCTTGCTGTACGGACTAAGCACAAATAGTAGTGAGCAACATGCTGTCACTAAAATGTAACAAGGGTGAGGTACAGGTAGTGAGGCAACATTTTCTCAGTACAATTGGGCTAAAGCATATGGTGAGCAACATGCTCTCACTAGTGTATAGGTCTACAGTGTATAAATAACTAAAGGTGTAAAAGGCATATTGATTGGGTCAAGGGCTATAAGATATATTTGAATTGTGTCTGTTTGGTAGGCAAATAAACCACATCTTATTAAGATCAAGGTACATGTTCAGTTTTCAGAGACATCGGGTTTTGGAGTTGTTTTTTCAGAGGTGTCATTGTACATATACAATCATGATTTATTGCGAGTCTTTGACCCTCAAAGTTTCCAAGGGATAAATCATAATTAGTCGCTATCGATGACTCTGAAGCATCAGTCTGTAAACCTTTAGCACTTAGAGCAGGTTTTGTCTGTTGATGTTGATTCATATACATTACTAGTTGCCTGTGTGATACGGGGCAATGTATTCAGCTTAACCCATTTCCCCATAGCCTGTTTCTAGTTTTGGAAATATGTGAACACTTAAAGCAGGTTGAAAGAAAAGCAGAATGTGCATTAAGGCACATTCTGCTTTACTTTCAGCCTGCTTTAAGCTACCACCTGCTAGATTAAAGAAAATATTCCTCATGATACATATTCATGACTGTATAAATTGGAACTATTTTTTTCAGCGGAGGAAGAAACTGAATGCACTAAAAAGTGCTTCTATTGGGGAAAGGGTTAAGATGTACCTGGCAGAAACAGCCGATCTCATGTGCTTCTTGGGAGCAAGAATGATGGGCTGTTTCGGTCAAGTACTCCAAGAGCTGAATACTACACCTTGTTGCAAATCTACAACTGGTGATGTGTTTATTGTATGCCTTCTATATACACTGTCAACAGCTAAATAAAATGATTCAATCATTTTATATCCAGAATCATTGGATATTTGAAGTAGAAAAAAGAACTCTTAAATGCCAAAAAGAATAACGCTGAACTTGTACCATTCATGATGTCATATGCTTATTGAAAAGTCCCCAATGGCATGCTGAGAAGTCACTAAGAGTTAGCAGAGCTCCAGATAAGGGGAGTATTTCAAAAACAAAAATCTTTATTTCTGCATAAAACCCTATAGTGTCACTACTGAGTAGTAACACTATAGGATTTGGTGCTGAAATAAGTGAGAAAATGTGGAATTTGTTCAGTTTACTCCCTCTTATCTGGAGCCCTGGTTAGCAGGATTTTTTCCTGGTTTCCAGATTATGAAATAGTTGCTGGTAGTTGTTGATATTTTTCAAAATGAAGGAGTTCATCTGAGAAATGGAGTATTGTATGAGTTAATGATGGGTATAGAGATGATCTGTCTGAATGAGTCCTCCCCTGGATCTGTTATTAAACCTGCACATGCCAATTGATCTGGCATAATTGGCTCTAACATATTCCATTAACCCTGACAACGCAGGCGCTACAAATTCACTCTTCCTTGATTTATAATTTGACCAATTAATATTAACTCTAAGGAGTAGTGTTTCAGCAATATCTAAATAAATGACAAACAGTGTAGACCAAGATCAGAGGGCTCCTAAAGGAGCCCTCTGATCTGGGTCTACACTTTTTGTAAATGATGCATGTTATGGTTTCCCGCACCGTACAGATTAAACAAAGCCTGAGGATCTTGCTTTTTGTGGGCATTTAAACTAGGTCACAAGGATATGGGTCAGTAACATGCTTGCTTTATGGATTCTGAGAGAGAATTAGGCAGCTATGACCTATTAACTATAATAGTGCTCATAGGGAAAGACATTTACATGTGCTAAAAGTTTTGATCCAGATCATACATCAAGTATCTTGGTATCTGATCAAAATCCAAACTGTTCCATGGCTGGTTTGAACTAGGTATATTTGTTTAGAAAGATTTGAAAACTGAGTTTGCAACAAGAAATTGAAAAATAGCAGACAGAGCTTTTGAAGATGACAAGGGGTTAATCCATTTCTCCATAAATATATCCTTTTTATGCCTTAAATGTCTTCCTTTACTGAATAAAATAGTTCCCACTTTATACAATCATGAATATATATGCACTATAAAAAAGGTATTTTTTTATCCTGAAAGATGGTAGCTTAAAGTAGGCCTCAAGGTGCATTCTGCTGTACTTTCAGCTTGCTTTAAGTTACAGACACATACTTGTCTTCAAAACTAGAAATGGGTTAAAGGGTTGAGGGTTTAAGTTGACAAGTTTTTTGCACACAGATTTAGAGTAACTCTTTGTTTATATTATGGGACTATTTTATATATCTGAATAAAGGGAAGACATAGTCAAGTTTCATAATAAAAGCATATACTTTAGCTGAAAATATGTAATCAACTTTTTAAGGGTTGAACACTTTGCATACTGGGTAATTTTTTTATCAGCAAATATTGTCATCTGTCATAATTTTCAAATTTTCTTTTCAAAATAGGATCAGTCTCGAATGTCATACAGTTTGGATCCTGATAAGATGCCACATTATGTGGCATCTTATCAGTATCCAAACTGTTTGTAAAACAATTATTACAATGGTTTCACCGCTGGAATGTTATGCGGTAAGATTTCACTGCAGTGCCTAAATGCATTAATGCGTGTAACTCGGTTATCAGAGAGAACTTAGAACAGAAAAAAATGATTTTTACCATAATTTGAGCGGGTTAATTTAGTCTCTGTGGGTTTTTATTACGAATGCTGACATTTGAATACTAGAGGGTTTTGGTTTCTATCGGCTTCGTACACTTCTTCTTAATCTTGACAAATAAAAACAAAAAAATGTTAACCCTGACACTACCATACCCCAAAGTACAAAAGTTATTTGCAAACTGTTTGGATCATGATTAGACGCCACGTTACGTGGCGTCTGATCAGGATCCAAACTGTTTGTAACTCATTTCAATATTTCTGAATTCAAAATACAGTAGAACCTCTCTATAACGACCACTAAAAAGAAGACTGATTGTCTGTATAAAGGACAGGTGACCGCCTAAAGCAACGTGAAAGTGAAACAGAAAGCTCCTGTAGGCTTTCACATTGCTTTAAGCAGTCACCTGTCTTTAACGACTACTATTTGACACATTTTACTGGTCGTAATAGAGAGGTTCTAATGTACATGATATTTAAATTTGAGAAATAAAAACGGACAATATTTTTAAAGTAGATGATGTCATGGCAGTGAGGGAGTTGATGACTTTGTAATTCTCAGCTGACTCAACATTAGATACTGGCACTGCACAAGTTTTTGACAGGGATTTTAGATAATAGGGAAAACAAGAAATATCTTTCAAAAAGATATTCGGCGGAATGGTTGGTGAAATTCATGCTGTTGATGGGTGTGCAAAATTGTACGAAATGGGAGGTTTTCAAAGAATTGTAATATCTTGGATTGAAAAGCAAAAAATACACATTCAACGATATAGCATAACTCTGACTAAAAAACTATAAATGTACAGAAATGCAAAACATATCCTAGCTACTGGTAGGAGATCCTCAGATTAAATTATATTGTTCTGTATATCAAACTTCATTCATGGGGAGTTTCTTGAAACAAACTATAACTAGATAAACTGTGCAGGCCCATACAGAACAGTCTGCCCTGCTTTACAAGGTCTATAAAACCTCACTCTTGTAAATAAATGATGAAACAACACAATTGTGTTTAACTCACTTGAGGCCATTTATTATATTGCTATCAATGTATGGTAAATTTGTACAAAATTAATAGTTAACAATTAAAATAAATTGGAAGTAAACCATTATTAAACAAAATACCTAGCTGCCACTGTCTATCTATAAATACACATCAGATTCTGCTAGCATATCTTAAAATAGAAACTCAGTATTACACACTGGCTGTGTCTAATTTTACACTCACATCAGTGCATAGACAGCTAGGCTACTGTTTCAGGGCTCCAGATAAGAGGGGAGTAAATTGAACAAATCTAACATTTTCTCACTCATTTCAGCACCAAACCCTATGGTGTTACCACTCATTTTTATCGTCGAAGAGACAATTCATATGAGTTGGACACCATAGGGTTTAATGCACAAATAAAGTTTTTAAGTTTTGAAATAATTCTCTTATCTGGAGCCCTGGCTACTATCCAATCAGACAAGTCAGTTTCAACAGGTGCTCTTAATTCTAAATTTCTGATCAAATATGATTGGTTCAAATGTTTGTCTAAATAGAAATGTGTGACTAAATAGATAACAGACAGCTCCGCCGAAAAATGAAAAAGATGTCAAATACGGATTCTTTAACCCCAAACCACATAGCCTGTTTCTATTTTCTGTAGCTCAGCAGATGGAAACTTAAAGGCTAAGAAGTAAAGGGTGGTAAATTGGTAGCAAACAGGAACTCGTCTCTTTGTTGTGACTTCTCATTAGAATCATCTCTGGGAGACGATTAAAAGCTTCCTACTATTACAGTCATGCAAGCGCCAAAATGACTATTCAGTAATAAAATATTTGTAAGTGGCAGCTTATAAAGCATGGTAAAAGTAAAGCAGAAATATCTGAAAGGAGCCTTAATTCTGCTTTACTTTCAACTTACAATCAGAAGTTTCTACTTACAGCATGTTCTAGAAGAGTTAATTGATAGTAATAATAATAATAACAGTATGTTGATGTTTGTTGTTGTTCTATTTTCAGAATGAATGATGTGATAGTAAGTGTGAACGATGAAAATGTTGTGAATGTCACCCACACAGAGGCGGTCGACGCCCTCAAGAGAGCAGGAACCAGGGTTGTGTTGGTAAGTAGAAAATCTCACAAATCTACAAATATCTCTCAGGGCTCCAGATAAGGAGGAGTAATCTCATCAATCCAGCATTTTTTCGCAAATACAGCATCAAATCATATGGTGTTACTACTTATTAGAACCGTCTCGAAGAGAAGATTCTAATGAGTAGTGACACAATAGGGTTTAATGCAGAGGTAAAGATTTTATTTTTTTAAATACTCCTCTTATCTGGAGCTCTGATCTCTTTATTTATCTTATTACATTCAAACCTTTCAAAGAGTATACACATAATATATAAACAGTGTACCTATGAAGAGTACATTCGTTCTGTGTAAACTGTGAAGACCGAGATCGAAGCTCTCTGATCAGTACAAAGGTTTGTAAATTTGCAATATAAAATAATTTTATTATTTAAATCAACCCGAAGTTTATAAAAATGGACTAAACTTAATTGGAAATTGGAATTATCCATTAAAAGCTTCAGGTGTGTAAGAGTTAACCCATTACCCAATAAAAACGCCTTTTTTCGCCACTTATTTGTTCCTCCAATGAAAGAAAATAGTTTAACATGTTTCAGAAGAAATATTTGCTATATTCTAGTAGATGGTAACTTAAAGCAGGCAGAAAGTAAAGCAGAATGTGCCTTAAGGCACATTCTGCTTTACTTTTAACCTGCTTTAAGTGGTCACCTATCTTCAAAACTAGAAATAGGCTATGGGGTAATGGGTTATAATCTGTTAGTAGTAGCCAGTGACTACTGGGCTGGGTAATGGTGATAACGGGCCTGTAGGTGACTGACTAGTGAGGACAGTGCCAGCGTGATGGATTGCCAGTGTCCGACCCTCCCCCACACTCACTTGTTCACTGCAGGAGTGTCAAGATACACACCAAATATAGAAATAGGCTGGCAAAACTGTGGCCAATTGATACATGACAGTACTGCTACTAATATATAGTTTAACCCTTTACCCCTTAGCCTATTTCTAGTCTTGAAGATAGGTGGTCACTTAACCCTTTACCTGATAGCCTATATCTAGTATTGAAGAAAGGTGACCTCTTAAAGCAGACTGAAAGTAAAGCAGAATGTGCCTTAAGGCACATTCTGCTTTACTTTCAACCTGCTTTAAGCTTCCATATGATAGAATATAGAAAATATTCCCTTTACTATATATTCATGACTGATTAAATTGGAACTATTTTCTTCAGCGGAGGAATAAATTAAATACACTAAAAGTCGCTTCCATGGGGGAAAGGGTTAAAGCAGGCTGAAAGTAAAGCAGAATGTGCTTTAAGGCACATTCTGCATTACTTTCAACCTGCTTTAAGCTATCATCTGCTAGGATTTGTAAAATATTTCTGATTATTCATTTTCATTGCTGTAAAAATTGGAACTAATTTTTACAGTGGATGAATAAATTCAATGCACTAAAAGACGCTTCTATGGGGAAAATTAAAGGTTAAACCTATCTTCCGCATGTGATCCTTATGTCTTTCCTTATAACTTTTTGTCAAGTAAACCTGCAAATTGTTGTCATTGCAAATAGTTTTGAGCCAGATCAGACAGTGGGTAGCACAAACAATTTAGAGACACAAGAATATTTCAGGGAAGGTGATCGAAATTGGTGAAATGAAAAAACAAACAAAACATGCTAGTGTTTGGGAAATATGCAAATATGTTAATGTCCATTAAAAAAGATTGATTTCCTCGTGGATTAGGATTAGAACAGGACAAGCTCTTTTTCTTGTTTTACAGAATTTATCTTAAGCGAGAGAACAATCCATGGTCCTGAGGTTATTTTAATGTCTAAGAAGGCTTCGCCCTATCCCACTTGCCTGAATCCTGGGGTAAGTGGTTTCTGATTTTGGCAAGTTACATTTGTTCCAGAATTTGGCATAATATGCCAAATTCTGTAAAAAATATCACTTGCCAAAATCAGAATAATACAGTGGAAATAGCAGTATTTGTCAGCACCAGAATGACCCCCTTAAGATCACCGTTACCATCAATTGAGGTTATTTCACGTCATGATCTTGTTTAACTTTCTATTTCAGTATGTCAAAAGGTTGAAAGCACCGTTAGAAAATATAATGATTATTGAACTGTCAAAAGGCAACAAAGGTAAGTGGAATAATTATGATCTAGATATATTCCGTTCAGAGCCACTTTAACTCTTTCCTCCCTGAAACTTCAAATGGACAATCCCAGTTTCCATTTAAGTATAGTACATTTCAGACTTTTAAGGGTTGTTTTTGTCAATGTTTGGCATTAAAACAAACAGTGAAGACCCTGATCAGAGGGCTCCTTTTGGAGCCCTCTGATCTGGGTCTTCACTGTTTGCGTAGGACTTGGTACTATTCACATGTATACTGTTTGAAAAGGACGCCTATATGCGGGACTAGGGTTCAAAGGGTTAAGTTACCATCTGCTAGGATATAGAAAATATTTCTTAAGGTACATATTCATGACTGTTTACATTGAAATTGTTTTCTTCAGTGGAGGAATAAATTAAAGATGTATAAAAGTATGGAGTTATGGGTTTACCCCAATGTCATTGTTATTAGAAAAATGTAAAACCCAAAAATATCTAAATACTACGATGGCTCAAACAAACAAGTTGTTATTTTCTGGTAAGTTCATGCAAGTAGAGTGCCAGGAATGTTTTGGAAGACAATAAACCATGATCGTCATGCTAGATTAGTCCTTAAGGAGCAGTTACAGCGAGCCTGGTATAAACAATATCTACAGATCAGTAAAGAAAAGTCTCCCATACTATCATGGCTTTACTTGTCTTAGTAACATTGGAGACATTAATAGCGCAAGGTCAGTGCTCCAGATAAGAGGGAGTAAACTGAACAAATCCAACATTTTCTCACTCATTTCACTACCAAATCTTATGGTGTCGTACTCGTTAGAATCGTCTCGAAGAGACGATTCAAATGAGTAGTGACACCATAGGGTTTAATGCAGAAATAAAGATTTTAGTTTTTGAAATACTCCCCTTATCTGGAGCTCTGCAAAGGTCACAGGAGGCAACGGTTCATACAGTCAACTTAGCTGCCACTTAACCCATTATCCCATAAATTACACTTTTAGGCTTCTAATTTATTCCTCCACAGAAGAAAACAGTTCCAAATTATTACTTAAGATATTGTTATAATAGTGTTCTATTAGAAAAAAATTCTTAGCAGATGATAGCTCAAAGCAGGCTGAAAGTAAGGCAGAATGGGCCTTAAGGAGCATTTTGCTTTACTTTCAACCTGATTTAAGTGATCCCCTATTTTCAAAACTAGAAGCAAGCTATGGGGTAATGGGTTAGAAGGAGGCACATTCTGCTTTACTTTCAGCCTGCTTTAAGCTTCTATCTTGAAAAGTACTTGAATATTTGCTATCCATGATTCATTTTCAGAACTTACTAGCTTTGAATGACTGCTTTTCTTAGCCTAGTAGTAATTATAGATGATGAAAGGTTTTTTTTGTGCATTACTTATGTCCTGCATGGAACTGACAATAGTATTGAAGAGATTGGCTTGCCTGGTCAACGGATAACCTGTCTGTGATCCCAGCATTTGCGGAGGAGAATCCACCTGATCTCCAAGGATTAATAGAAGGAATAAAAATCTCATCACTCTAGTCAAACAGAAGGCCACGAACAAACATAAGCGGAGGTTATTGCCTGTTTGTTTTTTAACCCACGGAGGGACGAGATAGCCTGCATTCTCATGTACAGTGCAGAAGACGTTATTCTTTCCCTTTTGAATGCATTACGAAATGCAAACATAAAACAATAAGATTTAGAAAATGACAACTTTTAAAAAAAAATCTTAACGATTTAGTTTAGTCCGAATGGCAAACAGTTTGGAGCCTGATCAGACGCCTGGTTACCCTGGCTCCAAACTGTTTGCAATGGATTTAAACATTTAAGCATGAACACGTTTATCGGGAAAGAATAACGGGTTCTCCACTGTGTATAGATTATGGCCGATAATTAACTCCAGTTGGTAGCCTCTTGGTCATGGGGAATGGCCCATAACTCCTGACATTTACTCAATCATGGAGCAATCTTTCACCAGTAAATTACATCATTTGTCCAGACTGATGTACCGCCAGGGTGGCCACAATTAGCAGTTACTATCTTTCATTCTGTCCGTTAGATGACAGAGACTTATGGGGCTGCAGTGACCTGCATATATAAGGAAGGAATCAATCCAATGTGATTCAAATCCTTGTACAGTCAAACCTAAGTCCTTTCTTCATCATTCAAAGTAATGTTTATAATTGTATTTGCTCATTTTTTCCGTCGAAGACGGGTATGTTATCTCTTTTAACCTACTGGTTGAAACGGTTTAACCAATCAGTAATGATCAGAAATCTTGGTCAATGACCGCTTGCTTGAGCTGCAGCCCTCTCATTGGCCGAATGCCTAGAGGTCAGAGACCACCAAAACAGTTTCCATATACCTCCATTATAAGGTTCAATGCTGTGCTGACCAAATTTGAATAGACATATTTTAAGCACGGAATTATACACTGGGCCAACTTGTGTATAACGCCTGTATTAAGTTTATATAATGAATACTGTTCACACCCAAAATAAACTTTAACTTTCAAAGGAATATCTTTTTAGCTCACCTGACCTTTAGGATCGCTGGATGTCTGTCGTCCGTCTGTTCACAATTGGTTCGTTAACACTCTAGCAGCTACAAATTTCATCCGATCTTCATGAAACTTTATGACAATGTTTGTCTTGAAGAAATCTAGGTCAAGTTCCAATGTGGGTCATGTCTGGTAAAAAACTAGGTCACTAGGTCAAATCATAGAAAAATCTTGTTAACACTCTAGCAGCTACAAATCCTATTTGATCTTAATAAAACTTGGTCAAAATGTTTGCCTCATTTATTCTAGGTCAAGTTCGAATATAGGTCATGCCCCGTCAAAAACTAGGTCACTAGGTCAAATCATAGAAAATCCTTGTTAGCACTTTATAATTAGAGGCTACTGACTTTACCCATTATTCAATAAATTTTTTGGTCTTTCATTTCTCTGCTGAAGAAAATATATAGTTACACTTTATACAGTCATGAATATGCACCAAAAGAAATATTTCCTATATCCTAGCACATGTTAGTTTAAAATAGGCTGCAAGTAAAATGTTTATAAAGTTTTTTCCAAGAAACACACATTTGAATGTAACATAAAGATAAAAACTATGTGTAATTCAAGAAAAATTAACTACCAACAAAGTTTCTTTGTAGAGCATTATCAGGTTTCACACAGTTTTTCACCTGTCAATTAGCCTGATTGTTGAAATATGTAAATGAGATCATTGAGGTGTTCATCAGGTGTAGCATGATTTATTCCTCGGTATTAGTTACCATGGTAATGATATCAGATACAATGGCTTAATATCAGAGTTTTACTTTGAGGTGAAATATGGGTTTATGAGGCAATACATGTCCTTTTTCATGTGAACTTGATATTCTAAAAGACAACATGTGCACCGATTCCTTGCTATAAACTCATTCAACTCAGGGACTTCAAGTGGATAATTAACCCTTAGCCCGCCAAATAAATTGTCGTCTGCTATATTTCTCGTCTGCTTCAAGTTTCAAAGTTGCTAAAAATTGCTGAAATGTTGTCCGAGTGTCAAACAGCTTGGATCCGGATGAGACGCCGAGTTACTCGGCGTCTCATCCGGATCCAAGCTGTTTGCATATGGAGCTATAGTCGTGAGTGGCAGGCTAAGGGTTAAGAAATAATCGATGTTCTACCATATTTCTTCAACGGTTTGGAGTTGTGATGCACAGGAATTGACCACCAAGGCCGAAGGCCTGAGTGGTCAATTCCTGCGCATCACAACGACCAACCGCTGTAGAATACTGTTTAACAACAGTAGATCATCGATTATTTCGATTCTAACATGACTAACTTAAAAAAATCATAAGAAATGCAAGCAAATCTTTCAGGCTTATTTCCTCTGCTGATGCAGCTTTCGACCAAATTACTTCCCTTGAATGGCTATTACATGAAACCAATATCAGTACGTCATAATATAAGAAAAATAAAAAATAGTGACGAAATAATTTATTTTGTCATATAACCATTTAGTATTAGCCAGATTATATATATCTGAGACAAATCAGTAACAAAACATGAAATAAAAGACCTTTTACCTCACATGACTTTTCATTGAAAACTGCGCTTTACAGTAGGGTGGGTACAGGAACAGTCTGTTTAAAAGGACTAATTTCACAGCCTGGTTAAACATACTAGGTATATCACGGCAATCTTGTTCTTTGTTCATAGAGATTAATTCACATGTCATGTTAGAATTCCAGTTTAAATAATTAACCCATTACCCCATAAGCTTGTTTCTAGTTTTAAAGGTAGGTGACTGCTTAAAGCAGGTTGAAAGTAAAGCATTCTGCTTTACTTTCAGCCTGTTTTAAGCTATCATCTGCTAGAATTTAGAAAATATTTCTTAGAATACATATTCATGACTGTATAAATTTGAGCTTTTTTTTCAGTGGATGAGTACAAAAGAGGCGTAAAAGACGTTTTTATGGGGTAATGGATTACCGATACCTCTGGTCATGGTCTGCACTGTTATTGATTTTGCAATTATATTTTTAAAAAAACCAAAAAAAACTCGCACCTAAATAGACAAAAATGGACTAAACTAAATGATAGGCATTTGATGTCTCGGGTTGAGAAGGCAGAGAAGCCATTCCAATGTGGTAAATACATTATGGCCTTACACCGAAACCCTCGCAATACTATATAAATACTGCAACTGTTCCCCTTCTCAGAAATCACCAATGTATGTTGACTTTGAAAGCTATTTACGATCTATATTTTGTAAAATAACAGCCATTGGTGCAGCCCCAGAGCAGATGGCATATAATATTCGAAAGCCCATTGTTCAGGATAGGATTTATATCCTGGTGTACAGCATAGTAAGGGTTTAAATCATAATTATTTTGTCTTTAGTGTTGAAATAATTAGAAACATAAACCCATAAGAAATAACCGCAGGAATCCAGATAAGGGGGAGTTTACTGAACAATTCCAAACTTTTCTAAATCATTTTTGCACCAAATGCTATGATGTTACTACTCATTAGAATCGTCTCTTCGAGACGATTCTAATGAGTAGTGACACCATAGGTTTTTAAATAGGAATAAAGATTTTAGTATTTGAAATACTCCCCTTATTTGAAGCCCTGACCCTTTTCATTGAATTGAAGCTGAATACATGATGAATTGTATACTGTGACGGCAGACACTTCTTAGCATACTAAGGGTCAATAACAATGGGAAGAAGTATTTGAAGTGACTTGGTCGGCCTTGTCCATTACATTTGTTTGCAATTCGTTGCGAAGCCATTGAACTTGAGATTTCATTATAGGCTTGTTTGTTTCATAGACTGCTGTGAAGTAGAGTCTGCCATTCAAGAAGATAGTTGTTCCATCAAGTTCAACAGATTCCAATGAAAAATCGAGCTATTACAACCACTCAAAAGAAGGGTCATGGAAAATGTTTGACAAAGGTGGTGTCTTAATTCAAAACTAATGTAAAGCAGAAAGCTCTTGAAGGAACTCTTTACTTTACTTTTACTTTACTTTAAAATGTGACAAACTTCGAACTTAACTAGTCTGCTTTTGATTGGTTGAAATAGTGAGTCTGTACTGTATACCTAAGCCCTAGATAGGCTCCCAATGTACTTATAACATATTTAATCCTTTACACAGTGAGATTGCCTTTTGATTCCTGCAATTTCACATCATATCATTGTCATAATATTGAATTTGTTTAATTGATATTTTGATTTTGTTTTCTGCTGCCTGTTCATTTGTCTAGTGGCTGTGATAACTGGATTTCCTTTTAACTCTTACCTTGTATTATGCAGCCTTCCATTTTAACCCTTTACCCAGTAGCCAGCTTCTTCATTTCGAAAACAGAATAAGATGCATTGTGCTTTACTTTCAACCTGCTTTAATCAATCACATATCTTTGATGCTAGAAACAGGCTATAGGGTAAAGAGTAAATAAGCCCTCCCCTTATACGGAACTCATGCACGTAAAAATGATATGGCACTCGGAGAAAGGCCTTGATAATAGATTATTATGAAGAATGGAGAAGTGAATGTATAAAAGCTGCAGCCGCATACAACTAACCACACATTACTATAGGACATTTTTTGCATAGTAAACATGGTGTCATTGTGCAAATGGTTGCACAGTCTGAAAGGCATGGAGAGACGATGTTTTATGTCAGTAAACTCTACTATATGATGAGCCTCTAATGGCATCCAGGGAGGGATAAAAGCATTTAGGAGAAGATATGTTTTATCATGGTGGGCAGGCGGTGTGAATATTTCCAGTGACGGCCTATCAGAGGTGTGATACTGATGAAATATTGATGGGTCTCAATGAATCCTAAACCTTCTATCCCCGTCCCCGTGGTGTAAATGGCTTTATTGCACCATTGTCAAGTAATATATACCATGTATTTAAAATATTATTTTGTGTTCAATAGGAATGTGTTTGTATATATAGCATATTGTCTACTTCAGCAGTCCTTTTTCAGGGGCCTGTTTCATAAAACTTTGTAAGACAAAAACAGACGTAAGTCAAACCTTTAAAAAACATTTAATTTCTGATTTCTCTATCTAATCCTGTCTTGTGACATTTCTTTGGAAATTTTATGAAATAGGCCCGTGGTGTATTATCCTTGTGACCAGTGAATGGACATATTCCCAATGAGAAATAGAACTAATATCCAAATCTGGTTTTAAAAAAACACAAAATTATTAATAATAATACAAATTAGGCTGAAAATTTTGACAAATTGTGCAAGTTTTGAGAATTATGTCATGACACAATTGAACATTACTTCATAATTGACAAATAAAGACAAATGGCAGAAGAAAAAAAAACGCAGCCAAATCAGTGAATTTGAAACACAAAATAAATCCCAATCAATTTTGATTTTTTGCATGAAAAAAATCTGAATTCTAAAATTGCAATTTTCCCAAAATAGCCAGAAAAAAGGCCTATTCAGGGCTCCAGGAGTGAATAAGCTTTGCCAACATTTTCTTTTCCTGTCTTTTCCAAACGCTATGTTGTGACTACTCATTTGAGTAGTCGCAACATAGGGTTTGGTGGAGACAAAAACAGGCAGTTTTAGAAATACAGTAAAACCTCTCTATTACAACTGCTTAAACATTAAAGGCTAATTGATTGTATAAAAGACCATGACAGCTCAAAGCAAGGTGACAGTAAAACAGAAAGCTCGTAAAGGAGCTAAGTTGACAGTAAAACAGAAAGCTCCTTCCTGTTTTACTGTCACCCTGCTTTAATTAGTCACTTGCTGTAAACAACTAATAAATAAAACAATTTAATAGAGAGGTTTTACTGTACATTTTCTGGAGTCAAGCTCTTTGGAGAAAATATTGTGTGGGTAGAAGTTTAGTCAAGACAGTATTTAGCTATCCTTTACAAATATGCATCTGCAGTCTGTTAGATGATTATGGAAGTTTAACAAAGACAAATGTCATTCAAGAAGCTCCTTTGGGAGTTGCATGCATGACATTTAGGTAGGTGTTTAACCCATTACTCTAGATATGCCTTTTCACACCTTGAATTTATTCTTTCACTATAGAGAATAGAACTTTATATAATCATGAACATGCACCAACAGAAATATTTTTTGTATCCTAGCAGACAGTGGCTTAAATTTAAAGCAGGCTGAAAGTAAAGTAGAATGCTCCTTAAGATAGGGTCATGAAGGAGCATTCTTCTTTACTTTCATCCTGTTTTAAGCAACCATCTGTGTGCATTACTGAAAACAAGCTAATGTGGGAAGGGTTAAAGACATTTCCTGACCTACTTTCGGTCATAATCACTTGGCAGGCAGTTCCCTTGCATTAATCATGATGTTTATTCATACCTGTATTACTGCGAATCATTGAGGCGTTTCATGTGAGGCCCGACTGTTAAATTTGACAGTTTGGTTAGTAAAACCCAGTGAAAAAACCTTGATTGTGAGTATGTTAGGGCCTCTCTAGACTTGAGATTGGTGACTTTGGCTGAGCACACTTTACTCCTGGTTTACAGTTACTTTCACACCTATCGAAAACAATTTGGGGGAAAGGGGGGGGGGACTGAGGAAATGTCTTTTAGCAACTTAACCCTTTCCCCCATAGAAGTGCCTACAGTGCATCTCCACTGAAGAAAATATTGAAAATATTGAATGTAACAGTCCTGAACATAGTTATACCTAAAGAAATATTTTCTATATCCTAAGCAGACGGTAGCTTAAAGCATGCTAAAAGTAAAGCAAAATATACCTGTCTTAAAAACTAGTAACAGACTATGGGGTAAAGGGTTAAGTTAAGCACTTACACTACAGACTTATCAAAATGGACTATTCCATTTTCTAAATAATGTCATGTTTATATCAACTTCAAGGCATTTTTTTTCAAAATTAGTAAAAGTATGTCATTGCAGACCATGATCAGAGGTCGCCTGAAGGAGCCCTATGATTCATGTCTACACTAAGTCTTGTTCCCGTGTGGATCTTTTTAGTTACCAAAACATGATCCAGTCTACTTGGAATTATGGGTAGTTTAATAAATATTGCTCTAAGTTAGCAAACAGTGTAGTCTGATCAGAGGGCTCCTGTAGGAGCCCTCTGATCTGGATCTACACTGTTTGCAAATGTAATGAGTATACTTTGAACAGATCCATGGTGTTAAGAGTTGAAAGAGATGTTTTGAAAAGAAATTACTATAACGATATCAATTACTATATAATGCCACACAAATTTCAGACTAGTGCATCGATTTATTAAACTGTGTTTCACAAAATGCGAATTCAGACAAACATTTGTCAAAACTGTCGAAGTTATGAGATGCACATCTTCAATATGTGTCCAATCAATTTGCAGACACCGAATAATATTGAATGAAAACTGTCTAAAATTAAAGCTTTCATAAGGAGGCCGTTTCTACAGTCCTACATAAGGAAAGATCTAATCAAAAATTGTCTGGCGTCACCAGTAAAAATAAGAGATTACATTTTTCACTAAAACTGACAGATTCAAATATGTAAGAGACATTTGGACCATGCTGATGACACTAGGGATATGTTAGATATCATCGTCATACTACAAACTCTTCTACTGGAAAATATTACAGTCTATCCTGTATAAACACTGTCTGACATAGTCACCCAGAGCTCCAGATAAGACTGAACAAATTCCAACATTTTCTCACTCATTTTAGCATCAAATTCTATGGTGTTACTACTCATTAGAATCGTCTCTTCCAGGCGGTTCTAATGAGTAGTAACGCCATAGGATTCAATGCAGAAATAAATATTTAAGCTATTGAAATACTCTGCTTATCTTGAGCTCTGCTATACTGTATCAGCCCTGACCATCATCATAAGTCACCCAGGGCTCCTGATAGAGAGAGTTAACTGAACAAATTCCAACATTTTCTCACTCATTTCATAACCAAATCCTATGATGTTACTACTCATTAGAATCGTCTTTTCAACAAGATTTTAATGAGTAGTGACACTATAGGGTTTTAATGCAGAAATAAAGATTTTAGTAAATGAAATACTCCACTTATCTTGCGCTCTGCTATCCTGTATCAACCAAAGTCACCCAGGACTCTAGATAGAGAGAGTAAACTGAACAAAGCCAACTTTTTCTACCAATTAATCCTTTGGTGTTACCATTCATTAGAATCGTCTCAAAGAGACGATTCTAATGAGTAGTGACACCATGAAAGGGTTCAATTCAGAAATAAAGATTTTAGTTTTGCTTATCTGGATCTCTGCCGTCTTGTATCAACCAAGTCAATCATAGTCACCAGTATAAATGTGCAAATCACCTATCTCAAACTGTGCTTAACCATTACCTCATAGCCAGTGTTTGTAGTTTTAAAGACAGGTGACCCCTTAAAGCAGGTTGAAAGTAAAGCAGAATGTGCCCTTACGGTGTATTCTGCTTTATTTTCAGTCTGCTTTAAGCCATCGTCAAGGATATAGAAGATATTTTTAATGGTACATGTTCATGACTGTATAAATCCTTCAGTGGAGGAATAAACTGAATGCACTAAAATGGGCTTCTATGGGGTACTTATAACCCTTTGAACCCTAGTTCCACGTATAGGCATACTTTTCAAACAGCATGCATACATGTGAAAGTTGCACTTGTAATAAGTGAATACCCAGATCAGAGGGCCCCTTAAGTAGCCCTCTGGTCTGGGTATTCACTGTTTGTCATAATGCAAAACAATGACAAAAACAACCCTTAAAAGTCTGAAATGGACTAGACTAAGAGGGAAATTTGGATTGTCCATTTAAAGTTTCAGGGAGGAAAGAGTTAACTCAAATGCTTTAAAATCTTAGGGTTAGATGACTTAAGATTTAATCTCTTTCCTGATGGTTAGAAAACATTGAAACTATCATAGCAAATTAAATAGTTTATCTCTCAACCCTTTTCTCCACAAAGGCTGTTTGTAACCATTCCTTTACATAAACTCCTAAGAACACCTTTACTTGCTTGATCTCTTCTTTCTCACTAGTCTTGTTTCTTGGAGACTGACAAAAGTAGAATATGTTTTCCAGAGATATTATATGTTGCCAAAAAGTGGATTCATACCCATTCCTTTACATAAACACCTAAGAACACCTTTACTTGTTTGATCTCTTCTTTCTCACTTGTTTCTTGGACACAGTGTTGACAAAAGTAGAATATGTTTTCCAGAGATATTATATGTTGCCAAAAAGTGGATTCATACCCATTCCTTTACATAAACACCTAAGAACACCTTTACTTGTTTGATCTCTTCTTTCTCACTTGTTTCTTGGACACAGTGTTGACAAAAGTAGAATATGTTTTCCAGAGATATTATATGTTGCCAAAAAGATTCATACGCATTCCTTTATATAAACACCTAAGAACACCTTTACTTGCTTGATATCTTCTTTCTTTCTCACTTTTTCTGGGAGACAATGTTGACAAAGGTAGATTCATACTTCTGGGTGACAATATTGACAAAAAGATAATTCTTGTTTCTTGGAGACAATGTTGACAAAAGTATATTCTTGTCTCTCAGAGACAATTTTGACAAATGGATTCATTCTTCTGAGAGACTGCTGACAAAAAGTTAATTCTTATTTCTCAGAGACAATGTCAAAAGTGTATTTGTTGTTATGGGAGACACCATTGACTAAAAGTAAATTCCTTTTCTCCAGAGACATTGTTGCCAAAAGTATATTTAAAGTAGATTATTGTCTTTGGCAGACAGTGCTTACAACTTTAAAGTCAAATCATGTTTTATCAGAAACAATGTTGACTAAAGTAGATGATTGTTTTTGGGGAAACAATGTTGACAAAAGTAGATTCTTGTTTCCTGGAGGCAAATGTTGACAATAAGATGCATGCTTCTTGACAACAATATTGACAAAAGAAGAGTCATGTTCAGTGCTCCAGATAAGGGGCGTATTGCAAAAACTAAAACCTTTATTTCTGCTTTAAACCCTATGGTGTCACTACTCATTAGAATCGTCTCGAAGAGACGATTCTAATGAGTAGTAACTACATAGGAGTTGGTGCTGAATGAATGAAAAGCTGTTGGATTTGTTCAGATAACTTCCTCTTATCTGGAGCCCTGGTAATGTTTCTATTTTAAAGCTCTGGGACAGTTTTGACAAATCTGGTATTAGTTCTCAGGGTTAGTGTTGACCAAATCAGATTCATCCTCTGGGACCAAGGGAAACTGGTAATGGTTTGAGGCATACAAGCCAATTGGCATGCCAATGAAAGTTCCATTAGGGAATTGCAGGTCACGGTATCATCTGGTAGCCACACGTAGTGGACATTTACAATAATAACAAGATTGATAAACACTATAGGGAAGCTGACAGTAGCGGTATCACATTTCTATATACATGAAATGTCAGCAGGACTCCAAATATTTTGTTTTAGGACTGTACTCATAAATCTATAAATAAGCTTTTTATGCCTCTTATTTTTGAAGATAATAGTTCCAATTTATATCGTCATGAATATGCACCATATGAAATATTTCTTATATATGCTAGTAGATGTTAGCTACAAGCAGGCTTAAAATAAAGCAGAATGTGCCTAATTAACTTGCTTTTGATGGCCACCTATCGTTAAAACTAGAAACAGGCAATGTGGCAAAGAGATAAGATATCATTGCATCTCAAAATTATGTTGAAACAATTGTATGAATGATAATTGTTGCCTTATGTCATCTTTTTAGCTCACCTGGCACGTAGTGCCAAGGTGAGCTTTTAGGATCGCTGGATGTCCGTCGTCCGTCGTCTGTCCGTCCACAATTGTTCGTTAACACTCTACCAGGTTCAAATCTAATTGGATCTTGATGAAACTTGGTCACAATGTTTGCCTCAATGAAATCTAGGCCAAGTTTGAATGTGGGTCATGTCCGGTCAAAAACTAGGTCACTAGGTCAAATTATCGAAAAACCTTAATAACACTCTAGAGGCTACAAATTTCATTTTATCTTCATGAAACTTCATCAATATGATTGCCTCAATGAAATCTAGGCCAAGTTCGAATGTGGGTCATGTCCGGTCAAAAACTAGGTCACTAGGTCAAATTATCGAAAAACCTTGTTAACACTCTAGAGACTACAAATTTCATTGGATCTTCATGAAACTTCATCAAAATGTTTGCCACAATGAAATCTAGGTCAAGTTCGAATGTGGGACATGTCTGGTCAAAAACTAGGTCACTAGGTCAAATTATCGAAAAACCTTGTTAACACTCTAGAGGCTACAAATTTCATTTTATCTTCATGAAACTTCATCAATATGATTGCCTCAATGAAATCTAGGCCAAGTTCGAATGTGGGTCATGTCAGGTCAAAAACTAGGTCACAAGGTCAAATCATCGAAAAACCTCGTTAACACTCTATAGAGACTACAAAATTCATTGAATCTTCATGAAACTTGAACAAAATGTTTGTCTCATTGAAATCGAGGTCAAGTTAGAATGAGGGTCATGCCCGGTCTAAAACTAGGTCACACGGTGTACATGGTTACATTGTTACCAGGTGAGCGATTTAGGGCCATAGTGGCCCTTGTCTAAATCAGTTTTCTTTCATTCAATCACTCATTGTTTCATTCAGTTACCTCTCTCATTTAATATTCATTGGAAAGAGTATGCTGTATTTAAATTCCCTAAAATAGAAAATAGAGAGAATCCTGATAGCTGAACTAAACCCTCTGAAATTGATCAGCTAGTATTATTCTGTTTACTGTATTTTTTTTGTACAGATAGCTCAGGTAGTTTAGCTTCCACTTGATTGTGTCCTTTGTTGATTTTGATATGATGGAAATAGGGTGACTGATGGCACATCGATGGTGGCTGTCATCTGTGAGTGACATCATGACAGGTTCGGAGTGATTGTCTAGTGTAGAGATGTCTCCGAGGACTGCCGACATTCTGTGTCAATCTACACAGGCTTGGCACCAAACTGACACAATTACTCATAGGATTGATAACCTTTCTTGCATCAGGGCTCCAGATAAGGGCGAGTAAACTGAACAAATCCAATGTTTTCTAAACATTTCAGTACCAAATCCTATGGTGTTACTTCTTATTAGAATCGTCTCGAAGAGACGATTCTAACGAGTAGTGACACCATAGGGTTTAATGCAGAAATAAAAAATTTAATTTTTGAAATACTTTCCTTATTTGGAGCCCTGTTGCAATAATTGCATATCTTTTTTCCCCAGTTTAAAACGACATGGTTGTGCAAAGCAAGGTGAAAATAAAGCAGAAAGCTTCTAAAGAAGCTTTTTTCTGCTTTACTTTCCTCTTACATAATTTCACGCATATAGCAAAAGTTTTAACCTGTTGGCTCATAGCCTTCGTGTTTCTTGTTTTGAAAACAGGTGACCACTTCAAGCAGGTTGAAAGTAAAGCAGAATACACCTTAACTTACATAATTTACTAAAAATATGCATGATGCATATTCATGACTGTTTAAAAGTGATGCTATTTTCTTCAGTGGAAGAATAAATTAAGAGGGTAAAAACAGGGCTCCAGATAAGAGGGAGAAATCTGAACAAATCCAACATTTTCTCACTCATGCAGCACCAAATCCTATGGTGTTACTACTCATTAGAATCGTCTCAAAGAGACGATTGTAATGAGTAGTTTTTGAAATACTCCCCTTATCTGGGGCTCTGTAAAAAAACAGATTGATAACTGATATCTGTAACACTGATTCCAAACATCCTTGATATACGGCTAAAAGCAGAAAAGGTTAACCTACATAAGTGCTATTTTCAGTCATTAATACTTATATCATACCCATGGTGTTGAACTTTGGGGACATTTAGAAGATATCAAATTTTGTCAAAATGCCGACACCACCTTCACTGCCTGTCTACCAACACATGATATTTTGGTAAATGTTCATGAATATTTTAACTGGGGGATACTTTACTAATAGCCGTCAGGCTTAGCCCAAATAACCAAACCAGACTTCAGCATCAAGCAGCACAAACATTTATCAAAAACATCCATGCAAGCCTAATGCATAATGCAGCAGAAAAAGTAATGCAGAAAGCTCCTTAAGGATCTTTCTGCATTACTTTTTGTTCTGAATTATGCTCTGACCAGTTTAAAAGAGTATCCATACATGTTTTATTGATAGGTGGCTGAACGTAGATAATACTGTATGGCCATGTTGTGAACTGCCCATTGTTTGAGCTGCTTTATGAGTCCCCTAGGTATAATTGTGTCGTAGTAATGGCTGCAGCAGCCAAGCAATCACTCGTGATATGACATATAAACCAACTCCAATATGACATATAGTTGAACATCGATATCTCGAAACTCGCTTAACTCAAACTTTTCCGTATTTCTACTGCTGGAGCAAAAAAACAAAAAAGCCCTAATAAGTGAAACTTATCTGTATTTCAAAGTTTAAACGTGGCTTAAAGCCACATTTTAACTTTGAAAATAAGGATTATAGTTTGACTGAAACCAGTTTGATATATATCCATAGCAATGAGGTGATACTGTTAAATTGTGTATTAGAATCAGTGAGAAAAATTAATTTGACTATTTAACAAACAGATGGCAGATGAAAAATATAAAGCTTGGTGAAAGTAAAGCAGAAAGCTCCTGATGGAGGTTTCCATACTGTTTTAACCCATTACCCCATATCCTGTTTCTAGAATAGAAGACAGGTGACCACTTAAAGCAGGTTGAAAGTAAAGTAGAATGTGCCTTAAGGCACATTCTGGTTTACTTTCAGCCTGCTTTAAGCTTCTAATAGTTAGAATATAGAAAATGTTTCTTATGATTCTTGTTTGTGACAGTATAAATTTTGAACTATTTTCTTTAGTAGAGTAATAAATTAAAGGCGTAATAAGGCGTATTTATGGGGTAATGGGTTAAACAGACACCAGATTTTTTACTATGAAAAAAGTAAGCATTATTCTGAGTGGTGAGAGGCTTTTATGTATTTTCTATCAGGATTTTAGTCTGGGCATTGACACCAGTGTCAGAGATGGTTTATTTTCGGTGAACGGTCGAACTTCAATATCTCGAACTTGCATTATTTGAACATTCAATTTGTCGACACATGAATTGCATTATTTCATGCTCGATTAAGTCGGAACATACCCGTATTTCAAAGTTAAAACGTGGCTGAGCCACGTTTTAACTTTGAAATACGGGTATTATCGACTTAACCAAGTTGGAGATATCGAAGTTCAACTGTATTGTTTTACAGTAATGAGTCAACCATTTGTTGGTGAAGTGTTGAGATTTGATAAGAAACGCTGCCATTTAGAATTATATCCTTAACAAAGTGCAATGCCTTTTCCTATACTTGTATTCTATGATATATCACAAGTGATGAAGGAGTTCAATACTATTTTGTCCTTCACTTTTTCCCACTGTCATATTGCGTTATTTTAAAAGCCGTGTTGAAGCAAGTCGTCTCCCATGGGAGATATTTATACCTGTAGTTATTCTCTTGAATGAATTACGTATATATAGCGCCATAGAATTCTTTATGAAGATTCTCTTCTGTTTTAATTCCTTGAATGCTCAGTCATATTATAGTCTGCTAAAACCATCGCCTGCTACTTTTCTGTAGTTAGAATTTTCCCAAGTTTCTTTTCAAAATAGGGTAACAGTTAGTCTTCTGATGGAACACCGAGTTACTCTGCATCTTAGCTGGGCTAAACTGTATGCTAAGGTTATCAGGGATTTACTATTGGTGTGCAAAGGCTACCCTTGACAGTTACTGTCATCTACTGACATCTACTGACAATGTTGTTTGTTAAAATTCTGAAATATGTTTGGTCTTATTCATATTAACAAAACTGGGATCTAAATGGCAAAGAGATTGGATCCTGATCAGGCCCCACTTTTAGTGGGGCCTGATCTGAATCCAATCTGTTTGCAAAAGGTTTTCAACACAGGTGAAAAGGTGTTGACCGGATTAAAGTGTATTAGACTGTGGTTAATGGCCTGCAGGAATATGGTCATGGCTTGAATTAATAACAATATTGCTTTTTCCCCGATACAGTAAACCTCTGTTAGCCCTGTGTTATCATGGTAAATAGTTCTTGGCTGAAAAATTGTTGTGGGTGAATTGAACTTAAAACTAGTTTGTATGCCTTTCTATACCTCCACCTTCAAAGCAGGTGGTACTATATAAATATTGAGATATGGCTTTGTCTTTCTGTCCATCCCTCAGTCTGTCCAGGTTTTCCGCTATTTTCTCGCACATGCTTTGACATATGAAGCTAGAATTTGGTATGTGACTTTGTTTTGATAAACTGCACATTGTGTTTGCCAGTCATCACAATTTGTGTATTTCTCCATGAGTTATGGCCCTTTTGTAGCTTAACTTTTTCCTCCCTGAAACTTTAAATGGACAATTCCAGTTTCGATTTTCGTCTAGTCCATTTCTGGCTTTTAAGAGTTGTTTTTGTCAATTTTGGCATTACTGACAAACAGTGAAGACCCTGATCAGAGGGCTCCTTTCGGAGCCCTCTGATCTGGGCCTTCACTGTTTGCACAGGACAAGTGTATTATTTACATGTACACTGTTTAAAATGACGCCTATATGCGGGACTAGGGTTCAAAGAGTTAAAATATTAGAATTATGTCATTTTCGGGCATATTTGGGGTTATTATTGTATGAGCAATGGAAAGTGTAACACATGTATGAATGTAAAACAGTTGATTTTGAACAGATATCAGTGATACTGCCTCTGATCAAATGCAAGAAGCTTCCACCTATCTTTAGGGATCTATTTGTTCCCTTTCCCCTGTATAAACAAACGCCTTCACATATCATATTTAGTGATATGAAATGCCTTTTCATTCTCCTATCATTTTCTATGTGATACTGGAGTTTTTTCTGCATCCTGACAGGTGGATATATACTTACAGTAGACTGAAAGTAAAGCAGAAGGCTCCTTTAGGAACTTTCATCTTTTCTTTTAGTATGCTTAAAGTCATCAGTTGTCATAAACATGGAAAACAAGATATGGAAAAACTGTTAACACTAAAGGTGACTGGTTCATAAATTGAACTTTATCGTCTGGATCAAGGATTATAATAATGACGGGCACAGTCTGATGAATGCCATTATAGCAGTGGCAGTTTTGACAAGGGGAATATTATACAGTAAATTATCAGTAATGATAATGTTTGAATTTGTTGAAACTTTCTCGTTATGTCATTTTAAAATGCTGGATTATTTTCTAGCTGTCATATCTGTCTGTACATCCCTGTCATATCAGTCTGTACATCCCTAATATAATATGTTCTGATTTTATTTTGCATTAAACCGAGACAATTCTGATGAGTAGTAACACTGTAGGATTTGGTGCTTAAATGAGTGAGAAAATACTTGATTTGTTCAGTTTACTCCCACTTATCTGGAGCTCTCTTATTAGAGCTTAATCCTTAACGCCATATCCTATTTCTTGGTGACAACTTAAATCACATTGACAAACTTGTATAGACCCATAAAAATCATACAAAACATTGTACATGTATCTGTGTCTGTACTGTTTTCCAATATGTCTAGTATATGTTACAGCCCCTTCAAAATGATATTGTTGAGCATTCACAGCATAAGGTTTAATGGTGTCCTAAGAATTTTTAGATATCAGATGACAATAGAATACCTTGCCAGTTATTAACCATTTATGATTTTGTATTTTCAGGGCTGGGCTTCAGCATTGCAGGTGGGATAGGGAACCAGCACATTCCAGGGGATGATGGGATTTTTGTCACAAAGATTATCGATGATGGGGCTGCTGAACAAGATAGGCGCCTGGCTGTCGGGGACAGATTAGTAGCGGTAAGAAAAAGTTGTGTTGAACATTAAATTTTGAAGAAGTTTGAACTTCACGCATACTATAATTAACCCTTTCCCTACTAGCCTGTTTCAAGCATTGAAGATATGTGCTTTAAGCTACTATCAGTTAGAAAACAAAAAACTTAAAATTATTGTTGAAATGCTTCTGGTCAGTTGCATATCTAGGTCACAGGAGCTCAAAATAGATTTTTCAATGAAAACTTAGAAGATCTTCTTTTCTGAACTCTAGTACATAGAGCTTAGATATTTGGCATATATATCATCATTTACAAGTCCTATCAAGATTGTTCAAATTATGCCCCTGGGATAAAAAAAATTGACTCCGCCCGAGACATAAATCATTCTCTCCATTTTGTCAGCTATTCTCAGGTGAGCAAAATATGGCCCATCGGTCTCTTGTTGAAATACTCTCTTATCTGGACTCTGTTTACTATTACACAGGTGAATGATACCAATCTGGAGTCAGTCACCCATGACGAAGCAGTAGCAGCATTAAAAGCCACACAAGAGCATGTGAAACTGACCATTGCCAAGCCCTCCCTGATGCCAGAGCCCCTCCCCCCAGAAAATGACACACCTCCTCCAGGTAGGACCATGTTCACATTTAAATGTACCTCAGTTGCTACTCTAATCCATCAGGCTTGGTGATAGTAAAGTTTTAACTTTCAATAGGAGCGTTTTGCTGGGAGCTGCAATTATGTTCTCAACTCCGCCACTGGGTTAACCCTTTAAACCATAGTCCCTCATATTGGCGTCCTATGCTAAAAGTGAACATGTGAACAGTACACTTGTCCTATGCAAACAGTGAAGACCCAGATCAGAGGGCTCCTAAAGGAGCCCTCTGATCTGGGTCTTCACTGTTTGTCATAATCCTAAAAAATGATAAAAACAGCCCTTTAAAGTCAGAAATGGACTAGACTTTAATGGAAATTGGAATTTTCCATTTGAAGTTTCAGGGAGGAAAGGGTCAATGTATCCTGAAAGTGCTAACATTATAGATGGGTAGGGGCATATTAACCCATTACCCCATAGCCTGTTTCTAGTTGAGGATTAAATTAAAAGATGAATTTATGGGGTAATTGTTGCTTATACAGCAGAGAGTGAGACTGAGTCTGTTTCAGTACTGAAGGCATATCATATATGGTTACTAAAGACTGAAAGTAAAGCAGAATGCTCATAAATGAGCAGTAAGGAGCATTCTGCTATAATTATATTAAGCTACCATTTTCTAGGGTATGGGATATGTTTCTTTTGGTAGATATTCATGGCTGTATAAAGTTGAACTATTTTCTTCAGTGGAGGAATAAACTAAAGATGTAAAAAGGTGTTTATATTGATTAATCCCCTTTTATGCAATAAAATGAGGGATTAAGCAGTCACCTTTCATGCAGATTACCATGTTTTAATCAGTTAAATCTGATGATTGTAGTAAACACTGTCTCTATATAACTGAAATATTGTTTGTTGGGCGATAAAAGTAACTCACTCAGTCATTTCTCACTCTGATGCTTGACTGTACATGTTCTTATTATTTCTAAATAAATAATAATAATAATTTTTAAAATTAATAATTTCATTGATAATGTATACATGTGTATTCTTTTGTATTCTTTGTTTTATCAGAAGAAAATGTTCAGATGCAGATGGACTCCTACACTCCAAAGCAAGAATCCATGAAAAGTTATACCCCTGTAACCCCGCCCTCATCCCATCATTCGCCATCGCCACGACAACAGACACGCCCAGAGGAGGAGCCACCTAGGTATAAACATAGAAAATGAGTTTAAATGTTGTTCCTGCATGTTGTAAAGAGTTTTAGGAAAACCTTTGTGGTTGTGACCTAGATTTAGACTTTACCTTGACCTAGTTTTTATTGTGCCCGCCCATAAAGTGGGTGGAAAATAGCGTATTACCTTTGTCTGTACTTTCTTTCCCGTAGGATTTGTGTTACCCCATTGCCCCATAGCCTGTTTCTAGTTTTGAAGAGAAGTGACCACTTAAAGCTGGTTGAAAGTAAAGCAGATTGTGCCTTATGGCACATTCTGCTTTCTTTTCAGCCTGCTTTAAGCCATCATGTGCTGGGATATAGAAACTATTTCTAACTATACATATTTATGACTGTATAAATTTGCACTATTTTCTTCAGTGGAATAATAATATTAAAGGCGTAAAAAGGTGTGTTGATGGGTTAACTCAGTTATGGACTACTAAGTAGTGCAGCTTTGATCACACAACATTCAGGGCTTTAACTTGTACAGCATGTTGTATTTGCAGTTTGGTGACCTTGACTGCTTTGACTTTGGGTTTAGTTATTGCCATAAATTTAGACCAAGTATGGACTAATAATATGCTTGCATTTATGGTCAAGGCCGTCGTGGGGTATTTGTGTTCAACAAACATATTCATAGGTCGACCTGGTTTTAACCCTTTTCGATGGTGCCATATGACCATTTTATATGTCACCATACTCAGTCAATCATTTAGCCCTATACCTCAAAGCCTGTTTCTAGATTTGAGGTCAGGTGACCACTTAAAACAGTTTGAAAGTAAAGTAGAATGTGCCTTCATGTGCATTCTGCTTTACTTTCAACCTGCTTTAAGCTACTATCTGTGAGAATAATGTGCAAAATAAGAAATATTTCTTATATCCTTACTGGTGGTAGCTTAAAGTAGGCTGAAATTAAAGCAGAATGCGCTTTATGTGGTCACCTGTTTTCAAAGCTAGAAACAGGCTTTGGAGTAAAGGATTAAGTAGTGACTGCTTACTGAAGAGCAAAAGTAATGCAAAAAGCTCATGAAGTGGTTGTCTGATTTTACTTCTGTCCTACTTAAAGCTGTCAGATAACTTAAAGATAAGAAATTTACTTTTTCAATGGCAGCTTAAGACAAATTTGTCAGTTGGTAATAACAGGGCTCCATATAAGAAAGAACAAACTCATGTTTTCCTACATTTTCTCCTTTATGTCTGTACTAAACCCTATGGTATGACTACTCATTCAAATCAGCTTAAAGGGACTACTCATTGGGACAATTCTAATGAGTAGTCACACCATAGGGATTAATGTAGACATAAAGATTTTAATTCATACTCGTAATTATCTTGGGCCCTGTTATAATGACTGATGCTTTGCAATAGAATCAGTGACAATCATAGACATCATGATTATTGTATATTACATACATGACATTATCTCACTGCTACAGTCACATGGTTTGGTGTAAGAAGTAAGAAATGGTGGAAGAAGATTGTTTTTGCCCTGTCTGTCTGTCTGTCTGTTCACAACTTAAACCTCACCCATTCCATCAGAACTACATGTGATAGAGACTTCATATTTGGAATGATCGTGTACTCAACTCAAGAAGTTATAAAGTTCAGTACAACTCGAGTTATGACAGAATAAGGTCAAAGTCTTTTATAGATCATTTAAAGGTCAGATAGGCTGAATTTGATATTGGCCATAATTAACCTTCTGACATCAAGCTATAGAGAATTCATATTTGGTGTGTGTACTCAATTTAAGAAGTTTTTGAGCTGAGTACAATTTGGGTCAAGGTCATTTAGAGGTCATGGTCACATCAATGGGCATATTGTTTCACAAACAGTGGTTATATATCCTGAATTTGATATTGGCCATAACCTCCCGACTTCAAGCGATATAAAATTCATATTTGGCGTGTGTACTCAACTCAAGAAGCTCTTTAGCTGAGTACATTTTGGGTCAAGGTCATTTAGAGGTCATGGTCATATCAATGGGCATAGTGTTTCACAAGCACATCTTGTTGTATTCCTATTTAGCCTAGCACTGTTTGTCCATACTTATACCATTAACTGTTTAAAACCCTCGTCATGCTAAGCCATAATTACCTTGCATTTGCTGGCATTTTGGATCCAAATTGGATGCCAAATAAATTGGCATCTGAGCTGGATCCAAGATGTTTAACATTAGTAGATATATTTTGGTCAATCCAACTATTTAAATGACTGGGTTTAACCTATTACGCCATAAACTGTTCCTAGTTTTGAAGACTGGTGACTACTTAAAACAGATTGAAAGTAAAGTAGAATGCACCTTAAGTTGCATTCTGCCTTGCTTTCAGTCTGCTTTAAGCTACCATCTGCTAGAATATTTCTTATGGTGCATATTCACGACTGTATAAATTGGAGGAATAAATTAAAGGTTAAAAAATGTGTATTCACGATTTTATTAATTTGAGGAATAAGTTAAAAGTTTTAAAAATGTATATCTAAGCAGTAAAGGATTAAATTGTTTGAAGGCAGGCAAATATTTAGCAGGATAAGGGTTAAACACTTAATTAGAGACTTACAAAACTGTATCTCCCCATATCATGGACATAGATTGGGTAAATGGGACCTTCATGCATTACAAACAGTGTAGAACCAACTCACCTAGACATACACAGTAGAAACACCTATATAACAACATGGCTTGTATATACCAACCATTTTAATAGGTTAAGTGAAACTGTTTTGTGTCTAACCCATTACCCCATTGCCCGTTTCTAAATCTGAAGACAGTATACTACTAAAAGCAGTTTGAAAGTAAAGCAGAATGTGCCTTAAGGCACATTCTGCTTTACTTTCAGCCTGCTTTAGGTTACCCTCTGTTAGGATATAGAAAATATTTCTTTTAGTAAATTTTTTTGATTATGAACTGGAACTATTTTCTGCAGTGCAGATAAGTTTAAGTTAAATGCTCTAAAAGGCGCTTCTATGGGGGCTCCAGATAAAAGGAGTACATGTATTTCATAAACTAAAATCTTTGTGTCTGCATTAAACCCGATGGTGTCTCTTTGAGACAATTCTAATGAGTACTCATTGAGTAGTAACACTAAAGGATTTGGTGCTGAATGAGTGAGAAAATGTTGAATTATTTCAGTCCCCTGATGATACATGATCTGGTTCAACACTGCTTGCAATGTTTGATAGCATCTTTTACTGACAATATGGCTCAAATATAATAACAGAACCGACTGTTTATATACCATATATTGATATTTTATTAGTTGCTGCTCACTTATGATATAAAATAAGACTTCCATTTCCCTTAATTATATCTCTATTCATGAATAATTCATGGCATTTTTCACAATGATAACACCCTCATTTGCAAATTGTCATAGTCTACGGTATCAAATTTAATTTGTTACAACGTCATCATCAGAAAACTTTTATATAAGTTTTGATCCGGATCAGAGGGGCCTCCCTGGCCTAGTGGTATAGTCACTGTGACTTACATCACTAAGCTCCTCACTGCTGTGAGTTCAAATCCCACTTGGGTTGTTCGGAATATTCATGTGGGGAAGCCTTCCAGCTGGCTTGCGGAAGGTCGGTGGTTCTACCCAGTTGCCGATTTGTGTCTGAAACAGTGCATAAAGGGATTCTGGCGTCTTCCTCCACCTGTAATAAGCTGGACTTCGCGATATGACTGAAAAACTGTTAAAAGCGACGTAAAATCATAAATCAACAACAGGATCAGAGGCTCAGATCTAGAGGTCCAAGGTTATAAGTTTGAGTTGAGTCTTTGATTGTTCTGAAGCATTTGATTTGTAAAGATTTGAGTAAAAGCTTCTCAAGCAATTTATTGGTCAGATTTGAGCAAAAGCTCAAATCTGACCAATCAAATGCTTGAGAACTGTCAGTGAATCAACTGAAACTCTCTATAACCTGGATCTTAACTTTTGCAAATAATATTGTGGTGGCATTTAAGCCATTACCCCATAAAGACACCTTTTTATGCCTTTAACTCTTTCCTCCCTGAAACTTTAAATGGACAATTCCAGTTTCCATTTTAGTCTAGTCCATATATGACTTTTAAGGGTTGTCTTTGTCAATGTTTGACATTGTGACAAACAGTGAAGACCCTGATTAGAGGGCTCCTTTCGGAGCCCTCTGATCTGGGTCTTCACTGTTTGCATAGGACAAGTGTACTTTTCACATGTACACTTTTTGAAAAGGACGCCTATAGGCGGGACTAGGGTTCAAAGGGTTAAATAGACATGAATATGTTTTATAAGAAATATTTTCTTTATAATAGCAGATTGTAGCTTATAGCAGGCTGAAAGTGAAGCAGAATGGGCCTTATGGTGCATTCTGCTTTACTTTGAACCTGCTTTAAGTTAACATTTGTCTTCAAAACTTAGGAACAGGCTATGGGGTAATAGGTTAACAGTGACTAGGGATAAGCTCTGAATTATTCATGGAGTTTCACCATGATAAAACTCTCGTTTGCATATTGTCATGGTGGACTGTATCACGTCACATACTGGCCATATGGTGTGGCCTGAACATGCTGAAAGACTCGCAGGGTTTAAGTTAGGAGGGAGTAAACTGAACAAATCCAACATTGTTTCACTCAATTTCAGCACCAAATCCTATGGTGTAACTACTCATTAGAATTGTCTCTTCGAGACGATTCTATTGAGTAGTAACACCATAGGGTTTAATGCAGAAATAAAAATTTTAGTTTTTGAAATACCCTGTTTCCCGTTGTTGGGAGTGCTTGATTTGCTAAGCATCGTGTGAGGCTAAAGCGTTCTATTTAGTCCAGATTAAGATATACCAACCAATGGGGCCCTAATAAAACCAGAGCTCGGCTTTCCAGATACAGGGTGTATTTTCAATGCTAAAATCCTTATGTCTGCACCAAAACCTATCTTATGACTGCTGGAATTGGCTCTTTGAGACAATTCTAATGAGTAGACCCACCATAGATTCTAGTGCAGACATACAGAGGAAAATATTTAAAGCAGGTTGAATGTAAAGCAAAATGCACCTTAAGGTGCATTATGTTTTACTTTCAGTCTGCTTTAAGCTCCTATATGCTAGAATATAGAAAATATTTCTAATGACACATATTCATGACTGTAAATTAGAACTATTTTCTTCTGGGTATGAATAAATTTAAGTGCGCAAATATGTGTCTGTATAGCAATGGGTTAACAACTTCACTGTTTGCAATGTCTGACTTCTCCATTTCTCAAGGTGCAGCTCATTTAATTCTTTGCATGCTAGTGGCGGATGTGAGTGCCACAGTGACTACCTTTGCAAACGGTTTGGATCTAGATGAGACGCGGCGTCTCATCAGGTTCCAAATTGTTTGACACTCTGACCCTGTTTTAAATCTATTTTTAGAACAGTTGCAGACGACAATATTTTGCAGACGAAATATATTCCCAGCATGCAAAGAGTTAAAAGCACATTATAGTTATTGTTCTGTCATAATAAAGATGATCAAAGATAATGAAAATGGCATAATGATACTAGCAGTATTGGTGACCTTGACATCTATATTAATGTAGGGCTTCAGATAAGGGGGAGGTAAATTCCAATATTTTAAATGAGTAGTTACACAAAGGGTTTGGTAGAGATTTGAGAATTAAGAGTTTCAAATACTCCCTTTATATGGAGCTCTGCTGATATGGACAGTCGAAACTTGATTGATCGTATCAGTAATGCATAATTTGAATTTTGATAAGTCAATCTCGCTTTAGTCAAACATACCACTATTTCAAAGTTAAAACGTGGCTAAGCCACGTTTTAACTTTCAAATACAGGTATTTTCGAACTAAAGGGAGTTGGAAGTATCAAGTTTCGACTGTATATATATATTACGTTTTGTTAATGTTAAAGTATTACTCTTGCCATTTCTGACATCATTCACCTTAGAGGGCCCCAGCAAAAGGAAGTATTTTAAAAATCTTTAAATCGTACCAAATTCTATTGTGTGACTACTCATTAGAAAGGTCTTGGAGGGATGATTCTAATGAGTAGTCACATCATAGGGTTTATTACAGACATATGAAAAAAGAAAAGATTGTAAAAGTTAAGTTGCCTCTCTCTTATCCGGAGCCCTGGCCTTATCGTGTATATCTGTATCAGACTGATAGAACTGTTTGTTTTGTCATAAATATGGTCAAACTTGTGCAGGGCTCCAGATAAGAGGTAGTTATTTCAACAAATCAAACATTTTCTACCTTAATCAGCACCAAATCCTATGGTGTTACTACTGATTCTAATGAGTAGTGACACCATAGGGTTTAATTCTGAAATAAAGATTTTAGTTTTTGAAAAACTACCCTTATCTGGTGCTCTGCTTGTGTGAAGTTGCAACTCTTTGGTAGCAATCTCTAAATCG